>OX941081.1:79857869-82357869 GCA_954870635.1 Arctium minus | reverse complement strand
TGAATTTTCCAAATCATCCAATTTCTTTTGAAAGATTTCTTTAGTATTTTTCAAAATAGATTTTTCATCTTTCAAATAAATCTTCAATTTGTCAATCAAATCTGACTTTTCAGCATTTAAGTTCTTTTCAGATAATAACTTTTAACGAAGATCATGCAAAGCAGTAATTATAATATCCATCTGAGAAGAAATGAATTTATAATCAAATTCAGAAATTACCTCGTCTTCATCAGTGTCAGAATCATCATCTGACTGGTCATTTCCAACTGAGCACATCTGAGCGATCTCGACATTTGTAGCTTCATCGTTAGAATGATCCAGCCAGAATTCTTCTTCAGCAAGTAAAGCAGTATTATTCTCTCTTTTCTCAGCCAGTTCCATTTTCTTTCGATAGTATGCCGAATCCCTAACCTTCTTCACTCGACACTCCTTTGAAATGTGACTTGGCTTTCCACAGTTGTAGCATGCAGTAGTCTTTGGCTCGGGAACTTTGACTCTTGAACCGGAAGTGAAGCGAGAAGTGTTGGAACCCGATCTTGGTTGGAACTTTTTCTGGTAATGCTAAGAGAGAAGGATCATCGCTTTCTGCAGAGCCTCACCATCATCATCACTTGACCCGTCATAAGCATTATCAGACAATGCTTGTTCAGTCAATTGCTTCGTGAGGAGAGCAACAGGGTCTACTGATTTCTTGTTCTTTTTGTCCAGTTGGTTTTCTTCTCTAGCACCAAGCTCTCATCAATCATCAGAATCTCATATAATTCCTGAATCTGCATAGTAGAGATCCGAACATCGTTCCTCAGTCTGTGACAAGATTTATTCCATTCAAGCTGAAGAGCATTGATAAATTTCAGATTCGTCTCAAGCTCTGTCTTGTTCACATTTATCTTTCGCAGATCATTCAGTACTGTACAGAACATGTCGAAAACACTTTTTAGAGACTCGTATTCTTTGGCTTTAAACTCCTCCAAATTGTTCATATAACGTGTATGGCGGAGTTGAGTTGCGACTGATGAACCAAGCATGATCTTTTCCAATTGTGCCCACAACAGATTCGGATAATCCTTGCAATGATCAACCCGATTGTCGACAGAGTTTGGTAATGCTAGCATCATATTAGCTTTTAATTCTTTATCAGCTTTCATTCGCAAAGCCTCTTCAGTTGTTGCATGAGTCTCTTTATTAGGCTTTATGAAAGGTCCTTCAGTTAGAGACTTCAACATGTTATCTCCATTAGCTTGACGCTCGATAAAGTTCAGGAACCTATCTTTCCATTGAGTGAATTCATTTTCGTCAACTAGAATTGGAGGACGAGTTTATGTGCCTAATTGCATCATCAGATCACTCTTGTAAAATTGAGCTTGGAAAGCAAACTTCGCAGAATCCATATTTCAGATAATCAGAAAAATTCTAAGTCTGGAGCTGGCGCAAAGTAGATGATTGTCGCGAGCAGTATGAGACGCAAACTGTTCTTTGCGTGAAGAAGCTGTGGCGCAAAGGAGGTTTGCGCGTAGCACTAGTAACGCAAGTGTTACTTTGCGTGAGTAGAGGAGACGCAAACTGGAGGTTTGTGTGATAAAACAGTGGCGCAAACTTGATTCTCGCGATCAGTGAGTGTTATTCCCAATATTCAAATTCTAATTGATCACAAACAATCAAGATGAATAAAATCGTGAAATCACATGTCATTGATGAAACAAATTGATACAAAACTCACTTTCTCTATCTACAAACACTCTCTCTCACTAGAATGATATGTTCTATACAATTCTTCTCTGATTCGTATTATGAGTGTCACTTACTTACAAAGACAACAAAGGCTATTTATACCCACAACAATTACAAGGAAACTAAAACTACAAAACAATAAACTTTGACTTTATTAACAAAAGACTTTGACTTTAAGTGAGAATTGACTTTTCTCAGCTTTGACTTCTTGTATTGTTGACCTTTCAGTCATCTAACTTTAATGATCTTGAATCCAACAATTATGTGCTCTAACAATCTCCCCCTTTGGATCAAGATCATTACTAATAGATTGAGCAAAGCGATCTTCTCTCTTTAAGCTCGATTTGATTAAGATCCCCCTTTAAACAATCTTTATCTTCTCTTGTAATCTCCCCTTTTATACAAATATCATTTACAAAGTCCCCCTAAACACAATGAAATTCTCTTTAATAAACTTTGTTTCCAAAAGCATTCAGCAATCTTCTAAACGTCTGATCTTTAAACAAAGTAACATTCTCTCCCAAAGGTTGTAACCAAACCTCTTTCAGACACAAATCTGATTGCTTCAGCAAATTATCTTCAACAAACTGAAATCTTTGAACTCTTTCAGCTTTGAACAACAATCTTCCTTTAACAATCAATTCTTGAACATTTTCTCTCAACTTTTTTCTTCTCGTCAGCACATTTTCTTGAAAACTCTGAGAAATTCTTAGCAAATTCTTCTTTTCTTTCTCAAAAACTGATCTTTCTTGAACAATTTACAATTTTAATTCAAAGATCTTCCTTTCATTAGCACACCCTGTTTGCTGAAACTTGACAATGTGATCTTCTAATTCTGAGATCTTGTTCTTTAACTCAGTGTTTTCAGCTTCCAAAAACAAGACTTTTTCTTCATTAAGCCCAGAAGTCTGTTTCAGAAGATCTTCATTAATAGTCTTTAAAGCACTAACTTCTTCTCTCAGTATCTTCCTTTCATCATTGTATCTCTTTGATCTCTTTGAGTAGTAGTCAACTGAGGAAGCAAGATTTTTGTTCTCTAATTTGAGCTTTTCAATCTTCTTTTCATCATCATCAGAAAAATATCCCATCATGAATATCTGTTACAAAAAGAAACTTGAAATGATCGTTAGAAATTCAAAAACAGTAGAACACAATAAGAACTAGCGGGTGGGGTCAAGGGGCAACGCCCTTGCGGTATGGAGGGGCAGCGCCCCTAGAGAAAAAAATTTCACTATTAAAGGCCATATTACAATTTTGAAAATTTCTCAGAAAATATTCTAAGTATGGAAACTCGCAGATCACTATTCACTGAGAAACACGCAGATGCCTAAACTCGCAAACCAGTGTTCAAAGAGAACTCGCAGACTTAAGCATGCATGTTTGAGAAACTCGCACGCAAAAAATTGCGTGTTTTGATAAACTCGCTAATTGCTGAAACTCGTTAGTCGTTGAAACTCACAAGTAACTATTCACAATGAAACGCGCTAATAGAGACGTGCGTGTTTCCAAAACTCGCTAGGCACTACTTGCGCGTTTAAGCAAACTCGCTAACCATGGCTTGCGCGTTCCAACACTTAGAAATTTTTTCCCAAACTTCAAACTCGCAGGCTTCGATCTGCGCGTTTCTAGAACTCGCAGATAACGACTTGCGCGTTTTGTCCAAAAATCAATTTCCTTCGACTTGCGCGTTCTTCCAGATGAAGCTTGCGCGTTCTTTCGATGAACTTGCGGGTTTCACAGATCTTGCGCGTTCTTGGGCTCTTCGAACAAAAAATCGATTTTCCCACTGAAATCCATCAAAACCTTCGAATTTGATCTCGAAACTTTGTACGAATCTTCTATTTCATCACTCAATCAGGTTACAATAGAACAATTTCATATTAAAACACTAAAAATACAATTCGATCTGAGAATAGTTCGTATACAGACTCGAACTCAAATCCAAAAAAAATTCAAAATTCATGTCTAAATAGTGTGAATTAGACAAAAAGAATCAAACACAACGTGTTCTAAACACCAAATCGAATCTAAAACAAGCAATTACACGACCAAAACAATAAAAAATCGAAAAAAATCAAATCTCAACAGTTCCTTGCAAGTTCTTGAAAATGTCGACCATAATTTCTTGAATTCGATCCTTGTTTCTGAATTTCTTCTGCTCTGATACCAATTGTTATTCCCAATATTCAAATTCTAATTCATCACAAACAATCAAGATGAATAAAATCGTGAAATCACATGTCATTGATGAAACAAATTGATACAAAACTCACTTTCTCTCTCTACAAACACTCTCTCTCACTAGAATGATATGTTCTATACAATTCTTCTCTGATTCGTATTATGAGTGTCACTTACTTACAAAGACAACAAGGGCTATTTATACCCACAACAATTACAAGGAAACTAAAACTACAAAACAATAAACTTTGACTTTATTAACAAAAGACTTTGACTTTAAGTGAGAGTTGACTTTTCTCTGCTTTGACTTCTTGTATTGTTGACCTTTCAGTCTTCTAACTTTAATGATCTTGAATCCAACAATTATGTGCTCTAACAGTGAGTGACGCAAACAAGGTTTGCGTGAGCCGAGTAAGACGCAAGATGAACTTTGCGTGAGCTGAAGGTAACGCAAATTTGTTTTTGCGTGAAACAAAGTTGGTGAGAACTTGGATTTGCACGATTAACTGAAGACGCAACATAAGTTTGCGTGAGAGGTTGATGAAGAAAACTTTGATGAAATCCTTGATAAGAACTAGCGCAAAGCTTTATGAACTCGCGCAAATTGCTATGAACTCGCGCAAATTGCTATGAACTCGCGCAAAGTTGAGATCTAGCGCAAACCTGCTGAAAACCACAAAAATCACCAAAAATTGATTATATCCATGAAATTAATGCAACTAAATCACACAGAAATGATCGAAAACAAGTTTCTAACACTTTTCAATCCAACTTTTCGCTAAAAAATCGCAAAACACAGAATTCGATAAAAGAACAGTTCGTTAAAAACGGTTTTTCCATAATCCTCAAAAATCTCAAAATCGACAATCAAAAACTGATTTTCTTAGAAATTGATGTGAATTAAAAGAGTTTTGCAATCAAAAAACGGATCCAACAAACCAATTTTCAAAGAAATTCGATCAAAAACACATCCAAATTTGATGAAAAAGCAAGAAAACGAGATTTTCTTGAAAAATTCAAGAAAATCGATCAAATTATCTGCTTTAATCCACAAATTCAGAAACGAAAACACAATCTCTCAATTCTCTCAAGATTCAGATCGTCTCTGATACCAATTGATAGTCCAAGATCACTAAATCGGAGAGAGAGAAAGTAGAGAGAGACAATGTAGCACAAAGTATAAGATGTATTGAATGAGGCGTGAAAGTCTTACAAACAACCAAGAACAAAGGGACTTAAATACCCTTGGTAAATACTACACAGAATTAGACTCTAAACACAGTATTTGACCAAGCCTATAAATACAATGATTACTATAAAATCAGACTTAACAAAATGAACTGGGTTTGGATGAGGTAGCGGGCGAGGATGTGAGAGGTAAGGAGCGGGTTTTGGTTAGACTCGGGTAAGGGTGTGACTGAGGGAAGGAGCGTGGGTGTGGAAAGGGGGTGCAGGTCTCGGGGGTGTAAGCGGGTTTGGGGGATCGGGGTTGAGATACCATGGGTTTAAGAGGGTAAGTGGGTATAGGGATAAGTGGGCTTGGGTGTTAATATGGGTTTGAAGAAGTGAGACGTGAGGGACGCGGGGGTGGAGGGGGATCCGGGCTTGGGCTTGACACAATTATGAGAGACCGGGGTTTGATGTTACCCAGGTATATTGAGACTCAGGTATAAACCCCAAGTGCCGCAGATGCTTCCAGACCAATCGATCTTAAAAAGAAAAATTAATCGACAATCTCTATAGGCTTAATCGCTTAAAAACATATATCAAAAACCTTTTCAATTGATTTTTAAACCAAAAAAATTTGAAGAACACCAAGCACACAGACTTCGACTTCAGATTTTTAAGAAAAAATGAAATATCGGATTTAGACTTCGATATTATGAATTAGAGTTCCCAACTTCACCAAAACTTTAATCCAACACAACTCAAGAGATTGGAATAAAACAAATTGAAAGATTTAACAAAAACCACTTAACCCTAAACTTAAGAAGAGTCGATCGAACTCAGAGAAAGAAAAAATTACCTTTAGTGAATCAAATCATCGTCTCTTTGCTCTGATACCAATTGTGAGCCCCAGTTTGCATGTGTAATCAATAAATCAATGAAGAACGATCAATATATTTCATTAACTACGTTCATATGATTATATTAACTAATAAAGCTCAAAAGGTTTATGGAGAGAATTGAATGAAACACGTGTAAACCTAAACTGACCATTAAACTAATTTCTAGGTTAAACAAACTATTTATACTAAGGGCTTAGACCTAACAGGCCCAGAGTCCGTTTAACACAGAAAAGCCATTTAACAAAATAAGAGAATTAAAACATTACATTTTGCACCCCCCCCCTCTACTTCAATTCAACATTTAAAACACACCCTAACAGATATAATTTAATCAGAAGTCATTGTCCTTACTCCCCCTGAAAATATGCATCACAAAATATGTCACTGTAAAATATATGCAGTAATCTATAACTCCCCTAGAATGTAGATCATCTAAATTTTGTCTCACACTCCCCCTGAAATCAAGAACATAACCTTTTAGTACAGATATCGTTCAGATTGAAACATAAAGAAATGAAGAAAAAATAAAAAAAAATAAACTGTACTAGGTAACTACAGATTATGTCTTGAGACTCAACAAGCCAAGTTTCGAAATGAAAAAATGAAATCTCTTTTCGTCCAACGACTTGGTAAACAAATTAGCAAGTTGATAATCTATGATTACAAAGTAAAGTTCAATTGTACCTTTTTCGACATTATCTTTGATAAAGTGATATCGCATGTCTATATGTTTGGTCTTTGTGTGATGAAGATTAGCAGATATCACTATGGCGCTCTTCGAATCACAATATATAGGTATTTTGTTGAAATGGAATCCATAGTCTGAAAGTTGTGTCCTCATCCAAAACACTTGAGAGCAGCAACTTGCAGCAGCTACATACTGTACTTCAGCTGTTGATGTGGAAACACATAGTTGTTTCTTTGACGCCAAACTTACGAGCTTGTCTCCAAGAAATTGAATGTGACCCGATGTGCTTTTCCAGTCTAGCATACAACTTGCGTGATTTGCGTCTAAATACGCTGTTAGCTCAAACACTATATCTTTAGGATACCACAAACCAAGATCTGCGGTTCCCTTCAGATATCTAAATATATGCTTAACTGCCGAAAGATGGGATTCCTTAGGCGAAGCTTGATATCTAGCACATAAGCATGTAGAAAACATAATATATGGCCGACTAGTCGTCAAGTACATTAATGAACCTATCATACCTTTATAAGTCTTAAGATCAACAACTTTTCCCGAAAGATCATCACCGATTTTAGTACCTGGTTCCATTGAGGTTGAAATAGGAGTATAATTTGACATTTTAAATTTCTTTAAAACGTCAGCAATATACTTCGACTGATTTATGAAAATCCCCATTGAAAATTATCTGACTTGTAATCCGAGAAATAAATTCATCTCTCCCATCATACTCATTTGAAAACGAGACACCATGAAGGCAAAAAAGTTCTTACAGTACTTCGGATTAGTGATACCAAATATTATATCATCCACATATATTTGAATTAAAAAAATATAAGCTTTTTCCATTTTTATGAATAAGGTGGTGTCAATTTTACCTTTAGAGAAGCTAGACTTGACTAAAAACTTTGAAATAACTTCATACCAGGCGCGAAGGGCTTATTTTAAACCGTAAAGAGCCTTGTCAGGGATATATACATGATGTGGTTTATCCGCATTGACAAATCCTTCAGGCTGCGGGACGTAGACCTCCTCCTTAAGAATGTCATTCAAGAAAGCAGTCTTCACATCCATTTGGTAGACGGTGAAGTTCTTGAGTGCAACGTAGCCTAAGAACATCATGATGGCCTCAATACGCGCAACTAGAGCATATGTCTTGTCGTAATCTATGTCTTCCTCTTGCTGATATCCTTTAGCAACAAGTCTTGCTTTGTTTCTTACAACGATACCATCCTCATCCTTCTTGTTCTTGAATACCCATTTCGTGCCAATGATAGTCTTTCCTTCCGGTTGTGGCACAAGTATTCAAACTTTAAGCGCATCAAATTGGTTGAGCTCTTCTTGCATGGCCGTAATCCAATCTGGATCACAAAGAGCTTCTAAAACTTTTGTCGGTTCTATTTTACTCAGAAATGAATCAAACAAACATTCATTTCCTACTACAGACCTATTTTGCACCGACTTTGAAAGATCTCCAATAATTTGATGAACCAGGTGCTCTTTGGTCCACTTATGTACATGAGGGAGTGGATTAGATGTAGAATGATCATGTTGATCATCTAAATATCCATTATCCTCTTCTTGTTGGGGTTCAGTTGAATTAACTTGTACATAAATCTCAGCTGGTTGGACACTGGATGTCTGTTGAGTACGCATTACTGTGCATCCAACTGAATGTGTAACTTCGGTTTTTGCATTATCATGTGCAACTTCATCTGATTGTGTTGGTATATGATCTGGAGTTTCTATCTAAACCGGGGGATCTATTTCAGTTGAGACATCTAAAGTGATTGGATGATAATTACTTGAATCTTCTGATCTGCCAATCACAAGAGGTTTAGTCACTTTTGAATCAAGAAACACATCGTAAAATTGTTCAAACATTAAATCTAATTCTGTTTGATAAGATGTAGACGTTGACACTTTATTAGAATTAGAAACTTTAACCGCAGATTCTGGACTGAGTTGTCCAGAAGCTAAAATTCCTGTTATAATGGGTTCTGAACTGAATTGATCAGAAGCTATATCTTCATCAAATGGAACATTAACGTTTTCACCAACAATCTTTGAGCTCTTCAAATGGACTCTATATAACGCGGATGTTTCAGAATATCCAATGAAGATCCTTTCTTCAACTTTAGGACTGAACTTGTTCAAGTTCTCCTTATCGTTCAACACATAACACCTGCATCCAAAAATATGAAAATGTTTAATGCTTGGTGTTCTGTTGTTAATCAAAGCATAAGGAGTTTTTACAGATACGACAATAGATGATAGATCTGTTTTGAGTATAACATGCAGTAGACACAACTTCAGCCCACAAGAATAAGGGTAAGTCTATTAGGGTATTATTGTATTCAAGATTTAAGAGAAAAAGTCAAAGTATGTAAAGTCAAACATAGTCAAAGTATGCTTCGTTTACTTGTAATTTTACATGGTCTTTGACCATATAAATACTCTTGTATGCCTTGTTTCTAAGGTGGATCATAAGTGAGTAGTAAGTGGATAGCATGTAAGACATCTAACTCATTGTTAGATCTATGACATCTACACTTTCTCTCTCTACACTATCTCTCTCTACACTATCTCTCTAGACATAGATCTTAATTGTTAGATTTGCTACATCTTGATTGATTGTGCTTGAAAACTGGAACTTACATTTGGTATTAGAGCAAACCAAAGAATTCAGTACATGGATTAGAGAATTTAATTTGGTCAAAATCATTTAAATCTTTCCATTTTTGGAAGAACTCGCAGATCGAGCTGTGAAGATCGAATTTTCTTTGTTAGTCAAAATTAGAGTGAAAGTTTGATTGTGTTAGGTTCGCAGGATCATATAGAACAGTTTTGATTTAGATCAATCAATCAAATTCACAACCAATAATTGTGAATTTTGATTTTTTGGTGTTCTTGAAACTTTTTTGGTCGAACTCTATATTGGGATCAAATTTGTTTTGTGTTGTTTGTTGTGGTAATTCATAGTAGAAGGTTTGATGCATTATACATCTCGAGTGTATTTGTAAAGTTTCTGATTGATTCAGAAATGGCCAAAATTGCAAGTTTCATTGAAGAACTCGCAAGATCTGGAGAACTCGCAAGCTTCATGAAGAACTCGCAAGACTCATCCTGAAGAACTCGCAAGACTCATCCTGAAGAACTCGCAGGAGCAAGAACTCGTAGATCAAAGATTTCTTGTGTTTTTGTGTTCTTTTTGCGACTAAGTTAGAACTCGCAAGGAACTTCCTTTTGAAGTGTTTTCTATTTCTTAGAATTTTTTAAGTATAGAACTCGCATGGTTCTCTCTGCGACAAGTAAGAACTCGCATGGTTCTCTCTGCGACAAGTAAGAACTCGCAAAGTACTATCTGCGGCTTCTCAGTGACTCTGCGACAAGTTAATTGTTGAAATTTTTTCTAAGGCAAGAACTCGCAAAGAGAAATTTTGTGATTTTTTGTTGAAAATTTTTCTTAGTATAGAACTCGCAGACTCTTGCAACAAGTGAGTTGTGTTTTTCTCAAAATCGGCTAAGTACAGAACTCGCATACCTCACTTTGCGACTTCTTAGAACTCACAAGTAGTTCTCTACGACAAGTAACAACTCTTAAGCTGTTGTTTGCGACTTCCAAGCTCTGCGACAAGTTCTACACTCTGCGACCTCTACACTATGTGGTTTGCGACTTCCACACTTAGAAATTTTCTGAGTTTTTTCTGATATTGACAAGCGCTGACTTTGTGAGTTAAGTTTTATCTGAATTCTTTGGACGATCACTGTTAAGTCAGATTTTATAGTAATCATTGTATTTATAGTCTTGTGCTATTACTGTGTACTTAGCGTGTTTTCTATCTTGTATTGGCCAAGGGTATTAAGTCCCTTGTGACCTTTGTGTTTGTAAGGAATAAGCGCATATTGAATACATTGAAACTTTAAGTCTCATAATCTCTCTCTCTACTTTCTCTCTCTCTACTTTCTCTCTCTAATATTAGATCGATCTTGGTTTAACAATTGGTATCAGAGCCTAATCTAAATCTGATAGAATTGAGAGATCCATTTTTTCATTCTGAATTTGTTATCAATTCAGAGAATTTGATCGATTTTCTTGATCTCGATCAAGAAAATCTCATTTTCTGAATTTTTCACAAATTTTTACTGAAATCTGAACGAAATTTCTTGAAAGTTGGTTCGTTGGATCCGGTTTCTATAGCAGAACATATTTGATTCACATCGATTCGCAAGAAGTTCAGTTTTTGGAGATCAATCTGAGGGTTTTTTGTGATTTTTGGACCGTTCTGAGAAAGAGTTCTGTTCGATTCTTCAGTTCAAGATTTTGTGAAAGTTTATTCAAATTGGTTAAAATTGGGTGTTAATTGTTGTTAGAAAACTGTTTTCGATTATATCTGTGTGAGCAAATTTCAGCAGATTAGATTATGTGGTTGATTTAGAAGTTTTTCTTGGTTTGCTTGAGTTTGCGCCAGATCCATTTTTTTTGCAACTTCATCTGTTATGCGCCAACTTCATCTGTTCTGCGTCAAAGTAATCCAAAGTAATAAGTTTGAGTTTTCTTCAGCAACAAAGTATTTCAATTTTTCACCAGATTATCTGAGTTTTGCGCCAGACTATCTGAGTTCTTCACAAGTTCAGCATCAGTTCAAGTCAGCTTCTATTAACGCAAAGTTTATTTTGTGGGTTCAAGTGTTAGGTTCACAAGTTTGCTTTTTGGGCCAGCTTCTCTTCAGCGCAAATTTGTGTTTAGCAAAGTCTGAGTTTCTCCCCATATGTACTTAACGCAAAGTTTATTTTGCGCCATCTACTTCTCGCGCAAAACAAGTTTGCGTCAACTACTGTTAGTGCAAATCTCCAGTTTGCGCCACATACGTCTAGCGCAAAACCAGTTTGCGCCAGCCTCTCTTTGTTTTTCAAATCTTGGCATTTTTCTAAGTTTTCTGACTTTATGGATATGTCAAAATTTTCTTTTCAAGCTCAGTTTTACAACAACGACATTATGATGTCGTTGGGATCGGATACTCGTCCTCCGGTTTTGATCAATGAGAATGAGTTCACTCAATGGCAAGATCGGTTCATTAATTTCATCGAGCTTCAAGCAAACGGAGAAAACATGATGAAGTCACTCACTGAAGGACCATTCGTCAAGCCTATGAACGATACTCCCGCCACTGCCGAAGAACTTTTACGAGAGCGAGCCGATCGCGAAGCAAAGTCTAACCTGATGCTAGCATTGCCTAATTCCATCTACAATCGAATTGATTGTTTCAAGCACAATCTGATGATGATGTGGACCTAATTATCAAAGATCATGCTTGGGTCAGCGGTTGCATTATAACTTCGACAAACGCGCTACATGAACAATTTTGAGGAGTTCAAAGAAAAGGATGGTGAGTCTCTGAAGAGTGTCTTTGACAGGTTCTCGGTAGTGCTGAACTATCTGCAAAAGATCAAAGTGACCAAGACTGAGTTTGAGACTAATATGAAGTTCCTCAACGTTCTTCAACCGGAATGGAACAAATGATGTCATCAATTGAGGAATGATGTCCGGGTCTCTTACATGCAAATACAAGAGCTTTATGAGATTTTGATGACAGATGAGAGTATAGTCAAGGAGAAGAAAGCAAAGCTTGATAAGAAGAACAAGCCAAAAACAGTGGACCTGGTTGCACTTCTCGCGAGCAAATTGGCTGAACAAGCATTGTCTGAGAATGCTTATGACGGGGCAACTGATGACGATGGCGAGGCACTAGAAAAAGCAATGATACTTCTCTCTCAACACTACAACAAGAATTTCCAGCATCGGTCGGGTTCCAACAACCTTAGCTTCACTTCGGGGTCTAAAAAGAACGAGCCTGCCAAAGTGCTCGAGCCTAAGAAAGCTACTGCTTGCTTCAATTGTGGAAAGTCGGGTCACATAGCCAAGGAGTGTCGAGTGAAGGTGGTTCGGGATTCGGCATATTACCGGAAGAAGATGGAACTAGCAGAAAAGAGAGAGAATGGAATCGTTCTACTTGTTGAAGATGAATATTGGCTAGATCACTCCGATAACGAAGCAGAAAATGAAAAAACTGCAGCTATGTGTTTTATCGGAAATGATGACAGTGATGATGATGATGAAGACACTTCTACTGACGAATCTGAGGTACCATCCGAGTTTGATTACAAATTTATTTCATCTCAAATGAACGTCATTATAACAGCCTTACATGAATTACGTTCAAAATTTTTATCTGAAAAACATATTGTTAGGTCATGAATTCGCAATTAATCAATCTTTATTATCATTGATTAATTACGAATTCATGACCTTATCATTAATCCAAACACATAAATATTTTCTTCAAATTCACCATCTGAAGTTAGTCTTTCATCTCGAGATGTCGCAGCTTAAGAGTTAAGATACGTATCATTGTGAAATACAATATCATTGGATCTTAACATTTTATTAATCGAGAGACGATATTGGGCCATATTGTATATTTGCTTTTGGTTCCGATTATCACATGTCTAAAGGTGTGTAAAAAGCACTATCAAAGAACTTCTCTCAAGTCCAAAATTGATTCTTCTTGTTCTAGAGCCATTGAAATGCTTCATGTGGATCTTTGTTGTCTAGTGAGCATTCAAAGCTTATTTTGGAAAAAGTACAACTTTTTATTATGGATGAATATTCAGTATAAACTTAGGTAAAGTTTGTTAAGAAAAAGGTTGATGTTCTAGAGTTGCTAATAATCTTTATAAGGAAGATTCAAGTGTTACTACAAGTCAAAATTCAGAAATTGAGATGCGACAACAACATTGTATGCTAAAATGCTAAATAAGTTTCTTATCAAGCAAGATATTTCTTAACATAGCGGTTAGAACACCTCAACAGAATGGAGTGGTTGAAAGAAAAATCGTACTCTGGTAGAGGCTGCTTGAACCCTGTTGGCATACTCTGATCTTCTAACTTACTTATAGGCAGAAGTCATAGCTACTGATTGTTTCACTCATAACTGTTCTATCATTAAAAAGCGTTTTATTGAATCTTTGTATGAACTAATCAATAATCGCAAGCCGAATCTAAAAATTTTACATGTCTTTGGTTGTAGATGTGTCGTGCTGAATGACAAAGTCCATCTTGTTAAATTCGACAAAAAGGCTAATGAAGTCGTCTTTCTTGGTTATTCTCATTCCAAAGCCTTTAGAGTACACCAAAAAAATGAAAATGACACAAGAAATCATAAAATGTCACTTTTGCTGACAAGGTTCGAACGACTTCTGAGTACATTAACTTATAACTCTTACCAAATCAAGCAACTTATAATCATCTTATATCAGAACTTAGACAACATAAGAAAACTTTTGATTCATCACAACAAAAGTCCGACACTAAGAAATTGCATGTTTATTTGAAGACTTACTTGATGAAAAATCAGAATCTTCTGAGCATGCTAACCAAGAGATAACACAAGTCAGACGTTTTGAATACGTTCATGAACGCATTTTCCAGGATTCTTTACCTCAAGATTTAAAGTTTTCTGGATCCTCTGATATTTCATCTCCTATACATATTGACCCTTCTGAACCAAAAGTTGTTACAACTTCTGATGGGCCAATTCTTTAGGGCGATCAAGAAGAAATAAAATATACTCAAAAGAAATGAACCCCAATATTCAACAACTCTATGGACAAAGGATCATAATCTACACCTAATCATTCGTGATCCCTTTTTTGTAATTAAAACCAGATCTCTCACGGCTAATGGGTGTTTATTTGTCAATTTGTCAGCATTGTAGAACCAAAAAAGGTTTCTAAAGCCTTACAAGATCGAAACTGGAGCATTTGGCTTGTAAAGTTTGTGATTAAAAATAGTGTTATCGTACCTTTCACTTCTGAATTCTCTTATGTTTCCAAACATTTAAGGTACATTTATAATTTGGATTAAAACCATTGAAGGTACATTTAGAAGTTGGGAAAAGCTTTGCATGGACTACAACAACCATCGTGGGCCTGTTATGACACATTATCTTAATTTCTAATGAGATTGGTTTCTCAATAGGTACAAATAATAACACTTTATTTGTTAAATTATACTTGTACAAACTTATGTAGATAATATTGTGTTTCATTCTATAAATGTCAACTTTTGTGGAAACTTCTCAAATTTGGACCAACTTATGATTAAACAAAAATAAGAGGATGAAATGAGCATGATGGGGGAAGTAACTTTTTTTTGGGGCTTACAAGTGAAACCATATCAAGGAGGCATCTTCATAAATCACTCATAGTATGTTAAGGACCTTCTGAAGAATCTTCCTTATAAAATTGCTCACATATGAAAACTCCTATGTAAGATTGATTTTGACCTTCTCGAAAAACTAGTGAATGTTACAATTTGCTGAGGAATGATATGATTACTTTTGTAATTAAGCATAAGTAGACCACACATGATGTATGTTACATGCATTGGTGTAAGATACCAAGCATGTCTAGTAGACTTGCATTTATTTCATGTTACGCCTGTGGTATCCTAAGATTCTGGTTATGAGCTAATAGGATTTAGATGCAGATATATAGGCTATAAGCGTGGCATGAAATGCATCAGTAGAAGTTGGAAATTATGGTGGTGAGAGCTTGTGAGTGGCCTTAGTAAAAAACATAACTCTATTTCTACATCAACTACATAAGCTAAGTACCTGATTGTTAGTAAATGTTGATCTCATATCCTTTAGATGATGAGCCAATTTAATGTTATGGGGTTGATTTGTTGTGTTTCAACTAATGCTATTACCAATTCAAGGGCCATAAGTATCAATGTCAGATGCGACTTCAGCAAAGCTCATGTCTAGAAAACTAATGTTAATTACACATTATTTCAACAGATTACCGGCTTGTTGGCTAGTATACAAAACCTCTAGATAGTTCTAGATTTCACTTTAAGGTCAGTAAGTTGGGTATGTTAGAGATGCCCCTGCCGACGGATTTATCAGAGAAACAAATTTCAAAATAAATATTTTTAAACAAAATGGTGTCGGTTATCTATATACCAACGAATTACTAGCCAATTTTCTCAAAATAGTTTTTTTTTATCAAAAGTAAATATTTTTTCTTATATTGTTATAGCACTCGTTAGGTAAGCTATAAAATTATGGGAGAATTATCGATGGAGACCCAAAAATAAATAAATAAATAATAAAAATATTGAATATTTACCAATGGGTTCATGGATGATCGTAAAATTCTTTCTCATCCATTGGTCATTTTGGTAGATTAGTCACAGGTTGCCGACGAATTTTATTTTGTCGCTAATTACTGAGTAAATCGTCGGTAAACCGTATTTATTTTTTGGTTCATATATTTATCAGTGTTCGTTTGGTTATCGGCCAGTAATTATTAACGGCATATTCCGCAGTAAATATTTTTGTTGACCATCCCATGTTTTCAAATAGTGCATGATAGCACTTTCCCTTAGAACAACCAATATGAAGATTAATAGAACGTGCGAGACACGTTTTGCGATCATAATACTCCTTTTAGTAGGGGTGTTAGCACTACTAGACAAAGGGGCTTTTCCGGCGGATGTTTCCAGGGGAAACAGATCACACCCCGTTGACTTTCGCCACAAATTTATTTTTTAATTTTATTTAAAAAAACTTTTATTTTTCAGCCGATTTCCGACGGATTTTTATTTATTTTATTTTTTCATACTAGAAAAAATTAATTAATTAAAATCCGCCGGAAAATTTTAATTCATTTTTTTTCATCGAAAATCTGTCAAAAATTCTAAAACTTTTCCGGCGGATATTTTTTTTTCAAAGAATTAAAAAAATATTAAATCAGCCAGAAACATTAAATTAATTTTGTTTTTATTTTTTCTGGAATGAATTAAAAAATAAATAAAAAATATTAAATCCACCGAAAATCCGCCGGAAACATTAAATTAGATTTTTTTTGTTTTTCTCTATAAAGAATTAAAATATTAAAATAAAATATTAAATCAGCCGAAAATCCGCTGGAAACATTAATTTTTTTTTAAATAGAAAAATAAAAAGTTTTTAAAAATAAAATAAAAATAAAATAAAATAAAATTATTTTAAAAAAATGAAAGTTTAAAAAATTTAAAAAATTTAAAAAAATTCACAATAACAATGAACTATAATTGAGGTAGGGACGAGATTAAAAGAAAAAGAGTCTCGCATTGACGCTTTACGTAAATAAATTGATGGTTTAATCAAGTATTACAAGGAGTATAATAACAGTGGTTTTAATGGACCCACTTGGGTTCCAGTTGGGCGTTAATGGATTCACTTGGGATTTAAGGGGTCCAGTTGGCTTTAATGGATCCACTTAGGCTTTAATAGATCCACTTGGGCTTTAAGCGATCCATTTGTGCTTTAATGGATCCACAAGAGTGTTTATGGATAGTTTGGGCATTAATGGACCTACTTGGGCTTTAATGGATCCAGTTGAGCATTAATGGATCCACTTGGGCTTTTAAGGGGTCCAGTTGGGCTTTAATTGATCCACTTGGGCATTAAGGGGTCTAGTTGGGCTTTAATAGATCCACTTAGGCTTAAAAGGGGTTAGGCGTTAATGGATCCACTTAGGCTTTAGGGGGTCCAATTGGGCTTTAATGGTTCCTGTTGGGCTTTAATGGATCCAGTTGGGCTGTAATGGTTGCACATACACTGTAATGGATCTACTAAGGCTTTAATGGACCCATTTGGGATTTAATGGATCTAGTTGGGCTTTAATGGATCCACTTGGGCTTTAATGGAACCACTTAGACTTCAAGGGGTCTAGTTGGACTTTAATGGTTTATGTTGGGCATTAATGGATCCACTTGTGCTGTAATGGATCCACTTGGGCATTAATAGATGCACTTGGGCTTTAATGGACCCATTTGGGCTTTAATGAATCCATTTGCGCTGTAATGGATTCACTTGGGCTTTAATGGATCCACATGGAAGTTTATGGATCGGTTGTGTTTTAATGGACCCACTTGGCTTTAAGGGATCCAATTGGGCTTTAATGGATCCACTTGGGCTTTAAGGGGTCCAGTTGGGCTTTAATGGATCCACTTGGGCTATAAGGTGTCCAGTTGGGCTTTAATCGTTCCTGTTGGGCTTTAATAGATCCATTTAGGCTTTAATGATTCCATTTGCGCTGTAATTGATCCATTTGAGCTTTAATGGATCCACTTGGGCTTTATTGGACCCACTTAGGCTTTAATGAATACTTGAAGGGATCCATATCCACATGTAAGTTTATGGATCGGTTGGGCTTTAATGGACCCACTTGGGCTTTAAGGGTGCAGTTGGGCTTTAATGGTTCTTACTCGGCTTTAATGGATTCACTTGGGCTTTAATGTTTCCACTTGCGTTGTAATGGATCCACTTCGGTTTTAGTGGATCCACATGGGCTTTAATGGACCCATTTGGATTTAATGATCGGCTTGGCTTTTATGGTTCCACTTGCGCTGTAATGGCCCCACTGGGCCTTAATGGATCCACTTGGGATGTAATGGACCCATTTGGGCTTTAATAGATCCAGTGGGGCTTTAATGGACCCACTTAGGCTTTAAGGAGTCTAGTTCGACTTTAATGGTTTCTGCTGGGTTTTAATGGTTCCACTTGGGCTTTAATGGTTCCAATTGCACTTTAATGGATCCAATTGGGCTTTAATGGATCCACTTGGGCTTTAATGGTTCCACTTGGGTTTTTGTTGATCTAAACTCTTAGGGGGCGTTTGGTTTGCAGATTCTGATGGAATCTGATGGAATTGGAATATTGAATTTCGTTGACCAGATTCCATTACATCGTTTGGTTCATTCTTTTTAAGGAATTGGAATGTTGAATTCCAATGAATTCCACAAATGAAGGAATTCAACATTCCTTGGGGGGGAGGTGGTATTTCATTGGAATGGAATGTCATATTTTTTTTGGACAAAATTGCCTCTCATCCTAATATACACCACCACCTCCGGCCACCACCTCCGGCCACCGACACCGGCCACCACCTCCGGCCCGGCTACCACCACCACCACCTCCGGCCATCATTGACCACTACCGACCACCACCACCTCTGGATACCACCATCTCTATCCTCTCTCTCCTCTCTCTCTATATATATCCTCTCTCACTCCTCTCTCTCCCTCTCTTCCCTCTCTCTCTCCTCTTTCCTCTCATCTCTCTCCTCTCTATCTCTCTCTCCCTCTCCCTCTCCCTCTCTCCCCTCTCTGTCTCTCCTCTCTTTCTCACTCTCTTTCTCCTCTCTATCTTTCTCCCTCTCTATCCTCTCCCCCTCTCTCTACTCTCAATACTCTCTCAATCTATCATCTCTCTATCCTCTCTCTCCTCTCTCTCTCTATCCTCTCCCTCTCTCTCTCCTCTCTCCTCTCTCACTCCTCTCTCTCCCTCTCTCACCTCACTCTCTCTCCTCTCTCATCTCATCTCTCTCTCCTCTCTCTCTCTCTCCTCTCTCTCTCTCTCTCTCTCCCTCTCCCTCTCTCCCCTCTCTCCTCTCTCCTCTCATCTCTCTCTCTCTCTCCTCTCTTTCTCACTCTCTCTCTCTCTCTCCCTCTCTCTCATCATCATCATTCGTGTGCTAAAATAATCAAAACAATTTTAGTTAAAAATTAAACTATTTAATGACTATTTTATTAAAGTAATTTTTGTTGAAAAAAATTAAAATAAACAAAAAAGTTTTTTTGGTCATTTACCAAAATTCCATTCCAATTCTAAAGCTACAATCTGTGAACCAAACAGAAAAATTCCAATTTATTTAACAGATTCCATTCCAATTCTGTCAATTAAATAGGTGGTCAAACCTGACAACATTCCATTCCAATTACTTCAAAGTCAAACTCCTTTGACAGATTCCAGCCCATCCAAAAACATTCTGCGAACCAAACGCCCCCTTATTGATTTGATGACGACCCTTTGAAATACATAGTGAAAATTACGTTTAACATCTGTATGTATTATTGTTTCACCATCAGCGAATAAATATTGAGTATATTCAGTATCGCTAATGATTTCTCTGCTATCAGTTAGATGTAATCCCTAAAGACAAGTTTCGTGACAAAGATGTTCACTTCTGAATCTAAGACAAAGATGCTGAACGAACGACATGTCTACTCATGATCTGATGTGGATATCAGCGAAACCAAGACAAGTCAGCAACACGTGAAGAAATCTTAAGAAAAGGTTTAGCGTTCACTGAACATCCTTTTATCTCAATGAAAGAAGAGCTATTCCGCGACTGAAAATCACAAAGCTTATGTTCCAAGATTTTTTTTGTCTTATCCTTGCACACATAGTACAAATGTCAGAAGAGACATACCTCTGCGACAAATCGTACAACAACTCTGAATACTACATTGTTCACCATTCGGCCAAAAACATGTCACCAAAAGCCAGAGGCATGCAACCAACCAAAGGGTGACACATGTAAAATACCCTCCCATGCATTGAATGCATAGGGTATAAATAGAAAGGTTGAGACTCTTTTAGAAGGGTTACCTTCAATCCTTCTGTTCGTGAATCATAATATAGAACCCTTGTTTTCAATATTTTTTCAACCTTTATTTTGTAGTTCTTGTGCAAAAATCTGTGTGTTTCTTAAGTTTGTTTAGACTAGGTTTTACTTAATCTTATTCCGCAACAAGCTGTAAATTGTGATTTGATTTATCAATAAACTATTTATTAAACCAATTTTTTTGTGTTTGTATTCAACCCCCTCCCCCTTCTACAAACTTGTTAAGCACCTTCGGAACCAACAAGTGGTATTAGAGCAGATTGTTTAATCTCATAAACAAGATCTTCTTTTATTCTGTTCCTTGCTATTCTTAAAATGGCACTCAACAAAAACTCTAACTATTATGATAATGGTTCACTCTCAAAACCTCCTTGATTTAGCAGAGGAAACTTTTCTTTCTGGAAAAATTGAATGATACTATTTCTAGACGGTGTAGATCCTACTATACCTGAATATGTGGCAAATGGTCCATATGAACCTTTTATGATCATAGCCGCAGTTCCTGCCACCGCAACCACCCCTGCCATTCCTGAAAGATATGCTCCTAAGGAAATTAGACAATGGAGTGATGAAGACAAAAAGAAAGTAGGATTAGATGCTAAGGCAAAAACCATTATTTCTATGGCCTTGCCTGATGAATCCTTCCATTCCATCATGCATCTGAAAACTGCTAAAGAAATGTGGGACACTATATGTGTTCAATATGAAGGTACCACTGAAATCCAAGAAACCAGAAAGATCAATTTGGTAAGCCAATATGAAGGTTTTATCTGTGGTAAGAATGAGTCTCTATCTAATGTTCACCAAAGATTTAACTTTTTAATCATTGATATAAGGAATGTTGGTAGGACCTACTCCAATTCTCAGGTCCTAACTAAATTATTGGAATGTCTTCCTGAATGCTGGGACAACTATTCAATGTGTCTCAAGCTGAACAAAGACTAAAATCATCTTTCTCTTAGCACTTTTTATGGAATATTGCTCAACTATGAACAATCAAATATCCTGAAGAAGAATCTTGTGAAAGATTCTAAAGACTCCAAAAGCACTCATGTCGCTTTAGTCTCTTCAGAGATCATTCCATCTCAGTGAACTACTCTCACCATCACTGCGTTAGATTCTGACTCTAAGGAATTATCAGACACTGACCTTTCAGAGTTTCATGAATCTTTAGCACTCTTGACAAACTCTTTCAAAAGATTTACAAGAAAGAGCAATTTCAGAAGAAATAAGCCTATCTCCGTATCTGATAAGAAAAAAACAACTCTTATTGATAAGGCTAATGCTACTTGTTATAATTGTGAGAAAGTTGGGCATTTTGCAAGCAAATGCAGGTCAAAGAAAATCTTCAAACCTTCCACATTCCGGAAAACCAATGATAACAAATACTTCAAGCTGAAAGAAAAATATCAAAAGCTGAAAGGCTTTAAGCGAGAAGGTAAAGGTCTTATTGCAGAAGAGCATGATTAGGCCGAATCAGAAGAATCAAGTTTTGATGAAGAAGAAGTCGTCAATCTCTGTCTTATGGGTGAGATTAAAGAAGAAGTGGAAGAACTAACTGGAACTTCTATGAGTTACATCTCCTCTCAGGTATCAATCTCTACCAATCATTTTCTTTCTAAGGCCGAGAGAAGTTGCGCGGTTGATGTGCTGACAATAGACTTGTACAATGCACTAAATGGAAAAACTTTTGCTAAAACCAAAAATATTGATTTAACTGAATAACTAGAAAAATGTTATTTAAGGATCAAAGAACTAACTCTTTTAAAGTAAAGTTTAAAAGATCAAGTCATGGTCAATGAAATTATCAGCATTGAACGCGAACAAGCCATCGCTGCTCTAAAAGCTGAAAAGGCAACTGTTGAGGGATCGTGTAAATCTACTACCAAGATCACTAAAATCTTAAGTGCTCAAATTCCTGCTGATGACAAAATCGGTCTCGGTTATCGATATGAAAAGGATGAACCTAGCAGTGACTACTCCATGCTTAAGTTTGGGGTGTTCGTCTCTTCTATCCCTGACACGTCTTCCACTCAGTGCTCCTCATCCTCTAATCCTATCCCTGAGGACTTATCTAAGAGCCCCAAACTCGCTGATAAAGGGAAATCAATTTCCCATCATTCTCAGAAGGCTACAAAGTAGCAAAGCTGAAGGTCTCATCCAAACCTTCAGTAAATCAATCCTCTAGCTCTGGATCAAAAATCACGGACATCATCCAGAGATCCACTCCAAAGCTGAAAATTGTTATCAAGCCTAAGAAATCAGAAGAACTGAAAGTTCCTCCGAGATCCAATGCTAAGGGCATTCTTGGAGTTGGCCCTGCTCACCTTAAGTTTTCTAATACAACTGCTTATGGTCTTAAAGCTACTGTCATCTATAGAAAGTGCTATCATTGTGGACTTACTGACCATATTGCTAGTAAATGTCCTAATGCCACAATAGATGAAAAGACAACTAAAGTAAAGATGAATGCCTCCAAGGCTAAGAAGGTCACAAAAGCTGAGAAATCTTACAAGGTGAAAAATGCCACTAAGGTTAAACAATTAACCAAACTGAAAGTTACCACTGACTCTGAATTTTCAGATGCCGTGAAGATTGTTGAACCTTCTATCTCCACTAACCCTACTAGACCCGTTAAAAAGTGGGTACCAATCAAAAATTAATCTTCCTTATGTTTGCAGGGATCGAAGGGTATCTGGTATCTAGATAGTCGATGCTCTCGACACATGACTGGCAGAAAAGACCTGCTCACTGAATACAAGGAAGAGAAAGGTCACTCAGTGACTTTTGGTGGAAATGGAAAAGGTTATACCAAAGGGTTTGGTGTACTAAGTAATGGGAAACTACCTTCCGAAGAGTCGCTTATGTAGATGGACTGGAGCACAATCTTCTCAGCATCAGCCAACTATGTGATAAAGACTATGAGGTACGCCTTTGTAAGAAAGCATGTTCAGTGGTGGACGAAAAAGGAAAGCTTGCTCTCAGTGGTTATCGTATGGAAAATGTTTATGTAATAGACATGGACTCTACATCCACTAAAAACGTTTGTTTTATGTTCAAAGCCTCTTCTGATGTCAACTGTCTGTGGAACAAAAGGCTCTCTCATCTCAACTTCAAAACACTGAATACTCTCTCCTGAAAAGAACTAGTCTCCGGTCTTTCTCAGCATTCATATGCCAAGGAATCCCTTTGTTCAACATGTGAAAAGGGAAAGCAGACTAAAGCTAGTTTCAAATATAAACAAGTTTCATTTTGGCCCTATCAATATTCAATCCATAGCTGGAAATAAATATACTCTTGTCATAGTAGATGAATACTCTTGCTACACCTGGGTAATCTTCCTTTGCTCTAAGAGTGATACTCCAGAAGAACTTATATCTTTTGTTAGAAAGATGGAAGTGTTGAACAACTTAATTGTTCGCTTAAGAAGAAGTGATCATGGAACTGAATTCAAAAATACTTCCATGAACAACTTTTTTGAGAGTAAGGGAATTTCGCACAACTTCTCATCTGTAAGAATCCCTTAGTAAAACGAAGTCGCTGAAAGAAGAAATAGAACGATCATTGAAGTTTCCAGATCAATGCTCAGCGATTCTCATCTTCCAACTTAGTTTTGGACAAAAGTTGGCAACACGACTTGTTTTACTAAAAACAGGTTACTGATAGTAAAACGATTCAACAAGACCGCTTATGAACTCTTCCATGGTAGAAAACCTTCTATCAGTTTTCTTCACATATTTGGTTGTCAGTGTTTCATCTTTAACAACAAAGATACACTTGGAAAGTTTGACCTAGAAGTCGATGATGGAATTCTTTTTTGGATATTCATCAGTTTCTAACACCTACAAAGTCTTCAATAAGAGAAGACAAACTGTAGAAGAAACAATTCACGTCACCTTTGACGAATCCAGATCAGCGAACTCTAAACCTATCGCTGACAATGATGAACTGAATGCTTGGATGTTTTCATATTACAAGGAAACTGAACCTCTCTTCAACTCATATCAGCATGCAGATTCTCCAAATGTTGATGATGATCCAAGCATCATACCTCCTAACGCTGAATCCACCTCATGGGTTTCAGCTGTTCCTCTAAACATACTCCCTCCATCGGATCCTCCCACTTCTGAAAACTTCTAAGTGAATAATTTTCTATCTGAATCACAAAAATTGATAGTTGAAGAACCTCAAGCTTCTTCATCAGTGAAAATTCGTGTTAATGATCCAACTCCTGAGTTAAATATTTATGCTCCAGCTCAGCGATGGACCAGATATCACACCATAGATCAAATTCTTGGTGATCCTGATGCATGTATTCAGACTCGACGAAGTTAAGGTAATATCTGTCTCTTTGTTAATTTTCTCTCTCTCGTTGAGCCTAAGAAGACTGATGATGCCCTCAGAGATCCAAACAGGGTCAGCGCTATGCAAGAAGAGCTGACTAAGTTTGCAAGAAACAAAGTTTGGAATCTCGTTCCCCGACCATCTGATAAATCTATTATAGGCACTAAATGGGTGTTTAGAAACAAATTAGATGAAAATGGGACTGTAACCCGCAACAAAGCTAGGCTAGTTGCTCAGGGATACAGACAAGTGGAAGGCATAGACTATGATGAAACCTTTTCCCCTATAGCTAGACTCGAAGCAATTCAATTATTCTGAGCATATGCAGTTCACAAAGACTTCAAAGTCTATCAAATGGACGTCAAGTCAACATTTCTTAATGGAAAGATGAATGAAGAAGTCTATGTTGAACAACCCCCACGGTTCTCTGAACTAAGCATCTACATTTTGTATATAAGTTGGATAAGGCTCTCTATGGGTTAAAACAAGCATCTCGCGCTTTTTATCACACCCTGACTTCTTTTCTTATCTCTGAAAAATTTGAGCGTGGCAAAATTGACAACACGTTATTTTTCAGAAAGATAAAAGGTCATATTATTCTTGTTCAAACTTATGTTGATGACATTATATTTGGTTCTACTAACTCATCTTTGTGTACTCGTTTTGCTGAAAAGAATGAAGAAAGAATATAGAATAAGTATGATGGGTGAACTAACTTACTTCCTTGGACTTCAGATCAAACAATCTGAAAAAGGTACGTTTATTCATCAGGGTAAGTATGTTAAAGATATGCTGATAAAGTTTGATCTCACTTAAACCTTAGCGATGAAAACTCCTATGGCACCTCCGCTGACATTAAATAAGGATCCAGCTGGAAAACATGTAAATATCACTACCTATAGAGGAATGATAGGCTCCCTGCTATACCTTATAGCAAGCCGACCTGATATAATGTATTCTACCTGTCTCTGTGCACGCTATCAATCAAAACCTAAGGAATCTCATCTAATCGTTTTAAGCGAATTTTTAGATATCTTAAGGGAACTTCTAACCTCGGTCTTTGGACTAGCAAAACGTACCTTTTTAGATATCTTAAGACAACCTGATATCAGATAGTGATTTTGCAGGTTGCAAACTTGCTAGAAAAAGCTCTACTAGAGGATGTCAACTCCTAGGTGGAAAGCTGGTAAGTTGGACTAGCAAAAAGCAGAACTCAATATCCACTTCCACAGCTGAAGCTGGGTACGTAGCATCTGGAAGTTGTTATGCTAAAGTATTGTGGATGAGAAATCAACTATTAGACTATGACCTTCAGCTATCTAAGATTCCAATCTATTACGTCAACACTAGTGCCATCGCTATAGCAAATAATCCAGTATTACACTCAAAGACAAAGCACATTGAGATCAGATATCATTTTATCATAGATCAAGTGATGAACGGTGATATAGAACTCCACTTTATTCCTACTGACTATCAGCTCGCTGATCTTTTCATCAAACCTCTTGATGAGACAAGATTTAACTTTCTCATTAGTGAGCTTGGAATGCTGAACCTTGAAGAATAACTCTTCAACTTTCATGCATTATATTAGTCATAAAGTTCTATTTCAGTTCATCATCTCTAACTAAATATCTCTGACCCTCGGGTATGTTCTCACATCTTTTCTCATTGAATACTATTCAGTAAGATGTTTCTCAAAAACCAAAACTTAAATCATTGACTTTCTTCAAGTGATTAAAATCTTTTTGAAAAACAAAACTTATCACTGACATTTCTCAACAGTGATCCTTTGAAAATAAACCATATCCCTGACTTTCTATCAGAGATACTTTCCAAAAATCGAAACGACTCTCTCTCTCTCTCTCTCTCTTGTGACGTCATTTAAATCGATAATCCTTGGCACGTTTTTTTCTGACACATTCGTCCATTGCAGTTGTTGTCTAATCAACTTTTAAAAGTCAACTATCTTGCCTTAGTATATTTAGGTTTAGGTCTTTGTAATCTTGTAAGCATGCGTATTAGATACAAGCACAGAGTTGGTAAGATATTTCGCACACTTAGAACACACACATACGTGAGATATATGACTACGTGTTAGATATGTGACTAATTGTATATCTTGTGATTGGATCTATAAAAGTTGTGTTCTTAATCTTTGTATTGAATATATGCTTGTAATCTGGGTCACAATTGGTATCAGAGCTTAAAATTCAACGATTTGAAGTTTTTTTTGTGCGTATTCTGGACGAGTTTTTCTTGAGTCTATTTTTGAGAAATTGAAAGTTTTTGGTAAAATTACTTGTTGATTTGTGTTCGAAAAAGGTTTTAGAACAACTTTCTTGAATTGGATTGGAGTTGAAAACTGTTTTTGATCATAAATTTGTTGATTTTAGATGTTTTGAGTTCGAAAGTAGTCGAACACTGTTTGATTGATTCGTATGTGTAATAGTGTAAATTTGGTTGTAATATTGAATTGGATTGATCTTTACACTAACTTGGTTGAATCTGTGAAGTTACAGCGTGTGATTTGAAAAATTGGATCGATTTCAACATTAAAATCGAATTTTTTTTTGTCTTAGAATTCAAGAACTCGCAAGATCTGAGTATTTCATATGAAGAACTCGCAAGATCTCATAGATATTCAGATTTTGCAGATAGATTTCACTTAGAAAGTATTCTAAATTCGTTAAGTAAAAAATTCGCAGAACTGTGATCTACGAATTGTCAAAGAACTCGCATATATCTTTAAGAAAATTCATTCAAGTATAGATTTCGTATAACTATTTATACGAAAAGCAAAGAATTCGCATAAGTCTGTTAAGCGAAAAGTAAGTTTTTGAAAGTTTTCAAGTCAAGAATTCGAAATCAGTTACATGCGAATTGATAGAATTCGTAGATAGGCACATACGAATTCTGAAGATTTCGCAACTGTGTCTTGAGCGAAAAGTGAGATTTCGCACATGCCTGTATGCGAAAAGTGAGGATTCTCAGAGTATTTCAAAGTTTTTCTTAAGGATAGAATTCGTATCTTTGAATCTTATGAATTCTACTTGCGAATTCTCGTTTGTGCGAAAAGTGTTTCATTAAAAAGTTTTCAAGGATAGAATT
This sequence comes from Arctium minus, assembly GCA_954870635.1. Taxonomy (NCBI): domain Eukaryota; kingdom Viridiplantae; phylum Streptophyta; class Magnoliopsida; order Asterales; family Asteraceae; genus Arctium; species Arctium minus. The sequence goes on along the minus strand of OX941081.1, from coordinate 82,330,227 downwards.
CTAATGAGAGAGGCATGAGAATTGTGAAGAATTCGCAGAATGCTTTATACGAATTCTGAAGAATTCGCATATAAGCTTATGCGAATTGCTTGAATTTTTGTTATCTCTTGCATACGAATTCCCATTTTGTGCGAATTTTGAGCTTGTTTTGCTAATTTCAAGTGTTATACGAATTCTAGTGGCTTTTTGTATGCGAATTGTTCTTTGTTTGTAGTACATGCGAATTTTGTACTTTAAGTTTTTAGAAATCTCAATTTCTGAAATTTTTCAAGTCTAATTCAAACTGTTGGATTAAAATATCATTACTAGCTAAATTTTTGTTTGTATGCAGATAATTCTCTCATCATGTCAAAAGAATTACTTTTCATGGGTTCCTAATCAAAGCCTCCGGTCTTGTCTATCGGAGAATATTCTCAATGGAAAAGGAGGATGATTTAGTTCTTGAATCACAAGAACAGAGATTACATGAAATCCATATTAAAAGGTCCTGTTGAACCAGTTGTTACAGTACCTGGACAAGAGGCCATAGATACTTCTCCAGAAATTCTAGTGCGATATGTGCCTAAGCCATATCAATACTTCCGTGAAAGAGAGAAGGAACTCTACAAGATTGATGAAGAGGCCCCTATCTATCTCACCATGGCGATTCCAAGTGAAATCTACAATGCGAGTAAATATTAGATAATCTGCTAAAGCCATGTGGGACGAGCTGGAAAGACAATTCCAGGGTACTGAAAAGTCTATTCAAGCCAAATTGAACCAAAACATAAATGCTTATGAAGGATTTTGTGCTAAAGATGGGGAAGCACTTCGGGATACGTTACAAGATTCAATGTAATATTGAGTGATTTGAGAAGAAATGGGATGAACAAGACTGTGTCTGAAATCTATTACAAGTTCATAAAGAACTTGAATCCTGAGTGGAAAAGCTATGGAATTAACATTCAGATGACAAAAGACATGGCTCAAGAGGATGTGAACGAAATCTTTACAACTTTATCTCAACATGAGGATGAGGTGAAGCAGCTGAATGAAGAAAAAAATATTGTCAAAGATTCACTGGCCTTGTTGTCTGAAAACAAGAATGGATCAAGTTCCAAGACTATTTCTTCATCAAAATACATGTCAAAGAAATCTAGAGCTTTCCTTACAGAACTGACTGAATCTAGTTCTAAATATTCCTCCACAGAGACTGAAGTACATTCATATGAAGATGTACAAAAGCTTGTTGATCATCTGGCCCTCATCACAAAGCAATTTCAGAAAAGCTTTGGCAAGAAGAGATTTTCAAAGTCAAAGTATGATGGGTACAAAAAAGAAATATCAGAGAAATACAAGCCGAGGTTTGGGAAGAAGAAAGGAAAAAGAGAAGAGAAAAGAGATGAGAAAAGAAAGAGAAGAAAGAAGAGAAAGTTGACCCTAAATTCGGCAGGTGTTACAATTGTGGTAAGCCTAGCCATTTCTCCAAAGATTGCAAGTTCAAACGTGTGAAGAATTCAGAGTACTATGCCAAGAAATCTCTATTGGCAAAGAAGGCAGAAGAAGGGAAAGAACTTATGGTTGAAGAGGAGAATTGGTTTTACCAAAGTTCTGATGAAGAATCAGCACACTTCACACAGGTGTGCATGATGGCTAAAGTTGAAGATGGAGTTGAAACCTCTTCCGACCAATATGACTGTGAATCTGAGGTAAGTACTCTTTATAATTCTGAACTTGTTGAATCTCTTATGGCTCAGATTCAAAACATGGAAAAAGAGTTTGAGAACTTAAAAGGCAAACTTAGCAACGAAAGACTATCAATGATGAGTTTTCGTGATGAAAACACATTATTGAAGGTTGTTGTTGAGGATAAAGAATCTGAGAAAGATGCCTTGAAGAAAGAGAAAGAAGTTTTAAAATCTAAAATCACTGAGCTTGAAAGGAATCTTGTTAATTTAAATTCTGAAAAAGGTGAATTTAAAATTAAGTCTGAAGCTTGTTTTCAGGATTAAGCAGCTAGAGGATTTGAACCTAAAAAGAGGACAAACTGAGCAAACATTGAATTTATTATCAAACAAACAAACTCCAGGATGTCCATTTTTATAATGCTAAAACGGGTTTAGGTTTTGAAGAAAATGTTGTTTTAAAAAGAGCACCAGAAAACTTGTATAATTTTGAGAAATTGGGGTCAAAACCTAAGAAGATCCCGGATATTCATGATACGTTTGTTAAAGTTGAAACTCTTAAGTCTGACATCTCTCCTAAAGGTAAAGAAGTGATTGATGATGATACATCAAGTTGTGCTGATTTAATTTCAAATTTTAAATCTATTGGTTTTTCTTATAATGAATTGAACAAAAGCTATAAAACCAGAAAACCTAGTTTGTTGAGTTTCAATCATTATTTTCTACTTTTACACCAACAGAATCAGCCAACACTGAAACAGATATACCTGAAACTCAATGTCGATACGATGAATATGAATCAGACACTGATGTTGAGAATCATTCTCCAATATCTGAATCAGTCATTTCTGAATCTCCAAAAGAGGTTAAGACTGATGAGTGCATAAATATCATGAATAATAACATTAAAACTAATTTTTCAAAGCAAATGACTGAGGAGATTTTTGAAAACATGATGAATGCTTTAGATCCTGTTCCTATTATCGAGAACCTAGAATCAAACTCTGAGCTGAATCAAACATCTAATTTTGAGAAACAAATCAAAGTTCTTCTAAAGATTATTGAAGAGTTGGAAGATGAGAATTGTGATCTCAAATTCAAACTTGACAAATCTTTTAAGGAAAACAAAGAACCTTTCAAAGAGTTGCATACTTTGAAAACTGATTTGTTTAAGCAAAATCTTGATGAGAAAAAGATGTTTGAATCTCATAAATTGAATGTTCATTTAAACCCAGAGTTTGAGACTATCACTTCCGAAACCTCTGTTGTTTATACTGAAACTCCTTAATATCCTCCAAGTATTTTTGAGAAAGGAGAGTCTTCGGCAACGTTAAAGAATAATTCATCTTTCAAGAAGAAAACTGACAAGGTTTCATTTCTTGTTTCAGATATAAGAAAGCAAAAAAATAAAGGTGAATGGGTGAAGAAGAAGTCTGAAATAAAAGTAGTTGAAAATAAAAGCAGTGTTAATGATAGTGCTAGTTTGAAATGTAATAGTTCTAACGATCCAAAATGTCAAAGATGTATGAATATTTGTACCCAAATTGATAAATCAAAACTTTTGACATTTGCTCGTAAGAACTTTATTTGCAAACACTGTCCTGACAATGCTTTCATTATTCACACCATTCTTCCGAAATCTAAAGTTGTTAAAAAGGCATCTCGTGCTAAACCTATTTCTAAATCCTCAGCACAACATGCTAAAATCTTTCATGCTAAGAATTCTTATCATTCTTGAAAACAGAGATTTAATGAGCTTAATGTAAAAATGGTTTGGAAATGGATACCGAAGCCTCGTTATGAATGAGGAATCAAGGCTAAGGTAGATAATTTGAATAAATTGTATAAGGCTAACCAAGAAGGACCCATTTGGATATGGGTACCTAAGAAGAAGTGATTTGTTCTTTTTACAGGCCTCACATCTGTGGGACATAGATTCAGGATGTTCACGTCACATGACTGGATTTAAGCATCTGTTACATACCTATGTTGAGGAACCTACAGGGACAGTCAGCTTTGCAAATTCAGAACTTAATGGCATCATTAGAGGACATGGTTCATTGAAAAATGGCACCGTCATAATCAAGAAAGTAATGTTTGTAGATGGACTTGATCATAATCTTCTCAATACAAGTCAATTATGTGACAGTCATTTTCAAGTTCGGTTTACTGTTGATAGCTGTTTCATTGAAGATAAGGACGGTTGTGAGATTTTCAGAGCATAGCGACATGGAAATTTATATGCAGTGCATTTTCCAACACTTTCTGCAACTAGATCTGTGTGTCTACTTGCGAAAGCCTCAAAAGCTGAAAGTTGGATTTGGCATAGGCGTTTGTCTCACCAGAATTTTCAAGCGATAGATCAATTGGCGAGACGTGGCTTAATCAAAGGTCTTCCAGAACTGAGGTTTGAGAAGAATTCACTTTGTCCCGCATGTGAGATGGGAAAAATGAAACGCAGTTCACATAAAGCAAAGACAAAATTCTCTTGTTCATCACCTCTCGAGCTTATTCACATGGACCTTTGCGGTCCGATGAGAACTCAGTCTATCAATGGGAAGAAGTATATTCTAGTGATTATAGATGAGTACTCCAGATATACATGGATGGAATTTATGCGAAACAAATCAGATGCGCCAGAGTTAATCTTTGCCTTTATTAAAAAGATCCAGGTTCGACTTCAACTATCGGTAAAGACATTGAGAAGTGACAACAACACATAATTTAAAAATGATACTCTTAAGAGTTATCTCGTATCAGTCGGGATTTCACATAATTTTTCTACTGCTTATACTCCTCAACAGAACGGCGTGGTTGAAAGGAAAAATAGAACCCTAGTTGAGGCAGCAAGAACGATGTTAGCATACTCTGGTCTTCCATTGTATCTGTGGGCTGAAGTCGTAACTAATGCATGTTTTACACAAAACCGTACTATTGTGATCAAAAGACATAAGAAAACAACATATGAGCTTATAAATAAGAGAAAGCCGAATATTAAATTTCTTCGTGTTTATGGTTGTAGGTGTTACATCCTTAATGATCGTGATAATCTTGGTAAATTCGACAAGAAGGCGGACGAAGGCTATTTTATCAGATACTCTTTGACGTCAAAAACCTATCGGGTCTACAACAGAAGAACCAAGACTATCATGGAGAGTATGAACGTGTCTTTTGATGAATCATCTACATTGACTTTTGAACACAACAATTCAGAACTCAAGCTGAAACAGAAGGTTTCTATTCAAGACGGAATAGAATCCGAACCTTCACAGACTAAGTCTTCTAACTCACTTAATGTTTCATCTGAGTTAGATTTACTGTTCTTTGATGCATTCTTGTATATATGTGCAGATTTTGAGAAATCAAACATATCCGCATCAACTTCAGAGGTTCCGGTTATAACTAAAGATATTTCAGGACTTTCTGACATTGTCACTACAACCTCATCAGGTACATCTACACCTGTTATTTCTGACAATACTAATTTAAACTCTGCATCTGCAGATATAGTTTATGGAAAAGAAGTCCCGAGTTCATCTTCTGATGCACCAGAACTACTTCAGTCAGAAACAAATGTACAAGATGTCCCGAGTACATCTGAGGTTGAGCCTGCTATATATGATGATTATGATGAAGACAATACGTAGATTTATGTTCAACCTCTTCCAAGCACTACAAGATGGACAAAAGATCACCCCCTACATAATATAATAGGTGACGTACATAGTGGAGTGAAAACGCGGACGACATCTGCAAATTTTTGTCTTTACTCGAGTTTCCTTAGTTCCCTAGAGTTGAAGAAAGCATCGGAAGCCTTGCGCGATCCATATTGGATATTAGCTATGCAACATGAGCTTCTACAATTCGAGCGGAACAACGTTTGGCGACTTATCCCACTACCTGAAGGAAAATCGGTAATTGGTACAAAGTGGGTTTTCAGAAATAAGAGAGATGAATCTGGAGTTGTAGTTAGAAATAAAGCTCGCCTCGTTGCAAAAGGGTATTGTCAACAGGAGGGAATTGATTACGATGAGACATTTTCTCCTGTTGCACGGATTGAAGCTATTCGGATATTCTTGTCATATGCAACCCACAAGAATTTTACAGTCTATCAAATGGACGTAAAATATGCATTCTTGAATGGGATTTTGCATGAAGAAGTTTATGTTGCTCAACCTGAAGTCTTCATCGATCCGAAACACGTGGATTATGTCTACGTTCAAGACAAGGCATTATATGGACTAAAACAGGCACCGAGAGCTTGGTACGAAACGTTAACCCAATTTCTACTTGCTTCAGGGTTTAAGAAAGGTACTATCGATACTACTCTCTTTCTGAAGAAACAAGGTGAAGATATGATCCTAATTCAGATTTATGTGGATTACATTATTTTCGGTTCTACAAAGCCTAAATTTTCTAAAAACTTTTCAAAAATCCTGGAATCTTGATTTGAAATATCGATGATGGGTGAACTGAGATTCTTTCTTGGTCTTCAAGTAAAACAGTTACCTGAAGGCATTTTCATCAATCAGTCAAAATATATTAAAGATATCCTGAAAAAGTTTAACATGTCTGATAGTTCAGTAATGAAAACCGCAATGGCAACGGGTACACATTTAGATGCTGATCTTTCTGGTAAATCTGTTGATCAAAAAGTGTATCGTAGCATGATTGGTTCATTATTGTACTTAACAACAAGTATACCGGATATTATGTTTGCGACATGTTTCTATGCTAGGTATCAAGGTAACCCGAAGGAATCACACCTAGTCGCTGTGAAACAAATTCTTAGGTATCTCAAAGGCACTCCCGAGTTAGGCCTTTGGTATCCTAAGGGTTCGAGTTTTGATCTAACTGCCTACACAGATACTGATCATGCAGGTTGCAAGTTGGATCGCAAGAGCACATCAGGTTCATGTCAGTTTTTAGGTGACAAGTTGGTTAGTTGGACGTCAAAGAAGTAGAATTGTGTATCTACATCTACTGCCTAGGGTGAATATGTAGCCGCTGTAAGCTTCTGTTCACAAGTCCTCTGGATGCGAACACAACTAAAGGATTTTGGCTATTCATACTAACGAGTTCCTATTTACTGCGATTCAAAGAGTGCAATAGCAATAACAGCTAATCCAGTGTAGCACTCAAAGACTAAACACATTGATGTACGATACCACTTCATGAAGGATCATGTGGAAAAGGGCAACATAGAGATGCATTTCGTGCAAACAGACTACCAGTTGGCTGATCTTTTCACCAAACCGTTGGATGAAAAGAGGTTTACCTTTCTAGTCAGCAAATTAGGTATGTTAAATGTCAATCCATGATTCGAGGAGGAGTGTATCATACTTTGTGCTTAAATTGATTATGTCTTGGAAAATAATGAACAATGTCTATTATTCATCATTTACTGACAAAGGTGGAATCATTTTTACAATGATTACCAAAATCTTTTATCTTGCAGGTTATATTTCAAGTGACATTGGTTTCTGATTACATCAGATTATGACCCATTCTTATTTGGTAAATCTGAACATTACTATTCTCACTGGAGAATAAGTAATCATGGCTTCTGAATACTCAGTTCAAAACCCGATCTCAAATGTTTTTTCTTCTGATGGATGCTTAATTGATCAAATCTTTTCTAGATGTTTTTTGATTTGAGGGGGGAGTCAACTGCTATATCTTTTAGGGGGAGGAGATAATAGTTAGTTATACTTTCATTGTTATATTTTTCTGATAACTTGATATTTTTTAAACAGATATTAAGGGGAGAATATTTGTGGTTTCTGTCTAAGTGAGCTTACTGGTATATTTTCTTTACTTAATCTTTGACACTTGTTGAAAGATGAACAACTTTCACTTGTGAAAATCATTTTTGGAATAAATATTCAAACCACTTCCTATTCTTGAAATGTTTTCATGAATTGAGATGTGCGATTTTAAATGATTTTAAGTTGGATACTTTGATGCTTATCTGACCGTGTGTTCCTAAAGAAAAATACTTGTGTATTTTATTTTCATATACTTTGTCAAGTATTCATACACATAACGGTTCAGTACATTCATTTCTTGACTTTGATATTATCATGTCTCAAAAATTTAATCTTTCGATGGTAATACTCCCGATTGTATTCATTGTTGTTTGAATCAGACGTCATTTCATCATTATATGTGCTTTCATTGTTAAAATGTTTATATATTGTTCATATAAACAATATTCGTCTTTCATATCCCGTATTCTAATTCTTCATGATATTTTTGATCTGATTTTATCATTGTTAGATTCTCAAAAATTTCTCTTCTTTCATGATTATTCATTCATACAAAGTCTTGAGAAATCTTAAATGATTAAAATGCTCAAATTTCATTATGATTTTTAATGAGCATATATATATACTGACAATTGATTTTTTGCACTTTAATGTCAAGAAAATCATTGAGCAACACATGCTTTTAGGACAAATACATGGGATTCAATGTGTGAGCTTAACAGCACTTCCATGGATTCACGATAACCAGTGTTTCCTACCCAGGAAGTATTCCCTGAGTGATTGAGGGGAGAGGGGTCAAAATATTTGAGTGTTGGTGTGTGAAGAGGTAAAATGGAAACGAGAGATTGGTTAAAAGTGAGCTAAAATGATTAAAAGAGAGAGGGTGGGAGAACGGAGTAAAAGAATATCAGACTCTGCACCAAATCTTTCTGAGCCGGGAAGCCAAATCTACTGATTGGTTCACATTCTTTGGTAACCATCATTGAAACAGGTAGCGAGCCCATGCCATCTACTCATTCTTTTCTTAAAAAGAGAATGTTTTGTTAAGCCCAGATTATAGTTAATAAATTAACACAACACAATAAAGATAAAGAGATAAACAAATCAGATTAACATACCACGATCCCTTGATTAATCAGATGAAAAGCATGTGTGTTTTCTTGGTACCATGTGCGTACAGAGAGAATACGGCTATTTCTCTAATCACCAATTATGTTCATTTTGTCTAAAACAAATAAAACAAAGAGTAAATTACATTTTTGGTCCTTATGGTTGACACTTATTATCAAGTTTGGTCCCTCTTTCAAACTAATTACAATTTTGGTCACTATGGTTGCTATTTCATTTCACTTTTGGTCCCTCTAACCAACTTAGATAAAAAAACTTAGTTAAGTTAAGGGTATTTTGGACATTTTACCATTTCTTTATCTTTTTCATTTTTTTGTTTTACTAGATAATATAGTAAATTACAATTATAGTCTCTGTGGTTTGTCTTTTTTTTTTTTTTTTTCATTTTATACCTTTATTATATTAATTAACGATAATTTTAACTAAATATACATTAAAAATATGTATTTGATTTTGTAAATTATACCATTAAAAAAGTTTTGTTGATACTTTTAAAATAAGTTAAATATTAAATATTTTTATACTTTTATGAAATTTATCTGATATATATATATATATATATATATATATATATATATATTTGCAAATCTATCTACACTAATCCAAAAAAAAAACTTTCTATTTTAAGTTGTGTTTAAAAAAGTATAATTTTTTCTTATTTATGTAATATAAAAATCGAAATTTATTTATGTCTATTAATAAAAAAATGTATCGTTTAAAATGTGTATCAATTATTAGAATTTATAATATTCTTATTAAAAAAATCAAAATATAAACTTAAATTTATATAGAGAATGATATTCGGTTCTATTCCAAACTACAAAGTACAAACCATATACCCAAAAAATTTCAATCATTTCCAATTCCAAATCTTTAGATAAAATCCAAATCTCTTGAAAACATTACATCAAATCAAAGGAGCCCTTATTGCTTTGTTTGATCTAAAATGCAGACTTATTAACCATGCATATTTCACCTTGTAAATCATTCTTTTATAATCTATTGATTAATGAAATAAAGAAAATGTGTAGTTGTTAGTTGATTATTTATTTTTCGATATAATAAATTTAAGTTTATATTTTGAAATATATATATATATGTATAAATATAATTGAGGGTTTTTTATTTCATCCACATTTTATAAAAACATTTAATTAATTAAAATATATAAAACCGATAGATTTTTTTTAATTAATAGACATAGATAAATTTCGATTTTTTTCTTACATTAATAAAAAAAACGATAAATTTCTTAAACACAACTTAAAAAAGAAAAGTTTTTTTTTTCCGGATTAGCGTAGACGGATTTGCAGATATATATTAAATAAATTGCATAAATTTTTTGAAAATATTCAATAAGTATCTTATTTTAAAGTTATCTATACGATTTTTTCTAATGGTGTAATTTACAAAATGAAATACGTATTCTTAATGTATTTTTAATTAAAAGTTATCATTAATTAATTAATATAATAAGAGTATAAAATGAAAAATGAAAAAAAGGTAGGAAAGAAAAGAAAAGAGAAAGAAAAAATACAAACTACAAGGACTATAATTGTAATATATTATATAATCTAGTAAAACAAAAAAAATGAAAAAAATAAAGAAAAGGTGAAAGGACCAAAATACCCTTAATGTAACTAAGAATTTTAACTAAAGTTGGTCAGAGGGACGAAAAATGAAACAAAATGACAACCATAATGACCAAAATTGTAATTAGTTTGAAAGAGGGACCAAACATGATAATTGGAGGCAACCTCAAGGACCAAAAATGTAATTTACTCTAAAACAAAACTATATATACCTAGGTTAACATGACCTAATAATTATTTACTTATTGCTAAAATACCCCCTAAGGTATTAAACACTATTACAAACTAGACCCCTTATTTAATTTAATCTTAAATACAATTATTTGATCCAACAATCTCCCCCTTTGGATTGAAGATGAAAAAAAATTTGGCAATAGTCTTCGGGTCTTCTCTTCTCTTGAAAACTTTAAATGAAGTGTCCTTCTGATGATCATCTTCAGTTAGAATCTGACAATCATTCTGATAAATCCAATAAGTTCAGACACTTTGTTATCTTTGAATTTTTCAGCAGTCTTCAACAGTCTTCATCAAAAATTAAAAAATTCTTTGTATTCTCCCCCTTTTTGATGAATGGTGAGAATCATCATCATCAAAATATAGCAATATAAACTTGGAATATCCTCCCCCAAATCAACAATTAAGCACAATCTTCATGTATATATCCCTGTGTGGAAATAAGAGCAGTCTTTCCAAATGGAAAGAGTGATTATTTCAATCTTTGCATATTTAAATAAGTAAAAATGGTAACCCTGAATCATAAAATGACTCAGTTTGGATTGCCTGTCAGTAACACATAGTCACTGAGTAACACAAAGTTACTATATAAGGAGCTGGTTTTGATGTTGGCTCCCCAGGACTTCCATTCAATCATCGAATAACACATGGTTATCTATGAACGTTCTGACAGAAAACAAATTTCTGTGTGCTCGTGCATGAGTATGAAAGAATTAAGCACCGATGATTGCTTTTCAATTTAGGCTCAAAGTATGTAAACTTGTTGAGACAACAACAAATTATACAAAGACTAAATGTGCATGAGAAAGGTTCGAAGGCAGGGCAACTTTCCTTCTTTTTCAATATTAGTACCTTCCAAATAAAGAACCAATAGCATATGTGTTGCGTCCCAAGAAAATGTGAAAAATTCTCTTTTTGAGAAAAGAATGAGTAGCTGGTGAGGATTTATGCAAGAGATGGCATAGGCTAGGTGCCTTTTTCAATGATGGTCACCAAAGAATGTGAACCAATCAGATTTTGTGGCTCCCCAGCTCAGAGAGAATTTGCTGCAGAGTTTGATATTCTTTTACTCTGTTCTCTCACCCTGTTTCTTTTAATCTTTTAAATCTCACTTCTAACCAATCTCTCTTTTTCATTTTACCTCTTCACACACCAACACTCAAATCTTTTGACCACTCACCCCTCAATCACTCAGGGAATACTTCCTGGGTTGGAAACACTAGTTATCGTGAATCCATGGAAGTTCTGTTAAGCTCACACATCAAATCCCATGTATTGTCCTACAAGAAGGTGTTGTTCAATAGCCTTTTGTACATGTAAGCACAAAGGAATACAAACATGAAGAATAAAATGTTAGAGAAATCAAAAACATAAGTGTGTTTGACAATGCTATTCTCCCCCTCAAACTAAAAGAGTTTGTCAATTAAGCTCGTTGACAATTAAGTATCCAAAAATCATTTAAAATCACACTTCACAATTCATGAAAATCTTTGAAGAATAGGAAGTGATTTGAACATTTAAGAAACCATTTTTCACAAGTGAAAGTTGTTCATCTTTCAACAAGTGATAGAGTATAAGGATTAGAAAGATATACCTGTAAATCAGAATCCTTAACTCCCCCTGGAATGAATATTTTCATTTAAGTGTTCGCCCTCTTTATATCTGTAAAACAACAATTCATCAGAAAAATATGACAATTAGAGTATAAATCATATTTATCTCCTCTTCCTAAAAGATATAACAGTTAGCTCCCCCTCAAATCAAAAAACTTCTATAAAAGATTTTATCATTTAAGATTCCTATTAGAACAAAACATTTGAGTACGGGTTGTTATTTCACAGATTCTAGTATCTAATCACAAACAATTAATCAACAAACAAATTTCAATCAAATTACCTGTTTGATTTCACTTTCAAATTCCAAGATTACAAACTTTTCTCTCTTTAGAACTCTCTCTCTCTCTCTCTCTCTACATATTTCTCTCTCTCTCTCTCAAATGTATTATGTTAGTTACTTCTACTAAAAACAGAAAAACAAAGCTATTTATAACTACAACTAAAATACAAGGAAATTAAAAAAAAATACAAATACAATAAACCTTGACTTTTATTACAAAAGACTTTGACATTAATGAGAGTTGACTTTCTCAGCTTTGACTTTCTTGACCTTTGACCTTCAGTCTTCTTGATCTTGTATCCAACAGATTTATGCTCTAACAATCTCCCCCTTTGGATTCAAGATCACTGTTGAAATATCTAGAAATTCAGTCTTCACTTTTAAGCTCTGTCAGTACAATCTCCCCTTTTCCTTTGACGGTATTCTTTCCAAAACTGTCTTCAAACGATTGACAATCTCCCCAAAACTTTCACAAGATACTTTCAGACTTCGGAAAGAAATTATCTTCAGAATCAGCTCGGATTGCTTTAGGAAATACTATTCAAAGAAAATTTCCTCAAATCTTCAGAAATTCTTTGATCTTCTTCAAATCTTTACTTTGAATCTTCTGACATGGACATTTCTGAAAATCATCTCTCAAAACTTTATCATTTCTTGATACCATCTCCCCCTCTTTGATGATTTGAGCATTGATATCATCAAAACTTTTCTCCAAGAAATGTCTTTGTTTGTTCTGACCACTGATCTTTCACGAGCCTCTGATTCACCGTCAATTCGAACAATGTATTCATCCAGATATTTTCAAATCTAGACAAAATAGGAATGTAACACCTGAATCAACAAATGAAACAGTTAACATGCCTGTCAGTAACACGAAGTCACTGTGTGTAACAAATAAACATTGGAAAGGAGCTTTTTGATGTTCACTCCCCCAAGGCTTCCATCCAATCATCGAAATACCACAAAGGCAATTTCTATGAATGTTATGACAAGAAAACAAATTCCTTGTGTGTTCGTGCACATGTAGAAAGAATTAAGCACGAATGATTGCTTTTACAAGGCTCAACATTGTGTAAACCACTGAGACAACAATAGATAAACACAGACTCAATGTGCATGATAGAAGTGCGAAGGTGGGGCAGACTTCCTTCTTATTCAATATCCAGATTTTCCAAATGAAAATCAGATAGATGATATGCTGCATCCCCTTGAAAATGTGAAACATTTTCTTTTTGAGAAGAAAATGAGTAGCTGGTGGGGTTTAGTCAAGCGTTGGCATGGGCTAGTTGCCTGTTTCAATAATGTTCATCAAAAAATTGTGAAGCATTAGTAATGTGGCTGCCCGGCTCAGAAAGTATTTAGTGCAGAGTTTGATATTCTTTTACTCTGATCTCACACCCTCTTTCTTTTAATCATTAAGCTCACTACTAACCAAACTCTCTTTTCCATTTTACCTCATCACACCCACACTCATTTCTTTTCGACTCCTCACACTCAATCACTAAAGGATTAACTTCTTGGGTAGAAATCACTGGTTAACGTGATTGCATAGAAGTTTCAATTAAGTCCTAGCACAAAGAACCTATATAATCCTAATAAGCATGTGTTGCTCAAGATGGTTTAACTTTATCAGTTAAAGCTCATATACAAATGTCCGATGAATGTATGCTCAGATGATATAATCATGAAGATATGAGCATTTTAAAACATTGAAGATATTTCAAACAAGTTAATTGAATGAATGAACATGAATGCAAGGGACTTGTTTGAAAATCTGACATTGTATGAAAATGATCAGAAAATGAAATGATATATCAATTAATGCTTATGGTAAAAATAACAGATATTGTCCATACGAACCAAAATATAGACATTCTTGAAATGAACGCTTCAAAATGAAATGACGCTCAAGATACAGTGAAGTACAAGCGGAGTGTCTTACCATCGAAAAAAAATTGGTTACAATATGAGACATGGTAAGATCATTTTGAACAAGAATTCAAACCAGTGTGTGTGAATACTTGAAAGTATATGAAAAGACAATATTCAAGTATATATCTTTGGAAACACACGGTTTGTAATCATGTAAGCACAAGATAAAATGAAAACGATTAAAATCACACTTCCAAATTATAAAATCTATTTAAGAATCGGGAAGTGGTTTGAACATTTAAGCACATTTTTCTATATCTGAAAGTTGTCCTTCATTCAGATACATATGAGATTAAGATAAGAAATTTACCATTTCGCGCATTCTTAATTCTCATAAAGTCAGCTGTAGTCATTAATATATGATCTTGATAGCATCTCTCATCCTGCACAAGTCTCAAAGTCTAGTCAAAGCAAATTTATTCACAAATTTATTTGAAAAATAAAAGATATAAAGCAGTAAAATGATTAAAGTACGAGTTCTGATCTGAAATAATCAGAAATCATAATCCTTTTACTCCCCCTGAAATTATGCATCAAGAAATTTATCAGTGAAAAGCACATGATAGAGATCTACAACTCCTTCTGAAATGTAGTTCGTTATATCTTTCTAATGCATAATGTTTGGAAAAATAATGTACTCCCCCTTGACGGTTTATTTCTTCATTCGAGTATCGGAGTACAATCTCTTCTCAGCCCGGGAGTACCATCTTTTTTTTTTCAACTTTTAAGTACGAGTCCTAAACTGTTGTGTTTAGAAGTCAAACGCTGTTGAAGTACGGGTCCTAAGCTGATTTACTTAGAAGCCTTGATTCTTTTACTCCCCTTTGACAATAGGTGCCTGCAATACATAATCAACTTTCGGCTTTGGTACCCACTGGTATTTGGGTCCATGTGTGTTAGTTGCAGTTCTTATGGGAGTAACGGAATAAGAACCATACCAGTAATGATCACTAGCTTTATGAACAAAATCATAAGTACGACAATAAGAACAATACCTCTTTTTAGATAACCTGATCAATTGATATCTCGAATAAGCAAGATCAGGTTTACCTTTCACCACTTTGTTCTTCTTTGCATTTGAGGCAGATACAAATGATTTGTTACCTGCCTTCTCTTCCTTCTTTCCTTTCTTTTCTTCCTTCTTCTCATCATTCTTCTCATCTTCAACTGGTTTTACCTTCCAAACCAGCTTCTCTTTTTCATATCTTTTTCTTCTCCTTCTATGTGTACCTGAACCATCTATTTTCCAATCATAGAAATGTTAGTTGTACGAATCTGATCAAATGAATTAACTAACCTTCTTGAAGAAACAGTTTTCTGATGTGAGCTTGCAGCTGTCTTGAAAGAACTAACTGAACTATTTCTAGGTGAGTGGATTTTGGACTCTGGAGTCGTATGCTCAGTCACCACCACCTTTGAAACAATCTTTTCAAGCTCTTTTATCTTTAAAGATAAAATGTCTCTTTCTTCAATGAGTAGGTCAATCTTCTTCTTGAATTCAGACTTCGTTATCTGCTCTTTCAGTGCACTCTCAAACAGTTCAGATAACTTCTTAGTAAGCTTCTTGATTTCTTCCTCAAATATATTTCTTTCTTATTCAAAATCTTTTTCCACATTCTTTCGTCCATCAAATATCTCTTTAAAAAATCCAACGTTCTTCTGTTCAATTTCCTTTTTATCCTTTGCAAACTTTTCTCTTTCAATAATGATCACTTTCTCAAAATCAGAAACTTGTTGAGAAAGCTTAATGCATTTAAGCTCAACCGTCTTCTTCTCATCAGCACATTTTCTTGAAAACTCTGAGAATTTCTTAGCAAATTCTTTCTTTTCTTTCTCAAAAACTGATCTTTCTTCAACAATTTGCAATTCTAATTCAAAGATCTTCCTTTCATTAGAACACCCAGTTTGCTGAAACTTGACAATGTGATCTTCTAATTCAAAAATCTTGCTCTTTAACTCAGTGTTTTCAGCTTCCAAAAACAAGACCTTTTCTTCATTAAGCCCAGAAGTTTGTTTCAGAAGATCTTCATTAATAGTCTTTAAAGCACTAACTTCTTCTATCAGTATCTTCATTTCATCATAGTATTTCTTTGATCTTTTTGAGTAGTAGTCAACTGAGGAAGCAATATTGTTGTTTTCTAATTCGAGCTTGTGAATTTTCTTTTCATCATCAGAAAAATATCCCATCTTGAATATCTGTTTGAACAAGAACTTGAATATGAAAACTAGAAATATATGCAATAAGAAAACTATAACTGATCGTTAGTCCAAAATAGAAATCTCAAGAAAAATCACAGAAAAGTTAGCAAAGTATGAAAAACACAGAATGCATGAAACAATTGAAACTCAAGGACAAGTTTGCGTTTTGCACATATAATGCAAAAGAGACTTTGCGCGACGGGCGTCTGGTGCAAACCAAGACTTTGCAAGACGTGCAGCTTGCGCAAACGAGACTTTGCGTGACGTTCAGCTTGCGCAAACGAGACTTTGCATGACGTGCGGCTTGTGCAAACGAGACTTTGCGTAACGTGCAGCTTGGGCAAACGAGACTTTGCGTAACCCGAGACTCACGCAAACCACACTTTGCGTGAGGAAGTGATAACGCAAACACCTCTTTGCATGATGAACTGCTAACGCAAATTACATTTTGCATGATGAACTAATTACGCAAACCTTACTTTGCATGAATAACTGATTACGCAAACCAAGATTTTCGCTTCTGGTAAATGACGCAAATATCACTTTGCGTTACTTGTTGAAGACTCGAAGTTCAGAATAATCTCTTGGTTGATCACTTGAGGAACTTGCACAAACCGTGATGAACTCGCGCAAACTAAGATGAACTTGCGCAAAGTTAAGATCTTGCGCAAACGTCAAAAATCGATTAAATCTTCACCAAAAACTCATCTAGACCTCAAATTTCGAAATGAAACTTTGAGAATTTACTCACCTAATCATCTAGAACACAATATAATCAACTAATTTTGATCTAAAACATAAATCTATACAAATTGATCTACATACAGTGCGTGATAACTCGTGAACTCCAAACTCAACAAAATTCAAAATTAACGATTGATTACAGTGCAATTCTTGAAGTTATCTATACAAACTCGATCAATTCTATTCAACTAACAAAACCTAATCGAATTCAGCACCAAATTTGCACTAAAACTCAAACTTGATTCTGACTTTGAAGAACAAAGAGTCGAACACAATTTTCTTGATTTTCGATTTGGATCTGCTCTGATACCAATTGTTATTCCCAGATTCTAGTATCTAATCACAAACAATTACTCAACAAACAAATTTCAATCAAATTACCTGTTTGATTTCACTTTCAAATTCCAACATTACAAACTTTCTCTCTCTAGAACTCTCTCTCTCTCTCTCTCTACAAATTTCTCTCTCTCTCAAATGTATTATGTTAGTTACTTCTACTAAAAACAGAAAAACAAAGTTATTTATAACTACAACTAAAATACAAGGAAATTAAAAACAAAATACAAATACAATAAACCTTGACTTTTATTACAAAAGACTTTGACTTTAATGAGAGTTGACTTTCTCAGCTTTGACTTTCTTGACCTTTGACCTTCAGTCTTCTTGATCTTTTATCCAACAGATTTATGCTCTAACACGGGTTTTGAACTTAAGTATTCAAAATCCATGATTACTTATTCTCCGGTGAGAATAGTATCATTCATTTTTACCAATGAAGATCGAGTCCTAAGTTGTTGTACTTAGAAATCATTGTTTTGATAATGAGGCAAGAGTCCTGATCTGTAATAATCAGAAGTCATTGTTCTTTCTCCCCCTTAAACATTGGGTGCCTGCAACACAGATTTAGCTTTTGGTACCCACTGGGTATTTGGGTCCTAATGGGTTAGTTGCAGTTCTAGTGGGAGATATAAAATAAGAACCATACCAGTTATTCACATAATCTTTTCTTACAAAATCATTTGAGCCACAGTAGGAACAACTAATTTTCATTTGTGCTAACCTGATCAATTGATTGATTGTGTAAATCAGATCAGGTTTGCCAAAAGTTTTACTTTTTGAGGCATAGTTCCATTTTGCATTTGATGTATGCACAAATGATTTTTCTTTCTTCTTTTCCTCTGAAGATCCTTTAACTTTCCAGATCCTATTTTCTCTATCTTTTTCTTCATCTCTCCCTTTCCAGAATCTTTTCTTCTGAGACTTGTTCATCTTGAAGTTGCCTGAACCATCAACATTTTTGTCATAGAAAAGGTTAGAAGGACGAATATGATCAGTAGATTTAGAAGTAAGATCATCATCTAAATCAAATAAAGGATTATAAGAAACATTTGAAAAATGTGAACTTGAAGCCTTTTTGAGTGAACAATCTGAATCAACTTGATCATCTCTCGGTGATTGAGCTATTGACTCTGGCGTCTTGTGCTCAGTCAACTTCACCTTGAATACGATCTCTTCAAGTTCCTTTATCTTTGAAGACAAGTTGTTTATTTCCTTTGCAATCAGATCAAAATTCTTTTGCAATTCAGATTTTGTCTTCTTTTCCTTCAGAATGAATATTGATAACTCAGATAGCTCTCTTGTCAGCTTAGCTATCTTAGTCTCTAGAACTTTATTTTCTTCAGAAAAGTCTTTATTTACATTCTTCTGATCAGCTGTCTTCTTCTCTTTCTCAGCCTTTTCTCTCTCAAGAATAATAACTTTCTCAAAGTCTGAAACTTGTTGAGAAAACTTAACACATTTAAGCTCTAATGATTTCTTATCTTCAAAAGCTTTTCTTGAGAAATCAGAGAATTTCTTAGCAAATTCTTTTCTTTCTTTCTCAATCTTCAACATCTCATCTTGGGCTTTTGTGTTGTCTTTGTCTTGGGTTGCCTTTTCTTTCAGCATATTAATCTCAACCTCAAGACTGAAAACTTTATCTTTCAAAGAATCCCTTTCAGCAAAAATTCGAGAGTTTGTCTTTTTAAGCCCATCAGATGTCTCACTAGCAATGTTTGCTCTTCTTCTAAGCTCATCAAGCTCTTTTTGCATTAACTCCTTCTTTGACCAGCTTGAGCGAGAATTAAGACTTTCAGACTTCTTTAGCTTTTCTTGAAGATTTAAGATCTCTTTTTCTTTAGACTCAATTATTCCTGCAAAATTAATCTTTGAGTTAGAGATACATTCTGAGCAAATAAAGTGTTTCTTTAAGTCCTTATCATTTTTCAATTTATCAATCTGTTCTAGAAGAGATGAGTTTTGAATCTTCAGATCTTTATTCTCAGCTTCCAGTGCTGGAATCTCTGGCATATATGTTAAAGCACAGTCTCTCTTGGGCAGCACTGTATTTCCCTTCTCGTCTATGTAAGGCATAATAATATTTGTACCACTTAAATCAACTCGTAAGATCTTTAGACTCAAGAATTGGATAAAAACTACACTAAAAAATTTTCAGAAAAATAATTTTCCAAAAATAATCAAATGCAGGATTTGCAAACAGTATAAAACACAAAATAAATTAAAAAGATGGAAATCTGGCGCAAAAGTAAAGTTTGCGCTACAAGGAGGTGACGCAAGATAAGGTTTTGCGCGAGTAATGGGTCGCACGAAGTATGTTTTGCGCGGATAGAAGGTCGCGCGAAGTAAGACTTTGCGTGAAGATTGGGTGGCGCAAAGATAGGTTTGCACGAGGTATGGGTCGAGCGAAGTGAGTTTTGCGCGAACAATAGGTGGCGTAAAGTATGGATTCGCGCGAAGAGCTGATGGCGCAAAGAAGTGTCGCGACCGGTGTCTTGCTTGACCGGGGTGAGCTGCGTGCGATCGGTGTCTCGTCGACCGGGCCAATGTAACGACCAGACCTTAGTATCGACCGGACTGAGTATCGACCGGTGTCTGACCGGAGTCCGTCGACCGGACCAGTCTATGGACCGGTGTCCCGCGACCGGTATCGTGCGACCGGAGAGGACCGGTGTCGTGTGTAGCGCAAACTAAGTTTTGCGCTACCAGAGGGTGGCGCAAAATACACTTTTGCGCAAAGAGGGACTGGCGCAAACAATATACTATGAACTGGCGCAAAAGTAACAAATGCGCTAGTTCGTCATAGTTTGACCCTGTGATCGATTTTCAACCCAGAAAATACTCCAATCGATTGATATGCAATGTAAAAATCATACCATATATCCATAAACATATATCGATCAATACCCAATCAAAATTAATGATTAAAAACAACTTTTATGCTTCAATTTTGAATGAATTTAAACTAGTATCCAAAGATCATCAAAAAGCCAATCGATTGATGAATTTAAATGCAATTAGGCAATCAAATGATACTTAATAACATAAAACGTACATAATCAGATCGATTTTAAGCATAAAAACACATTAAATCATGAAATTGATTTTCACATAGTAAGATGTCGATAAACCTTTTTTTAATCCAAAAAGCTTGATTCTTTGGCTCTGATACCACTTGTTAAGCCCAGATTATAGTTGATAAATTAACACAACACAATAAAGATCAAGAGATAAACAAATCAGATTAACATACCACGATCCCTTGATTAATCAGATGAAAAGCATATGTGTTTTCTTGGTACCTTGTGCGTATAGAGAGAATACGGCTGTTTCTCTAATCACCAATTATGTTCATTTTTTCTAAAACAAATAAAACAAAACTATATATATCTAGGTAAACATGGCCTAATTATTATTTACTTATTGCTAAAATACCCCCTAAGGTATTAAACACTATTACAAACTAGACCCCTTATTTAATTTAATCTTGAATACAATTATTTGATCCAACATGTTTCACATTTTCTAGGGAAGCAACACATATGTTATTGGTTCTTCACTCGAAAGATACTGATATTGAAAAAGAAAGAAAGTTGCCCCACCATCGACCATTTCTCATGCACATTGAGTCTATGTATAACCATTGTTGTCTCAATGGTTTGCATAATTTTGAGCCTAAAACAACAATCATTGTGCTAATTCTTTCATACACGAGCACGAGCACATAGAAAATCTGTTTTTCTGTCAGAACATTCATAGAAAATACCTTGTGTTTTTCAATGATTGAATGGAAGTCCTAGGGAGTGAACATCATCTCAAGCTTCTTATATTGTACATTCATTGTACATAGTGGATTTGTGCTACTGACAGGCATTCCTAACTGTTTCATTTATTGATTCAGTGTTACAATCTTAATTTTTCTGAATTTGAAAAGATTCAGATAAATACATTCATGAATTGACGGCTCATTCAGATCAGACAAAAGATTCTTTCCTATTACTTTTTGGGGGAGATTGATCACTTATTGTCAAAGGAAGAGATTGTTCATATATCACCACAAAGGGGGAGATTGTTAATCATGAAGGTTGTGCTTATCAGATAATTTGGGGGAGATCTTTCAAAGACTATGCTGACATTGAAAAAGTTCTGATGATTCTGATTCTCACAATTCATCAAAAAGGGGGAGATATATCAAGTGTTCAAAGTCAGATTAGAGTTGATATTATCAAGAAGGGGGAGAATTTAAAAGTCATATACAGAGTTTCAATTGTTCAAAGTTCAAGTCAGTTACAAGTTGTTTGACAAAGCTGAAAAGAAAGAAAGAGCAAAGTTCGAGGTTTCAAATTTGATTCTTTTGGAAACAAAGGGGGAGATTGAAATTAATTGAAAGTTGTTTCAAAGGAGATGTAATGAAAGCAAATATTCAAATCAGATAGATGGTTGATTGAAAAAGTAAAAGATAGTTCATGTTTTGAAAAACTCAAAGTGAAAGCCAAAGCAAGAAAAGTCAAAGAAGGAGATTTATTTCAAAGTTGAAGAATGTCAAAGATTCAAATTTTGCTGAAGATGTTAAAGTTTTCAACACTCAAAGCTGAAAAAGATTTTGCTGATGATTATTTTTGAAGACAAGAAGACCTGAAGATAATTGTCAAAAAAAATTTAATCTTAAATCCAAAGGGGGAGATTGTTAGACTAGAATTGTATTCAAGATTAAATATAGGGTCAAAGTTGTAATATGTTGAAAGTTAAGGGGTATTGAGTTGTAAAGTTAAGTATGTTGACTTAGTATATATAGGTTTAGTTCTTTGTAATCTTGTAAGCACGCGCATTAGATACAAACACAGAGTTGGTAAGAGATTTCGCACACTTAGAACACACACATACGTGAGATATATGACTACGTGTTAGATCTGTGACTAATTGTATATCTTGTGATTTGATCTATAAAAGTTGTGTTCTTAATCTTTGTATTGAATATATGCTAGTAATCTGGGTCACATTTCCTTCTCTTAATTCTTTCTCTCTCCTCATATAAAAGGAATGTCATTCATAATTTTACCTTTTACGCTCTCTAAAATTCAACAGGCAAGAATTACTCTTGGCATTCAAGTTAGGAACTCAAGAACACTTGAATCTTCAAAATCTTCAAGTAATCCAGGTTTTTATTCTTTACTTCTTTTCTATCAAAAACCCTTGTTTAATCATAAATCTTCTTTGTATCTTGGATTAAAACTGTTTTTGGTATCAAATCATTTTTCATAATGATTTCCTTGCAACAAACTTATGGTTTTTAAGACTGTTCATGTCCTCTTCTTAACAAGGAAACTAGATCTTCTTAACCAAACTTCTTTTACAAGTTTCTTTCTTCAATAAGAAACTGGTAAAATTATTCTCCATTTTTTTGAATTTTTAAACCATCTTTGATACATTATTCTCCTACCATTCTTTAGAAATGGCCTCCCAAGCTACTCACATCAAATCCAAAAATGTGATGCTTGAACTCTCAGCTTCACAACTTGCTAGCAACAATCATTTGGTACTTTTGAATCTTCCCAAAAAGAAACCATCTCTTCATCTTCAATATGTCGCTGACTTCCTCAAGGCATCTTCACTCGGCTATGCTTTGAAAGTAGCTCCTCTACCATCCAAGACTCTTCTTCAAGAGTTATGGTTTACTGTTGAAAAGGGTGAAGTCCTGAACAAGCAAGTAAAGCCAATCGCTGCTATCAACAACTTTCATACTCATAATGGAACTAGTGCTATCACTCCTCTCATCATATGTACAACTCTTCGCTTTCCTTCTTGCACCAAAGCAGGCTTTGAATCCTTCCCCATTGGTGAGGAACTCATCCAATTCCTTGACCACATGGGATATCAATGGGACTACAAACCATGCACCACTATACCTGATAAGAAACTTACAAAGATTCTCAAGGCGAAGTTGCCCTCTGAGTTAAATTATGTATTCTCTCACATAATTCAATGCATGAGTGGAAAACTTGTTTCGCTGGATCAAGTGAGCAAGATTCAGCTGCAAATAGGTTACTCAGTGATTACTGGACAACATGTCGACTACACTGGTATAATCTTTGATGACTTGTTGTCCAAGATTGAGAAACCTGACAGGGAAATCAAAATTCCCTATGTCCGGTTCATCTCAGCCATCCTTCAATTCTTCTTAAATAACTTCTACCCTACGGATAGTGACTGCAAAATTGCCAAAGTTGGCTCCAGAATTCTCGACGTCCCCACTGCTGAAGACGACGTAAGTCTTTGCACCCTACGCTCTCTTCTGTCTCCAAATTCTTCTTCAGTGACTACGTCGATGGTTCCTTCATCGACTATCCCCGCCACTACCACCCCTTTAAAATGCAAATTGTCATCTCCTTTTGGAATCCCTAAAAAGGCCATAAATACTATGGAGCAAACCTCACAGTAACCTCCAACTGGGGTTGTCTCTCAACATACCACATAAGATACTTTCGTGGGCCGCTCCTCCACTACCGCTCCCATAGCAATCGTTTCAGTGACTTCTACCAATGACTCCCTACTGTTATCCACCCCGTTTACTTCAGTTTCTCCACCCGCTACTGAGATAATCCCAATAATCACCAGTGCTCCTCTTTCTATCCCATCTATTTCTCCTTCTATCTCCTTGGTCTCTAACATCCCACATTTACAACAGTCGGTCATTCAAGCTGCAAATCTAGGACCTGGTGGCCTCCCTCTTGGAGGTTTTCCTCAAACATCCCTGCCACCCTCTTCTTTTGAAAGGGACATGGCATTTTACAACATGTTTGACACATCAGGTATTTCTTCAACCCTACACACTTCTCCCACCCCTCTAAATAAGCCTGAGCATCTCCTTGCTCAACCACTAACTTATTTTTTAGGTCCTAGTTTGGGAACCGTTGACACCTCGCTGAATAAAGTTGTAGAGAAGGTGGACTCTCTTGCTACTTCCCTCAACACCAATACTACAACTGTCAACACTACTAGTGAAGAGTTGAAAAATATCTCTACCACCATCTCCACCAGGGTTGAAGCCTCTCAGCTCAGTGCTCTCCAATCTGAAGTCATCTTGCTGAAAGAAAATGCGACCACCAATGCTACTCAGCTGCAACTTTTAAATGGTCACATTAATGCTCTCACCAACTATGTAGAGACCCACACTGGAGAGGTAAAAACTCTCAGTGGTAAGGTTGAAAGCACTAACCAGCTGATCTCAGAAATTCTGTCAAAGTTGAATACACCAGCTCCTACTCCTCATCCTTCCTTCACTGATAATGACTGGATGTCCCTGACCTTAGTTGTGGATTTTATTTAATCTGTTACATCTTCCATTCTAGAGATCGAAGTAGTTCTGGAAGCATTGGAAGCTGATGCCCACAAATCCACTACTGTTGATACTGTTGTTGCATCCCTCCTCTCCCGTGATGATGACAAAGAGGGGGATAAATATCCTAATGAAGAAAATGCAGCGATCGCACAAGTGAACATGGAAGAACCTCCCTCTCAGGTTGAGGGGGAGAAGACAGCTGAAGAGTTTGTTGTTGCTGAAGAGCAAGCACCTCATTCCTCTTCTCTAGTGCTCGACAAAGAAGATGAAAAGGAGGATGAAGACGAATAAGGACATGATTTTGAAGATCAAGATTCTTAAGACATCATCGCTGATGATGATGACGATGAGGACCCATCCTTAAGGTTCTCCGCGTCAAACATCACTTCAGCCGCGGTGATGAAAGGCATTTCAATAAATGAAGCAGGGGGGAGACAACAAGACAAAGCTCTAGATACCTCAACTCAAGGCATGCAAAAGAGCATTGCTGCTAAAGGAAATCTGAAACTTCTGTCACCATCTGAGGGGGAGCTATCTTCTCAGGTATGTCTCTCTATAGTTCCTCTTTCTTTCTTTTCTTACCATTCACCCCTGTCCATCTAGCCTTTAACTTTCTCTTCCATCAAAACATACACTAACTCCTTCTTTTATTGCTCAGACAGTTCTCTCCCCTGCTTAAGGGAATGTCTCTGCAAATAATCCCAGCCACTCTAGCTGAAGATAAAATAAGCCCAGTCTCTATCAGAGACAGTGATGATGAAGAAGAAGAAGAGGATGAATCCCTAAACCATCCAAAAAGATCCTCTCGACCTCTTCAATGGTAAGAGGATGAAGCTCAGAGACGCTCAGAGATAATCTCCAACCTGGAGAGTCTACGGCTGATGATCACTCCTCAAATC
The DNA here is from genome assembly GCA_954870635.1 of Arctium minus. NCBI lineage: Eukaryota > Viridiplantae > Streptophyta > Magnoliopsida > Asterales > Asteraceae > Arctium > Arctium minus. Next base: position 82,304,496 of record OX941081.1, on the reverse strand, counting down.
TCCACTAAAGATTTTGACTTTCTCATTAAGATTAAAATAGAAAGTAGTAACCATTCAAATCTTTTCAAATTCAAACAGTTAATAGATGTAACCCTGAATCAACAAATGACTCAGTTAGAATGCCTGTCAATGACACAAAATCACTGAGTAACACAAAGTTACGATATAAGGAGCTTGTTTGATGTTGGCTCCCCAGGTCTTCCATTCAATCATCGAATAACACATGGTTATCTATGAACGTTCTGATAGAAAACAAATTTCTGTGTGCTCGTGCATGTGTATGAAAGAATTAAGCATAGATGATTTCTTTTCATTTTAGGCTCAAAATATGTAAACTTGTTGAGACAACAGCAAATTATACATAGACTCAATGTGCATGAGAAAGGGTTCGAAGGTGGGGCAACTTTCCTTCTTTTTCAATATTAGTATCTTCCAAATGAAGAACCAATAGCGTATGTGCGGCTTCCCCAGAAAATGTGAAACATTCTTTTTTGAGAAAAGAATGAGTACCTGGTGGGGTTGTATGCAAGAGATGGCATGGGCTAGTTGCCTATTTCAATGATGGTCACCAAAGAATGTGAACCAATCAGATAATGTGGTTGCCCGACTCAGAAAGTGGTTTGGTGCAGAGTCTAATATTCTTTTACTCTATTCACTCACCCTCTTTCTTTTAATGCTCACTTCTAACCAATCTCTCTTTTCTATTTTACCTCTTCACACACCATCACTCAATTCTTTTAACCCCTCTCCCCTCAATCACTCAAGGAATACTTTCGGGGTAGGAAACACTGGTTATCGTGAATCCATGGAAGTTTTGTTAAGCTCACACACTGAATCCCATGTAATTTCCTAAAAAGAACGTGTTGTTGAACAGGCTATTGTACATGAAAGCACAAATCAGCACAGAGTTACATGAAGAATAAAAATTGGAGAAGTTCCAGTGCATATGAGGTAGACCTTTGAGGAACAGAGTGAGTCTTTTTCGAACCTCATTTCTGGTAGACCTTTGACTAGACCTTGTCTTTGTAGCTTCGCTATAGATCGGAAATTCTGATGAGACAAGCGGCGATGCCACGTCCACGATTGTGCTATAGAAGCTTTGGCTAGTAGGCATACTGGACGTGTGGCAGACAGTGTAGGAAAATCTACATAGTATATATTTCCATGGCGCTCGGCTTTGAAAACTTCGTAACCATCGGGATCCTCTAGATAGCAATGAGTGGTTGTGAAGCGGACTTGATAATTCATGTCACAGAAGTGACTGGTAATAAACAAATTGTGATCAAGACCTTCTACATATAATACTCTTTAAATCTTCACAACGCCATTGTCGAGCATTCCATATCCTCTGACGTGTCCTTCTGCTTCAGAATTTGCAAATCTAACTGCTTCGGCAGGCTCCTCCACATAGTTATGTAAGAGGTGCTTGAATCTTGTCATGTGGCATGAACATCCGAAATCTATTACCCACAATTCACATGCCTGCAAAAGAGACAATTAGTTTTGCTTAGGCACCCATATCAGGATGGGTCCTTCACGGTTAGCATCAAGCAGCTCAGGAATATTATCTGGTTTGACTTTCACTCTCCATTCATAACGCGGTTTTGGAACCCATTTCTAAACCATCTTAACATTTAATTCCTGAAATTGCTCTTTAGAAGTGGGATTGGCAACCTTAGCTCGAAACACTTTGGGTTGTGGGGAAGAATCAGAATTAGAATTAGACTTAATATTCAGTTTAGCTTTTCGCTTACTCTGTTTGGACTTGGGAAGGGAGAAGTATTTGAATGAGTTATCCCAGCAGTGTTTGCAATATAGATTCTTTCAAGCAAAATTCATAAATTTAGATTTATCAGAACAAACATTACATTCATGTGCATCAAAAGAATTACTTTTCAAAATAACACTGTCTGAAGTACGACTATTTGAAGCAAAAGTTTCACTAGATAACCTATCATTCTTATTCAAACTACTATCTTTATTCTTCTTACTCCTCCCAACTCCATTTCCTTTTATATCTGAAACGGAAACAGGAACCTTGTTAGTCTCTAACTTAGAAGGTGGTTCTTTTCTAGTGCTATTTGAAGTCTCACCCTTCTCATAAATACTCGGTGGATATTCAGGACAATCAGAGTAAACAACTGAAGGTTTTGTAGGAGCATCAAATTCTGGATTGGTTCTTACCTTCCATCTTGGATCATTGAACATCTGTTTATCATTTGAAGCATTTTTAAACAAAGTAATTTTCAAATCATTGATCTCAGTGCAAAGCTCTTGATTTACTTTTAAAGACTTTTCAAGTTTATGTTTGAGATCAAAGTTTTCATCTTCAACCTCATCAAGAGATTGTTGCTACATATCAATTTGCTTCATCAATTCAGATGTATTATCATTCACAGAATTTGACCCCTTTAAATCAGAAACAAGATCAGAGTCTGAAGCATTCATCATTTCAGAGAATATCTCTTCAGTCATGGACTTAATAAACTCCTTTTTAGCATTTTGAACACAAGATTCATTCGTGATAGCATTTTCTTCTTCAACCTCTTCAATGAGTAATGGTTTAGAAGCAATGGGATTTGAGACTGATGGTATAGTAGATGGATCAACATCCAATTCATACTCATCATATTTGCATGCAATCTCAGGTGGAACTGTGTTGGTGCTTACTGATTCTTTGAAAGGTGTGGTAATAGTGATTCAAACTCAGTAAATTCGATCTTTCGAGTCTCATAGCTTTTGTTCAAATCACCATATGTAAAACTAACTGATTTAAAAAGATTTTGAGAATCAGTATCACCAGACTTGTTCTTTCCCATTTCTTCTCGACCTTTGGTCTCTTTAGAAGGTTTAGGAGAACTTGCTTTAACAAAAGTCGCACGAATGTCAGGAATGGGTCTGATTGCGGAGCCAAATTTATCAAAGTTATATAGGTGCTCCGGTGCCTTTTTCAAAATTTCGTTAGTTGCCACACCCAAACCTGGTTTTAGTTTATAAAACCTTTCGTCTTGGAGTTTATTGGTCAATAGATTTAATGTTTGCTCAGTCTGACCTCGTTTCATATTAATATCTTCCCGTTGCTTGATTTTGGTGAAAGCTTCATTTCTTTCTTTATAACAAACTTCAAATTTTCTTTTAAAGACGCTTTTTCAGCTTTTAAATCATCCTTTTCCTTTTCTTTTTCTTCCACAACCACTTTTAATATAGCATTTTCATCACGAAATCTTAAGACAGATTGATGTGCAGAGCTAAGTTTTCCTTTTAGTAAAGCAAATTCATCTTTCATACCATGTATTTGGGCCATTAACGATTCAATAAGTTCAGAATTATCACTTACCTCAGAGTTTGCATCTTCGGATTGTGCCTCTGAATCTTCATCGTCACCATCCAGCTTTGCCATATAAGATACTTGGGTGAAGTGCTCTTGTTCCTCGTCATCGGAACTTTGATACATCCAGTTTTTTTCTTCAGCCATTAGCACTTTTCCTTCTTCGGCTTTCTTGGCAATGAGTGACTTTCTTGCATAGTACTCTGAGTTCTTTACTTTCTTGAACTTGCAGTCTCTTGAGAAATGCCCAAATTTTCCACAGTTGTAGCATCTTCCTGGTTCATCCTTTCGTTCTTCTCGCTTCTCCTCTCTCTTTCCTTCTGTTCTATTTCCTTCCTGTCTTCTTGTCCTTCCTCTCTCCTTCCATGCCTCGGCTTGTATCGAATTTTAGACTTCTCTTTGTTGTATCCATCATACTTTGGCTTTGAGTAGAATCTTTTCTTGCCAAAGCTCTTCTTGAATCGTCGTGTGATTAGAGCTAAGTCCTCAGAGAACTTCTGAATATCTGGATCTGAATCAATTTCCAGTTCTTCATCGCTTCAAGCAGAGTCAGAGTCAGTAACTTCGGTAACTAGAGCTTTAGACACCTTTTTCGTTGACCTTGTAGAGGATACATAACCTTTGTCGGCTATGAGAGCCACGGAGTCATTCATATTATTAGACTCGTTATTGATAGATCTCACCTCATCCTCATGTTGAGCAAGAGTAGAGAAGATATCAGTGACATTTTCTTGAGCCATATTCTTGGACATCTGGAGGTTGATGGCAAAGTTCTTCCACTCTGGATTCAGATTCTTGATGAACTTGTAATTTATCTCAGAAGCAGATTTAGCGATATTGTTCCTCCACAAGTCATTGAGAATGATGTTATACCTGTTGTAGGTATCTAGTAGTAGCTCTCCTTCTTTTGCATGAAATCCCTCGTAAGCATTTATGCATAGATTCTTCTTAGCTTGGATAGAGGCTTCACTTCCTTCAAATTGTCTTGCTAGTTCGTCCCAGATTGCTTTAGCAGTGCTCTGACTGTCTACACGATTGTAGATGTCGTTTGGGATTGCCATTGTCAGATAGATTAGAGCCTCTTCTTCTATGTTATACTGTTCTTTCTGCTTTTCAGTGAAGAACTGATAAGGTTTAGGAACCTCTCTGTCAGGGATTTCTGGAGATGTTTATGTTGCAGCTTGACCCTTGACTCTGATCATTGGAGTTTGTGGACCATCAATGATTGCTTTCATGAATTCTCTGTTCTTGTGATTCAAAAACTGGATCATTCTCGTCTTCCATTGTTGATACTCATTAGCCATGATGACAGGAGGTTTGACCTGAGAGCCCATCGAGAGAAGCTGGTTCGACATCTTAGCTGTACGGTTAGTAATTAAACTTATTTGTGTCAAGACAACCAACTAGATGATATCTTTAGAATCAAAATGAAAACCACACTAAAAAGTTTTCAGAAAAATAAATCCCGAAAATAATTAAATGCATTCCTTTCAATCAGTATAAAGCCTCAAATAATACTGAACAAACTGTGAGAATCTGACGAAATTTTTTTTTCGCAAAAGTGAACAGTGAACAGTGCTTGCGCAAAGTGAGGTTTGCGTGTCACTTGGGTTACGCAAAGTGGAGGTTTGCGTGTCACTTGGGTTACGCAAAGTGGAGGTTTGCGCGACACTTGGGTTGCGCAAAGTGTGGTTCTCGTGACTAGGCAATCGCGCAAAGCAGAAATCGATCGGAACTTGCTTCGACCGGTATGATGTTCGACCGGGAACTTGTAAAGACCGGTAGAGTGATATGACCGGTAAACGACTAAGACCGATAATGCTAAGGACCGATAAAGTGAATTTGACCGGTATTGGTCAGGACCGATAGTGATGCTTTGACCGGTATTCGTCTTCGACCGATACAAAAGGTATGGACCGATAGAGCTATATTATATTCAGGTCGACCGATAAGGATAATTCAACCGATAAAGTGTGATAGACCGGTATAGGCTTTGACCGATAGGATGAACTCGACCGGTAGTGTGCCTTGACCGATAATCTATGTTCGACCGGTATGTTCTTGACCAACCCAGAATGTCGATAAGCAGCCCAGAAATTTAACTCAGAAATCGCACAAACACATAAATTTAATGCAAAAACCAGACTTTTGTACTCAGAAACATCTATCGAACACAACCCAATCAATAACAAAGATTAAAAACAACATTCATGCATTCAATTAAAAGAACACAGTGTCGACTCCTCTTTGAACCCAGAAAACTCAAAATCACAAATTCAATAACTTGATACTTTCTAATGCAATTAATCAATCAGATAGCATTCAGAAGCATGAACCTCAACAAATCAGATCAACTTTAAACCAATAAACACATTAATTCATGTAATCAGATGAACAGTAACTTTCGATGAACAGTAATATAATTTTTTTTTTGATTCATTAGGCTCTGATACCACTTGTTATCCCAGTTTAATCTAGTTGATAATTAAACCACAAACACAATAATATCAAGAGATATAATAGATTCAGAATAACATACCAATCCCTTGAATAAACAGTTAAACCTTGTGTGTTTTTGATACCCTTGAATACAGAGAAAACGTCTACCTCTCTCTAAACAATAATTATGACAATAATAATAATGAGAGGATTAACCCTAAAATCTAAATAACTAAAACTTTAAATACTTAGGCTTTTAAGGCCTAATGGGCTTGGGCCCAATAGCTAATAACTATCAATCTATTACAATTTAGACCCCAAACTTTAACTATCAAATAAATACAGTTTAGACCCTTTAATCTTGAATACAATTATGATCCAACAACGACCGAAAATTTAATAGCTGAATGTCGAAGGGATGCTAAACTATCTATCGAGGTACTTTCATCCCATTTCGAAGATGACAAGTTGAAAAAGAACCCAGTGATAGTGATAGAGGAGAAAAACAGAAAATAAAAAGAAATCAACGATGCTAGTCTAGCTTTGTGCAAAAATAAGCTTGACCATCGATCTGATCCACTGAAAATCTCTTCCGTAGCAATCTCTAGAAGGAAAAAGAAGAACTGATCCTCTATCACCATGGATATATTCAGAGAGGATGGAAGTTCAAAAGCCATGTTCCTATCAAAACTGGAACACTTCGGCTATTATGAATGGTTAGAGTTTAGAGAAGAACTGAAGAAGTCAAGTTCAATGTGCAGAGGCCATGTTGAAAATATTCTTCAAGCTCTCATCAACAGGGTCAATGCTAAAATGAATGTGCCCTCAGCTCCTCCACAACAGCCAAGAACAATCAGACGGAAACATGCCTCCTCTTCTGAAAATGATGTTGTTATCAGAAATGAAACCTCCATCAAATTCTATAGGGATGCACTATTCGTGCCTCCTCCAGATCTCTCAGCTCTAAATCTATCGCGACCCCCTAGTGGACCTTTCTTACCAGGTCAAGTGATAAGGAATCCTCATGGAGTTGTCTTCCGAGATGGTGAGGAAAAACTTAGATTTCAGAGAGTCTCAGAGATTCCTCTTTGCCATATCATTCATCTACAGGATCTTCTATACTTGTGGTGTGACTACTCTTCCTTAGGGGACCCCATTAAGACTCTCATTCGACAAGAAGCCTCTAATCGAACACATAGAGGAGAAGAGTTACCAAATCATATGATCACAGTATTGAAATCTTGCAAACATAACTGATAGATTCTCTTTTCTATCTTGTAATCTATTATTTAAACTTATAGCAGTATAGGACTTCGCTTGTACTTGTAATTCTTTCTCTGAATTAATGAAAATTTCAGTGATGTACTTAACTCCATCAATACTGTAAAAGATCCCTCAAAATAGTAATTGGGACATGTATGTTACGAGTCCCAACTATCCTTATATTTTGAATCAAAGTAATTTTCTACATAATTGCTTTGTCATCATCAAATAGGGGGAGATTGTTTATCCAAACTCTCTCAGTGATTTGATGACGACCCTTTGAAATACTTAGTAAAAATTACGTTTAACATATGTATGTATTAGTGTTTCACCATCAGCGAATAAATACTGAGTATGTTCAGTATCACAGATGATCTCTCTGCTATCAGTTAGACGTAATCCCTAAAGACAAGTTTTGCGACAAAGATGTTCACTCCTGAATCGAAGATAAAGTTGCTTAACAAATGACATGTCTACTCATGATCTGATGTGGATATCAGTGAAACCAAGACAAGTCAGCAACACACAAAGAAACCTGAAGAAAAGCTTCAGCGATCACTGAACTTCCTTTTATCTCAATGAAGGAAGAGATATTTAGCGATTGAAGATCACATAGCTTATGCTCCAAGTTTCTTTTGGTCTTATCCTTGCACACAGAGTATAAATGTTAGAAGAGACATACCTCTGCGACAAATCATACAACAACTCTGAAGACTACACTATTCACTATTCGGCCAAAAGCATGTCACCAAAAGTCAGAGGCATGCAACCAACCAAAGGGTGACACGTGTAAAGTACCCTGTCATGCATTTAATGAATAGAGTATAAATAGAAAGATTCAGACCCTCTCTGAAGGGATACCTTCTATCCTTCTCTTCGTGAACCATAATATAGAAACCCTTGTTATCTATATTTCTTCAACCTTTATTCTCTAATTCTTGTGCAAAAATCTGTCTGTTTCTTAAGTTTATTTAGATCAGTTTTTACTTAATCTTATTCCGCAACAAGCTGTAAATTGTGATTTCATTTATCAATAAACAATTTATTAAACCAATTTTTTTTGTGTTTGTATTCAACCCCCTCCTTCTACAAATTTGTTAAGCACCTTCGGGACCAACAACTTTAATGGTTCCACTTGTGCTATAATTGATCCAATTGGGCTTTAATGGATCCACTTGGACTTTAATGGACCCATTTGGCCTTTAATGGATCCACTTGGCCTTTAAGGGATTCATTTGGGCTTTAATAGATCCACATGGGTGTTTATGGATCAGTTTGGCTTTAATAGACCCACTTGGGCTTTAATGGATTCAGTTGGGCTTTAATGGACAATAATATAATAATATTTTAAAAATATAATAATATAATACTAGAATAATAATTGTACAAAAAAAAAGGAATTTCCGGCGGATAGGCTTTACCGGCGGACTTATCCGTCGGAAATTCCAAAATTTTCAATTTTTTTTTAAAAAGTGGCGGATTTTTCAAAATTTTTATTTAAATAATTTTCCGACAGATGGATCCACCGGTAATCCACCGAAAAAAACGTAAATTAGGGCACGAGTTTAGGGAACCAGACCTCACACTTCACTACCTCCCTAAATTGTTTTCCCTCCGATGATTAATACAACTGACTCATCGGAATTTTTTGATAAAAACTCACTTTTCCCTATTTGTTTTACATATAAATGTATATATTTATAATGTATGTATGTAGATAATGTATATATGTATATCCAAATGTGGGAAAGCGTATGTATATATATAATTTATGTATGTGTGATTTTGGGTAAAGTGATGTACATATATATGTATATATATAATATATGTATGTAGATAATGTATATATGTATATCAAAATATGGAAATGTGTATGTATATATATAATGTATGTATGTGTAATTTTGGGTAAATTGATGTACAAATATGTTATTGTGTCTGTAAATGATGTATCTATTTATGTATGCATGTGTAATTTTTTCGTAAAATTGATCAATGTCTCTATGTATGTATGTGTAAATGTGTATTTATATGTAAATGTGTATGTGGATAATTGTATGTGTAAAACTCGAATTATGTAGAATTTGCAAATTGTTGGGTATATATTCAAAAATTGTTATGTGAATTGTTGGGTAAATTGTTTTAGACAAATTGTTGGGTAAATTGTTTTAGAAATTATACACAAGTCTATTGATTTGTATAAGTTATAAAAACGGCAAAACATATATTTACGAATGGGTCATGCCAAATTTTTCTTAGATATTTTGGTTAAATATTAGGGTGTTACAAGTTAGTATCACAGTTGTTGGCCAAAATTGATTGTTAGAAATGGGTTGCCAATTGTTGGGCAAAATTTAGGTGGTTAAACTTTATTTCAAGTCAATAGATGTTTATATGCATGGCTTGACTTCCAAATAGTCAAACGGGTGCACTTAGAGATTTCAAGCGCACAAACCCAACTCGGGATTCTTCTATATGCATGGTATGACTTCCAAACATTCAAACAGGTGCACTTAGGGGTTTGAAGCGCACAAACCCAACCATATTTGTTCTATATGCATGATTTGGGTTTCAAATAGCCTAATAGGTGCACTTAGAGCCTTCAAGGGCACAAACCCAACCCAAGTTTCTTTTATATACATGGTTTGGCTTTCAAATAGCCTAATAGGTGCAATTAGAGCTTTCAAGCGCACAAACCCATCTCGGGTTTCTTCTATATGCATGGTTTGACTTCCAAACAGTCAAATGAGTGCACTTAGAGCTTTTATGCACACATACCGAACCATATTTATTCTATATGCATGGTTTAGGTTTCAAATAGCCTAATAGGTGCACTTAGAGCTTTCAAACTCCCAAACCCAACCCGGGTTTCTTCTATATGTGTGGTTTCACTTCCAAATATTCAAACAAGTGCACTTAGAGCTTTTAAGCGCACAAACCCAACCCGAGTTTGTTCAATATGCATGGATTGACATTCAAACAGTCAAACAGGTGCACTAAGGGTTTCAAGCGCATAAACCAAACCCTATTTATTCTATATACATGGTTTGGGATTCAAATAGCCTAATAGGTGCACTTAGAGTTTTCAAGCGCACAAACCCAACCCAGGTTTCTTCTATATGCATGGTTTGGCTTTCAAATAGCCTAGTAGGTGCACTTAAAGCTTTCAAGAGCACAAACCCATCTCGGGTTTCTTCTATATGTGGTTTGACTTCCAAATAGTCAAATAAGTGCACTTAGAGCTTTTATGCACACAAACCGAACCTTATTTGTTCTATATGCATGGTTTGGGTTTCAAATAGCCTAATAGGTGCAATTTGAGCTTTCAAATGTACAAACCCAACCCTGGTTTCTTCTATATGCATGGTTTCACTTCCAAATAGTCAAACTGGTGCACCTAGAGCTTTCTAGAGCACAAACCCAACCCAGGTTTCTTCTATATGCATGGTTTGACTTCCAAACATTCAAACGGGTGCACTTAGAGCTTTTAAGCACACAAAACCAACCCGAGTTTGTTATATATGCATGGTTTAACTTCAAACAGTCAAACAGTTGCACTTAGGGGTTTTAAGCATACAAACCCAACCTTATTTGTTCTATATGCATGGTTTGGGTTTCAAATAGCCTAATAGGTTCACTTAAATCTTTCAAGCACACAAACCCAACCAAGGTTTCTTCTATATCAATAGTATGACATCCAAAAAATCAAACGAGTGCACTTAGAGCTTTCAAGCACACAAACCCAACTCGGGTTTCTTCTATATGCATGGTTTGACTTCCAAATAGTCAAACGAGTGCACATAGAGCTTTTATGCTCACAAACAGAACCTTATTTGTTATATATGCATGGTTTGAATTTCAATTAACCTAATAGGTGCACTTAGAGCTTTCAAGAGCACAAACCCTACTCGGGTTTCTTCTATACGCATGGTTTGACTTCCAAATAGTCAAACTGGTGCACCTAGAGCTTTCAAGCGCACAAACCCAACTCGGGTTATTCATATATGCATGGTTTGACTTCCAAACATTCAAATGGGTGCACTTAGAGCTTTTAAGCGCACAAACCTAACCTGGGTTTATTCAATATCCATGGTTTGACTTTAAAACTATCAAACAGGTGCACTTAGGGGTTTCAAGCGCACAAACCAAACCTTATTTGTTCTATATGCATGGTTTGGGTTTCAAATAGCCAAATAGGTGCACTTAGAGCTTTCAAGCGCACATAGCCAGTCCGTGATTCTTCTATATGTATGGTTTGACTTCCAAATAGTCAAACGGTTGCACTTAGAGCTTTTAAGAGCACAAACCCAACCCGAGTTTCATCTATATGCATGGTTTGACTTCTAAACAATCAAACGAGTGCACTTAGAGATTTTATGCACCCAAACCGAACCTTATTTGTTCTATATGCATGGTTTGGGTTTCAATTAGCCTAATAGGTGCACTTAGATCTTTCAAGCGCACAAACCCAACCCAGGTTTCTTCTATATGCATAGTTTGACTTTCAAATACTCAAACGGGTGCACTTAGAGCTTTCAAGCGCACAAACCTAACCTAGGTTTCTTCTGTATGCATGGTTTGACTTCCAAACTGTCAAATGAGAGCACTTTGAGCTTTTATGCACACAAACCGAACCTTATTCGTTCAATATGCATGGTTTGGGTTTCAAATAGCCTAAAATGTGCACTTAGAGCTTTCAAGCGCACAAACCCAACCCGAGTTTCTTCTATATGCATGGTTTCCAAACAATAAAAATGAGTGCACTTAGAGCTTTTAAGCGCACAAACCCAACCCCGGTTTGTTCTATATGCATGGTTTAACTTTCAAATAGTCAAATGTTAAATTCCTACCTAACTACCATTTATATTTGATTTGTAGCTATGTAGACTGGCACCGATAGAGGATGGATGTATAAACGAGTAAATAAGAGTGGTGAAATAAATCATGTTTTTAGTGTTGAGGTTTAAAGATTTTTGGATTGTGATGTCACCAATGAGCAATCTATGCTACCGAGTGGAACAGACGATGGGGTTGCAATATTTATAAAATGTCTTTGTAAGAGATGTCAACTTCTTATGTATAAAAGTCGAGAGGTGGTTCCTTTAGATTTGTTAAGAAAGGGATTCATGCTTTCTTATACTCACTGTTATACACACGGAGAAATAGCACCATTAGTTCAACCAACACAACAGACAATAGTAGACGATGATTATAATGAGTTTGATGTCGTTCAACAAATGGTGATGGACCAAAATATTCCCGGTACTTCAAGTACGTGTGAGAAGCAAGAACTGAATCTACACGCACACCATTTCTATAAGATGTTACAAGTTGTGGACCAGCCGTTGTGGGAGGGATGCCAGAGATTTTCGAACTTAGAGGCAGCGACAAGGTTTCTGAATTCGAAGGAATATTGCAATGTACCGGAGAGAACCTACAATCGTAACACTGCTGTGGCAAAAGAAATGCTACCTGATGGTGAACAACTGGTTGGTAGTTTTTACGAGACAAGGAAGATGTTGAAGCAACTAAATCTTTCGAAAGAGAAGATCCATGCTTGCAAAAAACATTGCATGCTATTCTATAATGAATATAGCGACGATGACACTTGTCGAGTGTGTGGGGAGCCTCGTTACAAGACAATTGGCTGAAATAATAAGGTTCCTCAGATGGTGTTGACGTATTTGTCGGTTACACAAAGATTACAACGATTGTATATGTGTAGGAAAACGACAAAGGAGATGACTTGGCACCGTGAACATCAAACTCAATCAAGAAATATGGTACATCCGAGTGATGGGGAGGCTTGGAAACATTTTGACAAGCTACATCCCGATTTTGCTCAAGAGATCGGTAATGTTCGTCTGGGCTTATGTACAAATGGTTTCAACCCCAATAACTTGACCTCAAATACGTATTCACTATGGCCCGTCTTTCTTACAAACTACAATCTACCGCCTTGGATGTGCATCAAGGAGTCATATGTCCACCTCGCTTTGCTAATTTCAGGCAAGAAGAGTCCCAGACAGAACTTGGATGTATTTCTTCGGCCCCTAATCAACGAGTTGAAGACGTTATTATTCAAGGGTGTCCATACCTATGATGCTTTTTGTAGGATTAATTTTACAATGAGGGCAGTATTGTTGTGGACGATTAGTTACTTCCCTGCTTATGCTATGCTTACTAGTTGGAGCACACATCGAAAGTTAGCTTGTCCATATTGTATGGGTAATGCATGTGAGTTCTAGTTACGAAGCGGAGTGAAGTTGTGTTGGTTTGACTGTCACCACAAGTTTCTACCACAGAGACACGCGTTCAGGCATGATAGAAAGCAATTTCATTAGGGACATACCGAAAAAGTTGATCCACCCTTGGTGCCAACCGGGCAACCAATATGGAATCAAGTGTGTAGCCTTCCTACGCTTTATGATGGTGTCCCGCATGGGTTAAGACACTACAAGAAGCTTGTGGGTTTTGGGCTAGCACACAATTGGGTAAAGTGGAGCATTTTCAAGGGCTGCCATATTGGCACACTTTGTTGATACGACACGACCTGGATGTAATGCATATTGAGAAGAATGTGTTGGATAATATGTTTCACATGATTATGACACACCAAAATCAAAGGACAACATCAAGGCAATGAAATACATAGAAGAATATTGCAATTGACCCGAGTTGCATATGAGGGTGGAACGAAATAAAATATTTAAACCGAAAGCTTCATACACTTTGAAAAAAGACCAAGTAGGAAAGGTGGGTGAATGGTTGAAGAAGTTGAAATTTCCAGACGACTATGCTTCCAACATAGGGTCATTAGTAAACCATGAGGATTGTAGTTTCTATTGTTTCAAGAGTCATGATTGTCACATGTTCATGCAAAGGTTCATCCCTATTGCTATTAAATGGATGGTATCGACCCAGATATGGGATGTTATCATTAAGTTGTGCACATTCTTTCGTGCAATATGCTCCAAGGTGTTACACATTGAGGACTTGATTCAATTGAAGACAAGTGTAGTTGAAATGATCTGCAAGTTGGAAAGAGTCTTTCCACCGGGGTTCTTTGATTCCATGCAACACCTTGTGGTACATTTGGCACAAGAGGCACTAGATGTATCTCTATGAGAGAAGTCTAGAGTCCTTGAAAAGGACAGTGAGAAACAGAGCAAGGGCAGAAGGGTCAATTGTGGAGTTAATTATATTTGGTGAACGAATTATCCACCTATTGCGCGTTGTATTTTTAACCAACGGTAGAGACGCGAATAAACCGTGAGCCTCAAAATTTTTCCCCCGATTGTGAGTCTTCCGACCAACGCTTAAGCGTATTGAAAATACTGTGTCATCCATTATACGATAAGGACGGAAGACATTGTTAGCTAGCAGATGTAGATATGCACAAAGCTCACACCTACATCTTCCTTAATGTCAAGAAGTCTTTCCTTTCATAACCATTTTCAATGATTGGATTAGAAGTTCGGAGCCATATATTGATGAAGAGGGGCTCGACAAACGTAGAGGTGACCACTTTGCTGATTGGTTTGAGAACTACGTAAGTATACATATGAACTTTTATTCATCATCATTTATATGTGCTTAATATAATACTACAAATGAAATAATATTTTAAATTATAGGTTATGACTTAGCTCGACCCTTAATCGACCATTTTAATGTTTTAGCACAAAGATCGCTACGCTAGGCTTGGAGATACCTGTGTTTTTTTCGTAAATGGTTACAAGTTCCACACTCAAACTCATGGTAGTAATCGTACAACACATAATAGTGGAGTATGCGTGAGAGGCTCTTGTTACTCAGAGTATGTTGCGTACTACTATGGATTGTTGGATGAAGTGCTAGAGATAAAATACCAAGGGAATGGACTCGGTCGATGTGTTGTTCCAATATTCAAATGCACATCGTCTGATACAGTTAACGGCGTCTGAGTTCACCCAATGCATAATGTCGTGGACTGTTGGCACCAATTCATTATATAGAAAGTATTGAAAAATAGGCTAAGTATAGGAACCTCAGAAGACTGCCATCACACACCAGGTTCACCACAGAAGTGTCGAGCTCAGATGCTCTATTTACCATTCAACCGAGAAACTCTTAACCTGAAAATCACACTCAGACCACAGAACCTCTGTGATTCGTCACAGAGCCTCTATGGTGGCTAAGCTCTGAAGAATGGAAGACTTGAAGATTTCAGGATACCATGGACAAGACAACATCACATGCAGATTACGTGATCCTGCTGTATGAAGATCTTCAAGATCAATAGTACATCCCCACAATGGTTTTACTTTCCAGGTGGCATTCCTTATATGGAATGTCAGCCATTGTCTTGTACTATGGTGTGCTCTCCGCTTGTATATGAAGGGAGCACCTCCTTAATTCACAGTATGCGAGCACACAATCACACCACGCTTTGTCTATCAATTTCAAATATTAGCACACAGTTGTGCGTGTTCTTGGTGTAAATCTCAAGTTACTGAAGCAAATTTTCCTATGACTATCACATACTTGTCTATTGATTTCTTTATTACTTGATTGTGTGTCTACTACCAAACCAAACCTTCTCACTGCATTTAAATCTCTTTCGCACTCTATATATTTATTTGTGCAGTTTGTTTGGTTAATCATCTGTTAGAACACCAATCTGGGATCAACAATTGGTATCAGAGCAAACTTTGATCATCAATATCAAAGGATCCTTCTCTACGATGATGCCTTTTGTTTGGTAGTGACTTGAACTGATTCTTAGTCTTTTTTTCCATTCACAAAAGAACAATCCCTGTTTTTCTGTGTTCTTTTCAACAAGTTTGATTAGATTCATAAAATGGTCAGTTTCTTATACTAGAACAGTTCAAAGCTTGTAAGTTGTGTTGATACACTTTTTCTCATCATATTCACTCCATATCGAGTCCTATTTCATCCTAGTTGATCTATTCATCTTATACTCTGTTTCAGTCATCATTTTCATCTCACTAAAAATGGCGAATGCAATGACATTCTTCAGTGCTGGATCTCAATCTAAACCACCTATTCTACTCAGGGATGAATATCCCCAGTGGAAAATCAGAATGGTTCACTTTCTTGAAGGGGTAGATTTATAACTAGTTGAGTTTCTTCATAATCCTCCATATGTTCCCATGACCACTGTACCTAGAATACCAGCAACTGCTACTACACCAGAGGTTCCTAAATACCAAAAACCCTAACCCATCCTAGAACGGAGTAAGCAATAGAGGGAGTTACATTAGCTAGCTAAAAAGGCCAAAAGGATGCTCATAATGGCCATTCCGAATGATATTTTCAATCATTAGATTTTTGTGAAACTTCGAAAGATCTGTGGCTGGAATTGGAAAAACAACTTCAAGTGGGTGCTAAGACCCAAACGAACAACAGATCCTTGTGCATAAAAGAGTATTATACCTTCAAAGCTCTGCCAAACTAAACCCTTCAGAGCACGTATGATAGGTTTAACTCCCTGATCAACAAATGTAAGAGATATGGCATCCACATAATCACTGAAGAAAACAATGTCATGTTTTTTCAGAGCCTGAATGATGAATGGTTACACTTGTCCATGTCACTCTAAAAAACTTTGGATCTTGATGTTTGGTCTTTATCGACCTCTTTGGGACTCTGGTTAACCAAGAGAATTGCATCTATAGGGTCAGAACCCAAGTTGGAGGACCTCTTGCATTGGTTGGTAAAACGGTAGAGGTTCAGGAGAAGGGAAAGAATGAGAAAACTGTGGAGGAAAGTTTGAAGAAGAAGAAGAAGGTGCTAGTTGCTGAGAGTGAAACAGAGGATAGCTCAGAGGAAGAGATGGACATGACGTCAATGGCAAAGACTCTGGCTCTTATGACCAATGAATACAATAGATGTCTGAAAAAGAAGCCTATGTTCAATAGAGGATGGGATGAGAGAGATGAAAGAAAAGGATATGGTGGGTATGAAAAGAGGAAGTTTGGAAGAGAAGAGTTTGATGAGCAGAGACAACTATAGAATATAGGAGATGATAGGAAATATGTGGAGCACCAGAAGGCAACTGAGTACCCTCAGAGGGATGCTCAAAGGAGTGATGGAAGAGGAGGAGAGAAAGTTGTGAACAACAACCCCTAGAACAAGGGTTGCTTCAAGTGTGGAAAACCTGGACACTTTGCAGCCGAGTGCAGAACTAATACCAACAGAGGCAAGCCGGTCAGAGACGCTGCCTTTTTCAATAAAAAGTCAGAGTAATACACGCATAGGTCACTGATCGTCGAACAAGACAATCTTGTGACCGATGAATCCTCTGACGAAGGGGATACAAATGCACTCTTCTGTGGGATAACATAACTCAACTCTTCAGAAGCTGATAGTGAGGTATCCACATCTAACTCTATCTCTCACGACTCTGAAAACAAATTTTTTGAACTTAAAGAGGAATTCCTTGCAGGTAAAAACACATGCTCAGAGCTTGAGAAGAATCTTGCCTTCTATGAGCGAGAAGCTAGACTTCTCACTCAAGAAAATGATAGGTTTTATCTTGAAAAGAATTCACCTGTGACTGAGCAAATTTCTGAAAAGAAATCTTTGAAAGAAAAAGGTTATCTCACTCGATAAAGCTTTAAAACTAAAGATTAAAGAGCTAAAGGACAATGAGAGTGACCGATTAAACACTATTTCACTAAAGAACTTTTTCTCAAAAAGAGAGAGAAGTCCTTCACCAAGACTTGCTCGACAAAGACCTCCTAATAAGGAAATAATAGGACACACAGAAGGTGCATGAAAATGTAAATACCCAAGTCGGCAGAAGAGGTATAGGTTTCACTGATATTGACCCCTATACTGGAAATAAAAGATACAATTCATTGGCAAATATCTTCTGTCCTCGGAAATTTTTAAAACCAAGTCTTCCAAATCTAACTTCCACCTTTAAAAGGCTCAGAACCTCTGAAGGACTACATGAGAGGAATCCTTTGGTGATGACTAGTGTTTGGTATGAAAACAATGACCTGTTATCATTAACCTCTGAAATGAGAAAATCCATTCCAAAGAAATATCTGTCTCAAAACATATAGGACTCTTCAAATTTAGTCTTCCAGAGACTCAAACTCAAATGGACTTTGTGTGCATGATGGTTCCTGAGAAGGAGTTATCCCCTGAGGCACCAGAGTTTGTGCCAACCTCTGTAGAAGAGAAATTGTTTAAAATATTCTTGGAAAACGAATTGAAGAAGACTTCTGAAAATCATTTTTTCAACCATCCTGATATGACCTCTGTCTTGCAAGGAATCTTTAAGCAACACTTGATGGAGAGTTTAAATGTTTCTGAAGTGGTCCCTTGTATACTCAAAAATTTAAATATCCCAGAGGATACTAATGATGGAAAGAGCAATGCATGTCAAGAAAACCATGCCTCCATCCACAGATACTTTCTTGATTCGGACTCTGAATCAGAGTCTGAGTCATCCTCTATCGATACCGAGACTAACTCTGTGGAGCAAGAAATAGTTCCCTACACTCTAGAGGAAAATAAATTAACCTATGGCATTCCTAACCGAATGATTACTCCCAAAAGGAGATCTACATGGATACCTATTTGCCATGATTTCCTTGACATATGGTTGCTAGCCAAGACTTCTCTTGAGCTAAAAATATTAAACAAGGAAAAGGTTGTGTCATCTCAGAAGCCCAAAGCTCCAACATCTATAAAATCTTTTCAAGAGAAATACACATGGCAATAGAAGGGAAAATGGCTTAAAAATGAAAAATCGTATGCTTTTGCGGCAGTGATTTCAAAGGAGGAAAACCACAGAAGGAGAGTACAACCCAAAATCAATCCCCGAGGGAACTTTGTGAAAAAAACAATCTAGACTAGATAGGACTCTCTGTAAAAAAGAAACCTAATGCTAGGAAGGATTGTAATGAAAAATGCTCTGTACCCTCCTTTACTGCTTTTAATGAAAAGTTGAAGAAGTTTGTTCTAGAGTCTCATATTGTAAATGTTTTGATCTCATGCATGCTCTTAATCCACATTTCTCTAGCCCACACTGCTTTTATTTCTCACCCCAAGTCTAAGAATGCAAAATCAAAGGTGAGAAAGGGCAAAATGGTACCTCTGTGCAGGAGGGTAATGCCAAACCAAAGAGTGCTAAGGCTACTGTTAAGGCCCCTAACAAAAATGGACCCATTTGGAAATGGGTACCTAAATCTCCTTAATCTGATCGCAGAAGAAGCAGCATGTGCGAATCTGGTACCTAAACTCCGGGTGCTCGAGGCATATGACTGGTGACAGAGGGTTACTCACCTCATACCAAGAAAAATCTGAAGGTGGCTCTATCACCTTTGGAGACAACAAGAAAGGGCAGATTAAATCCTATGGAGTCATTGCCATGAAGGACATCAATGTGTGAAAAGTGGCTTATGTGGATGGCGTTAATTACAACTTACTACGTGTTTGCGAACTTTGTGACAATGGATTTGAGGTAATGTTCAAATGCCAATACTGTTCTCCGTTAAAAGAAGATACTGGAACATAGCTTCTGTGACCCAATGGAAGGGGTGATCTTTACCTCATGAACTTCAAGGCGACCAACAATGAAGAAAAGCTCTGCTTCGTAAGTTACCCTCAGAGGGTAAGATGACAAAGATATATGAGATAAAGTCTCATAAGCCAACCACTCTGCCGATTGGATATCCCGGTGCTCGACCTCTACCGGCGAAACTTCTTAGTTATTTGGGTAGTGAAGAGGCTAGGTTAGAATATGTTTGTGGGCACAGGACTCCTGAACCGAGTCCTGCAACACCCCCCCAACCACCATAGCTTTCCTTGTGGGTGTGGCCGAAGTGGCACAAGAAGAGAGAGCAAAAGAGTGAAAAAACCAAGAGAATGGGGGAAGGGGTGAGACATTAAAGAAGGAAAAGAAAAGTAAACCCCAAAAGAGGATTGAAGAAGAAGAGGTACCAAAAGTTGACGAAGTGGTCGAAGAGGTTGAAAAGCCTAAGAAGAAGAAGAAAGCCAAGATAGTTGTTAAAGAGGCCCCAAAAGTTGAAACTGTAGTCGCAGAGGTTGACAAACCTCTAAAAAAGAAAAAGCAGAAGAAGCCCAAAGTCATGGATGAAAAGATTGTAGTCAAAAAGGCTCCAGAGGTGCAAGCCTTTGAAGAGCCTTCAAAGAAGGCCAAAAAGAAGAAACTTATCAAACTGGACGACAAAGCAAATAAGGCCTCTGATGAAGGCCAAGCAGAGATTGAAATGAACGAACCTGCAGAGGAGATGGAGACTCCTCTGCAGAGGAAAAGGAGGAAATTGGTGATAGAAGAATCTCTCATTGCTACTGAGGCCACTGAAACAAAAACTATCAGGCCTTAGAGCCCTCTGAAGGTGACTATGGACATAGAGAAAGAAGTGGTGGAACAATTAAGTTCCCCACCCAAAGAAGATGAGGCTCAGCATCTGTTAGAGGTTCTAGGATTTCAAGATACCACCATGATAGTGGAGGATGTAACTGGTCTTCCTAGTAGTGATGAGGAAGACAGAGGTGAGGGTGAAAAAGAAAAATCGTTGGTGGAGAGTGAGGGTGTAAAATTTGTCGAAGGCACATAACTTAAGCCAACTCCCAGTGTGAGCCACCCATCCATCCCTATAGATCGAGTGCACCACCCAAGACAACCGGAATAGCCGGGGAAGCCAAAACAACCCCATCCTCTCAAAAGGATGGTGGTGAAGTCATAAGTGTTCTTTTGCCTCAGAACATGCCACCCACCTCTGTAGAGGCATTTGTTGCCTCTGCTCCACACACGAGCGAAATCCAAAACTATTCAAAGGTGTTGGTGAGGACAAACACTTACTCTACATGTCTAGATCGCCCAAAGAATCCACTTATCGATACTCAAGTGTTAGAATCTGAATCTACACTCGAGAAACTCGATAACAGAACCTCTGTAGATGAGTCCTCTAAGGAACATCAACGATCAAAGGGAAATCCTATTGAGCACAACATACAAATAGGCTCTTTAGGTGCCAAAGGCTCATTGGCAAAATATGGACCATGTGTTGGTCCAGAAGTTACCTCCAACATGTTTGTCACGAAGGATGATCTCAAAATTTCAAAGAAAATATGTTCAGAAAGATCGATGAGTTGAAATGCTCTATTCCCACAACTTCTTCTCCATCGAACGCCGATCAGCAAGTTATAGCAGAAGCCCTGAAGGCAAACACAGAGGCTCTGGACGAACTGAAAAGGATCACAGTCCACAACTCTATTGATATCCAAAAGCTTGTAGAAGCCTCTGCCACTCATGGAACACATGCTGACTCCAACGCGATCATCGCAACCGTGGATAAACAAACCGACGCTGTCAAAATACTCGGCTAGATTGTCATGGATGAGGCAAGAAAATTGGCAGCAGAGACTGCAGCCTCTGCAGTAAATGATCTTGCAAATCTGAGGAATAAGATAAAGGACATGACTCGCAGTGTCATGGTCGCTCTGCAAGCCCCAACATCATCTCAAGCGCAAAAGCCTCCAATAGCTAATCTTCCTTCCAATCTTGATATAAAGAAGGACTCACTACAATGGGCAGAATGCTTCTGAGGCAAATGAATCTGATTGGTGATGATATGAATTCAAAGGGCAAATCTATCCCAAATGATTTGAAGAAAATTGTGGCCCTTCTAAAATTCAATTCTGACTATGAGATCAACATAATTTCAATGGTGGCTAACGATGTAATCAACAAGATCAAACATCACACAGAGACCAACCTCTGCTGGAAGAAGAAGAGAAAGGAAATTGCTACTTGCCAAGATGAGGCAGAGTAGAAGAAGACAAAGCACGATGACTAGGGGCTCGATGGATCTAGTCCTGGGCATCGTGAAGGGGAGAATGCCAAGACACCTACTTCTGTACCAATTATGGCCACTCCCCTAAGAGCTATTCCACTGAAGGGAACTTCAGAGGGCACAACCAAACGCTAAAAATTTTATGCCTCTGAGATGAAAAATCAGTCTGCTACAGCCCCAACAATCACTTCTGCAGGACCAACAAAAACAAGGGTGAAGGTCAAAGTTGGCACTGAAATCATAGTAGAAGGGCTTGAGAAGTTTGTTGAACCATAAAGTACTGAACTAATGCCCACTGCCACCACACCCTCTATCCAATTTTCAAGATTGGAGCCGATCAACGCCACAGATTATTCAGAGATCCCATGACAGATCTTGCCTAAAGAATATTCATAGCCTAAAACCAAAGCCAAGACACCCTCTGCTGTTGCTTCTGGATTAAAGCCAACAGATGACAGAGTGAAGGAAATAGTTCAATCCATGGACGCTATGCGGATACCAATTCCACAGCAACCACAGAAAGAGCTAAAATTTCATGAAAACATCCACAACTATTTGTACAGCGCAGAACCTGTGGCCATGTTTCTTGAGCCGAACATGCATCCCCTGATAAAGGAGGACGTTTGAAGAAGATTCCATGAAACTGCTCAAGATAAATCTAATGTATGGTCTCTGTCGGACATAAAGCAGGTTCTGGGACTCTCACTGCATTCATTTGATAGCAAGGCAATAATGTACGTGAAGTACACAGTTGAAAGAAAGGATGGACAGAGGTATGTTTTCATGGATGAAAACCTGAAGAACCTTTGTGCCTACGATCTACCTCAACTGCATGCCTTCACAGAGTAGAGATTGGTCCAAAGAAAGGAGTTCACGATTTCCAATGGATGCATCAAAAAGGTCATGTGCGAGCACATCATGTATTAGAGCAAGATGGATTTTGAGGTTACTCTGCAACTTGGAGTCGAGAAGCTGTCGATCACGAGACCTGATGACCAAATCCCAGTCATAGAGAACATAACGTCTAATTCTATGATCGTTGAACCTGAAGAAGGATTTTTCTACAGGGATGATGATGGTAAGATAAAGATTTTCAAGCCTCATCAGAGCCATAAATATTCAAATAGTACCATGTCGAAAATCAAGCATACTATCCTAAGGAATACTGGTACAGAGACGGTGCAGAGTGAACCTACAGAGCGGATGATTGACTGCATTAATGCACATTTGAAGTATAGGGATCTCATACTAAGCATGAAAAGACGTTAGCTGAGAGCTTCACTCAGTCGATCAATGATTTCCCTAAGTAATCTTGTATAGTTTAGTTTTCCATTCATGTCATGTAATTTCAATTTCATGTACTTGCCTTTTGGCATTTATTTATATATGAATGAAAAATCAGTCTTTAGAGGTTAAGTTCCTTTCACCTCTTATGTTTCTTACTTATCCATACACTCACCATTCCAATTTTTTATTTTTCAATACTTAGGGGAGATAGTTGGCTCCAATTCATTGTATAGAAAGTATTGAAAAATAGGCTAAGTATAGGAACCTCAGAAGACTGCCATCATACACCAAGTTAACCATAGAAGTGTTGAGCTCAGAAGCTCTGTCAACCATTCAACCGAGAAGCTCTTAACCTAAAGATCACACTCAAACCACAGAACCTCTGTGATCCCTCACAGAGCCTCTGTGGTGGCTAAGCTCCGAAGAATGGAAGACTTGAAGATTTCAGGATACCATGGACAAGACAACATCACATGCAGATCACGTGACCCTACTATACGAAGATCTTCAAGATCAATAGTACATCCCCATGATGGTTTTACTTTCCAGGTGGCATTCCTTATATGGCATGTTAGTCTTTGTATTGTACTATGGTGTGTTCTCCGTTTGTATATGAAGGGAGGACCTCCTAAATTCACAGTATGCGAGCACAAAATCACACCACACTTTTATATCAATTTCAAATATTGTAGAGAGCATATTAGCACACAGTTGTGTGTGTTCTTGGTGTAAATCTCAAGTTAATGAAGCAAATCTTCCTATGACTATCTCATACTTGTCTATTGATTTCTTTATTACTTGATTGTGTGTCTACTACCAAACCAAACCTTCTCACTGTAATTAAATCGCTTTCACACTCTATATATTTATTTGTGCAGTTTGTTTGGTTAATCATCTGTTAGAACACCAATCTGGGATCAACATGGACGTCAAACACATATCAAGACATCATTCAGACGATCCTTTTATCCTAGCATCACAATCTGAACAAGTCTAGTATGTACCATATCCATCAAAGGAATTATATGTTTGCTGGTCTGTGGTGAAGACAAAGCCTGGAGGGGTCTATGAGTTGGTATTAACTACACACGAAGTACCGGCCAACGAAAATGTGGATGGGGAACAATTTTTCCAAGAAGATGATAGAATTGCACCCATAGGGGGAAACGAAGACGTGGATAAAGCTATTAGTGCACAAATATGTTGGATCCAAGATCATTGGAATTGAAAGTCATATGCCCAAGTCAAAGCCTCATTGCAAAGTCAAAGTCAAAGTTGCTTAAAGAGGAAAGTCAAAGTCAAGCATGTCAATGTATTAATTGTTAGTTTTGTTAGTTTTGTCTTTCAATATGTTCTAGTATAACTAGTTTTTGCTTCCTTGTAAGCATTATGCACCTTGATAGATTTTACATTCTAGTGAGAGAAATATTGTAAGCATTAAGCACCTTGCTCATTGAACTTGGATTGGACTTTCAATTGGTATCAGAGCAAGTATAATTCAAAAAGGTTTTCAAAAATCTGAGAATTTTTGTGATCATCTTCAAGAACTCACAAATGCCACTGTTCCAGAATCAATTTCTTGATTTTGTGTGTTTTTTAGTGTAATTCTTGATTCTTTGTATTCGAATTTTGTTCTAGAACAAGTTTTGTATTCATTAGATTGCCTAATTCACTACAAATTGGTGTGAATTTTGGTTTTTAATGAATTTGAGTTCTTAAGTTTGTTCGCATTGTGTTAAAATCGAAAGTGGATTTCTAGTTGTTGTTTAGTCGAATGGTAAGCAATCAATCAATTACAAACCAAATTCAGAGAAAGTATTAAGAGAGAATTGAAGTCACAAGTATTGTAGTCATGTATCTATTAGATAGCAAAAGTTACAATACGTGAAAATACAATGTGAAATTGTAATCCCTATGAATTCAAGCACAGTCTATCAATCAAGATCTAACATTCAAAGTCTAGAGAGAGAGTAGAGAGAGAAACGTAGTCATATGTATATAGCAATTAAGAACCCCACACTTACAACAAAGTACAAACCAAGGTATTTATACCAAGGACTAAAACTACATGCTTAACACCTAAGTAAACTCGCATTGACTTAAACATTGTTTGACTTATCTTGACTTGACTTTTCCTAATTAAATTTTGGATACAATAATACACTAATAATCTCCCCCTTTGTATTCAAGATTTAAAAAAAAATTGACATTAGTCTTTAGCGCTTTTATTCTTCAATCTTTAACTCTAACGGCTTTGTACTTTGAAGCTCTTTCTGAAGTTGTTGAAGAATCTTAAAAAGTCTTTAACACTTTGCAGCTTTGGAAAGTCAACAAGTCTTGAACAAATCTTTGTAAACTTTGAAAAAACTTTGGAACTTTGAGGAATCTTTGAAAACTATATCTTCATCACTCTGATCTCTTGATCGTCTTTGGAAAAACGAACTTTCACGAATCTTCTAATTTGACTTTGAATAATCTCAGAATGATTTCTTTTCATCTGGCTTGGACTTTCAGAATCATCTTTCTTCAGAAATCATCTTCAGAATCTTCTGAATTCTTTGACAAAACTTTGATAATTTTGAAATTGATCTTTGTAAATGTCTCCCCCTTTTTGATGATTGTGAGCATCATGATCATCAAAACTTTCTCAATTCTAGCACTTTCTTTGAATCTCCCGCTTTTTCAAATATTCTCCCCCCTTTGAGATACATTTGACATTCTCCGCTCTTTGATCTGAAATAGATGAATCATGAACTGTATATACCCGAATCTTTTCAAATTCAGATATAATGAACTTGGTAACCCTAATTCAACAAATGAAACAGTTAGAAGTGACTGTCAGTAACACGGAGTTACTGTGTACAATGAATGTACAATTTAAGGAGTTGGTTTGATGATGACTCCCCAGGACTTCCATTCAATCATTGAAAAACACAAGGTTTATCTATGAATGTTCTGACATAAAAACAAATTTTTTGTGTGCTCGTGCTTGTGTATGAAAGAATTTAGCACAATGATTATGTTTTATAAGGTTCAAAATGTGTAAACTGCTGAGACAGCAACAAGTATTACACGAACTCAATGTGCATGAAAGAGGTGCGAAGGTGGGGAAACTTTCCTTCTTTTTCAATATCTAAATCTTCCGAGTGAAGACTAGATAGTAGATATGATGCGTCCGCAAAGAAAATGAAACATTTCTTTGTTAAGAAAGAAACGAGTGGCTGGTGGGGTTAATGCAAGAGTTGGCATGGGCTCACTGCCTGTTTCAATGATGGTCCCCAAAGAATGTGAACCAATCAGAAGATGTGGCTGCCCGACTCAGAAAGTGGTTGGTGCAGAGTTCTGATTCTCTTTTAACTCTGTTCTCACACCCTCTTTATTTTTAACATTTGTGCTCACTTCTAACCAAACTCTCATTTACATTTTACCCCTCCACACACTTAGAAAAACTCAATCGGATGAGTTATCTCCCCCACTCTTTGATTTTGACACCTCAACCCTCAATCACTCAAGGATAACTTCCGGGGTAGGAAACACTGGTTAACGTGAATCCATGGAAGTTGTGTTTATGCTCACATATGAATCCCATGTAAGTCTTAGAAAGAATAGTGGCTCAACAGTTTAGCTTGAAAAGTTAAGCTCAAAATGATAACAGTGTCAGAATGTATACTCATGAGATTTGAGCAATTGAACTTTGAATATTTCTCAAAACAAAGATATTGAATGAATGAAATGAAATCAAGAGAATTGTTTTGAGAATCTGACAATGTATCAATCAGATCAAATGAAATGGTTAGAGTATCAAACAATTGGATAATTTGTTTATATGAACAAATATAAACAATGTAGCAATGAAAGCACAAATTTGAAATGATGAATGATGCTCAACAACATTTGAAAGCAAATGAGGGTATTACCATCGAAAAATAGGTTCGTTTAGAGACATGGTAATAACATATTCAATATGAAGTACTGAACCGGTGTGTATGAATACTTTACAGTATAAAGACAAGATAATACGCAAGTATTGATCTTTGGAAACACACGGTCAGTTAAACATTAACACTAAATAATGAAAAACATTTAAAATCACACTTCTTAATTCATGAAATCTTTTGAGAATCAGAAGTGGTTTGAACATTTAAGAAACCGTTTTTCATGCTTGAAAGTTGTTATTCTTTCAAACAATCAGAGATCTAGATCAGAAGATATTTACATTTAAGCTCCCCCTCAAATCAGTATATCATGATTTGTTTTCGTTTAAGCTCCCCCTGGATATTTGCAAAATATCCATGTTTGAACTTTGAATAACGGGTCTTGATCTGTCATATGATCAGAAGCCACAATCCTTTACATTAAAGTTCGGGTTTTGAACTGTTGTGTTCAAAAGCCTTACTCTTTGACTTTGAAGTCCGAGTCCTGAGTTGATTTACTCAGAAGTCAAAATCTTTTAACTTTGAAGTTCGGGTCTTGAACTGAATTATTCAAGAGCCATTGTCTTTGACATTAAAGTCTGAGTTCTAAGTTGTAGTACTTAGAATTCAAACATCTTGCTCCCCCTATACCTGTGGTACCTGAGAAACAGATTTAACAGGATTTGGTACCCACTGGTATTTGGGTCCTGGTATGTTAGATTTAGAAATCCACTTCTCATTAGATTTATATCTTTTAAAATCAGAAATCTGAGAAGTAATTCTGTAAGATCCGTACCAGTTATGAGCAGATTCTTTTCGAATGAAGTCATTCTCTCCACAATAAGAACAACATATTTTCCTTTGAGCAATCCTGATCAAATGATTAGTCGAGTAATATATATCAGGATTATCAAAAGATTTACCTTTATGCGTACTGTTTTTCTTGGCATTGGTTGTGGATTTGAATGATTTGTCATTCTTCTTTTCTTCACCAGGAGTCTTCACTCGCCAGACCATCTGATTTTTCTTCGATTGCTTTCCAAGAGATTTAACATAGAAGCTCGCTGGTCCATCAACAGCTTTGTCATAAAATAGATTTGATGATCGAATCTGACTTGATTTGACAATTTTAGTTTTGACACTGTTCTTTTTGAAAACATTTTGATTATGAATAGAACTTGAAGTTGTTTTGAAAGAACAGACTGATTCTGTTGAGTTATCAACAGGTGATTGGCTAATCATATCAGTTGTTACTTTATCAGACAATTCAATGTTTGCAGCTTCCAAGTCAATTATCTTTTTAGTCAAAATGTTTCTTTCATCTGAAAGTGTGTCAAATTTCTGTTTCAAATCAGACTTGGCCTTCTGTTCTTTTTGGTAATCTGATGACAGAGCAGTTAATTTGGATGTGAGCTTAGATATTTCAGATTCAAAATGTGAACGTTCTTGTTCAAAATCTTTTTCCAAGTTCTTGTTCTTTTCAGAAATATCTTTGAAAATCCCAGAATTTATCTTTTCAGTATTTTTCTTTTCAAGATCATAAGATTGCTTCTTTTCTTTGAAAATTTATCTTTCTTTTTCAAGCAAGTCTTGTAAAGTAGAAATCTGATTGGGAAATTCAGCAGTTTTATCTTCAAGAACTTTTCTTTCCTTAGCAAATGTGTCTCTTTCAGTGATTATTACTTGCTTGGAAAGTTTGAGGCATCTAAGCTCAAGATCCTTCTTCTCTTGTAAAGTTTTCTTGGAAATTTCAGATGTTTGTTGAGTAGAAGATATCTTCACATTTGATTTTTCTTTTTCTACTTGGAGACTTGTTTTCAGTTCATCATTCTTAGCTTCCAACGCAGATATCTTGTCTTCAAAAGCCTTAAACTTGTGTTGAAGCTCAACTGACTCATCTTTCAGCTCAGATAATTTTTTTTCAATCGTCTTCAGTTGGCTTTGAAGATTTGTTTTGACTTTATCTTCTTTAATGCTTTTCATCAACTCAGCATTTTTTACTTTCAATGTATATACATTTTCTTCAGAAGCCATATACTTTTGTTGAAGCTTAACTGATTCATCTTGTAGTTCTGATGATCTTTGTTTAGTTCTCTTCAATTGACTCAAAAGACTTCCAACATAAGATTCCTTCAGCTTGATTACTTCTTCAAGAGACAGTATGGTATTATCTTTTATTCCCATCATTTTCTCTCTATCTTTAATCTCTTTCTCTTTCTCACTGATGATACCTGCAAAATGAGATTTATCCATATTAGCACACTTTTTACAGTCAGGAGTTTTATCAGAAGTTGACAAATTTAATTTCAACTCTTGAATCTGGTTTAGAAGCACTGAATTCTGATTTTTCAGTTGATTTCGTTCAGCTTCTATTTTTGGTATCTCAGGCATGTATAATACAACCATATCTCTAGCATAAGATTCCTCTCTCGTCTGTCTTTAGCATCTTGAATAGAATGTTAGCTTAAAAAAATGATCGTCAAAAATCTGAAAATTATAACCATTATCAAAATATGTCCCCCTCCGCAGACTATCAAAATATGTCCCCCTCCGCAGACTTAGCAGCGCCCCTAGAGAAAAAATTTCTGACATATTTTTCTCTTGAAAGAAATGCTTGAATAAAATGATCGTTCCCAAACCAATTCAGAAAAGTTGACTGAAAGTAAAACTTGGATCACCACTTAAAAAAATTTAGAAATTTTCTATCTCTGGAACTCGCAAAGCACTAAACTCGCAGACCAACTGAACTCGCAAAGTACTGTTCACTGAGAAACTCGCTAGACGTTATGTGCGCGTTTGAAAAACTCGCAGACCACTGTGTGCGCGTTTTGAGAACTCCCTAATCAATAAACTCGCACGATGATGAAACTCACAAACACCTGTTCACCATAGAACTCGCAAGCCTTGCTTAGCGCGTTTCTGAAACTCTCTTGCCTCTGTTAGCGCGTTTGTCAAGAACTCGCAGACTAAAGTTTGCGCGTTCTTCACCAAGAATCTTGCGCGTTCTTGGGTTTTCCTTGCGCGTTTTGACAGTTGTTCACGAAATCGATGAAAATCAATTCAAACCTGCAAATTTGAACCTGAAATTGCACAAGAATGATCGATTTACTAATTAAAACAAAATTCTATCACAAGATTTTGATTAAAAACACCAAAATGCAACAATCTGATTCAAAAACAGTGTTCGAGTCCATTTTTTTTTTTAAATCTAAAAATTCAAAAATTGAATCTGCTTTAATGCGAATTTTGAGATATGATCAACACAAGAAATGATCCAAAACATAAATCGAATGAAATGATTCCATTTACTTGTACTAAAAACGTTTTTTCAACAAAAAAATTGATCAAACAGTGAATTTTAAAGAAACGAGTTCGTGAAAATTAAAATTTCTCAAATTTGATTCAATCTGATGATCTAATCCTTCTGAATTTGTTTGGTTTTCTCTGATACCAATTGAAATTGTATTCCCAATGAATTCAAGCACAATCTATCAATCAAGATCTAACATTCAAAGTCTAGAGAGAGAGTAGAGAGAGAAACGTAGTCATATGTATATAGCAATTAAGAACCACACACTTACAACAAAGTACAAACCAAGGTATTTATACCAAGGACTAAAACTACATGCTTAACACCTAAGTAAACTCATATTGACTTAAACATTGTTTGACTTATCTTGACTTGACTTTTTCTAATTAAATCTTGGATACAATAATACACTAACACAATGACACTTCTACAAAACAAGACAAAGGAAATGCTATATATAAGGTCAAACAAGCCTTGACCTCTATACAAGCTTACATGAAAAAGTCAACAAAACTAAACAAAATTATTTGATCTAAACTTTGACTTAACATTCTCCCCCTTTTAGATCAAATAACAAACTCTTATCTTTCCCATCTTGAATAACTTCCTTGTCTGTCATCAAGAGCCTCCAAAATCCTTAACATAACCAATTTTACCCTTCTTGGTAAATGATCTTCACCTTGCAATCTTCTTCACTCACTTTCCTTGTATCTGGAGTCAAGTTGCAGTCTTATGACCTTCAAAGTTCCATCAGAAAACTTGGCAATCTCAAACACTCTGAAGAATCTCTTCTCATTCTGATCATTCTTGTACACAACTCCTAACTCTAGTTCCTCCAGTACAGTTAAAAGATCATTGGTATCAATATCAGATAATGACAGGTTAGGCTTGATCATATTAACCTTCCTTTGATTCGTCACTATTCCCAATTGGTAGTCACAACAATACGTGTAGAAGATATGTCTTCTCATAAATCGTTTGACAGCCTCCAAAGCAAGAATAATATTCTCCCTCCTTATGATCAGCTGTCGGAAATGATGATAGAGAAATTCAAGATCTTCAACATTCAGATAACAAAAGTCAGCTTTAGTGAATCTACATTATGTAAGATCTCTCCTTTGCACGAAGAATTCAGGATACCATAACTTTATGAACTTCTTGAACTTGACTTCCCTGACAGTTACTATACCAGATTTATTCTTCACAGCACTTTTAGCTTGTCTCAACGAGTTCATCATGTTGGCATATTCTTCCTGATATTCTCTAGGTTGGTTTTGTACCCCCAAAACTTTTATTTATCCATTTCCCTTACCCCTATGGACAAATATCTTCTTCATTTGCTCCTCAAGGAATGGAACTCGGAGAGCACGTCTCATATGCCTAATATCATCATCAGATGGCATAAGAGGTGCTTCCGGAACATTTGAAGGTCCAGTTTCAGGCATGTCGGATACATGAACAGTATCATCATCATTCTCTCTTTCTCCTTCATCTTGGTCAGCTTGAACATTTTAACTTGTTGAACATTCTGCTCTGGGCTTTGAACAGGTATCATATCTTGTATTGGACATGGAATTCTTTGGGGACTTGGCACATTTTGATCAACTGGGATTACAGAAGGACCAAAAGCATTCAACTCACCGAATGATGGAATGACAGGGGCTTTAACATGAACCTCTAGGGCTTCATTCTGAATAGGACTTAGCTGGATATCCTCTTGAGATTCTAACAAAGTATAAAGAACACTAGCTTCATTTTATGGAATGTCATCAACATTAAGCATCAGATTATCTTGCTCTTCCTCCTTAACCTTCCAGAATTGTTCTTACTTTTTACTTGAGTCTTCTTCATCATCGGAAGACAGATCAATGACATCAAGAACATTCAACCAAGTTACCAGTAAAATCTCCTCCCATGTAGACACCTTAGGCTTTTCAACCCTTGGTTCTATCTGTTAGAACATATTTTATGTTCTCTTTAGAAGTTTTATAAAGTAATCTATTTAATTGTATTGGGCCTTGTATATGGGTTTGGGCTTTATTGTATACAAGGGCTTGGGGTATAAATAGGAATCATGTATCCTAGTTTAGGTTAAGCATTTTCATTACAATGTAGACATACAGCTACCTTGCTCTCTAGTAGTGTAGTTTAATTTATGCATTGAATAATATATTGATTTCTATCCCTTTGATTCCTTGTTTATCATTCAATCAATCCAATCATTGATCTCAATGGACCTATCAAGTGGTATCAGAGCTTAACAGAGATATATTTTTCTGCACGATCGAGATATGATTGTTTTTGAAAGAACTGTCTGTAAAAAATTACGATTTGTGGATTTGTGTTGATTTGGATGTTCTTCATTGTTTAAT
This sequence comes from Arctium minus, assembly GCA_954870635.1. Lineage (NCBI taxonomy): Eukaryota > Viridiplantae > Streptophyta > Magnoliopsida > Asterales > Asteraceae > Arctium > Arctium minus. Next base: position 82,271,743 of record OX941081.1, on the reverse strand, counting down.
TGGTTCAATGGATAAAATCGAACATCACTGAATCAATAACAAATTCCAATTTCATTCCAGAGTGTCGAATCTATCGATTTTGAGTTTTTCTAATTCGAAAATATGTATGTACTGTGGTTGGATCGAAATGCTCATTAGAGTTATATTTGGACAAGATGATCAACTACAAATGCACTTCAAAGTTATTTTCGAACCTGTGTTCAAAGTTTCAGCTCAAAAATCGAAGTCTTGAAGGTTTTATTGAAAAAATTGTGAAAAATCATTCCATATCTACAAAATTCGTAGGATTCAGTCGAAGAAGTCGCAGATGTTGAAAAGGATTCGCAAAAAGAAGAGTTTGTTGAATAATTCGCAAGTACTGAATTCGCACCATAGTTATCTGCGAAATGTTCAAGGATTCGTAGGATAACATTCCTTGAAGATGAAATTCTTAAGTGTGGAATTCGTACACATGTTTATTGCGAATAGTAGAGGATTCGCAGATGATAGAATTGCGAAAAGCTCAGGATTCGCAAGCATATATGTTGCGAATTCTGAGGATTCGTGAATATGAAGATTGCGAAATGCGAAGGATTCGCAGAATAAGCTCTTACGAAAAGTAAGGATTCACAGGATAGAGCTTTGCGAATTTTGGGGTTTAGGCTATGCCATCTTGCGAATTGTGCTTCATGGTGAATAGTGATATGCGAATTTTGATGTTTTTGAGAATTCTGACTGTTCTAAACCCATTTTGATACAAGTTTGCCCTGTTCCTGAGCTTTATACGCGGAATGCATATGTGACATCACTCCAATCATATGTTGGTCACATATCATTAGCAACTGATCTATCCTTACATGAGTGCTCATGTTTGTCAAGATTTTCAGATTCTGGATTTGATGATTTGGTCTCTGTTTGGATTGAATTAGTTGCCTGAGCATCTGCAATCATCAGTCTGGAAAACTTCTTTTGTGGTTAGACCATTGAGAGCACTTTATCATTTTTTTGACTTGATCACTCAGTAGTGTGAGCGACTACAATCATTGTTCTGCTATTTGAGTTGTGATTCAGAATCTTGAGTGTCTATAATCATCCAGCTGATTCGTGAAGAAAGGAGTTCTGGGTTTGATTATTCAGTATTCTGGAAAGAAGTCAGTATGAGTATCTTATATCAGTTGTTGAATAATTGCTTGCCTTCTAACCCTTGCCTTGTAGTGTTGCTACCGGATGCTACCGCCCGTATGCTTATCAAATGAAGTTCTTAAGTTGAATTCTAATTTCAATTCATGGTTCAAAGACAGATCAGATGTTATACACTGAAGATGCACTTAGGTGTCACTCCATAATCCACACATATCATTCTTGTGGGCGTTAAGGAATGTGTTGGATTTACTACAGATAAAAGTTGTCTTTATATGCACTCAGTCGTATACATCAGATCTGATATTTCAGTTGAAACTCAAAGGATAAGAGCTACATTCTAGGGGGAGCTTAAGGATGCTTTGAAGTTTATGTAATGCTAAGTTTTTTAAAGAAATCAAGGGGAAGAGGAGCTGAAGCTGGAGCTAATCATAGAATGATTACTTTACAAAACTTAGGGGGAGAATGTTAGAACATATTTTATGTTCACTTTAGAAGTTTTATAAAGTAATCTACTTAATTGTATTGGGCCTTGTATATGGGTTTGGGCTTTATTGTATATAAGGGCTTGGGGTATAAATAGGAATCATGTATCCTAGTTTAGGTTAAGCATTTTCATTACAATGTAGACATACGGCCATCTTGCTCTCTAGTAGTGTAGTTTAATTTCTGCATTGAATAATATACTGATTTATATCCCTTTGATTCCTTGTTTATCATTCAATCAATCTAATCATTGATCTCAATGGACCTATCACTATCTATTGGTTAACATACAAAATCAGTTCTGTATGCTCAGTCTGTTTCTCTCCATGACCAGGACCAGCAGTCTCTCCAACATTTACATCATCAGATCTTTCATCAATCATAACAACATCACCAAATCTGTCAGCTGCTTGTTTCTAACTATTCTCCCCCTCGTGATCATGATCTTGATCAGGATCATGTCTTTCTAAAGAAGCAGCTTCTTGGGTTTTACATGATGTTTGAACTATCTGTTTGAGATCATATATGGAATTCAAGACATCAGATTTGAAAGAAGTGAACTCAGTGGCACTGACCAAATCTGCTGGTTTCACAAATTGTGCCGGTTCTTGTTGAATGTGGGATTGCCGAAGCGAAAAAAGATCTGCATCTTGCTGGTTATCCAGAGCTTGTGCCAAAAGCTTAGCAAATAACAATGACTTCAGCTAATCAATGGATAAGTCAGCAGGTTTAGGTATTGGTAGTGACTGGGATTGTGGAGTAGGCTCAGGTTCGGATATCAGATCCTTCCATTTTAACAATCTCTTATCTCCAATTAACTCCTCCTCCAACTTCTCATAGATCCTGTCTTCAACATCCTTTAAGGCGTCGTCGAGTATTTTTCCATTGACACTAAGTCAGGGTGAGTAACATCGTAATCACGTAGATTTTCTGTTTGCATGACAATGGTAGAACCAACTGCATGGCCTGTGTCTATCCGGTCCTCATAGTCCGGATTGTGGATCTACTCTGGATGTTCCAATCGGGTCACCAAGACTTCCGATAGTAGAAATCTCAAAATGTATCCTAGGAATAACAATAGGTAATTCAAAAGGCACTAGACTCAACTGTGCATCAAAAGAAGTCCAGAACGGGGAATGTTGTTCTCTTAGTTTAATACCTTGAATCTCCGAATGAGAAACTGGAAGATTATGAGCTAATACCCCATGAGAAGTTGAAACTACCTCTTGTTGAGAAGAGATAGAGTGGGTGGCCTGGGTGTGCAATTGCATAAGTGTGTTACTTATGTCTTGGTCAACACCTGCACGCAACAACTGCGGTGAAGTGGTAGATGTGGTTGCCCTATTGGATATGTAGGTATGGGTAAACACACGCTCTCCATGTTCTTTTTCTGCATTCTCACTCTCTCTCTCTCTCTCTTCATTTTCAACTAAAGTTCCCTCATTACTCCTTATATCTCCCACCACATTACTAATAATAGTATTCACTTGCGCTTGAGTTTCCACTTCCATGGCATCAGTACCATAGAATGGTTCAAAGACATCAACTTCTTCATGAGCATCTGCTTGTATTTTAGACTGAACATTAACTCCACCATCATTGTTGTTATCATCACCATTATCAGAATCACCAGCATCATCATTAACCTCAGTTTCAGTTTCCTCATCATCCTTGGAAGCAATCTCAGTATCACTTGTTGCGGATGGAACTTCACTATTATCACTATCATTTCCAGCCAAGTCTGCTTGATCCAATTCATTGTCAGATCCTTGACCTTCATTAGCAGGAGGTGTCACAGAGCGTGGGGTAATCACCCGTGACCCTGATGTTTCCAGTCTAGGTCTCTGACTCCCTCTAGAGCCCCTCTCGGTGTTTTTTCCTTTTCGCATCCCGTTTTTGTACTCCCGTAGTATCAGAAACCCTCACGGACTCTGCTTGCCTAAGGTTTGAGCCTTGGGTAGGGTCAACTGGTCCTGGTTGTCCCATAGACTCTCTATAACTTAAAACACTATCACACTCTGGATCAGCGTAATCAAGTAAACTTTCTGGCACAGGCATGGAAAATGTGAAGACTCTCTTTTGCTTCATCAAATACCTCATCTCACTTACCGGTGCAAGTGGATGGTTGATCCTGGTAGGAATCTAGCGGTTGCTTCTTAACATGCTCCTCACAATCAAAGCCATAAATCTCTGATATAGAATGTAGTTAGGAGCTTTTGAGGTCTTCTTGGCAGCAACTTTTTCATACAACTCAGTCTAGAAAATAGATGCATAGTCAATGTGGAGATCATGAACCACAGAATAGAATAACTTCAGAATATGGATGCTGGCATTGTCAGTTCCATAGATCTTAGCTGTCAGACACCTATTGATAACTGTGAAAAGGGTGTAGTAGAACGACGACAAATTGTTCTTCTTGAAATGATTGACCTGTGTCAGTTGGCCAATGTATCCCATGTCTTTGATTCCATTGAAAATATCAGTGTCTGATGGCAACTCATCATATGTGATTTTTCCTTCTCTTGTTGTTTCAGCAGGTAGACTCAGAATGAATCTCAATCTTTCAAGAGTAAGAACTGAAGTGAAGTGATCAATTTTCAGCTTAAAGATAGGAATCCTTTCTCCTTGTTCCTTTATGTGGCTAAAACGGATAGTCTTCCAAGCTTGTTGGACATAGAGTTAGGAACTGCTGCTTGAGTTGTTAATGCATTTCTGAGAGGATGATTTCTCAGGATATCCAAGACCAGTGGATCAATATTAATGGTAAACTGAAGATGATGATTGTTTGGCTGTTGTGGTTTCATCTCAGATGGTGAAATGAGAAAAAGATCAAGATTGACATTCTGTGGAACTTGGAAGTCTGATCTTGATGAAGGCATAGGACATTCCTGGGATGCCTCATATGGTGAATTTTCTCCCATATGAACATTTTGATCAACAGATTGATCAACCATTGGTACCTGAAAAGGATTAACAGTTTTGGACAGGGTCCAAGTGGTTAGTGAAAAACTGAAGTTTTGACCATGAAAATCAACTTTGAAAAGTTGCTAAGTGTAGAATTCGCATGACAGGGGTGTGCGAATTCCTCACTTGGTGGAATAAAATCAATGAAAATTTTGACAAGAATTCATATGAACCAATATACGAAGTCCTCACTTGAAAAATATAAGCATGATAACAATCAGAATTCGTATGAACAACTTATTCGAATTTCACACTTAGAAATAAAATTGACATGAATGATTAAGAATTAGTATGAACCATAATCATCAAGAATTCGTATAACCCTGAATTTTCAAAAATTCAAACTTTGAAATTATTCTAAGTATGAAGAACATCAAGAACATTCATACGAAACCCAGAAATTGAAAATCATTAATTTTAATTTTATAAACCAAATCTTGATTCATTATGATTCGATTAATGAATATTAACCACTTTAACACACTTAATTTGGGATTATAGTCCTTTAAGAACAACAAAGTTCAAATTTTAACCAAGAACATTTCGAAGTCCATTACGAATAGTCCAAGAGTCAAATCAAATTCAAACCTAAATAATCAAAACTAGGTTAAAACTTTTATCAATTAGGGTTCGATTTGTTCAAAAATATGTATCTTTCAGTCCAATCAACACAAAGAATTAGAATCAAAAAACAAATTTTTAAGAGTTCAAAGGTCATTCGAAAAGAAGATGAACTGTCCATATATACTCTTAAATCGAATCCAGTAAAGGTATCCCTGCAAAGAAAATCAAAGTTATAGAACACAATACACAAAGTACAAACAGATAAGAACAAAAATTTACACCTTCAAATCAAAGAAATCAAGAAGATCGAAGAAAATCAATAAAGTCGCAGATGAGGGTTTTAGGGTTTGTGCTCTCAAGAACTCGTATACGGATACAAATTTACGAAAAGTGAGGGTTTTCTAAGAAAACAACCTATTTATACCCTGGAATGAGTTTGACACGTGGAATGATTTTTCTCGACCTCACACTTTTCGTATAAGACATAGATGTGAATTGTCTTAGAAGAAAATAGACAATGTGTCTGAGAATTTGCATAAAACGATATGCGAGTTTTGTGTGATAAGAACAATTCGTAGATAGAGTGATACGAAGTCCTCAGTTTTCGCATATAGAGGCATGCGAAAAGTTAGATTTCGTATAACACTGTTATGCGAATTCCAACAATTCGTACAACACTTACAAGCGAATTCTTAAGATTTCGCATGATACTGTTATGCGAATTTTGGACTTGGCAAATTTTCCAACTTTTTGAAAAATATTCTAACCATGGAAACGTGCTATTTTGAGAAACTTTTCAAAACTTGCCAAAAATAGAAACCTTCCATAAATGGAAAACTTCCAAAAATTACATTTTCAACTCATTTTAAGTTTCAAAAAGATTTTACACACACTATCACACTTACTACCCTTTTAAGATTTGTTTGTATTAAGCTCCCCCTTGACTTAATATATGTTTCTTCTGAATCTTGACATGACTTTGCTCTTTCTTGATGTATCTGTATATTTCCTTGCTGGCTCCCCCTTGACATGATATGGATCTTGTATATACTATATGGATATGCTCCCCCTTCATATCTGCATACATAGAAAAATATGACACTATGAATTTGTTTCTTCCTATAAAAAAATAACAAGTAAGATCTGTTTCTCCCTTATAAAGAAATATTATTTGAAAAACATTTTCCCAATCATCTAAAATGAACAATCCATGTTGAGAAAAACTCCCTGTACTGTTTTAACATTCAAAGATTTTTGTCATTTGAACATTGAGAAATGAGAGCTAAGTTGTTGTACTTAGAAGTCATCATCCTTTGACATTGAAGTCCAAGTCCTGAGCTGATTTACTCAGAAGTCATAGTCCTTTCACTCCTTCTTGGGTGTGGATTCCTGCAATACAGGTTTAACTGGTTTTGGTACCCAAATGAATTTGGGTCCATTCTAGTTAGTATGTGAAAACTTCCTTGAGTGGTTTTCACCTCTGTGAAATGCAATATCAGTATAGTTCTTGTAAGAGAAATACCTTTTGTTAATATGTGCTTTATGAACAAAATCATCATTGCAACAATAAGAATAACAAAGTTTTCTTTTAGCTAACATGATTAGATGCTTAGTAGACTTGACAACATCAGGAGTAAAAGATTTGTCTTTTTCTGCTCTGTTCTTCTTTCTCTGTGCAGCTTGTGGAGATGACTTCTGGTATTTAACTGATTTTGGAGATCCCTTTACATCCCAAATCATCTTTTCTTTCTTAGAAACTTTAAGAGCAGGTTTTGAAAAGTAAGCAGCATGATTATCAACAGATTTGACATAAAATGAACTTGAAGATTTAATCTGATCTGGTTTCAAGATTTCAGGTTTAACATTCTTTTTCATGAAAACCATCTTTTGAAATAGACTAATTACTGATTGAAATGAACATACTGATTCAACTGAATCATCATCATAAGAAGATAAGACAGGTGTTTCAGATGTTATCTTGTCAGATAAATCAACATTAGCTTTCTCAAGTTGTTTGATCTTGTCATTCAACTTGGATTTCTCATTGCAAAGTTTATCAAATTTGATTCGCAGATCAGATTTACTCTTCTGTCCTTTCTGTATATCTGAAGATAAGGTAGCCAACTTTTTAGTGAGTTTAGAAATCTCAGTATGAAAAAATTTTCTTTCAGATTCAAACTCTTTTTCCACGTTCTGATTTTTCTCAAAAATCTCTTTGAACAGTAAGGTATTTTTCTTTTCAGTATTTTTCTTTTCAATAGTTTTATTTTCATTATCAAAGATATCTCTTTCAGAAATAACAATTTTCTCAAATTCAAAAGTTTGTTTGGAAAGTTTGGCACATCTGATTTCTAACTCTTTCTTTTCTGATTCAGCTTTCTTAGAAAGATCAAATACTTTTTGATTGAAAGTTTTCTCATATTCATCTTTCTCCATCTTACTTCTTTCATCAACCTTTTTTAACAATTTTTTGCCTTTTGTCTGATAGGTAGATACTTGTATCTCATCTTTTGTCAACTTTACATTCAAAGTCTCTATATCAGCTTTCAGTTGTGAGTTCTGACGTCACAACACAATCTCTGTTGGTTAGAACTGTATGACCTTTCTCATCAATGTAAGGCATGATTAGTATTTATCTGAAAGATGTTGCTTGAAAAGATCGTTAGTCAGATAATCAGAAAAAACAACTGTAAAAATCACAAAAAATCACAAAAAAATATACCAAGTATAGAACTCGTATGTCACTCTCATGCAAGAATTCGTATGAAAGTTACACAATTCGCATGCACACAATTCGCATGAGAAAGAATAGAAAAACTTCACTTTTCGCATAAACTTTTGTGCGAGTTCTAAGCTTTTCGCATCAGGCTATGTGCGAATTCTGCACATTTCGCAGAAACAAGGATGCAAAATTCTTGACAATTCGTATAAGAACTATATCAAATATGTGAATTCCTCCCTAAGAATATATTCCAAGTGCAAACAATTCGTATCGATACGAATTCCTCACTTAGAAATATTCTCAGTCACGTGTACGAATTCCTAGCTTCTCATATGTACCATTGTGCGAAATCTTCACTTTTAGTACACTCCTCTATGCGAATTCTTCAGCTTGCGAGATCTTAATACATTCTGCGAATTCCTTGGATCTTTAACATTTTTTCGAGAAATTCAACACAAATCCACTCAAAACTTCAAATTAGCCTTTGAAACTTGGTAGGATTAGTCACTGTAGCATCGAGAACAACCCTGTGGAATGAATTTTCACAAGAACAACCATGATTGAAGAAGTTCGATCTTTGACAGTCCGAAATAAAAAGTTTCTTGAAATTGTAAAACTGATCAATTTCCTCCAAATTGTTGTTCGATTGAATTATCTTTCTGAATGAAAGATGTTCTTTGTCACTTGGCGATAACAGTGTGATGAAATTTACACTCAATCCATCATGATTTCACAATCTTGTTCAATAGAACAGTAAACGATAAACAGTAACCTTTCTAATTCAAGAAATCAAATTTTTTGATTAATCTGCACAGGCTCTGATACCAATTGTGATCCCATATTTCAAGCAATCAATCAATTACAGAACAAATTCAGAGAAAGTATTGAGAGAGAATTGAAGTCACAAGTATTGTAGTCATATATCTCTTAGAGAGCAAAAGTTACAATACGTGAAAATACAATGACACTTGTACCAAACAAGACAACGGAAATGTTATATATAGGGTCAAACAAGCCTTGACCTCTATACAAGCTTACATCAAAAAGTCAACAAAACTAAACAAGATTATTTTGATCTAAACTTTGACTTAACAACATAGAAGTTTGTTCAGATTGTTTACGTGAGCAAATTGATTGTGTTTTAGAATCAATTTTGGTGTTTTGAAGAAGTTTGGATCTAAATTTGAAGTTTTTGGGTCATTTTCTAAAAGAACTCGCAAGATCTCAAGAACTCTCAAGGTTCATCTGAAGAACTCATAGACTCAAGAACTCGCATACTCAAGAACTCGCAAGTTGAAGGATTTTATTTGTCTTGTGTTCTTTGCAACTTTTGATCAAGAACTCGCAAGGACCCCTTTTTGAATTTGTTTTCTATATCTTAGAAATTTTTCTAAGTATAGAACTTGTAGGGTGCCTTTTGCGACAAGCAAGAACTCGCAAGACACAGGTTGCGACATCTTGGTGTTATTTGTGTTAGATCTGCGACAAGTGACCTGCAACAAGTTCTTATTCTGTCACAAGTATTTTGGTGAAAATTTTTCTAAGGCAAGAACTCGCAGACACATTGCGGCAAGTGATTTTGTGTTTCTCAAATTTGCTAAGTATCAGAACTCGCAAGCTATACCTTACGACAACTTCAGAACTCGCAAGCCTCAGCTTGCGACAAGCCGAAACTCGCAAGCTTCGGCCTTCGACAAGTAAGAACTCGCAAGATTCATTCTGCGAGTTCCTCACTTCTTTGCTGAAAGGGTTTGCGACAAGTGTGAATTTTTGGTTCTTTGCGACAAGTACTCCTTTGTAAGTTGCAACTTCTATACTTAGATTTTTGGCTATTTTCATATTTTTTTGGAAATTTTTCAGTTTGTGTTTAAAGATCTGTGGATTTATCAACAGATCTTAAAGGGATGCTCTTGTTAGAGCATATATTTGTTGGATACAAGATCACAGAATACTGAAAACTGAAGGTCAAAGCTAAAGTCAACTCTCAGCATCAAAGTCAAAGTCCAGTGTAATAAAGTCAAAGTCAATCATTGTTTTTTCTGTTTTTCTAGTTGTTTGCGCGTTTCTGTGGTTTCCATGAACAGTGTTTAGCGCGTTTTCATAGTTTGTTTAAATATCTTGTTGTGCTTGTTAGATATGTAGCTAGATTTCATATCAGAGTTTAGATAGCATTGTGAGAGTATTCATTGTTGAGAGAGAAAGTGCATTGTGAGCGAATGGTGTAATCAAGATCTGTGATTAATAAAAGTGTTTCATTTCGGGAATTAATTGTCATCTTGATCATCGCATTGTTACCTGGGATTAACAATTGGTATCAGAGCATACAAAGTTCAGAAAACATGGATTGAATTTCAAGATTTGGATAGACTTGTCACGAACTCGCAAGTCGTCTGATTTAGAGTTGATTTTTCGAATTAATGGTGTTTTGGATTAGATTTTGGTTTGACTATACTCGATTCTACATATAAAACACAATTGGTTTAGATTACATTGTCTAATTCACATTCATAAAGTGTCAATTTTGAAATTTGTAAAAGTTTGTACGAGTTTGAATAGTGTACTGTTCTAAGATAGAAATTGTAATTTTGTTGTATTAGTTTGAAATTACTCAATTGTAATCTGTTCGAAACATGCTTTAGAATATTCGTGCAAAATTTCAGACTAATTGAAGATGATTTGAATCGAAATCAGAGGAGAAATTGAGTTTTTAGAACTGCAAGTGAAGAACTCGCTAGATCTGAAGTTCGCGCTAGTGAAGAACTCGCAAGCTCAAGAACACGCTAAGTGTAAAACTCGCAAGTTGTCGTGTACGCGAAGTTCAAGAACTCGCTAATAGTGTCTTGCGAGAAGCATAAACTCACACATTACAAGGTGCGAGTTTACACTATTCATTCGAAGAATTTTGCGCGAAGTGGTATCTGCGAGAAGAGTTTGTCGTGCGAGTTTGTATTTTGAGCGAAGTTTCCTTGTCAAATTTTTTCTAAGTCTAAAACTCGCAAGCCCTATTGTTGCGTGTTTGTGTTTAGCGAGAACCATATTTCTGAAATGTTCTAAGTCTCGATCTGGCAAGCATTTTGCGAGAAGTTCTAAAACTCGCACATTGTTGTGTGCGAGAATCTTAGAACTCGCATAAAGCTTGTGCGCGAACCTTGGTTCACGCAAGCTTTGTCCTGCGCGAAGCTCAAACTCGCACATCATGGTGTGCGAGAAGTGAGTTCACACAATATTCTTTGTGCGCGAAGTTCAGTTCATGCAAGCTTTGGTGTGCGTGTTTCTGAAACTCGCATATAGAGTTTTGCGCGAAGTGTGTCATTTCAATGTTATGCGTGTTCTGTCCTTAGTGAATTTTTCTTAATTTTTCTGAAATTTAACTGAGTTTTATTTTTGTAGATCCAACTTTATTTTCTGAATTTTGACGATCATAAAAGCAGTGTAGATCAAAGATGACTTCCAGAGAAGCACTTGCTATAGGAACCGATGTTAAACCACCAGTACTCTTTAAAGGAGAGTATGAGCAATGGAAAGACAGATTCATGGACTTCATGGAAAGACATGCATTGGGTGATCTTATCAAGAAATCTTTGGAAGAAGGAATCATGCCAATTCCGATAAAGACTCGTACTGTTGGAAATGAACATAGAGAATATCCTCTTTCACTTGATGAATACACTCAAGAGTAGAAAGATAGAGTGAAAGCTGATTGACTTGCAAAATCATTCATTCTTCAAGGCATCCCAAACGAGATATATGTCAAGATTGATAGCTACAATGCTACCGAAAAGCAAATATGGGATCAACTGGAGAAAATGATGCTAGGGAAGAAGATTGGCAACCAGCTTAAGGTCTCTAACTGCCTCAACAACTACGAGGAATTCAAAGCTAAAGAAGGAGACTGTCTGGAAACCACTTATGATAGATTTGTGACCTTGTTGAATGAGTTAACCAAGAATAAAGTGAAGAAGTCACAAATTGAGCTGAATGTCAAGTTTCTCAGTATCCTCCAACCAGAATGGAAAAGGTTTACTAGACAGATGAAGCAGATGAAAGATCTGAATGAAATCCCACTCCACGAAGTCTATGAAACCTTAAGGCAAAATGAAGAGGAAGTAGATGAGATTAAAGAAGAGAAGAAAAAGGTTGATAAGGTTGTTGCTGATCCGATTGCTCTACTAGTCAAAAAGAAGTCTGTAAGTTTGAAGAAGAAGAAAAAGGTCATAGTTTCTGAATCAGAAGAGGCTGAAAGTATGGATAACTCTGACTCTGACGACTGTGAGAACCTGAAGCAGGTTATGCTTATGTTGACCAAGGCTTTTCAAAATAAGTTTTACAAAAAGCCTAGCTCGAACAGTCAGAGATATTCATCTGGTTCAAGGAATTATTAGCATAAAGAGAGAATAGAAGAAAAGAAGCCTGAGGAAAGGAAGTACAAAGCTGAAGAAAAGAAGCAGCCAGAACCGACAAAATGCTACAACTGTGGCAAAATCGGACATTTTGCAAAAGATTGCCGAAAGCCGAAAGTCAAAAACTCCGAGTATTACAAGAACAAAATGCTCTTGGCAAAGCAACAAGAGGCAGGCAAGGCATTAATGGCGGAGGACGAGTTCTGGCTTGACCATTCAGATGAAGAAGTTGAGAAAGAAGAGACGACTCATATTTGCCTCATGGGAAAGACAGTGGATGAATGTGAAGATGAAGCTGAGTCAGATGATGAAGACAACGAAGAGGTATGTGATATGTCTCAATCTGATTTTCTTAATGCCATGCAAGCCATGATAGTTGAACTCCAAGAAGTAAAGTCTAAACATGAACGCGAGAAAAGTATCATGAAAGAAAACAAACAGTCAATAATGAAACTTAGCAAGGGTCTTGCTGAGAAGAACGTATTGATTGAAGCTTTACATAAAAATATTTATACTAGCGCAAAATAGAAGACTATACTTCATAACGAGTTATCTGAAACTGTTTCAAAATATAAACTGTGTGAGTTTGAATCAAAAGAGATCACTAAAATGTATTCTTCGCTTTCAGAAGAAAACAAATCTTTACGTGAAAAAGTGAATGTTTTGGAAGGGAAATTATATACTTTGGGTCAAACTGAACAAACCATTCATCTAAACAAACCCAAAGAGAACAAAGAGTGTTGGGGACTCGGTTATGAGAATCCATATTATCTTAAAAAGGGTATATCAGAAGTGTCTGCGCTTTATGATTTTGGATTTTTAAAACTGGCACCACAATACCTTGAACTTCAAGTTGAGTGGACTAAACTATCTGAAGAGGAAGAAGCCAAGGAAAATGAGAAAAGAAAGAACACAACTAAAGTTCAACTTCCATTTCTATATGAGAGGTTGAATAATAGTTATAGTTCTGATAAATCAAAATTTCTTTCAAATGACTATTTTGAGACTTATTCTTTAAAATAAATGGATGCTAAGCCTATTGAAGGTAAGCTTTACGTACCTCCTCTCGTTTTGGAAAGTAAAATTTCTGAACTTGAGAAAACTCTAGCAGAAGAAAGAATTTTGATTGATCTTGAACAAACTGTTTTTTCTACTATGTTCAAATATACTGATTTTTCTAAATCATCCAAGGCTTCAAAATCTGATGATATGTCTGGTTTATTTCATGATGAGTTTGATTTCTTAAACTCTGATGGTGATTTAGATGACTGTGTTGCTCAATTTGATATTCATGCTAAACTTTCTGATCATTCAAAATTTGTCATAAACTCTTTTGGATTACCAAGTGTGTACGAAAAAGGTGAAACATCAACAAAAGTTGATAAATCTGTTTCTGTGAAAACCAAAGTTGCCAAAGGTAAAAAGAAGAAATCTGGGTATTCACATAAATCGACCACCACTGGTAAGCGAAAGAAGAAGCATTCTCTTGATTCTCACAGTTCTAACTTTAAACTGTCAAATGTTTCAGATATGAGGAGGAAAAAGAATGGAGTTAAATCAATTTGGCTACCAATGAAGAAGGTTGACGAGAAGGCGAAATCATTGTCTGATTCTTCTTGTAATAGAAATACTGATAGTACTTCTGATATAATTGTGAATGTTGCTTCTAATAAACAAAAACTTGTAACTCATTACAAGAAGTATTCAATAAAGCAATTATTCCAGTTATCTCCGTATGCTAGAAAGTTTTCTAATAATCGTTGGAATGATTTTTCTTCTCGAAAACATTCTAATGATTGGTTTGGCACGTATCATGTATATTCTTCTCAGTCATATGGTTCAAATGTTTTTCAAAAGAAAAGCGGACCCAAATTTAAATGGGTGCCAAAATCTTCTTGTGCTAACATTATAGGACCCGTTTTTAAATGGGTACCTTAAGTTGTTGTTCCCTGATTTCTCTTATCCAGACCCGTCATATGTGGTACTTGGATAGCGGGTGTTCCAAGCATATGACTGGGCAGAAAGCTTTATTGTCTAATTTTACAGAGAAATACTGCGGGACAGTTAGATTTGGAAATGACCAATTTTCACCAATTTTGGGATATGGTGACATCATTCAAGACAATGTAACGATAACGAAGGTCAGTTATGTTAAAGGTTTAGGGCACAACCTGTTTAGCATTGGCCAGTTCTGCGACAAAGGATTAAAGGTGAACTTTAAAGCCAAAAGTTGCTCTGTGCATAATGACGATGGAAAGGAACTTTTGGTCGGAACTAGAATATCCAACGTCTACACAATCAATCTTTCAAAGGTACAGACTGACAGTGAGGTTTTCTAACTGACAAAAGCCTCAATGCGGCAAAGTTGGCTTTGGCACCGAAGGCTGTCACACCTGAATTTTCATTACATTAACAAATTGGTCACTAGAAAGTTAGTCAAAGGAATTCCAGAGCTCAAATATGTGAAAGAACACTTGTGTGCAGCATGTGAAAAGGGTAAGATGAAGAGAGCTCCACATAAGCCGAAACCTGAACAAAGTAACAGTTCTCCACTCGAGTTGTTACATATAGATCTTTGTGGTCCTATGTGAACACAAAGCATAGGCGGCAAGAAGTATGTTTTAGTTATCGTGGACGACTATTCGTGGTACACATGGGTAAAATTTCTAAGATCAAAAGATGAGACGCCCGAAGTACTCATTACCTTTCTGAAGACTACCCAAGTGAACCTGCAAAAACTAGTGAAGTTTCTAAGAACAGAAAATGGCACAGAGTTTAAGAAAAAAATCGTTGAAGATTATCTCGAATCGGTCGGGATAACACATCAATTTTCTGCTGCTCGTACGCCAAAACAGAATGGAGTAGTAGAAAGGCGCAACCGAATGCTAGTCGAGGCTGCTCGGACTATGCTCAGCCAATCTAATCTACCTCTGTTTTTTGTGGGCAGAAGCTGTTTCGACTGTGTGTTATACTCAGAATCGTTCCATGATACATCATCGTTTTGGAAAGACTCATTATGCTTTGATCAACAACTGGACACCAACAATCAAATACTTTCATATCTTTGGTTGTAAGTGTTTTGTGCTTAATGACAGAGAGAGTCTGAACAAGTTCAATGCTAAAGCAGATGAAGGAATCTTCATTAGTTATTCTCAATCATCGGCTGCATACAGGGTATATTTAAAGAAGTCAAAGACAGTAATCGAGAGCGTTAATGTCACATTCAACGAGGAAATGGCTTCTGTACAAAGCGGTTCAGAACTCGTACTTACCGGAGTGCTAGCTTCTGGGCAGATCAGTCCAGAACCTGTACCGACAAAGAAGAAATTAGATGAAGCATCAACTTCCAATGCTCATTTATATGATTTAGATTTATTATTTGAACTATTTAATGATGAATTCCTTGGATCTAAAGTGACTAAATGTGTTGTGGTTGACAGGATGGACGACTCAACGAATAATTATCCAACCACTTCAGAGTTATCTACTAAATCCAACTCCCCAGTTCAACAAGGAATTCCAGTTCAAATATCTGCTCCAATAGTTGAAGATGTGAACAATAACGAAGAAACAGAAGTTGCTGAATCAGTTGGGTGTATAATAGAGACAATTCAACAGTCTGAACAAGTTGTACCAACTGAAGCTTCTGTACAAGCTAATTCAACTGAACCACTCCCTCCTACTGTATAAACTGATAAAGTTGAAAGTGGATTCCTAGATGATAATCATGATCAATCAACATCTAATCCACTCCCTTATGAACATCGCTGGACCAAAGAGCACCCTATTCACCAAATCATTGGAGATCCAAAAAATCCGGTGCAAACTAGGTGAACAACTTTAAATCAATGTCTACATGACTCATTCCTGAGTAAGATAGAGCCAACTCCAGTATCAGAAGCTCTAGCTGACTCGGATTGGGTGTCTGCTATGCAAGAAGAATTAAATCAGTTCGAATCCCTAAAGGTCGAGAGACTTGTACCAAAACCGGAAGGAAAATCTATCATCGGTACTAAATGGGTATTCAAGAATAAAAAGGATGAAGATGGTATTGTAATTAGAAACAAAACAAGACTTGTTGCCAAAGGCTACCGGCAAGAGGAAGGCATTGATTACGATGAGACTTATGCTCCAGTAGCATGTATAGAAGCAATCCGCATGTTTCTAGCATACGCTTCTCACAAAAACTTCACTGTCTATCAGATGGACGTGAAGACTGTCTTTCTAAATGGCATACTTAAGGAGGAAGTCTACGTTACACAAACAGAAGGCTTTGTGAATCCAGATAAACCAGATCATGTCTACATCTTGGATAAATCACTTTATGGGTTAAAACAAGCGCCTCGAGCCTGGTACGATGTTTTATCAAAGTTTTTGGTCAAGTCGGGCTTCACTAAAGGTAAAATCGATACCACTTTATTCATTAAGAAAGAAAGAGCCGATATCATTCTTATTCAAATATATGTGGATGATATAATATTTGGCTCTACAAATCCTAAATACTGTAATAACTTTTCTAATCTAATGGTGTCAAGATTTCAAATGAGTATGATGGGAGAGATAAATTTCTTTCTCGGATTACAAGTTAAGCATTTTTCAACGGGGATTTTTATAAACCAAGCTAAGTACATTTTTGATATTCTTCGAAAATTCAAAATGGAAACTTGTAAACCGATTACAACCCCGATGGCACCAGGAACTAAGATTGTCATGGATCCTTTGGGAAAACCTGTTGATGTTAGAACCTATAGAGGCATGATTGGTTCTTTAATGTATCTTACTTCAAGTAGGCCAGATATTATGTTTTCTACATGTTTATGCACAAGATATTAGGCTAACCCCCAAAGAATCCCATTTGTCCGCGGTCAAACGGATCTTTCGATATCTGAAGGTGTAACACCCCGAATTTCGAGAAGCATCATTTCAAGTTAATACAGAAATCAGTAGCTTTAAAAGAAAAAATAAGATATATGATTTTGGACTTAAATCCTAGATTTTATAGTCTTGATGGATAAAGAATTCAATTACGAGTCCAACGGTCCTTTCCGGAGCAAAAACGGAGCTATAACGAAGAAGTTATGGCCGAAACAGTGAACGAGAAGAAAGCTGGGAGAACCAGCAACAATGACCATCGACAATGCCCTGGGCATTGTCGCATGGCAAAAGTCGCCCAAAGTGGGCAGACTGTTGTTAAGTCGCGAAATTCAGCCATTTTTCTCATTTCTTCTCATCCAAACTTCTTCTACTCTCTCCCAAACCATTTTCCTTCTTCCCCCTTCAAACCCCAACTTATTTTGGCTCAAATCCTTGGATTTTGTGGAGGTGAAACATCAACAAGTGGTATGATTGAAAGCTATGGTCAAGGACTCGCCATCTCCATCTTCATCTTCAACCTCAAGCTTATTTTTGGGTTTTCTAGGTTTTCATCAAAACCTAAGTGGTAAGTGTATCCCTTCCATTTCTAAATCGTGAAATAAGTTATAAATGCTCCATTGATGGTTTCCTAGTGTTTGATTTCTCTAATTTCGGTTTGGAAGATTTTTGGGAGTTTTGGGTCAAAATTAGGGGTTTACCCAAAATGGAGATTTTGATGCTAAGTGTTTGGGGAATGTTTCTATATGGTTGAATATAGTTATTTACGGTTGGATACTTGTGGATCTAGGTTATGGAAGTTTTGACCTTGAAGATTCAAGTTTCTTCAAAGGAGCTCAAAGTGGGGAAAATCTAGATTTAGCCTAAATCTAGTAAGGTGAGTTCAAGTTGATTTATTAAAACGGTGTACATGCCAAAATGTGTATTTTGATGTAAGAGTATATTTTACTTGGTATTTGTCAATGTGTGAGTATTTTGATAAGTTTTCATATTTGGTGAACTTGGGTTGTTTTAACCTCCTAAAATGCTCATATTGGGTTTGAATATTTCAACAACTAAATAGCATGATTTACGCATTCTTGGTGATTTTGTACAAGTAAAATCTATTTTATAATTTATGCATCTTTGATGATTTTTGTACAAACGAAGTTTATTTCATGTTATATGCATTTTGGTGTATTTGCATTCATAAACCCTTTGGAAAATCTTTGGTCCCAATACGTGTTGAGTTTTGGGTTAATCACGTCTTTGAGGTATGTGTCTTCATAAACGTTGTTTAAAGACATTTCATTATTTGGGGAACGTTAATTGTCGGTCAAATGGATTTTGAGCATTTTAGCTCTCCGTGTCGACTTAAAGAGTATTGAGGACATTTGTCCGGTTTTAATGGCTTGATTTAGAGTCCAAATTACGATTTACATCTTAATGCATTTTATTGCATATTATTGATAATTACAGGCTCGAGTGCTTTAGTCATTCATGTGTAGTCATGTAATCTTAGACTGTGTTGCATTGGATCCATAGGCACGTAAGTCAGTCTTATTTGATGGTCAATTGGGTGGTACGGAGTTGGACTCTGAGACTCATGGTTTATGACCTTATCTTTACAAGTAGGCACTAGGAGGGTTGAGTCCGGTTGAGCTATTATGACTGTGGGTAGTCCTCTGATGGGCGTTTGGGGCCTCCGCCACGTGGGGCAATGCCTTCGTTGTATCCCCCGTGTTCCGAGCCTTTGGGCGGTATTCCCAGTAGTATCCGCTAAGTTCAACTGTCTCTTTGGGTGAAACTTGTCAAGAAGTCGTAGGGACACTTGGGCGTTTATGTCGTGAAGTGTCGTACGATTAACGTTGTATGGGTGGCATACTTTTGTGTTTCCTCCACTCTCAACGGATACGGGTATCCGCCGTTGTTGGCCCGTTGTATTTTGGATATTTAATCGTCCATGCTTTAATATTTTGATTTCATTCCATTTTACGGTCGCGTGAGTATTAAGTTTCAGTTCCATGTTTTCAATGACGTATCATATTTATATGGATTGTTTTCTGCTATTCAAGGGTCGAGTATTATGCCCCACCCATGTTTTGGATGTTTTGGGATATGAAGTATTACTTATGTTTCCATAAATTAGGTGTCGAATTATAATCCCATTTTTGGGTGAGTTATGGGTTGCATCGTTTTATAAAGAATGTGTGTTTGGGAGCATTGTCTTTAAAAATGTATGTTATGGGAAAATGTGTCGGTTCCAATTCTAAAGCAAACCATTTCGAAAGATCCAGATTTGAACTGAATTCCTTACTTTTAAAGATATATTCATTCATGTTAAAACTCTTGAGCTCACTAGGCGTTAAGCCTAACCCTTTTTATTTGTCGGCATGTGCATCAGGTTCCTGTCGGGGGTTTGGTTCTAGCAGTGCTATGAGGAGTTGAGCCTTAGCTTTATACAAGAGTAAGTAGTTGGTGAAGTCTTCCGCAGGTTGGAGATAGTAACTGTTGTTGGGTTTAGTAGCACCCGTCCTTATCATAGATTGTATGTATAGAATGAATGTGTGTATTGAGGTTAATCCTTAAATTATGATTGTAGATGAAGCAATTATTGAGGTATTTAGAAAATTTTAAATTAGTTGCTATTTCCATATTTGAGGGTGTTACAGAAGGGAACTGCAGATCTTGGTCTGTGGTATCCTAAAGATACTAGTTTTGAACTAACTGCTTATTCAGACGCAGATCATGCTTGATGTATGTTGGATATATGTAAGATCGGGTCATATTCAATTTCTTGGAGACAAGATCGTAAGTTGGGCGTCAAAGAAACAACTTTGTGTTTCCACCTCGACTGCTAAAGCAGAGTATGTAGTTGCTGCCAGTTGCTGCTCTCAAGTCTTATGGATGAGAACACAGCTTCGAAACTATGGTTTCTAGTTCAACAAAATACCGATTTATTGTGACTCGAAGAGCGCCATAGATATATCAGCTAATCCTGTGAAACATACAAATACAAAACATATTGATGTAAGATATCATTTTATAAAAGATAATGTTGAAAAAGGTAAAATAGAACTTTATTTTCTGAACACTGATTATCAACTTGCAGATTTATTCACCAAGTCTTTAGATGAAAAGAGATTTAATTTTCTTATCTCTAAACTTGGTATGTTAAATCTTAAGACATAATCAGTGATTACCAATTAAAGTTTTTCTTATTGTTATTTTTCTTCATTTCTTTATTTTTAATCTGAACGATATCTGCACTTTAAAGTATGTTCATGATTTCAAGGGGAGTGAGAGAAGATAAAAGATGATCTACATCAGAATGAAGGGGAGTTTATATTTTTGTATATGATTATAACTGATAGATTTGCTTACGCAAAATTTCAGGGCAAGTTAACTGTCAAAAGAAAAGGAGTAAGGCCTATGATTTCTGATTACTTCAGATCAGAACTCGTACATTCAATGTTTTACTGCTTTATGTCATTTACTTTTCAATAAATTTTTGTGAATAAATTTTGTACTTTGACGGACTTTTTGTCTAATGCAGATTGAAAGGATGTTTACAAGATCATATCTTTATCACTTTAAGTTGACTTCATGAGATTTAAGACAGATCAAAAAAGGTTTATTTCTTATCTTAATCTCATATATGGTTGAAAGAAAGACAACTTTCAATCATAGAAAACATGTTCTTAAATGTTCAAACCACTTCCGAATTCTTCAACAGATTTTATGAATTGGAAGTGTGATTTTAAATATTTTCATTTTATTTGGGCTTAAATGTTAAAAAATCGTGTGTTTCCAAAGATAATTACTTGGGTATTGTCTTTTCTATATACTGTCAAGTATTCACACACACACTGGTTTAATTTTTGATTGAATTTGTTCTTACCATGTCTTTAAATTGAAACGAATTTTTGATGGTAAGACACCCCAATTGAACTTCAAAAACTTTGAGCGTGATTTCATTTCTGAACGTTCTTTCAAGAATGTCTATATTTTTGTTTCGTAAAGACAGTATCAATTTTTGATGACCTAAGCCTTGATTGTTATATCATTTGTATTTGATCTTTTTGATACAATGTCAGATTTTCAAACAAGTTTCTTGTATTCATTTCATTCTTTCAATATACTTGTTTGAAATATCTTCAATGATTAAAATTGCTCAAATATTTATGATTACATTTCTGAACATATAGATATCTGACTTGTATACTTTGTGCATTAACTATTCTACTTAAACCATATTGATCAACATGTTCCTTATAGGAATACATGGGTTCTTTGTGTGAGCTTAAATAAAACTTCTATGGATTCACGTTCACCAGTGTTTCCTACCCAAGAAGTTTATCCTTGAGTGATCAATTGTGTGAGAAGTTAAATATTAAGTGTGGGTTGTGTGACGAGGTAAAATGTAAATGAGAGTTTGGTTAGATGCGAGCTCAATGTTTAAAAAGAAAGAGGGTGTGAGATCAGAGTAAAAGAATATCAAACTCTGCACCAACTACTTTCTGAGTCGGGCAACCGCATTACTAATATTTCACACTTCTTCGTGAACATTATTGAAACAGGCAAGTAGCCCATGCCAACTCTTGATAAAAACCCCACCAGCCACTCATTTTCCTCTTGAAAAGAAAATGTTTCAATATTTCAAGGGGATGCAGCATATAATCTATCTAGTTTTCATTTGGAAAATCTGGATATTGAAAAAGAAGGAAGTTTGCCTCACCTTCGCCTTTCAATCATGCACATTGAGTCTGTGTATAATTACTGTTGTCTCACTGGTTTACACAATGTTGAGCCTTATAAAAAGCAATCATCATGTGATTAATTCTTTCGAACACTTGCACGAACATACAAGGAAATTTGTTTTTCTTGGCATAACGTTCATAGAAATTGCCTTTGTGGTGTTTCGATGATTGAATGGAAGCCTGTGGGAGTGAACATCAAAAAGCTCCTTTCCAATGTGTATATGTTACACACAGTAACTTTGTGTTACTGACAGGCATATTAACTGATTCATTTGTTGATTCAGGTGTTACATTCCTAATTTGTCAGGATTTGAAAAGATCTGGATGAATACCTTATTTTGGATCGATGGTGAATCAGAGGCTCAGTTCAAAAGATCAGTGGTCAGATTTGTTAATGACATTTCTTGGAGAAAATTTTGATGATTTCATGCTTCTTTCATCAAAAAGGGGGAGATGGTCATCAATAAATGTTACTCATGGGAGAGATATTCAGTTAATGAAGTTTTGATAGAGAAAGTTTGGAGCTTAAAGAAGAGTTTATGATAATTTCAGCAAAGCTGAAGAAAGATTGATGAAAGTTGAGAGCAAAGTGCAAAGTTTTCTGAAGATGTGCTGAATTTACTGAAATTTCTTTGGAGGTTATTTGCTAAAGCAGCCTGAGCAAATTCTGAAGATAATTTCTTTCTGAAGTCTGAAAGAGTTTTGAGATAACTTTGGAAAAACTGTTGAAGAGTACTTCTTCCATCTTTAGGGAGATTGTTATTTTGTTTGAAGAAAGATTTTGCTGAAGTTTCTGAAGATTTCTAAAGATGTTTATAGAAGGAGATTACTTTTTTACTGAGTTTAAAGAGAGAAGATTGTTTTGCAAATCTTTTTTAGATGATCTTAAATCCAAAGGGGAAGATTGTTAGAGCATATATTTGTTGGATACAAGATCACAGAAGACTGAAAATTGAAGGTCAAAGCTAAAGTCAACTCTCAGCGTCAAAGTCAAAGTCCAGTGTAATAAAGTCAAAGTCAATCATTGTTTTTTCTGTTTTTCTAGTTGTTTGCGCGTTTCTGTGGTTTGCGTGAACAGTGTTTAGCGCGTTTTCATAGTTTGTTTAAATAACTTGTTGTGCGTGTTAGATATGTAGATAGATTTCATATCAGAGTTTAGATAGCATTGTGAGAGTATTCATTGTAGAGAGAGAAAGTGCATTGTGAGCGAATGGTGTAATCAAGATTTGTGATTAATAAAAGTGTTTCATTTTGGGAATTAATTGTCATCTTGATCATTGCATTGTTATCTTGGATTAACAACTCTTTCAATTGGTACTGATGTACAACCACCTGTTCTCTTCAAGGGTGAATATGAGCAGTGGGAAGATAGGTTTCTGGATTTCATAGACAGACATGAAAATGGAGAATTCATCAAACAGTCTATCGATGTGGGTCTCATGAAACCAATTACAACTATTGTGTCGGATGAGGAAAATGAGAGTTCTGACAGTGAAGATGGTATGGAGAATAGAGTGCCAAAGACCAAAGATATTGTTGTGGATTTTTCAAGTTATACCCCTGAATAAAAGAAGAGATATAAGGAAGATAAACAAGAAAGATCTCTACTTCTACAGAGTATACCGAATGAGATCTACATAAAGATTGATTGCTACAAGGCTACAACAAAGAAAATGTGGAATCAGTTAGAGAAGATTGTTAAGTCCAAATATTGTATACAAGATTTAATAAGAAAAGTCTATGTAAAAGTCAACTTTGTCATTGTCAAAGCATGTTTAGTTTACTTAGCCATTAAGGCTTTGTTTAGTCTTGTGGTATAAATAGGATTAGTCTTTGTTAATCTTGTAATAACTTCATTGTAATATTTCAGATAAGTGAGATATATGACAAGAGCTATCAAGATCTACTTTCTCTCTCTACTCTCTCTCTCTAGATTTCATTGCTAAATCTTGTTGTGATTGGGATTTTATGATTAACAATTGGTATCAGAGTTGAACCAAACTTTTCAGAAAAGATTTTATCATAATTTGAATTGAAATTTGGTGTTTTTGGATCGAAAATTTGAATTTTTCAAAAGTTTTTCAAGAAAACGAGTTTGTTACTGTTTCATCAATTTTTTTTGTGAAAATTTGATTTTATTGCTTGAAATTGGAATCATTGTGCTCGATTTGTTGTAGTGATTGTTTCTTGTTTTGATTCTATATCAAAATTCATTCGAAATCGATGTCAATTTTCAATTTTTGTGATTTTTTTAAAAAACGAGTTCACGCACTGTTCTTGAATCAAAATTGTTGATTTCTGTGTTTTGATCGAAATTGTTAATAGAATTGTATTAAAAACTTGTTTTCGATCAATTGTGTGAAATATGTTTGGGTTTAATCTCATTGTTATGACTGATATTGCGGATTTACCTTCGAGTGTTAGTATGCGTGTGTTCATGATGTTGTGCGGGTCATTCATCTTACTTTGCGTGTCACTCATATGATTGTGCGGGTCATTCATCTTATGAGTATGCGTGTCTATCATATATTCAGAGTGTAACTAACTTTTGGGTGTTAGTGTTTTTCATAGGTTATTGGTTTTCTTGGACACGCATATCATCAAATGCGTGCCCCGTTGAACACGCACAACTTCAAGTGCGTGCCCCGTTGAACACGCACAACTTCAAGTGCGTGCCCCGTTGAACACGTACAACTTCAAGTGCGTGACCCGTTGAACACGCACAACTTCAAGTGTGTGCCCCGCTGAACCCGCATATGATATTGTGCGTGTCCTTCTACACCCGCATAGTTCATTGTGCGGTTCAGGCTACATACGCATAGCCTGTTGTGCGTTTCCTCTGTGATCTGAATTCCTCTGTGACCCGAATTCCTCAATTGTGCGGGTCTCCTCTGAAATTTTTTTTTGTATGTCATCTATTTTTTTTTTGTTAATCTTTGTGTCATTTCAAGTGTTTTTCAAATTTTCAATTTTTAATATTTTTCGAAAATTTTCAGTTCAATCTGATTTTTGATTTTCTGATACATAAGTTTGGAACGATCATTCATATTAAGCCAATTACTCATTAATCATGGGATTTATTTCAGATCTTGAAGAGAATAATAGAAAGCTGAAACTAGAGAACATTAATCTGGCTCTTGCAGTTGACTTTCATTCACAAAAGTCAAGAGAGTATTTTACTGAAGTCATATCACTGAAAGAAGAAATCAGTACCTTAAAGAATATCAGTGCTGGGCAGAATGAAGAGAAGATAAATAAATTGGAATCTGAGAACGTTGAGCTTAGAAAGAATTTATCTGATTTGGAAAAACAACTTGTTGCAAATAAAGCTGATTTTGAAACTGAAAAGAAAAAGTTTTCAAAGAAGTTCTCAGATTTCTCAAAGAAATGTTTTGAAGAAAAGAAGTCGTTAGAGCTTAAATGCATCAAGCTTTCTCAACAAATCTCTGATTTTGAGAAAGTACTGTTTTTAGAAAGAGAGAAGTTTGAAAAAGAGAAGAAGGCCATAGAAAAGAAGAATGTAGGAGTCTTCAAAGAGTTATTTGGCCAGAGAAATGAGTCAGAAAAAGGATTTGAGGAAGAAAGATCCATTTTTGAAAATGAAATTAAGAAGTTGACCTCAAAGTTGTCTGAACTGTCTGCTTCTGCACTAAAAGAGCAAAAGACGAAATCTGAACTTTCAAAGAAGATTGACCAGCTGGTGATAGAAAGAGATAACTTTGCATCAAAGATCAAAGAACTTGAAAAATCTGTTTCAAGTTCAAGTCAGAATTTTATCTCTTCACAAAGGTCAGTCAAATCCTTTAATCAGATTCGTCGCACTAACCTTTTCTACGATGAATTTTTAGATGGTTCAGATACTTATCCAAGAAGAAGTTTCAAGAAAGAGAAACTGGTTTGGCAAAAGAAACCAGTCAAAGATGACAAGACTGATGAGCTGAAAGAGAAGTATTCATGTGTACCTGTACACAATGCAAAGAAGAACAAAGCACCTAACGGTAAGAAATTTTATTGTTCTATTTGTTGTACACATGATCATTTTCATAAAACAAATGATCATTACTGGTATGGATCTTACTCTGTATCCCCCACACGCACTGCAACTAACATTTCTGGACCCAAATACCAGTGGGTACCAAAACCGAAACCTGAATCTGTGTTGCAGGCACCTCACTCCAAGGGGGAGTAAGAAAGACAATGGCTCTTGAATACTTCAGTTCAAGACCCACACCTCAATGTCAAGATTATGGCTTCTAAGCAAAACAGCTTAGGACCCATACCTCAGAGATCAAAAAGACCTTACTCTTGTATGCTTGCATCCGATGGATATTGATGGTCTTCATCTCGAGTGAATTGATTTGATCTCTATCCTAAACTTTTTCTTTGCTAAATTTTTCTGATATTGATGGTCTAACAATTCAAAGGGAGTGTTTGATCTCTATCCTGTTTTAACTGACATATTTCAGATGCTTAATTTAAGGGGGAGTAAAGGTGATGACTTCTGATTATTTCAGATCAGAACTCATTCTAGAAAACCGTTTTACTGCTTTCTGTCTTTTATTTTTTAAATAAATAATATGAATAAAGTGGCTTCTGATCACATGACAGATCAGGACCCGTTCATCAATGATCAAAGAAGGATATTATGCTAATATCCAGGGGGAGCTAAAAAGACATAAATCATATTATCTTGATTTGAGGGGGAGCTGAAAAGGTAAAAATCTTCTGATCTAGATCTCAGATTGTTTGAAAGAAGGACAACTTTCGAACATGAAAAACAATTTCTGAAATGTTCAAACCACTTCTTATTCTCAAAAGTTTTATGAATTTAGAAGTGTGCTTTTAAATGTTTTTCAAAATTTCGAGCTTTATTGTTTAACTGACCGTGTGTTTCCAAAGATCAATACTTGTGTATTATCTTGTCTATATATTGTCAAGTATTCACACACACCGGTTCAGTATTTTATTTGAAAATGTTATTACCATGTCTCAAATTCGAACCAATTTTTCGATGGTAATACTCCCGTTTGCGTTCAAAGTTGTTGTGCATCATTCATCTTTCGTTCATATAAACAAAATTACCAATTCTTTGATATCCTAACCATTTGATTTGATCTGATTGATTCATTGTCAGATTCTCAAAACAATTCTCTTGACTTCATATTCATTCATTCAATATCCTTGTTTTGAGAAATCTTCAAAGAACAAATGCTCAAATTTCATTCATATTTTTTAATGAGCATACATACTCTGACATATGATTTATTGTGCTTTACATGTCAAGAAAAATCATTGACCAGCATGTACTTTTAGGAACATGGGATTCAGTGTGAGTGCTTAATAGATCTTCCATGGATTCACGATAACCAGTGTTTCCTACCCCAGAAGAAATTCTTTGAGTGATTAAGGGGAGAGGGGTTTAAAAGAATTGAGTGTGGGAGTGCGCATAGATAAAATGGAAATAAGATATTGGTTAGATGTGAGCTTAAATGTTTAAAAGAAAGAGGGTGAGAGAACAGAGTTAAAAGAATATCAGAACTATGCACCAAACATCTTTCTGAGCCGGGCAGCCACATTACTGATTGGTTCACATTTCTTTGGTGACCATCATTGAAATAGGCAAATAGCCCATGCCATCTCTTGTATACAACCCCACCAGCTACTCATTCTTTTCTTAAAAAGAGAATGTTTCATATTTTCTGGGGAAGCAACATATAATCTATCGGATCTTCTTTTGGAAGATATTGATATTGAAAAAGAAGGAAAGTCGCCCCACCTTCGACCCTTTCTCATGCACATTGAGTCCATGTATAATCATTGTTGTCTCAGTGATTTACATACCTTGAGCCTTATGAAACACAATCATTGTGCTAATTCTTTCAAATCACAAGCACGAGCACACAGAGAATATGTTTTTTCTGTCAGAACATTCATAGAATTATCTTGTGTCTTTCAATGATTGAATGGAAGTCCTGGGGAGTCAACATCAAACCAGCTCCTTACATTGTACATCCGTTGTACACAGTAACTTCGTGTTACTGACAGGCATTTCTAACTGTTTCATTTGTTGAATCAGGGTTACATGCTCATTATGTCTGAATTTGCAAAGATTCGAATATATATACAGTTCATGATTCGGCTCTTCAGATCAAAGTGCGAAAATTGTCAAAAGGGGAGATTGTTAGTTGATCTCAAAGGGGAAAATCAAAGTCTGAGCTGAAATTGATGAAGTTTTGATGATAATGATGCTCACATCATCAAAAAGGGGGAGAATGTTACAAAGATCAATTTCTAAGATGAAGAGTTGTCAAAGTTTGTCAAAGTTCAAGTCAGAATTTCAAATTGCTTCCGCTGATTTAAAGTTCAAGTCTGATAAAGAAATTCAAAGCCAAAAGATTCTGAAGGCAGAATGTTCAAAGAAAATTTGATGATTCAACAAAGTTTGTTTCTTCCAAAGATGATTCAGAAATCAAAGTGATGAAGATACAATTTTGTTTGAAGACGAAAGATTTTTCAGAAATGAAGTTTCAAGTTTCAAAGAAGTTTCAAGAATTTCTTGTTTTGTTCAAGGAATGTTGACTTTCCAAAGATTCAAAGGTTAAAAAGACTTTCCAAGATTCTTCAAAAGCTGCAAAAGAGCAAAGTTTTTGAAAGCTTCAAGAGATAAAAGCTGAAGAATCAAGTGCTGAAGATCTGTATCAAATTTTTATTAAATCTTGAATACAAAGGGGGAGATTGTTAAGTCCAAATATTGTATACAAGATTTAATAAGAAAAGTCTATGTAAAAGTCAACTTTGTCATTGTCAAAGCATGTTTAGTTTACTTAGCCATTAAGGCTTTGTTTAGTCTTGTGGTATAAATAGGATTAGTCTTTGTTAATCTTGTAAGAACTTCATTGTAATATTTCAGATAAGTGAGATATATGACAAGAGCTATCAAGATCTACTTTCTCTCTCTACTCTCTCTCTCTAGATTTCATTGCTAAATCTTGTTGTGATTGGGATTTTATGATTAACAAAGATGATGATGGGTTCTAAAGATGGAAATCAGATAAAGGTGGCTAACTGCATCAATAACTATGAAGATTTCAAGGCTAAATATGGTGAAAGTTTGGAAGATACATATGAAAGATTTGTTTCTTTATTGAATGAGCTAGCCAAGAACAAGGTCAAGAAGAAGCAAATTGAAAACAATTTAAAGTTTCTGAGTGTGTTGCAGCCTGAATGGAAGAAACATACAAGAAGAATGAAACAGATGAAAGATCTTAGTGAGATTCCTTTATATGAAGTTTATGAAACACTCCGTCAGAATGAGGAGGAGGTAAAAGATGAGAGAGAAGAGAAAAAGAAGAGTGAAAAGCCTGTGCATGATCCAGTTGCCTTGGTAGTGGGTAAGAAGAAAGAAAAAGACAAGAAGAAGAAGAAGAAGAAGAAGAAGAAGAAGAAGAAGAAGAAGAAGAAGAAGAAGAAGAAGAAGAAGAAGAAGAAGAAAGTCGTGTTGACTGAGTCTGAGGAGAGTGATAGTGATAATTTCGATTTTGATGATGGAGAAAATTTGAAGCATGCTATGCTATTGCTAACCTGTGCTTTTCAGAAGGAGTTCTATAAGAAACTGGTTCTAACAGTCAGAGGTACTCTTCAGGGTCAAGGAATTATGATCACAAGGAGAGAATAGAAGGAAAAAGGTTTGAAGGAAAAAGGTTTGAGGAGAGAAATCCCGAAGAGAAGAAGTATGGGAACAGTTATGAGACGAAGAAAGTTGAAGAGCCAGTTAAATGTTATAACTGTGGTAAGATCGTTCATTTTGCAAAAGATTGCGGGAAGTCAAAAGTCAGGAATTCTGAGTACTACAAGAATAAGATGCTTCTGGCTAAGCAGAAAGAAACTAGAAAAGCGTTAATGACCGAGGATGACCACTGGCTTGATTATTTTGAATCGGAGAGTGAAAGAGAAGAAACTGCTCACATATGCTTAATGGTCAAGGAAGTCAAATATGATGAATCTGATGAGGAGACTTCCGAAGAGGTAAATAATTTTTCTAAATCTGATTTCTTAACGAAAATGGAAACCATTATGGTCGAGCTTCAAGAAAATGGAAAATGGAAACCATCTGTCTTGTCACAGAGGGAGAAGACATCGAGGTTTCCTATGATGGTCGCGACAACTGGAATGTTGACGAGCGTGGTGACGAAGAGGAAGAGTTCCAAGACTCGGATAGTGACTTTGACGAAGAAGAACCTGACTTGTCTGATCATTCCTCAGATGATTAAATAGTATTTTAATTTTAAGCTTAGTAAACTTTGTATAGTTAGGGTCTTTATGTCCACAAACCAACCCTATTTATTGTATATGTAACATATGTAATGTGTTTGTGTTTTTGTTAGTATATCTCTAACATATGTAATATGTTTGTGTATGTATATATGTGTATGAATATGTTCTATATACATGGTTTGCGTTTCAAATAGCCTAGTAGGTGCACTTAGGGCCTTTATGCGCCCAAACCCAACCCTATTTGTTCTATATGCATGGTTTGGGTTTCAAATAGCCTAAAGGGGCGTTTGGTTCGCAGAATGATTTCTGATGGAATGGAATCTGTCAATGGAATTGGAATCTGGAAGGAATTGGAATGGAATGTTTTTAGGTTTGACCAAGTGTTTGGTTGGCAGGAATTGAATGTAATCAGTCAAATGAATTGGAATATGTCTGTTTGGTTTACAAAGGAATTTGAATGGAATTTTGAAAAATGACAAAAATACCCTTTCTTTTATTTTTATTTATTTATTTTTTTTAAATGTCGAGAGAGAGAAGAGAGAGAGGAGAGGAGAGAGAGAGAGGAGAGAGAGAGAGGAGATAGAGAGGAGAGAGAGAGGAGAGAGAGGAGAGGAGAGAGGAGAGGAGAGAGAGAGAGGAGAGGAGAGAGAGGAGAGAGAGGAAAGAGGGGAGAGAGAGAGGAGAGGAGTGAGGAGAGGAGAGGAGAGAGAAGAGAGGAGAGAGGAGAGGAGAGAGAGAGAGGAAAGAGAGAGGAGATAGAGAGAGGAAAGAGAGAGTAGAGAGAGAGAAGAGATAGTAGAGAGAGAGAGGAGAGTAGAGAGAGAGGAGAGGAGATAGAGGAGAGAGAGAAAAGAGAGAGAGGAGAGAGAGAAAAGTGAGGAGAGAGAGGAGAGAGAGAGGAGAGGAGAGATAGGAAAGAGAGAGGAGAGAGAGAAGAGAGAGAGAGAGGAGAGAGGAGAGAGGAGAGAGAGAGAGGAGAAAGAGGAGAGAGAGAGGAGAGAGAAAGGAGAGAGAGAGAGGAGAGAGAGGAGAGAGAGAGAGAGGAGAGAGAGTAAACCAAATCCACATCTGATGTGTTTTAATTTTGTTAGAAAAGGTTTGGAGGGTATTTTTGTCTTTTTGAAAAACCATGATGGAATGGAATTCAATTCGATCCATTTTCAAATGGAATGACCAATTCCTTAATCTAAGGGTTTCATGGAATTCAATTCCATTCCCTTGGCAACCAAACAGCAC
Organism: Arctium minus; assembly: GCA_954870635.1. Lineage (NCBI taxonomy): Eukaryota > Viridiplantae > Streptophyta > Magnoliopsida > Asterales > Asteraceae > Arctium > Arctium minus. The sequence goes on along the minus strand of OX941081.1, from coordinate 82,240,367 downwards.
GACGGAATTCGGTCAATGGAATTGACCATTCCAATTCCACCAGATTCCTGCGAAATCCAACAAACCAAACGCCCCCTAATAGGTGCACATAGGGCCTTTATGCGAACAAAACCAACCCTATTTGTTCTATATGCATGGTTAAGTTTCAAATAGCCTAATAGGTGTAGTTAGGGCATTTATGCACACAAACCCAACCCAATTTGTTCTATATGCATGGATTGGATTTCAAATAGCCTAATAGGTGCATTTAGGGCCTTTATGCGCTCAAACCCAACCCTATTTGTTATGTATGCATGGTTTCGGTTTTAAGTAGCCTAATAGGTGCACTTAGGGCCTTTATGCGCACAAACCCAACCCTATTTGTTCTATATGAATGGTTTGGGTTTCAAATAGCCTAATAGGTGCACTTAGGGCCTTTATGCGCCCAAACCCAACACTATTTGTTCTATATGCATGGTTTGGTTTTCAAATAGCCTAATAGGTGCACTTAGGGCCTTTATGCGAACAAACCCAACCCTATTTGTTCTATATGCATGGTTAAGTTTCAAATAGCCTAATAGGTGCACTTAGGGCATTTATGCGCACAAACCCAACCCTATTTGTTCTATATGCATGGTTTGGGGTTCAAATAGCCTAATAGGTGCATTTAAGGCCTTTATGCACTCAAACCCAACCCTATTTGTTCTATATGCATGGTTTGGGTTTCAAATAGCCTAATATGTTCACTTAGGGCCTTTATACGCACAAACCTAACCCTATTTGTTCTATATGAATGGTTTAGGTTTCAAATAGACTAATAGGTTCACTTGGTGCCTTTATATGCACAAACCCAACCCTATTTGTTCTATATGCATGGTTTGGGTTTCAAATAACCTATATGTTGTATACTTGAATTATTGTTCCATGCTTTCTAACGTTGCTTTATAGACAATGTGTTGGGTCTGAAATGTGCTAAGGATGGTTACTACTGCTAGACATGTCTATTACTACTGCCTGAGGAAGTTAGTACCGTCAGATCACAATTAATACTGCTTGAAGCAGTTAATGCTGCTGAGACAAAATTAATACTACTTCCTGAGATTAATGTTGCTAGTTCAGAATTACTACTGCTCATGAAGATAGTGTTGCTTATGAGATGAAGACTCCGTATGAGAATGAAGACAGCTGTATAGATTGAAGCTAAAGTAAAGGAGATAATTATGGACTGAAGATCAATTTTATTTTGATAATTATCTTGTAATCAGTCTTGTATATATAGTATAGAAGTCTTTGATAGAAATAATATTTATTCATACGTTTTGTTTTAGAGAGAATTAACCTCAAGACTAGTTGAGATCCTTTCTATAGAGAAGTATAGAACGTTTGTTGAGTCTGTTCAACAGATTGAGGTTTTGTGTGTAATCATCAAGTTTAATCAATATAACTTGTGATTTAAGTGCATATACTATTTCATTGATTGTTAGTGTTAAAGTGTTTTTCCGCAACTTCTTTAGCATTGATTCTGAGTGTGTGTGAATTAAATTCTTGTTTGAATTTCGATCCTGACACAATGTCGTGTATGCCGTGTGAGTCTGGGTCCGGACGAGTTACTCCTAGCCGAGGTACAGGAGGAGCCTCTAGTAGCGGTTCGGCACAACTAGACGATGAGGAGTCTGGTAATGTCTACCATGGCATCGTTGCTCCGGAGCAGCTCCCGACACAGAGGAGCCAGCTAGCACCTCGTGATGTTCGCTCGAATGAGTAAATTCATTTAAATTAACTTGTTGATAAAATGAATTTTTATTTGTATGGATATTAATTCAATTCCTTATGTATATGGAATTATTCCGAGGCGAGTCACATGGCCATGAGGATAAATCGAACCTTCTTGATTGGCGCATGGCGTACTTGGTCTAACGTCCTCTGGATGTAAGGAACAAGATGTTTGAGCATTTTCAGGTTCGGATTGTATATTTAAATAATTATATCTTTGATAGTTTTATTTCCAACTTAAGAATAACTAAACTTGTACGTACAGGGATACTACACGTGGGATTCTTCTTTAGACGCCCGGATGCGAGATATTTGGGAGAGAAAGTATGGGAAAGCATACAACGACAACCTGAGTTCTGCCTGGAAGAGAGACGCCAGGTTGTCCGTAGATGCTGGGCGACCGTATGATGAGAACGACCCCGCCCGAGATATGAACTAGTTAAAGATATTCCCTCCCGATTCGGACTCCCCGCCAAACTGGAACGCGATGATCGATAGATAGAACAACGATCATTAGAAGGCGGTTTTTGTAGTGTCGTGTGAGAAGCGGATGACGCCGGTAGATACCGAAATATCCAAGCACACCAATGGATCAATCTCGTTCGGAGAGACATCTGCTCGTTTGGTAGGACCTTAAAATGTTATAATAAACCATTGCTTTAGTAGTTTGATCTTTAATATTTTATAATTTACACATGTTTGTATTATTTTCCCTTTGCAGAGCAGAGCAAAGGGCATGCCACCGTCGGGTTTGGAGTGCTTCAATCATACCCACAAGAAGAGTCGATCGGGTTCGGATACCTCGTCTTCATCCACCGGGGATTATGTGCCATCGAGGTGTAGTCGGGTTGCGGTAAGTATTTTGCACAATACTATAGGATATCTATATTTATTTCGTGTTTAACTTTGAACTGTATATATCTAGTTTTGGTTGCCATTTGTTGGGAAAACATTAGGATTTTTATACCGTAAGACTCTATCTTAGTGTGTATGTATATATATATCTATCTAGTTTGGGTTTCCATTTGTTGGGAAAATATTAGGATTGTTTAAATTAGTTGAGTGTGTCCCATTTACAGTCATTATGATGTCGAACCCAACCCTATTTGTTCTATATGCATGGTTTGAGTTTCAAATAGCCTAATAGGTTCACTTAAGGACTTTATGCGCACAAACCCAACCCTATTTGTTCTATATGCATGGTTTGGGTTTCAAATAGCCTAATAGGTGCACTTAGGGACTTTATGCACACAAACCCAACCCTATTTGTTCTATATGCATGGTTTGGGTTTCAAATAGCCTAATAGGTGCACTTAGGGCCTTTAGGCGCACAAACCCAACCTTATATCTTCTATATGCATGGTTTGGCTTTCATATAGCCTAATAGGTGCACTTAGAGCTTTCAAGCGCACAAACCCAACCCAGGTTTCTTCTATTCGCATAGTTTGACTTCGAAACAGTCAAACGAGTGCATTTAGAGATTTTATGGGAACAGACCCAACCCTATTTGTTCTATATGCATGATTTGGGTTTCAAATAGTCTAATAGGTGCATTTAGTGTGTGTGTGTATATATATATACATATATATCTAGTTTAGGTTGCCATTTGTTGGGAAAACATTAGGATTGTTTAACTTAGTTGGTATGTCCCATTAACAGTAGTTATGCTGTCGAAATTGACCTGTATGTATTTTGTGAAAACCACAGGGTGAGTATTCGACAGGCCACAACTATAAGTACGGCGATGAACCTAGCCAGTATCCGCTAGTTGATACCGAGTTGTGACAGGAGGTTGTTGGGGGACCGAAGAAACATCGTCTGTTTAGGTTCTGGTACCACCCAGATCCTAACTCGATCTTGACTGGGACAGTCTCATAGGGTGGTGCTTCTTATTTTTCCCGACAGGTGCGTACCACATTTCATTAAATGAGGTTTATCAGTTTCATTTATAACTCATGTTAAATATTCTAACGTCTTTTTTATTTTATAGGAAATTGACGAGTTAAGGACCCAAGTTCAGGAGTTGAGGGAGCGGGAAGAGAGACGTGCGGTGGAGGAAGAGGTACGTCAGGGTGAAGAAGCGAGATGTGCTGCCCATTACGATGAGATGTGTGAAATGGTAAGGAGTTTTTGTCAGTCCCAACCCCCACCACCACCACCGCCACCCATGTGATGAGTCATTTGTGTACTTGAACAATTTGTTGAATTGTGTTGTTGGAAAGTATTTTGGAACAATGTTTGAACAATGTATCGGGATTTAGGACCTTAATTTATGACAATTTAGGTGTGTTTTATGTTTTTTACAGTTTTTGACGGTTTTTACAGTTTTTACCATTTTTTATAGCTTTTAACAGGTTTTTACTGTTTTGTAGCAGATTTTTAACTGAAAAAACAGGTTTTCACCGTTTCTGATTTTTCACCTTTTTGGCGGATTTTCGATTGATTAATACGCCAATAATAATTAAATAAAATAGTAATTAAATAATAATTAAATAAAAAATAAAAATAAATATTTTCGGCGGATGAATCCGCCGAAATACCGCCAAATTTTCCCCGAAAAAAGTTATCTTTTTTTTATAAAATAAAATTTTCTAACTTTTTAAATAAACTTTTCACCGAATTATTCCGCTGAAAATTCGCCAGATTAATTTTTTTAATTAGAGAAATAATTATTTCGGGTTAATTATTGAAAAATATGTCAGGGGGATTTTCTCTGCCGAAAAAGGTGGTTTTCGGTGCCTTTTTTCTGACCGGAAAATCCGCCGAAAACCACAGTTTCCGGCCGATTTGTCCCCCGTAAATGGCCTCCTGTTTTGTAGTGTATTGGTCGGTTTAACCAGTTTTCAGTTATCAACTTTTTTTGAGCTATCCATGAGCAAACTAAATAAGATTCGGTTTGTTCGATTTCATGTTATCCGGTTTGGTTATCAGATTAACTGAATATATAAGGGTTTTATTTTAATAATGTTAGTTAAAGTTTGTTTGTTTAATTTTTCAGAAATTTTGAGGAAGTTACAAAAGACAAAGAAGGGTTATTACAAAATAAATATTATTTCAATCTTTAAGAGGATTTAATTATAAATATAAAGTATAAAAAATAATTATATATTAACTTAATTAATTTTGTTTAACCAAATTAGTAAAAGAAAAACTAATCGATCGAAATCAAACTACATAAGAACATCTTGTTCGATTAACTAAATTGTTTAACTCAAAAACCAAATAACCCACATTTTACGAGTTATTTGCTTCCGGCTTCTTTTACAATACTACCTCTTAGACAATGTTCGAAAAAGCTTGCCGCAACAGCCGCCATGGCGTTGTGGCTCAAGGTTTGTGTCTCATGTCACGTTATGTCTGAGGCACGCCACGGTGTAATGCACGGTTTTTGTAACACGATATTTGATTTTTACTTATTTTTTTAATGTCTTATTTGTTAGTTTTTAATATATAACTTAATTTAAATTGCTTAGTATCATTGATTTATTGAGTCATAGTAGAAAACATATCTTTATGTATATAATTTTATATGTGATATACAGATTTTCCGCCATAAGTCATGCCTTGAGAAACGCGGTGACCTCGCTGCTACGCCACGCCTCACGCTATTTAGAACATTGCGTTTAGACCACTGTTATTAGTTAACTATTTAAAATATATTCTCAATAAAATCACGTGAGGTTCCTAAAACAAAATCAACATGAATTGGTATATATTATATTTAGGTTTAATAAACGTTATGATGAAAATGGTACAAATACTTATAAATCGTTGGATGAGTTCATTTTTTAATTTAACGGTTAAAATTTTGCAAGTCTTTCAATTAATTAATTGTTAACTAAAAGCAGGGACGACCTTCATCTACCTTGAACTACCTTAATACATCAACCTTAATCTTTACATCCACTCACCTTCACGACCTTTTACATACATTAAATCACTTTTACATACATTAATTTAATAAACTTTCAGTCAAGGTGATAGAAATAGATCAATGAAGGTAATTGAAGGTAATGGAAGCTAGATAAAAAAAAAAGTGTTGTTCTTACGTTCTTACCATGACTCTTATTCTCACACGATCCCAAGTCTATATATATAGACATGGGATCACATGAGAAATTTATTTTTGGTAAGATCGAAACATGAGAAATGGTGAAAATATCCTTATATTGTGTGAGTGTTACGTTATATGTTGTGAAGGTGGTGAACATGACGAAACCTAAATGTGTACCAGTCTTTTGTAAAGGCGACAACCTTCACATAATATAAGGGTACTTTCACACACACACACACACACATATATTATGTATAAGTCATATTTCTCACATTTTCACACTTCGCACCAAAAATGACATTTTTCACGAAAACCGAACCCTATAGGAAACATGGGAAGCCCTTTGTTAGGGAAAATTCACATAAGTTAACATGTTAATATTTCTTGTAAATTTATGTAAACTTGTTCTACATCATGTTAATATTTTTCATGATAACTTATGTTAATATATTCATTCTAACAACTGTTAACATTTTTCAATAACTTTCTTATGCTTGTCAACAATTTTGATTTCTCGCACCATCCTATATAGAGGCAATTTGCGAGAAGCCATGATCAAATGAAAAGGGGGTTAATTTGCGAGAATACAAAAGTTTCAAGAATGCACATGATTACAAAGTAAATTTAAATGTGATACAACATATCCAAAAGGACATACCAATTCAAATTTTGATATTGACATGTCGGTGGAATATGGATATTTATAATTGTTGGAAGGAGGCTGATGTTGATTTATGAAGGAGAAACGGGCGACTTGGTCAACACGACTAAATTGATCATTTTATCTTTTGATCTCTCCTTATATATAGGGTCATATTCATTTGTTAACCGTATTTTTTGTACTAATTTTGTAAACCGAAATCTTAACCATTGATCTTGAGATGAAGGGTTGAGATTAAAACCAACTCAACATTAATTCTTATTTATGAGCCTTTCATTTAAGTAATGATATTGAACATATATGATAGGGGTATTTGGAGAAATTATTAACCTTTTCACTCATTTAATATCTTCCCCAAGATAGTATTCTAACTTCCTTATTAAATAAATGTTACAATTAACAAAATAAAAAAATTCCAATAATGACCTCATATATTTATTGTACATATATATTAAACCAAGACTAATAATAGATTCCTATTGGTTGAATTAGGTTAACAAAGTTAGTATGAATAGGATGAAAAAAAGTAAAAGAATTTGTAAAGGAACGGATATGAACATGTATACGTTAACAATCATCCATTAGTGTTCATTTGAGAATGTGAACGTATATAACTTGAATGGACATATAAATCACGACTGAACATCTATGATCATTCATTAGAGTTCATTTGACATATGTTGAACGTATATAAACATGAATGTGAACGTATATGAACATGAATGTTTATAACATACACACATGTCTAACTCTCAAGCATAACCCATCTATATGCCTATGGTGAAGTCATATGTTCCTTATGATGTTCATATACGTTAACACTCCTCCATATTGGTTTGCCAACATTATGTAGAAAGCATTACCAATCCTGACCTCTTCATCCATACGTGTCATGGTGTATTAAATCTGGAAATTTTAGCTTCCATCAACACTAGTTCTTACCGCAATGCCTGAGAAATTGAAAGATAAAGTACATGCAATGTTGTTAATTTGTAACCTCCTCCTAATTAATTGTTACTTTGTAACTCCCAAACCAAAAAGTCTAGCAAAAAAAAAAATGAACTACCATTTATACCCTTGGACATTTAATGATTTGTTCAAACCCATCAAGATTGAAAGTGAATTTCTATTGGTTGAAAATGGTTCATAAAGTTAATACAATTTGGGAGGTTAACAAAGTAACCTCCCCCCCCCCCCTCCTCTCTCTCTCTCTCTCTAGGGGGGGGGGGGGAGGGTTCAAACAATAACATTAAGCAAATTAGAGAACACGAAAGCTGTCAAATCACATGAAATTTTAATCTAATGCTCTACTCAATGGTGTGCGGATGACATGGACCACAACCTCATGCAGTGATTTTAAACTAATACTCTACTCAATTGTGTGCGGGCGATGTGGACCACGACTTCATGCAGGTCACAACCAAAGTCGCTTGAATCACATGTGATTTGACCTTTTTTTTATTATCTTATATATGGATGAGATCAGGAGAGAACCTTGGATAAAAAAAAGAATCGTAAAAACCCATACAAACTGTTAGACTGAGATAATCCAACGAATATGATTAAAAGGTGGTTATAACATTTTAGAAATGAAAATAAAAATATCACCCGCATTTTTTAAATGGAAAATCGACGAAGTATAACAAAAATTGGAGCTAAACAGATTAAACCAAAAAAATGATTATTATTATCTATAATTTAACATTCATTATAATATATTTTTTCATCCCTATTTTCTTGGTTCTCCAATCCTTTCAGAGTTCTCACTTGCTGGTTTCCTTTTTTATATATATAGTTAATGCATGACAAGACATTGAAAGTGAATCCACTAACAATGTTCGCTTTAGTAAGCATTGAAAGTAAAGGTCCGTCGTGGTTTCCTTTTTCTTCTTACCAATAAAATACATCTCCCCTAGTATTAAAGTTAAGCAACTTAGTTAAGCAACTTAGGGCCTGTTTGTTAGCAGCTTAATGAGCTTAATCAGATTCACAGCTTATTCAGTCTGCTATATATGACTATTTGGTAGTGGCTTAATGATATAGAAAGTGGTTTATTCAGTAAAATTCACTCTCATTAAAAAACACGTTCCTTCCATTTATGAAAAAACCTATCTCAAATAAAAACCTTCTAAATCTATACAGACAGATTAATCCACACAGACAACTTTATCCATACAGAACTTAATGGAAAACAACCAAACAGCCCCTTAGAGAAGCTTATGTTTGGTAATTCAAATTAATAAGTTACGTGCTTCTTAGTGAATTAGTTCATAAATTAGTTATATTTAATAAAAATTAGTTATAATTTTTAAAAGCTAATTGATAAATTATAAAATATGTATATGAAAAATATAAGAGCATTTTTTATAAAATATTACAGGTATAGTTAGAAGATAAAAGAATCTCAACATGTGACGGTAGTTTTTAAAAAAACTGGCTTACGATTTATTAAAGATGAATTTTTCAATAAATTGAAAAAATAAGTTAACTTATAAATTATAATTGTCAAAAATGACTCTATTATATTACATACAAATATACAAAAAGCCCCCACCTCAATTTTTTTTTTTTTTTTTTGTAAGGATTCAGTTTTATAAAATACCGTTTCTTTTATAAAGTTTAGAGTAAACTTTAATTTTTGTTCTTGAGGTTTAATGAAAAGTAAAAAAACGGGACATAGATTTTATAAAGTCTAGAAGTTATCTTTATGGTTTTCATTTTGTTCTGAAATTAGTTCCTGGTCACTAATTCACTAACTTTGTTTATTTTATTCGTTAGACCGATGACCATTTATCTCTTTTCATCAAAAATTTTAACCTTCTATATAAGAAATAATATAATATTTTCTTTTTATTTTCGTTTATAAAATAAAAAAAATCGAATGAAAAAGAAATCTTATAATAAAATAAATATAAAATGTGAAATAAATATTATGCTAACTTTTAAAGACTGAAATGTCTCTTGTTCTAGTTAAGAAAATAAACCAAGTTAATAATTACATACCACTTTCAAAGAATAATTTTCTAGACTTATCAAAAGGGAAATTGGCTCAAATAGCCATATTACCTAGTCAATTGAATCTTCTAGCCATTTCTCTCCATGATTTACCAAAATAGACCTAGGTCCGCAATGGCGGACCTGCAGGTCCTCTACCTCCAGAAAAAGACAAAAAAAATTGTCGGTCCAAGTCAGGTCCGCAACGGGTAGGTCCGCCACCCGACCCAGGTCCGCCATTTCATCACGTGTCACGATCTCACTCAACGACAGCAGAGGACCTAGGTCCGCCATGGCGGAAGTAGAGGACCTGCATGTTCGCCATGGCGGAGGTAGAGGACCTGCAGGTCCGCCATAGGTCTATTTTGGTAAATTATGGAGAGAAGTGGCTAGGAGATGCAATTGATAGAGTAATGTGGCTATTTGAGCCAATTTCCCTTGACAAAATATAGGTCCTACTTTCAAACATTTCAGGAAATCTCAAGGACCAAAATCAAAGTTTACTCTAAAGGTTATGAGTGAAGATTTTGAAAAGATACTCCAAAGCATTAAGTATAGAAGAAATTTACATCTCCACCGTATGATTGAAGACACGAATCCTGTCTAATCAAAGAATACTTGAAAAAAAAAAGGAATTATTCAATATAAAATATTTTATAATACATATTAAATATTAGAAAAGAAACACCCACCAACTTGACGATGATTCATCATTGGCTGCATGGTTGGGATTTAAGCACTTGCCATGTGCATATTCTTGGTGGAGTATCCATCATGAGCGTACGGATGTATATTTTAATTTTCAACCCATGTTTACTTCAAAACTTGCATTTCTAAATTATATTTTCAAATTGGGAAATTGGCTCAAATAGCCACATTACTCTATCAATTGCATCTCCTAGCCACTTCTCTCCATGATTTACCAAAATAGACTTAGGTCCGCAATGGTGGACCTGCAGGTCCTCTACCTCCACCATGGCGGACCTAGGTCCTCTGCTGTCGTTCAGTGAGATCGTGACACGTGACGAAATGGTAGACCTGGGTCGGGTGGCGGACCTACCCGTTGCGGAACTGGCTTGGACCGACAATTTTTTTTGTCTTTTTCTGGAGGTAGAGGACCTGCAGGTCCGCCATTGCGGACCTACGTCTATTTTGGTAAATTATGGAGAGAAATGGCTAGGAGATTCAATTGGCTAGGTAATATGGCTATTTCAGCCAATTTCCCTTTCAAATATGTATTTTGTACAACATTTGAATTTAAAATCGTTAATTGTATCAAAATTGAACATATCTTGTTTCAATTTTTATTTAGGAAAATCCATAATCAAAAGCTCAAGTTTGAGTAACGACTATTATTTTATGTAATTAAGGGATCATATACAGTTAAAAGACTTGCTATAACTTTGTAAATAAAAAATCAAACCTACTCTTAATTTTGTAAACAAAAAAACCATATTGTATGAAATGTGTTGTCCTAAATATTAAAATGGAACTATTGAAGGTAAGCTCTCCAAAATAAACATGAAACAAAATATACTTAATTTTTATGTAATTTACTTATGAATTATGTCATTGAAAGTGGATTCACTATGTATATAGATGAAATTTGAAATAGTTATTGTTATGATACTGTAAGGGCCAAAGGAGTGGATACATCGGTAGGGTTGTTTGGTTCACATAATTCGAAAGAATTGAAATGGTAAATTTTATGATCAATTCCTTTGATCATGTTTGGTTGAATTTTATGAAATTTGTGGCATGAATTGACTGGATTTCGTTGAATTTTATGGTTGAGGGATTTGATCATTCCTTGGCCTTAGAGTAGGAATTTCTATTCCTTGGTTAATGTAATGATTTCATAATTTGAGTTTAAAAAGATAAAAAAATATTTTTAGAACCCAACTTAACTAACACCACCACCACCCTTACCACCTCCATTGTTCCTTGGATTGGCACTTGTAACATTAGGAAATTTTGGTAAGTTAAACTGTCACATCCGTATTTTTCGGTAGTAAGAGTCACCCAATGCGTTTTTATAACTTATTATCAATAGGAATTACGTTAGAAAATTATTACTTTAAGCCCCTTAGAGTATCGGGGGTGTTGACGTTGAAAAAGTCGGATTTCGAGGCTTAGTACGGGCCCGACTACAATGTCTGACGACTATGATAGTGTCATAGTCGCACATGCCAAAGTCGCAGGCAATCTTCAGCCCACGGTACAAAGTGAGCGACTATACCATGCGACTTTGACATATCGTTGTCGCCTAACAATGTCGCCAGCTATACTAGAGTTGTTAAAGTCGCAAATTTCAGTGTTTGGCTCATTCCTCCCTTCTCATACTCCTTCCTTTCTCTCTCAAATCGTTTCCCCTCCTTCCCTCACGAACCCTAACTGATTTTGGGTCTTTTTTCATGGAGATTAAAGTGTTCCTTCATCATCTATGCTAGTGGTTTCATCTCTTGATGCAAGATCAAGATTTCATTTCCAACACTAGAGATTTTTAGGGTTTTCTAGGTTTCCATGAAAACCTAAGTGGTGAATACACCTTCCTCTCTTCTAAATCTTTTTATAAGTTGTAAATACTCCATTGATGACTTCCTACTCTTTATGTTTCTCAAATTTTGATTTAGGTGATATTGAGAAAGTTCGGTCAAATCTAGGGTTTCAGCCAAAATGGAGATTTTTAGTAAAAGGTGTTTGGAGATTGATTATAAGTACTTAGATTGTTTGTCTTATGTTTAGAAACTTGTGGATTTTAGGGTTGGAAGAATTTCTCGAAGATTCAAGTTTTTCAAGGAAGCTCAAATTGAGTAAAATCTAGATTTACTCTAAATCTTGCAAAATGAGTTCAAGTTGATTTGTGAAAACGTGGTACATGCCGAACATGTCCATTTGAAAGTCTTTTTATGTGTTTTACATGAAATAATCAATTATTGAGCTATTTGGTGGGTTTTGTCTATTTGAAGTGCTTAACTTTTTAAACCTTGTAAAACACCCACGTTCGGGATTTTTGGCTTATTTGATAAATAAATCATAAATGAAAGTGTTTTGATGGTTTATTGTATAAATGGAGGTTATTTAGTCAAAATGCACTTTTAGTGTTTGTTGGAAATATGCAAAATTTATGTAATGAGACGTTTTGAAAATACGAACGTGTGAGTCATTTGATTTTGGTCATTCCCGACCTTGTGAACATTTTAGAAGTTGTAAACCTTTTTGGTTTTGGGACGAAGGCCAACTTCAATTTAAGAGACAAAGATTTTGGGAAAAGATTTAATTTGGTTTATGTAAACATATTGGCTCAGGAATTTTAGCCCAACGTTTATTATGCCTTGGGCTTGATTTATGCTAAGGTGAGTCATCGTGGTATTTGTTCATTTTTAGTAGCTCGATAAGGAGCCTTGGACGTATGGTGTACTTAGTTGCATCTTATTTGAGAGTTACATGTTTTGAACGTGTTAGTTCATTCTTTGGAGTCATGTAACGTTTTAGACTGTAATGCATTGGATCCATAGGCATAAGAGTCAGTCAGTTGGTTTAATTGGGAACTTTATGCCTGTTTTGGAACTCGAAACACTTATGGTTAACGAGCACTCTAGGTGTAGATCGTGGGTGGTTGAACTCGATTTTTGTGTAATGCAGTCTATTTATTGAACATGAAATTTGGTGTCCACGTTTGAGTCTTGCTAGTGAGTGATCCACAAGTCATGTTTGTATGTAAACTTGTGGTGGTGCTCGACGAAGCAGTATACGGAGCTAAGTCTTGCGGTGGTGTCCATGGTGAGTCGGATACGGGGACTTGTGACTTTTGGGGTAACACTCATCTAGAGGTCGAGTAGACACTTGGGTAATTTAGATATCTTGCGGTGGTTGTTCAGAGGAGCTGTATATGGGGATCCATGACCCTTTGTGAATCTTGAGAACGTTGATAAGTGGTGTAACTTTTTGTGCCCGCCAAATTCGATGGAATCGGGTCTCCCCTGTCACCAAAAGTGTTGTTTTGGGTATTGAGTTTTAGTATCCATGTTTTCGGTGGTTTTTTGTATATATGGATTATTATCCATGATTTATGGGTTGCGTATTATCCCAACCCGTGTTTTGGGTGTTTCGGGATATAAAGTTTTTTCAGCGGTTTCTTAAATTGGGAGTTTCATTTCTATTCACGTTTTGAGTGAGTTTTGGGTTGTATCACTTCATGAAGGAATGGTTTGCATTGGGGCGCTCATATTTAAAAATGTGTGTTATTGGAAAATGAGTCGTTTTCATATTTAAAGTAAGTCATTTAGAAAGATTATGATTTAAATTGCATTCTTTCCTTTTAACGATATATTTATTCATATTGGAAACTCTAGAACTCACTAGGCGTTAGCCTAACCTTTTTATTTGTCGGCATGTGCATCAGGTTCCGGTTGGGGAATTATACTAACGACATTGTGAAGAGATGAGTGCCAGTTATATGCACGAAAAGGATCTTGCTTTTGTTGACATCTTCCGCTTTTGGAGATAGCGATTGTTATTGGGTTTTAGTAATACTCATCCCTATTATAGACCTTGTATATGGTTTGATTTGTGCTTATTTAAGTTAAAACTTAAATTGTTATTTTAGGCGATTCAATTGTTGATGTATTTAGAAAATTTTAGATTAGTTGCTATTTCCATATTTGAGGGTGTTACAAGTTGGTATCAGAGCATAAAATTTGAGAGTTAGGTGTTGATTTTGGATACATAGACTTAAACTAGCGTTCTTCTAAGTGGATGAAAGTGAAATTGTTCAATTTGGCACTTTGAGATGGGATATTTTGAGGTCGATAAAGTCACTAGAATAGGGAATCATGACAAGGGTAGAAAGGATCTTTATGTATGGTACGTTCATAATTGCACCCTGCCAGTGTTATGGTTAACTTACATGTTATATGTGTGTGCTTGAATCGCCTTCATGTGATGATCGATGGGGGTAGTTAGCGAATTCTTAGGGAATAGTCACTAGAAGAGTTGATGTTTATAGCATTGTCATTTTGACGTGACAGTTAAGTATGATGATTATGTTAAGCCGACCATTGTGGGTCAGAGATATTGGTTAAGGTTAAACCATAGGCTTGTCAAATCATCATCGTTTGAGAAGAAGTTATAAGGTTGACTGACATTGTCATGACTTACCACCTTAAGACCTTTGAGTTTCTCCAAGGTTATTAATGTGACTAGTAGACTTGGTGAGCTTGGTTCTAAGATTTTAAGGTCTCGACCAAATTCTTGCACGAAATTTATTTTAAAATAAGTGCGTGACTTCTTTCATACTTTTCCAAATCACTGTGCGAATTGTGTTACGATAATTTGGGAAACTTTTTAGCACGCGCTAGGATATAAACCATGATTTTAAACACGCATGAAATTGTTTTATTGTATGTGGTTTCAAGCTTTGTTGATATTTTTTTTCTCATGTTGCTTCGGTGACCAAAAAGTGAGATTTCGAAATAGCATGCACTTGCTTTGTTGCGTGAGTTTGTATTTATTGAGGAACTTTATGATACTTTACTCATAACTTTGTTTTATGTGATTTGATTTTGAGAACGGGAATTTTGGCATCAAATGATTGTTCGGATGCCCTCGAGTTTCGTTGATTTTTATCGAGTCTCATAAAGTTTTATTTTATAACATTTTGCGACGCATGGATGAAACCTAGAAGTGCGTAGGCTTGAATTATTGTGTGTGTTAATCTACGAGTTTTCTTGAGGATTTTGTCTCATGTGAGTTTAGTGGAGATATATTATCCCATGTCTTCCCGCAATCAAAAGAGACGTTTTGGAGTTTTGATATCCTGTAATTTCATTTTTTGGGTTTTGGTGCTAGTTTATCTTGTTGCATACTAATTAGTACACGAATGGTTTATGCTCTTGGTGAGTAAGCATATGAGAAACCTATGATGGTTCATGCTAGCGTTTTGTTTTACGCATTTTTGGTTGTTAATAGCACTATTATTGATTCATGTAACTGCGTTATATTGGTTTACTGGTATGAGTGGCATTATAGCCACTATTTTGGAACAAAGAGAATTTTTTTTGTGAGGCTTAAAATTTGAAGTCAAGCTAAATTATTTTACGTTTCGACCTATCGCATGCACATATCGTTTGCTAAGTTTTGAGAAATAAACCAATGCATGTGGGTCTCATTGGGATATTTTATTCCTTGTTATTATATGATCAAATGAGAAAACTTTGGAACATGATTACGTGAAGTTCATCTTTTGAAGTTTTTGTATAAACATCTTGCCGCACACAATTTTAATGTAGGAAAATTATTTTTTGAAGTTTGTGTATAAACATCTTGCCGCACACAATTTTAATGTAGGAAAATTATTTTACATACATGGCACAAGTAAGTACACGAGAGAACCATAACTGTTCATTTCAAAGGTTGTTGAGCATACATTTGTGCCTTACTTAGTAACTTGAATAGTGGCCGGGCAATTATGAAAATGATGTTTATATATGTGACATGTGTGTCCATTTTGCACAACTACCGAGTAAGCGGTTGTAGATTTTTAGACGTACGACAAATTGTTATAAAGATTTTGTGTTTGAAAAGTCTTATAAAATTTCAGATTGACATATCTATTGAATCTTACACTTGAAACCTTGAACTCGTTAGGACTTTAAAAGTAAGAAACCCTTATGAAGGGTGAGGACGTATAGAGCCTTGCCAGTGGATGTCATGGATATTCCAACTCGATATAGTTTTGTAGTATGAGTGGTACCGTTTGTAAATTCGATGTGCTTTTTATTAACTGAAGGGTTAGACTCGTAGGATCTTCTATTAACGTTTGTAGTAAGTCATTCGTTTCAACAACCCTTGATTTGGTAGTTGGTCGATTATTTGCATGAGGATTGTGTAGAACTATTAGGATATCATGTTAATATCCTTGGTCTATAGTTGGTAGAATCGATGAGTGAGTTTTGCGTGTGAAACTTTGTTGTGATTTGGGTCATGGTGGAAATGTTAAGTACCAACTTTTGGATTATGAGAACAAGAACCATTGATGTACTTGGAGTGTTGTCGTCAAATCCTAAAGGATATTTGTATTGCATGCAGTAATCTCAAGAAGCTTAGTTTGTGGTTAGTGGATATAGGGGATTGACATTTCCTTGTCTGGTAAGAAACTTGTCGATTAGACGTTTGGTAGTTGGACGTATTATGGGAGTTGTATAATCATTTGGGTTTGAGGATAATTGTGTGTCCCACTAAGTGAAAATCAGATCAAGATGAATTACAAGAATTGATTCAAACTCCATTTCAATTGATCTTGAAATCAACAGTTTACAAATTCGTATACAATGCTCTCTCTCTCTCTCAATAATTCTCTCTCTAGAATATTTTCTATCAAAAGTACCTTATGATTCTACTAACAAAAAGAACTATTTATACCTAAGATCTATTACAAGGAAACAACAACAAGTAAACTAAACTAGCTTTGACTTTAGAAGAATTTGACTTTTTTCTTTAAGCTCATTGACTTTGACTTTGCATTAGAAGGCTTTGACTTGGACTTTTGACAATTGATCTTGAAGACAACATTTATGCATTAACAATCTCCCACTTTGAATTCAAGGTCATCTACAAAAAGAAATTTAGCATTAACGAGCAATTTTCCCCTTCGTCTGATCGTTAAGAAATTCAATCTCCCCTTTTAGCATGAATACATGAAATCTTGTTCTTTGTAAAACAATCTCCCCATTTCTTTTGTTTAAGAATCTCATCAAAAACTTTGACAATCTTCCCTTAATTTTGAAATGTCTTCAGAAATCACAATGTCCCCCAAAGTCTGTGATTATGCTTTTTAAGAACTTTAACAATCTCACCCAAGGTTATAAAAACCTCTTTCAAACTTTGGAAAAGATATTGTCTTCAGATTCAGCTCACTTAACTTCAGCAAATAATCTTCAAAGAAGTTTTTAGCAAATCTTCAACATGCATTCTTTAATTCTTGAACTTCCTCCAAAATCATCATTTCCTGATTATCCTCTCCCCCTTTTTGATGAATGTGAGCATGAATATCATCAAAACTTTTCAAGAAATGTCATGTGCCATTTTCAGACCTCTTTTCGTATCTGATATTTCCTCAAGATTACCGAACCATCCGTCAATTCATAAATGTATTAATCAGAACCTTTTCAAATTCAGATAAAAAGATTGTAACCCTGAATCAACAAATGAATCAGTTAAAATGCCTGTAAGTAGCACGAAACTGCTTTGTACAACGAATGTACTTTGGAAAGGAGCTTTTTGATGTTCACTCCCCAGGGCTTCCATTCAATCATCCAAAATCACAAAGAAATTTTCTATGAACGTTATGACAAGAAAACGAATTCCTTGTGTGCTCGTGCAAGCGTAGAATGATTGAAGCTACGTAGGCTTTCTTACAGGCTTAAAGTGTGTATACCATTGAGAAAACAATAGTATTACATAGACTCAATGTGCATGAACGAAGTGCGAAGGTGGGGTAACTTTCCTTCTTTTTCAATATCCACATCTTCCAAATAAAGACAAGATAGATTATGTCCTGCTTCCCGAATAAAATTTAAAACATCTTTTTGTTGAGCAAAAAATGAGTAGCTGGTGGGGTTTAATTAAAGAGTTGGCATAGGCTAGTGCCTGTTTCAATGAAGGTCACTAAAGATTGTGAACCAACAGTATATGTGGTTGCCCGACTCAAAAATAGTTGGTGAAGAGTTTTTATATTTTTTTAACTTTGTTCTCACACCTTCTTTCTTTTAAACATATAAGCTCACTTCTAACCAAACTTTCTTTTCATTTTACCTCATCACACACCCACACTCATATATTGACCCCTCGCCTCTCGATCACTCAAGGATAACTTCTTGGGTAGAAAACACTGGTTATTTTGAATCCATAGAAGTTCTTTTAAGTCCTCACACTGATCCCATCTATATGTCCTAAAAGTGTAAAGTTACTCAACAATTTAACTTCAACAGTTAAAGCACAATACATACGTTATATGTATGTATGATCAATAAGATAATCATAAAGATTTGAGCATTTTAAACATGTAAGATTTTCTCAAAACAAGGAAATTGAATGAACAAAGTGAAATCAATAGATATGTTTTGAGAATCTGACAATGTATGTAAAAGATCAAATATGAATGATTTATCAATAAAAACTTAGGTCATGAAATGAATGGGATATGTCTATATGGACCAAGTATAGACAATTCTTGAAAGAAACGCTTTGAATGAAATAGCGCTCAACAAACTTTGAATGTACAAAAGGTGTGTCTTACCATCGAAAAATAGTTTCAATTTGAGACATGGTAAGAACATATTCATCAAAAATACTAAACCGATGTGTATGAATACTTGACAGTATATGAAAAATATAATACACAAGTATTTATCTTTGGAAACACACGGTTAGTTAATCATGAAAGCATTTCAAGTTATGAGCTTTCATCACAAGTGAAAACAATGAAAATCACACTTCTAAATTCATGAAATAATTTGAGAATAAGAAGTGGTTTGATCGTTTAAGAACATGTTTTTATATCTAAAATTCGTCCTTGTTTCAAACATGTATGGGATTAAGGTTAGAATTTTCCTGACGCTCACCTGTAATATCAGAAAGTCAACTCCAAAGTCATGATTGATATGATCATGTAAGCTCCCCTACAAAATCTGCAAGTAGTCAAAAAAATCGTCAAAGTCTTATTGAAAATAAAACATTTATTTGAAAAATAAAGACATGAAAAGTGAAGTAAAACGTTGACAGTACGAGTTCTAAACTGAGGTATTAGAAGTCAATGTCCTTACTCCCCCTGAAAATATACATCATGAAATTTGTCAGTACAAAATATATGCAGAAATTTCTCTAAGTCCCCCAACAAAGTATGATCGTTTAATCTTTGTTTCACACTCCCCGTGAAATCATGAACATAATATTTCAGTGCAGATATCATTCAGATTAAAAATAAAGAAATGAAGAAAAATTAAAACTATACTAGGTAAAGACGGATTATGTTTTGAGATTCAACATACCTAATTTCGAAATGAGAAAGTTAAATCTCTTTTCGTCCAAAGGTTTGGTGAATAGATCAGCTAATTGGTAATCCGTCTTTACAAAGTAAAGTTCAATTGTACCTTTTTTGATGTTATCTTTTATAAAGTGATACCGCATGTCTATATGTTTGGTCTTTGTGTGCTGAACAGGTTTAGCAAATATCACTATGGCGCTCTTCGAATCACAATATATAGGAATCTTGTTGAAATGGAATCCATAATTTCGAAGTTGTGTGTGCATCCACAATAATTGAGAGCAACAACTTGCAGCAACGACATACTCTGCTTCAGCGGTTGATGTGGAAACACATAACTGTTTCTTTGATGCTCATCTTACGAGCTTGTCTCCTAGAAATTGAATGTGATTAGATGTGCTTTTCCTGTCTAACATACAACCTGCATGATCTGCATCGGAATACATTGTTCGCTCAAATCCAGTATCTTTAGGATACCACAAACCAAGATCTGGGGTTCCCTTCAGATATCTAAATATCCGCTTAACTGCCGAAAGATGGGATTCTTTAGGCAAAGCTTGATATCAAGCACATAAGCATGTAGAAAAAATAATTTGGCCGACTAGCCGTTAAGTACATTAATGAACTTATTATGCCTCTATAAGTCTTAAGATCAACAGCTTTTCCCGAAAGATCAACTCCAATTTTAGTACCTGGTGCCATCGGGGTTGAAATAGGAGTACAATTTGACATATTAAATTTCTTTAAAATGTCAGCAATATACTTTGATTGATTTATGAAAATCCCTGATGAAAATTGTCTTACTTGTAATCCGAGAAACAAATTCATCTCTCCCATCATACTCATTTGAAAACGTGACACCATGAGTGCAGAAAAGTTCTTACAGTGCTTGGGGTTTGTTGAACCAAAAATTATATCATCCACATATATTTAAATTAAGATGATATCAACCTTTTCCCTTTTGATAAACAAGGTGGTATCAATTTTACCTTTTCAAAAACCAGACTTGACTAAGAACTTTGAAAGAACATCATACCAGGCACGAGGGGCTTGTTTTAAACCTTAAAGAGCCTTGTCAAGGATATAAACATGTTAGTGCACATTTATGTTGGATCCAAGATCATGAAGAATAAAAGTCAAGGTCAATACTCAAGTCAAAACCTCTTAATGCAAAAGTCAAAGTCTTTGTAATAAGTCAAAAGTCAATGTCTATTTTAGTTTTGTCTTGTATTTGTTGTAAGTATAATTAGTTTTCTTTTCCCTTGTAAGCGTGTGGCACTTAGAACATTGTGAGAAAGCTTAGTGAGAGAAATATTAGAGTTGAGAGAGAGCATTTCATATTGTGGTATTCTGTAAACTTCAAGATCAATACATATGACATTTGGAATTGAATCTTGTTGTTCATCTTGATTGATTGCACATTAAGGGACACGCAATTGGTATCAGAGAAAGCATAGGAATAAAAAATCAATTAAAGAATCTGGAAAATTTGGTGGATATCGAAGAACTCGCAGAAATTACTGTTTAGAATCAATTTCATGATTATATGTGGTTTTGGATGTAATTTTTGATTCATTGTATTTGTTTTGTGTCGTAGAACATACTAGATTTGAAACACATCGTCCAATTCACAACTGTTTTGTGTGAATTTTGGATTTTTGTTAGTTTGTTGTTCGAAAAACTTTCACGAACTGTTTCATGATCAAAGTGTAAATTTTGTTGTTTTTGATAGAAATTGCACAATTCTAACCTGTTCAAATTGTGTTCGAGGAAGTTTTTGTGAAGTTTCATATTCAAAATCGAAGTTTTGAATCAATTCGAGGCTGAAAAGTAGTGAAGAAATCGCAAGATCCAAGGAAGTCGCAAGATTTATAGTGAAGAACTCGCAGAGGGCAAGAACTCGCAGGGGTGAAGAACTCGCAGAGTGCTATTTGCGACAAGCTCAGAAGTCCCAAACCACTATCTGCGACAAGTTACTTTTCATCTTCTTCGATTTGCGACAAGCAAGAACTCGCAGAACACTGTCTGCGACTTCTTTCTGTTTGTTCTTTGATCTACGACAAGTGTTTTTTTGCGACAAGTTATTTGATCAAAAATTTTCTAAGTACTAGAACTCGTAGACGCATTGCGAAAAGTTAATCGTTGAAAATTTTTCTAAGTAAGAGAACTCACAGAGGCTTTGCGACAAGTAAGTTTCAGAACGCGCAAACCTCAGTCTGCGTCAAGTAAGAACACGCAGACCATTGCCTGCGACAACCTCAGAACGCGCAAGCCTCAACCTGCGTCAAGTGAGAACTCGCACGCTTCAGTCTGCGAGTTCCTTATTTCTTCATTCATTTGGTCTGCGACAAGTGGGGTGAATAGTGCTTTGCGACTTCTGACACGTAGTCAATTTTTGGTTATTTTCAGAATTTTTGGGAAAGTTTTTTGTTTTTGTGTTTAAAGATCAGTGCATATTTTCAAGATGACTTCAAGGGGTGCTCTCGCAATTGGTACTGATGTCAAACCACCCGTTCTTTTCAAGGGTGAGTATGAACAGTGGAAAGACAAATTTTTGGACTTTATTGACAAACATGAGCTTGGTGAATATATTAGACTATCCTTGAAAGAAGGTCTCATGAAACAACCAACTAAGATCCGTTCTATAGAAGACGAAGGAGAAGAGGTAGTTACAAAGGAATATCCTATGGATATAGATGAATATACTGATCAGCAGAAAAAGAGACACAAGGCTGACAGACTGGCAA
This sequence comes from Arctium minus, assembly GCA_954870635.1. NCBI lineage: Eukaryota > Viridiplantae > Streptophyta > Magnoliopsida > Asterales > Asteraceae > Arctium > Arctium minus. Next base: position 82,218,114 of record OX941081.1, on the reverse strand, counting down.
GGTCTTTTCTACTACAAGGAATTCCCAATGAGATATATGTGAAGATAGATAGCTACAAAGCTACTGGGAAACAAATGTAGGATCAACTTGAGAACATGATGTTAGGGTCTAAGATTTGTAATCAACTGAAAGTTTCTAATTGTCTTAACAACTATGAAGAATTTAAGGCTAAGGAAATCGAGATCCTAGAGGCAACTTATGACAAATTTGTCACTCTTCTCAATGAACTAAGCAAGAACAGGGTGCAAAAATCTTAGATTGAGCTGAATGTTAACTTTCTGAGTATATTGCAACCTAAATGGAAAATATTTACTCGCCAAATGAAACAACTTAGGGATCTCAATGAGATTCCTCTGCATGAGGTTTATGAAACTCTATGCCAAAATGAAGAAGAGGTTGATGAGATAAGATCTGAGAATAAGAAAGCTGAGAAACCACTAGTTGATCCGGTGGCTTTGGTGGTACAGAGAAAGGAAAAGAGATCAGTTAGTTTGAAGAAGAAGAAAGTAATTATCTATGAGTCTGAGGAAGAGTATACTGATGAGTCTGATTCTGATGATGTGATCCCAGTATTTTAGCAAACAATTAACACTCAGATTATCAAAACAACTTCTTTTTATTGATCAATCAATCTACATAAACTCATATCCCTATTTAGTGCATAAGACCTATAAGCTCTATGTGTGTGTGTTGAAACAGTGTTCTTACTCAGATTCTGCGCGTGTGAGTTATGACTAAACAACACTAAGACTTGCTATTTATATGGTCAACATGACCTTTAGCAAATAGTTAACTCTAAACCACGATTACAAATAACACCCATAATTTACAACAATTACAATTTAGACCCTCCTTTTAATCTTGAATACAATTCAGATCTAACAGATGATGGTGAAAATCTTAAGCAAGCAATGCTTTTATTGACCATGGAATTTCAAAAGAAGTTTTACAAGAAGCCTGGGTCAAACAGTCAAAGGTATTCCTCAGGTTCAATGAATTATGAGCATAAGGAAAGGGTTGAAGGAAAGAAAAGATTCGAGGAGAAAAGTCCAGAAGAGAAAATGTATGTGAATAAGTATGTTGAAAAGAAAGTAGAGAAGTCAGTAAAATGCTACAACTGTGGTCAAATAAGCCACTTTTCCAAGGATTGTCGGAAGCCGATAGTCAGAAACTCAGAGTATTACAAGAACAAGATGCTTCTAGCTAAGAAAAAAGAGGCAGGCAAGGCTTTGATGGCTGAAGATGATTACTGGCTTGATCATTCAGATGATGAGGAGGAGAAAGCGGAAATTGTCCATATGTGTCTAATGGGGCAGAAAGTTGCTGATGAGATGTCAGATGAAGAGAATTCTGAAGAGGCAAATGATATGACTGAATCTGATTTTTTAACTCAAATGCAATCCATAATGGTTGAACTTCAGGACTCACAATCTAAACTCAAACGTGAAAAAGGTATCATTACAAAGAAAAACCAAGCAATACAGAAACTCAACAATGATATTGTTGAGAAGAATGTATTGATTGAGACTTTACATAAAAATATTGATACTCGTGCTAGAGAAAAGACTGTAATTCATAATCAAATATCTGAAACATCTTCAAAATTCAAATTGTGTAAACTTGAGATTAAAGATGTTGCTAAAAAGTGCTTATCCTTAAAGAAAGAAAACAAATCCTTGATTGAAAAAGTGAGCGGTTTGGAAGAAAAACTTTATGCTAGAGGTCAGACTGATCAAACCATTTATCTTAATAAACTAAAAGAGGTTACTTCTTTCAATGAGTATTGGGGTATCGGTTACGATAATCCTCATTACTTAAAGAAGGGTATTTCAAAAGTGCATGCTTTATATGATTTTGGATTTCTAAAACTGGCACAGAAACATTCTGAACTCAAAGTCAAATGGACAAAATCATCAGACGAAGTAGAAGCTAAGGAAGATGAGAAAAGGAAAAATAAAACTAAAATGCAACTACCATTTCGTTATGAAAAGTTGAATTCTAGTTACAATTCTAAATAGTAAAAGTTTCTTTCAAATGATTATTTTCAAAGTTGTTCTACAGAGGAAATGGAGGCAAAACCCATTGAGGGAAATATATATGTTCCTCCACTCATCTTAGTAAGTAAAATTTCCAAGTTTGAGAATACTCTTGAAGATGAAAAAATTTTGATTGGATTAGAACAAATGGTATTTTCTATTGCTTTTATAAACAGTGATTTCTCCAATACTTCCAAAGCTCCTACATCAAATGATGATGAGGTTTTGTTTAATGAAGAGTTTGATTTTCTAAACTCTAATGGTTGTTTTGATAAAAGTGTTGAAAATTTTGATTTTAATGCAAAACTTCCAGATCATTCTTAGTTTGTTATTAATTCTAATGGTTTACCAAGTGTGTATGAAAAAGTTAAATCATCAACGAAAGTTGATAAACCAGTCTCTGTGAGCACCTATTCTGCAAAAAGGTAAGAAAAGAAAGAACAGACACTCACAGAAACGGACCAACACTGGTAAATCAAAGACGAAACAATCTCTATAGTCTCACAGTTCTAACATGCAATATTCATATGTTTCATATCTGAAAAAGAAAAGGTCCGAAGTGAAATCTGAATGGTGGCCAAAGTAGAAGGTTGACGAGTCGACAAAATCATGTTATGATGTTGAATGTAATAGGGTTACTGATAGTGTTTCTGATGTAATTGATAAAGTTGCTTCTCATAAACAAAACCTGGTATCTACTTTCAAGTCATATATAATAAAGCAATTGATCCAATTATCTTTGTTTACTATTCAGTCTTCCACATATCATTGAAATGCTTTTGTGTCTCAACAATATTCTGATAATTGGTTTGGTTCATATCATGTTTATCATAATAATGTTTCAAAAGTTTTTCAAAAGCTTAGAGGGTCCAAATTCAAATGGATGCCAAAGTCTGGTGCTAACTTGCTAGGACCCATCTATAAATGGGTACCTACACCTCTTGTTTCTTGATTTCTCATGTGCAGACCCGTCATAAGTGGTACTTGGATTCAGGATGCTCCAAGCATATGACAGGGCAAAAAGATATTCTATCTAATTATACAGAGAAATTTTGTGCCAATGTTTGTTTTCGGAATGACCAGTTTTCACCAATCTTGGGATATGGAGATGTTGTGCAAGAAAACATAACGATTAAGAAGGTGAGCTACGTTGAAGGATTAAGGCACAATCTTTTCAGCATTGGTTAGTTTTGCGACAAGGATTTAGAGGTAAACTTCAAAGCCAAGAGATGTTTTGTGAGAACGGAAGAAGGAAAAGAACTCTTGGTCGGCACTAGAAAGTCAAATCTCTATACTATCAATCTGTCCAGTGTAAAGCCGGATAATGTTGTGTGTCTATTATCAAAAGCATCTATGCAAGAGATCAACATCAAATATATTAACAAGTTGGTGACTGGTAATTTGGTGAAAGATCTTCCAGAGTTAAAATATGAATGAGAACATCTGTGTGACGCGTGTGAGAAGGGCAAAATGAAGATAGCTTCACATAAACCTAAGCTTGAACTGAGCACAAGTACTCCTTTAGAGTTGTTGCATATAGATCTCTACGGTCCTATGCGAACACAAAGCATAAATGGCAAGAAGAATATTCTAGTGATTGTGGATGAATATTCCAGATACACTTGGGTCAAATTTCTAAGATTAAAAGATGAGACGCCCGATGTCATCATCTCATTTTTGAAGACCATTCAAGTGAACCTACAGAAGACCGTCAAGCTTATCCTAACTGATAATGACACATAATTCAAAAACTGAATTGTTGAAGATTATCTTGAATCGGTTGGGATAACACATCAATTTTCTGCTGACAGAACGCTAGAACAGAATGGGGTAGTCGAAAGACGAAACAAAACTTTAGTTGAGGCTGTACGCACAATGCTCAGCCAGTTAGACTTACCTCTATTCTTGTCGGCTGAAGTTGTGTCTACTGCATGTTATACACAAAATAGATCTCTCATCTATCGTCGCTTCGGTAAAATGCCTTATGTTTTGGTTAACAGCATAACACTAAGAATTAAACACTTTCATATTTTTGGATGCAGGTGTTATGTGTTAAATGATAAGAAGAGCTTGAACAAGTTTAGTCCTAAAGCTGAAGAAGGGATCTTTATTGGCTATTCTCAAACATCCGCATCATACAGGGTTTATCAAAGAATTCAAAGATTGTGGTGGAAAGCGTGAATGTTACATTTGATGAAGAGATGGATTCTGATCAAATCAATTTAGAACCTGTGATAACAGGAGTATTAGCTTCTGGGCAGATCAGTCTAGAACTTGCGTTTAAAGTTTCTAATTTTGATAAAGCATCAACGTCTACATCTCATTTAACATAATTAAATTTATTGTTTGAACATTTTTATGATGAGTTTCTTAGTTCTAGAGTGACTAAACCTGTTATGATTGACAGATCTAAAGATTCAAGTAATCATCATCCAATCACTTCAGATGTATCGACTGAATCAAATTCCCCAATTCAAGAAGAAACTCCAGTTCAAACACCTACTCATTCAGTTGAAGTTGTACATAAAACTACTGAGCCAGAAATTATATATTCAACTGGATGTACTGTCATGCCTATCCAATAGACATCAAATGTCCAATCCACTGAAACTTCTGCACTAGTTACTTCAACTGAACCCCAACTTGAAGAACATAATGGATATCTAGATGATCAACATGATCAGTCTACATCTAATCCACTCCCTCATGTATATAAGTGGACCAAAGAGCACCGGGTATATCAAATTATTGGATATCCTACAAAACCGGTGCAAACTAGGTCTACAACTGCTAACGAGTGCATGTTTGATTCTTTTCTGAGCAAGATAGAGCCTACACGAGAATCCAAAGCTCTAAAAGATCCAGACTGGATAACAACTATGCAAGAAGATCTCAATCAATTCGAATCGCTTAAAGTCTGGAGACTCGTACCTCGACCGGAAGGCAAAACAATTATTGGTACGAAATGGGTATTCAAAAACAAGAAAGATGAAGATGGTATCGTGGTAAGAAACAAAGCAAGACTTGTTCCTAAAGGATACCGACAAGAGGAAGGAATAGACTATGACGATACATATGCTCCAGTTACACGTATAGAGGCAATCAGAATGTTTCTAGCCTACGCTACACACAAAAACTTCACTGTCTACCAAATGGACATGAAGACAACCTTTCTAAATGGCATATTGAAAGAGGAGGTATACGTCTCACAACCAAAAGGGTTTGTTAATGCTGAAAAACCAGATAATGTCTATATTCTTGACAAAGATCTCTATGGTTTAAAGCAAGCTCCTCGAGCCTGGTACGATATTCTATCAAAGTTTTTAGTCAAGTCTGGGTTTTCAAATTGTAAAATTGATACTGCTCTTTTTATCAAAAAGGAAAAAGCTGATATCATTTTAATTCAAATATATGTGGACGAGATAATATTTGGTTCAACTAATCTGAAGTATTGTAAGAATTTTTCTAACCTCATGGTGTCACGTTTTCAAATGAGTATGATGGGAGAGATGAACTTCTTTCTCGGATTACATGTAAAACAATTTTCCACGGGGATTTTTATAAATCAAACGAAGTATATTGCTGACATTTTAACGAAATTTAATATGTCAAATTGTACTCCAATTTCTTCCCCGATGGCACCAGGTACTAAAATCGGAGCTGATCTTTCGGGAAAAACTGTTGATCTTAGGACTTATAGAGGAATGATTGGTTCTTTAATGTACTTAACGACGATTAGACCAGATATTATTTTCTCTACATGCTTATGTGTTAGATATCAAGCTTCACCTAAAGAATCCCATCTCTCAGCTGTAAAATGAATATTTAGATATCTGAAGGGAACAACATATCTTGGTTTGTGGTATCCTAAAGGTACAAGTTTTGAGCGAAAAGTGTATTTAGATGCAGATCATGCAGGTTGTATGTTAGACAGGAAGAGTACTTCGAGACATATACAATTTTTGGGAGATAAGCTCGTGAGTTGGACTTCGAAGAAACAACTGTGCGTATGTACTTCAACAGCCGAGGCAGAGTACGTAGTTGTGGCTAGTTGTTGTTCTAAAGTGTTGTGGATTCGAACACAACTCCGAGATTATGGCTTTCAATACAACAAAATACCGATTTACTGTGATTCCAAGTGCGCTATTGCTATATCTGCGAACCCTGTCTAACACACAAAGATAATGTTGAAAAAAGGTACAATTGAACTTTACTTTGGAAACACAGATTATCAACTTGTTGATTTGTTTACCAAGCCGTTAGAGGAAAAGGGATTTAATTTTCTCATTTTGAAACTTGACATGTTAAACCTCAAGACATAATCTGTAGTTACCTAGTACAGTTTATTTTCTTAATTTTCTTCATTTCTTAATTTTTTAATCTGACTAATATATGCACTTACACTTTGTTCATGATTTCAGGGGGAGTGAGACAACGATTAGATAATCTAACTTTGAGGGAAGTATGAGTAATTGCATATATTTTTCATTGTTATATTTTGTGATGCATATGTTCAGGGGGAGTAAGGACATTGACTTTTGATTACATCTGATCAGAACTCGTTCTTAAAATGTTTTATTGCTTTTATGTCTTTAATTTTCAATAAATGTTTTTGTTTCAATAAGACTTTATTGCTTTGATGACTTTTTGACTACATTCGGATTTTGAGGAGGAGCTTAAATGATCATATCAATCATGACTTTCAAGTTGACTTTATGAGATTAATGATGAGCGTAAGGCATACTCTACTCTTAATCTCATTGTGTTTGAAAGAATGACAACTTTCAGACATGAAAACATGTTGCTAAATGTTCAAACCACTTCTTATTCTCATAACAGGTTTCTTGGATTTAGAAGTGTGATTTTAATTGTTTTCATACATGAGCTTCATTGTTTAACTAATCGTGTGTTTCCAAAGATAAATACTTGTGTATTATCTTTTTCATATATTGTCAAGTATTCATACACACTGGTTTAGTATTTTTATTGACTTTATTATTACCATGTCTCAAAATGAAACAATTTTTTGATGGTAATAAACCCCGATTGGAATTCAAAGTTTGTTGAGCGTTGATTCATTCAAAGCGTTTCTTTCAAGAACGTCTATACTTGTTCTTATAGACAACATCCAATTTTTCATGACCTAAGCTTTTAATGATATATCATTCTTATTTGATTTTTTTCCATACATTGTCCGATTCTCAAACAAGCAGCTTGTATTCACTTCATTCTTTCAATATACTTGTTATGATAAAATCTTCCATACTCAAATCTTTATGATTACCTTTATGAGCATACATATATATATCTGACATAGGTAATGTGATTTAACTGTTGAAGTTAAACCAATTGAGCAACACTTTGCTTATAGGACAATATACATGGAAATCGTGTGAGCTTAATTGAACTTCTATGGATTCATGATAACCAGTGTTTCCTACACATGAAGTTATCCTTGAGTGATCGAGAGGCGATGGGTCAATATCTGAGTGTGGGTATGTGCTAAGATAAAATGAAAAGAGAGTTTGGTTAGAAGCGAGCTCAATTGATAAAAAGAAAGAGGGTGTGAGAATAGAGTTAAAAGAATATCAGAACTCTGCGCCAACTTTTCCTAAGTCGGACAACCACATTACTGTTGTTTCACATTTCTTTCGTGAACTTCATTGAAACAGGCAACTAGCCCATGCCAACTCTTGCTTAAACCCCACCAGCTACTCATCTTTTTCTTAACATAGAGATGTTTCAATTTCTCCTGGGAAGCAGCACATAATCTATCTCGTCTTCATTTGGAAGATGTGGATATTGAAAAAGAAGGAAGTCTGCCCCACTTTCGCACTTAGATCATGCATAATTGAGTCCGTGTAATACTATTGTTGTCTAAATGGTTTACAAATTTTGAGCCTTATAAACATTCATGTTTAAATTATTTCATACATAAGCACGAACACACAGAAAATTTGTTTTTCTGTCGGAACGTTCATAGAATAATCTTGTGTTATTCGATGATTGAATGGAAGACCTGGGGAGTGAACATCAATAAAACTCATTGTACAGTACATTCGTTGTACTAAGTAGCTCCGTGCTATTTACATACATTTTAACTGATTCTTTTGTTGATTCATGGTTACATTCTTATTTTTCTAAATTTTGCAAAGATTTAAATGAATACTTTATGAATTGATAGATGTTCAGTGGCTCATTTTTGAAAGATCTGTGGTCAGAAATAGATTCATGACATTTCTTGGAGACAGTTTTGATGATTTCCATGCTCTACATCATCAAAAAGGGGGATATGATCAAGAAAAAATTGAATTTGAGGAGGTTACATGTTTGGAATACGGTAGAGAATTATATTCAAGAAATGAGATGATCAAGAAATGACAAAGGTTGAAAGATTTATTGTCCAAGTTATGGGGAGAATGGTCAGAATAATAAAGAAAGTTCAAGGAATTCTGAAAGCTTGATGAAAATTTGCTGAAATTTTCTTTGAAGATTATTTTCTGAAGAAAAGTGAGCTAAATCTGAATATAATTTATTTTATAAAGTCTGAAAAAGAATTTATTACCTTGGGGGAGATTACAGAAAATTTGAAGACAGTTTAAAGAAAGGGCAGTTGAAATGTTTATCTTTGTGAAGAAGTTTGAAGAAAGAGATTGAATTTGTCAAAGATCAAACAAAGGAGAAGATTGTTCGTGAATGCTGAAACTCGTTTTTGCTTATCCAAAAGGGGAGATCATTTATTTCTAAGTCAAAAGGGGGAGCTGCAATGTTTTTTTTCCAAGATCTTGAAGAATAAAAGATAAAGTCAATACTCAAGTCAAAGCCTCTTATTGAAAAAGTCAAAGTCTTTGTAATATGTCAAAAGTCAAAGTCTATTTTAGTTTTGCCTTGTATTTGTTGTAAGTATAATTAGTTTTCTTTTCCCTTGTAAGCATGTCGCACTTAGAACATTGTGAGAGATCTTAGTGAGAGAAATATTAGGGTTGAGAGAGAGCATTTCATACTGTGGTATTCTGTAAACTTCAAGATCAATATATATGACATTTAGAATTGAATATTGTTGTTCATCTTGATTTATTGCACATTAAGGGACACACAAAACATGATCTGGTTTATCCGCATTGACAAAACCTTCAGGTTGGGAGATGTAGACCTCCTCCTTAAGAATGCCATTCAAGAAAGTAGTCTTCATGTCCATTTGGTAGACTGTGAAGTTCTTGTGTGCAGTGTAGGCTAGGAACACTTGATTGCCTCAATATGTGCAACTGGAGCATATGTCTCGTTATAATCTATGCCTTCCTCTTGCTGATTTTCTTTAGCCACAAGTCTTACTTTGTTTCATTCAACAATACCATCCTTATCCTTTTTATTCTTGAATACCCATTTCGTGCCAATGATAGTTTTTCCTTCAGGTCGGGGCACCAATCGCCAGACTTTAAGCGCATCAAATTGGTTGAGCTCTTCTTGCATGGATGTAATCCAATCCGGATCTTCTAGAGCTTCAGATACTTGAGTCGGCTCTATCTTATTCTGAAAGGATTCAAACATGCACTCGTTTGCTGTCGCAGACGTAGTTTGCACCGTCTTCGACGTATCACCTCTAATTTGATGTACCGGGTGCTCTTTGTGTTAGTGTATAGTTGTATCCTAGATTTATAGTAGAAAAGTCAAAGTTTGTAAAGTCAAACAAAGTCAAGTCTTGTAAGTCATCTTGTATAAATAGGTATGTAGTGTCTTGAGAGAAGAAGTTTTAGAAGAGGTAAGCAAGGCATATGAGAGATTGTGTGTTGTAAGAGTTCATGTAACTTGTGCTTAAGAGATATACGACTTGTTACTCTACTCTCTCTACTCTCTCTCTAGATCTTGATCATAATTATCAAATCTTTATTGATTGCTTGAATTTGTGGACTAACATTTGGTATCAGGGACAACCAAAACTATTTAGATGGATTGAATTACACTTGTTTGATTGAATTTTCGATTCTTGAAAAACACGCAGATCGTTTTTTTAAAAAACTCTATTGCATCAATTTTTTTTGTGAAAAATCATTTTTAATGCACACTGAAGAACATGCACGCAATGAATAACACATAAGAAGAAGATGTTTTTGTGATTTCATGTTTTTTGCGAGTTCTTGACCGAAACGCGCAAAGAGTGATCTGCGAGAAGTATAAACGCGCATGAAACTGTTTGCGAGTTCTTAGTTTTTAGTACTTTGATCTGCGATTTCTAGTGTTTGCGAGAATTCATTTTGCGTGAAGCTAAAGTTCAAAACTTTTCTAAGTATAGAATGCGCAAAAGTATTGCGAGAAGTTAAAGTTTAAGAATGCGCAAGCACTAATATGCGAGAAGCTTAAACGCGCACGACCTTATATGCGAGAACTCAAAACATGTACATCCCTTCCAGCGAGAACCTTAAACGCGCACGTAGTGTTCTGCGTGAACCTGAAACATGCATAAGCCTGTTAGCGCGAAATAGTGGGTACAGTGATTTGCGAGTTTGTTTGTTTTGCGCGAAATGAAGTTTTTGCTACAGTGTTCTGCGAGTTTGTCTTTCAAGTCAAATTTTTATCTGAATATTATGGACAATCATTTCAAGAATAACATTCAAGATGTCTAATGTTTTATCAGGGAGAGACTGTGCCATATTATACATGCCTGAAGTACCTGCCATAGAAGCTGAACGAGATAAACTGAAGATTCAGAATTCAAAGCTTCTAAATCAGATTCAGGAGTTTAAAGCTAAATTGTTAAATTCTAAAAAAACTTCTGAATGTGCAAAATGTATTAACAATTCTAAATCTGATTTTTCAGGTATCATCAAGGCAAGAGAGAAAGAGATTAAAATGAAAGAGAGAGATAAGCAATCTTCAAAGCCAACTTAAGACAACTAAAAAGAAATCATCAGAGCTGAAAGCTGAATCAGTTGATCTTCAACAGATGTTCAAGGCTTTTGAAGAGAAAATGTCTGCATTAGAAGCTCAAAATGCTGATCTAATGAAAAATGTCAATGCAGATATAATCAAAGGTGATCTGGAGAAAATATACACTCAAAAGCTATCTGATTTTTCAAAGAAAGGTTTTCAAGAGAAAAAGGATTTAGAGCTAAGATGCTTAAAACTCTCAAAGCAAGTATCCGAATTTGAAATGATTGTTATAACTTAAAGAGATACATTTGCAAAAGAGAGAAAAGTTCTTGAAAATAAAACAATTGAATTTCCTAAGCATATTTCTACATTACAAGACTTACTTGAAAAGGAAACACAAATCTTTCAAGAGAAGAAAAAGTCTTTTGATGTTGAAAAGACAAAGTTTGTAAAAAAAATGCAGGGATTTTCAAGGAAATTTCTGAGAAAAACAAGAACTAAGAAATAGGCTTTGAGCAAGAACATCAAATCTTTGAAAATGAAATATCTAAGCTCACATCCAAGATATCTGGTCTATCATGAAACATTCAAAAAGAATAGATGGAAAAATCTTATTTGAAAAAGAAGTTTGACACACTTTATGATGAAAGAAACATTTTGTGAAAAAAGATAAAACAACTTGAAGTTGTAAATGTTGAATTGTCAGAAAATATTTCTGCTGATGTGATTAGTCAATCACCTTTTGATAATTCAACGTAATCAGTTTGTTCTTTCAAAACTGCTTCAAGTTCAATTCAAGAAAATGTTTCAAAAAGGACAAGTTTCAAATCCAACATTGTCAAATCAAATCAGATTCGTCCATCTAATCTGTTTTATGACAAATCTGTTGATAGTCCAGCAAGCTTTTATGTAAAATCTCTTGAAAAGAATATTTCTAAGAAAGGAAAGATGGTTTGGTGAGTGAAGGATTCTCTTGATGACAAGAAGATTAACAAATCATCAACATCCACAACAAATGCCAAAAAGAACAGAGCACATAAAGGTAAATCTTTTGATAAACCTGATATGTTTTATTCTGCTAATCATTTGATCAGGATTGCTCAAAAGAAGATTTGTTGTTCTTACTGTGGACAAAATGACTTTGTTTAAAGAGAATCTGCTCATCACTGGTATGGAACTTACAGAATTACTTCTCAGAAAAGTAAACTTAAAAGTGTTAAATCTAATGAGAAGTAGATTCCTAAATCTAACCAACCAGGACCCAAATACCAGTGGGTACCAAAACCTGTTAAATCTGTTTTGCAGGAACCACAGGTTTAGGGGTAGCAAGATGATTAGTTTTTGATCAAGCCAATTCAAAACCCGGAATTTAAAGATTTTGGTTCTTGAATATTTCAGTTCAAGACCCGTTCTGAAATGTCAAAGAGTTTTGGCTTCTGATTACAACAGATCAGGACCCGATCTTAAATGTTAAAGGACTACGACTTCTAAACACATCAATTTAAGACTCGATCTTCAATGTTTAAGGATAAGGATATTTTGCAAATATCCAGGGGATCTTAACTGAATATTGTTAGTGTATTTTATTGTATCCAAGATTTAATATGAATAGTCAAAGTCTGTAAAGTCAACTAAGTCATGTTTAGTTTGTTTGTGTTGTAAGTGTTTGTATACTTTGAGTGTTTAGCCTTATGAGTGAAGTGTGTGACATATAAATAGCTTAGTCTTTAAGAGATCCTTCTAACAAGAAGCATTGTGTGATCCCAAATATTCAAGCAATCATGCACAAATATGATAACAATCAAAGAATCAAGATGAGAGAAATTGAGTCACAAGATTAGTCGTATTCATATGTCTCACAAAGAAAAAAAAACAATGACTCTGAATGAAAGTGTATATACTAAAACAAGACAAAGGAATGCTTTATATAGGGTCAAACAACATCTTGACCTCTACACAAGCTACAAGAAAAGTCAAAACAAACACTTAAACAAATTGACTCAAAACTTAACTCTAACATTCTCCCCCTTTTTGAGCAATTTGAAAAACTTTAATTAATCCACCTCTTCATGCTAGATTTTCTCAATCCCAGATACCTTTCAAATCTTTTGATTGCTTGCCTGAATCTGATTATGTCTTTGATTGCATCTATTACATTCTCAGTACAGATTCTTTCCATTTTAGGCATGTGATCATTCTCAGCTAACCTTTGCCTCTCACTCTCCTTATACTTATCCTCCAGCTTCTTTACAAATTCTTTCAAAGTTCCATCAGAGTACTTTGCTATCTCAGTTGCTCTCATAAACCTCTTCTCCCTTTTGTTTTCATTCTCATACACAACACCAAGTTCTGGCTCTCTTAGCACTATGTAGAGTGGAGTATCTTCAAGCATAGGATGAGTCATGTCAGGTGCAAGCAAATTAATCCTCCTTTGGTTAGTTTCAATGCCTAGCTGAAAATCATACAGCTAAGCATGATAGATATGCCTTCGGATAAATCTCTTGATGGAATCCAAATCAAATACTATCTCAGGATGTCTGATAGTTCTTCCTCTGAAGTCATGATACATAAAATCAATATCCCAGAAGTTTATGTTGGCAAAATCAGCTTCACTGAAAGTGTAAGTAGACAAATTCTTTCTCTGAACTTCAAACTGTGGATACCATATGCTCCTATAATGCTTCATGGTAACAAAATAAACTTGCACAATTTCATGTTTGATTCTTACTTCTTTTTGAGTTATGCTCCTTACTTTCAATATCTTGATATAATCCTTCTGGTATTCTGGTGACTTGTCATGAATTCCTAAAAGTTGAGCTTGATCAAGCTGTCTAATATAGCTCACAAAAATCTTAACTCCTTCCAAGTAAGGAACTCTTAACATTCTTCTGATTCTTTTAATCTCCTGAATAGACATACCAGATTCATCATATCCTGTAAATGGAGTAGAATCTACTGCTAATTTATTTGAAGGACTTGCTTCAGTTTGTGGAAACTCTGGCACAAGCGGTGGTTCTTTAACAAACTCCTCCTAAATATCTGGGCTTCCAGGATTTTTTTGATATGGCAATTCTTCTTCCATTTGAGTATCAGAAACATGAACATCAGCCATATGAATATCAGAAACATGATTGACAGTTGATTCAACATTCAGATTAACATTCTGCTCAGCAACATCAGATTGAACAACATTGGGATGAGAACCAAACTCACTAAATGAAGGGACAATTGGAATTACAGTGATACTTGGTTCAGGTATATGCTCATGAATAGGACTAAGATGTAGTCCCTCAGGTGTACTCTGAGAAAACATATCATTCAACGCATCTGTGTCTCTGTCCTCAAACAACTCATCAAGAACACTGGCTTCATTTTATGGAATATCTTGAGCTTTTTTCACAAACTCAGTAACTTCTACAACTTCATTATCTGAATCAAGTTCAAGAAAAACATCTTCATGCCTTTCTTCTTTCATTTTCCAATAAAGCTTATATTTTGCATGAATTTCAGCAAGAGTATCATCTTCAAGGGCTATTACATCCGGATTTGGTAGACCTGTAATCAATAGAATTTCCTGCTTTGTTGCAATCTTAGGCTTTTCAACCCTCAATCCAATACCTTCTCCAACATATAACACAATCTCCACTTGATCATTCTGCTCAGAATCATGACCAGCTTCCCTTTCCTCACCTTCAACATTTTATGTTCTCTCTTCCACCATAACTGATACACCAGATCCAGTAGCAGCTGCCTGTTTCTTCCTTTTCTTCCCCTCATGATCATTATCTGGATCATGATCATGTACTCTAGTAGAAACAACTGCCTGGGCTTTGTAAGAAGTTAGAACTACCTGTTTGATTTCAGATAAAGCAAACATAATATCAGATTTGAAAGAATTAAACTCTGAAGCACTAACCACATCTGCTGGTTGAACAGTCTGTGGCGATTGATTTTGCTGGTGGGATTGCAGAAGAGTAAGAAGATCTGCATATTTCTGAGAATCCGGAGCTTGAGATAACAACTTTACAAACAACAAAGATTTAAGCTCATCAATGGATAAATCAGCAGGTTGAGTGTTTGGAGTTTGCTAACTATGTTGTACAGGCTAAGGTTGAATAATTGGATCCTTTCCATTAAACAGACGTTTAAGACCACCAATTTCTTCCTCCACCTTCTCAAAGATACGAGATTCAACAGCCTTTAAGGAGCCGTCGAAAAGTTCCGTTGACACAAAGTAAGGGTTAGTAACTCCGGTATCACTTAGATTAACCGTTTCATGACAACTGACGAATCAATTTCATGGCATGTTTTCATCGTTGGCATAGACGTGTCGATGACAGGACTTCCATCCGATCCTTGTAGTCCGGATTACGGATCTACTACAGATGTTCCTATCGGGTCACTAAGACGTCCGATCATAGCAATCTCAAAATGTGTCCTAGGAATGACAATAAGTAAACGATATGGCACTAGACTCAACTGTGAAGAAAAAGAAGTCGAGAACGGGTGCTGCTGTTCTCTATTTTCAATACCTCGATTCTCCGAATGAGAACCTGGTAGATTTTGTGCTAATTCCCCGTGAGAACATTAAACTATATCTTTTTGAGAAGACATAGAGTGGCTACCTTGGGTGTGCGAGTGCATAAGTGGGCTGCTTATGACTTGAGCATCCGAACGGAACACATGCGACGAAGTGCTAGATGAGGTTGCCCTTATGGAAATGTAGGTATGGGTTATCACACGCTCACCATCTTCTTTTTCTACAATTGCACTCTCTCTCTCTCTCTCAAAATTTTCAACTAAATCTCCCTCGTTCCGCCTTATATCTCCAACTACCGCAGTAAGAACTGAGTCTACACGGTGTTGCTCATCCACTTCCATGGCATCAGTACCATAAAAGGGTTCAAAGACATCAGTTTCATCATCATCACCAATAACAACTTTATCGGTGTGAGTTGCAACAACTCAGCAGTTTCAACAATATTTTCATCATTAGCATCATCATCATCATCATGATCATCACCATCAGCTGATCTACCTTTAGCAGTTTCAGTATCAAAATCCGTTTGCTCATCATCTTTGGAACTAGAAGCAGAAGGTACTTCACTTATATCATTATCATTAGCTACCTATTCATCATGTGCAAGATCCAAATCATGTTCAGAACCATGACCTTCATCGACAGGAGATGTCACTATACGTGGGGTAACAACCCATGACCCTGATGCCTCTAGTCGTGGTCTCTGACCTTTTCTAGAACCCTTCTCGGAATTTTTCCTCTTCGCTCCACGTTTATGTACCCCCGAGGTATCAGAAGCCCTCACAGACTCCGCTCGCGTAGGGTTGGAGCCTTGGGTAGGGATGACCGGCTCTGGCCGTCCCATAGACTCTCTATAATCTATGACACTAGCACACTCTGGATCTGCATAGTCTAATAAAGCTTCAGGCACAGGCATGATGAAAGGAAACTCTCTCTTTTGCCTCATCAGATACCTCATTTCACTTACTGGAGCATGTGGATGATTAATCCTTTTAGGTATGTTGCTGTTACTTCTCATAATGCCTTTAACAATGAGCGTCATGAACAGTTGATAAGGAATGTAATTTGGAGCTTTTGAAGTCTTCTTGGCAACCACCTTCTCATATAGCTCAGTCCATAATATCTGAGCATAATCAATATGCAAGCCATGAACCACTGAATAGAAGAGTTTTAGAATGTGACTGTTGGCATTTTCTGATCCAAAGTTCTTGGCAGTGAGGCACTTGGTTGATCACAGAGAACAAGGTATAATAGAACGGAGGAAAATTATTCTTCTTGAAGTGGCTCACTTAAGTAAGTTGGTCTACATATCCCATGTCTCTAATGCCTCGGAGTACTTCAGCTTCAGAAGGCAACTCATCATAACTGGTTCTACCTTCCCTTGCAGTCTCAGATGGAAGACTTAAAATAAATCTCAGCCTCTCTTGTGTGAGAACAGATGTGAAGTGATCAATTTTCAGCTTGAAGATCTGAACTCTTACTCCTTTTTCCTTCATGTGGGAAACCTTGATGGTTTTCCATGCTTGCTGTACATAGAGTTCTGGAATAACAGCTTGACTAGTAAGTGCATCTCGGAGTGGGTGGTTTCTCAAGATATCCAGTACCAAAGGATCTATACGGATAGTGAACTGGAGATGATGATTGTTTGGCTGCTGTGGTTTCATCTCAGCTGGTGAGATCAAGAATAGATCAAGGTTTGCATCTTGTGGAACTTGGAAATCATATCGAGAGGATGGCATTGGGCACTATTCAGAAGCCTCCTGTACTTCTGGTGAATTCTCACCAGTCTGAACATGCTGATGTACAGTCTGATCTTCCATTTGTCCCTGAAAAGATTAAACATGAATGAACAAGGTCCAAATGTTAGTGAAAAACAAATTTCGACTATTAAAAATCACTTTTTTGAAAAATAACAAGGTAAGAATTCGCAATATAGGAATCTGCGAATTCTTGACTTAAGAATTCAAGAAATTAGAATGAATTCGCAAGAAAAAAAATTCATAAACCACTGAATTCGTATGAGCAAGATACGAATTCCTCTCTTGGAAGGATTTTGACATTTATACTCTAGAATTCGTATGATCAAATATGCGAATTCCTTACTTAAACAAAATTTGACACTGAGAGATCAAGGATTCGTATGAGACTGTAGAAATTAAGAATTCGTATAACCTTTGATTTTCTTGGAAAAGTTTTCTAAGTGTTTATAAGAACATCAAGAACTCCTTTTAAATCTTCAAACTAAACCCAAATTGTGAAATTTTGAATTTTGAATTTAAATCTTAGATAATGATTATGTGAGGATCGATTTATGATTAGAAACACTTTTAGTTCAAAGAATCTTAGATTTTAACACAATAAAATATTAATCTTGAATTTTATCAAGAACATGAAAAACATCAAGAACCCAGATTCAAAAACATCGAAAAGTCAGTTTCAAAAATCAACCCAACAATAATTAAACTAGGTCAAAATTTTAGCACATTAGGGTTCGATTTTCTTAAGTAAATAGTCCTCTAGTTCAAATTTACTCTTAGAAATTGTAATCAAGATCAAAATCAAAGAAAAGAAACAAAGTTTATGCGAGTTATTCGAATATGAACAGTCCCATAGAACTTATACTCTAAATCCAATTCAGATAGGGTTACACCTGCACAAAGACAAGATAAACAACAGGAATATAAACAACAAGAACAAAAATTACACCTTTTGAATCAAAGAAATTAAAGAAATCGAGAAGAAACGAGAAATCGCAAGTTAGGGTTTTTGAGGGTTCGTGCACTGAAAGATTTCGTAAGCTGAAGATTTCTGGAAAAAGTGAGGATTTCGTATAGAAACTTCTATTTATACCCAAAAATGAACAATACACATGGCACGATTTTATTAGTCACTCACTTTTCGCAGAGATCACTTATGCGAATTGTCTAAGAAAAATTAGACAATGTGTGTTAGAATTTGCATGAAGCAAGTATGCGAATTCTGTGTAAAACAAAGAATTCGTATAGTATTGTAATGCGAATTCTTCACATTTCGCAGATAGGGATATGCGAATTGTTAGAATTCGTATCACTCTGATGTGCGAATTCTTAAGAATTCGTGCAACACACATCTGCGAATTCCGAGGATTTCGCATGACAGTGTTATGTGAATTCTTGACTTAGCAACATTTCCAACTTAAAAAAAACATTCTAAATGAGGAAACTGGCTAATTTTGGAAACTTTTCACAAATTGTCAAAAATAGAAACTTTCCATAAATGGAAATTCTCCAAAAATGACATTTTTCATTTAATTTTAATTCCAAAACAAATTACACACACTGCACACTTACAACCCTTTTCAGATATAATGTGTAAGAAGCTCCCCCTTGACTTGATGTCCTTTTCTTCTGATTCTTTTCATGTCTTTGTTCTTTCTTGATGTATTTGTCAGTCAATTATTGTTGGCTCCCCCTTGACATGTTATGGATCTTTATGCACACTGTATGGATACGACCCCCCTACATATCTGCATACAGACAAAAAATGTTGTTAGTGTATTATTGTATCCAAGATTTAATTAGGAAAAGTCAATTCAAGATAAGTCAAACAATGTCTAAGTCAATATGAGTTTACTTAGGTGTTAAGCATGTAGTTTTAGTCCTTGGTATAAATACCTTGGTTTGTACTTAGTTTAAAGGTGGTTCTTAATTGATATATACATATGACTACGTTTCTCTCTCTACTCTCTCTCTAGAATTAACATTGTTACATCTTGTTTAGAGATCAATTCGATTTCAAATGAAATTGTATTTCCCAATCACAATCAAGCAATCTAACAATCAAGATATTGACAATATGAAGTTCTAGAGAGAGAGTGTAGAGAGAGAAAGTAATTCTGTGTTCATATATCTGACAATGTTAAATCCTCCTCTTACAATTACAACATACAAGGTATTTATACCTCATATTACACTCATATACCTATTTGACCAAGGCATATGAAACATTGACTTTTCTAGAGACATAGACTTTATTGACTTTACAGACTTAGACTTTTCCTATTAAATCTTGGATACAATAATACACTAACACATTTATTCCTTGTTTTTGGAAGTCTAAGGCTCATCAATGCTCAACCTAGGTTATCAAGTGTTGGTGTGGAGATTTCAAGTTCTTTAGTTCAAGTTCTCCTCACCTAGAAGTTTTGCTAGGGTTTAGAATAAACCCATTGTGAGTACATACTTCCTTTTTATTAAATTTTATACACATCAAAGTGCATTTTTAACTTCTAAATATCTCCTTGTATACATTTCCATTGTTGATGAGATTTTGACCAAACTTGTTGTTTTGGGAGATTTTAGGGTTTCTTACCATTTTTGTAAAATATTGATACAACCCATGTCTTGGAACTACAAATATGATTGTTGTCTCATTTGGAAGAGTAAATGTCCAACTTATGGCTTTTAGCCAAGTTTATGTTTTAAACATATTATGGGTATTTTGGTTGAAAGTAGTATTTCGGGAAAAGGAAATAAATGGTTTAAAATGAGATAGTTCATGTTTACATTAAAATGGTTTTACATATATTTGGAAATGAGAAAATAGCTTATGATTCATGTTTGAGCTTGGTATTTTCTCATCAGCAGTTAACCATAAAAATGTGATTTGGGAACTAAATGGTATTATGAACTATATGTTTGATGATAGTTGATCACAAGTGTTATTGTGACAAGTCTAGACTATTACTAGTGGATCTATAGGTATAGAGTCGATATATTATTTGGGGATAACTCCCGTATGTAGCTCGTTAATACATTAGACCCTAGAGGGCAACTTGGTACGGTTATGTGGGACCGGTTACTAGCCGTGGGTCATAAATGTAAATCCTAGTGAATGAGCATGACTAGGGATCATTGGGTGCCATCCCCCACATCTTAGTACGAACCGGTGTGTTCGTGGCCTTGATCCTAGTATGGTAAGCTCAAAACTTGGAAAGTGGCTTACTTTGTGTTTCTCCACCATCCTTGGAATTCGGGTTTTTCCCGTCATCCCAAGATGAAGTCTGGGCCGGAAGGTCACTATGTGCTTATCAAATCATTTACATGAACGATTGACGAAAACAGTTTAATTATGTTGCAATGATTTCTTATTACTATCTTTCATATAAACTGTATGTTCTCACTAGACTTTAAGCCTAACACTTTTTCTCAAATGATGTGTATAACAGGTTCCCTTAGCGGCGTCAAGGGGTTGAGAGAGGTGCGTGGTCTCTTGAGGGCATTTTTAGAGGATAGATATTTTGGAAGCTTTAGCATTTAAAACAATTATTCATTTTGGTATTGGGTTGACAACCTATGTAATCTAGCTAGATGTGGTTTAGATTAGTTTGTTGTCGTTTCCCCATACATCATTATAGGTTTTGTAAATGCTCTCGCTTTTACCCTTTATGGGTGGTTTGCCCCCTTTATAAACGTTATATCGCCAAATTTTCAATTTTCAAAATTACCCGAATTTTTAGGGTGTTAAATAAACTCACTATCTAGGGTTTGTAAGTAAAACCCTAAAAATGAAGGTGAAGTCTTGAGGTTGAAGATGAAGAAGAGGAGATGGTAGATCCTTGAACTCTAGACATCTAAGCCCCAAACTTGAAGATTTGAAAGGAAGTAGCAATAAATGGACCTAGGTTGGAATAAATGAGGAGGGAGGAGAAGAGAGCGATTTTGGGGAAGATTTTGGTGAGTTGTGAGACTTGGGTACGAAATCCCTATTTAATTCGAACAGAGGTCGCGTCTAGACCCGCGCGGTAGGGTGCGCCAAGCACTGGAGGTGCAAGATGACAGAGCCCCGTGTGGTTCGTGACGTAGTCCAAGCCGCGCGGAACACTGTTGATCCCTATTCTCTAAATTCAGCCAAAGCGAAAACCCCTTGGATTGGACTTTAATTCAAGACACAGATCAACTCAAATTCTAAATAACAAACGAAGCATACATTTTGGGTAATATGCACTTACTCCGAAATCGGAGTGTTACACACCGTAAGTCTATAACGCACAAACGTAGAAAAAACTGGGATTTGTTAGGGTTTTATAGTGCAACAATTTCTCTCCATGATTTTTCAATGGCATTGGACCCCGTTAGAACTATAGACGAGGAAGAAGAGATAGAACTTTCAGGGCATTGGCCGGAATCTCGGTCGACATGAGACTAAACGCTCCCGACCAACTAAGACCAGAGCAATGCCCAAAGGGATACTTCATTTTATACGAATATACCTTCAAAGTAGGGTTTACATGGCCCTATTCTCCTTTATCGAGGTCATTCATATCGACCTTCAATCTTTCTCCGGGGCAGATGATGCCCTAGTTCTGGAGAATCGTTCAAGTGATTGAACGATTGACGGTTGATTGGGCATCACCCTTCAACCGCCATGTCCTCCTCTTGGCCTACACGGTCAATCCAGAGGTCAATAACCGATACAACCTCTTCTCTCGATACAGCCTCTTCTCTCGATACAGAGGGGCTCGTACCTTGGTCCAAGCCACTACGGTCAATGATCGCAAGTGGAAAATTAGGTACGTGTTAAAATTTGTACTTTGTCGCCAGTTTTGAATATGCATCTAATGTTTTGTGTTTTACATGACAACCATCAACTTCACAGAGATTGGCCCTCTCGATGATTCCTCATAGAAGATCGAGAGGTTCCTTGAGTTCAGCATCGAGAAACGTTCCTTTTTTACCCAGTTGTTGGACGACGAAGAGGACGACGACGACGTGACCATTATAGAGGCGTCTAAGGCCTCGATTGTGAGGGAGGAGAAGAGAGAAGGAGAGGAAGAGAGAGAGGAAGGAGAGATGGAGGGTAAGTTTTTTGGTCTTTTCTTGTAAATAGTGAGTTTTATGGGTCGTGACTTACGGTTTTGATTTTTTTTTTGGTTAGGTGGTCCTTCGGATAAGACGACGTCAGCCCTCTCCAAGAAAGAGGTCCTAGCCCAACTTACCCGCAAGGGCATGGAAAAAAGAAAAGTCCCCTCGGCCGCTGAGCCAGGGGAAAAAAGACTATGGTGGTTCTCCCAAGGGAACCATCTTCAAAGGTTGAAGACCCACCGGTGGTCGTCAGTCAGGCGACTATGATGACGCCTCTGGGTGTGTCAGAGGCGACCCCTATCAACTCGGCACCGCCATCGACCATGGAGATCCCGCTGTCGAAATACAAGATGAAAAGTCCTTTGTGTCGAGGAGGATCCTGACGTCATGTCGGTTAACTTTAAGTTTCTGATTGACATTATGGCGGATAACGTTTTAGAGTGGAGGAAAATTTTCCCGCACCTTAGCAACTATGTCCTCCCGATGTTCCAGGACCGCTTCAAGGACGTGACGGTGGACGACACGGGATCAAACGTCGCAGGGCTCTCCTTCATGGTAAGTATCATTTTTTGTTAAATTATTTACTTTTGTGATTCTAACCAGTTGTCGTGTGTTTCAGGCTTTCCATGCCTCTCTTTTCGTCTATTCCAGGATAAAGGACATATGAAGACTCCTGTCGAAAGCTCTCGACAGGGAGAAGAAGGCATTGGAGAGAGAGAAGGTGGCGGTCACCCGGGATAAAGAATTCTCCACACGACTTGACGATGCGCTTATCCATCTAGAGGTCACGGGGCACGAGAAGGAAGAGCTTCGGGTTGTCTGAAGAAGCCCTCGACAAAGTTAAGTAGGCGGCAGAGGTCGAAGCGACTAAGGTATCCCTGGTTGCGAATGAAAAAGAATCTGGGGACCTTAGGTCGAGGTTAGGAGTGGCGGAGGAGGAGATTGACAGGCTAAAAGACGAGTTGGTGTCCATTGAGGCATTTCCTCGTCTCACAGCCCGATCAGCGATCATGCGTTGCCATCTAGCGGGGATGGATCCCCTGGTGTCAGCTTCTGAGGAGTTAGCTTACTTCCTCAAAAGTGTCGGAGCTGAGACAGATCATGTATGTTGGTCATTGTAATGCCTGAGTTAATAATCGTTGATCTTTTTTGTTTTTGAAAATCTAGATGCAAATAGTAGGAAGAATGCTCTATCTAGAAAGGAAAATGAAATCAATCAAGGTGCAAATGGCACCTCATGACAAGAAGAATAAAGAGATATTTGTGGCAGCAAGGTGTTTCATCATTATGTTTCCCTTTTTCTTCATTTACATTATAACCATTTCATTGAAGTGGTAATCAATTGCAAGGATTAAATAACCACTTCTCAGTCCTTCCAATATTGTTGCTAAGAATAAAATGTATTTATTTATGTAGTTTTATCTTGCAACTCAAATTACAAACCAAGTTCAAATTTGTTAAGTTTCTTTGTTTCTCTTTTGGTTCCTTAGTTGGGATCTTAGACCGGTAATTTTAATATTGTTCCAAGAAAACTTACGTTGAGGCAATCTGTTTTGTTGTGAAACATCTTATCCCTATGTGTGTGTAGAGATGGCCAAGAGGGACCGATTACGCTGGATTGGGAAAGATTAAGTCCTCGTCGTTAAGTCCATTTACCATTTGGAGAACCGGTCTTTTTCGACAGTCAAAAAATGTCTGACATGACCAATTAAAAATGATCGATTGGTAAACATAATTATAAAATAATTATTTATTAAAAAGTTTAGTAGAAAATGCATTTTTAAACGTTTAGTTGTAAAAGTAAAAAAGTATTTAGTTAAATGTAAACAAAATTATAATATTGCAACGTATAGTTTTATAAGATTTTATCAATTTTGATGAAAGTGCATATTGAAAAAGAAGTTTATACGAAAAGATCATTAAAAGAAACAAATTAAAAAATATTTTGGCGGTCAAAGGATTGGTTAAACCAGGTTGTATCAGTTATGTGTTCAACTTAAGGCCCAACCTAGGACGGATTTAGGCCCGAATTTTGGCCATCTCTACGTGTATATATGAATCTATGATTATGTGTAACCCTTGTATTTAGTTGGAGTTTAATTTTTCGCTAAGTTGACCACAAACTAATATAAATTATAAATTGTATCTTTGTGTTTTTTTAAGTTGACTGACTAATATAAATTATAATTTGTATCTTTGGTCACGAAGGCCGTTTAGTGACCAATATTTGGGTGGTCATTTTTCGTCAATAAAAATCCGTCACTAATTTGCATTAGTGATGAAATACGAAAATGGTCGATCACTAATGAGTGACAAAGTTATAGTGGTCACTATGTTTATGATGACTAATCTAGTTACTAAATATTGTCACTAATCCATTAAATTAGTAACGAAAGTTTGTGACCACC
Organism: Arctium minus; assembly: GCA_954870635.1. NCBI lineage: Eukaryota > Viridiplantae > Streptophyta > Magnoliopsida > Asterales > Asteraceae > Arctium > Arctium minus. The sequence goes on along the minus strand of OX941081.1, from coordinate 82,193,420 downwards.
ATGAAGTAGGTCACTAATTGGATTCAAGACAACAACTACGTTAAATATAAGGTCATTGACATTAATGGCTTTTAGAGACCAAAAAAAAAAGTGGTTGCTATTTAAGAAAATATGATACAAAAATAAAAATTGTCACTAATTTCTACTCTACTTTTTATTCCTATAACATTAAAACCTACTCATATGTAACAATGAAAGTCTAAAATATTAATTTCAATTGCTAAACATGTAAGACCCGGTTTTAAAATAAAACGTATAATTATTCTTACCCGAATTTAACCGTAATTAAAAATAGCAAACAAAGATAGTTAAGGGTTAAAGTTGTCATTAACCTAAACTCTTTATATATATATATATATATATATTATATTATATATTAACATGTCAATTATAGATTGTAGAGGGATTAAAGTCATCAAATCATCAAACTCATTATAATTATAATTATAATATATATATATATATATATATATATATATATATATATATCTCATAATAGTGAAGAGTAAATTACAATCTATCGTCCCTGCTCATGAAATTCTCCACCGCCATATTCATCCAACATTCTCTCTCTCTAAAAATCATACTTCTCTCTCTAAAAATTCTCTCGATCCGTCGAAGAAATAATTACATATTTGGAATCCACTCTTGGAGACCTTCCTAAAGGTATAAATTTCTTCTTAAGTTATTTTAAGTTGATAAGTTAGGGTAGTTGAAGTTGTGTTAGAGCATATAATGTTGGATACAAGATCAAGAAGACTGAAGGTCAAAGTGTAAGAAGTCAAAGCTGAGAAAGTCAACACTCATCAAAGTTAAAGTCTTTGTAATAAAATGTCAAAGTCAATGTCTTTGTATTTTGTTTTTCCTTTGTAATTGTTTGGAGGTATAAATACCTTCTTGTAATTGTATTTCATTAGATTTGTAACTAACATAATTGAATTCAGAGAGAGAGAGAATATGTTAGAGAGGGAAAGAGAGTTCTAGAGAGAGAAAGTTGTAATCATTGGATTTGAAAGTTAATCAAACAGGTAATTGATTGAAATTCTGTTTATGTTTGATTTGTTTACATTTAGAAACTAGAATCTGGGCACACAATTGGTATCAGAGCAGGTTCAAAGTGAAATCAGATCATGAAATCCAAGAAAGTGTTGACTCGTCACTGTTCTTGAGCAGAGAATCAAGTTTTTGATTTTTAATGTGTTTTTGGAGCAGAATTTGATTAGGATTTGTTCAAAAAGTGTAATAGATCGAGTCTATGTACTTTAATTTCAGAATTGCACTGTAATTGACTTGTAATTTTGGTTTTTGTCGATTTTTTTTTCACGAGTTAACACACTGTTTCATCATTCATTCTGTAGTGTGAATGTTTGCTTGTGAAATTCTTAAGTTGTAATCGGTTCTAATATTGTAATCGAGTATCAATACAAAGTTTCAAGACAATTGGACAGGGTTTGGATCGATTTCAGTGAGAAAAGTTGATATTTGGTCGATATTCTGCAGAACGCGCTAGATCTCCAGAACGTGCAAGTTCATCGATCAAACGTGCAAGATTCATCCGCAAGAACGCGCAAGTCGAAGGATTGATTTTGGTCTCAAACGCGCAAGGAGTTATCTGCGAGTTCTAGAAACTCGGTAATCGAAGTGTGCGAGTTTGGAAAAGTTGGAAATTTTTCTAAGGATCAGAAGGCGCACGTAGTGGTTAGCGAGTTCTTCAAACGCGCTAATCGAAGGGTGCGAGTTTGGAGAGAAACAGTGATCTGCGAGTTCACTCAACGTGCGGGTTTGAAATTTCAGGAAAATTTCTAAGTGTGGAAACGCGCAAGTATAGCTAGCGAGTTTGATTCAAAACGCGCAAGCTTTGACAAGCGAGTTTCAGAGGGAATAGTCACTTGCGAGTTTCAATATGAAGCGAGTTTGGTCGATCTGCGAGTTTCAGCAAGTTTATTTGGTCTGCGTGTTTATCAGAGAATAGGGATTTGCGAGTTTCAGCGCCTACGAGTTCAATAGTGACTTGCGAGTGTTGATACTTAGTCAAATTTTTCATAATTTCTGATTTTTTCTAAATTTCAAGATTTTTCTTGTGATTTCATATTTTGGACTAACGATCAGTTCTAGTTTCTTATTGATATATTTTTCAAACAGGTTTAAACAAGATGACTTCAAAAGATGCACTTTCAATTGGTACTGATGTCAAGCCTCCTGTTCTGTTTAAAGGAGAGTATGAGCAAGTGAAGGATAGATTCCTGGATTTCATAGACCGACATGCAAATGGGGAAAATATTCTGCAGTCAATTACAGATGGTCCTATGAAACCAATCATAGTTCAAGTACCTGCTGATGATGATTCATCTGATAGTGGACATGGTGATGAGGAAAAATAACAAAAGACAAAACCAGTTAAAGTGGATGTCTCACAGTATTCTGAAGAACAGAAAAGCCGTTACAAAGCAGACAAGCAAGCAAGATCTCTTCTATTCAAAGCATTCCTAATGAGAATTACATCAAAATTGATAACTACAAGGATGATGCTAAAAAGATGTGGGATCAATTACAAAAGATGATGATGGGATCCAAGGTAGGGAATCAGATAAAAGTGGCTAACTGCATCAATAGCTACGAGGAATTCAAAGCGAAAGAGAATGAGAGTTTGGAAGACACATATGAACGGTTTACTTTGCTTCTGAATGAACTGACGAAGAACAAAGTGACAAAGAAGCAGCTGGAAAACAATGTCAAATTTCTGAGTATCCTACGACCTGAATGGAAGAAACATACACGTAGGATGAAGCAGATGAAAGACTTGATTGAAATACCTCTTCACGAAGTCTATGAGACTCTGAGGCAAAATGAAGAGGAAGTTGAGGAGAAAAGAGCTGAAAAGAAGAATGCAGAAAAAATTCCTGATTCTATTGTTTTGGTAGCTGGAGAGAAAAAGAAAGAAAAGAAAGAGAAGAAGAAAAAGAAGAAAGTGATTACAAGTTCTGAATCTGAATCTGAATCAGATGGTGATGATGGAGAAAGTCTGAAGCAAGCAATGTTGTTGCTAACCCGTGCCTTTCAAAAGAAATTCTACAAAAAACCGGGATCAAATTCTCAACGATATTCTTCATCAAGTTCTAAGAATCACGAGCACCGAGAAAGGGTGGAAGGAAGGAGATATGAAGAGAACAGATATGTTGAGAAGAAAGCTGATGAAAGGAAGAAGTTTGTGAATGACTACACTGTTGCCGAAAATCCAGCAAGTGATCCAGTCAAATGCTACAATTGTGGCAAGATTGGTCATTTTGCAAAAGATTGTAGAAAGACAAAAGTTCGTAATTCTCAGTACTATCAGAATAAGTTGCTATTGGCCAAACAGCAAGAAGGTGGCATTGCATTAATGGTTGAAGACGAATTTTGGTTGGATCATTCAGATGGTGAAGAAGAAGAGAAAGAAGAAGTTGCTCATCTCTGTCTAATGGGAAAAGAAGCTAAGTATGATGAGTCAGATGACGAGACGGCTGATGAGGTAATAAACTTAAGTCAAAAAGATTTCATAACCAAAATGGAAGCTATGATGGTTGATCTTAATGATCTTCAAGTGAAACTGAAGAAAGAAAAAGAAAGAGTTGCTAAAAGAAACAATAAGATCTTTGAGCTTAATAAGTCTGTTATTGGGAACAAAGATCTAATTGATTCTTTACGCAAGTCTGCTTCTGATTCTAAACTTCAAGTAGATTGTTTTGAAAAGAAGATTTCTGATTTTGAAGTTAAAATTTCTAAGTATGAGTTTGAGAAAAGAGAATCTGCACTAACTGTTCATAAATTGCAGGTTGAGAACAAGCTTTTGAATAAGAAGGTAAATGGTCTGGAAGCCAAACTATATGCAAGAGGCCAAACAGATCAAACCATTTTTCTTAATGCACCTAACGAAGAGGCTGATGTTAAGGAAAAATGGGGACTTGGTTTTCAAAACCCTCATTACTTAAAGAAAGCCATCAGAAAACAACCGGCACTTTATAATTTTGATTTTTTTGCTTGTGCTGGTAAACATACTCATTTAAAACCCAAATTTCTTACCAAATTACCAAAAGAAGTTGAGGCCAAAGAAACTGAAAATAGAAAGAATGTAAAGAAAATGAAGCTACCATTTAATTATGCAAAATTAAATGATAGTTATCTTTCAGAAACACCAAAAGTTCTTTCAAACGACTATTTTGCTAGTTATTCTGTTTCTGAGATGGAGGCAAAACCTTATATTACAAAAGTCTATGTTCCTCCACTCGTTCTGGAAAGCAAAATAGTTGAACTTGAAAATGTTTTATCTGATGAAAAACTTTTGGTTGATATTCAACAAAGTGTATTTTCTACAGTATTAAAGAACACGGTTTTTCAATATACATCTACAAAGTGTTCTAAAGTTACTGAGGCATCTCAAACTTCGTCTGATAATTTTGATGACTTATTTGAGTCTGCAAATGACTTTCTTAATTCTGATGATGGGTGCATAGAAGAAATTGATATGTTTGACTTCAATGCTTCTCTTCCTGATCATTCTACTTGTCTTAAAAATGAAAAAGTGTTACCAAGTGGTGTTAATATTGATGAATCATCAACTAAGGTTGGTGAATCAGTTTCTGTAACTGCTGATTACTATTCTCAAGGTAAGAAACATAAGAAACAGCGATTAAAGAAAGAGAAATACACTGGTACACAAAAGAAAACTCAGTCTCAGAAATCTGCTTTTCCTAATAAATCTAAATCTTTTGTTTCAGATATAAGCAAGAAAAGGTCGAAAGCTCGAATTGAATGGCTACCAAAACGGAAGGATGATGGGATAGCTGGATCAGTTTCTGATATTTCTTGTTTTATATCTGTTAGTAGTGATTCAGATGTAGTTGGTCAATGTGCTTCTCATAAACAAAACCTTGTAACTTCTTACAAGCGTTATTCAATAAAGCAATTGATTCAATTATCTTCTATTACTACTAAATATCATCATAATTATCGGCGAACTGATTTTGCTTATTCTCATAATTATTCTGATTGGTATGGATCTTATCATGTTTATTATTCAAGATCAAATGTTTTTAAAAGTTTTCAAAGAAAAAGAGGATCCATTTTCAAATGGATACCAAAACCATGTGCTAATATGTTAGGACCCGTTTTTAAATGGGTACCTAAAGTTATTGTTTCCTGATTTCTCTTGCAGACCCGGCATATGTGGTACTTGGATAGTAAATGTTCCAAGCATATGACTAGGCAAAAAGCTTTATTGTCTAACTATACAGAGAAATTCAGTGGAAATGTCAGATTTGGAAACGATCAGCTTTCACCTATCTTAGAATATGGTGACATTATTCAAGACAACATAAAGATCAGTAAAGTGAGTTATGTTGAAGGCTTGGGGCACAACTTATTCAACATTGGTCAATTCTGTGATAAAGGGTTAGAGGTCAACTTCAAAGCTAAGAGATGTTCGGTTCATACGGAAGATGGCAATGAACTCTTAGTCGGAAATCAAAAGACGAACCTCTATACCATCAACCTTTCAAAGGTACATAACGACAATCAAGTTTGCTTGATGACAAAGGCTTCATTGCAGCAAAGTTGGCTCTGGCACAGACGTTTATCTCACTTGAACTTTCGTTATATCAACAAGCTGGTTAGTGGAAAATTGATAAAAGTACTTCCTGAGCTGAAATACGAGAGAGAACACTTATGTGCTGCATGTGAGAAGGGTAAGATGAAGAGAGCTCCGCATAAACCGAAGCCTGAACCAAGCACTAGTTCTCCGTTAGAATTGTTACATATGGATTTGTGTTGTCCAATGAGAACTCAGAGTTTGGGTGGAAAGAAATACGTGTTGGTTATTGTGGACGATTACTCAAGATACACATGGGTCAAATTTCTTCAATCAAAAGATGAGACTCCCGAAGTTCTCATTACTTTCTTAAAGACGACCCAGGTGAAAATGCATCGACAAGTCAAGTTTCTTCGAACGGACAACGACACAGAGTTCAAAAACAAGATAGTTGAAGAATATCTCGAATTGGTCGGGATATCACATCAGTACTCTGCTGCTCGAACGCCTGAACAAAATGGAGTAGTCGAAAGGCGAAATCGGACGCTAGTCGAGGCCGCTCGGACTATGCTTATCAAATCGGACTTACCTCTATTCTTGTGGGCAGAAGCTGTGTCGACTACATGCCATACTCAAAATCGATCCCTGATACACCGCCGTTTTCAAAAGACTCCATATGAGCTGATCAACAACAGAACACCAACAATCAAGTATTTTCACATATTTGGGTGTAAATTTTTTGTGCTTAACGACAGAGAGAGTCTGAATAAATTCAGTGCTAAGGCGGACGAGGGTATCTTCATTGGTTATTCTTCAACATCGGCAACATATCGTGTTTATTTGAAGAAGTCAAAGACAGTTGTCGAAAGCGTTAATGTAACATTCGATGAAGATATGGCTTCTGAACAACTCAGTTCAGAACCCGTGATCACAGGAGTATTAGCTTCTGGACAGATCAGTCCAGAACCTGTTTCTACAAAGCAAAATTCGGATAACGCTTCTACTTCTATTTCACATTTAACTGATTTAGATTTGTTATTTGAATTCTTTTATGATGAGTTTCTAGGTTCTAATGTATCTAAATCTGCTGTGACTGACAGGTGTGAAGACACAAGTTGCAATCATCCAGTCATTTCAGAAGTTTTAACTGAACTTGTATCCCCCGTTTAGTCAGAAACTCACATTCCATCAATTACTCCTACAGTTGAAGATACACAAGTAACTGATGAGCCAAAAGTAACTGTTTCAGTTGGGAGTGATACATTGTCTACTCAACAGCCAGAGTCTGTTGTTCCAACTGATACTTCTGCACCTGAAACTTCAACTGCAAACCTCCCTTCTATTATTCAAACTAAAGAGCCTGATAGTGGATTTTTAGATGATGATCATGTTCAAACTTCATCTACTCCACTACCTCATGAGCATCGCTGGACCAAAGAGCATCCATTACATCAAGTAATTAGAGATCTCAACAAGCCTGTACAAACTAGGTCAGCGACTCTTAATCAATGTATGCATTACTCATTCCTTAGCAAGATAGAGCCCATGCGAGTATCAGAGGCCTTAGCTGATTCGGATTGGGTATCTGCTATGAAAGAAGAATTAAATCAGTATGAAGCCCTGAAGGTCTGGAGATTAGTTCCAAAACCGGAAGGTAAATCCGTGATTGGCACTAAATGGGTATTCAAAAACAAGAAGAATGAAGATGGTATCGTCATAAGGAACAAAGCTAGACTTGTTGCCAAAGGTTACCGACAAGAGGAAGGGATAGACTACGATGAGACGTATGCTCCAGTAGCGCGTATAGAAGCAATCCGCATGTTTCTAGCCTACGCAACTCATAAGAATTTCACAGTCTATCAGATGGATGTGAAAACAACCTTTCTGAATGGCATTCTTAAGGAGGAAGTATACGTGTCTCAACCGGAAGGGTTCGTCAATCCAGATAAGCCAGATCATGTCTACATCTTGGACAAAGCCCTGTATGGTTTAAAACAAGCCCTTCGAGCATGGTATGATGTTCTATCTAAATTCTTGGTCAAGTCCGGTTTTTCCAAAGGTAAGATAGATACCACTTTGTTCATCAAAAAGGAAAAAATCGATATCATCCTTATTCAAATATATGTTGATGATATAATATTTGGCTCTACTAATCCTAAATATTGCAAAAACTTTTCTAACCTCATGGTGTCACGTTTTCAAATGAGTATGATGGGAGAGATGAATTTCTTTCTCGGATTACAAGTTAAACAGTTTTCAACGGGGATTTTCATTAACCAATCTAAGTACATTTTGGATATTCTTCGGAAGTACAAAATGGAAAATTGTAAACCAATTGGAACCCCGATGGCACCAGGTACTAAAATTAGCACTGATCCTTCGGGTAAAAGTGTTGATGTTAGAACTTATAGAGGTATGATAGGATCGTTAATGTATCTTACATCAAGTAGGCCAGACATTATGTTTTCAACATGCTTATGTTCTAGATATCAGGCTACTCCTAAAGAATCCCATTTGGCTGCTGTCAAAAGGATTTTTAGGTATCTTAAGGGGACTGCAGATCTTGGTCTGTGGTATCCTAAGGATACTGGTTTTCAACTGACTGCCTATTCAGATGCAGATCATGCAGGTTGCATGTTGGACAGAAAGAGTACTTCAGGTCACATTCAATTTCTTGGAGACAAGCTCGTTAGCTGGTCATCAAAGAAACAATTATGCGTTTCCACATCGTCTGCTGAAGCAGAGTATGTAGTTGCTGCCAGTTGCTGCTCTCAAGTTCTATGGATACGAACACAGCTGCGAGACTATGGATTCAAGTTTGATAAAATTCCAATATATTGTGACTCAAAGAGTGCAATCGCGATATCTGCTAATCCTGTTCAGCATACGAAAACCAAACACATTGACGTCAGGTGTCATTTTATAAAAGATAATGTCGAAAAATGAACAATTGAACTTTATTTTGTAAAAACAGATTATCAGCTTCCAGATTTATTTACCAAACCATTAGATGAAAAGAGATTTAATTTTCTTGTCTCTAAGCTTGGTATGTTAAATCTTAAGACATAATCGGTTGTTACCTAATAAAGTTACGTATTGTTATTTTTCATAATTTTCTTTATCTTTATGTCTGAAGGATATCTGCACTTTAATTGTTTGCTCATGATCTCAGGGGGAGTAAGAGAAGAATTTTAGATGATTTACATACATTTGAGGGGGAGCATAACTAATTTCTGCATTTTATTTTACTGACAAAATTTTTGTGATGCATGATTTTAGGGGGAGCTTATAAGTCAAGTCAAAAGGAGTAAGACTATGATTTCTGATTATTTCAAATCAGAACTCGTACTTTAATCGTTTTACTGCTTTATGTCTTTTATATTTGAATAATTTTGTGAATAAAGTTGCTTTGACTAGACTTTGAGACTTATGCAGGATGAGAGAAGATGACACGATCATATCTTAATAACTTCAGCTTGACTTCATGAGATTTAAGATTGCGCAGAAAGGTAAATTTTCTTATCTTAATCTCAAATATATCTGAAAGAAGGACAACTTTCAGATATAGAAAACATGTTCTGAAATGTTCAAACCACTTCCCGATTTTTAAACATATTTTATAATTTGGATGTGTGATTTTAAATGTTTTCATTTTATTTTTGTGCTTAAATGATAAATAAACCGTGTGTTTCCAAAGATAAATACTTACGTATTGTTTTTTCTACATACTTTCAAGTATTCACACACATCGGTTTAATTTTTGATCAAATTGTTCTTACCATGTCTCTAAATTGAAACAAATTTACGATGGTAAGACACCCCGCTTGTACTTTAAAGAATTTTGAGCGATATTTCATTTCGAAACGTCATTTCAAGAATGTCTATATTTTTGTTTCGTATAGACAATATCCGTTGTTTTTGACCTTAAGCTTTGATTGCTATATCATTCATTTCTGATCATTTTCATACAATGTCAGATTTTCAAACAAGTCTTTTGCATTCATATTCATTCATTCAATCTACTTGTTTGAAAATACTTCAATGTTTAAAAATGTTCATATCTTCATGATTATATTCTGAGCATATCAACATCTGACATTTGTATATGAGCTTTAACTAATAAAGTTAAACCATTTGAGCAACAACATGCTTTCTAGGATTATATGGGTTCTTTGTGCTAGGACTTAACTGAACTTCTATGAAATCACGTTAACCAGTGATTTCTACCCAAGAAGTTAATCTATAGAGACTGAGTGTGAGGAGTCTAAAAGAAATGAGTGTGGGTGTGATGAGGTAAAATGTAAAGGAGAGTTTGGTTAGTAGTGAGCTTAATGATCAAAAGAAAGAGGGTGTGAGATCAGAGTAAAAGAATATCAAACTCTGCACCAACTACTTTCTGAGTCGGGCAGCCACATTACTAATGCTTCACAATTCTTTCATGAACATTATTGAAACAGGCAAATAGCCCATGCCAACTCTTGATCAAACCCCACCATCTACTCATTTTCTTCTCAAAAAAAAAAATGTTTCACATTTTCAAGGGGACGCAACACATATGCTATCTGGTTTTCATTTGGAAAATCTGGATATTGAAAAAGAAGGAAGTCTGCCCCACCTTCGCACTTCAATCATGCACATTGAGTCTGTGTTTATCTACTGTTGTCTCAGTGGTTTACACTATGTTGAGCCTTAAAAAGCAATTAAGTCGTGATTAATTCTTTCTATACTTGTACGAACACACAAAGAATTCGTTTCTTTGTCATAACATTCATAGAAATTGCCTTTGTGGTGTTTCGATGATTGGATGGAAGCCCTGGGGGAGTGAACATCAAAAAGATCCTTTATATTGTGTATTCGTTACACACAGTGACTTCATGTTACTGACAGGCATTTTAACTGATTCATTTGTTGATTCAGGAGTTACATGTTCTTATTTTGTCTAGATTTGAAAAGATCTGGATGAATACTTGGCTATGAATCACAGAATCAGAGGCTCTGATTGACAGATCAGAATGGTCAAAGACATTTCTTGGAAGAAAAGTTTTGATGATATAGATGCTCAAATCATCAAAAAGGGGGAGATGGTATCAAGAAATGATAAAGTTTTGAGAGATGATTTTCAGAAATGTCCAAGTCAGAAGATTCAAAGTAAAGATTTGAAGAAGATCAAAGAATTTCTGAAGATATGCTGATTTTTGAGGAAATTTTCTTTGAAGTTTATTTGCTAAAGTAATCCGAGCTGATTCTAAAGATAATTTCTTTCCAAAGCCTGAAAGTGTTTTGTGAAAGTTTTGAGAAGGTTGTTAATCATTTGAAGACAGTTTTGGAAAGAATACCGTCAATAAAAAAAGGGAGATTGTACTGACAGAGCTTAAAAGTGAAGACTGAATTGCTAGATATTTTAACAGTAATCTTGAATCCAAAGGGGGAGATTCTTAGAGCATATATATGTTGGATACAAGATCAAGAAGACTGAAGGTCAAAGTGTAAGAAGTCAAAGCTGAGAAAGTCAACACTCATCAAAGTCAAAGTCTTTGTAATAAAATGTCAAAGTCAATGTCTTTGTATTTTGTTTTTCCTTTGTAATTGTTTGGAGGTATAAATACCTTCTTGTAATTGTATTTCATTAGATTTGTAACTAACAGAATTTAATTCAGAGAGAGAGAGAGAATACGTTAGAGAGAGAAAGAGAGTTCTAGAGAGAGAAAGTTGTAATAATTGGATTTGAAAGTTAATCAAATAGGTAATTGATTGAAATTATGTTTATGTTTGATTTGTTTACATTTAGAAACTAGAATCTGGGCACACAAGTTGGTTGGTACATTATACTTTGATATTACGAAGTTATAATCAAATATATGTATAGGAATGTTTGTTTTTGTCAAAATTAAAAACGGGTAAAGTTTAGAATCAAATGGTGATATTTATATCTAGATGTTTAACTGCACACCAAGTGATCGGTTTAATGTTTAAGAGAATATAATTTTGTGATTAAGCTTAGAATAATAAGCTTTGAGTTTTAGGTTATGCGATTAATAATAATTGATGGTTTAAATAGGCAATCAATCGAGTTAAGCTTCGTTGTGAGTATCAGTTGATCAGGTGTTACATCTCAATTCGATCAAGGTACGGATTCAATCTTCTTTGATACGGGAATGACCATTTGATGTGGTCATTTCATCCACAAGATTCAATATGAATCCAAATATACACAAAAGTGGGTATATGCAGTGGTTATCCGAAATATTTTTTTTCAACTCTTGATCAGTTTTATTTTCAGTTGTTGTGTTTTGATTATATAACATGCTTTTAATCCGTTTGTAATTCCTTTTATGGATTTTGCCAGATAACGAACTTATATCGGATATGAGTTTATATGTCTTAATCCAATTGCTCATTACATGAACTTGTATGTGAATTTCCGAAATCAAGATATGTTGAGAAATTAGAAACTCTTTTTGAGTTATGCTTTGATTCAATGAAATTGAATTTCGATTTGGACTTTGTTTTCCGAACACCGAACTTTGGGGCACCTTTATCTGGGATGCTACCATAGTGGCTAGAAAGACTATGGCGTCTTCAACGAATGGTACAAAGTACCCAGCCTTTACGGAACAGGCTACCCGAGGGCGTATGGATCGATCCTAGATTTAGTTCCAGAACTTGAGGTCGTGGTTAAATCTACGGTGGGACTTAGGCGGTGTGTGACTGTACCCCTAAATTCCAACTGTCCGGTTGGTTTGGCCGACCATCGGACAACGTGTCCTTGTTGCACGGAATTAAGAACTTATATGAATTGAGACTTTGATGTTGACTTTTGTTGTTGTGGATTTGTAGTTGTTTTCGAATTATATTTCGGATCATCATGATTACGGTTTATTAATTCATGGAATGTATATATTTCAACCAAGTTGTTTTCAATGATTGATTTATTTTCATTGTACTTAATTTTATTGAATTGTTATTTGGATTACTGTTATTTTTTTTATATTATCCATTCACTGAGCATGTCGCTCAGCCGTGTTTTTGTTTTCTGACACGGCAAGATCGAAGTGAATTTTGTGGGGATGGGACTTGAGATCGAGCGTGATATTTTGGAGTTTTTAGACTCACCTTATTTTATAACTTTCTAAGTTTATAAAGACTCTTTTTGAGGTATGATAACTTGGATTGTAATATATGTTTAGAGTTTATTAATAGCTCTGAATTTAGCTGTGTATTTATGTTAAGTCCCGTTTGTGACATCACCCATTCCGGACCACGGGGACGGGGGATGTTAAAAATATGGTATCAGAGCATAGGTATCGACCTGTAGATTTACTAGGTTTGACCTGTGAGGATTGGGTAGACATTAGAATGGGTAGACTAGAATTTAATTCTATTTACAGATTTCCAATCCCATAACTCTTTTGAATTCTGATCTTGATATTGTTCGTGTTAGAATGTCGAGACGTGGTCGCCCACGTAAGTACAGATCTCAATTTGGTAGTAACCTAAATCCCAACCAAGTGAGGTTACAAGTGAGCCAAATATTGTTGATGTGGTCCGTCAGACCATGTCAAGTATGATGCCTACATACCTTAAGCATGTCATGTTAACTTAATCGATTTATCTGCTTATGCCTTGTTTGATACCGGGGCAACACACTCTGTTGTTTCTGAACAATTAGAATTCCGGTTAAAGACCTTATGAGCAAACCACCGAATTTCCAGTTGTGATATCTACCCCAATGGGCGGTTCAATCTGTGTGTTAACTCGATTTTCAAATTGTCCGTTATTTATTGGAGACCGCATATGGGAGGTCACTCTACTTCCCATGCATATGTCCCACTTTCAATTAATATTGGGGATGGACTGGTTGTCACACCACAGTGCAACTATAGACTGTAACACTAAACAAATATTGTTTAAGGATATTGACAAACCAGAGGCAATCTTTCAAGGAGGTACTCCAAAAGAAGATGTTAGCTCTTTAACCTCTATTACTGTGAAACAGTATACTTGGCAAAGTAACTAAAGTTTTCTGGCCTCGTTACTAGATACTGAACAGGTAATCCCTACTTCTGCACCCGTACCTGTTGTTTCCGAATATCTTGATGTGTTTCCCGACGATCTACCGGGTATACCACCAGTCTAGGAAGTCGAATTTACCATCGATCTAGTCCAGGGAGCTTCTCCTATTTCCAAGGCTCCCTATCGAATGGATCTAACTGAAATGAAGGAACTCAAAACTCAATTCGATGATCTATTGAAAAAAGGTTTCATTCGACCCAACGTCTCACCCTGGGAAGCTCCGGTTCTCTTTGTCAAAAAGAAAGATGGTACGATGTGTCTTTGTATTGATACCGGGAGTTTAATAAAGTAACGATCCATAACAAGTATCTGTTTCTGAGAATCGACGGTCTTTTCAATCAATTACAAGGGGCACGATACTTTTCCAAAATTGATCTTCGGTCCTGGTACCATCAACTTCGTATCCGAGACTGTGATCTTCTGAAAACTGCATTCAGAACTCGCTATGGGCACTACGAATTGTTAGTAATGCCTTTCGGGCTAACTAATGCTCCAACGATCCTTATGGATCTTGTGAATCGGGTTTTCAAAGATTATCTCGACGACTTTGTTATCGTATTTATCGATGACATATTGATATACTCAAAGTCAAGAGAGCAATATGATCAACATTTTCAAATCGTTTTGGAAACTCTTTGAAAGAAAAAGTTATACGCAAAACGTTCCAAATGTGAATTTTGGCTTGATCAAGTGTCTTTTCTCGGACACGTAATCTCTGCGGAAGGTGTTAAAGTCGATCCAACGAAAATTGAAACCGTCACTAAATGGCCTCGACCTACGAACGTATCTAAAGTTCGTGGTTTTCTGGGTTTGGCCGGTTATTATAGACGCTTCGTTGAAGGATTTTCTAAAATATCTCTACCATTAACCCGATTACTCCGAAAAGGAGTCAAATCCAATTGGAGTTCCGAACAAGAATCTAGTTTCGAGGAATTGAAGCATCGATTGGTTATCGCGCCTGTTCTTGTATTACCGTCTAGCACCGGAGGTTTTTAATGTTACAGTGATGCTTCAAAGAAAGGTCTCGGTTGTGTTCTTATGCAAAACGGTATATTGATTGCATATTCATCGCGTCAATTAAAGCCTTATGAGGTTAATTATCCAACTCACGATCTCGAATTGGCTGTAGTTATCTTCACACTAAAAACTTGGCGTCATTATTTGTACGGTGAGACATGTGAATTTTTCATCGATTACAAGATCCTTAAATATATATTTACTAAAAAATAGTTAAATATGCGTCAACGGAGGTGGCTCAAACTTCTAAAGGATTATGATGTTCATATACAGTATCATCCGGGTAAGGCTAATGTTGTCGCCGACGCTTTAAGTCGTAAAGCTGTGGAACAGATTTCCTCATTACTTTTTCCTACATAGTTAGCTTTGGAGATAGAATGTTTCGGACTGGATATCTATCCGAGTTGACAAACGGAAATTCTATCGAAGCTGATAGTAGAACCGACTCTAATTTCTCGGATGAAATAAGCCCAACAAGACGACGGTGAATTGTGGGCGAACTTCCAACAAGCAAAAGAGAATGTTAGTTCGGAATTCAGGATCGATGATGATCACGTGTTGTGGTTTCGGGATCGTCTTTGTGTTCCGAATAACTCAGAGCTTAAAGATCAGATTCTGACCGAAGTTCATAAATCTATGTTTTCTGTTCACCCGAATACAACAAAAATGTGTCGCGACTTAAAGAACCATTACTGGTGGGAAATCTGAACGTACGATTCAAACATTGGAGGATATGCTCCGAGCATGTGCGTTGGAATGGCATGGAAGTTGGGATATTTACTTTTACCTAAAAGAGTTCTCTTATAATAATAGTTGGCAGTCGAGTATCGACATGGCCCGTATGAAGCAGTTTATGGCCAAAAATGTCGAACACTTACTTGTTGAAATAAAGTCGGAGAACGTATTCTCGAAGGTCTCGAATTGGTGCAAGTTACTACTGAAAAGGTCGAGATTGCACATAAAATGATGAAAGAGGCTCAGGCTCGTCAAAAAGAGCTACGCCGACAAGCGACGACGACCTATCTAGTTCCAACCAGGAGATAAAGTTTTCTTGAAGGTTTCCCCAACTCGCCGTAAGAAAGTTTAGCCCGAGATACATTGGTCCCTTCGAAATTCTACAAAGGGTTAGAGTTGTGGCATACCGGCTAGCTCTACCGCCGCAATTATCTCATGTGCATAACGTGTTCCATGTCTCTTCACTTCGAGGGTACAACTATCATCCCTTACACGTCATTGAATATCCCCTTGTAACATATAGAACCTAATCTTTCTTATCGCGAGGAACCTGAAGCGATTATTGATCGTGATGAGAGAGGTACACAGAAGAGAGGTACTCTGAACGTGAGACGACGTGGAAAATTGAGGAACACATGCTATGGGAGTACCCCAAGTTCTTTAATCGATGTAAGATTCCTGACTAAATTCGATTTCGGGGACGAAATCTCTTTTAAGGGGGGAATAATTGTAAGACCCGGTTTTAAAATAAAACGTATAATTATTCTTACCCGAATTTAACCGTAATTAAAAATAGCAAACAAGGATAGTTAAGGATTAAAGTTGTCATTAACCTAAACTCTTTATATATATATATATATATATATATATATAGTGTTTGGTTCATTTGAGAAATGGTAAATATATGAGAAATAGAGAAGTAATCCTAGTCATTCATATGGTCAAGATCGGATTTGACTAGTCAAATATTGCGGCTTTGACCGGTCAAAAGTTGCGGCTTTGACCGGTCAAAAGTTGCGGCTTTGACCGGTCAAAAGTTGCGGCTTTGACCGGTCAAAAGTTGCGGCTATCCCAAAAATAGAAGGACAATTTCGTAAATTTTACAAAACACACGGGCTGTGTTTATATATGAACAAGTGCAATTCACAACTGAACTCTTTTAACTAATTCATATATGAACCTTTGTGATTCATATATGAATCAATTGAACTAACTAACAGATTCATATATGAATCTGTATCTGTATGAATCACAAAGATTCATATATGAATCTGTATGAATCACAAAAATTCATATATGAATCTGTATAATCACAAAGATTCATATATGAATCAGTTGAACTAATTAATATATTCATATATGAATCTTTGTGATTCATACAGATTCATATATGAACTCATCCCGTGTATTTTACGAAATTACCCCTCTACCTTCTATAGACCACACAAAGAATTATCCGGTGCTTCGCGGTCAAAGCCGTAAATGTTGACTAGATGAATGGCTAAGATTATTTCTCTATTTCTCATATATTTACCATTTCTCAAATGAACCTCTCCCTATATATATATATTATATTAGAAATATATATTACATATATATATCGTATAAACTTTATATATATATATATATATATTATATATTAACATGTCAATTATAGATTGTAGAGGGATTAAAATCATCAAACTCATTATAATTATAATATATATATATATATATATATCTCATAATAGTGAAGAGTAGATTACAATCTATCGTCCCTGCTCATGAAATTCTCCACCGCCATATTCATCCAACATTCCCTCTCTCTAAAAATCATACTTCTCTCTCTAAAAATTCTCTCGATCTGTCGAAGAAATAATTACATATTCGGAATCCACTCTTCGAGACCTTCCTAAAGGTATAAATTTCTTCTTAAGTTATTTTAAGTTGATAAGTTAGGGTCGTTGAAGTTGGTTGGTAGATTATACTTTGATATTACGAAGTTATAATCAAATATATGTATATGAGTGTTTGTTTTTGTCAAAATTACAAACGGGTAAAGTTTAGAATCAAATGGTGATATTTATATCTACATGTTTAACTACACACCAAGTGATCGGTTTAATGTCTAAGAGAATATAATTTTGTGATTAAGCTTAGAATAATAAGCTTTGAGTTTTAGGTTATGCGATTAATAATAATTGGTGGTTTAAATAGGCAATCGATTGGGTTAAGCTTCATTGTGAGTATCAGTTGATCAGGTGTTACATCTCAATTCGATCAAGGTACGGATTCAATCTTCTTTGATACGGGAATGACCATTTGATGTGGTCATTTCATCCACAAGATTCAATATGAATCCAAATATCCACAAAAGTGGGTATATGCAGTGGTTATCCGGAATATTTGTTTTCAACTCTTGATCAATTTTATTTTCAGTTGTTGTGTTTTGATTATATAACATGCTTTTGATCCGTTTGTAATTCCTTTTATCGATTTTGTCGGATAACGAACTTATATCGGATATGAGTTTATATGTCTTAATCCAATTGCTCATTACATGAACTTTTATGTGAATTTCCGAAATCAAGATATGTTGAGAAATTAGAAACTCTTTTTGAGTTATGCTTTGATTCAATGAAATGGAATTTCGATTTGGACTTTGTTTTCCGAACACCGGACTTTGGGGCACCTTTGTCTGGGATGCTACCATAGAGGCTAAAAAGACTATGGCGTCTTCAACGAATGGTACAAAGTACCCAGCCTTTACGGAACAGGCTACCTGAGGACGTATGGATCGATCCTAGATTTAGTTCCAGAACTTGAGGTCGTGGTTAAATCTACGGTGGGACTAAGGCGGTGTGTGCTCGTACCCCTAAATTCCAACTGTCCGATTGGTTTGGCCGACCATCGGACGTGTCCTTGTTGCACGGAATTAAGAACTTATATGAATTGAGACTTTGATGTTGACTTTCGTTGTTGTGGATTTGTAGTTGTTTTCGAATTATTTTTCGGATCATCATGATTACGGTTTATTAATTCATGGAATGTATATATTGCAACCAAGTTGTTTTCAATGGTTGATTTATTTTCATTGTACTTAATTTTATTGAATTGTTATTTGGATTACTGTTATTTTTTTATATTATCCGTTCACTGAGCATGTCGCTCAGCCGTGTTTTTGTTTTCTGACACGGCAAGATCGAAGTGAAGTTTGTGGGGATGGGACTTGAGATCGAGCATGATATTTTGGAGTTTTTAGACTCACCTTATTTTATAACTTTCTAAGTTTATAAAGACTCTTTTTGAGGTATGATAGCTTGGATTGTAATATATGTTTAGAGTTTATTAATAGCTCTGAATTTAGCTGTGTATTTATGTTAAGTCCCGTTTGTGACATTGTTATCCCAGATTTATCTAGTTGGTAAATAATCAATCAAGTAATCAAGCAACACAATAATAATTAAGAGATAATAAGATTAACAAAACGTACCAATCCTTTGAATAAACAATGAAACCCTTGAGTGTTCTTGATACCCTTTGAATACAGAGAAAACTTGCTACCTCTCTCTAAACAAAATTATGATAATGATATTAATGAGAGGATTAAACCCTAAAACTAATTAATCAAAACATTAAATACCTAAGCCTTATGGGCTTTAAGCTTAACAGGCTTTCTAATGGGCTTGGGCCCAATAGCTAATAACTATTAAACTATTACAATTTAAACCCTAAACTGTAACTATCAAGTAAATACAGTTTAGACCCTTTAATCTTGAATACAATTATGATCCAACAATCTCCCCCTTTGGATTCAAGATTAAAAAAAATTGCAATTGTCTTCGGGTCTTCACTTTTCTTCAGATATGTCGTTGATAGCTTCAAAACTTGATATCTTTAAAATCTTTGAAATCTTCAGATCTTCAGATTATATTCTCCTTCTTTGATAATTCTCCATTTTTGTATCTTCTCCCCCTTTTTGATGAGTGGTGAGAATCATCATCATCAAAACTTTGCAAAACAATCTCCCCCTTTTCAAGACAATCTCCCCCATTGTGTATGATCACGTAAGCACAGTCTTCATCATGTAACGAGCCCTGTATGGAAATAAGAGCAGTCTTCCCAGATGGAAAGAGTGATTATTTCAGTCTTTTCAGATAAAAATAGTCAATTGTAACCGTTTAAATCTTTGCAAATTCAAACAGGTTAAGAGTTGTAACCCTGAATCAACAAATGACTCAGTTAGAATGCCTGTCAGTAACACAAAGTTACTGAGTAACACAAAGTTACTATATAAGGAGCTGGTTTGATGTAGACTCCCCAGGTCTTCCATTCAATCATCGAATAACACATGGTTATCTATGAACGTTCTGACAGAAAACAAATTTCTATGTGCTCGTGCATGTGTTAGAAAAAAAAATTAAGCATAGATGATTGCTTTTCAATATAGGCTCAAAGTATGCAAACTTGTTGAGACAACAACAAATTGTACAAAGACTCAATGTGCATGAGAAAGGGTTTGAAGGTGGGGCAACTTTCCTTCTTTTTCAATATTAGTATCTTCCAAATGAAGAACCAATAGCGTATGTGCTGCGTCCCCAGAAAATGTGAAACATTCTCTTTTTGAGAAAAGAATGAGTAGCTGGTGGGGTTGTATGCAAGAGATGGCATGGGCTAGTTGCCTTTTTCAATGATGTTCACCAAAGAATGTGAACCAATCAGATTATGTGGTTGCCCGGCTCAGAAAGAAGTTTGGTGCAGAGTTTAATATTCTTTTACTCTGTTCTCTCACCCTCTTTCTTTTAATGCTCACGTCTAACCAATCTCTCTTTTCCATTTTACTTCTTTTCACACACCAACACTCAAATCTTTTGACCCCTCTCCCCTCAATCACTCAGGGAATACTTCCTGGGTAGGAAACACTGGTTAACGTGAATCCATGGAAGTTCTGTTAAGTTCTCACACTGAATCCCATGTATTTTCCTAAAAGAACATACTGTTCAACAGGCTTTTTGTACATGTAAGCACAAATACCACTTGTTACATGAGAAATAAGACTTTCGGAGATGTCAAAACAGTTATGTATGACGATGCAATTCTCCCCTCAAACTAAAAGAGTTTGACAATTTAAGCTCTTAAGGAGTTTTTCAATTAAGCTTATAGACGATTTGTCATGAAGAATAATATTTTGGAGAATCAAAAACGAATGTTGTTTATATGAACAATATATAAACATATTTTCAATGAAAGCACATGAAATGACGTTTGATTCAATCAACAGTGAATACAAAGAACGTGAGTATTACCATAGAAAGATTTTACTTTTGATACATGGTAATAACAAAGTCAAATAGAATGTTCTGAACCGTTATGTGTATGAATACTTGACAAAGTATATTGACAAGATAAAACGCAAGTATTTATCTTTAAGAACACACGGTCAGATAAGCATTTAAGTATCCAAAAATCTGTTAATATCACAGATATTCTCCCCCTTAACTGAAGATTTTTTTTTTTTAACATAAAGTAGAAAATAAAGCACTGAAGTGCGGGTTCTAATCTGATGTGATTAGAAGCCATAGTCCGTTAAAATACGGGTTCTAAGCTGATTTACTTAGAAGCCTTCCTTTTTGACGATGAAGTCCGGGTTTTGAACTGATTTGTTCAAAAGCCATTGTTCTTTCTCCCCCTTAAACATTGGGTGCCTGCAACACAGATTTAGCTTTTGGTACCCACTGGTATTTGGGTCCTAATGGGTTAGTTGCAGTTCTTGTGGGAGATATGAAGTAAGAACCATACCAATTATTCACATAATATTTTCTTACAGAATCATTTGAGCCACAGTATGAACAACTAATTTTCTTTTGTGCTAACCTGATCAATTGATGGATTGTGTAAACCATATCAGGTTTGCCAAAAGTTTTACCTTTTGTAGCATTGTTCCATTTTGCATTTGATGTCTGCACAAATGATTCTTCTTTCTTCTTCTCCTCCGAGCATCCTTTAACTCTCCAGATCCAGTTTCCTTTGTCTCTTTCATCATCCCTTCTCCAGAAGCTTTTCTTTTGAGACTTGTTCTTCTTTAAGTTACCTGAACCATCAAAATTTTTGTCATAAAAAAGGTTAGAAGGACGAATCTGATCAGTAGATTTAGAAGTAAGACTATCATCTGAATTACAGAAAGGATTATAGAAAACATTTGAAACATGTGAACTTGAAGTTGTTTTTAATGAACTATCTGAATCATCTAGATCATCTCTTGGTGATTGAGCTATTGACTCTGGCGTCTTGTGCTCAGTCAGCTTCACCTTGAATACTATCTCTTCAAGTTCTTTTATCGTTGAAGACAAACTGTTTCTTTCCTTTTCAATCAAATCAAACTTCTCATGCAACTCAGATTTTGAATTCTTCTCCTTCATGATGTTTGTTGACAATGCAGATAGCTTTCTTGTCAGTTTATCTATCTTGGTCTCAAATATCTTCTTTTCTTCAGAAAAGTCTGTATTTGTATCCTTCAGCTCAACTTTCTTCTTCTCATTCTCAGCCTTTTCTCTATCTAGAATGATAACCTTCTCAAAGTCTGAAACTTGTTGAGAAAGCTTAACACATCTAAGCTCTAATGCTTTCTTCTCTTCAAAGGCTTTTCTGGAGAAATCAGAGAATTTCTTGGCAAAGTCTTTTCTTTCTTTCTCTATCTTCAGTATTTCATCTTGAGCTATTGTATTGTCTCTGTCTTGGGTTGCCTTTTCTTTCATCGTTTTAATCTCAACCTCAAGACTGAGAACTTTAGCTTTTAAAGAGTCTCTTTCAGCAAAGATTCGAGAGTTTGACTTTCTAAGCTCTTCAGATGTCTCACGAGCAATGTTTGCTCTTCTTCTCAATTCATCTAGCTCTTTTTGCATTAGTTCCTTCTTTGACCATGTTGAGCTAGATTCCGATCTTTTCAACTTTGCTTGAAGATCCAATATCTCTTTTTCTTTAGACTCAATTATTCCTGCAAAGTCAATTAAAGAATCAGAATCTTTTGAATTTTCTTTTAAAGCATTGATTTGAATAAGAAGAGATGAGTTCTGAATCTGTAAAGCCTTGTTCTCAGCTTTGAGCATTTTGTCCTCTTTGTCATACTCATAAATCATGCGAGATGATGTTGATAACCGTCCAGCAAGTTGTTTAGCCTTTGCTTTTACTTCAGAATGTGTCATCTTTTCAAAATCAAGGTTGTAACCTTCAGACATATTTAGCTGATTCGACATCCTGGCTGTATGGTTAGTAATCAAACTTTTCTGTACCAAGACAACCAACTAGATGAGATCGTTAGAATCAAGAGTAAAGACTACACTAAAAAATTTTCAGAAAAATAAATTTCCAAAAATAATCAAATGCAGTCCTCGCACACAGTATAAAGCACTAATATCTGAAAAAAAAGGTTTTGATCAAGAGCAAAACTTTTTCCCCCTTCGCAGACTTAGAACGGGGGTCCCGGTACGTTTTGACATTTAGATGCCCTATTACAGTTTGCAAAAAATCGACTGGGGATGTGCTTCGACCGGTATTGAGTCGACCGGGGTTTTGCTTAGACCGGTACCTTGCTTCGACCGGGATGTTGCTTGTACCGGTACTTTGTTCGACCGGGGTTTTGCTTAGACCGGTACCTTGCTTCGACCGGGATGTTTCTTGTACCGGTACTTTGTTCGACCGGTATACTGCAAGACCGGGAGACTTCTTTGACCGGTAAACTGCCTTCAATCGGTATAGGCAAGGGTCCGGGCGATCGATAATGAATACTCGACCGGTAATCTGCTATGATTGATAATGGTCTTCGACCGGGAGGTTGTAAGACCGGTAAACCACTTCGACCGGTATTGATTCGACCGGACAAGGTATCGACCGAGGTGGTCTGTGAGTGTACCGGTTGAAGGATAAACTTAGTTCGACCGATAGTGAATGGACCGATACTATTTTCGACCGATAAAGTGCTATGACCGGTATAGTGTTCGACCTGAATGGTGTTAAGACCGGTATGTTCTTAACCAGCCCAGAAGACGATGAACAGATGCAATAATTGACCCATAAATCAAACAAAACACAGAAATTGAATCCATACAACAACCTTTTGTACCCAGAAACATATACCAATCACAGTGCAATGAAAATTATAGATCAATTTCAACTTTTAAGCTTCCGATTTTAAGAATACAGTGACTATATGTATGCGAACCCAGAAACCAAAAATTCAAAAATTCAGTCAATTGATGATGTTAACTGCAATTAATCACTCAGATCATGTTCAATAGCATAAAAGGCATCTAATCATATCAATTTTATGCAGAAAAACATAGCAAATCAAGCATTTAATTTTCACACGATGAACACAGTCGTTGAACACAGTCGATAAACAGATAAATCGATAAATCCAAAATCTTGATTTTTAGGCTCTGATACCAATTGTTATCCCAGATTTATCTAGTTGGTAAATAAGCAATCAAGTAATCAAGCAACACAATAATAATCAAGAGATAATAAGATTAACAAAACGTACCAATCCCTTGAATAAACAATGAAACCCTTGAGTGTTCTTGATACCCTTTGAATACAGAGAAAACTTGCTACCTCTCTCTAAACAAAATTATGATAATGATATTAATGAGAGGATTAAACCCTAAAACTAATTAATCAAAACATTAAATACCTAAGCCTTATGGGCTTTAAGCTTAACAGGCTTTCTAATGGGCTTGGGCCCAATAGCTAATAACTATTAAACTATTACAATTTAAACCCTGAACTGTAACTATCAAGTAAATACAGTTTAGACCCTTTAATCTTGAATACAATTATGATCCAACAGACATCACCCGTTCCGGACCACGGGGATGGGGGATGTTACAAAACATATAGTTATTTGATCCAAACTAAAAACATGTCGCTATTATATATCTATATATATATATATAGCCTTAGGTTCATTTGAGAAATGATAAATATTTGAGAAATAGAGAAGTAATCCTAGCCATTAATACGGTCAAGATCGGATTTGACTGGTCAAATATTGCAGCTTTGAGTGGTCAAGAATTGTGGCTTTGACTGGTCAAAAGTTGCGGTTATTCCAAAAATAGAATGAGAGTTTCGTAATTTTTACAAAATACACTGGACGAGTTCATATATGAACCTGTATGATTCACAAGTTCGTATGTGAACTAGTGTAATTCACATATGAAATCTTTTAACTAATTCACATATGAACCTTTGTTATTCATATATGAACAAAATAACTTATTCACATATGAACTAATTAACTATAGTTCATATGTGAATCTGTTGAACTAGTTAACAGATTCATATATAAACCTTTGTGATTCACATATGAACTAATTAACTGATTCTCATATAAACTAATTAACTGATTCACATATGAACGTAAGGAATCATACAGGTTCATATATGAATTCGTCCCGCGTATTTTACGAAACAACCCTTCTATGGACCACGCAAAGAATTATCCGGTGCTTCACGGTCAACGCCGCAAATGTTGACCAGATTAATGGCTAGGATTACTTCTCTATTTCTCATACATTTACTATTTCTCAAATAAACCTCTCTCTCTATATATATATAAAGAGAGAGAGAGAAGTCAAATGAAAACTCAATTCTATTTATCCAACAACTCATATTAAATAATGTTTTTAATTAAAGTTATTAATTAAGATGATTAAGGGTAAAAATGGAAGATAATTTAAACTCGCGCCTAACATATTTGAGTTTTTATTTTTCTTTTTTAATTAAAAACTTTTACCCACTTAAAGTTTAAAATAAATTATCATAAAAATTACTAATATTTTAATCAAACAAATTATATCAAAAAAACAAAATTTTCATGCTTTTCGATATGACATCCATCTTGATATAGTTTTTTTTTTTGTTTTAAGCGTTTTTTTAATGTGAAATGGTATATATGTGTTATATTCGTTATGAATATATATGTATGTTAATGTGTGTACATCACCTCGACACCGTAAGTTCGTAACTCGACATCACATTTTTCAACACTTTTTCAACGTCGTAAGGCATCACGTTTTTCATCACTGTAACACAACACCCATCAAGACGAATCGATAACCTATCGAGTTTCGGTTGTGAATCGGGTAACAAAAGAGAGTGTGTCACATCTCCACATCTTTACGGGTCATTCATGTATTATTCATCATAAATAATGTATCATTCAGGGTGAATAATACACGATTCATGAATTCGTGTATTATTCATCGTGAATGTTGTATAATTCATTCTAAATATTGTATTATTCATCATGAATAATAAATGAACGTTCACATTTGTTATTCATACCGAATGTGGACACCCGAGGATGAACATACATATTCATAATGAATTAAACCAAATTTCAGTTGTAAATCGGGAAACAGAAGAGAGTGTGTCATGTGTCCACACCTTCACGGGTCATTCTTAACTTATTCATCATGAATAATGTATCATTCAGAATAATTAATACATCATTCAGGGTGAATAATACACGATTCATGATGAATAATACATTAATCATAAATTCGTCTATTATTCATCCTGATTGTTGTATTATTCATCATAAATACTGAATTATTCATCATGAATAGTGAATGAGCTTTCACCTTTGTTATTCATACTGAATGTGGACACCCGGGAACGTGCATACATGTTGGTCCCGAAAAGGGTTCTATAAGGGTTAGTTTGAAGAAAGGGGGGTGAATACAAACCCAAAATTATACTTTTAATTTTGTTTATTGATTAAAGTAAATCAAAAACATAATTTACAGATTGTTGCGGAAATAGATAAGGTAAACTTAATCTAAACAATCTAAGAATCACAAAGGTTTTTGCACAAGAAATAAGAACAAGAGAGGAGAGAGTTTGAAGAAAGAAAGTTTTCTTCAAGGATTCGTAAGAGAGAGATATGGATAATTTCCTAGTAAAGGTTTCTTCTCCTATTTATACTCTTTGCAAATAAAACATGTCAAAAAGTATTGTCGACGTGTTCACCAAGGATTGGCTTTAAGAGATTGTGTTAATCCATATTATCAAGCAATTCTCAATACAAACAAGATTTAGCAATTAAATCTAGAGAGAGAGTAGAGAGAGTAGAGAGAGAAAGTAGATCTTGAAAGCTCTTGTCATATATGTCACTTATCTGAAATATTACACTAAAGTTCTTACAAGATTAACAAAGACTAATCCAATTTATACCACAAGACTAAACTAAAACTTAACAACTAAGTAAAACTAAACAATATTTACTTTGACAATACAACTTTGACTTTGCTTATGACTTTGACATTGTTGACTTACACATTGACTTTTCTTATTAAATCTTGTATACAATATTTGGACTTAACAATCTCCCCCTTTGTATTCAAGATTTAATAAAAATTTGATACAGATCTTCAGCACTTGATTCTTCAACTTTTATCTCTTTGCAGCTTTCACAAACTTTAAACTTTCAGCTCTTGAAGAATCTTGGAAAGTCTTTTACTCTTTGAAGCTTTGAAAGTCAACAAGCCTTGAACACGAAATGGAATTCTAGCTTTAACTCTGAAAATTCTTTCGACTTTGAAAAAAATGTATCTTCATCACTTTGATCTCTGAATCATCTTTGGAAGAAACAAACTTTCTTGAATCATCAAATTTTCTTTGAACATTCTTCCTTCAGAATCTTTTGGCTTTGAATTTCTTTATCAGACTTGAACTTTAAATCAGCGGAAGCAATTTGAACTTTAGGCTTGAACTTTGAACTTGAACTCTGAAATTGAATCTTTATAATTCTCCCCCTTTTTGATGATGTGAGCATCATTATCATCAAAATATCATCAATTTCAACATAGGCTTTGATTTCCCCCTTTGTGAACAACAAACAATCTCCCCTTGATATTTCTGTACTTTTGATCTGAAGAGCCGAATCATGAACATTATATATCTGAATCTTTTCAAATTCAGACATAATGAGCGTGTAACCCTGATTCAACAAATGAAACAGTTAGAAATGTCTGTCAGTAACACAAAGTTACTGTGTACAACAAATGTACATTTTAAGGAGCTGGCTTGACGATGACTCCCAGGACTTCCATTCAATCATTGAAAAACACAAGGTTTATCTATGAATGTTCTGACAGAAAAACAGATTTTCTGTGTGCTCGTGCTTGTGTTTTGAAAGAATTATCACAATGATTGTGTTTCATAAGGCTCAAAGTATGTAAATCACTGAGACAGCAATGATTGTACATGGACTCAATGTGCATGAGAAAGGGTCGAAGGTGGGGCAACTTTCCTTCTTTTTCAATATCAGTGTCTTCCAAGAGAAGATCCGATAGATTATGTGTTGCTTCCCCAGAAAATGTGAAACATTCGCTTTTTAAGAAAAGAATGAGTAGCTGATGAGGTTGTATGCAAGAGATGGCATGGGATATTTGCCTATTTCAATGATGGTCACCAAAGAAATGTGAACCAATCAGTAATATGGCTGCCCGGCTCAGAAAGTGGTAGGTGCAGAGTTCTGATATTCTTTTAACTCTGATCTCACACCCTCTTTCTTTTTATCATTATACTCACATCTAACCAATCTCTCATTTCCATTTTACCTCTGCTCACTCAAATCTTTTAGACCCCTCTCCCCTTAATCACTCAAAGGATTTCTTCCGGGGTAGGAAGCACTGGTTATCGTGAATCCATGGAAGATCTATTAAGCACTCACACTGAATCCCATGTTCCCAAAAGTACATCCTGGTCAAAGATTTTCTTGAAATAAAGCACAAGAAATCATATGTCAGTGTATGTATGCTCATTTAAAAATATGAATGAAATTTGAGCATTTGAACGTTGAAGATTTCTCAAAACAAAGATATTGAAAGAATGGAATGAAATCAAGAGAATTGTTTTGAGAATCTGACAATGATTAAAAGCAAATCAAATGAAATAGCTAGGGTATCAAAGAATTGGATATTTTGTTTATATGAACAAATATAAACAATTTATCAATGAAAGTACAAATATGAAAAAGATATATGATGCTCATCAACTTTGAACTTCAAACGGGAGTATTACCATCGAAAAATTGGTTCGAATTTGAGACATGGTAATAACATTTTCAAATAAAATACTGAACCGGTGTGTGTGAATACTTGACAGTATATAGACAAGATAATACACATGTATTGATTTTTGGAAACACACGGTCAGTTAAACAATAAAGCTCGAAATTTTGAAAAACATTTAAAAGCACACTTCTAAATTCATGAAATCTTTTGAGAATAAGAAGTGGTTTGAACATTTAAGAAAAGGTTTTTCATGTTCGAAAGTTGTTCTTCTTTCTAACAATCCTGAGATTTAGGATCAGAAGATTTTACCTTTTCGGCTCCCCCTCAAAACATGATATAAATATTTAATCTTTTAAGCTCCCCCTGGATATTAGCACAATATCCGTCTTTGATCATTGATAAACGGGTCCTGATCTGTCATGTGATCAGTAGCCACTTTATTCATATTATTTTTTTCAAAAATAAAAGGACAAAAAGCAGTAAAACGATTATAGAATGAGTTCTGATATGAAATAATCAGAAGTCATCACCTTTACTCCCCCTTAAATTAAGCATCTGAAAATATGTCAATTAAAACAGAATAGAGATCAAACACTCCCTTTGAATTGTTAGACCATCAATATCAGAAAAATTTAGCAAAGAAAAAGTATAGGATAGAGATCAGATCAATTCACTCGGGATGAAGACCATCAATATCCATCGGATGCAAGCATACAGGAGTAAGGTCTTTTTGATCTCTGAGGTACGGGTCCTAAGCTGTTTTGCTTAGAAGCCATAGTCTTTCAGCATTGAAGTCCGGGTTTTGAACTGCTGTGTTCAAAAGCCATTGTCTTTCTTACTCCCCCTTGGATTGAGGTGCCTGCAAAACAGAATCGGTTTTCTTCTTTGGTACCCACTGGTATTTGGGTCTAGAAATGTGAGTTGCAGTGCGTGTAGGGAATATGGAGTAAGAACCATACCAGTAATGATCATTGGTCTTACGGATATGATCATGTGTACAACAAATGGAACAATAATATTTCTTACCGTTAGGTGCTTTGTTCTTCTTTGCTTTGTGTACATTTACACATGATTTCTTCTCTTTCATCTCATTTTCCTTATCATCTTTGACAGGTTTCTTTATCCAGACCAGTTTCTCGTTCTTGAAACTTTTTCTCCTTGGATAAGAATCTGAACCATCTAACTATTCATCAAAGAACAGGTTAGTGTGACGAATCTTATTGAATGATTTGATTGACCTTTTTGAAGAGACATATTTTTCAAGCTCTTTGATCTTTGACGCAAAGATGTCTCTTTCTTTCTCAAGCAGATCAATCTTTGTCTTGAATTCAGACTTCGTCCTTTGCTCTTTCAGCGCAGCAGCAGACAGTTCAGACAACTTTGAAGTTAGCTTCTTAATTTTAGATTCAAAAATGGATCTTTCTTCCTCAAATCCTTTTTCTGACTCTGTTCTTTGGCCGGATAATTCTTTAAAGAATCCTACATTCTTTTGTTCTATGGCCTTCTTCTCTTTTTCAAACTTCTCTCTTTCTAAAATCAGTACTTTCTCAAAATCGGAGATTTGTTGAGAAAGTTTTATACATTTAAGCTCAACTGACTTCTTTTCTTCATAGCACTTCTTTGAGAAATCTGAGAATTTCTTTGAAAAACTTTTCTTTTCACTTTCAAAATCAGCTTTATTTGCAACAAGCTGTTTTTCCAAATCAGATAAATTCTTTCGAAGCTCAGCATTCTCAGATTCCAATTTCTTAACTTTCTGCTCATTGCTCTTAACAGAGATTGTCTGCTGAATTTTAGCTTCCAACTCAGAAATCTTTCCTTTTAGATCTGACACAACCGTTGGCCCTATCATCGTCCATTCAAGATAGTCCCATATCTCCTTTCTTGTTGATTTGTACAAATCTTTTCCTGTCAACTGATATGTATCTATGTGACCTTTAATCTCATGAAGAATACTATTCAACAGAAAAGTTCGAGCCATATTATCAGCATTCTTTCTTTTCTCTCGATCCTCAGTACAATCTTCTGTTGGAGTATGAGGTGTCATCTCTCCTTTAGTCAATGACAATCTGATATAACAACTCAGCTCATTTGTATCTACAAATTTGAGAAAATCAGCTTTCCACTGCTCGTATCTTCCTCTTAGCAAAATTGGTGAACTCATCTTTCTCTCAGAAAATATTGAATGAGAAATCAGTTTGATGAGAATGATTGTTCCCAAACTGTATATCAGAAAATCAAAAATCAGATCAAATTGAAATCTTAAAAAAATATTTCGTGAAAATTAAAATTTGAACAATACTTGTTATTTTGCAATGTAGAAAAAAATATTTCCATACATGACCAATTTTTTTTCCAGAAACGCAAAGCTAGGTGTGTGTGTGTTGACCGAAACGAGGTTTGCGTGTGTTGACCGAAACGCAAAGCTACGTGTGCGGGTCCTTGGTGAAACGCATAGCTAAGAATGCGGGTTGTTGAGGGAACGCATAGTGAGGTATGCGGGTCCTTGAGGAAACGCATAGTGAGGTATGCGGGTCCTTAAGGAAACACATCGTATAGAATGCGGGTCATTCTTGAAGCGCAGAGTATGGTATGCGGGTCTCACTTGAAACGCAACATATGGTATGCGGGTCTCACTTGAAACGCAAAGTATGGTTCTCAGGTCTTTATGAATGACCCGCAAACCGTATGAATGACACGCAAAGTCGATTTCTTGACATTATCTTTCTCAAATCGATTGATTCCTGCACAATTGACTTCAAGAATTTGTTAGCATCATCGAAAAAGCAATTCTAAACACACACAAGCAATCAATTTTCGATTAAAAACATCAAATCGAATATTTTCAATCAAGAACAGTAACTGAACACGTTTTTCACGAAAATATCAAAAATCAAAAATTGAAACCGATTTTGTTCGAATTTCGAGATGGAATCAAAACAACAATCAATCACCAACATAAATCGAACACAATGAATCCAGTTTCTTGCATTAAAAACGATTTTTCACATGAAATTCGTATGAAACAGTAACAAACTCGTTTTCTTGAAAAACTTTTGAAAAATTCAAATTTTCGATCCAAAAACACCAAATTTCAATTCAAATCATGATCAAATCAATTCTGAAAAGTTTGGTATGGCTCTGATACCAATTGTTAATCCATATTATCAAGCAATTCTCAATACAAACAAGATTTAGCAATGAAATCTAGAGAGAGAGTAGAGAGAGAAAGTAAATCTTGAAAGCTCTTGTCATATATCTCACTTATCTGAAATATTACAATAAAGTTCTTACAAGATTAACAAAGACTAATCCAATTTATACCACAAAACTAAACTAAAACTTAACAACTAAGTAAAACTAAACAATATTGACTTTGACAATACAACTTTGACTTTGCTTATGACTTTGACATTGTTGACTTACACATTGACTTTTCTTATTAAATCTTGTATACAATATTTGGACTTAACAGATTGACTTTATCCATTGCATGTTTTTTACCTTCTTTGCGAACAAAGATGCAAAAAGAGTACTTGTACGATTTTGGTCAGAAAGAAAGGTTTGTTTTTTGTACCATCTTACTATTTGTGCAAGTAGGTAAGATAAACAAATCTTGTTAGACAAGCTTCATGATCAACTATCACTGATAACCATCCCCAACTTTCGCTAATAATCTATTTAGTAATAGCTAAAGCTTGGGTTTGATTTGTCACACATTGTAGACTAGTCTTGGTATCACTGAGTGTCGCTTCAGATCATTTGTAGGCTTGCCTATTTCATTAGCTTGATCTTTGACTTTAGTTGTGAGTTTCTTTCAGCGTGAATCTTGTCTTCAGGTATTACATAGAGACTGTTTACAAGGAAAGGACTCAGCAATCACTGAACACATTTAGTGTGAACGTTGATGTTGATGTTGATGTTTTGAGTTATAAAACAGTAAATGTAATAGTTCACTATGTATAAGGATCATCATCAAATCACTGAGAGAGTTTGGATCAACAATATTCATAACGAATATAACACATATAACGGTTAAAGTGAAGAAAAAAAACTATATTGAGATGAATGTCATATCGAAGAGCACAAAATTCTCGTTTTTTTAATGTAATTTGTTTGATTAAAATATTAATAATTTTTAAGATAATTTTAAATTTAAGTAAATGTAATAGTTCACTATGTATAAGGATCATCATCAAATCACTGAGAGAGTTTGGATCAACAATATTCATAACGAATATAACACATATAACGGTTAAAGTGAAGAAAAAAACTATATTGAGATGGATGTCATATCGAAGAGCACAAAATTCTCGTTTTTTTAATGTAATTTGTTTGATTAAAATATTAGTAATTTTTAAGATAATTTTAAATTTAAGGAGGTAAAAGTTTTTTAATTAAAAAATAAAATAAAAAGTCAAATAAGGTAGGCACTGATTCAAATTTTCAGTTTTTTCCCTAATCATTTCTCAATTAATTTTATTATGTTTTAACTAGTTTTCTAAGTTTTGATCAATGGCTAAGATTGGTCCTCACGTGCACAATAAAATATGGAAGGGTTCAAACGAGAACCTCTATGATTTGCGAAAATGCGAGAACAATCTTTAAGCTAAGTATTGTGTTTTAAGTCATAGTTTAAGAGGATTTAAAGGATTTTTAAAAAGAAAATTAGTATTCAAAAGATTGCAGAAATATTAAAGGCGTACAAGAGTAAAGTTGGAAATTAAAATACAAAAATTCAATTAACACGATCAAAATTATTCCAACAATTGGGGAAGAAATGATCATGAAATCATCGACAATGGTTATCACAAATAGCCTAGAGTGAGTAGCATTAGGGTAAACTCAAAACAAAGAAGTCACAGGGAGGCGTCAAGTATGGGGTTAATATCACATATTTAACACATATTGAATACAAATTAGTAACAGACGAAGATCTTTCCTTCTGTATCACACGCTTACCACAGTTAGATTAGTACACGGTTAGGGCATAGCTGATAAATTTTTACCCTCTTTGAGTATTATATGATTTAAGCACCATATGTATCACACTTTTGTCACTGTTTTCGATGACCAGAATGTGAAATCGAGTAGACGATAACTTGAATGTGTGTCACAATTTTATCACAACTACCCACATTGATTTTTTTTAATCATAGTTCCATTGTTAAGCACAATTATCACAGTTTCTTTGTTTTGTTATATCATAATTCCATTGTTATCACACGTTTATCACGGTTAACCACATTGATTTTTTATTATCACATATCACAGTTTCTATTGTTTTGTTATCACAGTGTTATCATCAATGTACCACAGTTCCATCGGTTATCAAACAGTTTCACACAGTTGATTTATCACAAGAATCACATTGTTTACTGGACTTTCGTTTCTCTCCTAGTCTTCAATGAAGTAAAACATTGTTGTGTTAACACTTGTCAAAGTGTTGCAGATTACTTTGTTGTGAATTTGTTGTTTCTCATTCATGGTCAAAAGCAATAAATTTAAATTTTGAAGCTTAAGTTTACAGTCACGCTTGGCATCATGATTATCTTCTGAATACTCTATGTTTAAGTTGTTTGGTTGTATGCTTGCTATTCCTCTTAGTAAATTATAGTAATTCACCAAAAAATATTAAAATCAATCATATTGCGGTTGTGTGCTACACTACACTTTTATCATAGGGTATTATGTGTATCATATTTTTATCACAATTAACCGCACTGATTGTTTATCATAGTGTCACGGTTCCATTATCTATTAATGTTATCATAGTTGGTTTCTCACAAGTATTACAGTTGGGTTATCATAGGTATCACACTAATTATTACAATGTTATCACAGTTCTATTGTGGATTGATAAAAGAAATTTCAAACTCAATTATTAGACGATTTAAATGTATCATGATAGAATCTTAGAATATGTTCTAAAATTATGGGATGATTACCATTAATTAAAATAACATAAAATTATAAAAATAGATAATTGTAATACTACCCTCAATGATATTTTTTTCTTTTTTTTTTCTAAATTTAATTATGGGTTAAGAGAGTTGGAGACCCAAAACTGTTCTCGCATTTTTGCAAAACAGGTGTGTTCTCGTTTGAACCTCCACCTATATATATATATATATATACAAATATATCAACTTATCATCACTAAGATACTAAACATAATGACAAAATGAAAGCAAGACTTAACACTTTTAATTTTGAGATTGCAATGCAGATAACCGTGACAAATGTTCCATCATAAGGTCCATCTTCCTCTTCATATGCTTATCTTGGAATATGATGTAGTTTTTTAAACGAATTTATGTTAGTGAACAAGAAGAAATAGTATCCTCGCTTAATAATTCATTCTGTATAACAAAACAATTTATTAAAGTAAGTATGTTAGCTAGCCAAATACAAACGAATCAACTAAATAAAATCCATTGCTATCATTATGTTGGGTATTCCTTAAAGGTGTGAATTACAATCTTATTATCGTATTAGCCAATTTCATACATCACGTGAATACATTTTTGAATATCACATAAAAGGCAACAAAAATCAAGAGGGACCAATGAAATATAAATATATCTTAGGTTAAAATTGAAGTAGAAACAGAAATTGAAAGATTAATTATAAAAATGTTAGATGCATAGATATGTTTCATTAGTTATTCGTATTCACTATTTAAAAGGACATAACACGTATTTTAAGAAGATTAAAACCATTGTTTAACAGGACACAAACCTACTGGACACATAAAGCCCGATCAACTGTTGGACTTAAA
This sequence comes from Arctium minus, assembly GCA_954870635.1. Lineage (NCBI taxonomy): Eukaryota > Viridiplantae > Streptophyta > Magnoliopsida > Asterales > Asteraceae > Arctium > Arctium minus. Next base: position 82,158,196 of record OX941081.1, on the reverse strand, counting down.
AAGTAGATGACCCCCTATTATCATGGATTTAGTTTTAGAAAATTGTAATCGCCACTGTTATTCACAACAATTAGATTAAAATAGATAAATGGTTCAGATGAGTTCCCTAAATTTTCTTTTAGTTTTCTCTCTTGAACTCAACCACCAGTGAATACACTACAGTGTGAGTGTGTATTCAAACTAGACGATTTATACAAACATAATTATAAGGACAGTCTTTAGTACAAGTCTATATTGTAGATTCATCAAATATCCAGTCATATGCACAAGCATGCATATGATAATAGAACACATGGTTTATGAATTTGATTGTAAAGTATGTATGTTCATTAATATATGAGAGTTTGAATTTCTTACTTGGATAATGTTTTAGTTCCTGGCTCCCGCTAGATGAGATCATACGAGAAAGGGCAAAGTTGTTCCACACGACAAATAGCTACGTCTTTGCCGCCGATTGACTAACTTTTTTCATCAAGTTCATAATAAACCTGCAAAATGCAGTTTAGTTACAACAGCTAGAATGGTAAAACCGTAATCAGGAAAAAAAGTGTTGGTTCCCATTTTTCTGTAAGCATGACATCAATACTTTTGGCCTAATAAGTCCACATGGTCTACGAGCGGTTATTTAGGAGAATAACCTTCGGACAAGCTTCTGCCTAACAGAAGAATGACTCTTCCTAATACAAGAATGCCGAAAATCTCAGAAAATTAGCATATTAGAAAACCTTCTTCTTCTGTCCAATGCGATGAACTATGGTTTAACACCCTCAAATTTGGAAAAAACAAATAATTAAAATTTTCGATATTACATCAAGGATAAAAATCCCTTTATACAAATCCATACTTAAAATACCTCAAATTTAATCATACATTTAATCCCAACAATCATTGACTCGAAGCTTTTACCAAGACTAAATAAAGTCGGGTGCTACTAAACCCAATCCAAGTTGTTATTTTCAAAGTGCGAAAGACTTCACCCAAGCTACTCTCTTGTGCATATAACTAGCACTCATCTCTTCATAGTGTCGCTAGTATCATTCCCCAACTGGAACCTGATGCACATGTCGACAAATAAAAAGGTTAGGCTAACGCCTAGTGAGTTCAAGAGTTTTCAACATAAATAAATATATCGTAAAAAGGAAAGAATGCAACTTAAATCATAATCTTTCAAACGATTTACTTTAAATAAGAAAATAACCCATTTTCCAATAATACACATTTTTAAAGATGAACACCCAAATGCAAAACATTCCTTCATGAAGTGATGAAACCTAAAACTTACTCAAAACGTGAATAAAAATCGAACTCCCAATTTATGAAAACGCAGATAAAACTTTATATCCCGAAACATCCAAAACAGGGTGGGGCATAATACTCAACCCACAAATCATGGACAATAATCCATATATATAAAACATCACCGAAAACATGGATACTAAAACTCAATACCAAAAACAACATCTTTCGGTGATGGGAGAGACCTGATTCCATAGAATATGGCGAAACACAAAGTAAGTCACATATCTATGACAATGAGTTCCACTATGAATCACACGGTCATCAAATTCAACCACCCACGATCCATGTCTTCAGTCCTTAGCTAATCATACATATACTCGTTCACTAGAAATAATAATGACTATGGCCTAACGGTCATCAAGTTCAACCACCCACGGTCTATAGCTTGAGTCCTCCGCTACGGCTCGCGCGTTCATCAAGTTCAACCACCCATAGTTTGTACCTTGAGTCATCCGTATTGATCATAAAGTTACCAAGTTCAACCACCCACGGTCTATACCTTCAGTCATTCGCTGATCCTAAATATTTCTAGCTACATGGCAGGGATAAAGATCCCATTTAAAAACCAACAATTCGACTCCTATGTCTATGGATCCAATGCATTACATTCTGAATCGTTACATGACTCCAACGAATGAACTAACGCATTCAAAACATGTAACTCTCAATTAAGATGCAACTAAGTACGATATACGTCCAAGGCTCCTTATCAAGCTACTAAAACTGAACAAGTACCCCAAAGACTCATCTGAGTATAAATCAAGCCCAAAAGGCATAATAAACGTTTGGCTAAAATACGTGAGCCAATAAATACATCTTTTCCTAAAAATTTTGACTCTAAAATTCAAATTGGCCTTCGACCCAAAACCAAAAAGGTTTACAATTTCTAAAATGTTAACAACGTCGAGAATGACCAAAATCAAATGACTCACACATTCGTATTTTCAAAATGTCCCATTACATAAACTATGCATATGTCTAACAAACACTAACATTTTGAACAAATAACCTCCATTTATACGATAAATCATCAAAACACTTTCCTTTATGATTTATTTATCAAATCGCCCAAAAATCCCGAATGTGGGTGTTTTACAAGGTTTATAAAGTTTAACACTTCAAATAATCAAAACCCACCTAATAGCTCAACATATGATAATTTCATGTAAAACACATAACACTTTAAAATAGACATTTTTGGCATCTACAACGTTTTCGCAAATCAACTTGCACTTTAACTTGCTAGATTTAGGCTAAATCTATATTTTACCCCATTTTAGGCTCCTTGAAGAAACTTGAATCCACAAGCAATTCCTCCAAACCTTAAATTCACAAGTTTTCCAAACATAAATATACATATCCAAAAACTTAGAATCTTTCCCCAAACACCTTATATCAAAATCATCATTTTGACCAAAACCCTAGTTTTGACCTAACTTCCCCAAAATCATCAGTGGATAATTTATAACTCATAATAAAGTTTAAAAACTAGGAGGATGAACTCACCACTTAGGTTTTGGTGAAAACCTAGAAAACCCTAATTTTTTTGAAGATGGAGGTGATGATGATGAGCTCTTGATCCTTGCTTCCACTCCACAACCAAATACTCTTGGATCTCCCCATAACTAACAATATATCCTTTTAATGATATCAAAAGTGAAACCATAGCAAAAAAAATCATCAAAATTGGAGTTGAGATGAGAAAGATATGACCAAATGAAAAAAGAGGCTGAAAATCGGAGTCTATGCACTTCACCCGCCCGTGAGAGTGACATGCGAAAGTGACAGTGTCACTATCGCTGTCACTTTTGCCCTGAATGTACCGTGGGCTCCTTTTTTTCTGAGAAAGTGTCCGACAAAAGTGCTAGTGTCACTTTTGCATGGCACTTTCACCCAAAAGGTACCGAGAGCCATTGTCGTCCTTTTTTCTCAACCGTTTTCTCGGTCCATTGGATGTTATTATGCCAGTTATCGTGCCATTGTCTGAACTTCCTAGCACATTCATTGGTACGACCAAACACTCGGTAACGCCGGTGTAATTATGACAGATGTCACAAACACATGGCACTATAGTCGAGATGACCATACTCTTAGTACCATCGGTGCTATTATGACAAATGTCACAACCACATGGCAATATAGCCATACTCCATACTTGGTTCTTCCTTTACTAATTCACCCAGTTCAACACTTTTCCTCAATTGAGATAAAAATCTGGGTGTTACAATCCTCCTAGCCTTAAAAGAGATTTAATCCTCGAAATCTAGTTCATACATAAAAAAAATTAATATTACACAATACTGAACACCAGTCTGATAATTATCTTGTCATCTACTACTCCCAAAAGGGTAACATTCTAAAGATATAAGCCTCAAATAACATCATTTTCACAAAACGGCCAATTCTTTTCCCCCAAGGATGTGTCTCTATCCCAATTCATCCGTAAAGGATGTTCGATAACCACTTGACAAAACCTTCCATGATGATTTTCGTGAAGACTCTCACATCCAATATCTACCCTGATACGTTAGACTCATACCAGAGAGAACATCGAACCTTACTGGAGCAATTTCTAACCACATGATCCCAGTTTCCTCTCAGTATTAAGTGACACGTACTACCTCAAGGGTATCTTGTGACCTCAACTTCTCATTGACTAATCCGTCCTAGCTGAACACGATTCTGAATCCGTATTCCAACACTAGTACAAAATTGACTTTTTGCCACAGTTTTATAAATACAGGTTAGCCACGGTTGGATTTAGAATTGTGGCTAAAAGTCGTAATTAAAGATGGAGTATTGTTTTAGCCACGGTTTAACTTAATAACCATGACCACTACCAAACACACCCAAACATAAAGTCACGGTTTATATATAATCGTGACTAAATGGTTCCTTTTGGCTGCAGTTTTGGCCAGTAACGGTCAAAAAATGTGGCTATAAATAGATATATAGTCACAGTTTTTGGTCTATACCATGACTTTATGTTCTGACGGTTATTTTCTGTGACATAGAGATACATATCTCTACATGAAGCCATTTTTTCGTGGCCAAAAGCAAGAAAATATATATAGCCATGGAAACTTGTTAAACGTAGCCAAAAGTTCTAGGTGTTTATGGTCACACTTTTAATTATTTGTGTGACAAAAATGTAACTATTAGCCACGTTTTTACAGAATAAGCGTAATCATATATAATGATTTTACTATGGTTAATTTGAAATTTGTGTGGATATAAATATATCTAAGGCCACGGTTTAAATAATTATATGTTACTAAAAGGTAACCAATAGATAGTCATGGTTCTAACAATTCAAGTCATGTGACAAGTAAATAGTTTATAGCAACAGTTTTTATTATTTTGCATGACCAAAAGATAACAAGTAGTTACGGTTCTAAAATAAATTGTAAAGACATATCTTGAAATGACCATGATTTTTATGGTTTTGTGTGACTAAAAGGTAACAAGTGGCCATAGTTTTTAAAATTAAGCGTAACTAAAAGTCACATTTGGCCACAACTGATATAAATATTGTATGGTTGTAAATATAGCTATGGTCATGGCTAAAATATATTTGTGTGGTCATAAGGTAACCAATAGTCACGTTTCTAAAAGTTCAGTTCGTGTGATAAATAAGTAGTTTATGACCATGATTTTTTATTATCTTACGTGACAAAAAGGTAACTGATAGTCACGTTTCTAAAGTTTTAAGTGTAACTATATGTAATGAAATGACCACGATTTCTATTATTTTGTGTAACCAAAACTTGACTCATACAAGAGTTAAAATTAACGTAATTATAAGTCATTATTTGGCTACAATTGATATGAAACTTTTGTGGGTATAAGTATACATAAAGTCACATTTAAAATAAATGCATATGTTTAAATGATAAACAATAGTCACGGCTCTAACAGTCCAGTTCGTGTGGCTAATAAGTAGTTTATGGCCACGATTTTTATTATTTTGCGTGACCAAAAGGCAACAAATAGCCATTGTTCTAAAAACTAAGTATAAGTATATTATAACCATGAATTAACCAACAGATACATTCTAATGTTTAAACATGATTATGTCATTAACAAATCACGGTTAATGTAAAATTTTACAAAGATATGGGTCATGAAAAATGTACAACTATGGCAAGTGTCTCGTTATGACATGATTTAGAAAATATTGGAAACAACATATTTTAGATTAAAAAAATGAAAAGCTAATTAGTATTTTATATAAATACAAAATTATTAATTACGATATAAGGATGTCCAAACCAAAAAAAAAAATTGTGCCTTCCTAAAACATGCTTAAGGAACCACACTAACAAAAAGACATCCATCTAGCTATATTTTTACATTTGCAAAAACCCAAACGTTAATACAAAATCCCTCTATACAAAGTTACACAGACAAAAAGTAACAAGGTAAAGATTCCTAAACTATTAAACTTTGTATAACTCCACTTTCAAGATCTATTCGTTAAGGCCCGATTCATTCTTCTAGTTCTGAAAACCCTCTTTGAGAGCCCATCATAAGAAAGGCCACCACCAAAAACAATCGATCGTGAATCTTCAAATCGATAACAAGCAACCTATAATTCATGAAATCAACGATAAGAATAATTGTCTTTAAAACCAACTTAGGATAAACAATTAAGTTAAAAACCTGGGTATCACCTCTCTTTGTAAACTCTTGCTGCTATCCGCTATTACTCGTGCGGCTATGTGTCAAGAAATCGATCGTGGGTTGTCCTCTTGTTTTTTTGTTGGTTAATTCCTCCCGATTGTTCACCATCCACAAACGTTGAGTCGTTTTCTCCTTTTATAGTCACTGTGTGAGACTAAAAAAATCCTAAAATCGTGCCTTTGATTTTTATGACTAATTGTTTGATAAATGTTTCAATTCAAAAAAGTATCTGGCATATAAGTCAATTAGACTCTAAATTAGGTTTTGACTAATTGTTATACCACTTTCGACGCTTAGAATGTTTAGTCCCTTTTTTCATCACCTTGAGAGAGGGTTTTAGGTGACGTTTGTTTTTTAAGAGGTGCTTGATAAATGTTCCAATTCAATAAAGTATCTGGCATATAAGTCAATTAGACTCTAAATTAGGTTTTGACTAATTGTTATACCACTTTCGACGCTTAGAATGTTTAGTCCCTTTTTTCATCACCTTGATAAAGGGTTTTAGGCGGCGTTTGTTTTTTAAGAGGTGCTGAAGTCTAAAGTCTGATTTCACTTCTGATTTTAAGAGGTGGTGCTAAAATCTGAAATCTAAATCATTTAGATTGTTTCTTTTTGTAAACTGATAAATGTCTGAATTTGATTAATTGTTTATTATACCCTTCATAATAATGTTGAACTTATGTTCTTTATACAATTTGATTTGTTTATTCATCATCATTATCAAATTTACATTTAAATTATAAACTAACAATTCATTTTAACTAAACTACATCATCATCAATTTTAAATATATTCAAAACTCACTAAAGTACATCAATTGATCCAAACACGATAGAAATAATGAAGGAAGTTTCATAACAATTAAAACCAATATTTATTTACATTCAAATCCTATTAAAATATGTCAATTGATATAAACACAATTTTGAGATCACCCCTCTTTAAAGGATTACAGTTATAAATACAAAAACAATTGTTTGTATTGGCAACAAAACAACCATTGGATTACATGTATTTCCCTCCCTCTCACCGATCTCTGGATTTAAAACTTACTTGCTGCAGTTTGTTGTTGCTCCTGACTTGGATGAACTTGATGTGGTTGAAAGCCCATAAACTCACAAGGTCATTGATTTCTACAGATTCTATACTCTACCTCAACTATTCTTGGCCATCCAACTCACTCAACTCTAAAGGCGACTTATTCTTACTATAATGTCTCAACCAAGACTCCCTTGCTTCAGCTGATGAATAATGCTCTTATTGTTGAAAAAGTCCTTTGAATATGATCTTGCAAGAACATATTCCTCTTGAGTATCTAGCCACGGTAGTCGCATCATCCACACCATATAGATGACCATTTCGTGAGGATTTGAATTTCCGAGAAAACTCACCTGAGTCCCGACTTACGCAAAGGCGAACTCAAGACAAGGTTATGGGTAAGTATCCTGGATGAACTGTTGATAAAGAACACAAAAGCTACACACAACCAATTCATGAATCCATTTAAATTTAGAATTTGACCCTATTCCCAAAACAGATCCTAATGCTCTCTAAAGCGCATCCAAATCGCTTAAAAACAACCCCTAACGTGGTCCCGAAACAGGTCTAAACATCCCCCAAAATGACTCAAAACAGCCCCGAAACGGCCACTCGAAAACAGTTGCATGTCTGAAGTGATGGTGTGTAATTTTTTGTTTTCAATGGCCTCTGACCAGAATGCAATCATTTTGTAGACATATGACTTAAAGAGATGGATGACAACAGATGTAGTCGAGGATGGATAGGATGCAATGGTTCAGATGTAGTTGAAATACCAGGCAAGTTGTGTGCAGTTATGGGTCTGCTATATATGCATATATGCTTCATACAGGAAGCTTAAAGGGACCTTCAAAGCTTCAATTAAAGTTGGATTAGTTGCATAATCTTTTAATTTTTAGAAGATGCATTCAAAAAGAAAGAATGAGCAAAAATACAAAAGAATAGTTAAGAAGCATTCCTCTAACGATGACTTGGCCTGGTCGAACGACATGGAATTTGCTATTGCTTTTTCCCCAAAATATCAATGTCAAAGATGAAAACGACACGCGTACCTAGAAGTTAAACCATATTAAAGATTTTCAATTTATTTTTAAGATTAATTACAAGAAAGGACTGATTTATAATTTGAGGTTTTCAAGTTCGACAAACAACAATGGATTAGCCCAACTCATGCATACACTACCCTCCATCAAAGGTCGTGCCTACCCTTTTGCAATGCTATCTACAACAGATCACATACCATTCATAGTTTACTATAAAATCTGAAGTAAGAAGAAGAAAACCATTTAAAATATATGAAGCAATAGTTAATCACTTAACTGTAATCATGTAAGAAAGAAAGTGGAATTCATAATAGAATACAAAGCCATATAAGACCAAACAACCAATGTTTGTATATTTTTACTTCAAATCGTTGGCAAAATTGATGCATAAACACAAATACCACAAACTTACCGGATTATCATCCGGAGATAGAGAAGGAGTAGATGGGTGGACTTAATCTCGAAATGCATAACATCTAATCTCGATTGAAACCGAGATGAATAACCTAACCTTGGGAGAGATAGTTAAACGGTATTTGGATTCCACCAAATCGAGTGTGGATAACGATTTGTGAAGGAGCGAAGTTTACAAGCCTAAGTTTGTTCAATCTGAAAGGAAAAAAATACTACAAAGATAAGGAATTTACCTAAGAAGACTAACCTTTATTGTCTCAAATTCTTCTTTCTCCCATAGATCCAAAAAGCAACAGCGCATGTTGAACCTGCAATTACTCCAATTCACATAAAACAAGCCTCTAGAAAACTTCATTACGTATGATACTCTAAGCACTAGTTACAGAGTGCTTAAAATATGAATCTTTTATAATGTAAAAGACTGATCTTGGTAGATGGGTATGGTCAACAATAGAAGTAAACACCTAACCCACCAAGAAAGTCACTTAAACCTATTTTCAAAGTCCTTTTTTGTATTTATAAAGTTAAGCGTAATGTTAAATTAGATTTGTTGGTTTAAACATGTTTGTTGTGGCTTCATTATGAACAATTTACCATGTTGTCTGTAGGGATGAACATGGTACGGTACCATGTTTTTTTTTCTCAATACCGTGTACCAACCAATTATAATTGGTACACAAATATTTATACCATGTACCAACCAACTCTACTTGGTACCAACTTAATTGGTACCAACTTTTTTCGGTTGGTACATGTTGGTATGGTTTTGTACCAACATCTCAAATGTTGAAGTTACAATGGGCTCTAATAGGTTAAAGAATAGATATAGAAAATGAATTAGAGCGTCTTCGAGGATCGATTGCAGATTCGCGTGATCGTGTACTCGTGTAAAGGTGTTGTCGTGTAGTTGTCGAACGATGAAAGTGCGGATTTTAGAGGTTGGAGGTATGCGTTGAGGAGAGGAGTCGAGGGGTTACTGAGTAATGAGTTTGGGTTATTATGATGAGGCATGGAGGAGTTAATGTACTAAACAATAAACGATAAGATGTTAAATTGATAAATTCCTCTAAAAGAAAAGGATTAATAATTAAATATAATTCACTTAATTGATTTTTTACTTAATAAATAATTATATATACATATATATAGAAGTCGGTACAGTACGGTATTATCGTGGTAGGCGACTTTTAATACCATGTACCAACCAAGTTTATGAAGTTGGTACGGTATACCAACCAATTTAGTTGGTACCAATTTAGTTGGTACCAATTTAGTTGGTACCAATTTAGTTGGTACCAATTTAGTTGGTAATGCAATTGGTTGGTTTGTCATGGTACAAATTTGACACCCCTAGCTGTCTGCATGGTGCTTTTGGATCTTTGATTGTAACCGCGCGATTGCAGACTGGCACCTTTCATTCCGTTCAAATTGCCACCATGAACCTTCGTCAAGAGAGATTCAAATGGCGAGCTAAGTATCCAAGTTCTCAACAACACGATTGTATAGTCTTGTGGATGACTGCTGAGGACTTGGCTAAGCCTAACTCGAGCCTTGTTGACAGACTGGTACTGTTCTGTTCTTTACATTATAAAATTTTATTTGTATTTTAATTTGATGTATAGAATGTTGCATGTGAACTACATAATTTGATCCGAAGATTATATCTCAGCTTTCATGGATCAAATATATGCGTTTGAAAATATTAAAATTTCATTATTCTTTTCCATAATCTTAAAAGTTTTCCGGCCGGTGATTATTAACTTGGAATGAATTCCATGAGATGCTAAGAGAATTTAGGGAGTGTTTGGTTCATGGATTTTGAAGGAATTGGAATGGATAATTCCTTTGACCAAATTCCAATTCCTTTGTTTGGTTCACATATTGATCATGATGGAATCCTTTGAATTCCACAAATCAAGAAATTCATCATTCCGTAGCTTAAGTGAAAGAATTGAATTCCATCCAATTCCTTCCAACCAAACGCGTAGTCAAATTCCATTCCAATTCCTTCAAAGTCAAATTCTTTCAATGGATTCAAATTCCATGCTGTGAACCAAACGCCCCCTTAATTTGTCAAAAAGCAAATACATGACTGCTATAAATGTGATCAGACACTGTTTAAATCATAATCTCGGTATAACTTATTCACTAATAAGCCTTCAAACTTGTGCCAAAACAAAACAGAGGAGATATGCATTAGTTGAATAAATAGTGCCTTTATGTTGGTTAAAGAGCCTTTAATTGATAACTCAATTTGCTATCTCATGGTTGTTTTAAAAAGCTTTGCAATGCATTACTTAATCCCCCTACTTGTAAGTTACTTTTTACAATCTGAGATTTTTGACTAAAATCTCTTAATATAACTTATAAAGGAGAAAAGCCACATATAACCATGAAAATAAAATCAAGAGATGTGGAAATTATAACGAAGTAGGAAGTAGGAAGCAGGATCGACGGTTCGACTTTTTCAGATTCAATATCGTGTTGCATCCACAACTAGTATGTATGTGTGTGTATATATATATATACACTCCCTCTATCATAAGAAAACTATAACATTTCACTTATATGGCACCTTTAAAAATGAAAATGCGAGTGTAACATTACAAAGATTTTTAATAATATCAAACTTCATTTTTTTGGTTCCTTTTTTTTTCTCTATCTATTTGGACTCTCTTATAGGATGGCATGTGAAAATTCATGGTTTCCTTTGTTATATTTTTTTAACTTTTAGATCCTATTGTGTGCTGCAAGTGTCAAATGAATTTTGGAGGGCCAAGTAATTCTATGTGTGCTTCAGCATTCAAGATAAGTGGAGATATTGGAGACATAAAATTGTAAGTCTACCATTATACAATTATACTTGTACTTTTCTTGGCATTTTCTAGGATAAAAATTCAATGCGTCATGACGATTGTAATAAGATTCATGATTTACCCGGACTATATTATGCTCTTGCAATAGCATAATAATTGGCAGATGAGAGGATATTAGCCACTTGTTTGTAATGATGAGAGGATATTAGCCACTTGTTTATTCTCTTCAAATGCATAAACATACAAACATATTGAACCATGAATTATGCTCTAAACTTTTGAATGTTCATTTAAATGAAGTGAATTTGCAAGCTGGATTTATTGGAGAATATGCACCAAGATATTTGTTGTTATACATCGGTTCGATTCATATTTGCTTTATTCATATTAAATATTATTTTGTTGCAGGCATTGCAATCTTATCAACTTATTGAGAAGCTAGTAAAAATATAAGAGAAAGAAGAATCATACAAGAACGAGACACTGAAGACGAAGTATATGAGGTGTAGCTTTAATAAGCAAAAGTTTAATGTATTATACAATTAGGGATGATAGGTTTATTTTTCGGTGAACTTATACATTGTTCAATGTTTATTAATATTAGTTCAATGTTTCTCATTTGATTATAAGTTTTATGTTTTTTTTTCATTTTTCCACATGATAAAAACCGTTGCTGAAAGTTAATTATCGCCATTTCGTATGATCATTTTTAGTTAATTTGTATGATCAAAAGGTAATCAATAGTCACAACTCTAACAATTTAGTGTAGCCATATCTTATGAATTGGCCTCGTTTAATATAAAATTTACGTGACTATAAGTACTTTAGAGTTACAGTTTTACTTCTTTTGTGTGGCTAGAAAGTAATCAATAGCCATGTTTCTATGAAATTAGTGTAACAAAATGTTATAAATTGACCACGATTGATGTGAAATTTGTGTAGCTATAAATAGTTTATGGCCACGATTTTAGTTATTTTATGTGACCAAATATAATTAATAACCACGGTTTTTAACAATTCAGCTTAATCATATGTTATGAATTTGCCACAGTTAATATGAAGTTTGCATGACTATAAGTTATTTATGGCCACGGTTTTAGTTATTTCATGACCAAAAGCTAACTAATAGCCACAGTTTTAACAATTCAACTTAAACATGTATTGAATTGGTCACGGTTAATATTAAATTTACATGACTAAAAGTAGTATATGGTCACACTTTTAGTTAATGTACGCGACCAATATTTAATCAACAACCATATTTCTAACAATTTAGCGTAACCAAATGTTATGAATTCGCAATGGTTAATATGAAATTTGTGTGACGAAAGCTGGTTTATCGCTACAATTTTAGTTAGTTCATGAGACCAAAATATAATCAATAGCTACGGTTCAAACAATTCAACGTAACCATATTGCATGGCGATAAGTTGTTTATGACTACGTTTTTAGTTATTTTGTATGACTAAAAGGTAACCAATAGCCATGGTTCTAAAATTTATGGTAACCATATGTTATGAATTGGTCACGGTTAATATAAATTTGTATGACGATAAATAGTTTATGGCCACATTAAAACAAATATACGTGATTATAGGGTGATCATCGGCCACCTTAAAAACAAATTGTGTGGCCATAAATAGTTTATTGTCATGGTTTTCTTTATTTTGTGTGACCAAAAGGTAGCTAATGACCACGTTTAACGTGAGTTTGTGTGGCAATAAATAGTTTATTGTCACGGTTAAAGTAAAAATGCTCTAGTACCTTAAATATTAGATATGTTTATAGCCATGTTTTTTAGGCTATGGCTATGGTTTTTTATTTGATATGGTGACACATTTTAAACGTGGCGAAAAGGTATCAATGGTCACGCAAGAATAGGCTACGGTTTGATTGAAAAAAAAAAATTGTGGCCAAAGGCCTATGGCCACGGTTTTTAACCGTGGCAAATGTGAGTTTTTGTACTAGTGCAATGATCAACACCAAACCTAAAGAATTCTCAAAATTCCTTAATAATTCACCATTGTTATTGGCAAAGCCTTCCTTCCAAGGACGTGCTAATATGATCTTCAGGGAGTCAGTTTATTCAAATTAGGCGATTGTGCAACTCCAAAGTATACTCAAACATCAATCATTCAGTCGATAAAACCTTTACCATATCAAGAAAATCTTAATCATCGGTACATAATTACCAACATCTAATCTCTTTAAAGTCCTACCACTAAAATCCAACCACTTCTTATGATCTAACGGGAGTACTTCCAAACATTCAAAAGATCATTGACCTCAAAAGATCAAGTCGATGCCTAAAATCAAAATGGCCATGTCGAGAACATGGTTATGCCAAGAAGTATTTCGTTCCTGGTTGCACTGAGTCGATCCCTAGTAAGGACTTACAGTTGAAACCTGATATGGGAATAAAACCCCAAATCTTGCAGCTTTAACAAATGAACCACATCTCCTTTATTCACGAAGACTCATTAAGATGGTACACCACCAACACATAACATGTTGTCGAACAAACAACCCATCAATTCAAATCAAACCATGCGCAAGCAACCAAACAAAGCTTTAACCAGAAGTTATACCGAAAGGGAAAGATCATCACTTAAATAACTGAGATAATAACATAAATCTACTATCTTGATTATTCATATATGAACAGACTCATAAGGTCGAATTCCCAAATCTGCCCACAATTGGATCAACCGACACTTCAATTTCCAATGACTTCTCTAGTCCCTAATCACAACTCCTTTTACATAGAGGTTTAAATCTATAGCTCTAATGAGTTCAAGGTTTTTCAAACTAATATGTCAATTGGAAAATTTATAAGACTTCTCAAACGCAAAATTTAACAACACTTAATCGTACGTGTAAAAATCCATTACCGCTTACTCGGTAGTTGTGCAAAGCGGTCACCAATGCCACACATATAAAACCATTTTGAAAGTCATTTCATTATTACTCAAGCTAATAACTACAACACAAAAGATGCTCAACAAACTTTTAAAATGAACTGCTATGATGCTAGCATGCATGCGTTTATGCCATGCACCTAGAATAATTTTTTTTGCATTAAAGTATGATAATGCAAGATCGTTCTAAATCTAGTGAGAGAAAGTAGAGAGAGTTTGAAGCGCAGAATGTGAATCTATTGAGATATGCGTGAGTTTCTTACAAACAACAAAGCCACAAGGGACTTAAATACCCTTGGCCAATACCAGATATACAAGCACTCTAAACACAGTATTAGACCAAGCCTATAAATACAATGATTACTATAATATCTGACTTAACAATCTCCCCCTTAGTAATCATTGGCGATGTGGTCTTCAATATTCATCTTCTAAATTAACACAGACCATCTAAGCGACTTAGCGAAGCTTCTTGACTAAAAAAAAATTTCTTCTCAGCATCTTTCAATCTATATTGTCTTTGCTGCCTTGACAAGACTGGACCTGTTTCTAATAAGCTTGAAAGAACAATCGGTTCATCAGCTTGTGCTCTAGACGACGCACCTTTTTCAAATATACTTGAATGAACTTTGGTGGTCGGAGCTGGAACAGCAAAAGAACTAGTATAGCTGAGAAAATAGAATCTTGAGCAGAAAACTCTTTGTCGCTTTAACTTCTTGAATCTTGAGTAGATAAACTTTTAACTCTTTGTCTCTTTAACTTCTCCTTAACTTCTCCCCCTCATGACGTTGATGATCTGTATCAACTTGTTCATGCAAATGTTGGAGACGAGACAACTTCAGATCTACAAAATTCAGAATAAAGGAGAAAAAGGAAGTTTTGCGCTACATGTTGGTGGCGCAAACTTAGTTTTGCGCTAGCTGAAGGTGGCGCAAAGTTGAGTTTTGCGGTATCAACTGTTGGCGCAAATCTGACTTAAACTCAGAAAATAATCACCTGTTAAGCTCTTTGACTCCCCCTACACAAATGCACTAAATATGACAATTCAAGTTAGCATTCATATAGAAAATCAGATACTCTCCCTCGAAATGAGATATGATCTTTCAGAATATTTTCCTTATTCACTCCCCCTCGAAAAATGCACAGACCCATTGACACAGATATGAGAACACAAGGATCGAAACATCAATGTAGAAAGAAAAATATACTGAATATGTATTTTGAAACAACTAAACATATAAAAATTTTAAACACTAAACAAATTAAATTCAACTCAGTAAAATATCACAGATTAATCCATCAGTTGAAATCAAGTGTATGTTGTTGCGTACAGATACAAGTTTCATTGCATATCAAGTTAAGACATGTTCAGTTTCAAAAACTTTCATCAATCTATTCAGTGTGCTAGCATGCAAACTTCGATTAGCTTCAAGAAAATGCAATTCTAAAAATATAATAGAGAACTTTGCATGTACTCACACTAATCCGTCAAAAATTATGACTTTCACAAATTTATAGGTTTATCGCAACTCAGAAATATCACCAAGTATCATGAGATGTGTGATCATTGGCATCTTTTAAGCTTGTGCACATTGGCATCTTCACATGAGTGTGCTCTTTGGCATCTTTTAAGATTGTGCACATTGGCATCTTTTAATCAAGAAGTTTGGTAAGTAAAGAACATGTCGTAAACATAACTTTCTATCTGATCCTATTGCAGGATTTGGGTCAACCGCTCCCAGACTAGTTGGCCTTAGGGGACTAGGTGTCAAGCACCCCTTTGAACTTACTCTCCCAGATCAGAAAGGCTACATCGACACATCCTAAACCCATTCATACCAATAGAACATGAATTTCGATCTGGTTCTATAGAAGGATTTGGGTTCGATCACTCCCAGACCAATTGACCTTAGGGGACCAGATGACAAGCATCCCATGGAACTTACTTTCCCAAACAAGAAAGGTCACAGGTACAAACTTTTAAACTTAGAGATTTCTGTATTTTATATATATAATTCATCTCAATCACCCAGTTTTACATCTAAGTGCTTAGCCCATATTTTCATTACAATCCATAATTATGACTTTTTAGGATTTCTAAGCATTGTAAACTATAAATATTCCGAATCACATAACTTTAAAGCAATATCAAAAGTTTCAAACATGTTGCTGACCTTTCGACTTTTGTAAGACTTGAAAGTTGAACATATAAAACTTCGATATAAACAAAGCAACTTGAAAAATTTATCCTAGACACACATTTTATTCAATAGAAAGAAAAACTGTAAAACTTTTACTTTATAGAATAAAAATTTGTAAACATTTAAACTTTTAAATTCAACATGCCGAGTTTGAAAAAAAACATTTATCATTTAAGACTATTGAAAAAAATCGGCAAATTGATATTTAGTCGGAACAAAATAAATTTCAATAATACCTTCTTCCACATAATGTATAATGAATTTGTATCTCATATCAAAGTTTTGGGTTGAACTTGCTCAGATTTTTGAAAAACATGAGAAAACTGGAACAACATCACAGTCAGAGATAAATGCAGCGGAATTAAGTAGATGTACTCACAGTTCTCATTTGTCCATAAATGAAATGTATTGAAGAACGAGTCCTAAACTTGTATGTTTAGAAGTCGAAGTCTATTGAAGTACGGGTTCTGAGCTGATTTACTCAGAAGCCATCGTCTTTTAACTTTGAAGTCCGGATTTTGAACTGCTTTGTTCAAAAGCCTTGGTTCTCTTACTCCCCCTTGACTTGAGGTGCCTGCAACACATAATCAATTTTCGGCTTTGGTACCCACTGGTATTTGGGTCCATATTTGTTAGTTGCAGTTCTAAAGGGAGAATATTTGTTAGATTTGACAAATAAAGCATGAGAAATGTTATCAGAGAAATGAACATATTCATTAGTAGAAGACAAAGCATAATCATCTGAACTAGAATCAGAAGAAGAATATGAGACATCTTTTGAAATTCGAATCATTTGCTTTATTGAGTATTTTGAAATTTTATTACAACCAGCAAATGAATCACTTTTAAAGATTTTGCCTACATATCTATCCTCATCAGTCGTAGATTCATCAGATGTCCGCTTGACCCTCCATGTCTGCCTTGAAGGAGTGCTCAAAGTCCTATCTGAAATATTTGAATCACAAGAATTAGAACTGTCATAAATGACTTTAACTTGCTTCTTTGACTTCTTTGACCTTCTTCTTTTACGCTTTGGTTTATAATAATCATCATTTAGCGTAAAAGATTCATCAAGAATTTTTGATTTAATAATTGAGTCTGTAGAAACAATTTTACCTATGAAACCCAACTGATCAGACAAAAATCCTGAACTTGCCTCAGAGTCAGAAAAATTTTGAGAAAATTTTTCAGATTTTAGAACTTTCTTTTTGTTTTCTTTAAAATCAGAAGAAGAAATAGAATTTGTAAGTAAATCTTGTTTTTGAAAAATAAAATTTTCCTCAAGACTTGTCGTCATGAAAGAAAAAATAACATCAGATTCAATTTCTCTTTGAATATTTTGATCTTCCATTTTATCTTCCAGATCAATGATTTTGCTTTGTAACACTAATGGAGGAATATATCTCTTAAAATCATAAGAAACTGGAGATATATTTTGTTTATTAGTGTTAGTAGCACAGATATCAAAATAATCATCAGATAATGAAGATTTAATGGGAGAAATGTCATTTAAACTGTTTATGTTCTTCTTTGATTTTTCAGGAAAATATTTCGCATTTTCGCGCGTGTAAACAAAAGAAATTTCCTTTTTCTTGTTATTCATCCTTTTCTCATTTTCGATTTCTAACACTTGTTTTTCATTCATTCAATCAATTTTAAATTGAGGAGCATATTTAGCAAGATTTAGATAATCGAATTAATATAAAGTCGGGGATTTTTCTATAGCATTGTTTAAACAAAGAGGATTTTCAAAACCAAGTCCCCATTTTTCCTTTATAGATTTATAACTCCTCGGTTTGTGCATAAATATTTTTTGATCAAGTTGATCCCTTCGATATAATTTTTCTTCCAACTCATTTATTTTATCTGAAAAATTATCTTTTAATTTGGTCATTTCAGTCAAAGAATCAAGATAAGTCATATTTGATTTTTCTAAATCACCCAATTTCTTTTGAAAGTTTTCTTTTGTATGAACCAAAATAGATTTTTCATCTTTCAAAGAAATTTGTAATTTATCAATCAAATTTGACTTTTCTGAATTTAAATGTTTTTCAGATAATAACTTTGAGCGAAGATCATGTAAAGAAGTTATAATGATGTTCATCTGTGAAGAAATAAATGTGTAATTAAACTCAGAAGGTACCTGATCTTCATCGGTTGAGGAATCATCATCATTATCATCACTTTGATCATCTCCGATGAAGCACATATGAGCAGTTTCCACATTGTCAGCTTCATCATCGGAGTGATCTAGCCAGAATTCTTCTTCAGCTAGCAGAGCGGTTCCATTCTCTCTCTTTTCTGCTAGTTCCAGTTTCTTCCGATAATACGCAGAATCCCGAACTACCTTCACTCGACACTCCTTGGCAATGTGACCCGGCTTTCCACAGTTGAAGCTTGCAGTAGCTTTCGTAGTCTCGGGCACTTTGACATTCTCGTTGTTTTTAGACCCTGAAGTGAAGCGAAGGTTGTTGGAACCTGAACGAGGTTGGAACTTTTTGTTGTAGTGTTGAGAGAGAAGAATCATTGCTTTCTGAAGTGCCTCGCCATCATCATCAGTTGCACCGTCATAAGCATTCTCAGATAATGCTTGTTCAGGCAGTTTGCTTGTGAGAAGTGCAACTGGGTCCACTGTCTTCTTATTCTTATTGTCAAGTTTAGCTTTCTTCTCCTTGACTATGCACTCATCTGTCATCAAAATCTCATACATCTCTTGGATTTGCATGGTAGAGATCCGGACATCATTCCTCAATCTATGACAAGATTTGTTCCATTCCGATTGAAGAGAATTGAGGAACATCAGATTGGTCTCTAGCTCAGTCTTTTCCACTTTTATCTTTCGCAGATCATTTATCACAGCACAGAACCTGTCAAAAACACTTTTCAGTGACTCCCCGTCTTTGGCTTTGAAATCTTCAAAGTTGTTCATGTAGCGTGTATGCCGAAGTTGTGTTGCAACTGTAGACCCAAGAATAATCTTCTCTAGCTGTGCCCACATTAGTTTAGGATTGTTTTTGTAACAGTCAATCCGGTTGTATATAGAATTTGGCAAGGCTAGTATCAGATTTGCCTTTATATCACGATCGGCTTTATATTGCAACGACTCATCGGGTGTGTATTCAGCGATAGGCTTTGTCATCCCATAAGCCAGTATGGGCTTTTCAAAAGATCCTTCAGTTAGAATCTTCATCATGTCATCTCCGTTCTTTTGACGCTCGATGAAATTAAGAAACCGATCTTGCCATTGAGTGAACTCATTCTCATCAACCAGAACCGGAGGACGAGTTTCTGTGCCCAATGACATCATGATGTCATTCTTGTAAAACTGAGCTTGAAAAGCAAACTTTGCAGAATCCATAGAGAAAAACTTCAGAAAAAGATAAGTCTGAAAGCAGATAAACTGGCGCAAACTGAAGGTTTGCGTGAGTAGCCAATGGCGCAAAAGAGATTTGCGTGAGCAGTATGTGGCGCAAACTAAGATTTGCGTGAGGTGTTGGTGGCACAAATGTAACTTTGCGCGATACAAAGGTGACGCAAAATTTACTTTGCGTGAGATGATGATGGCGCAAAGGTAACTTGCGCACTGAACAGAACTTCTCGTGAGATGTAGATGGCGCAAACTTTACTTTGCGTGAGATGTAGGTGGCGAGAACTGAACTTGATGCAAATCAGAAGAAACTAGCGCAAAGCAGAGGATGAACTGGCGCAAAGTTCAATGTATCTAGATGAATATGGCGCAAATTTCTGATGAACTCGCGCAAAACCCTGAAGAACTGGCGCAAATTTTAGATCTGGCGGAAAACACAGAATTTCAAGAAACAACTACTAAAATCGATTAGAAAAATGACATTGATGAATTTTAATCACACAGATATGATCGAAAACAAGTTTCTAAACACTTTCAAACAAATATTCGATCAAAATTAGCAAAATCGTAAAATCGAGAAACACACAGTTCGTTCAACGAACTTTTCTAGAAACTTGAAAAATCTCAAAATTGAACTTCAAAAACTGAATTTCTTAGAAAATGATGTGAATCATAAGTGTTCTACAATTAAAACCGGATCCAACGAATCAAAATTCAAGACAAATCGATCAAAATACAGCAAGAATTTGTGAAAATTCAGAAAACGAGATTGTCTTGATCGAAATCAAGAAAATCAATCAAATTTTCTAAATTGTTTACAAATTCAGTTTTTAAAAAACGATTCTCTCAGTTCTCTCAGATTTAGAATAGGTTCTGATACCAATTGATAATGAAAGATCGTTCTAAATCTAGTGAGAGAAAGTAGAGAGAGAGTTTGAAGCGTAGAATGTGAATATATTGAGATATGCATGAGTTTCTGACAAACAACAAAGCCACAAGGGACTTAAATACCCTTGGCCAATACCAGATATACAAGCACTCTAAACACAATATTAGACCAAGCCTATAAATACAATGATTACTATAAAATCTGACTTAACAAAGTAATGTGCAACAAAATGTTTGTACAAAACTCCAGAAGGGAAATTCAAGTAATCGAGTTCTAAAATTCCTCATTTAACCACATAATGGCATGGAAGAAAACTTGCCAACAAGACCCGCATGCATAGGTTCATTTTCTCAAAATTTAGCAAGACAAAATGTGCATGCAATTGGTCGAAACGTAACATAATTTAGAGCGACTTCAAACTTTAAGCCGCACGAACAAAATGCTCTTTGTTCCAAAATAGTGGCTACAATGTCATGCATACCAATAAACCAATATAACTTATTTGCGTGAACCATTAATAGTGGTGTCAACAACCAAAAATGCACAAAACAAAGCATTTAGTATAAACTATCACATACTCCTCATACACTTACCCACGCCATAAGTATAAACCAATTCGTGCACTAAAGTAGTGTGCAATGAAATGTACTGTTACAAAACTCAACAGAGAAATCATACCATATTAAATTTTCAAAAATTCCCTTTTTTAGTGCAATACGACATAGAGTGCCATTTCTCAACAAAACTCGCATGGAATAAAATTCTCAATAAAACCCAAACATCAAAACATGGAAATAACCCTTCTTTCAAAACCTTAACATATGTGGAGGAGATCCAATATCAAGGTCGTAAATCGCAGTTACTTGCCCAAGACCCCAACCAACAATAAAGCATGGGTATTACAATATCTAAAAATAGCGTTCGACAACAACGGTGATAAAGAAAATCTCAACAAAGTTTGCAACCGTATGCAATAAAACAGTTTTATGCACGCTTAAATTCATGGTTTAAAATCTTGTGCATGTTTAGCGTCTTTCTAAGATATCATAATACAACCCGCATGATGATTTGGGAAAGTATGAAATACTTTATGCAAATTATCTTAGAATTAAGTTTCGTGCATGAATTTTGGTCAGACCCAAAATCTTAGGACCAATCTCACCCAGTCTAGTAGTCACACTAATAACTTTGGGAAAACTCAAAGGTCTTAAGGCGGTAACTCACGACAAAGTCAGTCATCCTTATAACTTCTTCCCAACGATGATGATTTAACAATCCTATGGTTTAATCATAACCAATATCCTTGACCTACAATGGTCAGCTTAACATACTCATCATACTTAACTGTCACTCAAATGACAATAATATAAATATCAACTCTTCAAATGATCATTCACTAAGAATTCGTTCACTACCCCATCGATCATCATATGAGGGCGATTATGGCATACACATGTAACATGTAAGTTCACCAAATCATTGGCCAGGTGTAACTTATGAACGTACCGTACATGATTATCCTTGCCACTCTCATTATGATTCCCGATTCTAAGGACACCATTGACCTCAAATATCTTATCTTATAGTGCCTAATTGTACAATCTCACTTTCACTTACTTAGAAGAACTCTAGTTTGAGTCTAGGTATCCGGAATCAACACCTAAATCTCTCAAACTTAAGCTATGATACCAACTTTTAACACCCTCAAATTTGGAAAGAGCAACTAATTAAAATTTTCGATACTACATCAAGTAAAGGATAAAAATCCCTTTCTACAAATCCATACTTGGAAATACCTCAAATTTAATCATACATTTAATCCCAACAATCATTGACTCGAGGCTTATATTGTAACACCCTAAAATTTAGAGTAATTTAAAATTTGAAAATTCGGCAATATGACATTTGAAATTGGAGTAAACCACCCAAAAGGGTAAATGTGTGAAAGCGTTTACAAAACCTGTGAACGAATATGAAAATCAACAACAAACTAATCTAAATAAATTCTATCTACATTACATTGGTTGTCAACTCAAATTCCCAAAATAATAAAGTAGTTTAATCGCCAAGACTCCAATTTTCTATCATCTCAAAAATGCCTCAAGCGCCCACGCTCAACACTCAAACCTTCGGCAACCCACCGCTAAGGGAACCTGTTATACACATCACTTGAGAAAAAGTGTTAGGCTTAAAGCCTAGTGAGAACATACAGTTTATACAATAATTTGGGAAAATAATAAATTACAACAATAACTAATCCTTTCCAATGGGTTGAGTTTACAAATGAGTTAATACCACATAGTGACCTTGTAGTCCAAAATACATCTTGCGATGTCGGGGGAGACCCGGTTTTCCAAGGATTGTGGCGGAACACAAAAGTAGGCCACATTCCAAGTTATTGAGCTCACCATACTAGGATCAAGGCCAAGAGTTCGCCGACTCGTACTCAGATGTGGGGGAGGGCACCCAATGATCCTAATCATGCTCATTCACTAGGATATACATTTACGACCCACGTCTAGTATATGGTCCCACATAACCGTACCAAATTGCCACCCTAGGGTCCAATGTCTCAACTAGCAACAAACGGGATTTGTTAGAGCATATTTGTTGGATACAAGATCATAGAAGCTGAAGGTCAAAGTTCAAGAATGTCAAAGCTCAAAGTCAACTCTCAAAGTGAAAGTCAAAGTCAATTCTAATAAAAAGTCAAAGCTACTTGTTTGAGTGTTTTAGTTGTTTGAGTGTTTTAATAGCGTTTGTGTTTGTAGTCTTTGTATAAATAGGTGTTGTGCGTGTAATAGACTAGTAGTATTTTGAGAGTGTTATACGTGTTTTTGAGTTAGAAAGAAAAAGTGGTGAGAGCTTACTTGTAATCTAATATGTGATTGTGAAATACTAGAAATTAATGGATTTGATTTTTGTCATCTGGTTTACATTGTTATCTGGGATAACAATTGGTATCAGAGCAGTGAGAAATTCAGAATTGTTGGACCAAATTTCGAAATTTCTTGGACGAACTCGCTAGTCGACTGTGGAAGTTTGATTTTTGCAAATTAGTGTTGTATTAGATCTGATTTTTGGTGCCATTGTGTTCGATTTTACATCTAGATCATTTTCTGTTTGTATTGTGTTGCCCAATTTACAAAAGATTTATGTGAATTTTGGATTCGTAGAAAAGTTTAGTTCGCGTCTGTGATCGATCAAATTTGTAATATCTAGTGTTTTGATTTGAAATATTTCAATTGTAATCGATTTAAAACATGTATTAGGAAGTTCCTGTTAATTTTCAAGGCAATTGGTGAAGGAGTTGATCGAAATCAGTGGAGTACTTGAGTTTTTGTTCGAAAAACTCAAGAACATGCAAGATCCAAAGAACTCGCTAACGAAGAACATGCAGGACTTTGAAGAACTCGGAAAAGGGTAGAACTCGCAGACCAAGAACTCTCTAAGTGAAGAACTCGCAAAGTGCTTCATGCAAGAAGAAGAAACTCGCACATCACTAGGTGCGAGTTCGTACTGTTCATCTTCCTTGTCATGCGCGAAGTGTTCCTGCGAGAAGTGTTCATCTTGCGTGTTTCCATTTAGCGAGAAGTGTATTTGTTGAAAATTTTCTTAGTCCATAATTCGCAAAGGGTTCTGCGAGAAGTGACTTTTTGCGCGTTTACATTTAGCGTGTTTCTATTTTTGAAAAATATTCTAAGTCCTTAACTTGCAAGGTTCTGCGCAAAGTATCAGAATTCGCACATTGTTGTGTGTGAGAAATTGAAACTCGCATAAGCTTGTGTGCGCGAACTTTGGTTCTCGCAAGCTTCATTGTGCGCAAAGCACAAACTCGCACAAACCTGTGTGCGAGAAGTGCTTGCTTTGTGCTCAAAGTCTAAATTCGCATTGTTAGAAAGAGATGAAGATCGAAAGAGACTTCGATATATTGATTGAGAGAGTAAACTTACAATATGACAAAAGTAATGATAAGAAAAATTAACCTAGACTAGAGGATACAAGATATATATACAAAGACTATATGGGCCCATGGGCCTGGGCCTTATACACATATATGTACACTAACATCCCCCCTCAAACTCAATCGGGAGAAGAATGAGCCAGATGGGGTTTGGAAACGAGATCATGAAACCGTCCTGGTAGATGAGCTTTAGTGAAAATGTCAGCCGGTTGATCAATAGTTGAAATAGGAAGAAGTTGGATAGTCTGACGAGTCACATGTTGACGAACAAAGTGACAATCAATTTCAATATGCTTCGATCGCTCGTGAAAGACATCATTGTGAGTGATCTGAATCGCACTGTTGTTGTCGCACCACAATGGAGTTGGAGAGTTTTGAGGAGCCCCCATGTCAGAGAGTAGCCAACGTAACCACAAAAGCTCTTGATTCGTGTCAGCTAGTGCTCGATACTCAGCTTCAGTACTGGATCGATTTGTGAGAGATTGTTTCTTGCTCCACCAAGATATGAGTGAGTCTCCAAGAGAGAAACAGTATCCGGTAGTGGAACGACGATCAGTCATGTCACTGTCCCAATCAGCATCAGAAAAGCCATGCAAAGTCAATAATGATGTGGATGCAAAATGAAGACCGTGAAACATGGTCCCTTTTAAATATCGAAGGATGCGCATGACAGCAGCATAGTGATCAGAACAGGGTGCTGACATGAACTGACTGACGGTATGAACCGCATAGGCAATGTCAGGTCGAGTCACTGTCAGGTAGACAAGTGACCCCACTAACTGTCGATACAAAGTAGGATCACGCAGAGGAGGTCCAACATTCGGAGCTAAATGAAGGTTGTGCTCAAGAGGAGTGGATGCAGTTTTGTTGTCAGTGAGCCCAGCTTTGGACAAGAGATCTGAGGTGTATTTGGCTTGAGAAAGATAAATTTCCGATGGATCTGAGAGCACCTCAAGACCAAGAAAATAGTGTAAAGAGCCAAGATCCTTCATCTCAAAACAGGAGCTGAGAGATGTCTTGAGATGAGCTATGCCTGTAGAGTCGCTGCCAGTAATAATCATATCATTCACATACAAAAGAAGTAAGATTGTGCCAGCCTCAGTGGTCCGAGTAAACAGTCCGGAATCATAGTGACTGGGTGAGAAACCCAGAGAGGTGACTGTGGAACTGAACTTCTCAAACCAAGCTCGCGGAGCTTGCTTGAGTCCATAAAGAGCCTTCCGAAGACGATAAACATGACCTTGTGGAAGTTGAACGCCTGGAGAAGGTGTCATGTAGACTTACTCAGATAAGTCACCGTTCAAGAAGGCATTCTTAACATCCATATGAAAGAGAGGCCATTGTTTGGTAGCTGTGATGGCTAGGAGACTGCGAACAGAAGTGACTCGAGCAATAGGTGCAAATGTCTCCTCATAATTAATGTCGTACTCTTGATTGAATCCCTTGGCTACAAGGTGAGCTTTATACCGATCAATAGAGCCATCAGATTTGGTCTTGATTTTGAACACCCATTTGGAACTAATGGGTGACTTGCCCGGTGGAAGAGGGACAGATTCCTATGTCTGAGCTTTGTCAAGAGCCTGAAGTTCCTCAGCCATAGCTTTCTGCCAATCAGGATTAGAGGAGGATTCCTTGTAGGAAGTAGGTACGTGATTGGACAATAGAGTAGCATTGTTGGATCAAATAATTGTATTCAAGATTAAAGTTAAAGTTCAGGGTTTAAACTGCAATTGTGTCAAAGTTAAATTAGAGGGTCTAAACTGTATTTACTTGATAGTTACAGTTCAGGGTTTAAATTGTAATAGTTTAATAATTATTAGCTATTGGGCCCAAGCCCATTAAGCATTAGGAAGCCCATAAGGCTTAGGTATTTAAAGTTTTGTTTAATTAGTTTTTAGGTAATCTCTGATAATTTTCTAAATAGTTAGCCGTATTTTCTCTGTATTCAAAGGTATCAAGAACACTCAAGGGTTTCATTGTTTATTCAAGGGATTAGTATGTTACTCTGATTTATATATCTCTTGATTATTATTGTGTTGCTTGATTACTTGATTGATTATTTACCAACTAGATTAAACTGGGATAACAATTGGTATCAGAGCCTAAAGAATCAAGTTTTAGGATTAAATATGTGTTTTGCGATTTCACTATTCATCGAAAATTACTATTCATCGAAATCAATGTTCATCGAAAATCACTATTCATGCGAAGTTACTGTTCATCGATTTTTTTTTTACTGTTCATCGAGTGAAAATTGATTTCGTGAATTAACATGTTTTTATGGTTAAAATCGATATGAATAGATGCGATATATGCTAGTGATCAGTATCTGATTGATTAATTGCATTGTGGATTAACAAGTGATTGAATCTGTGATTTTGAGTTTTCTGGGTTCGTGAAAAGTTAACACTGTGTTCTTCATAATCGATGCATGAAAGTTGAAATTAATCTTTGATTTTGATTGAATACTGTTCGATACATGTTTCTGGGTACAAAAGTCTGATTTTGCTTTCAATTTGAGTGATTTCTGTGATTTATGGGTTGATCTTTCTGGGTTGTTCATCGTTCTGGGTAAATTAAGAACATTCCGGTCGAACATATCGGTCTTTGTTTCTATCGGTCTAAGTCCACTTCCGGTCGAATACCTTTATCGGTCTATAGCATTCGACCGGTACACTCACTGTCCACTCCGGTCTTGCATATTATCGGTCGAAGGTATATCGGTCCATTGCAGTATATCGGTCTTAGCTCTCTACCGGTCTTACATATTATCGGTCGAAGCATAGTGTCGGTCGAACAACCATCCGGTCTTAGCACTATCGGTCTAAGCACTATCGGTCTAAGCATTCGACCGGTCTTTGCACTTCCCCGGTCGAACAAGTTCCCGGTCGAACTCTCTACCGGTCTTTACAAGTCTCCGGTCGACTGAATACCGGTCGAAGCACATCTCCGGTCGATTTTTGCAAACTGTAATATGGCCTCTCAAAGTCAAAAAAAATTTCTCTAGGACCCCCGTGCTAAGTCTGCGAAGGGGGACAAAGTTCTGTTCGAGATCAACTGTTTCTTTTTGATTCAGTATTATTTGAAGTTTTATACTGATTGATAGGACTGCATTTAATTATTTTCGGGAATTTATTTTTCTGAAAATTTTTTAGTGTGGTTTTCATTTTGATTCTAACGATCTCATCTAGTTGGTTGTCTTGGTACAGATAAGTTTAATTACTAACAAGTGGTACAGCTAAGATGTCGAACCAGCTCCTCTCGATGGGCTCTCAGTCCAAACCGCCTGTCCTTATGGCTAATGAGTATCAGCAATGGAAGACCATAATGATTCAGTTTCTGATTCACAAAAACAGAGAATTCATGACAGTAATCATTGAAGGTCCTAAAACTCCAATGATCACAGTAAAAGGGTCAACCTGCTACAGATTCCTCTCCTGAAATCCCTGACAGAGAGATTCCTAAACCTGTTCAGTTCTTCACTGAAAAGCAGAAAGACCAGCTCAAGTTAGAAGAAGAGGCTCTAATCTATCTGACGATGGCAATTCCAAACGACATCTACAATCGTGTCGACAGTCAGAGCACTGCTAAAGGAATCTGGGATGAACTAGCAAGGCAGTTTGAAGGAAGTGAAGCTTCTATTCAAGCTAAGCAGAATCTGTGCATAAATGCTTACGAGGGATTTCATGCAAAAGAAGGAGAGCTGCTTTTAGATACCTACAATAGGTACAACATTATTCTCAATGACTTGCGGAGGAACAACATCGCCAAATCTGCTTCTGAGATAAACTACAAGTTCATCAAGAATCTGAATCCAGAATGGAAGAACTTTGATATCAACCTCCAGATGTCGAAGAATATGGCTCGAGAAAATGTCACCGATATCTTCTCTAATATTGCTCAACATGAGGATGAGGTGAGATCTATGAATAATGAGTCTAATCATCTGAAGGATTCTATGGCTCTCATAGCCGGCAAAGGTTCTGTATCCTCTGCAAGATCGAAGAGAAAGGCGTTTAAAGCTCTAGTTACTGAAGTTACTGACTCTGATTCGAGCGATGAAGAACTGGAAGTTGATTCAGATCCTGATATTCAAAAGTTCTTTGAAGACTTGGCTCTCATTACACGACGATTCAAGAAGAGCTTTGGCAAGAAAAGATTTTACTCAAAGCCAAAGTATGATGGATACAAGAAAGAGAAGTCTGAGATACGATACAAGCCAAGGCATGGAAAGAGAGAGGAAGTACGAGAAGATAGGAAGGAAGATAGAAGAGAAGGAAAGAGAGAGGAGAAGCGAGAAGAGCGAAAGGATGAACCAGGAAGATGCTACAACTGTGGCAAATTTGGGAACTTCTCAAGGGACTGCAAATTCAAGAAAGTGAAGAACTCAGAGTACTACTCAAGAAAGTGACTAATTGCCAAGAAAGCTGAAGAAGGAAAAGTACTAATGGCTGAAGAAGAGAACTGGTTGTTCCAAAGTTCTGATGACGAGGAGCAAGCACACTTCACCCAAGTTTCTTACATGGCAAAGCTGGAAGGTGACGATAAAGACTCTGAGACACAATCCGAAGAAGCAAACTCTGAGGTTAGTGAAAATTCTGAACTTATTGAATCTTTAATGGCCCAAATAAATGGTATGAAAGATGAATTTGCTTTACTAAAAGGCAAACTTAGCTCTGCACATCAATCTGTTTTAAGCTTTCGTGATGAAAATGCTATTTTAAAAGTTGTTGTGGAAGAAAAGGAAAAGAAAAAAGATGATTTAAAAGCCGAAAAAGCGTCTTTAAAAGAAAAAATATCTGGTTTAGAAACAGATCTTGTGAATCTTAATGCTAAAAAGGGTGAGTTTCAAATCAAGTTTGGAGTTTGTTATAAAGAAAGAAATGAAGCTTACACCAAAATAAAGCAACTGGAAGACATTAATATGAAACGAGGTCAGACTGAACAAACATTAAATCTGTTGACCAATAAACTCCAAGACGAAAGGTTTTACAAACTTAAACCAGGTTTGGGTGTGCCAATTAACGAAATTTTGAAAAAGGCACCGGAGCATCTATATAATTTTGATAAATTCGGCTCCGCAATTAGAACCATTCCTGACATTCGTGCAACTTTTGTTGAAGCAAGTACGCCTACACCTTTATCTGAGACCAAAGGTCAAGAAGAAATGGGAAAGAACAAGTCTGGTGACACTGACTCTCAAAATCTTTTTAAATCAGTTGGTTTTCAATATGGTGATTTAAACAAAAGCTATGCGACTCGAAAGATCGAATTTACTGAGTTTGAATCACTATTTACCACACCTTCCAACGAATCAGTAAGCACCAACACAGTTCTACCTGAGACTGCATGCAAATATGATGAGTATGAATCGGATGTTGATCCATCTACTATGCCATCAGTCTCAAATCCTATTGCTTATAAACCTTTACTTGTTGAAGAGGTTGAAGAAGAACATGCTATCACGAATGGCTCTTGTTCTCAAAATGAAAAACTGGAGTTTATTGAGTCCATGAATGAAGATACATTTTCTGAAATGATGAATGCTTCAGACTCTGATCCTGTTTCTAATTCAAAGGGATCAAATTATGTGAATGATCATACATCTGAATTGATGAAGCAAATCGATTTGTTGCAACAGTCTCTTGATGAGGTTGAAGATGAAAACTTTGATCTCAAACATAAACTTGAAAAGTCTTTAAAAGTAAATCAAGAGCTTTGCATAGAGATCAATGATTTGAAAGTTACTATGTTTAAAAATGCTTCAAGTGATAAACAGATGTTCAATGATCCAAGCTGGAAGGTAAGAACCAATCCAGAATTTGATGCTCCTGCAAAACCTACAGTTGTTTACTCTGACTGTCCTGAATATCCACCTAGCATCTTTGAGAAGGGTGAAACTTCAAGTAATTCAAGAAAAGAACCACCTTCTAAGTTAGAGACTAACAAGGTTCCTGTTTCTGTTTCAGATATAAAAGGAAATGGAGTTGGGAGGAGTAAGAAAAATAAAGATCTTAGTTTGAATAAAAAGAATAGTTTGAATTCTCATAGTTGTCCTACAGACAGTGTTATTTTGAATAGTCCTTCTTTTGATAAACATGAATGTAAGATTTGTTCCGATAAATCTAAGTTTATGAATTTTTCTCGAAAGAACCTTTATTGAAAACACTGTTGGGATAATTCATTCAAATACTAATCCCCTCCTAAGTCCAAAAAGAATAAAAGCAAAGCTAAGCTGAACTATAAGTCTAATTCTAATTCTGATTCTTCTACACAACCGAAAGTGTATCGTGCTAAGGTTGCCAATCCTACTTCTAAAAAGCACTTTCAGGAACTGAATGTTAAGATGGTTTGGAAATGGGTTCCAAAACCGCGTTATGAATGGAGAGTGAAAGTCAAACCAGATGATATTCCTGAGTTGCTTGATGCTAACCGCGAAGGACCCATCCTGATATGGGTGCCTAAGCAAAACTAATTGTCTCTTTTGCAGGCCTGTCGATTGTGGGTAATAGATTTCGGATGTTCACGCCACATGACAGGATTCAAGCACCTCTTGCATAACTATGTGGAGGAGCCTGCCGGAGCAGTTAGATTTGCAAATTCTGAATCCGAAGGCCACATCAGAGGATATGGAATGCTCGATAACAGTGTTGTGAAGATTCAAAGAGTGTTATATGTTGAAGGACTTGATCACAACCTGTTTAGTACTAGTCACTTCTGTGACATGAAATATCAAGTCCGCTTCACAACCACTCATTGCTATCTAGAGGATCCCGATGGTTACGAAGTCTTCAAAGCTGAGCGCCATGGAAATCTATACTATGTAGATTTTCCTACACTGTCTGCTACACGTCCCGTATGCCTACTAGCCAAAGCTTCTAAAGCACAATCGTGGACGTGGCATCGACGCTTGTCTCATCATAATTTCCGATCTATAGCGAAGCTACAAAGACAAGGTCTGGTCAAAGGTCTACCAGAAATGAGGTTCGAAAAAGACTCACTCTGTTCCGCATGTGAGTTGGGCAAAATAAAGCGTAGCTCCTTCAAGTCCAAAGTTGAATCATCGTCCTCATCTGCACTGGAACTTCTTCATATGGACCTTTGTGGCCCAATGCGCACAACATCTATCAACGGAAAGAAGTATGTGTTGGTAATGATAGATGACTACTCAAGGTATACATCGCTCGAGTTTCTTCGCAACAAGTCAGATGCGCCAGAGTTGATTATTGCTTTCATCAAGAGCATCCAAGTACGCCTTCAACTGCCAGTCAGAACCATTCATAGTGATAATGGCACGGAGTTCAAGAATGACACCCTAAAGAGTTATCTTACTTCCGTGGGTATTTCACATAATTTCTCCCCCGCCTACACTCCGCAGCAAAATGGCATTGTTGAACGGAAGAACCGCACTCTGGTTGAAGCAGCTCGGACTATGCTTGCTTACTCAGATCTACCCATGTACCTTTGGGCTGAGGCAGTCGCTACAGCATGTTTTACACAGAACCGTACCATTGTGGTCAAGCGCTTTAATAAGATAGCATATGAGTTAATCAACAATCGTACACCTAACATCAAGTTCCTTCGTGTTTTTGGTTGCAGGTGTTACATTCTAAAAGAGCGTCAAGGTTTATCAAAGTTTGATAAGAAAGCGGATGAAGGATATCTCGTTGGATACTCTCTGACATCCAAAGCTTATCGAATTTACATTATTCGAACCAAGACGGTTGTTGAGAGCATGAATGTCTCCTTTGATGAGAATTCTACAAGGACTTCTGGACACAACAGTTCAGAACTCGGTCTTAACGACAAAGCTTCTATTCAATCACGAATAGAACCAGCACCTAAAGGATTCACTTCTTCTAACTCTAACTCTACTTCATCTGAGTTTGATTTATTGTTTATTGATGCCTTTGATGATATATGTGCAGATTTTGAAAAAGGCATATCCACATCAATAACAAGTGGTACAAGCTCGGAGGTCCCTACTAATTCTGAAGACATGTCTGGACCTTCCGAAGAAGTCACTGACATTTCATCTCCATCAGGTACGAGTACAAAGTTAGTTTCTGACTCTACTAATGCTGAATCTGTCTCTACAGATAGTTCTTCTGGAAACGAAGTCCCGAGCACTTCAACTGTTAGTCCAGAAGCTTCAGTATCAGAAACACCAGTACCAGATGTCCCGAGTACATCTATGGAACAACCTGCCGTACAAGATGACAACGATGCGTCGAATACGCAACAAACAGTTGAAGCTCTACCAAGCACACATCGTTGGACTAAGGATCATCCCCTGACCAATGTGATAGGTGACGTACAATCTGGTGTCACGACAAGGTCAGCAACAGCTAACTTCTGCATGTTTTCAAGCTTCCTCAGTTCCTTAGAGCCAAAGAAAGCGGCTGAAGCTCTACGTGATCCATTCTGTATTTCTGCTATGCAAGACGAGCTTCTACAATTTGAAAGGAACAAGGTATGGTGCTTGATCCCACTACCTAAAGGTAAATCCGTTATTGGAACAAAGTGGGTTTTCAGAAATAAGAAAGACGAAGTCGGAGTAGTTGTGAGAAACAAAGCTCGTTTGGTCGCAAAAGGGTATTGTCAACAAGAGGGCATCGACTATGACGAAACATTCGCCCCGGTTGCAAGGATCGAAGCCATCAGAATCTTTCTAGCCTATGCAGCGCACAAAAACTTTACTTCTATCAAATGGACGTAAAGTCGGCTTTTCTAAACGGCGTTTTGCATGAGGAGGTTTACGTGGCTCAACCTGAAGGTTTCGTTGATCCTCATCACCCTGATCATGTCTATGTTTTAGATAAAGCGCTTTATGGTCTTAAACAAGCACCACGAGCCTGGTATGAAACTCTCACTAAATTTCTACTTGCTTCTGGTTTCAAGAAAGGTACTGTTGATACAACCTTATTTCTTAAAAGGCAAGGTGAGGACTTGATTCTTATTCAGATTTATGTTGATGACATAATATTTGGGTCGACAAATCCGAAATTTTGCAAGAACTTTTCAAAGATAATGGAAACAAAGTTTGAAATGTCGATGATGGGTGAATTGAATTTCTTTCTTGGTCTTCAAGTAAAGCAATTACCCGAAGGCATATTTCTTAATCAAGCTAAATATATAAACGATATTTTGAAAAAGTTCAATATGTCAGATAGTTCAGTCATGAAAACACCAATGGCTACTGGTACACTCTTAGACGCAGATCCCTCCGGGAAACCTGTTGATCAAAAGGTGTATCGTAGCATGATTGGTTCTTTACTTTATCTGACTGCCAGTCGCCCGGATATAATGTTTTCCACATGTTTTTGTGTGAGATATCAGTCTAATCCTAAAGAGTCGCACTTATCTGCTGTTAAGCGAATCTTTAGATATCTCAAAGGTTCTCCTAATCTAGGCCTTTGGTATCCAAAGGATTCTCGTTTTGAACTAACTGCATTTACAGATGCTGATCATGCAGGATGTAAGCTAGACCGGAAGAGCACCTCTGGATCATGTCAATTCATAGGTGACAAACTTGTGAGTTGGACTTCAAAGAAACAAAACTATGTTTCAACATCCACTGCCGAGGCTGAGTATGTAGCTGCTGCTAGCTGCTGTTCTCAAGTCCTCTAGATGACGACACAGTTAAGGGACTTTGGATACAACTACAAGCGTGTTCCTATTTATTGTGATTCCAAGAGCGCAATATCTATAACTGCTAATCCGGTACAGCATTCGAAGACCAAGCATATCGACGTACGCTATCACTTCATTAAGGATCATGTAGAAAAAGGTAATATTGAAATGCACTTTGTTCAAACTGACTTCCAGTTAGCTGACCTTTTCACCAAGCCGTTGGATGAAAAGCGTTTTCAATTTCTAATCAGCAAACTTGGTATGTTGAACATGTCTTAAACCTTCATCATGATTCTAGGGGGAGTATTCCAAGTTTTGATCTTGTGTGTTATTTTCCAACTGTTGTTAACGAGAGAGGAATCATTTTCATAAATGATTACCATTATTTTTTTTATTTATGCAGGTTTGGTCAAGTGACAATGGCTTCTAATCACATCGGATTAGAACCCGCACTTCAGTGCCTTATTTTTTCTGTTTTTTCTTAAGCTTTAAAAAAAAAATCTATCAGTTAAGGGGGAGAATATCTGTGATTTTAACAGATTTTTGGATACTTAAATGTTTATCTGACCGTGTGTTCTTAAAGATAAATACTTGTGTTTTATCTTGTCAATATACTTTGTCAAGTATTCATACACATAACGGTTCAAATCATTATATTTTGACTTTGTTATTACCATGTATCAAAAGTAAAATCTTTCTATGGTAATACTCACGTTATTTGTATTCACTGTTGATTGAATCAAACGTCATTTCATGTGCTTTCATTGAAAATATGTTTATATATTGTTCATATAAACAATATTCGTTTTTGATTCTCCAAAATCTTATTCTTCATGACAAAATGATATGAGCTTAATTGTCAAACTCTTTTAGTTTGAGGGGGAGAATTGCATCGTCAAACATCTTCTGTTTTGACATCTCCGAATATTTTATTCTTCATGTAACAAGTGGTATTTGTGCTTACGTGTACAAAACTCCTGTTGAACAACATGTATGTTTAGGATAATACATGGGATTCAGTGTGTGAGCTTAACAGAACTTCCATGGATTCACGAGAACCAGTGTTTCCTACCCAGGAAGTATTCCCTGAGTGATTGAGGGGAGAAGGGTCAAAAGAATTGAGTGATGGTGTGTGAAGAGGTAAAATGAAAAAGAGAGATTGTTTAGACGTGAGCATTAAAAGAAAGAGGGTGAGAGATCAGAGTAAAAGAATATTAAACTCTGCACCAAACTTCTTTCTGAGCCGGGCAGCCACATAATCTGATTGGTTAACATTCTTTGGTGACCATCATTGAAAAAGGCAACTAGCCCATGCCATCTCTTGCATACAACCCCACCAGCTACTCATTCTTTTCTCAAAAAGAGAATGTTTCACATTTTCTGGGGACGCAACACATACGCTATTGGTTCTTCATTTGGAAGATACTAATATTGAAAAAGAAGGAAAGTTGCCCCACCTTTGAACCCTTTCTCATGCACATTGAGTCTTTGTATAATTTGTTGTTGTCTCAACAAGTTTACATATTTTGAGCCTAAAATGAAAAGCAATCATCTATGCTTAATTCTTTCATACACATGCACTAGCACACAGAAATTTGTTTTCTGTCAGAACGTTCATAGATAACCATGTGTTATTCGATGATTGAATGGAAGACCTGGGGAGTCTACATCAAACCAGCTCCTTATATAGTAACTTTGTGTTACTCAGTGACTTTGTGTCATTGACAGGCATTCTAACTGAGTCATTTGTTGATTCAGGGTTACACCTATTAACTGTATGAATTTGAAAAGATTCGAATGGTTACTACTTTCTATTTTAATCTGAAAAGATTGAAATAATCACTTTCTCCATTTGGAGAGACTGCTCTTATTTCCATACAGGGCTCGTTACATGATGAAGATTGTGCTTACGTGATCATACACAATGGGGGAGATTGTCTTCAAAAGGGGGAGATTGTTTTGGTATGTTTTGATGATGATGCTTCTCACCACTCATCAAAAAGGGGGAGAAGATACAAAAATGGAGAATTATCAAAGAAGGAGATTATAATCTGAAGACTGCTGAAGATTTTCAAAGATATCAAAGTTTCAAAGATTTTAAAGATTTTAAAGATATCAAGTTTTGAAGCAATCAACAATACAAGTGAAGACCCGAAGACAATTGCAAAAAATTTTTTAATCTTGAATCCAAAGGGGGAGATTGTTGGATCAAATAATTGTATTCAAGATTAAAGTTAAAGTTTAGGGTTTAAACTGCAATTGTGTCAAAGTTAAATTAGAGGGTCTAAACTGTATTTACTTGATAGTTACAGTCCAGGGTTTAAATTGTAATAGTTTAATAGTTATTAGCTATTGAGCCCAAGCCCATTAAGCATTAGGAAGCCCATAAGGCTTAGGTATTTAAAGTTTTGTTTAATTAGTTTTTAGGTAATCTCTGATAATTTTCTAAATAGTTAGCTGTATTTTCTCTGTATTCAAAGGGTATCAAGAACACTCAAGGGTTTCATTGTTTATTCAAGGGATTGGTATGTTACTCTGATTTATATATCTCTTGATTATTATTGTGTTGCTTGATTACTTGATTGATTATTTACCAACTAGATTAAACTGGGATAACAAGCATAAACATGATAATCACGAAGATGAGAGGGAACCTGTCTTACCCGATCTGATCGTCTAACATTATGAGATTGAGACGTTCCAGGAGCCAAAGACTCAGCAGGCAGCTCAGATGTTGGTGGTGCGGATGGAACAGATGATTGATGTTGATCAGGAAAACTAGAAGAAGTAGGTTGTGTAGAGGCAGGAGACTCTGAAGGAGAGGCGGATTCGGAAGGTGTTTGAACAATAGGCGGAGACGAAGTGATGTCAGATTGGAGTGAGTCCAATGAGACAGAGGCATATGTAAAGAACGGAGCGGTGAAGGTAGGGGACTCACGAAACTTGAATATAGAAGAAAAAGGAACATGTTCCCAGAAGGTAACGTGACGAGATATACGAAGATGCTAGGAGATAGGATCCCAGCAGCGATAACCCTTGTGTTCAATACCATATCCAAGGAAGCAGCAAAGTCTGGAGCGAGGTTCAAGTTTGGTATGTTCATGAGGTTGTAACTAAACAAAACAAGCACTACCCCAAACTTTTAGAAGTTCATAGGCGGGGGTGATCTCATGAAGATCCTCATAAGGAGACTTATTATAAAGGATGGGAGTAGGATGACGATTGATAGTATAAGTTGCAGTGAAAGCAGCTTCACCCCAAAAACGTTCTGGACATTTTGCAGAAATGAGAGGAGTGCGAACCGTATCAAGAATATGATGGTGTTTGCGTTCGGCACGACCATTTTGAGGAGATGTGTCAGGACAGGAGTACTGAGAGAGAGTCCCCTGAGATTGAAGAAAGAAGAGAAGAGAGGACTCTTTGTATTCCATGGCATTGTCAGCCCTAAGAATCTTTATAGGTTTTGAGAATTGGGTGTGAATCATCCGAGCAAACATAATATAAATTTTAGGTAGCTCCGAACGATGTTTCATGAGATATATCCATGTGAAACGTGTATGATCATCAATAAAAATAACAAAATGTCGAGCACCCCCCATGGATGGATGTGGTGCTGGTCCCCATACATCAGAATGAATAAGATCAAAAGGAGAAGTAGAATTAAACTCATTCGTTTCAAAAGGTAAAGCATGAAGTTTGCCAATTTTGCATGATAAACAAGAAATATTGTCAGATGACATACAATTTCCTAACACCCCTAAATTAGCTAATGATTTTATTCTAGCTAGAGATAAGTGACCTAGCCGGGCATACCACAAATCAAAAGAAGAAGTGCTGGAAACTGAGGCAACAAGACTTGAAGAGGGTAATGGAAGACGAAGGTAGACCACTTAAATCATCCGTCCAACTTTACGGCCGAGTCCAAGGATCTGCTTGGTCTTTGGATCCTGTACAACACAACCAGAAGAATGAATAAAATGATCAGATAAGATTCGAGAAGTTGCGCAATCGAAACTAAGCTCAGAGATAGTTTCGGAACATTTAGAACATCCAATAATTGAATATGTGAAGTGGAGACATTTCCACTAAAAGATACCGGTAGGCCAGTGTTGTCAGCATTTCGTACGGACGTAAAATGCTGAGGTGGTTTCTTAGAAGCAAAACCATCAGTGCAGGGTGTCATATGATTGCAACACCCAGAGTCAAAAAGCCATAAGTTACCTGATGCAACTGAGTGTGGATAATTCATACCCATAGCACCAGACATGATATGCTCCATAAGGTCCTGATTGTGACGCATCAGTTCCATTAGGTCAGGTGAGGAGACTGGAGAAACCTCGTTATCAGCAATAGTAGACCCAACAACAGCATGAGTCCAGTTCTGGGGGCCAGTGTGCTTTGAGTTCTTAGAGCAGTCAGACTCATAATGGCGTGGATGAGTGATACCACACCTACAACACTTGCGAATAGGACAATCAAGGAGAAGATGAGCAGTAGAATGGCAAAAGGCACACTTAGATGTGTTCGTCTTTCCCACAGGTTTGGAATGGTTGTTGTTGGTCCATTTACCTTTGAACTTGGGATGAGACGTGTAGAGAACGCCATCAGTATCGGGCATCAGTGAACGCATGTGAAGACGAGTTTCTTCACTCAACAATTCAGATATGGCTTCTTCAAGAGTGGGTAGAGGCTGCCTATGATGAAGAGAAGCACGAACATTCTCAAATTTATCTGTAAGACCCATCAGAATGGTGATTAAATGTAGCTGGTTGAAGTAGGTTGTGAACTGTTGAGCCGTTTCATCAAAAATTTACGATCAAAAATTTGTGGTGCTCCAAGACTTATATGATCTCTGAGAGACTGCATTTCAGAGATATAAGAGTTTATGGATTGATCAGGAAGCTGACATTTGTTCTGAAAGGTAGTCCACAGTTGATACTGATGAGATAGGCCCGATGACGTGTACCGCTTGGCGAGAAAATCCCCAAGACTTTTGGCGATGACATAGCCAAGAAACTGTTAGTTGATCTCAAGAATAGTGGAGGCATTAATGAAACCCAGAATACGAGCATTATTGATGTCCCACTTATTCATGCGTTTTGCAAAATCAACAGCATTCTCAGTTGCACCCTGAACTGGAAGTTTAGATACACCAATAACATAGGCGTAAATCCCATGGGGTTTTAGCAGAATTGTCATATGGTGATGCCACATAATGTAGTTGCTACCATTGAAAATAACTGAAATGGGATTTGAGTGACTGAGATTGGCAGCCATGGATGAGACGAGAAAACAGTTCACTGACAATGACCGGTATCGACTGGTATAAATGTGCGACCGGTATGGACCGATGACTGTGACCGGTATGGACCGGTAGGATGAGTGACCGGTAAGGACCGGTGGTTGCGACCGGTAAGGACCGGTGGTTGCGACCGATATGGACCGGTAGAATGAGCGACCGGTAAGGACCGGTAGTATCGACCGGTATGAGTTTACGATCGGAGTTCTTCCGGTTTGCAGCTAGGTTTTCAAAAAACAGATCGATCGATGCCAAAGGCGACCTGTACCCGTGCGATTTCAAAGGCGACGAGAGAGAGAGGGTTGATTGCAGCGAAGGCGACGAGAGAGAGAGGGTCGATTGTGGCGATGGTGAGGGTTGACTGAGAGTGACGATGACGACAGCGAGTGATGACAGTCGATTGCGTATGAATGAAAGAGTCGATTGCAGCAATCGATGATGACAGTGAGAATGAATGAAAACAAACCTACAACTCTGATACCATGTTAGAAAGAGATGAAGATCGAAAGAGACTTCGATATATTGATTGAGAGAGTAATCTTACAATATGACAAAAGTGATGATAAGAAAAATTAACCTAGACTAGAGGATACAAGATATATATACAAAGACTATATGGGCCCATGGGCCTGGGCCTTATACACATATATGTACACTAACACGCATAAAAGCTCTTGCGTGAAGTACTTGTTTTCTTTGGTATGCGCTTTTTGTACTTAGGAAATTTTTCTGATTTTTATCTGAAATTTGACTAAGTTTGATTTTTGTAGATCCACTTTTATATCTGAATTCTGACGATCATTTCAAGTTCTAATGGAAAACAGTGTAAAGCTCAAGATGACATCAAAAGAAGAAATTGTTAAACTTAAAGCCAAGATTGTTTCTCTCGAAGAAAAGATTGTTAAAAAGCGTGATAGTTATTACCAATCTTTGGCAGGAAAGATAGACCAGATTGATTACTATCAAAAGAAATAAAATGATCGAGTTGCTACTTTCAATAGTCTTAAAGAGTGGATGCATGCTCATTTTGATTTACTGAAAAAGGCAATTGATTTGGGAAAACATTCAGAATTCTTTGCAAAATATAAAGATCAATTAAATTACTTGAAAGAGAAGTTCTTCAAATTCTGAAAGAAGATAAATGGATGGAAGTTGAGAAATTGAAGACTGAGAATTCTGAGCTAAAAAGAAAGATCTCAGACTTGGAAGATCAAAATGTCCAAGTCCAGCAAAGAGATATTGTTGATAAGAATGAGGAGAAGGTAAAGAGTTTGGAAGCTACTAATGAAGAGTTGATAAAGAAGATTTCTGAGCTAGAACAGCAAATTGCTGAAGAGAGATCAGAATTTGATAAAGAAAAGAAAGTATCTGCTCAAAAATTCTCAGAGTTTTCAAGGAAAACCTTGAAAAGAAGAAAGGTGTTGAGCTTAAATGTTCTAAGTTTTCTCAACAAGTTTCTGATTTTGAGAAAGTGATCATCCAAACAAACATGGACCCAAATACCAGTGGGTACCAAAGCCGAAAGATAAATCTGTGTTGCAGGCACCTCAAGTCAAGGGGGAGTATGAAAACCAAGGCTTCTGAATACAACAGTTCAGGACCCGTTCTTCAAAGATTAAGAGTTTGACTTCTAAACACAACAGTTTAGGACTCATACTTCAACAATGAAAGAAATGAAACTCCCGGGCTGATATGAGATTGTACTCCGAGATCTAAATGAGAATATCAACCTTCAAGGTAGAGTACATATTTTTATTGAAATATGCATTCGCAAGATATGATGATCTACATTTCAGCGGGAGTTGTAGATCTCTATCATGTTTTTCACTGATAATTTTTCTGATGCATAAATGCAGGGGGAGTAACAGTAAGCATATCTTATATGACTTACAAGATCATATCTTATATGACTTGAAGCTTGACTTCATGAGATTTAAGACGGAACGAAAGGTTTATATCTAATCTTAATCTCATACGTGTCTGAAAGATGGACAACTTTCAGATATGAAAACATGTTCTTAAATGTTCAAACCACTTCTGATTCTTTAACGATTTCATGAATATAGAAGTGTGATTTTAAATATTTTCATTTTACTTATGCTGAAATGCTTAACAAATCGTGCGTTTCCAAAGATAAATACTTGTGTATTACCTTTTCCATATATTGTCAAGTATTCACACACACCGGTTTAACATTTTGTTGAAAAAGTTCTTACCATGTCTCTAAATTGAAACAAATTTTCGATGGTAAGACACGCCGTTTGAACTTCAAAGAATTTTTTAGCGTTGATTTCATTTTGAAATGTGCTTGCAAGAATGTCTATATTTTGGTTCGTATAGACAATATCCGATTTTTACTGACCTAAGCCTTAATTGAAAAAGATCAAATCTGAATGATGAAATCTGTCTATTTTTTTTTCATACAATGTCAGATTTTCAAACAAGTTTCTTGTATTCATTTCATTCATTCAATATACTTGTTTTGAAATATTTTCAATGTTTAAGATGCTCAAATCTTCATGATTATTTTATTGAGCATACAAACATCTGACTTGTATCTATGTGTTTTAACTGAAAAGTTAAACCATTTTGAGCAACGTCTCTTATAGGATTACATGGGTTTATTGTGTGAGCATAACTAAAACTTCTATGGATTCACGTTAACCAATGTTTCATACCCAAGAAGTTAATCCTTGAGTGATCGAATGTGTGAGGAGTCAAATATTGAGTGTGGGTTGAGCGATGGGGTAAAATGGAAATGAGAGTTTGGTTAGAAGTGTGCTCAAAGATTAAAAGAAAGAGGGTGAGAGATCAGAGTAAAAGAATATAAAACTCTGCACCAACTTTTTCTGAGTCGGGCAGCCATATTACTAATATTTCACAATTCTTCGTGAATATTATTGAAACAGGTAACTAGCCCATGCCAACTCTTGATAAAAAAACCCACCAGCTACTCATTTTCTTCTCAACAAGAAAATGTTTCAATATTTCAAGGGGACGCAGCACATAATCTATCTGGTTTTCATTTGGAAAATCTG
The DNA here is from genome assembly GCA_954870635.1 of Arctium minus. Classification (NCBI taxonomy): domain Eukaryota; kingdom Viridiplantae; phylum Streptophyta; class Magnoliopsida; order Asterales; family Asteraceae; genus Arctium; species Arctium minus. The sequence goes on along the minus strand of OX941081.1, from coordinate 82,115,594 downwards.
GATATTGAAAAAGAAGGAAGTCTGCCCCCACCTTCATACTTCGATCATGCACAATCGAGTCTGTGTTTAATTATTGTTGTCTCAATGGTTTACACAATTTTAAGCCTATATAAATCAATCATCTGATTTAATTCTTTCAAACACTTGCACGAACACACAAGGAATTCGTTTTCTTGTCATAACGTTCATAGAAATTCCTTTGTGATGTTTCGATGATTGAATGGAAGACCTGGGGGAGTGAACATAAAAAAAGCTCCTTTCCAATGTGTATTCACTACACATAGTAACTTTGTGTTACTGACAGGCATTTTAACTGATTCATTTGTTGATTCAGGTGTTACATTCATAATTTGTCTGAATTTGCAAAGATTCGGATGAATATATTCTTTGGATCGAAAGATAATCAGAAGCTCGTGTCACAGATTATTGGTCAGAACAGTTTCAGAGATATTTCTTATAAAGTTTTGATGATTTCATGCTTCTATCATCAAAAAGGGGGAGAGAGAATCAATAAATGTTATAGATGGGGGAGAAGATCAAGTAATGATTAAGAAGTTTTATTCAAGAAATGTCTGGAAAGCAAAGTTTGTATCTGAAATGTCAGAGATGATTGAGCAAAGTTCAAAGAAATGCAAAGTTTGGCAAAATTTGAAAGCTTGAAAGAGAATAGCTCAAAGATTTCTGAAGATGTGCTAAAGTTTTCTGAAATTTTCTTTGAAGATTATTTGCTAAAGCATTCTGAGCGAATTCTGAAGATAATTTCTTTCTGAGTGTCTGAAAGAGGTTTCTAATCATCTTTGGGGGAGATTGCACATGTTGAGATCAAAGAGGGAGATTGTTTTACAAAATCTTTTTGAGATGATCTTGAATTCAAAGGGGGATATTGTTAGAGCATATTTGTTGGATACAAGATCATAGAAGCTAAAGGTCAAAGTTCAAGAATGTCAAAGCTCAAAGTCAACTCTCAAAGTGAAAGTCAAAGTCAATTGTAATAAAAAGTCAAAGCTAGTTGTTTGATTGTTTTAATAGCGTGCGTGTTTGTAGTCTTTGTATAAATAGGTGTTGTGCGTGTAATAGACTAGTAGTATTTTGAGAGTGTTATACGTGTTTCTGAGTTAGAGAGAGAAAGTGGTGAGAGCTTACTTGTAATCAAATTTGTGATTGTGAAATAATAGAAATTAATGGATTTGATTGTTGTCATCTGATTTACATTGTTATCTGGGATAACATGATTTAACCCAAACATTAAGTCGACTCTATACCTATGGATCCATTAGTAATAGTCTAGACTTGTTACAATTACATTTGTAACCAACTATAATCAACATATAGTTCTTAGTATTAATTGTTTTTTCCAAAAATACTTTTCCTTGTATAAATAACACCAAGAAACCCAATCCATTCAAGAGCCATATAATGGCCATTTTCCATTTTCCATTTTCATACATAGATTTTTCTCAAAGTACCCGTCTCAAAAATGATATCATTTTACGAGGGTCATCGACCCCAACAACAAAACCCATTTATTTCTTCGCAAAGATTTGTATTACCAACTAACTCCACCATAGCATGAAAACCTTATAAATAACAAATATGTTTCCTTCAAGTAATCCATCATAAATGTGCATATGAAATAACAGTATACCTCACACATGGTAAAAACCCCTTTGTCTTAGTAGAAAAGATGAAAACCCTAAAAATCTCCAAAACCCTAATTTAGGTCAAAGCTTCTCACCAAGTAAATAAAAGTAGGGAGATAATTAGAAGTTCAAAAATGTTATTTTGACATGTATAAAGTTTCAAAATGTAAATATGAACTCACAATATGGGTTTCGTTGAAAACCCTATAAATCCAAATGTTCTTGAAGAAGGAGATGGAGGCTAGGGAGTTAATGAGGTCCTAGACTTGATCTTAGGTTGATGATGAGAGTTTTGAGTCAGAGACCTCGACCCCAAGAGCCCCAAGGCCCTATCTTTGACATTTAATATGTATATTTAATGTCAAAGAGAACCCACTAAGATCACCACACTCCAAGGCCCAAACAATTAAATGGTTCATTTAACGTTCATTGATTGGAGTTTATTAAGTGCTTTAATTTTTATTTTGGCTCCTATGTGGGACAAAGTTTTTCTTCTAATTTTTTTACCACTTAAGGGTCACAGCCACACAGATACATACAGAGATCATAAGGGTTATTCTTACCGAAAATTCGGGCGTTACATATACCAAGACTAAATAAAGTCGGATGTTACTAAACCCAATCAAAGTTGCTATTTCCAAAGTGCTAAAGACTTTACCCAAGATACTCTCTCTTATGCATATAACTAGCACTCATCTCTTCACATTGTCGCTAATAGCATTCCCCAACTGGAACCTGATGCACAATGTCGACAAATAAAAAGGTTAGGCTAACGCCTAGTGAGTTCAAGAGTTTTCAACATAAATAAATATATTGTAAAAAGAAAAGAATGCAACTTAAATATGAAAATGACCCATTTTCCAATAATACACATTTTTAAAGATGAACGCCCCATTGCAAAACATTCCTTCATGAAGTGATGCAACACAAAAATCACTCAAAAAGTGAAAATCGAACTCCCAATTTATGAAAACGCAGATAAAACTTTATATCCTGAAACATCCAAAACAGGGTGGGGCATAATACTCAACCCACAAATCATGGACAATAATCCATATATATAAAATATCACCGAAAATATGGATACTAAAACTCAATACTCAAAACAAAACCTTTCGTGATGGGGGGAGACCCAATTCCATATAATGTGGCGAAACACAAATTAAGTCACATATCTATGTTAAGGAGTTCCATTATGAATCACACGGTCATCAAGTTCAAGCACCCATGATCCATACCTTGAGTCCTTAGTTGATAATAGATATACTCGTTCACTAGAAATAATAATGACTATGGCCTAACGATCATCAAGTTTAATCACCTACAGTCTATAGCTTGAGTCCTCCGCTATGGCTCACGCGGTCATTAAGTTCAACCACCCATGGTCTGTATCCGCTATGGATCACAACGTCACCAAGTTCAACCACCCACGGTATATACCTTAAGTCATCCGTTGATCCTAAATATTTCAAGCTACATGGCAGGGATTAAGATCCCATTTTAAAACCAACAGTCCGACTCCTATGCCTATGAATCCAATACATTACATTCTAGAACGTTACATGACTCCAACGAATGAACTAACGCATTCAAAACATGTAACTCTCAATTAAGATGCAACTAAGTACACCATACGTCCAAGGCTCCTTATCAAGCTACTAAAACTGAACAAGTACCCCAAAGACTCATCTGAGTATAAATCAAGCCCAAAATTCATAATAAACGTTTGGCTAAAATACGTGCCAATAAATTATATCTTTTCCCAAAATCTTTGACTCTGAAATTCAAATTGGCCTTCAACCCAAAACCAAAAAGGTTTACAATTTCTAAAATGTTCACAACGTCGGCAATGACCAAAATCAAATGACTCACACATTCATATTTTCAAAATGTCCCACTACATAAACTATGCATATGTCCAACAAACACTAAAAGGGCATTTTGACTAAATAACCTCCATTTATATGATAAATCATCAAAACACTTTACTTTATGATTTATTTATCAAATCGTCCAAAAATCCCGAATGTGGGTGTTTTACAAGGTTTATTAAGTTTAGCACTTCAAATAATCAAAACCCACCAAATAGCACAACAATTGATAATTTCATGTAAACACATTACACTTTAAAATGGACATTTTTGGCATGTAAAACGTTTCCACAAATCAACTTGAACTCACCTTGCTAGATTTACACTAAATCTAGATTTTACCCCATTTTAAGCTCCTTGAAGAAACATGAATCCACAAGCAATTCCTCCAAACCCTATATTCACAAGTTTTCCAAATATAAATATACATATCCAAACACTTAAAATTATTCCCCACACACCTTATATCAAAATCTCCATTTTGACCAAAACCCTAGTTTTGATCTAACTTCCCTAAAATCCTCCAACCGAAATTTGAGAAACATAAACACTAGGAAGTCATAAATGGATAATTTATAACTCATAATAAAGTTTAGAAACTAGGAGAATGAACTCACCACTTAGATTTTAGTGAAAACCTAGAAAACCCTAAATTTCTTGAAGATCGAGGTGATGATGATAAGATCTTGATCCTTGCTTCCAATCCACCACCAAATACTCTTGGATCTCCCCAAAACTAACAATCTATCCTTGTAAATCTCTCAAAAGCGAAACCATAGCAAAAAGAATCATCAAAATCGGAGTTGAGATGAGAAAGATATGACCACATAAAGAAATAGGCTGAAAATCGGATTTTATGCAATGCACCCGCGAGAGTGACAAACGAAAGTGACAGAATAACTATCGCTCTCTCTTTTTCCCCGAATGTACTGTGGGATCCTTTTTCTCTACGAAAGTGTCCGACTACAGTGTTAGTGTCACTTTTACATGGCACTTTCGCCCAAAATGTACCGAGAGCCATTTTCGTCCTTTTCCTCGACCATTCATTGACCGTTTTCTTGGTCGTTCCTCGACCATTTTCTCGGTCCATTCGATGCTATTATGTCAGTCATCGTGCCATTGTCGTAACTTCCTACCACATTTGTTGGGACGACCAAACTCTCGGTAAAGCTGGTGCAATTGTGACATATGTCACAAATGCATGGCACTATAGCCGGGACGATCATACTCTTAGTACCATTGGTGTTATTATGACAGATGTCACAACCACATGGAACTATAGTCGAGGAGACCATACTCTTAGTACCATCGATGCTATTATGACAAATGTCACAACCACATGACAATATAGTCATACTCCATCCTTGGTTCTTCCTTTACTGATTCACCCGATTCAACACTTTTCCTCAATTAAGATAAAAATCAGGGTGTTACATAAGACCATGGCTTATAGATAAACATGAAGATTCCAATAACTGTAAAAAAACAATCAAGATAAAAAGAGGCAACTGAGAAAAAATTCATGATACACGTATGCACAACATAATATTAAAGAAAGTTGTATTGTTATGAAGCCTAGGGACGGACCCCTAACAAGGCTTATAGGGGCCAAGGCCCCTGTGGTTTTTTGAAATTTATCAAGAGAGCTTAAAATTTGTAGTTATAAAAAAAAATTGGGCTTGGGCCCCCCCACCTCATCATCGCTTCAGCCTTCAGGAAGGAATCAGGACCACTGGACTCCTCCTCATCACCGCTTCACTGCTTCGTCCTCACTCATCTCGCTCTCGGTGCTCGACCTCGACGGCTTAACCCTAACCCTCAAACCCTCATCTCCATTCTCCTCACTACTCAGTCCCCTGTGGCTCTGCAACTGCAGCTCTGCTCGACCTCGACTCCTCTACGGCTCTGTCTCTCGACACGCTCACGGCTCACGCACACGACCGCCGATCTCCGATCGGACTGCCGTCTGCCGGACTGGATCTGGATCTCGATTCTCGACACCACAGTAAGTGTAAGTCACTAAGTAACTTCAAGTTTTTAATTTTTTGAATTTTGATTATAAATTTATGATTTCCCATTTTTAATTTTTTTGAATCTTGATTAGTCATTTAGTTGATTTCCCATTTTTTTGATTATGATTTGATTGATTTCCCATTTCAAAGAAAGAAACCACAGTAAGTGAAGCCAACCTGATGCGTTTCCCATTTTTAATTTTTTTGATTTCCAATTTTTTTATTTCCCAATTCCCATTTTTGATTTGTCTTCATAACTTATTATTTTATTAACTTGAATCTTGATTAGTTGATTTCCCATTTTTGATTTGATTATTTGAAATTTGATGATTTCCTAATTGTAGGTCAGACCTTGATTTCCAATCTTCAAAAGTTCAAATCGTTAAGTTTTCAAAGGAAGAGCAACAACCAAACATTCCATTGATTTTAACTTCTTCGTCATCAAATAATCCTCCAACAGCCCCAAAATCACAGGTTTTCCCCATTTTATTTAACTTCTTTGAGTTTTAAATTGTTTGATTACTTTGATTGCTTTGAGATTGTTGAATTGTCTATGAAATGTCAAATATCAAATGTCTACCAACTAGTAATGAATTTAGCCATTTAGGATAATAGGATTAGGAGTTTCAAAGTAGATGTTTCATGTTTGATTAAATTTGCTCAAATTTGTTTCACATGTAGATGAAGATGAAAAACCAATCTACCATTCATGGGTTTTTTAAAAGAAAACATGCTAGTTCTTCTTCTCAATCTCAAGATCCCGAACAAACAACAAATGTAGATAATACCCCTACATCTAGTGTTCCGAGTACCGAAAAACCTTGCAAATAAGAGCCTTTAAGAGCTTTTACCGAAAAACATCTGGAATTATATAATATATTAGGTCCGGCCCCTGCGGTTTAAAAGGTTGTGTTCCGTCCCTGATGAAGCCTTAGAAATAGTACATATACTTGATACTGAAAAAAGAAAATACAAGCTTACCTGCCATAAATTATAACAGTGTGTAGTGGCTAGGTTTATTCCCAAACCGCGGCTCTAGTAGATAGCATAAAGAAAAATCTAGAAGAATTGCTATATTGGGACCAACACCCTCCCATGCCATTTGTCCCAAATTGATAATTTATATTAGTTAATTTAATTACAATTGGATGAATTAACATATTGATATGACTGTATGTCCTATCTGGTAATTCGTTTAGAGGAAGAAATTGTATGTCTTAGCATATCAAATAAAACAAATTCATAATAGTTACCGACTATGAAAACAAAGAACACACACATATTCTTACACACATTTGACAAGGTACTGAAATAAAACAACTCTCTATCAAAAACGGTATGCAATCAAACGTTATGTTTGATTAGTGATTTTACATTAACACACGAAAAAAGAACTTTGGCCGCGGCATCAGGTCCGCGTGGCTTTTTTGCGTCTTAATGTAAAATTACCAATGATTTTGTTAGTTCTCGTGTTCTTTTAAATAGTTATTGTTCTCGTTTGATCCTCCTTCTATACATATATATACATATATATATATATAGAGAGAGAGAGAGAGGGGGGGGGGGAGAGAGAGGGAGCTTCTTTTGTAAACCTTGTTTTCTTTGAAAACTTTGTAAATCGATCTAGGCCATCCATTATCTATATCAACGGTTGAGAAAATTACCGGATTTAATTTTATTAAAAATAGGGAAAGGGTAGTTTGGGAATACTTTTTAGGTATTTTAAATTATTAATTGATTTAAATTTATCTAATTATGGTTACATTATCTCCTTGATTTTCTCCATATTTATCTCATCTCTCTCTCTAGTCTCTATCTCTCAAAATTTTCCGGGCACCATGATGAACAAGGATGGTGGTTCTTCACGGTGGGTTTTCTACACACGCACCATCGTGGACGGTGGTTCTTCATGGTGTGTTTTCTGCACACGCACCACCGTGAACGGTGGCTTTTCACAAATCCGAAAGATATGCGGCCACCATGAAGAACAAGGACATTCGATGTCAAACTCCGACGAATCCTTCAAAACTCCGATGGGTTTTTTGCACACGCACCATCGTGGACGGTGGTTTTTCACGGAGACGAAAAAGATGGAAGATTTTTGCACACACACAATCGGTGGTTTTTCATACACATCGTATATGAAATATATGAGGATTACGAGGATCTTCTCCCTCTTCTGTGATGTCCTCCCTCTCTCGCGACCGTTTTATATGTTTTCATAAACGGTTTAATATATTTGATTAAACAGTTTCATATTTTTTCATAAACAGTTTCATATATTTTTGTCTCGTATAAATAATTATATTTCTAGGTTTCATATATTTTCTCCTATATGAATATTCAATTTTTTTGAAATAATCATATATTTTTTAAATTTCATATGTTTTTTCTCCTATGAAACATGAAACTCGAAAAAAAAATATGAAACTCCAAAAATTATGAAACTTGCCGGACTTAGGGGGAGGTCGTCGGAGTGGGAGGAGGTCGCCGGAGTGGGAGGTCACCGGAGGGAGAGAGAGAGAGAGAGAGAGAGAGAGAGAGATATGGAGATAATTGAGAAAATTAAGAAAGTTTGTTGTTGCTAAAAATATGAATTATTCCTAAAATTATAAGTTTGGAGAAAAGACCCTAATACTCTTGGTTTACAAGTTCACAAGATAAAATGGGTTTACACAATAAGTGGACTATATATATATATATATAGATTAATAGTTTAATATATTAAGTAATATTATTTTTTTATTATTATAATATTAAATATGTTTTAGTGTCGTTTTTTTAGTATGTGGTTGAAGTTGATTTTTTTTAGTGTTCAAGGGATCTACCATTTTTAGTATTTCTTGTGTTATTTTTTTAATTTTGTTTTTTCTTTTCCTTCTATTATAATCACATCAATTAGCCTGTTAATTTAGTTTTATTTCCTCTATGACCCATTAAAGTGCGGACTATGCGAGGAAAAATTAATGGATTAAGATATAAGCAAGGAAGACATCTCATCAATGATTGTTTTAGCAAATTCTTTAATTATTTTTATTGAAATACTTTCTATTGAAATGATTTTATGTACCTCTTGTGATTTATCTTACCATATTCTTAATTGACATTATCATCAATTACTTTCTAGTGAAAATAAAAAAGAATTATGTCATATTATCCTCTTGTTTCATCTTTTTCTTGCCCTCTTGAATTAATCATCTATGGATAGATGCATTCATAATTATCATACCCGATTGAGCTAATTATTATGTTAATTCATGCTTAGTAATTATATGAACGATTTAGAGAATACTATACCTTTCCAAACGGAGAAACAAGTTGATTAAGTGTTGTTGTTCTCTCTATTTTTTCTTTCGTGGACTGTTTTTGACATCAAAAACAAGGAGAAAAATCAAAATGAGAAGTTGTATTTTTTGAAGTGAAAATTGATTTCGAAGATGTGTAGAACCAAGCTTCATGATGTCGTGAAGATTTTTTGCTTAGTACAAATCGAGTAGGAAATATAGGAAGCGAAATCAAGAGTTTTCGTCGAGGGTTGGTTTGAGTGGTTGTCGATGTCGTCGGGGAAAGTGCGAGAGGAGAAAGTAGGGTTACGACGGGAGAAGGAAGTACAATCAACTGGAAGTAAGTGGTGCTCATCAAAGATCTTGGGTCTAGGGTTTATGTCGGGTTGAGAGGAAAGATAAATGTGATCCAAGAGAGAAAAATGGGGCAGAGCATGTGTAACACCCTAAAATTTAACATTTTAAAACTAGGAAAATTCCGAAAAATGGGTGAAATAAAACTTCCAAAATAGAGAACAACTGCAACCCTCTACGGGAAAGTGTGTACAACAGAAGTTATCAAAGATTTGAGACATAATTTCTAACAATCTACTTAATCTATACTTTAATAACTAGATTAATGCAGGTGTCCGTATATCTCCAAAAGTGACGTTCTTCTCAAAAAAATCCCAAAAGACCGAATCCTTCGGTGCTCCTAGTTGCACCAGTCGATAATTCAACTCATCCTAGGCCCGCCACTAGTGGGACCTGAAAACCAAAATACAATACAACAAGTGTTAGGCTAGATGCCTAGTGAGAACTTATACAAACACTTTAAATAAGAATAAGTAATTAAAGCTCAATATAACGTTATATGATTCCTAATGATTTCACATTTCTAAGTGCCTCAACCATTCTCATGATGTTCCATACCTGAACATATATTTAAACAAGAGATAACCCTTGAATTGAAGGGGAGACCCGCTTCCATCAAGGAGACGAGTACACGTGAGTGGGGTCTCCAGTGACGTTAATGGGTTACACCTCAAGTTCCGTCTAAGTACACATACCATTTAGGTGACACAACCTCAAACCATTTCACCTTTATTGCCTGGTCCGTGGAGTTACACCTCAAGGGATTGTGGAACTTTATTGTACACCCAAGCTAGACAAGTTCCACCTCAAGAATTAGACTCTTTTATTGTATACTTGCTAGCGGACAACAAAGTTGGCCATCCCAATAACCAAACATGATATATGCACTAAATCCTCATGCATAAGGAGTTTAGATACAACTCTCCATTCATAAATCATTCCCATAGAGAACACAATAACCAATCCCCTAGCATTGAAGTCCCCATATATTCATGTTCACCACAACTCTAGGTTTTGGTCCTTCAACCCCAAATTACATAGTGTGAAATTACTTAACATAGCATATAGTGACTCATAAAGAACACACACACAAACCTTTGACTCCCATTTGGTATCAATCACCCAATGCCAAGTTAGGTCACCAATATTCAAAAATTATAAATTAATATTTGACTTCCCTTTCCACCATCCCTCATCATTTATACAATAATATAACATTTACCATCCATAGATACATTTATTTTAGACATAATCACATAAAACCATTAAACCCTTATTTTTAGATCAAACCCAACATGTAGTCAAATGCACAAATAATGACATGTAATACACATATAATAGAAAGGTAGTGATAGAAAACTCACCTATAAGGTTTGTAGAGAGAAACCCTTATTTTGTAGAAAATCCTAAAGATGTAGATGATGTCTTGAAGCTTACGATGGTGTTAAATACTTTACTTGGATCCTAGAACCCCTTTAAGGATGATAAATGTCACAAGGGTGTGATTTGGATTGCATTCAATGAGGAAAGAGGGGAAAAGGATTGGAATATTACCTTTGAGTTAAGAGAAAATATTTCCTTTGAAAAGCTCACAAAAGTCACAAATGAGTTCTAAAAAATCGGACTAGGTTATAAAACCCTCTGGCCCGTCGGTGACCTTGCCACGCAAGAGTGCTAGTGGCATTCTCGCCGGGCACTCTCGCATAGACTGTACCATAGCCCTTGGCTGACCCGCGACTATGCCATGCGAGTATGCCCTTGGCACTGTCGTCGGGCGTACTCACGCCATGTGTACCGAAAGGCGGGGATTGGAGGTGATTGCAACATGCGACAATGCCCAAGGGCACTGTTGCCAGGAAACTTGATGTCCCGATTCCGTTAATCGACCTTGACTGGAAGAAACCCAAGGATAGCAACGAAAATATGGCATACTAAAATACATAAGTTTTCATAGGATTTATAATGAAATAACAAAACAACCCTTAGGCATAAATAGGAAATCTAACCAAAACTTGGGGTGTTACAGCATGGTTTATATATTCGGGTTATTGAAGTGGTTCAAAAGTTATTCAGGATCCGTATATGCTTTGTTGTAAGGTTAAGGACTTGCCAGTCTTGGACCCTATATTTTGTTGTGTAACACCCTTAAAATAGGAGTTAATTTAATCCTAAATTAAATGCGGAATAAACAAGTCTATCATAATAAAATCACCCAAAAAAAAAGGAATAATCGTATGACGTTTACAATAAAATAATCAAATGAAATTTCCTCAACAACCTACTAATCGAGACCAACTAGTTCCAGATTATGAACGGGTGTCGACATCTCACTTCCAAAAGTATATCGTCACTATATCAATATACGCCTATATGATTCTTCAAAAATGCTATTATCCTTCAACGACTCTCCACTAAAGCCCGAGGAATCCCACCGCTAGAGTGACCTGTTATACATGTCATATTAAGAAAAAGTGTTAGACTAAAGCCTAGTGAGATCAAACATTAGCAATGGGAAAATTAGTACTTTCAAATGAAATAGGTTAAGGAGTGCCAGTGGAATTCATATAGTTAAATCTCAACATTAATACAAATACCTCTTGGGTTGACGGGGGAGGCCCGCTTACTAACATAAGTGACGGAACACTAAAGTAAGCCATTTGACGTATTAGTAAAACCAAACACATAAAAGTACCCGCAATGGATGTCAGACTCAGTAGCTTTAAATGTACACCCACGGAAAGTCAACTTCAACCACATAGGGTCCTTACGTTGAGATCCTCACCCAATATCGCGTACTAGCACGTAGGGCTTATACCTCATCTGATGCCTAAGTATGCCTCGATGTGGAAAACTAACGTTCCATCATCGGATCAAAGTTTATATATATAAGTGGGTTCATGACGCCCATATGCAACCAAGTAATCCATCCAATGTCCACAAAACCAAACAATAATTTCCATCAATTGAAATGCCACTATATGTACAAAATTATGAATCCATATAGTTACTCCCATGCTTCCAAGAGGTTCCATTTCAAATTGTTAAATGATACTTCCACACATACAAAATCAATTTACTCAAAAACTCATTCAATAATACATACCCACATTTCAAAGCCCAAATCTTGATTTCCATGTAAATAAATCACAAGGTTATAGCAAAAATGTTTCTCATGTATAAAATCCACAACTAAACCAAAATGTATGCTCTTGACCCTAAAATCATACCCTTCCACATAACCCCCAAAACCTCCAAAATTAGGTTTTAGTGAAAACTCACCCAACTCAAATAAATCAAAAATGGAGATGTTGAGAAGGTTAAAATCAACATTTTAACATGTATAAAGTTTATTAAAAGAGAATGAACTCACAAGTTAGGTTTTTGGTGAAAACCTAGAAATCCAAGTATGGTGAGAGGAGGATGAAGATTCCGACTATCCAAGCTAGCTCCTTAAATCTTGAGGCTCTAGATGACAACAATGTGCTTCCAAACTTGAAGGAAATCACCTAGGGTTTCCTTAAAATTGCATTTATGAAGAAGAAGAGTGTTGGTGAGGAGTAAATGAGGAAAAAGGGTGAAATCCCGTCTATAAGATCTGCAGAGGCTTCCCGCGGCTTGGGGGTCGCGTCCTAACCCGCACGTGGTTCTGAGACCCAAGCACCCAGCGAGTCCCACGGCTTTGGGCGCGACCTAGACTGCGTAACTCGTTGTCTTTCAGCCAAGTCCCAAAACTCTATTCCAATACCAAGGCACGATTCTAATCTTCAAAGTTCCAAATGAATCTATATTAGCAAAATCCCTAAAGTTAACAAATGGACACATAAGAAAAACCCCTAACATACTTTAAATTTTACGGGTGTTACGTGTTGGTTTCATATTTCACCCATAATAGTAAATTTATATTCAAATACAACCTTAGTGACCACTATTTGTTTGTCACTAATACTTTAAATTCAGTGACCATAATTTTTTAGTTACTAATCTACCAAAATCAACCAATTCTGTAACTATTGAATATCGTTAATGTTTTGTTCACTAACACATTCAGTTTAGTGACCACCATATTTTAGTCACTAACCCTTCAACTCTATGATTAATGAATATCATTTAGTGGCTATATGGTTGGTCACTAATACTTTCAATTTAGTGATCACTTTTTTTTATCACTAAACCATCAAACTCAATACAATCCTACAACTAATCGATACCATTTAGTGACCACTATTTTTTGGTCACTAACACATTCATTTTTAGTGACCACCCTTTTGTGGTCACTAACCCTTCCATTCAATTTATTGACCATTTTTTGGTCAGTAACTCTTCCAACAATATAATTAATGAATAGTGACTACCTTATTTGGTCACTAACATTTTCAATTAGTAACCATCTTATTTTTCACTAACTCATCCAACTCAATACAATCCTATAACTAACGAATATCATTTAATAATCACTATTCTTGGTCACTAACACATACAATTTAGTGACCATCATATTTTGATCGCTAACCCTTCCAACATTATGATTAATGAATACCACTTAATGACTACGTTTTGTTGGTCACTAACTCATACAACTCAATACAATTCTACAACTAACAAATACCATTTAGTGACCACTATTTTTTGGTCACTAATACATTCAATTTAGTGACCATCATTTTTTGGTCACTAACCCTTCGAACACTATGATTAACGAATATGATTTAGTGACTACCTTTCGTTGGTCACTAACATTTCCAATTAGTGACCACTTTTTCGGTCACTAACTCATCCAATTCAATACAATCTTACAACTAACGAATATCATTATCACTATTTTTTGGTCACAAACACATTCGATTTAGTGACCACCATTTTTTGGTCACTAACCCTTCTGACGTACACTATGATTAATGAATACAACTTAGTGACTACCTTTTGTTCGTCACTAACACTTTCAATTTAGTGACCACCTTTTTTTTGTCACTAATACCACTTAGTGACTACCTTTTGTTGGTCACTGACATTTTCAATTTAGTGATCACCTTTTTTTAGCCACTAGCTCATACAAGTCAATATAATCCTATAACTACTTAATAAACTTATCGACCACTATTTTTTGGTCAACATCACATTCAATTTAATGATCCACAATTTTTGGTCACTAATCTTTTCCGTCTAATGAAGACCAATTTTTATGTAACCAAACACAAAGTTGTGAAAAAAATCCTGAAGAATTAGTGATCGCTTAGTGACCAAATTTTTTATTAAGACTCGTCAGATTTTATACATTTTTTATTTTATTTAAATCAAGTTAATATTTTTTCTTCGATGACGTATATTCATGTGATTGATGGACATGAATGAGACATGATAATTTGGAACATGAGAATTTTTATTTCAACATCAATACTAACATCACGGTTAATGATCAAAATATAAATAAGAGTAAATTACATGATTGGTCCATGTGGTTTACATAAAATTGCATTGTGCGTCCCTAATTTGAAATAATTATGGAAAACGTCCCTGTAGTTTACATTTTCACTCTTCTTTGGTCCCTATACCCTAACACCGTTAAAAGGTTCTGTCAAGTAGATTAACTAAAGGGGTACTATAGTTATTTCATAATATTTTTTATTTTCTATTAAAATTCATAGGGACTAAAAATATAATTCACTTTGTTACAAACCCCAGGGACCAATCATGTAATTTATTCTTTTATTTATTAATACCTTCCCATGACACGTCTCTCTCTCTCTACTCTTTCTCTCTCTCACTCTCTCTCTCTCCTCTTTCCAATATTGTATACATACAAATCACACATACATATATATTATCTCTCTACTCTTTCAATAATATATACACACACACAAATATATATATATATATATATATATATATATATATAAACATAACACACATGCACACATAGGTATATACACACAGAAGCATATATATATATATATATATATATATATATATATCACATTAGTCCTTGTATTCAAATTTAACTAATATGATTCATGTAAATGTTGACTCAAGTTTATGTATATCTTCGATTTATATGTAAACCAAGAAAAGAAAAGAAGATGGAGGGTGGGTATGTGGTTGGTGATAGTGAGGGGAGGGTGGGTCTCCAAGAGAAGAAAAGAAGATGGAGGGTGTCGTAGGGGGGTTGGGTTACGGAGATGAAAAAGGAATCAATAAAAGAGCTCCAACTATAGGTCGACGGTGCCGGAGTTACGATGGTGGGGAGGGCAAGTATGGTGGTTAGTGTCGAGAGACCACGATTTGGTGGGGGGCGTAACCTGGTCTTGTGAGATCTGCTACACATACATGTGTATATATATATATATGGGGTAGGGAACGAGCAGGGTGTTAGTGGCATTTATGGTGGGAGGTGGGTGATGGCGATGGTGGTGGGAGGAAGTGTGTGATGGTGATTGAAGAGGAGATTGAGGGAAGCTTTGGGTAGGAAGTTATATGGAGAGGATGAAGTCATGTGGCTGTTTATATATGTATGTATGTATTCATATATATATATATATAATATATATATATATATATAGGGAGAAGTTCATTTGAGAAATGGTAATGCATGAGAAATAGAGAAGTAATCTTAGCCATTCATCTGGTCAACATTTGCGTCTTTGATCACGAAGCACCGAATAATTCTTTGCATGGTCTATACAAGGTAGAGGGGTAGTTTCATAAAATACGCGGGATAAGTTCATATATGAACCTATATGATTCACATATGAACTATACGTTCATATATGAATCAGTTAATCAGTTCATATATGAATCACAAAAGTTCATATATGAATCTGTTAATTAGTTCAACTGATTTATATATGAAGTTCATATATGAATCACAAAAGTTCATATATGAATCTGTTAATTAGTTCAACTGATTTATATATGAAGTTACAGTTAATTAGTTCATATATGAATCACAAAGGTTCATATATGAATCAGTTAAAAGAGTTCAGATGTGAATTATACTAATTCATATATGAACATATAGTTCATATGTGAATTATACATGTTCATATATGAATACAACTCGTGTATTTTGTAAAAATTACGAAAGTGTCCTTCTATTTTTGGAATAGCCGCAACTCTTGACCAGTCAAAGCCGCAACTTTTGACCAGTCAAAGCCGCAATATTTGACCAGTCAAATCCGATCTTGATCATATGAATGGCTAGGATTACTTCTCTATTTCTCATATATTTACTATTTCTCAAATGAACCTAAGACTATATATATATATATGAGTATACATATGATTTTGTGTGTGTATATATATATATGTATTGTATGTATACAGAGATGAAAGAGGTGGCCAAGGTGAGTAATAGATTTCATTTTTGGTCCCTGTACTATTTAATAGAAAATAAAAATATTATGAAATGACTATATTGCCCCTTTAGTTAATCTACTTGACAGAATCTTTTAACGGTGTTAGGGTATATGGACTAAAGAAGAGTGAAAATGTAAACCACATGGACGTTTTCCATAATTATTTCAAATTTGGGATGTACAGTGCAATTTTATGTAAACCACATGGACCAATCATGTAATTTACTCTATAAATAATCACTTAAATGTTGGTGACTAATGAAACTTTTTCTTGTAGTGTTAGAACCATGGTTTTTTCTTTAATTATTCATCCACATAGAAAAGTAACATATTTTGTTCTGATTGTTATGTTATGGATCAAATTTTCGAATACCTATATTTGATGATATCTAAAGTATTTAAACACCTTATTAGCATTTAAAAATAAATAATAATATAACCTAAAACCTACTTATTCAACATAGATTCAAATACTTTTAAAAAAGGGAATTTAATTAAAACGCCCCAATTTCAAAAGTCGGTTAACAAAATGTCCAAAAACTCTCCAACTTTGCCACAATACCCCATAACCCCGCGATATAGGGTAGTGATCGTGGGGTGGGTAAAATTTTTTGAATTTAAGGGATATGTCCATGATGGAGTCCCGCGATCGAAGGGTTATCCACGCGATGGACAGATGGTGTATCATGGTAACACCCCAAGATCAATTTTTTTTTATATTTATAATTACATTGCACATCCCTATATTTTTTGCATAATTTACTTTATACCTTTTACTTTTCTATTTTTCATTTTACACTTTCATCATATTAACACATATAATCATATATTAACTAAAATACGTTTAAAAATTATTTTTTAATTTTAACATGTTGCACCATTATAATCGTCTCGTCGATAATTTCGAAATGAGCCTAATATTGAATATTTTTTTATTTATTTATATTATTACTAGGTTCGACCACGTGTATTACATGGGGTAATTTAAAAAATTAAATCATGCCAGAAAACTTATCTTACATATATGAATGATCATCGAAAATACGATGGTACTTTTTCAAGTTTTTTTTCCCTTCAGAGTTGTTTTTTTTGCAGTTGGTTACAAAATGTCCTTGTTTTAGCCAGTTTTCACAAATGATGTTTTGCAAAAAATTAATAAAAAATATGAATAAATATTAAGACTTTATAAAACAAAATTTATAATAGAACGTAAATGAAATTATGGAAAAATACATAGTTAAAATTGATATGAAATTGTAAAAAGAAAATCACGACAATTTAGTGATTATTTGTATCAAATCTCATACTAATTTTAACAAATCTCATACTAATCACGACACATTAATTCGTATATATTTATGATATTTAATAATATAATTAAATCCAAAAATATTGGACTCATTTCGAATGTATTGACGAAGCGATTACAATGGTATAATTTGTAAAAAATAAAAATGGTTTTTAATGCATTTTAGTTCATATATATTATTTATGTTTATATGATAAGATTCTAAAATGAAAAATAAAAAAATAAGAGATTAAAAGTAAACTACATACCTAATTATAAGGGTAATAAATAAAAGGTATAAATTAAAAAAATTGAATTAAGGAAAGATTTAAGGAGGAATGAATGTGGATGTGTTAAATGAACTTATAATGTAAAATGCGTCCAGATACATGTTTAGGCGGGGAAATGAAAAAATAGGTTCACTAGAAGGCGACACGTGTCTTTCTAGTTACTTATTTATTATATGTATAGATATGTCATATATACTACATAAAAATTGTACAAATTAAGTATTAATAAACCTAAATGTTAGTTATCATAATATTGATACTTTTTTTCAATGGACAAGTTTAAGGACCATTTTTTCGAAATTTATTTTGTCACGTGTCGAACTCCCATTGGTCAATGGACTTAACTGTTTGTTGAACTTTTTTTGTCTTTTTTGTTCTTTCTTATATTTTATCACGTGTCGAACTCCCATTGGTCAATGGACTTAACGATATTTTTCATTTGCCACTGTTGAAATGTATGAATATGTTTGTTCGCTTTTGTATACCAAATTGCTACAACAATTGTTCTTCATTTCCAAACTCAGAGTGATACACCATCTGTCCCAAGATAAATATCCACAATAAAAAAAGACATAAGCTTATAGTACGACCATTGTCGAAAAACACGTGTTTTGCAAAATGACTTGGAACCTGTCGAGTGAAAAATGAAATTGCAATGCAAATAACGTTGAACCATGTCGAGTCGTCAGTGTTTCTAATTATTATATCTGGTTTAGTTTTAATATCATTATTATTGTAAAAACTTTTAAGAATTATCGATTATACAAAGACGACAATTTCAATACATTTATTTTTAAAATGAGGATATTTGAATTTTATTTTTATGTTTAATGGGTCAATGGTAAAAAAAAATCAGATAAAAACATAAGGTGAAATAATTGACCCGATTTAAGACATGTTTGTTAGCAGCTTAATATACTTAATAGGAGTCACACCTTATTTGTTAGTTTTACATGATTTTTTGTAGTGGTTTAAAATAATTAAATCCAAAATTATTCAATATTTGGCTCATTTCGAAAGTATCGAAAATACGATTATAATTGTGTAATTTGTTAAAATAAAAACGTATTTTTTAACGTATTTTAGTTAATATACGATTATATGTGTTAATATTATGAAAGTGTAAAATAAAAAATAGAAAAGTAAAAAGATATAAAGTAAACTAACTAAATAACTATAGGGGTATAAAATGTAAATATATATAATCCTACTAAAACGTTTACCCATTAAACACGGCATCGCGGACATACCTCTCGGAATTAAAAAATAGTGTTTTTCTTTTCATTTTCATTTTTTTCCCGCCTACTGTTCATTGTATCTGAACTTTTCGGCTTCTCATTCTCTCTGTCGATCACTGTGTGCTCGATTCCAATCTGATTTCTTTCAGATTTTGTTATACGAAATCAAGGTATGTTTTGATTCTATTCACTTCGTTTATTGATGTTGAGTTACATTTGTTTGTGCTTTTAATCGATTAGTGTATTCCAAAATCTAATGTTTCGTATTTATCGTTCCATTCAAATTACACAGATTGTGTTTTCGTGCATTTTTTCGTAAAATCAAGTATTGGGTTTTGCTTAGATCAGTAAATCGATCATCAGGTATGTGTTCTTTTACTATAATTTCTTGTATTTTGTTTTAATTTTGTGGTTTTTGTGGTTTTCGGGTCTTGTAATCGCGAAACCTAGTTTTTTTGTTCAAGGATGATAGACCCGCAAAGTCTACTTTGCGCGTCTAGTTAGAAACGCAAAGTGAACTTTGCGTGTCTAACTAGAAACGCAAAGTGAACTTTGCGAGTCTAGTTAGAAACGCAAAGTGAACTTTGTGTGTCTAACTAGAAACGCAAAGTGAACTTTGCGTGTCTAACTAGAAACGCAAAGTCTACTTTGCGCTTCTATCTTGTGTAAATCTTTTGTTCTTTCTAGTTTACGTATCAACTAGGACACGCAAAGTGTACTTTGCGTTTCCTCTCTGACACGAAAACTTTCCTTTTGTTTTACTTCGTATTTTGATAAGGTTTTGATTTCAAGTTTGTTTGACCCCGCAAAGTGAACTTTGCGAGTCTAGTTAGAAACGCAAAGTGAACTTTGCGCGTCTAACTAGAAACGCAAAGTGACCTTTGCGTGTCTAGTTAGAAACGCAAAGTGAACTTTGCGCGTCTAACTAGAAACGCAAAGTGACCTTTGCGTGTCTAGTTAGAAATGCAAAGTGAACTTTGCGCGTCTAACTAGAAACGCAAAGTGAACTTTGCGCGTCTAACTAGAAACGCAAAGTCTACTTTGCGCTTCTAACTTGATACGAAAACCTTCTTTGTGTTTTTGTGTATTCTTTGTTTTGTTTTTCTAAGAATAATTTTCGGACCATGTTAGAAACGCAAACTTACCTTTGTATCTCTTGACTGAAACGCAAACCTTGGTTTGCGCTTCTAACTTGGCACACAAACCATACTTAGATTTTTTTTTATTTTTTTTTTGTCTAATTCCTTTTCATTTTTTTGTTTTTCAGGTCTATTATGTCTTCCAAAACCCATACTGATCCAATGATTCAAGATGAGAATGCTATTCTTGATGATCCGTCTGATCGAGCCTCTCATGATACTCCCATGTCGTCACATCCTTCTGTTGGGGACGATCTTTCTGCTTCTCGTCGTACACCAAATGATGTGTTCCCAACCATCATGTATATGCCATACAAGCCAAACAACTATCACGTGGACTTTGACAGAATCAAGATACATCCAGTGATACGAGCAATTCTCAAAGGACATCCACTTGCCCCTGCTCTTTCATACTGCGCAGATGTTCCTGAAGTGTATCTACAGCAGGCTTGGCATACTATAACAAAGAATGAACTGGCTCGTCCTCACCGCTTTGAGCTTCAAGTCGATCAATTTGACTCTTTCCTTTCCTACAAACGACTGAGATTGATACTGGAGCTTCCTGAGCTGAACTCCAGACCAGGCAGAACTACATATGACAACTTTCCATCTAAAGAGGAAGTCTATGAAGGGATACGAAATCTTGGATATGTTGGTACTTTGAACAAACCTACAGACTTTGACAAGTTCAATCTACCTCCAGTATGGTATGCACTGTTCTCTGTTCTCATCAGGTGCCTGACATCGAAGTATTCTGGCACTGACAGTGCAAGCTTATTGTATCTCCGATTGTTCCATGCAGTCGTCTATGACTTGCATGTCGACTACACGTTTATTTGTTGGACTGAACTCTCAGAGGTAGTACATGACAAGTTCACCAACAAGAAACGAAAGTTCATTCCGTTTGTCAGATTTATGAAGCTTATTGTTCGAAGCATGCTCCGTAGCAATCCATCTATTCCTCGCAAGTTATCTTGGCCTCAGGTTCCAGACTCGAAAATGTCTTACATTCAGAAGCAGAAGAAGACTTTCAACTATTCTATGACTATTCCATATGCTCTTATTGCAAACTACGCTGATGTTGCAAATGAGGATGTCATAGAATACTGTATGGAGAATGAGTTCATGGAAGTTGTACAAGAAGAGCCTTCTCATGACAATCAAGTTGTTGAACAAGATGTTGAAGTTGAAGCAGCTGTTTCTGACAAAGAGCTTGAAGTTGAAAAGGAGGCTGAAGATGAGCAAGAAGTTACTGTTATTGTTGAAACAAAAGTAGTTCAAGAGGATGTTGCTTCTCAACAAATTGAGAATGTTATTGTTGATATTGGTACTGCAGCTACTGATGATATTGCTTTTGATTTTGAAGATGAGGATGATACTGCCGCTGATGCTATTCTTGCTAGTGATAAAGATGAGGATGAAAGTGATTCTGATGATGATGATAGTGATCATGCTGATCAACCGCGTATTCAAGTTTATGAAAGGAAGTCAAGGACACCGGAAGTGGTTGTCTCAACAGAAGTTTTCTGTGAAGATGAATCTGTTCCAGTTAATCCTTCAATTGCACATCTTCAGGTAGATGAATTGGATTCAGCTTTTGATCAAGCTTCAGCTCCGGTACAAAGTCAAGCTCCAGCATCATCGCTTGCAGCAATTCAATATTCTGATCAAACTCTAGCTGTAGCACTTTCTTCTGATCAAGCTCGGGCTTCTACTGACAAATTCTCTACATTGAATGATGTTATTCGTCAGTTATCTGAAAGAATGGATGCAGAAAAAGAAGCTCAAATTCTGAAGTTGAAGACTTTCTTCAAAGGAAAGATGCCGGAGATTGATACTTCAGTGATTCCTCCAGAGATTCCATTCAGAAGACCAACTGGAGTAGTTCTTCGTGAACCTTCTTCTGCTATGCCTACATCTACTTCTCCGGTTGTTTCTATTCCGTTTCCTTCAATGGTTTCTTTATCTGCGGGAATTTCTACATCTGCTCCTACAAGATCTTCTCTACATGATCTTCCTATTTCAGAGTTGACATATTTGCTCTATGCTCGACTTCTCTCTATGTCGCCGCCTGAACATCAAGATCAAGATCTTATCTCTCTTTTACGAAACTTCCAACCTACGCCGCCTCCAGTTTCTTCGTCTGAATCTGACAGGATCACTACTTTATCTGATGAGTTTCATGCATTCAGATCAGAAGTTCGATCAAGTTTTGCTGATCTCAAATCGTTTATGTCTCAAGCCTTCTCTGATTTATCTTCAAGGCTTGATTCTCATGACAAAAGCTGCAGAACTGAGGCCGGCCAGTCTCTTAAGCACCGACATGACCAAGATGATCCTGATCATCAAGGCCATGAGGGGGAGATGGCAAAGAGACCAAGAGTTGAAGGATCTTCTGAAGCAAGAGAAGATATTCAAGAAGAAGCGGCTGGTGACAGAGGAAAGAGTGGAGAATCTGTTGAAGACTGCAACATTCAGGACTTAGTGAATATTATGATTGAGAATGTTGATCTGTCTTCCATGCATAATGAACTGAATATTTCTAAAAGCAATATTAACAATAATATGCAAATTGTTGTTTACATGGATCCAGATGTTTCTGCAAGCGTTCATGAAGTTGAAGATCCTGAAGCTGCAAATGACATGAGGTCATTCTTTGCTAACTTCATCGAGATTAATTCTGATGATGATGAAGATGTCAGGTTGGAAAAGATATGTCAAGTCAATGAAGAAGACTATGATGACATCATTATCATTTCAGATACAGAAGACGACTCAGTGTTCATGGATGCTAAAGACGAAGAAGAAGCAGATTTGCTATATAGTGATCTTCCTGCTCGTGATGAGATTCCTGAATCAGTTAATATCACATCTACTCCTGTTGATAGTTCAGCTCAGACTGCCAATATTCCTTCAAGAACATTTGAAGTTGGTCAGTTGTCAAGAGCAGAAGCTGATGTTCCACCTTCTGATCCTGTTATTCCATCTTCCATTCTAGAAGAAGGACCAGCTTTATCTAGACGTCAAAGACAAAGGAATTTGCATCGTAGATATTTGGCATCAAGGCAAAGATCAGCCTTTCTAGAAGACACTCAGAGAAACATCTTTGTCTCTAGAAGAAGGGCGATCAACATCTATGCAATCCTTGGAGTAGAGAAAGAGTCAGATACCTATCAATATGAGTACTTGATGTTTATCAAGTGTCAGCGCAAAAGGAATAATATCGTTTCTTCTCAGCACTTGATTGTTCGAGTCATCAGTGTCACAGTCAATAAGTTTGTGAACATATGGTATCCCGATTTTGAAGTTGAAAGAAGAGACTGCAAGCGGTATAAATTTTCAGAGGCAGACTTCACTGACCTTTCTATAGACGATATTGAATTCTTATTTGATCACTTCAGGAATCTGTATCATAGAACACAGGACATTTCTCAAGCTTTGTTCGTCATCAAAAGATTCATACGACGACAAATCAGATTCTTTCGAGTTTTTGATTTCCAGATGGCTGTAGAAAGCTTCCAACCGGTTGTTAATCTTCTTAGGCCCAACCGAAGCTTACCGAACTTAGAGTCTTATTCACTTTTTACCATTGTTGAAGATCCATATGGAGTGGTGTACAAGAATGGGTCTAATGAAAAATGCTTTCTCAGGTTTGAAGAAATTGTTCACTTCTCCGATGGAACCTTAAAAGTGATCAAGCTTCAGTTAGAGCAACGTCTGAAGGATGCTAAAAGAAGATTTGTGGAAATGAGAACAAATGCATTTCATGTTGATAATGAAGAGATTCGACTTCTCCAAAAGACTTTAGATTCAATTCAAGAGATATTGAATCTCCGCTCAACTCTAAGACGACTGGAAGTTTTAGTTGGTTTGAATCGTCTTCGTCAAAGAGAAGAGCGTCAGTGATTCTCCAAAGTCGCCTGGTTGGTCTATGCTGTTTTTGAAGATTATTTTTGAAGACCACGGCGCCAATGATTACTAAGGGGGAGATTGTTAAGTCTAATTTTGTAGTTATCATTGTATCTATTTTCTAGCTTTTATTGTGCTTTATGTTCTTTTCTATTTTGTAAAGGCTTGGGGTATTTAAGACCCCTTAGAGCCTTTGTTTTGTAACTTTGGCAATTACATTTCAATACATCTGTGAACTTTGCGCTTCAATATTTTATCTCTCTACTTTCTCTCTGTAAAGAATCAGTGATCTTGGACTCTCATATATATATATATATATATTAAAAGAAAATCCATAGTTAATGAGGTGGCACAATGAGGATGAAATATTTGTAATGGTGAAAATTTTCATTTTCATTTTATATGAACTAATCTTCTATATATATATATATATATATATATATCAAAGGAAAATCTATAGTTGATGAGGTGGTACAATGAGGATGAAGTATTTGTCAAATGGTGAATTATGGTGAAATCTTGATTGTCCCACATTGGTGAGAAAGTGAAAAGTTTAGAAGAGAAAATGATTATATAAAGGAGTAGATGACAACATAGAATGTTGATCCAATTTTGGGTTAAATAATTATTTAATTTACATGACAAAATGTTGTTCCAGTTTCTAGCTATTGTTTGACACAAGATTTATCAAGAACAATCTTTTTATTGATCACACAACTTACAACAATTCATATCCCTATTTTGTGCATTGTAACAGTAAGTTATGTGTGTGTGTGTGTGTTTGATAGTGTGTTCTTACTCTATATGCGCGTGTGTTGATTATGATCTAAAACACTTTGACCTTGCTATTTATATGGTCAACATGACTTTAGCAATATGGTCAACACTTTACAACATTTACAATAAACACCCACACACTTTACACAATTACATTTCAGACCCTCCTTTTAATCTTGAATACAATTTAACTTTAACAATCTACCCCTTTGGATTCAAGATTAAAAAAATTGACACGAATCTTCAGGTCTTCTTTTCTTCAGAAAAATCTTCATCAATTAATCTTTCACGACTTTGACATCTTCAAATCTGTGACATTTTGATCAAACTTTGATAGCGCTTTAAGATTAATCTCCCTCTTTGGATTCCTTGATTACTCTTGACATTCTTCACCTTTGATTACAACAATGCAATAAACTCTTCAGAAAACATTATCAGCTTTTCAACTTTCTTTAATCATTGCTTTGACAAACTTTTTTTCCTTAATCATTTGTTGCTTGACTTTGCTTTCTCATTCTTGTATTATCCCCCTTTGTAACAACTTGCTTGACTTTCGCTTTAAAATGGACCTGACTTTGAAATCTTGAACTCTCTCCCCCTTTTTGATGAATTTTGAGAATCAGAATCATCAAAACATTTCAAGGTCAACTCTGTCTTTGAAGTCATCTCCCCCAAATAACAATTTAAGCGCAGTCTTCATGAACAATCTTCCCAAGTAGGAAAATAAACAATCTCCCCAATATGATCTGATAGAATGATTCTGCCATCAATTCATGAATGTATTCATCCAAATATTTTCAAATTCAGACAAATTATGAGTGGTGACTGATAAACCAAGATCACAAGATCTGTAGAGAGAGAGTCTAGAGAGAGAAAAGTGCGCTCAATGAAATAGTGACATTCTATTCAAAATCTGTGAAAAGTTCTTACAACAAAAACAAGCCAAGGAGACTTAAATACCCCAAGGCATTTACAAAACATAACAGAACAATAAATACAATGATTACTATAAAATCAGATCTAACAATCTCCCCCTTAGTAATCATTGGCGCCGAGGTCTTAAAAAAAATAATCTTCAAAAACAACATTGACCATCAAGGCGACTTTGAAAGATCATTGACGTTCTTCTCGTTGACGAAGTCTGTTCAGCCCAACTAACACTTCCAATCGTCCCAGAGTTGAACGGAGATTCAGTCTATCTTGAATAGAGACCAAAGTTCTACGTATCAGACGAATTTCATCATTTTCAAACATATATAACTCTCTTCTTGTTTCCAAAAACTTTCTTCTAGCCTCTTGTAG
The DNA here is from genome assembly GCA_954870635.1 of Arctium minus. Classification (NCBI taxonomy): domain Eukaryota; kingdom Viridiplantae; phylum Streptophyta; class Magnoliopsida; order Asterales; family Asteraceae; genus Arctium; species Arctium minus. Next base: position 82,089,141 of record OX941081.1, on the reverse strand, counting down.
ACGATGCTCCAACTGAAGTTTGATCACCTTTAAAGTTCCATCAAAGTAATGTCCAATCTCATCAAATCGTAGAAAGCATTTTTCACTTGAGCTATTCTTATATACTACTCCATATGGATCTTCGATAATGGTGAATAACTGATAAGACTCTAGATTCTGCAAACTTCGGTTGGGCCTTTCAAGATTAACCACAGGCTGAAAACTTTCGATGGCCATCTGGAAGTCAAAAACACGATAAAATCGGATCTGTCGTCGAATGAATCGTTTAATAACAAAAAGAGTTTGAGAAACATCCTGAGTCCGGTGATAAAGATTCCCGAAGTGATCATACAAGAATTCAATATCATCAATTGAAAGATCAACGAAATCAGCCTCTGAAAAATTGTACCACTTGCAATCTCTTCTTTCCACTTCAAGGTCTGGATACCAGATGTTTAGAAACTTATTAAATGTGACACTGAGAACTCGAACAATTAGATGAGGAGAAGTAACGGTGTTATTCCTTCTGCGCTGGCACTTGATAAAAGCCAAGTATTCATGCTGATAAGCTTCTGATTCTTTCTCTACTCCAAGTATGGCATATATATTGATTGTCCTTCTTCTTGAAACAAAGATGTTGCTTTAAATATCTTCAAGAAAAGTTGTATATCTTCAAGAAAAGTTGTTCTGAGTCTAGAAGCCATATATCTCTGTTGTAGATTTCTCTGCCTTTGCTGCCTAGTTAAAGCTTCTCCTTCTTCTAGAAGAGATGGAGGAACTACCGGTTCGGAAGAAGGAATATCTGCTTGAGCTTTAGATGACTGACCAACTTCAAATGCACTTGATGGAATATTGGTTATCGGAGCAGAACTAGTTACTGGAGTAGATGAAGGTTGATCAACTTCTGGAATCTCACCTTGACTCGAAAGATCAGCATATAACAATTCAACATCTTTTGTATCTGACGCATCCATGAAAACAGTATCATCCTCTGTATCAGATAAGATGATGATGTTGTTGCAATCTTCTTCTTTAACTCGAGCAACTTTCTCAAATCTAACTTCTTCATCATCATCTGAAGTTATCTCTATGAAGTTTGCGAAGAAAGATCTTATGTCATTTGTTGCTTCCGACTCTTCAACTTCATGAGCTCTACCTGATACATCTTGTTGGGAACTGAAGAATAACTCAAGTGATTAATGCTGCTAGTTCAGAATTACTACTGCTAGAAGACTCCAAAGTTAATACTGCTGAGTATTACTACTGCTAGTAAAATTAATACTGCTAGTCAAAGTTAGTGCTGCTTGAACAAAGTTAGTACTGCTTAGCTAGTTAGTACTGCTAGTGGTTAGTGCTGCTTAGTAGTTAATGCTGCCAAGACTTAATGCTGCTTATAAGGTAATGTGAAGATAATGATGAAGAGATCGTGGGTAAAGATAAACAAGGATATTCTGAAGATATTCATGGAAGATATACTGAAGATATTTTATTTATTTGTAATTATCTTTTTGTTCAGTATATGTATAGATTTGACAGAATAGTTTAGAGAGAGTTTTTAATTTTCTAAGTTTTTGAAAAAGAGAGAATCAACCTCAAGGCATAGATCCTAATTCTAGAGAAGTAGAATTCGTCTTGAAAGAGCTTGTTCTTCAAAATTGAGGTTGTGTGTATAATCTTGTGATTTTAATACAAGTTTGCAAGTTGTTAATCAAATACTGTTTGTTTACTGTTACATTGAATATCAAAGTGTTATTCCGCAACTTCTTTGATATTGTTTCTGAGACTTTATTCTTGTTGAGAATTCGATCCTGACAAGTGGTATCAGAGCCTGTTCTCTCAGAAACATCTATTCATTCATCATGGAAAACTTTGCAGAATCAAACAGTACTCTGGTCTCAAAGGTACCAATGCTCAGACCCAATGAATTCAATATGTGGAAGATCATAATCAAGCAGTACATACTCCTCACTGACTATTCTATGTGGGATATCATAGAGAATGGTCCTTCTGAAGCAGGTAAGATTGATGCAGATGGAAAGAGAACTCCACCAAAAACTGATGCAGAAAGAAAGGTTAGACAGACAGAGATGAAAGCCTTGAGCACTTTGCTCTTGGCTATCCCCAATGAATATCAACATCAGTTCTGCAACTGCACTGATGCAGAGATGCTCTGGAATGCTCTAGAGAAGAGATTCTCAGGTACCAAAAGTACCAAGAGAAATCAGAAAGCCATTCTGAAGCAACAATATGAGAACTTTATGTCAACCACGAATGAGTCCATGACTCAAACTTTTGACAGGTTCAACAAGCTTATTGGTGAACTTGCTACAGTGGGAGTACAAATTGATCAAGATGATCTGAACAGAAAGTTTCTAAGGTCCCTGAGTGATGAATGGACCATGTATACTGTGTCTTTCAGACAGAATGATCAACTGGAAGAAAAGGAACTTGATGATCTATATAATGATCTAAGAGTTTTTGAATCTGAGGTAGAGGCTAAGAAGAGGCCTTCTGGATATGTTCACAATGCTGCACTCCTTTCAGCATCAACTGATTCTACTTCCAACTCTGAATCAGTTAGTGCTGCCAATGGAGCAACTCAAGAGAAAGGCACTGAAACTGTATTTGAAGCCTTTCTAGCAAGTCATGGAAACTCTTCTCTCATTAATGATGACTTGGAACAACTCCATCCAGATGATCTTGAAGAGATGGACATTAAATGGCAGATGGCCATGCTCTCTATGAGAGTCAAGAAGTTCATCAAAAGAACTGGAAGGAACAACTTCTCACAAAGAAGAGAAAATGGAGCAGGTTTTGACAAGTCAAAGGTGGAATGCTATAAATGCCATCAGAAGGGACACTTTGCTAAAGAATGCAGAAGTGGAATGCCTCAAAACAATAACCATCAACAAGCTCAATCTGGAAGCTTCAATAATAACAGAAACTCTGCACAAGCCCTTGTCTCTCAACAAGGCATGGGGTTTGATTGGAGTGATCAAGCTGATGAGGCCATACAGAACCAAGCTCTAATGGCAGAGGTGTCTGATCTCCCAACAGAGGTAACTTCCAATCTTTGTTCTCAAAATTGCATTAACACTGTTAAAAGGTATAGGGATCACAATCAGAACATGAGTGATGACCTTAAGAGATTGGAAAAGGACATAAAAGATTATTTGAGGATAGTTGAGAGATTTGAAGAGCAGATTAAGGGTTTTCAAGCCAATGAGCTTCAACACTCTTATGACACAAACTACTGGAAGTGGGAGAAGAATGACTTAGAACTTCAACTGACCAGATCCAAAGAAGAGAGTGAAAAGCTAAGAGTAGAACTAGCTAAAGTCAAGATAGATGTAGAAAAGTTTTCCAATGCCTCTAAAGCTATGGATTCTTTACTACAATCTCAGATTCATGATAAACTGAGAAGAGGTATAGGGTACAATACCACACCACCAACCTATAACAACAACTACATCCCTCCTAGTTCAGATTTGTTAGAAACAAAGGATAGGAAGGACCTACCTAAGGGAGCCACTGAGATAGATCCCTTAGATGAAGTAGTTGTTAAGGATAAAACTGAGAAAGAAGTTGTCAAGGATAAAGACAACACTGTGAGTGGTGAGATTCCTATAGAAAACCACATAATCACCAATGAGGGATGTGGAAAGCATTGGATCAAGTCCAAAGAGATAGAGAAGACTGAGGGAAAGAACAAGAAGGTTTATTATAAGCAGACCACTGTTGTGAACCCTATCCCTTGCAAGCAGTGTGCATGCAATACTTCTAAGCCCCAAAAACATGATAAACCAAGGGGAAATCAGAGAAACTGGAACAACCAATGGGCACAAAAACAAGGCATTGATCTGAGTAAAATCAATAGACCAAAGCCTTGTTTCATATGTGGAAAGTTAAACCATTTGGCTAAGCATTGTTTCTTTAATCCTATTAACCAACAGATGAACTTTCAAAGATTTGTGCAAAAACCTGTTAGTTATAGGAAGGCTGGAAAGAAACATGTGATGAAGAAATCTGTTGAAAGTAAGGGCCCCATGAGGAAAAAGGTTTTAAAAGAAAGTATTAAAATGTGGGTGCCTAGAAGCACTAAAACTGTTAGTACTGCTGATATGGATAGTGCTGCTGGAAGCATTACTGCTGCTACCAGTGTTAGTACTGCTGAAAATATTAATGCTGCTAATACTGTTAGTACCTCTTCAAAGGTTAATACTGCCAACACAGTTACTGTTGCTAACACAGTTACTACTTCTAACAAGGTTAGTACTGCTAAGCATGCAAGTGGTGTTAAGGCAGTTAGTACTTTTAAAACAAGTACTGCTTCTAGCAAAAGTGTTTCCAAGCCTATCATTATGACAAAGTACTCCAGAAATGAGGAGTCAAAGTTTAAAAATCTTGTCAAGAAAGAATGCAAGTATTTTGATGAGAAAGGGGTACCCAAGACCACTTTGGCTTGGGTTCCTAATTCAAACTAACTGATTTATCTTATGTGCAGGGCAACCAACATCTCAAGGGAAAGAGCATTTGCGATGTTGATAGTGGTTGCTCTAGGCACATGACAAGCAACATGTCATGCCTTCAGGATTTCAAGCATATCAATGGAGGACATGTTTCTTTTGGAAATGATCTTACTGGTGGTAAAATAAGTGGCAAAGGTAATGTTACAAAAGGTAAGATGACATTTGAGGATGTCTACTATGTTGATCAATTGAAGTACAACCTGTTAAGTGTATCACAGGTTTGTGACAAACAACATAGCATATTATTTACTAACACAATGTGTATGATCCTTGCTCCAGAGTTTAAGGTAGTTGGTGAAAGCATGATACTACTTAGAACTCCAAGAAAGGACAATGTTTATTGTCTAGATATGGACAATGTTGATAGTGATTCATCCCTGAACTGTCTTGTTTCAAAAGCTTCTGTGGATGAATCCTCTCTATGGCACAGAAGGATGTGTCACATGAATTTCAAGACTATGAACAAACTTGTTAAAAACAACCTTGTAAGAGGTTTACCTTCAAAAGTCTTTTCATGTGATGATCATTGTGTTGCTTGTCTTAAAGGCAAACAACATAAAACTTCTCATAAGACCAAAGAGTTAAATTCTATTTCTTCTTGTCTCCAATTACTACATATGGATCTGTTTGGTCCTACTAATGTTATGAGTATAGGCAAGAAATCTTACTGCTTGGTTATTGTTGATGATTACTCCAGATTTACTTGGGTATATTTTCTAAGGACTAAGGATGACACAAGTGGACTGATCAAATCCTTTATCCTAAGAATTGAAAACCAAACTAATCAAAAAGTAAAAGTCATTAGATCAGATAATGGGACTGAATTTAAAAATCTTGATCTAAACACCTTTTGTGAAGAGAAAGGCATTGAGAGACAATATAGTGCCCCCTAGGACTCCTCAACAGAATGGAGTTGCTGAGAGGAGAAATAGGACACTAATAGAGGCTGCTAGATCTCTGTTGGCTGATTCAAAACTGCCAATTACCTTCTGGGCTGAAGCAGTTAATACTGCCTGTTATGTCCAAAACAGAGTTCTAGTGGTCAAGCCAAAGAACAAGACCCTATATGAGCTTTTAAATAAAAGAAAACCCTTTATTGGATTTTTCAAACCTTTTGGGTGCCCTTGTACAATTCTCAATACTAAATCTCACTTAGGTAAGTTTGATAGCAAAGCAGATGATGGATTTCTTGTTGGTTACTCATCTCAGAGTAAGGCTTACAGAGTCTTTAACTCTTCTTCTAGAATTATTGAAGAAAGTGACAATGTCAAATGCAATGAGAACACACCAAATCCAATTGGGTCTGGTCCTCAGTGGCTATTTGACATTGATTCACTAACTAACTCTTTTGGTTTCAGTAGTAATGATTATGCAGGTTCAGGGAGTGGAGAATCAAGAACTACCCAAGTTAAAGACAGATTATCTCAATCTGTGATCTTTCCCATACCCACAGTGGATCTTGTTGAAGACTGTGAAAAGGAACCATCTACTGGACCAAGTCAGAGTGAAGAAGAAAGTATAGATGAGGAGAATCAAGACAATAAAGAATCAGAAGTAGCTGCTGAAAACACCTCAGTTGAGTTGAATGACTCCAATCTTGAGGTGGGACTTAATGAAGAACCTAATCATCATACCAGAATTCAAAAGAATCATCCTCCACAACTGGTAATAAGAGATATATCCTCTCCTATGATGACTATAAATCAAAGCAGGCTGCAAGAAATGCAAGATCAACAGCACACAGTGCTTTCTTGCTTTCTATCCCAGCTTGAGCCTAAGAAGGCACATGATGCTATGAAAGAGTCCAGTTGGATAGAAGCAATGCAAGAAGAGCTACTGCAATTCAAGCTGCAAGATGTTTGGGATCTGGTAGACCTTCCTAAAGGCCAAAGAGCAATAGGAACAAAATGGGTCTTCAGGAATAAGAGAGATGAAAGAGGTATAGTGATAAGAAATAAAGCAAGGCTGGTGGCTCAAGGGTATACACAAGAAGAGGGAATAGACTATGATGAAGTATTTGCACCTGTGGCCAGGATAGAAGCAATTAGACTATTCCTGGCTTATGCCTCTTATATGAAATTCAAAGTCTATCAAATGGATGTGAAAAGTGCATTTCTTTATGGCTCAATTGAAGAAGAAGTATATGTCTGTCAACCACCAGGGTTTGAAAACCCAAGCTATCCAGACAGGGTATACAAATTGAAGAAAGCACTTTATGGATTGCATCAAGCTCCAAGAGCATGGTATGACACTCTGTCATCCTATCTCTTGGAAAATGGCTTTGAAAGAGGAGTCATTGATAAGACTTTATTCATCAAGAGAAAGAAGAAGGATATCTTGCTGGTCCAAATCTATGTTGATGATATCATCTTTGGATCTACAAGAGACATCATGTGCAAGGAGTTTGAGGATCTAATGCATCAAAGGTTCAAAATGAGTTCCATGGGGGAACTTACTTTTATCCTTGGACTCCAAGTTCAACAGAAGTCAGATGGAATCTTTATCTGTCAGTCCAAGTATGTGCAGGATATTTTAATCAAGTTTGGTTTCTCAGATTCAAAACCTGCAAGCACACCTATGGAGACACACAAGCAGATAACAGCAGATCTTGAGGGGGAGGATATGGATGTTCATCAGTATAGATCCATGATTGGCTCTCTCATGTATCTTACAGCATCTAGACCAGATATAATGTTTCCAGTCTGTGTATGTGCAAGATTCCAAGTTAGGCCAAAGCAATCTCACTATCAAGCTGTTAAGAGGATATTCAGATATCTCAAAGGGCAACCCAGATTGGGACTTTGGTATCCTCATGACTCATCCTTTGACCTACTTGCATACTCAGATAGTGATCTAGGTGGAGCAAACTTGGACAGAAAATCTACTTCTGGAGGATGTCAGTTCTTAGGTGCAAGACTAGTTTCATGGCAGTGCAAGAAACAAACCACAGTGTCCACATCTACAACAGAGGCAGAGTACATAGCAGCTGCAAGTTGCTGTTCTCAAGTCTTATGGATTCAGAATCAAATGCTGGACTATGGGGTAACCTTTCTACACACTCCAATTTTTATTGATAATAGCAGTGCTATTAGCATTGTGAATAATCCTGTCAAGCACTCAAGGACAAAGCACATTGAGATCAGGTATCACTTCATAAGAGACTGTAATGAAAAGAAACTTATTCAAGTTGTAAAGGTTCATACTTACAACCAGTTTGCTGATCTATTCACCAAAGAATTTGATGTGGGTAGATTCACTTTCTTGGTAACAAGTGTGGGAATGATCAACTCTGAATAAGCTCCTACTTAAAAAGTGGTTCAATACCTGTATATTGTTTATTCTTGGTGGTCCTAATCTTCTTTTTCAGGAAAAGTAGAACAGTACTCAGTCCTTCACAAAGCTTAAAAGTGCAAGCATTTTTAATACTGCCAGTGCATTGTTAATACTGCCAGTGCATTGTTAATGCTGCCAGTGCATTTTTAATACTGCCAGTGCATTGTTAATACTGCCAGTGCATTTTTAATACTGCCAGTGCACAGTTAATACTGCTAGTAGTTAATACTGCTTTCAGTTAATGCTGCTAGTGGTTAATACTGCTTTAAGTTAATACTGCTAGTAGTTAATACTGCTTTCAGTTAATGCTGCTAGTAGTAAATACTGCTAGTGGTTAATACTGCTTTCAGTTAATACTGCTAGTGGTTAATACTGCTTTTAGTTAATACTGCTAGTAGTTAATACTGCTTTCAGTTAATGCTGCTAGTAGTTAATGCTGCTAGTAGTTAATACTGCTAGTAGTTAATACTGCTTGTCGTTAATACTGCTCTTGGTTACTACTGCTTATGTCCCGAATACTATAAATACCCTTTGCCCGCCTAAAAGTTCATAACGACTCTTTGCATACTGTTCACTTGCGCTCTAAACCCTTTCTCTCTCGAGTTCCAAGTTTTCAGGCAAGAACCTTCAAGGTCAATGGCATCCATGGCGTTCATCGACGAGCACAATGAAATCGCGATGCTCCAAAAGCCAAAACAAGCTGAAGGTTTTCACCAGATAGTCGACTTTCTGAAGTCCAGCCATATTGCCCATGCTCTCACTATATCTCTTACCATCTTCATAGAGCATCAGAGGCAATTCTGGGCAAATGCCACCATTGTTACTGAGAATGGTGTGCACATGATCAAAACAAGGGTGTGTGACAAACCCTTGACAGTTACTGAAGAGGTACTTCGCATCAGTCTACGTCTAGACGATGCCTCTGGTATAACTTCTATCTCTAATGATGAACTGTTTTCTTCTCTTACAAGAATGGGGTATGGAGGCCCATTGGGTGTGTTCAAGTTCTCAAAAGCCAAATTTTCACCCCAATGGAGTTTCTTTGTCCATACTCTTATGCACTGTATATCTAAAAAGACTACTGGATGGAGTGAGTTCAGTAGCACCATTGCTTATGCTTTGGTATGCTTAGCCACTGCCAGAAAGTATAATTTTTCACAAATGATTTTTAATGATCTTGTCTCAAACCTGGGAAGTAAAAAGAGATTTTATATGTACCCCAGGTTTGTCCAAGAAGTTATTAACCATGAATTGACGGATATACCTCATTTTGATGGGGTATATGTACCCAAAATTCCCAAAGGTAAGGTCTTTTCAAACATGAAAAGATCCCCTCTGGACTCGGAAGGAGTTGACACCCCATTGTTCTCTACAATGATGGTGGTGTCCCAAACTGATGAAGGTATGGCAGCAGAGTCAAGGCCCCCATTAGCCCAACCCACTGCTAGCCAATCCCAACCTTCCCACTCTACATCACTTCCCCAGTCTCTTCTTGATAAACCAACTTCACCAATAACCCATACTTACAAAAGGAAACAGGTAAAGAAGGCTCCTTCCCTTCTTGTACCATTGACCCCTAAGCCTTTAAGCCCTCTAAGGGAGGATTCTCCCTTAGAGAATATCTACAGGGAACCCACAAGGGTGTCTCCCAACCCAAAGGAGGTGCTCTCTGAGGAGGAGGAAGAGCATATGGGAGAGAAGGCTGCCACTACTCCTGCTAACTCAGAGGAGGTCAGTAGTAACATACATAAGACCTCCCCCATGGAAACTTTGAATGAGCAATCATTCAAAGGTCCCTGGTGCCAAGAAACCAAGGGGGTGGATAGTGCTTCTGCTAGGCAGAAGACTTCCACTACAAAAAGATCCAATGATCCATCAAAAGAGGGTAACACTTCTGGAGAAGGTGAGGACAGATATACTTACTATGAATTGATGGAAACAATGGGCAACATCAACCAAGATGTTCTCAAACAAGGGAAAGAAATTGAAGAGATGAAGCTAGTAATCTTGTCCCAACAAGTGCAGATTACCAAACTCAAGAAATTGGTGATGAAGCTAGTAGAGAAAAAGAAGAAGAGACAATTTGTGCTAAAGAGAAGGAAATCTGGGAATGATGCTCCCAAAAAGGGGGAGATCAACATGGAAGAAGCTACAGAAAAGGGGGAGCTTGATGGGATGAAATATGGTGGTGAGGGGGAGAGATTTGATGTTAAGGGGGAGCAAGAAGTAGAAACAGAAAGAGAATCAGTGCAAGCAGAGATAAAAGAACAAGCAGCAGTAACAAAGCAAGCAACAGAAACCATTAATGCTGCTAGTTCAATTAAAGCAGCAGAAATGGTTAGTACTGCTGAAATAAGCAAAGCAGCAAAAACTGTGAAAGAAGTTTTAACAGATCTTGAGATTGCAGAAACCTTACTTAAAGCCAAACATGATACTCCCAAAGTCACTTCAAAGACCAAAGGAGTAGTCATCAAAGAACAAGGTGAAGTGATCAAGAAAGATAACAGTAAGAAGGTAATGAACAAAGACAAAAGAAAAGCAAAGATGGTGGAATCTGATCAACCAGTCAAAAAGCAAAGGTTGGTTGAATCAGATGAAGCCTTGGCCAGGAAGATGCAGGCTGATATTGAAAAGGAAGAAAGAGTTCAGGTTGAAAAGGACAGGGAGATGGCAAAGGCTCTAGCTGCTGAACTGAATGAAGCCTATCAACAAAGCCTGGCAACTGAACTTGCACAAAAGAAAGCAACATCTTTGAAGAAATCTGTGGTGATAAAAACAGCTGCAAAGAAGAGACAACCCTCAAAGACTTTCCTTGGTACTCAAGAGAGAAACAAAATGATAATTTTTCTCAAGGGTGCTATAGGAGTCAGAAAGGAGATGTTCTCTAAGATGACATTTGAGCAGATCAAGGAGCTGTACAATTCTGAAATGACTAAGCTTCAAGGAAATGAAACTGCCAGGGTGGAGATGGAGAAGAGAATGAAAGAAAGCAATGATTTCATGATAGAAAAACCTTTTCCAAATGAGCAAGAAACACCACCAAAGAAAGAAGCCACTCTAGGTGAAAGTCTAAGGACTTTAAAGAGAACCAAGATGATGGCAAGGAGAAAGTTAACCAAGAAGCCTAGAATAGCTGAAGGAGAGGTTGAGAAGGTTGCTGAAGAAGAAGGGGCACCTGAATCATCTGAAAAGAAGGAATTTTCAAGTACTGATGATTTAAAGATGTACATGGTAGTGATGAACAAAGTTCCTGAACCAATTTCAGCAGAACCTGTTGGTATAAAGCCTCCTGAAGTTATTCACTGGGATACACTGACAGTGGATGGAAAGGAGTATATCAGACTCAAGAGGAAGGATGATAAGTATGAGGTATTCAACACTTGGGCCAAGATTGTCAGAACATGCTCTAGGTCTGATATAGAAGAAATGTTTGAAATAGGGATGAAGTTGTATGCAGATCAGTTAAAAGCTCCAGGGATTTCAATTACAAAACTGGTGATGGAGTATCTGTGTATGATGTTCAAACCTGAAGAAGTGGAGCATGTCATAAGAAATGTGTTTCAAGCAGTCACAAATTGGACTCTATATGAAACTAGTAGAGTATATGCAGTGACTTTGGATAGAAATCACAAAGAATACTTCCTAGTGGATAGAGTATACAATCACAACAGACTTAAGCTTCATGCAATGCTGAAGAAGAAGCTTGGATGTGTTGAAAACTCAGAAATGGCCAAATATCTGATTCAGATAATGATCAATCAAAGTTTGGGGATAAATGTTGATACAGGGATCTGAAGAATGATATTTCGGGAGCATCTGAAGAACTTGACTTCTCTTCCTAAAAGTCAAGTTAGGGGGAGATTGTTGGGAACTGAAGAATAACTCAAGTGATTAATGCTGCTAGTTCAGAATTACTACTGCTAGAAGACTCCAAAGTTAATACTGCTGAGTATTACTACTGCTAGTAAAATTAATACTGCTAGTCAAAGTTAGTGCTGCTTGAACAAAGTTATAACTGCTTAGCTAGTTAGTACTGCTAGTGGTTAGTGCTGCTTAGTAGTTAATGCTGCCAAGACTTAATGCTGCTTATAAGGTAATGTGAAGATAATGATGAAGAGATCGTGGGTAAAGATAAACAAGGATATTCTGAAGATATTCATGGAAGATATACTGAAGATATTTTATTTATTTGTAATTATCTTTTTGTTCAGTATATGTATAGATTTGACAGAATAGTTTAGAGAGAGTTTTTAATTTTCTAAGTTTTTGAAAAAGAGAGAATCAACCTCAAAGCATAGATCCTAATTCTAGAGAAGTAGAATTCGTCTTGAAAGAGCTTGTTTCTCAAGATTGAGGTTGTGTGTATAATCTTGTGATTTTAATACAAGTTTGCAAGTTGTTAATCAAATACTGTTTGTTTACTGTTACATTGAATATCAAAGTGTTATTCCGCAACTTCTTTGATATTGTTTCTGAGACTTTATTCTTGTTGAGAATTCGATCCTGACACATCTGGATCCACATAAACTACAATTTGCATACTATCAATGTTTGCTTCAGACAAATTAAATTCATTATGCAAAGCAGTTACATCAGCATTGTCAATCATGACATTTACTAAATCTTGGATACTGCAATCTTGAATTGAATCAACAGTCTTTTCTCTATCTCCTGCCACTTCTTCTTGAACACCTTCCCGTGTTTCAGAAGACCCTTCTGTTCTTTGTCTCTTTGCCATCTCCCCCTCATGGCCTTGATGATCGGGATCATCTTGGTCATGTCGGCGTTTAAGAGACGGGCCAGCCTCAGTCCTGCGTGATTGCTCTAGATGATCAATCTTGTTCGAAAGATCGGAGAAAACTTCTGACATAAAATAGCGAAGATCAGATAAACTGGATCTAACTTCTGATCTGAATTCCTGAAAGTCATGAGATAAAGCATTAATGCGATCTGAATCAGAAGAGGAAGAAACTGGAGGCGGCGTTGATTGGAAGTTCCTCAGCAGAGAGATCAAATCTTGATCTTGATCTTGATGTTGTGGCGGAGACATAGATAGAAGACGTTCATAAAGAAGATCAGATAGCTCAGAAATCGGAGCATCATGAAGAGAAGCCCTGGAAGAAGTATCAGTCGGAGCAGACATGGAAATACCCGCAGACTGAGTGAAGATTGATAGAAAAGGAAGAGATACAATCGGTGATGTAGATGAAGACACTGCAGAAGAAGGTTCTTGAATAATCACCCCTGAAGGACGACATAAAGGAATCTCAGGAGGAAGAACCGTAGTATCTATCTATGGCATTTTTCCTTTGAAAAACGACTTCATCTTGTTAATATCTTCTTCTTTTTGAGCATCCACCCTTTCTGAGAACTGACGAATTACTTCATTCAGAGTTGTAAATTTCTCCGAAGTAACACGTGCAGGAACCATAGAAAGCTCAACAGCAGAAACAGTGGTAGCAGTAACCTCAACAGAAAAAGAAGCAGGAGCTTGACTTTGTGTTTGAGTGGAGGTTTGAGGAAATGAGATATCCAGTTCATCAACATTTAGACGAGCAACAGAGAGATCAATGGGTACCAATTCATCTTCTGAAATATCTTCTAAGACAACAACCACGTCTGATATTTTTATTTTCCGATCATACACTTTCATACTAGGTTGATCAGCATCATCATCACCATTATCTGAATCACTTGTTGAAGTTTCACCATCATCAGAAGGATTAGCATTTGTCTCATCATCATCAGCAACTCCAGTTTCATTAGGATTAGCATCTTCTCCAAAATCATCATTAACAGTAGTGACTTCAGCTTCAATAGAAGCAATGACAGATTCTACATGATGAGTAGCAACGTCTTGTGGTACTGCAGAAAGATCAACATTTGTCTCTAGTGTAGTTGCAACGACAGTATCTATTTCCTGAGTAGTTGCTTTACCTTGCTCTTCATGAGTAGTACCAGCTGGAGTGCCATGAGAAGGCTCTTCCTGTTCAGCCTCTACAAATTCATTTTCTAAACAATAATTGATGACACTGTCATCGGTCATGTCAGCATAATTGGCAATAAGACCATAAGGAATGGTCATAGAAAAAGTGAATGACTTCTTCTGTTTCTGAAGATAAAGCATCTCGCAATCCTGAACTTGCGGCCAATTGCTTCGAAACATGCTTCTAATAATTAGCTTGAGAAACCTGATAAAAGGAATGAACTTTCGTCGCTTGTTGGTTAACTTGTCTTGCACTATTTCAGAAAGCTCGGTCCAGAAAATAATCGTGTAGTCGACATGCAGGTCATAGACTACTGCATGGAATAGTCGAAGATAGTGAAGACTAGAACTATCCGTGCCGGTATGTTTAGAAGTTAAGCACCTGTTGATGACTGAAAATAAAGAATACCAGACAGGAGGAAGATTAGACTTGTCAAAGTCTACAACCTTTTCCAGTGAACCAACATAGCCTAGTCACTTGATGCCCTCAAAAACTTCCTCTTCAGAATGGTTTGCGGGTCCTTAAGGAAACGCAAAGGACGAAATGCGTGTTCTGAAGGGAATGCATAGGAAGGAATGCGGGTCCTTAAGGGAACGCATAGGAAGGAATGCGTGTCCTTAAGGGAACGCATAGAAAGGAATGTGTGTCCTTAATGGAACGCAAAGCATACATTGAAACAACGAAACACTCACAGAGTTTGCGTGTCACTAAGGAGACGCAAGATAGACTTTGCGTGTTCTTAGTGAGACGTAAACTACACAAAGGAAACAAAACAAACTAGAGGAAAGCGGGTTATCGGTGAAACGCATAGTTCACTATGCGGGTCTAAAGGGACACGTAAAGCGCACTTTACGTTTCTTGTTAGAAACGCACAGTATACTTTACGGGTCTAGAAAGACACGCAAAGAACACTTTGCGGTTCTAACAGGACACGCAAAGTAGCCTTTGCGGGTCTCAAAGACTTGACCACAAAATCCTAGAACTCGTTTGAACGAACCCGAAAACCCCAAAACACTAAATCTAAGCACAAAACAACGAATTTAAACCAAAATAAAACATACCTGAGTGTCGATTATAAGGTCTAAACAAAACCCAATACGCAAATCGATCAAAATCAACTCAAATCTGAGTTTTTAGAAATCGATGAATAGTGGAAAAAAAATCGCAAATTAGTAAAAATACACAGTAAGAAACAAAAAAAAAATGAAATCAAAACAAAGTAAAGGAACACTAATTAAACTACAAACATATAACGAAAATACAAAAACATACCTGAAATTCCAAAGCCACAATCTGAAATAAATCAGATGAGAAAGCAAGAAGAAAATACAGAGAGAATGGAGGGAAGAAGAATAGTCAAACAAGTTCAAAGGGAATAAAGAAAAGAAAATACACACTCTTACTTCTATATATTCTAAAAACAAAAAACACTTAAAAAAAATAACTATGAGAAAATTACCTGATAAGCCCTCATTCACTCCCCATACAAAAATGCACATAATTTATCAAATTAGTTTAGCATTTGCATAGTAATTTCAGAAATACTTACCTGATGAATTTCTGATCATCACAAGAAATAATTAATCAGCAACATTCACTCCCCTCAAAAATAGAATATTAGCAGATATGGAAATCAGATATACACTCCCCCTCGAAAAACGCACAGACCATATGACAAAAACACAGATAGCAAATATAAAGACATCAAAATGAAAGATGATCTTATGGAATATAAATTTTGTAACAACTGAATATATAAAATTTTAAACACTAAACAAATTAAAGTCTACTCAGTAAAATTTCTCAGATTTATCAATCAGATGAAATCAAACATGAGTTGTTGGATACAAAAACAAGTTACATTACATATCAAGTTAAGACATGTTCAACTTCTAACACATGCAGGTATCTATTCAGTGTGCTCGCATGCGATCTTTGATTAGCTTCAAGAAAAATGCAATTCTAAACATAAAATGGAGAACTTTGCATTTACATACACTAAGACATCAAGAATTAATATTTTCACAAAGTTACAGATTTATCGCAGCTCAAAATATATCACCAAGTATCAAGAGATGTGTGCTCATTGGCATATTTTAGCAGTGTGCTCATTGGCATCTTAACATAAGTATGCTCTTTGGCATCTTTTAAGCTTTGTGCACTTTGGCATCTTTTAATCAAAGAGTTTATTAAGTAAAGAACATGTCGTAGACGTAACTTTCTATCTGACCCTATTGCAGGATTTGGGTTAGCCGCTCCCAGACCAGTTGGCCTTAGGGGACTAGGTGTCAAGCACCCCTTGGAACTTTACTCTCCAGGATCAGAAAGGCTACATCGACATATCCTAAACCCATTCATACCAGTAAAACATGACTTTCGATCTGATTCTATAGAAGGATTTCTGTTCGATCACTCCCAGATCAATTGACCTTAGGGGACCAGATGTCTAGCATCCCTCGGAACTTACTTTCCCAAACCATAAAGGTCACAGGTACAAACTTTTAAACTCAAGGATTTCTGTATTTTAAATGCTTAAAAAATAAAATCATCTCAATAACTCAGATCTATATCGAATAGCTTAGCCCATATTTTCATTACAATCTACAATTCTGATTACTTAGGATGTTTATGCAACGTAAACCATAAATATGCCGACTTACATATCTTTAAAGCAGTATCTAAAGCGTCAAGCATGTTGCTGACTTTTTGATGTTTGTAAGATTTGAAAATTGAACATATAAAACTTGAATATAAACAAAGTGACTTGTAAAAGATCCTAGAAACACATTCTATTCAAAAGAAAGAAAATCTGAAAGATTTTACTTTATAGAGTAAAATTTGTAAAGATTTAAACTTTTAAGTTCAACATGTCGATTTTGGAAAGCAAAAAGTTAAAACGTTTTTCATCCAAAGCTTTTGTAAATATATCAGCAAGTTGATATTCAGTTGGGACAAAATATAACTCAATAGTACCTTCTTCCACGTGATGCTTTATAAAATGATATCGCATGTCTATGTGCTTGGTCTTGGTGTGCTGGACATGATTGATCGATATCGCAATCGCGGAATTGCTGTCACAATAGATTGGCACCGTATTGTATAGCATTCCGTAATCACGAAGTTGCGTTTTCATCCACAGAACATGAGCACAACAACTAGCTGCAGCGACGTATTCAATTTCGGCTGTTGATATTGACACGCAGTTTTGCTTTTTCGACGCCCAACTTATCAGTCTGTCACCCAGAAACTGGAGATGACCAGAAGTACTTTTCCTGTCCAATTGATTACCACCATAATCTGCATCGGAGTAAGCAATCAAACTATAATCAGAACTTTTAGGATACCATAATCCTAAATAAGGAGTTCCTTTGATATATCTGAATATGCGCTTGACTGCTAATAGATGCGATTCCTTAGGATTTGCTTGAAATTGGGCACAAAGGCATGTGGAGAACATGATATCTGGTCTACTTGCTGTCAGATACATTAGTGATCCGATCATCCCCCGATATGTCTTGACATCGACAACTTTTCCATCTGGATCAAGTCTGATCTTTGTTCCATGAGCCATGGGCGTGCCAATCGAAGATGATTTGTCCAAATTGAATTTCTTCAAAAGGTCAAATATGTACTTTGACTGGTTGATAAAAATACCATCTGGAAGCTGCTTTACTTGTAAGCCGAGGAAGAAGTTGATTTCTCCCATCATGCTCATTTGAAACCTGGAGGTCATTAGATCAGAAAACCAAGTACATAGAGATTGATTAGTAGCACGAAATATTATGTCATCTACATAAATTTGAACTAAGCAGATATCCAAGTTAGAAGGATATATAAACATATTGCTGTTGATGGTTCCTTTGGTGAAGCCGGATTTGAGCAGAAAGGCAGACAGCTCATCGTACCATGCTCGAGGTGCTTGTTTCAACCCGTATAAAGCTTTATCGAGGAAATATACGTAATCTGGATGATCTTTGTCCACAAACCCCTCTGGTTGAGATACAAATACTTCTTCTTTCAGTTTACCATTGAGGAAGGCAGTCTTGACATCCATTTGATATACGGTGAAGTTTCGATAAGCTGGGAACGCGAGAAACATCCTGATAGCTTCTAATCTAGCAACCGGTGCAAAGGTATCGTCGTAGTCAATCCCTTCTTGCTGTCGATATCCTTTGGCTACCAATCTGGCTTTGTTGCGAACAACAATACCATCTTTGTCCTTTTTGTTCTTGAATATCCACTTGGTTCCTATGATGCTTTTACCCTTTGGCCGTGGAACAAGTCTCCAAACTTTTAGCGCGTCAAACTGATTGAGCTCCTCTTGCATTGCTAAAATCCAGTCTGGGTCTTCCAATGCTTCAGATATTTTGGTAGGTTCAATCTTGCTTAGGAAGCAAGTGTACAAACATTCGTTGGAAGAAGCTGTTCTGGAGCGAGTAGAAACACTTGCTTGAGGATTCCCAATAATTTGATGGATTGGATGAGATCTTGTCCATTTTGTTGTATGAGGGAGAGGATCAATAACTTCTTGAACCACTTCTAATTGATGAGGAGAATCTTTAGATAAAATAATGTCAGAAGAAGACACATATATGGTTTCAACTGGAGGAGGAGGTATTTCCATGACATTAGATTCAGGCTCTTGTTGACCAGACATATCTTGTACTTCTTGTTGAACATTTTCTGCTGGAACAGCTTCATCTTCTACAGACTCCTCATGAACAGTTTCAGCAATTTCTGGTTCATGTATGAATTGATCCGGATGATGTTCAGAAGGTATGTCTTGAATTTCAGGAGATACTGAAGCAGCATCAGGTTCAGAGGTTGATGCAGCGGAAGTAGGATTAGATGCACTCACAGATTCCTGATTCAAGACATTTGACACATTATCAGTGTTTGGTTTAGGCACATCATCATAAAAAATTTCAAACAGAAAATCAAGATCAGAAAGATTAGACAGAGAATTAGAAGGGTCCTGATTTGTCGACTGAAGTGCAGGTTCTGAACAAATTTGTTCTGAACAAATTTGTTCTGAACTGTGTTGTCCAAAAACCAAATCAGCAGCTTCATCAAATTTGACATTCACTAACTCTACCACTTTTTTTGCAGAGAGGAGAAAGACTCTGTAAGCAGCAGAGTTAGAAGAATAGCCCAGAAATACGCCTTCATTTGCCTTTGGACTAAATTTGTTCTGATTATCTCTGTCATTCAAAACATAGCATTTACACCCGAAAGACTTGAAATATTTGATGTTGGGTTTGATACCGTTCATCAATTCATATGGAGTCTTGTTGAACCGTCGGTGTATAATTGATCTGTTTTGAGTATGACAGGTAGTTGATATGGCTTCTGCCCAGTGGGACAAATGAAGACCTGAATAAGCAAGCAGAGATCTAGCAGCTTCCACAAGCGTTCTGTTTCATCTTTCAACAACCCCATTCTGTTGCGGTGTTCTTGCAGCAGAAAACTGTTGTTGTATTCCTTGATCATCATAGAATGCTTGAAGAGTTGAATTCTTTAATTATGTGCCATTATCTGATCTTACAACTTTGACATGCTTTTGCTTATTTGTCTGAATGGTTTTGATGAGGTTGATAAGAATTTCGGGTGTCTCGTCTTTAGATTTGAGAAATTTCACCCATGTATATCTGGAGTAATCATCAACAACAACCAAAACATATTTCTTCTTACCAATACTCTTTGTCTTCATTGGTCCGCACAAATCAACATGAATTAGATCTAGGATATCCGCAGTGCAATGTTCAGGCTTAGGCTTATGAAATGCTTTCTTCATCTTTCCTTTCTCGTAGTCCTGACAGAGATGGTCTTTCTGGAAACGGAGGATTGGAAGACCTCTCACGGAATCATTCTTGACCAAGCGATCCATATATTTGAAATTGAGATGAGCTAGTCGTCGGTGCCACACCCAGCTTTCATGAATAGATGCTTTTGATAGAAGACAAATATCTGATGGAACCTTTACTTCGGAAAGATTAATGGTATAAAGATTTGATCGTCTCTTTCCAACAAGTAAGTCCATGCCGCTATTATTCTTTACAGCAACTCTTTTAGACTTGAAACTGACTTCAAGATCTTTATCGCAGAACTTTCCGATGCTGAATAGATTGTGACTTAAACCTTCGACATAGCTTACTCTTTTGACAGTTATATTACCTTGAACAATATCACCATAACCAAGAATGGGATCCGTATCGCAGTTTCCAAATTTGACACGACCGCAACATTTTTCTTTAAAATTTGAAAGAAAAGATTTGTTGCCAGTCATGTGTTTGGAACACCCCGAATCCAGATACCATAATTGATTTAGCTGCACAATCAAAAATTACTCAGATTTAGGTACCCATATGAATATGGGTCCCATCTTGTTAGTCCTTTCCTTTTTCTTTTTCAAACATTTATTTTTCCAAAAAATCTGAGACTGATCAAATAAAGCATGAACATCATCACATATTAATGAAAAAACGCAATCATCAGAATCAGAACTAGAGAGACAATATGAGATATTCTTCGAAATTTGAAACATTTGCTCTACAGAATATTTTGTAGTTTTATTACAAAAGGCAAATGAGTCTTGTTTACAAATAAAATCTACACATTTATCCTCTATAGGAACAAATTCTTCAGATCTCTATTTCTTTAGCCAAACAGACTTCACAGACTTCTTTAAAGGCCTATCTGAAATAGAAAAATCAAAAAAGTTAGAATTTTCAGAAATATCAAACTCTTTCTTCTTTTTCTTCTTTGACCTTCTTCTTTTACGCTTTGTTTTATAGAAATTATCATTTAACGTAAAAGTGTCATCAATAATTTCAGATATAATATTTAACTTAGAAGAAGAAGATTTATCAATAAAACCAAACTGATCAGTTAATTGATTTGGACAAACCTTAGAGCAAGAAACATCAGATGAACACAAATTGATGGAAGATTTGAGAAGACCAGAATTATTTTTTTTAAAACTCGATGTCATAAAAGAAAAAATGACATCGTTTTCAAATTTTCTCAAAATCTCTTGTTCTTCCATTTGTTCTTCTAGATCAAAGATTTGACACTATAATACTAATGGAGGTATATATCCCTTAGTATCATAAGGTACTGTAGATATATTGTCCTTATTAGAATTAGGTGCATTTAAATCAAAGAAGTCATTAGATATAGAAGATTTAGTAGAAGAAACAATGTTTAACTTTTGTCTTCTCTTCTTTACTTTTTCAGGAAAATATTTTGCATTTTTTTGAGTGTAAACAAAAGGAACTTCCATTCTCTTGTTGTTTATCCGTTTTTTATCTTCCTCAAAAGTAGTTTCTTTAGCACTTGTCCAAAGCGGTTTGTATTGAGAACCATATTGTGAAAGACCAAGACATTCGTAATCATAAAAATTGGGAATCTCAAATTTAGCTTTCTTTAAAAACTGAGGATTTTTAAATCCAAGACCCCAATTTTCTTTTAATGACTCATAGCTCCTTGGTTTATGCATATGAATTGTTTGTTCAGTTTGTTTTTGTTTATAAAGCTTTTCTTCTAATTCAATTATTTTATCCGAAAACTCTTGATTTAAAATTGACAATTCAGACAAAGAATCATGAGAAGTCTGTTTTTCAATTTCTAAATCTTCTATTCTTTCTTGAAATTTCTCTTTTGTAAATTTTAAAATGGATTTTTCATCTCTCAGAGAAATCTTCAATTTTTCAATTTGAACAGACTTTTCTTGATTTTCATGTTTTTCGGATACAAGCTTTGAACGAAAGTCATGTAAAGCATTTGTAATGACATTCATTTGCGATGAAATGAAATTAAAATCAAACTCAGATGGTACCTCAGATTCATCGGTTGAAGTCTCCTCATCCTCATCATCACTGTTGTCGTCTCCAATAAAACACATAGCAGCAGTCTCTTCATTATCAGCTTCATTGTCTGAGTGGTCTAACCAGTATTCCTCCTCAGCCAACAGAATTGTTCCACTTGCTTTCTTCTCAGCTAAAGCTAATTTCTTCTTATAGAAGTCAACATCTTTCACAATCTTCGTTCTGCACTCCTTTGAAAGATGCCCGGGTTTGCCACAGTTGTAGCAAGTCACAACCTTCTTATCTTCTTTCTTTGGTTCAGCTACAGTAGCAGGCTCATATTTGGGTAAGAAAGGCTTTGATGTAGTATCAGGTTCTACCTTCTTTGATCCAGATGAGAAACGAAGATTGTTTGAACCTGACCGTTTCTGATATTTCTTTTGATAGTGCTGACTTAGAAGAATCATGGCTTTTTCCAATGCTTCGCCATCGTCATCTATCGACCCATCGTAAGCAGACTCAGTCAAGGCTTGCTCAACCATTTGGCTAGCTAAAAGAGCGATTGGATCCACAGTCTTTGGCTTCTGCTTATCCAGCTTAGCTTTCTTCTTCAGAACCATGGCTTCATCAGACATCAGAATTTCAAACATTTCCTGAATAGGCATTTTGGAAATTCTGGGATCATTCCTCATCCGATGACAGAATTTTTCCCATTCAGGTTTGAGTGCATTGAGGAACTTCAGATTTGTCTCCAGCTCATTCTTTGTTACCTTGATCTTATACAGATCATTAATAACAGTCCAAAATCTGTCGAAGACACTTTTCAGACTTTCCCCATCCTTAGCCTTAAACTCTTCAAAGTTGTTCATGTATCTTGTCTGACGAAGCTGGGTAGACATTGCAGTACCAAGCATGATTTTCTCCAGTTGTGTCCACATCAGCATAGGATTGTGTTTGAAACAATCGATTCTGTTATAGATGGAATTTGGTAGAGCAAGAATCAAATTTGACTTGGCCTGATTGTCAGCTTGGTATCTTAGAAGTTCATCAGCCTCATATTCTATCAGGGCTTTTTCTACATTAGTAGCTGGATTGTTTCCAACAGCTGGTATCAGTTTCCTTGGCTTGACCATGGGACCTTCAGTCAAAGCTTTCATCATATTTTCCCCATTTGATTGCCTTTCGATGAAATTAATAAATCGGTCCTGCCATTGTTCAAATTCATTCTCATTTATCAGAATAGGTGGACGAGTATCAGACCCCAACGACATCATGAGGTCATTCTTATAAAGTTGAGCTTGTAGAGACATTTTGATGAAATCTGAAATTCAGAAAAATAACCAAGTGTTGATGACCCGCACACCCAAGGAATGCGTGTTCAGGGAAACTATTCGGGTCCTTGATGTATACGTATTCAGAGAAACTATTCGAGAGATAGGTGAACTATGCGTGTTCAGAGAGAGACGCACTCGATGCTTTGCGGGTCAGAAGGACACGCGCTTGCTGCTATACGTGTTCAAAAAGGACACGCAAGGTATGCTATGCGTGTACAAAGGGGCACGCACTTGAAGATGTGCGTATTCAACAAGACACGCACTTGATGTGCTATGCGTGTGTTGACAGATATGCAAGAGAGATAAGCTGAGAAAAAACTAACACTCAAAAGTTAGTTACACAAAGAGTATATGATAGAAACGCATTCTAATAAGATGAACACATATGATTTCATGAAGAACACACAAACTATAATAACAACCCGCATACTATATGAATAACACGAACAATAATATGAATGACCCGCATACTACTTGACTCACACGCATACTTCAAATCCTATTAATAACACGCACAGTGATACTCGACTTTTTCAGAATAAACTCAAACTCAAAATCGAAGCATCAAATCATGTTTTTATGCAAAACAACAAGAATCAAACTCGATCGACTAACTAAAACGCATCTAATAACATCAAATTCAAAGCAATTCGATCACAAAACAGACTGAAATTGGTGAAAATCCAGAAAATGAGATTTTTCTTGAAAAAAAAAACAAGAAAAATCAATCAAATTTTCGAATTATCTACACAAATCAGTAACAAAAAAATACACTAATCTCAATCCTCTCAAGATCTTGAAGTCTCTGATACCAATTGATAAACCAAGATCACAAGATCTGTAGAGAGAGAGTCTAGCGAGAGAAAAGTGCGCTCAATGAAACAGTGACATTCTATTCAAAATCTGTGAAAAGTTCTTACAACAAAAACAAGACAAGGAGACTTAAATACCCCAAGGCATTTACAAAACATAACAGAACAATAAATACAATGATTACTATAAAATCAGATCTAACAGTGACCCTGAATCAACGAATGAAATAGTTAAAGTGCTTGTAGGTAACACAAAGTTACTTAGTACAACGGATGTACTGTATAAGGAGCTTGGTGATGTTCACTCCCCAAAACTTCCATTCAATCATCGAAAAACACAAGGTTAATCTATGAACGTTCTGATAGAAAAACAAATTTTCTGTGTGTCCGTGCTTGTGTATGAAAGAATTTAGCACAATGTTTGCTTTTAATAAGGCTCAAACTTATGTAAATCATTGAGACAACAACAGTTATACATAGACTCAATGTACATGAGAAAGGGTCGAATGTGGGGAAACTTTCCTTCTATTTCAATATTCGAGTCTTCGAAATGAAGATCAAATAGATTATGACTTGCTTCCCCTTTGAAAACAAAACATTCTTTTGTTAAGAAAAGAATGAGTAGCTGGTGGGGTTGTTTGTAAGAGTTGGCATGGGCTAGTTGCCTATTTCAATGTCGTTCACGAAGAAATGTGAAACAGCAGATTATGTGGCTGCCTGGCTCAGAAAAAGTTTGGTGCAGAGTTTATTTTTCTTTTACTCTGTTCTCACACCCTCTTTCTTTTTAACATTTGAGCTCACTTCTTACCAAACTCTCTTTTACAGTTTACCTCAGCACAAGCCCACTCTCAATTCTTTTGACCCCTCTCCCCTCAATCACTTAAGGATTACTTTCGGGGTAGGAAACACTAGTTAACGTGAATCCATGGAAGTCTTTTAAGAACTCACACTGAATCCCATGTATGTTGTCCTAAAAGAATATGTTGCTCAACAGTTATCTTGACAGTTAAGCATAACATATCATCATCAGAAAATGTATGCTCATGAATAATAAGAATGAAATTTGAGCACGTTGAACATTTATGATCTCTCAAAACACTAAACATTTATGATCATTCAATTTCATTGTTTTGAGAATCTGACAATGATAAAATCAGATCAAATATCATGAAGAAAAATGAAATGGGGTATCAAAGAATGAGTGTTTTTTATATGAACAAGATATAAACAATGTTACAATGAAATCACAGACGTCAGATCTCAAACAACTTAGAATAGCAAACGGGAGTATTACCACCGAAAGATTTATCTTTTTGAGACATGGTAATCACAAAGTCAATAAGAATGTACTGAACTGATGTGTGTAAGAATACTTGACAGTATATTGACAAGATAATACACAAGTATTGTTCTTTTGGAAACACATGGTCAGATAATCATCAAAGTATCCTTATGAAAATCATTTAAAATTACACTTCTCAATTCATGAAAACAATCTAAGAATAAGAAGTGGTTTGAACATTTAAGAAACCGTTTTTCACACTTAAAAGTTGTTCTTCTTTCAAAGTATGGTAGAGTTTAAGATTCAGAAAAATATACCTGTAGTATAGAAAACTCAACTGCCCCTAAAATGAATATCATCATTTAAGCATCCTTGACAAAAACCTCATATACTCCCCCTCGGTATCTGTAAAAAGTCAAATTATTAGCAGAGAACAATATGAATATAACAATTAACAACAATTCTCTTTTCTTCTATCTCCCCCATAAAAATATGACAATTAAAATTTTAATGAACTTTTATCTTCTCCCCCTAAAAGATATGACAGTGAAAATTTCATAAACTCCTCAAAGTAAAAACTTTTTTAGAAAGATGTTATCTATTAAGCATCCTTTAGAAGAAAAACTTTTGAGTATGGGTTCTGAACTGAGTTATCCAGAAGCCATCGTCACATATTCTTCGGTGAGAATAGTAACTTTTCATCTTTATCATTGAAGACCGGGTCCTGATCTATTTTAATCAGAAACCATTGTTCTTTGAAGTACGAGTTCTGAACTATTGTATTCATAAGTCTACTTGATCTCTGAAGTACGAGTCCTAGACTGCTTTGTCTAGAATTCAATGTTCTTTCTCCCCTTAGTCTTTAGGTGTCTGCAACACATATTTAGCTTTTCGTACACTGGTATTTGGGTCCTGGTTTATTAGTTGCAGTTCTATTAGGAGAGATTTAGTAAGAACCATATTTACATAATTTTTGCAAACAAAATCATTTTCACCACAGTAAGAACAATTAAGTTTCTTTTGTACTAACCTGATCAATTGATTAACAGAGTAAACAAGATCAGGTTTGCCAAAAGTTCTACCATTAGGAGCATTGTTCTTCTTTGCAATAGGTGTATGCACAAATGATTTCTGATCCTTCTTCTCATATGCGGATCCTTTTACTCTCCAAATCCACTTTTCCTTGTCTTTCTCATCTTTCCTTCTCCAAACTATTTTCTCCTGAGACTTGTTCTTCTTGATGTTACCTGAACCATCAATAGATTTGTCATAGAAAAGGTTAGAAGGACGAATCTGTTCTTTATGTTTAGAAGTATGATTATCATTTGCATCAAACAAAGGATTATTAGAAACATTTGTAAAAATTGAACTTGCAGCCGATTTAAATGAACATTCTGATGCAGCTGGATCATCTCTCGGTGATTGAATAATTGATTTTGGCCTCTTTTGCTCAGTCAACTTCACCTTGAACATAATCTCTTCAAGTTCTTTGATCTTTGATGACAAACTGTTTCTTTCCTTTGAAAGTAGATCAAACTTCTTGTGCAATTCAGACTTCGTCTTCTTCTCCTTTATAATAGTTGATGACAGTTCAGATAATTTTCCTGTTAGCTTCTTTATCTCATCCTCAAACACTTTCCTCTCTTCCTCAAAATCTTTTTCTACAGCCTTTCTTTGTTCAGATATTTCTTTGAACACACCAACATTCTTCTTTTCATCATTCTTTTTTTCCTTCTCAAACTTGTCTCTCTCCATAATGATAACTTTCTCAAAGTCTGACACTTGTTGAGAAAGTTTGGAACATTTGAGTTCAATGGATTTCTTTTCTTCAAAAGCCTTTTTGAAAAGTTAGAAAACTTTTGAGCATAATCTTTTCTTTCTCTTTCTTTCTTTGACTTCTTTTCATCTTGAAATATATGTTCTTTCGGTTCAGTAATCTTCTTCTGAAGCTCAACATTATTTCTTTTGAAATCATTTATCTTCTTTTCAATCTTGTTTATCTCCTCTTGAGCTCTAGAGTTGCTCATCTATTTTGTGGCTTTTTCTTTAAGCATGTTTATTTCAACTTCAAGACTGAACACTCTGTCTCCTAACTTGTCCCTTTCAGAGATGATTTGTGAATTTATCTTTTTCAGCCCATCACACGTCTCTCTAGCAATGTTTGCACGTCTTCTAAGATCATCAATCTCTTTTTGCATCAACTCCTTCTTTGACCATGTAGAATTTGCATTTAGTCCTTCATACTTCTTCAACTTTGTTTGAAGATTTGAGATCTCCTTTTCTTTTGACTCAATGATCCCTGCAACATTGATTTTGGAGTTAGGAACACAATCTGAGCAAATAAAATCTTTCTTTAAAACTTTAGAATTATTTTTCAATTTATTGATCTGATCAAGAAGAGATGAATTCTGAATTTTCAGATTCTTATTTTCAACTTCAAGGGCTGGAATCTCTGGCATATAAGCGATAGCACAATCTCTTTTTGTCAAGACAATATTTCCCTTCTCATTAGTGTAAGGCATCTTGATATCTGTAAAATATAAGCTTGAAATGATCGTTATCAAAAATCAGAAACCTTGATCACACTCAGAAATATGTACCCCTACACTAGAGTTAAATTGTATTCAAGATTAAAAGGAGGGTCTGAAATGTAATTGTATAAAGTGTGTGGGTGTTTATTGAAAATGTTGTAAAGTGTTGACCATATTGCTAGGGTCATGTTGACCATATAAATAGCAAGGCCATAGTGTTTTAGATCATAATCAACACACGCTCATACAGAGTAAGAACACACTTTCAAACACACACACACACAGAGCTTACTGTTACATTGCACAAAATAGGGATATGAATCGTTGTAAGTTGTGTGATCAATAAAAAGATTGTTCTTGATAAATCTTGTGTCAATCAATAGCTAGAAACAGGAACAACACAAAACATTTCATGTAATAGTTAAATTTCATTTTCATTTTATATGAACTAAGTTTATTTAATTGAATCTCGATTTGTCTCTACTACTTTTATTTTATTATTTTAACATATGTTTTTCTTTAATTTTTACATAATCAAAATCTACATAAATATTAAAGGAGAAATCAAGGTTGATGACACCAGGACAATGAAGAATGAAATATTTGTCAAATGATGACCTATGATGAAATCTTGATTACCCCACATCTATATATCTTTAAGTAAGATCCACAAGTAATGATATGACATCCTAAAAGTTGAGTATTCTATATGTTGATCCAAACTCTCTCAGTGATTTGATAATGATCCGTTGTTATACTTAGTGAAAATTACGTTTAACATCTGTATGTATTAGTGTTTCACTATCAGCGATCAAATACTGAGTGTGTTAAGTACCGCTGATAATCTCTTTTATAACTGTTAGACGTAATCCCTGAAGACAAATTTCACGACAAAGAAGTTCATCACTGAATCGAAGACAAAGTTGTTGCAATAAAGGACAAGTCTACTCATGATCTGATGCAGATATCAGTGAAACCATGACAAGTCTACCTACATGCGAAGAAACCTGAGGAAAAGCTTCAGCGATCGCTGAACTTCCTTTTATCTCTGTGAAGGAAGAGATATTCAGCGATTGAAGATCACTTAACTTTTATCTCAAGTCTCTTTTGTCTTACCTTTGCACACATAGTACAAATGTCAGATGAGACATACCTCTGCGACAGATCGTACAACAACTCTGATATCTACACTGTTCACCATACAGCCAAAAGCATGTCTCCAAAAGTCAGAAGCATGAAACCAACCATCGAAGGACACGTGTAAAGTACCCTGCCATGTATTTAATGCATAGGGTATAAATAGAAAGATCAAGACTCTATCTTTCTATTCATATAGAAACCTTGCTTTGTATATTCTCTCAATCTCTATTCTCTAAATTCTTGTGCAACAATTTGTGTGATTCTTAAGTTTGTTTAGATTAGGTTTTACTTAATCTTATTCCGCAACAAACATGTAAATTGTAATTTGATTTATCAATAAACAATTTATTAAACCATTAAATTTTGTGTTTGTATTCAACCCCCCCCCCCTCTACAAACTTGTTAAGCACCTTCGGGACAAAACAAGTGGTATAAGAGCATAATGTTTAATCTCATAAACAAGATCTTGCTTTATTCTCTTCCTTGCTATTCTCAAATGACACTTAACACAAACACAAACTACTATGATAATGATTCTCTCTCAAAACCTGTTAGGACTGAAAGTCCTGTGTGTTGAAAGTGGTATAAAGCATTTATAAGGGTTTAAATTGTAATTAGTTGAAAGTTTATTTGTTAGTTGGGCCCAAAGCCCTTTAGGCCCATTAGCTTTGTACGCCTATTATATAAAGGATAGTTTAGTTTCATTATTCAGTTGAGATCTCATTCATAATTCTCTAGTCAATAGGTTTACTTTGCTTATCAGATATTCTCTCTATAAACCTAAACCTTTCTTGAATATTAATCATATGACCAGAGGTTGTGATTCATTAACTGTTCTTCATTGATATTATTGTTCGTGATTGCAATGTACTGGGATCTATAATTGGTATCAGAGTATAGTCGAATTAATTTTATTCGATACGATCAAAAAGGTTTGTCTAAAACCCTTTAATCGCTTATTAGATAATATTCGTTTTGATCGATTATATTCTGTGTTAAGATTTTTGTGTGTCCTTTAGTTAATGAATCAATCAAGTAATCAAATAAACAATAACAATATGCAAACCTGATACGATTATACCAACGAATTGAACGATTACAAACTTGAAGATCGATCAATCTCTCTCTTTGTTTTACTCTTTTTCTGTCGGCGCTGTTCTCTCCCTCTATCTCTCTGTGTACGGCTCAAACAAGAAACCTTACCACAATTAACCCTAACTAAACCTAATTAACACAAAAACATCTAATTTATACTTAGGCATATAAGCCTAATGGGCTTGGGCCCAAGTAACTAAAACAAAATTAAAAAGGAATGGACTAAAAACGAAAATACGGAAAACACACTTTGACTATTTATTACAAAAGACCCTAGACTATTTGTTGAGACGACTTTTCCAGCTTTGACTTCAGATTTCCATCTTCAGATAACGATGATCTTGAATCTAATAAAACTGTGCTTTAACAATCTCCCCCTTTGGATCAAGATCATTACTAAATTAAATTTAGCAATTCAATCTTCTCTTGAAAGCTCAGAAGATGCAATCTTCCTTTTTGTCTTCACAATGTAGCAATTCTCTCCAAACAATTAGAATATCTCTTGGAAATAAATTATCTTCAGTTTCATCTCAAAATGCTTCAGCAAATCATCTTCAAAGAAAATTTCTTCAATTCAGCATATCTTCATAAATTCTTTCAAAAACTTGTGTTCTCTCCATTTCTTGGTTGACGTTTCTCCCCCTTTTCGATGAAAAGGGCAAAGAGTTCATCAAAACTTTTCTTCAAGAAATGTCTTCCACCACTGATCTTGCAAACAGAACCACTGATTATCCGTCAATTCATAAAGATATGCATCCAGATATTTGCAAATCCAGACAAAATAGAAAGGTAACACCTGAATCAACAAATGAACCAGTTAAAATTGCCTGTCAGTAACACGAAGTCACTGTGTGTAACGAATACACAATATAAAGGAGCTTTTATGATGTTCACTCCCCCAGGGCTTCCATTCAATCATCGAAACACCACAAAGGCAATTTCTATGAACGTTATGACAAAGAAACAAATTCTTTGTGTGTTCGTGCAAGTGATAGAAAGAATTAAGCATATGATGATTACTTATAAGGCTCAAAATGTGTAAACCACTGAGACAACAGATAGTTAAACACAGACTCAGTGTGTATTAGTGAAGTGTGAAGGTAGGGCATACTTCCTTCTTTTCAATATCCAGATCTTCCAAATGAAAATCAGATAGTATATGTGATGCGTCCCCTTTGAGAATGAAACATTTTCTTGTTAAGAAGAAAATGAGTGGTTGGTGGGGTAAAGTCAAGATTTGGCATGGGATAATTGCTTGTTTCAATAATGTTCACCAAAGAAATGTGAAGCATTAGAAATATGGTTGCCCGGCTCAGAAAGTAGTTGGTGCAGAGTTTGATATTCTTTTACTCTGATCTCTCACCCTCTCTCTTTTAATCTTTAAGCTCACAGCTAACCAAACTCACTTTTACATTTTCTCTCATCACACATCCCACACTTATTTCTTCTGACTCCTCACATTCAATTACTAAGGATTAACTTCTTGGGTAGGAGACACTGGTTAGCATGAATCTATAGAAGTTCAATTAAGTCCTAGCACACTGATCCCATGTTATCCTATAAAGCATATGATGCTCAGATGGTTTAACTTTATCAGTTAAAGTGTATAGATGAAGCAGAAAACATTTAAAACCACACTTCCAATTCAAGAAATCTGTTTGAGAATCGGGAAGTGGTTTGAACATTTAAGAACATGTTTTCTTATGATTGAAAGTTGTCCTTCTTTCAACCATAAATGAGATGAAGATAAGGAATTATACCTTTTGAGTGCAGTCTTACATCTCACGAAGTCAAACTTAAAATCATAAAGATATGATCTTGTAAGCATCTCTCAATCTGCAAAAGTCTAAAAGTCTAGTCAAAGTAACTTTATTCAATGAATTGAAATGACATAAAGCAGTAAAACAATTAATGTACGAGTTCTGATCAGAAATAATCAAAAGTCATAGCCATACTCCATTGACTTGGATGCTCCCCCAAAAATCATGCATCACTAATAAGTCATCAGTAAACACAATGCATTTAAATATGCTCCCCCTCAAAGTAACATTGAACATCTATGAAGTAAGCCTCACACTCCCCCTGAGATCATGAACAAACTATTAAAGAGCAGATATCTTGCGGAAATAATGATAAAGAAATGATGAAAAGATACAATAAGAAACTTTAATAGGTAACCACCGATTAGGTCTTATGATTTAGCATACCAAGCCTAGAGACAAGAAAATTGAATCTCTTTTCGTCTAAGGGTTTGGTAAACAAATCTGCAAGCTGATAATCTGTTTTTACAAAGTAAAGTTCAATTGTTTCTTTTTCTACATTATCTTTTATAAAGTGATACCTGACATCTATATGTTTGGTCTTAGAATGCTGAACAGGATTAGCTGAGATCGCGATAGCGCTCTTCGAATCACAATAGATCGAAATTCTATTGAAATGAAATCCATAGTCTCGCAGTTGTGTTCTCATCCACAGGACCTGAGAACAGCAGCTAGCAGCAACTACATATTCTGCTTCGGCCTTTGATGTGGAGACACATAATTGCTTATTCGATGCCCAACTGACGAGTTTATCTCCGAGAAATTGTATATGACTCGAGGTGCTCTTCCTGTCTAATATGCAACCAGCATGATCTGCGTATGAATAAGCTGTTAGTTCAAAGCTAGTATCTTTAGGATACCACAGACCAAGATCTGCAGTCCCCTTCAGATACCTAAAAATCCGCTTAACAACAGACAAATGGGATTCTTTAGGATTGGCCGGATATCTAGCACATAAGCATGTAGAAAACATTATATCCGGCCTACTGGAAGTAAGATACATTAAAGAATCTATCATACCTCTATAAGTCCTAACATCAACATCCTTTCCCGAAAGATCGTTGCCAATCTTAGTACCAGGTGCCATCGGGGTACCAATCGGTTTACAATTTTCCATTTTGAACTTCCGAAGAATATCAAGAATGTATTTAGATTGATTGATAAAAATCCCCATTGAAAATTGTTTGACTTGCAATCCGAGAAAGAAATTCATCTCTCCCATCATGCTCATCTGAAAACGTGACACCATCAGGTTTGCAGAATTCTTACAGTACTTAGGATTTGTAGAACCAAAAATAATATCATCCACATATATTTGAATAAGAATGATATCGCATTTATCCTTTTTAATGAAAAGAGTGGTATCGACCGTACCTTTTGTAAAACCTGACTTGACCAATAACTGAGATAGGATATCATACCAGGCGTGAGGAGTTTGTTTCAGTCCATAAAGAGATTTATCCAAGATGTAAACATGATTAGGATTATCTGGATTTACAAACCCTTCTGGCTGTGAGACGTAGACTTCCTCCTTGAGTACTCCATTTAGAAAAGTTGTCTTCACGTCCATTTGATAAACGGTGAAGTTCTTGTGGGCTGCGTAGGCTAAGAACATCCGAATTGCTTCTATACATGCCACTGGAGCATAAGTCTCATCGTAGTCTATCCCTTCCTCTTGCCTATACCCTTTGGCAACAAGTCGTGCTTTGTTACGGATAACGGTACCATCTTCATCTTTCTTGTTTTTGAACACCCATTTCGT
The DNA here is from genome assembly GCA_954870635.1 of Arctium minus. Lineage (NCBI taxonomy): Eukaryota > Viridiplantae > Streptophyta > Magnoliopsida > Asterales > Asteraceae > Arctium > Arctium minus. The sequence goes on along the minus strand of OX941081.1, from coordinate 82,055,732 downwards.
ACCAATGATGGTTTTACCTTGAGGTTTGGTTACGAGTCTCCAGACCTTTAGTGTTTGAAACTGATTCAGCTCATCTTGCATTGCAGTTACCCAATCTGAATCGGCAAGGGCCTCAGATACGCGAGTAGGCTCGATCTTTCTCAGAAAGGATTCATACATACATAGATTTGATGTTGCAGACCTAGTTTGCACCGGTTTTGAAGGATCTCCAATAATTTGATGTACCGGGTGCTCTTTGTTCCACTTATGTTCATGAGGGAGTGTATTAGATGTAGATTGATCATTGTCAGCATCTAGGAATCCACTATTATCTCCTTCAGATGGTTCAGGCTGAATGGGGGTTTCAGTTGAAATAGTAGTTGCAGAAGTTGCAGTAGGTACAACTTGGTCAATCTGTTGATCAGTCCTTACAGTACATCCTACTGAGTCAGCTACTTCTGTCTCGTCGGTGTTGGTCACAACTTCAATTGTCGGAGTAGGCATTTGAACTGGAACTTCTTGCTAAACCGGGGAGTTGGATTCAGTAGAGATATCGGAAGTGGTTGGTTGAGTAGTCATCAAGTCTTCCATCCTGTCAACCAGAACAGATTTATGCATACGAGATCCAAGAAATTAATCATAAAACAGTTCAAATAATAAATCCAAATCAGATAATTTAGAGGAAGACGAATAAGCGCCTTCTGATTTTTTCTCTTGAGGTGCAGGTCCTGGACTGGTTGGCCCAGAAGCTAGTACTCCGGTAATTACGGGTTCTGAACTGACGTGCTCAGAAGCCATTTACTCATAGAATGTAACATTGACGCTCTCGATCACAGACTTTGACTTCTTCAAATAAACCGTATATGCAGTAGATGTAGAGGAATAACCAACGAAGATGCCCTCATCCGCCTTAGCACTGAACTTGTTCAGATTCTCTCTGTCATTTAGAACATAACACTTACAACCAAAAACATGAAAATATTTAATGGTTGGTGTTCGGTTGTTGATCAACGCATACGGAGTCTTCAGAAATCTGCGGTGTATCATGGAGCGATTCTGAGTGTGACACGCAGTCGATACAGCTTCAGCCCACAAAAATAGAGGTAATTCAGATTGGCTGCGCATAGTTCGAGCGGCCTTGACAAGTGTACGATTTCGCCTTTCGACGACTCCATTCTGTTGAGGCGTGCGAGCAACAGAGTATTGATGTGATATCCCGACTGATTCGAGATATTCTTCAACTATTTTGTTCTTGAACTCTGTGCCGTTGTCAGTTCTTAAAATCTTGACTTGTTTCTGCAGATTGACTTGAGTCGTCTTCAAAAATGTAATGAGAACTTCGGGAGTCTCATCTTTAGATCGTAGAAACTTGACCCAAGTGTATCGCGTATAGTCATCTACGATAACTAGCACGTACTTCTTTCCGCCTAAGCTTTGCGTTCGCATAGGACCGCATAAATCCATATGCAACAACTCTAATGGACAGCTGGTACTTGGTTCAGGATTTGTTTTATGTGGAGCTCTCTTCATCTTTCCCTTTTCACATGCTGCACATAGGTGTTCTTTTTCATACTTCAGCTCAGGAAGTCCTTTCACTAGCTTTCCACTGACCATCTTGTTGATGTACCGAAAGTTGAGGTGAGAAAGTCGTCGATGCCATAACAAACTTTGTTGCATCGAGGCCTTTTATAGTAGACATACCTGATTATCAGCCTGGACCTTTGACAAGTTAATGGTGTAGAGATTTGACTTGGGAGTGCCGACTAAGAGTTCTTTCCCTTCTTTAGTGCGTACTGAACATGTCTTGGCCTTGAAATTCACCTCTAAGTCTTTGTCGCAGAACTGGCCAATACTGAATAGGTTGTGTCCTAAGCCTTCAACGTAGCTCACCTTCTTAATCGTGAGATTTTTGTGTACAACATCACCATATCCTAGAACTGGTGAAAACTATTCATTTCCAAACCGAACTATCCCGCAATATTTGTCTGTATAATTAGACAACATATTCTTCTGCCCGATCATAGGCTTGGAACACCCGCTATCCAAGTACCACATATGACGGGTCTGCACAAAACAAATCAGGAAAGAAGAGGTTTAGGTACCCATTTATAAATGGGTCCTACATTGTCAGTACATGATTTTGGCACCCATTTAAATTTGGGCCCACTTTTTCTTTGAAAACCATAAGCATGATGAGAAGAATGATGATGATAAGATGAAACATTATATGAACCAAACCAAACATCAGAATATTTACGAGAAACATAATCCAATCCACCAAAATTTGAAAGTTTTTATTAGAAGGAGCTAACTGGAATAATTGCTTTATGGAATATTTCTTGCGAGAATCAACAAGATTAGATTTAAAAGTAGCAACATTCACAATCAATTCATCTTTACTAGAAGTATTTTTATTCAAATTAAAACTAGAACTAGATTTAGCTTTCTCGTCTATCTTCTGTTTCGGTATCCATGCTGACTTAACCCCAAGCCTTTGCTTTCTCACATCTGAAACATTTGAAACTTTAGAGTTAGAATGATGAGAATCAAAAGAGTTCTTCGTCTTTGGCTTACCCGTGGTGATCGGTTTCTGTGAATGCTGAGATTTTCTTTTCTTACCTTTTGCATTCTTATATTTCACATAAACTGATTTGTCAACTTTCGTTGATGTTTCACCTTTTTCAAACACACTGGGTAATCCCGAAAGAACTAACAACACAAGATGAATAATCAGGAAGTTTGGAAGTAAAGTCAAACTGAGCAACACAATCATTTAGAACACCATCAGAGTTTAAGAAATTAAGCTCATTTTCAAGAGAACCAGATCTATCATCAGATTTTAAAGCCTTGGAAAGTTTAGAAAACTCAGTATTTTTGAACACTGTTGAATATACAGTTTGTTCTAAGTCCATCAATATTCTTTCTTCTATAAGAGTATTTTCGAGTTCAGAAATTTTACTTTCCAAAACTAGAGGAGGGACGTAAAGCTTTCCTTCTATGGGCTTAGCCTCCATTTCTTTTACAGAATAAATGTCAAAATAGTCATTCGAAAGAAATTTTGATTTATCAGAACTATAACTATTATTCAACCTCTCATAACGAAACGGAAGTTGGACTCTAGTTGTGTTCTTTCCTTTAGCATATTCCTTGGCTTTATCTTCTTCAGATAGTTTATTCCAGAAAAGTTGAAGTTCAGGGTATTCAGGTGCCAGTTTCATAAATCCAAAATCATAAAGAGCAGGCACTTCAGATATAACCTTTTTGAGACATTGTGGGTTCTCGTAACCGAGTCCCCGATTCTCTTTATCCTCTTTGGGTTTGATTAAATGAATGGTTTGTTCATATTGACCCATAGTATATAATTTCTCTTCCAAAGCATTCACCTTTTCAATTAAAGATTTCTCTATTTTGAAGTCGAAGAGTACATTTTAGAAAGCTCTTTAGACCTAAACTCACATTCTTTATACTTTGAAACAGTTTCAGATAACTCTTTATGAATTATAGTCTTTTCTTTAGCGCTGGTGTCTATATTTTTGTGCAAAGTTTCAGTTAATACATTTTTCTCAGCAATATCATTACTAAGTTTATGTATAGATTGATTTTTCTCATTAATGACACCTTTCTCACGCTTCATTTTAGACTCTAATTCTTGGAGTTTAGACATCATGGAATGCATTTGGTTCAGAAAATCAGATTCAGATAAGTCACATACCTCTTCATTATCTCCATCATCAGAATCAACTTCAGTTTCTGACTGCTGCTTACCCATCAAACACAGGTGTGTTGTCTCGTTCTTCTCTCCTTCGTCAGATTCTTGGTCCGAATGGTCGAGCCAGTATTCATCATCGGCCATTAATGCTTTTCCAGCCTCTTGTTGCTTGGCTAGAAGCATCTTATTCTGGTAATAGTCAGAGTTTCGGACTTTTGGTTTTCGGCAGTCCTTGGCAAAGTGACCGAGTTTGCCACAGTTGTAGCACTTAGTCGGTTTTTCCTGCTTGGGCTCTTCGACTCTATCCTTCTTCTTCTCTTCTGGTCCCTTTTCTTCAACTTTCTCCTTGTGTTTGTAGTTGTTTGGACCAGACGAGTACCTCTGACTATTGGAGTTAGGCTTTTTATAAAACTTCTTTTGGAAAGCCTTGGTAAACATTAGCATGGCTTCCTTAAGTTGTTCACAATCTTCAGAGTCAGACTTTGCCTCACTATCATCCTCTTCTGATTCAGATGCTATCACCTTCTTCTTCTTAGAATTCTTCTTGACCACAAGTGCAACTGGATCAGTAACTGCTTTGTCAGCCTTCTTAATCTCAGCCTTGATCTCATCATGTTAAAGCACTTATTTATTGGATTCAAGATCATAATTATCTGAAGAAGGAAATCTGAAGTCAAAGCTGATAAAGTCGTCTCAACAAATAGTCTAGGGTCCTTTTGTAATAATTAGTCAAAGTATGTTTTTGTATTTTATTTATTAGTCTTTATAATTTAGTTATTAGTTTGTTTTGTATGGGTCCAAGCCTTGCCAAGCCCATTAGGCTATATGGCTTATATATAAATAAGATTAGTTTAGGGTTAATTAAGTGAGAGATCTTAATTGAAAATTTTATTATTAGAGAGAGGCTGCTTGGTGTGGGGGTGCGCCGTACAGAGAGAAGCAGATAGAGAGAATTCGATTTCAAGCTTGTAACCTGTTGAATCGTTTGGTTAATCAATATCATGTTTGCTTTATTGTGTTGAATATATGTTTACTTGATTAAATGATTGCTTATTGGGACACACACATCCACCTCTTTCTCATTTTGTCTGAGGATTTCATAAATTTCATGAAGTGGAATGTCGTTCAGATCTTTCAACTGCCTCATTTGTCTGGTGAATCTCTTCCACTCAGGCTGAAGGTTGCTGAGAAGTTTCACAAAAGACCCTAGACTATTTGTTGAGACGACTTTTCCAGCTTTGACTTCAGATTTCCATCTTCAGATAATGATGATCTTGAATCCAATAAAACTGTGCTTTAACAATTTTTCATCTGTGTTATCGAACTTCTTAAGATCAGAATCATATCTGCAAATCGATTTTTTTCTGGAGATAAGTCTGCATATTTTTTTTTCTTTTCTTATTGAAATCGATTTCTGGGTTAAAATTGGTTGATTCTGATAATCTGTCGATTCAAGTTTTTATTAAGTTGGGTCGATTACTTTCTAGAAAATCAATTGATATTTTTTTGTGTTCAATCTGCTATATCTGATATCTGGGTTCTGTTTTGATTGAATTTTTTTTTCTGAAAATCGATTTCTTCTTAAGTGAGGTCGATTGATTTCTGAGTTCAATGGAATTTTTTTTCTGAAAAAAAAGGAATGATTCGATCGATTCTGTTTTCTTAAAAATCAAATTTTTTCTTGGTTTGAGTTTTATGGGTTGCTCTACAAAGTTTGTTAATCGATTGATTTTCTGGGTTTGATTACGATCGATTTCCAGATTCATCGATTTTTTTGGTGATTGTCTGTTATCGATCGCTTATCTGTTTATCGTTTTGTGTTATCTGACCGGACCCTATCGACCGGATCCTATCGACCGGACCTATGCAACCGAACTCCTGTGACCGGACGTTGTCGACCGAACCCTTTCGACCGGACCCGAACTATTGCGACCGGTTCCTTGTTGACCGGACCTTGCCATCGATCGGACCCATTGACCGGGGCCTTTTCCATCGATCGGATCCCTTGACCGGTGCTTTGTTTGACCGCTACATTTTCTTGACTGGTATACTACAATTGTTTGACCGGTACCTTGTCTCCCGGTCCTATAGCATCTCCTGGATAAAATTTGAGTCACATTCCACTTGCATCTTATAATTAGCATACAAACATCATATACATACATCGCATATATGGATATCACAACATTCACCTTTGCTGCATACATCATATATATGTTGCATACATACATAGATTGCAATCATAGATTGAACTGTACTGTGTCGTGAATGAAAGGTGCATCTGTATAACTCATAGTGATATTCTTTATCTTGGAATCAATTTCTTGAGTTCTACAGTAGATCAATTCAAAGAGATCTTGCACCACATCAATATCATAGCATACATATCGCTGTTGTGATTTTTTTTCCATCGATGGATGCTTTTCTTCCATAATATCGTATGAGAAAGCTTAAGAGTTCATACGACAAGTTTCGAGCTTTTCAATCGTTTTTTTTTTTCGAAAATATTTCGTTTGATTCGGTAGCAATTGTGAACGAACCTTTTCAATTTTAAATTGTTAAGGGTTGCTTACAAAGTCTAAACGATCGATTTCTATAAAAATCATCTCATATCAAGTTTTTAAATTCTCGTTTGGTTTTCGAAATATCTTCGGTTGCTTCGTTCGAGAGTTTGAGAGACTCTTTCGAGATTTAATTAGTTGAGGGAGCTTAAGGGAACATAAACGATCGATTTTGGTCGAAAATTTTTAAGCCATACCGAGTTTTTAAGTTTTCGATCGTTTTTCAAAAAGTTTTCGGTTGGTTCGTTTGTGATCGTGGGTTGACCGGTTGAACTTTAATCTGTTGAGGACTGATTAGGGATCCTTAACGATCGTTTTGCATTGATTATTTATAACCGTTTCGAAGTTTTGCAGGTGCGTCTCATCGGAGAAGACGATGAATAGTAATTTCGTTAAGTTTCCGTTAAGTGACGGTTAATTCATTACTTTTGGTCCTTTCTCCGTTAGTCCCGTTAGTTTGTTAGTTTGGTTAGTTTTATTTCCTTTTTAGTCCTTTTTCATTAGTGTCCAGTTAAGTCCGTTAGAAGTTTTAATTTTTACACTTTTAGTCCCTCTAGTTAGTAGGTTTAGTATATGTCATTTTTAGTCCTTCTTGTTTTAAGTCTATTTTTTTTGTTTTTCACTTTTAGTCCTTGCTAGTTTTTAAGTTTTAGTTAGTGTCGCTTTCAGCCCCCGTACTTCAAGGTTTCAGTAGTTTGTCATTTGTGATCCTAAACTTTCAAGTTTCACACGTTGTCACTTTTGGTCCTTGCACTTTAGAGTTTCATCTATTGTCAAGTTCAGTCCCTAGTCTTTAAGTTTTCCAAGTAACAATGAGTTATCTTCAAATTTCTCGGTTACAGGACGACAATGACTGGCTCAAGCACAGGAATAAAGATCTTGAACTGGTGTTAGAATCCAAGTCATATTACCCTTTGTTTTTTAAACAAATAGACTCTCTTAACCAAGAGGTTTCAGATCTTAAAAGAGCAGCTGATATAAAGAAAAAGGATCTACATGAAGCTTCAAAGAAAATATCTGAAAAGACTTGCTGTTTTTGAACAGGAAAAAGTTGATTTCTCAAATGAAAGGAAGAATCTTGAAAGAAAGATTCTTGATCTGTCAAAGAAATTTCTTGATGAAAGACAGATTTTTGAGCTTCAAAATGCGAAACTTTCTCAGCAAGTTTCTGATCTTGAGAAAGTAATAATCTTGGAAAGATAAAAGTTTGTCAAGGAGAAGAAAGAAATTGAACAGAAGAACGTTGGATTCTTTAAGGAAATATCAGGTCAGAGAGAGGATGCTGAAAAGGGATTTGAAGAAGAAAGAAGCATGTTTGAGACCGAGATCAAAAAGCTTACTGTCAAGTTATCTGAACTATCTGAAAGTGTGCTGAAAGAGAAGAAAACAAAGTCTGAATGTGAGACGAGGATTGACCTTCTTGTCAAAGAGAGAGACAGATTTGCTTCAAAGATTAAAGAGCTTGAAAAGACAACATCAAGTTCAAATCAGAAAACTGTTTCTTCACAAAGATCAGTTAAATCAGTTAATCAGATTCGAAGTACTAACATTTTCTATGATAGAAATATAGATGGTTCAGGTACATATCATAGAAGAAGGAGATACAAAAAAGAAGAATTGGTCTGGAGAACGAAACCAGGTGAAGGTGAGAAGAAAGATAGGAAGAAAGATGAGCTGAAAGGGAAGAAATCATGTGTACATACACACAAAGCCAAAGAGAACAATGCGCGTAAAGGTAAACCTGATAATATCTACTCGAGAGATCAATTAATCAGGTTGTCAGGTAAGAAATACTATTGTTCTTATTGTCGTACACATGATCCTATTCACAAGACTGGTGATCATTACTGGTATGGTTCTTATTCCATTACTCCCATTGGAACTGCAACTAACACTCATGGACCTAAATACCAGTGGGTACCAAAGCCTAAAATTGATTATGTGTTGCAGGCACCTACTGTCAAGGGGGAGTAGAAGAACTAAGGCTTCTAAGTAAATCAGCTTAGAACCCGTACTTCAATGGAGTTTGGCTTCTGATCACATGACAGATCAGGACCCGTGCTTCAATGCATAAAGAAAAGATACTCCCGGGCTGAAATGAGAAGATCAACCTTCAAGGGAAAGTACTTATATATTCTGAAATATGCATTAGAGAGATATGACAGACTACATTCCAGAATGAATTGTGGATCTCTATCTTGTACCTGTTAACTGATAGATCTACTGATGCATAATTTCAGGGGGAGTAAATTTATTATGACTTCTGATTAATTCAAATCAGAACTCGGATTTTTAACTATTTTTCTGCAGCTGACTTTTTCAAAGTTAAGAAGTATGGATATTTTGCAAATATCCAGGGGGAGCTTATCAGAGTATAAATCATTACATCTTGATTTGAGGAGTAGCTTAAAGGTAAACATCTTCTGATCTAGATCTTTGATTGTTTGAAAGAAGAATAACTTTCAAGCATGAAAAACGGTTTCTGATATATTCATACCACTTCTGGTTCTCAAAAGATTTTATGAATTTAGAAGTGTGACTTTTAAATGCTTTTCAATTTTTGCGCATTAATGTTTAACTGACCGTGTGTTTCCAAAGATCAATACTTGCGTATTATCTTGTCCATATACTGTCAAGTATTCATACACACCGGTTCATTATTTTATTTGAAATTGTTATTACCATGTCTCATAACGAACCAATTTTTCGATGGTAATACCTCCGTTTGAAATTAAATGTTGTTGAGCATCAATCATAATTTCTATTCTTGTGCTTTCATTGCAAAATTGTTTATATTCGTTCATATAAACAAAATATCCAATTCTTTGGTAACCTAACAATTTCATTTGATCTGATTGATACATTGTCAGATTCTCAAAACAATTATTTTGATTTCATTTCTTTCATTCAATATCTTTGTTTTGAGAAATCTTCAAAGTTCAATTGCTCAAATCTTATGAACATACATTTTGACAATGTTATCATACACTTTGTACTTAACTGGTTAGTTAAACTGTTGAGCATCTATTATTTTTAGGACTTACATGGGATTTGTGTGAGAACTTAAACAGAACTTCCATGGATTCACGTTAACCAGTGTTTCCTACCCCGGAAGTTATCCTTGAGTGATTGAGGGGTGAGGGGTCTTAAATCAAAGAGTGGGGGAGATTACTCATCCGGTTGTGTTTTTCTCATTGTGCTGAGCAGAAAAATGGAAAAGAGAGTTTGGTTAGAAGTGAGCTTTAATGACAAAAAGAAAGAGGGTGTGAGAACAGAGTTAAAAGAATATGAAAACTCTGCACCAAACACTTTCTGAGCCGGGCAGCCACATTTACTGATTGGTTCACATTCTTTGGTGACCATCATTGAAATAGGCAGTGAGCCTATGCCAACTCTTGTTTTGACCCCACCAACCACTCGTTTCTTTCTTAACAAAGAAATGTTTCATTTTCTTTGGGGACGCAACATATATGCTATCTAATCTTCACTCGGAAGATTTAGATATTGAAAAAGAAAGAAAGTTGCCCCACCTTCGCACCTCTTTCATGCACATTGAGTCTGTGTAATATATGTTACTGTCTCAACAGATTACACATTTTTGAGCATGAGAAAGCTAAGTAGCTTCAATCATTCTACACTTGCACGTACACACAAGGAATAAGTTTTCTTGTCATAACATTCATAGAAAATTCCTTTCTGGTTTTTCGATGATTGAATGGAAGCCCTGGGGAGTGAATATCACAAAAGCTCCTTTCCAAAGTACATCCGTTGTACAAAGTGGCTCCGTGCTACTTACAGGCATACTAACTGTATCATTTGTTGATTCAGGTTTACAATTCCTATTATATCCGAATTTGAAAAGATTCGGATATATACATTTCATGAATTGACGGATACTCAGATCAAAGGGCGGAGAATGTCAAATTATCATAAAAGGGAGATTGTTAGTTCATCACAAAGGAGGAGATCAAAGAATGTGTTGAAATTGCGGTGTTTTGATGATCGTGATGTTCACAATCATCAAAAAGGGGGAGAGCGTTTACAAAGTTCAATTTCAAAAAGGTTGAAAAGACATTAGATTCAAAGATTGCAGCTAAGCAGAAACGATTTTATTGCATTTCTTCTATCCCGTATCATGTGGTGTTTGCTACAAGTCATTTCCTCCTACGAGCTGATTGAAACAAGTTCTTAAGCTGAAAGTTTATTCAACTCGTGGTTCAAAGAGAGATTCTTTGTTATTAATTTGAAGTTGCACTGTGGAATGTCACGTAACTCGCACATTATCTTTCTTGTGTGCTGATCCGATGTGTTGAGTTTCTACAGTTGACAGTTGTTTGATAGTGCGTTCAGTCGAGGCTACTGTACATTGAATCTTGTTACAAAGTTGAAGCTATGAAGACCAAGAGCTTTATTCAAGGAGGAGCGTGGAAAGACATGAAGGCAAGCAACAGCAAAGTTCTTCAAAGATTCAAGAGGGAAAGAAGATCAAACCTGAAGATTTAAAGAAGATCTATACCTGAAGTTTTCGAGAAGATAAATGCCTTATTCAACTTTAGGGGGAGATTGTTAGGACTGAAAGTCCTGTGTGTTGAAAGTGGTATAAAGCATTTATAAGGGTTTAAATTGTAATTAGTTGAAAGTTTATTTGTTAGTTAGGCCCAAATCCCTTTAGGCCCATTAGCTTTGTACACCTATTATATAAAGGTTGGTTTAGTTTCATTATTCAGTTGAGATCTCATTCATAATTCTCTAGTCAATACGTTTACTTTGCTTATCAGATATTCTCTCTGTAAACCTAAACCTTTCTTGAATATTAATCATATGACTAGAGGTTGTGATTCATTAACTGTTCTTCATTGATATTATTGTTCGTGATTGCACTGTACTGGGATCTACAAAACCTTCTCGATTTAGCAGAGATAAATTTGCTCTCTGGAAAAATCGAATGATACTATTTCTAGAAGGTGTTGACCTTACTCTACCTGAATATGTAGCAAATGGTCCAAATGAACCTTTTATGATCATAGTTGTAGTTCCTGCCACTGCTACCACTACCACCCCTACCATTCCTGAAAGATATGCTCCAAAGGAAATTAGACAATGGAGTGATGAAGATAAAAAGAAAGTAGGTTTAGATGCTAAGGCAAAAACCATCATTTCTATGGACCTGCCTGATGAAGCCTTCCATTCCATCATGCATCTGAAAACTGCTAAAGAAATGTGGGATACTATATGTGTTCAGTATGAAGGTACCACTGAAATCCAAGAAACCAGAAAGATCAATTTGGTAAGACAATACGAAAGTTTTATATATGGTAAGAATGAGTCACTATATGATGTTCACCAAAGATTTAACTGTTTAATCATTGATCTAAGGACTGTTGGTAGGACCTATTCTAATTCTGAGGTCCTAACTAAATTCTTGGAAAGTCTTCCTGAAAGCTGGGACAACTAATCCATGTGTCTTAAGCTGACAAAAGACTTAAATCATCTCTCTCTTAGAACTCTATATGGAATATTGCTCAACTATGAGCAATCAAATCTCTTAAAGAAGAATCTTGTGAAAGATTCTAAAGACTCCAAGAGCACTCCTGTTGCTTTAGTCTCTTCAGAGATCATTCCATCTCAGCGATCTACTCTCACTATCACCGAGTTAGATTCTGACTCTAAGGAATTATCAGACGCTGATCTTTCAGAGTTTGATGAATCTTAGCATTCTTGACAAACTCCTTCAAAACATTTGCAGGAAAGAGCAATTTCAGAATAAATAAGCCTCTCTCTATATCTGACAAGCCAAAATCAACCCCTGTTGATAAGGCCACTACTACTTGCTATAACTGTGAGAAAGTTGGGCATTTTTCCAGCGAATGCAGGTCAAAGAAAGTCTTCACACCTTCCACATCTAGGAAAACCAGGGATAACAAATACCTCAAGCTGAAAGAAAAATATCAAAAGCTAAAAGGCTTTAAGCGAAAAGGTAAAGGTCTTATCGCTGAAGATCATGACTAGGTTGAATCAGAAGAATCGAGTTCTGATGAAGAAGAAGTTGCTAATCTCTGTCTTATGACCGAGATTAAAGAAGTGAAGAACCAACAGGAACTTCCATGAGTTACATCTCTTCTATGGTATCAATCTCTACTAATTCCTCTCTATCTGAAGCTGAGAGAAGTCGCGTTGTAGATGTTCTGACAATAGACTTGTACAATGCCCTAAATGGCAAAACTTTAGCTGAAAACAAAAATATTGATTTAACTGAACAGCTAGAAAAATGTCATGAAAAGATCAAAGAACTAACTCTTTTAGAGGAAAGTTTAAAAGATCAAGTAATGGTAAATGAAATTATCAACATTGAATGCGAATAAGCCATCGTTGCTTTAAAAGCAGAAAAGGCAACTGTTGAGGGATGGTGTAAATCTTCAACCAAGATCACTGAGATCATAAGTGCTCAAATCCCTGCTCATGACAAAACCGCTCTCAGTTATCATCATGAAAAGGATGAACCTAGCAGAGACTGTTCCATGCTTAAGTTTGGAATGTTTGTCTCTTCTATCCCCGAAACTTCTTCTACTCAGTGTTCTTCTTCCATTCCTATTCCTGAGGACATATCAAAAAGCTCTAAGCTTGTTGATAAAGGGAAATCCATTTCCTATCATCCTCAAAAGGCTATTAAAATAACAAAGCTGAAAATCCGTTCCAAACCTTCAGTAAATTAATCTTCCAGCTGTGGAACAAAAATCACTGATATTTCTCAAAGATCAACTCCAAAGCTGAAAATTGACATTAAGCCTAAGAAATTTGAAGAACAGAAACTTCCTCCGAGATCTTATGCCAAGGGATTTCTTGGAGCTGGCCCTGCTCATCTCAGGTTTTCTAACTCAACTGCTCATGGTCTTAAAGCTACTTTTGTCTATAGAAAATGATATCACTGTGGACTTACTAACCATATTGCCAATAAATGTCCTACTGCCACAAAAGCTTATAAGATAGCTAAAGGGAAGATGAATGCCTCCAAGGTTGAGAAGGTCACCAAAGCTGAGAAATCTGCCAAGGTGAAAAATGCCACTAAGGTTAAAAAATTAACCAAAGTGAAGGTTACCACTGACGCTGAATCTTCAGATGCCGTGAAGATTGTTGAACCTTCCATCTCCACTAATCCTACTGGACCCATTGAAAAGTGGGTACCATTCAAAACTTAATCTTCCTTATGTTTGCAGGGATCGAAAGGTATCTGGTATTTAGATAGCGGATGCTCTCGACACATTACTGGACAAAAAGACCTGCTTACTGAATACAAGGAAGAGAAAGGTCCCTCAGTGACCTTTGGTGGTAATGGAATAGGTTATACAAGAGGGTTTAACATACTCAGCAATGGAACGATACCTTCCGAAGAGTCGCTTACGTAGATGGATTAAAGCACAATCTTCTTAGCATCAGTCAGCTATGTGACAAAGACTATGAGATTCGCTTTTGTAAGAAAGCATATTTAGTGGTGAATGAAAAAGGAAAGCTCGCTCTTAGTGGTTATCGCATGGAAAATGTCTATGTAATAGACATGGACTCTACTACCACTGAAAACGTTTGTTTTCTCTCTAAGGCCTCTTCAGATATCAACTGATTATGGAACAAAAGGCTCTCTCATCTCAACTTCAAAACACTGAATTCTCTCTCCTCAAAAGAACTAGTCTCCAGTCTTCCTCAACACTCATATGCCAAGGAATCTCTCTGTTCAGCATGTGAGAAGGGAAATGTCAGGATCGAATTCTTAACAAGAATTAATACTCAGAAACTAATATCAAAGAAGTTGCGGAAAAACACTTTGATATTTAATAAGACAGTAATCAAACACAGTATATAATGATCAAACAGTAAACTTGTATTGAATGCTTAAAGCTACAAGGTTACACACTCAACCTCAATATTGATGAACAGGCTCACCAATACGAATTCTACTTCTCTAGAATTAGGATCTATGCCTTGAGGTTGATTTCTCTCTTAAAAGAATGAAAAACTAAAGTTATATCTATCTATTCTAAACATTCTATACATATACTCATAAAAAGATAATTACAAAGAATAAACAAATCTTCAGTATATCTTCCATGTATATCTTCTAAGTATATCTTCAGTATATCCAGCTGTATTACTTTCCATCCGGATCTCTTTAGCAGCACTAATAATGCTCAGCAGCATTAACTTCAACTAGCAGCATTAACTGCAAGCAGTACTAACCACTAGCAGTACTAACTAGCTAAGCAGTACTAACTTTGTTCAAGCAGTACTAACTTTGACTAGCAGTGTTAATTAACACTAGCAGTAGTAACACTCAGCAGTATTAATCTTCAACTTGTTCTGGCAGTAGTAACTATATTTGTACTAGCAGTAGTAACTACACTTAGTAAAATCTTCAGTTCCCAACAATCTCCCCCTAACTTGACTTTTAGAAGAGAAGTCAAGTTCTTCAGATATTCTTCCAGATGCTCTTGTTAATGCTCCCAAAACTTCCAAGATCACGCTGCTAAGTCTGGATTCAGTCCCAAACTCTGATTGATTATCCTCTGAATGAGATACTTGGCCATTTCTGAATTTGGTGCACAACCCAACTTCTTCTTTAGCATTGCATGAACCTTCAGTCTGGTGTGATTATATACTCTATCCACTAGGAAGTATTCTGTGTGATTTCTATCCAAAGTCACTGCATATACTCCACTAGTTTCATATAGAGTCCAACTTGTGACTTCTTTAAACACACTCTTGATGACCTGGTCCACTTCTTCAGGTTTGAACATCATGCATAGATACTCCAACACCAGTTTTGTAAGAGAAATTCCTGGAGTATTCAGATGATCTGCATACAGCTTAATTCCTATGTCAAACATCTCTTCTATATCAGATCTAGAGCATGTTTTGACAATCTTGATCCAAGTATTGAATATTTCATACTTATCACCCTTCCTCTTTAGTCTGATGTAATCTTTTCCATCCATTTTCAGTACATCCCAGTGAATGATCTCTGGTGGCTTAACTCCAACAGGTTCTGCAGAAATTGGTTCAGGCACTTTGTCCATCACTACCATATATAAGCTTACATCATCTTTGATTGATGACCCTTGCTGGCTTGATGACTCAGGTGCCACTTCTTCTTCAGCAACATTTTGTTCTTCTTCTATTCTAGACTTCTTATCTTTCTTTCTTTTGGCCATCATCTTGGTTCTTTTCAAAGTCTTTTGAACCTGTACTAGAGTAGCTTCCTTCTTCTTTTCTTCCTTTTCCCTTTCCATTTCTTTTATAGGAGTTCCCTCTTCACTTTCAGGGAATGGTTGATTCATATCTATATCATGTCTCTCCTTTGCCTTCTTTTCAAACTCCACTCTATCCTTTTCATTGCTCTTCAGCTTCTCCATTTCTTTCTCATATAGATCCTTGATTTGATCAAAATTCATCTTCACAAACATTTCTTTCTTTACCCCAATTGCACTTCTCAAGAAAGTTATCATTTTGTTTCTTTCCTGAGTGGCAAGGTAAGTTTGTGAAGGTCTTCTCTTCTTTGCACTTGATCTGGCCATCATAGCCTTTCTCAAGGTTATTGCTCTTTGCTTGGCTTTCTCTGTTTCCAACCCTTTCTGGAATGCTTCATTTAACTCATTTGCTAGTGCTCTGGCCATTTCTCTGTCTTTTTCAACCTGTTCCTTTTCTGCTAGATCTAACTCTTCTTGCACTTTCTTTGCTAATGCTTCATCTGACTCAATCATCTTTTGCTTTTTAGATGGTTGATCAGATTCTATCATCTTTTCTTTCCCTTTTCTTTTTATATCTGCAGCCATGTCTTTCTTTTCTGATTTCTTGTCTCTCCCTTCATTTATGACCACTCCCTTTGCTTTGGGAGTGTCATTCTTAGCTTTGATTAGCACTTCAGCTACTTCAATTTCTGTTGGTGTTAACTCTGTTACTGCTGCTTGTGAGGTTTCAGCAGCATTAACAGTTTCTGCTTCCTTCTCCCCCTCAACTTCTACTCTTTCTTTATCAATCTCCCCTTCCCTTGATGCTTCTTCCATGTTGATCTCCCCCTTTTTGGGAGCATCAGTCTCTGGTTTCCTCCTTCTGAGCACAAATTGTTTCTTCTTCTTTTGCAAAATCAGTTTCCTTACCATTTTCTTCAACTTGATTATTTGTTCTTGTTGTGACAGTACTATGAGTTTTAGCTCTTCTATGTCTTTGCCCTGTTTGAGTACATCCATGTTGATGTTGCCCATTGCCTCCATCAATTCATCATAGTTATATCTGTCCTCACCTTCTCCAGGAGTGTTACCCCCTATTGAAGGATCATTGGATCTTTTAGTAGTGGAAGTCTTCTGCCTAGCAGAAGCACTATCCACCCCTGTGGTTTCTTGGCACCAGGGACCTTCAAATGATTGCTCATTCAAAGTTGCCATGGGGGAGGTCTTATTGATGTTACCACTTTCCTCCTCTGTGTTAGCAGGAGTAGTGGCAGCCTCATCTCCCATATGCTCTACCTCCTCCTCAGAGAGCACCTCCTTTGGGTTGGGAGACACCCTTGTGGTTTCCCTTTGGATATTCTCTAGGGGAGAATTCTCCCTTAGAGGGCTTAAAGGTTGTGTGGGTGATGGTACAAGAAGGGAAGGAGCCTTCTTTACCTGTTTTCTTTGATAAGTTTGGGTAATTGGAGAGGTTGGTTTTGTAAGAATGGACTGGGGAATTGTTTTTGAGTGAGAAGGTTGGGCTTGGCTAGCAGTGGGATGGTCTAATGAGGGCCTTGACCCTGCTGCCATACCTTCAGTGTTTTGGGACACCACCATCATTGTAGAGAACAATGGTGTGTCAACTCCTTCCGAGTCCCCAGCAGATCTTCTCATATTTGAGAAAACCTTGCCTTTTGGGGGTTTAGGTACATATACCCCAACAGGTTGAGGTATATCCGTCAATTCATGGTTAATTACTTCCTGAACAAATCTGGGATACATAAAGAAACTCTTTTTGTTTCCCATATTTGATACAAGATCACTGAAAATCATCTTTGAGAAATTGTACCTTCTGGATGTAGCCAAGCATACCAAAGCATATGCAATTGGACTGCTGAACTCACTCCATCCAGTGGTCTTTTTGGAGATGCAATGCATCAGGGTATGAACAAGAAAACGCCATTGGGGTGAAAACTTTGCTTTTGAGAATTTGAAAACACCCAATGGGCCTCCATACCCCATTCTAGTAAGATTAGAAAACAGTTCATCATTAGAGATAGACATTATACCAGAGGCATCGTCTAGACGTAGACTGATGCGAATGACTTCTTCAGTAACTGTAAGTGAGTGATCACAGATTCTTGTCTTGATCATTTGCACCCCATTTTCCACAACAATGGTTGCATTAGCCCAGAACTGCCTTTGGTGCTCAATGTAGATTGTAGGTGATACAGTAAGAGCATGAGCAATGTGGCTCGACTTCAGAAAGTCGACTATCTGATGAAAACCTTCAGCTTGTTTTGGCTTTTGTAGCATCGCAATCTCGTTGTGCTCGTCGATGAATGTCATGGATGCCATTGATATTAGTGAAAACTTGCCTGAAAACTTCGAACTTGAGAGAGAAAAGGTTTTGAGCGCAAGAGAACAGTATGCAAAGAGTCGTTATGAACTTTTAGGCGGGCAAAAAGTATTTATAGTATTCGGAATATAAGCAGTATTAACCTAGAGCAGTATTAACTAACTAGCAGTATTAACCGCGAGCAGTATTAACTGAACTAGCAGTATTAACTAACTAGCAGTATTAACCACGAGCAGTATTAACTGAACTAGCAGTATTAACCGCGAGCAGTATTAACTGAACTAGCAGTATTAACTATTAGCAGTATTAACTGAAAGCAGTATTAACCACTAGCAGTATTAACTACTAGCAGTATTAACTACTAGCAGTATTAACTGAAAGCAGTATTAACCACTAGCAGTATTAACTACTAGCAGTATTAACTACTAGCAGTATTAACTGAAAGCAGTATTAACCACTAGCAGTATTAACTACTAGCAGTATTAACTACTAGCAGTATTAACTAGACTTACTCCTTTTAAACTTGCTAAATACTGAGTACTGCTATGCATATCCTGAAAAGAAGATTAGTAACACCAAGAATAAAAATATACAGGTGTAAAACCACTTTTTGAGAAGAAGATTATTCAGAGTTTATCATTCCCACACTTGTTACCAAGAAAGTGAATCTACCCACATCAAAAGCTTTAGTGAATAGATCAGCAAACTGATTATCAGTGTGAACTTTGACAACTTGAATAAGTTTCTTTTCATTACAATCTCTTATAAAGTGATACCTGATTTCAATGTGCTTTGTCTTTGAGTGCTTGACTGGATTATTTACAATGCTAATAGCACTGCTGTTGTCAATAAAGATTGGAGTGTGTAGAAAGGTTACCCCATAATCCAGCATTTGATTCTGAATCCATAAGACTTGAGAACAGCAACTTGCAGCTGCTATGTACTCTGCCTCTGTTGTAGATGTGGATACTGTGGTTTGTTTCTTGCACTGCCATGAGACTAGTCTAGCACCCAAAAACTGAC
The DNA here is from genome assembly GCA_954870635.1 of Arctium minus. Classification (NCBI taxonomy): domain Eukaryota; kingdom Viridiplantae; phylum Streptophyta; class Magnoliopsida; order Asterales; family Asteraceae; genus Arctium; species Arctium minus. The sequence continues at coordinate 82,036,904 of OX941081.1, read as the reverse complement.
ATCCTCCAGAAGTAGATTTTCTGTCCAAGTTTGCCCCACCTAGATCACTGTCTGAGTATGCTATTAGGTCAAAAGGTGAGTTATGAGGATACCAAAGTCCCAATCTGGGTTGCCCTTTGAGATATCTGAATATCCTCTTAACAGCTTGAAAGTGAGATTGCTTTGGCCTAACTTGAAATCTTGCACATACACAGACTGGAAACATAATATCTGGCCTTGATGCTGTGAGATACATGAGAGAGCCAATCATGGATCTATAAAGATGCACATCCATATCCTCCCCCTCAAGATCTGCTGTGATCTGCTTGTGTGTTTCCATAGGTGTGCTGGCAGGTTTTGATTCTGAGAAACCAAACTTGGTTAGAATATCCTGCACATACTTGGATTGACATATAAAAATGCCATCTGACTTCTGTTGAACTTGGAGTCCAAGGAAGAAAGTAAGTTCCCCCATGGAACTCATTTTGAACCTTTGATGCATTAAATCCTCAAACTCCTTGCACATGTTGTTTCTTGTAGAACCAAAAATAATGTCATCAACATATATTTGGACCAGCAAGATATCCTTCTTCTTTCTTTTGATAAATAGAGTCTTATCAATGACTCCTCTTTCAAAGTCATTTTCCAAGAGATAGGATGACAGGGTGTCATACCATGCTCTTGGGGCTTGATGTAGTCCATAAAGTGCTTTCTTTAATTTGTATACTCTGTCTGGATAGCTTGGGTTTTCAAACCCTGGTGGTTGGCAGACATATACTTCTTCTTCAATTGACCCATAGAGAAAAGCACTTTTTACATCCATTTGGTAGACTTTGAAGTTCATGTAAGAAGCATAGGCTAGGAATAGTCTGATGGCTTCTATCCTAGCTACAGGTGCAAAAACTTCTTCATAATCTATGCCCTCTTCTTGAGTGTAGCCTTGAGCTACCAGCCTTGCTTTGTTTCTTATAACAATACCTCTTTCATCTCTCTTGTTTCTGAAAATCCACTTTGTGCCAATTGCTCTGTGACCTTTAGGAAGGTCTACTAGATCCCATACATCTTGTAGCTTGAATTGTAACAGTTCTTCTTGCATTGCTTCTATCCAGCTAGATTCTTTCATAGCATCATGTGCCTTTTTAGGCTCAAGCTGGGATAGAAAACAAGAAAGGACTGTATGCTGTTGATCTTTCATTTCTTGAAGCCTGCTTTGATGTCTAGTCATCATAGGAGAAGAGATATCTCCTATTACCAGCTGTGGAGGATGATTCTTTTGAACTCTTGTGTTATGACTAGGTTCTTCATTCAGTCCAGCCTCTAGATTAGAGTCATGCAACTCAATTGAAGTGGTTTCAGATGTCACTTCTGATTCTTGAGTCTCCTCATCTCTAGTGTCTTCTTCACTCTGACTTGGTCCAGTAAATGATTCCTTTTCACAGTCTTCATTTACTGTGGGTATGGGAAAAATCACAGATTTAGATATACTTTCTTGAACTTGTGTGATCTCTGATTCTCCACCATCTGTTCCTGTATACTCATTACTGAAACCAAAAGAGTTAGTTAGTGAATCAATGTCAAATAGCCATTGAGGTCCAGACCCAACAGGATTTGGTGTGTTCTCATTGCATTTGACATTGTCACTTTCTTCAATTATTCTAGAAGAAGAGTTAAAAACTCTGTAGGCCCTACTCTGAGATGAATAACCAACAAGAAATCCATCATCTGCTTTGCTATCAAACTTACCTAAGTGAGATTTGGTATTTAGAATTGTACAAGGACACCCAAACGGTTTGAAGAAACCAATAAAAGGTTTTCTTTGATTTAAAAGCTCATATGGGGTCTTGTTCTTTTGCTTGACCACTAGAACTCTGTTTTGGACATAACAAGCAGTATTAACTGCTTCAGCCCAGAATGTAATTGGCAATTTTGAATCAGCCAACAGAGATCTAGCAGCCTCTATTAGTGTCCTATTTCTCCTTTCAGCAACACCATTCTGTTGAGGAGTCCTAGGAGCACTATATTGTCTCTCAATACCTTTTCCTTCACAAAAGGTGTTTAGATCATGATTTTTAAATTCAGTTCCATTATCTGATCTAATGACTTTTACTCTCTGATTAGTTTGGTTTTCAATTCTTAGAATAAAGGATTTGATAAGCCCACTTGTTTCATCCTTAGTCCTTAGAAAATATACCCAAGTAAATCTGGAGTAATCATCAACAATAACCAAGCAGTAAGATTTCTTTCCTATACTCATAACATTTGTAGGACCAAACAGATCCATATGCAATAACTGGAGACAAGAAGAAACAGAATTTAACTCTTTGGTCTTATGAGAAGTTTTGTGTTGTTTGCCTTTAAGACAAGCAACACAATGATCATCACATGAAAAGACTTTTGAAGGTAAACCTCTTACAAGGTTATTTTTAACAAGATTGTTCATAGTCTTGAAATTCATGTGACACATCCTTCTGTGCCAAAGGGAGGATTCATCTATAGAAGCTTTTGAAACAAGACAATTTAAAGATGAATCACTATTGACATTGTCCAAATCAAGACAGTAAACATTGTCTTTTCTTGGAGTTCTAAGTAGTATCATGTTTTCATCAACTACCTTGAACCCTGGAGCAAGAATCATACACTCAGTGTTAGTAAATAATATACTATGTTGTTTGTCACAAACCTGTGATACACTTAACAGGTTGTACTTTAATTGATCAACATAGTAGACATCCTCAAATGTCATCTTACCTTTGGTGACATTACCTTTTCCACTTATCTTACCACCAGTAAGATTGTCTCCAAATGCAACATGTCCTCCATTAATTTGCTTGAAATCCTGAAGGCATGACATGTTGCCAGTCATGTGCCTAGAGCAACCACTATCAACATGCCATATGCTCTTTCCCTTGAGCTGTTGGTTGCCCTGCACATTTAATAAATCAATTAGTATGATTGGGGACCCAAGCCAAAGTGATCTTGGGTCTGCCTTTCTCATCAAAGTATTTACATTCCTTTTTAATGAGGTTTTTAAACTCAGAGCACTCTTTATTAGAGTACTTTGTCAATATGATTGGCTTAGCAGAAACAATACTGGAAGCAGTACTAATCTTAGAAGTACTAACAGAGTTAGCAGTACTAACAGGTGGAGCAGTACTAACAGGTTTAGCAGTACTAACCTTGTTAGCAGCATTAACATTGTTAGCAGTAGTATTACTTCTAGCAGCACTATCATTGTCAGCAGCACTATTTGTGGTAGCAGTACTAACAGTTTTAGTGCTTTTAGGAATCCACATATTTACACTTTCTTTAACAGAATACTTTTTCTTCATGTGGCTTTTAGTTTTAACATTTTTCTTAGCCACATGGTTCTTTTCAATTTTCTTATAACCAAAGGGTTTTTGCATGGATCTTTGGAAATTCATTCTTTGGTTCATAGGATTGAAATAACAGAATTTTGCAAGATGATTCAATTTGCCACAGATAAAGCAAGGTTTTGGTCTATTGATTTTACTCAGATCAACCCCTTGTTTATGTGCCCATTGATTATTCCAGTTTCTTTGATTTCCCCTCTTTTTGTCCTGTTTTTGGGGTTCATTCTTCTTACAAGTACACTGTTTGCAAGGACCTGGATTCACAACTGTGGTCTGTTTATAATGGACCTTATCAGACTTTTCCTCTGTCTTCTCTATGTTCTTGGATTTGATCCAAACCCTTCCACAATCCTCATTGGTGATAATGTTGTTTTCTATAGAAATCTCACCACTCACCTTGTTCTTCTTACTCTTGCCAACCTTTTTCTCAGTCTTATCCTCAACAATTACCTCATCTAAGGGATCTATTTCAGTGGCTCCCTCAGGCAAGTCCTTCCTATCTTTGGTGTCTAACAGGTCTGAAGTAGGAGGAATGTAATTGTTGTTATATGGTGGAGGTGTGGCATTATACCCAATTCCTCTTCTTAATTTATCATGAATCTGATTTTGCAGTAAGGAGTCCATTGCTTTAGAAGCATTGGAAAACTTTTCTACATCAAGCTTAACCTTGGTTAACTCCTCTTTCAGTTTTTCACTTTCCTCTTTAGATTTGGTCAGTTTAAGTTCTAAATCCTTTTTCTCCCACTGCCAGTAATTGGTGTCATATGAGTGTTGTAGTTCATTGGCTTGAAAACCTTTGATTTGATCTTCAAACCTCTCTACTATCCTCACATAGTCTTTTATATCCTTTTCTAGTCTCTTCAGGTCATCACTCATCTTCTGATTGTGATCCCTGTACCTTTTAACAGTGTCTATGCAGGTTTTAGAGCAGAGATTAGAACTTACCTCAGTTGGGAGATCAGATACTTTAGCCATAAGAGCTTGATTCTGAATAGCTTCTTCTGCTTGATCACTCCAATCAAACCCCATTCCTTGTTGAGAAACAAGGGCTTGAGCAGAGTTTCTATTGTTATTGAAGCTTCCAGATTGAGCTTGTTGATGATTGTTGTTGTGAGACATTCCACTTCTGCATTCTCTAGCAAAATGTCCCTTAAGATGACATTTGTAGCATTCTACCTTTGATTTATCAAACCCTGCTCCATCTTCTCTTCTTTGTGAGAAGTTGTTTCTTCCAGTCCTCTTTATAAACTTCTTAACCCTCATGGAGAGCATGGCCATCTGCCATTTAATATCCATCTCTTCCAGATCATCAGGATGAAGTTGTTCTAAGTCATCATTGATCAAAGAAGAATTTCCATGATTAGAAAGAAGAGCTTCAAATGCATAATCAGTGCCTTTATCTAGATTTGATCCATTAGTAGCATTAACTGATTCAGAGTTAGCAGTAGAATCAATTGATGCTGATAAGAGTGCAGCATTATGAACATATCCAGAAGGCTTCTTCTTTGCCTCCACCTCAGCTTCAAAAACTCTAAGATCATTGTACAGATCATCAAGTTCTTTGTCTTCCAACTGATCATTCTGTCTGAATGACACAGTGTACATGGTCCATTCATCTCCAAGGGACCTCAAGAACTTTCTGTTCAAATCATCTTGATCAATCTGTACTCCCATAGTAGCTAGTTCACCAATTAGTTTATTAAACCTGTCAAAAGTTTGAGTCATGGACTCATTCTTAGTTGAGATGAAGTTTTCATACTGTTGTTTTAAGATTGCCTTTTGATTTCTCTTGGTACTTTTAGTACCTGAGAATCTCTTCTCTAGAGCATTCCAGAGCATCTGTGCATCAGTACAGTTGCAGAATTGGTGTTGATACTCATTTGGAATGGCCAAGAGCAGTGTGCTCAAGGCTTTCATCTCTGTCTGTCTTGATTTCCGGTCTGTATCAGTCTTTGGAGGAGTTCTTTTTCCATCTTCACCAATCTTTCCTCCATCAGATGGGCCATTCTCAATGATGTCCCACATAGAGTAATCTGTGAGGAGAATATATTGCTTGATTCTGATTTTCCACATGTCAAATTCATTGGATCTGAGCATTGGAACTTTTGAGACCAAAGTACTGCTTGATTCTGTAAGATTTTCCATGATGAATAACTGTTTCTGAGAGAATTTAGCTCTGATACCACTTGTCAGGATCGAATTCTTAACAAGAATTAATACTCAGAAACTAATATCAAAGAAGTTGCGGAAAAACACTTTGATATTTAATAAGACAGTAATCAAACACAGTATATAATGATCAAACAGTAAACTTGTATTGAATGCTTAAAGCTACAAGGTTACACACTCAACCTCAATATTGATGAACAGGCTCACCAATACGAATTCTACTTCTCTAGAATTAGGATCTATGCCTTGAGGTTGATTTCTCTCTTAAAAGAATGAAAAACTAAAGTTATATCTATCTATTCTAAACATTCTATACATATACTGATAAAAAGATAATTACAAAGAATAAACAAATCTTCAGTATATCTTCCATGTATATCTTCTAAGTATATCTTCAGTATATCCAGCTGTATTACTTTCCATCCGGATCTCTTTAGCAGCACTAATAATGCTCAGCAGCATTAACTTCAACTAGCAGCATTAACTGCAAGCAGTACTAACCACTAGCAGTACTAACTAGCTAAGCAGTACTAACTTTGTTCAAGCAGTACTAACTTTGACTAGCAGTGTTAATTAACACTAGCAGTAGTAACACTCAGCAGTATTAATCTTCAACTTGTTCTGGCAGTAGTAACTATATTTGTACTAGCAGTAGTAACTACACTTAGTAAAATCTTCAGTTCCCAACAGGAAAGCAGACTAAAGCTAGTTTCAAATCAAAACAAGTTTCCTCAGTGACAAGTCCTCTTCAACTCTTGCATATGGATTTATTTGGCCCTGTCAATATCCAATCTATAGCTGAAAATAAATACACACTTGTCATTGTAGATGAATATTCTCGCTACACCTGGGTAATCTTTCTTCGATGTAAAAGTTACACTGCATAAGAACTGATATCTTTTGTTTGAAAGATGGAAGTGCTGAATAGTCTAAATGTTAGCTCAATAAGAATTGATCATGGAACTGAATTCAAAAATAGTTCCTTGAACAATTTCTTGGAGAATAAGGGAATCTCTCATAATTTCTCTTCTGTAAGAACTCCTCAGCAAAACGGTGTCGCTGAAAGAAGAAATCGAACGATCATTGAAGCTGCAATATCAATGTGCGATTCTCATCTTCCAACTCAGTTTTGGACAGAAGCTGTCAACACTGCTTGTTTTACTCAAAACAGGTCACTAATTGTAAAACGTTTCAGAAAGACCGCTTATGAACTTTTCCATGGAAGAAAACCTTCTATCAGTTTTCTTCAGATCTTTGGTTGTCAGTACTTCATCTTAAACAACAAAGATACTCTTGGAAAGTTCGACCCAAAAGCTGATGATGGAATCTTTCTTGGTTATTCCTCAGTTTCCAAAGCGTACAGAGTATTCAAAAAGAGAAGACAAACAGTAGAAGAAACAATTCATGTCACCTTTGACGAATCCAAATCAACGAACTCTAAACCTATCGCTGACAATGATGAACTGAATGCTTGGATGTTCTCTCATTAGAGGGAAACAGAACCTCTCTTCAACTCACATCAGCATACAGATCCTCCTAACACTGATGATGAGCCAAACATCATACCTCCAACAGGTGAATCCACCTCTTGGGTTTCAGCTGTTCCCCTAAACACACTTCCTCCATCAGATCTTCCCTCTTCTAAAAACCTCCCAGTGAATAATGTTTTGTTTGAACCACAACATCTGATAGATAAAGATCCTCAAGCTTCTTCATCAGTGAACATTTCTATTGATGATCCAACTCTTGAGGTAAGCGATAATGCCCCAACTCAGCGATGGACCATAGATCACCCCGTAGATCAAATTCTTGGTGATCCTGATGCAGGTATTCAGACACGATGAAGTTCAGGTAACATCTGTCTCTTTGTTAATTTTCTTTCTTTTACAGAACCAAAGAAGACTGATGATGCCCTCAGAGATCCAAACTGGGTCAGTGCTATGCAAGAAGAGCTTACTGAGTTTGCTAGAAACAAAGTTTGGAATCTCGTTCCCCGACCATCTGACAAATTTGTTATAGGCACCAAATGGGTGTTTAGAAACAAATTAGATGAAAATGGGACTGTAACCTGCAACAAAGCTAGACTAGTTGCTCAGGGATATAGATAAGAGGAAGGCAAAGACTATGATGAAACCTTTGCCCCTGTGGCTAGGCTCGAAGCAATTACATTATTCTTAGCATATGTAGTTTACAAAGACTTCAAAGTATATCAAATGGATGTCATGTCAGCATTTCTAAATTGAATGTTGAATGAAGAAGTTTATGTTGAACAACCCCAGGGTTCTATGACACTAAGCATCCAAATTATGTATATAAGTTGGATAAGGCTCTCTATGGATTAAAACAAGCTCCTCGTGCTTGGTATGACACCCTCTCTTCTTTTCTTATCTCTGAAAAAATTGAGCGTGGAAAAATTGACAACACGTTATTTTTTAGAAAGATAAAAGGTCATATTATTCTTGTACAAATATATGTTGATGACATTATATTTGGTTCTACTAACCCATCTCTGTGCACTCGTTTTTTGAAAGAATGAAGAAATAATATAAAATGAGTATGATGGGTGAACTAACTTACTTCCTTGGACTTCAAATCAAGCAATTTGACAAAGGTACATTTATTCATCAGAGTAAGTATGTTAAGGATATGCTGAAAATGTTTGATCTCACTCAAACCTCAGCGATGAAAACTCTTATAGCACCTCCTTTGGCATTAGACAAGGATCCAACTAGAAAACATGTTAATGTCATTGCCTATAGAGGAATGATAGGCTCCCTGTTGTATCTAACAGCGAGTCGACCTGATATCATGTATTCTACATGTCTGTGTGCACGCTATCAATCAGAACCGAAGGAATCCCATCTGATTGCTGTTAAGCGAATTTTTAGATATCTTAAGGGAACTCCTAATCTCGGTCTTTGGTACCCCAAAGATTCAGGGTTCGATCTAACTATCTATTCAGATAGTGAATTTGCAGGTTGCAAACTTGACAGAAAAAGCACCACTGGCGGATGTCAACTCCCAGGTGTTGTTCTAGTTTCTACCTAATTATTAACACACAATTTATCAAGAACAATCCTTTTATTAATCACATAATCTACAAAAACTCATATCCCTATTTGTTGCATACGACAATCAAGCTCTCTATGTGTGTGTGTTCTCACAATGTTTCTTACCAATCTACGCGTGTGTGACATATGACAAACTAAACTATGACTTTGCTATTTATATGGTCAACATGACCTTAGCAATTTGTCAACACTTTACAACATTTACATTGAACACCCACACACTTTACACAATTTACATTTCAGAGCCTCCTTTTAATCTTGAATACAATTTAGCTCTAACAATCTCCCCCTTTGGATTCAAGATTAAAAAAAATTGACACTAATCTAAAGGTCTTCTTTTCTCAGAAAAATATTCATCAATTAATCTTTCATGACTTTGACATCTTCAAATCTTTGACACTTTGATCAAACTTTGATAGCGTTTTCAGATTAATCTCCCTCTTTTGATTCCTTGACAGTCTTCACCTTTGATTATAACAATGTAATAAGCTCTTCAGAAACATATTCACCTTGACTTTCTTTAATCATTGATTTGACAAAATTTTCTCCCTTTAATCACTTCTTGCTTGACATTGTTGTCCCATTCTTGTACTCTCCCCCTTTGTAACATCTTGCTTGACTTTCGCTTTAAAATGGTTCTGACTTTGAAATCTCTAATTATCTCCCCCTTTCTGACAATATCAACAACTATCTCCCCCGTTCTGATAAGATCAACTCTAATCTGACTTTGAAATCTTGAAATTCTCCCCCTTTTTGATTAGTTATGAGAATCTGAAATATCAAAACATTTCAAGGTCAGTTCTGTGTTTTCTGTGAACTATCTCCCCTAAATAATCAATGTAAGCTCAGTCTTCATGAACAATCTCCCCATGTAGGAAAATATTCAATCTCTCCCAATCTTATCTGATATAAAGATACTTCCGTCAATTCATGAATGTATTCATCCGAATCTTTTAAAATTCAGACAAATTAAGAGTGGTAACCCTGAATCAACGAATGAAACAGTTATAGTGCCTGTAAGTAACACAGGGTTACTTAGTACAACGGATGTACTGTATAAGGAGCTTGAGTAATGTTCACTCCCCAGGACTTCCATTCAATTATCGAAAAACACAAGGTTAATCTATGAACATTCTAACAGAAAAACAAATTTTTTGTGTGTACGTGCTTGTATATGAAAGAATTAAGCACAATGATTACTTTTCATAATAAGGCTCAAAATTATGTAAACCATTGAGACAACAATAGTTGTACACAGACTCAATGTGCATGAGAAAGGGTCGAAGGTGGGGCAACTTTCCTTCTTTTTCAATATTCGAGTCTTCCAAATGAAGATCAAATAGATTATGTCTTGCTTCCCCTTAAAAATGTGAAACATTCCTTTGTTGATAAAAGAATGAGTAGCTGGTGGGGTTATATGCAAGTGTTGGTATGGGCTAAGTGCCTGTTTCAATGTCATTCACGAAGAATTGTGAAACAACAGATAATGTGGTTGCCCGGCTCAGATAAAGTTGGTGCAGAGTTTGATATTCTTTTACTCTGATCTCTCACCTTCTTTCTTTTAAACATTTGAGCTCACTTCTAACCAACCTCTCTTTTACATTTTACCTCAGCGCACACCCACTCTCAATCTTTTGACCCCTCTCCCCTCAATCACTCATAGGATTACTTCTGGGGTAGGAAACACAGGTTAACGTGAATCCATGGAAGTCATTTAAGCACTCACACTGAATCCCATGTATTTATCCTAAAATAGTGTGTTGCTCAAAAATTTATTTTGACAGTTAAGCACAAGAAATCATTATCAGCGAATGTATGCTCATTAAAGATAAGAATGAAATTTGAGCAATTTGAACATTTAAGATCTCTCAAAACTTTGAACATTTATAATCATTCAATTTCATGGTTTTGAGAATCTGACAATGATAAAATCAGATCAAATATCATGAAGAAAAATGAAATGGGGTATCAAAGAACGGAAGTTGTTTATATGAACGAGATATAAACATATTATCAATGAAAGCATATTTAGAATACAAATTACATCTGATCTCAAACAACATTGAATACAACCGGGAGTATTACCATCGAAAGATTTATCCTTTCAGACATAGTAATAACAAAGTCAATGAGAATGTACAGAACCGATGTGTGTATGAATACTTGACAGTATATAGACAAGATAATACACAAGTATTGATCTTTTGAAAACACACGGTCATATAATCATCAAAGTATTCAAGTAAAAATCATTTAAAAGCAGACTTCTCAATTCATGAACACGTTTTAAGAATAGGAAATGGTTTGAACAACTTGAAAGTTGTTCTTCTTTCAAAGTATGGTAGAGTTTAAAAATGTAGAAAAGTATACCTTTAGCATAGAAATTCTCAACTCCCCCTAAAATGAATATCATCTTGTAAGAATCGTTGACAAAAACATCAGATACTCCCCCTCGATATCTGTAAAAAGTCAACTCATTAGAAAATTATGGCAATCAAAGTGTAATAAACATTTCTCTACTCCCCCTTAAAGATTGTCAGGATCGAAATTCTAAACAAGAATTTAAACTAAACACTCATAAACTATGTTAAAGAAGTCGCGGAAAAACAGTTTAACAATAAATCAATGAAACAGTATATGGATCAAATCACAAGTTATATTGAATTAACTCAATGATTACAAACAAAACCTCAATTTGTTGAACAGACTCAACAGACGTTCTATACTTCTCTAAAGAAAGGATTAAAACTAATCTTGAGGTTAATTCTCTCTAAACGTATATGCAAAACTTGTTAATCTATCAAAAACTACTAGACTATATATACAGAACTTATTACAAGATAATTACTAAAGAAATATTGATCTTCAGCATCCATTCCATAATTATCTTCATCATTAACTTCAGCTCCTAGTCTTTCGTTCCAAGTCATCATTATCAACATCATCATCATAAGCAGTATTAATCATCCAGCAGCATTAATCTTCAAGCAGTACTAACTACTAGCAGTACTAACTCTCCAAGCAGTACTAACTATTATTCTAGCAGTACTAACTTTTCAAGTAGTAATAATTCTTTCAAGTAGCAGTATTAATGTATTCAACAGTAGTAATGTAATCAACAGTAGTAATCCTTCAATACAGAGCAACACTAACCAGACTTTGTTCATTTCAGACCCAACAATCTTCCCCTAACTTAACTTTTGAAATCCAGAAGTTAAGTTCTTCAAACTGTGGTCTTCATGATGCTTTCAAAACTCCAGCTCAATTTCCAAGTTTAGGATCCAGACCTAGACTTTGATTGATAGTTCTTCTGATCACAATTCTGGCCATTTCTGAACCTTTGGGACAGACCAGCTTTGCTCTCAACATCCCTTGCAGCTTTGCTTTGCTGTGGTCATATACCTTATCCACTAAGTAGTATTCATGATAACTCTTATCAATGGTTATCACAAAGACTCCACAATTTTCAAACAACATCCAATTATCTATTCTTTTAAATCCATTCTCAAGAAGCAAGTCTTTGATAACATACTGCACTCTTTCAGGATCAAACATCATGCACAAGTACTCCATGGCCATCTTTCTAATGCTCATCCCTGCTCCTTTCAGTAAATCCCCATACAAGTTCAAACCAACCTTGTACATTTCTTCCAAATCCACCCTGTTACAGCTTCTATTATTTTACCCCATGTAGCATACACTTCATAATGATCACCCATTCTCTTTATTCTGAAATACTCTATCCTTTTATCCACTAGTGTATCCCAATGGATAATCTCTGGATCTTCCACAGAGATGGGATCAACTTTCACCGGTTCTTCATCTGTTATTGTCATGTACAACTCAAACTATTCCTCAGGTTGTCTTGGTTGTTCTGATTGTTGACTTGTTGGCTCTTGATTCTGCTCTTACTCTGCTGAAGGTGCAACAATATGTTCTGATGGTTCTGCTTCTGTTCTTTCACTTTCCTTCTCCTTCTCAAATTCTTCAATTCTTGGCATCTTTGCCTGTTTCTTGGTAGCAATAGACTTCATTCTTTTTATAGCTCCAATTTTCTGTGCTAGAGACTCTTCCTTCTTGACTTCAGTCTTTTCTTTTGTAGGAGTGCCTTCTTCACTGTCAGAGAAGGGCTGTTTAATATTCAGATCATGTCTCTCTTTCAATTTTCGTTCAACCTCAACCCTCTGACTAAAGTCTCCTTGAAGCTTGGCCATCTCCTTCTTGTACAACTCCTCTATTCTGCTGAAGGACATGTTAGTAAACATTCCTTCAGGGACTCCAATGGACCCTTTTAGGAAGTTTATCATCTTTCTCCTTTCCTGTGCAGCCAGAAAGGTCTTAGAAGGTTGTCTTGTCTTTGATGGCTGCCTTTGCCTAGAAGCTCTCATGGTAACTTTCTTAGCAGCAAGCTTTAAACTCTTCTGATATTCTTCATTTAGCTTTATAGACAAATCAAAGGCAATCTGTCTCTCTTTAGCTGTTTGGATCTCTTCCTCGTTTTCAATCTCTTCTTGCCTCCTCTTAGCTATCTCTTCATCCAGTTCTATTTGTGAGGATTTCTTTGATGGTTTCACAGGTTCAACCACTTTTTCTTTCCCTTTCCTTTTGGCCTCTGCCTCACTGACCTCTTTCCTTTTCTTGTCTGATCCACCTTCTTTGATCACCACTCCCTTAGCCTTTTGAGTGGCCTTGGGAGTGTCAGTCTTTTCCCTCACCAGAGTCTCTGCAATTTCTATTTCCTCTACAGACAAACCAGTTTCTGCTGCTACCTTCTCTGTTTCTACTGCTGGTTCTACAGTTTCTGTTGCTGACTCAGTTACTGCTGTGTTAGACTATAATTGTATTCAAGATTAAATGAGGGTCATTGTTGCAATTAGTGTTTGGATGTGTGTTGTAATGAGCTTAGAAGGTTTGACCTTGCTTGGTCATGTTGACCTATATATAAGCAAGTCCTTGTATTATTTCTAGTAGACGTGCAAGAGAGTAAGTGTGTGAAAGTGAAGGTGTAACATTGGTGGTAGTTGAGAGAGAGTAAGAACACACACAAAGAACATACACATACGTGAGATCTGTGACTAGATGTTAGATCTGTGATTAATTGTAATTCATGAGATTGATCTAATAAAAGTGTTTGTGTCAATCTAAATGTGTTAATGCTAGTAATCACTGGGCCACAATTGGTATCAGAGCCAAATCTGTTTGAAAATCAAGAAAATGTTTTGAGTCGATACTGTTCACGTTACTGTTCACGAAGTGTAAATCGATTTTGAGTTTCAGTGGAAATTTTGAGTTGAAATCGATTAGGTTATGTTCGTTTTGTGAAATCGATCGAGTCAGTATCTTTTAATTCTTGAAATGCATGTGATTTGATCATTAATTTTGAAGATTTGGTGTTTTTCAAGTTCACGAGTTTCACGCACTGTTCTTGAATCAATTTGTTGAGTTTTGTGTTTTTAATCGAAATTACTTGTTAGCATTGTGTTCGAAATGTGTTGGTGAGTAAATTGTCAAATTTTCAGATCGAAATTCGAGGTCTAGATAAGTTTTTGGTACAAATTTGTTTGTTTTAGAGGTTTGCATTTCATTCATTAAGGTTTGCGTTTGATTCATCCAGGTTTGTGTTCCATTCATCTGAGATTTATGCATGTTCATCCTGGTTTGTGCTTATCTGAACTTTGCGTGTTCTACTTGAATTGCAAAGTGTGGTTTCAATTGTTTCAGTTTCTTTTGCGTATCATTCCACAAACGCAAAGTGTTGTTTGCGTTTCACTCACTGAGAATATTTCACAAGATTTGCGATTCACAGCACAAACGCAAAGTGGCATTTGCGTTCCACACTACACACGCAAAGTGGCGTTTGCGCTTCTAAGCACACACGCAAAGTAGAGTTCGCGCTTCACAGTACACACGCAAACTAAGGTTTGCGGTTCACACCACAAACGCAAAGTAGTGTTTGCGTTTCTCAGCACAAACGCAGAGTGGCGTTTGCGCTTCACTCTGCAAGCGCAAAGCTAAGGTTTGCGTTCCTTAGCACAAACGCAAAGTGTTGGTTTGCGCTCTTCACTACAAACGCAAAGCTAAGGTTTGCGTTCCTTGCTACAAACGCGAAGTGTAGTTTGCGTCTCACACTATTCACACGTTTTTGCGTTTCACACTGAGTTGTACTTAAAAAAAAAATTCTGAGAAATTTTCAAAACTGTAATATGGCCTTTTATAGTGAAAATTTTTTCTCTAGGGGCGCTGCCCCTCGACCCCGCGCTAAGTCTGCGCAGGGGGACAAAAGTTCTTTGAGTAATCAAAATCTCTGAAATTTTTTTTAAGTTTTCTTGATTTGATTGGATTTAAAGATCTTTACTAGCTAATATTTTTCATCTTATGTAGGTACATACATTCTTCAACCATGGCAAATGAATTTCTTTCTATGGGATCTCATCTGAAGCCTTCGGTCTTGTCTGTCAGAGATTATTCACAATGGAAGAAAAGAATGATTCAGTTCTTAAATCTAAAGAACAGAGATTATATGACATCTATCATAGATGGTCCGGGAAATCCACAATTGTTTGTACCTGGACAAGCAGCCACAACTACATCTCCAACTATCCCAGATCGATATGTGTCAAAACCATATCAATTCTTTACTGATGTGGAAAAGGCAAGATACAAGCTACATGATGAGGCTCTTATCTATCTCACTATGGCAATCCCTAATGATATCTACAATCGAGTAGATAGTAGGGAATCTGCAAAAGAGTTATGGGATGAATTGGAAAACAGTTTCAAGGATCAAAGAAGTCAATTTAGACAAAGCTGAATCAGAGTATAAATGCATATGAAGGCTTTCATGCGAAAGAAGGAGAGACTTTGTTGGAAACATACAATCGCTTCAATGTGATATTGAATGCTCTAAGGAGAAATGGAATGAACAAGTCAGAATCAGAGATCAATTATAAGTTCATCAAGAACTTGAACCCATAATAGAAAAGTTATGCTATCAACATTCATATGACTAAGGACATGGCAAAAGAAGACGTCAATGATATCTTCACAACTTTATCTCCGCATGAGGATAAGTAAAGCAGCTTGGTACTGAAAGGAAGATGGTCAAAGATTCTCTAGCCTTAATGTCTGAACGTAAGAAAGGGTCAAGTTTCAAGTCCAGTTCTTCTTACAAGACAAAGTCAAGGAAATCCAGAGCTCTCCTCACTGAGGTTAATGATTCAAGCACTGATAAGTCTTCTACTAAAAGTGAAGAAAATTCAGATGAGGATATGCAACGATTCGCTGAAAATCTGGCTCTTCTCACAAAGCAGTTTAAAAGCTTTGGAAAGAACAAGTACAAGCCGAAATATGAGAGTTACAAGAAAGACAAGTTCAAACCGAGATCTGAAAAGAAGTATGAGAAAAGAGGAGAGAACAGAGATGAAAAGCGAGAAGAGAAACGAGAAGAGAAGAGAGAAGGAAAGAAAGAAGAGACTGAGCCGAAATATGGAAGATGTTATAACTGTGGAAAACCAGGTCATTTTTCCAAGGATTGCAAGTTCAAGCGTACAAAGAATTCGGAATATTATGCTCGGAAAACATTGTTAGCAAAGAAGGTGGAAGATGGTCAAAAATTAATGGCGGAAGAAGGGAATTGGCTCTACAAGAGTTCTGATGATGAATCTGCACACTTTACTCAGGTGTGTATGATGGCCAAAGTAGATGAGGACATTGGATCATCTTCTGATCATTCCGACTGTGGTTCCGAGGTACGTATTCAATCCTTAAAGGCTCAAGTTAAATTCATGAAAGAAGAGTTTAAAACTTTAAAAGGAAAACTTAGTCATGAAAGACAAACAATGTTGAATTTTCGTGATTAAAATTCAATGTTGAAAGATGTTGTTAAGGAAAAAGAATCTGAGAAAGATTGTTTGAAAAAGGACAAAGATGTGTTAAATTCAAAAATATCTGAGCTTGAAAGAGATCTTGTAAACCTAAATGCTGAAAAAGGTGATTTTCAACTAAAATTTGAAGCGTGTTTTCAAGAAAGAAACGAGGCATATTGCAAAATCAAGCAACTGGAGGATTTAAATCTGAAAAGAGGACAGATTGAGCAAACATTAAATCTTTTAACAAACAAAATCCAAGATGTTAGATTTTATAATGTTAAAAAAGGTTTAGGTTTTGAACCAAATACTGTTTTGAAAAGAGCACCAGAAAATTTGTATAATTTTGATAAAATGGGCTCTATTTCTACAAAACCTGATATTCATGATACTTTTGTAAAAGGTAAAAGTGTGAATGATGATGAAACTTCATCTTGTGCTGATTCCATTTCAAGTTTAAAATCTGTTGGTTTTGCTTATAAAGATTTAAATGAAAGTTACAAAACAAGAAAGATAGAATTTAGTGAATTTACGTCTCTATTTTCTCCTTGTTTACCAACAGAATCAGCCAAGATTGATGAAAATAATACTGAATCTCAGTGTCAGTTTGATGAATCTGATTTAGAAACTGATGTTGAGAATCAAGTGTTATTATCTGATTTATTCACGTCTAATTCATCAAATGGATCAAAAGATGAAAATATCATGAATCAAAACCTTAATTCTGATTTTTCAAAAATTATGACTGAGGAGATCTTTACAGAAATGATGAATGCTTCAGATCCTGTTCCTATTATAGAAAAGATGGAATCAAACTCTGAGGTGAATCAAGCATCTAATTTTGAGAAGCAAATCACAGATCTTCAAAAGACAATTGAAGAGTTAGAAGATGAGAATGTTGATCTCAAATTCAAACTTGACAAGTCTTTTGAAGAAAACAAAGAACTCTCTAGAGAGTTAAATATTTTAAAAAATGATTTGTTTCAACAAAATTTAAAGGAGAAAAAGATGTTTGACTCTAAAAACTGGAATGTTCATTCTAATCCAGAGTTTGATACTGTTAATTCTAAAACTTCAGTTGTTTATACTACTACTCCTGAATATCCTCCGAGTATTTTTGAGAAAGGAGAAGCTTCTTGTACTTCAAAGCCAAAATCATTTTCTTCAAAGAAAACTAACAAGATTATGTTTCCTGTTTCAGATGTAAAAAGGCAAAATGGTAAAGGAGAAAGGATGAAGAATGTGAAGGAAAATAAAGTTTCTAAAAATAAATGTAATATCAGTGATAGTGGTAGTTTGATGTGTAAAAATTCAAACGTTTCCAAATGTCAAAATTGTATGAATGATTGTACTTCATTGGATAAATCTAAGCTTTTGACATTTGCACGTAAGAATTTTATCTGCAAACACCGTCATGATAATGCTTTTATTATTCCTTCCATTCATCCTAAATCTAAAGTTGCCAGAAAAACATCTCATGTCAAATCAGCTTTAAATTCCTTAACTCATCAGGCTAAAAAATTTCATGATAAAATTGATCATTTTTCGAAAAAGAAAACATTTCATGAGCTTAATGTTAAAATGGTATGGAAATGGGTACCTAAGCCTCGCTATGAGTGGCGAATTAAGGCTAAGGTAGATGATGTTGATAAGTTGCGAAAAGCTAACAAGGAAGGACCCATCTGGATATGGGTACCTAAACAGAAATGAGTTGTTCTTTTTGCAGGCCTCACATACATGGTATATAGATTCAGGATGCTCGCGTCATATGACAGGATTTAAGCATCTACTTCACAATTATGTTGAGGAATCTGCCGGTACTGTAAGTTATGCTAATTCTGAGGTTACAGGATACATTCGAGGACACGGATCGTTAACAAATGGCACCGTGACAATCAAAAGAGTACTATACGTGGAAGGACTTGATCATAATCTTTTCAGTACAAGTCAATTCTGCGATAGTCAATTTCAAGTTCGGTTTACTGATAAATGCTGTTATATTGAAGATAAAGATGGTCGTGCAGTTTTTAAAGCCAAGCGGAATGCAAATCTTTATTCTGTGAATTTTCCAACACTTTCTGCATCAAGACCTGTTTGTCTGATTGCAAAAGCTTCACGAGCTGAAAGTTAGATATGGCATCGGCGTCTGTCTCATCAAAACTTTGATGCGATTAATCAGTTGGCGAGACAAGGCATTGTCAAAGGTTTACCAGAACTAAGGTTTGAGAAGAATTCTCTTTGTCCCGCTTGTGAAATGGGAAAGATGAAGTGAACATCTCATAAAGCAAAGACAGAATTCTCATCTTCAACACCTCTTGAATTGATACATATGGACCTTTGCGGCCCGATGAGGACTCGGTCTATCAATGGTAAGAAATATATTTTGGTCATGATAGATGAGTACTCCAGATATACTTGGCTGGAATTTTTAAGGAACAAATCAGATGCAGCAGAGCTGATCATTGAGTTTTTAAAGAAGATCCAGGTTCGACTACAATTGCCGGTTATATCTTTGAGAAGTGACAATGGCACGGAATTCATGAATGAAAAGCTTCAGAGTTATCTCATATCTGTTGGGATCTCTCACAACTTTTCTGCTGCCTACACTCGTCAACAAAACGGAGTAGTTGAAAGGAAGAATCGAACACTGGTGGAAGCTGCAAGGACAATGTTAGCCTATTCCGAATTGCCAATGTTTCTGTGGGATGAAGCTGTAGCCACTGCGTGTTTCACACAAAACCGCACGATTGTCATCAAAAGACATAAAAAGACAGCATATGAACTTATTAATAGTCGAAAACCGAATATTAAATTTTTTCGTACTTTTGGTTGCAGGTGTTATATTCTCAATGATCGAGACAATCTTGGTAAATTTGACAAGAAGGCTGACGAAGGTTATTTCATTGGTTATTCGTTAACGTCTAAGGCCTATCGGATCTACAATAGACGAACCAAGACGATCATGGAGAGCATTAATGTGTCATTCGACGAATCATCAACGTTGACTTCTGACCACAACAGTTCAGAACTCAAGCTTAAACAGAAAGTTTCTATTCAAGATGGAATAGAACCTGAAGTCAAACAAAATAAGTCTTCTAATTCAAATAAAATTACAGCTGAATTAGACTTATTATTTTTTGATGCTTTTCTGGATATATGTGCAGATTTTGAAAAATCAAACATATCCACATCAACTTCAGAGGTTCCAATTATAGTCGCAGATATTTCAGGACCTTCTGAAAATGTCACAATATCAACCACATCAGGTACATCTACACATATACATTCTGAATATACTAATGTTGATTCTGTGCATGCAGATCCAAATTCTGCAACAGAAGTTCCGAGTGATTCTTCTATTGCTCCAGAAATATTTACTTCAGAAGAGGTTGTACAAGATGTCCCGAGCACATCTGGGGTTGATAAAGACTTACCTGCAGTATATGATGAATATGAGGAAAATAATACTCAAGCTGAATATCATCCGATTCCAAGTACAATAAAATGGACAAGAAATCACCCACTTCATAATATCATTGGTGATGCACAGTCTGGTATACAAACGCGTGCAGCATCGGCTAATTTTTGTCTATGTTCAAGTTTTTTAAGTCCTCTCGAGCCGACGAAATCTTCAGAAGCCTTGCGCGATCCAGATTGGATACTGGCGATGCAAGATGAACTTCTACAATTTGAGAGGAACAAAGTTTGGCGACTTATACCACTTCCAAAAGGAAAATCTGTTATTGGAACAAAGTGGGTTTTCAGAAATAAGAGAGATGAATCTGGAGTTGTAGTTCGAAACAAAGCTCGCCTTGTTGCAAAGGGTTATTGTCAACAGGAGGGGATTGATTATGAAGAAACATTTGTTCATGTGGCACGACTGGAAGCGATACGAATCTTCTTATCCTATGCAGCGCATAAAAATTTTACGGTCTTCCAAATGGACGTAAAATCAACATTCTTAAATGGGATATTGTATGAAGAAGTATATGTTGCTCAACCAGAAGGATTCGTTGATCCAAAGAACCCTGATCATGTCTATGTCTTAGACAAAGCCTTGTATGGACTCAAACAGGCACCAAGAGCTTGGTACGAAACTCTAACTCAATTTTTACTCGCTTCAGGATTCAAGAAAGGTACAATTGATACTACTCTCTTTCTAAAAAAGCAAGGTGATGATATGATTCTGATTCAGATTTATGTAGATGACATAATTTTCGGTTCTACAAATCCAAAATTTTGTAAAAAATTTTCAAGAATCATGGAATCTCGTTTTGAACTGTCAGAAATAGTAATAGTAAGAGCAATATTAACTGAACTAGAAGTACTAAGTATCCAATTCAACAATGTAATCTAAAACACTTAAACACACATAGTTAGCAGCAGCATGCACAATACAATATGAGAAAGTAAGCAAGAAGGAATCTATACACATAGTACACATCTTCAAAATACATCTTACCTTTTGAAACCATACCTTTTCCACTTATCTTACCTTCTGTTGGATTGTCACCAAAAGCAACACGTCCTCCATCAAACTTTTTGAAAATTTGAAGGCAGGCCATGTTACCTGTCATGTGCCTAGAGCAACCACTATCTACATGCCAAATGCTCTTCTTCTTGAGCTGTTGGTTGCCCTGCACATAAGATAAAACAGTTAGTTTTTAGAGGGAACCCAAGCCAAAGTGGTCTTAGGTTGCCCTTTCTCATCAACATATTCATAATCAGTAATCTTAGTCTGGATGAGATGATCAGAGTTAGGAATCTCATGGCTGGAATACTTTGTCAAAATTATAAGCTTGGCAGTATTAACACCGGTAGCAGCACTATCCTTGTTAGCAGTACTAACTTGATTAGCAGTATTAACTTGGTTAGCAGTACTAACTTGGTCAGCAGTAGTATTGCTATCAGCAGTATTATTTCTGTTAGCAGTACTATTTGAAGTAGCAGTACTAACAGGTTTCTTGACTTTTGGAACCCAAATCCTGACAAAGTTGTTTGCTTTCTTATTCTGTGAGTTACTCCTTGATTTGCTTGGAGCATTTTCTTTTGCTTTAACAAACTTATTCTGAATATGAGATTTTGCAGTACCAGTTTTCACTGGTGCTGTTCTCACATTCTCAGCCATGTGGTCCTTGATCTTCTTGATTACTTCCTATAACTAACAGAATTTTGATGTTGTCTTTGAAAAGTAAATCTTTGGTTAATAGGATTGAAATAACAGTGTTTGGCTAGATGATTCAACTTGCCACAAATAAAACAAGGCTTTGGTCTATTGATTTTGCTTAGATCAATTCCATGTTTTTGAGCCCACTGATTATTTATGTTTCTCTGATTTCCCCTTATTTTATCATGTTGATGGGGCTTGTTCTGTTGACAAGTACAGGGATTTACAACAGTAGTTTGCATATAATGATTTCTCTGTACCTTTTCCTTTCCTTTCCTAGAGGTCTCAGCTTTCTCACTCTTACCATTATCTTTCTCTGTCTTGGACATCTCCACTTTCTCACTCTTGACAAATGGTTTACCCCCCCCCCCTCTCATTTGTAAGAATGAGGTTTTCTAAGGGAGTATCTTTATGGTATTCTTTATTCTTACCCTCAGTATTCTCTTCTTCAGACTCTGTCTCAACCACTACAGTATCTAGTGGATCTACTTCAGTGGCTCCTTCAGGTAATTCCTTCTTATCTTGTCTTTCTAAGAGGTCTGAGGTGGGTGGAATATAATTGTTATTGTAAGGTGGAGGGGTGTTGTTGTAGCCTATACCTCTCCTTAGTTTGTCATGAACTTGAGTTTTGACTAAACTGTCTATTGCTTTAGAAGCATTGGAAAATTTTTCAATGTCTAATTTTGCCTTCTCAAATTCACTCCTTACTTTCTCACATTCCTCTCTAGACTTTTCTAGCTTAAACACTAACTCTTTCTTCTCCCACTTCCAATAGTTGTGATCATATGAATGTTGAAGTTCATTGGCCTGGTATGACTTAATTTGTTCTTCAAAATTCTCAATGATCAAACTATACTCTCTTTTATCTTTCTCCAACCTTTTAAGGTCATCACACATGCTCTGATTGTGATCCCTGTACTTTTTAACATTTTCAATACATGCTTTAGAGCAAAGTTTGGATTTTACCTCAGTGGGGATTGCTGTGCTTGAAGACTCTCCGTCCATGATGATTATTGATTTATGAGTTCCTTTGCTCTGATACCACTTGTTAGGATCGAAATTCTAAACAAGAATTTAAACTAAACACTCAGAAACTATGTTAAAAAAGTCGCGGAAAAACACTTTAACAATAAATCAATGAAACAGTATATGGAGCAAATCACAAGTTATATTGAATTAACTTAAAGATTACAAACAAAATCTCAATCTGTTGAACAGATTCAACAGACGTTCTATACTCCTCTAAAGAAAGGATTAAAACTAATCTTGAGGTTAATTCTCTCTAAACGTATATGCAAAACTTGTTAATCTATCAAAAACTACTAGACTATATATATAGAACTGATTACAAGATAATTACTAAAGAAATATTGATCTTCAGCATCCATTCCATAATTATCTTCATCATTAACTTCAACTCCTAGTCTTTCATTCCAAGTCATCATTATCAACATCATCATCATAAGCAGTATTAATCATCCAGCAGCATTAATCTTCAAGCAGTACTAACTACTAGCAGTACTAACTCTCCAAGCAGTACTAACTATTATTCTAGCATTACTAACTTTTCAAGCAGTAGTAATTCTTTCAAGTAGCAGTATTAATGTATTCAGCAGTAGTAATGTAATCAACAGTAGTAATCCTTCAATATAGAGCAGCACTAACCAGACTTAGTTCATTTCAGACCCAACAAAGAAATAACAAATAAATTTTCCTAAACTCCCCCTCAAATCAACAGTAAAAACTTCTTTGAAAGATGTTATCTAATCAGTATCCTTTAGAAGAAAAAACAGTTGAGAGCGGGTTCTAAACTGAGATATTTAGGAGCCATAGTCACTAGAAATAACCTGCAAAATAAAAATTTTGGTAATCATTATAGAGATGATTCCGCCTTAGTCAGTAAAGAATGAATAATAGCAACTATTCATGATTTCCAAAAACACATGCAATATAAACAAAGACTAAGATACACTCCCCCTCAGATCATGGACTATCCTTCAAACAGACATATTCAACATACCTAATTTGCTGATTAAGAATTTGAATCGTTTTTCATCTAACGGTTTAGTGAACAGATCAGCTAATTGGTAGTCGGTTTGAACAAAATGCATTTCGATGTCACCCTTTTCCACATGATCTTTGATAAAATTATAGCGTACATCAATATGTTTTGTCTTCGAGTGTTGAAATGGATTTGCGGTTATTACAATAGTGTTGTTAGAGTCACAATAAAAGGAAACACGCTTGTATGAATATCCAAAATCCTTCAACTGAGTCTTCATCCAGAGGACTTGTGAACAGCAGCTAGTCGCAACTACGTATTCTGCTTCAACAGTGGATGTAGAAACACAGTTTTGTTTCTTGGATGTCCAGCTAACCAGTTTATCTCCCAAAAATTGGCATGCACCAAAAGTGCTCTTTCTATACAGTTTGCAACCAGCATGATCAGCATCAGTATATGTAGTTAATTCAAAACTAGAATCCTTAGGATACCAAAGGCCTAACCCGGGAGTGCCTTTGAGGTATCTAAGTATTCTTTTAACAGCGATCAGGTGAGATTCCTTAGGATTTGCTTGATATCTAGCACAGAAGCATGTAGCAAACATTATATCAGGTCTGCTAGATGTTAGATACAGTAATGATCCAATCATACTTCAGTACACTTTCTGATCAACATATTTTACGGACAAATCTGCATCTAAAAGTGTTCCTGTAGCCATAGGCATTTTCATTACTGAACTATCAGTCATGTTGAACTTTTTCAAATGTCCCGAATATACTTCAATTGGTTTATGAAAATGCCTTCGGGTGACTGTTTGACTTGAAGTCCGAGAAAAAATGTTAACTCACCCATCATTGACATTTCAAACCGAGACTCCATGATTTTAGAAAAGTTCTTGCAAAATTTTGGATTAGTAGACCCAAATATAATATCGTCCACATAAATTTGTATTAGTATTAAATCCTCACCTTTCTTTTTAAGGAACAGGGTTGTATCAATTGTACCCTTTTTGAAACCTGAAGCGAGTAGGAACTGAGTAAGAGTGTCATACCAAGCTCGTGGTGCCTGTTTTAAACCATAAAGAGCTTTGTCTAGGACGTAGACATGATCAGGGTGATTCGGATCAATGAAACCTTCAGGTTGAGCCACGTAGACTTCCTCATGCATAATACCATTAAGGAATGCTGACTTTACGTCCATTTGGTAGACAGTAAAGTTCTTATGTGTCGCATAGGATAAGAATATTCTGATGGCTTCGATCCGGGCAACAGGTGCAAACGTTTCGTCGTAGTCTATGCCTTCCTATTGGCAGTAACCCTTTGCTACCAGGCGACATTGTTCCTTACTCCAACTCCAGCATCATCCCTTCGGTTCCTTAAAACCGACTTTGTGCCTATCACAGATTTACCTTTCGGTAGTGGGATCAATCGAAATACCTTATTCCTTTCAAATTGTAGAATCTCTTCTTGCATTGCTAGAATCCAGTCGGGATCACGTAGAGCTTCAGAGACCATTTTTGGCTCTAAGGAACTAAGGAAACTTGAGTATAAACAGAAGTTAGCTGATGTTGCATGCGTTTTAACACCACTGTGTACGTCTCCGATAATATTGTGCAGGGGGTGATATTTCGTCCAACGTGTTGTGCTTGGAAGCGATTGAACAGATACTTACGTATTGTGCTCATTATATTCATCAAAAACAGCAGGTACAACCTCATATGTTGATGGAACATCTTGTTCAGGTGTTTCTGATACAGGTAATTCTGGAGCGACAGAGGAAGTGCTCGGGACTTCTCGTCCAGAATTTATATCTGCAGAAGCAGACTCAGTATTAGTATTGTCAGAAACAATCGGTGTAGATATACCTTAAGAGGTTGTATTGGTGACTGGTTCAGAAGGTACATATATGTCTTCAGTAATTACTGGGACCTCTAACGTTGATGCGGACGCGCCTGATTTGTCAAAATCTGCACGAATGTCCATAAAAGCATCAAGAAATAATAAATCTAACTCAGATGTAACAGTTGATGAGTTAGGAAACTTAGTCTGTGTAGAATCGGGTTCTATTCTGCTTTGAACAGAAGCCTTTTCCTTAAGCATGAGTTATGAACTGTTTTGTTCAAAAGTCAATGTAGTATTTTCATCAAATGACATCACACTTTCCATGATACACTTGGTACGTCTGTTGTACACACGATAGGCTTTAGATGTGAGCGAATATCCAATAAAGTAGTCTTCGTCAGCTTTCTTGTCAAACTTCCCAAGGTTATCATGGTCATTCAGTATGTAGCATCTGCAATCAAAGACACGTAAAAATTTAATGTTCGGTTTTCATTTATTAATCAATTCATACGCTGTTTTATTAAATCTTTTAACCACAATCGTCCGGTATTGAGTAAAACAGGTGGTTGTAACGGCTTCAGCCCAATGATACATTGGTAGACCAGAATATGCCAACATTGTCCATGCAGCTTCGACCAAAGTTCGATTCTTCCTTTCAACCACGCCATTTTTTTGTGGAGTGTAGGCAGCAGAGAAGTTGTGAGAAATCCCAACAGATGTGAGATAACTTTGAAGAGTATCGTTTTTGAACTCTGTGTCGTTGTCACTACGCAAAGACTTAATCGGCAGTTGAAGGCGAACTTGGATTTTCTTGATGAAGGCAATGATCAGATCTGGTGCATCAGATTTGTTTCGCATAAATTCCAACCAAGTATATCTTGAATACTCGTCTATCATCACAAGAATGTACTTTTTACCATTAATAAACTGAGTACGCATAGGGCCACAAAGGTCCATATGAATTAATTCCAGAGGTGTTGAGCAAGAAGATTCAGTCTTTGATTTGTGTGAACTTCTTTTCATCTTCCCCATTTCACATGCGGGACAAGATGAATCTTTCTCAAACCTCATATCAGGTAGACCTTTCACAATTCCTTGTCTCGCTAATTTATCAATAGCCTTGAAGTTCTGATGAGACAAGTGTCGATGCCACATCCAACTTTGAGCTTTCGATGCTTTTGCAAGTAAGCATACAGGACGTGTAGCCGAAAGTGTTGGAAAGTTTACCGCATAAAGATTACCATAGCTTTTAGCTCGAAAAATCTCAAAACCATCTGGATCTTCAATAAAACAGTTAATGATTGTAAACCGAACTTGATAATTACTATCGCATAAATGACTAGTGCTAAACAAATTATGATCAAGTCATTCCATGTATAGTACTTTCTTGATGGTTACAGTGTCATTCTTCAGTGAACCGTATCCTCTGATGAATCCTTGAAGCTCAGAATTTGCAAAGTTGATCGTTCCTGTAGGTTTTCAACATAATTGTGCAATAAATTCTTATATCCTGTCATATGTCTAGAGCATCCAAAGTCAACGAACCACAAATGACAGTCCTGCAAAAAGAACATATCACTTCTTTTTAGGTACCCATATCCAGATGGGTCCTTTTTTGTTAGCATCACGCAGTTTCTTAAAATCATCAACTTTAGCCTTGACTCTTCATTCATACATAGGCTTTGGTACCCATTTCCAGACCATTTTAATATTAAGATCATGAAACTGCTTTTCTTTAGAAGATTAGCCGACTTAGCTTGAAACACTTTAATGTGTTGTGTTGAGGACTTGGGTATTGTTTTAGCTTTAAAAACACTTTTAACAGCTTTGGCTTGGGAGGAATGGAGTACAGTGAAAAAGCATTGTCACCACAGTGTTTGCATATTAAGTTCTTACGAGCAAATGTCAACATCATTGATTTATCAAAAGAAGTACATTTATTCAAACAATCTTGACATTTATTTTTGTTTCAACGTTTACAAGACAAATCAACACTATTAGTAACAGTACAATCATTTTCAACAAGATCTTTACAAACTATCTTGCCACTATCTTTCTTTCTCCATTCTCCTTTACCACCACCTTTACTCAGATCTAAAACATGAAAGGAAACTTTATTAGTTTTCTTATTCAAGGATGAACTCTTTTTCAAAATTCCTGAAGTCTTGCCTTTTTCATAAATGCTCGGTAAATATTCAGGACATTCAGAGTAAACAACTGTAGATTTTATTGAAGTCTCAAACACTGGATTTGATCTAACATTCCATTTTTTATCATCAAACATCTTTTTATCATTCAAATTCTTTTTAAACAAATCAGTTTTCAAATCATTTAGCTCTTTAGAAAGCTCTTTGTTATCTTCAAAAGATTTATCTAATTTAAATCTAAGATCACAATTCTCATCTTCTAACTCCTCAAGAGCCTTTTGTAAACCTTTGATTTGTTTTTCAAAATATGATGTTTGATCAGTCACAGAGTTGGATTCAAGCTTCTTTAAAATTGGGACAGGATCTGAGGAATTAGTTATGTCACCAAAAATCTCCTCAGTCATTTTGTTAACAAACTCTTTTTGAATGCTAGAATTCATGACATTTGAATTCTCTTCCATCTTAACTTCACTTGAAGATTCAGAAGTAATGGATTCAGATATATGAGTCTAAGTACCAATATCAGTGTCCGAATCATACTCGTCGTACTGACATTCAGTCTCAGGAATAATTTTTTCTTCATTGGCTGATTCAGTTGAAGATGGTGTAGAAAACAACGATTCAAACTCAACAAATTCAAGTTTTCTGTTCTTATAGCTCTTGTTTAAATGATTGTATTTAAATCCAACTGATTTAAAACTATTTGTGAATCAACACAACTCGATGTATCATCATCCATCACCTCTTTACTTTTGGATGAAGTGTCAGCTTTAGGAGTTTCAGCTTTAACGAAAGTATCATGAATATCAGGGGTTTTCGTTGATTTCGAGCCCCATTTATCAAAATTATACAAGTTTTCAGGGGCTTTCTTCAAAACATCATTTTCAGATAAACCTAATCCCGTTTTAGCATTATAAAATCTGACGTCTTGGAGTTTGTTTGTCAACAAGTTTAATGTCTGCTCAGTTGGTCCTCTTTTCAGATTAAGGTCTTCCAGTTGTTTAACCTTATAATAAGCTTCATTTCTTTCATTAAAACAAGCTTCAAATTTAATTTTGAATTCACCTTTTTCAGAATTTAAATTAACTAAGTCTCTCTCAAGTTCCGAAATCTTCGTTTTTAAGGTTTCTTTTTCTTTCTATAAAGCATCTTTTTCAAATTCCTTGTCCTCAACGACAACTTTCAATAATGCGTTCTCATCACGAAAACTCATCATTGTTTGTCGTTCATAGCTAATTTTTCTCTTTAACGTCTCTAACTCTTTTTCCATATTCTGGATTTGTGCCATTAGAGATTCAACAAGTTACAGAGTTTTCAAAGTTAGTACTTACCTCGGAGTCACTATCAGACTGTTCAGAGGAGGCTTCAGCATTGTCATCCACAGTTGCCATCATGCAAACTTGTGTGAAGTGAGCTGACTCATCATCTGAACTTTGGTAGAGTCGGTTCTCCTCTTCTGCCATCAATGTTGTCCCCTTTTCTTGCTTCTTTGCAAGCAGTGACTTCTTAGCATAATACTCAGAGTTCTTCACTCTCTTGAACTTGCAATGTTTTGAGAAGTGGTCGACTTTGCCGCAGTTAAAGCATCGACCAGACTTAAGATCTATCTTATCCTCTTTCTTCTCTTCCTTCTTCTCTTCTCTCTTCTCTTCTCTCTTTCCAAATCTGGGTTTGTATTTATCTGACCTTTCCTTCTTATACCCTTCATATTTTGGCTTTGAATAATACTTTTTCTTTCCAAAACTCTTGTGAAACTGTTTAGTGATGAATGCAAGGTTGTCAGAAAATCTCTGGATATCATCATCAGAGTGTACTTCAACTTCATCAGCTGATAACTCAGAACTGGACTGGGTTAGTTCAGTGAGAAAAGATTTTGACTTCTTAAGCTTTGACTTAGATGAAGAAACAAACTGAGAACTAGAACCCTTCTTTCTTTGAGCCAACAGAGCTAGCGAATCTTTGACTATCTTCTTCTCTTCATTCAGTAATTTCACTTCATCCTCATGTTGGGATAGAGTTGAGAAGATGTCATTCACATCCTCCTGGTCCATGTTATTTGTCATCTGGAGGTTGATTGCATAGCTTTTCCATTCCGGGTTCAAGTTATTGATGAATTTGTAGTTTATCTCTGATATCGACCTGTTCATCCCGTTCCTCCTCAAGTCATTCAAGATCACGTTGAATCAGTTGTACGTGTCTATTAGTGCTTCTCCCTCCTTAGCATGAAATCCTTCATAAGAATTTATGCTCTAGTTCAGTTTAGGTTGGATGGACCTCTTTGTTCCCTGAAACTGCCACTCAAGTTCATCCCACATTGCTTTAGCAGAATCACGACTATCTACCTGATTGTAGATGTCATTTGGGATTGCCATGGTTAAGTATATGAGGGCTTCCTCATCTATCTTGGCTAGTTCCTTTTCTCTCTCGCTGTAATACTGATAAGGTTTTGGCACAAATCGCACTGGTATTTCAGGAGATCTTTCAATTGCAGCTTGGCCCGGAACAGCTACTACAGCAACCACTGGTCCATCAATTATTGATTTCATGTAATCTCTGTTCTTGTGATTTAGGAACTGACTCATCCGCTTCTTCCATTGAGCGTACTCTCCAGTAGACAACACCGGAGGCTTTGATTGCGACCCCATAGAGAGAAGATCTTTAGACATTCTGATAATCTGCAAAAGAAAATTTTAGCTAGAATTGATTAGTAGTCCAACAAAATGAATCAATAGATGCAGAACTTAAAAAATTTCTGAAAATGAATTTTCCAAAAACTTCTAAGTATAGAATTCATATAGAATGAAGATTAAAGAACAATTTGCATGAAAGTAATCATTAGAATTCGTATACCATGAAGAATTCGTACAAACGAAATCAGATTTCGCACAAAGTCCACAATTCGCACAAAAGAGACAATTAAAAATGACACAATTCGCATGATCTAGTATGCGAATTCTAAGAATTCGTATATAGCTAGATGCGAATCCTTTACAATTCGTATAATTCTCTTATGCGAATTCTTTCCTTAGAAAAATTTGAGAAATAAGCTTTTCGCACAAGGATTCCGTATCACAGGATGATGTGAATTCTTTACTTAGAAAATTTTCAAAATATCAAAAACTTTTCGCATCAATACGAAATCTGGACTTAGAAAAAATTTTAAAAACTTATGCGAAATCCTCAAGAATTCGTACAAGGCACATATGCAAATTCCTCACAATTCGTATCCTTCTATATAAGAGTTCTTCATAATTCGCATGAAGGTTCGTACGAATTTTGTCCTTAGAATTTTTTAACTCAAGCTTTTCGTATCATTGAAATATGTGAATTCTAACATTTCGTACATAAGAGTATGTGAATTCTACACTTAAACAAATTTTCAAAGAGAATATATATGAATTATAGTCTTGCGAGTTCTTCTTACGAAATGTTGAGATCTTGCGAGTTCTTTGAGTATCGGTCCTAAAAGTCAAATTCTAGTCCAAAAATCCATTCAAATCTTCGAATTGTAAGTTGTAACCTCACTGAAACATTCAGATTAGTATAAGAAACAATCCAAATCAAATGATTAGCATCAAAATACATTCAAATCCAAAATGTGTGATCAAAAAGTGCCTATGACTCGTTCGAACAAAAAATTTCAAAAATCGAAATTTAGTGATCCAAATCAATTCAACAATGAAAATCAATCACATAGAATCATTCTAAAACACAATTCGAGCATTTTCCAATCAAATATTTTACCAAAAACACTTTTTAACTCAAAAATCGATCAAGAACTTCAAGAAACATTTTCGAACTCATTTTCTTTCAAAATGTCGGATCTGGCTCTAATACCAATTGTTGTTCCAGTTTCTAGCTAATGATTAACACACAATTTATCAAGAACAATCCTTTTATTAATCACACAATCTAAAAAAACTCATATCCCTATTTTGTGTGTGTGTGTGTTCTCACAGTGTTTCTTACCAATCTGCGCGTGTTTGAGATATCACAAACTATACTATGACTTTGCTATTTATATGGTCAACATGACCTTAGCAATTTGTCAACACTTTACAACATTTATAATGAACACCCACACATTTTACACAATTTACATTTCAGACCCTCCTTTTAATCTTGAATACAATTTAGCTCTAACACTAGGTGGAAAGTTGGTAAGTTGGACAAGCAAAAATCAAAACTCAGTATCCACTTCCACAGCTGAAGCTGAGTATGTAGCAGCTGGAAGTTGTTGTGCTCAAGTCTTGTGGATGAGAAATCAACTATTAGACTATGACCTTCAGCTATCCAAGATTCCAATCTATTGCGACAGCACAAGTGTCATCGCTATAGCAAACAATCCAATACTACACTCAAAGACAAAGCACATAGAGATCAGATATCATTTTATCAGAGATCATGTGATGAATGGTGATATAGAACTCCACTTTATCCCTACTGACTATCAGCTCGCTGATATTTTCACCAAACCTCTTTATGAGACAAGATTCAACTTTCTCATCAGTGAGTTTGGAATGCTGAATATTGAAGATTAACTCTTCAGCTTTCATGCATCATGTCAGTTATAAAAGGTTCTACTTACTCTCATAATCTCTGACTAAATATCTCTCACTGAATCCTATTCAGTAAGACGTTTTCAAAAACCAAAACTTTAATCACTTAATTTCTTCAAGTGGTTAAAAGCTTTTTGAAAAACAAACCTTATCACTGATATTTCTCATCAGTGATCCTTTGTAAAGAAAACATATCTCTGAATTTCTGTCAGTGATACTTTTCAAAAACTAAAACGTTTTTCTTTCTCTTATGGCGTTATTCGAACCAATAATCCATGGAACGACTTTTTCTTACACGTTCGTCTGTTGCACTTCTTGTCCAATCAACTTCGTGGGCGTGTCTGTGTCATGATGACCACCTTTTCCCGGTCCAAATTCTTTCTCTCTCCTCATATAAAATGAATGCCATTTACAGTTTTGCCTTTTACGCTCTCTAAAAACTTAAAAGGCAAGTAACTTTCTCTCAACATTCAAGCAAAGAACCTAAGAACATTAAATCTTAAAATTCAAAAAGTTCCATGTTTCTGTTCTTATCCTTTATCCTTTAAAAACACTAGTTTAATCTTAAATGTTCTTTTCTATTTTGGATTAAGAGTGTTTTTCACTTAAAATCATTTTCTTTATGATTTTATTGTATGCGAAAACCTTATGGTTTTTAAGAATGATCTACTCACTTCCTTTTTCGAAAACTGTTTTTCCTCTAAAAACTGTTAGAGTTATATTGTATTCAAGATTAAAAAGAGGTCTAAAAGTGTAAATGTTGTAAAGTGTGGGTGTTTACTTTGTAATTGTTGTATAATGTCAAAGTAGTTGACCTTTAATTTCGAGAATCTAATAGGTCATGTTGACCATTTTTATAGAGAGTCAAAGTGTAATAGATTGGAAGAATATACACGCATACACAGAGAGAGTTTACACTGTGAAATACACATACACACAGAGCTTTACAGAGAGATTCAAGAAATAGGTATATGAATCTATAGAGATTGTGTAATCGTTGTTAAATCAATAAAGAAAGTTTCCTACATTGTTTGTGTGATTATCGTGAGCTAGAAACTGGAACTTTCAATTGGTATCAGAGTTAAATTCGATTAAATCAACAGAAAATGGTTACGCACTGAGTTTAGAATCTTCTTCATTGATTTTTGAATTCTAAAGTGTTTTTGATCAAATTTTTGGTTTGATAGTGATCGATATACATCATAGAATGAATTTGTATGGTTAAATTTCAATTTGAAACTGTTTTTGATCACTCAATTTGAATTTTTGTGAGTTTCTGGTTCGAACGAGTTACGTACTGCATGATCATGAAGTTTTGTGTTTGTGTCAATTTTTGTGAAATTTATTGATTGTATTTGATTCTAACACTAATCGTGGATGATTTGATGAAGTTACAGCTCCTAATTCGAACAATTGTTGTGAATTTGGACTGATCTGTGTTTTGTGGACCGAAACTTGGAAGAACTCGCAAGATTCATAGATTTCGTATGAAGAACTCACATAGGCCTTAGAATTCGCATAGATTTCATTGAATATTGCTTAAGTGTTGAATTCGCATGAGTGTTATAAGCGAAATCCTCAGAATTCACATATGCCTTTGTACGAAAAGTAGGAATTCGCATAACACCATTGTACGAAAAGTTAATTGAAAATTATCCTAAGGACAAAATTCATATAAGCCTACGTTCGAAAAGTGCAGAATTCGCATATAAGAGTGATACGAATTGCTAAGAATTCGCATAAACAAATCGTATGAATTCTTGATCTCTTCGCATACTTTGTTGAAAATTTTTCTAAGTGAAGATTTTGCATCTCCTAGTGATACGAATTGATCATGCGAAAAGTTTAAAAGATCAAAATTTTCTAAGTCAAGAATTCGCGTAACTCTCTTGTGCGAATTACTAAAATCTCACATATAGTTGCATGCGAATTGTGTTGTTTTCGTACATCTCTTGCATGAGAATTATGTAAGGTGTGCGAATTCTGATCTTCTTTTTTTGTGCATGCGAATTCCTCAGGTTCTGCGAATTCTAGTGTTTGTTTTTGTGCAAATTGTCTTTCTAATCTCAGTTGTGTAAGGATTCTATACTTAGAAATTTTTGGGTAATTTATTTTCTGAAAATTTTTAAGTGTTGTATCTGTTGATTCTTTTGTAAACTAACGATCATTTCAAGCTTATATTTTTACAGATTTCAAGATGCCATACATTGACGAGAAAGGAAATACTGTTTTGATTAAGAGAGACTGTGTTATTGCTTATATGCCAAAGATTCCAATCCTTGAAGCTGAAAATAAGAATCTGAAAATTCAGAATTCATCTCTTCTTGATCAAATTAATAAATTGAAAGAGAATTCTACAGTTTTAGAGAAAAATTATATTTGCTCATATTGCATTTCTAATTCTAAAATCAATTTTGCAGGGATCATTGAGTCAAAAGAAAATAAGATTTCAAATCTTCAAACCAAGATGAAGAAGTTTGAAGGTCTTAATGCAAATTCTACATGGTCAAAGAAGGAGTTAATGCAAAAAGAGTTTGACGATCTCAGAAGAAGAGAAAATATTGCTGGAGAGACATGTGATGGACTGAAAAAGATAAACTCACAAATCTTTTCTGAACGAAATCAGTCAAGAGATAAAGTGTTTAGTCTTAAGGTTGAGATAAACATGTTCAAAGAGAAAGCCTCACAAGAGAAAGACAACACAGGAGTTCAAGAAAAGATAAACAAGTTTGAAAAAGAAAATGTTGAGTTAAAGAAGAAAATTTCTGAATTGGAATCTCAAATTGCCAAAGACAAGAAAGAAATTGAGAAGGAAAAAACTGAATTTGAGAATGCAAGAAAAGTTTTTGCACAAAAGTTTTCTGACTTTTCAAGGAAATCTTTTGAAGACAAGAAGATAGTTGAACTTAAATGTACAAAACTTTCTCAACAAGTGTCAGATTTTGAGAAAGTTATCATTATGGAAAGAGATAAGTTTGAGAAAGAGAAGAAGAAAGTTGAACAGAAGAATGTTAGTGTGTTTACAGAAATATCTGATCAAAGAAAGACTGTAGAGAAAGATTTTGAAGAGGAAAGGAGAGTGTTTAAGGCTGAGATAAAGATGTTGACAAGAAACTTATCTGAACTATCAGCAACTACATTGAAAGAACAGAAGACGAAGTCTGAATTACAGAAGAAACTTGATACATTGTCTGAAGAAAGAAACAGTTTGTCAAACAAGATCTCAGAACTTGAAGGAATCATTTTCAAGGATGAATTGAGAGCACAAAGAAGTCCAGATACAATTGCTCAATCACCCATGAATGATTCAGCTGCATCAAAATGTTCATTCAAATCAACTGCAAGTTCAATTTTTGCAAATGTTTCTAACAATCCTTTATTTGTTGATTCAGATGATATTGTGTCAAAGCAAGAAGATCAGATTCGTCCTACTAATATTTTCTATGTCAAATCTATTGATGGTTCAGGTAACATCAGAAGGAATAAGTCTCAATAGAAAATGGTTCGGAGAAGGAAAGATGAGAAAGACAATTCAAAGTCATTTTTTCCTATACCTCAAGTGAATAAAAAGGACAATGCTCTTAAAGGTAAGTTTTTTGGTAAGTCTGATTCTTCATATTCTGTAAATCATTTATTCAGACTTGCACAAAAGAAACTTTGTTGTTCTTACTGTGGAACTGATGATTTTGTTAATAAATATTATGCTCAAAATTGGTATGGAACTTACAGAATCACTTCTCAGCAAAATGAACTTAAAAGGTTTAAATCTAAGGAGAAGTGGATTCCAAAATCTAACCACTCTGGACCCAAATACCAGTGGGTACCAAAATCTGTCAAATCTGTTTTACAGGTACCACAGGTTTAGTGGGAGTAAGAGTATTGGTTTCTGATTACACCAGATCAGAACCCGGTCTTCAATGTTTAAGATGTTTAGCTTTTGAACAAAGCAGTTCAAGACCCGGTCTTCATTGATAAAGATGGAGAGTTTGACTTCTTAATTTACTTCAATCCTAGTAATTCAGAACTCGGTTTAATGATTAAGGATTATGCAAATTTTAAGGGGGAGCTTATATGTTTTATATTTTTACTGATACATTTTCTGATTTTTCAAGAGGAGATTAAATGATAAATTCGTTACTACTTTTAGGGGGAGTTACTATTCTCACCGGAGAATATGTACAAATGGCTTCTGAATATCTCAGTTGAGAACCCGCTTTCAACTATTTTTCTTCTAAAGGATGCTAATTATCTAACATCTTTCTAAGAAGTTTTTATTGTTGATTTGAAGGGGAGCTTATAAGATTTTTACTATTCTATTTTTAAGAGGGAGAAGAACAAAGAATATCATACTTTCACTGTCATGTTTTTCTACTAAGTTGACTTTTTATAGATACCGGGGGGGGGTATCTGAAGTTTTATCAAAGGAAGCTTAAATGATAATATTCATTTTAGGAGGACTTAAGATTCCTACATTGCAGGTATATATTTCTGAATCTTAATATATATCACATTTTGAAAGATGAATGACTTTCAGATGTGAAAAACATGTTTTCTTAAACGTTCAAACCACTTTGTGTTCTCAAATGTTTTATGAATTTCGAAGTGAGATTTTAAATGTTTTTCATATCAAGTACTTTCATGATTATCTGACCGTGTGTTTCTTAAAGATTAATACTTGTGTATTGTTTTGTCTTTATACTGTCAAGTATTCTTACAAACATCGGTTCAGTACATTCTTACTAACTTAGTTATTACCATGTCTCAAAAAGATAAATCTTTCGATGGTAATACTCCCGTTTGAAATTCTAATTGTTTGAGAATCAGACGTCATTTCTACATTAAATGTGCTTTCATTGCTAAATTGTTTATATCTTGTTCATATAAACAGCTTTCGTTCTTTGATATCCCTTATTATTTTTCTTCATGATGATTGATCTGATTGAATCATTGTCAGATTCTCAAAACAATGAAATTTAATGATAATAAATGTTCAAAATTTTGAGAGATCTTAAATGTTCTAATTACTCAAATTTCATTCTTATCTTTAATGAGCATATATTTTCTGATAATGATATCTTGTACTTATCTGTCAAGATAATTGTTGAGCAACAAATTCTTTTTAGGAAAAAATACATGGGATTCAGTGTGAGTGCTTAAAAGACTTCCATGGATTCACGATAACCAGTGTTTCCTACCCCAGAAGTAATCCTAAGAGTGATTGAGGGGAGAGGGGTCAAAAGATTAGAGTGTGGGAGTGTGTTGAGGTAAAATGTGAAAGAGAGATTGGTTAGAAGTGAGCTCAAATGTTTAAAAGAAAGAGGGTGAGAGATCAGAGTAAAAGAATATCAAACTCTGCACCAAACTTTTTCTGAGTCGGGCAACCACATTATCTGTTGTTTCACAATTTTTCATGAACTTCATTGAAAAGGCAACTAGCCCGTACCAACTCTTGCAATAACCCCACGAACTACTCATTCTTTTCTCAACAAAAGAATGTTTCATATTTTAAAGGGGAAGCCACACATATTCTATTTGATCTTCATTCGGATGATTCAGATATTGAAAAAGAAGGAAAGTTGTCCCACCTTCGACCCTTTGTCATGCACATTGAGTCTATGTAATATATGTTGCTGTCTCAACGATTTACATATTTTGAGCCTGTTTAAGCTTTAAATGCTTCAATCATTGCTACACTAGCACGAGCACACAAGGAATATGTTTTCTTATCATAACATTCATAGAAAGTTCCTTTGTGGTTTTTCAATGATTAAATGGAAGTCCTGGGGGAGTGAACATCTAAAAGCTCCTTTCCAATGTGTATCCGTTACACACAGTAGATCTGTGCTACTGCCAGGCAGATTAACTAATTATATGTTGATTCAGGGTTACCATTCTTAATTTGTCTGAATTTGAAAAGATTCGGATAAATACATCTTATGAATTGACGACAGACTAAGAATCTTAATATCAGATCAGATTGGGGGAGATTGTCTATTTTTCTACATGGGGGAGATTGTTTTTGTTACTCATGAAGACTGTGCTTTTTTTATCCTAATGGGAGAGATATTTCAAAGACAGAGATGATCTTGAAAAGTTTTGATGATTCTGATTCTCATAATTCATCAAAAAGGGGAAGATAATTCAAGATTTCAAAGTCGGATAATTGATTAGTTACAAGGGGGAGATTACAAGGGGGAGAAAGTAAAGTCAGACTTGTTGCATGTTTGTATCAAAAGGAAGAGATTGTTAAAGCTGATAGGAAATCCAAAAGGGAAGATTCACTTAAAGCATTATCAAAGATCAATCAAAGTGTCAAAGATTTGAAGATGTCAAAGCTGTGAAAGATTGTTTGTTGAAGATTTTTCTGAAGAAAGAAGACCTGAAGATTATTGCCAAAAAAAATTTAATCTTGAATCCGAAGGGGGAGATTGTTAGAGCTATATTGTATTCAAGATTAAAAAGAGGTCCAAAAGTGTAAATATTGTAAAGTGTGGGCGTTTACTTTGTAATTGTTGTATAATATCAAAGTAGTTGACCTTTGATTTAGAGAGTCTAATAGGTCATGTTGACCATTTTTATAGAGAGTCAAAGTGTAATAGATTGTAAGAATATAGAGAGTCAAAGTGTAATAGAGAGTCTAATAGGTCATGTTGACCATTTTTATAGAGAGTCAAAGTGTAATAGATTGCTGACTCTAAAGTTGCTAAGAACAACCACTTGGAACGTTTTGACTTTTCCACTGACAAATATCCTCATCTCGTGCAAGCTGCAAATTTTCTCAAGGAATCATGTCTGGGATATGCGTTGAAGGTTGATCCCAAGCCTTCAATGTCTCTTCTTCAGCAGTTCTGGTTCACCACTGATAAGGGTGAAGTCAGCAGCAAGCAAGGCAAACCAATCCCAGCCATACTTTCCAAACTCAACATGGTCTAGGCAAGATCACAACTCTCGCCATCCGCAATGCTCTTCGTTTTCCTTCGAAGACAACCAATGGCTTAGACGCTCCACCAACTAATGTTGAACTTATTCAGTTCCTTGACTTCATGGGTTACCAATGTGTTAGATCACATATCTATTGGATTCAAGATCATCCAATCTGAAGATCCAATCTGAAGCTAATGCCGGAAAGTCACTCTCGATACAAAAGTCTAAGTTGTTTGTAATAAATAGTCAAAGTTAGTTGTTATTTTTATTAATTAAATTAGTTAGATAATATCTAGATATTATATTGTTAGTTGTTAGATAATATCTAATATAGATATTATAGTTTTAATATCGAAGTTTAGATATTAGTTGTTTAGTGTGTTGTAGAAGACAACAACTAAGAAATCAGATCACACACAAGAACACACATAAAAGGTGTAAAAGAGAGAACACACACGAGAGC
Organism: Arctium minus; assembly: GCA_954870635.1. NCBI lineage: Eukaryota > Viridiplantae > Streptophyta > Magnoliopsida > Asterales > Asteraceae > Arctium > Arctium minus. Next base: position 81,997,346 of record OX941081.1, on the reverse strand, counting down.
TTCAAAGATCAAACCTTGTAACCATTGTTATTAATCAATACAGGTTGGTAATCATATTGTGTTGTTTTTGTAAGAACTTGATAAGTATTGTGGACCGACAATTGGTATCAGAGCCTGATAAATAGATTCAATCAAGTTTTTAGAACATCGACTCTGTGTTCATATTTTCAAAATCATTTTCGAGATTTAGAGTGTTTTCGAGGTTGAAATCGATCAGGTTGTGATCGATTAGGGTGCTAGATCGAGTTGTTGTGGTTTGATTTCAGTTTAAAGCTTAAATCGAGTTCCAATTTAGTGATTTTGTGGTCTGAAAGTCGTTTGAAAAAGTTACTATGCCATCAATCTTATCTTCGAAAAAGTGATTTTTATCGAGATCAAGTGGTCACAATCAGTACTAGAGGTGTTTTAAGTCATATTGGTAGAGTTTGGTACTGCTAATCGACGAAAATACAGGTTTTCAGTTGAATTTCGAAGTACAGGACGAACTCACGCAAACACAGGGAAGAACTCACGCAAAGCACACTTTGCGTGACACACTTTGCGCAACAGACGCTTCACGCAAAGTCCAACTCTCGCCACACGCTTCTCACGCAAACATATCTTTGCGCTTTACACGTCTCGCGCAAGACTCGGTTCTCGCCACCAACTGCAAACGCAAACATCCAATTTGCGCGACTCTCTTGAATCACAAACCTCAACTCAAGCAAGTTCTACTTAGCGCCACACACTGATCACGCAAAGCCCACTTTGCGCGACCAACGGATCAAGCAAGCCTCAGTTTGCGCAACCCTCTCATCACGAAAACCTCAACTCTCGCTACCAACTCATCACGCAAACCTCAGTTCGCGTGATCAACTCCTCACGAAAAGCACAACTTCACTTTGCGCCAACTCCTTGAAACGCAAACCTCATCTTGCGCCAGACTCGGGAAACGCAAACCATCCTTTGCGCCAACCACCTCTAGCGCAAACCTCATTTGCGCCACCTTCTATAAACGCAAAGTTTTCTAGACTTAGATCTTTTTATTCAGAATGACATCCAGAGAAGCCCTTGCCATCGGAACTGACACCAAACCACCAGTTCTCTTTAGAGGAGAATACGAACAGTGGAAAGATCGGTTCCTGAACTTTATAGAAAGACATGAGTTGGGTCATTTCATCAGGAAATCCTTGGAAGAGGGTATTATGGCACCAGATTATGAGACTCGTATGGAAGGAACTGTGGAAACAGAATATGAACTTAAGTATCATGAGCTAGAAGGTGATAACCTAAAAAAAGCTAAAGGTGACAGATTAGCTAAGTCATACATTCTACAAGGAATTCCAAACGAAATCTATGTAAAGATTGACAGTTACAAGGCCTCGGGCAAACAAATGTGGGATCAGCTAGAGAAGATGATGTTGGGTTCAAAGGTTGGGAATCAGCTCAAACTTTCCAACTGCCTAAACAGTTATGAAGAAATTAAAGGCACAAGTGGAGAGTCTCTAGAAGGAAATTATGATAGATTCGTGACCTTGCTAAACGAACTGAGCAAAAACAAGGTCATCAAATCTCAAATAGAGTTGAACGTCAAATTCCTCAGTACTCTACAGCCAGAATGGAAGAGATTTTCCAAGCAGATGAAGCAAATCAAAGACTTAAACGAGATTCCACTTCATGAGGTGTATGAAACCCTCAAACAGAATGAAGAAGAGGTGGATGAAATACTGGATGAAAAGAGGCAGACTGGGAAATCAATTGATGACTCAGTTGCTCTTGTTGTGAAGTAGAAGAAGAACAAGATGATTGTGTCTGAACCAGAAGAGGTTGAAGCTGAAGCGAACTCTGACTCGGACGACTGTGAACAACTAAAGCAGGCAATGCTCATGTTGACTAAGGCTTTTCAGAAGAAATTCTACAAAAAGCCAAGCTCAAACAGTCAGAGGTATTCTTCTGGTCCTAACAACTATGTCCATAAGGAAAGGGTTGAAGGAAGTAGATATGAAGGAAAGAAGTCTGAAGGGAAGAGAATAGAGGAGAAGAAACCGGAAGAGAGAAGATATCATGCTGAAGGGAAGAGAATAGAGGAGAAGAAGTCGGAAGAGAGAAGGTATCAGTCTGAAGGGAAGACAATAGAAGAGAGGAAACCGGAAGTGAGAAGGTTTCAAGCTGAAGGATCCAGTCAGTCAGAACCACCAACGTGCTACAACTGTGGCAAAACAGGTCACTTTGCCAGAGACTGCCGAAGACCAAAAGTCAGAAACTCCGATTATTACAAGAACAAGATGCTTCTTGCAAAGCAACAGGAGGCTGGTAAGGCACTGATGGCAGAGGATGAATAATGGCTTGATCATTTAGACGAGGAAGAAGAGGATGAATAGAAGGATGAAGCAGTCAACTTGTGCTTGATGGGAAAGCAGGAATCAGAAGTTGAAGCTGATTCAGATGATGAAGAAGAAGAATAAGAGGTATGTGATTTATCTTATTCAGATTTCATAAATAAAATGCATGCCATGAATTTAAAACTCCAAGGATTAAAGTCAAAGCTTAAGCGAGAAAAGGGTGTCATTACAAACAAAAACCAATCAATACAGAAACTTAGCGATGAAACTGTTGAGAAGAAAGTATTGGTTGAGGTTTTACATAGAAACAATGACACCAGCGCGAAAGAACAGACTATAATTCTTAAAGAGAATTCTGAAGTTAAGACTAAACTAAGAAAAAGTGAGCTTGATTTATATGAGTTTACGAAATTGCATTTTTCATGTACCAAAGAAAACATTTCTTTACTTGGTAAATTAAAAAGTTTGGAAGAGAAGTTATACAAAATGGGTCAAAGTGAACAAACTATTCATCTAAACAAACCCAAACAGGAAATAGAGAAATGGGGACTCGGGTATGAGAATCCTCACTATCTTAAAAAGGGTAAATCTGAAGTGCCTGCACTTTATGATCTTACATTTTTAAAACTAGCTCGAAGAATCGCTGAGCTTAAAGTTTTCTGGACTGGATTGTCAAAAGAGGATGAAGCAAAGGAAACGGAAAAACGAAAGAACACAACTAAAGTTCAACTTCCATTTCGTTATGCGAAGTTGAATAATAGTTATAATGATGATCCAATATATCACAAGAAAACTCTTTCAAATGACTTCTTTCAGAGTTATTCTATCAAAGAAATGGAGGCGAAGCCTATTCAAGGTAAACTATATGTCCCGCCTCTCGTTTTGGAAAGTAAAATTTCTGAACTCGAGAATTCTTTAACAGATGAAAGACTTTTGATGAATATTGAACAAAAAGTTTTTTCAACTGTGTTCAAATATATTGTTCTTTCTAAGGCTTCAAACTCTGAGGATATGTTTGGTCTAGCAAATAAAGGGTTTGATTTTCTGAACTCTGACGGTGGTTTAGATGATTGTTTTAATCAATTTGATTTTAATGCGAAACTTCCTAACCATTCATCTTTTCTTGAGCAATCTTTGGGAAAAATCAGTATGCCTGTTAACAGTGCAAAATCAACGAAAGTTGATAACTCAGTCTCTGTGAAAGCTAAAAATACTAAAGGTAAGATTAAATCTAAGTATGCACAGAAACCGAACACTACTGGGAATCCGAAGAAGAAGAATTCGTTTGTTGCTTAGAAGTCTAACTCACGAGTTTCACATGTTTCAGATCTGAGCGAGCAAAAGCCACAAGTTAAATCTCAGTGGCAACCGAAACATATGCTTGACAAGGCCGATGCATCTTTTTGTAGTGTTAATTGTAATAAGACTTTACCTAGTAAAGATGTTTTGAAATCGAATGTTGCTTCTATTTTGAAATACTCTTTTTACGTAACTATTCCAATTATCTAAATCTGCTAGAAAGTCTTCCTTTTATGATAAACATGTTTCTAATTCTTGTCAAGATTCTGAGATTCGGTTTGGCAATTATCATGTGCATTCATCTCATTATAATGCTTCAAATAAATTTCAAATGAAAAGAGGACCCAATTTCAAATGGGTACCAAAATCTAGTGCTAACACAGTTGGACCCAATTTCAAGTGGGTACCAAAAGCTAAATCTGTGTTGCAGGCACCCAACGTTTAAAGAGGAGCTTCGGATATGACTTCTAGACAAATCAGTCTAGGACTCGTACCTCAAAGAACATAGGTTCTTGAATACAACAGTTCAAGACCCGCACTTCAAAGATAAAACAATAGTTTCTGAACACGTCTGTTCAGAACACGTACTTAAGAAGAGAATATGGCTTTTTAACAAATCAGTTCAAGACCCACTCTTCAATGCTTAAAAATTCTTAACTCAATCTTTGTTTTAAGACTATCTAAATCAATTGTTTCGTTATTTCTCTTGTGCAGATCCGTCATATGTGGTACTTGGATAGAGGATGTTCCAAGCATATGACTGGATAAAAAGAGATGTTGTCCAACTTTAAAGAGAAGTATTGCAGAACAGTTAGATTCGGCAATGACCAGTTTTCACCAATAATGGGATATGGTGATGTACAACATGACAATGTCACGATCAAGAAGGTGAGCTATGTTGAAGGCTTATGACACAACCTGTTCAGTATCGGCCAGTTCTGTGACAAAGGCTTAGAGGTAAATTTCAAAGCCAAAACGTGTTCAGTTCGCACTGAAGAAGGCGAAGAACTCTTGATCGGCACGAGAAAGTCAGACCTCTACACAATTAATTTGTCAAAAGTACAGACTGACAAACAGGTTTGTCTACTGACGAAAGCCACGATGCAACAAAGCTGGTTATGGCATCGAAGGCTCTCTCACCTCAACTTCAGGTACATCAACAATCTGGTCAGTGGAAAGCTCGTCAAAGGAATTCCAGAGCTCAAGTATGAAAGAGAACATCTTTGTGCAGCATGTGAAAAGGGAAAGATGAAGAGGGCTCCACATAAACCAAAGCCTGAACCAAGTACAAGCGCTCCGTTAGAGTTATTGCATATGGACTTATGCGGTCCGATGCGAACTCAGAGTCTAGGCGGAAAGAAATATATACTCATTATCGTGGACGATTACTCGCGATACACAAGGGTCAAGTTTCTACGTTCAAAGGATGAGACACCAGATGTTCTCATCACATTCCTGAAGACGACCCAAGTGAATCTGCAGAAACCGGTCAAGCTTCTAAGAACAGACAACGACACAGAGTTCAAGAACAAAAAGGTTGAAGAATATCTCGAATCTGTCGGGATTTCACATCAATACTCTGTTGCTCGTACGCCTCAACAAAATGGAGTGGTCGAAAGAAAAAATCGTACGCTAGTCGAGGCTACTCGAACTATGCTAAGTCAATCTGACTTACCTCTATTTTTGTGGGCTGAAGCTGTATCGACTGCGTGCTACACACATAATCGATCCATGATACACCGCAGATTCAAGAAGACTCCTTATGCGTTGATCAATAACCGAACACCGACAATAAAATATTTCCATATATTTGGGTGTAAGTGTTTCGTTCTAAACGATAGAGAGAGTCTCAACAAGTTCAGTGCCAAAGCAGACGAAGGCATCTTCATTGGTTATTCCTCAACATCAACTGCATACCGTATCTATCTGAAGAAGTCAAAGACGGTTATAGAAAGCGTCAACGTCTCGTTTGATGAAGAAATGGCTTCCGAACAACACAGTTCAGAACCCGTGATAACCGGAGTACTAGCTTCTGGGCAAATCAGTCCAGAACCTGTGTCTCAACAGAACAAATCAGATGAAGCATCAACGTCAACTAATCATATATCTGATTTAGATTTACTATTTGAATTGTTTTATGATGAATTTCTTGGATCTAATGTAAAAAAATCTGTTGTGGTTGACAGGATGGAAGACTCAACGACTACTCATCCAACCAGTTCAGATATTCCTATTGAATCAAACACCCCGATTCAAAAAGAAATTCCAATTCAAATGCCGACTCCAACAGTTGAAGAAGTGACAAATGATGAAGAGACAGAAGTAGCTGAAACAGTAGGATGTTCTGTACAGACTAATCTACAGCCGTACCAAGCTGTACCTGCTAAGCCTTCTTCACCTATCACTTCAACTCCAATCATCATTCCTCCTGAACAAGCTGAAGAAGGTACAAGTGGATTTATAGATGATACAATTGACATACATTCACATAATCCACTGCCTCATGAACATAAATGGACCAAAGAGCACCCGACAAGCCAGATCATTGGTGATCCATCAAAACCGGTGCAAACTAGGTCAGCGTCAATGAACATGTGCATGCATGATTCATTTCTGAGCAAGTTCGAGCCAACTCGCATATCAGAGGCACTTGCGGATCCAGAATTGGTGATTTCAATGCAAGAAGAGTTGAATCAGTTCGACGCACTTCAAGTCTAGAGACTCGTACCAAAACCTAAAGGTAAAACCATTATAGGTACGAAATGGGTTTTCAAGATCAAAAAGAACGAATGTGGTACCGTTATCCGAAACAAGGCGAGACTTGTAGCCAAAGGATACAGACAAGAGGAAGGAATCGACTATGACGAGACATATGCTCCTGTGGCGCGATTAGAGGCAATTAGAATGTTTCTAGCCTACGCAGCCCACAAGAACTTCAGGGTCTTTCAAATGGACGTGAAGACTGCCTTTCTGAATGGCATTCTGAAGGAGGAAGTCTACGTCTCTCAGCCAGAGGGTTTTGTCAGTCAAGAGAAGCCGAATCACGTCTACATTCTCGACAAAGAACTCTACGATCTGAAACAAGCTCCTCGCGCCTGGTATGATGCCCTTTCACAATTTCTAGTTAAGTCTGGTTTTTCAAAAGGTACGGTGGATACCACTTTGTTTATCAAAAAGGAAAAATCCGATATCATTCTAATTCAAATCTATGTAGATGATATTATTTTTGGCTCTACAAATCCTAAGTACTGTAAGAATTTTTCAAACCTTATGGTGTCTAGATTTCAGATGAATATGATGGGACAGATGAATTTCTTTCTCGGATTACAAGTCAAACAATTTTCATCAGGTATTTTTATCAATCAATCAAAATACATTATGGATATTCTTCAGAAGTTCAAAATGGAAAATTCAAAACCGATTGGTACCCCAATGGCACCAGGCACTAAGATTGGCACCGATCCTTTGGGAAAGGCTGTTGATGTTAGGACTTACAGAGGGATGATAGGTTCTTTGATGTATCTTACTTCTAGTAGGCCAGATATAATGTTCTCAACATGCTTATGTGCACGATATCAAGCCAATCCTAAAGAAATCCATATGTCTGCTGTGAAGCGCATATTTAGGTATCTGAAGGGCACTACAGATCTTGGTCTGTGGTATCCTAAAGATACTAGGTTTGAACTAACATCTTACACAGATGCAGATCATGCTGGTTGTATGTTAGACAGGAAGAGCACGTCAGGACATGTACAGTTCCTCGGCGACAAACTCGTAAGTTGGGCATCGAAGAAGCAACTTTGTGTTTCAACTTCCACCGCTGAAGCAGAATATGTAGTTGCTGCTAGCTGCTATTCTCAGGTCTTATGGATGAGAACTCAATTGCGCGACTACGGTTTCCACTTCAACAAAATCCCGATATACTGTGACTCCAAGAGCGCCATCGCAATAACAGCGAATCCTGTTCAGCACACCAAAACCAAACACATAGACGTCAGGTATCATTTTATTAAAGATCATGTCGAAAAAGGAACAATTGAACTTTTCTTTGTAAAAACTGATTATCAGCTTGCCGATTTGTTTACCAAACCTTTAGACGAAAAGAGGTTTAACTTTCTTGTCTCTAAGCTTGGTATGCTAAATCTAAAGATTTAATCAGTAGTTACCTATCAAAGTTTTCTAATTGTATACTTTTTCATCATTTCTTCATTTCCGCAAGATATCTGCACTTCTATATACTGTTCATGATCCAAGGGGGAGTATGAGAAGAAATTGACAAGTGTTCAATCTTATTTTGAGGGGGAGCTCATAAGATTTCTGCATTTACCTTTTATGTCAAATTTTTGTAATACAAGATTTTAAGGGGAGCTCTTCAAGTCAAAGGAGTAGGGATATGACTTCTGATTATTTCTGATCAGAACTCGTACTTTAAAAGTTTTACTGCTTTTTGTCTTTTCAATTTAAGTGAATAAATTTTACTTTGACTTGACATAAGACTTTTGCAGAAGTTTTGAGAGATGCTTACAAGATCATATGTTTATGACTTTAAGCTAAGCTTCATGAGATGGAAGATTGTACGTAAAGGTATAATTCCATATCTTCATCTCATATATGGTTGAAAGGAGGACAACTTTCAATCATAGAAAACACTGTTTTCAATGTTCAAACCACTTCCCGATTCTAAAACGAATTCAGGACATGGAAGTGGAACTTTAAATGTTTTCAAGAACAACATTGTGCTTTTAACTGAAATAGTTAAACCAATCTGAGCATCATATGCATCATAGGAAAACATGAATTTCATTGTGCTAAGAATTAACACAACTTCTATGAAATCACCTTAACCAGTGATTTCTACCCAAGAAGTTAATCCATAGTGATTGAGTGTGAGAAGTCGAAAAGAAATGAGTTTGATTAGAGTGAGCTTAATGTTTAAAAGAAAGAGCGTGAAAGAATAGAGTTAAAAGAATATCACAACTCTGCACCAACTTTTTCTGAGTCGGGCAGCCACATTACTTGTGTTTCACAATTCTTTGGTGAACATTATTGAAACAGGCAACTAGCCCATGCCAACTCTTGATCAAACCTCACCATCTACTCATTTTCTACTCCAATAGAAAGTGTTTCACATTTTCTAAGGGGAAGTAGCACATTTGCTATCTGATTTTCATTTGGAAACTCTGGATATTGAAAAGAAGGAAGTTTTCCCCTCCTTCACACTTCAATCATGCACATTGAGTCTGTGTTTAACTTACTGTTGTCTCAGTGGTTTACACAATTTTGAGTCTATAAGCAATCATCAAGTGCTTAATTCTTTCTATCACAAGCACGAACACAGAAGGAATTAGTTTCTTTGTCATAACGTTTATAGAAATTACCTTTGTGGTGTTTCGATGATTAAATGGAAGCCCTGGGGGAGTCAACATCAAACAGCTCTTTTCCAATGTGTATTAGTTACACACAGTGACTTAGTGTTACTGACAGGCATGTTAACTGATTCATTAGTTGATTCAGGTGTTACATGACTATTTTGTCTGGATTTGAAAAGATCTGGATGAATATCTTTTGAATTGACGGATCAGAGGCTCCAAGTGGTTGACATTTCTTACTCAAAGTTTTGATGAAGTCTTTGCATTTTTCATCAAAAAGGGGGAGAATCTAAAGCTTGAAGAAATGTCCAGTCCATTACTTCACAAGATGAAAGAAGAGAAAAGCTAACAAAGAAATGCGAGATCAAAGTATTCTGAAGACATGCTGATTTCAGATAAATTTTCTTTGAAGATACTTTGCTAAAGCATTCTGAGCTAGAGAAAGAGATTCATCTTCTGAGCTGAAAAAGAAGACTGAATTGCTAAAATCTTTTTAGTAATGATCTTTTTAGACTGAATTGCCAAAGGGGGAGATTGTTAGATCACATATCTATTGGATTCAAGATCATCCAATCTAAAGATCCAATCTGAAGCTAATGCCGGAAAGTCGACTCTCGATACAAAAGTCTAAGTTGTTTGTAATAAATAGTCAAAGTTAGTTGTTATTGTTATTAGTTAAATTAGTTAGATAATATCTAGATATTATATACTAGATATTATATTGTTAGTTGTTAGATAATATCTAATATAGATATTATAGTTTTAATATCTAAGTTTAGATATTAGTTGTTTAGTGTGTTGTAGAAGACAACAACTAAGAAATCAGATCACACACAACAACACACATAAAAGGTGTAAAAGAGAGAACACACACGAGAGCTTCAAAGATCAAACCTTGTAACCATTGTTATTAATCAATACAGGTTGGTAATCATATCATGTTGTTTTTGTAAGAACTTGATAAGTATTATGGACCAACACAATGGGACTTCAAGCCTCGCACTACTATCCCCAACAAGAAGCTGACAAAGATCCAAAAGGCAAACATGCCCTCGGAACTGAACTTTATCTTCACTCATATCATTCAGAGCATGAGTGGAAAGGTTGGATCCCTGGACCAAGCTAGCAAAGTACAGGTCCAGATGGGATATTCAGTGATCGTTCGTCGACATTTCGACTATGCTGGAGCGTTCTTTGAAGATCTCATGTCAAAGATCGAGAAGCCTGAAAGGGACATCAAAATTCCCTACGTCCGCTTCTTCTCTACCATCCTCCACTTCTTCCTTGGTGACAAGTACCCTAAGGAAGGTGACTGCATCTTCTCCAAGGTTGGACTTCGAGCCCTAGAAGTTAAGCCCGCTGACAATGAGGTAAGTCTTCAAACTCTACGCCTCCGACTCTCCCAAACTTCTTCGTCTTCAGTGGCTACGCCGATGGGTTCTTCCTCAGATATCCCCGCCACTACCATCCCTCAGAAACGCAAATCAACATCTCTTACTGGTCCTTCTAAGAAGGCCAAGAACACTGTGGAGCAAACCCCCTTGAGAAAGGTACCTGAGGTAGTCTCTCAACAGACTACCTTAGATGATTTCGTGGCTCGCTTCTCCACAGCTGCTCCAACAACAACCGTGTCAGTGACATCCTTAGCTGATACACCACCGGTGACTGCCCCAATTCCCTCGGTGACTCCAACCCCATCTGAGGTAACTTCTATCATCACAAGTGTTTTCTCTTCTATCCCTGTTACTTCTCTTTCTATTTCTTTGGCCTCTAATCTTCCACCCTTACAGCAGCCCATTCTTAATGCTGCACATGTAGGACCTGTTGTGCCTCAAACATCATTGCCTTTCCCTTCCTTTGAAGGTGACTTGAATTTCTTCAATATGTTTGACACTTCAGGTATCACTAAAAACCTATACACTTCTCCCACCTCTCTAAATAAGCCTGAGCATCATTTTGCTCAAACGCTAACTTGTTTTTCAGGTCCTACTTTGGGAATGGTTGATGCTACTGTGACCAAGTTTGCTGACAAGATGGACTCTCTTGCTGCCTCTCTCAACACCAACACCATCGTTGTAAATACAGCGGGTGAGGAGCTGAAGACCCTCTCTGCTGCCACTTCCACCAAAGTTGAGGCTGCTCAACTTATCTCTCTTCAAACAGAGGTCAGCGCGTTGAAGGAAAACGTGGCCAACAATTCAATGTAGATCCAATTTCTCAATGGCCACATTGATCACATGACTGGTGAAGTCAAGACCCTTAGCGGCAAGCTGGAGACTGCGAATCAGCTGCTCGCTCAAATTATAGCAAAAGTGAATGAACCAGCTCCCACTCTTAGTCCCTCTTTCACTGAGAATGTTGAAGTGGAATTCATTCTTCAGGCCACTTCTGCTATTCTAGAGATAGAAGGACGACTGGATAAGCTGGAAGTTGATGCCCGCAAAGAACCTGTTGCTGACGCAGTTGCCGCAACTACAACTGACCTCCCCCTTGATGATGAGAAAGAGGGGGAGAAGGACTTAAATGAAGAAAATGCAGCGAACGAGCAGGAGAATGTGGAAGAACATCCCTCTTAGTCTGGGGGTAGAAGGTTGCTGAAGAGAAAGCCCCTCCCTCCCCTTCTCCATTACTAGTTGAAGAGGAAGAGGAGGAAGAAGATGAAGAAGATGAAGATCTTGATCTTGAAGATCAAGAGGCTAACGATGTCATCGTTGATGATGATGAAGATGAAGATCCTTCCCAATGGTTCTCTGCAATAAACGTCTCATAAACTCCAATGATGAAAGGCATCGTTCTTAATGAAGCAGGGGGGAGACAGAAGGACAAAGCTTTAGATACCTCATCCCAAGGCAAGCAGAAGGGAATCGCTGCTGAGGGAAACCTGAAACTCCTATCACCTTCTGAGGGGAAGCTACCTTCTCAGGTATGTCTCTCCATAGTACCTCTATCCTTCTTTTCCTACCATCCACCCCTGTATTTCTAGCCTTTATCTCTCTCTTCCTTAAAAACATACACTAACTCCTTTTCTTTTTGCTCAGACAGTTCTCTCCCCTGCTTAAGGGAACTTCTCTTCAAATAATCCCAGCTCAAATAGTTGAAGAATCAATAATCCCAATCTCTGTCAATGAGATTGATGAAGAAGAAGAAGAAGAAGAAGAGGATGAATACCTGAGTCATCTAAGAAGGCCCTCTCGACCTCTTCAAAGGTCAGAGAATGAAGTACAAAGACGAGCAGAGATGATCTCCAACCTAGATAGTTTACGGCTGAAGATCCCTCCTCAATCCTCAACTAAAGAGTTTGACTTCCTGTCCAAAGCTGAAATTGAAGAATATGTCAGAGCTGAAAAATTGATTTTTGAATGCCAAAAAGACACAAATATAGCCCTTGAGGTTCATTCATCTCTATTCAATGATGACAAGATGAAAAAAAATCCAGTGAAAGTTCAAGTTGCTCTTTAAAAAGAGATAGAGGAGGATAACGCTAAAATAAAAGAGATCAGCGATGCCAGTCTAGCCTGGTGCAAGAAAAAGCTCGACCATCAATCTGATCCAATGAAGATCACTGTCATGACAATCTCAGGAAGGAAAAAGAAGGAGCGAACAACTATTACCATGGAGATATTCAGAGAAGATGGAAGTGCAAAAGCAATGTTCTTATCAAAACTGGAACACTTCAGCTATTCAGAATGGTTAGAGTTCATAGAAGCACTGAAGAAATCAAGATCAACGTACAGAGGCCATGTTGAAAACCTTCTTGAAGCTCTTATCAACAGGGTCGCTGACAAAACAAATGTGCTCTCAGCTCCTCCATCTCAGCCAATACCAGTTAAAAGAAAGCATGCCTCTTCTTCTGAAAATGATGCAGTTATCAGAAATGAAACCTCCATCAAATTTTCCAGGGATGCACTGTTCGGGCCTCCTCCTGATCTCTCAGCTCTAGATCTATCACTGCCTCTTGGTGGACCATATTTACCAGGACAAGTGATAAAGAAGCATTATGGAATCTTCTTCAGAGATGACGAGGAACAACTTAGGTTTCAGAGAGTCTCTGAGATCCCTCTCTGCCCTCAAAGCCATCTACAATATCTTCTATGCTTGTGGTGTGGATACTCTTCATCAGCAGATCCCATCAAAACTCTTATTCAACAAAAAGTCGTTGATCGAAGAACGAAAGGAGAGAAGGTACCAGATTATATGATATCTACAGAGACCTTCTAGCTGATAGATTTCCTTTTTGTCTCTTGTAAACTATTAGTCATTCTTACAGTAGTATAGGACTTCTCTTGTACTTGAAATTTTCATATTCTACTTTGTAACTTCTTTTTACAAATTAATGGAAATTTCAGTGAAGTACTGAAATACATCAGTATTGTAAAATATCCCTAAAAATAGTAATTGGGACATGTATGTTACGAGTCCTGACTATCCTTATATTTTGACTTAAAGTAATTTTCTTCATAGTTACTTTCTCATCATCAAATAGCGGGAGATTGTTGATCCAAACTCTCTCAATGATTTGACAATGACCCGTTGTTATACTTAGTGAAAATTACGTTTAACATTTGTATGTATTAGTGTTTCACTATCAGCGATCAAATACTTAGTGTGTTCAGTAACGCTGATAATCTCTTTAATAACTGTTATACGTAATCCCTGAAGACAAGTTTCGCGACAAAGATGTTCATCACTGAATTGAAGACAAAGTTGCTGAACAAAGGACAAGTCTACTCATGATCTGATGCGGATATCAGTGAAACCAAGACAAGTCTACCTACACGCGAAGAAACCTGAGGAAAAGCTTCAGCGATCGTTAAATTTCCTTTTATCTCTGTGGAGGAAGAGATATTCAGCGATTGAAGATCACTTAGATTATATCTCAAGTCTCTTTTGTCTTACATTTGCACACATAGTACAAATGTCAGATGAGACATACCTCTGCGACAGATCGTACAACAACTCTGATATCTACATTGTTCACCATAAGACCAAAAGCATGTCTCCAAAAGTCAGAAGCATGCAACCAACCATCGAAGGACACGTGTAAAGTACCCTGCCATGCATTTAATGCATAGGGTATAAATAGAAAGATCAAGACTCTATCTTAGTGTTGCCTTCTATCTTTATATTCATATAGAAACCCTTGATTTCTATATTCTCTCAATCTATATTCTCTAAATTCTTGTGCAACAATTTGTGTGATTCTTAAGTTTGTTTAGATTAGGTTTTACTTAACCTTATTCCGCAAAAAACTTGTAAATTTTAATTTGATTTATCAATAAACAATTTATTAAACCATTAAATTTTGTGTTTGTATTCAACCCCCCCCCCCCCCCTTCTACAAACTTGTTAAACACCTTCGGGACCAACACTATATTTATTGAATGGAGGTTGAGATTTGTTTATCCCACATTGATGGAGAGATCAAAGATTGACAATTAATGGTAGGTATATAAAAGGAGGTTGAGATGTCTTTGTTTCAACTCATGGATTTGATCCTCTTGGCTAATCCTCTAAACTCATGTTATTGGCTCATGTTGACTAATCTTCCAAACTGATAGGGTTGGTTTCATTTTGGCCAACCCTCTTTTTGCAAAATAATCAACCTATATAAAAGAATCAATATATCACTATAAAATAATGAGGTGGTACCATTAAAATTAAGTATTATAAAATTATTACATTGTCGTTAAATTTTAGGTATCCCATATTGATGATAAATTGATGCATCAATGGAGAAAGATGGGTATATAAGAGAAGGATGAGTGACAACTTTATCCATATAAGACTTAATAAAAAATGAACCAAACAACCAATAATATGGCACCCTAATAATTGAACATTCCCAATTTTGAACTGTTGTTCAATTTGGTTACCCCATATTGATAGGGAGATAAAAAATAACAAATGACGTGTCACGCTAAGAATTAAGTATTATCCAATCTTCTAATATTTTCTATACAAATCTTTATATATGTAAAAGTAACAACCAAGAAGAATTGTGTTTGAGTTATGACTATCCCACATTGGTGGAGATATGAAAGATTGACAATATAGTGGGTATATGAAAGGAGGTTGAGATGTATTTGTGGCAACTCATGGGGTTGGCTCCTCTTGGCCGATCCTCTAAACTCACGTCGTTTACTCATTTTGGTTTGTCATCCGAACTCATTGGTTGGCTCATGTTGTCCAACTCTCTTTTTTACAAAAAGAAAAAATAATCCATATAAAATTCATTATCTTTATATCTATCTTTATTTATATAAATATAAATAAAAGTAACAACCAAGAACAATGATGTCACACTCTAAGAATTGTGTATTATTCATTTTTTGAATTCTGGTTGTCTATCCCACATTGATGGTGAGATGAAAGAGTGACAATGGATGGTGGGTGTATGAAAGAAGGTTGAAATGTATTTGTGACAACTCATGGGGTTGGCTCCTCTTGACTGATCTTCTAAACCCACGTCGTTGGCACATTTTGGTCGATCCTTCGAACTCATTGGTTGACTCATTTTGTCCAACCTTTTTTTTTCAAAAAAAAAACTAATCTATATAAAAAAATACTTTTACTTTATAAAAGCAACAACCAAAACCAATGATGTTCCACCATTAGATTTGAGTGTTTCTCAAATATATAATTTTGGTGTTATTAGATTATCCCACATCGGTAGAAAGACGCTAGCTTGAAAGAATGGGGTGAGTATATAAAAGAAGTATGAGATGCTTTACAAGTTTAAAAGAGTATGTAGCAACATATGGCGTTGGCCTTTTTTGGCTGACCTATTTTTGCAATAAATCATCTTATATTTTTTATAATTATAAAAGACACAAACCAATGAAGTGGCACTGTAAGACTGCTCATTTTTACCCGAATTCAACCGTAATTAAAAATAGCAACCAAAGATAGTTAAGGGGTTAAAACCGTCATTTAACTAAACTCATTATAATTTTATATATATATATATATATATGAAATAAAAAGAAATCTATCCTAAAAGTAAATTCAATTACATGGTTCTGTATTTCAATTTCTCCACCGCCATCACCATCATTTTCATTTCAACAAACCGCCATCTTCATCCATCATTCTCTCTCTCTAAAATCTCCAACTTCTCTCTAAGTTTCTATTCATTTCGTTAAGTGAATCAACGAAACAATGATATATTCGGAATCTACACTTTGAATCCTTCTTAGAGGTATAAATTTCTCCTTATATTATTTAAGTTGGTAAGTTAGGGTAGTTGAAGTTGGTTGGTAGATTATGATTATATATTGTAAAGTTATAATCATAAACATGTATAGGAATGTTTGTTTTTGTCAAAATTACAAACTGGTAAAGTTTAGAAGTAAAACGGTGATATTTGTATCTAGATGTTTAACCGCACTCTAAGTGATCGGTTTAATGTTTAAGAGAATATAATTTTATGATTAAGCGTAGGATAATAAGCATTGAATTTTAGGATATGCGAGTAATAGTAATTTATGGTTTAAATAGGCAATCGAACGGGTTAAACTTCATCCCGAGTCTCGATTGATCATGTGTTGCATCTCAATCCGATCAAGGTATGGATTTCAATTCTTTTGAATCGTGGGCAACTAGTTGTTGTAGTTGACCCTTCCGAAAGGTGGTTCACCGCCTTCTGATTGATCAACTGAATGTGATCAACAAATGCGAAATTGTACACACACTTACACATTGATTTTAGTTTATTGAATCAATTGTTTGAACATTTTGATGTTTTATTAAAATGTGTCTCATATGAGATTGTTTATGAAAAAAATGTGAAGTATATAGATTATAATTTCTGTGATCGCCATTTGGGTAAGTGGCATATGTTTAGTTTTCATTGATTTTCGAATAACCCAATAAATGGGCACATTAATTGGGATGCTTTCTATGGCGGCTTTGTTGTCATGGCTTCCTGCAGATGATGGTCCACCAGAGTTAAGTCTATGTGGCTTACGTGAACCCACTCTGGGGGACTTGGCTGACTTTGTTGGCTCCAGGGCGGATGAATCGATTCTAGATTTTACCCACATAATATGTGACCGTGGTTAAATTCACGGGGGATCCGTTGTGTGTGTCCACATGCCGACCTAGTTCGTGTGGTTTGGCCACCCCACGAACACAACAACAGGAATTGATGGACTTTATTTATATTGCGTTTTGAAATTAAAGTGTGAACTGTTCTTGAAATTATTGTCTTTGAAAATTACTGAACATCTCTTTTGTTATGAACTTGAGTTTCAAGAACTTTCATGGAATGAATTTTTAAGTCTTCCGCTTTGTTATTGATGTTTTCATTATTATTTACGAACTTATATTATAATTCATTCACTGAGTTATGTGCTCAGCCGTGTTTTTGTTTTCTGACACGGCAGGTTTGAAGTGAAGTTTACGGGGACGGGACTTGAGATCGAGCGTGATATTTTGGAGTTCTTGGAATCACTTTATTTTATAATATTCTAAGTTTATAAAGACTTTTTGAGGTATGATAGTTTGGATTGTAATATATGTTTAGAGTTTATTAATAGCTCTGAATTTAGATATGTATTTATGTTAAGTCTTGTTCGTGACATCACCCGTTCCGGACCACGGGGATGGGGGATGTTACAAATATGGTATCAGAGCTTAGGTTACGACTTGTTGATTAAATAAGTTTGACCTGTGAGAATTGGGTAGACATTAGAATGGGTATACTAGAATTTAATTCTATTTGCTGATTTTCAATCCGTAGCTGTTTTGAATTCCGATCTTGATCTTGTTCTGTGTTAGAATGTCGAGACGTGGTCGCTCACGCAAATCCAGATGTTAACCTGAGGGTAACCCAAACCCCAACCCAGTAGGGGTTACAAGTGAACCAAATATTGCTAATGTGGTCCGTCAGACCATGTCAAGTATGATGCCTACATACCTTGAGTAGGTCAGGTTAACTTAATTGATTTATCTGTTTTTGCCTTGTTTGATACCAGGGCAACACACTCTGTTGTTTCTGAACAATTAGAATCCCGGTTAAAACCTTATGAACAAACCACCGAATTTCCAGTCGTGATATCTACCCTAATGGGTGGTTCAATCTGTGTGTTAACTCGATTTTTAAACTGTCTGTTATTTGTTGGAGATCGCATACGGGAGGTCACTCTACTTCCAATGCATATGTCTCACTTTCAGTTAATATTGGGGATGGACTGGTTGTCACACCACCATGCAACTATAGACTGTAATGCCAAACAAATATTGTTTGGGGATGTTGACAAACCAGAGGCGATCTTTCAAGGAGGTACTCCAAAAGAAGATATTAGAGCTTTAACTTCTATTACTGTGAAGCAGTATACTTGGCAAAGTAGCGAAAATTTTCTGGCCTCGTTACAAGATCCCAAACAGGTAATTCTAACTTCTGCACTCGTACCTGTTGTTTCTGAATATATTGATGTGTTTCCCGACGATTTACCGGGTATACCACCAGTCCGGGAAGTCAAATTTACCATCGATCTAGTTCCGGGATCTTCTTCTATTTCCAAGGCTCCCTATCGAATGGCTCCAACTGAAATGAAGGAACTCAAAACTCAACTCGATGATTTATTAAAGAAAGGTTTCATTCGACCCAGCATCTCACCCTGGGGAGCTTCGGTTCTCTTTGTCAAAAAGAAAGACGGTACGATGCGTCTTTGTATTGATTACCGGGAGCTTTATAAAGTAACGATCCGTAACAAGTATCCGTTTCCGAGAATCGACGATCTGTTCGATCAATTACAAGGGGCAAGATACTTTTTCCAAAATTGATCTTCGGTCCGGGTACCATCAACTTCGTATCTGAGATTGTGATATTTCAAAAACCACATTCAGAAATCGCTATGGGCACTACGAATACTTAGTAATGCCTTTTGAGTTAACTAATGCTCCAGCAGTCTTTATGGATCTTATAAATCGGGTTTTCAAGGATTATCTCGATGACTTTGTTATCGTGTTTATCGATGACATATTGATATACACAAAGTCAAGAGAGAAACATGATCAACATCTTCACATCGTTTTTGAAACTCTTCGAACGAAAAAGTTAAACGCAAAACGTTCCAAGTGTGAATTCTGGCTTGATCAAGTATCTTTTCTCGGACACATAATCTCTGCGGAAGGTGTCAAAGTCGATCCAACGAAAATTGAAACCGTCACTAAATGGCCTCGACCTATGAACGTATCTGAAGTTCGTGGTTTTCTAGGTTTGGTTGGTTATTATAGACGATTCGTTGAAGGATTTTCTAAAATATCTCTACCGTTAACCCGATTACTCCGAAAAGGAGTCAAATTTAATTGGGTTTCCGAACAAGAATCTAGTTTCGAGGAACTGAAAAATCGATTGGTTACCGCACTTGTTCTTGTATTACCGTCTGGCATCGGTGGGTTTCAACTTTACAGTGATGCTTCAAAGAATGGTCTCGGTTGTGTTCTTATGCAAAACGGTAGAGTGATCGCATATGCGTCACGTCAATTAAAGCTTTATGAGGTCAATTATCCGACTCACGATCTCGAATTGGCTGCGGTTAACTTCACACTCAAAATTTGGCGTCATTATTTGTATGGTGAGACATGTGAAGTTTTCACCGACCACAAGAGCCTTAAATATATATTTACTCAAAAAAGAGTTAAATATGCGTCAACGGAGGTGGCTCGAACTTCTAAAGGATTACGATGTTCATATACAGTATCATCCGAGTAAGGCTAATGTAGTCGCCGACGCTTTAAGTCGTAAAGTTGTGGAACATGTTTCCTCGTTACTTGTTCCTACAGAGTTAGCTTTAGAGATCGAATGGTTTTGACTGGAAATCTATCCGAGTTCACAAACGAAAATTCTATCGAATTTGACGGTAGAACCGACTCTAATTTCTCGGATAAAAGAAGCCCAACAAGACGACGGTGAATTGTGGGCGAACTTCCAGCAAGCAAAAGAGAATGTTAGTTCAGAATTCAGGATCGATGATGATCACGTGTTATGGTTTCGGGATCGTCTTTGTGTTCCAAATAACTTGGAGCTTAAAGATCAGATTCTGACCGAAGCTTATAAATCTATGTTTTTCGTTCACCCGGGTACAATAAAAATGTATCGCGACTTACAGACCCATTACTGGTGGGTTGGAATGAAGCGAGATATCACCGATTTTGTAGCTCGTTGTCTCACTTGTCAACAAGTTAAAAGTGAACATCAACGTCCGGGTGGTCTTCTCCAATCGCTGAACATCTCGGTATGGAAATGGGAACACGTAACTATGGATTTTGTAGTCGGACTACCCCGCACGATCTTGAAAAACGATGCAATTTGGGTAGTGGTTGACCGACTGACGAAATCGGCTCATTTTCTTACTATCTGACAAACTTGGTCAATTGATAAATTGACAGAAGTATTCCAACGTGAGATTGTACATCTCCATGGCACTCCTGTATCGATTACCTCCGATCGAGACCCATTAGGGCACACGTTTGAATATTAGTACAACCTTTCATCCGCAAACTGATGGGCAATATGAACGTACGATTCAGACATTGGAGGATATGCTCCGAGCATGTGCGTTGGAATGGCATGGAAGTTGGGATAGTTACTTGTACCTAATAGAGTTCTCCTATAATAATAGCTGGCAGTCGAGTATCGGCATGGCCCGTATGAAGCACTTTATGGCCGAAAATGTCGAACACCGACTTGTTGGAATGAAGTCGGAGAACGTATTCTCGAAGGCCCAGAACTGGTACAAGTTACTACCGAGAAGGTCGAAATTGCGCGTCAAATGATGAAAGAGGCTCAAGCTCGTCAAAAGAGCTACGCCGACAAGCGACGATGACCTATCGAGTTCCAACCGGGAGATAAAGTTTTCTTAAAGGTTTCCCCAACTCACGGTATTAGACGTTTCAGTCTCAAAGGAAAGTTGAGCCCGAGATACATTGGTCCCTTTGAAATTCTAGAAAGGGTTTGAGTTGTGGCTTACCGGTTAGCCCTACCGCCACAATTATCCCAAATACATAATGTGTTCCATGTCTATTCACTTCGAGGGTACAACTATCATCCCTAACACGTCATTGAATATCCCTTGGAACACATAGAACCTGATCTTTCTTATCGCGAGGAACCTGAAGCGATTATTGATCGTGATGAGAGAGGTACACGAAAGAGGGTGATTCCTTTCGTAAAAGTTCTTTGGAAAAATCACTCTGAACGTGAGGCGACGTGGGAAACTGAGGAACACATGCGACGGGAGTAACCCGAATTCTTTAATCGAGGTAAGTTTCCATCTAAATTCGATTTCGGGGATGAAATCTCTTTTAAGGGGGGAATAATTGTAAGACTGCTCATTTCTACCCGAATTGAACCGTAATTAAAAATAGCAACCAAAGATAGTTAAGGGGTTAAAACCGTCATTTAACTAACTCATTATAATTTTATATATATATATATATATATGAAATAAAAAGAAATCTATCCTAAAAGTAAATTCAATTACATGGTTCCTGTATTTCAATTTCTCCACCGCCATCACCATCATTTTCATTTCAACAAACCGCCATCTTCATCCATCATTCTCTCTCTCTAAAATCTCCAACTTCTCTCTAAGTTTCTATTCATTTCGTTAAGCGAATTAACGAAACAATGATATATTCGGAATCTACACTTTGAATCCTTCTTAGAGGTATAAATTTCTCCTTATATTATTTAAGTTGGTAAGTTAGGGTAGTTGAAGTTGGTTGGTAGATTATGATTATATATTGTAAAGTTATAATCATAAACATGTATAGGAATGTTTGTTTTTGTCAAAATTACAAACTGGTAAAGTTTAGAAGTAAAACGGTGATATTTGTATCTAGATGTTTAACCGCATTCCAAGTGATCGGTTTAATGTTTAAGAGAATATAATTTTATGATTAAGCTTAGGATAATAAGCATTGAATTTTAGGATATGCGAGTAATAGTAATTTATGGTTTAAATAGGCAATCGAACGGGTTAAACTTCATCCCGAGTCTCGATTGATCACGTGTTGCATCTCAATCCGATCAAGGTATGGATTTCAATTCTTTTCAATCGTGGGCAACTAGTTGTTGTAGTTGACCCTTCTGAAAGGTGGTTCACCGCCTTGTGATTGATCAACTGAATGTGAACAACAAATGTGAAATTGTACACACACTTGCACATTGATTTTGGTTTATTGAATCAATTGTTTGAACATTTTGATGTTTTATTAAAATGTGTCTCATATGAGATTGTTTATGAAAAAAATGTGAAGTATATAGATTATAATTTTTGTGATCGCCATTTGGGTAAGTGGCATATGTTTAGTTTTCATTGATTTTTGAATAACCCAATAAATGGGCACATTAATTGGGATGCTTTCTATGGCGGCTTTGTTGTCATGGCTTCCTGCAGATGATGGTCCACCAGAGTTAAGTCTATGTGGCTTACGTGAACCCACTCTGGGGGACTTGGCTGACTTTGTTGGCTCCAGGGCGGATGAATCGATTCTAGATATTACCCACATAATATGTGACCGTGGTTAAATTCACGGGGGATCCGTTGTGTGTGCCCGCATGCCGACCCAGTTCGTGTGGTTTGGCCACCCCACGAACACAACAACAGGAATTGACGGACTTTATTTATATTGCGTTTTGAAATTAAAGTGTGAAATGTTCTTGAAATTATTGTCTTTGAAAATTACTGAACATCTCTTTTGTTATGAACTTGAGTTTCAAGAACTTTCATGGAATGAATTTTTAAGTCTTCCGCTTCGTTATTGATGTTTTCATTATTATTTACGAACTTATATTATAATCCATTCACTGAGTTATGTGCTCAGCCGTGTTTTTGTTTTCTGACACGGCAGGTTCGAAGTGAAGTTTACGGGGACGGGACTTTAGATCGAGCATGATATTTTGGAGTTCTTAGAATCACTTTATTTTATAATATTCTAAGTTTATAAAGACTTTTTGAGGTATGATAGTTTGGATTGTAATATATGTTTGGAGTTTATTAATAGCTCTGAATTTAGATATGTATTTATGTTAAGTCTCGTTCGTGACATCACCCGTTCCGGACCACGGGGACGGGGGATGTTACAGGCACCATAAGATTAGATTTGAGTATTCATAAATCTTTAATTGTGGTGTTATTTGGTTATCTCACATCGGTGGATAGACGATTGATTGTAAAAAGAGGTTTAATATATAAAAGGAAGATGTGATATCTTAATGGAAACTTATTGAGTTGGCTTCTTTTACACGACCTATTTTACAGTAAATCAATCCTTATAGAATATTAATATAAAATTGACACAAATGACATAAAGTTGACACGTAAACTTTTATATATTTATATCATAAAAGAACGAACAATCACAACCACAATGGTGGAAAGACGATAGATTAGAAGAAGGCGATGAGTATAAGCGTGATATAAATGATAGAGTTAAAAAATATCTTTTATATTATAAAATCAACAACCAAAATAAATATAATGTGACACCATTAGATTTGAGTATTCTCAAATATTGAATTGTGGTGTTATTTGGTTATTCCACATTGGAGGGAAAATGATAGATGAAATAAGGGACTAGTATATAAAAAGAGGATGAGATTACCATGATATTTAAGTATTCTAAAATCTTGAATTATAGTATTATTTGGTTATCTCACATCAGTGCAAAGACGATAGATTGGAAGAATATGGTGGGTATATGAAAAGAGATGAGATGTCTTTCAAAGGTATCCCCTCCCCTTTTTATACCTACTATTGCTTCCATTATTTCAGTTTCTTATTAATGTGAGATAACTATGTACAATGAAAGGTTTGAGAATATTCAAATATCATGATATCACATCAAATTTCATTGGTTGTTCCTTTAATATTTAGTGGTATATGCTTATAACAATTAGTTGCATAATTATTTTTTGTTATTGTTTACTAAGCAAGCTTAGCCATACTTCTTCTCCTGATATATCACACGTTGCTTATAATTGCATCATATTTCTTCATATATAATGAATAATACATTATGTTAAACAATTAATAATATACTCTTATTTCATTTCATGTTGTTTAATTATAGTACGACTTTTACTATTTAACTACACTTCTCATCATTATCGTGACAATATGACTTATGATTTATAAACAATATTTGTTTATAATATATTATTTTTTCAATGTCAGTAATCTTTTCCATTTATTTATTTATGCTACATTTAATTAGTTGTCAATTAACAAAATATTTTTTAACATTTATTTATATAGACAATGACAAATTACTATCCAAATTACTCATGCTACCGCGCAACGTGCGGTTCCCACGCTAGTATATATTAAAGGAAAACCATGAAAAGACGATGTGGCCTCTTGAGAGGCCTTGATTCATTGCTATTATTTTTCTCATAGTTTTTAATTATTTTTTAAAAAAATTGTTAATAAATGAGCAAACATTTCATTTTCTCTTTAATATTTTTGTCCAAAATACTCTTATTCATTGACAAAATATTTTGTCCAACAAATATATATATATATATTCATTGAATAGCTTATGACAATTATATAATTATTTTATCAAACATATAATTTTAATTTCATTTATATATCAATATATATATATATATATTAAAAAATAACTACGGCTGTCTGACGTGGCTTCTCCTAAAGCTTAGAAATTCATTTTTATATTTTCTCCTTAATTCTCACTATATTCACTACTATCATTTTTGTCGATTTATGTTTTTTAGTTAAATTTATGCATTCAATTCCAATCCATTAATTCATCTACTTCTATCTTAACTCCATCAACATAACTCTAAGTCATTCATCTTCCAACTACTATCATACATTAAAGCTACATAACTCTAAACGCTCCTATTTAAGGATGTTGATAGCAACCTTGAAGAACAACATTTGCGATAACACGATTTTGGAAATCGTGTACGAAGGGTCATGTACAATTATAAATTATTGTTTGTTCCTTTGACATATCATGATCTTGGGTTTGTTTTACATTAAAGCTACATAACTCCAAACGATCCTATTTAAGGATGTTGATAGCAACCTTGAAGAACAACATTTACGAGAACATTATCGTGGAAATCGTGTAGAATTATAATTGTAGTTTGTTCTTTTGACATATCATTATCTTGGGTTTGTTTTATTTGATTAAATTTAAAATGTTTTTCTTTTGATTTTTGTGTTTTTAGTTGGATCATATGTGATTTTTAATAATATGATGAGTTGAGTGTTTTTGTTTGTTTGGAATTAGCAACTAAAATATGTGCGTAATAAAGGCTTTGATGACCTTCAAGAATACATATTAGGGTTTCAACAACATTCTTTAACAACAAAGGTACCGTATATATTTGATTTCCTTTTTTTTATTTCATAAATTTGGTTTTGTTTATTGATAAATTATAAACTTTAGTTTGTCTTTTTTATGAATCATGATTTTAGGTTCGTTTCAGTTGATGAAGGTTGAATTATTTTTTTTTATTGATTTTGTGTTTTGTTGCATCATGGACCATGTATTATGATTTTCTTATTGATGAGTTGAGTGTTTTTTGTTTGTTTGATATGCATAAAAGTGAGGTGTATTTATAAAGAAATATGGAGGTTTTATTGTTTGTATTTTTATGTTTTTTGCTAATTGATTATGTAAAGTTGAAATATTTGACAGACGTACATTATTATTGGATGTTAAGATATGTTTGTATTTGTAAATGGATCAATATCCAGTCAAAAGTTTAAATTACAATACTATATATAATGGGTTTATTCTGACTTCATTTTTTTCACTTTTTTTAAAGTAACCCTAATGGCTACAACAATCATGAGGAATATGGTGTCCAAATTCAAGCATATGTTAAAGCAATGCAAAAATATTTAAAATTGTGAGTTTTGAATTTTTTTTTTTTTTTGGATTGGTGTCGTGGGTTATGCCTAGACTAATCCCTTGGCAAATTATGAATGTAAGACATTAACCCTGATTAAACCTCAGTGGCCACAATTGTTGAGTACGTCTGGCTTCGAACCCTGGGTAGATGGGATATTTCACCACATCCCCCAGGGGCTTAACCAGTACGCCACAACCCTTGTGGTTCTGAGTTTTGAAAGTTGTAGGGTTGTTAATTTAAAGTTTAAAATAATTCAAGATTGATGTTGATATCATCAATAACATTGCACATTCTTGATCTATTATGTGGATACCTTTGTTCTTAAAAGAAGCATCAATAATTTTGAATTTATTTTAATTTCATTTGCAATTCCGACAGGAAATACTTTGTGTGTATTTGTTTGATTATTTTATTCATTTAGTAATGAAAATTATAATAGGTACCAGACTTAATAGACATATTTTTATCATCAAGACAATCAATATATAAAACATTTCATGTAATAGTTAAAATTTTCTTTTCATTTTCATTATATATATATATATATATGTGTGTGTGTGTGTGTGTGTGTGTAAATGAAACAACCAATGGTATTTAAGGTGGCATTTTAAGAACGGAGTATTATCAAACTGTGGATTGTGGTTGAGATTAAGTTGTCCCACATTGGTGAGTAGTTGGAATGAGTAAGGTTGTATAAAAAATGAGGATGAGATGTCTGTGTGTTAACTCATACTCATGGGGTTGTCTTATTTTGAGTAGCCCTCATTTTGCAAAAAAAAACATTATATATAAATAAGTTGGAAAAATTGATCATAAATAACCATTTATAAATATAAGGAACAACGGTAAGTGTAAGATGAGATCTTAGAGTACGATAAAATAGACGGATATGTGTATCAATATATCTATATAAAAACAAAGATAGAATAAGATATGACATGAAACCATAAGATTTGAGTATTCTCAAATATTGAATTGTGGTTGAGTTTTTTTGGTTATCCCATATTGGAATCATTAAATTAATGTTATTAGAAATGCTTAATTGTGTAGTAAAAAACCTTTACATAAGGTTTTTCACAACGTAACAATGGAGTTTCTAGGGTTCTAAGGATTATGTAGGTTGTAGAAGTTTGGTAAATAAATTTAGAGATGGATTGTTGATTAGCTTGGATATGACTACTGATCGCTGAAATGTGTGTTCTTTCTTCTCAATGCCTTATGCCTCATACTTACTATAATGCTTAATATTGATTATACAATTACACCTAACCATTTTTTCACAAGTTTAACTTCACCATCACAACATCATTTCTTTTTCTTGAAAGCTATCTAGAATAACTCACATATAGAAGACCTAAAATACATCAATTATATTATATCGCGTTTCATTAGTTGTCAATTAACGAATTACGTTTCATCTTAACTTATGTATTTTTTACCTTTCATTTTACATAAAATGATTAAAAGCTATTTTTTCAAATAAAATTGGAGAGAAACCAAACTATGAAGAAACAGTCTCAAGCAGATCAAAAAAAACTCGAACAGATGAAAAGAAAAACTAACAACTCAATCGGACTTGCCTAGAGTTGAAGTGGTGACAATACTGACGATTACTATTACTCTTCGTGCAATAGTATATAGGTTTGAGAAGAGAGGGTTTTGAGGAGGGTTTTCGGCCAAAGTTGCAGACGAGTATATTACAACAAATGTAAAAAAGTTATCAAAATATCTCGCAATTATGCAAAACTAAGTAACAACATCACATTTGCATGGTAAATCAATATTTTATGAGAATATATGTAGAGGATATAAATCAATATATTATGAATTATGACAAAACAATTCTCATTATATATCTCCTGATTATAATCATTAGCTTTACACATTTCTTTTATCATTCTGAACAAATTACAAAGTTTGATGATGTAGAACTTATTAAGTAATTAATTACATAAAGAAACAACCGATTGAGGATGATGAAACAACTTCATATCAAACGTAATATCGATTCTTATATGTGATTATCGCTCATTTAACTTCAATATTTTCAACAAAAATTATCGTCACACGGCAACGCACAGTGACGAACACTAGTATATATATTAAAGGAGAAACCACCATGTATGAGGTGGCATCTCCTAAACACATTAAGCTAACCTTTCTTTTTTCTTAGTTTTTTGATTTTTTTTTAAATATTTGATATGTTAAAGACATTTTCGTCCTTATACTAAAAACATAAAATTTATTAGGATAAGGTTATTTTGGTAATTTTTAAAAAGTTTAACCTCCGAACTTTTCATCTTCATTCTTAAAGATGAAACCTCCAATTCTTTCCATCTTCATTCTTGAAGGTGAAACCTTCAAACTCTTTTATGTGTTCATAGATCATGATTTGTTCATCAAATGTCTTTTTCATTATTTCTATCACTTAATTATCTTACAAACCATTATTCTTCAACAAAACCGTTTTTCAAGTAAACTCTCTTTATCCCTCTCCGTCACTTGATTTATTCTTTCATTTCGCAAACTGTTATTATACAACAAAATCGGTTTTTAGGTGTTCTTTGAGGATAATAATCCAGGTATAATTCCTTATTAACTTTTGTTTCAATATTAGAGTTTTTTTTTTTACTTTTATCTTCTGTATTTTTCATGTTTTTTCCAATGGAACCGAGCATTTGTTCATGGCAGCGGTTTTAAAGTTTTAATGGCAACGACGATGCGATAATCGAATCTTGCAAGTACGTATTACAAACACTTGAATATATCAATATATATATATATATATATATTAAAGCAGAAACCAAAGTTAATGATGTGGCATCTCCTAAAAACATTAAGCTTACATTTCATTTTTCTTAGTTTTTTGATTTTTTTAAATATTTGATATGTTAAAGACTTTTCTGTCCTCATACCAAAAAAAGTCAATGTAAATATATATTTATATATATATATAAGAAGGATTAGGAGAGAGAGTTAAAGATACACCTTCATGCCTATTTATCTTTTTTCTCACAATTTTGAATTATTTTTAAATAACTTCATCATATTAAATGCAATCACTTTTCATTTTAATCAATCAATCAATCATCAATCAATATATATATATATATATATATATATATATATATATATATAGGGAGAGGTTCATTTGAGAAATGGTAAATATATGAGAAATAGAGAAGTAATCTTAGCCATTCATCTGGTCAACATTTGTGGCTTTGACCGCGAAACATCGGATAATTCCTTGTGTGGTCTATAAAAGGTAGAGGGGTAATTTCGTAAAATACACGGGATGAGTTCATATATGAATCTGTACGAATCACAAAGATTCATATATGAATCTGTTAATCAGTTCAACTGATTCATATATGAATCTTTGTGATTCATACAGATTCATATATGAATCTTTGTGATTCATACAGATTCATATATGAATCACAAAGGTTCATATATGAATCAATTAAAAGAGTTCAGTTATGAATTGCACTGGTTCATATATGAACATATAGTTCATATGTGAATTATACATGTTCATATATGAACACGGCCCGTGTGTTTTGTAAAATTTACGAAATTGTCCTTCTATTTTTGGGATAGCCGCAACTTTTGACCAGTCAAAGCCGCAACTTTTGACTAGTCAAATTCGATTTTGACCATATGAATGACTAGGATTACTTCTCTATTTCTCATATATTTACCATTTCTCAAATGAACCTCTCCATATATATATATATATATATATATATATATATATGGAGAGGTTCATTTGAGAAATGGTAAATATAGGAGAAATAGAGAAGTAATCTTAGTCATTCATCTGGTCAACATTTGCGGCTTTGACCGCGAAGTACCGGATAATTCCTTGTGTGGTCTATAGAAGGTAGAGGGGTAATTTCGTAAAATACACGGGATGAGTTCATATATGAATCTGTATGAATCACAAAGATTCATATATGAATCTGTTAATTAGTTCAACTGATTCATATATGAATCTTTGTGATTCATACAGATTCATATATGAATCACAAAGGTTCATATATGAATCTGTTAGTTAGTTATGAATTGCACTGGTTCATATATGAAGATATAGTTCATATGTGAATTATACATGTTCATATATGAACACAACCCTTGTGTTTTATAAAATTTACGAAATTGTCCTTCTATTTTTGGGATAGCCGCAACTTTTGACCAGTCAAAGCTGTAACTTTTGACCGGTCAAAGCCGCAATATTTGACTAGTCAAATTCGATCTTGACCATATGAATGGTTAGGATTACTTCTCTATTTCTCATATATTTACCATTTCTCAAATGAACCAAACACTATATATATATATATATATATATATATATATATATATATATATATATATATAAAGAAATAGGAGAGAGAGTTAAGGAGAGACTTTCCTTGACATTTATCTAATTTTCTAGAATTTTGAATTTTTTAACTAATAGTCATACATTAAACGTCTATCATTAATTATTAAAACCTTTCATTTTTTCATTTTAAGATATATAAAAATTATTTAAAAATTTATTTTTATTTAACTTTCACTTTTAAATTTTAGAAGCCAATTAATATATATATTAAAATTTAAAATTTTCATGAAAATATAAAAACCAATATTCTATATATATTACATCAATATATATATATAATAAATAATTTTATAATAAACTTATTTTTTTATTATTTTTTTTTGTTAGTAAGCTAATAATGACAATAAATATTTTATTATTAAATGAATCTATTTTTTTTCTTAGTAAGATAACAATCAATCAATCAATATATATATATATATATATAAAAAGGAAGATGAGAGAGTTAAGAAGAGACCTTATTTGGTATTTATCTAATTTTCTAGAATTTTAAATTATTTTTAAATAATAGTCATATATTAAATGTCTATAATTAATTATTAAAACTTTTCATTTTTCATTTTAAGATATATAAAACTCATTAAAAACGTTATTTTTATTTAACTTTCACTTTTAAATTTTAAAAGCCAATTAATATATGTATTAAACTTTAAAATTTTCATGAAAATATAAAAAACCCATATTTTGTATATATTACATTAATATATATATATATATATATATATTACAATAAATAATTTTATTATGAAATTATTTATTTGTTTGTTTTTCTTATTTTTTTAGTAAACCAACAATAATAATAAATATTTTTTTACTAAATGAGTCTATTGTTTTTCCTTAGTAAGATAACAATCATCAATATATATCAATATATATATATATACTATATTATAAAGCATGGATAAAAAAACTCTTCAATACAAATTATTAGGCATAAGGTACTATCATTTTATGTAAGATTTTAAAAATCTCTTAATTTACAAGTAACAAAGCACAAGATACATATTACTACTGTAGGCTCTAACACCTACCAATTTGGTATGTGTAGACTCTTCCTTTTATGCAGATATTTCCATGTATCACTATTAATTAATATATTATATTACTATATATTAGATTTAATTATATTATTAAACATGTAATTGGTTATTTTTTCTATATGTCATTAAAATATATAAGATAATCATTGAATTCTAACAAAATACTTATTTTTTTATATATATAAAACAATATATAAAACATTATATTATTAAGTCTAAATTAAACAAATTTATAAAAAAAAAACATTATCACTTTCTCAAAATCATCCAAAATCGTACTGTAAATCGATAGAAAAAACAAAAAATAAAACGAAATATTAAAATCGTGATGTATCTCGCTGCATTGCACGAGTATGCTTCTAGTATATATAAAAGAAGGAAGTGCAGAGAGACTTGAGGAGAGGCCTTCCTTGGTAGTATCAATGTTCTAATTTTCTAGAATTTTGAATTATCAATATATATATATATATAGGGAGAGGTTCATTTGAGAAATGGTAAATATATGAGAAATAGAGAAGTAATCTTAGCCATTCATCTGGTCAACATTTGCGGCTTTGACCGCGAAGCACCGGATAATTCCTTATGTGGTCTATAGAAGGTAGAGGGGTAATTTCGTAAAATACACAGGATAAGTTCATATATGAATATGTATGAATCACAAACATTCATATATGAATCTGTTAATTAGTTCAACTGATTCATATATGAATCTTTGTGATTCATACAAATTCATATATGAATCTTTGTGATTCATACAGATTCATATATGAATCACAAAGGTTCATATATGAATCTGTTAGTTAGTTCAACTGATTCATATATGAATCACAAAGGTTCATATATGAATCAGTTAAAAGAGTTCAGTTGTGAAATGCACTGGTTCATATATGAACATATAGTTCATATGTGAATTATACATGTTCATATATGAACACAACCCGTTGTTTTGTAAAATTTACGAAATTGTCCTTCTATTTTTGCGATAGCCGCAACTTTTGACCAGTCAAAGCCGTAAGTTTTGACCGGTCAAATTCGCAATATTTAACTAGTCAAATCCGATCTTGACCATATGAATGGCTAGGATTACTTCTTTATTTCTCACATATTTACCATTTCTCAAATGAACCAAACACTATATATATATATATATAAAAGAAGGAAGAGGAGAGAGAGTTAAAGAGAGACCTTCCTTGATATTTATCTACTCCCTCCGTCCCAAATTAATTGTCTATATTACTATTTTAGTTTTTACCCAAAATAAGTGTCCACTTTTTAATTCTACCCTTAATTATGTGATGGAGAAAATTTATCTCTCTATAATTAAGGGTAAATTTGTACTTTAGTTAATTAAAAAGTGTAATAATTACACACTCATAAAACTATGTGTCTTTTTCATTGTAGACATTTATTTTGGGACAGATGGAGTAATTTTATAGAATTTTGAATTATTTTTAAATAATTTTCATACATTAAATGTCTATCATTAATTATTAAAACTTTTCATTTTTCATTTTAAGATATATAAAAATCATTAAAAAAAAGTTTATTTTTATTTAATTCTCACTTTTAAACTTTAAAAGTCAATTAATATATGTATAACTTTAAAATTTCCATGAAAATATAAAAACCAATATTATGTATATATTACATCAATATAAATATATATATATATATATATATAAATGTATTACAATAAATAATTTATAATTAATTAATTTATTTGTTTGTTTTTTTTATTTTTTTAGTAAGCTAACAATAATAATAAATATTTTTTTATTAAATGAGTGTATTTTTTTTCTTAGTAAGATAACAATCACCATATATATATATATATATCAATACTAGTTGTCTACCCGCGCGATGCAGCACGGGTGAATAACAATGTGAAGCAAATAACATATCTGATACCGATGTTTTTTGTTCATCTTATTCTTGTTTTCTCTCAATTTTTTATAGGATAATATGATTTAATTGCAAAAACAGTTACTACCATAACATATGTTTATCAACAAGTTATCTAGGAAAATAATCGCAAAAGTGTGTGTATATATTCACAAATCGTTAAAATTTTGAAAACAATGACTAAACAAAAGTGACATTACAATCATATGTAAAAATGAACATCCGTAGATTCATAATATGATGAGACATGAGAAGTGTCAATCCGTAAGCATGTTCTGCAAACAAAAAAAACATAATTATTTAAAATAGAAACGTATCCTAACAGATGTGTAATAGTAATTAGTTTATTGTACTTATATTCATTTACGTAGAACTTCTTTATAAACGACGATTGAATATTTTTAACTTGCATTTTGATCAAGTAAAAAATATATACGTATTATTTTTTGACATCTTCCAAAACATGTTCCACACGGATCTCAAGTTCCACCAACAAAGCTCGTATCGTACGGATGAAAACACTTTCACATTATACGGACTATCCGTTTAATACAAGTTTGTAAACATCAATAATATTGTTAACGTCATAAAAAAATCAATTTCAATCACACACCAAAAAACACAAAATTTATTGACAACACATCAATAAGTGATTATTAATTTATTTATTTAATAAAGACTTCTTTAACTAAAAATAACAAAATTATAATTAATTAATTGTACTTATAAGACAAAAAGTTCATTAATTTGCATGAAAGTATAAAAAACAAATGAAAGCAATTCTAGACCTTCTAATTTAGTGTTGGTGTGTGAGGTAAAAGTATTCTGATTCAATGTATGCTTTAAGAACATGTACTTCAAGCATTTAAACTTGTAATTCATAGTTTTTCAAAATTCATGCTTTAAAAAGTTGTACCTCTTGCTTTAATAATTGTAATTAAGAGTTTTTCATATATACATTATAAGGTAGTTTTTCATATTTTTTTTTCTTTTTTTTGCCTTCAAATGTCATATACTACTTTCCATGCACTATGTACAACATCCATCAAGATTTCATTTGCTATAAATAAAGTTTTCTTTAAATAAAAACGAAAAATATATAATTAATTAATTGTATTTATAAGATAAAAAATTCATTAATTTTACATGAAAATATTAAAAACAGAATATATCTTTCCTTTAAACGTCTAGTTCATAATTAATTGATTGTACTTATAAAGCAAAAATTAACATTAACTTACATGAAAAGTATAAAAAACAAAATATGTTTTCTCTAAATAACAATTTTATAATTAAATAATTGTATTTGGTCTAATAGGTGTTTTGCTTGATGGGTGGTTCCAATTGCACCCTAGGCTACATATGATAAGTTGACAACCCTATCACTATGTAAATAAATATGGTCTCATTGGTGAAACAAAATTGTAAGAGGTAGTCACTCACGTGAAGGATGTGACATAAAGCAGAGAAAAATAGTTCGGAACCGTTTACCAAACGCTTACCCGGGTAAGTGCTTACCAAGTCATATTAGCTTATGTATGAAGATGACAATGGCCAAAAATCTTACCTGGTAAGAGCTAAAGCAAGGACCAAAAGTCTTACCCTGGTAAGTGATGACGAATACTCTTACCACGGTTAACACTTACCGGGAAAAATGTTGCATACGATACCGTTTTGGTGGACTAAAATCTTACCCGGTAAGTAAGTGATAGTGTTAAATTTTACCCGTAAGCGCTTATCGGGAAAATTGTTGCATACGATACCGTTTTGGTGGACTAAAATCTTACCCGCCAAGTAAATGATTGTGTTAAATTTTATCGGTAACCTCTTATCCGGGTAAGCATTTGGTAAACGGCCCCTTCGAGATCTTTCCCCCTACCCCCTCACATTTATCTACCCCCTCCCAATCGAATTCTTTTTCTTATTTAATTTGTAATTACATTTTTGGTCCCTATACTTTTTCGAAAGGTTTACTTTATACCTTTTAGTTTTATATTTTACATTTTTATCATATTAACACATATAATCGTATATTAACTAAAATACGTTAAAAAATACTTTTTAATTTTAGCAAGTTACATCATTAGCAAGTTTGGCAGAAGAAAGTAAGGTTTGAACCTCCTAAATTTGGTGCAGGTGATGTGTAGAAAAAGTTCTCTCTTAAAAAGACTTGTACATTGTGCATTCTAGATTGTGATTCATAGTTTTTCAAGTTTTGTGCATAAAAATGTAGTACCTTATGTTTTAGGAGTTGTCTTTAAGAGTATTGATGTAAATGCTTTATAAGATAGTATATATATATATATATATATATATAGAGAGAGAGAGAGAGAGAGAGAGCAAGGTTCATTTGTTAACCATCCATTTATTGTTAACTTTGTGAACTTGATCAACCAATAGAAATGCAAGGTTTCTTGATGTTTAATTTATTTATATATTTAATGTAAAAGGGTAGAAACGTCATTTTATAAATAACAATTTTTCATTAATATTATTGGGAGTTACAAAAATGAAGATTCCATAATTACATTGTAGGTTATGATTTTAGTATTTTGTCCATTTTTATCATGATTTTTGAATCATTTGAATATTATTATAGTATTTCGGTTCATATGTTTGATAAAATCGTATATCGTATAGTCGTTCTTGTCAAGAAATTTATCCGATATTCATCTTAATTCATGAACATCCCTGCAGTGAACGCCCCAACGAAATCCAACATTATGAATTCAAGCATATATAATGACGTCGATAATATTGCGATTGGTGGAATTTTGTCGATACGGGAACCACAAAATATGGATGGAGGAAATCAAGATCAACTAGCAACCCAGGGAATCGAAAAAGAGAACACCGGAATATGCACAGTGGATGTATTCGACGCAAACAACGAAAATTCTATTGGTGAATTTTATTCAAATATGTTCGATATGTGTACATTACTTGGTTCATCAATGTTCTCGTTAGACCTTATAAGTAACTGTTCATTTCGTGAGTCATTGTTAAAGTTGTTACTGTTCCTTGTTTTGATTTGTAAAACATGGAAGATTAGCAGTATAGTGATCAAATTTACTGAGATGTTCACATATCTTCATCTATATATGCTTGAATTTAATTGGTTCACTGATGTCAACAATGGCAGACTCTGATTACGAAATGGAAAAAAATAGTAAGCTTTAATGCCTAGATCGATGCCATAGCCCAACCTTTTCCTGTTCAAGTTGATGGGAAGTTGTCCTTTTATTTTGATTGGATAACAGAGGAATGAAATTAAACAGATTTAGAAAGATGAATTTAAAATGTTAGAAAAAATGTCTTCGATAACGAATCGTTCGGACCCATGATTTTCGTTAAGTGGGTTCACCTTCAAGGTGGAACAACAGGGTTGTAAAGTCATCTGATGTAAACGCCTGATTTAATATGCACAACGTATATCTTCATCAAAATTTACGGTGATGTTCACATATCTTCATCTCGTATGATTTGCATATATGTTAACCATCGTTGATTAAACAAACGAAAATTCTATTGGACCAGTAAAACATGATTGATTAGTATATGAATGATTAGCATATATGTTCATCTTGTCGATTGTTAACAACAACCTGGACATAATTAACAATTACAACCTAAGTATCACAAAGACTAGGTGATTCATATTGGTGAAACACTTTGTTCTAAATGTTGTCATTATTTGGGTCTTTTTCCGGTAGATGATGATGTCGAGATTGATCTTTTGGAGTCGTCGGGTGGATCTATGTTTTTTATCCCAACAGTCGATGATGACATCAAACCAAAACTCAACGACAAGTTTAACTCTTTAAAGGAAGCAGAAGCAATGTACAGAAGGTACGCAGACTTGATAAGTCTGGTTTTGACGTAAGATTGAGTGCCAAGAAGACGAATATAAACATGTAAAATAATGGAGTTGAACGTAAGAGTCGCATAGTTGTACATGTATGTATCAAA
Source organism: Arctium minus (assembly GCA_954870635.1). NCBI lineage: Eukaryota > Viridiplantae > Streptophyta > Magnoliopsida > Asterales > Asteraceae > Arctium > Arctium minus. Next base: position 81,960,162 of record OX941081.1, on the reverse strand, counting down.
TGAAATCAAATCACTTTTGTGAGCATACGCTCTAATAGGTTACTCCCATTATGCACGCATGTTGATCCAAACTTTCTCAGTGATTTGATAACGACCCTCTTCTATACTTAGTGAAAATTACGTTTTAATATGTATTAGTGTTTCACCATCAGCGATCAGACTGAGTCTGTTCAGTTATCGCTGATAGTCTCTCTTGTAAACATTTATATGTATTAGTGTTTCACCATCAGAGATCAGACTGAGTCTGTTCAGTTATCGCTGATAGTTCTGATGTAAACATTTGACGTAATCCCTGAAGACAAGTTTCGCGTCAACAGATGTTTATAGCTGAATCAAAGACGAAGCTTCTGAACAAAGATAAGTCTACTAGTGACCTGATGCGGACATCAGTGAAGCAAAGACGACTCTACTCATACGCGAAGAAACCTGAGGAAAAGCTTCAGCGATAGCTGAACTTCTTTATATCTCTGAAGGAAGAGATATTCAGCGATCGATGATCACTTAGCTTATGCCTCAAGTCTCTATTGTCTTACCTTGCACAACAAGTATGATGTGTCAGAACGGACATACCTCTGCCACAATTCGTACAACAACTCTGTCAACTACACTGTTCATGATACGACCGAAAGCATGTCTCCCAAAGTCAGACTCTCTCAACCAATCAATGAAGGACACGTGTAAAGTGCCCTTCAATGCATTTAATGCATAGGGTATAAATAGAAAGATTACCTCTTCAACTGAAGTGTGTGCTCACCTCTAGCCTTCATCTTTATATCTTATAGAAACCTTTGTTTTCTATACTTCATCAATCCCTATTCTCTATATTCTTGTGCAACCATCTTAGTGTTTTCTTAAGTTTGTTTAGATTGAGTTCTACTTAATCTTATTCCGCAACAGACTTGTAAATTGTGTTTGATTTATCAATAAACAATTTATTAAACTTTAAATACTGTGTTTGTATTCAACCCCCCCCCCCTTCTACAAACTTGTTAAGCACCTCCGGGACCAACAAGTGGTATCAGAGCGAATTGTTTAATCTAATAAACAAGATCTTGCTTTATTCTCTTCCTTGCTATTCTAAAATGCACTTAACACAAACACAAACTACTATGATAATGGTTCACTTTCTAAACCTCCTCGATTTAGCAGAGATAACTTCTCTCTGTGGAAAAATCGAATGATGCTATTTCTTGAAGGTGCAGATCCCACTATACCTGAGAACGTAGCAAACGGACCCTACGAACCTGTCTAAATTTTAGCTTCCGTTCCAGCTACTGCCACCATTCCATTTATTCCTGAACGCTATATTGCTAAGGAAATCAGACAATGGAGTGATAAGGACAAAAAGAAGGTTGGTATCGATGCAAGGGCAAAGACCATTATCTTTATGGCTCTGCCTGATGAAGTTTTCCATTCCATCATGCATCTTAAAACTTCTAAAGAAATGTGGGAAACCATATGTGTTCAATATGAAGGCACCACTGAAATCCAAGAGACTCAAAAGATTAACTTGGTAAGACAGTATGAAAGTTTTATCGCTGGTAAGAGTGAATCTCTCTCTGATGTTCATCAGCGGTTTAACTGCTTAATCATTGATCTAAGAACCGTTGGTAGGACCTATTCTAATTCTTAGGTCCTAACAAAATTCTTAGAATGTTTTTCTGAATGCTGGGACAGTTACTTAATCTGTCTCAAGCTGACAAAAGACTTAAGTTCTCTTTCTCTCAGCACCTTGTATGGAATATTGCTTAACTATGAGCAATCAAACCTTTTGAAGAAGAATCTTATAAAAGATTCTAAAGACTCCAAAAGCACTCCTGTTGCTTTAGTCTCTTCAGAGATAATTCCATCTCAGCGATCTACTCTCACCATCACTGAGTTAGATTCTGAATCTGAGGATCTATCAGACACTGATCTTTCAGAGTTTGATGAGTCCTTAGCACTCTTGACAAACTCTTTCAAGAGATTTGCAAGAAAGAACAATTTCAAAAGAAATAAGCCTCTCTCTCTCACTTACAAGCCAAAATTAACCCCTGTTGATAAGGCTACTGCTACTTGCTATAACTGTGAAAAGATTGGACACTTTGCAAGTGAGTGCAGGTTAAAGAAAGTCTTCAAACCTTCTACCTCTAGAAGATCCAGCGATGACAAGTACCTAAAGCTGAAAGAGAAATATCAAAAGCTGAAAAGCTACAAGCTAAAAGGTAATGGTCTCATTGTTGAAGAACATGACTGGGTTGAATCAGAAGAATTAAGTTCTGATGAAGAAGAAGTCGCTAATCTCTGCCTCATGGCTGAGATTAAAGAAGAAGTGGAAGAACCAACTAAAACTTCTATGAGCTATATATCATCTCAGGTATCTATCTCTACTAATCCCTCTCTACCTGAATCAGAGAGAAGTCGCGCAGTTGATGTGCTGACGATTGATCTTGACAATGCTCTAAACGGCAAATCTCTAGCTGAATGCAAAAACAATGATTTAACTGAACAGCTGGAAAAATGCCATGAAAAGATCAGAGAACTGACTCTTTTAGAGGAAGGTTTGAAAGATCAAGTTGTTGTAAATAAAATCATCAACATAGAACGCAAACAAGCCATCGCTGCTCTAAAAGCAGAAAAGGCTATTGTTGAAAAATGGTGTAATTCCTCAACTAAGATCACTGAGATAATAAATGCTAAAACTCCTGGCGATGATAAAACCGGTCTTGGTTTTTGGAAACCACAGGATGAGCCTAAAGAAGACTGTTCCATGCTTAAGTTTGGAACGTTTGTCACTTCTATCTCTGACACTTCTTATAATCAGTTTTATCCTTCTTCTTCTAATTCTATCCCTGAGGAAAAATTCAAAGGCTCTAAGTCTGCGGATAAAGGAAAATCCATTTTCCATCCTCAGAAATGTACCAAGAAAGCAAAGCTGAAAGTTCCTTCTAAACCTTCAGCGAATCAATCGTCTAGCTCCGTGATAGAAATCTTTGATCTTTGTCCTCCAAAGCTAAAGATTGATCTTATGCCTAAGAGATCTGAAGAAAAAAAAAATTCCTCCCAGATCTCATGAGAAAAGCATTCTTGGAGCTGGACCTGCTCATCTTAAATTCTCAAAACCTTCTACTTCTGGTCCAAAAACCACATTCAAATATAGAAAATGCTATCACTGTGGATTTACTTACCATATTGCAAGCAAATGTCCAACTGCCACTAAAGCTGATAAAACAGCTAAAGTGAAGATAAATGCCTCTAAGGCTGAGAAGATCATCAAAGCTGAAAAAACTACCAAGGTGAAGAATACCACTAAGGTTAAGAAATTAACCAAAGTGAAGATTACCACTGAAGTTGAATCTTCATCTGCTGTGAAGATTTCTGAACCTTCCATCTCCACTAACCCCAAAGGACCCAATGAAAAATGGGTACCAAACAAAGCTTAATCTTCCTTATGTTTGCAGGGATCAAAGGGCATGTGGTATCTCGATAGTGGATGTTCTCGTCATATGACAGGACAAAAAGACCTTCTCACTGAATACAAGGAAGAGAAAGGTCCCTCTGTGACCTTCGGTGGAAATGGAAAAGGATATACCCGAGGGTTTGGTATCCTCAGCAATGGGACAACTACCTTCAGAAGAGTCGCTTATGTAGATGGACTGAAGCACATTCTTCTGAGCATCAGTCAGCTATGTGATAAAGACTATGAAGTTCGCTTTTCCAAGAAAGCATGTTCAGTGGTGAATGAGAAAGGAAAACTTACTCTCAGTGGGTATCGTAAAGAAAATGTCTATGTAATAGATATGGACTCTACTACTACTGAAAACATATGTTTTCTCTCAAAAGCCTCTTCAGATGTCAACTGGCTATGGCACAAAAGGCTCTCTCATCTAAATTTCAAAACCCTGAATTCTCTCTCTTCTAAGGAACTGGTTTCTGGTCTTCCTCAGCACTCATATGCTAAAGAATCTCTCTGCACAACATGTGAAAAAGGAAAACAGACAAAAGCTAGTTTAAAGTCTAAACAAGTTTCCTCAGTGACAAGTCCTCTTCAGCTCTTACATATGGATCTGTTTGGCCCTGTCAACATCCAATCAATAGCTGGAAAGAAATATACGCTTGTCATTTGTCAGGATCTGATTCTTAACAAGAATAATGAAACTCAGAAACAATATTAAAGAAGTTGCGGAAAAACACTTTAATATTCAAATATCAATGTAACAGTAAAGTAGAAATCACAACTTGTAAACTTTATTGAATGATTAAAGTTACAAGCTTTCGCACAAAACCTCAATCTTGATGAACAGGCTCACCAAGACGAATTCTACTTCTCTAGAACTAGGGTTGTAAAACTTGAGGTCAATTCTCTCTCAAAACAAAAACTCAGAATACTCGTATAACAAACTATTCTGAATAATTCTATACATATACTGAAAATAAAAGATAATTACAAAACATAAAAGATCTTCAGTATATTCTTCCATAATTATATTCAACCTTCCATGATTATCTTCAAACCTTGATCTGCGCGTCTTACCAAGATTATCACATAAGCAGTATTAAGTCATAGCAGCATTAACACTCTGAGCAGTATTAATCTTCACCAGCAGTAGTAACTATGCTTAGCAGTATTAATTTCTACAAGCAGTAGTAATTTGGCTCAGCAGTAGTAACCATGTTGTACTGGCAGCAGTAATAATACTTAAACAAATCTTCAGTTCCCAACATCATTGTAGATGAATACTCTCGCTACACCTGGGTTATCTTTCTTCGCTGCAAGAGTGATACTCCAGAAGAACTAATATCTTTTGTTAAAAAGATGGAAGTGCTGAATAATCTCACTGTTCGTTCAATAAGAAGTAATCATGGAACTGAATTCAAAAACAGTTCTCTGAACATTTTCTTTGAGAACAAGGGAATCTCTCATAACTTCTCTTCAGTGAGAACACCTCAGCAAAACGGAGTCGCTGAAAGAAGAAACAGAACGATCATTGAAGCTGCTAGATCAATGCTCAGTGATTCTCATCTCCCTACTCAATTTTGGGCTGAAGCTGTAAACACTGCATGTTTTACTCAAAACAGATCGCTGATAGTAAAGCGATTTGGAAAGACAGCTTATGAACTTTTTCATGGAAGAAAGCCTTCTATCAGCTTTCTTCATATCTTTGGTTGTCAGTGCTTTATTTTAAACAACAAAGATCATCTTGGAAAGTTCGACCCAAAAGCTGATGATGGAATATTTCTAGGATATTCCTCCATCTCCAAAGCCTACAGAGTTTTCAACAAAAGAAGACAATCTGTGGAAGAAACCATTCATGTCACCTTTGATGAAACTCGCTCAGCGAATTCTAAACTAATCGCTGACAATGAAGAGTTAAATGCTTGGATGTTTTCTCACTACAGAGAAACATAACCTTTCTTCTCAAACCATCAGCATTCAGATCCTCCAGCTGCTGATGATGATCCAAACATCATACCTCCAAACGCTGAATCCATTTCATGGGTTTCAGCTGAGCCTCTAAACACACTTCCTCCATCAGATCCATCTTCATCTGAACACCTCTTAGAAAATAATGGTCTGTCTGACTCTCAATAGTTGATAGCTGATGAGCCTCAAGCTTCCTCATCAGTGAACATTCCCATTGTTGATCCAACCTCTGAAATGAGCGATCATGCTCCTGCTCAGCGATGGACCAGAGATCACCCCATAGATCAAATTCTTGGTGATCCTGATGCAGGTATTCAGACACGACGAAGTTCAGGTAATATTTGTCTCTTTGTCAATTTTATTTCTTTAATAGAGCCAAAGAAGGCTGATGATGCCCTCAGAGATCCAAACTGGGTCAGCGCTATGCAAGAAGAGCTGACTGAGTTCTCTCGCAACAAAGTTTGGAATCTCGTTCCTAGACCATCTGATAAAACTGTTATAGGCACCAAATGGGTGTTTAGAAACAAGTTAGATGAACATGGAACTGTAACCCGCAACAAGGGTCAACTTGTTTCTCAGGGATACAGACAAGAGGAAGGCATAGACTATGATGAAACCTTTGCCCCTGTGGCTAGGCTCGAAGCAATTCGACTATTCTTAGCCTATGCAATCTACAAAGACTTCATTGTTTATCAAATGGATGTAAAATCAGCGTTCCTAAATGGAAAGCTGAATGAAGAAGTCTATGTAGAACAACCTCCAAAGTTTTATGACCCTAAGTATCCAAATTATGTATATAAATTGGATAAGGCTCTCTATGGTCTAAAATAAGCCCCTCGTGCTTTGTATGACACTCTATCATCTTTTCTTATCTCTGAAAATTTTGAACGTGGCAAAATTGATAATACATTATTTTTCAGAAAGATAAAAGGTCATATTATTCTTGTACAAATATATGTCGATGACATCATATTTGGTTCTACTAACCCATCTCTATGTACTCACTTCGCTGAAATAATGAAGAAAGAATACAAAATGAGTATGATGGGTGAGCTGACATGTTTTCTTGGTCTTCAGATTAAACAATCTGACAAAGGTACTTTTATCAGCCAAGGTAAGTATGTTAAAGACATGCTGAAGAAGTTTGATTTAACACAAACTTCAGCGATGAAGACTCCTATGGCACCTCCTCTGACACTTAACAAAGATCCATCTGGAAAACCTGTTAATGTCACTGCCTATAGAGGAATGATAGGCTCCCTGTTGTATCTTATAGCGAGCCGACCTGACATTATGTACTCTACTTGTTTATGTGCACGCTATCAATCTGAACCCAAGGAATCCCATCTGATCGCTGTTAAGAGAATTTTCAGATATCTGAAAGGAACTCCTAACCTCGGTCTTTGGTATCCTAAAGACTCAGGGTTCGATCTTACAGGATATTCCGATAGTGATTTTGCAGGTTGTAAACTTGATCGAAAGAGTACCACTGGTGGATGTCAACTCCTAGGAGGAAAGCTGGTAAGCTGGACGAGCAAAAAGCAAAATTCAGTGTCCACTTCCACAGCTGAAGCTGAATACGTAGCCGCTGGAAGTTGTTGTGCTCAGGTCTTATGGATGAGAAATCAACTATTAGACTATGACCTTCAGCTATCAAAGATTCCAATCTATTGCGACAGCACTAGTGCTATCGATATAGCAAATAATCCAGTGCTACATTCAAAGACGAAACACATAGAGATCAGATATCACTTTATCAGAGATCATGTGATGAATGGTGATATTGAACTTCATTTCATCCCCACTGACTATCAACTTGCTGATTTGTTTACCAAACCTCTTGATGAGACAAGGTTTAACTTTCTCATCAGTGAGCTTGGAATGCTGAATCTCGAAGAGTAAATCTTCAGCGTTCATTCATTATGTCAGTAGTGACTATAAGTTCCCCTTTATCACTCAATCTCTGATTAAAATTCTGACTCTCAGGTATGTTCTCTTACTCTCAATCACTGAATCTTCATTCAGTAAGACGTTTAAATATAAAACTTTGATCATTGAAGTTTTCTTCAAATGATTAAAAGCTTTTTGATAAACAAAATCTATCACTGACATTTCTTTTCAGTGATCCTTCTGAACTAAAAATCAATCTATGAATTTTCATCAGGGATTCATTCAAAGGAAAACCTATCTCTGACTTTTCTTCAGAGATAATTTCAAAAAGGACAAATAAAACGTTTTTGTCTCTCCTCATTTGAACCGACAATCCACGACATGCCTTTTTCAGACACGTTCGTCCGTTGCTCTTCTATCCAATCAACTTCGTGGGACGTGTCCATGTCATGATGAACATTTGTTTTCCCGCCTCTCTCTCTCTCTCTCTCCTACTCTCAAACGTATAAAAAGAATGTTTTTCCATTCTTATCATTTTACGCTTTCTGGAAATCTTTTTGAGCAAGAAATTCTCTCTCAAGAAATTTCAAGCATCTGCATCATCCTCATTCAAGATCACCAGGTTACTTTGATCTTATTCTTATTTCAATCTTGTTAATAAACTCCATTTATGTTCCATCATTATGGGTTTTCTATAAGATTTTTTTATCCTATAAAATCATTTTTTTCTTGATTTTATTCTTTCAAAACCTTTGTTTTTTCTCACCGTTTTAATCTTCAAATATGTTGGTTTTTCAATGTTTCTTTCCTCAAATAGAAACTGGTAAAACCTTCTTTATTTTTAGACAAAACTTTTCTTCTACTCTTCTTTATTTTCATATTCAGAAATGGCTCAATCTGCTCTTGTTGCTTCTAAGAACGTCAAGTTCGCCATCACTGACTCTGAAGTCCCCAAGAACAACCATCTTGGACGCTTAGACTTCGATGGAATCAAATACCCACACCTTGTGGATGCTGCTAAATTCCTGAAGCAATCTTGCATTGATTACGCTCTAAATGTGGATCCCAAGCCATCCAAAACTCTACTCCAACAGTTTTGGTTCACAGCTGACAAATCCACCATCACCAACAAGAAAGGTGACTAGGTTCCTGCCATTTATTTCTGCACTAACCTAGGACCAGGAATGATGACCGCTTTCAGCTTGAGGAAGGCTCTCAGGTTTCCTGACAAACCCACTGACGCTGAACTCATCCAGTTTCTGGATGCTATGGAGTATTTTTGGGACAACAAGCCACGAACAACCATCCCCAACAAGCGGTTGACTCTTATCAAGAAGGCGAACATGCCTTCTCAGTTGAACTTTATCTTTTCTCACTTAATTCTGTGCATGAGTGGGAAAAGTGGTTCACTTGATCAGGCCAGCAAGGTTCAGCTCCAGATGGCCTACTCAGTGATCGCTGGTAAAAACTTTGACTTTGCCACCGCTATCTTTGACGATCTCAGGTCAAAGATAGAGAAGACGGAAAGGGATCCCAAGATCCCATATGTACGGTTCATCTGTGCATATCTGAAGTTTCTCTACACCAACTCTTAACGAGGTAAGTATCTCTACCCTACGCTCTCGTCTCTCTCTCCACACTTCTTCTACTTCAGCGGCCACGCAGGAGGTTCCTTCTTCTGTTATCCCTGCCGTTACCACCGCTTCAAAACGCTCATCAGCTAGTTCTTTTGGTCCTTCTAAAAAGGCCAAAGTGACTAAGGAGACAAGCACCACTAGTTCAAGGCCTGAGGAAGTTTCTCGACAAACTTCCTTGGATGATTTCGTGGTTATCTCCTCCACATCCTCAGCATTCACATCATCAATCGTGCCAGCGATCTCGATCGCTGTCACATCAACAGTGACACTGCCTATCATCTCAGTTCAACAATCAACTGAGGTAACTACCCAACTTCTTCTATCCCTATTACTAGTCATCCTACTTTTTTGGTCTCTAACCCTTCATCTATTATGCAACAACCTCATGTTGTATTTCTAGGACCTGATGCTCAAACCTTTGAAAGAGACATGCAATTTTTCAAGCTGTTTGAATCATCAGGTATACCTAAACCTGCCTATACCACTCCCATATCTCCATCTAAGCATGCTACTCATAAACTAACTGTTATTTCAGGTCCTAGTTTGGCAACTATTGACTCGAATGTCAATAGTTTGGGTGAAAAGGTGGATTCTCTCACCACCTCCATCAACGAAACCACCAGCGCCGTCAATACCGCTGGTGAAGAGCTGAAGCACTTGACAGCTACCTGCTCCACCAAAGCTGAAGCCTCACAAATCTCAGCTCTTCAGGGGGAGCTCTCCAAAGTCAAGGAGGATACTCAACTTCTTCAGGGACACTTCGATTCTCTAAACGAAAATGTCCAGGGGTTATCTACAAAGATTGATTCCTGCACAACTCTTCTACAACAAGTCCTTGAAAAGCTGAATGAACCAGCTCCGACTATTTCCCCTTCTTTCACAGAGGCTGATCGCACCTCTCTGAACATAGCTGTTGAATTGATTCATCATGCTACTTCGGACATCCCTGTGATTGAAGGACTCCTGGAAAGTCTGGAGGTTGAAGTCCGAAAATTGGCTGCTACACAACCTTCCTCTCCAACCAAAGATCTCTCCCTAGATGATAATGACAAAGAGGGGGAGAAGTATGCTGAAGAAAATAAAGAGGAGGAGGAAGCTGCTACTGAGGATCAACAGGAAGAACCTCCCTCTCATGTTGAGGGGGAGAAGGTTGCTGACAAAGCCCCTCCTTCTTTCAAAGACTTAGTCGAAGAAGAAGAAGAGGAGGAGGATGAAAAAGAAGAAAATCTTGATCTTCAAGATCAAGAGGAAGAGCAACCTCATCAAGAAGATGATGATGATGACGATGAAGAAGATCAGTCCTTATGGTGTTCTGCAGCCATCACATCTTCAGTGATAACTTCGAAAGAAGTTGTCACAGCAGGGGGAGTCATGAAACATCCTCAGGAACCCCTTCCCAAAGCAAATCCAAGGGTGCAGTTGCTGAGGGAAGCCTGAAGACAGTTTCACTATCTGAGGAGAATCCTTCTCAGGTATGCCTTTCACTTGTTCCCATATCCTACTATAAATTCCCTACCCCTGTTTTCTTCTAGCCTTTATCTTCCTTCTTCCCAAAATAAACACTAACTTTGTTTCTTTCTATTTTCTGACCAGACAGTTCTCTCCCCTGCTTAAGGGTAAAGAACTACAAATAATCCCAGCTCCCATAGCCGATGAAGAAATAATCCCAATCTTTGTAAATGAGATTGATGAAGAAGATGAAGAAGAAGAATCCATGCAACATCCAGGATGGCCCTCTAGACCATCTCACTGGTCAGAGGAAGAGATGAAGAGAAGAACAGAGTTGATCTCTCATCTAGAGAAACAACGACTGAAGGTTCCTACTCAATTAACAGATCTAGAGTTCCTGACTGAAGCTGAAATCGAAGAATCTATCAGGGCTGAGAAGCTGATTGTCAAAGAGATGCCTCTCTTGCTCTCAAAATTCAATCATCTCTAGTCAAAGACAAGAAGCTGAAAAACATACCAGCGGAAATCTAGGGTGCTCTATTTAAAGAGATTGAAGAGGAGCGCTCAAAAGAACTAGCGGTCAGCGATAACTCAGTCGATTGGTGCAAGCATAAAGTCGACTATCGCTCTGACCCAATGAAGATCGTTGCAGTTGTTATCTCAGGGAGAAAGAAGAAGGACAAATATTCTATCACTATGGAGATTACCAGAGAGGATGGAAGTTGCAAGGCTATGTTCGTTTCAAAGCTAGAAAGCTTCGGCTACATGGAATGGATTGAGTTCAAAGATGCGCTGAAGAAATCGAAGTCAATCTACAGAGGCTATGTTGAAGGGATAAATGATGCTCTCATAAACAAAGTCACTGCAATCCTAAAGGTGCCATATGCTCTTCCTTCTAAGCCAAAGCAAATCAAAAGAAAGCTTGTCTCCTCCTCGTCTGAAAATGTCGCCGTGATAAGAAATGAAACCTCCATCAAATTCTCAAGAGAAGCTCTGTTTGGTCCTCCTCCTGATCTTTCAGTTCTCGATCTATCTCTGCCCCCTGGTGGACCATATGTTGCAGGACAAGTACTTAAAGAACCTTTTGGAATCTTCTTCAGAGATGATGAGGAACAGCTCAGATTCCAAAGAGTCTTTGAGATTCCTATCTGTCCCCTCAGTCATCTGAAGGATCTCTTATGATTATGGTGTGACTACTTCCCTTCAGCTAAGCAAATCAAAGCAATCATTAGCCAAGAATCTTTAGAGTGAAGGCAAAAAGGAGAAGAAATACCTGAGTATATGATCAATCCTCCAAAATCTTCTTTAGATAGCTGATAGATTAGTTTCCTATTTCTTGTAATCTATTAGTAAAACTTACAGTAGTTAGTTCATCACTTGTACTTGTAATTTTCATACTGTGTAATTCCTTCTTTGAATTAATGAAAATTTCAGTGAAGTACTTAACTCTTTCAGTACTGTAAAAGATCCCTCAAAATAATAATTGGGTCATGTATGTTATGAGTCCTGATTATTCCATTTTTTTGAACTATAAAGTAATTTTCTTCAGTTACTTTGTCATTATCAAATAGGGGGAGATTGTTGATCCAAACTCTCTCAGTGATTTGATAACGACCCTCTTCTATACTTAGTGAAAATTACGTTTTAATATGTATTAGTGTTTCACCATCAACGATCAGACTGAGTCTGTTCAGTTATCGCTGATAGTCCCTCTTGTAAACATTTATATGTATTAGTGTTTCACCATCAGCGATCAGACTGAGTCTGTTCAGTTATCGCTGATAGTTCTGATGTAAACATTTGACGTAATCCCTGAAGACAAGTTTCGCGTCAACAGATGTTCATAGCTGAATCAAAGACGAAGCTGCTGAACAAAGACAAGTCTACTAGTGACCTGATGCGGACATCAGTGAAGCAAATACGACTCTACTCATACGCGAAGAAACCTGAGGAAAAGCTTCAGCGATAGCTGAACTTCTTTATATCTCTGAAGGAAGAGATATTCAGCAATCGATGATCACTTAGCTTATGCCTCAAGTCTCTATTGTCTTACCTTGCACAACAAGTATGATGTGTCAGAACGGACATACCTCTGCCACAATTCGTACAACAACTCTGTCAACTACACTGTTCATGATACGGCCGAAAGCATGTCTCCCAAAGTCAGACTCTCTCAACCAATCAATGAAGGACACGTGTATAGTGCCCTGCCATGCATTTAATGCATAGGGTATAAATAGAAAGATTACCTCTTCATCTGAAGAGTGTGCTCACCTCTAGCCTTTATCTTTCTATTTTATAGAAACCCTTGTTTTCTATACTTCTCCAATCCCCATTCACTATATTCTTGTGCAACCATCTTAGTGTTTTCTTAAGTTTGTTTAGATTAAGTTCTACTTAATCTTATTCGGCAACAGACTTGTAAATTGTGTTTGATTTATCAATAAACAATTTATTAAACTTTAAATTATGTGTTTGTATTCAATCCCCCCCCCCTTCTACAAACTTGTTAAGCACCTCCGGGACCAACAACGCAAAATATAAATCCTTCATTGATTGATCGAGAATAGATGGGACACGGTATACACATAACAGGTTGGACCAGCTTCTGACCAAGACATCAGTGTAATTGTTTAGTGATGAACAATGACGTCCGACATAGTGAATCGTAATAACAGGTGCCACGAATCTTTAAATCTATCATGATCATCCAAATACCACATGTGTAACGAATCTTTAAATCTATCATGTTCATCTAACTACCACCTAAAATATAATGAATAGTCTGGAGTTAGAAACAGATGAACGTTAAAGAACATTGTTGACGAACATAAACCATATGCATCACATGAAACCTAATCATGCACCGAAATTCATAGTCATTAGTCATGACCAAAAAAGATAAATTCAATGAAACCATCAGAGTTAAGTACCTTTTGCAACAACATTTTTAATTCCCATGTTTTCAGGGTTATACCCCTGTTTGGAATCTTGTAAGACGTTTTGATGATTATTGCCTTCTACAACACGGACCTCTGAGTGGCTTCCTATAAGATTCAAACAGTGTATGAGGGTTGCGTTACAATTTAATATTAAACATGTTATCTTAAATACACCTACGAATGTAATGCAAAAACGATGTTTCATGATTATTCATTTAGCAGGTACACATTGTGTTCTACTAAGATGAAAAGAGATGAACAAACACTCTGTTTTGTTTCATGATTAGTCATTTAGTAGGTAGACTCTGTTTTGTTTCCAACGTGGGGTTGCTTGATTGGTAGTTTTAGAAAGGTTCATGGTTTTACCCAGATGAAAAGGTCTATGAACACATACGAACATGTTCAGTGTTGAACACGTTCGTAAGAGTGAAATCAGTGTTAATCTTATAGGAGGTAGACAATATGTATTACAGGTATGCGTCAAATGGTTTACAATGATGCACTCATTTTCATTACTAACATTGGGTATTTTTTTAATGAAATCAAAACTAAAAAAGGAATATAGATTAGTAAAGCATAAAAAAAACTGACCAACATTTGAAGATCAAATAAAACATTATAACGTATATGTTGTGCATATATGGCATGAATCGAAGCAGGTTCGTAACTCAATACAAGCTTCTACGAGTGGTTCACCATGTCACAGGTAAACAACAAACAACATGAACAAAAATGCTCATTATGAAGATGAACCTAGGCGAACATCATCGAAAATTTAATCATTCCTATTAGGGGTGTTCATCGGTTGACATCCAATGGATGGGAGGGGAACCGAACTGATCCAATAATCCATTGGATGTTGGATTTTTCCAACCGAACCGATCCAATCATCCATTAGATGTTGGATTTTTCCAATCCAATTGTAATAACTCTAATTTTGAAAAACAAATTATCAATCTACAAGGACTTATTCGGTAAATATACATGAAGTGAAGGGTGTGGACCTAAATTTTGTAGTGCATGTAATTTAATGGTGTTAAATGGTAGAACCCAAATCGTTGAAACCTCCTTTGATCAACGGAAGTCCTTATCACTTCATATTTCCATAAATTGTCAATAGCATGCTATAAAAGGGCGTAAACGGTAGGTGGTTTTAAGTAAAAAAAAAAAGAATACAAACAAGAGGAGAAGCTCATATGCGAAGGGAAGGACGGTGACGGGTTGGGAAGCTTAAAGAGTTCGACGCGCTTTCGGTAAGCATTTCTTACGACCACTTCAGTTTTCATGTACTTAGATATTTTAGTCATTTCCGAGAGCTCGATTTAGATTCCGGTGGCAGTGGCATCAATAGTTCATCGGGGTTGATGCCAACGGTGCTCTTAGTGTTGTTGGGATATATCCTCGGTTAATAACCCATGCAAGAAACGAGGTGTTTGACGTCGCTTGGTCGAGAGGGCGGGACGAGTAAGGAACAAAAAAAAATAATTTAAACCCTCGTCCCTTAGACGTTATGAACCGAGTGAAGTTTTATTTATGCAAACCTTCGGAATCGATTTGAATATGTTTATAATTAAAGTTTAAGGAAATCGATATGTGCGAAGGTTTGCAATATGGTTCGGATGGCAATACGTTAGTAAATTAAAACTTAGATTTAAATTCTCATGACATATACATATAGTGTATATATATGCCATATCACGGTTGGAATGAGATGGTGAAAAGGCATATATATATATACATATATGGATGTATATATATATATGGATACACTGTGAATTGGCATACAATTAGCAAGGATGGTGATGTCATGCGAAGTGATAAGAGCATGTGGACTTTTAAAAAGGATGATATTAGTATGGACATGAACTCTTGGTGAATATATATATATATATATAAATTATGTATCTGTATATGGGTTGCATAATATGGAATAAGCCATGCAAAAGAAAAAAAAAAGATTAGTGTATATATATATGACGACATGATCTGTTGTATATATATATATATATATATATATATTTCATGGACACAATTCTAAGTGAAACCAAAGTTGGGCATGTGCGACGTGATGCAATATATATATATATATGGGTGTAAAAAATATTATGTCATATATAAGGTACCGGGTTCATGGGTAGTTTAAGACTGTCGTAGATAGTAGTGTTATATTTTATATTAGAATTTAAAATGTTAGTCTTGGATTTTTGTATAGGGAAGACGTTATCCACTTCAAAGACCGGTTTGGGCAACGATTAAGACTGTGAGTTATACGTGATCTTTTTATAAATGGTTGCATGTTTTATTAAAAAGTTTGTTGATCTTTTTAAATGTCGTTTATGCGTTAAACGTGAAATGTTTTCATGATATGTGTTTTTGATTTGTGTGGCAATGGGGGGAATATTGCGGTATAAGTCCGTAAGGCGAGCATGCTGTGTGAGCTCGTGTAAGCCGTAAGTGCGAACATGTTGTGTGAGTTCGCCGGGTAAAGCTGTGTGAATAAAATATCTCCCAATATGCCGTTAACTTTGTGAGTTAAATTATTTTACCGCATGCATGATAAACTATGATGCTTTGTGAAATTCGTTGTTTATATTGTTCATGCATAAAAACCGTGTAATCACTGGGCCCTAGGCTCACCCAACTCCTTTTCAAAATAATATTGCAACCAGGTCGACACTCAATCGGGACTAGTAGCAAAGGGAAGGAGAAAGTCTAGAGTCGGATCATCGTTGGAATAAAGGCACGGCGAAGAAGTGTTGTTCATGATTTAGACAACATTCCCTTAAGTTTTATTATTTTTGAACTATTCCGCTGTGTTGAACTATTTAGACTTTGTAGCGTATTTATATATTTGGATGTTTTATTTAAAAAAAAAATTGGGACGTTACAAATGGTATCAGAGCATTAGTTTAAGTGAACTAGGTTACTGTAAGCCTAGACTTAAACTATGTAAATGTAGACAAATGTGTTATTCAGGCTTGGTTTTGCGATATGAGTAATGGTTTAAGTTAGTTTGGTTACGTGAACCTAGTCTTAAACCAAATCGAAGTAGAGAAGTCATGAGATGATTTACGATAATGTCATTGGGTATTAGAGCATTGATAAATATGTGACCATGATGGAGGAAAAAACATATGGTAAAATGAGATAGAAATGAAAAGCTACAATTAAAGAGGTGTTGAGGGATAAAGTTTTGGTGTATTCTTCCACTAATGTATTTGATTAAGAAGTAAATATATTACCCAATTGGAAATAAAAGAAACTCAAGGTATATTTGATATCATGAGTTGATTCAATCTATATTTGAGTAAGATGTGAATTATTCCTTAGTCAATTGATAGAGAGAATGATTAGATATGAGATAAGTGACGAGGTTGGTAGTATCGTCAATTACTAGATTGAATTCATGGTGAGAGTCGATGATCTTGGTGGCATGCATGACGAGTTGATGATTCTATATTAGAAGTTGTTATGAGCATATGAGAAAAATCTAAGGATTCTTAGAGGATTGGTTTCCTAAAATGAATAAGATGGTATTAGAATGCCGGAGAAAATGGCCGTCCAAACCAGTCGAAAACCGGGATTCCATTAACCTCCATGTATGTATGAAAAATGGTTAGAAGGGCATATATTTGATGGAAGTAAGCATAGGTTCCTACGAGCAAGTTATGAAAACAAACATTGGTATATAAAAAGTGTTGTTTTCTAGTTAAATAGTGACGATTATCCAATGTGTATGGGTACTAAGCAATGAAATGCATGTGTGATGAGATGAAAAAAGTACTGAGACAAGGCCAATGATCATAGTTAGAAAGACGCTACAATAATGCAACATGAGATTTTTTGAAAATAAGTAAGCTTTGATACAAAGTAGAAGAGAATGAAAAAGTAATGATTTGCGGTTTGAACCACCAAAAAGAAAAAAAAATCAAAGGTGATGAAAGAAATTGTAGGCTAGAAGGCAACAATAGAACTTGATAAATGATGTCGGAGGTAAAACCAAAAGTAGAGCTATTTGAATGGATGAAAGTTATGAAAGGATTAATTTAAGATGGAAAAATAAGGAAGTACATCATAGACTCCATACTCATCTTAGTATTTATGATTACTAATGCGGGTGTGATTTGAAAGCATTAAATTGGAACAAGTTGATCACATGATCAATCGTCGAATAAAATGCTTGAGTTATTAAATATGGTGGGCTTTTGGCGAAAGTAATTGCGAAATCAAGCAAGTTAAAAACATGATGTTGTCGATTCGAAAGCAATATCAAAAAGAGACATGTGACAAAATTACAGGTATAAAATGCAACTGTATGAGCATTAGAAAGATGAAGGGTCGATAATTTTCTTAGAATGGTTGAACGAAAGTAAAATGGAACTACTTTGGCATGCGTGAGTTCCCTCCAACCTAGAAGGTAATCTTTGAAGCGAAAACCTTGATATATCGTGTTCTTGTTACTAGTGGAATACTAGAAAAGTGACAAGAGGTAAAAATGAAGTAATAGTGATCTATAGGATTAGCTTAAACAGTCGGTGACAAATATATATTGATGCATGACAATACAATTATAGTCGGCCAAAGGCATATTCAACTTGAAGAAATTAGCAAGGATTGCATGATTAATCTAGTCATAAAAGAAATATTGGTTAAGTTGATTCCTATGAGTTTAGGCATATTTGACCTATGTTGAAACATATATCGAGTATATGGAAATCATACCCATACTACTTATGTCAAAAAAAAAAAAGTTGATGCAAGTTCAGGCTACGAATGGAGAAATAATGTATGCCTACAAGAATATACTGAATAATGATATATGAATTAAGCCAATGGTTAAGAGAATCAAGCTTTTGAAAAATGGATACATAAGTAGTGTACGTAATGAACCTAAAGCAAGAAAAGGAAATGTTCAAGTACATATAGTGAGAGCTTGAAACCATAAGATGAGTGTATGCCAA
Organism: Arctium minus; assembly: GCA_954870635.1. NCBI lineage: Eukaryota > Viridiplantae > Streptophyta > Magnoliopsida > Asterales > Asteraceae > Arctium > Arctium minus. Next base: position 81,941,879 of record OX941081.1, on the reverse strand, counting down.
AATAACATGAACGAAGTCCCTACGCTAGGTTGTGATTGATAAGTGTCATACCAAGATGAATAATGTCTTCATGCTTGATATGACTAAATATGCATCAATTATTTTGAAGAATGCAATGTCGCACTGAAAACATTGTATATTTGAACAAAGGAAAAAAGAACTAGATGAAGTGCGATAGATATTAAAAGAAACATAAATTAGTGCACTGAGGCTGTATTTGCCGAAAGAGATAAAAATATATTTTTGGATGCAATGATGCCTCTAAGTTGACATAAGGAAGTAAATCATTGCAAAATGAGAAAATAATGTTGTATAAGTATCACGCTAGTTGAAAAGGTAAGAATAAAAATGTCCAACTTATAAGTTGGAATGGGAAAATGGCAACAATGGTAGTTGCACCAATATATGGAGAATGCTACGTAGAGAATGAAATATGTTATCTATACAGATAGTAAGAATGAGAAATATTTATCCAATCACAAGGAAGTACTTGGATACAAGGCAAATTAGTTGTTGGCAATGGTGATATGTATTACCATAATGGAAAGAATAACACAAACGCTTATGTTTTAGCATAAATGGAAGAGCATAGTCAAATAGAGTTCGTATGAGGAAAATGGATGTATATCTAGGTAGATCTATTATATTGGATTCAAGAATCGAAATAGCAAATGCTCTTGGAAGAAAATATGGGGAAATACAAAAAAAAAACTGTCAATCAGACCAAGTTAATAGAAAGTTTATGTGGAGTTATAAGACTTGAAACAAGTATGGATTCAAAAGATCGGGGAAGAAAGACGAGCAATATTGGATAAACATGTATGTATAAGCATGCATGTCATCATACATGTATGTGATATAGTGAATAAAGCCTCAGAAGGAGATGAGATTGAAGTACCCTCATTTTTTTTGCATAGGACAAATTTCGAGGACGAAATTTTGTTAAGGGGGGAAGTTTGTAATAACTCTAATTTTGAAAAAAAAATTATCAATCTACAAGGACTTATTCGGTAAATATACATGAAGTGAAGGGTGTGGACCTAAATTTTGTAGTGCATGTAATTTAATGGTGTTAAATGGTAGAACCCAAATCGTTGAAACCTCCATTGATCAACGGAAGTCCTTATCACTTCATATTTCCATAAACTGTCCATGACATGCTATAAAAGGGCGTAAAGGGTAGGTGGTTTTAAGTAAAAAAAAAAGAATACAAACAAGAGGAGAAGCTCATATGCGAAGGGAAGGACGGTGACGGGTTGGGAAGCTTAAAGAGTTCGACGCGCTTTCGGTAAGCATTTCTTACGACCACTTCAGTTTTCATGTACTTAGATATTTTAGTCATTTCCGAGAGCTCGATTTAGATTCCGGTGGCAGTGGCATCAATAGTTCACCGGGGTTGATGCCAACGGTGCTCTCGGTGTTGTTGGGATATATCATCGGTTAATAACCCATGCAAGCAACGAGGTGTTTGACGTGGCTTGGTCGAGAGGGCGGGACGAGTAAGGAACAAAAAAAAAATTTTAAACCCTCGTCCCTTAGATGTTATGAACCGAGTGGAGTTTTATTTATGCAAACCTTCGGAATCGATTTGAATATGTTTATAATTAAAGTTTAAGGAAATCGATATGTGCGAAGGTTTGCAATATGGTTCGGATGGCAATACGTTAGTAAATTAAAACTTGGATTTAAATTCTCATGACATATACATATAGTGTATATATATGCCATATCACGGTTGGAATGAGATGGTGAAAAGGCACACATATATATATATATACATATATGGATGTATATATATATATATATATATATATATATATGGATACACTGTGAATTGGCATACAATTAGCAAGGATGGTGATGTCATGCGAAGTGATAAGAGCATGTGGACTTTTAAAAAGGATGATATTAGTATGGACATGAACTCTTGGTGAATATATATATATATATATATATATATATATATATATTATGTATCTGTATATGGGTTGCATAATATGGAATAAGCCATGCAAAAGAAAAAAAAAAGATTAGTGTATATATATATGACGACATGATCTGTTGTATATATATATATATATATTTCATGGACACAATTCTAAGTGAAACCAAAGTTGGGCATGTGCGACGTGATGCAATATATATATATATATATATGGGTGTAAAAAAATATTATGTCATATATAAGGTACCGGGTTCATGGGTAGTTTAAGACTGTCGTAGATAGTAGTGTTATATTTTATATTAGAATTTAAAATGTTAGTCTTGGATTTTTGTATAGGGAAGACGTTATCCACTTCAAAGACCGGTTTGGGCAACGATTAAGACTGTGAGTTATACGTGATCTTTTTATAAATGGTTGCATGTTTTATTAAAAAGTTTGTTGATCTTTTTAAATGTCGTTTATGCGTTAAACGTGAAATGTTTTCATGATATGTGTTTTTGATTTGTGTGGCAATGGGGGGAATATTGCGGTATAAGTCCGTAAGGCGAGCATGCTGTGTGAGCTCGTGTAAGCCGTAAGTGCGAACATGCTGTGTGAGTTCGCCGGGTAAAGTTGTGTGAATAAAATATCTCCCAATATGCCGTTAACTTTGTGAGTTAAATTATTTTACCGCATGCATGATAAACTATGATGCTTTGTGAAATTCGTTGTTTATATTGTTCATGCATAAAAACCGTGTAATCACTGGGCCCTAGGCTCACCCAACTCCTTTTCAAAATAATATTGCAACCAGGTCGACACTCAATCGGGACTAGTAGCAAAGGGAAGGAGAAAGTCTAGAGTCGGATCATCGTTGGAATAAAGGCACGGCGAAGAAGTGTTGTTCATGATTTAGACAACATTCCCTTAAGTTTTATTATTTTTGAACTATTCCGCTGTGTTGAACTATTTAGACTTTGTAGCGTATTTATATATTTGGATGTTTTATTTTAAAAAAAAAACTGGGACGTTACACCAATGGATGATTGGATCGGTTCGGTTCCATCCATTGGATGTTCTTATTGGATATCCATTGGATCAGATTGGATATCCAATGGATGATCAGGTCGAATCGGACATCCAGTGTGTTAATTTAATGCAATTTTCTAACAATGAAACAAATTGATTAATCACTTTTAAGTTGTGTTAAAACCAACACAAGTGAGACTAAGAATTCAAAAACCAATACAAAACAAATTTAGATTTAAGCAAATTACAAAAAAAATAATTGGATGATAGTTGGATGGAAAACTGGATGGTAATCGGATGGTTAATTGGATGGATAATTGGATGTTGGTCGGTTCGGTTCGGTCGTTTTTGGTCGGTTCTGGACTGGCATCCAAGAACCGACCGATCCAAATTGGATGTTGAGATTTTCAATCCGATCCTATCCAATTACGATTGGATATCAAATTATGATCGGTCGGTTCTAATTGGATCGGTCGGTTCCTATAGGATTGGTTGACTTTATGCACACCCCTAATTCCTATGCTAATCAAACATGTTTTACTTATTCAACTTGGAACAGTAACGACTTTATCGAGATGAATAGTACCAATATGACATATATGATCAAATTTTATTATCAACGTGAATGTGCATATTACATAAAGTTAACTTATTGATAAACTTTCCATAACTATATGCTCACGATAAAGATGAAGATATGGGTTCATCTCGTTAAATTTGATCACTACACTTGACTAATTAATAGGTTTGTTCACTGTTCATATGGTTAATCAGTTGACAATGGTAAACATAATCGATATAAAAATGAAAAAAAAATGAAAAGATAAACAGTTAATTGAAAGACTTCAATTTTTTGAGAACAAGCATAAAACACTTGTCAAACCATTTAAGAAAAAAATTGATAGATGCGCACATCGATGAACATCACAATTTTACACTAATAAAAACATTGGTTAATGTATACTTGACTAAATCATAGGATTTACACCATAATGTACCCCATCTCTTTTATTATCCTAAAAAAGCTTGTCGATACTTCGAAATTAAATAAATCATAGGCTTTGCATTTGGGTATATTTTGTTAACTTGTAAATTCAGGGTTCCAGACTGTGTAATTGGGTTCTATCACTTTTGAACTCCTACTAAAAGACCATAAAATTGGTTTGCTGAGCAAGACAATAAAGAAATATGTTGAACACATATGCGAAGCCTATAAGTAAATGAACACTGATGTGTAAAGCAACTTTTTAGATGCATAAATATGAGACAAGGTATGATTGGATAAAAGTCATGAAATTAAATTGTGAAAAAGGTTTTTTTACCGTTAGTCGTTTTCAAGGCTCCATCACGAGATGGAATCTTCAGCTTGACTCTTAGATTCACCTTAGCCTCCTTTTCTTGTTCGACATCCGATCTTAAATTCAACTTAGCATCCTTTCTTGTTTCTAAATCAGTTGCCTCAGCATCGACGTCCACAGGGTTCTCCATTGTATTCTTAACTGAACAATGGAAAAATTATAGTGTTATGAACTGCTTGATTTTGATTAGGAAAAAACCCTAGGATATGGAAAGGATTACCTCTAGGATGATTAGCGAACTCCCGTCCCAAGTTCTCCATCGATTGGTAAACTGAATATCTTCACCGGATTTCACGTCGTATTCTGCAATTGTTAGACTGAAGAATGATTGCCAATGAATTTTTCGACGGTTTCACGATCATTAAGAAATTTCATCGGTTACGTTCTGTCTTAGGGGAAAAGTTAATGAGGTTTACAAAAAGTAAATGATTTAATCCCCAAAATACCCATGACCACTCATGTACATATATCTATTTATTAAATAAAACCTATTTAATTGTTTAAAAACCTAGTTTTAATCCTAACCATCCATTACTAAGATAGATGGCCTAGATTGGTTCATATAGTTAACAAGAATAGTTAGGTTAACAAAAGAACCTAGCCCTATATATATATATATATATATATATATATATATATATATATATATATATATAGGGAGGATCAAACGAGAACGGTACCTATTTAAAAGAACACGAGAACGGCAAATCACATACAAAATCATAAGTGATTTGTATGTGATTCCCGCGACCTTAAGTCGCGGCAAAAGTCGCCCGCGTACCGTGATTTTGCACGACTTCCCCGCTAATGTAAAATCACTTATGATTTTGTATGTGATTTTCCGTTCTCGTGTTCTTTTAAATAGGTACCGTTCTCATTTGAACTCGACTCATATATATATATATATATATATATAGAGAGAGAGAGAGAGAGAGAGAGAGAGGGGGGGGGTGTTCAAATGCAACCCTTTTTAATTGTGCAACCCCATGCAACCCACCTATCTACCTTTTTAATAATAAAACATTTTTAATGGTGAAAATAAAATGAGTGGTAGATAGGTGGGTTGTATGAGTTGCACCATTAAAAAGGTTGCACAATAATTCACCTCTCTCTCTCTCTCTCTCTATATATATATATATATATATATATATATATATATATAAAATAAGGAAGAGCAGAGAGAGTTAATGAGAGACCTTATTTAGTATTTATCTAATATTCTAGAATTTTGAATTATTTTTAAATAATAGTCATACATTAAATGTCTATCATTAATTATTAAAACTTTTCATTTTAAGATATATAAAAATCATGAAAAAACGTTATTTTATTTAACTTTCACTTTTAAATTTTAAAAGCCAATTAATATATGTATTAAACTTTAAAATTTTCATGAAAATATAAAAAACCAATATTCTGTATATATTACATCAATATATATATATATATATATATATATATATATAAATAAATATTACAATAAATAATTTTATAATGAATTTATTTATTTGTTTGTTTTTTTTTTGTTTTTTTTAGTAAACTAACAATGATAATAAATATTTTTTTATTAAATGAGTCAATTTTTTTAATAAGATAACAATCATCAATATATATATATAAGAAGAAAGAGGAGAGAGGAGAGAGGAGAGAGGAGAGAGACTTAAGGGGAGGCTTTCCTTCTAATTTTCTAGAATTTTGAATTATCAATATATATATATATATATATATATATATATATATATATATATAAAAGAAGGAAGATGAGAGAGAGTTAAGGAGAGGTTTTCCTTGGTATTTATCTAATTTTCTAGAATTTTGAATTATTTTTAAATAATTGTCATACATTAAATGTTTATCATTAATTATTAAAACTTTTCATTTTTCATTTTAAGATATACTCCCTCTGTCCTAAAATAAGTGTCTACATTACTATTTTTGTTTGTCCCAAAATAAGTGTCCACTTTCAAAAATAAATTTTCACTTTTCCATTCTACTCTTAATTATGTGATGGAGAAAATTTCTCTCTCTATAATTAAGGGTAAAATTGTACTTTGGTTAATCAAATAGTGTAATAATTACACACTCCTAAAACTGTGTGCCTTTTTTATTGTGGACATTTATTTTGTAACAGAGGGAGTATAAAAATCATTAAAAAAACTTTATTTTTATTTAACTTTCACTTTTAAATTTTAAAAGCCAATTAATATATGAATTAAACTTTAAAATTTTCATGAAAATACAAAAAACCAATATTCTGTATATATTACATCAATATATATATATATATATTACAATAAATAATTTATAATGAATTTATTTAATTGTTTATTTTTTTTATTTTTTTAGTAAGCTAACAATTATAATAAATATTTTTTATTAAATGAGTCTATTTTTTTTTCTTATTAAAATAACGATCATCAATATATATATATATATAAAATAAAGAAAAGGAGAGAGAGTTAAGGAGAGGCCTTCTTTGGTATTTATCTAATTTTCTAGAATTTTAAATAATTTTTAAATAATATTCATACATTAAATGTCTATCATTAATTATTAAAACTTTTTATTTTTCATTTTAAGATATAAAAAATCATTAAAGAAAACATTATTTTTATTTAACTTTCACTTTTAAATTTTAAAATCCAATTAATATATGTATTAAATTTTAAAATTTTCATGAAAATATAAAAAAACCAATATTCTTTATATATTACATCAATATATATATATATCATATATATATATATATCATATATATATATATATATCATATATATATATATATATATATATATATATATATATATAAAAGAAGGAAGAGAGAAGAGAGTTAACGAGATACCTTCTTTTGTATTTATCTAATTTTCTAGAATTTTGAATTATTTTTAAATAATAGTCATATATTAAATGTCTATCATTAATTATTAAAACTTTTCATTTTTCATTTTAAGATATATAAAAATCATTAAAAAAACGTTATTTTTATTTAACTTTCATTTTTAAATTTTAAACGCCAATTAATATATGTCTTTAACTTTAAAATTTTCATGAAAATATAAAAAACCAATATTCTGTATATATTACATCAATATATATATATATATATATATATATTACAATAAATAATTTTATAATGAATTAATTTTTTGTTTATTTCTTTTATTTTTTTAGTAAACTAACAATGATAATAAATATTTTTTATTAAATTAGTCTATTTTTTTATTAGTAAGATAACAATGCTTATAAATCAAAACTTTTATTAAATTAGTCTATTGTTTTATTTATTTAGAAAGTTTAATGAGTCTATTTATTTAATTTTTTATTTTCTTTATAAGTTAATAAATGTTTATAAATTAATTTAATTAGAATCAATTCACATAGTTTTTTAAATAAATAAATAAATATATATATATATATATATATATATATATATTACAATACATAATTTTGTGATGAATTTATTTACTTATGTATTTTTTTTATTTTTTTAGTAAGCTAACAATGATTGTAAATAATTTTTTATTTAATGAGTCTATTTTTTTTGGTAAGATAACAATGTTTATAAATCAAAACTTTTATTAAATGAGTCTATTGTTTTATTTATTTAGTAAGTTAAATGAGTCTATTTATTTAATTTTTTATTTTCTTTATAAGTTAATAAATGTTTATAAATTAATTTAATTAGAATCAATTCAATTAGTTTTTTAAATAAATAAATAAATATATATATATATATATATATATATTACAATACATAATTTTGTGATGAATTTATTTACTTATGTATTTTTTTTATTTTTTTAGTAAGCTAACAATGATTGTAAATAATTTTTTATTTAATGAGTCTATTTTTTTTTGGTAAGATAACAATGTTTATAAATCAAAACTTTTATTAAATGAGTCTATTGTTTTATTTATTTAGTAAGTTAAATGAGTCTATTTATTTAATTTTTAATTTCTTAATAAGTTAACAAATTATTATATATGAATAAAATTAGAATCAATTCTATTACTTTTTTTAAGAAATATTAGTTGATGGAATGTACATTTATAAATTAAATGAAAAAATTACTATGATTATTAATATATATATAAAGATCATTTCATTTTTTTTAATTTATATTAAAATCAAACTATATACATAAATAAAATAAAATTAAAATAAATTCTTTTATTTTTTTAGAAATATCTATACTATATTATAAAGATGGTATAAAAAACTCTTAATTACAACTCACTAAACTTTATATACTATCATTTAAAGCTATCTACTTAAAATCTCTTAAAAATAACTACTAAAGCCTAATGTACTACCTGTAAAGCTTTTAACCTCTAATTAATATATTTCATCCTTATCCCCCAAAATCCTTATCTCTAATCCCCAAACCCTAAAATTATGAAATTTGAATTCTGATAAACATAATCAAAACAGGATAAACATCTCAATTTAAATATAAAAAATTTAAAATATATAAGATAATTAATGAATTTTAACAAACTACTTAATTTTTTTATATAAAAAACATTATATTGTTAAGCCTAAATTAAACAAATTTTTATATAAAAAACCATTATCACTCAATAAAAACCATCCAAAATCGTACTGTAAATCAATAAAAAACAAAAAATAAAAATAAACATTAAAATCGTGATGTATTAAGCATTATGTACTATTATTTAATGCTAATCTACTTAAAATCGCTTAAAAACAATTAATGAAGCAATATGTACTACTTTTAAATGTTTTTAACCCTAATTAATAAATTTCATCCTTATCCCCCAAAATCCTTATCTCTAATCCCCAAATCCTAAAATTATGAAATTTGAATTCTGATAAACATAATCAAAACAGGATAAACATCTCAATTTAAATATAAAAAATTTAAAATATATAAGATAATTAATGAATTTTAACAAACTACTTCATTTTTTTTATATAAAAAACATTATATTGTTAAGCCTAAATTAAACAAATTTATATATAAAAAAACCATTATCACTCAATAAAAACCATCCAAAATCTTACTGTAAATCAATAAAAAACAAAAAATAAAAATAAACATTAAAATCGTGATGTATCTCGCTGCATTGCGCGAGTACGCTTCTAGTTAGTTAATAAAATGTACATCATATATGTAACACCCTAAAAATAGGGATAACAAAAATCCGAAAAACGGACATGTGGTATACAAAATATTGCCATAGCAAGAGCCTCCAAAAATGGGGAAATATTTAAACCTGTTTAATTACAGTTGTAATATAACGGGAAATAGACAACAACCAAATGCACCCAAAACGTCTTCACAAAAAATGCACCCAAATGCACCTTCCCCAAGCTCTCACCCAAGCGCAACTATACCTGCTTTGGTACGACACCACTAGAACCTGAGATACACATCGACACCAAACAAGTGTTAGGCCAAAAAGCCTAGTGAGTTTGTACAAGAAATAACATATAAATCCAAATACAATTCTTATCAGCAATTAACCAAAGTTCATTAAATGTGGAGTCAAATGGAGGAGACCCATAGCACCAATCAAGTTCCACCCAAAGAGTCGATATACTTTGATGCCAACTATCAAGAGTGACATCCGAAAGGCCCGGCACGTCCGAGGACTACCACCATGGCATTACCCCGAATGGCGGGGGTCTAGGTACATACCATTACGGTGGCACCCAAGACTACATCCTCCTAGTGTCTACTGACTTGGTTCGTCCAACATAATTTATAGTAGGTCTCAAGGCACATTATAACCAAGAATATCTCAATACCAACCATGGGTACAATATTACTATTCCAATTAATATAATGTCCATAACAAGTGTAGTATGACACATCTTTAATCATGTATTTGTGATTCCACCCAATGGTATACCAACCCAATGGTTCCGCTTTGAATTGAAGACACGCGACACACCTTTCCACGTAATTAGCCACGTCTAGTTTCATTACCGACCACCAATAGTTCAACTTTAAGTCTCTATACATCTTGGTGCTACCGGGATGAATAGAATATTTCGACTTATGCGCTTCTTCTAGAAGTAACTCTCAATTTTCACCAAATTTTGGCACCCAAATTCGCCCTTGAAAGAGTTTAAGTCCCCGACTATCTTCCGTCAAAAGTCCACTTTGCTTCACCATAACCTCGGATTTGAGATTTTCTTCTTTGAGAGCTTCCATTTGACATGTCTTAATGCTCTCCAACAAACTTGATACCACATAGATTCTAGTGAGGGATAATTTGACACCACCTTCATAGCTCATTCGGCTTAACGCATCCGCCACCACGTTGGCCTTACCGGGATGGTAGAGCAAATCACAGTCATAATCCTTTAGTAGCTCAAGCCACCTTCTTTGCCGCATGTTGAGTTCTTTTTGGTCGAAGATGAATTAAGGCTCTTGTGATCGGTAAAGAGAGTACACTTCGTCCCATACAAATAGTGCCGCCATATTTTCAAAGCAAAGACCACCACCGCCAATTCCAAGTCATGAGTCAGGTAGTTCTTTTCGTGGTCCTTTAGTTGACGCGACGCATAAGCTATCACTTTTCCCCGTTGCATTAGTACATACCCTAGACCCATCTTGGAAGCATCGTTATACACTATGAAGTCATTTGATCCCTCAGGAAGGGATAGAATAGGAGCTTCACACAACCTTTTCTTGAGAGTTTGGAAGTCTTGATCTTGCGCATCGGTCCAAAGAAACTTGACATTCTTTCTTGTGAGTGAGGTGAGCGGCGAAGCTATCTTGGAGAAGTCTTGAATGAAACGTCTGTAGTAACCCGCCAACCCCAAGAAACTTCGGATTTCCGTCGGACTCGTTGGCGGTTCCCAACTCATCATCGCCTCTATCTTTGTCGGGTCTACCTTCACCCCATCTTCAGACACCACGTGGCCCAGGAATTGCACTTTTTTGAGCCAAAACTCGCACTTTGAGAACTTCGTGTACAACTTCTCTTTTCGGAGAACTTCTAGCACCTCTCGTAGATGTTTCTCATGTTTGGCCTCATCCTTTGAGTAGATCAGGATGTCGTCGATGAAGAAAATCACAGACTTGTCCAAGAAAGGGCGACATACACGGTTCATCAAATCCATGAATACGGTCGGAGCATTGGTCAAGCCAAAGGGCATCACCAAAAACTCATAGTGTCCGTAACGCGTTCGAAAATCCGTCTTCAGAATGTCCTTCTTTTTCACCCTTACTTGGTGGTAACCGGACCGAAGGTCAATCTTTGAAAAGCATCCCGCGCCTTGGAGTTGATCGAAGAGGTCGTCGATGCAAAGTAAAGGGTATTTGTTCTTTACCGTGACTTTGTTCAATTCTCGATAGTCGATGCACATCCGCATGGATCTATCCTTCTTCTTCACGAATAGGACTGGAGCTCTCCAAGGTGACGAGCTCGGTCGAATGAATCCCTTCTCAAGAAGCTCTTGAAGTTGCGTCATCATCTCCCGCATTTCTGTCGGGGCCAAACGATAGGGTGCACGAGCTATAGGAGCCGCTCCCGGAGTGAGGTCAATTTGGAACTCCACTTGACGTTCCGGTGGTAACCCGGGTAAATCTTCCAGGAATACATCCGGATAGTCTTGTATAATCCTCACGCCCCCACCGACTTCTTCTCTTTCTTCGCGTCCACCACGTAAGCCAGATACGAAGGGTAACCCTTCGCTAGAAATTTGTGAGCCTTAAGAGAGGAGATGATAGGGTTACTTCTCTTCCCTTTCTCTCCGTAGATGGTAACTACACCGTTTCCCGACAAAGGCACTTGGATCATCTTTTTGGAGCAAAAGATGTCGACCTTATACCTCGACAACCAATCCATGCCTATGACTACGTCGAACCCCCCTATAGCCATAGGTAGGAAGTCTACTCCAAAGGGATTCCCATCGATCTCTAAAGTACAATCGCAAAAACAATATCGGATGATCACTTGATCCCCATTAGCTACTTCTACTACTAATGCATCGGGAAGGACACTAATAGGAGTGACAAACTATTTACAGAAAATATCTGATACGAAAGAACACGTAGCACCCGAATCAAGCAACACACGAGCGGGCAAGGAGTTTACTAGGAACGTACCCGAAACAACATCGGCGGTCTCCTTTGCCTCCTCGGTAGTCATCTGGAATGCTCGACTTGGCGCTCTCGACGGTTGTTCGACTCGTGCCATTGACCCAAAAGAACTTCCACAGTTTCCACCCACAAGCTTTGGGCAATCCTTCTTTATGTGTCTTGGTTCCCGACATTCGAAACATACCGGGCCCCAGATAGGGCACTCTCGAATGGAATGACCCTTCTTTCCGCACTTGACACATTCAACAGGACCCGAGTGAGATCTTGGATTGCATGGGCCAGAGTGCTTGGTCTTGCAGTTGTGGCACCATCGATCTTCACGACGATTGTCCCCAACTCTTCCACTTACAAACGGCTTAGATTGACGAACGGGCCCAGATGGCCTCTCCCACTTTCGCTTTTCCCCCCACTTGACCTCTTTCTTCCTTCTTCGCCACTAAATCATCTTCTACCAGCAAAGACTCCTCGATTACATCCTGAAGTGTCAACCCTCTAGCATTCCTCACTGCCGTCCTCATCCCGGCCGGCAACCCATGCTGGTAAGCCTTGATCTTCGATCTCTCATCAGGAACCAGGTGTCCCACCAAATTTAGCTTTTCCAATAAAAGCTTGGAGTATTCGGCAACAGACATAGTCCCTTTTCTCAACCCTCTGAACTCCTCTTCCAGTTTGTCCAACGATCTCTCACTATAATACTTGTCCATGATTTTTTGTTTGAAAACCGGCCAAGTTAACTTAGCCAGAACTTCGGGAGTGAGGGAGGACCGTGTGAGATTCCACCAGATCAAAGCTTCACCCCTAAGTAGTTGAGAAGCGAACTTAACCCGTTGTAAGACATCACATTCACTAGATTCAAAGGCCATCTCCACTTCTTTGAGCCAATACATACAAATAACCGGATTGGCGGAACCTGAAAACTCCTTCGATTTCATCCCAGAAAAGCTTTATAAGTGCATCCTTTGACCTTTCCCTTGCTTCCGTTCTCTAAATGATCTTCAGTTAACACAACGTCCAGTCCACCACCCAAACCCATCACGATATTCTCCGCCATCGTCTCAGGTTGTCGGTGACTGGCATCTCGATCCTCCAGAAGTTTCATAAAGAATTCTTGTTGTTGAGCCATGGCCGAATTCATGGCTTGTAGCATACTATCTCTGATTTTGGTTTCCATAGTCACTTCCTCCATGATAGGGTTGCTATTTGCAAGGTTCATGAGTGGAATAAGTTCGGGTCCCCCGCCCAAGATTGTGGGTATGGGAGGTCCCACTGAGGTCTCGACCAAAGGAGGTTGATCAGCAGTAGATTTTACTTCCACGCGACCCTCTTGAGGGTTTGGTAGCCTGCTCCGAGTGTTTACCATTGTTATCTGCCATACACGCACGAGAAAAGAGGTTGAGTGAAGACTAAGTGAGTTGAACTCATGGTACGTACTAATACATTATCAATCATCATAACAATAGCAATTCAAGCATGCTCACGTAAGGCACATTCATAATAGCATTAGCTACGTGATATTATGATTTTTGTTATACACAAGGATCCATCGTCACCGTCATCACAATTCTTAACTCATGTAATTCCGTAGGTCCTAACGCTCTCCCCACCTAAGACTTTTACCCCAAGGTGGACAACTTAACTTTATGCTTAAAGCTTAAGTCTAAGTATACTAAGGTCAATACCTAGTTCACTTAAACTAAAGCTCTGATACAAACTTGTAACACCCTAAAAATAGGGATAACAAAAATCCGAAAAACGTACATGTGGTAAACAAAATATTGCCATAGCAAGAGCCTCCCAAAAATGGGGAAATATTTAAACCTGTTTAATTACAGTTGTAATATAACGGAAAATAAACAACAACAAACTAATCTAGTTTCTATGCTAGAAAGAAGATTACAAAAAGGGTGTCATCTATAGACCCAAAACGTCTTCACAAAAAGTGCACCCAAATGTACCTTCCCCAAGCTCTCACCCAAGCACAACTATACCTGCTTTGGTACGACACCACTAGAACCTGAGATACACATCGACACCAAACAAGTGTTAGGCCAAAAAGCCTAGTGAGTTTGTACAAGAAATAACATATAAATCCAAATACAATTCTTATCAGTAGTTAACCAAAGTTCATTAAATGTGGAGTCAACTGGGGGAGACCCATAACACCAATCAAGTTCCACCCAAAGAGTCGATATACCTTGATGCCAACTACCACGAGTGAAATCCGAATGGCCCGACACATCCGAGGACTACAACCATGGCATTACCCCGAATGGCAGGGGTCTAGGTACATACCATTACGGTGGCACCCAAGACTACATCCTCCTTGTGTCTACTGACTTGGTTCGTCCAACATAATTTATAGTAGGTCTCAAGGCACATTATAACCAAGAATATCTCAATACCAACCACTGGTACAATATTACTATTCCAATTAATATAATGTCCATAACAAGTGTAGTATGACACAATTTTAATCATGTATTTGTGATTCCACCCAATGGTATCTCAAGTAAGAAATTATCTCAATAACAAGATATGTATTCCGTAAAGTCATAGCAAGTTACATATAAACATGTATTCCCAAGTAAAACCCCAAGAAATTAAGCATTAAGGATGAACATTTCAAGTTAAGATGCAAGATAGTAGCAAGTAGTAGATTATGATGTGCATCTAGTTTTAACAAAGGTTTAGTAAACTCACAATCTAGGTTTTTGAGTAAAACCTAGAAAATAGGAAAACCCTAGCTTGAAGAGGTTGAAACTTGGAGAAGAAGGTTGTTGGACTTGAGAACTCCAATAAATGCTCCCTTAATGTGAATGAATGCAAGACCAAAAACCCCAACAACAACTTGATTGGTATTAATGAGGGTTAGGGTTTAGAGAGGAATGGATCAACTTTGAGGTCTCCAAAATCGCCAAAGAGAATAGAGGAGTGTAAAAAATGAAGTCAATATCGGTCAAGGGTTCCATTTAAACTCTCAGACCCCGTCGGCGACAGTGCCCGGCGATAGTGCCATGGGCACTGCCGCGAGTCACAATCGCGCCATAACCCCCACCCGCGGTACAATTCCCGCGATAGTGACCGACGATAGTACCCTTGTCACTATCGCGTGGTCACAATCACGCCACATGCTAAACTTACGGTACAAACGCCGCGATAGTGACCTGCGACTGTGCCCTTGGCACTGTCGCGTGACACTCTCAAAGCCCCAAAAACTTGATCAAATTCGATAACCAGCGCAAGGTCAGACATTCCAATTAATATGTAACTTAAATAGAATTAAGAAAATGGACATGTATACATAAAGGGTTTCAGATTCTCAATTTACCACATTTAATAGGATGCAAAGAGTAAATACTTTACCTTAAATTTTCCGGGTGTTACAATATATTGATTAATTTCAAGAATTAAAGCCACTCATTAATTTAAAAAACGTCTCATCTTTTCTAATTATGAATCATTAATATATATAAATGAATATTAAATACGATCAATTATCAATCAATATATATATATGTCATAATAATTGTGTTGTCATTTTAGGATTGTTGGGTACATGAGCTTTTTTTTGGTGCACACGAAACAATTTTGAGGTATACCTTTTCATTTCTTTAAAAAAATATTTAATACCTATTTTTGTCCTTTATGAAAAATGTATGTTTCATTATAATTTGGTTGTTCTCTTTGTAATTTTACTTAAAATTCAAATATCCAACTCTATTCATCTCTACTTATCCATAAACTGAAGTTCTTTTATTACCGTTTTTAATTTTTAATTTTTTATTGCTTTATCGTTTATATTTGATTGGAAGTGTAATATGTAAACGTTTATTATGCTAAACTTTTTGTTCTTTTCCTAGCAAAAAAATCATGAGTGACGGAGGAAAAAATCATAATTTTCTAATTATGCTAAACGTTTATTTTTATTTCTTTAAAATAAACAGATTATATATGTATTACAATAAATAATTTATAATGAATTTATTTATTTGTTTGTTTTTTTATTTTTTAGTAAACTAACAATGATAATAAATATTTTTTTATTAAATGAGTCTATTTTTTTCTGAGTAAAATAACAATGATTATAAATCAAAACTTTTTTTAAATGAGTCTATTGTTATATTTATTTAGTAAGTTAAATGCGTCTATTTATTTAATTTTTTATTTTCTTAATAAGTTAACAAATGTTTATAAATGAATTTAATTAGAATCAATTCTATTATTTTTTTTAAATATATATATATATATATATATATATATATATATATATATTACAATACATAATTTTGTAATGAATTTTATTTACTTATGTATTTTATTTTTATTTTTTAGTAAGCTAACAATGATTATAAATAATTTTTTATTAAATTAGTCTATTTTTTTAGTAAGATAACAATGTTTATAAATCAAAACTTTTATTAAACGAGTCTATTGTTTTATTTATTTAGTAAGTTAAATGAGTCTATTTATTTAATTTTTTATTTCTTATTAAGTTAACAAATCAATATATATGAATAAAATTAGAATCAGTTCTATTACTTTTTTTAAAAATATTAGTTGATGGAATGTACATTTATAAATTAAATGAAAAAATTACTATGATTATTAATATATATAAAGATCATTTCATTTTTTTTAATTTACATTAAAATCAAACTATATACATAAATAAAATAAAATAAAAATAAATTCTTTTATTTTTTTTAGAAATATTAGTTAATGAAATGTATATTATATATTGATTAATTTCATGAATTAAAGTCACTCATTAATTCAAAAAATGATTCATCTTTTCTAATTATGAAGGGAATTTAATTAAAATGCCCTCTATTGAAAAATCAGTACCCAATATGCCCCAAATCTTGTTATTTTTGCCAAAATACCCCCTAGGTCCGCGTTTTTCACTGTTACACGCGGACCTGGTCCGCGTTTTGTCCGCGTTCACTATTACACGCGGACTCGGGCCGCGTTTTGTCCGCGTTTTTCACTGTTACATGCGGACCTGGTCCGCGTTTTGTCCGCGTTCACTATTACACGCGGACTCGGGCCGCGTTTTGTCCGCGTTTTTCACTGTTACACGCGGACCTGGTCCGCGTTTGCCTTCAATGCACGGGGACGAGTGTTTGGGCCGCGTTTTTCACTGTTACACGCGGGTTGGGGCCGCGTTTTTTGTTAAAAAACGAGGGTTAGGTCCGCGTTTGATAGTGTAAAGCGTATTAGGGTTTGGAAAATTAGGGTTTCAGGCCTATGATTTCATGTGTGGTCAACTGTTTGTGACGTATTTTTTTGAATGATTTAACTGTTTTTTTCCACATTTTAGTCTGATTCTCATACAATAAGTGTACCATTGTCATTGAATATGTGGTTCACATTCATTTTCTCCATTCAATTTTTCCAATAAAGATTAGTAAGATTAGATGCAAAATCGTTCATCACATCCACTTGAATTGCTTCATTTTTCATACTATTGAAAAAATGAGTTCATCTGTTCAAAAAACTAGAGTCTTATTATGTTTCGATGGTCAATGGGTGCAAAACAACAATGGGTGGGATTATATTGGCTACACAAAGCGTGGTGTATATATTCCAATAATGGTTTCGTATAAGACGTTTATCGATTACGTCGTGGAAAAGTGTGGAATCGGAGATTCTGCTGCTTGCAAGTTGGTGTTCAGACGTGCAGATGACTCACTGATGGAGATAACCAACGATGACGAAATCCTTGGTTTTATGCTACTTGCAGCCGATTCAGAAATACCTCCACAACTTTTTGTGTATGTCGCACCATTGATGGGCGATGACGAAGATGATGACGAAGGTGATGACGAAGATGATGACGAAATCCATGTCGGTGGTAGTCAACTGGAGCCTGACTCTCAATTTCAGGCATCCTACGACACCACACTTTATTCTGATCATGCATATCGTCCTAACGAATCTTATCCCGAAGTTGTTCCGGAGACGCAACTAGAAGAAGAAGAAGAAGAAGAAGAAGAAGAAGAAGCAGAAAGACGGTTTGTTGGAGTTGCTGATGACGAAACACATGTTTTCACAACTGGTATATCTGATCTGGACAGATCAGATACCGATAATGACGAGGACGAAGAAACATATACCCCTAGCAATAAATCATTTGGTGCGTTAAACGATTATTTTGATATGCCCCCTTCCCTTCCTAACCCGGAGACCCATATACCAGCCTACCAACCCGCACCTTACAATCGTAGTACAACTATACATGAAGGTCAAATATTTCATACGAAGGAGGAAATGACCGTACAGTTGGGAATGAAGTTCTTGCGAGAGGGTTTCGTGTTTAGAGCGAAGAAATCCGACAAACGCAGATACAAGGCTGTCTGTGACCAACAAAATTGTGAATGGAGTATGTCCGCGAAGTCCGTGGGCCCTAAAGGAGGGTTGTTTGTCGTTAGAAAGCTGAACGACGTACACACATGTTCGAGGACACAACTAAATGCCAGCCACCGGCAGGCCAACAAAAGGACTTTGGGCCACATACTGAAAGACAAGTTTCTTGACGCTAGCAGGTCATTTCGGCCGAAGGACATCGTCAACGATATAAATCAGCAGTACGGGATCAACATTGGTTACCACCAAGGATGGCGTGCGCGATGCAAGGCACTACTAATGGTGAGAGGCACTCCCGAGGAGTCGTACGAACGACTCCCTGCGTATTTATATAACTTGGAGCTGAAGAATCCGGGTACACGCACCAGAATAAGGACGGATTCAAACGGACGTTTCGAATTGTGTTTCGCTGCACTTGGATGTGCGGTAAGTATATTAAATCGTCGTAGCTTTACATATTATGAATTTTAACATTTAAAAATAATAACCACGTACGTTTATTGCAGATCCGGACGTTTTTGACAAATCTGCGTCCTGTCCTTGTAATAGACGCTGCCCATTTAAAGGGGCATTACCTGGGTATGATGTTCTTGGCGGTTGCCATGGACGGAAATAACAACATTGTGCCCTTGGCTTTCGGAGTAGGCAAGTCCGAGACGGGGGAGGAGTGGGGTTGGTTTCTGAACATGTTGCGGGAATGTATCGGAGCCCCGGAAGGGTTGGTGTTTATGTCCGACAGGGCTCCTTCCATAAGCGCGGCAATTTCTGCCGTGTACCCCTCCACCCCCCACGCCCTATGTTGTCGACATTTGGAGATGAACGTGAAAAGCACGGACAAACGTATCACAACAAACAAGACCACCTACTGGAAGGCGTGCAAAACATATACTATTAGGGAGTTCGAGACCTACATGAATGCACTACGATATGAAGTACCTCGTGGAGCACAAGTTATGGACGAGGCTGGTAAAGAGAGGTGGTCAATGGCCCATTTCCCTGCACAACGGTATAACATAATGACCTCTAATAGTGTAGAGTCGGTGAATGCACTGTCCCATTTTGCACGCAGGTTACCCATTGTCGGCCTTATAGAGTACTTCCGAGATTTTCAACAAGAGTGGTACCAACTTCGACGACGAAAGGGAGGTTGATAAACTCTAAAATCTTTAACTTATATGTTTGTTGCATTTTTCGTCTTCCGTATAAATCGTAACACAATTAACACATATTTGTAGATGAAATGCGTAATCATCTCACACCAATGGCGGAAGAGATAATTAGCAGAAGGTCGGGAAAGTCTGCGACATTAAGGGTAAGTCAGATTGGACATGGTAAGTTCAACGTTCGGGATATCCGTTATCACGCGACTGTCGATATGGTCAACGGTGTTTGTGAATGTAACCAATGGCAATATTCTGGTTTACCGTGCGGTCATGCCATCGCTGCTGCAAGGTCAATGAATCGTAGAGATTGCAGCGATCTGGCTATATCTTACTACACGTCCAGTACTTACCGGTCAACATATCATGAGCTGATCTATCCTGTTGGACCCCCTCAATCATGGGTTTTGCCACACGTCCCCCTTCCGCCATGCTATCCACCGTTAATAACCAAGAGACGTGCGGGGAGACCAAGAAAGAACGATCGGCGTCCATCTCGTGGTGAGGATCCGATACAGAGAACGTGTACTAGGTGTGGAGCAGTAGGACATACTCGTGGTGAATGTCCAACTCCTGCCCCTTCAACCGTGCCCAGGAGAGCTTCTACTAGCCAAAGATTTCGCTCTCAAGGGTCATCGAACCTAGAACCACATGGAACTTTAAGGCATGATAGCATTGACCTTAACATTGACTTCCCTTGATTGTAACCACCTCATCTTCTATGCTAAGTGATATTGTTATTATGTTAATTGTTGATTTTATCTACCTTATCGTGGTTGTGAAATTATATTATGTGTAAATAAAAGTTAAAACATAAAAGCATCGTTTTATTGAAATTAAAGAAAATGAAATGGTGCATCCGTACAACATTCAAGCATCGATAAAGTAAAAATTAATGCATAAAATAAAACTTAGGTTAAACGTTAAAGTGCATCCATACAACAACCACCCTTTGAGAAACCTACTACGGGTAGATTTCCCGGCACTTCGTAACCCAGCCAGCCTTTGCCTTCATATGCTCCTCCATGACGGTGTAGTTTTCTTTTATGTCTACCAGTTCATCTTCTAACTTTCTAATCTCCTTTTGTTTCTCCCTGACATCGCGCTTCATATTCTCCAGGAGCTCCTTCTGCTCCGCAATAGTTGCTTCTTTCTCCTTCTGAAGTTCCATGTTTTGTAGCCACGTCCTGCCTGTATTTCGTATCTCTTCATTTGCCTCATCACAGGACCTTTTCAACCTGGTAGGCAGTACCTGAGACATTGGTAGACCTGGACCCTGGTTGGATTGATACGTAGGTGGGGGCATTCCTCCATGAGCAGCGTAGTATGCGGCTTGGGCATTGTTAAACTTCTCCCACTCCTGAGGCGTTATCGGTTCATCGTAAGCAGTTAACCCAAACTGCGCCCAATCCTCCGTTGTATCTGGTGCATTCCAGTCAATCCTTGAAGCTCCATCATTTAATTGGTCGATGTCCACGGAGCGTGAAGTGCCAGCCCCATTCGCTGACCTTTTCCCCCTACCGCGTGAACCTCCAGCCATCAAGTAATGAAAATGTAGATAATGTATAGAATGTAGATAATATTTGTAAATGAAAGTGAGGGTAGAAAGGATAGATATGAAGATCGGTTCATGATAGTTTCAAAGGCATGGTCAAACGATTCCTCTGCAAAGCCTGAAATGATTTGTTTTTTGTGCCATGGTCAAACGATTCCCCTGCAAAGCCTGAAACGCGGACTAACCCCGCGTTACACCACTAAAACGCGGACTAACCCCGCGTTTTGTTACTAAAACGCGGACTAACCCCGCGTTTTACCACTAAAACGCGGACTAACCCCGCGTTACACCACTAAAACGCGGACTAACCCCGCGTTTTGTTACCATATGCGGAGATAGGTTTGTGCACATGGTCAAACGATTCTTCTGCAAAGACTGAAATGATTCTTCTGCAAAGCCTGAAATGATTCCTCTGCAAATACTGAAATGATTCTTCTGGAAAGCCTGAAATGATTCCTCTGCAAATACTGAAATGATTCCTCTGCAAATACTGAAACGATTCATTTTTTTTAACAATTGTTCCTTGTGGCTATAAATACCCGTGTTATAGTAACTGTGAAATTCACAACACTAAAGAGTTGTCGGTTTGTACTTTTACTTTCTTTGGTTTTGTTTCATTAATAAAATCGTCCAATGTATTTTGTGGTTTGATGCGTTTATATTTTTATACTACAAAATTATACCGCCATTGAAGTGTACAGCAAGAAAGTTGAGCTTAACACTTCCAAAATTGTATCACCCGAGCATATAAGAAGTCGTTGGGGATTCCAGAAAAACCAAGTGTCGTGTAGCCATAGTTTGACATTTCAATGACCGACAATG
Source organism: Arctium minus (assembly GCA_954870635.1). Classification (NCBI taxonomy): domain Eukaryota; kingdom Viridiplantae; phylum Streptophyta; class Magnoliopsida; order Asterales; family Asteraceae; genus Arctium; species Arctium minus. The sequence continues at coordinate 81,919,587 of OX941081.1, read as the reverse complement.
TTACCTACTCACTTGGTAAGTTTAAATAATATTTTGTTTTTTATTTACCAAAAGAACTTTTTCATGTACTACCCTTTTCATATCAATTTGTGATCTTGGGAGTTAACGAATTCTATTTTTATATAAAATAAAACATCCGATCCAATATAGTTATCTAAGTAAAAAAGGGTTTTAATATTTAAAATGACTTTAAAAAAAAGAATCATAAAAAGTATCCCCAACCTAATCGTTTATTTGGACAACCAACGAGAAAAGGGTCTCCGCCATGTAATTACGCCATTCCCTTGCCACATGCTCAGTTGCATCTGGTGCAACTGTTGGGTGCAGACCTTCAATAAACTTGGATATGTTACGACACACCCACACACCGCAATCCCCAAGGCCCCCTGTCTGTTGAGGTGCATCAGAATCATAGATAACCTCTAATTTCTTGCTGGCCTTGATACGATCTGGCGTGTCGTGTATCTTTTTTAACAACTTCGGCAATTGTTTTTTGAAGATCCCAAGGCGTTCTTCCAAGGGCAAAGTGTACCTTCTTGCTCGTAAACTGTCAAATAAGACCAGCCTCATTTCACGGAGGTACAGAACACCGAGCACCCAATGTTTGTCCACGACGCATATGGGGATGTATACCTGAGATTTTACAATAACACAATAATAGTTAGTAACAAAGAAGTTGAACAAAAATTATGTAAATCGATTTCCATACCTCGTCGATGTCCATCCAAGCTGGATGAGTTCTATGGCCCAGTCCATTGCATGTTTCAAACACAGACCTGTATCCTTGGCCCGGCCGTGTAAGCCACTCAAAGAAGTTGGAGTCCATGACCGTCCATCTGGCATGTGGAGAGCGGGATTCTTGGATCATTCTAACCCAAGCGTCGATTTGCTATACACAAAACATAGATTGTTAGACCTGTCATTAGAAATGTAGTTGTTTATATGACTATATTTAAATACTAACCAGATCCTCGAAATCCCCACTACCACCTACACCCAACAGTAGCATGAAAAAACCGGCATTCATTTGAAGGCCGCCGTAAAATGGACACATCAGGTGGGGGAGCTGATCACTGATACATAATTCCCTGATCTGTGCCGCCGAAACAAACACCGATTGCCCCGCGTCAGTCATCGTAGTGTCTCCCCCAACCTTTCCCTTGCCCTTTGCCTTCACCCTTGCCTTGGTTTTTTTCTTAGGTACTGCTGTGGTCGAAGGTTGTTGGACATATGGGGAACAAATGGTTGGCCCCACAACAGCGACCCGTCTCGCCCTCTCATGTGCTGCCTGATCTGGCTCATGTATGGCCATGTCATCATCCTCGAAGTGGTCATCGATGATATTATCAGCCATCAAAGTACTCACCCGCGCCTGGGTGGTGTCAACCCCCGACTCCGACCCCATCGAATAAGGGATGGAAGTTCCTAAAAAATCTTCCACCAACCCGCTTATGACGGACGGCCCCGGCTCCATCATCTGGGGTCTGTAATAGTCCCCCGCTGGCATCCCAAACTGGTGACGTAGGTCATTATAAGAATTTTCAAACGTAATAACAAAAAAAGAACAACAATGAGCACTCGTCGTAACTTACATTTTGCTGGAATGATGGGGTCGAGAAAGGGTAGTTTCCTCCGGTTGCCGCCTGTGTGTACCCCGGCGACGTGTAGGCTGGCCTCGTACTTGTCATCCCAAACTGGTGACATGGATTATAATGAGCACTCTTAATAAGAATCTTCAAACGTAATAACAAAAAAAGAACAACAATGAGCACTCGTCGTAACTTACAATTTGCTGGAATGATGGGGTCGAAAAAGGGTAGTTTCCTCCTGCTGCCGCCTGTGTGTACCCCGGTGACGTGTAGGATGACGTCATACTTGTCATCCCAACCTGGTGACATGGATTTTAATGAGCACTCTTAATAATTACTTTCAAACGTAATAACAAAAAAATAACCTACATTTTGCTGGGATGATGTGGTCGCATATGCCGCACCCGTGTACCCATGCATTTGCCCAGGTGACATGTAAGTGGGCGCCATGTTCGTCGACACCTAATACAATCATGGAACGTAATATCAATACACAAACCAATATTAAAGTATTGGGCGTAATATCCCCAAATTAAGTTAAACACTAACGTGAGTGTGGCGAAGGTGTGCGGTGAGGGCCTCGAGATCTCTTACGCGTCTGTCCATATCGAGGGCCTCGAGGTCTCTTACGCGTCTGTCCACGGAGGTCATGTACTCCCACTTATCTTGGTATGGGTCTATATCAGGCATCCTATGATGGGTGGGGCTAGGGGGAGCTTGATAGGTGGGGCTAGGAGGAGCCTGATAGCTAGAGCTAGGGGGAGCTTGATAGCTAGAGCTAGGGGGAGCCTGACGTCGCGTGCCATCATCGTCATCTTCATCATCTTCATCATCATCGTCATCATTGTCATCGGGATCAGGATCTCTACGTCGGGACCTCTTTGTCGGTCGCCTGCCCGCCGAACTTTCAAGAAAGGCGACGCTCCGTCGAAACCAACCCGACTGCTGCTCAGTCTGAGTAGGCCTCAGTTCCGCATATGGCGCATTTCCAACCTAAAAAAATTATAAGACATATAAATCACAAATAGTTTTTTAATTACTACAATTAAAAATATAGTAAGAGGGCGTACGCTCAAAGCTGAGTTGAAGATCCCAATGCATGCAGACTTACTAAGGACAACATCTCGATCCCATTTGGTTCCCCTAATCAACCTGTCGGAGCGCTTGGTGAAATTTTACCGACAAGCAGGAAACATCTCCAAGATCCATATCTGGAATTACATAAATTGAACAAGTACGTTAGAATAAATCCAAAATTAGAAAAATTAGTTAATGAATTGATATTTATGTTATTGTACTTATCTAACTTTTAGGGCGTGTGCAAACCCGTTCAACGTCATCTTGTTGTTTTGCTGGTTCTTCTGCTTGCGTCTGGCGATGGCACCGTGGAGTCCTTTGTATGAGTGACTCCAGATGTAGCTACCCCACGGATAGCGGTTAAACCTCTCCAAGTCATCGACAGCGATAAGTACAGTAGAGGAAACTGGCAGCCTTGGATCACGACCCATGAACATCAACTCCGCCATCACCACCAAGCAAACACGCACAACATCCTCATCGGATATAGAACCCAAACCAGTTCTCATCGTCTGGAGGACGGTTCTCAGCGTCAAGATACCTGGTGCAAGGCCGGGTCAAACCCTACTAACGAAGGACTCATCTGTCAAGGTAGGAAGGTCGGGTATTTGTCCGAAAAGGAGTCCTGTTACAATACAGAACTCACGACGACCAAAGTGCATGCGAGTCCCACACACGTGGAAATACAATTCCTCCGGCTGTGGTCTCGCAACCTCGACCTCCATCTGTAAAAACATGTGTACTAGAAGGGGGTCCTGTACAATATTGGTAAGCTCGAGCCATGGCCCGAAAGATGTGCGGCTAAACATTTCGTGTAAACGTTGTGCCCGTTCAGGTGGACACGCTTCAAAAGCATCTCTAATTTCCTTTACCATGGAGATGCGGCATTTGAACGAAAGATCGACGTTATCAAAATCATCCTACATAGTAATGCAAGGATGTTGTCAACGCACCTAACTTATAACTAACGATGTACATTTTGTTGATTTCGTCTATTGGTTATTTTTATAAAAAATAAACAACTGAATCTATTGGATTTCCAGGTAGTAGGGGAATCACGTGGATTTCTTAAATCCCTAAAAACCTTAGGGCTATTTACACCCGTTTGACAAAATCTAAATCGATATGTTACGGTTTTTATTATTTCGGTTTTAGGCAACTAAAATTAACGCAATCTCTACAATAATTTTATACAATGAACGCAACCCCTAAAAAAAACGCAATCTCTACAATATTTTTATAAAAAAAACGCAATGTCTAAGATTAACGCAATCTCTACTATATTTTTATAAAATCAAGCCCAATCTCTAAAATTGACGCATAATCTACATTTTTTTTATTAAAAAAACGCAATCTCTAAAATTAACGCAATCTCTACATTAATTTTATAAAATGAACGCAATCCCTAAAACAAACCCAATCTCTACAATTTTTATACAAAAAAAAAAACGCAATCTCTAAAATTAACGCAATCTCTACAATAATTTTATACAATGAACGCAACCCCTAAAAAAACGCAATCTCTAAAATTAACGCAATCTCTACATTAATTTTATAAAATGAATGCAATCCCTAAAACAAACCCAATCTCTACAGTTTTTATACAAAAAAAAAAAAACGCAATCTCTAAAATTAACGCAATCTCTACAATAATTTTATAAAATGAGCGCAATCCCTAAAACAAGCCCAATCTCTACAGTTTTTATACAAAAAAAAAAACGCAATCTCTAAAATTAACGCAATCTCTACAATATTTTTATAAAATGAGCGCAATCCCTAAAACAAGCCCAATCTCTAAAATTGACGCATAATCTACATTTTTTTTATTAAAAAAACGCAATCTCTAAAATTAACGCAATCTCTACATTAATTTTATAAAATGAACGCAATCCCTAAAACAAACCCAATCTCTACAGTTTTTATACAAAAAAAAAAACGCAATCTCTAAAATTAACGCAATCTCTACAATTATTTTATAAAATGAGCGCAATCCCTAAAACAAACCCAATCTCTACACTTTTTTATACAAAAAAAAAAACGCAATCTCTAAAATTAACGCAATCTCTACAATTATTTTATAAAATGAGCGCAATCCCTAAAACAAACCCAATCTCTACAGTTTTTATACAAAAAAAAAAACGCAATCTCTAAAATTAACGCAATCTTTAAAACAAACCCAATCTCTACAGTTTTTTTATACAAAAAAAAAAACGCAATCTCTAAAATTAACTCAATCTCTACAATAATTTTATAAAATGAACGCAATCCCTAAAACAAGCCCAATCTCTACAGTTTTTATACAATTATTAAAAAAACGCAATCTCTAAAATTAACGCAATCTCTACAATTATTTTATAAAATGAGCGCAATCCCTAAAACAAACCCAATCTCTACACTTTTTTATACAAAAAAAAAACGCAATCTCCAAAATTAACGCAATCTCTACAATTATTTTATAAAATGAGCGCAATCCCTAAAACAAACCCAATCTCTACACTTTTTTATACAAAAAAAAAACGCAATCTCCAAAATTAACGCAATCTCTACAATTATTTTATAAAATGAGCGCAATCCCTAAAACAAACCCAATCTCTACAGTTTTTATACAAAAAAAAAAAAACGCAATCTCTAAAACAAACCCAATCTCTACAGTTTTTTTATACAAAAAAAAAAAAACGCAATCTCTACAATATTTTTATAAAATTAACGCAATCCTAAAATTAACGCAATCTCTAAAATCAACGTAATATGTAAAACTAAAATTAACGCAACCTCTAACATATTATCAACATAAACGCAAAACTCTAAAATTAACACATAATCACTAAAATAAATATAAAATTAAAACGCGGTTAAAGAAAACTTACCGAAGAAAGTGGTCGACCCATATCCGACTTTTATAAATGCTAACCAACCGAGCCGAGATCCGAGCGTGTGTAATACACGATATATTTGAGAGAGTGAAAGAGATGGGATCCCTTTGAGAGTGATGGTGGTGGGGTTATGGTGGGGGACCTCACTTATTTATAGGAGCCATCATATAAAACCCTAACAAATGAAACAATCCACACCGTTGATCTGTTACTAAACCCTAAACAATGCTATGGGCCGGCCCCCAAGTACGCGTTCCACAGTAAAAAACGCGGCCCAGATACGCGTTTCACAGTGGATGTCGTTTCTCGGTTAATGGAAGCCAAACGCGGACCAAATACTCGTTTATAGGGTGAAACACGGACCAAACGCGTACCAAGTCCGCGTGTAACAGTGAAAAACGCGGACAAAACGCGGCCCGAGTCCGCGTGTAATAGTGAACGCGGACAAAACGCGGACCAGGTCCGCGTGTAACAGTGAAAAACGCGGACAAAACGCGGCCCGAGTCCGCGTGTAATAGTGAACGCGGACAAAACGTGGACCAGGTCCGCGTGTAACAGTGAAAAACGCGGACCTAGGGGGTATGTTGGCAAAAATAACAAGATTTGGGGCATATTGGGTACTTATTTTTCAATAGAGGGCATTTTAATTAAATTCCCAATTATGAATCATTAATATATATAAATGAATATTAAATACGATCAATTATCAATCAATATATATATAGGTCATAAGAATTGTGTTGTCATTTTAGGATTGTTGGGTACATGAGCTTTTTTTGGTACATACGAAACAGTTTTGAGGTATACATTTTCATTTCTTTAAAAAAATATTTAATACATATTTTTGCCCTTTATGAAAAATGTATGTTTCATTATGATTTGGTTGTTCTCTTTGTAATGTTACTTGCAAAACTATGTTTAACATCCAACTATCCAACTCTACTCATCTCTACTTATCCATAAATTGAAGCTCTTTTATTACCGTTTTTAATTTCTAATTTTTTTATTGCTTTATCGTTTATATTTGATTGGAAGTGTAATATGTAAACTTGTATTAAGCTAAACTTTTTGTTCTTTTCCTAGCAAAAAAATCATGAGTGACGAAGGAGAAAAGAACTGTCCACTTTCTTTAAAATAAACAGATTTAACATATGAAACTTTGCAAATGTGGCTATGAGGACCATTATCATATATAGGGTTAATCTACAATTAATAGGCAAACATTTTTTAGTATTATTGTGGATCTAATGAATTTCATTTAAAACAATCATATATCATAATTATTTTATGTTTTTTTTAGGTTAAACTCAATTGTTACGAAGTTTGGGTATACTTTATTACCTCCATCTTCTTCATCAAAGTATACATAAAATTATTCATCAACATTTTCCTTAAGGACTTTTTTACCTATGTTGGGATTTTTCGGAATTCTACCATTTGAGTTGTATCGATCTGATTTAGTTTGAATTGAACTTTGAATAATGAGGTTTGTTATATTTTATATCATTTTTGGTTTCTTAATACTTGGTTTTTGTTTTTTTTATTTGAAGCGGTTGGCAATTTAAAGGCATTGTTATTTTATTTTTCCTCATAAGGAAATGTTTTGTTTTGTTCCATGATTATATTTATATCTACAACCACATTTGTAAGCAACATAGATGTTACACCTTGATTGAAAGTGGTCATTAATTCATAAAAAATCATGTAAATATGACACATATATTTGGCATCCATTTAATTTGGCTTATTATGTTAATAAATTACATTGCAAAACTAATTTATAAGCTATGGAAAGATAAATTTTACATACACTCAACATAATGTTTAATATTACTAACCATTTTTGTAAATTAATTTCAACATCATAGCATTATTATTGTAACAAAAATATATACAAAATGATATGCAAGTCTCTTTGTTAATTAAAACAATATAGAATTAAATTATAACTAAGAAATAATTTGTATTCAAAAGTATATTTCTTATCGAGGTAAGAAAATAGCACAATGGCTAGGTGTGTATCAATTTTATTAGAGAATGTTAGTTGCTTGAGGCAAACCGGGTTAGAGGAGATTGCGTTCTATTAATTCTTAATTAACGAATTACTTTTCATCTTATCTTTGTTACATATTTATGCAAAGCTAAAACTTCAAATCAATGAGAAACCATCAATGACCTTTATTTTTTTTCCGAAGAATTTTGATTTATTTTTTAATTATAATGATTTATTAAATGCAACTTTTCAATTTCTTTATCATTTTTTACATCTAACAACTATTACTTACATTTTTCTATAAATCAAATATTATTACCTCATATTTTAAATAACAATAACAATTAAATAAAATTATAATATTTTTTATATTGAATTTTTTATTGATTTTTTTTCCTTATCTTTTCCACAATCAAAAAATTAGTAGTAATTTAACAATGATTATAAATCAAAACTTTTGTTAAATGAATCCCACATTTTTTATATTAGCTAATAAAATTATCACTTTTATTCACTTTTGCATTTTTTTACTTTTAACAACTATTACTTACATTTTTCTACTAATCAAATATTAGTACCTCACATTTTATAACTTTTATAACTTTATCATTTCTTCATTTTTTTACATCTAACAACTATTACTTACATTTTTCTATTAATCAAATATTATTACCTCACATTTTTAATAACAGATTTACCATTCTTTTTCAACTCCAAAAAGAAGAAAAAAAAACACAATGTCATCATCAATCATACAAACAATGCATAAATTACACCAATCGATCGTTTCTACCATTGTTTGGAAAAAACCTATAATTTATATATATATACATATATTAAAATTCCACTAATTAAATTCTAATTATTTCTACAAATAATTTATTTCCTGTTTCTTTGTCATATTTTACAATTAACATGTATTATATTGACAATCTTCATATTACTACCCAAGTTATTCATGCTACCGTGCAACGCATGGTTTCAACACTAGTATATATATTAAAGGAGAAACCACCATGTATGAGGTGACATCTCCTAAACACACTAAGCCTACCTTTCTTTTTTATTAGTTTTTTGATTTTTTTAAATATTTGATATGTTAAAGACATTTTCATCCTTATACTAAAAACATAAAATTTATTGGGATAAAGTTATTTTGGTAATTTTAAAAAGTTTAACCTCCGAACTTTTCATCTTCATTCTTAAAGATGAAATCTCCAATTCTTTCCATCTTCATTCTTGAAGGTGAAACCTTCAAACTCTTTCATGTGTTCATAGATAATGATTTGTCCATCAGATGTCTTTTTCATTCTCTCTATCACTTAATTATCTTACAAACCATTATTCTTCAACAAAACCGTTTTTCAAGTAATCTCTCTTTATCCCTCTCCATCACTTGATTTATTTTTTCATTTCGCAAACTGTTATTATACAACAAAATCTGTTTTTAGGTGTTCTTTGAGGATAATAATCTAGATATAATTCCTTATTGACTTTTGTTTGGATATTAGAGTTTTTTTATCTTATGTATTTTCCATGTTTTTTCCAATGGAACCGAGCATTTGTTCTTGGCAGCGGTTTTAAAGTTTTAATGGCAACGACGATGTGATAATCGAATCTTGCAAGTACGTATTACAAACACTTGAATATATCAATATATATATATATATATATATATATATATATATATATATATATATATATATTAAAGGAGAAACCAAAGTTAATGATGTGGCATCTCCTAAAAACATTAACCTACATTTCTTTTTTCTTAGTTTTTTGATTTTTTTTTAAAATATTTGATATGTTAAAGACTTTTATTTCCTTATACCAAAAACATAAAATTCATTGGGATAGAGTTATTTTGGTAATTTTAAAAAGTTTAACCTCTAAACTTTTTCATCTCCATTCTTAAAGATGAAACCTCAAATTCTTTTCATCTTCATTCTTGAAGGTGAAACCTTCAAACTCTTTCATGTGCTCATAAATCATGATTTGTCCATCAAATGTTTTCTTCATTCTCTCCATCACTCAATTATTTACAAACCATTATTCTTCAACAAAATCGTTTTTCAGGTAAACTCTCAGTCAACTTGAATAATTCTTTAATTTCACAAACTGTTATTATACAACAAAATTAGTTTTTAGGTGTCCTTTGAGGATAATAATCCATGTATAATTTCATATTTTTCTACACGACTGGAATTGGAGAGCCAACGAATGAGGTAGTCGTGGGGAGGGAGAGCCGCATCACAAAGACATTCGATTGAGAGGCAGAAAATTGAAATCATGGCCGAAACATTGAGAGACATTTTTTCGGTTTCACAGGCCAAGTTTTTTTTGTATTTATGTTTTATCCGTTTTTTCCTATAGTGTTCCCCTTTTCTCATATAATCGTTTTTCCTTCTCTAAGTTAATATTGGAACAAAAATAGATTAAAAGAATATCTGTCGACATTTTTTAGAAGTTTTTGATGATAATTTAACTCTTTTATCCATCTTTGGTTTTTTAAAATCAATATATCCCATTACTTGGTTAAAAAACTATATATATTTTTGTAACTATTATAAATCAATATATTTCTTTAATTGATCTAACTTTTCATATTTTCTTCTTTTAATTATTATAAATCTGTAACAACCCAGAACTTCCAACAATTCAACATAAACGATTAATATTAATTCATGCCAAAACGGCCCCAAGACTACCATAAGATTTCAAGGTTTGCAGAAGGCAACCTATTACACAACTAAGAATAAAAACAACTACTATAAGGAAGTCTTGTAGAATCAGGTACCGCTCACGCCTTCTCTTTGCCTTTACCAGATCCTCCTATTTCGCGTCTACCTGAAAAGGTTTTTAGTTTTGAAAGAGCGAGGGTTAGACCAACGGTCTAGTGAGCTGCCTCTAATAACGGTTCACAACTCCAGCTTCAAATAAAAGATTTATAAGCAATTATAAACCAATTCAGTTTTTAAAATAAATAACCACCTTTAAAAACTCGCTTTCGGCACACACTACCGTCACTCGAAAGTAACGGCGTGTCTGGCTCATACTGCCTTAATCTGAGTCACACCTCCCAATTGGCATAAATGGGCCACACCCCCCGGTACGAGCACAGGAAGACCACACCCCCGACTTTGGCCATACATCTCACAACAATGTATGCATACATTTTACCAACAGTAAAAGCATATACCACATTTAAAAGAAAGCTAGCATGTATAAAGCTCACGTAATAAAAAGATGCTTTAAAGTAACTTCCACAAGTATTTAACCACTTAAAACCACAGAGGCATTTAGTTAGAAAAACTCACCTGATGCCCACCGCTAAAGTCTCTTACCTACTCTCTAAGGTTGATCACGAGACCTACTGCACAAATGATAAAGACGAATAAGTCTTAATCTAACTTTCGGTCATACAGAGACCTTTATAAAACAAGGCCCATTTATCCCTAGCGAGCATTAAGAAAATAATTACAAGGTTAACTCTCTCACATGGCCCAAAAAAGAACTCACCGGCCCAACACCCAAAAATAAGCTTAGGACATGGGCTTCGACACGGCAGTGGGTTGCAGCCAAGAGCCATGCGCTCGGGATGGCACTGCCCGGGGTCCTTCCCCATGCCGCCCGGCCCTTTCGGCCCGTGTTCCCTTACGTCGCCCAACCCCTTGTGCTCGGGTTCCCCCACGTCGCCCAACCCCTTGCGTCCGGGGTCACCCCATGCCATCGTCCGACCCCTTGCGGCCTGGGGTCATGCGACTGGTGCCCGACACACAGCCGCCCGGTGCCTAATTGCCCGGTGCCTAACCGCCCGGTGCCTAATCGCCCGACATGCGTCCATTAACCGACCGGGGTGTTCAACCTTTTGATTTCTTGTTCGAGCGAAAAAACCCCAAACCACACGGTTCTCAATTAAAAGAACTCTACACACTCTTAACAACGAGAGATCCTTCCAAGGAAGGTTTCTCCTAACTTCCAAAATGAGGATTTAAAGGTAAATCCAACAGATTTCATCCCTTAAACATCAAAAATTAACTCTAAAGAATATGGTCTAAACAAGGGTTCCTTTCTCAACAAAATCTCCTCAAAATTGGATTAATAAGCTTTTATCAATTCCATAACACTAGATTAAAGGATTAGCTTATTACCTGGAAGATAATGAGGATCAAAATCACAAATTGCTTCTTCCTTGCCTCTCTTCCAAAATCATCCAAGCTCTCCCCCATTCTCTTCCACAGTTCAGCCGCCAACAACATAATGAAATATTGAAGGAGAGGGTTAGGGTAAAAGAACCCCTTTTCAACTATTTTCACTTTGACCCCTCTAACCTTTAGTTTGTCATAAACTTCCACCCAACTTTTAATTTATTAACAAATGAACACGGTTACTACAATATCCACCCTCAAAATAATTCCGTCCCCGAAATTCCATTGCTGAACAAACTGGGGTATTGGGACCTCATCTCAGCCTCTACTTCCCATGTAGCCTCTTGCCCCTTTTATCATATCGCCATTGCACCTTCGCATGATGGATCTCTTTTGTTCCTTACTTATTATTTGTTTACATACCCTTAAAAGGTATTGTCACCCAACTCTCAATAAATTATCTTAACTAGAGGCGTGACGTCCGAAACGGATTTTCCTCGAACACTTCCAGATCTCACACTATCTCTCCAAATCTTTTCATAGATTCAACGGATTCCAAAGCGTGGCCCATCACGAGCTCTCCCTCGAATGCGCCAATTCACTCTTTAGGAATTACTTCTGTATCAAGGTGCACCCTCTCAACTTGAGATTTACATGTCTCGTGTCCTTTTAATCATCTCACCTTAACTTCACTCTGTTGCCCGAGATATTTTGCCAAAACCAAAGCCATACCAATTGACAGGCTAACCGTACAAGTTACCGTCCGCTTTGTCCACACACCTGGTCTCACATTTTTTTTACATGTCTGTAACACCCTAGAAACTGCGGAAATAAAATTTCGAAGAAACAATTCGGCAATAGACTAACTTGCGGAATAAGGTGTGACAATTACATTACACAAACAACCCAACGGGTATATAGTAGCCAATATTTAGGTAGATAACTGAAGTATAAAACGACATCCTATTAATCTACAAAATATCTAGATTAGGGACGGGTGTCGCTATACTTCCAAAATGAATCTTCAAAAGAATCTCTCACGACCCCAAGGTCGCTCCCTCAGTCCCGACGAGCCCCCTTGTTAAGATAACCTGCCAATATGACAACCAAGAGCAAGCGTTAGGCTAACGCCTAGTGAGAACAAGCTAAAATAAAAGAGAGTACTAATCCCGATTGGTGCCACGCGGTAGTATAGCCATGAGCTAAGTCAAGAAATCCAATAAACCATTAGTGATTAAACATGGTATAAGTAATACCCACAAATCACATAACGAGCTCAACCCCTCTAGATCTGTTGCTCAAAACATTCAAGTCAACCCCTCTGGATCTATCCTTGAGAGTTCCCAAAACAGGGGGAACTCAAGCACATAATGGGATTACACCTTACTGCACCATGAGACGCTGCCCGACCATATAGGCCCACACCTTACTTATCATGGCAACCCGATGCCTATCCCGTGCTAAAACGTGAACCAAATGCCCAAAACAGGGGACATAGGAACACAGTGCCTATGGATCCATTGCACTAAGACTCAAAGCCAAAACATGTCATTTCAGAGCATACTCACATTAAATCAGCTATACAGGCAATTCATATGAACAACAGTTCAATTCTATAAATCGTGATTCTTGAAAATGTGAGATCTTTAGGAGGTATTTCCCAAACGACAATAAGTCACTTTGAAACCAGGTTTTCCACATTTCAAATAATACATTTATCACATAGCATTTCGTAATACAGACGGATTTAGCTTAAAGGACTCACCTCAGATTTCTTCTTGCTTAAAGACTGTTCCTTACGAATGCTACCTATGACAACACCGATACATCGGTAAGCCAATTATAAAGACAACTCACTGACCTACAACTCTGGAATACGAATACCATACTGCCAAAACACTGATCCGGTCGAGTACCAAATCCGGCCGAACACAGTACCGGTCGAACGGCAACACCGGCCGAATAACGGTCCGATCGAACGACGGTCCGGTCGAACGACCATCCGATCGAACAACGGTCCGGTCGAACGACGGTCCGGTCGAACGACCATCCGATTGAACAACAGTCCGATCGAACAACGGTCCGATCGAACCCAACCTCGGTCGAACCCGACCTCGGTCGAACACGACTTCGGTCGAAAGACCATCGTCTTGTTCCTTAAGAACATCAAGAACAAATCGAATACAGAACCCAGATCCAAAATGAGAAAATACTCAGATCTCACAATGGAACGGTTTAAAACCTTCACAACGAGATTCTACGCGGCTAAAAGCATTCAGATCAAAGCATTAAGCTAGATTCGTACCTTGATTTGGAGAAAACCCGAAGACCTCTTCCTGCTCCTTCTTTCTCTCTGACTTCTCAAAAAACCAAAATGATATTTTTTGATATTTCCAAAATATCTAAAATCTGATTTATATTTATATATTCCAAGTTACATTTTACCCCCTTGAACTTTGGGTAAAAGTCAACTTTTCACCCAACCCCAAAATAGCGGGTGTTACAATCCTCCCCAACTTGGAGAAGATTTCGTCCTCGAAATATCGTCTATGGGAAGAGGTGAGGGTACCTCCGCCTCAAGTCCTCTTCTGCTTCCCAAGTCACATTGGCACCTCGATGGTGCTTCCACTGAACCTTGACCATTGTGACTTCCCGGTGACGAAGCTTCTTCGTCTTTCTTTCCAAAATCGCCTCAGGTTCTTCAACGCAACGATTTCCCTCATCCACTCTGATCTCGGAGAGTGGAATAACACTCTCCTCCTTTGCTAGACACTTCCGTAGATAGAACACGTGAAACGTGTTATGAATTCCCTTCATCTCCGGAGGAAGTTCCAGTTGGTAAGCTTGAAGTCCTACCCGCTTAGTCATAGAGAACGGTCCAAGGAAACGGGGGCTCAACTTCCCACGCTTCCCAAACCTAATAATTCCCTTCCAAGGGGACACCTTTAACATAACCCGGTCTCCTACTTGGAATTCCATTGGCCGTCTTTTCTTATCGGCGTAACTTTTCTGTCGATCTTGGGCCGCCTTCAAACGTTCGCGGATGCCCTTGACCTTGTCCGCCATTTCTTGTACAACTTCTGGTCCGGCGAACTGCTTTTCCCCCGCCTCGAGCCAACATACGGGAGTTCGACACTTGCGACCGTATAATGCTTCAAACGGTGCCATCCCTATACTTGAGTGGTAGCTATTATTGTACGCGAACTCTACCAAAGGCAGGTGCGTATCCCAACTACCCCCAAAGTCGATTACGCACGACCTTAACATATCTTCTAGCGTCTGGATTGTCCTCTCGCTTTGTCCGTCGGTTTGAGGATGGTAGGCTGTGCTCAACTTCACACGTGTACCCAATTCCTTTTGTAATCCATCCCAGAAGTGCGACGTGAACCGACTATCCCGATCAGAGACTATAGATAGCGGCACGCCGTGCCGGGAAATTACTTCATCGATGTACAACTTCGCCAATTTATCCATTGGTAACGTCTCCCGTATGGCCAAGAAGTGAGCGCTTTTGGTCAAGCGGTCAACTATAACCCAAATGGCGTCGTGACCTTTCAAGGTCTTTGGTAGCTTTGTCACGAAATCCATCGTGATGTGTTCCCATTTCCATTCCGGAATTTCCAAGGATTGTAAACTTCCGTAGGGTCTTTGGTGCTCAGCCTTCACTTGCAAACAAGTCACACACTGTTCCACATAGCGCGCCACATCGAGCTTCATGATTGGCCACCAATAATGCAATTTCAAATCTCTATACATTTTCGTGCTTCCTGGGTGAATGGAGTATTTTGACTTGTGGGCATCTTCGAGAAGAAGTTCTCTATTACCCCCAATCTTAGGCACCCAGACTCGCCCATTGAAAAGCTTCATCCCTCGACTATCTTCAGTCAACAGAAGATGTTGCTTCGCCATGAATTCTCCTTTGAGGTTTTCCTCTAGCAAGGCTTCGACTTGCGATTCCTTGATTCTGTCAATAAGCGTTGAAGTTATTTCAATCCGTGCAAAGGTAGCACAAGAATTTCCTCCGCAGACTTTCCGACTCAAAGCATCGGCAACTACGTTTGCCTTACCCGGATGGTAGAGCAACTCGCAGTCATAATCCTTCAACAACTCCAACCATATTCGCTGCCTCATGTTTAGCTCTTTCTGATTAAAGATATGCTTCAGACTCTTGTGATCAGTATAAAGAGTGCACTTCGTACCGTAAAGGTAGTGCCGCCACAACTTCAGTGCAAACACCACAGCTGCCAATTCCAAGTCATGAGTAGGGTAGTTGACTTCATGCACTTTAAGTTTCCTTGATGCGTAAGCGATAACCTTCCCTCTTTGCATCAGGACGCAACCCAAACCCATCTTCGACGCATCACTGTACACCACAAAATCTTCCGTCCCGTCTGGTAAGGATAGGATAGGAGCTTCACAAAGCTTCTTCTGTAAGGTGCGGAACGCTTCTTCTTGCTTCTCAGTCCACACAAATTTCACGTTCTTCCGGGTCAAGATAGTCAACGACGAATCTATCTTCGAGAAATCTTGAATGAATCTCCGGTAGTATCCTGCCAAACCTAGGAAGCTTCGGATTTCAGACGGATTCTTGGGAGGTTCCCAATTCGTCATTGCCTCAATCTTTGCGGGATCCACTTTTACTCCTTCCTTTGAAACTATATGCCCCAAAAATTAAACTTCTGGAAGCCAAAAGTCGCACTTTGAAAACTTTGCGTAGAGTCTTTCTCATCTTAACACCTCTAATACTTCACGGAGATGTTGCTCGTGCTCTTCTTCGTTCTTGGAGTAAACTAGGATGTCGTCGATGAACACGATTACTGATCTGTCAAGGAACGGTTGACACACTCGATTCATCAAGTCCATAAATATCGCCGGTGCATTGGTTAGGCCGAATGGCATCACCAGAAACTCGTAGTGCCCATAGCGAGTTCTAAATGCCGTCTTTGGGATGTCGCTCTTTGCTACCTTCACTTGATGATACCCCGATCGAAGATCGATCTTTGAAAAACAACCTGATCCTTGAAGTTGATCGAACAGGTCGTCGATTCTTGGAAGTGGATACCTGTTCTTCACCGTCACTTTGTTCAGTTCCCTGTAGTCGATACACATTCTCAATGCACCGTCCTTTTTCTTGACAAATAGAACCGGAGCTCCCCAAGGTGACGAGCTCGGTCGGATGAAACCTTTCTCGAGAAGGTCTTGAAGTTGAACCACCATCTCTTGCATTTCGGTAGGAGCCAAACGATATGGAGCTCGAGCAATCGGAGCCGCTCCAGGAATGAGGTCAATACAAAAGTCCACAACACGATCGGGCGGCGACCCGGGCAAGTCTTCCGGAAACACATCGGGAAACTCGCGCACCACCCTAACATCTTCCAATTTCCGTTGGTCGAGTTTGGTATCGATGGCATAAGCCAAGAAAGATACACATCCTTTCACCAAACACTTCCTAGCTTTGATTACTGAAATAATCGCCACGTCGCCTTTCCTTCCTTCGCCGTAGATTATAGTCGCTTCTCCGTTTGCCACCGGTTAACGGATCATTTTCTTGGAACATACAATTTCGGCCTGGTTCTTAGATAACCAGTCCATACCTACCACCACGTCGAATCCGCCAATTTGCATTGGTAATAGGTTAATGGGAAATTTCTTCCCCTTAAGCTCTAAGATGCAATCCTTAAGGATATTATGAATTAGAACTTGGCCTCCATTTGCTATTTCTACCACAATAGCAAACTCTAGCATACTTTTAGACATAGCAAGCCTTTGACAGAACAAATCAGATATGAACGAGTAGCTAGCACCAGAATCAAATAGCACACGCGTAGGTACGGAATTTAGAAGAAACGTACCCGACACTACATCGGTCGATGCTTTATCTTCCTCCGACGACATCTGGAAAGCCCTTCCAGTCGACCGCGGCGGTTCCATCTTCTTCCCGCTAAATCCCCCAGTCTTGAGCTTCGGGCATTCCGCCCTTACGTGCCCCGGTTCCCTACACTCAAAACATACCTGTCCCTTGAGAGGGCAATCTCGGAACGTGTGACCCGTCTTCCCACATTTGTAGCACGTCCCGGGAACAAAGTTGCAAGGACCAAAATGCTTACTTCGGCACTTGGAGCACCACTTGGCATCGCATCTAGGATCAGCTCCTCGCTGAGCGCTGTTGTTGGCATAAAAGGGTTTCCTTGAGGGCATTGAACTTCCCTCCCACTTCCTCTTCTCGACTTGGCGACCACCCTGATCCCTGCCGAGACTGTAAGCATCCTCCATGAGTTGAGCTTCTTCCATTGCCTCCCGAAGGGTGGAGGTCTTCGTCACACGAACCATCGACATCATGTCCGATGGGAGACCCTTGATGTAAGCCTTGATCTTATCTTTCTCTGTCGGGACCAGATGTCCCACAAAGCCTAGCTTGTCCATGAAGAGACGGCTGTATTCCCTCACAGACATACCTCCCTTCTTCAAATTCTGGAATTCATCCTTGATTCGGTCCAACGACCGCTCGTTACAGTACTCCTCTAGCAGTTTCTCCTTGAAGGTAGACCAAGACAATTGGTCTAGAACAGTCGACTCCAGCGAAGCAGAGTACACGTCCCACCAGGTAAGAGCTATTCCTCGCAGCATTCGGGAACCAAATATCACCCTCTGTTCCTCCCCACATTCGCTTGAGCGAAAAGTTTGCTCCATCTCTCGGACCCAGGCCATATAATCTAAGGGATTGTCCGAGCCTTTAAATTCTGGTGGTCGGCAACCCAGAAAAGCCTTGAACGTGCAAGTCCGTGTCGTTCGATTGACGCCTAGGGTTGCAATTACCACAGGGGAAATTACAGGTCCGGTACCCCCGGATCCAGCAACAATCACATTCTCGCCAACCGTTTCGGGCCTGCGGTTGTTAGTGTCTCGGTCCTCGAGGAGTTTCAAGAACACTTCCTGTTGTTGCGCCATGGCCCTATTCATGGCCAACATCATACGATCCATCATTCTCGTTTCGGCCGTCACTTCTTCTATAATAGGCTCATTAGCCTCCAAATTTCGTCGAGGAATATGCTCGGGTCCTCCACCCAGCACATTACTCACACGTACAGTTTCCCCCACTACGGTCGCCAGCGGATGGTCGGCCGTAGGTATGTCGGCCTCCTGGCCTTCCGGATGACTCCTGGTATTAACCATGGTTCTGCTGAACGCAATCATGCAAAAGAACGGGATAAGGATTACGGAAAACACAGAGAACGTACTTCTACACTTATCAATCGTTATAACAACAGTAATCTAAGTATGCTCACGTAAGACATTTTCATAATAACGTTAGCTAAGTGAAATTATGAACGTATAATACGCAAGAGTGCTTATTACCATCGTTACAACTTTCAACTTGTGCAATTTTCCGTTGACCCTAAGACCATTCTATCTTACAAGATCTACCCCATCTCACGAGTCGTAACTTAATAGTTTCAGCTTAAGTCTAGGCATCTTACAGTCATACCTAGTTCACTTAAACCAAGGCTCTGATACCAACTTGTAACACCCTAGAAACTGCGGAAATAAAATTTCGAAGAAACAATTCGGCAATAGACTAACTTGCGGAATAAGGTGTGACAATTACATTACACAAACAACCCAACGGGTATATAGTAGCCAATATTTATGTAGATAACTGAAGTATAAAACGACATCCTATTAATCTACAAAATATCTAGATTAGGGACGGGTGTCGCTATACTTCCAAAATGAATCTTCAAAAGAATCTCTCACGACCCCAAGGTCGCTCCCTCAGTCCCGACGAGCCCCCTTGTTAAGATAACCTGCCAATATGACAACCAAGAGCAAGCGTTAGGCTAACGCCTAGTGAGAACAAGCTAAAATAAAAGAGAGTACTAATCCCGATTGGTGCCACGCGGTAGTATAGCCATGAGCTAAGTCAAGAAATCCAATAAACCATTAGTGATTAAACATGGTATAAGTAATACCCACAAATCACATAACGAGCTCAACCCCTCTAGATCTGTTGCTCAAAACATTCAAGTCAACCCCTCTGGATCTATCCTTGAGAGTTCCCAAAACAGGGGGAACTCAAGCACATAATGGGATTACACCTTACTGCACCATGAGACGCTGCCCGACCGTATAGGCCCACACCTTACTTATCATGGCAACCCGATGCCTATCCCGTGCTAAAACGTGAACCAAATTCCCAAAACAGGGGACATAGGAACACAGTGCCTATGGATCCATTGCACTAAGACTCAAAGCCAAAACATGTCATTTCAGAGCATACTCACATTAAATCAGCTATACAGGCAATTCATATGAACAACAGTTCAATTCTATAAATCGTGATTCTTGAAAATGTGAGATCTTTAGGAGGTATTTCCCAAACGACAATAAGTCACTTTGAAACCAGGTTTTCCACATTTCAAATAATACATTTATCACATAGCATTTCGTAATACAGACGGATTTAGCTTAAAGGACTCACCTCAGATTTCTTCTTGCTTAAAGACTGCTCCTTACGAATGCTACCTATGACAACACCGATACATCGGTAAGCCAATTATAAAGACAACTCACTGACCTACAACTCTGGAATACGAATACCATACTGCCAAAACACTGATCCGGTCGAGTACCAAATCCGGCCGAACACAGTACCGGTCGAACGGCAACACCGGCCGAATAACGGTCCGATCGAACGACGGTCCGGTCGAACGACCATCCGATCGAACAACGGTCCGGTCGAACGACGGTCCGGTCGAACGACCATCCGATTGAACAACAGTCCGATCGAACAACGGTCCGATCGAACCCAACCTCGGTCGAACCCGACCTCGGTCGAACACGACTTCGGTCGAAAGACCATCGTCTTGTTCCTTAAGAACATCAAGAACAAATCGAATACAGAACCCAGATCCAAAATGAGAAAATACTCAGATCTCACAATGGAACGGTTTAAAACCTTCACAACGAGATTCTACGCGTCTAAAAGCATTCAGATCAAAGCATTAAGCTAGATTCGTACCTTGATTTGGAGAAAACCCGAAGACCTCTTCCTGCTCCTTCTTTCTCTCTGACTTCTCAAAAAACCAAAATGATATTTTGTGATATTTCCAAAATATCTAAAATCTGATTTATATTTATATATTCCAAGTTACATTTTACCCCCTTGAACTTTGGGTAAAAGTCAACTTTTCACCCAACCCCAAAATAGCGGGTGTTACAATGTCCCCTTAAGGTTTCACATACCACTTCACTTCTTTCCACTAACGAACTTCACCGGAGACATCGCCACAATAGTTGTATCCCAGACTAAGATAATAACCTCTCAAATTGCCAACTTAACACGATGTCAACCTTAGACATCACGCTGAACCCACCGCATGATTTTCTTCATTAAGTATCCCATCATAGCAAAACAACTTCCCTCAATACTACATTCGCCTAGTGCGAAAATCACCTTCTTTCCGAACCACAATGGTCACAGCTCATCAATGTTGCACAACTCGTACGTATTAAACATACGTCATGCCAAATGTCATCACCCCAACTTCTTACCTGAAGAACATAAAACTTCCACCACTCGCAACTTTCATAGTCCACTAGATCCAATTGACCGAATTAATATGACACATACTTCAATTTCTCATCACCTCCAACAACCGCCCGACCAATTTGCAATGAGTACGAGCATTGTCCGTTCACACCCGAAGTGATCATGCCGACCCCAAACCATTCCAAAAAGCTTAACACTAGAAGACAGACCCACATGAAGCCTTTTTCCACGCAGCACTAAGTTTGACACTTTGGTCCTTCACTATAAGCACTACATCCAACCACCACTTCTAAAGATCGGCTCAATGATTAGCGGTGCAAGCTTTAGACCAACCGCACAATCTAGATTACTCTACACCCAAACCGCAACGTACGCCTTAATCTTTTTCTCACATCCACGCTAGGGATTCATAAGCTTTCTTAACGACAAATCTGAAAACATAAATCCACCCTTTTTTTTGCACCACTTGCCAAACTTCATCCTCTCAGGTTACCTACCTTTCCAACATAATATCTTCACTCTCTTCTCGTTGTATGGAACACTATTCACCTAACACTGCTCACTCCAATCCTCAATGATTTCCCAAATGTGTCGAATACACACTTACATTCTATACTCAACCAATCGATTAGCCACAATTCCTATGCGAGATAATCCACCAAGCTCTTCCAAAACATCACCCACTACTCGCAAGCACGCAAAATTCTCGCTTTCCAAACAGGATTGTCCAATCTGCTAGAATCCCCTCATACCCCAAAGAATACTTCGACATGCCCACAGATTTCCTAGCTACTACACAAATCCTCCTGAATTAAGCAGCTCGACACTTTTAACAACATTCTAGGGATATAAGATAAACCTTCCCAAAACTTGCCGCAACCCAGAACACATGGTTCCTCTCTTAGATAATCGCCAACTATCATTCGAAAATTATCCTCAATTTAGTAATACCCCGATACCAACCAAACATCCATACGTCCCATTGTCGATCCAAACTCTCTCAGTGATTTGATAACGACCCTGAGGAAATATCCAAAGGCTCTAAGTCTGCGGATAAAGGAAAATCCATTCTTCGTCCTCAGAAGGCTTCCAAGAAAGCAAAGCTGAAAGTTCCCTCTAAACCTTCAGCTAATCAATCGTCTAGCTCTATGATAGAAATCTTTGATCTCTGTCCTCCAAAGTTAAAGGTTGATCTTAAGCCTAAGAGATCTGAAGAAATAAAAATTCCTCCCAGATCTCATGAGAAAAGCATTCTTGGAGCTGGACCCGCTCATCTTAAATTCTCAAAACATTCTACTTCTGGTCCTAAAACCACATTCAAATATAGAAAATGCTATCACTGTGGATTTACTGACCATATTGCAAGCAAATGTCCAACTGCCACTAAAGCTGATAAAACAGCTAAAGTGAAGATAAATGCCTCTAAGGCTGAGAAGGTCATCAAAGCTGAAAAATCGACCAAGGTGAAGAATACCACTAAGGTTAAGAAATTAACTAAAGTGAAGATTACCACTGAAGCTGAATCTTCATCTGCTGTGATGATTTCTGAATCTTCCATCTCCACTAACCCCAAAGGACCCAGTGAAAAATGGGTACCAAACAAAGCTTAATCTTCCTTATGTTTGCAGGGATCAAAGGGCATCTTGTATCTCGATAGTGGATGTTCTCGTCATATGACTGGACAAAAAGACCTTCTCACTGAATACAAGGAAGAGAAAGGTCCCTCTGTGACCTTTGGTGGAAATGGAAAAGGATATACCCGAGGGTTTGGTGTCCTCAGCAATGGGACAACTACCTTCAGAAGAGTCGCTTATGTAGATGGACTGAAGCACAATCTTCTGAGCATCAATCAGCTATGTGATAAAGACTATGAAGTTTACTTTTCCAAGAAAGCATGTTCAGTGGTGAATGAGAAAGGAAAACTTGCTCTCAGTAGGTATCGTAGAGAAAATGTCTATGTAATAGATATGGACTCTACTACCACTGAAAACGTATGTTTTCTCTCTAAAGCCTCTTCAAATGTCAACTGGCTATGGCACAAAAGGCTCTCTCATCTAAATTTCAAAACCCTGAATTCTCTCTCTTCTAAGGAACTGGTTTCTGGTCTTCCTCAACACTCATATGCTAAAGAATCTCTCTGCTTAGCATGTGAAAAAGGAAAACAAACAAAAGCTAGTTTCAAGTCTAAACAAGTTTCCTCAGTGACAAGTCCTCTTCAGCTCTTACATATGGATCTGTTTGGCCCTGTCAACATCCAATCAATAGCTGGAAAGAAATATACGCTTGTTATTGTAGATGAATACTCTCGCTACACCTGGGTTATCTTTCTTCGCTGCAAGAGTGATACTCCAGAAGAACTAATATTTTTTGTTAAAAAGATGGAAGTGCTGAATAATCTTACTGTTCGTTCAATAAGAAGTGATCATGGAACTGAATTCAAAAACAGTTCCCTGAACAATTTCTTTGAGAATAAGGGAATTTCTCATAACTTCTCCTCAGTAAGAACACCTCAGCAAAACGGAGTCACTGAAAGAAGAAACAGAACGATCATTGAAGATGCTAGTTCAATGCTCAACGATTCTCACCTCCCTACTCAATTTTGGGCTGAAGCTGTAAACATTGCATGTTTTACTAAAACAGATCGCTGATAGTAAAGCGATTTGGAAAGACAACTTATGAACTTTTTCATGGAAGAAAGCCTTCTATCAGCTTTCTTCATATCTTTGGTTGTCAGTGCTTTATTTTAAACAACAAAGATCAGCTTTGAAAGTTCGACCCAAAAGCTGATGATGGAATATTTCTAGGATATTCCTCCATCTCCAAAGCCTACAGAGTTTTCAACAAGAGAAGACAATCTGTGGAAGAAACAATTCATGTCACTTTTGATGAAACTGGCTCAGCGAACTCTAAACCAATCGCTGACAATGAAGAGTTAAATGCTCGGATGTTTTCTCATTACAAAGAAACAGAACCTTTCTTCTCAAACCATCAGCATTCAAATCCTCCAGTTGCTGATGATAATCCAAACATCATACCTCCTAATGCTGAATCCAACTCATGGATCTCAATAGAGCCTCTAAACACCTTACTTCCATCAGATCCATCTTCGTCTGAATACCTCTCAGAAAACAATGGTTTGTCTGACACTCAACAGCTAATCGCTGATGAACCTCAAGCTTGTTCATTGGTGAACATTCCTATTGTTGATCTAACCTCTGAAATGAGCAATCATGCTCCTGCTCAGCGATGGACCAGAGATCACCCTATAGATCAAATTCTTGGTGATCCCGATGCAGGTATTCAGACACGACGAAGTTTAGGTAATATTTGTCTCTTTGTCAACTTTATTTCTTTAATAGAGCCAAAGAAGGTTGATGATGCCCTCAGAGACCCAAACTGGGTCAGCGCTATGCAAGAAGAGCTGACTGAGTTCTCTCGCAACAAAGTTTGGAATCTCGTTCCTAGACCATCTGATAAAACTGTTATAGGCACCAAATGGGTGTTTAGAAGCAAGTTAGATGAACATGGGACTGTAACCCGCAACAAGGCTCGACTTGTTGCTCAGGGATACAGACAAGAGGAAGGCATAGACTATGATGAAACCTTTGCCCCTGTGGCTAGGATTGAAGAAATTCGACTCTTCCTAGCTTATGTTGTTTACAAAGACTTCATGGTATATCAAATGGATGTAAAATCAGTGTTCCTCAATTGAAAGCTGAATGAAGAAGTCTATGTGGAACAACCTCCAGGGTTCTATGACCCTAAGTATCCAAATTATGTTTATAAATTGTATAAGGCTCTCTATGGTCTAAAACAAGCCCCTCGTGCTTGGTATGACACTCTCTCATCTTTTCTTATCTCTGAAAATTTTGAACGTGGCAAAATTGATAATACATTATTTTTCAGAAAGATAAAAGGTCATATTATTATTGTACAAATATATGTCGATGACATCATATTTGGTTCTACTAACCCATCTCTGTGTACTCGCTTCGCTGAAAGAATGAAGAAAGAATACAAAATGAGTATGATGGCATTGATGGGTGAGCTGACATATTTTCTTGGCCTTCAGATCAAACAATATGAAAAGGTACTTTTATCAGCCAAGGTAAGTATGTTAAATACATGCTGAAGAAGTTTGATTTAACACAAACTTCAGTGATGAAGACTCCTATGGCAGCTCCTCTGACACTTAACAAAGATCCATCTGGAAAACCTGTTAATGTCACTGCCAATAGAGGAATGATAGGCTCCCTGCTATATCTTACAGCGATCCGACCTGACATCATGTACTCTACTTGTTTATGTGCACGCTATCAGTCTGAACCCAAGGAATCTCATCTGATCACTGCTAAGCGAATTTTCAGATATCTCAAAGGGACTCCTAAACTCGGTGTTTGGTATCCCAAAGACTCTGGGTTCGATCTAACTGGATATTCCGATAGTGATTTTGCAGGTTGTAAACTCGATAGAAAGAGCACCACTGGTGGATGTCAACTCCTAGGAGGAAAGCTGGTAAGCTGGACAAGCAAAAACCAAAATTCAGTGTCCACTTCCACAGCTGAAGCTGAATATGTAGCCGCTGGAAGCTGTTGTGCTCAGGTCTTATGGATGAGAAATCAACTATTAGGCTATGACTTTCATCTATCAAAGATTCCAATCTATTGCGACAGCACTAGTGCTATCACTATAACAAACAATCCAGTGCTACATTCAAAGACAAAACACATAGAGATCAGATATCATTTTATCAGAGATCATGTGATGAATGGTGATATTGAACTTCACTTTATCCCCACAGACTATCAGCTAATTGATTTGTTTACCAAACCTCTTTATGAGACAAGGTTCAACTTTCTCATCAGTGAGCTTAGAATGCTGAATCTTGAAGAGTAACTCTTCATCGTTCATGCATTATGTCAGTGACTATAAGTTCCCCTTTATCACTCTTTCTCTGAATAAATTTCTGAATCTCAGGTATGTTCTCTTACTCTCATTCACTGAATCTTCATTCAGTAAGACGTTTAAAAATAAAACTTTAATCACTGAACTTTCTTCAAATGATTAAAAGCTTTTTGATAAACAAAATCTATCATCGACTTTTCTCTTCAGTGATCCTTCTAAAATAAAAATCAATCTCTGAATTTTTATCAGGGATTCTTTCAAAGGAAAACATATCTCTGACTTTTCTTTAGAGATAATTTCAAAAATGACAAATGAAACGTTTTTCTCTCTCCTCATGACGTCATTTGAACCGACAATCCACGACATGCCTTTTTCTGACACGGTCGTCCGTTGCCCTTCTATCCAATCAACTTCGTGGGACGTGTCCATGTCATGATGAACATTTGTTTTCCCTCCTCTCTCTCTCTCTCTCTACGTATAAAAGGAATGTTTCTTGTCATTCTTATCTTTTATGCTTTCTGGATATTTCTATCAAGCAAGAACTCTCTCAAGAATTTGCAAGAACCTCTTTCAAAACATTTGCATCTTCTTCCTTAAGGATTAACAGGTTATTTTGATCTTCCTTTTATTTAAATCTTGTTACTAAATCCTATTTATGTTCCATCATTATGGATTTTTATAAGATTTCTACTCTCTAAAATCATTCTTTTTTATTTTATTCTTTCAAAACCCTTGGTTTTCTCATTGTTCTTCCTTCTTAAACTAAGAACAATGTCTTAATCTTCAAATATTTTAGTTTTTATACGTTTCTTTCTTCAAATAGAAACTGGTAAAAACTTCTCTATTTTTAGACTCTAATCCTTTCCTTCTATTCTCATTTCTTTCCTTATTCAAAAATGGCACAATCAGCTCTAATTGCCTCTAAGACAGTCAAGTTCGCTCTCACTGATTTTGAAATCCCCAAGAACAACCATCTTGGACGATTGGACTTCGACGGTATCAAATACCCACACCTTGTGGAAGCTGCTAAGTTCCTGAAGCAATCCTGCATTGCTTATGCCCTCACTGTTGATCCCAAACCTTCCAAAACGCTTCTCCAACAGTTTTAGTTTACTGCTGAAGAGACCTCTATCACCAACAAGAAAGGTGACCAGGTTCCTGCTATCTCTTTCAGCACTGACTTAGGATCAGGCATGATGACAGCTTTCAGCCTGAGGAAGGCACTCAAGTTTCCTGACAAACCCAGGAGTGGATTTGAAGCTCTGCCAAATGATGCTGAACTTATCCAGTTTCTGGATGATATGGAGTACTGTTGGGACAACAAGCCCTGCTCCACAATCCCCAACAAAAAGCTGACTCTCATCAAGAAGGCAAACATGCCTTCCCAACTGAACTTCATCTTTTCTCACTTCATTCAGTGCATGAGTGGGAAAAGTGGTTCCCTTAATCAAGCAAGCAAAGTTCAACTCCAGATGGCTTACTCAGTCATCGCTGGAAAGAACTTCGACCTTGCCACTGCTATCTTTGACGATCTTAAGTCAAAGATAGAGAAGACAGAGAGGGATCCCAAGATCCCATATGTACGGTTCATCTGTGCATATCTGAAGTTTCTCTACGCCAACTCTTACCCCACTACTCCTGATGGCTCCTTCGCCAAAGTGGGTCAGCGTTCATTGGAGGTCAAACCGCTGGACAATGAGGTAAGTATCTCTACCCTACGCTCTTGTCTCTCTCTCTATACTTCTTCTACTTCAGCGGCCATGCAGGAGGTTCGTTCTTCTGCTAGCCCTGCCGCTAAAACTTCTTCTAAACGACCATCTACTAGTCTTTCTGGTACTTCAAAGAAGGCCAAATTGACTAAGGAGACCATTACTCCTAGTTCAATACCTGAGGTAGTTTCTCGACAAACTTCCTTGGATGGTTTCATGGGT
This sequence comes from Arctium minus, assembly GCA_954870635.1. Classification (NCBI taxonomy): domain Eukaryota; kingdom Viridiplantae; phylum Streptophyta; class Magnoliopsida; order Asterales; family Asteraceae; genus Arctium; species Arctium minus. Next base: position 81,891,521 of record OX941081.1, on the reverse strand, counting down.
CTCTCCTCCACATCCTCAGCTATACCATCATCAACCGTGCCAGCAATCTCGGTCGCTGTCACAACATCAGTGACGCAACCACCCATCTCAGTACCAACTGAGGTAACTACCCAACTCCCAACTCCTTCTATCCCCATCTCTAATCCCTCTATTTCTTCGGTCTCTGACCCTCCTTCTATCGTACAACAACCTCATGTTGCTTTTCTAGGACCTGATGCTCAAACCTTTGAAAGAGACATGCAATTTTTCAAGATGTTTGAACCATCAGGTATACCTTAACCCGCCAATACACCTCCCATCTCTACATTTAAGCCTGTTACTCAGAAGCTAACTTTTATTTCAGGTCCTAATATGGCGACTGTTGACTCTCATGTCAACAGTTTAGGTGTTAAGGTGGATTCTCTCACCACCTCCGTCAACGAAACCACCAGCGCCGTCAATAACGCTAGTGAAGAGCTGAAGCAATAACAGCTACCTGCTCCACCAAACCTGAAGCCTCACAAATCTCAGCTCTTCAGGGGGAGCTCTTCAAAGTTAAGGAGGATACTCAACTTCTTCAGAGACTACTCGATTCTCTAAATGACAATGTCCAGGGGTTATCTACGAATATTAATTCCTGCACAACTCTTCTACAACAAGTCCTTGAAAAGCTGAATGAACCAGCTCCGACTCCTTCTCCTTCCTTCACAGAGGCTGACCGCACCTCTCTGAACGTATCTGTTGAATTCATTCATCAAGCTACTTCAGACATCCCTGTGATTGAAGGACGCTTAGAAAGTCTGGAGGCTGAAGTCCGCAAGTTGGCCACTGCACAACCTTCCTCTCCGCCTAAAGTCCTCTCCCTCATTGATAATGACAAAGAGGGGGAGAAAGTTGCTGAAGAAAATAAAGAGGAAGTTGCTGCTGAGGTTCACCAGGAAGAACCTCCCTCTCATGTTGAGGGGGAGAAGGTTGCAGACAAAGCCCCTCCTTCCTTCGAAGCCTTAGTAGAGGAAGAAGAAGAGGAGGAGAATGAAGAAGAGGAAGATCTTGATCTTCAAGATCATGATGAAGAGCAACACCATCAAGATGATGATGATGACGATGAAGAAGACCAATCTTTATGGTTTTCTACAGCCGCCACATCATCAGTGATAGCTTCAAAAGAAGTTGTCACAGCAGGGGGAAGTCATGAAACATCTTCAGGAGCCCCTTCCCAAAGAAAATCTAAGAGTACAGCTGCTGAGGGAATCCTGATTAACGTTTCACTATCTGAGGAGAATCCTTCTCAGGTATGCCTCTCACTTGTCCCTGTATCTTTCTACAAACCCTCTATCTCTTTCTAGCCTTTATCTTTTCTCTTCCCAAAACAAACACTAACTCCTTTTTTCTGACCAGATAGTTCTCTTCCCTGCTTAAGGGTAAGGAACTACAAATAATTCCAGCTTCTATAGCTGATGAGTCAATAATACCAGCTTCTATAGCTGATGAAGAAGATGAAGAAGAAGAAACCCTGCACCATCCAGGAAGGCCCTCAAGACCATCTCACTGGTCAGAGGAAGAGATGAAGAAAAGAATAGAGACGATCTCTCATATGGAGAGTCAACGGCTGAAGGTCCCTCCTTAAACAACTCCTACTGAACTAGAGTTCCTGACTAAAGCCAAAATCGAAGAATCTGTCAGAGATGCCTCTCTTGCTCTAAAGATTCAGTCCTCTCAGGTCAAAGACAAGAAGCTGAAAAAGAAACCAATGGAAGTCCAGGCTGCTCTATTAAAGGAAATTGAAGAGGAGTGCTCAAAAGAACTAGTGGTCAGCGATAACTCAGTCGAATGGTGCAAACATAAAGTCGACTATCGCTCTGACCCAATGAAGATCGTAGCCGTTGTCTTCTCAGGGAGAAAGAAGAAGGACCGAACTTCTGTCACAATGGAGATAACCAGAGAGGATGGAAGCTGCAAGGCTATGTTCGTTTCAAAGTTGGAAAGCTTCGGCTACATGGAATGGCTAGAGTTCAAAGATGCGCTGAAGAAATCCAAGTCAACCTACAGAGGCTTTGTTGAAGGGATAAATGATGCTCTCATCAACAGAGTCGCTGCTATCCTAAAGGTGCCATATACTCTTCCTTCCAAGCCAAGGCAACTAAAAAGAAAGCCTGTCTCCTCCCTTCTGAAAATGTCGTTGTGATCAGAAATGAAACCTCCATCAAGTTCTCAAGAGAAACTCTATTTGGTCCTCCTCCTGATCTCTCAGTACTTGATCTATCCCTGCCTCCTGGTGTTCCCTATATTGTAGGGCAAGTACTTAAAGAACATTTTGGAATCTTCTTCAGAGATGGTGAGGAACAAATCAGATTCCAAAGAGTATATGAAATTCCTATATGTCCCCTCAGTCATCTCAAAGATCTCTTGTGCTTATGGTGTGACTTCTCTTCTGCTGCTGATCAAATCAAAGCAATCATTTGTCAAAAATCTTCTGAACGAAGGCATAAAGGAGAAGATATACCTGAGTATATGATCAATCCTCCTAAGTCTTCTTTAGATAGATGATAGATTAGTTTCCTATTTCTTGTAATCTATTAGTTTAACTTACAGTAGTTAGTTCCTCACTTGTACTTGTAATTTCCATATCTTGTAATTCTATCTCTGAATTAATGAAAATTTCAGTGATGTACTTAACTCTATCAGTACTGTAAAAGATCCCTCAAAATAGTAATTGGGACATGTATGTTATGAGTCCTAATTATTCCTTTATTTTGAACTATAAAGTAATTTTCTTCAGTTACTTTGTCAATATCAAATAGGGGGAGATTGTTGATCCAAACTCTCTCAGTGTGTGCTCACCTCTAGCCTTCATATTTCTATCTTATAGAAACCTTTGTTTTCTATACTTCTTCAATCCCTATTCTCTATATTCTTGTGCAACCATCTTAGTGTTTTCTTAAGTTTGTTTAGATTGAGTTCTACTTAATCTTATTCCGCAACAAACTTGTAAATTGTGTTTGATTTATCAATAAACAATTTATTAAACTTTAAATACTGTGTTTGTATTCAACCCCCCCCCCTTCTACAAACTTGTTAAGCACCTCCGGGACCAACACCCATCCACATACTCACCACTTACAAATCATTCTCCAGAAATCTTCGGACGAGGACACTCATCCTATATCAATAACACCAACTTTTTACATATCCTCAAGGAAGGTCCTTACTACTTAATGACTTGCATGCCTAGATATGTAATAAAAACATCTCCATTTCATAGATACAACCATCACCCTACTACCTCATCACAGAACTACCAAAATCTCCACGACCACTTTGCACAAATACCTATACCGTCCTCTTCTCACTAATCTTAATACTAATATCTGAATTCAACGCATTTCACGACCTTGTCTTTCTCGAATCTGAATAAATTGAAAATCCATGATTCCTTAATCCACTCGACAAGATACCGCTCCTTGTCGACTCATCGCGACTTGCTAGAAACAAATTCCGGCAGCCTGAAAGATTAAACGTACTACCTCGAAGACTTAAATGCTCGAAGCGCAACCCCTCCAGCTGTGCTATATATAAACTTCACTCCCACATAAACCATCAAAACCTCATCGAAAAAATCACTGACCGAACTAGCGGTCTTCCATTTTCGAAATACTCGAGTCCAACAATACACCGGGTACATACCTTTTCCGAATAACTCTTTGGTTCCTCAAGAAAACTCAACGAAACTATCCATAACTACTTCTTCATTCTTAGCGTCCCGTCATCAGCCACGAAAATGATCTCTGGATTCAACATCAATAGTCAGCATTGTGATGCTTCCACCATGTCTCCGACCAACAAGGATTCCTAATGGAACCTACCTCTTCCAATGCAACAACTTACTGCTATAAAAGTATCTTATCGACTTCAAATTCCACCCTAGACACAACTATTGCCGACATCCACATCTCAAGTCACTAAACAAATGGTAAGCCATTATAATACATACTTCCTTAACGTCAAAGAACAAGGCCTCCATTAACCACTTCCGCTATTCACCACCCTTGCTTAAAAGAATACCCACGTCATGGGCCGACCACCCACTGTTCGAACGCCCCACTTCCACACTCAAAACCTTCCTCACGATCTAGAAAGTTCATAGCCTTCATGCATGACACACCATAAATTTAAACTTTTGACACATTTGAAAATTTAGTATGTACCACATCATGAAACAAGCTTGAGTGTACACCACACTACACCGACATCATTGTTTAACCATGCACAACGATCTTGAGGATCGTTCATTATCAACTCCACGACAAATTACAACTCACCCCACCCTAAAATCAATGTTGGCACAATTGAAATGTTTCTTTTGTTGATCATTACCCACACGATTTATTAAAAATACTACAAAATTGTTTATACTGAGCGAGTCAGACGACTCTCACCCTCATTGATATGACACCACGTGTTCGTATCAAATTCACTTATAAAATCATGTGATCAAATGCTGATATAATTTTCACAACAAAAGTTAACTCGTTTATAAAGAGATAAAATAATTCTCCCACACCAAAAATCGAAATTTATCACTCAACGCAATAAACTTTTCTTTTCAATACAAACACACGTTTACATGTATCGTCACATTTTCAAAATGAATAGTTCACAAGGCGCACACACGCCAAAATATCTGATATGAATAATATAAAGGACTTCAACAATTTGTTTGAAACATAATGCATGAGACTCACTTAGCATTGAAGGCTACTTACTCTAACAAGGTCAACTGTTTGGACTCACTATAATTTATCCTAATCCCTCTGCTTCCGACCAACTAGTCGGGGTCCTCACATTTGCCACAGCCTCCGGCACCAACGCCTTCCAACAACCTTGAATGCCCGACTACTAATTACCACCGCGACTATTGTTTCGCAAATCATGCATTCTTACTTGACCCCAACAAACTTACCAACAACAACTCATTTCCATCCGATCCTCACTCCATTTCATCAGTCAACACTGATATCGTCTCTCGACCACCCTTCAATTAATTATTGATCCAACCGCCTCATCTCTATCCTTCGATTCTTGGGTCAACACCCTCCTGAACCCCACTGTTTGACATAACAAACTACCAAACCGGAAACCCCCCTTGGAACGAGGAGTTCACCTCCAATCGATATTCTTCTTCTATTGACCTAAGAGACTCTTTCTGAAGACGAGATTATCTACCTCCCGCACAAAACCCATCCCAAATGGTAACAACCTTAAAACCATAAACGAGCTCTCTCTATGCGCCAGACCAACGCTACCATCTTAATAATAGAAATCACTACCCAGAACTAAACCCGCCGATTAGCTCAACAATAGCAATCGAGTATACTCATGCACCTGTAAATTCATAATGGCATTGGCCAGATGCAATTCTGAATTTACCTTACATAAACGTCCTCGCTATCGTTGTCATGACTCTCGAGGATTCAAGGTCTTTCCTAAAGGCTTCCTATATTCTCAGTTGTGTTCCCCCCTAATCTACGGTTTAAGTTTAGGCCCATCCAGGCCCTAAATCCCTTAAACTATGGCTCTAATACCAATTGTAACAACCCAGAACTTCCAACAATTCAATATAAACGATTAATATGAATTCATGCCAAAACGGCCCCAAGACTACCATAAGATTTCAACGTTTGCAGAACGCAACCTATTACACAACTGAGAATAAAAACAACTACTATAAGGAAGTCTTCTAGAATCAGGTACCGCTTACGCCTTCTCTTTGCCTTTACCGGATTCTCCTATTTCGCGTCTACCTAAAAAGGTTTTTAGTTTTGAAAGGGAGAGGGTTAGACCAATGGTCTAGTGAGCTCCATCTAATAACGGTTCACAACTCCAACTTCAAATAAAAGATTTATAAGCAATTATAAACCAATTCAGTTTTTAAAATAAATAACCACCTTTAAAAACTCGCTTTTGGCACACACTACCGTCACTCGAAAGTAACGGCGTGTCTGGCTCATACTTCCTTAATCTGGGTCACACCTCCCAATTGGCATAAACGGGACCCCCACAGTACGAGCACAGGCGGGCCACACCCCCCGACTTTGGCCATACAGCTCACAACAATGTATGCATACATTTAACCAACAGTAAAAGCATATACCACATTTAAAAGAAAGCTCATATGTATAAAGCTCACGTAATAAAAAGATGCTTTAAAGTAACTTCCACAAGTATTTAACCACTTAAAACCACATATGCATTTAGTTAGAAAAACTCACCTAATCCCCACCGCTAAAGTCTCTTACCTACACTCTAAGGTTGATCACGAGACCTACTGCACAAATGATAAAGACGGATAAGTCTTAATCTAACTTTCGATCTGTTGGTCCCGGAGGTGCTTAACAAGTTTGTAGAAGGGGGGGGGGGTTGAATACAAACACAGAAATTAAAGTTTAATAAATTGTTTATTGATAAATCAAACACAATTTACAAGTTTGTTGCGGAATAAGATTAAGACAAACTCAATCTAAACAAACTTAAGAAACACAAAGATGGTTGCACAAGAATATAGAGAAAGGGGGTTTTAGAAGTATAGAAAACAAAGATTTCTATCTTGGTTCAAGAATAGAGCACACCCTCAGATGGAGAGGTGATCTTTCTATTTATACCCTATGCATTAAATGCATGGCAGGGTACTTTACACGTGTCATTCAGTGATTGACTTTGGTAGTCTGACTTTTGGGAGACATGCTTTCGGCTGTATCATGAACAGTGTATTTGACAGAGTTGTTGTACGACTTGTGGCAGAGATATGTCCGTTCTGACACATCGTACTGGTTGTGTAAGGTAAGACAAAAGGAAACTCGAGGCATAAGCTTTGTGATCGATTGATCGCTAAATATCTCTTTCTTCAGAGATATAAAGAGGTTCAGCTATCGCTGAAGCTTTTCCTCATGTTCCTTCGCGTATAAGTAGAGTTGTCTTTGCTTCACTGATATCCGCATCAGGTCACTAGTAGACTTCTCTTTGTTCAGTGGCTTCATCTTCGATTCAGCTATGAACATATGTTGACGCGAGACTTGTCTTCAGTGATTACGTTACTGTTTGCATCATAACTATTAGCGATAACTGAACAGACTCAGTATGATCACTGATAGTGAAACACTAATACATATGAATGTTTGTAAGAAAGACTATCAGCGATAACTGAACAGACTCGGTCTGATCGCTGATGGTGAAACACTAATACATATTAAAACGTAATTTTCACTACGTATAGAAAAGGGTCGTTATCAAATCATTGAAAGAGTTTGGATCAACAATCTCCCCCTATTTGATAATGACAAAGTAACTGAAGAAAATTACTTTTAAATTTCAAAATAAGGAATAATCAGGACTCATAACATACATGTCCCAATTACTATTTTGAGGGATCTTTTACAGTACTGATGGAGTTAAGTACATCACTGAAATTTTCATTAATTCAGAGAAAGAATTACAAGATATGAAAATTATAAGTACAAGTGAAGAACTAACTACTGTAAGTTTAACTAATAGATTACAAGAAATAGGAAACTAATCTATCAGCTATCTAAACAAGACTTAGGAGGATTTATCATATACTCAGGTATTTCTTCTCCTTTTTGCCTTCGATCAGAAGATTCTTGAGATATGATTGCCTTGATCGGTTCAGCAGAGGGAGAGAAGTCACACCATAAGCACAAGAGATCCTTGAGATGGCTGAGGGGACAAATAGGAATTTCAGATACTCTCTGAAATCTGAGTTCTTCCTCATCATCTCTGAAGAAGATTCCAAAAGGTTCTTTGAGTACTTGTCCTGCAACATATGGTCCACCAGGTGGCAGAGATAGATCGAGGACTGAAAGATCAGGAGGAGTACCGAACAGAGCTTCTCTTGAGAACTTGATGGAGGTTTCATTTCTTATCACTGCGACATTTTCAGAGGAGGAGGAGACATGATTCCTTTTGAATTGCCTTGGTTTGGAAGGAAGAGTAGATGGTACTTTCAACACAGTGGAGACTCTGTTGATGAGGGCTTCTAAGATGCCTTCGACATAGCCTCTGCTGGTTGATTTGGATTTCTTCAGCGCTTCTTTGAACTCTAGCCATTCCATATAATCGAAGGTTTCCAGCTTTGACACGAACATGACCTTGCAGCTTCCATCCTCTCTGGTAATCTCCATAGTGACAGAAACTCGATCCTTCTTCTTTTTCCCAGAGATAGTAACAACTATGATCTTCATTGGGTCAGAGCGATAGTCGATTTTGCTTTTACACCATTCGACTGAGCTATCGCTGACCCATTGTTCTTTTGAGCGCTCCTCTTCAATCCCTTTAAAAAGAGCAGCCTGGACTTCAACTGGTTTCTTCTTCAGCTTCTTGTCTTTGACTTGAGAGGACTGAATCTTGAGAGCAAGAGAGGCATCTCTTTGACAGTCAGCTATCAACTTCTCATCCCTGACAGATTCTTCGATTTCAGCTTCAGTCAGGAACTCTAGATCTGTTGATTGAGAGGGGATCTTCAGTCGTTGATTCTCTAGATGAGAAATCATCTCTGTTCGTCTCTTCATCTCTTCCTCTGACCAGTGAGATGGTCTAGAGGGCCTCCCTGGATGTTGCAGGGACTCTTCTTCATCAATCTCTCTTACAGAGATTGGGATTATTTGTTCATCAGCTACAACAGCTGGGATTATTTGAAGTTCTTTACCCTTAAGCAGGGGAGAGAACTATCTAGTCATAAAATGAAAAGAAGGTTAGTTCATTTTTGGGGAAGAAGAGAAATAAAGGTTAGAAAGAGACAGGGGTGGGGTTTTATAGAAGGATATAGGAACAAGAGAAAGGCATACCTGAGAAGGAGTCTCCTCAGATAGTGAAATCGTCTTCAGGCTTCCCTCAGCAACTGCACCCTTGGTTTTGCTTTGGGAAGGGGTTCCTGATGGTGTTTCATGACTCCCCCTGCTTGTACAACTTCTTTCGAAGTTATCGCTGATGATGTGATGACTGAAGAACGCCATAAAGACTGATCTTCTTCATCGTCATCATCATCATCCTGATGAGGTTGCTTTTCCTCTTGATCTTCAAGATCAAGAGCTTCATCTTCATCGTCCTCCTCTTCTTTATCATCGATGATATCTTCGAGAGAAGGAGGGGCTTTATCAGCAACCATCTCCCCCTCAACATGAGAGGGAGTTTCTTTCTGTTGGACCTCAGCAGCAGCTTCTATCTCCGTATTTTCTTCAGCTGCTTTCTCCCCCTCTTTGTCATTATCACGGAGGAAGAGATCTTTGGAAGGAGATGAAGTTTTTGCAGCGGCCAACTTCAGAACTTCAGCCTACAAACTTTCCAGACGGCCTTCAAACTCAGGAAGATCTGACGTAGCCTGATGAATGAACTCAACAGCAACGTTCAGAGAGGTGCGATCGTTCTCTGTGAATGAGGGAGTAGGAGTCGGAGCTGGTGCCTTCAGGTGGGTTAGAATTTGTTGAAAAAGAACTTCACAGGAATCAACCTTGGCAGACAAGACATCAAACTGTCTCTTGGAATCCTCCTTCACTTAGGCAATCGCGGCTTGAAGAGCGGAGATTTGAGAGGATTCGACTTTCGTTGAACATGTAGCTGTCAATGTCTTCAGCTCTTCACTAGCTGAATTGACAGCGCTGGTGGTATTGTTGAGAGAGGTAGTGAGAGAATCCACCTTTATGCCCAAACTGTTGAAATTTGTGTCAACAGTCGCCAAACTAGGACCTGAAAGAAATATTAGCTGCTGAGAAACAGGAGTAACAGGCTTAGATGGATAGGTGGGAGATGTATTTGGGGGTTTTGGTATACCTGAACGTTTAAACAGATTGAAAAATTGCATGTCTCTTTCAAATGTTTGAGCATCAGGTCCTATAAATGCAACATGAGGTTGCTGCATAATAGAGGAAGGGTTAGAGACTAAAGAAATAGAAGGATTAGAGATGGGGATAGAAGTAGGAATATGGGTAGTTACCTCAGTAGTTACCTCAGGTTGTTGATGAGCTGAGATGATGGGGGACGTCACTGTTGTTGTGACAGCGACCGAGATCGCTGGCACGGTTGAAGATGTAGGTGCGGAGGATGTGGATGAGATGACCACAAAATCATCCAAGGAAGTTTGTCGAGAAACTTCCTCAGTCCTTGAACTAGCGGCGATGGTCTCCTTAGTCACTTTGGCTTTCTTCGAAGGACCAAGGGAACTAACAGATGGTCGTTTGGAGGGGTAGCGGCAGGGATAGCAGAAGAAGGAACTTCCTGCGTGGCCGCTGAAGAAGAAGAAGTGTGGATAGAGAGTCGAGAACGAAGGGTAGAGATACTTACCTTGTTTTCCAGCGATTTGACCTCTAGTGAACGCTAACCCACTTTGGCGAAGGAGCCATCAGCAGTAGTGGGGTAAGTGGCAGGGTAGAGGAACTTCAGGTACGCACAGATGAAGCGTACATAGGGGATCTTGGGATCCCTCTCCGTCTTCTCTATCTTTGACCTCAGATCGTCAAAGATAGCTGTGGCATAGTCGAAATTTCTTCCAGCGATCACGGAGTAAGCCATTTGGACCTGAATCTTACTGGCCTAGTCCAGTGACCCACTCTTCCCACTCATACACTGAATGAAGTGAGAAAAGATGTAGTTAAGCTGAGAAGGCATGTTCGCCTTCTTTATGAGAGTCGGATTCTTGTTGGGGATTGTCGTCCTCGGCTTTGAGTCCCAACAATATTCCATTGCATCCAGAAAGTGGATGAGTTCAGCGTCAGTAGGCAAGGCATCGAACCCATTCCTAGGTTTGTCAGGAAAACGCAGAGCTTTCCTTAATCCGAAGGCAGTCATCATCCCTGGTCCAAGATTAGTGCTGAAAGAAATAGCAGGAACCGGATCACCTTTTTTGTTGGTGACGGAGGTTTCTTCAGCGGTGAACCAGAATTGCTGGAGAAGAGTTTTTGAAGGCGTGGGATCCACAGTGATGGCGTAGGCAATGCAGGATTGCTTTAGAAACTTTGCAGCGTCCACCAGATGTGGGTATTTGACACCATCAAAATCCAGTCGTGCGAGATGGTTGTTTTTCGGAATCTCAGAGTCAGTTATGGCCAACTTGACGTTCTTGGAAGCGATGAGAGCAGATTGAGCCATTCTGAATATGAAGAGAAAAAAAAACAGAAGAGTAGAAGAAAAGCATTTAGTCTAAAAATAAAGAAGGTTTTACCAGTTTCTTTTTGAGGGAAGAAACATAGATAAACCAACATATTTGAAGATTAATGTGACGTTCTTAGAGGAAGATATAAGAACAGTAAGAAAAACCAAAAGATTTTGAATGAAGAAAATCAAAAACAGTGGTTTTGAAGGAATAAAATCAAAATAAAAATGATTTTATATGATAAAAATCTTATAAAACCCATAATGGCAGTCCATAAATGGAGTTTTAGATTAAAAAGATTTAGAATGAGAGTAAGAAGAAGAAGATCAAAAATAACCTGTTGATCTTGAAAGATGAAGATGATGCAGATGCTTGAGAATGCGAGAATGCTTCGAGAGTTTTCTTGCTTTGAAAGTATTTTCAGAAAGCGTAAAACGATAAGAATGGAAAAACATTCTTTTTATGCGCTTGAGAGTAAGAGAGAGAGAGAGAGACACGGGAATACAAATGTTCATCATGACATGGACACGTCCCACGAAGTTGATTGGATAGAAGGGCAACGGACGAACGTGTCAGAAAAAGGCATGTTGTGGATTGTCGGTTCAAATGACGTCATAGGAGAGAAAAAAAGCGTTTCATTTGTCCTTTTTGAAATGATCGCTGAAGAAAAATCAGCGATAGATTTTGTTTTTGAAAGTATCCCTGATGGTAAAGATAGGGATGGATTTTCTTTGAAGAAGAATCACTGACTAGAAATATCAGTGATAAATTTTTTTCAAAAATCTTTTAATTATTTGAAGAAAGTTCAGTGATTAAAGTTTATATTTTGAAAAAACATCTTAACTGAATGAAGATTCAGTTTTAGGGATGGAGAGAACATACCTGAGAGTCAGAATGTTTATCAGAGATGGAATGATAAAGGGGAACTTATGATCACTGACATAATGCATGAACGCTGAAGAATTATTCTTCGAGATTCAGCATTCCAAGCTCACTGATGAGAAAGTTGAACCTTGTCTCATCAAGAGGTTTGGTGAATAAATCAGCAAGCTGAAAGTCAGAAGGGATGAAATGAAGTTCAATATCACCATTCATCACATGATATCTGATCTCTATGTGTTTTGTCTTTGAATGTAGTACTGGATTGTTTGCTATAGCGATAGCACTAGTGCTGTCACAATAGATTGGAATCTTTGATAACTGAAGGTTATAGTCTAATAGTTGATTTCTCATCCATAAGACCTGAGCACAACAACTTCTAGCGGCTACATATTCAGCTTCAGTTGTGGAAGTGGACACTGAATTTTGCTTTTTGCTTGTCCAACGTACCAGCTTTCCTCCTAGGAGTTGACATCCACCAGTGGTGCTCTTTCTATCGAGTTTACATCCTGCAAAGTCACTATCAGAATATCCAGTTAGATCGAACCCTGAGTCTTTGGGATACCAAAGACCGAGATTAGGAGTTCCTTTCAGATATCTGAAAATTCACTTAACAGCGACCAGATTGGATTCCTTGGGTTCAGATTGATAGCGTGCACATAAACAAGTAGAGTACATAATGTCAGGTCGGCTCGCTGTAAGATACAACAGGGAGCCTATCATTCCTCTATAGGCAGTGACATTAACAAGTTTTCCAGATGGATCTTTATTAAATGTCAGGGGAGGTGCCATAGGGGTTTTCATTGCTGAAGTTTGTGTAAGATCAAACTTCTTCAACATATCTTTAACATACTTACCTTGGCTGATAAAAGTACCTCTGTCAGATTGTTTGATCTGAAGACCAAGAAAATATGTCAGCTCACCCATCATACTCATTTTGTATTCTTTCTTCATTCTTTCAGCGAAGCGAGTACACAGAGATGGGTTAGTAGAACCAAATATGATGTCATCGACATATATTTGTACAAGAATAATATGACCTTTTATTTTTCTGAAAAATAGAGTATTGTCAATTTTGTCACGTTCAAATTTTTCAGAGATAAGAAAAGATGAGAGAGTGTCATACCAAGCACGAGGGGCTTGTTTGAGACCATAGAGAGCCTTATCCAATTTATAAACAAAATTTGGATGCTTAGGGTCATAGAACCTTGAAGGTTGTTCTACATAGACTTCTTCATTCAGCTTTCCATTTAGGAACGCTGATTTTACATCCATTTGATAAACAATGAAGTCTTTATAGACTACATAAGCTAAGAATAGTCGAATTGCTTCGAGCCTAGCCACAGGGGCAAATGTTTCATCATAGTCTATGCCTTCCTCTTGTCTGTATCCCTAAGCAATAAGTCGAGCCTTGTTGCGGGTTACAGTTCCATGTTCATCTAACTTGTTTCTAAACACCCATTTGGTGCCTATTACAGTTTTGTCAGATGGTCTAGGAACGAGATTCCAAACTTTGTTGCGGGAGAACTCAGTCAGCTCTTCTTGCATAGCGCTGACCCAGTTTGGATCTCTAAGGGCATCATCAACCTTCTTTGGCTCTATTAAAGAAATAAAGTTTACAAAGAGACATATATTACCTGAACTTCGTCGTGTCTGAATATCTGCATCGGGATCACCAAGAATTTGATCTATAGGGTGATCTCTAGACCATCGTTGAGCAGGAGCATGAACGCTTACTTCGGAGATTGGATCAACAATTGGAACGTTCACTGATGATGAAGCTTGAGGTTCATCAGCTATCAAGTGTTGAGTGTCAGACATACCATTGTTTTCTGAGAGGTGTTCAGACGAAGATGGTTCTGATGGAAGAAGTGTGTTTAGAGGCTCTGCTGAGATCCATGAGTTGGATTCAGCGTTAGGGGATATGATGTTTGGATCATCATCAACAGCCGGAGGATTTGAATGCTGATGGTTTGAGAAGAAAGGTTCTATTTCTCTGTAATGAGAGAACATCCAAGCATTTAATTCTTCATTGTCAGCGATTGGTTTAGAGTTCGCTGAGCGAGTTTCATCAAAAGTGACATGAATTGTTTCTTTCACAGATTGTCTTCGCTTGTTGAAAACTTTGTAGGCTTTGGAGATGGAGGAATATCCTAGAAATATTCCATCATCAGCTTTTGGGTCGAACTTTCCAAGCTGATCTTTGTTGTTTAAGATAAAGCACTGACAACCAAAGATATGAAGAAAGCTGATAGAAGGCTTCCTTCCATGAAAGAGTTCATAAGTTGTCTTTCCAAATCGCTTTACTATCAGCGATCTGTTTTGAGTAAAACATGCAGTGTTTACAGCTTCCGCCCAAAATTGAGTAGGGAGGTGAGAATCGCTGAGCATTGATCTAGCAGCTTCAATGATCGTTCTGTTTCTTCTTTCAGCGACTCCGTTTTGCTGAGGTGTTCTTACTGAAGAGAAGTTATGAGAAATTCCCTTGTTCTCAAAGAAATTGTTCAGAGAACTGTTTTTGAATTCAGTTCCATGATCACTTCTTATAGAGCGAACAGTAAGGTTATTCAGCACTTCCATCTTTTTAACAAAAGATATTAGTTCTTCTGGAGTATCACTCTTGCAGCGAAGAAAGATAACCCAGGTGTAGCGAGAGTATTCATCTACAATGACAAGCGTGTATTTCTTTCCAGCTATTGATTGGATGTTGACAGGGCCAAATAGATCCATATGTAAGAGCTGAAGAGAACTTGTCACTGAGGAAACTTGTTTAGATTTGAAACTAGCATTTGTCTGTTTTCCTTTTTCACATGCCGAACAGAGAGATTCTTTAGCATATGAGTGCTGAGGAAGACTAGAAACCAGTTCCTTAGAAGAGAGAGAATTCAGGGTTTTGAAATTTAGATGAGAAAGCCTTTTGTGCCATAGCCAGTTGACATCAGAAGAGGCTTTAGAAAGAAAACATAAGTTTTCAGTGGTAGTAGAGTCCATATCTATTACATAGACATTTTCTCTGCGATAACCACTGAGAGTAAGTTTTCCTTTCTCATTCACCACTGAACATGCTTTCTTAGAAAAGCGAACTTCGTAGTCTTTGTCACATAGCTGACTAATGCTCAGAAGGTTATGCTTCAGTCCATCTACATAAGCGACTCTTCTGAAGGTAGTTGTCCCATTGCTGAGGACACCAAACCCTCGGGTATAGCCTTTTCCATTTCCACCAAAGGTCACAGAGGGACCTTTCTCTTCCTTGTATTCAGTGAGCAAGTCTTTTTGTCCAGTCATATGACGAGAACATCCGCTATCGAGATACCAGATGCCCTTTGATCCCTGCACACATAAGGAAGATTAAGCATTGTTTGGTACCCACTTTTCAATGGGTCCTTTGGGGTTAGTGGAGATGGAAGGTTCAGCAATCTTCACAGCAGATGAAGATTCAGCTTCAGTGGTAATCTTCACTTTGGTTAATTTCTTAACCTTAGTGGCATTTTTCACGTTGGTTGATTTTTCAGCTTTGGTGACCTTTTCATCCTTAGAGGCATTTATCTTTACTTTAGCTGTTTTATCAGCTTTAGTGGCAGTTGGACATTTGCTTGCAATATGGTCAGTAAAACCACAGTGATAGCACTTTCTATATTTGAAAGTGGTTTTAGGACCGGGAGTAAAAGGTTTTGAGAATTTAAGATAAGCAGGTTCAGGTCCAAGAATGCTTTTAGCATGAGATCTGGGAGGAATTTTGATTTCTTCAGATCTCTTAGGATTGAGATCAATCTTTAGCTTCGGAGGACAGAGATCGAAGATTTCTATCACAGAGCTAGAGGATTGATTCGCTGAAGGTTTAGAGGGAACTTTCAGCTTTGCTTTCTTGGTAGCCTTCTGAGGACGAAGAATGGATTTTCCTTTATCCGCAGACTTAGAGCCTTTGGATTTTTCCTCAGGGATAGAATTAGAAGAAGAAGGATAAAACTGATTATAAGAAGTGTCAGAGATAGAAGTGACAAATGTTCCAAACTTAAGCGTGGAACAGTCTTCTTTAGGCTCATCCTGTGGTTTTCAAAAACCAAGACCGGTTTTATCACCACCAGTAGTTTGAGCATTTATTATCTCAGTGATCTTTGTTGAAGAATTACACCATTTTTCAACAATAGCCTTTTCTGCTTTTAGAGCAGCGATGGCTTGTTTGCGTTCTATGCTGATGATTTTATTTACAACAACTTGATCTTTCAAACTTTCCTCTAAAAGAGTTAGTTCTTTGATCTTTTCATGGCATTTTTCCAGCTGTTCAGTTAAGTCATTGTTTTTGCTCTCAGCTAGAGTTTTGCCGTTTAAAGCATTGTAAAGATCAATCGTCAGCACATCAACTGCGCGACTTCTCTCTGATTCAGGTAGAGAGGGATTAGTAGAGATAGATACCTGAGATGATATATAGCTCATAGAAGTTTCAGCTGGTTCTTCCACTTCTTCTTTAATCTCAGCCATGAGGCAAAGATTAGCGACTTCTTCATCAGAACTTGATTCTTCTGATTCAGCCCAGTCATGTTCTTCAGCAATGAGACCTTTACCTTTTCGCTTGTAGCTTTTCAACTTTTGATATTTGTCTTTCAGCTTTAGGTATTTGTCATCGCTGGATCTTCTTGAGGTAGAAGGTTTGAAGACTTTCTTTGACCTGCACTCACTTGCAAAATGTCCAATCTTTTCACAGTTATAGCAAGTAGCAGAAGCCTTATCAACAGGGGTTGATTTTGGCTTGTCAGTGATAGAGAGAGGCTTATTTCTTTTGAAATTGCTCTTTTTGCAAATCTCTTAAAAGAGTTTGTCAAGAGTGCTAAGGATTCATCAAACTCTGAAAGATCAGTGTCTGATATATCCTCAGATTCAGAATCTAACTCAGTGATAGTGAGAGTAGATCGCTGAGATGGAATTATTTCTGAAGAGACTAAAGCAACAGGAGTGCTTTTGGAGTCTTTAGAATCTTTTATAAGATTCTTCTTCAACAGGTTTGATTGCTCATAGTTAAGCAATATTCCATACAAGGTGCTGAGAGAAAGAGAATTTAAGTCTTTTGTCAGCTTGAGACATATTGAATAACTGTCCCAGCATTCAGGAAGATATTCTAAGAATTTTGTTAGGACCTCAGAATTAGAATAGGTCCTACCAACGGTTCTTAGGTCAATGATTAAGCAGTTAAACCGCTGATGAACGTCAGAGAGAGATTCATTCTTACCAACGATGAATCTTTCATACTGTTTTACCAAGTTAATCTTTCGAGTCTCTTGGATTTCAGTGGTGCCTTCATATTGAACATATATGGTTTCCCACATTTCTTTAGAAGTTTTAAGATGCATGATGGAATGGAAAACTTCATCAGGCAGAGCCATAGAGATAATGGTCTTTGCCCTTGCATCAATACCAACTTTCTTTTTGTCCTCATCACTCCATTGTCTGATTTCCTTAGCAATATAGCGTTCAGGAATAAATGGAGTGGTGGCAGTAGATTGAACGACAACTATGATTTGGACAAGTTCATAGGGTTCGTTTGCTACGTACTCAGGTATAGTGAGATCTGCACCTTCTAGAAATAGCATCATTCGATTTTTCCACAGAGAGAAGTTATCTCTGCTAAATCGAGGAGGTTTAGATAGTGAACCATTATGAAAATAATTTGTGTTTGTGTTTAGTGCCATATTAGAATAGCAAGGAAGAGAATAAAGCAAGATCTTGTTTATCAGATTAAACAGTCTGCTCTGATACCACTTGTTGGTCCCGGAGGTGCTTAACAAGTTTGTAGAAGGGGGGGGGGGGTTGAATACAAACACAGAAATTTAAGTTTAATAAATTGTTTATTGATAAATCAAACACAATTTTCAAGTTTGTTGCGGAATAAGTCAAGACAGACTCAATCTAAACAAACTTAAGAAACACAAAGATGGTTGCACAAGAATATAGAGAAAGGGGGTTTTAGAAGTATAGAAAACAAAGGTTTCTATCTTGGTTCAAGAATAGAGCACACCCTCAGATGGAGAGGTGATCTTTCTATTTATACCCTATGCATTAAATGCATGGCAGGGTACTTTACACGTGTCATTCAGTGATTGACTTTGGTAGTCTGACTTTTAGGAGATATGCTTTTGGCCGTATCATGAACAGTGTAGTTGACAGAGTTGTTGTACGATTTGTGGCAGAGATATGTCCGTTCTGACACATCGTACTGGTTGTGCAAGGTAAGACAAAAGGAAACTTGAGGCATAAGCTTTGTGATCGATTGATCGCTGAATATGTCTTTCTTCAGAGATATAAAGAGGTTCAGCTATCGCTGAAGCTTTTCCTCATGTTCCTTCGCGTATAAGTAGAGTTGTCTTTGCTTCACTGATATCCGCATCAGGTCACTAGTAGACTTCTCTTTGTTCAGTGGCTTTGTCTTCGATTCAGCTATGAACATATGTTGACGCGAGAGTTGTCTTCAGTGATTACGTTACTGTTTGCATCATAACTATTAGCGATAACTGAACAGACTCAGTCTGATCACTGATAGTGAAACACTAATACATATGAATGTTTGTAAGAAAGACTATCAGCGATAACTGAACAGACTCAGTCTGATCGCTGATGGTGAAACACTAATACATATTAAAACGTAATTTTCACTAAGTATAGAAAAGGGTCGTTATCAAATCACTGAGAGAGTTTGGATCAACACGGTCATACAAAGACCTTTATGAAACAACGCCCATTTCTCCCTAGCGAGCATTAAGAAAATAATTACAAGGTTAACTCTCTCACATGGCCCAAAAAGAACTCACCGGCCCAACACCCAAAAATAAGCTTGGGACATGGGCTTCGACACGGCAGTGGGCTGCGGACCAAGAGCCATGCGCCCGGGATGGCACCGCCCGGGGTCCTTTCCCACGTCGCCCAACCCCATCGTCCCGGGTTCCCCCACGTCGCCCGACCCCTTGCGCCCGGGTTCCCCCATGTCGCCCGACCCCTTGCGCCCGGGGTCACCCCATGCCATCGCCCAACACCTTGCGACCCGGGGTCATGCGGCTGGTGCCCGACACACGGCCGCCCGGTGCCTAATTGCCCGGTGCCTAACCTCCCGGTGTCTAATCGCCCGACATGCGTCCATTAACCGACCGGGGTGTTCAACCTTTTGATTTCTTGTTCGAGCGAAAAAAACCCCAGACCACACGGTTCTCGATTAAAAGAACTCTACACACTCTTAACAACGAGAGATCCTTCCAAGGAAGGTTTCTCCTAACTTCCAAAATGAGGATTTAAAGGTAAATCCAATAGATTTCATCCCTTAAACTTCAAAAATTAACTCTAAAGAATATGGTCTAAACAAGGGTTCCTTTCTCAACAAAATCTCCTCAAAATTGGATTAAAGAGCGTTTATCAAATCCATAACACTAGATTAAAGGATTAACTTATTACCTGGAAGATAATGAGGATCAAAATCACAAATTGCTTCTTCCTTGCCTCTCTTCCAAAATCATCCAAGCTCTCCCAAATTCTCCTCCACAGTTCAACCGCCAACAACATAATGAAATATTGAAGGAGAGGGTTAGGGTAAAAGAACCCCTTTTCAACTATTTTCACTTTGATCCCTTTAACCTTTAGTTTGTGATAAACTTCCACCCAACTTTTAATTTATTAACAAATGAGCACGATTACTACAAAATCAATGTATATAAATGAAATACTTGTAAGAATTTTAATACATTTTAGTATACATGATAAAATAAATCAATTAAAACCTATTACAATTAATATATAATTAATGTATATAAATGAAATAGTTATGACAATTAAAAAACCTTATTATAATCAATATATAAATGATATACTTTTATCTAAATTTCTTGTTAAAAGATTAATCTAAATTGTGAACTTTTGTTTATCTTTAAAATATTTAGTGTTGTGTCGACTCTTTACACTTATTTTTGTAGATAGCGGCACAATTAAAATAAAGAAACAAACAACTTACTGTCTAAACAAACCATTTAGATCACGAAATATGTCGAATAACATGAAAACGCATCGTCAAGGTGTATATATATATATATATATATATATATATAGGGGAGCGATCATTTGAAAACCGTCTTTAGTTTGCAAACTTTGCAAACCATAATCAACCAATCACATAATTTTCTTTTTTTCTTTTTTTTATTATCTATAAGGATGTTTTGGTCATTTGAGTCAAAGAAACTATAATTAAGGCAAGTATTTAATATTTTTGGTTTAAGTTTTTTATTTAATGAAATGCATATTATGTTAATTAATGTGAATATACTTTTTTATGCATGCTATGAGTTTCGGAAAGTGAATATGAATATAAGTGGCGATGATATGTATATCAAAATATTAATTGTAATATTATTTCTCTTTCAATCCATTGTTATATAAACGATCGAGCTATATTCGCGTATTAATATATAACGTTTAAATACATATTCGTTTAATTAATGAGAATATTCTTCTTTATGCAAAGCATGAATCAGGGAAAGTGTATGGAATGATCTAACACCGATAAATTGTTTATTATGGGTTTTTCTTCTTATTATTATTTTTTCGATATATACCAAATTGTGACGTTTTGATTTTTTTTTTCAAAAGTAAACACTGATTTTATTGTTTTTTATTTTCTTTTATAATTATGGTTTCACGATGGTTTCTATAAAGTTTCATTATATTTTATCATGGTTTCATCGCGGTTTCATCTAGATGATGAAATATGTTTTAGAGCTTACATTGGATGTAAAACTGTTTCATTATGTTTCAATATGATTTTAATAAGGTTTCACTATGTTTCACAATGATTTTAATAAAATTTCATCATGGTTTCCCAACTATTTCACTATAATGAATTAAGATTTTATTATGTTAAACTATTTTTTAAATAATATATTGATGATTTTATAATATATTAAAAAATAATTTTTAATAAAATAATTTGGTTTCCTTTTATAAAAAAGGAATCACCTGATTTCCTTATTTGGATTTGGAGTTGAAATATACTATTATGCCCTTCTATCCTATTTTTATTAATTTATTATATTAAATTAATTAATTTATTAACATAAATAACTCAAATGAATCTCAACCCTTGATTGATGATATCAATTGTATTTAGAAGGGTTGCAAAGTTTGCATCATAAGAGTGGTTTGCAAATGAAACCACCTCTCTCTCTCTCTATATATATATATATTATTACTTATAAGTCATTCTATATAATTCTCTAATCTCAATTTAATTTTCATTTTGATTTTTTTTGTAAGCATTTCTTTCACACAAGTCATCCACAACACTAAAAAACATTTAGATATTTATTAATTATAATATAACATTATTAAAGGGGTGGTAAAGTTCACATTTTTTTGTTTCATTTGGTATATACTAAATAAATGTTTTTAGTGTTTCATTTGTGAAATCAAGGTTTTAGAAAATGTAACCATGGTTTTGAATCATGTTTAAAACTATATTGGTTCGAACAACATGCATCACTCCTCCATATATGTTAAAAGATGACTTTTCCAAAGTGCTTCGGTATGATACTTGCTATTATGTATATATGTTTACATTTATAAAAAAATCTTTATATATCAAGTGTTTATTAACTGGACACATTATGGATAAGGAAGGAAGGGATCCATATGAGGGGGATGAAGGTTGCTTCCATCTTTCGATGAAAAGATCAAATAAAATTATCTAGCATACTACATTATCATGCATATTAATTAAATAATTTTGAAACAAATCTTTATAATCTAAACTGAAAATTATAATTTTGTATACCAAATTTTATCATTATCATTATTATATTTTAAAGTAGATTTCGATCACCGGGAACATTGGTATTTGATAATACAAAAATGATTGCGTTTATATTTAACTTGTCCATTATTCTTTTAAGAAGAGTGGCTTTTTGAATTACAGGAATGAAGTAAGTAAACCCTGGAAATGAAGCCACGTATAGTTGTCTGGAAACATACAGCAACCCACGCGTCGTCTTCGCTCTACTGCCATGTACTACGTGCGCAGATTTGTGTCATCAGCGGTCTTTATCAAAACCAATCTCTCACATCAACCGACTGTGAACCAAAATCAAAAACACAAAAGGGAATTTAAGATGATGAACATACTGGCTCTAGGTCTTGTTCTAACGTCACTGCTTACAGGAGCGGTGTGGTCTCCTCCGCCTCCTCCTGGCCATGATAACAACCGTGAGGAGGTGATCGTGAAAGAGGGCCACCGTGTCGTGGTAGTTGAATACGAGAAAGAAGGCGACGGCAACACCAAGGTGTTGATTTCACCACACGAGCCTTCTGCTTCGGTTGATGATGCAGAAGCCAAGTTCTCCGGCCCAAGAGAGCTTGTTTGTGATGCCTTTGGCAAGTGTAAGCATAAGATTGCTGAGGCTTTTGGGAGAACGAAAGACAAGGTTTCTGAAACAGCCCATGGAATCTCCGATAAGGCTCGTGACATCGAAGAACATGCCATGGAGGCTACGAGTGGAGCCGTCGGGAAAGCCAAAGACACAGTGCATGGATACGAAGAACGAGCAAAAGAGGCTGTGAATGAAGCCTTTGGGAAAGCCAAACAGGTGGCCAACGAGGAACTATCCGAGAAAGTATCAGAGAAGGCCAATTGCAAGGAGGGTATAATCGGAGAGTCTGTAGACCAAGCGAAGAACAGCATGGCTCAAGGAATCGGTAAGGCCAAGAAGGTAGCCGGAGACGTGATGAGCACAGTAAAAAATGGCGCAGCCAAGGCAAAGAACTTCGATGTGGTGGATTCACCCAAGAGAATGGGAGAAGATATACAGAGAAACGTAACTGGGAAAGTTGAAGAAGGGGCTGAACATGTGATGGAACACGCCAAAGAAGCTGCAGAAAATATGCAAAAAGTTGGGCACAAGAGCTTGGGTGAAATCCTAAGCAAACTACAAGAAGTGACATTTGATGTTTTTTGGTACTTGGTGTCTCCTGAGAAGGTAGACGCAGTGGTGGGTTTGATTCATATATTGGGGTTTTCGACTGCTTATGGGATGTGTGTGTGGGTTACGTTCGTGTCTAGCTATATTTTGGGAAGATATCTGCCAAGACAGCAGTTCGGAATGGTACAAAGCAGGATATACCCAGTGTACTTCAGGGCCATGGCTTATTGTGTTGGGGCTGCTTTGTTGGGGCATCTTGTGAGTCGGAGGATGAAGAGTTTGTCCAGCGTAGTCGAGATGTTTCAGGGTTTGAGTCTTCTTTCTGCACTTTTGATGGTTTTGACCAACATGATGTGGTTGGAACCTAGATCAACCAAGGTACCTACGTAAATCTTGTTAGTTATGTATGATCTTCAAAAAATACATTAAAAAAATGTTTCTGAGCTGAACACACACATACACATACATATAGACATAGACATAGATATAGATGGAGGTTCAAAGGAAAACTTTAAAAAAACGGAAAACTGAAGAACACTCTGGTAGTACTTCATCTGGACGGTAAATGCATACAAATAAATTATGTTGTTTTTTGGTTTTTATGCACAAGTGGATTATGAACTTGTACATATGCACAAATGCATGTTACAAATTACCTGTATCCACAAGTGCATACCTTCCAGATGAAGGACCATCATGGTGTTCCTTAGTTTTTCGTTTTTTTGAGGTTTTCCCTGAACCCGACCCTTTATATATATATATATATATATATATATATATATATTTTTTTTTTTTTTCTTTGATTAAAAAAAGAAACCATGTGAAATTAAACAATAGTACATGTTAAAAGGGAAAGGTTCTCAAAGTTGATGATTGGATACATGCAGGTGATGTTTGAAAGAATGAAGATAGAGAAGGAAGAAGGAAGAGGGATAGCTGGTGCAGTTAGAGAGGGTATAGCAGATAATGGTGGTGATACGGTAGTGAGACCACCTGCAAACGTAGCCGCAGAAAGACAAGATGTTTTGAGGATGAACGAGAAGTTAAAGAGGTTGAATTCTTACTCATCTGCCCTGAATGTGTCGACGCTAGTGGTGCTCACTTGGCATATGGCTTACATGGGCCAACGCCTTCAAGCGACACGGTAACTAGCTACTACCTTCATTCCGATGCAGATGGCCCGTGGCCCAGGATATGATCATCTTGTTTGTATATTTAGTTTTTAATATTCTACTTGGACCTACGTAGCTAGCTTCTTTAATTATTGTTTTGTTAAAAACTTGAATGTACCTGTTTGTGTTTCTTTAATTAGGAATTAAGGGCAGTTTGTGGCCGGTCCCTAATTAATTTTCCGACTTTGCTTTACCATCTCTCTCCATGGTATGTTAATTTGCATGCATGCAGTTTGTTTGAAGTAAGCTAGCCATGGTTTCCTATCAGTTTGTTATCTCCTCGGAAAGACGGTTTATTAACCGTCATCTCCAACAGTGTTTTTAGTGGTTGTAATCTTGTACAAAATTCAATTAATAAACATAGTGTTTATGGTATCTTTACCTTTGTTCCAACAAACTAGTATCAAAGTCCTATGGCGTCTAGTTCCAATAGGTTACAACCTCGACTTCCAAAACTTAATGGTCGTAGCTATCACCAATGGAATATTCAGATGAGGGTGTTGTATGAGTTACAAGACCTTTGGCATATTGTTGAAAACAGATTTGTAGAACCATCGGATACGGCATTGTTAACACCACAACAACTAAATGATCTAAAAGAAAATAAGAAGAGAGATCGAAAGGCACTCTTCTTTATTTATCAGGCAGTGGACGAAGTGATATTCGAAAGAATCTCTTTCTCGAAGACTTCTAAACAGGCCTGGGATATGCTACAGAAAACGTACAAAGGAGAAGAAAAGGTGAAGATGGTTAGATTACAAACTCTCAGATGTGAATTCGATAATCTTCGAATGAAAGAATCAGAAACGGTCGAAGATTATTACAATTGAATAATTCTTCTCGTGAACCAGATGAGAATCAACGGAGAAAGTGTTGATGACACAAGAGTCATAGAAAAGATTCTACATAGCCTAACACGGAGATTTGAATACGTAGTTGTTGCGATAGGTCTAGGAGTCTAAGGACTTGACTATCATGTCAGAAGGATTATTGGGTACCTGCAATCACATGAATTGCGACTCAAGCAATTCGATATTCCCTCTACAGACCAAGCTTTCCAATTACAGTCCAACAATTACGATTCTACAAATGAAAGACAAAAAGGCATAGAACGATTGAAGGATGATTCAAGCATTAATCCCTATAAAGATAAAGGAAAAGGGAAATTTCTGACACAAATTCAGTGTTACCATTGAGAGAGATTTGGGCATACAAAGAAGTTCTGTCGAAAAAGAATAGCTGAAGAAAGGGGTAACAATTTCATACACACAGAAGATGAGAATGATCAAGACATGGTTTTCATGTTATTTGGCACACAAGAGGAAGCGGTAGAAGATGTGTCGTATCTAGATAGTGGCTGTAGCAACCACATGACCGGAAGAGGGAATTTTTTCATTTCATAGATGAATCAACAAAAAGAGAAGTTCGAACCAGAGATGACAAACGACTAAACGTACAAGGTATAGGTGAGATTTCGGTAAAAACAAAGGATAGAACAAAAATGATTCCAAACGTATATTTCGTGCCAGGTTTGAAACACAACCTATTAAGCATTGGGCAACTTATTTCGCGAGGTTACGATTTACACTTCAAAGGTAAGTCATGTGAAATTAAAGACATTGTAAGAGCAGAAATATGTTGGATACAAGATCATGAAGACTAAAGGTCAAAGTATAAAAAGTCAAAGCTGGAAAGTCAACTATCATGGAAAGTCAAAGTCTTGTATTAATAAAGTCAAAGTCTTTGTATTTGTTTTGTTTCCTTGTAATTAGATGATAGGTATAAATAGAGTTGTTTTTGTTTAATAGATAGATGGTTAGAAAGTTTAAGATTGCATTATGAGAGAGTTGTAGAGAGAGAAAGAGTTGTCTAGAGAGAGAAAGTGAAAACTGAGATTGTAAACAGATTGATTTGTGATTTGAATCAAAACAGGTAGTTGTGATAATCTTGTTTTTTACTGATTTGTATGATTTAGAAACTTGATTTCAGGGACACATAATTGGTATCAGAGCAGATCCATGTTGAAATCAGATCGAGAAAAAGAGTCGTTTTTGTATTTGGTTACATTTAGTTCATATATTGTAATCATTTGAGTTTGTTTAGTTTAATTGGAGTTTTTCACTGTAATTGAGATGGAATTTTGATTATGTTGAGTTTTTCACATTCACGGGTTCATCGCACTGTAAAAAGATCAATGTGTATGATTGTATGAATTTCTTTGAAATTCATTGCTAGAACTTTATTCTAGAAGTATAGTAAGATTAAATTGTCGAAGTTTTGGATCGAATTTCGAAGAAGATATGTATTTTTGATCAAATCAGATGTGTTTTTCGTCTCAGATCTGAAGAACTCGCAGGTTGTCTCAAGAACTCGCAAACAGACATGAAGAACTCGCAGATTGAGTTTTCGTAGATCATTGTTTTTCGCAGAGTTATTGGATTTCTGAAAAATTCCAAGTGTAGGATTCGCTAGTGTATTGATTGCGAATGTTCTAAAATTCGCAGGCCTTTGTGTTGAGAATCCTTCAGGATTCGTATTGGCCTGTCTCCAAGAATTCGCAAATCTATTGTTAACAAAAATCTCACATTTCGCAGGTGTCTTTGTGCAGAAAGTGAAACTTTTCGTAACTTAGTTGCTTACGGATTCTGATATCTTGCGAATTATGTGTGGTTTGTGTGTGGTTTGCGAATTCTCTACACCTCTTTGTACCTTGCGAATTCTTGACTTGGTGAAGTTTTGAAAATTGTTTTTCTGAGTTTTTATTTCAAAATTTTCTGATTTACTTGATTTCATTTGGACTAACGATCGTTTCAAGTTCTTTTTGTTGAAACAGGATGACTTCTCAAGGTAAAATGACATCAAAGGAAGAGATTGCTAAACTTAAAGCAGAGCTTCTTTCTCTTGAAGAACGTTTTGCACGAAGATGTAAAAACTTGGAAGAGTTACATATGGACGTTGCTGTATCTAAAATCCATATGGAATATTATAAGCAGAAACATGATGATCAAGTTGCCATTTACATTAGTCTTAAAGAGTGGATGCATGCACATATAGGTTTTCTAAAGAAATCAACAGGTTCAGGTCAATATTCAGAATTTTTTTGCCAAATACAAGGAACATATTCAACATCTTGAAAAAGAAGTTGTTCAAGTCTTGAAAGATGATAAATGGTTGGAAGTTGAGAAATTAAAGACTGATAATTCTCAATTATTGCAAAAGATCTCTGATTTGGAAATTCAGATAATCTAGATCCAACAAGTAGATTCTGTTGACAGTTATGAGATGAAGATTAAGAATCTGGAGGATGCTAATGCTGAGCTTATAAAGAAAATATCTTATTTGGAGAAAAAGATGGTCAAAGAAAGATCTGATTTTGAGACTGAGAAGAAAGGGTTTGCAAAGAAATTTTCAGATTTTTCAAGAAAATGTACTGATGAGAAGAGAGCAGTTGAGATTAAATGTATCAAGCTTTCTCAACAAGTATCTGACTTTGAGAAAGTAATCATTTTGGAAAGGAAAAGTTTGTCAAGGAGAAAAAGGAAATTGAACAGAAGAATGTGAGAATCTACAAGGAAATATCTGGTCAGAGAAAGAATGTTGAAAATGGTTTTGAGGAAGAAAGGAATATGTTTGAGGCTGAGATTAGAAAGCTGACTGTCAAGTTATCTGAACTGTCTGAGAGTGCATTGAAAGAAAAGAAAATGAAGTCTGAGTTTGAGACGAAGATTGACCTTCTCGTCAAAGAAAGAGACAACTTTGCTTCAAAGATTAAAGAGCTTGAAAAGATTGTTTCAAAGGTGGTGGTGACTGAGCACACGACTCCAGAGTCAAAAATCTACACACCTAGAGATGATCCGGCTGATTCTGAATTTTCATTCAAGACAGCGGCAAGCTCACATCATAAGACTGTGTTTTCAAAGAGGTCAGTTAAATCTTCTAATCAGATTCGTAGTACTAACCTTTTCTATGATAGAAATATAGATGGTTCAGGTACACATCGAAGAAGAAGGAGATACAAAGAAGAAGAACTGGTATGGAAGAAGAAACCAGTTGAAGATGAGAAGAAAGATGAGCTGAAAGGAAAGAAGTCATGTGTAAATACACATAAAGCCAATGTCAAGATCGAAAATTCTTAAACAATAATTTAATTAAACACTCAGAAGCTATGTTAAAGAAGTTTGCGGAATAACACTTTAACAGTAAATCAATGAAACAGTATATGGATCAAATCACAAGTTATATTGAACTAACTTAATGATTACAACCATAACCTCAATCTGTTGAACAAGCTCAACAGACGTTCAATATTTCTCTATTGAAAGGACTACTAAGAATCTTGAGGCTAGTTCTCTCTAGAACAAAAACGTATTCTATGCTTCTGTATCAATTATCAATGAATTTCTTTTTATGCTAAGACTTCTAGACTATATATATACAATACATATTACAAGATAATTACTAGATTAAAGTTGATCTTCAGCATCCAGTCCATAATTATCTTCAATCTCCTAGTCTTTCGCATCAAGCAATCAATCCATCTTTATCTTTATGAGCAGCATTAATCTTCATAGCAGTATTAACTTCCTCAGCAGTACTAACCATGCTTGTAGTAGTAATTCTTCAAGCAGTACTAACTACTAGCAGTATTAACTTTCAAGCAGTATTAATACCTCTAGCAGTAGTTATCCTACAAGCAGTAGTAATACCTTTGAATAGCAGTACTAAAGTCTTCAACAGTATTAATATTCAATATATACTTAGCAGTACTAACTGGACTTAGCACATTTTAGACCCAACAATCTCCCCCTAACTTAACTTTTCAAATCAAGAAGTTAAGTTCTTCAGAATGTGGTATTCATGATGCTTTCAAAATATCTGCTCAGATTCCTAGATTAGGATTCAAACCTAGGCTTTGATTGATTGTTCTTTTGATCACTATTCTTGCCATTTCTGAACCTTTAGCACATACCAGCTTAGCTTTCAACATCCCTTGCAACTTTGCTTTGCTGTGGTCATATACCTTATCCACCAAGTAATACCCATGATAGCTTTTATCAATGGTTAAGACATAGAATCCACATCTTTCAAACAACATCCAATGATCAATTCTTTTAAAACCATTTTCATGATGCAGGTATTTTATAAGATACTTCACTCTATCTGGATCAAACATCATGCATAAAAACTCCATGACTATCTTTATTAGATTCATCCCAGCTCCTTTCAACACTTCACCATATAGATTCAGACCAACCTTATACATCTCCTCCAAATCTGTTCTGGAACAACTTCTGATGATCTTTCCCCAGGTTGAATAAACTTCATACTAATCACCCATTCTCTTGATTCTGATGTATTCTGTTCTTTTGTCCAAGAGTGTATCCCAATGAATGATTTCAAGAGCATTCACTGAGATAGGATCATCTTTCACTGGTTCTTCATCTGTTACTGTCATGTACAAATTAAAATGCACATCAGATTGACTTGACTGTTCTTGACTATGCTCAGTTTCAACATGCTCTGTAGGAGGTGCAACAGTAGGTTCTGATGGTTCTGCATTCATTCTTTCACTTTCCTTTTCTTTCTCCACTTCTTCAGTCCTTGGCCTTTTTGCCTGTTTCTTGGTAGCAATAGACTTCTTTCTTTTTACAACTCCAATTTTCTGTGCTAGAGACTCTTCCTTCTTGACTTCAACCTTTTCTTTGGTAGGAGTACCTTCTTCACTGTCAGGGAAAGGTTGTTGAATATTCAGATCATGCCTTTCTTTCATCTTTCTTTCAAACTCAACCCTCTGACTGAAGTCTCCTTGATGCTTGGCCATCTCCTTCTTGTATAATTCCTCAATCCTGCTGAATGACATGTTTGTAAACATTACTTTAGGAACTCCAATGGATCCTTTCAGGAAGTTTATCATCTTTCTTCTTTCTTGATTGGCTAGGAAGGTTTTTGAGGGCTGTCTTTTCTGTAGAGCTTTCATAGTAACCCTCTTCACAGCAGTTTTCAAGCTTTTCTGATACTCTTCATTCAACCTTTTTGCCAAATCTAAGGCAAGCTTTCTGTCCTTGGCATTTTGGATCTCATTCTCTTTTTCAATCTCTTCTTCGAGCTTCTTTTCCAACTCTGCATCCATATCTATTTGCTTTTGCTTTTTCACTGGTTTCTCAAATTCAACCACCTTCTCTTTTCCTTTCTTCTTTACATCTGACATGCTTATGTCTTTCTTTGTCTTATCTGTTTCTCCTATTTTGATCACCACTCCCTTAGCCTTTTGAGTGGCTTTAGGAGTGTCATGCTTTGCCTTAACCAGAGTTTCAGCTATCTCTATCTCTTCTCTGGACATTTCAGTTTCTGCTTCTTGTTCTTTTGTTTCTACTGCTGGTTCAGTTACTACTTCTTGTTCATTTGTTACTGCTGCTTCCACTGTTACTGCTGCTTTAACAGTTTCTGCTGCTTGAACTATTTCCTTCTCACCCTTCTGTTCAGTTTCACCATTAAACTCCCCCTCAAACTTAGATTCCATAGCCTCTGACCTCTCCCCCTTTTTGGAAGCATCATGTGAAGTTCCCCTTTTCTTCAAGACAAACTGGGTTGTTTTCTTCTTGTGCACTAATTTCAGCACTAGCTTCTTGAGGTTGGCTATCTGCTCTTGTTGAGAGATTATCACCTGTTTCATATCCTTTATCTCCTTACCCTGGCTGATGACATCCAGATTGACATTTCCAATTGTTTCCATCAATTCATCATAGTCATATCTGTCCTCACCTCCTTTAGGTGTTTTTACCACCCTTGAAGGATCCTTGGATCTTTTAGTAGAGGTCTTCTGCCTAGCAGAAGCACCTGCTACCCCTGTGGTTTCTTGGCACCTGGGACCCTTAGATGATTGCTCATCTAAAGTTGCCGTGGGGAAGGTCTTAGAGATGTTCACACTGTCCTGACCTACACCTTGTGTAGAATCAGTAGTGTGAGCCTTACTACCCACATGCTCTTCCTTCTCCTTAGAGAGCACCTTCTTGGGGTTGGGAGACACCCCTGTGGTTTCCCTTTGGATATTCTCTAATGGAGAATGCTCCATCAGAAGGCTTGCAGGCTTATGGGGTGAAGATGCAGGAAGGGAAGGAACCTTCTGTACCTTTTTCCTTATATATGTTTTGGTGATGGGGGAAATTGGCTTAACAATAGGTATCTGAGGAGGATCAGTAGAAATGAATGGTGTGGGTAGGTCATCAGTGGGTTGGTCAGATGTGGGCTTTGACCCTGATGCCTCACCATGGGAATGAGACACACCCATCATTGTAGAGAACAATGGAGTGTCTTGTCCAGAGAAGTCCTTACTAGGCCTTTTCATGTTAGAGAACACCTTCCCTTTGGGAGGTTTAGGTACATACACCTCTTGAAAGGAGGGTAAATCCGTCAATTCATTGTTAAGTACTTCTTGTACAAACCTTGGATACATGTAAAATCTTTTTGATTTGGTTTTGGTATCCAGGTTTGACAGCAGATCATTCAAAATCATTTGTGAAAAATTAAACTTTCTGGAGGTTGCTAAGCAGACCAGAGCATAAGCTATGGTACTGCTGAACTCACTCCATCCAGTTGTTTTGCGAGAAATACAATGTTGCAGAGTATGAACAAAAAATCTCCACTGAGGTGAGAATTTGCTCTTGAAGAACTTATAGACCTCAGTGGGACCTTCATAGCCTATTCTGCTAATTTCTTGGAAGAGATCTTCCTTGGAAAGAGAAATTATACCTGATGCATCATCTAGACGTAGATGAGTGCGAATACAAGCTTCTGTGATAGTGACAAATTGATCACATACCCTGGTTTGGATGACCTGATTGCCATTGACAGTCTGAATGGAGGCATTGGTCCAGAACTGTCGCATGTGCTCCATATAGATTGTGGGATTGACAGTTAACGCATAGGTAATGTGGGATGCTTTCAGGAAATCCAAAATTTCTTCAAAACCCTCAACTTGTTTGGGTTTCTGCAGCATTGTAAGTTCATTGTGATCGTCCACAAATTCCAGACCTGCCATCGTTCTTGGGTTCGATTCAACTCTAGGGTTTATGCACTGGGAAGCAAGACTTCGAGAGAGAGAGAGAGAGAGAGAAAGAACACTCGTAGGAAATTCAAAGAGCCGTTTGGATTTTGGCAGACAGAGAGGGTATTTATAGGTGGAAGGTTTCAGTTAGAAGCAGTACTAAGTACCCTAGCAGCATTAACAAGGCTGCAGTACTAACCCATATAAGCAGTAGTAACACATACCAACAGTATTAACACAGACTAGCAGTAGTAACACATACCAACAACATTAACACAGACTAGCAGTAGTAACACTGTGGCAGTAGAAATAAGGTAAGCAGTAGTAACTTTGCACTGGCAGTATAAACCACCAAGCAGTATTAACCATACTTAACCATATTTGAACTGTCAGTAGGATTAATAGTGAGAGCAATATTAACTTAACCAGAAGTACTAAGTTTCCAATCAGCAAGATAATCTGAAACACTTAAACACACATAGTTAGTAGCACCATGCACAATACATTATGAGAAAGTAAGCATGAAGGAAGCTATACAGAAATGGTACATAAAGAAAATCAAAAGAGGCTTATTCAGTGTTTATCATGCCTACACTTGTGACCAAGAATGTGAATCTGCCCACATCAAAAGCTTTGGTGAATAGATCAACAAATTGGTGACTTGTGTGTACCTTCAAAACCTGAATTAACTTCTTTTCATTACAATCTCTAATGAAATGGTACCTGATTTCTATATGCTTGGTTTTAGAGTGCTTGACTGGATTATTAACAATGTTGATAGCACTGTTGTTATAAATGAAGATTGGAGTGTGAAGAAAAGTAACACCATAGTCCAACATCTGATTCTGAATCCATAGCACTTGTGAGCAGCAGCTTGCAGCAGCTATATACTCTACTTCTATTGTAGAGGTGGACATTGTGGTTTGCTTTTTACACTGCCATGAAACTAGTCTTGCACCCAAAAACTGACATCCCCCTGATGTAGACTTTCTATCCAAGTTTGCACCTCCCAAATCACTATCAGAATATGCAAGTAGATCAAATGGTGAGTCATGAGGATACCGAAGACCCAACCTAAGTTGTCCTTTGAGATATCTGAAGATCCTCTTGACTGCTTGAAAATGAGATTGCTTAGGTCTTACTTGAAATCTAGCACACACACAGACAACAAACATAATATCTGGCCTTGAAGCTGTGAGATACATGAGGGAGCCTATCATAGATCTATAATGATGAACATCCACATCCTCCCCCTCCAGATCTGTAGTGATCTGTTTGTGTGTTTCCATGGGTGTGCTTGCAGGCTTTGAATCTAAAAATCCAAACTTTGTAAGGATATCCTGCACATACTTGGATTGACTTCTGAAGATACCATCTTTCTTCTGTTTAACCTATAGCCTAAGGAAGAATGTAAGTTCACCCATAGAGCTCATCTTGAATCTTTTGTGCATCATCTCCTCAAATTCCTTGCACATATAATATTTTGTGGATCCAAAGATGATGTCATCCACATAGATTTGAACAAGCAGGATGTCCTTGTTCTTCCTTTTAATGAACAGAGTCTTGTCAATGATTCCTCTTTCAAAACCATTTTCCAAGAGATAGGTAGACAGAGTATCATACCATGCTTTTGGTGCTTGATGTAGCCCATAGAGTGCCTTATTTAGTTTGTATACTTTGTCAGGAGAATTAGGATTCTCAAATCCTGGAGGCTGACAAACATACACTTCTTCATCAATTTTCCCATATAGAAATGCACTCTTGACATCCATCTGAAATACTCTGAACTGCATGAAAGAAGCATAGGCTAGAAACATCCTAATTGCCTCAATTCTGGCTACTGGTGCAAACACTTCTTCATAATCTATCCCCTCTTCTTGTGTATACCCTTGTGCCACAAGCCTGGCCTTATTCTTTATCATAATACCTATCTCAACTTTCTTATTCCTGAAAACCCATTTAGTGCCAATTGCTCTCTGTCCTTGTGGTAGGTCAACTACATCCCACACATTTTCAGCTCAAACTGCAGCAGCTCCTCTTGCATTGCTTCTATCCAGCTTGGTTCTTGCATTGCATCATAGGCCTTCTTGGGTTCAATCTGAGATAGAAAACAAGATAACAACCCTGACTGCAAGTCTTTCAGTCCTCCTATCTTACTTTGATGCCTTGTGATCCT
The DNA here is from genome assembly GCA_954870635.1 of Arctium minus. Classification (NCBI taxonomy): domain Eukaryota; kingdom Viridiplantae; phylum Streptophyta; class Magnoliopsida; order Asterales; family Asteraceae; genus Arctium; species Arctium minus. The sequence goes on along the minus strand of OX941081.1, from coordinate 81,857,173 downwards.
AGGAGAATTGATGTCACCAATCACCAACTGAGGAGGATGATTTTTCTGAGTTCTTGTTTGATGTGCAGCCTCCTCATTGATATTTGCATCCAGATTAGAGTCATTCATTTCAGGAGTGCTTCCACCAAATACTGAAGAATTTTCTTCATCAGTATCATCTTCTGACAGTATGGGCATCTCAGGACCTGTGTTTCCTGAAGGATGAGCATCCTCTTTCTCACCTTTATCCTCTTCATTTTGTTCTGGTTCAGACTCCTCTTTTTCTGAATCATCCTTCAGTTCTTGTTGACAAAATTCAGCAGGATCAACTGTAGGTATAGGAAATAGCACAAACTCTGGCTTCTGTGCTTGTTTCTCTTCTGAATTTATTCCTGCAATTTGTACATCACTAAAACCCAAAGAGTTAGTTAGTGAATCAATGTCAAACAGCCAATCAGGACCTGCACCAGTTGGATTTGGTGTGTTCTCATTGCATTTGACATTGTCACTTTCTTGTATAATCCTTGAAGAACTATTGAATACTCTATATGCCTTACTTTGAGAGGAGTATCCAACAAGGAATCCATCCTCAGTTTTGCTTTCAAAGTTGCCTAAATGAGATTTCGTATTGAGGATTGTACAAGGACACCCAAAAGGTTTGAAAAAACCAATAAAAGGTTTCTTCTTTTTGAAAAGTTCATAAGGTGTTTTTCCTTGGGGTTTGACTACTAGAACTCTGTTTTGGACATAACAAACAGTATTAACTGCTTCTGCCCAAAAAGTAATTGGTAATTTTGAATCTGCCAACAGAGATCTAGCAGCCTTAATCAATGTCCTATTTCTCCTCTCAGCAACACCATTCTGTTGAGGAGTTCTAGGAGCATTGAATTGTCTCTCAATACCTTTAGTCTCACAAAAGCTATTTAAGTCATTGTTTTTAAATTCAGTTCCATTATCAGATCTGATGACTTTAACTCTTAGATCTGTTTGGTTTTCAATCCTAAGAACAAAGGATTTGATCAGTCTGCTTGTCTCATCCTTAGTCCTCAGAAAATATACCCAAGTGAATCTAGAGAAGTCATCAACAATGACTAAGCAGTAGGATTTCTTACCAATACTCATCACATTTGTAGGACCAAAGAGATCCATATGCAATAACTGAAGAGGTGAAGAGATTGAGTTTATTTCTTTGGACTTATGAGAAGTTTTGTGCTGCTTGCCTTTAAGACATGCAACACAATGATCATCACATGAAAACACTTTTTGAGGCAAAGCTCTTACAAGGTTGTTTTTCACAAGATTGTTCATAGTTTTAAAATTCATGTGACACATCCTTCTGTGCCAAAGAGATGATTCATCTAAAGGAGCTTTTGAAAACAGACAGTTTAGTGATGAATCAGATGAAACACTTTCTAAGTCCAAGCAATAAACATTGTCCTTTCTAGGAGTTCTAAGTAGTATCATCTTTTCATCAACTACCTTGAATCCTGGAGCAAGGATAATACATTCAGTATCATTAAATAATATACTATGTTTCTTGTCACAGACCTGTGATACACTTAACAGGTTGTATCTCAATTGCTCAACATAGTAAACATCTTCAAAGGTCATCTTACCTTTTGATACCATACCTTTACCACTTATCTTACCTTCTGCTGGATTGTCACCAAAAGCAACACGTCCTCCATCAAACCTTTTGAAAATTTGAAGGTAGGACATGTTACCTGTCATGTGCCTAGAGCAACCACTGTCTACATGCCAAATGCTCTTCCCTTTGAGCTATTGGTTACCCTGCACATAAGATAAAACAGTTAGTTTCTTGAGGGAACCCAAGCCAAGGTGGTCTTGGGTTGCCCTTTCTCATCAACATACTCATATTCATTAGGCTTAGTCTTGATGAGATGATCAGAGTCAGGAATCTCATGGCTGGAATACTTTGTCTTAATTATAGCCTTGGCAGTATTAACACTTGTAGCAGTACTATCCTTGTTAGCAGTATTAACTTGGTTAGCAGCACTAACTTTGTTAGCAGTACTAACCTCATTAGTAGTACTAACTTTATTAACAGTACTAACTTCGTCAACAGTAGTATTGCTATTAGCATCACTATTTCTGTTAGCAGTACTATTTGAGGTAGTAGTACTAACAGGTTTAGTTTCTTTTGGAACCCAAATAAAGACAAAGTTGTTTGCTTTTCTATTCTTTGAATTTCTCCTTAATTTGCTTGGAGTATTTTCTTTTGTTTTAGCAAACTTATTCTGAATATGAGATTTTGCAGTACCAGTTTTCATTGGTGCTGTTCTCACATTCTTATCCATGTGGTTCCTTGATCTTCTTGATTGCTTCCTATAACCAACAGAATTTTGATGTTGTCTTTGAAAAGTAAATCTTTGGTTAATAGGATTGAAATAACAGTGTTTGGCTAAATGATTCAACTTGCCACAAATAAAACAAGGCTTTGGTCTATTGACTTTGCTTAGATCAATTCCCTGTTTTTGAGCCCACTGGTTATTCTGTTTCTCTGATTTCCCCTTATTTTATCATGTTGATGGGGCTTGATCTGTTGACAAGTACAGGGTTATACAATAGTAGTTTGCATATAGTGATCTCCCTGTACCTTTTCCTTCCCTTTCCTGGAGGTCTCAGCTTTCTCACTCTTGACAGTCTCTTCTCCAGTCTTAAACTTCTCTACTTTCTCACTCTTGACAAATGTCTTACCTCCCCTCTCATTTGTAAGAATGTGGTTTTCTAGGGGAACTTCTTTCTAGTCTTCCTTGTTCTCTTTTTCAGTTTCTGCCTCAACCACTACAGTGTCTAAAGGATCTACTTTTGTGGCTCCTTCAGGTAAGTCATTCTTATCATGCCTTTCTAAGAGGTCTGAAGTGGGTGGAATATAGTTGTTGTTGTAAGGTGGAGGGGTGTTATTATATCCTATACCTCTCTTCAGTTTGTCATGAACTTGAGATTTGAGTAAAGTGTCCATTGCTTTAGAGGCATTGGAAAATTTCTCATTGTCTAGTTTGGCCTTCTCAAATTCACTTATGACTTTCTCACATTCTTCTCTAGCCTTCTCTACCTTAATCTCTAACTCCTTCTTCTCCAACTTCCAATAGTTTTGATCATATGAATGTTGAAGGTCATTGGCCTGATATGCCTTAATCTGTGCTTCAAAATTCACAATGATCAAATTAGACTCTCTCCTATGTTTCTCCAGTCTTTTAAGATCATCATACATACTCTGATTGTGATCCTTGTACTTCTTAACAGTTTCAAGACAGGCTTTAGAGCAAAGTTTAGATTTGACCTCTGTGGGAATTGCAATGCTTGAAGACTCTGAAACTTCAGCCATCAGTGCTTGATTCTGGATTGCCTCATCAGCTTGATCACTCCAATCAAATCCCATTCCATCTTGTGAGACAAGTGCTTGAGATGGGTTCCAGTTGTTGGTAGACTTTGATTGTTGATTTTTACCCCCATCCTGTTGAGATATTCCCCCTCTGCATTCTCTTGCAAAGTGCCCCATTTTGTGACACTTGTAGCATTCCACCTTGGATTTGTCAAATCCAACACCATCTTCTCTTCTCATGGCAAAGTTGTTTCTTCCAGTTCTTTTAATGAATCTTTTGACTCTCATTGTGAGCATTGCCATTTGCCACTTGATATCCATCTCTTCAAGGTCATCAACATTGATCTGTTCCAGATCATCATTAATAAGAGAAGATTTAGCATGACTAGCAAGGAAGGTTTCCAAAACAGAATCATTGGATCCATCCTGTTTTGAGCCATAAGCAGTATTAACTGATTATATATTTACAGAAGAATCAACAGTAGATGATAAAAGAGCAGCATTGTAAGAGTATCCAGATGGCTTCTTCTTAGTTTCAACTTCTGCTTCAAACACCTTGAGATCATTGTAGAGATCATCAAGTTCCTTGTACTCCAGATTATCATTCTGCCTGAATGATACTGTATACATCACCCATTCTTCACCAAGAGATCTTAGAAACTTTCTGTTTACATCATCCTGGTCCATCTTGACACCAACAGTGACCAATTCTCCAATCAACTTGTTGAACCTATCAAAGGTTTGAGTCATAGACTCATTCTTTGTAGACATAAAGTTCTCATATTGTTGCTTGAGAATAGCTTTTTGATTTCTCTTAGTGCTTTTGGTACCTGAAAACCTCTTCACCAAAGCATTCCACAGGATTCTGGCATCAGTACAGTTGCAAAACTGATGTTGGTATTCATAGGAATTGCCAAGAGCAGAATGCTCAAGGCTTTCATCTCAGTCTGCCTCATCTTTCTTTCTCCATCAGTCTTTGGTGGAGGTCTCTTGCCATCTGCTCCAATCTCTCCTTCATTGGAGGGACCATTCTCAATGATATCCCACATTGAGTAATCTGTAAGAGGGATATATTGCCTGATCCTGATTTTCCACATGTTAAACTCATTGGGTTTGAGCATGGGAACCTTTGAAACAAGAACACTGTCATGTGATCCATCCATGATGATTATAGCTTTTCTGAGTTCCTATGCTCTGATACCACTTGTCAAGATCGAAAATTCTTAAACAAGAATTTAATTAAACACTCAGAAGCTATGTTAAAGAAGTTTGCGGAATAACCCTTTAAAAGTAAATCAATGAAACAGTATATGGATCAAATCACAAGTTATATTGAACTAACTTAATGATTACAACCACAACCTCAATCTGTTGAACAAGCTCAACAGATGTTCAATACTTCTCTATTGAAAGGACTACTAAGAATCTTGAGGCTAATTCTCTCTAGAACAAAAACGTATTCTATGCTTCTGTATCAATTATCAATGAATTTCTTTTTATGCTAAGACTTCTAGACTATATATATACAATACAGATTACAAGATAATTACTAGATTAAAGTTGATCTTCAGCATCCAGTCCATAATTATCTTCAATCTCCTAGTCTTTCGCATCAAGCAATCAATCCATCTTTATCTTTATGAGCAACATTAATCTTCATAGCAATATTAACTTCCGCAGCAGTACTAACCATGCTTGTAGTAGTAATTCTTCAAGCAGTACTAACTACTAGGAGTATTAACTTTCAAGCAGTATTAATACCTCTAGCAGTAGTAATCCTACAAGCAGTAGTAATACCTTTGAATAGCAGTACTAAAGTCTTCAGCAATATTAATCTTCAATACTTAGCAGTACTAACTGGACTTAGCACATTTTAGACCCAACAAACAAGAAGAACAATGTGCGAAAAGGTAAACCTGATCATGTCTACTCGAAAGATCAATTAATCAGGTTATCAGGTAAGAAATACTATTGTTCTTATTGTCGTACACATGATCCTGTTCACAAAACAAGTGATCATTTCTGGTATGGTTCTTATTCCGTTACTCCCGTTAGAACGACAACTAACAAACATGGACCCAAATACCAGTGGGTACCAAAACCAAAGACTGATTCTGTGTTGCAGGCACCTACAGTCAAGGGGGAGTAAGAGAACTAAAGCTTCTAAATAAATCATCTTAGAACCCGTACTTCAACGAAGTTTGACTTCTAAACACAACAGTTTAGGAATCGTACTTCAGTGATCAAAAGACCTTACTCCTGTGCTGATAAGAGATTGTACTCCAATACTCGAATGAGGAAATCAACCATCAAGGGTGAGTATATACTTTTCTGAAATATTTTGCATCCGATAGATATGATGAACTACATTTCAAAATAGAATTGTAGATCTCTATCATGTGCTTTTTCACTGACATATTTTAGATGCATAATTTCAGGGGGAGTAAAGGATATGATTTCTGATTACTTCAGATTAGAACTCGTCTTTTCAATGTTTTACTGCTTTATGTCTTTTATTTTGAATAAATTTTGTGAATAAAGTTGCTTTGACATGACTTTGATACTTGTGCAGAATGAGAGAAGCTATCAAGATCATATCTTTATGACTTCAGCTGACTTCATGAGATTTAAGACTGCACATAGAAAGGTTAATTTCTTATCTTAATCTCATATGTGGTTGAAAGAAGGGACAACTTTCAATCATAGAAAACATATTCTTAAATGTTCAAACCACTTCCCGATTCTTAAATAGATTTTACAATTTGGAGGTGTGATTTTAAATGTTTTCATCTTATTGTGCTTAATTGATAAACAAACCGTGTGTTTCCAAAGATAAATACTTGCGTATTGTCCTTTCTATATACTTTCAAGTATACACACACACCGTTTTGACTTTTTGTTTCAAATGTTCTTACCATGTCTCAAATTTGAAACATATTTTTCGATGGTAAGACACCTCGCTTGCACTTCAATGAATTTTGAGCGTCAATTCATTTCGAAGCGTTCATTAAAAGAATGTCTGTATTTTGACTCATATAGATAATATCCATTATTCTTGACCATAAGCATTAACTGATATATCATTTCTTATCTGATCATTTTTCATACAATGTCAGATTTTCAAACAAGTCTCTTGCATTCTTATCTATTCATTCAATTTACTTGTTTGAAAATACTTCAATGTTTAAAAATGCTCATATCTTCATGATTATATTCTGAGCATACACATATCTGACTTGTATTTGAGCTTTAACTGATATAGTTAAACCATATTGAGGAACATATGCTTCATAGGAATATGGGTTGTTTGTGCTATGACTTAAATGAACTTCTATGGATTCACGTTTACCAGTGTTTCCTACCCAAGAAGTTACTCCATAGTGATTGAGTGTGAGGAGTCAAAAAGAAATGAGTGTGGGTTGTGCGTTGAGGTAAAATGGAAATGAGAGTTTGGTTAGATGTGAGCTTTATGATTGAAAGAAAGAGGGTGTGAGATCAGAGTAAAAGAATATCAAATTCTGCACCAACTACTTTCTCAGCCGGGCAGCCACATTACTAATGTTTCACAATTCTTGGTGACATTATTGAAATAGGCAACTAGCCCATGCCAACTCTTGATATAACCCCACCAGCCACTCATTTTTTTCTTAAAAAGAAAATGTTTCATATTTTTTTGGGGACGCAACATATAATCTATCTGGTTTTCATTTGGAAAATCTGGATATTGAAAAAGAAGGAAGTCTGCCCCACATTCGCACTTCAATCATGCACATTGAGTCTGTGTTTATCTACTGTTGTCTCAGTGGTTTACACAATGTTGAACCTTATTAAAAGCAATCATCAAATGCTTAATTTTTTTTTCTATCACTTGCACGAACACACAAGGAATTTGTTTTCTTGTCATAACATTCATAGAAATTTCCTTTGTGGTGTTTCGATGATTGGATGAAAGCCCTGGGGGAGTGAACATAAAAAAGCTTTTTTCCTATGTGTATCCGTTACACACAGTAACTTCGTGTTACTGACAGCCGCATTAACTGATTCATTTGTTGATTCAGGTGTTACATGAATATTTTGTCTGGATTTGAAAAGATCTAGATGAATACATTTTTCGAATTGACAACGAATCAGAGGCTCTTGGACAGATCAGATTGGTCAAAGACATTTCTTGGAAAAGTTTTGATGTTATAGATGCTCTATTCATCAAAAAGGAGGAGATGATTTAAAGAAATGTCAGTTTCAGAAATTTCAAAGTCAAAGATTTGAAGAAGATAAAGTTCAATGATTGAGAGTTTGGAAGTTTGTACAAAGAAATTCTGAAGATATGCTGATTTTACATAAATTTTCTTTGAAGATTATTTGTTGAAGCAATTCGAGCTAAATCTGAAGATAATTTCTTTCTGAAGTCTGAAAGAGTTGTGTGGTAATTTTGAAGAGATTATTGAAGATCGTTTCTACCATAGTTTGGGGAAGATTGTTAATTTTGTTCAAAGACAAACTTGGGAAGAAAATTTGTTGCAAAGGAGGAGATTGTACTTTTTGGAGCTTAAAGAGAAGACTGAATTGCAAAATCTTTTGAAGATGATCTTGAATCCAAAGGGGGAGATTGTTAGAGCAGAAATATGTTGGATACAAGATCATGAAGACTAAAGGTCAAAGTACAAGAAGTCAAAGATGGAAAGTCAACTCTCATGGAAAGTCAAAGTCTTGTATTAATAAAGTCAAAGTCTTTGTATTTGTTTTGTTTCCTTGTAATTAGATGATAGGTATAAATAGAGTTGTTTTTGTTTAATAGATAGATGGTTAGAAAGTTTAAGATTGCATTCTGAGAGAGTTGTAGAGAGAGAAAGAGTTGTCTAGAGAGAGAAAGTGAAAACTGAGATTGTAAACAGATTGATTTGTGATTTGAATCAAAACAGGTAGTTGTGATAATCTTGTTTTTTACTGATTTGTTTGATTTAGAAACTTGATTACAGGGACACTCAGACATACACAATAATATGCTGGGAAAAGGTCATATGACTGCAAATAGAATGTTTCCTTTAAGATTTCTTGAGGACACATCATTTACGTTTAAGATGTCGGATCATCATATTGCACAACTATGGCATAAGTGTTTCGGTCATGTGAATTTTAGGTACTTAACTCACATGAGAAAGATTAATATGGTACGAGGTTTACCAAATCTGTCCAGCACGGTTGAACCTTGCGAAAGTTGTGCCTTTGGGAAACATGCAAGGGAGTCGTTTCCTCAAGACAAAACTACGAGAGCAACAAGTCCTCTCGAACTCATTCATACGGACATATGTGGTCCTATGAGAACGATTTCCATTGGAAGCAACAGGTATGTTCTTACATTTATTGACGATTTTAGTAGGAAAATCTGGGTTTATTTTTTAAAAGAAAAATCAGAAACTTTTGATCGTTTCAAGACTTTCAAAGCTTTTGTTGAGAAGCAAAGGGACAAGAAAATAAAATTACTCAGATCAGACCAAGGAGGTGAGTACAAGAGCCATCAATTTCAAGATTTCTTACAAAAGGAAGGAATTTTACATCAATTTACTACTCGATACACACCCCAACAAAATGGGGTGGCAGAGAGAAAAAATAGAACATTAATGGAGATGGCTAGAAGCATGCTAAAAGCGATGAGATTACCCAACGAATTTTGGGCGGAAGCAATGGCTTGTGCTGCGTATATTTCATATCGATCTCCCACCAAAAGCCTATCTGATATTACTCCTCAAGAGGCTTGGAGTGGACACAAACCAAGTGTCAATCACCTAAAGGTTTTCGGTTGTTTAGCGTTTGCTCACATCCCAGATCAGATTAGGATATAGTGAACGATCCAAGGCCTACAAGTTGTACAATCCCACCACTAAGAAGATTATAATGACCCGTGATGTTATATTCCACGAGAACAAAACATGGGAAGGTTTGGAATCAAATAGAAATGATGATACTCCTATTCTCGATGAAGAGAGCGAAGAAAATCAAAGGAGAGACGTTGATCCAGATTCACCAGTTGCTTAAATTAATACACCCATATCTAGTCCTAACAGTAGTGGTGAATCATCTTTGCCAAGTACTGTTGAGACTTCCTCAACTTCATCACGCAGTAATAAGAGAACTAGAAGTATATCAAGTCTTTTGGAGAATACTCAAAGGTTGGACTTCGATGGAGTTGTAGACTTTGCATTATTTTCGGATGCTGATCCCGTAACTTTTGAAGAGGCTTATCAAGAAGAACATTGGCGGTTAGCAACAGATGAGGAGATAAGCTCCATCTTAAAAAATGACACGTGGGACTTGGTCACTCTACCGAAGGATCATAAGCCAATAGATGTCAAGTGGGTTTTCAAGACAAAAATGAATGAGAAGGGAGAAATAGATAAATACAAAGCTCGTTTGGTGGTGAAAGGTTACAAACAGAAGTATGGTGTGGACTACAAAGAAGTTTTTGCTCTGGTAATTCGTCTTGAAACCATAAGACTTGTGTTGGCTCTTGCAGCTCATAAGGGTTGGGAAGTCCATCAAATGGACGTAAAATCAGCCTTTTTAAATGGATTGTTGAAAGAAGAAGTATACATCGTGCAACCCCCGGGATATGTTAAAACAGGAGAAGAAAACAAGGTATGTCGTTTGAAGAGAGGTTTGTATGGCTTAAAAAAATCCCACCGGGCTTGGTACAGTCGGATAGATGCTTACTTTCAAAAGGTTGGATTCAAAAAATGCACTTACGAGCATACTCTCTACGTAAAGGAACTTCAAGGTAATTCTTTAATAGTGTCCATCTACTTTGATGACTTAGTATTTAAGGGCAATTCTCGTGAAATGATAGAAGTATTTAAGGACTCGATGAAAAAGGAATTTGAGATGACCGATTTAGGATACCTACACTATTTCCTTGGTATAGAAGTAAAGCAAAAAAGGAATAATATTTCTATAAGTCAGCAAAGATATGCAAAAAATGTTCTTGTACGATTTAATATTTAATATGGTGGACTGTATCCCAGCCTCAACACCCATGGAATTTGGAATAAAGCTGTCAAAGGATACTCACGAAAGGGATGTTGATGCTAGCTTATTTCGTAGCCTACTTGGAAGTTTAATGTATTTGACCGCTACACGTCCCAACATAACATTTTCGGTTAGCAAGATTAGCTGCTTCATGGAAAATTCTAAAGTCAACCACTGACAGGCAGGCAAGAGAATTATGAGATATATCAAAGGTACGCTTGATCATGGTATCGTCTTTCAGAAATCGACTAATATTCAACTTGTAGGATTTAGTGATAGTGATTATGGAGGAAATATGGATGATAGTAGAAGCACTGCGGGATATGTTTTTGGTCTTTGTTCAGGTGTCATCTCGTGGAAATCCAAGAAGCAAAGTGTGGTTGCTTTATCTTCTGTTGAAGCAGAATATATCTCTCTCGCAAGTGTTGGATGTCAAGCTCTATGGTTAAGGGCTGTTTTGAAGGAACTAAGTCATCCTCAAGGGGAAGCAATAATGATATTATGCGATAACAAGTCTACTATAGCCCTATCCAAGAATTCGGTGTATCATATTAGGATTAAGTATCACTTCATAAGAGAGTTGATTGAAAACAATGAAGTTGATGTTGATCACTGCAGCACAAAGAATCAAATAGCAGATATTTTTACAAAAGCTCTTCAGGTTGGTACCTTCAATCACTTAAAGGCAAACTGAGGATGGGTTCTGTCTAGCTTAAGGGGAAGTGTTTGAAGTAAGCTAGCCATGGTTTCCTATAAGTTTGTTATCTCCTTAGAAAGACAGTTTATTAACCGTCATCTCCAACAGTCGCATCTGTTTAATGAATCGTCAATGGTTCACTATGTCCTGTACATATATATAAGTCATATGTATTCTGTTTTTAGTGGTTGTAATCTTGTACAAAATTCATTTAATAAACATATTAGTGTTTATGGTATCTTCACCTTTGTTCCAACACAATTGCTAATGTTATGTTTCCTGGTGGCTGCCAATCCTGTGATCATTGGAATGTTATTAGTGTTTATGGTATCTTCTGCTTGATCACTCCAGTCAAACCCCATTCCTTGTTAAGAAACAAGAGCTTGAGAAGAGTTTCTGTTCTGGTTGAAGCTTCCAGTCTGAGCTTGTTGGTGGTTGTTGTGAGACACTCCACATCTGCATTCCCTGGCAAAGTGTCCCTTCATGTGACACTTGTAGCACTCTACCTTTTACTTATCAAAGCCTGCTCCATCTTCTCTTCTTTGGGAGAAGTTGTTCCTCCCGGTTCTCTTCATAAACTTCTTCACCCTCATAGTAATCATGGCCATCTGCCATTTAATATCCATCTCTTGAAGATCATCAGGATGAAGCTGTTCCAAGTCATCATTGAATAAAGAAGAGTTACCATGGCTGGAAAGAAAGGCTTCAAAAACAGATTCATTTCCTTTTTCTTGATTTACTCCACTGGCAGCATTAACTGATTCAGGGTTAGCAGTAGAATCAGTTGATGCTGATAGGAGTGCAGCATTATGAACATATCCAATAGGCTTCTTCTTTTCTTCCACCTCAGATTCAAACACTCTCAGATCATTATACAGATCATCCAGTTCCTTTTCTTCCAACATGTCATTCTGTCTGAATGAGACAGTGTACATGGTCCATTCATCTCCAAGAGATCTGAGGAACTTCCGGTTGACATCATCTTGTCCCATTTGAACTCTAACAGTAGCCAACTCACCAATTAATTTATTGAATCTATCAAAAGTTTGAGTCATAGACTCATTCTTTGAAGATGTAAAATTCTCATATTGCTGTTTGAAAATATCCCTTTGATTCCTCTTAGTGCTCTTGGTGCCAGCAAATCTCTTCTTTAAAGCATTCCATAGAATCTGAGCATCAGTGTAGTGATGAAACTGATGTTGATACTCATTAGGGATAGCCAAAAGCAGGGTGCTTAAAGCTTTCAGCAGAGGGACCATTCTCAACAATGTCCCACATAGAAAAGTCTGTAAGGAGGATGTACTGCTTGATCCTAATTTTCCACCTGTCAAACTCATTAGGTTTGAGCATGGGAACCTTTGAAACAAGAGTATTGTTTGATTCAACTTTGTTTTCCATGATGAATGAAGGTTTCTGAGAATACTATGCTCTGATACCACTTGTCAGGATCTGATTCTTAACAAGAATAATTAAACTCAGAAACAATATTAAAGAAGTTGCGAAAAAACACTTTAATGTTCAAAAGATCAATGTAACAGTAAAGAATAAATCACAACTTGTAAACTTTATTGAATGATTAAAGTTACAAGCTTTCACACAAAACCTCAATCTTGATGAACAGGCTCACCAAGACGAATTCTACTTCTCTAGAACTAGGATTGTAAACCTTGAGCTTAATTCTCTCTCTAAAACAAAAACTCAGAATCTTCGTCTTTCAAAACTATTCTGAAAACGTCTATACATATACTGAAAATAAAAGATAATTACAAAACATAAAAGATCTTCAGTATATTCTTCCATAATTATCTTCAAACTTCCATGATTATCTTCAAACCTTGATCTGTGCGTATCTTGATTATCACATAAGCAGTATTAAATCACAGCAGCATTAATACTCTGAGTAGTATTAATCTTCAGCAGTACTAACCATCTTCAGCAGCATTAACCAATCAGCAGTACTAACTACTAGCAGTACTAACTCTCCAAGCAGTACTAACTATTCAAGTAGCAAGACTAACTCTTTAAGCAGTATTAATTCTACTAGCAGTAGTAATCTTGAAAGCCTGGCAATAGTAATCACTTAGACAAATCTTCAGTTCCCAACAACATTTATTCTTGAGGATCATAACTAGGGGTGTTCAAAAAAACCATTGGACGGCTCAAACCGGTCGAACCAAGTTAAACCAGACCGTTTTTGGTGGTTTGAGCAGTTTGGCGTCCGGTTTGGTTTGAAAAACTGCCAAACCGGGTGGTCCGGTCTGGTCTGCAGTCTAGGGGTTTATGTGAACGGTTTTGACCAAACCGACCGCCAAATACATATATATATATATATATATTTACATAATTATATATATATATATATATATATCATTTACTTAAGTTAGGCCCAAATTTATCTCAAGCCCGAACATAAAGTCTATGTTGACATTGAAATCCCTAAATAACTCACAATTCACAAACATCGACCGACTTGGTAAGTCACTAATTTCATTATTCCACGACCAACTTTCACACTCTTCGTTCTTCGTTTCGTTCATGCATGATGCGTGCTTCGTGCTTGAAGAGTTCAAACATCGATCGACTAGGTAATTTTTATTTTGTATCGACTATCGATTTCCCATTTTCCAGTGTTGGTAATTTCTATTTTGTAATTGATTTTTCTAGTGGTCGTGGCTTGATAATCTATTCGATTCTATCTTGATAATCTAATCACTATCGAGTTCCAGACTTGATTGCTCCATTGATTCCAGCTAGGTAACTGGTAAGTCACTACTCATTGTCAAATGTCAATTATTTATCCAGCTCTGTATCAAACTTGTCGAAGGCTAGAAGCCATACTTTAGCAATATCTTTTGTTTAATTTTTTACCATAAAAGAAGCAAACATATAACAGAGTAATGTCTTTAGCAATATCTTTTTCACAAGTTTAAGCTTTAAAGCATGTAAATGGACCAAACCGTCGAAACTGCTGTCCCGTTTGACCCTAAACACTTGATGTCAAACTGCTCAGGTTGAAAATTTAATAAACCGCCACATGTGGTTTGGTTTATGGTTTGAAGGGTTAAACTGTCCAAACCGGATGACAAACACCCCTAATCATAACTTGGCTTTACCATCATAAAATATATTTCATGAACACTCAACTAATTAGCATATGTTAAATCAACATAGTTAAGTTGCCAATGAAATGCTCCCTTCCTAGTAGGGGTGTTATTCGGTCGGTTAAATCGGTTTTCGGTTTATTCGGTTCGGGTTAATCGGTTTTCGAGTTTTTTAAAAGCTAACTAATAACCAAACCAAATTAGGTTCGGTTTAATCAGTTCCGGGTTATTCGGTTCGGTAACCGGTTAAACCGAATAAGGATTTATATTTTTCGTTGGACATTTGCTCAAATAATATTTTCAAATCAAGTGTTTGTTGCTTATAATATATAAGTGTATCATACATTTATACTCAAGAATTGACTTATATTAAGTAAAATACATATCTATCAAAACTTATTTCTACCATATGACATTATTTTTCTTCATGCGACGATTAATTCAAACATAAAATGTAATCTAATAAAAAAACATTACATACTCTCAATAAAAACATTATCTATCAATAAAATATGTAAAATAATAATAGTATAACATGCCTTAGGTTTATTTTTTTTAAACATGCAATATATAAGATATTAGGAGAATGCGTTATTCGGGTTATTCAGTTTAACCGAATTAGGAAAAAATTACCGAAAACCGAACCGAATAAGGATTCTTATTCGGTTAACTGGAACGTTTAACCCAAAAACCGAATAACCCAAAACCGTTTAACCCAAATTTCATTCGATTCGGGTGGGTTATTCGGTTTCGGTTATTTTTGACACCCCTACTTCATAGACTTCTAGTAAAAACCCCACCATGATGAACTTCATTGATATCAACCATGGACAGTGTTCTGCCAAATCAAAGAAAAGAGTTTTTTTAGTAAAAAACATGGCATAGAAAGAAAACATGTTCAAGAAAACAAATTTTTTGAGGAAAAAAAACGAAGCATACCATATACTTCGTATGGGTCCATAGGTAAGCTTTTTGGCGGAATCATCCACATATGAGCTATTAGAAGTGTTGTCTAGCAGAGCAGAACTGAGAAGAAAGAAGATGAAGAGGGACTTCGTGTGTAAACAGTGGTGATGATGTAGGATGACGAAGGTTTTTGATCGGGTTGGCCAACGGGCCAGAGGGAAAAAGGGAAAGAGAAAAAGATAGGTGTCACACCCCGCTAAAGCGGAAACACGAGATGTACAACTAAGGGTTTCATAGCATAAGGTAAATAAAAAACACCCACCATAGAAATTACATAAAATTTAAAAAGTTATACAAATTGTCTTGAATGTTTTACAAGGGGAGACAACAACAAGGAAAGATGAATGCCATGATATCGCCACACATAATCATCATCCTAACGCAAGCTTATGTTCATGCCCCTGAAAAGCATGTCAAAAACGAGGTCAACTACTATAGTAGTTGGTGAGATCACAATATCTATTTGAAAGCAATGACATCTAGCCTTTAAGCTTTATTAAAATGTCCACAAAGTGGAACAATAAAGTATCGGTTGTAGAATTTATTTTGCTCAATGTTGATGTAAATGCAATTACGTGTTTTGCAATGAGTCATTACCCAAACCTAATGACCTGGAACATCCCCATCTTGCATGTCTATCGCAAACATGCGATTAAGTGTGAACAATAATCATGCACTCCAGCTTAACCAGCAATACAGAGTGGGTGGTCAACTAAATAGTACTATACACAATTTCCAACGGCTCGAGCATCGAGTTAAACAGGTAATGTAAAGAAATAACATGGTGACGTCCAATTTGCGATATAAGAACTCATGCACACAAGCATACATACCATAGAGCATAAGTAATCAGTAGAAAATTTCAGCATTTTCAAGAAACAGATCAACCGATAATAGAAACAATTGCAGTAGTAAACATGCTTTTCACTCCAAAACGTATAAAAATAATAATGTATCCAAAAATGTCCACGGGAATGCAACCAAGGATAGATCCTACCTTGCTCCTACGATTCGTAAGGACACTAGTAAGATTCTATGCTTAAACCTTAGGCCTTGATAACACTTAGTTATCCAAATCATCATAAAATGCCTTCGATGTGATTATAAACTTGTAAATTACACGGGATTAGTTGTAGTTAGTAACCAAAGTATATTTATATACATTATACAAGTTAGATTGACGATACAGCAATTTCGTCACAACAAGTGACGAAAAGGGTCTAAAATTAAAAGTCAATATATAGTATATATATACCGCAATTTCATCATATGAAATGATGAAAAGGGTTTAAAATTAATGCAAAGTTAAAATATATAATTTGCATACATATACAGTATATAAGTTATATTAATTTGAATATATAATATTTACCGCAATTTAATCTCATGAAATGATGAAAAGAGTTCAAAGATTAGTTTCTAACAATAGTAAGAAAGTTGTCCTTTGCTGTCCAGAATTTGTTGTCAATATGTGTCCAAATTTCGATGTCCTCCAAAGTTTATTTGTTCATGAAAATTTTACCCAACATAAAACATTGAGTTAGGAAACTTTTGACAGAAAGTTTGGCTGTTTGCGCACTTGTTTTGTAATCACTGTTTGGTGGTCGAAAACTTAATATTTTTCGGTGATTCCAGTTGGGTTCGAATCCTAACCCATAAAATTAAATTCCAGAAGAATTTTAACCCTATTTGGATTATGTTTGAGTGAGATATGGCTTTGCAAAGTCAGTGGAAAATTCTGACAGCTTGCTGTTAGAAATAATAAATACATTTATTTCATTGGTTCTTTATATGATTTTATTGTTTTTGCTAGGACACGTTTTTTTTCAACATAAAATCATTATTTTCAGATGAAATCTTTTCTTTAAAATTACACAAGCTACATGCATGAAAGCTAAACAAGTTATCTTGTCAAAACTTTTTCAAAAATTGATCTTTTGATCTTTTGTGAGATTTGTTTAAACCCAAGCTTTTGCTTGATTTTTGCTACATAAAATGAAGTGTTTAACCCACATGCATGAAGTTTAAAGTAGGTACTTTTATATGTATAAAAATGGTTTCATGCATCTTTGTAAAATCCATGTAAGAAAATGTTTGTATAACACATTGCAAGTATGCTAGAAGTTTTTAAAAGTTCTTTCTTTGATCTTAACTTTGGTTTGATCATGGATGTTATTACCTTTTTAAGCATGTATCATGTTGTTGGGAATACATCTACAAACATTAAGATTCAAAGTGATGAAAATAATGTTATAAAGAAGAAAGAAGAATAACATCTTAATAATGAAATAACAAGAAGAAAAGATGTAGTATTTAGTTTGGTTAGAAGGTTTACCTCAAGATTGATTGTCAAGACTTGAGTCTTTATTTTTGTTGATGGAGGATTTAGGATGATCCTTGAGAAGAAATTGAAGTGAAGTAGAGAGAAAGTGGAGAGAAAGAGTGTAGAGAGAAGTTAGAGAGAGAGAGAGTGTGTGTTTGTGGTTTGAGAAATGGATGGAAATGAGAGGAGTGGTGTTTGTTTTATACATGGAAAAAGAGTGAGGAGAGGGGGGGGGATCATGGGGTGATAGAGAGAGTGAGGTTGAGTGTTGTATTGGGTATAAGTGTATTATTGTATAAAATTTTAATTTTAAAAAGTATTGTATAGTTGTTGTGTATAATTCTTGTATTATACAACCTACCTTTATTATTTAAGGTTAATAATACATATGTATATATTCAAACATATATTTGCTTTATATAATATGTATTTATTTATACAAAATGTTAAAAATTGGCATTTTATGAGATTTACGGATAATTCACTCATTTAAATGAACACTAAGTATTATTCCTAGACTTTTTCTAGGGATATAACCTCAATTGTTATTTCTAACACGAAACACATTTTATTATCACATCCAGTTCAGTTCTAACCTGAGATGTAAATCCGACGAATGTCACATCCTCCCCCAGTTAAAAGAATTTCGTCCCGAAATTCAAGGATTCCCATTCTTAACTGGTTCTTTGGCAAAAAGGTGAGGATACTTGTGTTTCATGAAATCTTCGCATTCCCATGTGAATTCAGGTCCATGCTTAGTGTTCCAACGAACCTTAACAATTAGAATCTTACTTTGTCTGAGCTTCTTAACCTCTCTATCAAGAATTTCAATCGGTCTTTCTATGATGTGCAACTTATCATTGATTTGAACTTCTTCTAGAGGTATGATCAGTGAATCATCGGCTAGACACTTCTTAAGGTTTGACACGTGAAATGTATCATGGATAACACTCAATTCCCGAGATAATTTGAGTTTGTATGCCACCGGACCAATCCTTTCGGTGATCTCAAACGGTCTAATAGTTTACCTCTTTTTTCGAAACGTACTAATCCTTTCCAGGGTGATACCTTTACAAGTACTTTGTCACCAACATGGAATTCTAAAGGATTCCTACGGTTATCCGCGTAACTTTTCTGGCGATCCCTGGCTGCTTTAAGTCTGTCTCTCATGATCAAGATCTTGTCAGTGGTCTCTTGGAAGATATCAAGTCTAGTCAATTGTCTATCTCCAATTTCTAACCAACAAAGCGACGAACGACACTTACGCCCATACAAGGCTTCATATGGCGCGCATTGAATACTTGAGTGATAACTGTTGTTATAAGAAAACTCAACCAAAGGTTGGTGAGTTTCCCAATTACCTTCAAAATCTATCGCACATGCTCGAAGCATATCTTCTAGGGTCTGAATCATCCGCTCACTTTACCCGTCAGTCTGCGGATGATAGGTAGTACTGAAATTCAATTGTGTACCTAAAGCTTTCTGAAGCGATTGCCAAAATCATGACGTAAAGCGACTATCCCTATTAGATATAATAGAAATAGGTATCCCATGACGAGTGACAATCTCGTTGATGTAGATTTGAGCGAGCTTCTCCATCTTATAATCTTCCCGAATGGGTAGGAAATGTGCAAACATCATAAACCGATCCAATATTACCCAAATTGAGTCGTGCCCTTTTGCAGTTCTGGGTAATTTGGTTATGAAATCCATAGTTATCTGATCCCATTTCCATTGTGGAATTTCGGGTTGTTGCAGCAACCCAGATGGTTTCTGATATTCAGCTTTGACCATCGAACAAGTTAAGCACTTTCCTATGTACAAGGAAATATATTTCTTCATCCCTGGCCACCAGTAATATTCCTTTAAATCCTTGTACATCTTTTCTGCTCCTGGATGGATCGAATACCTAGATTTATGCGCTTCTTGCAAAACCATTTCTCGTAAGTTGTTGATCCTTGGAATCCAAACTCTATCGTTAAAGTAACGTACTCCATCAGCCTTAGTCTCCAATCTAAGCTTCAAACCATGAAGGGCTTCATCCTTCAAATTTTCTGCTTTCAATCCTTCATTTTGAGCTTCAAGAATTCGAGTCTTTAGGCTCGTTTGCACAAGTGCTCCAAATGCTTGTACTCGGGAGGGTTTTACCCTTTCCTTTCTACTCAAGACATCGACTACCACATTGGCCTTACCTGGGTGGTATCGGATCTCACAGTCATAATCACTGAGTAACTCTACCCATCTCCTTTGCCTCATGTTAAGCATTTTCTGGTCGAGAATATGCTGAAGGCTCTTGTGATCAGTGAATATGGTGCATGTTATTCCCTGTTCTAGTTTCTAATTACAATCAAATCAACAAAAAACAAGAATTTAATCCAATTACCTGTTTGATTTAACTCTCAATTCACAAGATTACAATTTTCTCTCTAGAAGTCTCTCTCTCTCTACAAAATTCTCTCTGAACTTGTAAACTCAATATCTAACTCATCTATCTATTAAACAGCAAATAAGGTATTTATACCTTCAAGAATTACAAGGAAACAAACAAAAATACAAATGTTGACTTTGACATTTTATTAAAAAAGACTTTGACTTTTTAATGAGAATTGACTTTCTCAACTTTGACTTCAGTCTTCATGATCATGTATCCAACATAATTCATGCTCTAACAATCTCCCCCTTTGGATTCAAGATCATGACAAAAAGATTTAGCAAATCAGTCTTCTATTTAAGCTCTGTCAAATGCAATCTCTCCCTTTAACATTGTAATCTTTCCAAGTCTGTCTTTGAAGGATATAACAATCTCCCCAAAACTTTCACAAATCTTTTTCATACTTCGGAAAGAAATTATGATCAGATTCAGCTCGGATTGCTTTAGCAAAAAATCTTCAAAGAAAATTTCCTCAAAATCAACACATCTTCAAAAATTCTTTGATCTTCTTCAAATCTTTACATTGAATCTTCTGAATTGGACATTTCTATAAATCATCTCCTAAAACTCCAAAACTTTAACATTTCTTGATACCATCTCCCCCTTTTTGATGATTTGAGCATCGGTATCATCAAAACTTTCACCAAGAAATGTCTTTGACCATTCTGATGTGTCCAAGAGCCTCTGATTCTGTGATCCATAACCATGTATTCATCTAGATCTTTTCAAATCCAGAAAAATTAAGAAATGTAAGACCTGAATCAACAAATGAATCAGTTAAAATGTCTGTCAGTAACACAAAGTCACTATGTGTAACGAATACACATTGTAAAGGAGTTTTTTGTTATGTTCACTCCCCCAGGGTTTCCATCCAATCATCGAAATACCACAAAGGAAATTTCTATGAATGTTATGACAAGAAAACAAATTCCTTGTGTGTTCGTGCAAGTGTAGAAAGAATTAAGTCATCATATGCTTATAAAGACTCAAAATTGTGTAAACCACTGAGACAACAGTAGATAAACACAGACTCATTGTGCATGATTGAAGTGCGAAGGCGGGGCAAACTTCCTTCTTTTTCAATATCCAGATTTTCCAAATGAAAACCAGATAGATTATATGCTGCGTCCCCTTAAAAATGTGAAACATTTTCCTTTTAAGAAGAAAATGAGTGGCTGGTGGGATTTTAACAAGAGTTGGCATGGGCTAGTTGTCTGTTTCAATAACGTTCACGAAGAAATGTGAAACATTAGTAATGTGGCTTCCCGGCTCAGAAAGTAGTTGGTGCAGAGTTTGATATTCTTTTACTCTGATCTCACACCCTCTTTCTTTTAATCATTAAGCTCACATCTAACCAAACTCTCATTTCCATTTTACCTCGTCACACATCCCACACTCATTTCTTTTTGACTCCTTACACTCAATCACTATTGATTAACTTTTTGGGTAGGAAATACTGGTAATCGTAAATCCATAGAAGTTTATTTAATTCCTAGCACAAAGAACCCGTATACCTTTGAAGCAAATGTTGCTCAAGATGGTTTAACTATATCATTTAAAGCTCAAATACAAGTAAGATATTTGTATGCTCAGAATATAATCATGAAGATATGAGCATTTTTAAACATTGAAGTATTTTCAAACAAGTATATTGAATGAATGAATATGAATGGAAAAGACTTGTTTGAAAATCTGACATTCTATGAAAAATGATCAGAAATGAATGATATAACAATCAAAACTTATGGTCAATAATAACAGATATTGTCTATACGAACCAAGATATAGAAATTCTTGAATGAAACAGTTCGAAATGAAATTACGCTCAAAATTCTGAAATACAAGCGGTGTGTCTTACCATCGAAATTATGTTTCAATATGAGACATGGTAAGAACAATCTGAACAAAAATCAAACCAATGTGTGTGAATACTTGAAAGTATATATAAAAGATAATACACAAGTATTTATCTTTGGAAACACACGGTTTATAATCATGTAAGCACAAGATAAAATGAAAAACATTTAAAATCATACTTCCAATTCATGAAATCTGTTTAAGAATCGGGAAGTGGTTTGAACATTTAAGAATATGTTTTCTATGATTGAAAGTTGTTCTTCTTTCAACCATATATGATATTAAGATAAGAAATGAACCTTTTTCGCTTCGTCTTAAATCTCATGAAGTCACGCTGTAAGTCATAAAGATATGATCTTGTAAGCATCTCTCATCCTGCACAAGTCTCAAAGTCTAGACAAAGCAACTTTTATTCACAAAATTTATTCAAAATTAAAAGACATAAAGCAGTAAAATAATTAAAATACGAGTTCTGATCTGAAGTAATCAGAAATCATAGTCTTACTCCTTTGACTTGTACACTCCCCCTTAATTCATGCATCACAAAAATTTGTCAGTTTAGTAAGATCCAGAAATTAGATAAACTCCCCCTCAAAAGAATATTGATCAACTAAGAATCTTTACTCACTCCCCCTGAGAACAACAACAACATGTTAAAGTGCAAATATCTTTTCAGAAATATTGATAAAGAAATGATGAAAAATTACAATAAAAGAAACTTTAATAAGTAATTACTGATTAAACTTTGAGATTTAGCATACCAAGCTTAGATACAAGAAAATGAAATCTCTTTTCATCTAAAGCTTTGGTAAACAAGTCCGCAAGTTGATAATCAGTCCTTACAAAGTAAAGTTCTATTGTACCTTTTTCTACATTATCTTTGATAAAGTGATACCTGACATCAATGTGCATTATCTTAGTGTGTTGCACAGGATTAGCTAATATGGCAATAGCACTCTTCGAGTCACAATATATCGGAATTTTATCAAACTTGAATCCATAGTCTCGCAGCTGTGTCCTCATCCACAAGACCTGAGAGCAGCAACTGGCAGCAGCTACATACTCTGCTTCTGCAGTCGATGTGGATACGCATAATTGCTTCTTTGAAGCCCAGCTAATGAGCTTGTCTCCAAGGAATTGAATGTGACCTGAAGTACTCTTCCTGTCCAGCATGCACCCAGCATGATCTGCATCTGAGTAAGCAGTCAGTTGAAACCCAGTATCCTTAGGATACCACAGACCAAGATCTGTAGTCCCCTTCAGATATCTAAAAATCCGTTTGACAACAGCCAAATGGGATTCTTTAGGAGCATCTTGATATCTAGAACATAAACATGTTGAAAACATAATATCTGGCCTACTTGAAGTAAGATACATTAAATAACCTATCATACCTCTATAAATCCTAACATCAACACTTTTACCTGAAGGATCAGTGCTAATCTTAGTACCTCGTGCCATTGGGGTTCCAATTGGTTTACAATTTGCCATTTTGTACTTCCGAAGAATATCCAAAATGTACTTAGATTGGTTAATGAAAATCCCCGTTGAAAACTGTTTTACTTGTAATCCGAGAAAGAAATTCATCTCTCCCATCATACTTATTTGAAAACGTGACACCATGAGGTTAGAAAAGTTTTTGCAGTATTTAGGATTTGTAGAGCCAAATATTATATCATCAACATATATCTGAATAAGTATAATATCAACTTTTTCCTTTTTGATGAACAAAGTGGTATTGACTATACTTTTGGAAAAACCTGACTTGACCAAGAATTTAGATAGAACATCATATCATGCGCGAGGGGCTTGTTTCAAACCATACAGGGATTTATCCAAAATGTAGACATGATATGGCTGACCTGGATTTACGAACCCTTTTGGTTGAGACACGTATACTTCCTCCTTAAGAATGCCATTCAGAAAAGCCGTTTTCACGTCCATCTGATAGACTGTGAAATTCTTATGAGCTGCGTAGGCTAGAAATATACGGATTGCTTCTATACGCGCTACTGGAGCATACGTCTCGTCATAGTCTATGCCTTCCTCTTGCCGGTAACCTTTGGCAACAAGTCTTGCTTTATTCCTTATAACAATACCATCTTCGTCCTTCTTGTTTTTGAATACCCATTTAGTTCCTATCACGGTCTTTCCTTCTGGTTTTGGAACTAATCTCCAGACCTTCAGGGATTCAAACTGATTTAATTCTTCTTGCATAGCAGACACCCAATCCGAATCAACAAGAGCTTCTGATACTCGAGTAGGCTCTATTTTGCTGAGGAATGAGTCATGCAGACATTGATTCAAGGTTGATGACCTAGTTTGCACCGGTTTATTAAGATTTCCAATTACTTGATGTAAAGGGTGCTCTTTGGTCCAGCGATGTTCGTAAGGAAGTGGAGTAGATGAAGATTGATCTTGGTCATCATCTAAAAATCCACTATCAGTCTCTTCTTGTACAATTCTTGTTGGGGGTTCAGCTGAAATAGTTGATGCAGAAATTACAGTTGGAACAGCAGATTCTGGCTGTTGAGTAGACAATGTAACACAACCAACTGATACAGATACTTCTGGTTCAGCAATATCTTGCACCTCTTCAACTGTTGGAGTATTTATTTGAATTTGAGTTTCTGACTGAACTGGGGGATCACGTTCAGTCATGACTTCAGAAATGACTGGATTATTGCAACTTGTGTCTTCAGACCTGTCAGTCACAACAGATTTAGGCAAATTAGATCCTAGAAACTCATCATAAAAGAATTCAAATAACAAATCTAAATCAGATAAATGACTAGTAGACGTAGAAGCGTCATCTGATTTGTTCTGTTCAAGAACAGGTTCTGAACTGATTGACCCAGAAACTAAAACTCCAGTTATCACGGGTTCTGAACTAAGTTGTTCAGAAGCCATTTCTTCATCAAATGTGACGTTTACGCTCTCGACTACTGTCTTTGACTTCTTCAGATAGACACGATATGCAGCAAATGTAGAAGAATAACCAATGAAGATGACCTCATCCATTTTAGCACTGAACTTGTTCAGACTCTCTCTGTTATTAAGCACAAAACACTTACAACCAAAAACATGAAAATATTTAATGGTTTGTGTTCGGTTATTAATCAAAGCATACGGCGTCTTCTGAAATCTACGGTGTATCATGGAACGATTCTGAGTGTAGCACGCAGTTGAAATAGCTTCTGCCCACAGAAATAGAGGTAAATCAGATTGGTTGAGCATAGTGCGAGCAGCCTCGACTAGCGTTCGATTTCGCCTTTCAACTGCTCCATTCTGTTCGGGCGTACGAGCAGCAGAGTATTGATGTGATATCCTGACCGATTCGAGATATTCTTCAACAGTTCTGTTCTTGAACTCTGTGCCGTTATCAGTTCTGAGAAGCTTAACTGTTTTCTTCAGATTCACCTGGGTCGTCTTCAGAAATGTAATGAGTACTTCCGGCGTCTTATCTTTTCATCGGAGAAATTTGACCCACGTGTATCTCGAATAATCGTCCACGATAACCAACACGTATTTCTTTCCGCCTAAGCTTTGTGTTCGCATCGGACCACAGAGATCCATATGCAACAACTCTAGTGGAGAACTTGTACTAGGTTCAGGCTTTGGTTTATGTGGAGCTCTTTTCATCTTTCCTTTTTCACATGCTGTACATAAGTGTTCTTTCTCGTACCTCAGCTCAGAAAGTCCATTTACCAATTTACCACTAACCAACTTGTTTATATAACGAAAATTCAGGTGTGATAGTCGTCGGTGCCAAAGCCAACTTTGCTGCATCGAAGCTTTTGTCAATAAGCAAACCTGACTGTTATTCTGAACCTTTGAAAGATTGATGGTGTAGAGATTTGTCTTTCGATTGCCGACTAAGAGTTCATTTTCGTCTTCAGTACGAACCAAACATCTCTTAGCTTTGAAATTAACCTCTAACCCTTTGTCGCAGAATTGACCAATGCTAAACAAGTTGTGCCCTAAGCCTTCGACATAGCTCACCTTCCTAATACAAAGGAAGAGAAGATTGTGATCTATGTTGACAATAAATCAGCAATAGCTCTTATGAAGAATCCTATATTTCATGGAAGAAGCAAGCACATTGATACTAAGTATCACTTCATACGAGAATGCATCGAGAATGAAGATTTAATGGTCGAGCACATCATCGGAGAGGAAAAAAGAGCCGACATACTTACGAAACCACTACCAAGGATAAGATTTGTCACTATGAGACAACTACTCGGAGTTAAAGATCTTCTTCAACATAATCGAGATTAAGGGGGTGAATGTTAAATTAATCTCGATTTATATGTAATTAGTATATATATATATATATATATATATTTATAGGTAGTTATTTTAGTGAAAGGGTGTGACCATTCCTGAAGAGGTGTGATGCTTCATGAAACAACACCACCTTTACCGAACCATTGCGATGGTTTGATGGCACCTTTTCGGTGTCGATAAATATGTATCAATTGTGTACATTCCGAAGCGTGAATTCTCAAGATCAATAACAATAATTTGGTTATTTATAATATTTTCGATCCAACATTTTGGAGGTATATAAGTCCATCAAAACAGTCCATAATCAGGTATATAACAGAAAGTTTGGTTGTTTGCGCACTGGTTTTGTAATCACTGTTTGGTGGTCGAAATCTTAATAATTTTCAATTGATTTTAGTTGGGTTCGAATCCTAACCCATAAAATTAAATTCCAGAAGACATTTCACCCTATTTGGATAATTTTTGAGTGAGATATAGCTTTGCAAAGTCAGTGGAAAATTCTGACAGTTTGCTGTTAGAAATAAGCTTTAAATAAATGCATTTATTTCATTGGTTCTTTATATGATTTTATTGTTTTTGCTAGGCCACGTTTTTTGTCAACATAAAATCATTATTTTCAGATGAAATCTTTTCTCTAAACTTACACAAGCTACATTCATGCAAGCAAGACAAGTTATCTTGTGAAAACTTTTTTCAAAAATTGATCTTTTGATCTTTTGTGAGATTTGTTTAAACTCAAGCTTTTAGCTTGATTTTTGCTATATAAAATGAAGTGTTTAAACCACATGCATGAATTTTAAAGTAGGTACTTTCATATGTATAAAAATGGTTTCTTGCATCTTTGTAAAATCCATGTAAGAAAATGTTTGTATAACACATTGCAAGTATGCTAGAACTTTTTAAAAGCTCTTTCTTTGATCTTAACTTTAGTTTGATCATGGATGTTATTACCTTTTTAAACATGTATCATGTTGTTGGGAATACATATACAATCATTAAGATTTAAAGTGATGAAAACAATGTTATAAAGAAGAAAGAAGAATAACATCTTAAAACACTACAACAAAACTAGCCTATTGCGACGACAAAAGTCGTCGCTAAAGATCAAAATTTCATCGCTAGAGGTCTATTGCGACGACCATCGTCGCTGTTGCTCTCGTCATTGTTAGTCCGTAGCTGTAGCTTCCTAATAGCGACGACATGTCGTCGCTATAACTCTAAAATTGAAAATTCATTTTTTACCTACAGCGACGACTTGTCGTTGCTATAGAAGAATTTATTAAAAATAAATTTGTTTTTATTTTTTACCTATAGCGACGACTTGTCGTCGCTATAGAACAATTTATTAAAAATAAATTTGTTTTTATTTTTTACCTATAGCGACGACTTGTCGTCGCTATAGATGAATTTATTAGAAATTTATTTGTTTTTATTTTTTACCTATAGCGACGACTTGTCGTTGCTATAGTTTAATTTATTAAACAAATTCTTTTTTTTTTTACCTATAACGACGACTTGTCGTTGCTATAGATGTATTTTTTAAAAATAAATTTATTTTTATTTATAATATTGATACAAAATATATTTTATTTAAATAACTTGATAATTAAATAACTAGACAACAAATTTGAAAACCATAATATCATAATTTGAAAACCGTAATACAATAATTTTGAAAGTCTTGATGCAAAATTAATAAAATCAAATAAACACTAACGTCTCAAATATATTAACATAAATAGATATCTAGTCATCAAACGAGTCACTCTCCATGTCCTCATCATCACGTTGTGGTGCCTGCTGCTGTCCCGCCTGCTGCTGTCCCGCCATAAATGACGCAAATAATGATTGTGTGTCTATAACGGGTGGAGGGGGTAACTGGCTACCAGGTGGGTGGGTATAAACTGTATGCATGTACTGGCTACAAGCATTTACTGCATCAAAGAAACCCTTCATCACATCACTACTAAGTGGTTGGGGTGGTGGCGTGGGCGGTTCAAAAAACGACGAATAAGTCGAACCCTTCAACTTTCGTCCGATCCCTCGGTTGTGACTGCGACGTTCCCCAAGTACTTTGGTGATTATTTCTTTCTCCTTCATTGAAGATGTCGATCCATGCTCTTGTGTTTGTACAGCTTTCTCTGCAAGCATTGCTTCCTATATGTTAAAAAAATATAATTAGTTGTAGCAAATTTACTCAAATAACATAAGATACATGAGACCATGAATCCAACCAATTACATCTAGATGCTAACGGCTCAAAGTAGCAAGTTTACTCAAATAACTTTCAAACAAGTAAAAATTATATTGCAAGTTGTTGGTAGTCATGGATCTAAATTCACAATCACTTCTAATTTAGGAGTAGATGTTATAGTTAGTCAATATTGTATAATATCGTCTAAGATAGTCCACTCGTTCCAAATGTAGATCCTGGCATTCCATAATCTTTAAAGATTATGAATATGTTATTCAAAATTAGGTAGGAATTACTAAGGAGGTGGTAAGACTAACTATTGGGTCTGATCCAGACACTTCAAGGACAGAAGGTAGAGTTGGACAAACCAGAAATATGGTTTTTGGAGATACTGTGATTGACGGTTTTTAGATAATCTTTAGAAGTTTTCAGACTTTGATTCCTGACAAGATGAATGTCGAGCTCAATGCTTTCAGTCCTTGCAATTACACATACAGACAGAATGGAAGAAAGCCTCCTCATGATCAATCAAAATCAACTGTCCCTAATTATACTTGTCATCTACCGAATCTAACAAAATAGATCTATCTACTAAATATACATTTAATGTTATTGAAATATTATAATAATACCAATAAAAATACTAAAATCAAGGATTGAGACTAACTTTAGATAGGGATTGGGCATCTGCTAAATGACCTACTAACAAGTTCTTTTCAAAACCATGACCTTCTAACAGGTCTTTAAGCATTCATGTGTATGGTATTGGTGTTCTTTAGAAGTGTTCTTGTGTAAGTATATATGATGAACTTCATAAGGATATCTGAAGCAGTACAACCGTGTAAAATGTACCAACCAATTATACTATCTTTGTAATCACTTTGTGGGTGCAAATGGAAGTATATTTATTATTGTGTATGCAAAGACAATAAGGTTATCTCATTTACTTAAACAATTACTTACATGATCGGTTCTTGCGAGATCGTTTACCCATCCACTATTTGGCCTATAATGCATGTCTTGAAAATTATCTATTGGAGGTTGCAATTCCTGCGTTTTCGGGTTTTTCTGCAACAAAAATTAAAATACTATTAGAAGAACTATGGAATCATTGATACATTCTTGTATACAACTTTAACATATTTACCTTTTTGTACCGCGTAGCAACATATGATGAGGATCCGTGAAGACTTGGGTACTTGACATGACTCCTATTTTGTGCATTTTTCTCTGAGCGACTTTTATGTTTCGAGTCAAGAAAAAGATCCACAGTCTTATTCCAATTTTCAGGATCCAAATGCGGCCGTGGATTTCTCCTAGCATTTGCAACGTCATCGTACCCGCCAACTTTTTTAAAATACGTCTTGAGTTTGGACTTTCTATCTTTATAGCGATCTTGGCAATCTCGCTCGATGCCAGTTAGAATTTTAGGCCAATCAGGAACAGTGGGATCAAGAATGAAGAATTTCTTCAAAACAAAAACTGTTAGAAATCATGTAAAAATTATAAATAAAATAAATAATTAATATATATTTACCCGAAGTCTTCTAATTATCGATCTCTTGAACGCAGGGGGAACATCATTCCAACTTGGATGACATGAAGGGATGCGGTGGCCGATTATGTTTCCGAGATATCTTATAAACATCTTTGCATTTGGCCCAATCGGTTTGATTGTTTCCTCAGTCACATCAAACTCAATTGGCAAGGGCTTGTCTCCATTATCCTTAAAGGCAATATCTAGATTTTTGCTTCTACTCATCCCTCGTTTCTTTTTTTGCTTCGCTACAAGTTGGAAGTAAAACATGTTAGAAAGAAGATAACACATTCAAATGTTTTTTAAATTTAAAAGTGATTTACATGATGCCTTGCATGATGTAGGTATTCTATTTGGTGGAGGAGGAGGATCGCCCCCGACATCTCCATCGTGTCCTCGAGCGACAACGGTAGACATAGGTGGACAATTGAAAAAGAATAAGCCTGAAACATAATTTAATCACATAATTTAATCATATCAAAATGAAAAATAATCAAATATAACAAAGTAAAAAGTATGTAAGCAATGATCAATTCCTCAGGTTTAACAAACATGATACTGTGTTCGAAAATTTGATATGTGCATACAGATCTTGAACCACTGCTTACATAAAATTTGATATGTGCATACAGATTTAAGCTTATAATAGATTTAAGCAGATGTTTCGAGTCTTGGCTCCATTAGTAAAGGCAATTAATGAAGAGACGATATCAATTCATGCAACTCAAGAGACGATTTCTCTATTCTTCAAGCAGATTTCTATATATGCAATAACACTCACCATGATGGATATCAATTCATGCAACTCAAGAGACGATATCATTCAAATAGGATGAGGCCCTTTAAATAGGCATAACACTCAATGAGATAATCTCAAACGTAGATAATGTATCCTACTAAAATGCTAGAATTTCCATATTTGCATGTCTAGATCAATTGCAGTTCTTTTTTTATCCAACTTTAAAGCTCAATTATCTAGGTGTCCCTAAGTCATAAAAGTCTCGTTATATTGGTTTAGCTCATAAGGTTCCCTTTAGTTTGAAAACAAGAACTTATTTGTCATGATGGATTAGTGTTAAAATTTGATCAACAACACAAACTACTATTAGTATGTGTGAAAAGCCCATTGTTGCAATCTTCATGAAAGAAACATAGTAGTACACATTGAAAATAAAAGAATGTGATAAATGCCCCAAAAGAAGAAAAAAACTGCCAATGGGAAGCATGAGATAATTAGCCGATGAAACACGTAGATTCATAAACCAAACCAAACATATAGATTGATGAACTTACAAAAAGATCACTGATAAGGTTCTGAACAAAATGATGAAAGGCAGTACGAACACCGCAGAGGCCTGGAAAATTGGATCCAATTTACTTTGTAGGGTAAATTGGATCCACAGTCAAAGATAAATTAGTACATGTTAAAGATAAATGAAGTTTTAAAAGGTAATAATCATTAAAACTTAGGGGATGTTTACCCAACACTTAATACATCTAAAATAAAGCACTTACCGCCTCTTACCGAGTTATTTGTTTTATGGATCATATCTACATTTCCCACACATCAAATAAACGGTCCCACGATCACATCATTATTTTCCCACCAATGACCGAGACTGAGAGGGGCTAGCAGATGCAGTCCCCCCCCTTTTTCCAATATAATTTCCGTAGTTAACCGAGAAGTTTAAAGTTTTCTATATAAAGTCATAAATTACAGACTTTCCACCCCATAAAACATTATAGTAGTTCTGTACTAGTTCTCGCGGCATATAGGCAAATAAAAGAGACTATGATCTCTGAAGATGAAAATGTCAGATGATTTTTCTAAACAAAACTATATGATCTTATAGATGTATCTTGCATCCTAAATTCAGGTTTCATTAGCAATTCATCAACAAACAACCAATTAAACCAAATATGTTTTGATTTTTTTTTGCAGAGCAGAGGCATACTATATGGAACATATGAGCTATTTTGATGGGAAATTTAGGAGTATCCCGGTCCAAATGTAATGACAATATCAAGTTCTATCTTTTTAACAAGCTCTAACTTCAGTCATGGAAATTCAAACATAAGCAAAGTTAACATCATGAGAAGATAAGAATTGAACCACGAGTAGCTTTGATTTATTGTCATATGCTAATATAGAGGAAAAGTAAAAACATAATCAACTGGTACTCATACTTTTTACTTCAAAATTTTGAAGTCTGTCTAGTTTTCTACAAAATATTTGTACCTTTGGGTAGCCACACGAGGGCAAATTGAGCGAGAGAGAGAGATAGAGATGAGACACCGACCACTTTCTTCAATGTGTTTTGTGTGTTTTCTCCTCACAAGGGAAAACCTGTTTTGAGTCTCAAAATCAAAATCAAAATCAAAATCAAAATCAAAATCAAAATCAAAATCAAAATCAAAAAATCGTAACCTGTTTTGAGACTACGAGAGATGCAAGACACCCACAAAGACGATAATCGAGATGCTTTAAGACGAAAATCAGAAGATATCGAGATGGTAGAGACGAAAATCAGAAGCGATCGAATTGGTAGGGACGAAAATCAGAAGCGATCGAACTGCTAGGGATCCAAATGTGTTTACGTTTGATAAATGTGGAAATGGGAATAAAATTTGTTTTATCATTTAAGTTAATTGTATTACCTTTTTCTAAATTTTTTTTAAAAATACCCTACAGCGACGACAAGTCGACTCTATTGTTTATCCCATTTTTTATTTTTAAAAAGAAATTCTTAAAAATTTATTCATCTGAAATATATTTGGTTTTGAATTTATAAAATATGAATTTAACCCTACATCTACGACATCTCGTAGATGTAGGTTAAAATATTTTTGAATTTTTTTTTGAAAATTATTCATCTGAAATATATTTGGTTTTGAATTTATAAAATATTAATTTAACCCTACAGCGACGACATGTCGTAGCTGTAGGTTAAAATATTTTTGAAATATGTTTTTGAAAATTATTCATCTGAAATATATTTGGTTTTGAATTTATAAATATTAATTTAACCCTACAGCGACGACATGTCGTAGCTGTAGGTTAAAATATTTTTGAAATATGTTTTTGAAAATTATTCATCTGAAATATATTTGGTTTTGAATATCTAAAATATGAATTTATCCCTGCAGCGGCGACATGTCGTAGCTGTAGGTTAAAATATTTTTGAAATATGTTTTGAAAATTATTCAGCTAAAAATTTATTTGTTTTGAATTTTTGAAATATGAATTTAACCCTACAGCGACGACATGTCGTCGCTGTAGGTTAAAGTATTTTTGAAATATGTTTTTGAAAATTATTCATCTGAAATATATTTGGTATTGAATTTATGAAATATGAATTTAACCCTAATGTGACGACTTCTGTCGTCGCTGTAGGTTTTGTAGCTATAGGAGAAGTTTCTTGTAGTGAAAATGAAATAACAAGAAGAAATGATGTAGTATTTAGTTTGGTTAGAAGGTTTACCTCAAGATTGATTGTGAAGACTTGAGTCTTGATTTTTGTTGATGGAGATTTAGGATGATCCCTGAGAGGAAATTGAAGTGAAGTAGAGAGAAAGTGGAGAGAAAGAGTGGAGAGAGAAGTTAGACAGAGAGAGCGAGAGAGAGAGTGTGTGGTTTGAGAAATGGATGCAAATGAGAGGAGTGATGTTTGTTTTATACATGGAAAAATAGTGAGGAGAGGGGGAGGTCATGGG
Organism: Arctium minus; assembly: GCA_954870635.1. Lineage (NCBI taxonomy): Eukaryota > Viridiplantae > Streptophyta > Magnoliopsida > Asterales > Asteraceae > Arctium > Arctium minus. Next base: position 81,823,718 of record OX941081.1, on the reverse strand, counting down.
GTGAGAGAGAGAGAGAGAGAGAGTGAGGTTGAGTGTTGTATTGGGTATAAGTGTATTATTGTATAAAATTTGAATTTTAAAAAGTATTGTATAATTATTGTGTATAATTCTTGTATTATACAACCTACCTTTATTATTTAAGGTTAATAATACATGTATATGTATATATTCAAAAATATATTTGCATTATATAATATGTATTTATTTATACAAAATGTTAAAAATTGGCATTTTATGAGATTTACGGATAATTCACTCATTTAAATGAACACTAAGTATTATTCCTAGACTTTTTCTAGGGATATAACCTCAATTGTTATTTCTAACACGAAACACATTTTATTATCACATCCAGTTCAGTTCTAACCTGAGATGTAAATCCGACGAATGTCACAATAGGGTTTGACAAATATACCCTTGTGTGCATCTCATGTGATGGGCATTAACAACAACAAATAGATGGTTGTTTGCTCGAAGGACCAAATCCGTAAAAAGTTGCAGACCTGGAGGTTTATTATGTAATAAATGAAGTTAAGGGACAAAATCCATAATTTTTGAGATACCTTAGGGACCAAATCCATAATTTACTCAAAAGATTAAAAATAATGTAAAATAATTTAAACTTATTTATTTTAATTAAGGTCAACATGTAAACAACGGATGCCTCGAATAGACCTCTTCTGATAAGTGAAAGAGGTTGAATATTGCGAATTGGTTTGAAGTTTTAACCTTCCTTTATTATCATATCATTGCCTTCATTTGGGCATATAAGCTTGAATTACTCAAAAAGTTGTATGCGACTCACGCTATTCGAGGTGGCTCTGCCTACCCACCACCAGTGGAAGCAAGCACCTTAAAGGGAATTTCCACTTTTAGTCAATAAGAGCCCAACATCCCTCGAAAAAGCGTGTTCCCTTCAGATAAGACGCACCGTAGGCCATCCTAGGCCTACTTCATTTTCGATGAAAAAGAAATAAAATCTCTTCAACTTAGAGCAGAACGTTCCTTCCGCAAAGCAAGGCCTATTTCTTTCGTAGCAACCAAGGATTAGTTCGGCCTTTGCGGAAATGGACTAGATTTCCGTCATTTCCGGGAAGTGCACAGACAACCGCCCTTTCCCCTTTTCACAATGTGCGTGCAGTTGCTCATGAATTCTGTAGGGTGTTCACAATACATTCAATGTTTCGAATTTAAGGAAGTGTTTGGCAGAGGTCGTTATGTCAATACCACTTCAAGAAGTGTAGATAGATGAGAGACTGAACTTTGCTGAAGGCCCGAAAGCGATCGTGGACTATAAAGTCAAAAATTTGAGGAACGAAGAAGTTAATCTCGTAAAGATGCAATGCAGATTCCATAAAGTGAAAGAGGCAACGTGGGAATTAGAGCTGAAAATGAGATATAGTTCTTTATTTTTGCTATTTCTTTAACTATGGGGTCCTTAGGGTTAATATTCTTATTCTAGAGGAGCCAGAGTGGTAACTTGTGGGTTTAATGAGAATTCTCCTCATTCTTTCACTCTTAGATAGTTGGGAGCCAAGGTGTGGGTGATTTTTGAAGGGAATAAGTCTCTATTGAAGATAGGGGTGCTCAAATTTCCGACCAACCCGATCAACCCGGCCAACCCAACCCGAAAAAACACAAAAAAACTCAAACTGAGGTAAACCGATACATAATCGAAACAAAATTTTCCCAAACCGCATCTATTGGGTTGGAAATGGGTTGGGCCCAAAGTAACCCGGCCAACCAGCCAACCCGACCAAAACTTACGCTTTTATTTTTTTATAATGGTTTTAGACTTTTATTGTATTTTCTTTCTATCTAATTTAAAGTCTTCCTATCTTAGCCGTAGTTTAGATTTGTCCACGAGACCACGCTGATTAAAATCACACGAATCTAAATTTCAAGTCTTCAAAATCGATAGAATCAAGAGGCAAGGAATACTCTTCTTCTACTCTTCTCTTCTTTTATTAACCTTATTTTTATATATCAATTTTGATTTTAGTTTTTTAAACGGAATCACTTAGTTAGATTGTGAAATGATGTATTAAATTGAATCCCGACCAACCCGACTAACCCAACCCAACCCGCACGGTTTGGGTTTGGTTGGGTTACACTTTTGATTGGGTTGGGTTGGGTTGAGATTTTTCAAACCACAAACATTGGGTTGGGTTGTTTAAGTGCCTTCAACCCGACCAACCCAACCCGTGAGCACCCCTAATTGAAGATGTTTGAAGATTTGAGGAAATCAAAGTGTAGAAGCCACCATCCCAAGGGAATACTTCAAGTTCCATGCTAAATTTCCTCCATTAATGGAGTTTTATTCTTGGGTTAAGGATTTAGGGCTCATTGGGTATCCTATTGAGGAATGCGTTACTTTCAATGAGAATACTAAATATTAATGATTTTGGTTTGAGATTTGGAATATGATCAGATTTCCTCTATTGGATCCTTGGTGTGGGGAATTTCATTTATATTTTTGGGATTTGGTTCTAAAAAGTGAGTAACTCTTGATTTTGATCTAAAAAATATGAGTTGTGCATTGTGTTCTCATGTGGTTTAGTAATGTTTTGGTAGGCTTATCGGGGTTGATTCTATGTGAGTTTGATAATTGATTCATGAATTAGAATGAAGAATTAGATATTTGGTTCATAGTTAAGTTCTCTAGGTCCTGCGTAGATAGAAGCTTGGGCGACTTAGGTCGCGTTGCAAGTCGCATAAGCCACCGTCTTGGGCACGATCTCATTTGTTTTGTTTTCTGTTTTGGGGCAGGGTTGAAGCATTATTCTAGATGGTTGCTTAAAATGTTTTAAGAGGGGTTTTGGGTAATTAAGATGGTTTAACATTATTTCTAGTCCAATGAATTCAGGTGTTCGGTTTGAGTGTTTTAGTTTATTAGAGCTCTTGGCGGAGCGTCCATTGACAGGTGAGTTCTCTTACCCCAGTTTTTAAAATGTTTGTTCGTGTGTGAATGTTTCTAAAGCCCTGATTATGGTTTCTATGACTTGATATCTTAACTTTTTAATTGTTTTAAGTGTCACTTGCCATTTATGGTATGTGGGTTCAATTTGCATAGTGAGAGTAGGGTACCTTAAGATAGTAAAATCTTTTGGGAGTGTGATATCTGTGTGCCTTGAATTCATTTCTTGAGCATACTAGACAGACATCTACTGTAACACCCTCAATTCTGGAAATAACAACTAATTTAAAATTTTCTAAATACGTCGAAAATTGATTCATCTACAATCACAAATAGGGTTATAACCTCAACACACATAATTCATTCTCTACATACAGTCTATAACAAGAACGGTTGTGACTAAAACCCAACAGTAGATGCTACCTCCAAACTGCGGAAGACATCACCAACTACATACACTTGCACAAGGCTAAGGCTCAACTCTTCATAGCTGCTAGAACCAAACCCCGACAGGAACCTGATGCATATGCCGACAAATAAAAATGTTAGGCTTAACTCCTAGTGAGCTCAAGAGTTTTCAACATATATGAAGTAATTGTTTAAAAAGGAAGAATGCAAGTAAAATCATAATCTTTCAAAATAATATGCTTTAATATGAGATGACTCATTTTCCAAATCTGCACATTTTAAAGACGAATAACCCAACCTAAAATATTCTTTCATAGAGTAAATTCAACCCAAAACTCACTCAAAGCATTGAATAGAAATTGAACTCGACATTTATAAAAACGTAGATGAAACTTAGTTTCCCAAAAACACCCAAACACGGGTGGAACATATTACCCCACTCATAAATCATGGATAAAACTCATACATATAAAATGTCACCGAAAACATGGATACCAAAATACAATACCCAAAATAACACCTTTCGGTGACGGGGAAGACCCGATTCCATCGAATGTGGCGGCACATAAAGATAAGCCACGTATCTATGTTGTCGAACTGCACCTCAGATCATTGACTTTAGTGCACACTAACATAAGCGTCGCCTCAAGTCCCCAACGCCTTTAGTGCACACCCTTTAACAGGCGTCACCTCAAGGACCCAACGCCTTTAGTGCACACCCCTTAACAGGAGTCACCTCAAGGACACGGTACCTTTAGTGCACACCACTTGGCGGGCGTCACCTCAAGGATACCCGATCTTAGTGCCCATTCGCTCTCTAGTAGAGTTCCAACCTCAAGGTTCCCACTCGACCTTTAGTGTCTACTCACTAGCATTCAAGGTAGGAGTCTCAACTCCTTAATTGATAACCCATGATGACTAACACTCGTGCACAAGAGTTAAACATCTAAACACAAGACCCGACAATTTACGCAAATCTCTAATGGACCCCAATATAAACATCGAAACGCATTTGACCAACGATTATGTAAACACAACAACCCAAGACTAATTAACCCAAAACTTCTCATTAGTTGAAACAAAGCGTTTTCCAAATGGACCCAACCCCTTCATGTTTCCAAAATAACTCTTAACACAATGATATGCATTTTCCCATGGTTTATAAAATCGTATACACCAAATGGACAATTACATAAAATGACCTTCATTTATATACTAAATCATCAAAGAAACATATCGAAATGATTTATTTATCAACTTTCCAAAAATCCCAAAGATATGAGTTTACATAAGTTTATGAAGTTAGACATTTCCAAATAACTAAAACTTATCAGCAGTTAACAATTTCTTGTAAAACGCAAACACTTTAAAATAAACATTTTGGCATGCACATCATTTTCACAAATCAACTTGAACTCACCTCGCTAGATTTAGGCTAAATCTAGATTTTACCCCAACTTGAGCCTCCTTGAAGGAATATGAACTTTCAAGCCAAATCTTCCAAAACCGATATCCACATGGATCCAACCATAAATATCCATATTTAACCATTTAAAATCATCCCCCAAACATTTTACATAAAGATCTCAACTGATGTCAAAACCCTAATTTCCATAAATGAAGAAAATAAAAGTTTACCTTAACCATAACTCCAATCCACCAACAAGAACACTTCTAGGTCACCAAAAATGAGTCATACACACCCAATCTTCAAGACGATAAAAAGGTTGGATGAAAACCCTAGAAAATTGATGAAGGTGATGAAGAAGATGAAGGTGGAGATGGTGAATAAACGCTCAACTTGAACCCTTTGATGAAATACCCAAAACTAGAGATAAGAGAGGTAAATGAGGGTTAAAGGCACCCTAGGTTCGGTTCTTGGAAGGAGAGGTTGAAAGAGAGTGAATTAAAATGGAATGGTTGAGATAGAAATGAGAAATGAGGCCAAAAATCAGATTTTAGCTCGTCAGACCCCGCTCGCGACAGTGCCTGGCGATAGTGACATTGTCACTATCGCGTAGCATAATCGCACGGATTTTACCGCGGGTAAAATCCTCCCCACAATAGTGCCTTGGAGATAGTGACACTGTCACTATCGCGTGGCACAATCGCACCGGCTGTACCGAAGCCCAAAATGTCCAAAAACTCGCGATTCTCACATGGGTCGATTTAAGGCACGAAAGTACAACATAACTCACCCCAAAAGATAAACGGAAGACGGAGAAAATACCAAGGAAGGACGGAACTTACTTTGCGAAAAACCGGGTGTTACAATCCTCCCAACCTTAGAATGATTTCGTCCTCGAAATCCCAGTCTCACCCAAGGCATTCCAATACCACCCTCAGCACTTATTGGGTTTCTTCCGACCCTAATGTAGTGACATATAATAGACTTCAATGATGTCATTCTCCCAAACGACCGCTCCCCTTTCCGATGGGTTGTATCTAATTCATCCCATCATTGAGTTAAAACTCCTTAACTTCCTGACGAAACTACTACCCTGACTTCTGTGAGGATACACACCACATATCCACTTTGCAGTGGCCTACTCATACTAGAGTGACGTCAACCCTTATCGGAACGATTCCCAACCATGCGATCTCAGTCGCCTCCCAACCTTAGTCGACACCTACTATCTCAAGGGTAGTTTGTGACTTCACTTCCCACTGACTAGATCATTCCAGCTCATCCTGATTTTGAAACCGCATTCCAATGGTCAATACCAGCCCAAAGAATTCCCAAAGTTCCCTAACAAATCATCCCTGACATTGGTAAGGCCTTCCTTCCAAGGACGTACCAATGCGCATTCCGGGGAGTTGGCCAATCCAGGTCAGGCTCCCACATAACTCTGACCTATCCTTAAACCTCAAACATTCTGACAATAAGACCCTCACCACATCAATGCTTACTTTCCAAAGTTTGATCTCTCTCTAAACTTTACCACCGCGAGGCTAGCATTTGACATGGTCCCTCGGGGTACTTCCAAACCTTCCAAAGATCATTTGACTCAAAAGAACAAGCCGGCTCGCACTGAACTAGCCCCAAAGGACTAAAGTTGACACCTAATATGGAACTAAAACTCCAAATTATTAGCTTTTCGAACAAACATAATATCATCATCATTCACGAATACCTATTAAGATGGTACATCACAAAAACCCAACATTCTATCGAACAATAATCCATCAATTCAGAACCCGCCGCACACAAGCAAAACGCATAAGTCTCAACCCAAAGATTTGCCAAAAGATTATTTCTTATATATGGGGGCAACACATACATTTGGTACCTCAATTATAATTCCCTTCACAAATAGGTTTTAAATCTGTAGCCCTAATGAGTTCAAGGTTTTCAATAATATGCCCATTTGAAATTTTATCAAATTCTCAAATGTAAAAATCTTTACAATAATTAATTGTACGTGTAAAATCTAATACCGTTTAGTTGGTAGGCGTGCAAAATGGTCACAAATGTCACGCGTATAAAACCCTTTCAATATTCGTTTGATCAATACTTGTGATAATAAAAATAGTAACAAAAGATGCGCAACCAAATTTTCAAACGGACTACCATGGTCCTAGCATGTATCAAATTATATTTTGCCTAAGAAAACAATTTTCCGCACTATAACATGTGCAATAAAAGTTTGTACCACAACCAAAGAGGCTTTCACAACGTCGACATTAAAATCTTTTTCCTTAAAAAAAACACAATACATCGGAAGATAAAATTTCAAACAAAGCCCATATACGTGCGTTTATTTTTCCAAATTTAGCAACACAATAGGGACGTAAATAAAATTTTAAATCGAGTTCCAATTTTGGGCCGCACAGATACAACACACTTACTCAAAGCGGTAACTACAACGACATGTAAACCGAAAATTCATTTCTTGGATTGCGGAAAAACTTATGACAGCAAAGTCAACAATTGATGCACGTTAAGATCGACAGCTCTACTTGAAGCAACATAAATTTTTTATACGGTTACTCACACTAACAGTATAATTTAATCCAGATAAAATTAGTATACAACGATCGACACTTGAATATAGCCCGAAGATAAATCACGTGAAAATGAAACTTCCCCAAAACAACAGGTGTGATGACATCTATTAACAAAAATTATAAATTAACACACACAATAATACATGTATACACGTTCCTGATCTCATCTACGCGACACAAAATGTCATAGGATAAAACACCATAAAACCGAACTGAAATTTTCATAAAACTCAACAACGCTAAAAATCAAGCGGTATCAAAATTTTCATTTCCCAATATAAAAGTATAAGACGACAATAGGTCTAAAAACGTCAAAATTCCAAAACCGCAACGTACGATAAAGTGACCCTTTTCAACAAAACTTTTATGTGACACGACGCGCAAATAGCTCGTAAATTTATGTGCAATAAAATTAAAACCCACGTACCTCAAAGTAGATTCACGTGCCTAAAACGTCGCAGAACTAAACTCCATAAAATTAAACACAACTCACACAAACCAGAATTTGCCAGAAAACTCCAACTCAAGAACGGCGGAAGAACCTTTCCTTTAAAACCTTAACATACATGGAGGAGATCCAATGTCAAGGTTAAAATTTCATAGTTACTTGCCCAATATCCGAAATGACATTAAAACACGGATCTTACTGTTGGATCAAATAATTGTATTCAAGATTAAAGTTAAAGTTCAGGGTTTAAACTGCAATTGTGTCAAAGTTATTTAGAGGGTTTATTATGTAATAAGTAAATAGTTATTAGCTATTGGGCCTCAAGCCCATAAGCCCATTAGGCCTAAAAGCCTGGGTATTTAATGTTTTGATTTATTAGGTTTTAGTAGAATCCTCACAATTACTTTCATAATCCTATAGTGAGGTAGCCGTATTCTCTGTATTCAAGGGTATCAAGAACACACAAGGTTTTCATTGTTTATTCAAGGGATTGGTATGTTATTCTGATCTTATATCTCTTGATCTATATCTTGTTTTGTGTGTTAATCAACTAGATTAAACTGGGATAACAAGTGGTATCAGAGCAAAAAGAATCAAAATTTTTGGATTTTGCGATTTATCTGTTCATCGACTGTTTATCACTGTGAAAATCAAGTTCATGAACTTTTGAGTTTGTTTGCCTAAAATTGATATGATGATATGTGTTTCATGCTTCTGAATGCCATCTGATTGTTTAATTGCTTTCAAACTCATCAAGTGATTGGATTTTTGATTTCTGTTGTTTTCTGGGTTCGACATCTTCAAGAACTGTCGACATATGCTCTGCTAAAATTGAAGCATAAAGGGTGTTAATTGATCTTTAATTCTGGGTTGATACTGATCGATATTGGATTTTAGAAACAATAGTTTGCTTATTGCATTCAATTTCTGAGTTTTGAGTGTTTTCTGGGCTGCAATCATCGTTCTGGGTCGAACACAACATACCGGTCGACCTGGGTGAAGAACATATCGGTCGATTATTTATCGTGTCCAGTTTCGAACGAACTCATCATATCGGTTGTTACACTTACCGGTCTAAACAATTAACCGGTCGCCCGGTACACTCACATTCCACACCGGTCCTTACAATATATCGGTTGATTTTTTTCTCGGTCTTGCACAATACCGGTTGACATTGACTCGGTCATATCACTCTATCGGTCGAAGCATTGTCATTCCCGGTCGAAGGAAGTTTACCGGTCTAATCCATATATCGGTCGAGAGTTCATAACTACATCCCGGTTGATTGCTTTATCGGTCAAACTTTTTGTCCGGTCAAACTCGATACCGGTCAACACCTTATCGGTCAATATCAGTTTACCGGTCCAAGCTATATTCCGGTCTAAGTGGTTTACCGGTCTTACAAGTTCCCGGTCGAACTCTCTACCGGTCTTTACTAGTTCCCGGTCGAACTCTCTACCGGTCTTTACAAGTTCCCGGTCGAACTCTCTACCGGTCTTTACAAGTCTCCGGTCGACTCAACACCGGTCGAAGCACATCCCCGGTCCCTTGACCCCACCCACTAACCGGGTAGCGGGACCCCCGTGCTAAGTCTGCGAAGGGGGAAAAAGTTCTGTTCGAGATCAACATTTTCTTTTTGTTCAGTATTATTTGAAGCTTTATACTGATTGAAATGACTGCATTTAATTATTTTTGGAAATTTATTTTTCTGAAAATTTTTTAGTGTAGTTTTTATTTTGATTCTAACGATCTTATCTAGTTGGTTGTCTTGGTACAGAAAAGTTTGATTACTAACCGTACAGCTAGGATGTCAAATCAGCTTCTCTCAATGGGCTCTCAGGTCAAACCTCCTGTCCTCATGGCTAATGAGTATCAACAATGGAAGACCAGAATGATTCAGTTTCTGAATCACAAGAACAGAGACTTCATGAAAGCAATCATTAATGGTCCAGACACTCCAATGATCACAGTAAAGGGTCAACCTGCTACAGATTCCTCTCCAGAAATCCCTGACAGAGAGGTTCCTAAACCTTATGAGTTCTTCAATGAAAAGCAGAAAGAACAGTATAAGATAGAAGAAGAGGCTCTAATTTATCTGACAATGGCAATCCCAAACGACATCTACAATCGTGTAGACAGTCAGAGCACTGCTAAAGCAATTTGGGATAAACTAGCAAGACAGTTTGAAGGAAGTGAAGCCTCCATCCAAGCTAAGCAGAATCTATGCATAAATGCTTACGAGGGATTTCATGCAAAAGAAGGAGAGCTGCTACTAGATACCTACAACAGGTATAACATTATTCTCAATGACTTTCGGAGGAACAACATCGCTAAATCTGCTTCTGAGATAAATTACAAGTTCATCAAGAATCTGAATCCAGAGTGGAAGAACTTTGCCATCAACCTCCAGATGTCCAAGAATATGGCTCAAGAAAATGTCACCGATATCTTCTCTACTCTTGCTCAACATGAGGATGAGGTGAGATCTATCAATAACGAGTCTAATAATCTGAAGGACTCCGTGGCTCTCATAGACGGCAAAGGTTCTGTATCTTCTGCAAGGTCAAAGAAAAAGGTGTCTAAAGCTCTAGTTACTGAAGTTACTGACTCTGACTCTGCCTCAAGTGAAGAAGAACTGGAGATTGATTCTGATCCAGATATTCAGAAGTTCTATGAGGACTTGGATTTAATCACTCGCCGATTCAAGAAGAGCTTCGGCAAGAAAAGATTCTACTCAAAGCCAAAGTATGATGGATACAAGAAAGAGAAGTCTGAGATGCGATACAAGCCGAGTCATGGAAGGAGAGAGGAAGGACGAGAAGACAGGAAGGAGGATAGAAGAGAAGGAAAGAGAGAGGAGAAACGAGAAGAACGAAAGGATGAACTAGGAAGATGCTACAACTGTGGCAAATTTGGGCACTTCTCAAGAGACTGCAAGTTCAAGAAGGTAAAGAACTCAGAGTACTACGCAAGAAAGTCACTTATTGCCAAGAAAGCTGAAGAAGGAAAAGTGCTGATGGCTGAAGAAGAAAATTGGTTGTTCCAAAGTTCCGATGACGAGGAGCAAGCTCACTTCACCCAAGTATCTTATATGGCAAAGCTGGATGGTGACGATGAAGACTCTGAGACACAATCCGAAGATGCAAACTCTGAGGTAAGTGACAATTCTGAAATTATTGAATCTTTAATGGCCCAAATACATGGTATGAAAGATGAATTTGCTTTACTAAAAGGCAAACTTAGCTTTGCACATCAATTTGTCTTAAGCTATCGTGATGAAAATGCTATATTAAAAGTTGTTGTGGAAGAAAAAGAAAAAGAAAAGGAAAAGGATGATTTAAAAGCTGAAAAAGCATCCTTAAAAGAAAAAATATCTGGTTTAGAAATAGATCTTGTGAATCTTAATGCTGAAAAGGGTGAGTTTCAAATCAAATTTGAAGTTTGTTATAAAGAAAGAAATGAAGCTTACACCAAAATCAAGCAACTGGAGGACATTAATATGAAACGAGGTCAGATTGAACAGACATTAAATCTGTTGACCAATAAACTCCAAGACGAAAGGTTTTACAAACTTAAACCAGGTTTGGGTGTGCCAATTAACGAAATTTTGAAAAAGGCACCGGAGCACCTATATAATTTTGATAAATTTGGCTCCGCAATCAGACCCATTCCTGACATTCGTGAAACTTTCGTTGAAGCAAGTACTTCTACATCTCTTACTGAGACCAAAGGTCGAGAAGAAATGGGAGAGAACAAGTCTAGCGACCCTGATTCTCAAAATCTTTTTAAATCAGTTGGTTTTCAATATAGTGATTTGAATAAAAGCTATGAGACTCGAAAAATCGAATTTACCGACTCTGAATCACTATTCACCACACCCTCAATAGAATCAGTAAACACCAACACAGTTCGACCTGAGACTGCATGCAAATATGATGAGTATGAATCGGATGTTGATCCATCTACTACACCATCAGTCTCAAATCCCATTGCTTCTAAACCTTTACTTGTTGAAGAGGTTGAAGAAGAAACTGCAATCACGAATGAATCTTGTGTTCAAAATGATAAAACGGAGTTTATTGAGTCCATGACTGAAGAGATATTCTCTGAAATGATGAATGCTTCAGACTCTGATCCTGTTTCTGATTTAAAGGGGTCAAATTATGTGAATGATAATACATCTGAATTGATGAAGCAAATTGATTTGTTGCAACAGTCTCTTGATGAGGTTGAAGATGAAAACTTTGATCTCAAACATAAACTTGAAAAGTCTTTAAAAGTAAATCAAGAGCTTTGCACTGAGATCAATGATTTGAAAATAACTTTGTTTAAAAATGCTTCAAGTGATAAACAGATGTTCAATGATCCAAGCTGGAAGGTAAGAACCAATCCAGAATTTGATGCTCCTTCAAAACCTTCAGTTGTTTACTCTGATTGTCCTGAATATCCACCGAGTATTTTTGAAAAGGGTGAGACTTCAAATAGCACTAGAAAAGAACCACCTTCTAAGTTAGAGACTAACAAGGTTCCTGTTTTTGTTTCAGATATAAAAGGAAATGGAGCTGGGAGGAGTAAGAAGAATAAAGATAGTAGTTTGAATAAGAATGATAGGTTATCTAGTGAAACTTTTTCTTCAAATAGTTGTACTTCAGACAGTGTTATTTTGAAAAGTAATTCTTTTGATGCACATGAATGTAAGGTTTGTTCTGATAAATCTAAGTTTATGAATTTTGCTCGAAAGAATCTATATTGCAAACACTGTAGGGATAACTCATTCAAATACTACTCCCCTCCAAAGTCCAAACAGAGTAAGAGAAAAGCTAAACTGAATCCTAATTCTAATTCTAATTCTTCTGCACAACCCAAAGTGTTTCGAGCTAAGGTTGCCAATCCTACTTCTAAAAAGCACTTTCAGGAATTAAATGTTAAGATGGATTGGAAATGGGTTCCAAAACCGCGTTATGAATGGAGAATGAAAGTCAAACCAGATGATATTCCTGAGTTGCTTGATGCTAACCGCGAAGGACCCATCCTGATATGGGTGCCTAAGCAAAACTAATTGTCTCTTTTGCAGGCCTGTCGATTGTAGGTAATAGATTCCGGATGTTCGCGCCACATGACAGGATTCAAGCACCTCTTGCATAAATATGTGGAGGAGCCTGCCGGAGCAGTTAGATTTGCCAATTCTGAAGCCGAAGGCCACGTCAGAGGATATGGAATGCTCGACAATGGTATTGTGAAGATTCAAAAAGTACTATATGTTGAAGGACTTGATCACAACCTGTTTAGTACCAGTCACTTATGTGACATGAAATATCAAGTCCGCTTCACAACCATTCATTGCTATCTAGAGGATCCCGATGGTTACAATGTCTTCAAAGTTGAGCGCCATGGAAATCTATACTATGTAGATTTTCCTACACTGTCTGCCACACGTCCAGTATGTCTACTAGCCAAGGCTTTTATAGCACAATCGTGGACGTGGCATCGACGCTTGTCTCATCAGAATTTCCTATCTATAGCGAAGCTACAAAGACAAGGCCTGGTCAAAGGTCTACCAGAAATGAGGTTTGAGAAAGACTCACTGTGTTCTGCATGTGAGATAGGCAAAATGAAGCGAAGCTCCTTCAAGTCCAAAGTTGAATCATCGACCTCATCTGCACTGGAACTTCTTCATATGGACCTTTGTGGCCCAATGCGCACATCATCTATCAATGGGAAGAAATATGTGTTGGTAATGATAGATGACTACTCAAGGTATACGTGGCTCGAGTTTCTTCGCAACAAGTCAAATGCGCCAGAATTGATCATCGCTTTTATCAAGCACATCCAAGTACGTCTTCAATTGCCAGTTCGAACCATTCACAGCGATAATGGCACGGAGTTCAAGAATGACACCCTGAAGAGTTATCTTACTTCTGTGGGGATTTCACACAACTTCTCCGCAGCCTACACTCTACAGCAGAACGACATTGTTGAACGGAAGAATCGTACGCTTGTTGAAGCAACTCGTACTATGCTTGCATATTCAACTTTATCCATGTACCTTTGGGCTGAGGCAGTCGCTACAGCATGTTTTACTCAGAATCGTACCATTGTGGTCAAACGATTAAATAAAACAGAATATGAGTTAATCAACAATCGTACACCTAACATCAAATTCCTTCGTGTTTTCGGTTGCAGGTGTTACATTCTTAAAGAGCGTCAAGGATTATCAAAATTCGATAAGAAAGCGGATGAAGGATATCTCGTTGGATACTATCTGACATCCAAAGCTTATCGAATTTACATTATTCGAACCAAGATGGTTGTTGAGAGCATGAATGTCTCCTTTGATGAGAATTCTACAAGGACTTCTGGACACAACAGTTCAGAACTCGTAATTAAGGACAAAGCTTCTATTCAATCTCGAATAGAACCAGCTTCTCAAGGATCCACTTCTTCTAACTCTAACTCTACTTCATCTGAGTTAGATTTATTGTTTATTGATGCCTTCGATGATATATGTGCAGATTTTGAAAAAGGCATATCAACATCAATAACAAGTGGTACAGGATCGGAGGTCCCTACTATATCTGAAGACATATCTGGACCGTCCGAAGAAGAAGTCACTGAAACTTCATCTCCATCAGGTACAACTCAACCATTAGTTTCTGACTCTACTAATGTTGAATCTGTCTCTACAGATATTTTTTCTGGAAACGAAGTCCCGATTACTTCAACTGCCAGTCCAGAACCCTCAGTATCAGAAACACCAGTACAAGATGTCCCGAGTACATCTATGGAGATGGTTGCTGTGCACGATGAAAACGATGCGTCCAATACACAACAACAAGTTGAATCCTTACCAAGCACACATCGTTGGACTAAGGATCATCCCCTGACCAATGTGATAGGTGACGTACAATCTGGTGTCACGACAAGGTTAGCAACAACCAACTTCTGCATGTTTTCAAGCTTCCTCAGTTCCTTATAGCCAAATAAAGCGTCTGAAGCTCTATGTGATCCCTTCTGGATTTCTGCCATGCAAGACGAGCTTCTACAATTTGAAAGGAACAAGGTATGGCGCTTGATCCCACTACCTAAAGGTAAATCTGTTATAGGAACAAAGTGGGTTTTCAGAAATAAGAAAGACAAAGCCGGAGTAGTAGTGAGAAACAAAGCTCGTTTGGTCTTAAAAGGGTACTGTCAACAAGAGGGCATTGACTATGACGAAACATTCGCCCCGGTTGCAAGGATCGAAGCCATCAGAATCTTTCTAGCATATACAGCGCATAAAAATTTTACTGTCTATCAAATGGACGTAAAGTCGGATTTTCTGAACGGTTTTTTGCATGAGGAGGTTTACGTGGCTCAACCTGAAGGTTTCATTGATCCTCATCACCCTGATCATGTCTACGTCCTAGACAAAGCGTTGTATGGTCTTAAACAAGCACCGTGAGCCTGGTATGAAACTCTCACTAAAATTTTACTTGCTTCTTGTTTCAAGAAAGGTACTGTAGATACTACCTTATTTCTCAAAAGGCAAGGTGAGGACTTGATTCTCATTCAGATTTATGTTGACGACATAATTTTTGGGTCGACAAATCATAAATTTTGTAAGAACTTTTCAAAAATAATGGAAACAAAGTTTGAGATGTCGATGATGGGTGAATTGAATTTCTTTCTTGGTCTACAAGTAAAGCAATTACCCGAAGGCATATTTATTAATCAATCTAAATATATAAAAGATATTTTGAAAAAGTTCAATATGTCAGATAGTTCAGTCATGAAAACACCAATGGCTACTGGTACACTCTTAGACGTAGATCCCTCCGGGAAACCTATTGATCAAAAGGTGTATCGTAGCATGATTGGATCTTTACTTTATCT
Organism: Arctium minus; assembly: GCA_954870635.1. Taxonomy (NCBI): domain Eukaryota; kingdom Viridiplantae; phylum Streptophyta; class Magnoliopsida; order Asterales; family Asteraceae; genus Arctium; species Arctium minus. The sequence continues at coordinate 81,808,065 of OX941081.1, read as the reverse complement.
GAATGCAAGTCGCCTAGATATAATGTTGGCCACATGATTTTGTGCGAGATATCAGTCTAATCCTAAAGAGTCGCACTTAACTGTTGTGAAGCGAATCCTTAGATATCTCAAAGGCTCTCCTGATTTAGGCCTTTGGTATCTAAAGGATTCTCGTTTTGAACTAACTGCCTTTACAAATGTTGGTCATGCAGGATGTAAGATAGACCGGAAAAGCACCTCTGGATCATGTCAATTCATAGTTGACAAACTTGTGAGTTGGACTTCAAAGAAACAAAACTGTGTTTCAACATCCACTGCCGAGGCTGAGTATGTAGCTGCTACTAGCTGCTGTTCTAAAGTCCTCTGGATGACGACACAGTTAAGAGACTTTGGATACAACTACAAGCGTGTTCCTATTTATTGTGATTCCAAGAGTGCCATATCTATAACTGCTAACCCGGTACAACATTCGAAGACCAAGCATATCGATGTACGCTATCATTTCATCAAGGATCATGTAGAAAAAGGTAATATTGAAATGCACTTTGTTCAAACTGACTTCCAGTTAGCTGATCTTTTCACCAAGCCATTGGATGAAAAGTGACTCCATTTTCTAATCGGCAAACTTGTTATGTTGAACATGTCTTAGACCTTACTCATGATTCAAGGGGGAGTATTCTCTGTCTTGATTTTGTGTTCATTTTTATTCTTCAATTGTTGCTAACAAAAGAGGAATCATTTTCACAAATGATTACCATTATTTCTTTCATTTATGCAGGTTTGTTCAAGTGACTGTGGCTTCTAATCACATCAGATTAGAACCCACACTTCAGTGCTTTATTTATTTTTTCTGCCTTATCTTTAAAAAAAAATAATTTACATTAACTTAAGGGGGAGAATATCTGTGATTTTAACAGATTTTTGGATACTTAAATGCTTATCTGACCGTGTGTTCTTAAAGATAAATACTTGTGTTTTATCTTGTCAATATACTTTGTCAAGTATTCATATACATAACGGTTCAGAACATTCTATTTGACTTTGTTATTACCATGTATCAAAAGTAAAATCTTTCTATTGTAATACTCACGTTATTTGTATTCACTGTTGATTGAATCAAACGTCATTTCATGTACTTTCATTGAAAATATGTTTATATATTGTTCATATAAACAACATTCATTTTTGATTCTCCAAAATCTTATTCTTCATGATAAAATGATATGAGCTTAATTGTCAAACTCTTTTAGTTTGAGGGGGAGAATTGCATCGTCAAACATCTTCTGTTTTGACTTCTCCAAAAATTTTATGCTTCATGTAACAAGTGGTATTTGTGCTTACATGTACAAAACGCCTGTTGAACAGCATGTTCTTTTAGGAAAATATATGGGATTCAGTGTGAGTACTTAACAGAACATCCATGGATTCACGATAACCAGTGTTTCCTACCCAGGAAGTATTCCCTGAGTGATTGAGGGGAGAGGGGTCAAAAGATTTGAGTGATGGTGTGCGAAGAGGTAAAATGGAAAAGAGAGATTGGTTAGAAGTGAGCATTAAAAGAAAGAGGGTGAGAGATCAAAGTAAAAGAATACTAGACTCTGCACCAAACCACTTTCTAAGCCGGGCAGCCACACAATCTGATTGGTTCACATTCTTTGGTGACCATCATTGAAATAGGCAACTAGCCCATGCCATCTCTTGCATACAACCTCACCAGCTACTCATTCTTTTCTAAAAAAGAGAATGTTTCACATTTTCTGGGGAAGCAACACATATGCTATTGGTTCTTCGTTTCGAAGATACTAATATTGAAAAAGAAGGAAAGTTGCCCCACCTTCGAACCCTTTCTCTTGCACATTGAGTTTATGTATAATTTGTTGTTGTCTCAACAAGTTTACATACTTTGAGCCTAAAATGAAAAGCAATCATCTGTGCTTCATTTTTTCATACACATGCACATGCACACAGAAATTTGTTTTCTGTCAGAACGTTCATAGATAACCATGTGTTATTCGATGATTAAATGGAAGACCTGGGGAGCCAACATCAAAACCAGCTCCTTATATAGTAACTTTGTGTTACTCAGTAACTTTGTGTTACTGACAGGCATTCTAACTGAGTCATTTGTTGATTCAGGCTTACAACTCTTAAACTGTTTGAATTTGCAAAGATTTAAACAGATACAATTGACTATTTTTATCTGAAAAAATTGAAATAATCACTCTTTCCATCTAGGAAGATTGCTCTTATTTCCATACAGGGCTCATTACATGAAGAAAGTGCTAAATTGCAGTTTATAAAGAGAAAGGGGGAGATTTTTCCATAAAGGGGAGATTGTTTTGACAAGTTTTGATGATGATGATTCTCACCACTCATTAAAAAGGGGGAGAACATATACAAAGGGAGAATATATTAAGGGGGATAATATAATTTGAAGACTGCTGGAGATTTTCAAAGATATCAAAGATTTGAACATTTGAAGACTATTTAAAGATATCAAGTTTTGAAGCTATCTACGTAATATCTGAAGTTTTTCAAGAAAATAGAAGACAAGTGAAGACCCGAAGACAATTGCCAATTTTTTTTTAATCTTGAATCCAAAGGGGGAGATTGTTGGATCAAATAATTGTATTCAAGATTAAAGTTAAATTTCAGGGTTTAAACTGCAATTGTGTCAAAGTTATTTAGAGGGTTTGTTATGTAATAAGTAAATAGTTATTAGCTATTGGGCCTCAAGCCCATAAGCCCATTAGGCTTAAAAGCCTGGGTATTTAATGTTTTGATTTATTAGGTTTTAGTAGAATCCACACAATTACTTTCATAATCCTATAGTGAGGTAGCCGTATTCTCTGTATTCAAGGGTATCAAGAACACACAAGGTTTTCATTGTTTATTCAAAGGATTGGTATGTTATTCTGATCTTATATCTCTTGATCTATATCTTGTTTTGTGTGTTAATCAACTAGATTAAATTGGGATAACACTTAAAATATCCGAAAATAACATTAAACACGAGATGGGGATAAAGAGATTTTCGATAACAATTTGCATTCACATGCAACAAAACAATTTCATGCTTGCTTAAGCTCACGATTTAAAATCTGATAAGTGTTAAATGTTTTGTCAAGACTTTACAATGTAACTCACTTTATGTTTTGAGAACATGAGAAACAATTTATGCAAACTTATTTTAGAAATAAATTTGGTACATGAATCTGGTCGGCACTCACATCTTAGGATTACGCTTCTCAATATTCCGTCATACTATTGTCATCCGTATGCATCAAACATCTTAGAGTAACAATCCCGTTAATTAGATAACTTACAATCTCTCCTCGAAATAGAAACGGTTTGACAAACTTATAGTTCTAATCCAACCAATAAATTTGGCTCAAGATGATCAACTTAGTGCGTCCATCGCACTTAACTATCACTCCAAAGTGACACTGCTATAAACGTCAATCCTTCTTTAGCTTACTCGCTTAGAAACTTTTTCACTACCCCAACGGTCATCATACCAAGGTAGTTCAAGTATACACATGTAGCATGTAGGTTCACCATAACATTGGCCAGGTGCGATTATGAACGTACCGTATATAATCATCCTTGCGACCCTCGACAAGTTTCCCGTTTCTAGCGACTCGATCAACCCCAAGATATTTTATCTTAAGGCGCCTAATGTGAAACTTCACTTTCAATCACTTATAAGAACGTTAGTTTGAGTCTAGGCATCCAAAAATCAATACCTAAATCTCTCAAACTTAAGCTCTGATACCAACTTGTAACACCCTCAATTCTGGAAATAACAACTAATTTAAAATTTTCTAAATACGTCGAAAATTGATTCATCTACAATCACAAATAGGGTTTTAACCTCAACACACATAATTCATTCTCAACTTACAGTTTATAACAAGGACGGTTGTGACTAAAACCCAATAGTAGATGCTACCTCCAAACTGCGGAAGACGTCACCAACTACTTACACTTGCACAAGGCAAAGGCTCAACTCTTCATACCTGCTAGAACCAAACCCCGACAGGAACTTGATGCACATGCCGACAAATAAAAATGTTAGGCTTAATGCCTAGTGAGCTCAAGAGTTTTCAACATATATGAAGTAATCGTTTAAAAGGGAAGAATGCAAGTAAAATCATAATCTTTCAAAATAATCTTTCAAAATAATATGCTTTAATATGCTCTAAACACAAGACCCGACAATTTACGCAAATCTCTAATGGACCCCAATATAAACATCGAAACGCATTTGACCAACGATTATGTAAACACAAAAACCCAAGAGTAATTAACCCAAAACTTCACATTAGTTGAAACAAAGCGTTTTCCAAATGGACCCAACCCCTTCATGTTTCCAAAATAACTCTTAACACAATGATATGCATTTTCCCATGGTTTATAAAACCGTATACACCAAATGGACAATTACATAAAATGACCTTCATTTATATACTAAATCATCAAAGAAACATATCGAAATGATTTATTTATCAACTTTCCAAAAATCCCAAAGATATGAGTTTACATAAGTTTATGAAGTTAGACATTTCCAAATAACTAAAACTTATCAGCAGTTAACAATTTCTTGTAAAACGCAAACACTTTAAAATAAACATTTTGGCATGCACATCGTTTTCACAAATCAACTTGAACTCACCTCGCTAGATTTAGGCTAAATCTAGATTTTACCCCAACTTGAGCCTCCTTGAAGGAATCTGAACTTTCAAGCCAAATCTTCCAAAACCGAGATCCACAAGGATCCAACCATAAATATCCATATTTAACCATTTAAAATCATTCCCCAAACATTTTACATAAAGATCTCAACTAATGTCAAAACCCTAATTTCCATAAATGAAGAAAATAAAAGGTTACCTTAACCATAACTCCAATCCACCAACAAGAACACTTCTAGGTCACCAAAAATGAGCCATACACTCCCAATCCTCAAGACGATAAAAAGGTTGGATGAAAACCCTAGAAAATTGATGAAGGTAATGAAGAAGATGAAGGTGGAGATGGTGAATAAACACTCAACTTGAACCCTTTGATGAAATACCCCACAACTAGATATAAGAGATGTAAATGAGGGTTAAAGGCACCCTAGGTTCGGTTCCTCGAAGGAGAGGTTTAGAGAGAGTGAATTAAAATGGAATGGTTGAGATAGAAATGAGAAATGAGGCCAAAAATCAAATTTTAACTCGTCAGACCCCGCTCACGACAGTGCCTGGCGATAGTGACATTGTCACTATCGCGTGGCACAATCGCGCGGATTGTACTACGGGTAAAATCCTCCCCACGATAGTGACTTGGCGATAGTGACACTGTCACTTTCGCGTGGCACAATCGCGCCGGCTGTACCGAAGCCCAAAATGTCCAAAAACTCGCGATTCTCACATAGATCGATTTAAGGCTCGAAAGTACAACATAACTCACCCCAAAAGATAAACGGAAGACGGAGAAAATACCAAGGAAGGACGGAAACTTACTTTGCGAAAAACCGGGTGTTACAATCCTCCCAACCTTAGAATGATTTCGTCCTCGAAATCCCAGTCTCACCCAAGGCATTCCAATACCACCCTCAGCACTTATTGGGTTTCCTCCGACCCCAAGGTAGTGACATATAATAGACTTCAATAATGTCATTCACCCAAACAACCGCTCCCCTTTCCGTGGGGTTGTATCTAATTCATCCCATCATTGAGTTAAAACTCCTTAACTTCCTGACGAAACTACCACCCTGACTTCTGTGAGGATACACACCACATATCCACTTTGCAGCGGCCTACTCATACTAGAGTGACATCAACCCTTATCGGAACGATTCCCAACCATGTGATCTCGGTCACCTCCCAACCTTAGTCGACACCTACTATCTCAAGGGTAGTTCGTGACTTAACTTTCCACTGACTAGATCATTCCAGCTCATCCTGATTTTGAAACCGCATTCCAATGGTCAATACCAGCCCAAAGAATTCCCAAAGTTCCCTAACAAATCATCCCTGACATTGATCTATATCTTTTTTTGTGTGTTAATCAACTAGATTAAATTGGGATAACACTTACAATATCCGAAAATAACATTAAACACGAGACGGGGATAAAGAGATTTTCGATAACAATTTGCTTTCACATGCAACAAAACAATTTCATGCTTGCTTAAGCTCATGATTTAAAATCTGATAAGTGTTAAATGTTTTGTCAAGACTTTACAATGTAACTCACTTTATGTTTTGAGAACATGAGAAACAATTTATGCAAACTTATTTTAGAAATAAATTTGGTGCATGAATCTGGTCGGCACTCACATCTTAGGATTACGCTTCTCAATATTCCGTCATACTATTGTCATCCGGATGCATCAAACATCTTAGAGTAACAATCCCGTTAATTAGATAACTTACAATCTCTCCTCGAAATAGAAACGGTTTGACAAACTTATAGTTATAATCCAACCAATAAATCTGACTCAAGATGATCAACTTAGTGCGTCCATCGCACTAAACTATCACTCCAAAGTGACATTACTATAAACGTCAATCCTTCTTTAGCTTACTCGCTTAGAAACTTTCTCACTACCCCAACGATCATCATACCAAGGTAGTTCAAGTATACACATGTAGCATGTAGGTTCACCATAACATTGGCCAGGTGCCATTATGAACGTCCCGTACATAATCATCCTTGCGACCCTCGACAAGTTTCCCGTTTCTAGCGACTCGATCAACCCCAAGATATTTTATCTTAAGGCGCCTAATGTGCAACTTCACTTTCAATCACATATAAGAACGCTAGTTTCAGTCTAGGCATCCATAAATCCGTACCTAAATCTCTCAAACTTAAGTTCTAATACCAACTTGTAACACCCTCAATTCTGGAAATAACAACTAATTTAAAATTTTCTAAATACGTCGAAAATTGATTCGTCTAAAATCACAAATTGGGTTTTAACCTCAACACACATAATTCATTCTCTACATACAGTCTATAACAAGGACGATTGTGACTAAAACCCAATAGTAGATGCTACCTCCAAACTGCGGAGTACATCACCAACTACTTACACTTGCACAAGGCTAAGACTCAACTCTTCATACCTGCTTAAACCAAACCCCGACAGGAACCTGATGCACATGCCGACAAATAAAAAGGTTAGTCTTAACGCCTAGTGAGCTCAAGAGTTTTCAACATATATGAAGTAATCGTTTAAAAAGGAAGAATGCAAGTAAAATCATAATCTTTCAAAATAATATGCTTTAATATGAGACGACTCATTTTCCAAATCTGCACATTTTAAAGACGAATACCCCAACCTAAAACATTCTTTCATAGAGTAAATTCAACCCAAAACTCACTCAAAGCATTGAATAGAAATTGAACTCCACATTTATAAAAACGTAGATGAAACTTAGTTTCCCAAAAACACCCAAACACGGGTGGAACATATTACCCCACTCATAAATCATGGATAAAACCCATACATATAAAATGTTACCGAAAACATGGATACCAAAATACAATATCCAAAATAACACCTTTCGGTGACGGGGAAGACCCGATTCCATCGAATGTGGTGGCACATAAAGATAAGCCACGTATCTATGTTGTCGAACTGCACCTCAGATCATTGACTTTAGTGCACACTAACTTAAGTGTCACCTCAAGTCCTTAACGCCTTTAGTGCACACCCTTTAACAGGCGTCACCTCAAGGACCCAACGCCTTTAGTGCAGACCCTTTAACAGGCGTCACCTCAAGGACACGGTACCTTTAGTGCACACCACTTGGCGGGCGTCACCTCAAGGATACCCGATCTTAGTGCCCATTCACTCTCTAGTAGAGTTCCAACCTCAAGGTTCCCACTCGACCTTTAGTGTCTACTCACTAGCATTCAAGGTAGGAGTCTCAACTCCTTACTTGATAACCCATGATGACTAACACTCGTGCACAAGAATTAGACATCTAAACACAAGACCCGACAATTTACGCAAATCTCTAATGGACCCCAATATAAGCATCGAAACGCATTTGACCAACGATTATGTAAACACTACAACCCAAGAGTAATTAACCCAAAACTTCTCATTAGTTGAAACAAAGCGTTTTCCAAATGGACCCAACCCCTTCATGTTTCCAAAATAACTCTTAACACAATGATATGCATTTTCCCATGGTTTATAAAATCGTATACACCAAATGGACAATTATATAAAATAAACTTCATTTACATACTAAATCATCAAAGAAACATATCGAAATGATTTATTTATCAACTTTCCAAAAATCCCAAAGATATGAGTTTACATAAGTTTATGAAGTTAGACATTTCCAAATAACTAAAACTTATCAGCAGTTAACAATTTCTTGTAAAACGCAAACACTTTAAAATAAACATTTTGGCATGCACATCGTTTTCACAAATCAACTTGAACTCACCTCGCTAGATTTAGGCTAAATCTAGATTTTACCCCAACTTGAGCCTCCTTCAAGGAATCTGAACTTTCAAGCCAAATCTTCCAAAACCTAGATCCACAAGGATCCAACCATAAATATCCATATTTAACCATTTAAAATCATCCCCCAAACATTTTACATAAAGATCTCAACTAATGTCAAAACCCTAATTTCCATAATTGAAGAAAATAAAAGGTTACCTTAACCATAACTCCAATCCACCAACAAGAACACTTCTAGGTCACCAAAAATGAGCCATACACTCCCAATCCTCAAGACGATAAAAAGGTTGGATGAAAACCCTAGAAAATTGATGAAGGTGATGAAGAAGATGAAGGTGGAGATGGTGAATAAACGCTCAACTTGAACCCTTTGATGAAATACCCCACAACTAGAGATAAGAGAGGTAAATGAGGGTTAAAGGCACCCTAGGTTCGGTTCTTGGAAGGAGAGGTTGAAAGAGAGTGAATTAAAATGGAATGGTTGAGATAGAAATGAGAAATGAGGCCAAAAATCAGATTTTAACTCGTCAGACCCCGCTCGCGACAGTGCCTGGCGATAGTGACATTGTCACTATCGCGTGGCACAATCGCGCGGATTGTACCGCGGGTAAAATCCTCCCCGCGATAGTGACTTGGCGATAGTGACACTGTCACTATCGCGTGGCACAATCGCGCCGGCTGTACCGAAGCCCAAAATGTCCAAAAACTCGCGATTCTCACATGGGTCGATTTAAGGCTCGAAAGTACAACATAACTCACCCCAAAAGATAAACGGAAGACGGAGAAAATACCAAGGAAGGACGGAAAATTACTTTGCGAAAAACTGGGTGTTACATCTACGGTGGGCCTTATATGAACTCGTCACAGCGAGTGACAGTGTGTCTACGAACACTGTGCAAAGTTTGTGTATTTATGTGTGGAAATTTACTTGGTTAATTCGTCTTCATTTATGTTTGTGTCATTTTCGTTAAGTATGGTCGTCATTTCTTGATCTAAGAATATAAAATTGAATAAAAACAGATCTTGACATCATATATCGTCTATCTGAGCATGGACAAATTTCTTTAAGCTCGAGGTTTGCTTCTCTCCTTAAGATCTTGCAATGTGAGAGACATATCTCTATGGAATTCAATATTTGATGATTTACCACTTGTGAAATGGTTCATGCATATTTGTTGCCAGGTGCGATTTTCTTGATAAGCACGATAGTGTTAATTCAGTTATACTCGCATAGTGATACAATATCTCATTCTCAATCACCTTCATCAAACTTCACCCGCCTTCACCTTCACTTTCACCAATTTTTTACATACCTTCATTCACATCCACATGTATGAATATTTAAAGGTTTTAGTCATGATGATATAATGCAAGTTGGTGTGCAAAAGCAAATGAATGTGTGTAAATTTAGGTGGGTGATAGTGTTGGGAACTAAAGATTTGTTTAAGTTTGATTACTGGTGACAGTACAACATGGTTACTACTGCTGAGACAAGTTACTACTGCTGAGCCAAATTACTACTGCTTGTAGAAATTAATACTGCTAAGCATAGTTACTACTGCTGGTGAAGATTAATATTGCTCAGAGTGTTAATGTTGCTATGACTTAATACTGCTTATGTGATAATCATGGTAAGATGCGCAGATCAAGGTTTGAAGATAATCATGGAAGGTTGAAGATAATTATGGAAGAATATACTGAAGATCTTTTATGTTTTGTAATTATCTTTTATTTTCAGTATATGTATAGAATTATTCAGAATAGTTTGTTAGACGAGTATTCTGAGTTTTTGTTTTGAGAGAGAATTGACCTCAAGGTTTACAACCCTAGTTCTAGAGAAGTAGAATTCGTCTTGGTGAGCCTGTTCATCAAGATTGAGGTTTTGTGTGAAAGCTTGTAACTTTAATCATTCAATAAAGTTTACAAGTTGTGATTTCTACTTTACTGTTACATTGATATTTGAATATTAAAGTGTTTTTCCGCAACTTCTTTAATATTGTTTCTGAGTTTCATTATTCTTGTTAAGAATCAGATCCTGACAAGTGGTATCAGAGCATAGTATTCTCAGAAACCTTCATTCATCATGGACAACGCAGTTGAATCAAACAGTACTCTTGTTTCAAAGGTTCCCATGCTCAAACCTAATGAGTTTGACATGTGGAAAATTAGGATCAAGCAGTACATCCTCCTTACAGACTTTTCTATGTGGGACATTGTTGAGAATGGTCCCTCTGCTGAAGGTAAAATTGGACAAGATGGAAGAAGACTACCTCCAAAAACTGATGCTGAGAAGAAAGTGAGACAATTGGAGATGAAAGCCTTAAGCACCCTGCTTTTGTCCATTCCTAATGAGTATAAACATCAGTTTCACCACTGCACTGATGCTCAGATTCTATGGAATGCTTTAGAGAAGAGATTTGCTGGCACTAAGAGGAATCAAAGGGATATTCTCAAGCAGCAATATGAGAATTTTACATCTTCAAAGAATGAGTCTATGACTCAAACTTTTGATAGATTCAATAAGTTAATTGGTGAGTTGGCTACTGTTGGAGTCCAGATGGAACAAGATGATGTCAATCGAAAGTTCCTCAGATCTCTTGGAGATGAATGGACCATGTACAATGTTTCATTCAGACAAAATGACAAATTGGAAGAAAAGGAACTGGATGATCTGTACAATGATCTGAGAGTGTTTGAATCTGAGGTGGAAGCAAAGAAGAAGCCTACTGGATATGTTCATAATGCTGCACTCCTATCAGCATCAATTGATTCTACTGCTAACCCTGAATCAGTTAATGCTGCTAATGGAGTAAATCAAGAAAAAGGCAATGAATCTGTTTTTGAATCCTTTATTTCCAGCCATGGTAACTCCTCTTTAATCAATGATGACTTGGAACAGCTTCATCCTGATGATCTTGAAGAGATGGATATTAAATGGCAGATGGCCATGCTTTCTATGAGGGTGAAGAAGTTCATCAAGAGGACTGGGAGGAACAACTTCTCCCAAAGAAGAGAAGATGGAGCAGGCTTTGATAAGTCAAAGGTAGAGTGCTACAAGTGTCATATGAAGGGACACTTTGCCAGGGAATGCAGAATTGGAGTGTCTCACAACAAACACCAACAAGCTGAGACTGGAAGCTTCAACCAGAACAGAAACTCTGCTCAAGCTCTTGTTTCTCAAAAAGGAATGGGGTTTGACTGGAGTGATCAAGCAGAAGAGGCCATTCAAAATCAAGCTCTCATGGCGGAGGTATTTGATCTTCCAACTGAGGTACTCTCTAATCTCTGTTCTCAAACTTGTATAGACACTGTTAAAAGGTACAAGGATCACAACCAGAGTATGAGTGATGGCCTTAAGAGGTTAGAAAAGGATAGAAAAGACTATGTGAAAATTGTTGAGAGGTTTGAGGAACAAATTAAAGGTTTCCAAGCCAATGAACTTCAACACACATATGATACAAATTACTGGAAGTGGGAGAAAAATGAGCTAGAAATCCAACTGACAAAGTCTAGAGAGGAGAATGAAAAGTTGAGAGGAGAGCTAGCCAAGGTTAAGTTGGATGTGGAAAAGTTTTCATATGCTTCTAAAGCCATGGATTCAATTCTAAAGGTCCAAATCCATGAAAAGCTTAAACTAGGAATTGGGTACAATACCACACCACCACCATACAACAACAACAAATACATCCCTCCTAAATCAGACTTGCTAGAGACCAAGGATAGGAAGGACTTGCATGAGGGAGACACTAAGATAGATCCTTTAGATGAAGTAGTTGTTAAGGACAAGACTGAGCAAGAAGATGGTAAGAGTAAGGATAATACTGTGAGTGGTGAGATTCCCTTAGAAAATAACATTCTTACCAATGAGGGTGGTGGAAGGGATTGGATCAAATCTGATGACGTAGAGAAGATTGAGGGAAAGTCTAAAAAGGTCCATTACAAGCAGACTACAGTTGTGAATCCTGTTCTTTGCAAACATTGTGCAGGAAATAAGTCTGAGCCCCTAAAGCATTATAAAAGGAGGGGCAATCAAAGAAATTGGAATAATCAGTGGGCTCAGAAACAAGGAGTTGATCTGAGTAGAATCATCAGACCAAAACCTTGTTTCATATGTGGCAAAATGAACCATCTTGCCAAGCACTGTTACTTTAATCCTATTAACCATAGGATAAATTTTCAAAGATCTGTGCAAAAACCCTTTGGTTATAGGAAGGATTGTCAGGATCTTAATTCTAAACAAGAATAAACACTCAGAAACAATATCAAAGGAGTTTGCGGAATAACACTTTGATATTCAATAATTAATGGAACACAGTAAATCAGAACAAGAATTTGTAAACTTTATTGAATGATTATAAAGTTACAAGATTCAACACACAACCTCAATATTGATGAACAGGCTCACCAATACGAATTCTACTTCTCTAGAATTAGGATTACAAACTTTGAGGTTGATTCTCTCTTTCAAAAACAAAAACTCAGAATGCTAGAAATTATTAAAAGATAATTTCTATCAATTCTAAACTATTCTATATATACTGAAGATAAAAGATAATTACAAAAGATCTTCAAAATAATCTTCCATCTTTATCTTCCAGCTTTCCATACTCTTCAATCTTGATCTGCACGAATCTTAATTATCTCATAAGCAGCACTAAGTCTTCAGCAGTATTAATACTTTGAGTAGTATTAACATTCAGCAGTACTAAAATTGCTTAGCAGTAGTAATCTCCTCTAGCAGTATTAATCTTGATGAGCAGCATTAAGTTGTATCAGCAGCATTAACTTCACTTAGCAGCATTAACCTCAGAAGTATTAACCAAGTTCTTCTAGCAGCATTAACTGTATTTGTGAAATTCTGAATTTCCCAACAATCTCCCCCTAACTTGACTTTTAGGAAGAGAAGTCAAGTTCTTCAGATAATCTTCAAGATGCTCCCAAAACTTCATCAAGTCTTATACTCCTGTATTTACATCCAACCCCAAACTCTGATTTATAGTTCTTTGGATCAGATACTTAGCCTTTTCTGAATTTGAAACACATCCTAGCTTCTTCTTCAGCATAGCATGAAGCTTCAGTCTGCTGTGATTGTACACTCTATCCACTAGGAAGTACTCTATGTGATTTAAGTCCATAGTTAGTGCATATACTCCACTAGTTTCATATAGAGTCCACTTGTTGACAGTTTTGAACACATTTCTGATGACATGCTCCACTTCTTCAGGCTTGAACATCATACACAGATACTCCATCACTAATTTTGTAAGTGAAATCTCTGGAGCTTTCAGTTGATCTGCATACAAATTCATTCCTATTTCAAACATTTCTTCAAGATCTGACCTGGAGCATATTCTTACAATCTTTGCCCAAGTATTGTGTACTTCATACTTTTCATCGTTCCTCTTGAGCCTGATGTACTCTTTACCATCAACTTTCAGTGTATCCCAGAAGATGACTTCAGGAGGCTTCACACCAACAGGTTCAGCAGAAATTGGTTCAGTCACTTTGTCCATCACTACCATGTATAGATTTACATCATCAGACCTTGTTGATTCTTTCTGTTCAGATGACTTAGGTGCCTCTTCTTCTTCAGCAACCTTCTCAACTTCTTCTGCAGCTATTCTAGGCTTCTTGATTGATTTTCTTCTTGCCACCATCTTGGTTCTTTTTAGAGTCCTTAGACTTTCACCAAGAGTTGCTTCTTTCTTTGGTGGTGTTTCTTGCTCATCTGGAAAAGGTTTTTCTATCATGAAATCATTGCTTTCTTTCATTCTCTTCTCCATTTCCACTCTTGCAGTTTCATTCCCTTGTAGCTTGAGCATTTCTGAATCATACAACTCTTTAATCTGTTCAAGTGGCATTGTTGAGAACATCTCCTTTCTGACTCCTACAACACCTTTGAGAAATGTGATCAACTTGTTTTTCTCTTGGTTACCCAGGAATGTCTTTGAGGGTTGTCTCTTCTTTGCAACCTTCTTGATCATCATAGATTTCTTAAGAGTTGCAGCTTTCTTCTGAGCCATTTCAGTTGCTAAGCTTTGTTGATAAGCTTTATTCAGTTCTGCAGCTAAAGCCTTTGCCATCTCCCTATCTTTGTCTACTTGAACCCTCTCTTCTTGCTCAAGATTGGCTTGCATCTTCCTGGCCAAAGCTTCATCTGACTCAACCAACTTTTGCTTTTTGATAGGTTGATCAGATTCCACTAGCTTAGCTTTGCCTTTATCTTTGCTCATCACCTTCTCAATGCTTGATTTCTTTACAGCCACAGCTCTTTCTTTGATGACAACTCCTTTGGCCTTTGAGGTGACCTTGGGAGTATCATGCTTGGCTTTGATTAGAGTTTCAGCAATTTCAAGATCTGTTAGTACCTCTTGTACTATTTCTGCTGCTTCTTTCAGATCAGCAGTATTAACAGTTTCTGCTGCTTGGCTTGACTCAGCAGCATTAACTGTTACTGCTTCTTTCTCTTTTTCTGCTGCTTGTACACACTCAGTTTCCACAGCTTGTTGCTCCCCCTCAACATCCACTTTCTCTTGCTCCCCCTTAGCTTTGGCATCAGCTTCTGACTCCCCCTTTTTGGGAGCATCAGTTACTGGTTTCCTCCTTCTGAGCACAAATTGTTTCTTCTTCTTTTGTAGAATCAATTTCTTCACCATTTGCTTCAAGTTGACAATCTGTTCTTGTTGAGACAGAACTATCAGTTTCAGCTCTTCTATTTCTTTGTCCTGTTTGATCACATCCATGTTGATGTTTCCCATGGTTTCCATCAATTCAAAATAGTTATATCTGTCCTCACCTTCTCCAGAAATATTACCCTCTTTTGAAGGATCATGGGATCTTTTTGTAGTAGAGGTCTTCTGCCTAGCAGAAGCACCTGCTACCCCCTTGGGTTCTTGGCACCTGGGACCTTTGAATGATTGCTCATTCAAAGTTTCCATGGGGAAGGTCTTATTTATGTTACCACTGACCTCCTTTGTGCTAGCAGGAGTAGTGGCAGCCTTAGCACCCATATGCTCATTCATCTCCTTGTTGAGCACCTCCTTGGGATTGGGAGACACCCCTGTGGTTTTCCTGTTGATATTCTCTAATGGAGAATTCTCCATTAGAGGGATTAGAGGCTCTGTGGGTGAAGGTACAAGAAGGGAAGGAACCTTTTGTACCTTTTTCCTTATATAAGTTTGGGTTATTGGAGAAATTGTCTTTTGAACAAGAGACTGGGGGATTGCTATGGAGGGTGAAGGTTGGGATTGACTAGCAGTGGGATGGTCTAATGAGGGTCTTGACCCTGCTGCCATACCTTCTTCATTGTGGGACACCACCATCATTGTAGAGAACAATGGGGTGTCAACTCCTTCCGAGTCCAATAGAGATCTTTTCATGTTTGAAAAGACCTTACCTTTGGGTATTTTTGGTACATATACCTCATCAAAGTGAGGCATATCCGTCAATTCATGGGTTATAACTTCCTTAACAAACCTGGGGTACATGTAAAAACTCTTTTTGCTCCCCAAGTTTGAAACAAGATCACTGAAAATCATTATAGAAAAATTGTACTTTCTGGCAGTGGCAAAGCAGACCAAAGCATAAGCAATGGTACTGCTAAACTCACTCCATCCAGTAGTCTTTTTGGAAATACAGTGCATTAAGGTATGAACAAGAAAACGCCATTGGGTATGAAATTTCGCTTTTGAGAATTTGAACCCACCCAATTGGCCTCCATACCCCATTCTTGACAAATTAGAGAACAAGTCCTCATTTGGAATAGAAGTAATACCTGGAGCATCGTCTAGACGTAGACAAATGCGTATCACCTCTTCAGTAATGGACAAGGGTTTGTCACACACCTTTGTCTTTATTATCTACACACCATTCTCTGTCACTACGGTGGCATTCGCCCAGAACTGTCTTTGATGCTCTATGTATATTGTTGGTGACACAGTGAGAGCATGGGCAATGTGGCTGGACTTAAGAAAATCCACAATCTGGTGGAATCCAACAGCTTGTTTCGGCTTCTGTAGCATCGCAATCTCGTTGTGCTCATCAATGAAAGCCATGGATGCCATTGAAGCTTGAGTATGTTGGACTAAAACACTTGTTCTTGAGAGAAAAAGGGTTAGAAAGCAGATGAATCGAAATCAAAGAGTCGTTATGGACTTTTGGGCGGGTAAACAGGGTATTTATATGATTCGGAACATAATCAGTATTAACACCTAGCAGTATTAACTAACTAGCAGTATTAACTGAGAGCAGTATTAACCACTAGCAGTATTAACTAACTAGCAGTATTAACTGAGAGCAGTATTAACCACTAGCAGTATTAACTAACTAGCAGTATTAACTGAGAGCAGTATTAACCACTAGCAGTATTAACTAACTAGCAGTATTAACCACTAGCAGTATTAACTGTGCACTGACAGTATTAAAACTGCAATGGCAGTATTAACTATACTTACACTGTTTGAAGCTTGAGATACTTTGAGCAAGGTAATAACTTCCTGAAAAAGATGTTAGTAGCCCCAAAGAATAAACCAATAACAGGTATGAAAACACTTTATAAACCAAATGAGCTTATTCAGAGTTGATCATGCCCACACTTGTGACCAAGAAAGTGAATCTACCCACATCAAAAGCTTTAGTGAATAGATCAGCAAACTGGTTGTCAGTATGAACTTTAGCAACTTGAATTAGCTTCTTTTCATTACAATCTCTGATAAAGTGATACCTGATCTCAATGTGCTTAGTTTTGGAGTGCTTGACTGGATTGTTAACAATGCTTATAGCACTGCTATTGTCAATGAAGATTGGAGTGTGAAGAAAGGTTACCCCATAGTCCAGCATCTGATTCTGAATCCATAGAATCTGAGAGCAGCAGCTTGCAGCAGCAATATACTCAGCTTCTGTTGTTGATAAGGACACTGTGGTTTGTTTCTTACACTGCCAGGATACTAGTCTTGCACCCAAAAGTTGACATCCACCTGAAGTAGACTTTCTGTCCATGTTAGCACCTCCCAAGTCACTATCTGAATAGGCAATCAAGTCAAAGTTGGATTCATATGGATACCAAAGACCTAGTATAGGTTGCCCTCTTAAGTATCTGAAAATCCTTTTAACATCTTGAAGATGTGATTGCTTTAGTGGCAAGGGTAGAAGCAATTAGGCTATTTCTAGCCTATGCCTCATACATGAAGTTCAAGGTATACCAAATGGATGTGAAGAGTGCCTTTCTGTATGGTACAATTGATGAAGAAGTATATGTCTGTCAGCCCCCTGGATTTGAAAATCCATCATATCCAGACAGAGTATACAAACTGAAGAAAGCACTTTATGGTCTGCATCAAGCCCCAAGAGCATGGTATGATACACTGTCTACCTATCTCTTGGAGAATGGGTTTGAAAGAGGAATAATTGACAAGACCCTATTCATTAAAAGAAGTATGAAGGACATCCTATTGGTTCAGATTTATGTGGATGATATCATCTTTGGATCCACAAAAGATCAGATGTGTAGAGACTTTGAAAAATTGATGCACAAGATCTTTAAAATGAGTTCAATGGGTGAACTTACCTTCTTGGGATCTTCATAATCCAATTAAAATATGTGAAAGACATCTTGGACAAATATGGTCTAACAGACTCAAAGCCAGCAAGCACACCTATGGAGACTCATAAACAGATCACTGCTGATCTTGAGGGGGAGGATGTGGATGTCCATCTATATATATCAATGATTGGATCACTCATGTATCTCACAGCCTCAAGACCAGACATCATGTTTCCAGTGTGTTTGTGTGCCAGATTCCAAGTCAATCCAAAGCAATCACATCTTTAAGCTGATTCATCCTTTGGTTCATAGGATTGAAATAACAGTATTTGGCAAGATGATTCAATTTGCCACAGATAAAACAAGGTTTTGGTCTATTGATTTTACTCAGATCAACCCCTTGTTTTTGTGCCCACTGATTATTCCAGTTTCTTTGATTTCCCCTCTTTTTATCATGTTTTAGGGGCTCAATCTTCTTACATGCACACTGTTTGCAAGGACCTGGATTTACAACTGTGGTCTGTTTGTAATGGACCTTACCAGACTTTCCCTCTGTCTTATCTATTTCCTTAGATTTGATCCAAGCCCTTCCACAGTCCTCATTGGTGATAATGTTATTCTCTAGAGGAATCTCACCACTCACCTTGTTCTCCTTACTCTTGTCAACCTCTTTCTCAGTCTTATTCTCAACAACTACCTCATCTAAGGGATCTATTTCAGTGGCTCCATCAGGCAAGTCCTTCCTATCTTTGGTGTCTAATAGGTCTGAAGTAGGAGGGATGTAATTGTTGTTATATGGTGGAGGTGTGGCATTGTATCCAATTCCTCTTCTCAGCTTATCATGAATCTGATTTTGTAGTAAAGAGTCCATTGCTTTAGAAGCATTGGAAAACTTTTCTACATCAAGCTTGACCTTGGTTAGTTCATCTCTCAATTTCTCACTCTCCTCTTTAGATTTGGTCAGTTTAAGCTCTAGATCCTTTTTCTCCTACTTCCAGTAATTGGTGTCATATGAGTGTTGGAGTTCATTGGCCTGAAAACCTTTAATATGTTCCTCAAACCTCTCAATAATTCTCACATAATCTTTGATATCCTTTTCTAATCTCTTAAGATCATCACTCATCTTCTGATTGTGATCCCTGTACCTTTTAACAGTGTCTATGCAAGTTTTAGAACAGAGATTAGAATTTACCTCAGATGGGAGATCAGATACTTCAGCCATAAGAGCTTGATTCTGGATAGCCTCTTCTGCTTGATCACTCCAATCAAACCCCATTCCTTGTTGAGAAACAAGGGCTTGAGCAGAGTTTCTGTTGTTATTGAAGCTTCCAGATTAAGCTTGTTGGTGGTTGTTGTTGTGAGACACTCCACTTCTGCACTCCCTTACAAAGTGTCCCTTCAGATGGCATTTGAAGCATTCCACCTTTGATTTATCAAATCCCGCTCCATCTTCTCTTCTTTGGGAGAAATTGTTCCTCCCAGTCCTCTTGATGAACTTCTTTACCCTTGTTAGGACTGAAAGTCCTGGGTGTTGAAAGTGGAATAAAGAATTTATAAGGGTTTGATTTGTAATTATTTGAAAGTTATTTTATTAAGATGGGCCCAAGCCCATAAGCCCAATTGCTTGTAAAGCCTAAGTATATAAAGGCTTATTTGTTTCATAATTAAGGGGGAACAGATTAGAGAGGTTAGAAATTCATTATTCAGTTTACTAGTCATTAGGTTTACATATCCTTATCAGAAATTATCTCTGTAAACCTTAACCCTTTGAAGTTATATCAATCATATGACTAGTTGCTGTGGCCTATAATCTGTTCATCATTATTCATAATTACTTGTGATTGCACTGCACTGGGATCTACAATTGGTATCAGAGCTGATAGGCAAAAAGGTTTGATCCAGTAAAAAAGGTTTGTCTGAAACCCTAAGATCAATTACTTGTGTTAATTGCTTTATTTGCTTGAATTGATTGTTAGTGTTTGCGTTATATGTTTATCTGATTTATTTGATTCTGCAAAGTTAAAAGTTTTTTTTTTGTTCGAACGATTGTTTATGGGAAATTAAAAGTTTATTTTTTCTTCGATCGAATCTGAGATTTTTTTTTTCTTTGTTTGCTATCGGTCTTAGGGTTAGCCATTGTTTTTTATCGATTTTGTTGATTATATCGCTTCCGGTCAAATATTTTGGTTGATTATCTGGGGCTTTATTCGATCGAAGATCGAAGGTTCTGGGGTTGGCTTCGGTCGAATCCCAGAAATTCATCGGGTTCTTCGGTGGTTTCTTCGTGTTCTTCGGTCATTTGAGGTTAATCGATCTTATCTGTTTTTCTTGTGTTTATCGTTTAATTTGTCTTTCGACCTGAGCCCTTCGACCGAATAAGAGTTTCTCCGGTCTTGTCCTTTGACCGGATACGTGTTTCTCCGGTCTTGTCCTTTGACCGGATACGTGTATCCCCGGTCTTGTCACTCGACCGGATACGGGTATCCCCGGTCTTGTCCTTCGACCGGATACGTCTATCCCCGATCCTATCATTCGACCGGATAAGTGTATCCTCAGTCCTGTCATTCGACCGGATACCTGCTTACTCCGGTCTTACCTTCGACTGGTATCTTACATATTCTTGTCTCACGATCTTTTTGCAGTGTATTTATTTTAGCCCCCGTACTTCAAGGATTCAGCGTGTCGTTTGTGACCCTAAACTTTCAAGTTTCACATTTTGTCACTTTTGGTCCCTGCACTTTCAAGTTTCATCTCTCTTCAAAGCCGGAGCGAATACATTCTATTCGAAACGATCAAAATGGTGTACCCACCAAGGCTGCGGTCCAAAAGAGAATATGAAAGGTGGAAAACTGATTTTCTGGATTTTGTTGACGAACATGAGGTGGGTCCCTACATCAGATTATCTTTGACTGAAGGAGAAAAGCAATCCCAAATTCCGGCAGAAGCTTCTCCTGTAGAAAAGGAGCAAAGAGAGAGTGGCAATAATTATGCTAGAAATTATATGACAAGTAGTATTTCTTGTGACATTTTTCGTGACACTTTTAATGAAATTTCTGGTCAAATATTTTATAACAAAATGACAGGAAAAGAGTTGTGGGATTGTACTGAATGGTTGGTGTTAGGGCCAAATCTAATTTTAAAAGGGAGAGAATTGGAAGCTGAGAACTCTGAGCTAAAAGGAAAGATTTCTATTTTGGAAGCTAAACCTCAGCAACCAGTCTCTACTGAAAGTTATGAGGAAAAGATCTCTGTTCTGAAAGATGCAAATGTAGAACTTCAAAAGCGTTTATCTGATTTGGAGCAACTGCTTGCTAAACACAAATATGATTTTGAGACTAAAGAGAAATCTTTCGCAAAGAAGTTCTCAGAATCCTCGAGAAAATGTGCTGATGAGAAGAAGGAAGTGGAGCTGAAATGCATAAAACTCTCTCAGCAAGTTTCTGCTTTCGAGAAAGTAATCATTCTTGAAAGAGAAAAGTTTGCAAACGAAAAGAAGACCATTGAACAGAAGAATGTTGGATTCTTCAAGGAAATATCCGGCCAAATAAATGATATTGAGCAGGGATTTGAAGAAGAACGAAGCATCTTTGAGACTAAGATTAAAAAGCTGACTGCCAAGATATCTGAACTATCTGAGAAGGCACTAAAAGAGCAGAGATCGAAATCTGAATTCACGAATAAGATTGACCTGCTTGTTAAAGAAAGAGACAACTTTGCTTCGACAATTAAAGTGCTTGAAAAGTCTGTATCAAGTACAAATCAGCAATCTGTCTCTCCACAAAGGTCAGTTAAATCTTTTGATCGGATTCGTAAAACTAACCTTTTCTATGATAGCAATATAGATGGTTCAGGTACACATCAAAGAAGAAGGAGATACAAAGATGAGGAACTGGTCTGGAAGAAGAAACCAGTTGAAGATGAGCTGAAAGAAAAAGAATCATGTGTACATGCGTCCAATGTCAAAAAGAACAAAGTGCATAAAGGTAAACCTGATCATATCTATTCGAGAGATCAATTACTCAGGTTGTCAGGTAAGGAATACCATTGTTCTTATTGTCATAGACATGATCACATTCACAAAACCAGTGATCATTTCTGGTATGGTTCTTATTTTATTTCCCCTACAAGAACTGCAACTAACATTCGAGGACCCAAATACCAGTGGGTACCAAAACCGAAAACTGATTCTGTGTTGCAGGCACCTACTGTCAAGGGGGAGTAGAAGAACAATGGCTTCTAAGTAAATCAGTTTAGAACCCGGACTTCAACGAATTTTGGCTTCTGATCACATGACAGATCAGGACCCGTTCTTCAACGTTCAGACCTGGCTATTTTGCAACTATCCAGGGGAAGCTTAAAAGACCTAAATCATTATATCATGATCTGAGGGGGAGCTTAAAAGTAAGTATCTTCTAACTCTAGATCTCTGATTGTTTGGAAGACAAACAACTTTCCGGCATGAAAAACAGTTTATGAAATGTTCAAACCACTTCTGATTTTCAAAAGGTTTCATGAATCTAGAAGTGTGATTTTAAATGTTTTTCATTTTTTTTAGATTAATGTTTAACTGACTGTGTGTTTCTAAAGGTCAATACTTGCGTATTATCTTGTCTTTATACTGAAACGTTTTTACACGCACAGGTTCAGTACTTCATTTGTACTTGTTATTACCATGTCTCATAACGAACCAATTTTTGCGATGGTAATACCCCCGTTTGAAATTCAATATTGTTGAGCATAAATCATTATTTCTAATCATGTGCTTTCATTGCTAAATTGTTTATATTAGTTCATATAAACATAATATCCAATTCTTTGATACCCTAACCAGTTTATTTGATCTGATTGATACATTGTCAGATTCTTAAAACAATTCTTTTGATTTCCTTTCATTCATTCAATATCTTTGGTTTGAGAAATCTTCAAAGTTCAATTGCTCAAATATCATGAGCATACATTTTGACAATGTTATAATACTTTTTGAGCTTAAATGTTCAAGATAAATTGTTGAGCTATCAGTCTTTATAGGAATTACATGGGATTTGTGTGAGAGCTTAAACAGAATTTCCATGGATTCACGTAAACCAGTGTTTCCTACCCCGGAAGTTATCCTATAGTGATTTGAGGGGTGAGGGGTCATAAATCAAAGAGTGGGGGAGATAACTCGTCGGGTTGAGTTTTTCTCATTGTGTGGAGCGGTAAAATGGAAAATGAGAGTTTGGTTAGAAGTGAGCATAATGCTAAAAAGAAAGAGGGTGTGAGAACAGAGTTAAAAGAATATCAGAACTCTGCACCAACCACTTTCTGAGTCGGGCAGCCACATATTCTGATTGGTTCACATTCTTTGGTGACCATCATTGAAACAGGCAGTGAGCCCATGCCAACTCTTGCTATAACCCCACCAACCACTCGTTTCTTTCTTAACAAAGAAATGTTTCATTCTCTTTGGGGACGCAGCATATCTGCTATCTAGTCTTCATTTGGAAGATTTAGATATTGAAAAAGAAGGAAAGTTGCCCCACCTTCGCACCTCTTTCATACACATTGATTCCGTGTAATATCTGTTGCTGTCTCAACAGTTTACACAATTTGAGCCTGATCAAGCTAAGTAGCTTCAATCATTTCTACACTTTCACGAGCACACAAGGAATGAGTTTTCTTGTCATAACATTCATAGAAAATTCCTTTGTGGTTTTTCGATGATTGAATGGAAGCCCTGGGGGAGTGAACATCACAAAAACTCCTTTCCAATGTACATCTGTTGTACAAAGTGGCTCTGTGGTACTTACAGGCATACTAACTGTTTCATCTGTTGAATCAGGGTTACATTGTCCATTATGACTGAATTTGAAAAGATTCGGATATATACATTTCATGAATTGACGGATACTCAGATCAAAGGACGAAGAATATCATATTATCATAAAGGGGAGATCAAAGAATGCGTTGAAATTGAAGAAGTTTTGATGATCATGATGCTCACAATCATCAAAAAGGGGGAGAAGTTTTCAAAGTTCAATTTCAAAGTTTTGAAGAAAGAAAGTTTGTTTTTCTGAAGACGGTCTAAAGATCAAAGAGATGAAGATATGAGTTTAATGTTAAATTTGTTTGTCTGAAGACAGAGAAGTTTTCAAAGATTATATTGATTATTTCCCGTATCATGTGGTGTCTGCTACAAGTTTGTTTATCATTCCTCCTATGCGCTGATTGAAACAAGTTCTTGAGAAGAAAACAAATCTATTCAACTTGCGGTTCAAAGACAGATTCTTTGTTTTAAACTGAAGAAGCACCGTGGAATGTCAAGTAACTCTCACATTATCTTTCTTGTGTGCTAATTCGATGTGATTGAGGATGCTTGATAGTGCGTTCAGTCGAGGCTACTGTACATTGAATCTGGTTACAAAGTTGATACTATGAAGATCAAGAGCTTTATTCAAGGGGGAGTGTGGAAAGTCATGAAGTCAAGCAACACCAAAGTTCTTCAAAGATTCAAGAGGGAAAGAAGATCAAGGCCTAAAGTTTTCAAGTTGTTAAATGCTTTATTCAACTTTAGGGGGAGATTGTTAGGACTGAAAGTCCTGGGTGTTGAAAGTGGAATAAAGAATTTATAACGGTTTGATTTGTAATTATTTGAATGTTATTTTATTAAGATGGGCCCAAGCCCATAAGCCCAATTGCTTGTAAAGCCTAAGTATATAAAGGCTTATTTGTTTCATAATTAAGGGGGAACAGATTAGAGAGGTTAGAAATTCATTATTCAGTTTACTAGTCATTAGGTTTACATATCCTTATCAGAAATTCTCTCTGTAAACCTTAACCCTTTGAAGTTATATCAATCATATGACTAGTTGTTGTGGCCTATAATCTGTTCATCATTGTTCTTAATTACTTGTGATTGCACTGCACTGGGATCTACAACCCTCATGGAAAGCATGGCCATCTGCCATTTAATATCCATCTCTTCCAGATCATCAAGATGAAATTGTTCCAGATCATCATTGATTAAGGAGGAATTCCCATGACTGGCAAGAAAGGCTTCAAACACAGAATCGGTGCCTTTTTCTTGATTTGCTCCATTAGCAGCATTCACTGATTCAGGGTTAGCAGTAGAATCAATGGATGCTGATAGGAGTGAAGCATTATGAATATATCCAGAAGGCTTCTTCTTTGCCTCCACCTCAGCTTCAAATACTTTAAGATCATTGTACAGATCATCAAGTTCTTTCTCTTCCAACTGATCATTCTGTCTGAATGAAACAGTGTACATGGTCCACTCATCTCCAAGGGACCTTAAGAATTTTCTGTTTACATCATCTTGATCAATCTGTACTACCATAGTAGCCAGTTCACCAATCAGTTTGTTAAACCTGTCAAAAGTTTGAGTCATGGACTCATTCTTGGTTGACATAAAGTTTTCATACTGTTGTTTCAGGATTGCCTTTTGATTTCTCTTGGTACTTTTGGTACCAGAGAATCTCTTCTCTAGAGCATTCCAGAGCATTTGTGCATCAGTGCAATTACAGAATTGGTGCTGATATTAATTTGGAATGGCCAAGAGCAGAGTGCCCAAGGCTTTCATCTCTGTTTGCCTTATCTTTCTGTCTGCATCCGTCTTTGGAGGGGTTCTTTTGACATCTTCACCAATCTTTCCTGCATCAGATGGTCCATTCTCAATGATGTCCCACATAGAGTAATCTCTGAGGAGAATGTATTGCTTGATTCTGATCTTCCACATGTCAAATTCATTGGTTCTAAGCATTGGAACCTTTGAGACCAGAGTACTGTTTGATTCAGCTGTGTTTTCCATGATGAATGAGATTTCTGAGAATACTAGCTTTGATACCACTTGTCAGGATCTTAATTCTAAACAAGAATAAACACTCAGAAACAATATCAAAGGAGTTTGCGGAATAACACTTTGATATTCAATAATTAATGGAACACAGTAAATCAGAACAAGAATTTGTAAACTTTATTGAATGATTATAAAGTTACAAGATTCAACACACAACCTCAATATTGATGAACAGGCTGACCAATACGAATTCTACTTCTCTAGAATTAGGATTACAAACCTTGAGGTTGATTCTCTCTATCAAAAACAAAAACTCAGAAATGCTAGAAATTATTAAAAGTTAATTTCTATCAATTCTAAACTATTCTATATATACTGAAGATAAAAGATAATTACAAAAGATCTTCAAAATAATCTTCCATCTTTATCTTCCAGCTTTCCATACTCTTCAATCTTGATCTGCACGAATCTTGATTATCTCATAAGCAGCACTAAGTCTTCAGCAGTATTAATACTTTGAGCAGTATTAACATTCAGCAGTACTAACTACTAGCAGTACTAAAATTGCTTAGCAGTAGTAATCTCCTCTAGCAGTATTAATCTTGATGAGCAGCATTAAGTTGTATCAGCAGCATTAACTTCACTTAGCAGCATTAACCTCAGAAGTATTAACCAAGTTCTTCTAGCAGCATTAACTGTACTTGTGAAATTCTGAATTTCCCAACAAGGATGAAAGGAATCATGTGGCTAAGAAACCTGTTAAATCTAAAAGCCACATGAAGAAAGAGACTATAAAAGAGAGTGTCAAGATGTGGGTTCCCAAAAGCACTAAAACTGTTAGTACTGCTACCACAAATAGTGCTGCTGACAAAGATAGTGCTGCCAGAAGCAATACTGTTGCTATCAATGTTAGTGCTGCTGAGAGTATTAGTACTTCTAAAACAAACATTGTTAGTACTTCATCAGATGTTAATACTGCTAACTCTGTTAGTACTTCTAAAATTAGTACTGCTTCTAGTGTTTGTACTTCTAGACCAATCATCTTGACAAAGTACTCCAATAAAGAGTATTCTAAATTTAAAAATCTCATCAAAAAGGAGTGTAAGTACTTTGATGAGAAAGGGAGGCCCAAGACCACTTTGGCTTGGGTTCCCAGTCAATACTAATTGATTTATCTTATGTGCAGGACAACCAGCAGCTCAAGGGAAAGAGCATTTGGCATGTTGATAGTGGTTGCTCTAGGCACATGACAGGGAACATGGCTTGCCTCAAGAATTTCAAGAAAATTGATGGAGGGTATGTTGCCTTTGGTAATACTCCAGATGGAGGTAAGATTAGTGGTAAGGGAGATGTAACAAAAGGTAAGATGACCTTTGAAGATGTTTACTATGTTGAGCAGTTAAGGTACAACCTGTTAAGTGTATCACAGGTTTGTGACAAAAAGCATAGTATATTATTCACTGATTTTGAATGCATTATCCTTGCTCCTGGATTCAAGGTAGTTGATGAAAAGATTATACTACTAAGAACTCGAAGAAAGGATAATGTCTATTGTTTGAATATGGAAACGGTTTCAAATGATTCATCCTTAAAACTGTCTTGTTTCAAAAGCCTCTTTAGATGAACCATCACTTTGGCATAGAAGGATGTGTCACATGAATTTTAAAACAATGAATAAACTTGTTAAAAACAACCTTGTAAGAGGTCTGCCTTCAAAAGTCTTTTCATGTGATGATCATTGTGTTGCTTGTCTCAAAGGCAAACAACACAAAACTTCTCATAAGTCCAAAGAGTTGAACACAATTTCTTCTTCTCTTCAGTTGTTGCATATGGATCTGTTTGGTCCTAAAAATGTCATGAGTATAGGTAAGAAATCATACTGCTTAGTTATTGTTGATGATTACTCTAGATTTACTTGTGTGTATTTTCTAAGGACTAAGGATGAGACAAGTGGACTGATCAAATCCTTTATTCTAAGAATTGAAAACCAAACAAATCAAAAGGTAAAAGTCATTAGGTCAGACAATGGTACTGAGTTTAAAAATCTTGACCTAAACACCTTTTGTGAGGAAAAAGGAATTGAGAGGCAATACAGTGCTCCTAGGAATCCACAACAAAATGGTGTTGCTGAGAGAAGGAATAGGACACTGATTGAGGCTGCTAGATCTCTGTTAGCTGATTCAAAACTTCCAATTACTTTCTGGGCTGAAGCAGTTAATACTGCTTGCTATGTCCAAAACAGAGTTCTAGTAGTCAAGCCTAAGAACAAGACACCTTATGAGCTTTTAAATAAAAGAAAACCATTTATTGGTTTTTTCAAACCTTTTAGGTGTCCTTGTACCATTCTCAATACCAAAACTCACTTAGGAAAGTTTGATAGCAAAGCAGATGATGGTTTTCTTGTTGGTTACTCATCTCAGAGTAAGGCCTACAGAGTGTTTAATTCTTCTTCTAGAATAATTGAGGAAAGTGACAATGTCAAATGCAATGAGAACTCACCAAATCCTATTGGTTCAGGTCCTCAGTGGTTATTTGACATTGATTCACTAACTAACTCTTTGGGTTTCAGTAGTGATGATCATGCAGGATCAGGAAGTAGAGGATCAGGGGATGAACAAGTACAAGACATTATTCCTCAGTCTGTGATCTTTCCCATACCTACAATGAACCCTGTTGAAATATGTGAAACGAAGACTGTTACTGAACCAATTCAGAGTGAAGAAGAAAGAAGAGATGAGGAGAATACAGAGCATGAAGAGCCAGAAGTAGCTGATGAGATCCCCTCAGCTGACTTAAATGACTCCAATTTAGATGTGGGAATTAATGAAGAACCTAGTCATCAGACAAGAACTCAGAAGAATCATCCTCCTGAGCTGGTAATAGGAGACATCACTTCATCTATGATGACTAGGAATCAAAGCAGACTTCAAGATTTGCAGGATCAGCAGCATACAATACTCTCTTGCTTTCTATCTCAGATTGAGCCTAAGAAGTCTTATGATGCAATGAAAGATTCATGTTGGATAGAAGCCATGCAAGAAGAGTTGCTACAGTTTAAATTGCAAGATGTTTGGGACTTGGTGGACCTTCCAAAAGGTCATAGAGCAATTGGCACCAAGTGGATTTTCAGAAATAAAAAGGATGTGAGAGGAATAGTAATCAGGAACAAATCAAGGCTAGTGGCACAAGGGTACACTCAGGAAGAAGGCATAGACTATGAGGAAGTCTTTGCTCCAGTTGCACGGGTAGAGGCAATTAGGATGTTTCTAGCCTATGCCTCATTTATGAACTTCAAGGTATATCAGATGGATGTGAAGAGTGCCTTTCTATATGGAACAATTGATGAAGAAGTATACGTCTGTCAGCCCCCTGGATTTGAAAATCCATTATATCCTGACAGAGTATACAAACTTAAGAAAGCACTCTATGGTCTACATCAAGCCCCAAGAGCATGGTATGATACTCTGTGTACCTATCTCTTGGAAAATGGGTTTGAAAGGGGAATCATTGACAAGACCCTTTTCATTAAAAGAAGTAAGAAGGACACCCTACTTGTTCAGATCTATGTGGATGACATCATATTTGGATCCACAAAATATCAGATGTGTAGAGACTTTGAAGAGTTGATGCACAAGAGCTTCAAAATGAGTTCAATAGTGAACTCACTTTCTTCCTTGGGCTTCAAGTGAAACAGCAGAAAGATGGGATTTTCATAAGTCAATCAAAGTATGTGAAAGACATCATAGATAAGTATGGTTTATCAGACTCAAATCCAGCAAGTACACCAATGGAAACACACAAACAGATCACTGCTGATCTCGAGGGGGAGGATGTTGATGTCTATCTTTATAGATCAATGATTTGATCTCTCATGTATCTCACAGCCTCAAGACCAGATATCATGTTTCCAGTGTGTGTGTGCCAGATTCCAAGTCAAGCCAAAGCAGTCACATCTTCAAGCAGTTAAGAGGATTTTCAGATACTTAAGAGGGAAACCTAGATTAGGTCTTTGGTATCCTTATGAATCTACTTTTGACTTGATTGCATATTCAGACAGTGACTTGGGTGGTGCTAATATGGATAGAAAGTCTACTTCAGGAGGATGTCAGCTTTTGGGTGCAAGACTAGTTTTTGGCAGTGTAATAAGCAAACCACAGTGTCCTTATCCACAACAGAAGCTGAGTACATTGCTGCTACAAGTTGCTGCTCTCAGGTTCTATGGATTCAGAATCAAATGTTGGACTATGGGGTAACCTTTCTTCACACTCCAATCCTCATTGACAATAGCAGTACTATTAGCATTGTTAACAATCCAGTCAAGCACTCCAAAACAAAGCACATTGAAATCAGGTATCACTTTATTAGAGACTGCAATGAAAATAAGCTTATTCAAGTTGCTAAAGTTCATACTGATAACCAATTTGCTGATCTATTCACTAAAGCTTTTGATGTGGGTAGATTCACTTTCTCGGTCACAAGTGTGGGCATGATCAACTCTGAATGAGCTCATGTTTAAAAAGTGTTTTTATACCTGTTATTTGTTTATTTTTTGGTGCTACTAATCATCTTTCTCAGGAAGTTTATTCCTTGATCAGACTAACACAAGCTTCAACAGTGTAAGTATCGTTAATACTGCCAGTGCAGTTTTAATGCTGCCAGTGCAAAGTTATTACTGCAGGTTCATTATTACTACTGCTAGTCTGAGTTACTACTTCAGGTATGTGTTACTACTGCTAGTTAGTTAATACTACTAGTTGGTTAATACTGCTAGTTAGTTAATACTTCTAGTTAGTTAATACTGCTAGTTGGTTACTACTGCTCTCAGTTAATACTACGAGTGGGTTAGTACTGCTTTAACTGAAATTAGGGTTAATACTGCTTCTTTCCTGAATTCTATAAATACCCTCTTTGCCCGCCAAAAAGCTCACAACGACTCTTTGAATATTGTTCTTCTTCTCTCTAACTCTTTTCTCTCAAGCAACCAGTGTGTTTCAGTCTAGAATCCTCAAGACAGATGGCATCCATGGCGTTTATTGATGAACACAATGAGATCGCAATGCTTCAAAAGCCTAAGCAGGCTGCTGGATTCCATCAAATAGTTGATTTTCTCAAGTCCAGTCATATAGCTCATGCTCTTACAGTGTCACCACCAATTTACATCGAGCACCAGAAGCAATTTTGGGTGAATGCCACCGCTGTTACTGAAATGGTGTGCAGTTTATCAAGACAAGGGTGTGTGACAAACCCTTGATAGTCTCTGAAGAGGTCATTCGCATCAGTCTACGACTAGACAATCCTCAGTTATTACCTCTATCCCTCATGAGGATTTGTTTTCCAATCTCACAAGAATGGGGTATGAAGGCCAAGTGGGTGTTTTCAAATTTTACAAAGCTAACTTTTCTCCCCAATGGCGTTTCTTTTTTCATACTCTTATGCACTGTATTTCTCGAAAAACTGCTGGATGGAGTCAGTTCAGTAGTACCATTGCTTATGCTTTGGTCTGCTTGTCCACTGCCAGAAAGTATAATTTCTCACAAATGATTTTCAAGGACCTTGTGTCAAACTTGGATAATAAAAAGAGTTTCTATATGTATCCAAGATTTCTCTAGGCAGTTATCACATCTGAATTGAAGGATATGCCTCAGTCTAATGAGGTATATGTACCTAAAATCCCTAAGGTCAAGGTCTTTTCAAATATGAAAAGATCTGCCAAGGACTCGGAAGGAGTTGACACCCCATTGTTCTCTACAATGATGGTGGTGTCCCACAACCAAGAAGGTATGGCATCAGGGTCAAGGCCCTCACTAGACCATCCCACTGATAGCCAAACCCAACCTTCAACCACTATATCACTCCCTCAGTCCCTTGTTCTTAAGCCAACCCAGTTATATCCAAAACTTATACTAAGAGAAAGGTACACAAGGCTCCTTCCCTTGTTGTACCTCCTACAAACCCAGAACCTCAAAGCCCTCTAATGGAGCATTCTCCATTAGAGAATATCCATAGGGAAACCACTGGGGTGTCTTCCAACCCCAAGGAGTTGCTCACTAAGGAGATGAATGAGCATGTGGGTGAGAAGGCTGCCACTACTCCTGCTAGCACAGAGGAGGCTAGTGGTAACATCACTAAGACCTTCCCTACGACAACTTTGAATGAGCAATCATTAAAAGGTCCCAGGTGCCCAGAAACCAAGGGAATAGGTGGTGCTTCAGTCTGGATGGAGATCCCTATTAAACATTCCAATGATCCCTCAAAAGGGGGTAACACTCCTGGAGAAGGTGAGGATAGATATGACTACCAGAAATTGATTTCTGCCATATCAAAAATGGCAACTGAACTGGATTCTCAAAAGAAGGTTGTAAATGAACTCAAGAAAGTCATCATCAACCAGCAAGAAGAAATCAGCACCTTAAAGAAGGTGGTTAAGAAGGTGGTTCAAAGAAGGTCAAAGAAAAGATTTGAGCTCAGAAGAAGGAACCCAGTGGATGATGCTCCAAAAAAGGGGGAGTCAGAAGCTGAGGTCAACATGAAGATTGCTAAGAATAAGGGGGAGAAATATGGAGATGAGGGGGAGTTTGCTGGTGTTAGTGGGGATAAGGTACAAGCAGTAGAAACAGAAACAGTGTTTGAGAAAGCAGCAGAAACAGTTAATGCTGATGAAGCTAGCAAAGCAGCAAAAACAGTTAATGCTGCTGAAATAAATGAAGCAGCAGAAATTGTTCAAGAGGTGTTAACTGACCTCCTTAGCAGAAATTTGGAAGAAATTGAGATAGCTGAAGCACTAATCAAGGCTAAACATAACACTCCTAAGGTCACTTCAAAGACCAAAGGAGTTGTCATCAAAGACAATGCTGAGGTTATCAAGAAAGCTAGTGCTGATAAGGTAGCAAGCAAGGACAAAGGCAAAACCAAGATAGTGGAATCTGACTAACCACTTAAAAAGCAAAAGTTGGTTGAGTCAGATGAAGCTTTGGCTAAGAAAATTCAGGCAGAACTTGAGCAAGCAGAAAAAGATCAAGTGGAAAAAGATAGGGAGATGGCAAGAGCTCTAGCTGCAGAGCTTAATGAAGTATATCAAAAGAGTTTGGCAACAGAGATGGAACAGAAGGAAACTGAACTTAAAAAGAAGCCTGTAATGATCAAAATGGGTGCAAAGAAGAGGCAACCTTCACAGACCTACCTTGGCACTCAAGAGAGAAAGAAGATGATCACTTTCCTCAAAGGTGTTGTGGGAGTCAAAAAGGAAATGTTCACAAAAATGTCATTGGATCAAATCAAAGGTTTGTTTGAGGCAGAGATGACTAAGTTACAAGGAAATGACCAAGCAAGAGTTGAAGTGGAAAAGAAGATGAAAGAGACGCATAACCTTCAAATACAAAAACCCTTTCCTGATGATCAAGAAACTCCAAGGAAGGAAGCTACTCTAGGTGAAAGTTTGAAGACTTTGAAAAGAACAAAAATGATGGCAAGAAGAAAACCAGCTAAGAAACCTAGAGTGGATGAGGAAGAAGCTGAGAAAGAACAGAAGGTAGCTGAAGAAGAAGGGGCACCTAAGTCTGATGAACAGGAAGCTCAATCTCAGGAAGAACCATCCAGTACTTCTGATGTGAATATGTACATGGTGGTGATGGAAAAAGTGCCTGAGCCTATAACAGCTGAACCGGTTGGTGTCAAGCCTCCTGAGATTAGTCACTGGGATACCATGGAAGTAGATGGAAAGGAGTATATCAGGCTTAACAGGAAAGATGACAAGTTTGAAGTGTATCCTACTTGGGCAAAGATTGTAAGAGTATGCTCCAAATCTGATTTAGAGGAAATGTTTGAGGTGGGGATGAAATTATATGCTGATAAGCTGAAAACTCCAGGGATACCAGTTACAAAACTTGTGATGGAATATCTATGCATGTTGTTCAAGCCAGAGGAAGTTCAGCATGTTATCAGAAATGTTTTCAAAACCATTAACAACTGGACTCTGTATGAAAGAAGTGGAGTATATGCACGGGCTATGGATACAAATCACATTGAATACTTCTTAGTGGATAGAGTTTACAACCATAGCAAGCTAAAGCTACATGCTATGTTGAAGAAAAAGCTTGGTTGTGCACCAGATTCTGCAATGGCAAGATACTTGATCCAGAGAACTATTAATCAAAGTTTGGGGCTGAATCCTGATACAGGATTATGAGCAATGGAGTTTTGGGAGCATCTGAAGAACTTGACTTCTCTTATCTAAAAAGTCAAGTTAAGGGGAGATTGTTGGGAACTGAAGATTTGTTTAAGTTTGATTACTGCTGATAGTACAACATGGTTACTACTGCTGAGACAAGTTACTACTGCTGAGACAAATTACTACTGCTTGTAGAAATTAATACTGCTAAGCATAGTTACTACTGCTGGTGAAGATTAATACTGCTCAGAGTGTTAATGCTGCTATGACTTAATACTGCTTATGTGATAATCATGGTAAGATGCGCATATCAAGGTTTGAAGATAATCATGGAAGGTTGAAGATAATTATGGAAGAATATACTGAAGATCTTTTATGTTTTGTAATTATCTTTTATTTTCAGTGTATGTATAAAATTATTCAGAATAGTTTGTTAGACGAGTATTCTGAGTTTTTGTTTTGAGGGAGAATTGACCTCAAGGTTTACAACCCTAGTTCTAGAGAAGTAGAATTCGTCTTGGTGAGCCTGTTCATCAAGATTGAGGTTTTGTGTGAAAGCTTGTAACTTTAATCATTCAATAAAGTTTACAAGTTGTGATTTCTACTTTACTGTTACATTGATATTTGAATATTAAAGTGTTTTTCCGCAACTTCTTTAATATTGTTTCTGAGTTTCATTATTCTTGTTAAGAATGAGATCCTGACAGATAGTAATTAAGGTAGATGAAGATTCAATTTCCATTGAGAAAAAAAGTACAAAAATGTCCCTCATTTATGAAAATGTGTGTGATTAGATTAGTTGCATCAAGAGATCAATGGCAACGTCTAACGACTTGCATCATCAAAAGCAAATGGATACATTAGAAAAAGAAGAGCAAAGAAAAATGGTAAATGACATCGGGTAACATCATATATGACTCATAATGTATAAACAATTTGCACAAAACATCATCAAAGTATTTGGTAATTTGGTATTTGTAGTTCAATATGAGGTTTATTGAATCCTAGATTCAACATAATCAGCCCTCATCAAGAACTCTTGCCAAATCACAAGTCTTCCGATTACGTTACGCTAGAATACCACATCATCAACTCCTTTCAGCCGATCTAGTGGTCAGGTCTGAAGGTGAAGGTAAATCATGCAAGGGGAGCTCGCTTGATTCGCAGATTGGTTCAACTCTAGATTTGACATACATAATAGGTTAGATGAACGAATTTAAATTGGCATTTTCCGCTTTTTACAACCTTCAAAAGTTTCTTATAGATTTCAAATTATTTATTTTAATAATTATTTCTATAATCAAATTTAATTATTTATGAAATTAAGAAAAAAGATCTCAACAAGACCTAATTCAAACCATTTTTACACGTGTTACCAGTTTATCCATTTCTATTGAACCTGTTTTTTCCCTATTACCCAAACTTATCAACTTCAATATATGAATCACGATAAGTGGTTAAAGGCATATGACAGAGCATTTTTTATTTCGCTTTTTATTGCAAAAACATATTTTTTGAAAGCTTCATTCTGAGATTAATAACATCTCAAACAATAAAATTCAAACATTTTGTTCAAGAACGTTTTTTGTTTACAAAGTTACAACAACACATCCTCCTTTTTTTTTAAAAAGTATTGTAATACATTTTAAAATAGAGCTTTTAAAGTAGATTCGCAGAAGTAAAAGTCAAAATAAAAGGCTTTTGATCTTGTTATAATTTACCGTAGCATTAACTCAGTGGCAAATTTTTTGTCGAATAGATGCACCTCTAAAGTGAATTAAAGACCCGTAATGTTAAGCCGAATTTTCGATGGATCTTTTGAGTTTTTTGGTCTTTTTATGTTGATTTCAAGACTTTTTAGGTTTTCTGGTTCATTTCTAGGGTCTTTTTTTCGGTTTTTTGGTTGATGTTCGCTATCCTTTTTAATATCCTAGAGCACTATTCGAAGTTTAGCGGATGAACTTTTTTTACCAAAAGAAAATTCTACTTACCAAATTTGATTGAGCAAGTGCACAAAACCTCTGCCCTTAGTATTTGATTGAGTAAGTGCACAAAACCTCTGCCCTTAGTAGATCCATCCCTGCATTAACTACCAATTTAAACCGACCAACCAGAATCTAACTCATTTCGTTCGAGCTAAAAGTGAACTCGTCAATTTTGACACATCATTTAGTTAAATAATTTTTAAACCACGAGCATAACCTTCGAAAATTTATTTCAACTCAAATGACTTTTAGATGACCTGCCTCTAGTGTAAAAAAATGTGTATATAATATCTTGAAAGTACAGTACTAGAATGTTAACTGGTAAAACAACTTTCATAGGAGGTCATCTAGTCAAATAGTAATCAATCGAACTTGTCAATGGTTTTGACCCACGATCCAAGTCGATCACATCTGTTCGTTTTCACCACATTTTCGAGTAATCCAGTCGAACCAGATGTTATTAATATCCTCATCTCATACAGGCAAATGCATCAACACTGTGGTCGCAACTACAATTGTACCCTCGTCTACATGTCTCACATTTCCAATTCACTAGCTATGACCATCATTACATGTCTCACATTTTCAAATCACTATAACCATCATTATGACATACAAGCTCCCAACAACATCGAATGGGAGCAGGCACAATAATAGCAAGGATACACAAGCAGACCTTTCCCCAAGATAAGTTTACTACTACACGTGAAATCCGAGCACAAATGGTACAGATGATGAACTTAAGAGTGATCAACATCAGGGAACCCTTTTATTCGGTTCCGATGGTATTTTCCAGTTCTTGAAAGAAAAGTGTATAATTTGATCTCAGATATCGGTCCAAAAGAGACCATGCCAAGATTAAACCAACGATTCCTTCCCTAGAACCACACTGAGAACGGGTTAAATTCTCTCCTAGGTTCAATCGTTCACCAAACACGTGCATTTGTCTCGGTGAGCCCTAAGTTCCTGCAATTCAAGCTGACCCAGTAAATCTCTCACTCGAAAGTAAAGCTTCCCCACAAAATCGGAGTTCATAGGAGTTTCGATTGTATAATAGTTGTACACAAGTGAACAGAATTGGATATACCTGAATCTGTTGTTGCAAAAACTTGACGTACTCAACGGCTTCGTCTAACATGTCGGCCGTGTTAGTTTGCTGCATCGTAAGTCCATTGCACATTAGACCTTTTAAGCTATAGAAACCACTGAAGTTAAAAGGATTGAAAACTTAAAAGACAACCGATACGAAATGTCCACAAAACAATTTGCAAGAGAAGGCAATAGGGGGGTAAACATAATTAAGGTCGAGTAAGAACCGAGAGCAAGCATGAATTTTGATGTTAAAGAACTAGTTTGAGTTCACAATGCGAGTCTTTTATAGCTCAAGTATATATAGCAGTTATATCAACATTTGCTCTAATGGGATCACTGGTTATCACATATCATGGGAGGTCCCGAACCATTTGACCAACTGGACAACCAGATCGATCAGACCCGTTTTATATCCCAACCTTATAGCTAACAATAAAATTCTACCAAGACATGAAGAATGCTTATTTGGGTTAATAAGCCCACATGAGAACAACCAATACTCTGTACTTTTTACCAGAACAATAGGAACATACATCATCAAGATCAAAGGAGCTACTTACTAATCAAGTTGTAATTATTATAGTCTTTTTGACTTTAAAAGTCAAAGGTGTAAGGAATCAATATAGGCCATAATAATTGAATTTGAAGTTAAAGAAGGCATTATTACAGGCATATGAACAGTTGATTGAAAAGGGCAAAAAAGGTAGTACAGTGACTCTGGATTGAAATTTAAAGCAGTTACCAATAAAGGAAAGCTCTAACTGGAATTAAAGCCAAGGGTATTACCTTATCCATATTTGGAACCAGTTCTTGGAGCTTCCTTATTCTGTCACTAATTCGAGTCCTCCTGACCTTCAAATCATTTTTTAACCACAATGAATCATTCATCAGTTATGAATTGAAGGCCATTCATTTATGGAAAGTAGCAAAAAATAATTACCCTCTCGGCGATACTGCGAGGATGAGTGGCACACCCACGCTTTGCTCGTACTCGACACGGCACAGAATCCCCAAGAAGCTTATCCATCTCAACATCCAACAACGCACTTTGATCTCCACTCTAAAATGAATGAATTAATGAGACATGTATGTATTTAATAAGCAAGTTGCAATAGGGTTTGAATATAGATATT
Source organism: Arctium minus (assembly GCA_954870635.1). Lineage (NCBI taxonomy): Eukaryota > Viridiplantae > Streptophyta > Magnoliopsida > Asterales > Asteraceae > Arctium > Arctium minus. The sequence continues at coordinate 81,769,900 of OX941081.1, read as the reverse complement.
ATTATTATTATTAATTATACCGACCAGCTGAGTAGTGAATTTGGGATGTTGGTCTTGGTCTGTGGATGGTTTAGCGCCATGGAAGGAAGACGAAAGGTAGTCGTCGTAATTGGAGAGGTAGGCATGGGGGTTGTTGATCTGAGAAAGGAAGTCCGCCGGAGAGCTGTTCTGACGGAGGCCGACGACGGGGCTAGGTAAGAAGAGAGTAGGATCAACGTAGCTTGGTCTGGAGGTGGCAATGGTTGGTTTTGGTGGGTCGATGATCACATCTTCTTCTTCCGAGTCGAGAAGTGCTTCTAGCCATGTTGCCGGAGCTGACCGGAACCTGGACAAACCACCGCCACCGCCACTGCCTGTCGGTTGCATCTGTTTCTCTGTTGTGTGCAGATTAGATTTCCTTTTGCTTCGTGTTTATCTTACTACGGACCACGGGTACAAACTACAAAAGGCAAAAATTAAAAATTAATTTTTTTAAAAAAATATACATAAAGTGAGTGAGTGAGTGAAAACCGGTGGATGTGATTAGGAATGTGCAGAAAGTCAACCGATCCAATAGGAACTGACCGACAATGATTGAATATCCAATTGTAATTGGATCGGATCAGATCGAAAATTACATCCAATTGGATCGGTTCGGTTCTTGGATGATGGTTTAGAACCGATCAAAACCGACCGAACCGAACCGGACCGAATTGTCAACCGATTAAAGCATCCAATACCAACTGACCGAACCGAACCGAACCGAATTATTAACCGATATAAACCGACCAAATACTAATTAATATAAAATTATATTGTTTATATATAAATTTATAGAATTATTTAATCATTTTAATTTTTAAAATGTCGATTGCCACTTTGACACTGTATCTCTCGACTCTCGCCTAAAATTGAAAACCCTAAATCACACTTTGTAATTTTGCCTCTCGACTCTCGCCTCTCACCTCTCCCAAAATCGGTCCGATGGCAACTCAAATCGACGATTAGCAACTCAAATCGTCGTTAGCACTTCGCAGCGACTCAAATCGACGATTAGCTCCGTCGTACCTCTCGCCTCTCCCATCGTTCGCAGCAAGTCAAATCTTCGATTAGCATAACCCTCTAAAACGGATTCTACTTCAAGCTCGGTAAGTTGTTAAAAGAGATAAAATATGTATACTAAGTTACTAGCATAACAGTTTATGGCATCATTCATCATTTATATGCTACATTCTCATCATTCACGCATCTGCATCCAACCCATCGATTTTCCAAAACTCTGTTACTAAACCATCTGTTTTACACCATGAGATCTTGTTTCTAAACCATCGAATTTACAAATGTTCTCTGTTTTTTTATGGTGAAGATAAATGAACTATAGTTATTAAGGATTGTGCTTTCAACATATTAATTATTGAATTCTTTTGATGGAGTGGGTATTAGTAACCTGGTAAACATAGATGCAACTATTTTGATTTTTGAACCTAGATGATTATATATCTGATGTTTGACCATATATTTATGGCTTTAATTGATGTAGTACATTAAATTTGACTCGATTGTTATATATCTGTTCATGTTCTATTTTGTATAACCTTTTAAAGAATGAATCAAAGTAAAGACCGTATTATTACAAACATAGATAGAGATGATGATGATGATGATGATGATGCTTGATGCTTGATGCATTTGTAGACAGTCATGCCCCAACTGGAAAGTATGAGTTGCATTTGTTTTTAATCTGTTATAGTGTTATATTAGTGCATTTGTTTTTAATCTGTTATGTTAGTGCATTTGTTTTTAAGTTCAAGTCTCTACATGGAAAGGTTAAATTAGGGCCTGTCCTAACCAGAAAGTTTTATGTTTTTTAGTTTTTATCCCCATATAATACTTATTGACTCATCGTAATCCAAACTTAAATAATAAAGTTCATTTCATTTCAACTAATTGTGTCAACATCCACTTCTTTTTACTTAAGTTATTATATAATAACTTGATTACTCATTTACTTTAGTTATATATAACTTGATTTATCATATTGTATTAACAGATGGCTTCCACTGCGAACGTTGTTAAACCTATATCTCTCGTTGATGAAGATAATCCTGGCATTGAGAATGCACGCAACGAAGAAAATGTGACCATTTATGGTGATGAAAGTGCAACACCACCATCTAATATGCCTACCGATGACACCCAAGGAACTCAAAAGCCAAGGTCAGCTCGTGCGACATCTATGGTTTGGAACCACTTTACAAAGGTATGTGATACTAAAGGTATCGAAAAAGCAAAATGCAACTATTGCAGTAGTCATTATGCATGTGGTAGTAATAAGAATGGTACAAGTAATTTGTTAAATCACATCAATGTCCAATGTAAAAATTTTCCCGGAAGAGGTGACAAGAAGCAAGCAAAAGTGTGTTTTGAGAAGTTGAAAGGGGAGGGGACTAACTTGGTAACACATAAGTATGATCCCGAAAAACTTAGAGAATATGTTGGTAGGATGATCGTGAAAGATGAGCTCCCATTTTCTTTTGTAGAGAATGAAGGGTTTAGATAATTGTTGGGCCAAGCAGAGCCTAGGTTTCACATCCCTTCTCGCACTACAATTACAAGGGATATAATGAACCTTTATCTTAAAGAGAAAAAGATCTTAAGAGATATGTTTGTGAGGAAAAAACAAATAGTTTGTCTTACAACCGATACATGGAAGTCTTGCCAGAATTTACATTATATGTGTTTAACTGCTCATTTTATTGATGATTCGTGGGTTTTGCATAAAAAAATATTGAATTATTGTGTTGTTCCTAACAGTAAGGGGGATACACTTGCTAAGGCTATTGAACAATGTTTACTAGAATGGGGACTTGAAAGGGTGTTTACCATTACCGTAGATAATGCATCATCGAATAATGTGTCGGTTCAATATGTCATGAATACTGTTAATGAATGGGGTGGTGCAATTTTGGGAGGTCAACACATGCATTTAAGATGTGCTTCACACATTCTTAACTTGATTATGCAAGATGGGTTACGTGATTATGATGCAAGTATTGGGAAAATTAGAGATGTGGTGACATATGTACGAGGTTCTTCAACTAGATTGCAAAAATTGAAAGAGTGTGCCGAACAAGTAATCAATCAATTTAAATCTTCAAATTCTGATGATATGTCTAGTTTACTTAATGATGGGTTTGATTTTTTAAACTCTGATGGTGATTTAGATGAATGTATTGCTCAATTTGATTTTAATTCTAAACTTCCTAATCATTCATCTTTTATTATTAATTCTTTTGGATTACCAAGTGTGTTTGATAAAGGTGAACCATCAACGAAAGTTGATAAATCAGTTCCTGTGAAAAGGAAAGTTGCCAAAGGTAAGAAGAAGAAATCTGGGCATTCACAGAAACAGATTAACACTGGTAAGTCAAAGCAAAAGCATTTATTTGATTCTCATCGGTATAACTCTGAAGTTTCAAAATTTTTAGATGTGAGAAGGAAAACGCATGGAGTTAAGTCTGCGTGGCAACCTAAGAAGAAGATAGATGAGAAGGATAAATCATTTTCTAGTGTTGATTGTAATAAGAATACTACTAGTAAAGATGATATAATTGTGGATGTTGCTAATTCTAAAACAAAAACTTGTAAATTCTTCCAAGAAATATTCAAAACAACAATTATTCCAGTTATCTTTGTCTACTAGAAAGTTTTCCAATTATGATAGAAATGATTATGATTCTCGGAAATATTCTGATGATTGGTTTGGCTCATATTTTGTATATTCTCATCGTTCTAATTTCTCATATGATTTTCAAAGGAAAAGCGGACCCAAGTTTAAATGGGTACCAAAATCAAGTGCTAACACAGTTGGATCCAAATACAAATGGATACCAAAGAAAAAGGATGAATATGTGTTACATGAAAGTCAAGTCAAGGTTGAGTAGGAGACTTATGGCTCTTGAATACAACAGTTCAAGACCCGCACTTCAATGACCAAAAGATTTTACTCCTGAGTTGAATGAAATTGTACTTCTAGATACATATATGAGAAGATCAACATTCAAGGGGGAGTATATATATATTTGTCTGAAATTTTATGCATCCGTCAGAAATGATGTTCTACATTTGAGGGGGAGTTAATGCTTAAATTTTACACTAATAATTTTTCTGATGCATAATTTCAGGGGGAGTAAAGGTGATGACTTCTGATTACTTCTGATCAGAACTCGTACATTCAATGTTTTACTGCTTTATGTCATTTTAATTTTGAATAAATTTTGTGAATAAAGTTGCTTTGACATGACTTTGAGACTTGTGCAGAATGAGAGAAGCTATCAAGATCATATCTTTATGACTTAAGTTGACTACATTTGATTTAAGACTACACGAAAAGGTTAATTTCTTATCTTAATCTCATATATTGTTGAAAGAAGGACAACTTTCAATCATAGAAAACATGTTCTTAAATGTTCAAACCACTTCCCGATTCTTAAACAGATTTCATGAATTGGATGTGTGATTTTAAATGTTTTCATTTTACTTGTGCTTACATGATTATAAACCCTGTCTCTAAAGATAAATACTTGCGTATTGTCTTTTCTATATACTTTCAAGTATTCACACACACCGGTTTGAATTTTTCTTCAAAATGTTCTTACCATGTCTCAAAATTTGAAACATATTTTTCGATGGTAAGACACCCCGCTTGTATTTCAATGAATTTTTGAGCGTTGTTTCATTTCGAAACGTTCATTTCAAGAATGTCTATATTTTTGTTTCATATAGACCATATCCATTATTATTGACCATAAGCTTTGATTGCTATATCATTCATTTATGATCATTTTCATACAATGTCAGATTTTCAAACAAGTCTCTTGCATTCATATCTATTCATTCAATTTACTTGTTTGAAAATACTTCAATGTTTAAAAATGCTCAAATCTTCATGATTATATTCTGAGCATATATACATTTGACATTTGTATATTTGTGCTTTAACTGATAAAGTTGAACCATTATGAGCAACATTATGTTTTATAGGAAATATGGGTTTTTTGTGCTAGGACTTAAATGAACTTCTATGGATTCACGATTACCAGTGTCTCCTACCCAAGAAGTTAATCCATAGTGATTGAGTGTGAGGAGGCGAAAAGAAATGAGTGTGGGTTGTGCGTTGAGGTAAAATGGAAATGAGAGTTTGGTTAGATGTGAGCTTAATGATTAAAAGAAAGAGGGTGTGAGATCAGAGTAAAAGAATATCAAACTCTGCACCAACTACTTTCTGAGCCGGGCAGCCACATTACTAATGTTTCAAACTTCTTCGTGAACGTTATTGAAACAGGAAAATAACCCATTCCAACTCTTGATTATAACCCCACCAGCCACTCATTTTCTTCTTAATAAGAAAGTGTTTCATATTTTTCTGGGGACGCAGCACATATGCTATCTGGTTTTCATTTGGAAAATCTGGATATTGAAAAAGAAGGAAGTCCGCACCACCTTCGTACTTCAATCATGCACATTGAGTCTGTGTTTATCTACTGTTGTCTCAGTGGTTTACATAATGTTGAGCCTTTATAAAAGCAATCATCATATGCTTAATTCTTTCTACACTAGCACGAACACACAAGGAATTTGTTTTCTTGTCATAACGTTCATAGAAATTGCCTTTGTGGTGTTTCGATGATTGTATGGAAGCCCTGGGGGAGTGAACATCAAAAAGCTCCTTTGCTATGTGTATCCATTACACACAGTGACTTCATGTTACTGACAGACATGTTAACTGATTCATTTGTTGATTCAAGAGTTACACGCATATTTTGTCTAGATTTGAAAAGATCTGGATGAATACATTGTTCGAATTGGCAACGAATCAGAGGTTCTTGGACAGATAAGAATGATCAAAGACATTTCTTGATGAGAAAGTTTTGATGAACAAGATGCTCTATTCATCAAAAAGGGGGAGATGATTTACAGAAATGTCCAAGTCAGAAATTTCAAAGTTAATGATTTGAAGAAGTTACAGTTCAAAGATTGAAAGGGTGTAAGATTGTTCAAGAAAAGATTAAAGATTTCTGAAGATGTGCTGATTTTCTGAAATTTTTCTTTGAAGATTATTTACTGAAGCAAGTCGTGCTAAATCTGAAGATAATTTATTTCTGAAAGTCTGAAAGAGTTTTGTGATAATTTTGGGGAAGATTGTTATATCTTTTGAAGATAGACTTTGGGGAGATTAAAGGGGAAATTTGAAGTTCTTCAATGTAACTAAAGGGGGAGATTGATTTGCTAAATCTTTTTGTGATGATCTTGAATCCAAAGGGGGAGATTGTTAGAGCAGAAATATGTTGGATACAAGATCATGAAGACTGAAGATCAAAATACAAGAAGTCAAAGCTGAGAAAGTCAACTCTCATTAAAAGTCAAAGTTTAAGTTTAAATAAAAGTCAAAGTCAACATGTTGTGTTTGTTTGTTTGTTTGTTTTTAGTAATGGGTGTAAATAGTTTTATTTTTTCTTTTTAATAGATGGTTAACAGGTTAGAATTTGAGTTGAATATTAGAGAGAGTTTTAGAAAGAGAAAGAGGAGTTTAGAGAGAGAAAGTCAAGAACTGTTTGTAATCGTGAATTTGTGAATTGAATTCAAAACAGGTAGTTTGATCATAATCATCTTGTTTGTATTTGATTGTTTGCAATTAGAATCTTGTTTTCAGGGACACACACATATATTTATGACTTTAAGCTTGACTTCATGACATGTAAGACTGCACACAAAAGGTATAATTCTTTATCTTCATCTCATATATGGTTGAAAGAAGGACAACTTTCAATCATAAGAAAACATGTTCTTAAATGTTCAAACCACTTCCCGATTCTCAAACAGATTTCATGAATTGGAAGTGTGATTTTAAATGTTTTCAAGATCTAATTGAGCTTTAACTGATAAAGTTGAATCATCTGAGCAACACATGCTTTCTAGGAAAACATGCATGGGATCTTTGTGCTAGGACTTAATTGAAATTCTATGGATTCACGTTAACCAGTGTTTCCTACCCATGAAGTTAATCCTTAGTGATTGAATGTGAGGAGTCCAAAAGTAATGAGTGTGGGTTGTGTGACGAGATAAAATGAAAGAGAGAGTTTGGTTAGATGTGAGCTTAATGCTTAAAAGAAAGAGGGTGTGAGATCAGAGTAAAAGAATATCAAACTCTGCACCAACTACTTTCTGAACCGGGCAACCACATTACTAATGTTTCACAATTCTTCGTGAACATTATTGAAATAGGCACCTAGCCCATGCCAAATTTTGTTATAACCCCACCAGCCACTCATTTTCTTCTTAACAAGAAAATGTTTCATTTTTCAAAGGGGAAGCAACACATTTACTATCTGATTTTCACTTGGAAAATCTGGATATTGAAAAGAAGGAAGTCTGCCCACCTTCGCACTTCAATCATGCACATTGAGTCTGTGTTTATCTACTATTGTCTCAGTGGTTTACACAATGTTGAGCCTTTTTTTAAGCAATCATCTGTGCTTAATTCTTTCTAAAATTGCACGAACACACAAGGAATTTGTTTCTTTGTCAAAACATTCATAGAATTTGCCTTTGTGGTGTTTCGATGATTGGATGGAAGCCCTGGGGGAGTGAACATCAAAAAGCTCCTTTCCAATGTGTATTCGTTACACACAGTAACTTTGTGTTACTGACAGGCATATTAACTGATTCATTTGTTGATTTAGGGGTTACATTCCTAATTTGTCTGGATTTGAAAAGATCTAGATGAATATCTTGTTCGAATTGGCAACGAATCAGTGGCTCATTATCAAAGATCAGAGGTCAAAAAGAATTTCAATGACATTTCTTGAAGAAGTTTTGATGATATTGATGCATTTTTTCATCAAAAAGGGGGAGAAGAGAAAGTTTGAAGAAATGTCCATTACAAGTTCTATTTCAAGAGACGTTTGAAAAGAGAAGAAGCGTTAACCAAGTTGGGGGAGAACACAAGTTTAGGGAAAGTTAATCAGTCCTCTTGTCCTCAAATACAACCCTTTCACAAAAAGGGATTAAATATATGGCTCTAATGAGTTCATGGTCTTTTTATTTTTAACTATAAGACTCAACAAATATGTCAATTCATAATTTTAAAAGATTTGTTGAATATAAAATTTTTATAATCAATCTTAGGCACGCACAAAGACTCTTTACCACAACTAGGTAATCGCGTGAAGTGGCCAAAAACACCACACACATAAAACCAATTAATATAACGCATTTTCGTTGACCAATAACAGAATGACAACAAACATAGTTGCACAAAATGAAACACTAACACGGACTATCTTAACTCCATCATACAAATACTCACGCCATGAGTATAAATCAATTCATCACTAAACTGTGTGCAACAAAATATGTTTGTACAAAACTCAAAAGAGAAATTACACTATATCAAGCTTCCAAAATTTTCTAATTTAGCCACAAAACAACGTGAAATAAAATTCCCTAACAAAGCTCGCATGCGGCAGTTTATTTCGCAAAACTGGTAAAATGATCTGTGCCTACACTTTGATTAAAACATGAAGTAATTTACATCAATTTCAAGTTTAAATCCAAATAACAATATACTTTCATCGTTCTAAATTATTGGTCAAAATATCATGAAGAAAGTTTCAAATTAAAATATGTATGCAAATCAAATGTCATGAAACAATTTGCACAAAACTCAAGGGAAAACTATAAGCTGAATGTCATCAAAATATTCACCTAAAAAAGGAATAACATCGCAAAGGATGAAATTCTCAATAAAATATTATCAAAAGCCTCAATAAAAATTTAAAGACAAACACATGCAATAAAGTAAGCCTATGCATTTCAAATTTAACTCTTGAGCTACCAAAGCCGTGAAATAAAATTCCAATAAAACCTGCAAACAAAAGTAGGAGATAGAGTAGTTTCATGCAGTTTAAAACACGACCGTAAATTACACCTATACGTCAAATTATAAATAAAAAATGTTCAATACCGCATTCTCATGCAAGACTCCAAGCAAAGGTTGTACAACAATCGTGTTTCCAAAATTTCTCATTTAGCAACAAAATGACATGGAACTAAATTACCAACAAACTTTGCATGTAAAAGTACGAACTAAAGTAGTTCCTTGTAATTTAAAACTTGACCTAGATTTCGTGTGCGCCAAATAATTTCTCAAATAGTTGCACGCCCCTTGGGTAAAAAATGGAACGATTCATGTTAGTTTTGAATGTAAAACTATATAGCAGTATGTTGTTCAATAGATGGAAATACCAACCAAACTGTATGAAGAAGGCTCTCAATAAAACTTGTATGCAACCAAAACAACTTAGGAATTTTCAAAACATGGACTACACTCTTGTGTGTGCCAAAATATTCACCAAAAGTGGTAACCTGACTGGTGCAAAAGTTTTGACAAGTATGGAATAATTCATGCAATTTATTTGAAAAATAAATATCATGCATGCATTTGGTCGAGAACCGAAATCTTAGAATCACACTTGCCAAGTCTACTAGCCACATTATCGACATCTGAATGCCCAAACGTCTTAAGGCACTAATCGACAACTAAATCAATTAACCTTACAAATTCTTCTCATAACAATATCATTCAGTAAGCCTATGATTCAAATTCAACCAATAACTCTGACCAAGAATGGTCGGCTTACCAAATACGCCATGCTTAACCGTCACCCAAGTGACACTGCTATAAACACCAATTATTCTAACGATTATTTACTGAGAATTCAATCTCTACTTCCATCGATTATCACAGAAAAGCAATCCAAGCACCCGCATGTAACCGTAAATTCATAATAACACTAGCCAAGTGCAACTATGAACGTACCGTACATAAGGATCCTTGCTACCATCATCATGATTCTCGATGCTAGTGTCTCTACCGACCTTAAGTTATCTTATCTTAAAGTTCCTAATCGCACAATCTCATTTTCAGTCACTTAGAGAAACGCTAGTTTGAGTCTAGGCATCCTAAATCCACACCTAAATCTCTCAAACTTATGCTTTGATACGAACTTGTAACACCCTCAAATATGGAAATAACAACTAATTTAAAATTTTCTCAATACATCAATAATTGTATCACCTAAAATAAAAATTTAAGGTTTAACTTCAATAAACACAAATCAAACCTTATACAAGGTCTATAATAAGGACAGGAGTTACTAAAATCCAATAATAATCGCTATCTCCAAAAGCGGAAGATGTCATCAAAAAGCTAGAACCTTCTCATGCATCTAATTAGCTCTCAACTCTTCACTGTGTCGCTAGTACCATTCTCCCATTAAGGACCTGATGCACTTGCCAACAAAATAAAAGGGTTAGGCTTAACGCATAGTGAGTTCAAGCAGTTTTCATTATAAATGAAAAAGGGTAAAATCAAAAGACTGCTTATTTAAAAGATAATTTCTCAATGAAATGTATTCGTCATAAAAGAAAAATCTTTCCAAAACCCACTATTTTCGTGATGAAACTCTAAATCAAAATATCCATTTAATATGAATTCCAAAACCCAAGACTCACTCCAAAATGCAAATAAGGTTTAATGTCTAAATATCGTAAATATGGATAAACACTCCATTATCCAAAAATACTTAGAACATGGATAAGGTTCAATACCCAAAACCATAAATAATGTAAAACATTCCATATTAAAAAAAACTCCGAAAACGTGGACAATACACTATCAGAAATTAACACCATTTGGTGATGGGGGACACCCGTATCCATCAAATGTGGAGAACACAAATGTAAGCCATAATTCAACGTCAATGAGCTTTAACTATGGATCATACAGTCACCAAGTTCAATCACCCACGGTCTGTAGTTTGGTTCCCCTGCTGATCCTAGTCATGCTCTTTTGGTAGAAATGACAGCCACTAGGGACTGTACATTCATCGAGTTCAACCACCCACGGTCTATAGCTCAAGTCCCTCGCTCGGATCATACGGTCACCAAGTTCAACTACCCACGATCTGTAGTTTGGGTCCCCCTACATCCGAGTTCCTAGAAAGAAAACATGGACAACAGTCCCATTCCAAAAAACTGACTCTTATGCCTATGGATCCAATGCATTACAGTCTAAAACATTACAGGACTCCAATTGAATGACTAACACACTCAAAACATGTAATTTCCAACAATTGTGCAGTTAACTGCACCATACGTCCAAAGCTTCTCCTTACGCTAATAAAACTGGACAAACGTCCACAAGGCTTATCGGAGTCAAAACCGAGCCAAAAGTTCAAGAGCTCAATGACAATTCAATAAAAGTCAAATAAGCGATAAAAACGTATTTAACCAACGTTCATACAAAACACATGCTCTAAAAACATGATCAACTCAAAAACCCATTATTGGTTGGGACAACCCATTTTCCAATAGAAATCATATCATTTACATTTCCAAAATGTCCCAATAACAATATGTATTTTCAGCCCAAATACACTAAGATGCATTAACACCGAAATAATCTCTCTTTGTAAGATAACTCATCAAAAGAACTCACAAATATGATTTAGTTATCAAAATGTCTAAAAAAAAACCAAGTACGGGAATTTCACAAGATCTATAAAATCAAATATACCAGATATGCAAAAACATACCAAATAACCTACATCTTAGACGTATTAATAGTTCAAAATGAACATTTTTGGCATGTACATAGTTTTCACAAACCAACTTGAACTCACCTTGCTAGGTTAAGTTAAACCTAGGTTCCCAAACCAAACCTCTAGCTTCCAATGGTGAAGGCTTGAGATTCCTCAAGTTATAACTCTAGATCTACGGTGCAAAACTCTCAAGAACATCGCATATACTTCACCAATCTCTAGTAAAATCATCACAAAGAAGAAGAGGAGGTTGAGAATGAAATGAGCTCAAACCCTAGGTAAATAATGAAGATTTGGAACTTAACCTTCATAAGACTTAAAAAACGAGAGGAAGTGGAAAATGGGGGAGAATGGTGGGAAGAAATGAGCCAAAACACTAAAAATCGACCCTTTTTATCATTGTCAGACTCTTCCCACGGTCTTACCTACGACTTCATGTCGCGGGGTAAGCCGCACGTTTCCACATCTTAAGCCACAGCGACATACGCGGCCTGAGCCGTGACCCCAAGTCGCGTGCCAGGTCGTCTGGCTCCCGTTTCTTGCGTTTTCTCCTGTTTTCCATGCCCGAGTCGATCCTCGATGGTTCCAATATAATAAATATACAAACCCTATTATAATTCCATTTTAATGGTTAAACAACCTCCAAGAATCATAGATGTGAATTACCAAAAATCATGAGTGTTACATGTTGATAGCTATAAAGACACTACAAAGGGTATGTTGGAACAAATTCAGAAGTAATTGATGGGTACAAAGGTTGGAACTCGACATAAAAAGACTAATTGCATTACAAGCTATGAAGACTTCAAATCAAGAGAAGGGAAACTTTAGAAGAAACATATGACTGATTTTCTAACTTGTTGAATGAACTGAGCAAGAATGACATTAAAAAGACAACTATTGAAAACAATGTCAAGTTCTTAAGTAATCTTCTACCTGAGTGGAAAAAGGTTTGCTTCTTACATCAAGCATAATAAGGATTTAGATGAGATTGGTCTTCATGAAGTGTATGAGACACTTAAGCAAAATGAACAAAAAGTCTTGGAGATGATGAATGTGAAGAAGAAATCTGAGAAACCAAAGAAGATCCTTTGGCTTTATTGGTTGAGAAGAGAGGAAGATCCAGAAGTTCAAGAAGGGAAAAGGAAAGGAGTGAATCTGATGTAGGTGAAGACAATGATAGTGACTGAGACTCTGAAATGAAAGTCGTGCAACAAGCGATGGTTTTACTAAGGCATTTCAGAAGAAATTATACAAGAAACCTTCGTCTAAAAGTCAGAGATAATCTTCAAGGTCTAAGCACTATGAGAATAAGGATAGGTTTGAAGGAAAGAAGAAATATGAGGAAAATAAATAAGAAGTTTATGGGAAAGAAGGATCAGGGTAAGGAGATTGATGATGTGATAAAATGTTACAACTGTGGGAATCCAGGTCACTATGCCCGAGACTGTCAGAACGCCGGTTGTGGAAAGTTTTGATTATTACAAGAATAAGATGCTTCTGGCCAAACAGAAGGAAGCTGGAAAAGCACTTATGGCATAGGATGACCACTGGCTTGATTTGACAGATGATGAAGCACAAGCTCATTTTTGTTTCATGTCAAAGAATGGTGATGAAGAGAACTCTGACAATGATGACCATAATTCATACTATTCAGAATCTTCTTCAGAGGTAAATAATCTTTCTTATTCTGATTTTATGGAACAAATTCAAAACATGGTGCTTAAACTCCAAGATTTACAAGAAAAACTGAAAAAGGAGAAAAATCTAGTCTCTACTTTAGAAGCAAGATTGGAAACTAAAAGCAAAGTGATTTTAAGAATAAATGAAGAAGGTGCTAAAAATCTTTGTTGGGCAAACGTTTTAAAAGATGAAAAGGAAAAACTTGCTCAAGAAAAGGAATATTTGGAAAGTCAATTATCTGAACTCTCGGATAAATTTGAAAAATCAGAGAGTGAAAAGGATAAGTATGCTCGTAAATTTACTTCAAGTCTTTTTGAGAAAAATAAGCTGATTGAGAAACTAAAGACTTTGAAGAGAAGCTTTATAAAAGAGTTCAAACAGATCAAACTATTCATTTGAATAAATCGAAGGAATTCAAGTATTATAATCCAAAATGTGGATTAGGATATGACAATCCTCAATATCTTAAGAAAGTTCTTCCAAGGTTCCAACTTTGTATGAATTAGATAGTACAGATCTTGGTTCAATTTATCCTGAATACAAAATCAAATTTACAAATCGCCTGATGAAGTTGAGGAATAAGAAGAGTTAAAACGGAAGAATTTTGTTAAAATGCAACTTCATTTCGCTTATGAAGGACTAAATGATAGTTATCATAAGAGAGAGCCTACTCTTTTAAATGACTACTTTCACAGTTATTAAAATGAAGAGCTAATTCAAAACCAACCGAATGTAAGATTTATGTTCCACCTTTAGTGTTGGAATAGAAAATAGTTCATCTTGAAAAATCATTTGAAGAAGAAAGAAGGGCCTTTGAAGAGGAAAGAAGTGCACTTTTGACTAAAATCATAGAACTTGAAAATAAAACTCCTGTTAAGCTTGAAGACATATGTGAATCAGATGAGACCTTACTTGAAAATAATTCCACTGATTCAGATGCTTCTTCTTGCAAAGCTTTTATGGTGAACTTCGTTTTCAAAGGTGATACAAAAGATTTTCAAAAATCTGATTATGAAAAGGAACGTGACAAGAAGTTCAATGATTTCATCAAAATTTTCCTGTGAATCATAAGAATTTGATGATGAGTGGTGACAAACCAGATTAGGAACTTGAAAACTTTTCTGCTTTGATGAATTCCATGGAACGTTTAGATGAAGAAATTGATAAGTTTGATTTCTCGCCAAAACTTCCAAGTCATTTAGATTTTCTTGACAAAGGCAAAGAGAAAGAGACGCCAAATTTTTTTGTTAAAGGTGAATCTTTAAATTTGTTTATGCGAATGTTCCTGTGAATACTTACTATTCTAAAAGAAAATCTGAAAGTCTTCAGAGAAACGGAAAAAGACTAAATAGTCTCATAAAAGACATACTTAATACTCTAACTCTTCTGACCATCATGATTATGATTTTTCAGATAATACTTTTAAAAGAAAAGTAGTAAAGCAAATGTGGCGTGTCAAGAAGTCCACTTCTGATCTAGACACAACAAGATCATTTACTTCTGTTCCTAGTGTTAGGAAAAACATACTTTCTCATGAAGTAATAAATGATATTGCTACTGTTGGATAAGATGTTATTTTTCATTGCAAAATTTACTCTATAAAGCAATTAATCAGTCTTGCTCATGATAAAATCTGTTATTCCACGTATGGAGTGAATGATTTTGTTGATAAAATGTTTTGGTTGATTGGTATGGTACTTATCTTGTTTCGGATTCAAAGGAAAAGGCTTGTGTACAACCAAAAAGAAGAGGACCCATTTATTAAGTGGGTGCCAAAATCAAAAGAGTCATCTAACCCAAAAGGACCAATATTCAAATGGGTACCTAAATCTGCATAGTCCTGTTTTGTAGACCGGTCATGTGTGGTACTTAGATTATGGATGTTCAAAGTACATGACTAGAAAGAAGAATATACTCACCAATTATACTGACAAATACGGTGGAACGGATCGATTTGGAAACGATAAATTTTCTCCGATCGTGAGTTATGGTGATGTTGTACAAGAAAACATTACAATAAAGAAGGTACCATATGTTGAAGGTTTAGGACACAATCTTTTCAGCATTGGACAATTATGCGATAAGAATCTTGAGGTTAATTTTAAAGTTAATAGATGTAGTCTTCATACTAAAGATGGAAAAGAACTCTTAGATGGAACCAGAAGATCCAACTTTTACACTATTGATTTGTCTAATCTAATGTGTGAGAAAGTTGTGTATGTTATCAAAATCCTCTATGTAACAGAATTGGTTGTGGATAGACGACTCTCACACTTGAACTTTAAGAATATGAATAAGTTAGTGTCTGGAGGGTTAGTAAAAGGCTTATTGAAGCTGAAGGTTGATAAAGAACATCTATGTGTGACATGTGAGAAAGGGAAGATGAAGACAACCTCTCACAAGTCCAAGGTTGAGAATAACACAAAGAGACCTCTACAGGTAATTCATATGGATATATGCAGACCAATGTGCATTCAAAGCATTAATGGTAAAAAGTATGTTCTAGTGATGATTGATGATTTTTCAAGGTACACTTGGGTGAAATTTCTAAGATCTAAAGTTGAAGCCCCAGAGTTGATAATTTCATTTATTAAAAGTGACCAAGTTAACTTGCAACAATCAGTTCAAGCAATTAGAATTGATAACGACACGAAATTCAAGAATAAGGTATTGGGTACATATCTGGATTTAGTTGGAATTGTGCATACCTATTCCGCAGCTTCTACTCCTCAGCAGAATGAAGTGGTAGAAAGAAGAAACCGTACACGTGTTGAAGCGGTACGAACAATGCTGAATCAATCAAATTTACCTCTATTTCTGTGGAACGAAGCTGTTGCCACTGCTTGTTATACACAGAATAGATCAGTCATTCACAAATTGTTCGTTAAAACATCATATGATCTTATCACTAATAGAATACCTAATATAAAATACTTTCATGAATTTGGATACAAGTTTTTTGTTTTGAATGACAAAGACGATCTTGGCAAATTCAACTCGAAGGAAGACGAAGCTATTTTCATCGGATATTCATCAGAATCCGCCGCATACAGAGGTTACAACAAAAGGACTAAATCTGTTATTGAGAGCGTAAATGTATCTTTCGATGAATTGGCATATATGTCTTCTGAACACAACAATTCAGAACCCATATTAACTGGAGATTAGCTTATGAACAACTCAGTTCAGGACCTGTACAAAATCCGGTTAACCCGAATTAAGCTTCTACATCGAAGTCTCATCTTTCTTATTTGGATTTATTATTTGAAATTTTTTATGATGAATATTTTGGAACTTACAAATCTAAATCAAATGTTCCAAACAGTGATGAAGTTGCAAGAGCTAAAGAACCAATTTCGTTATTTGGTCCTTCTGAATCGCATGTTTCTACCGAATCAACTGCAACTACTATTGCTGCATTAACTACCCGGATCATAGAACACGATTCTACTTCAAGTGAAGACACTGAAATTTCAATTCCATCAGAAACTCCACTAGTTGATTCAAGTTATGAGACTCCACCAGTTCAGTCATTGGTTGTTCCTGAAGTTATCTCTACAACAGAAGGTCAATCAGCTCAGAATTCTGAAACTGTGGCTTCTCTTCAAGAAGATCAATCAACATATATACCACTCCCTCACACTCAGAAGTTAACTAAAGATCATCATGTACATCACATAATTGGAGATCCTTCGTTACTTGTTCGTACGAGATCTGCATCTCCAAGCGAGTGTTTATATGCACCCTTCTTGAGCAAAATTGAACCAACTAAAGTTTATGAAGGTCTAGAAGATCAGGGTTGGATTGCAGCTATGCAGGAGGAACTTAATCAGTTTGAAACTCTGAAGGTTTGGCGACTAGTTCCTCGTATGAAGGATAAGACGGTGATCGGTACCAAGTGGGTATTTAAAAATAAAAAAGGTGAAGACAAAGTTGTTGTTCGAAATAAAGCATGTGTTGTAGCAAAGAAATACCGACAACAGAAGGGTGTAGACTATGACGAGACATTTACACCCTTGGCTAGAATAGAGGCAATCAGAATGTTCTTGGCATATGCAGTTCACAATAATTTCATGGTGTTTCAAATGGACATGAAGGATGCATTTTTGAACGATATTGTAAAAGAATAAGTGTATGTCTCGCAAACTGAAGGATTTGTTGATGAATTAAAACCGAATCATGTATATATTCTCAACAAAGCCTTGTATGGTCTTAAACAAGCTCCTCATGCCTGGTATGATGTTTTATCCAACTTCCTTGTTAAAGCTGGCTTCTCGAAAGTTAAAATCGACACAAGTCTCTTCATAAAGAAATAAAAAGGTGACATAATTCTCATTCAAATATATGTTGATGATATTATATTTGGTTCAACAAACCTTAAGTACTCTAAGAATTTTCCATCTCTTATGGTGTCAAGATTTCAAATGAGTATGATAGGGAAAATTAATTTTTTCCTCTGATTACAAGTTAAACAACTTTCTACCGGGATTTTCATAAATCAATCTAAGTGTATATTTTATATTTTGAAGAAATTCAAAATGGAAAATTATACTCCAATGGAACCTGGTTCTAAGATCAGAGCTGATCATGATGGTAAAGTTGTTGATCTTAAAACTTATAGAGGGATGACAAGTTCTTTGATGTATTTGACGACAAGTAGCCAAATATAATGTTCTCAACATGTCTCTGTGCGAGATATCAAACTAACCCTAAAGAGTCACATCTTTCTGTTGTTAAAAGAATTTTTAGATATCGTAAAGGTACTGATGGTTTTGGTATTTGGTATCCTAAGGATACATGATATTTTGTTGATTGCCTACTCAAATGCAGATCATCCAGGCTACATGCTAGACATGAAAAGCACTTTGGGTCATGTTCAGTTCTTTGGAGACAAACCAGTGAGTTGGACTTCAGAGAAGAAAAATTGTGTGTTAACGTCTATTGTTGAAGCTGAGTATGTAGCTGTTGCAAGTTGTTGCTTACAAGTCATATGGATGTGCATACAACTCAAATATTATGGTTTAATTACGACAAGATCCCCATTGATTGCGACTCGAAGAGTGCTATAGCCATTCAGCCAATCCGGTGCAACACACAAAGACAAAGCACATTGACATTCAATATAATTTTATTAAAAACCATGTGGAAAGATGTACATTTGAGCTATACTTTATTGGGAGAAATATAATCCTTACGCAAAGGCCATCCTTAACCATGTTAGTGGTCCCACATTATTGGTTGATAGAGAATCAAAGTGGATTTTCCAATAAATTACAAAATACTATAGTTCCTACATATGATTTGTATGTACAAAATATCAATTTTCCGACTTGTTTACTAAACCCTTGGATGAAAAACGTTTCAATTTCTGGTATCCAAGTTAGGCATGTTGAGTTGAAAACTTGAATTTTTTGCAAAATGTATGAATTTTATATAAAGCTTATTCAATAAATTGAAAATTTTATTTTTCACTCAAGGATTTCATTCTTGATTGCCAAATTTCAATTTTTATCATATTTGAATTTTCTCAAGTCAAATTCATATTTTCTTATAAAATTTTTGTATTTTCAAAGTGAAGTTCATTGTATTGGTTTCTTCAGGTGTTTGCTCATAATTTCAGGGGGAATGTATATTTTTAATCTGATCATTTTTCATGGGGGAGTTCTCACAGGTTTTTAATTGACAAAATTTTCTTGAGAGAGATTTTGCTTAAGTGGCAAAATGGTTTGCTACACATTTTAAGGAGGAGAAGATATTTAAAATGATTTTCAAATTTTATTATACTAACTCTTAATGATGAAATTGATTTGTGAATTTGACGGTGCATCATTTATAGGGGAGTAGTCTTTATGAAAATCTTGTGTTGATAATCAGTTAAAAGTTGGACATATTTTAACTTGATAAATTTTTTGGGCTTATTTATAAAATTTTAAACTGTCAAAATATTTTTCAGAACTAATGTAAAATACATCAAAATATAGTACCTTTGTTGTGATATAGTTTATACTATTGCGCAGGAGGTGTGCGATAGTTGATGGTTATCACATAGTGTTATACGACAGTTCCATCTATCACACATGCCTTGTGTGATAAAGGAGGTGAATAGTAAACTATCACACAAAGCTTATGCGATAGATGGTATGACTTTTATCGCACAATGCTCTGTGCGATAGTTGAGTTTTCTAGGTTAATTTTTTTTCCAAAAATCGTGGGTCCAATAACGTGTTCACACGTGTTCTCTTGAGTTTAAATATTTCCCTCTTCAGAACTATTTGCTTACTGTTTCATCTTTGGCCTTCGATATTCCCTCAAAAAGCAACTTTTCATCTTCATCTTCGTGTCTACTTCAGTCGATTCCTCGTTTCTTACTTCGTGTGTGTTTAATTTGACTTTCAGGTATGTCGATTATTTCTTTCAAATCAATTTCTTGATATGTGGTTCTTTGATTTGTTTTTGTTTACTCGTATTTGATCATCGAAGGGTCGTGATATCTGTTCATATTTGTTTTCTGCGATTAGGTTTTGATTCTGTATATTTTTGAGAAATTGAAAGTACGGATTATCTTAGAATTTGATTTCGAGCACTGTGAGATAAGTTTTACATGGATTGTGCTTGATTTTTGATTTTGATTTTCAAATCTGGGTTTGTTGTTCAAGTGTTTGAATATCACACGTTCTTCATATGGATATCGCACATGTCTTATGTTTAAGTTTATCGCATAATCCTGTTCTTTGTTTCCTATGATAGTTGAGTATCTTGCACATTTCTTCTGCAATATCTCAGTTGATCCAATCTCTCTCAGTGATTTGATAATGACCCTTTGAAATACTTAGTGAAAATTAAATTTAATATCTGTATGTATTATTGTTTCACCATCAACGATTACATACTGAGTCTGTTCAGTATTTGCTGATGATCTGATGTATTCTGTAAAATGTAATCCCTAAAGAAAAGACTTGTGAACAAAGACGTTCATCACTGACATCGAAGATGAAACTGATGAACAAGTGACAAATCTACTCATGATCTGATGCGGATATCAGTGAAACCAAGACAAGTCCACTCACGTGAAGAATCAAGAAGATAAGCTTCAGCGATAGCTGACTCCTATTCAGAATTCCTGATAGAAGACTTCCTCAGCGATCACGGATAATGAATCTTACGCTCCAAGGTTCTTTTGTCTTATCCTTGCACAAATAGTACGATGTGTCAGAAGAGACATACTTTTTCTTCAGATCATACAACAACTCTGAAGACTACACTGTTCACCATACGCCTTGGAGGATATCTCAAAAAGTCAGAAGCATGCATCCAACCAGAAGGGGACACGTGTAAAGTACCCTTGCCATGCATTAAATGCATAGGGTATAAATAGAAAGGTTAAACTTAATTTTGAAGAGATTCCTTCTATCCTCTATCTCTCAGTGAACAATATAGAAACCCTTGTTTTCTATCTTTCCCTTGACCTTTCTCTCTTGTTCTAGTGCAACCTACTTAGTGTTTCTTAAGTTTGTTTAGATTAGGTTTACTTAATCTTAGTCCGCAACAAACTGTAAATTGTGATTTGAGTTATCATTAAACAATTTATTAAACCATAAAAATTTGTGTTTGTATTCAACTCCCCCTTCCACAATGTTGTTTAGCACCGTTAGGATCAACAATTAGTATAAGAGCAGATTGTTTAATCTATAAACAAGATCTTGCTTTATTCTCTTCCTTGCTATTCTTAAAAATGGCACTAAGCACAAACTCAAACAATTATGATAATGGTTCTCTTTCAAAACAACCTCGATTCAACAGAGACAACTTTGCTTTTTGGAAAAATCGAATGATTCTATTTCTAGAAGGTGTAGATCCCACTATAGCTGAATATGTTGCAAATGGACCCTATGAACCATTTGTTATCATAGCTGTAATCCCTGCCACTGCAACTACTACTGTTGTTCCTGAGAGATACACTACTGAAGAAATAAGACAATGGAGCGATGAGGACAAGAAGAAAGTGGGACTAGATGCAAAGGCTAAAATCATTATCTATATGGCTTTGCCTGATGAATCTTTCCATTCCATCATGCATCTGAAAACTTCTATAGAAATGTGGGACACTATATGTGTTCAGTACGAAGGTACCACTGAAATCCAAGAAAGCCGATAGATCAATCTGGTAAGACAGTACGAAAGTTTCATTTGTAGTAAGAATGAATCTTTGTCTGATGTTCACCAATGATTTAACTGTTTAGTCATTGATCTAAGGACTATTGGTAGGACCTATTCTAATTCTGAGGTCCTTACCAAATTCGTGGAATGTCTTCGTAAAAGCTGGAATAGTTATTCAATGTGTCTTAAGCTGACCAAAGACTTAAATCACTTTACTCTTAGTACTCTTTATGGGATCTTGCTCAATTATGAGCAATCAAATCAACCGAAGAAGAATCTTGTTAAAGATTCCAATGACTCCAAAAGCACTCCTGTTGCTTTAGTCTCTTCATAGATTATCCCATCTCAGCGATTTACTCTCACTATCACTGAGTTAGATTCTGACTCAGAGGATCTATCAGACACTAACCTTTTAGAGCTTGATGAATCTCTAGCACTCATGACAAACTCTTTTAAGAGATTTTCATGAAAGAGAAATTTCCGAAGAAATAAGCCTCTCTCTTTATCTGACAAGCCTAAATCAACACCCGTTGGTAAGGTAAAGGTATGATCACTGAAGAACACGACTGGGCTGAATCAGAAGAATATAGTTCTGATGAAGAGGATGCCGCTAATCTTTGTCTCATGGCTGAGATTAAAGAAGAAGTGGAAGAACCATTCGGGTCATCCACAAACATTATCTCCTCTCAGGTATCAATCTCTACTGATCCCTCTCTCTCTGAAGCTGAGAGACGTCGTGCTGTTGACGTGCTGACAATTGACTTATACAATGCATTAAATGGTAAAACCATAGCAGAAAACAAAAATATCGATTTAACTGATGAACTTGAAAAATGCCATTTAAAGATCAAGGAACTAAATCTCTTAGAGGAAAGTTTAAAAGATCAAGTCATTGTTAATGAAATAATCAACATTTAACGCGAACAAGTTATCGCTGCTCTCTAGTATGAAAAAGCTACGGTTTACGGATGGTGTAAATCCTCAACTCAGATCACTGAGATCATAAGTGCTCAAATCCCTGCTCATGATAAAACCGGTCTTGGTTATAAATCTGATCAGGATGAATCTAGCAGAGAATGTTCCATGCTTAAGTTTGAAATGTTTGTCTCTTCTATTCAAGACACTTCCTCTTCTCAGTGATCCTCGTCTTCTAATCCTATCCATGAGGATTTATCAAAGAGTTCTAAACTCGCTGATAAAATGAAATCCATTTCCCACCACCCTCAGAAGGCTACAAAAGTAGCAATGCTGAAGAAAATCTTCTAATTTTTCAGCTAGTGAACCTTCTGGTTCTGGATCTAGGATCACTGATAAAATTCAGAGATCTACTCCAAAGCTGAAGATTGATTTAAAGTCTAAGAAATCAGAAGAACTGAAAGTTCCTTCGAGATCTAATGCTAAGGGCATTGTTGGAGCTGGCCCAACTCATCTAAACTTTTCTAATGTCAATGCTCCTTGTTTTAAAGCCACTTTCATCTATAGAAAATGCTACCACTGTGGACTTACTGACCATATTGCCAGTAAATGTTCCTGATAGTCCAGTTCCAAGCTCACAAATCAAACACTGAATATAGTAGAAATCATCTTTAATTGATTTAACAACAATTACAATGATTCATTTGTGCCACAAATCTCAAAGTGTCACAAGTCTTACAAGTATGTTCTCTCTACAATTCGTATCTCTCTTTATGCGTGCTTTTTTTATTACAAAGACCAAACACTATTTATATGGTCAATAGAATTTGTTAGCTGCAACTTTCATATATAGAAGTATTGAAAAATAGGCTAAGTATAGGAACTGCTGAAGACTGCTCAGAACGACCAAGCTCACCACAGAAGCCACATACTTAGAAGACTCCGTCGACTCTCTGCCAGAGGACTCTTAACCTGAAGATGATTTTCAGATCACAGAGCCTCTATGATCACTCACAGGGCTTCCGTGATGGCTAACCTCTGGAGACTAAAGTTCGAAGATTTCATGGCTACAACTCAAGACAAGGTCACGTGCTGAACACGTGAAGCCTGCTGTACGAAGATTTTCCAGATCATTTTACGCAGCGCACGATTGTTTACCTTTCCAGGTGACATTCCGTTTATGGAATGTCAGCCTTTGTATTGTACTATGGGGTGCATCATCCTTGTATATTATAGGAGCACCACCTTCGTTTGTAATGGGCGAGCACACACCTTTTCTGAGAAAAGATTGTAATTTCCTGAGAATATTCGCACATACCAGTGTGTGTTCTTGGTGTTCTTGAAGCAAATCAATGAAACAGTTTCTTCAGTAAATTTCTTGTTGCATTTTGCGTTTTTGTTCATTGTTTGTTTGTGTGTCTAGTACCTTGCATGTTCTACTTTCTCTACATACTAAAACGCTTCCGCACTCTTATTGATTAGTCTGTGTGTAGTGAAAAGTTTACCAAGTTGAGAATAGCATTATTTGGGATCAACAATTGGTATCAGAGCAGACTTTAATTCTTAATATCAAAGGATCCTGTTCTATACTTGATTCCTGTGTTCTTGGTAGTAGTTTGAGTCTGTTCTTTATTTTGAACTTCATTCATAAAAATACTCTGTTTTTGGAAACTATTTTCAACCAGTTTGATATAGATTCAAAGGCAAGTGTGCTAGACCCGCTAAAGACAGATTCAAAGCTTATTTGTTGGTTATTAACTCTTTCATACCAAATACTCATCATCGTTGAGCATATTCTTATTTCTTTCATAAGTTCATCTTATACTCTGTTTTTCTGTCTTACTCTCTCCATCTGAAAATGGCGAACATAGTCAACTATTTCAGTACAGGATCTCAATCAAAACCTCCTACTCTACTGAGGGATGAATATCCTCAGTGGAAAATCAGGATGGTACACTTCATTGAAGGTATGGATCCTGGACTGGTCGAGTTTCTTCACAATCCTCCTTACATTCCAATGACCACTGTCCTTCGTGTTCCTGCTACTTCAAACACTCCAGAAATACCTGAATACCAACATCCCAAACCCATTAACGAGTGGACTGAGCAAGAAAGTGCCCTGCATGAACTTGCAAAGAAAGCCAAAAGGCTACTCATAATGGCCATTCCAAATGACATCTTTCAGTCCCTTGACTCCTATGAAACATCAAAAGATCTGTGGTTGGAGCTCGAGAAATAGCTTGAGGGTGGTGCCAAAACCCTAAAGAACAATAGGGCTTTATGCATCAACGAATACTTTGCATTTAAGGCTCTGCCAGGTGAATCCATTCAGAGCACTTATAACAGATACAACTCCTTGATCAACAAATGTAAGAGGTATGGAATCCATAGAACCTTTGAGGAGAACAATGTCAGATTTCTTCAAAGTCTCAATGAAGAATGGCTTCATCTGACAAGCAACTCTTGATCTTGATGTTTGGTCTATCTCTGATCTTTTTGGGACATTAATTAGCCAAGAGAACCAAATTTCAAAGTTGACAACCCCTGTCGGTGGACCTCTGGCACTGGTAGGAAGTGCCACAGAAGGTCAAGATAAAGGAAAGGAGAAGGTGACAGAGGATGCATAGAAGAAGAAGAAAAATAAGGTACTAGTGGCAGAGAGTGAAAGTGAAGAAAGCTCAGAGGAGGATATTGATATGGCTGCTCTAGCCAAAACGCTTGCTCTTATGACCCGACAATTCAACAGGGGTCTTAAGAAAAAGCCTGAATACAGAGGAAGAGAGGAAAGAGACGATAAAGGTAGAGGGTATAGTGAAGTGAGAAAGTTTGGGAGAGAAGAGTTTGGTGATCAAAGGCATGAAGAAATAAGAAGTGTACAGAAGATGGACGACAGAGGAGCAGACAAAGCCCCTCAACAGAATGAAGGATGCTTCAAATGCGGGAAGCCAGGTGACTTTGCAGCAGAGTGCAGGTCGACTGCCAACAAAGGGAAACCTAACAGAGATGTTGTTTTCTATAAAAAGAAAGCATACTACTACACTCAAAGATCCCTGATGGCAGAACAAGAAAACCTTGTGACCGATGAATCCTCTGATGAAGGGGACAACAATGCACTCTTCTGTGGAATGGCAGAAGTCCACACCTTTGACAACAATAGTGAGGTATCGACTTCTGATTCAGCTAATATAGACTCTGAAAAACAAACTTCTTGAACTACAAAAAGAGTTTCTTGCCTGTAAAAACACGTGCTCAGAACTAGAGAAGAAATTAGTATTCTTTGAAAGAGAAACAAAACTTCTCACCCAAGAGAAGGATAAGCTGTATCTTGAAAGAAAAACACTAGTCTCTAAGCATATTTTTGAAAAGAAGGGTCTAAAAGAAAAGGTTTCCAAACTTGATCAAGCTTTAAAAGAAAAGGTTAAGGAGCTAAAATACAGTGAGAGTGATCGCCTAAACGCCATCTTTTTGAAAAAAAACTCTAAAAAGAAAGAGAAGTACTTCATCAAGATCTGCTCGACAGAGATCTTCTGATTAAGAGATATCAGGATGCCCAAAAAGTTCATGAGAAAGTTAATACCCAGATTGGAAGAAGAGGTATAGGGTTTGATGACATAGACCCCTACACTGGGAATAAAAGAAACAAATCCTTAGCAAACATCTTCTCCCCTGGACAATTTCTAAAACCAAGTCTTCAAACCTATTATCCACATTCAAGAGGCGTAGTACCTCTGCAGATGGCAAATGTATGGTATGAAAACAGTGATTTACCATCTGCACTCTCATCAAAGAGAAAATCTAGTCCAAAGAAATATTTGTCTCAAAAGCAGATAGGGGTCTTCAGATTTGGTCATCCAGAAACACAAACTCAAATGGCTTTTATGTGCATGATGATTCTTGAAAAGGAACTGTCCTCTGATGCACCAGAGTTTGTTCCAGCCTCTGTGGAAGAAAATTTGTTCAAAAGATTTTTGGAAAGTGACTTGTGAAAAACATATGAAAATCACTTTCTTAGTCATCCTGATGTAGCCTCTGAAGTAGGAGAAATCTTTGAGCAAGATCTTCTCAATTGTCTAAGTGTTCCTATGGTGATCCATGCATTTCAAAAGATATAAATTTTCCCAAGGATACTTCCAATAGACAAAGCAATGCACTTCCAGAAGGTCACACCCTCACTCACAGAGACTTTCTCGACTCAGATTTCGAATCAAAATCTGAGTCCTCCTTTGTCGATATTGAGACAAGTTCTGTGGAACTTGAGATAGTCCCCTGTGGTCCAGAGGAAAATGAGCTTCCCTCTGGTATTCTTAACAGAGTAGTCACTCCCATAAGGAGAACCACAGGCATACCCATCTGCCCTGACTTTCTGGATATGTGTCTGCAAGCAAAGACTTCTCTTGAGCTCAAAAAATTAAACAGCGAAAAGATTAAGATCTCTCAAGCTTCCAAAGCTCCAAAACCCATAAAGCCATTTCAAGAAAAGCTCACCTGGCAACAGAAGGGAAAATGGCCCAAATTGGATAAATTTAATGCTTCTGTGGCAGTGAATGCTCGAAAAGGAGGTCAACAAGGAAGAGTACAATCAAAGAGCCATCCAAGAGGAGTTTTTGACAAAACTCAATCTAGATTAGACAAAGTTTTATGTGAAAAGAAACCCAAATCTAAAATGGGTTGTAAAAATTGCTCTGTACCCTATTTTGACAAGTTTAATGAAATGTTTAAGAAGTTTGCTTCTGAAGTCTCTCACTGTAAATGTTTTGATTTTATGAATGCTCTTAATCAACATTTTTCAAGGCCTTCCTGTCTTATATCTCACCCAAAATCCAAGAATGCCATATTCAAGGGTGAGAAAGGATAAAGTGGTACCTCTGTTAAAGAGGATTAAGCCAACCTCAAAGGTGCTAAGGCATCTTTAAAGACTCCTAACAAGCCTGGACCCATTTGGAAATGGGTACCTAGATCCTCTTAATCTGTTCGCAGAAGAAACATCATGTGCTCATTTGGTACCTAGACTCCGGGTGTTCAAGCCACATGACTGGCGACAGAGGGTTGCTCTCCTCTTATCAAGAAAAACATGGAGGTGGTTCTTTGACTTTCAAAGACAACAATAAGGGTCAAATCAAAGGCTATGGAGTCATTGCCAATGGAGACATAGATGTCAACAGAGTGGCGTATGTGGATGGCCTTAAGCACAACCTACTAAGTGTCAGCCAACGCTGTGATAATGGACTAGATGTAATGTTTAAATAGAAATATTGTTCTCTATTGAAAGAAGATACAACCATAGAACTTCTGCGAGCCAAAAGACGAGGAGACTTGTACCTCATGGATTTCAAGTTGATTAACAAAGATGAAAAACGTTGTCTGGTCTCAAGTAAGAATGAGGAAGCTTGGCTATAGCATAACAGGTTTTGTCACTTAAATTTTCACACTCTTAACAAACTTATTAAATTAGACCTGGTAAGTGGGTTACCAAGTATAAGGTTTGACAGATATCATCTATGATCTGCATGTGAAATGGGCAAACTTAAAAGGGGTACCCATAAGAAAAAATCAGACATATCTTGCACTAGACCTCTGCAAATGCTTCATGTAGACCTCTGTGGTCCTATATTTGTGTAGAGTCTAGGTAGCAAGAAGTACAATCTTGTACTCATAAATGAATTTTCTAGATATACTTGGGTGGAATTTGTTCGAAAGAAATCAGATGCTCCTGAGGTACTAATCAATCTCCATAAGAGAATACAAGTTCTTCATGATTGCAGGGTTCAGAGAGTTCGAAGTGACAACAACACAAAGTTCAAGAACTCAACCATCGAAGCCTATCTTACGACAGATGGCATCTCACAGAACTTCTCTACTGCAAGGACTCCACAACAAAATGGTGTTGTTGAACACAAGAACAGAACACTAGTGGAAGCCGCCCGAACTATGCTCACTGCCTCAGGACTCCCGATTTCCTTTTGGGCAAAAGCCATCTCAACTGCATGTTTCACCCAAAATCGATCTTTGATTGTGAAGAGACATGCAAAGACCCCTTACCACCTGCTCAACTAGAGAAAGCCAAACATGAAGTACTTTCACGTCTTCGGCTGCAGATGTTTCATGTTGAACGACAGAGAGCAAATAGGGAAATTCAGCCCTAAAGCTGATGAAGCCAACTTTGTCAGCTATTCATCACACTCCAAGGAATACGGAGTCTATGCACTGAAATCAAAACATATACTCAAAAGTATTAATGTCTCATTTGATGACACTTTTCAGATGACTTCTGAGCAAATCAGCTCAGGACTCAAATTACAGGACGAAAAATCTGGTGATACATCTAGAGCAAATGACCTTCATCATCTGTTTGAAGAGATGTTCAATGATGATGGACCCTCTGAGGATGACTACAAAGCCTCTAGAGCTGTAGCCTCTGAAGACCAAACAGGTACCTCTTTAACTGGTCATTAGCAATACTTCACCCTCTTCCACTACTTTTGTAGGTGCAAAGGTCGAGGGGGAGCACTCAGAGGACAACACTGAACAAGGCTCCAAGCTCAATCAAGATCAAGATCATCTTCAAGACACTTTTGAAGGGTCAACACCAGAACAATCAGAGAACTCTGAACAAGGCACAACAAAGCTCAACATATCAACTCAGAATGATCAATCAAGCCCTATGGCAAGTACAAATGATCATCTCTCTCCAACAGATGGTGATCAACATCAAGATGTACATGCTCCAGAAAATCTCATTGAAGGTTCCAATGATCACCTACCTCGCATGATAAAATGGACGAGAAGTCACCCACAGAGCCAATTCGTAGGTGACCCCTCTGACAAAGTGCGGACTCGATCCAGTACTCCAAATTTTAGTTACTATACAAATTTTGTAAGTATCATCGAGCCCAAAAAGATATCTAAAGCTCTTGAAGACCCAAACTGGGTAGAAGCAATGCAAGAGGAGCTTCTGCAGTTCGAAAGAAATGAAGTATGGACCCTAGTGCCTCTGCCAAAAGGCAAAACTGCAATAGGGACCAAATGGGTCTTCAGGAACAAGAAGGACGAGGACGGTGTGGTGATTAGGAACAAAGCAAGACTGGTGGCCAAGGATTACTGCCAAGAAGAAAGAATCGACTATGAAGAAACCTTTGCCCCTGTGGCAAGGCTCGAGGCAATAAGAATATTTCTTACCTTCGCAGCCCACAGAGGTTTTAAGGTGTTCCAGATGGATGTAATGTCAGCCTTCTTAAATGGGCAGATTTAAGAAGAAGTATATGTCCAGCAGCCACCAGCGTTTGAAAGCTCTAAGTACCCTAATCACGTGTATTTCTTGGACAAGGCTCTGTACGGACTAAAGCAAGCCCCCAGAGCTTGGTACGACAGACTTTCAAACTTCCTCCTTGCTAATGGTTTCGAAAGAGGTACAACTGATACTACCTTATTTTATAAGAAGAGAAAAGGTGAGATTCTTCTTGTGCATATTTATGTTGACGACATTATTTTTGGGTCCACAAATGAGTCATATTGTTAAAAGTTTGAGTCATTGATGAAGAGTGAGTTTGAGATGAGCATGATGGGAGAACTCACATTCTTCCTAGGATTGCAAGTCAAACAAACCAAAGAGGGCATTTTCTTAAACCAATAAAAATATGTCTCTGACATACTTGAAAAACACAAACTCTCTGACTCTTCACCAATGAAAACCCCTATGGCCACTGGATCTAAGCTTTCTGCAGACCCAGAGGGCAAGTCTGTGGAGTGCAAACTCTACAGAGGTATGATAGGGTCTCTGTTGTACTTAACTGCAAGTAGACCCGATATAATGTTTGCCACATGTCTCTATGCAAGATTTCAGGCTAACCCCAAAGAATCTCATCTTCATGCTATCAAGAGGATCTTTAGATACTTAAAAGGGACCAAGAATCTTGGTCTCTGGTATCCAGAGAACTCTGGTTTTGATCTTGTGGCATATACAGATTCAGATTATAGAGGATGCAAGCTAGACAGAAAGAGTACCTCTGGGAGTTGTCAATTCCTTGGAGGAAAACTAGTCAGTTGGACTTCTAAGAAACAAAATTGTGTTTCAACTTCCACGGCAGAAGCAAAAATATGTTGCTGTTGCGAGCTGTTGTTAAGAAGTTCTGTGGATGAAAACCCAACTCAGAGACTATGGATTTGACATTGAGAAAATCCCCATCCTCTGTGATTCCAAAAGTGCCATCGCGATCTCTGCCAACCCAGTGCAGGACTCTAAAACCAAACACATCGATATCAGGTACCACTTTCTGAAACATCATGTGGAGCATGGGACCATAGAGATGTACTTTGTTCCCACAGATTACCAACTTGCCGACCTTTTCACAAAGGCTTTGGATGAGAAAAGATTCACTTTTCTTGTTGGCAATATTGGCATGCTTAACATGAGTTGAATCAAAGAGCCTCTGTACCCTTGCACATAGCCTCTGTTGTACATATTTTACATCTTTCGCTATTTTTCTTTTTTTTTTATTTCTTTTCTTTCTTTCTTCAGTTTGTACAGTTCCTTTCCTACAAATGTTCATTTGACTATCTTGCTCTATGTCTTGTCAAATGCCTATTTCCAAAGCTCCAAGCACAGGGGGAGCTAAGCTAGGAGACCTTGACAATTCAAGGGGGAGCTCGACATTATTCTACAAATATGTCTCTCTCTCTGTGCTTTTCAAATCTTTTCAAAACTTTGAAGTGACCAGTACCTCCAAATATTTCCTAAATTAGAAATTTTGGGTTTCAGAGCCTCTGAGGTCGTCCACAGAGCCTCTGTGATCTATCACAGAGCCTCTGCACCTCATAAAAGGGGTCTCTCGTCCATTAAGCATGAAACTTGGTTTGTGATTGATCATCTCATAGTTCTTTCAAAATTGTTTAGGTCTTCTTGGTGTTCAGAACCCTGCTCATGACCTCAGAAGCTCTAAAACCACAGAGCTTCTGTCATTCTCCTCTTTTGAAAATCTTTACTATAGTCATTCAATCCGGGTTATTTTTTTGAAAATCACTGTCATGTGGGAATAGTAAATGCCATGTGCGTGAGAATAGGGGGAGGCGTACATACTCGATCGTGCACCGCCCATCCTGACGTGGCAAAATCTCATTGGTCCGTATCTATACCGTCGTTTTTTAAAACGGCTCCTTATCCGTTTGTACTGATTACGGATTTCAAATTTTATTTATTACCGCCTAAACTTTTACCTCTCTCTCTTTCTATATATATATATAAACCTTTTTCCCTAAATTACTCATTTTCTTTACCTACATTCTTTCTCTCAGGAACTCTCAAGCAGAAATACTTTTTCTTCTTCCTTCTATTTCAATGGCGTCTCACTCTGCATCTTCAGAAAACTCTAAGGGATCATCTGCTTCAAACAAGTCCATGCATTCTGCTGCTAAAAAGGATGATTCAATGTCCGTGGAACAAGAACAACCCCTAACCAGTAGAATGCTTTCATTGACCCACCATGACTACCACTCCAAGCAACTCAACTTAAAGCGAAACAACCATTATGTAGTCTTAGATCCTAAGGGTTACCTTGAAGAAGCTGCTCCTCTAATCCAAATCCTGAAAAACTATTTTCTAACCCAAGCCCTAACCCTAAAAAGGACTGACATACCTGAAACCTACATTCAACAATTCTGGTTGAGTGCTAGGCATGAAAAATTAGACAAATATGGGTATTGTGTCATGGGTTATGCCACCCATCCTTCAACTACCAAAATACTGGATCTAGGCATAAACAGAAGGAAAGTCTCAGAGGCTTTTGGACTCCCAACTAAGACCCAACTCAACCTGGAGAGATTCTCAGATGAACCAACTGATAAAGTTGTAGAATTTCTCAAATTCATTGGGTATGCAACACCAATTACCAAGAGAACTGAATTCAGACGCCAAAACCTTCCACCTCTGTGGAATGTTCTCTTTTCAATCCTTAACCGATGCTTGACTTGCAAAGTTGGAAGTCCAGATCAATCTAGCCATACCATACTCGCAATCATGTATGGTATGTACTATGATTTGCCATGGACTATGCTGGACTCATCTTCAGAGAGATTCGAAATGCGGTTATTGCTCAGCAAGTGGATCAGGCCAGAAGCACAGAGCCCAAGAATTTGGTGTTCAACAGATTCTTTGCCATTCTTCTAGGGGATGTTCTGCTAGGTGAAGGAACACTACATGCATAGGGCAATACAATCAATATATACGACATAAAGTCGCACAAACCCACAATACTGAAGACTGGTTATCCTGCGGCAAGACCTCTGTCGGCCCGTATCCTAACTTATTTGGGTAGTGATGAAGGGGTTTAGACTTACATTCGTGGGTACAGAACTCCTGCACCGAGTCCGGCAACCGCCCACGTGTAGGGTTCCAAGTGGGAGAGATTGTGATTTACCTTAGATTTGAGATAGCTGAGGGAGAAGAAGTGGAGGAGACTGAAGAAGCCCAATTGAGGACAAAACTTCATAAACCTGAGAGTGGGATGGGGGGCGGGGGTTGAGACTGCCAAACCGGAGAAAAAGAAAAGAAAATCCAAAAAGAGAGTCGTAGTGGAAGAGGCTCCAAAATCACCTACATAAGCTTCCAAGCCCAAGAAGAAGAAAGTCAAAAAGGGCTCTAAGGGAGTTGTGACAACAGCAGCAGAGGCCACAACTACAGAAGTCCCTCAGACGCCTAAAAAGAAAAGATTAACCAAGGCGACAACTTCTGAACCACTAATGCAACATGAAATGTAAGGACCTGCAGAGGTTTCAGAAGAACCTCTGCAGAGGAGGAAGAGAAGAGCCCAAGTCATAGAGAGCTCTGAAGAAAGACCTCCCAGTCCGTTTAAAGTGGCCGCAGAGATAGCAAAAGAAGTAACATCGCTATACTCTGGTGGCATAGGGGAAAGAGTGGAGGTTGAAATAAAAGACATAACAGGGCTCTCTAGCTCTGGTGATGAAGAGGATGAAGAGAAAAAGAAAAAATCGATGGAGGAGACGAGAGAAAAAGATGCCTTAGGCACACAAACCAAGCCAACTCCCTGTGCAACCCACATTTCTACCTCTACAGTTCTAGTGCAGCAAGGTATTGAAACAGAATAGCACGGTCCAAACCCTGTCCCTACCAACCGGACAGAGGATATTCCTTCATCCTCTGTACCACTCTTAACTGTGAAATGAAATCCGCCTCATCCTCTCAAAAGGATGAAGGTGCAGTTATAAGTGTCCTCTTGCCCCAGGACATGACACCACCACATATAGAGGCATTTGTTGCCTCTGCCACACACACGAGTGACCACCAAACTGCTTCAGAGTTGGCAGTGAGAGTGCACAATACTTCTATGGATCTAGAACATCCACAAAATTCAATCGATAGAACCCTTGAGAGAGTCTCTGAACCCTCTCCCAAGAAGTCTGTCGACAGAACTTCTATAGATGATTCCTTTGTGGAACATCGATGATTAGAAGGAAATTCTCCAGAGTTCATCATACATATAGGCTCTGAAGGTGCCAAAGACTCCTTGGCTAAATCTGGATCATGTGTTGATCCAGAGGTTACCTCGGGCACTTACGTCACAAAGGAGGAGTTTAAAGCCTTTGTCGACCAAGTGTACGAAAAAATTGATGACTTGGCTGAAAAAATCCCTGATATTCCTTTCAAGACTATCCTTGGGATCAGTGACGACAGCAAAACCTCAAGCAACGTATCCTTGGCGACCGCTCTGGAAGTATCGAAGTTAATGTAATCCTCTGTGGTCAAGGATGACTTCAACAAACTGATCAAAGCCGTCGAAGCTCAGACAGAAGCTCTGAAGGCTCTCCAACAAATCTCTAATCAGAATTCTATTGCCATAAAAAGTTTGTTACAGGCTTCATCTTTACATGCCACCAAAACTGACTTCAACAACTGAGCCCAATCCATCAATATCTAAATAGACGCCATCAAGACTCTTGGGGATATCTGCATGGAAGAAATGGAAAAGCTTGCAGCCATAGTCACTGCATCAGGGGTGGATGATTTGACCAAATTGAAAGAGGAGATAAAGGACATGACTCGCAGTGTCATGGTCCGTGTTCAGCCAAAAGCCTCAACCTCTGCAACTCCACCACCCCCATATGTCACCAACACATCCGACCTGGCCACAAAAGAAGAATTACAAGCCATGGGCCGTATGCTTTTGAGGACCCTGAACCTTATGGGAAAGGATATCACCAAAGAAGGGAAGACCGTGGCAGAGGATCTAAAGAAAACTGTCGCGACTATCAAGTTCAAGTCCGACTATGAAGTAAACAAACTTGGACTTGCTGCAGAGGACGTGATGACGAAAATCACGAAGCATACTGACACATACCTCTGCAGAAGAAAGAGAAAGGCACCTGCATCTTGCTAGGCAGAGGCAACGCAGAAGAGGGCCAACCATGATGATCAGGACCCAGATGCATCTGGGCCTGGCCATCAGGAGGGGGAGAAGGACAAATCGATATTCACAGGCTCTGCCCCAATAGCTGCTGCTCCCCTACAAGCCTTACCTCTGCATAAAACCTCAGAGGCACACAACACTCAAAGTCTCAATTCAAGTGCCTCTGAGGAATTACACAAAGGAGATACTTTTGTTAAAGGCACTACTTCTACAGAACATCTGAAGGGAAAGGTGAGTGTTGGCTATGAGGAAATCGCAGAAGGACTTGCAAGATTCGTAGAACCTTCCAGTCTTGAGTTGATGCCCACTGCACCGATCCCCAAAGTTCAATATCAGTCTCTTGATTATGTGAATGCCTCAGAGATAGTAGAGACCCATCCACAGAGCCCTGTGAAGAAATCCTCTGAGCCAAAGAAGACAAAACCCTCAGAGCATAAAGAACTAGAGGAAAAGGTAAAATAAATTGTTTAATCGATGGGTGGCATGAGAAATCCCATTCCACGAGAACATTTACACCTACCTCTATAGCGCAGAGCCTGAGGTCATCTTCATGGCACCCAATCTACATCCTTTAATCAAAGAAGATATTAGAAGACGTTTTGAGCAAACTGCCCAAGAAAAGGATGAGGTGTTTTCTACAGAGGACATAAAAATTGTGATGAGGATCTCTCTGCACTCCTTCGATAACAAGTCCATAATGTACGCCAAGTACTTAGTTGAGAGAAAGAATGGGCGGCAATACACCTTCACAGATGCTGATCTGAAGAACCTCTGTGCCTATGATCTTCCTCAACTACATGCCTTCACTGAACAAAGACTTGAAAACAGGAAGGAGTCTATGATAGCAAATGGCAGGATCAAAGAGGTCATGCGCGAACACGTGAAGTATCATAGAAAAATGGATTTTGAGGTGGCTCTACAATTCGGAGTCGAAAAGCTATCGATCACTAAACCAAATGACCAATTCCCCGGAATCGAAGATGTACCTTCAAATTCTCTAATCACAGAGCCTGAGTTCGGGTTTATTTATAGAGACGATGATGGGCTAAAGAAGATGTTCAGGCCAAATCAAAGTCATAAGTATTCGAACAACACTCTACTGAAGATCAAGTACACGATTCTGAGAAAAAGGGGTTCAGAGACTGTGCAAGAAGGGCCTGCAGAGAGAATGATCCAAGACATAGATGCTCAGATCAAGTACAGGGAGCTCATTTTGTCGATGAAAAAGACACTAGCTGAAAGCTTCACCAATCCGATAGATGATTTCCCAAGATAATCTTTTAATAGAATAGCTTTTCATTCTTGTACATGAATTTCAATGTAATTGGCTTCTGGCATTCCTTTTGAAAGAAAATCTTGTCTTCAGAGGTTGAGTTCCTTTCACCTCTCTTAGTTTCTAACTTAGCCACACACTCAACATTCCAAATCTTTATTTTTCAATACTTAGGGGGAGATTGTTAGCTCCAACTTTCATATATAGAAGTATTGAAAAATAGGCTAAGTATAGGAATTGCTGAAGACTGCTCAGAACGACCAAGCTCACCACATTAGCCACATACTCAGAAGACTCTGTCGACTTTCTGCCAGAGGACTCGTAACCTGAAGATTATTTTTAGATCACAGAGCCTCTGTGATCACTCACAGAGCCTCTATGATGGATAACCTCTGGAGACTAAAGTTCGAAGATATCATGGCTACAACTCAAGACAAGGTCACGTGCTGAACATGTGAAGGTTGTTGTACGATGATTTTGCAGATCATTTACGCGGAGCACGATTGTTTACCTTTCCAGGCGGCATTCCGTTTATGGAATGTCAGTCTTTGTCTTGTACTACGGGGTGCATCCTCCTTGTATATTATAGGAGCACCACCTTCGTTTGTAATGGGCGAGCACACACCTTTTCTGAGAAAAGATTGTAATTTCCTGAGAATATTTGCACATATCAGTGCGTGTTCTTGGTGTTGTTGAAGCAAATCAATGAAACAGTTTCTTCAGTAAATTTCTTGTTGCATTTTGCGTTTTTGTTCATTGTTTGTTTGTGTTTCTACTACCTTGCATGTTCTACTTTCTCTACATACTAAAACGCTTCCGCACTATTATTGATTAGTCTGTGTGTAGTGAAAAGTTTATCAAGTTGAGAACATCATTATTTGGGATCAACAGAATTGACCTTACAACTCAATTATTACAAACAAATACAAGAAAACCCTTACACTCTACAGTATTACACTTTGACCCTCTTTTAATCTTGAATACAATATTGACTCAACATTCTCCCCATTTGGATTCAAGATTAAAAAAATTGACAATAATCTTCAGGTCATCTTCTTGTTGCAAAATCTTCAAAATGGAATCTTTAACAACTCCAAATCTTGAATAATCTATCTCTTTTGAAAGTCTTTTCAACACGAATACTTTGACAATCTACACAGACTTTAAAAAGTTCTAAACTTTGACACTTTCTTCAATCTACCTCTTTGTTCACAAATATGCAATAAATTTCCAGATAATCTTGTCAACATGATAATCATCAGACTTTGCTTTGACTTTCTCCGCATTACAACTTTCTCTTTCTTTTTGATAAACATCAACCTGACTTTGAAATCTTGAAATATCTCCCCGTTTTTGATGAATTACGAGAAATCAGAATCATCAAAACATTTCAACGTCAGCACTGGCTTTGATAATATCTCCCCCTTTTTATCAAAATAAGCACAGTCTTCATAAGTAACAATCTCCCCCACTGAAGTTGATAAGCAATCTACCCCGAAGATAATAGTCGTCTGATCTGATTTGATCATTCTACCGTCAATTCATAAATGTATTCATCCGAATCTTTTGAAATTCAGACAAATTAAGATTGGTAAGCCTGAATCAACAAATGATCAGATAAGATGCCTGTCAGTAGCACAAAGCCATTATGTACAATGAATGTACATGGAAAATGAGCTTTTTGATGTTCACTCCCCCAAGGCTTCCATTCAATCATTGAAAAACTACAAAGGAATTTTCTATGAATGTTAAGACAAGAAAACATATTCCTTGGGTGCTCGTGCAAGTGTAGCAATGATTGAATTATTTAAAGCTTAAACAGGCTCAAAGTATGTAAACCGTTGAGACAACAACATATATTACATAGACTTAATGTGCATGAGAAAAGGTCAAAGGTGGGGCAACTTTACTTCTTTTTCAATATCCGAATCATCCGGATGAAGAACAGATTTATTATGTGTTGCTTCCCCTTAAAATATGAAACATTCTTTTGTTGAGAAAAAAATGAGTAACAGGTCACCAAAGAGTTGGCATGAGCTAGTGCCTTTTTCAATGAAGGTCACCAAAGAATGTGAACCAATAGATTATGTGGCTGCCCGACTAAGAAAAAGTTAGTGCAGAGTTTAATATTCTTTTACTCTGATCTCACACCCTCTTTCTTTTTAATATTTGATCTCACTATTAACCAAACTCTCTTTCACATTTTATCTCAGCACACACCCACACTCTAATCTTTTGACCCCTCTCCCCTCAATCACTTAGGATTACTTCTGAGGTAGGAAACACTAGTTAACATGAATCCATGGAAGTCTTTTAAGCAATCATACTGAATCCCATATATTTGTCCTAAGAGCAATGTGGTGCTCAACAGTTTATCTTGACAGATAAGAACAAGATATCATTATCAGAAAATATATGCTCATGAAAAATAAGAATGAAATTTGAGCTTGTTGAACATTTAAGATCTCTCAAAATAATGAAATTGAATGAATGAAACGAATTCAAGCGAAGTGTTTTGAGAATCTGACAATGATGCGATAAGATTAAATAACATGAAGAAAAATATGTTGAGATATCAAAGACCGAATAGTTGTTTATATGAACAAGATATAAACACATTATCAATGAAAACTCATTATAAAGAAATGACGTCTGATTTCAAACAATTTAGAATACAAACAGGAGTATTACCATCGAAAGATTTATCTCTTTAAGACATGGTAATAACAAAGTCAATAAGAATGTACTGAACCAATGTGTGTAAGAATACTTGACAAGTATAAGGACATGATAATACACAAGTATTGATCTTTGAGAAACAGATGGTTAGTTAAACATCAAAGTATCGATATGAAAAACATTTAAAATCACAATTCGAAATTCATAAAAATTTGAGAACACGAAATGGTTTGAACGTTTAGGAAAACATTTTTCACATCCGAAAGTCGTTCATCTTTCAAAATATGATAGAGTTTAAGATTCAGAATAATATACCTTCAACGTAGAAATCTTAACTCCCCCTAAAATGAATATTTATCTTTTAAGCTCTGTTTGACAAAAACATCAGATACTCCCTCTCTGTATCTGTAAAAAGTCAAATCATTAGTATAGAACAATATGAATATAACGATTAATCTCATTTCTCTTTTCTACTAGCTCCCCCATAAAAATATGACAATGAAAATTTTAACGAACTCCCCATCAAATAGACAACAAGAACTGCTTGAAAAAGATGTAACTTTTCAGCATCCTTAATAAAAAAACATTTAAGTCCGGGTTCTGAACAAAATTATCCAGAAGCCATTGTCACAATCTTAGAACCTGTAAAACAAGAACATTTTGGTAATCATATAAAATGATTCCGTCTTCGTTAGTTAAGAAGAATATAAGCATATGTTCAAACTCCCTCTCGATATATGTGAACATTAAGATCTACTCCGTCTAGAATCATGCAGGAAATAGCAACAGACTTTAAGAAGACATATTAAGCATACCAAGTTTGCTGATAAGAAACTTAAAACGTTTTTCATCTAAGGGCTTAGTAAACAAATCAGCTAACTGGTGGTCCGTCTGTACAAAATGCATTTTGATATCACCTTTCTCCACATGATCCTCAATGAAGTGGTAACACACGTCTATATGCTTCGTCTTGGAGTGTTGAACGGGATTAGCAGTTATAGCTATGGCGCTTGATAGTCCCTGATTCAAGTTTCTAATCACAAACAATCAAACACAACAATATTAGTAATCTACCTGTTTCAATTTCAATTTCACAAAACAAAGATTACAATTCTGTTTATGACTTTGTCTCTCTACAAATATCTTTGTCTCTCTAAAACTCTCTCTCTGCGTACAATTCTATCTCCAAATTTTTTGGAAAGCAAAAAGCAAAAAGCAAAAACCAATTTATATTAGTCACAAGTCTATTAAAGAAAACTACAAGATTACAAAAACAAATACAAAGAAATTGACTTTGACTTATTACAATTGACCTTGACTTTGCTTGAGAGTTGACTTTCAGCTTTGACTTGTTTAACTTTCATCTTCTGTCTTCTATGATCTTGTATCCAACATATTTCTGCACTAACAATCTTCTCCTTTGGATTCAAGATCGTCACAAAAAGATTTTGCAAAACAATCTCCCTCTTTGGTGATTTCTACTCAAAGTCTGTCTTCAAACAAATAACAAACTCCCTTAAAGATGATATAGAAACTCTTCCACAATCTTCCCAAAGTTATCTCAAACCTCTATCAGTCTTTAGAAAGAAATTATCTTCAGAATTTGCTCAGACATCTTCAGCAATTAATCTTTAAAGAAAATTTCTGTAAAATCCTCATCAAATCAACAAATCTTGATCTTTTCTTTCATTTGTAACACTTTTTGAATATCTCTCTCCCATATCTGATACAAACATTTATGTCCAGACATTTCTTTAACTTTGTCATCTCCCCCTTTTTGATGATAGAAGCATGAAATCATCAAAACTTTCAACAAGAAATGTCTCTGTAATCTTTCTGACCACTGATCTTGTGAACTGAGCCTCTGATTCACCATTGATCCAAAATAAGATATTCATCCAAATCTTTTCAAATTCAGAGAAAATAGGAATGTAACACCTGAATCAACAAATGAATCAGTTAATATGCCTATCAGTAACACTAAGTCACTGTGTGTAACGAATATACATTGAAAAGGAGCTTTTGAGATGTTCACTCCCCAGGGCTTCCATTCAATCATCGAAACACCACAAAGGAAATTTCTATGAATGTTATGACAAGAAAACAAATTCCTTGTGTGCTCGTGCAAGTGTAGAAAGAATTAAGCACATGATGATTGCTTTTTATAAGGCTCAACATTGTGTAAACCACTGAGACAACATTAATTAAACAGATACTCAATGTGCATGATCGAAGTGCGAAGGTGGGGCAGACTTTCTTCTTTTTCAATATCCAGATTTTCCAAATGAAAATCAGATAGATTATGTGTTGCGTCCCCTTGAAATATTGAAACATTTCCTTTTGGAGAAGAAAATGAGTGGCCGGTGGAGTTTTTATCAAGGGTTGGCATGGGCTAGATGCTTGTTTCAATAATGTTCACGAAGAATTGTGAAACATTAGTAATGTGGCTTCCCGGCTCAGAAAGTAGTTGGTGCAGAGTTTGATATTCTTTTACTCTGTTCTCTCATCCTCTTTCTTTTATTCATATGAGCTCGCTTCTAACCAAACTCTCTTTCACATTTTACCTCGTCACACAACCCACACTAATATCTTTTGACTCCTCACACAATCGATCACTCAAGGATGAACTTCTTGGGTAGGAATCACTAGTTAACGTGAATCCATAGAAGTTTCATTTAAGCTCACACAATGAACCCATATTGCCTTTTAAAGCATAATGTTGCTCAAACATGGTTTAACTAGAACAGTTAAAGCACTAATACAAATGTCATATGTTTGTATGCTCATAAAAATAATCATGAAGATTTGAGCATGTTAACCATTGAATATATTTCAAACAAGTATATTGAATGAAAGAAATGAATACAAGAAACTTGTTTGAAAATCTGACATTGTATGAAATGATCAAATAAGAATGATATATCAATCAAAGCTTAAGTCAGGAATAATTGAATGCTATCTATACGAATCAATATATAGACATTCTTGAAAGAACTTTTTGAAATTAAATCACGCTAAAAAATCAATGAAGTTCAAACGGGGTGTCTTACCATCGAAAATATGTTTCAATTTAGAGATATGGTAAGATCGTATCCAACAAAAATTAAACCGGTGTGTGTGTGAATACTTGAAAGTATATAGAAAAGATAATACGCAAGTATTAATCTTTGGAAACACACGGTTTATAAACATTTCAGTTCATCTAATAGTGAAAACATTTAAAATCACACTTCCAAATCATGAAATCTTTTTAAGAATCGGGAAGTGGTTTGAACGTTTAAGAACATGTTTTCTATGATTGAAATTCGTCCTTCATTCAACCATATATGAGATTAAGATAAGAAATAAACCTTTCCATTCAGTCTTAAATCTCATTAAGTCAAGCTTAAAGTCATAATGATATGATCTTGTAAGCATCCTCTCAGTCTGCCCCAGTCAAAAAGTACGTCAAAGTACAAAATTTATTCACAACATTTATTGAAAAATAAAATGACATAAAGCAGTAAAACATTGAATGTACGAGTTCTGATCTGAAGTAATCAGAAGTCATATTCAATAATCCTTGATTTACTCTTACTCCCCCTGTATTTATGCATCAAAAAAATTATCAGTGATAAGCATAAACCAAAAAATATAAACTCCTCCTCGATTTGATGTAGATCATCTTTTCATCATCTCGCACTCCCCCTGAAATCATGAACATACCATAAAGTGCAGATATCTTTCAGATTAAAAATAAATAAATGAAGAAAAATAACAATAAGAAAAACTTTAATAGGTAATCAGTGATTATGTCTTAAGATTTAACATTCCAAGTTTAGAGATAAGAAAATTAAATATCTTTTCATCTATAGGCTTGGTGAATAAATCTGCAAGTTGATAATTAGTGTTTACAAAATAAAGTTCTATTGTACCTTTTTCAATATTATCTTTTATAAAATGATATCTGACATCTATGTGTTTTGTCTTTGTATGTTGCACAGGATTAGCTTATATAGCTATGGTGCTCTTCGAGTCACAATAAATTGGTATTTTGTTGAATTGGAAACCATAGTCTCGAAGTTGTGTTCTCATCCACAAGACTTGAGAGAAGCAACTGGTAGCAGCTACATACTCTACTTTAGCAGTCGAGGTGGAAACACAAAGTTGTTTCTTTGACGCCCAACTTACGAGCTTGTCTCCAAGAAATTGAATATGACCCGATGTGCTCTTCCTGTCTAACATATATCCAGCATGATCTGCGTCTCAATAAGCCGTCAGTTTAAAACCAGTATCTTTAGGATACCACAGACCATGATTTCAGTCCCCTTCAGATATCTAAAGATCCGTTTGACCGCGGACAAATGGGATTCTTTGGGGTTGGCCTGATATCTTGCTCATAAACATGTAGAAAACATAATATCTGGTCTACTTGAAGTAAGATACATTAAAGAACCAATCATGCCTCTATAGGTTCTAACATCAACTGAATTTCCCGAAGGATCCATGCTGATCTTAGTTCTCGGTGCCATCGGGGTTGCTATTGGTTTACAAGTTTCCATTTTGAATT
Source organism: Arctium minus (assembly GCA_954870635.1). NCBI lineage: Eukaryota > Viridiplantae > Streptophyta > Magnoliopsida > Asterales > Asteraceae > Arctium > Arctium minus. Next base: position 81,726,586 of record OX941081.1, on the reverse strand, counting down.
TCCGAAGAATATCAAAAATGTACTTAGCTTGATTTATAAAAATCCCCGTTGAAAATTGTTTTACTTGTAAACCGAGAAAGAAATTCATCTCTCCCATCATACTCATTTGAAATCTTGACACCATTAGATTAGAAAAGTTCTTACAGTATTTAGGATTTGTAGAGCCAAATATTATATCATCCACATATATCTGAATAAGAATGATATCGGCTTTTTCTTTCTTGATGAATAAAGTGGTATCGATTTTACCTTTAGTGAAGCCTGACTTGACCAAGAATTGTGATAGAATATCATACCAGGCTCGAGACGCTTGTTTCAAACCATAAAGAGCTTTATCCAAGATGTATTCGTGATTTGGCTTATCTGGATTCACAAAGCCTTCTGGTTGCAAGACGTAGACTTCCTCCTTAAGAATGCCATTCAGAAAGGCAGTCTTCACATCTATTTGATAGACAGTGAAGTTTTTATGAGCAGCGTACGCTAGAAACATGCAGATTGCTTCTATACGTGCTACTAGAGCGTAAGTCTCATCATAATCTATGCCTTCCTCTTGCCGGTAACCTTTGGCAACAAGTCGTGCTTTGTTTCGAATTACAACACCATCTTCATCCTTTTTATTTTTGAATACCCATTTGGTTCCGATGATATATTTTCCTTTCGGTTTGGGCACAAGTCTCCAAACCTTTAGGGATTCAAACTGATTTACCTCCTTTTGCATAGCAGTAACCCAATCAGAGTCAGCAAGAGCCTCTTGCTCAGAAAGGAATCATGCATGCACATATTCATTGTTGCAGACCTAGTTTGCACCGGTAAACTTGGATTTCCAATAATTTAACTTATCGGGTGCTCTTTGGTCCATTTATGCTCATGAGGGAGTGGATTCGACATAGAATGATCATAAAACTCATCTAGATATCCACTATCAGCTTCTTCTCGTTCAACATTATTTTGTGGTGCAGTTGAAGTCTCTTGTTTAGAAGTTGCAGTTGGAACAACTTGTGCAGTCTGTTGATTATCCATGATAGTGCAACCAACTGAAGTAGTAACTTCTGGTTCAACTTGATTAGGTGTAACTTCAACTATAGGAGTATGTGTTTGAATTTGAGTTTCATACAGAGCAACTAAGTAACCTTTATAGTAATATAGTAATAGTTATAGACAACCGGATGTTAAGGTACATATATAAATATATACAATCCCAAAAATTTCTATACAAAAGTAAGGTTGTCCGGTCAGTCTTCAAAATATCCACTCCCAGTCACTCAGCCCGGATAATACCCAAGTCTATCTCTAGAACCTGCCACGGAATAACAAACGTGGCTGAGCAATAACTCAGTGAACAGATCAATGAAATCAACAATAAACAATATAGGGTAAGTACAAATTATCCCTATAATCATGAAACGATAAGATAAGCGATCGAATATCACAAAGATATAACAAAGGGTTCACGTATTCACCCGTTCCGTGTTTCGTGTTATTCAAGTTCACATAAATTACCCGAATACACTAAACCCGTTGTTCCCAAAGAATGTACGATTCTATGGGCATAAGTGAGAACTAGCGGTGTGGGCACGACACCCACTAGCCCTCGACTACTATTAAAGCAGTCCTGGTTCTGTTCTGTTCCTAGGATATCCATTCGCCCCTATGGCCGGATCAGGGCCAGCGCACTTTCCACGCATACACAAGGACGCCATAGTGATTATAGCCACCATGGAAGCATCACAAAGTCGGTGCCCCTGACTAAGTGTCTAGGTAAAGGATCACAACGTATGTGATCTAACCGGATCAGAAAGATATAACAACAATCAATGAACAAGTCAATATGGCTTGACTCTATCTAGTCGTGCCATTCTCAATATGATAATATCACGGTCATTGTACCAATTCAACAAATCATATTTATTCCATTCCATTCGCACCTCAGCATTCAGAGTAAAACTCAAGAACCGGGCCAACGGTCCCTATTAGGGGTAACAAACTTTGGAACAGTCCTAAGTCATGCTCAACTAATGGAACACCAAATGGAATTCAACAAAGAAGTTACACGATAAAAATCCAAGAATCAACATCACTAAGGTATTTTTGTATCTCAAGTTTACAATTCGTAAATCATATTTGAATGGATTAACCCTCAACAATAGGTCAATCCCGTTCCAAGAAAATAAGAGATCCGTACCTTTATATATTCGAGATAACCAAACAAGATGCTCAAATGCCAATGTTTCCAATCCTTGCTAATCGGATTTCCTATCACAAGTAATATATACTCAGAATTATACCAATATTACCTATATTTATTTGATCAACTTAGCCTATTGACACCCTTCTATTAGCTTAATTTAAACTTATTTCCATCTTTATAGTCTTATAGTTAAATGCTAGTGTTATGAAAGGATGCTAAATGAATCGAACATAACAATCAAAATATTGCAAAGAAAAACTACCCTGCACATTTCAGCTTCTGTTCGTCTCCGTGTTAGACATATTACTCATACTTAGGAGCTGAATTTCGTGATATTTACTAAATAAAAGTTGTACCTATGCCTCTTAGGAATCCAATCGCACTGGATTCATACTGTTTGAAGCTATGATTGATTTTATATGAATTGTTCACTAACAGTGTGCAATTCCCGATTTTACAGAGACCAGCTACTGTAATTTGCTGTTTTGACACACTTAAGCTCAAAATTAGGCTTTGGACTTTTCATAACAATTGTTCTAGACACACCAAGGTTTCCAACTACATATCATACACGTCAATTGGATCAATGGTTAATTTTATACAAATTTCTAAAGTAACATGCAGATTCCTGTTTTATCCAACAGCATCATATTAACTTGGTTAACATACCAATCACTACCAATTGATTTAGTAACCATTCTAAACCTATCTATTGACAAAAATTAGAGTACTTAGCTTTAGTTTAACAGCCCTTAACATCATATAAATCAAAACCTATTTGAGTTTTAGGTTATCAAGTATCTAACTCTAAGATTTTACAAAATTCTTACCTAAAAAATGATTACACCTCTTCAAGGTGTTGATTCCTCCAAACTCTTATAAAGTCCAGCCCCTAATCAACAAGAACACATACAAACTTAGTATGTATCTTCCTCAAATAATCTAGATTTCAAAATTATAAACTTACCCAATGATTTATTTTCAAGATTTAACTTCAAATCTTCAATATTTCATCATATGATCAAGCTATGAGGTTTAATTTCATGGAAGAGGGTTTGGATTAGGGTTTGAAGAAGAAAACGTGAAGAAGGAGAAGATATAAATCTGATTTTGATTTCTTTTATTTTCATAATTTGTTTTTATATTTTTCAATTATTCTCTTTAAGTCCCTCAAGTTTTATAAATTGCAAATTTACCATGTTTGGAGAATTTCCTCACATTTTTGGTTTAATTATTGTTTCCTTTATCCATGTTTAACCCCTCTAATGGTTATGTTTGACAAAATTAGTTTGGTTTAAGCCCATATGCTATATGTACAAGTGTACAAAGCAATGACCAACTCTAAACACTAACTTTTAACATAAAGTTCGATATGAAATGTCCGGTTATTATATTCTAATTCAGATAAATGCGATGTAGAAGTAGAAGCTTTATCCGAATTAGTTGCATGAGATACAGGTTCTGGACTGAGTTGTCCAGAAGCTAACACTCCGGTAATCAAGGGTTTTGAACTGTGTTGTTCAGAAGCCACCTCCTCATCGAATGTGACGTTGACGTTTTCGATAACAGTCTTTGAGCTCTTCATGTATATCCTATATACAGAAGATGTCTAGGAGTAGCCAATGAAGATTCCCTCTTCAGCCTTCAGCCCGAACTTATTTAAGTTCTCTCTGTCATTAAGCATAAAACACCTACATCCAAAGATATGAAAATATTTGATATTAGGTGTACAATTATTAATCAATGCATAAGGATTTTTGCCAAACCGTCTATGGATAATTGATCGATTCTACGTATAACATGCAGTAGACATAGCTTCTGCCCACAAAAATAGAGGTAGATCTGACTGGCTGAGCATAGTACGAGCGGCCTCGACTAGCTTTCGATTGCGGCTTTCTACTACTCCATTCTATTCAGGCATCCTAGCATCAGAGAATTGATGTGTTATCCCGACAAATTCGAGATAACCTTCAACAGTCTTGTTTTTAAACTCTGTGCCGTTATCCGTCCTTAGAAGCTTAACTGTCTTTTGTTAGTTCACTTGGGTAGTTTTCAAAAAGTTGATGAGTACTTCGGGCGTCTCATCTTTTGTACATAGAAACTTTACCCATGTATAACGCGAATAATCATCCTCAATTACCAACACATATTTCTTTCCTCCTATGCTTTGAGTACGCATAGGACCACAAAGATCCATATGCAAAAGTTCAAGCGGAGAACTTGTACTCGGTTCGGGTTTCGGCTTGTGAGCTACCTTCTTCATTTTACCCTTTTCACATGCTGCACATAGATGTTCTTTTTCATATCTCAGCTCAGGAAGACCTTTCACCAATCTGCCTTTGACCAATTTGTTTATATAACAAAAATTCAGGTGTGACAGCCTTCGGTACCAAAGCCAACTTTGCTTCATCGAGGCTTTCGTCAGTAAGCAAACCTGATTGTCAGTCTGGACCTTTGACAGATTTATCGTATAGAGGTTGGACTTTCGAGTGCCGACCAAAAGTTCTTTGCCATCTTCAGTTCGTACTAAGTAACTTTTGGCTTTGAAATTCACCTCTAATCCTTTGTCACAGAACTGGCCAATACTGAATAGGTTATGCCCTAATCCTTCTACATAACTCACCTTCGTTATCGTTACATTCTCTTGAACCACATCACCATATGCCAAAATTGGTGAAAATTGGTCATTGCCGAATCGAACATTTCCACAAAGTTTCTCTATATAATTTGACAATAAAGCTTTCTGTCCGGTCATATGCTTGGAACACCCGCTATCCAAGTACCACATATGATGGATCTGTATAAGATAAATCAGGGAAGAATAGATTTAGGTACCCATTTAAAAACGGGTCCTTTCAGTTTAGTACAAGATTTTGGCATCCATTTATAGATGGATCCTCTAAACTTTTGAAAAGCGTTTGAAACAAATGGTTTATAAGAATCAACATGATAATCTCCGAACCAATCATTAGAAAATCGTTGAGAACTAAAATCATTCCGTCTATAAGTAGATTTCTTAGTAGTAAATTGAGACAATTGGAGTAATTGCTTTATGGAATATTGCTTGTAAGGAATTACAAGGTTTTGTTTATTTGAAGCAATACTATCAACTATATCAGAAGAACTACTAGTATATCTATTACAATCTATATCAGGAGATGATTCAGAACTCTCATCGATCTTCCTTTTTGGTCGCCATTCCTTTCGTTCTTCAGATCTTTTATTATTCACTAAAACATAAGATTTATATCTGTTAGGAAAATGAGATTTCTGAGATTGTCTTTTTGAAAGCTTACCAGTGTTAGTCTGTTTCTGTGAGCGTCTCTTCTTTTGTTTTTTACCTTTAGCATAATAATCATCATTCACATAAACTGTTTCATCAACCTTAGTTGATGATTCACCAACTTCATGTACACTTGGTAAAGCATGACCATTAATAACAAAAGTAGAATGATCTAGAAGTTTAGCATTAAAATCAAACATATCAATCTCATCAATACACCCTTCATCAGAATTTAAAAAGTCATTTGCAGACGCAAATAAATCATCAAGATCAACTTCAGAGGTGTGAGGTGCTTTAGAAGATGTAGAACATTTTTGAGATTTAACATTTAAAGTTGTGTTCTTTAAAACAGTTGAAAAAACATTTCGTTCAATATCATCCAATATTCTTTCATCAGATAAAACATTTTCAAGCTCGATTATTTTGCTTTCTAAAATAAGTGGATGAACATAAATTTTGGCTTTTCAAGGTTTTGCCTCCAACTCTTTTGTCGAATAGCTTTCAAAATAATCATTTCAAAAGACATTTTGGCTGATTTGAGATATAACTATCATTCAGCTGTTGATAGTAGAATGGTAGTTGCATTTTCTGAAAGTTCTTTCTTTTCTCATCCTCTTTAGCCTCTACCTCATCAGATGACTTGGTAATGAATTTAGGTTTCAAATGAGGATATTTTCCAGCTACAAAAAGAAAATCAAAATTGTACAAAGCTGGTTGTTTTCTGATAGCTTTCTTTAGATAGTGTGGGTTTTCGTAACCGAGACCCCACTTCTCTCTAACTTCTGCTTCCTCATTCGGGGTGTTAAGAAAAATAGTGTGATCTGTTTGACCTCATGTATAAAGTTTATCTTCCAAAACATTTACCTTCTTTGCTAAGCTCTTATTTTCAACCTGCAATTTATGAGCTTTTAGAACACAATCTTGCTTTTCAGAAACAAACTTAGACAATTTAGATTCAAAATCAGAAATCTTATTTTCAAAACAATCTTTTTCTTGTTTAAAATCAGAAACAAATTTGCGAAGAAAATCAATCAAATCTTTGTTCCCAACAACTTGCTTGTTATGTTCAAAGATCTTTTGATTTTTCTTTTCAACTCTGTTCTTTTCCTTTTTCAGTTTGTTTTGAAGATCTTGAAGTTCGACCATCATGGCTTCCATTTTATTCATGAAATCGTGTTCAGTTAAGTTCATTACCTCATCAGATGCCTCATCTTCTGAATCATCATACTTAACTGCATCACCCATCAAACATATGTGGGCTGCTTCTTCTTTCTCTTCCTCAACATCTGAATGATCTAACCAAAATTCGTCTTCAACCATCAATGCCTTGCCAGCCTCTTGTTGTTTGGCCAAGAGCATTTTGTTCTTGTAGTATTTTGAATTGTGAACCTTTGGCTTTCAACAGTCTTTTGCATAATGTCCGACTTTACCACAGTTGTAGCATTTGATCAGATCATCAGTCTTCTTGTCAGCACTGGTATAATCATTCACAAACTTCTTTTCTTCTGGATTTCTCTCCACGTACCTTTTCTCTTCATACTTCTTTCCTTCTATTCTCTCACGGTGCTCATGATTTTTTGACCCTGATGATGAGTATCTCTGAGAGTTCAACCCCGACTTCTTGTAAAACTTTTTCTGAAAGGCACGGGTCAGTAGCAACATGGCTTGCTTGAGATTTTCACCATCATCACTATCTAGGTCAGAATCAGAACTGGGAATAGTTATATTCTTCCCTTTTCTTTTCTTTCTCTTTTTCTCCAGCCACTAAAGCTATTGGATCAGGAACTTTCTTAGCTTTCTTCTTTCCAGCCCTTTTCTCTTCAACTTCCTCCTCATTCTGTCTTAAAGTCTCGTAGGCTTCATGAAGAGGTATATCACTAAAGTCTTTCATCTGTTTCATTCTACGGGTATGTTTCTTCCATTCAGGTTGCAGGATGCTTAGGAACTTGACATTGTTTTCAATCTGATTCTTCTTGACCTTATTCTTTGAAAGTTCATTGAGAAGCAGTACAAATCTCTCATATATGTCCTCAAGGCTCTCATTTTCTTTTGCTTTGAACTCTTCATAGCTGTTGATGAAGTTAGCCACTTTCATTTGATTCCCTACTTTGGAACTCATCATCATCTTTTGTAGTTAATCCCACATCTTCTTGGCATTCACTTTATAGCTATCAATCTTGATGTATATCTCATTAGGGATACTTTGAAGAAGAAGAGATCTAGCTTGTTTATCGGCTTTAAAATGACTTTTCTGCTCATTTGAGTATTGAGAAAAATCTTTAGGAACAATCTTCATTTTTCTAACTCTGTCTTCATCTCCATCCTCACTATCCGAAGATTCCTCATCAGGTATTTCCATGGTGGGAGGAATCATGGGACCTTCAGTGACAGACAGGATGATGTTCTCTCCATTAGCATGCCGGTCGACAAAGTCTAGAAACCTATCTTTCCATTGCTCGTACTCCCCTTTAAACAGAACATGGGGTTTGACATCAGTGCCAATTGAGAGAGCATCCTTTGAAGTCATCCTGTTTCAATAATATGCAATAAGAAACTTGAAATTGATCGTTAGTCCAATAGAAATCTCAAAAAAATACATGAAATCTTAGAAATAAAATTTAGAAAATCAATTTCCAAAAATCAACAAGTCTGGAATTCGCAAGGTATAAATAAGTGCATGGAATTCGGAAATAACACTGAGGTGCACGGAATTCGCAAATTACTAAAAAGCACGTACAGAATTCGGAAGATTCTTTCAGAATTCGCAACTCACACCTACGAATCCTGAGGAATTCACAATAATCACACTAGCGAATTCTGTCCTTTGAAGGAATTAAGAAAAACTTTTCGCAAGAATGACTTCTGCGAATTCTTCCCTTAGAAAAATTTAGAAATCACTTTTCGCAAAGAACACTTACGCGAATTCTTCCCTTAGAAAAATTTAGAAATCACTTTTCGCAAAGAACACTTATGCGAATTCTTATGGTTTTCGCAACACGCTGATAAGAGAATTCTAAGCAATTCATAATACACACATATACGAATTCTAAGCCTTCTGCGAATTCTATACTTGAAACTTTTTCAGAAATAACTCTACGAGTTCTATGAAATTCGCAAGAGATCCAACAACGAATTCTTTGCTTTTTGCAATAAAGTGGACTGCGAATTCTGTCCTTAAGATTTTTGAGAAAGAACTATGCGAATTCATCTACGAATTTTTGAGACTTTCTGCGAAATCTATGAACTCTGCGAGTTCTTGATGATGAATTTTGCGAGTTCTTCGATGCTTTGCGAGTTCTTCAGATCTATTTTGAAAAACGTCTCTGATTTGCTCAAAAACACATCAAATCTCCATCATTTAAACTGAAACTTTGACAAATTGATCACCTATACTCCATGAATCTAATTCTGCCAATGAATTTCAACAAAATACATCAAGAGATACATATTGATCCAATACAGTGCTCGATAACTCGTGAAACTCAATCTTGAGAAATCTCAAAATTAAAACTCAATTACAGTGCAAAACATTATTCAAACTATACAAACTCGATCGAAAACAATACACGAACTCATTTCTATCAATTACAAACTCAAATTCGCACAAAAACTCAAATTTAATCTGTACTCAGCGAACACAGTGTCGACTTCTGTCTTTTCGATTGATTTCTATCGGATTTGCTCTGATACCAATTGATAGTCCCTAATTCAAGTTTCTAATCACAAACAATCGAACACAACAATATTAGTAATCTACCTGTTTCAATTTCAATTTCAGAAAACAATGATTACAATTCTGTTTATGACTTTCTCTCTCTACAAATCTCTCTCTCTCTAAAACTCTCTCTCTACGTACAATTCTATCTCCATATTTTTTTAGAAAGCAAAAAGCAAAAACCTATTTATATTAGTCACAAGTCTATTAAAGAAAACTACAAGCTTACAAAAACAAAAACAAAGAAATTGACTATGACTTATTACAATTGACTTTGACTTTGCTTGAGAGTTGACTTTCAGCTTTACCTTGTTTAACTTTCATCTTCTGTCTTCTATGATCTTGTATCCAACATATTTTTGCACTAACAACGCTCTTGGAATCGCAATATATAGAGACTCTCTTGTAGGGGTATCCGAAATCTTTTAATCGCGTCTTCATCCACAAGACTTGAGAAAAGCAGCTTGCAGCAGCAACGTACTCAGCCTCAACAGTAGATGTAGACATACATTTTTGCTTTTTGGATGTCCAACTTACAAGTTTATCACCTAAAAATTGACAAGATCCAGATGTGCTCTTCCAATCAAGCTTACAACCTCTATGGTCAGCATCTGTAAACGCAGTTAAATCAAATCCGGAATCCTTTGGATACCAAAGACCTAATTCAGGAGTGCCTTTCAGATATCTAAGGATCCGTTTTACAGCTACAAGATGAGATTCCTTTGGATTAGCTTGATATCTCGCACAGAAACAAGTAGCAAACATAATATCAGGTCTACTTGTCGTAAGATACAATAATGAACTGATCATACTATGGTACGTTTTCTGATCAACAGATTTACCTGTTAAATCTGCGTCCAGAAGCGTGCCAATAGCCATGGGCGTTTTCATTACTGCACTATCGGTCATGTTAAACTTTTTTTAAAATATCATGAAGTGTGACATAGTAAACCTAACTTGGTAAAGGCTGTCACAAAATTGACTTGTACTGAACAAGTTGTGGTCTAGCCCTTCCACATAAAGAACCTTCTGAATGGTCACATAACTGTTTTTAAGCATTTCGTATCCTTTGATGTAACCTTTAAGCTCAGAATTTGCAAATCCGACTGTTCCAGCAGGTTGTTCAACATAATCATGCAATAAGTCCTTGAACCCTGTCATGTGCCTTGAGCATCCAGAATCTATAAACCATAGATGACGGGCCTGCAAAAGAAACAAACTTACTTTTGTTTAGGTACCCATATCCAGATTGGTCCTTTCTTGTTAGCATCTTTAATCTTTTGAAAATCGCGAATATCTGGAATCTTCTTCACAGTAGAACCCAATTTATGAAAGTTATATAAATTCTCAGGGGCACTTTTTAAAACATCATTTTCCGACACACCTAACCCCAGTTTTGGATTATAAAAACAAACATCCTTGAGTTTGTTTGAGGAGATTCAGAGTTTGTTCAGTCTGTCCTCTTTTCAAATTAATATTCTCCAGTTGCTTAATCTTAAAATATGCCTCGTTTCTTTCTTGGAAACAAAATTCAAAATTTATTTTGTATTCACCTTTTTCAGAATTCAGATTAACTAAGTTCCTTTCGATTTCAGTGATCTTAGTTTTCAAATCAGATTTTTCTTTTTTTAAATCATTCTTTTTCCTTTTCTTTGTCCTCAATCATCAACTTTCAACAATGCATTTTCATCACAAAAATTCATCATTGACTGTCGTTCAAGGCTTAGTTTACTTTTTTGCACTTCAAATTCAGATTACATATGTTTAATTTGAGCAAGTAAATAATGAACCATATCAGAATCATCATTTACCTCAGAGTCAGCTTCAGAATGTTCAGAAATAGGCTCAACATCTTCCTCAACTTTTTCCATCATGCAAACTTGGGTAAAGTGGGCTTCTTCATCATCAGAACTTTGGCACAACCAATTTTCTTCCTCTACCATAAGCATTTTCCCTTCTTCCTATTTCTTTGCAAGCAATGATTTCTTAGCATAGTACTCTGAGTTCTTTACCCACTTGAACTTACAGTCCTTAGAGAAATGGCCAAATTTGCCACAGTTGAAACATCTTCCACTTTGCAAATCTATCTTCTTGTGGGTCCACAATATATGAAGTTCTTATCAATATAAACACCTATATGATTTACCAACCTGTTTGATTAACAAACGCGGATTACAAGATTGATAGATTTCTCTTTTGAAGCTCTCTGTGTTTTTATCTCTGATGAACAGTAAACGTGAGTGTTTGTGTTTGTGATCTGATTTATTTTTCTTGCTTCTCTAACACACTAAACATCAACTTGCAACAAAACAATATTAAACTAAACTAATATCTAACAATATCCTAAATATAATATCTAAATAATAATATATAGATATTTAGGAATAATAATAAAATACTAAAAACTAACTTTGACATTTATTACAAACGACATTAGACTTATGTTAAGAGTTGACTTTCCGGCTTTAGCTTCAGATTGGATCTTCAGATTGGATGATCTTGAATCCAATAGATCTGTGCGCTAACAATCTCCCCCTTTGGATCAAGATCATTATTAAAAAGATTTTAGCAATTCAGTCTTCTTTTTCAGCTCAGAAGATGCAATCTCCCTCTTAGTCTTCAATAAGTAATAATCTCCAGGTTTTAGCTCAGAATGCTTTAGCAACGTATCTTCAGAGAAAATTTCTCTAAAATCAGCATGTCTTCAGAATACTTTGAACTCTCGCATTTCTTGGTTAGTTCTTCTCTTTTCAAATCTTATAATGTAATGGACTGGACATATCTTCAAGCTTTAGGTTCTCCCCCTTTTTGATGAATAGAGAAACGATCTCATCAAAACTCTGAGTAAGAAATGTCTTTCATTTGGAGCCTCTGATTCGTCAATTCAAAAGATATTCATCCAGATCTTTGCAAATCCAGACAAAATAGTCGTGTAACACCTGAATCAACAAATGAATCAGTTAAATGCCTATCAGTAACACTAAGTCACTGTGTGTAACGAATACACATTGGAAAGGAGCTTTTATGATGTTCACTCCCCCAGGGCTTCCATTCAATCATCGAAACACCACAAAGGTAATTTCTATAAACGTTATGACAAAGAAACAAATTCCTTGTGTGTTCGTGCCTGTGATAGAAAGAATTAAGCACATGATGATTGCTTATTGGCTCCAAATTGTGTAAACCACTGAGACAACAGTAAGTTAATCACAGACTCAATGTGCATGATTGAAGTGCGAAGGTGGGGCAGACTTCCTTCTTTTCAATATCAAGATTTTCCAAATGAAAATCAGATAGGAAATGTGCTGCGTCCCCTTTGAAAATGTGAAACACTTTCTTGTTAAGAAGAAAATGAGTAGTTGGTGAGGTTTTATCAAGAGTTGGCATGGGCTAGTTGCCTATTCAATAATGATCACCAATGAGTTGTGAAACATTAGAATTGTGGCTGCCCGGCTCAGAAAAAGTTGGTGCAGAGTTCTGATATTCTTTTAACTCTGTTCTCACACCCTCTTTGTTTTCAACATTTAGCTTACTCTCTTTTTCTGTATACCTCATCACACAATCCACACTCATTTCTTTTCGACTTCTCACACTCAATCACTATGGATTAACTTCGTGGGTAGAAATCACTGGTTAAGGTGATTCCATAGAAGTTCAAGTAAGTCCTAGCACAATGAAATCCTGTTTTCCTAGAAAGCATATGATGCACAAAATGGTTTAACTATTTCAGTTAAAGCACAAATAGATCTTGAAAACATTTAAAGTCACACTTCCAAATCATGAAATCAGAATTAGACCCGGGAAGTGGTTTGAACATTTAAGAACAATGTTTTCAATGAATGAAAGTTATCCTTCTTTCATCCATATATGAGATTAAGATAAAGGATTATACCTTTCCGTGCGATCTTACATCTCATGAAGCTAAGCTTAAAGTCATAAAGATATGAACATGTAAGCATCTCTCAAAAACTGCAAAAGTCTTATGTCATAGTCAAAGCAAATTTATTCACTTAAATTAAAAATGACAAAAAGCAGAAAAACAATTTAAAGTACGAGTTCTGATCAGAAATAATCGGAAGTCATGAGTCTTTTACCCCCCCTGAAATTATGCATAGAAAAATTATCATTTTGTAAAAGATATGCATTTAAAATTTCAGACAAATATGTACTCCCCCTTGATGGTTGATTTCATCATTGGAGTATTGGAGTACAATCTCTTAGCAGCACAGGAGTAAGGTCTTTTGATCACTGAAGTACGAGTCCTAAACTGTTGTGTTTAGAAGTCATTCTTCGTTGAAGTACGGGTTCTAAGCCGATTTACTTAGAAGCCTCCGTCTTGACATTTAAGTCCGGGTCTTGAACTGTTGTATTCAAGATCCATTGTTGACATTGATGTCCGGGTCTTGAGTTTATATACTCAAGAACCATTGTTCTCCTACTCCCTCTTGACAGTAGGTACCTGCAACACAGAATCATCCCTTTTCTTTGGTATCCACTTCCATTTGGATCCAACTGTGTTAGTATACGATTTTGGCACCCATTGAAATTTGGGTCCTCTTTGCTTTTGAGAATCAATTGAAGAATTAGTATGATAAGAGGGAACATGATATGTGCCAAACCAAACATCAGGATCTTTACGAGAAGCATGATCATATCTACCATAATTTGAAAATTTTCTAGTAGATTTAGATAACTGGAATAATTGTTGTACGAAATATTTCTTGCGAGAAGCGATAAGTTTTGGTTTTATACAAGCAACATTCAAAAAAGATTTAAAAGTCTCGTTAATCTCCTGTTTTGGTTTCCATTCAGATTTAACTCCTAGCCTTTTCTTGCTCGGATCTGAAACATTTGAAACTCGTGAGTTAGATTTTTGAGGAACAAACGAATGCTTCTTCTTTGGCTTTCCAGTAGTGATCAGTTTCTGTGAATGCTGAGATTTAATCTTACCTTTCGCATTCTTAGTTTTCACATAAACTGTTTCATCAACTTTCGTTGATGATTTGCTTTTCACAAACTAACTGGATAATCCAATGGATTTCACAACAAAAGATGAATGGTTAGGAAGTTTCGCATTAAAATCAAATTGATCAAAACAATCATCCAAACCACGGTCAGAGTTTAGAAAATCATACCCTTCATCAGTTGAACCAAACATGTCATCAGATTTTGAAGCCTTTGATGATTTAGAAAGAACAGTACTCTTAAGCACAGTTGAAAAAACTTTTTGTTCAATATCAATCAAAAGTCTTTCATCTGTTAAAGATGTCTCAAGTTCAGAAATTTTACTTTCCAACACGAGAGGAGGGACGTAAATTTTACCTTTAATAGGATTCGCCTCCATTTCTTTTACAGAATAACTCTGAAAGAAGTCATTTGAAAGATATTTCTTTTGATATATTGGATCATCATTATAACTATTATTCAACTTCGCATAACGAAATGGAAGATGAACTTTAGATAAGTTCTTTCGTTTTTCGGTTTCCTTGGCTTCATCCTCTTTAGACAGTCCAGTCCAGAAAACTTCAAGCTCAGGAATTCTTCGAGCTAGTTTCAAAAATGTAAGATCATAAAGTGCTTGCACTTCAGATATACCCTTTTTAAGGTAATGAGGGTTCTCATAACCAAGTCCCCATCTCTCTTTATTCTCTTTGGGTTTGTTTAGATGAATGGTTTGTTCAGTTTGACCCAATTAGTATAACTTCTTTTCCAAAGCATTTAATTTTTCAAGTAAAGATTTGTTTTCTTCGGTTCGCGAAGAATACAATTTCGTAAGCTCTTTGAAATCAAACTCACTCTTTCTCAATTTAGAATTTCTTTCAGCATTCTCTTTAAGAATTATGGTCTTTTCTTTTGCGCTGGTGTCATTGTTTCTATGTAAAATCTCAATCACTACTTTATTCTCAGCAAGGTCATTGCTAAGTTTCTGTATTGACTGGTCTTTGTCTTTAATGACACCCTTTTTACGCTTGAGTTTCGACTCTAATTCTTCGAGTTTAGTCAACATGGCATGCATTTGATTTATGAAATCTGAATGAGTTAAGTCACATACCTCATTTTACTCATCATCATAATCAGCTTCAGCTTCTGATTCCTGCTTGCCCATTAAGCACATGTGAGTTGTTTCATCCTTTTCTTCATTCTCATCTTCTGATTGATCAAGCCAGTACTCATCTTCTGCCATCAATGCCTTTCCAGCCTCCTGTTACTTGTCTAGAATCATTTTATTCTTGTAGTAGTCTGAGTTTCTGACTTTGGGTCTTCGGCAGTCTCTGGCAAAGTGACCTATTTTGCCACAGTTGTAGCACGTTGGAGGTTCTGACTGACTGGATCCTTCAGCTTGATACATTCTCTCTTCCGACTTCCTTTCCTCTACTCTCTTTCCTTCAAATCTCTTTCCTTCAACCCTCTCCTTGTGAACATAGTTGCTTAGACCAGAAGAATACCTCTGACTGTTTGAACTTGGCTTCTTGTAGAACTTCTTCTGAAAAGCCTTTGTCAGCATAAGCATAGCCTGCTTTAGTTGTTCACAGCCGTCCAAGTCAGAGTTCACTTCATTTTCAACCTCATCTGATTCAGACATAAGCATCTTCTTTTTCTTCTTTTTTACAACAAGAGCAACTGTATCATCAATTGTCTTCCCAGTCTGCATCTTTTCATCCAGTATTTCATCCACCTCTTCTTCATTCTGTTTGAGGGTTTCATACACCTCATGAAGTGGAATCTCGTTCAGAACCTTGATTTGCTTCATTTGTCTGGAAAACCTCTTCCATTCAGGCTGGAGAATGCTTAGGAATTTGACATTCAGCTCTATTTACGATTTATTGACCTTGTTCTTGCTTAGTTCATTCAGCAAGGTCACAAACCTGTCATAAGTTTATGCTAGTGTTTCTCCAACTCTGCCTTTGAATTCTTCATAGTTGTTTAGGCAGTTGGATATCTTCAGCTGCTTTCCAACTTTTGATCCTAGCATCATCTTCTCTAGCTGATTCCACATCTGTTTGCCTGAGGCCTTATAGTTGTCTATCTTCACGTATATTTCATTTGGAATGCCTTGAAGAATATAAGACTTTGCTAATCTATCACCTTTTGCTCTTTTTAGGTTATCACCTTCTAGTTCATGATACTTAAGTTCAAACTCTGTTGCCACAGTTCCTTCCGTACGAGTCTCATAAACTGGTGCCATAAATCCCTCTTCTATAGATTTCCTAATGAATTCACCCAACTTATGTCTTTCAATGAAGTCCATGAACCAATCTTTCCACTGTTCATACTCTCCCCTGAAGATTACTGGTGGATTTGAGTCAGTTCCGATCGCTAGAGCTTCTCTTGAAGTCATTCTGGTTGAAAAAGACTAAGTCTGGCAATGGCGCAAAAAGCAAACTTTGCGCTTTGAGAAGGTGGCGTAAAAATCAAGTTTGCGCTAGACGAAGGTGGCGCAAATGACAACTTGCGCGATGAGAGGCTGGCGTACAACAGGTTTGCGCGAGGTTTGTATGGCGCGAAGTAATACTTTGCGCTAGTAGAGTTTGGCGCAAAAGATGGTTTGCGCTAAAAGGAGTTGGCGCAAATATCAACTTTGCGTTATGAGGTGTTGGCGCAAAAGTGACTTCGAGCAAAGTTTGCGTTCTGAGTTTTGCGCTAGATGCAGGTGGCGCAATCTGAGTTTTTGCGCGAGTCGAAGGTTGCGCGAAAGAACTTTTGCGCGAGATGTTGATGGCGCAAAAGAGAAATTTGCGCTAAAAGTTGTTGGCGCAAAGTGGAGATATGCTCGTACAGTGTGTGAAAAGCGCAAAGGTAGATTTGCGTGAGTCGAAGATGGCGCAAAAGATGTTTTGCGTGAGACGAAGCTGGCGCAAAAGATACTATGAACTGGCGCAAACTTTCACTTCTCGCGAGTTCGTCCCTGCAGCTTTGAAATTCGACTAAAAACCTCAATAACCCTATCTAGACTTCGATTTAGCAGTCCCAAATTTTACAAATCGACCACTAATAGTTTTAGATCAGATTTCTAGCCTTTGAACTCAATAAAAATCACTTTTTGAAAATAAGATTGATGGAACAGTGATGATGAGCTCGTGAACTGTTTTGCAACTAAATCACAAAAATTGAATCGATTGAAGTGCTATAATGAAATTAAACAACAACAACTCGATCTAGACCACAAATCGATCACAACTTGATTGATTTCAACTCCTAAAACAAACTTAAACTTGAATTTGATTTTGAAATGAAGAACATGGAGTCATTCTTTTAAAAACTTGAATTTGATTTTGAAATGAAGAACATGGAGTCATTCTTTTAAAAACTTGATTTGAATCTGATTTCAGGCTCTGATACCAATTGTCGGTGATGAGCCAAGATCACAAGATCTTAGAGAGAGAATCTAGAGAGAGAAAGTGAGCTCTGGAAAGTAACAGTATATTCAATATCAAACAGTGTTCGTTCGTTACAAAACTAACAAGCCAAGGGGACTTAAATACCCCTAGGCACTAACAAAACAGATAATACTAAGAAAGCAGTAAAATAAATACAATGATTACTATAAAAACTGATCTAACAATCTCCCCCTTAGTAATCATTGGCGCCGAGGTTTTCCAAAAACAATCTTCAAAATCAGCATTGACCATCTAGACGACTTTGAAGGATCATTGACGTTCTTCTCTTTGACGTAGTCTGTTCAGACCAACTAACACTTCCAATCGTCGCAGAGTTGAACGGAGATTCAGTCTGTCTTGAATAGAATTCAAAGATCTACGGATCAGACGAATTTCATCATTTTCAAACAAATATGACTCTTTTCTTGTTTCCAAAAACTTTCTTCTAGCCTCTTGCAAACGATGCTCCAGCTGAAGTTTGATCACCTTTAGAGTTCCATCAGAGTAATATCCAACTTCATCAAATCGTAGAAAGCATTTTTCACTTGAGTTGTTCTTGTAAACTACTCCGAATGGATCTTCGATAATGGTGAATAATGGATATGATTCTAGATTCTGCAAACTCTGGTTGGGCCTTTCAAGATTAACCACAGGCTGAAAACTTTCGACAGCCATCTGGAAGTCAAAAACACGAAAAAATCGGATCTGCCGTCGAATAAATCGTTTAAGAACAAAAAGAGTTTGAGAAATATCCTGAGTCCGGTGATAAAGATTCCTGAAGTGATCGTATAGGAAATCAATATCATCAATTGAAAGATCAACGAAATCAACCTCTGAAAAAATGTACCGCTTGCAGTCTCTTCTTTCCACTTCAAGATTTGGATACCAAATGTTCATGAACTTACAAATTGTAACACTGAGAACTCGAACTATCAGATGAGGAGAATTGACAGTGTTATTTCTTCTGCGCTGGCACTTGATAAATGTTAAGTACTCATGCTGATAAGCTTCTGATTCTTTCTCTACTCCAAGAATGGCATATATATTGAGTGTCCTTCTTCTAGAAACAAAGATGTTCCTTTGGATATCTTCAAGAAAAGCAGTTCTGAGTCTAGAAGCCATATATGTTTGCTGTAGATTTCTCTGTCTTTGCTGCCTAGTTAAAGCTTCTCCTTCTTCTAGAAGAGATGGAGGAATTACTGGTTCAGAAGAAGGAATAACTACTTGAGTTCTAGATGACTCACCAACTTCAAATGCTCTTGACGGAATTTTGGTTGTCGGAGAAGAATTAGTTATTGGAGTAGACGAAGGTTGATCAACTTCTGGAATCTCACCTTGACTCAGAAGATCAGCAAATAACAATTCTGCCACTTTTGTATCTGTTGCATCCATGAAAACAGTATCATCCTCTTTATCAGATAAGATAATAATATTGTTGCAATCTTCTTCTTTAACTTGAGCAACTTTCTCAAATCTAACTTCTTCATCATCATCAGAATTTATCTCAATGAAGTTTGCGAAGAAAGATCTCATATCATTTGCTTCTTCTGATTCTTCAACTTCATTAGCTCTATCTGAGACATCTGGATCCACATAAACTACAACTTGCATCTTATTAAAATTTGCTTCAGACAAATTAAATTCATTATGCAAGACAATTACATCAACATTGTCAATCATGACATCCATTAAGTCTTGAATACTGCAATCTTGAACAGTATCAACATTCTTTTCTCTTTCTCCAACCACTCCTTCTTGACCAACTTCTCTTGCTTCAGAAGAACCTTCTGTTCTTTGTCTCTTTGCCATCTCCCCCTCATGGCCTTGATGATCAGGATCATCTTGGTCATGTTGGCGTTTAAGAGACGGGCCAGCCTAAGTCCTGCATGATTGATCTAGATGATCAATCTTGTTAGATAGATCTGAAAAAGCCTGTGTCATGAAAGAACGAAGATCAGATAAACTGGATCTAACTTCTGATTTGAATTCCTGAAATTCAGTAGATGAAACATAGATTCTGTCAGATTCAGGTGAAGAAACTGGAGGCGGCGTAGGTTGGAAATTTCGAAGCCGAGAAATGAGATCTTGATCCTGATGTTCTGGTGGCGATATAGAAATAAGACGAGCATAGAGCAAATCTTTCAACTCTGAAATAGGAAGATCTGGAGTGCTAGAAGAAGACACAGGTATACTAGAAGATGAAGAGATACCAACAGACTGTGTAAACAATGGAGGTAGAGGGATAGACATGATTGCTGGAGCAGAAGATTGAACAGCAGAAGACGGCTCTCGTAGAACAACCCCAGATGGGCGTCTGAACGGAATCTCTGTAGGAATCACTGAAGTATCAATCTCAGGCATCTTTCCTTTAATAAAGCTTTTAACTTCAGAATCTGTGCTTCCTTTTCAGCATCCATTCTCTCCGATAATTGCCGAATTACATCATTCAAAGTTGAGAATTTATCAGTGGAAACCCGAGTTTGATCAGATTGAAGCTCTACAGCTGCTGAGGTAGACTGGATATCTGCAATTGTAGTTGCTAGAGCTTGACTTTGAACCAATGCAGTGGCTTGATCAAAAGCTGTATCCAATTCATCAACTTGAAGATGTGCAATTGAAGGATTAACTGGAACAGAATTATCATCAGAGATAACTTCTGTTGAGACAACCACTTTCGGTGTCTTGGACTTCCTTTCATATATCTTCATGCTTGGTTGATCAACATCATCATCACCAACATCTGAATCACTTGATGTATTGTCATCAATATCAGAAAAATCATCATTTGTTGCATCATCATCATCAACATCAATCATATCATCATCAGCAACCTCAGGATTTGTCACATCATCATCTGCAACAACCGTTTCATTAAGATTAACATCCTCTCTAATATCAGCATTAACTTCAGATTCAATATCACCAATGACAGATTCTATGTGAAGTGTAGCAACATCTTGTAGAATTGTAGAAGGATCAACATCTGTCACTATGGTAGTTACAACATTAGTCACTATTTCCTGAGTGGATGCGTCAACTTGATCTTCATGAGTAGTACCAGCTTGAGTACCATGAGAAGGTACTTCCTGTTCAGGCTCTTCAAATTCATTGTCTAAACAATACTTAATGACACTAGAATATGTCATGTCAGCATAATTGGCAATAAGATCATAAGGAATGGTCATAGAAAATGTGAAGGACTTCTTCTGTTTCTTAAGAAAGAGCATCTCAGTATCCTGAACTTGCGGCCAGGATAATCGTCGAGGAATTGCCGGATTGCTTCGAAACATGCTTCTAATAATCAGCTTTAGAAATCTGATGAAAGGAATGAACTTCCGTCGCTTGTTGGTTAACTTGTCTTGCACTATTTCAGACAACTCGTTCCAGAAAATAATCGTATAGTTGACATGCAGGTCATAGACTACTGCATGGAACAGTCGAAGATAGTGAAGACTAGAACTATCCGTGCCGGTATGTTTGGAAGTTAAGCACCTATTGATGACCGAAAATAAAGAATACCAGACAGGAGAAAGATTAGACTTGTCAAAGTCTACAACCCTGTTCAATTGACCAACATAGCCTAGTCGTTTGATGCCTTCGTACACTTCTTCTTCAGATGGAAACTGATCATATGTTGTTCTTCCAGGTCTAGAATCAGGCTCAGGAAGCTCAAGAATCAATCTTAACCGCTTGTAAGACAGATATGAATCAAATTGATCAATTTGAAGATCAAATCGATGAGGACGTGCCAGTTCATTCTTAGTGATGGTATTCCATACTTGCTGTACGTAGACTTCTGGAACATCTGCAACTGAACAGAGAGCTTGAGACAACGGATGTCCACGAAGAATAGTACGTATGACAGGATGAATCTTGATACGATCAAAATCAACAAAGTAGTTGTTATGCTTATAAGGCATGTACATGACATTCGGGAACACATCATTTGGATTTCGCCTTGATATAGAAAGATCAGCCCCAAGAGATGGAACAGACGGCATTGGAGTATCATGAGATGCCTGATCAGTCGGATCCTGAAGAATGACATTCTCATCTTGAATCATTGGATCAGTATTTGTTTGAGAAGTCATGATACTCTGAAAGAAAACACATTTCAAAGTTTAACAGAAGAAAAAAGAAAAAGAAAGAAAAAAAAAATACTAAGTATGGAATGCGGTTTCTTAAGAAGACATGAAAGAAGAAATGCAGGTTCTTCAGGAAACGCATTCGAGGAATGCGTGTGAAGAAAGGAACGCATTACGAGGAATGCGGATCCTTCATGAAACGCATTAAGAGGATTGCGGGTGAAGAAGGAAACGCATTTAAGAGGAATGCGTATCCTAAAGGAAACGCATAGAAGGAAATACGTGTCCTTAATGGAACGCATTGCATACTTAAAACAATCAAAACAAACAAAAAAAAATACACAACAAATACTAGAACAAAAATATACTATGAGGGTTCACAAATGCGGGTCACAAATGAAACGCATTGTTCAGAAATACGGGTCATAAGTGAAACGCATTGTTCAGAAATGTGGGTCACAAGTGAATCGCATTTCTTACAATACGTGTCACAAGTGAAACGCATTTCTTACAATGTGTGTCACAGGTGAAACGCATTCTTCACTTGTTTTAAAAACAAACCCTAGAAAAACGCCTGTTCGAACCCAAACCCACAAAAAACTAACAAACGAAGCACTAACACGAAGTTAAAGTATAAGAAAACATACCTGAATGACGATTATAAGATCTAAACAAATCCATCAAATCATTGGGGATCCTCAAGCTAGTGTTTCTACAAGCTCCAAGTTGGTTTCTTCCAATGAAAGTTTGTACACTTGTTTTTTAAGCAAGATTGAACCTAACAAAGTATCTGAAGCGTTGGAAGACCCGGACTGGATTTTAGCAATGCAAGAGGAACTCAATCAGTTTGACGCGCTCAAAGTGTGGAGACTTGTACCACGGCCAAAGGGTAAAAGCATCATTGGTACAAAGTGGATATTCAAGAATAAAAAGGACAAAGATGGTATCGTCGTTCGGAACAAATCAAGGTTAGTAGCCAAAGGATATCGACAAGAAGAAGGTATTGACTATGATGAAACATTTGCACCCGTCGCCAGATTGGAAGCTATCATAATGTTTTTAGCCTTCGCTGCTTATCGCAACTTCACAGTATATCAAATGGACGTCAAGACAACATTTCTCAATGGCAAATTGAAAGAAGAAGTATATGTATCTCAGCCAGAGGGATTTGTTGACAAAGATCGCCCTGATTACGTTTATTTTCTCGATAAAGCTTTGTATGGTCTGAAACAAGCTCCAAGGGCATGGTATGACGAGTTATCAGCTTTCTTGGTCAAATCTGGCTTCACCAAGGGCTCGATAGATACTACTCTTTTCATTTATATAACTAATCTTGATATTTTCTTAGTACAGATATACGTAGATGATATTATTTTCGGTGCGACTAACAAATCTCTGTGTAATTGGTTTTCTGATTTAATGACCTCTAGATTTCAGATGAGCATGATGGGAGAAATCAACTTCTTCCTCGGCTTACAAGTGAAGCAGCTTCCAGATGGAATTTTCATCAATCAGTCAAAGTACGTATTTGACATTTTGAAGAAATTCAAAATGGACAAGTCTACTTCAATCGGCACGCCTATGGCTCACGGTGCTAAATTCGGACTGGATCCAGATGGAAAAGTTGTGGATCAAAACACATACAGAGGCATGATCGGATCACTGATGTATCTTACTGCAAGCCGCCCGGACATAATGTTTTCAACGTGCTTGTGTGCCCGTTTTCAAGCTAAACCAAAAGAATCTCATCTTTTAGCAGTCAAACGCATTTTTAGATATATTAAAGGAACTCCTTATTTAGGATTATGGTATCCTAAAAGTTCTGACTAGAGTTTGATTGTTTATTCTGATGCAGATTATGGTGGTAATCAATTGGACAGAAAAAGTACTTCTGGTCATCTTCAGTTTTTGGGTGACAGACTGATAAGTTGGGCGTCGAAAAAGCAAAACTGCGTTTCAATATCAACAGCCGAAGTTGAATATGTTGCTGCAGCTAGTTGCTGTGCTCAAGTGCTTTGGATGAAAACGCAACTTCGTGATTATGGAATGCTATACAAGACTGTGCCAATTTATTGTGACAGCAAGTCCGCAATTGCGATATCGGTCAATCCTGTCCAGCACACCAAGACCAAGCACATAGACATGAGATATCATTTTATAAAGCATCACGTGGAAGAAGGTACTATTGAGTTATATTTTGTACCTACTGAATATCAACTTGCTGATATATTTACAAAAGCTTTGGATGAAAAACGTTTTAATTTTTTGCTTTCAAAATTAGGCATGTTGAATTTAAAAGTTTAAATCTTTACAAATTTTATTCTATAAAGTTTAATATTTTAGATTTTCTTTCAGTTGAATAAAATGTGTGTCTAGGATCTTTGACAAGTTGCCTTGTTTATATTTAAAGTTTCATATGTTCAATGTTCAAATCTTTCAAACATCGAAAAGTCAGCAACATGTTTGACGCTTTAGATACTGCTTTAAAGATATGTGAGTCGGCATATTTATGGTTTACTTTGCTTGAACAACCTAAGTGATCGAAATTGTAGATTGTAATGAAATTATGGGCTAAGCTATTCGATATAGATCTGAGTTATTGAGATGATTTTTTTTAAGCATTTAAAATACAGAAATCCTTGAGTTTAAAAGTTTCTACCTGTGACCTTTCTGGTTTGGGAAAGTAAGTTCCGAGGGATGCTTGACATCTGGTCCCCTAAGGTCAATTGATCTAGGAGTGATCGAACAGAAATCCTGTAATAGAACCATATCGAAAGTCATGTTCTACTGGTATGAATGGGTTTAGGATATGTCGATGTAGCCTTTCTGATCTGGGAAAGTAAGTTCCAAGGGGTGCTTGACACCTAGCCCCCTAAGGCCAACTGGTCTGGGAGCGGCTGACCCAAATCCTTCAATAGGGTCAGATAGAAAGTTATGTATACGGCATGTTCTTTACTTAATGAACTCTTTGATTAAAAGATGCCAAAGTGCACAAAGCTTAAAAGATGCCAAAGAGGACACTCATGTGAAGATGCCAATGTGCACACAGATAAAAGATGCCAATGAGCACACATCTCTTGATACTTGGTGATATATTTTGAGCTGCGATAAACCTGTAAATTTGTGAAAATCTTAATTCTTGATGACTTAGTGTTTGTATATGCAAAGTTTTTCATTTAATGTTTAGAATTACATTTTTCTTGAAGCTAATCAGAGATCGCATGTGAGCACACTGAATAGATACCTGCAAGTGTTTAACTCGGAACATGTCTTAACTTGATATACAATGAAACATGTTTCTGTATTCAATAACTCCCGTTTGATTTCAACTGATTGATAAATCTGGGATATTCTACTGAGTAGACTTTAATTTGTTTAGTGTTTAAAAATTTATATATTCAGTTGTTACAAAATTTATATTCAATATGATCATCTTTTAATATTGATGTCTCTATGTTTGCTGTCTGTGTTTTTGTCATATGGTTTGTGCATTTTTCGAGGGGGAGTGTATATCTGAGTTCTTTATCTGAGAATATTCTATTTTTGAGGGGGAGTGAATGTTGCTGTTTAATTACTTCGTGTGCTTATCAGAAATTCATCAGGTAAGTATTTCTGAATTTACTATGCAAATGCTAAACTAATTTGATAAATTTTGTGCATTTGTGTAGGGGGAGTAATGAGGGCTTATCAATTTTGATAAATTTTGTGCTCTGATACCAATTGATGAGCCAAGATCACAAGATCTTAGAGAGAGAATCTAGAGAGAGAAAGTGAGCTCTGGAAAGTAACAGTATATTCAATATCAAACAGTGTTTGTTCGTTCTCATTAATCAGAACAAGTGGACGAGTTTTAGATCCCAATGACATCATGAGATCGTTCTTGTAAAGTTGAGCTTGTAGAGACATATTGAAGAAATCTGGAATTCAGATGATCCGCACTACTAAGAAATGCGTATTGAGAGAAAATTGGGTCCTTGATGACCCGCACAACCAAGAAATGCGTGACTAGAAAGATACTCGAAGTTGTAGAGAAATGCGTGTTCAAGAATGCGCATCCAAGAGAAATTCACGTCCAAGTGAAATGCGCTTCTAGAGAGATCCGCACTTGTAGAAACTCGTGTTAAGGCTGACACGAACTTGTAGAAACGCGTGTTAAGACTGACACGCAATTGTAGAAACGCGTGTTAAGGCTGACACGCACTTGTAGAAACGCGTTTCCAAAGAATCAACAACCCGAGAAAAACATTATCACTCAAAAGTTAGTTTCATACGATTTTAATAACAATACACATACTAATAAGATGAATGACCCGCATTTCATATGAATGACCCGCATTTCATCAAACAACAACAAATCTGCTATTTTGATCAGAACAAAGAAATTAAGTACAAACAAATTGCACAAAATTGAACAAAAACAAGATTTTAATACAATTCAATTAACAATTTCGATCAAAACACTCTAAAACTCAAAAACTCACATAGAACAGACAACAGAACACGTATTTTTCAGATTATATTCAAACTCAAAATCAAAGCACCAAATCACGTTTTTATGCAAATGAACAAGAAACAAACTAGATCGACTATATAAAACGCATCTAAAAACATCAATTTCAAAACAATTCAATCACAAAACATAGTGAAATTGATGAAAATCCAGAAAACGAGAATTTTCTTGAAAAACAAAAAAATTCGATCAAATTTTCCGAATTAATCACACAAAACAGTAGCAATAACACTAAATCTCAATCCTCTCAAGATCTTGGAGGCTCTGATACCAATTGATGAGCCAAGATCACAAGATCTTAGAGAGAGAAAGTGAGCTCTGGAAAGTAACAGTATATTCAATATCAAACAGTGTTCGTTCGTTACAAAACTAACAAGCCAAGGGGACTTAAATACCCCTAGGCACTAACAAAACAGATAATACTAAGAAAGCAGTAAAATAAATACAATGATTACTATAAAAACTGATCTAACAGTCGGTCCACAATATATCAAGTTCTTATCAATATAAACACCTATATGATTTACCAATCTGTATGGTTAACAAACGCGGATTACAAGATTGATAGATTTCTCTTTTGAAGCTCTCTGTGTTTTTCTCTCTGATGAACAGTAAACGTGAGTGTGTGTGTTTGTGATCTTATTTCTTTGTCTTGCTTCTCTAACACACTAAACATCAACTTGCAACAAAACAATATTAAACTAAACTAATATCTAACAATATCCTAAATATAATATCTAAATAATAATATCTAGATATTTAGGAATAATAATAAAATACTAAAAACTAACTTTGACATTTATTACAAACGACATTAGACTTATGTTAAGAGTTGACTTTCCGGCTTTAGCTTCAGATTGGATCTTCAGATTGGATGATCTTGAATCCAATAGATCTGTGCGCTAACACTTCTCTTCCTTCCTCTCTTTTTTTTCTCTTCCTTCTTTCCATATCGGGGCTTGTATATAATAACTAGACATTTCATATCGAACTTTATGTGAAAAATTAGTGTTTAGAGTTGGTCATTGCTTTGTACGCTTGTACATATAGCCTATGGGCTTAAACCAAACTAACTTTGTTAAACATAACCATTAGAGGGGTTAAACATGGATAAGTGAAACAATAATTAAACCAAAAATGTGAAGGAAATCTCTAATCTTGGTAAAAATGCAATTTATGAAACCTGAGGGACTAAAAGTGAAAATTCTAATAATATATAAACAAATATTGAGATTAATAATCTCATAATCAGATTTGTTTCTCCTTCATCTTCACGTTTTCTCTTCAGACCCTAGACCCAACTCATCCACCATGAAATTAAGCCTCAAAACATGATCAAATGATGAAAGATTGCAGATTTGAAGCTAATTCTTGAAGATAAACCATTAGGTAAGCTTACAATCTTGAAATCTAGGGTATTTGAGGAAGATACATACTAAGTTTGTGTGTGTTCTTTTTGATTAGCGGCAGGAGTTTATAAGGGTTTGGAGGAATCAACACCTTGAAGAGGTGTAATCATCTTTGAGGTAAGAATTTTGTAAAACCTTAGAGTTAGACACTTGGTAATTTAAGATTCAAGTATGTTTTGATTATGTGATGTTCAAGGCTGTAAAACCAAAATGAAAAGACTTCAAATTGGTTCAAGATGGTTTAGAATGGTTACAAAATCAAATGATAGTGTTGATATCTTAAAAATAGTTAATCTTGGTACTGTTGGAAGCAAACAGTAAGTGCAAAATTCATATAAAATCGATCATAGCTTCAAACAACATGAATCCAGTGCGATTGGATTCCTAAGAGGCATAGGTACAACTTTCATTTAGAAAATATCACGAAATTCAGCTCCTAAGTATGAGTAATATGTCCAACACGGAGACGGACATAAGCTGAAATGTGCAGGGGAGTTTTTCTTTGCAATATTTTAATTGTTTTGTTCCATTCATTTAGCATCCTGTCATAACAATAGAATTGAACTATAAGACTATAAAGATACAAATAAGGTTAAATTAAGCTAAAAGAAGGGTGTCAATAGGCTAAGTAGATCAAATAAATATTGGTAATATTGGTATAATTCTAAGTATATATTACTTGTGATAGGAAATGTGATTAGCAAGGATTGGAAACATTGACATTCGAGCATCTTGTTTGATTTTCTCGGCTATATAAAGGTACGGATCTCTTATTGTCTTGGAACGGGATTGACCTATTGTTGAGGGTCAATCCATTCAAATATGATTTACCGAAAAGTAATCTTGAGGTTCGAAAATATCTCAATGATTTTGTTTCTTGCATTTTCATCGTGTAATTCCTTTTGTTGAATTCCATTTGGTGTTTCATTAGTTGAACACGACTTAGGAGTGTTCCAAAGTCTGCTGCCCCTAACGGGGACCGTTGGCCCGGTTCTTGAGTTTTACTCTGAATGCTAAGGCGCGAATGGAATATGATAAATATGATTTGTTGAATCGGTCCAATGACCGTGATATTATCGGATTGAGAATGGCACGAGTAGATAAAGTCAAGCCATATTGACTTGTTCATTGATTGTTGGTTTATTTTTGTGATCCGGTTAGATCACATACGTTGTGATCCTTTACCCAGACACTTAGTCGGGGGCACCGACTTTGTGATGCTTCCATGGTGGCTATAATCACTATGGCGTCCTTGTGTATGCGTGGAAAGTGCGCTGGCCCTGATCCGGCCATAGGGGCAAATGGATATCCTAGGAACATAACATAACTAGGACTGCTTTAATAGTAGTCGAGGGCTAGTGGGTGTCGTGCCCACACCGCTAGTTCTCACTTATGCCCATAGAACCGTACATTCTTTGGGAACAACGGTTTTAGTGTATTCGGGTGATATATGTGAACTTGAATAACATGAAACACGGAACAGGTGATTACGTGAACCCCTTGTTATATCTTTGTGATATTCGATTGATTATTTTATCGTTTCATGATTATAGGGTCAATTTCTACTTACCCTATATTGTTTATTGTTGATTTCATTGATCTGTTCACTGAGTTATTGCTCAGCCACGTTTGTTATTCCGTGGCAGGTTCTAGAGATAGACTTGGGGATTATCCGGGCTGAGGGACCTGGAGTGGATATTTTGAAGACTGACCGGACAACCTTACTTTTGTATAGAAACTTTTGGGATTGTATATATTTATATATGTACCTTAACATCCGGTTGTCTATAACTATTACTATATTGCTATAAAGGTTACTTAGTTGCTTTGTATGCGTTTAAGCGAGTATAGCTAGTATGGGATGTTACATTGTACTTCTCAGATTTATCTTTCTTGTAACCTTCATTCTTTTGCTTGGAAAAGAATTTATTCTTACCAAAACTCTTTTTAAACTGCTTGGTTATGAAGGGCAGATTTTCAGCAAACCTTTGTACATCATCATCAGAATTCACCTCAATCTCTTCCACCGATGATTGAGAACTAGACTTTGGAAGCTCAGAAAAATAGGCTTTAGGCATCTTTGACTTACCCATTTTCTTTTCAGCAAGTAAAGCTAACGACTCTTTCACCATTTTCTTCTCTTCACCCAGTATCTTTACTTTATCTTCATGCTGTGACAAAGTTGTAAAGATATTATTAACATCTTCAAGATACATGTCTTTTGACATCTGAAGATTGATGGCGTAGCTCTTCCATTCTGGGTTATGGTTCTTGATGAACTTATAGTTGATTTCTGACACAATCTTGTTCATGTCGTTCCGTCTCAAGTCATTCAAAATCACATTGAACCTAGTGTAGGTGTCTGCCAATGATTCACCTTCCTTTGCCCGAAAACCCTCATAAGCATTAATACATTGAATAAGCTTAGCTTTAATGTATTTGTCAGTTCCTTGAAATTGGCTCTCCAACTCATCCCACATTGCCTTCGCTGAGCCACGACTATCTACACAGTTGTAGATGTCATTTGGGATAGACATTATCAAGTAAATGAGAGCTTCTTCATCTATATTTCCTAGCTCCTTCTCTCGTTCACTGAAATACTGATAAGGCTTTGGCACATACCGAACAAGAATTTCAGGAGAAGTCTCTGTAGCTGGCTGTCCAGGAACTGTAACCACCGGATTAACTGGGCCTTCATTAATTGATTTCATGTACTCTCTGTTCTTATGATTCAAGAACTGAATCATTTGGTGTTTCCACTGAGGGTATTCTCTGATTGATAGAACTAGCGGTTTGGACTGAGACCCCATTGAGAGCAATTCCTTAGACATCTTTGAGAATTGTAGAATAAGTGCTCGGAATGATCGTAAGTTCGAAAAATCAACAATTAACAACTCAAATTTTTTTTTTAGAAAAATCTTCCAAAAACTTTCTAAGTTAGAAACTCTCACACCACTGTAGCTTTCAAAATTCGCACACCACAAGAAATCTTCTCAGAATTCGCACACTAAGTAGACCAAAATTCGCACAACCCAAGAATTCGCACGTCGCTTTATGTGAGTTCTAACAATTCGCACGCAATGCGATGCGAGTTCTGAATATTCGCATACTTAGGGATGCGAATTGTTGACTTATCCAAATTCCAACTTCAAAATTTTCGCACGACACCTCTATGCGAATTCCATACTTAACCAAAAATTCGTTCTCAAACTTCTCGTATCGATACGAATTCCTCACTTAGAAAAAATTCGAACTTTCTATGCGAAATCCCTAAGAATTCGTATGAAGCTTGATGCGAATCTAAGAAATTCGTATGCTTTGAGATGTGAGTTTTAGAAATCCATATCCTTCTTGATGCAAAATCCTCACTTCTCGTATCCTTTGAGGTGTGAAATTCGTACATAGAAAAAATTAGATCAACTTTTCGTATATCATGTTATGCGAAATCCTCCTTTTCGCACATAGACACATGTGAATTCCACGCTTCTCGTATCTAACGTTCGGCGAGTTGCTCACTTAGCCTTTTCAACAAATCAAGAATGATGCGAATTTATCATCATCATGCGAGAATTCTAGATCTTGCGAGTTCTTGATACAAGTTCTTCAATGTTCGTCCAAAAATCACTTAAATCGATCCAAAAATCGATCAAACCTCCGAATTTCACTCAGTAAATCCACCAAATTTACCACGAAAGCAACTAGAATCGATTACAAACAATGAATTACAAACTAATCGACTCAAATACACATTTTGATCTAGATACAGTGCTCGAACTCAAGACTTTTGAAAAACTAAAAAAACAACAAATTGAATGCAAAATACAATGCAATTGTCTATACGATGTACACAGAACTCATCTAGAACAATTTTCGATCCCTAAACAATCGAAATTTCATCAATTACAATGCAAGAATCACACATTCGATCAATTACAGTCGACAGGGTGCGAGTTTGACATTTTGGTCGATTTCTTTCGAATTTGGCTCTGATACCACTTGATAGTCCAGTTCCAAGCTCACAAATCAAACACTGAATATAGTATAAATCATCTTTGTTTGATTTAACAACAATTACAATGATTCATTTGTGCCACAAATCTCACAGTGTCACAAGTCTTACAAGTATGTTCTCTCTACAATTCGTATCTCTCTTTGTGCGTGCTTTTTTTTATTACAAAGACCAAACACTATTTATATGGTCAATAGAATTGACCTTACAACTCAATTAAATGACAAAGTCAAACACTTTGACTTACAAACAAATACAACAAAACCCTTACACTCTACAATATTGACTCAACAGTCCCAATACCACAAAAGCTGAAAATATAGCTAAAGTGAAGATGAATGCCTCCAAGGCTAAGGTCACCATAGTTGAGAAATCTGCCAAGGTGAAGAATGCCATTAAAGTTAAGAAATTAAATAAATTCAAGGTTACCATTGAAGCTGAATCTTCAAATGTTGTGATGATTGCCGAACCTTACATCTCCACTAACTCCCCTGGACCCATTGAAAAGTGGGTACCAATAAAAACTTGATCTTCCTTATGTTTGCAGGTCTCGAAGGGTATCTGGTATCTAGATAGTGGATGCTCTCAACATATGACTGGCCAAAAGGAGTTGCACACTAAATACAAGGAAGAGAAATGTCCCCTAGTGACCTTTGGTGGAAATGGAAAAGGTTTTACCAGAGGGTTTCGTGTACTCAACAATGGTACAACTACCTTTCGAAGAGTCGCTTATGTAGATGGACTGAAGCATAATCTTCTCAGCATCATTCAACTATGTGATAAGGACTTTAAGGTGTGATTTTCTAAGAAAGCATGTTCAGTGATGGACAAAAATGGAAAACTCGCTCTCAGCCGTTATCGCATGGAAAATGTTTATGTAATAAACATGGACTCAACAACCACTGAAAGTATATATTTTCTATCCAAAGCCTCATTAGATGTCAACTGGCTATGGCATAAGAGGCAATCTCATCTCAACTTCAAAAGAACTAGTCTCCAATCTCCTCAACATTCATATGCCAAGGAATCTCTCTACTCAGCTTGTGAAAAGGTAAAGCAAACTAAAGCTTGTTTCAAATCGAAGCAAGTTTAATCAGTGACAAGTCCTCTTTAACTCTGGCATATGGATTTGTGTGGCCTTGTCAATATTCAATCCATTACTGGAAAGAAATACACTCTTGTCATAGTAGATGAAAACTCCCGCTATACCTGGGTAATGTTACTCCGCTCTAAGAGTGACACTCTAGTTGAACTTATATCTTTTGTCAGAAAGATGGAAGTGTTGAACAACTTAACTGTTCGCTCAATAAGAAGTGATCATGGAAATGAATTCATAATAGTTCTCTGGATAAATTCTTTGAGGACAAGGGAATCTCTCACAATTTCTCACCTGTGAGAACTCCTCGAAAAAATGAAGTCGCTGAAAAAAGAAACAGAACGATCATTGAAGATGCTCGATCAATGCTAAGCGATTCTCATCTTCCAACTCAATATTGGGAGCAAGCTGTCAACACGACTTGTTTTACTCAAAAAAGGTCGCTGATTGTCAAAAGATTCAACAAGACTACCTATGAACTTTTCCATGGGAGAAAGCCATTTATCAGCTTTCTTCATATCTTTGGTTGTCAGTGCTGTATTTTAAACAATAGAGATACCCTTTGAAAGTTTGATCTAAAGGCTGATGATGGAATCTTTCTTGGATACTCCTCAATATCGAAAGCCTACATAGTCTTCAACAAAAGAAGACAAAATGTAGAAGAAGCCATTAGTGTTACCTTTGATGAATCCAGATCAGCGAATTCAAGGCCTATTGTTGAAAATGATGAATTGAATGCCTAGATGATTTCCCACTATGGAGAAACTGAACCTCTTTTCAATACACACCATCATGCAAATACCCCAAACGTTGATGATGATCCCATCATCATTCCACCTAACGCTGAATCCACTTTATAGGTTTCAACTGTTCCCCAAAACACTTTACCACTATCTGATCATCCAACCTCTGAATCTCCTATCATCTCTGAAAATCTCTCAGTGAATGATGTTCAATCTAAACCTCAACAGTTAATTACTGATGAACCTCAGGTTGAAGCTTCTTCTTTAAGGAACATTCCCATTGTTGATCCAATATCTGACATGGATGCTCACGCCCCCAGTAAGAGATGGACTAAGAATCATCCAATTGATCAAATCCTTGGTGATCCTAAGGAAGGTATTTAGACTTGATGAAGCTCAGGTAACATCTATCTCTTTATTAACTTTCTCTCTCTTCTTGAGACAAAGAAGACCGATATTGCTCTCAGAGATCCAAACGGGGTCAGCGCTATGGAAGAAGAGCTGACCGCGTTTGAAAGAAACAAAGTTTGGAATCTAGTTCCCCGACCATTTGACAATACTGTTATAGGCATCAAATGGGTGTATCGAAACAAGTTAGATGAAAATGGGACTGCAACCCGTAACAAAGCTAGGCTAGTTGCTCAAGGATACATATAAGAGGAAGGCATAGACTACGATGAAACCTTTGCCCCTATGGCCATAATCGAAGCAATTTGACTATTCTTAGCCTATGTAGTTCACAAAGACTTCAAAGTATATCAAACGGATGTCAAATCATCATTCCTAAATAGAAAGATGAGTGAAGAAGTCTATGTTGAACAACCACTAAGGTTCTCTGACCCTAACCATCCATACTTTGTATATAAGTTGGATAAGGCTCTATATGGATTAAAACAAGCTCCTCATGCTTGATATGATACTCTTTCATCTTTCCTTATCTCTGAAAAATTTGAACGTGGTAAAATTCATAACACTGTATTTTTCAGAAAGATAAAAGGTCACATCATTCTTGGTCAAATATATGTTGATGACATTATATTTGATTCTACTAACCCATCTTTATATACTCTATTCGTTGAATGAATGAATAAAGAATATAAAATGAGTATGATGAGTGAGATAACTTAGTTTCTTGGACTTCAGATCAAGCAATTTGATAAAGGCACGTTTATTCATCAGGGTAAGTATTATAAGATATGCTGAAAAAGGTTGACCTTACTCAAATTTCAGCAATGAAAACTCATATGGCACCACCATTGCCATTAAATAAGGATCCCTTTGGAAAACCTGTTAATGTCACTGCTAAGAGGAATGATAGGCTCACTTCTGTATCTAACAGCGAGCCGACCTGATATCATGTATTCTACTTGTTTTTGTGCATGAATCAATCAGAACCCAAGGAATCCCATCTGATCAATGTAAAGCAAATTTTCAGATACTTGAAGGGATCTCCTAACCTAGGTCTTTGGTATCCCAAAGACTCAGGGTTCGATCTGACTGCCTATTCCGATAGTGATTTTGTAGGTTGCAAATTGGATAGAAAAAGCACCACATGAGGTTGTCAACTCCTAGGTGGAAAGCTGGTAAGTTAGACAAGTAAAAGGCAAAATTCAGTGTCCACTTCCACTGTTGATCCTAGTTTTGGGTTCTAACAGTGATTAAACCAAAACAACTACAAAACGCGGATGAGTATGCAGAAACTATTTCTATGTAGATGTATGGTTTGGTTTGGTAATAAACACACTAACAAGTAACAAAGATATCAAGGATCAAATAAGAATTAGTCACTGAATGATATTCTTCATTAACTTGCCAAAATTACACCAAGGACACACCGAGTGTATGTATAAATGCTCTCTACTGATATTCAAATTCTAGACAAAGATTGGTGAAGTTGTGAGTGCTCACATGCCATGAATTCCAGAGGTGCTCCCTTGATATACAAGGGGAGAGCACATAATAGTACAAGACAAGGGCTGACATTCCATAAAAGGAATGCCACATGTAAAGTAAAACCATCGTGGGTGTGTACTATTGATCTTGAGGATCTTTGTATAGAAGGGGTCACGTGATATGCATGTGGTCTTGTGTTCTCCTTGAAATTCACAAGTCTTTCAATTCTTCCATCTCAAGAGCTTAGCCACCACAGAGGCCCTGTGAAGGGTCACAGAGGCTCTGTTGTCAGAGCATCATCTTCAGGTTAAGATCTTCTCGAGTGGATGGTTGACAGATCTTCTGATCTTGGCACTTCTGTGGTAACCTTGGTGATTTGGCAGATGTCTTCAGAGAATCCTACACTTAGCCTATTTTCAATACTTTTATACAATGAATGGAGTTAACAATCTCCCCCTAAGTATTGAAAAAAATTTGGAATTGTGGAGTGTATGGGCTAAGTATGAAATGTAAGAGGTGAAAGGAACTCAACTTCTGAAGACAGATTTCATTCATATAAAAAGAATGCTAGAAGGAATTTACATAACATTGAAAGTACAAAACATGAATGAAAAAGAAATTACAAAATTACATAGGGAAATCATCTATCGGCTGAGTGAAGATCTCAGCTAATGTTTTTCGCATACTGAGTACGAGATCCCTGAACTTGAATTGAGCTGCTATACTCTCTTTCATTCTCTCTACAGGCCCTTTTTGTACCCTTTCAGAGTTTATCTTCTTCAGTATAGTGTTCTGGATCTTCATCAAGGTCTTGTTTGAATACTTGTGGCTCTGATGAGGCTTGAATATCTTCTTAATTCCATCATCATCTTTGTAAACAAACCCATTCTCTGGTTCAACTATTGAAGAGTTGGATGGGATGACCTCTATGCCAGGTATGAGGTCATCTGGCTTTGTCGCTGCAATCTTGTCGACTCCAAGTCGCAGAGCGACTTCAAAATTCATCATGCTGTGGTATTTGACATGTTCGCGTATAACCTCCTTTATGCATCCATTTGCAATTCTGAACTCTTTTCTCTTGTCTAGCCTCTGCTCTGTGTATGCATGGAGTTGTGGAAGATCGTAAGGGCAGAGGTTTGTGATATTGGCATCTATGAATTCATACCTCTTCCCATCTTGTCTTTCAACAGTGTACTTCACATATATGATTGATTTGTTGGTGAATGAATGCAAGTTGAGCCCTAGAACTTGCTTTATATCCTGAATTGAGAAGACCTTTGACTTGTCTCGTGTAGTGTTCAAGAACCCCCTTCTGATTTCCTCCTTCATAAGAGGAAGTATATTCGGTCGGATGATCATCTCTTCACATTCTACGTTGTATAGGTAATTATAGATGTTCTCATGAAAAGACAACTCTTTCTTTGGTAGCCTTGGAATGGGTATTCGCATGGCTTCCATTGATTCAACTATACTCTTCACTCGATCCTCCATTGGCTTCTTTTACCCAGAGGTAGTAGCTTGTCAGGATCAAAATTTTAAGCAAGAATTTAAACTAAACACTCAGAAACTATGTTAAAGAAGTCGCGGAATAACACTTTAACATTAAATCAATCAAACAATGTATGAACTCAAATCACAAGTTATATTGAATTAACTTAATGATTACAAACAAAACCTCAATCTGTTGAACAGACTCAACAGACGTTCTATACTTCTCTAAAGAAAGGATTAAAACTAATCTTGAGGTTAATTCTCTCTAAACGTATATGCAAAACTTGTGTAAAAACTTGTTAATCTAACAAAAACTACTAGACTATATATACAGAACTGATTAAAAGACAATTACTAAAGAAATATTGATCTTCAACATCCATTCCATAATTATCTTCATCATTATCTTCAGCTCCTAGTCTTTCGTTCCAAGTCATCATTATCAACATCATCATCATAAGCAGTATTAATCATCCAGCAGCATTAATCTTCAAGCAGTACTAATTACTAGTAGTACTAACTCTCCAAGAAGTACTAACTATTATTCTAGCAGTACTAACTTTTCAAGCAGTAGTAATACTACTAGCAGTAGTAATTCTTTCAAGTAGCAGTATTAATGTATTCAGCAGTAGCAATATAATCAGCAGTAGTAATCCTTCAATACAGAGCAACACTAACCAGACTTAGTTCATTTCAAACCCAACAATCTCCCCCTAACTTAACTTTTGAAATCCATAAGTTAAGTTCTTCAAACTGTGGTCTTCATGATGCTTTCAAAACTCCAGCTCAATTTCCAAGATTAGGATCCAGACGTAGACTTTGATTGATAGTTCTTCTGATCACAATTCTAGCCATTTCTGAACCTTTGGGACATACCAGCTTGGCTTTCAGCATCCCTTGCATCTTTTATTTGCTGTGATCATATACCTTATCCACCAAGTAGTATTCATGATAGCTTTTATCAATAGTTATCACAAAGACTCCACAATTTTCTAACAACATCCAATTATCTATTCTTTTAAATCCATTCTCAAGATGCAAGTCTTTCATAACATATTGCACTCTTTCAGAATCAAACATCATACACAAGTACTCCATGGCCATCTTTTTAATGCTCATCCCTGCTCCTTTCAGTAAATCCCCATACAAGTTTAAACTAACCTTGTACATTTCTTCCAGATCCACCCTGGTACAACTTCTGATTATTTTACCCCAAGTAGCATAAACCTCATAATGATCACACATTCTATTGATTCTGAAATACTCTGTTCTTTTATCCACCAGAGTATCCTAATGAATGATTTATGGGGCTTGTACTGAGATAGGATCAACTTTCAAAGAATCTTCATCAATTACTGTCATGTACAAATCACACTTCTCATCAGAGTGTCTAGGTTGTTCTGATTGTTGAGTTGTTGGTTCTTGATTCTGCTCATGCTCTGCTGAAAGGTGTAATAGTAGGTTCTGATGGTTCTGCTTCCATTCTTTCACTTTCCTTTTCTTTCTCAATTTCCTCTGTTCTTGGCCTCTTTGCCTGTTTCTTGGTAGCAATAGACTTGTTTCTTTTTATAGCTCCAATTTTCTGTGCTAGAGACTCTTCCTTCTTGACTTCAGTCTTTTCTTTTGTAGGAGTGCCTTCTTCACTGTCAGGGAAGGGCTGTTGAATATTCAGATCATGTCTCTCTTTCAATTTTCTTTCAACCTCAACCCTCTAACTAAAGTCTCCTTGAAGCTTGGCCAATTCCTTCTTGTACAACTCCTCTATTCTGCTGAAGGAGATGTTAGTAAACATTCCTTCATGGACTCCAATGGACCCTTTCAGGAAGTTTATCATCTTTCTCCTTAACTGTGCAGCCAGAAAGGTCTTAGAAGGTTGTCTTTGTCTTGTCTTTGATGGTTGCCTTTGCCTAGAAGCTTTCATGGTAACTTTCTTAGCAGCAAGCTTTAAACTCTTCTAATATTCTTCATTTAGCTTTGTAGACAAATCTAAGGCAATCTGTCTGTCTTTAGCTGTTTGGATGTCTTCCTCCTTTTCAATCTCTTCTTGCATCTTCTTAGCTATCTCTTCATCCAGTTCTATTTGTGAGGATTTCTTTGATGGTTTCACAGGTTCAACCACTTTTTCTTTCCCTTTCCTTTTGGCCTCTACCTCACTGACTTCTTTTCTTTTCTTCTCTGAGTCACGTTCTTTGATTACCACTCCCTTGGCCTTTTGAGCAGCCTTGGGGGTGTCATTCTTTGCCTTAACTGGAGTCTCAGCAATGTCTATTTCCTCTACAGACAAACCAGTTTCTGCTGCTACCTTTTCTGTTTATACTGCTGGTTCTACAGTTTCTGCTGCTGACTCAGTTACTGTTGCTTTACCAATTTTTGCTGCTTTCACAAAAGTTTCTGCTCCTTGTTCTGTTTCTGCTGCATGGGCAGTTTCTACTGCTTCTTTCTCTGTTTCATCACCAATCTCCCCCTCAAATGGAGATTCCATGCCAACATGTCTTTTCTTTTAACTTTCATCCTCTTGAGTCTCCCCCTTTTTTGAAGCATCATGATCAATGCTCCTCTTCTTCAAAACAAATCGGGTTTTCTTCCTTTTGTGCACCAAAGTGAGTACCATCTTTTTGAGTTTGGTAATCTGCACTTGGTGAGAAGTGATCACCTTTTTCATCTCTTTTATCTCCAAATCTTGATTGTGAACTTCCAGACTTATTGTACCAAGAGTATCTATCAATTCTTCATAGATATATCTGTCCTCACCTCCTTTAGGTGTTTTTACCAACCTTGAAGGATCTTTGGATCTTTTAGTAGAGGCCTTCTGCCTAGCAGAAGCACCTTCTACCCCCATAGTTTCTTGGCACCTGGGAACTTTAGATGATTTCTCATCTAAAGTTTCCGTGGGGAAGGTCTTAGAGATGTTCACACTGTCCTGATCCACACCTTGTGTAGAATCAGTAGTGTGAGCCTTACTGCCCACATGCTCTTCCTTCTCCTTAGAGAGCACCTTCTTCGGGTTGGGAGATACCCCTATGTTTTCCCTTTGGATATTCTCTAATGGAGAATGCTCCATTAGAGGGCTTGCAGGCTGTTGGGGTGAAGATACAGAAAGGGAAGGAACCTTCTGTACCTTTTTCCTTATATATATTTGTGTGATGGGGGATTTTGGCTTGCCAACAGGGATCTGAGGAGTATTAATTGAAATGAATGGTGTGGGTAGGTCATCAGTTGGGTGGTCAGATGTGGGCTTTGACCCTGATGCCTTACCATGGGAATAAGACACAACCATCATTGTAGAGAACAATGGTGTGTTTGTTCCAGAGAAGTCCTTACTAGTCCTTCTCATGTTGGAAAACACCTTCCCTTTGGGAGGTTTTGGTACATACACCTCTTGAAAAGAGGGTAAATCCGTCTATCATTGTTCAGTACTTCTTGTACAAACCTTGGATACATATAAAATCTCTTTGTTTTGGTTTTGGTATCCAGGTTGGACAGTAAATCATTTAAAAGCATTTGTGAAAAATTAAACTTTCTGGAGGTAGCTAAGCAGACCAGAGCATAAGTTATGGTACTGCTGAACACACTCCATCTAGTTGTTTTACAGGAAATACAATGCTGAAGTGTACGAACAAAAAATCGCCATTGAGGTGAAAATTTTCTTTTAAAGAACTTATACACCTCAGTGGGACCTTCATACCCCATTCGACCAATTTCAAGAAATAAGTCTTCCTTTGGGAGAGAAGATATACATGTGGCATCATCTAGACGTAGATGAGTGCTAATGAAGCCTTCTGAGACTGTGATAGGTTTATCACAGACCTATGATTGGATGACCTGATTGCCATCAATATTCTGTATAGAGGCATTGGCCCAGAACTGACGCATGTGCTCCACATAGATGGTGGGATTGACTGTGAGTGCATAGGCAATGTGGGATGCTTTCAATAAATCCACAATTTCTTCAAAACCCTCTGCTTGTTTGGGTTTCTGCAGCATTGCGAGTTCATTGTGATCGTCCACAAATTCCAGTCCTGCCATCGTTTTTGGGTTCGAAACAATACTAGGGTTTATGCACTGGGAAGCAACAATTCGTGAGAGAGAGAGAGAAAGAACACTCGTAGGAAATTCGAAGAGCCATTTGGATTTTGGCGGTCAGAGAGGGTATTTATAGGTGGAGGGTTTCAGTTAGAAGCAGTACTAAGTACCCTAGCAACATTAACAAGCCCGCAGTACTAACCCATATAAGCAGTAGTAACTTTGCACTGGCAGTATAAACCACCAAGCAGTATTAACCATACTTAACCATATTTGAAATGTCAGTAGGATTAATAGTGAGAGCAATATTAACTTAACCAGAAGTACTAAGTTTCTAATCAGCAAGGTAACAGACCTGTGATACACTTAACAGGTTGTATCTCAATTGCTCAACATAGTACACATCTTCAAATGACATCTTACCTTTTCATACCATACCTTTACCACTTATTTTACCTCCTGCTGGATTGTCACCAAAAGCAACATGTCCTCCATCAAACATTTTGAAATTTTGAAGGCAGGCCATGTTACCTGTCATGTGCCTAGAGCAACCACTATCTAAATGCCAAATGCTCTTCTTCTTGAGTTGTTGGTTGCCCTGCACATAAGATAAAACAGTTAGTTTTTAGGGGAAACCCAAGCCAAAATGGTCTTGGGTTGCCCTTTCTCATCAACATAATTAGTAAGCTTGGTCTTGATGAGATGATCAGAGTTAGGAATCTCATGGTTGGAATACTTTGTCATAATTATGGGCTTAGCAGTATTAACACTGGTAGCAGTACTAACTTGGTTAGCAGTACTCACTTGGTCAGTAGTAGTATTGCTATCAGCAGTATTATTTCTGTTAGCGGTACTATTTGAAGTAGCAGTACTAACAAGTTTCTTGACTTTTTGAACCCAAATCTTGACAAAGTTGTTTGCTTTGTTAATCTGTGAGTTACTCCTTGATTTGCTTGGAGTGTTTTCTTTTGATTTAGCAAACTTATTCTGAATATGAGATTTCAAAGGTGCTGTTTTCACATTCTCAGCCATGTGGTTCCATTTTGATTTCTTCCCATAACAAAAAGAATTTTGTGTTTGTCTTTGAAAAGTAAATCTTTGGTTAATAGGATTGAAATAACAGTGTTTGTCTAAATGATTCAATTTGCCTCAAATAAAACAAGGCTTTGGTCTATTGATTTTGCTTAGATCAATTCCCTGTTTTTGAGCCCACTGATTATTTCTGTTTCTCTGATATCCCCTTATTTTATCATGTTTTTGGGGCTTGTTCTGTTGACAGGTACAAGGATTTAAAATAGTAGTTTGCATATAATGATTTCCCTGTACCTTTTTGCTTTCCTTTCCTAAAGGTCTCACCTTCTCACTCTTACCATTCTCTTTCTCTGTCTTGGATATCTCCACTTTCTCACTCTTGACAAATGGTTTACCCCCCCCCCCCCCTCTCATTTGTAAGAATGTGGTTTTCTAAGGAAGTTTATTTATGCTCTTCCTTATTCTTACCCTCAGTATTCTCTTCTTTAGACTCTGTCTCAACCACTACTGTATCTAGTGGATCTACTTCAGTGGCTCCTTCAGGTAATTCCTTCTTATCTTGTCTTTCTAAGAGGTCTGAGGTGGGTGGAATGTAGTTATTATTGTAAGGTGGAGGGGTGTTGTTGTAGCCTATACCTCTCCTTAGTTTGTCATGAACTTGAGTTTTGAGTAAACTGTCCATTGCTTTAGAAGCATTGGAAAATTTTTCAATGTCTAATTTGGCTTTCTCAAATTCACTTCTGACTTTCTCACATTCTTCACTAGCCTTCTCTAGATTAATTTCTAACTGCTTCTTCTCCCACTTCCAATAGTTTTGATCATATGAATGTTGAAGTTCATTGGCCTGATATGACTTAATTTGTTCTTCAAAATTCTCAATGATCAAACTATACTTTCTTCTATCTTTCTCCAGCCTTTTAAGGTCATCACACAAGCTCTGATTGTGATCCCTGTACTTTTTAACAGTTTCAAGACAGGATTTAGAGTATAATTTAGAAT
This sequence comes from Arctium minus, assembly GCA_954870635.1. Taxonomy (NCBI): domain Eukaryota; kingdom Viridiplantae; phylum Streptophyta; class Magnoliopsida; order Asterales; family Asteraceae; genus Arctium; species Arctium minus. The sequence goes on along the minus strand of OX941081.1, from coordinate 81,683,732 downwards.
TTACCTCTGTGGGGATTGCAGTGCTTGAAGACTCTGAAACTTCAGACATCAGTGCTTGATTATTGCTTTCTGAGTTCCTATGCTCTGATACCACTTGTCAGGATCGAAATTCTAAACAAGAATTTAAACTAAACACTCAGAAACTATGTTAAAGAAGTCGCGGAATAACACTTTAACAATAAATCAATCAAACAGTGTATGAACTCAAATCACAAGTTATATTGAATTAACGTAATGATTACAAACAAAACCTCAATCTGTTGAACAGACTCAACAGACGTTCTATACTTCTCTAAAGAAAGGATTAAAACTAATCTTGAGGTTAATTCTCTCTAAACGTATATGCAAAACTTGTGTAAAAACGTGTTAATCTAACAAAAACTACTAGACTATATATACAGAACTGATTACAAGATAATTACTAAAGAAATATTGATCTTCAACATCCATTCCATAATTATCTTCATCATTATCTTAAGCTCCTAGTCTTTCGTTCCAAGTCATCATTATCAACATCATCATCATAAGCAGTATTAATCATCCAACAACATTAATCTTCAAGCAGTACTAACTCTCCAAGCAGTGCTAACTATTATTCTAGCAGTAATAACTTTTCAAGCAGTAGTAATACTACTAGCAGTAGTAATTCTTTCAAGTAGCAGTATTAATGTATTCAGTAGTAGCAATGTAATCAGCAGTAGTAATCCTTCAATACAGAGCAGCACTAACCAGACTTAGTTCATTTCAGACCCAACATAGCAGCAGAGGGTGTCTTAGTCTTGGTTTTGGGTTCTGGAGGAGTAGGATTCTGTTAGACTAATATTGTATTCAAGATTAAAAGTGAGGGTCTTTATTGTAAATGTTGTATAGTTTGATTGTTTGGTTGTAAAGTCAACTCAAGTTGACTTAGTGTAAATAGATTAGTTTCTTTGTAATCTTTAGAACACGCACGAACAAACACATACAGATTGGTAAGAACTTACACACAAAGTGAACGTGAGACTAATGATTACGTGTGAGATCTGTGGCTAATTGTAATATCATGATTTGATTAATAAACTTGTATTCATAATATGTGTTGTGTGATTAGTATGCTAGTAAATCTGGGTCACAATTGGTATCAGAGCAGAGATCAGGTAAATCAGAAAGATCGATTTTTTTTCAAGAAATATAAAGTCACTGTTCCATTGATCAAATTGTGAAATAGTGATGTTTTGAATGGGAATTTGAGTTCATTGTGATCGTTCATAGTTTTGGAACATTTCTTGTTCTGGTTGCAAATTAAATTCATCAACAGAATTGAAGAAATTGATAAATTATTGCATTTCCTGAAAGATTTTGGTCGTATACTGTTGAGAATCAATTACCACATCTATGATTGTTATTAGACAAATTCACTCCGTACGGTTGTTCACGATGTTAAAGTGATCAATCGTGCAAAGTTTCAGAGTCAAATTCAGATTTTTGGATGGAATTCAGTGAATTTTTGTGAAAAATATATCGAGATCTACAGAATTCGCAACATTCTTGAAGAACTCGCAAGTAGAACTCGCAGAGTGAAAGAATTCGCAGAATACATATTTCTATTGTTCTTAAGGAAAGAATTCGTAGAGTAAAAGGATTCGTAAAATGAAGAATTCGCATCAGTGAAGAAGAAAATGGCTAAGTGAAGAATTCGCACAAGTGTTCTTACGAAAAGTGAAGAACTCGCAACCGTGAGAGACACGAATTCTGTAGAATTCGCAACTGTGTCTTAAACGAATTCTAAGAACTCGCATAGGCCTTCTTGCGAAAAGTGAAGAACTCGCAAAAGCCATCTTGTGAAAAGCTCACAATTCATATCCTTACTTATATCCTTCTTACGAACTGTTTGCTTACGAATTCCTTACTTGTTAAATTTTGTGTGTGTGCCTTGCGAATTGTGAGTAGATTACGAATTCTTGCTTTGTTTTTCATTGTAAGTGATTTTTCTATGCTTTTACTTCAAATTTTTCTGATTTTCTGATTAAAGATCATTTCTAGCATATTTTTTTTTGATAATCAAGTTGCAATATGAGATTTAATTGTCAAAAAATTTTCTCTAGGGGCGCTGCCCCCAGACCCCTAAAGGGCGTTGCCCCTTGACCCCCGTGCTAAGTCTGCGTAGGGGTACATATATCTTAGTGTGATTAAAGTTTATGATTTTTTAGTATTTTTTTTCATATATCATCATGCCTTACACAGATGAAAAAGTAAATCTGGTGCTAACCAACATAGATTGTGCTTTAGCATACATGCCAGAGATTCCAGCACTGGAAGCTGAGAACAAGAATCTGAAGATTCAGAATTCATCTATTTTTGAACAAATTAATAAATTGAAGGATGATAAAGATGTAAAGAAAGTTTTTGCTTGCTCAGAATGCATTACTAATTCTAAAACTAATTTTGCAGAAATTATTGAAGCAAAAGAAAAAGAAATTTCAAATCTGCAAGCCAAGTTGAAAAGGTCTGAAAGTTTTAATTATAGCTTAAGTTGGTTCAAGAAGGAAACATTGCAAAAAGAGATAGATGAGTTGAGAAGAAGAGCAAATATATATAGTGAAACTTGTCAAGAGCTGATAAAATCAAATTCTCAATTTTTTGCTGAAAGAGATTCCTTGAAAGATAAAGTATTCAGTCTTGAGGTTGAAATCAACATGATGAAGGAGAAAGTGTTAGACTGAAATTGTATTCAAGATTAAATGAGGGTCATTGTTGTAATTAGTGTTTGTGTGAGAGTTGTAATAAGCTTAGAATGCTTTGTCATGTTGATCTATATATAAGCAAGTCCTTGTGTTGTTTCAAGGGTGCAAGTGAGTAAGTGTGTGAAAGTGAAGGTGTAATCTTGGTGGTAGTTGAGAGAGAGAGAGAGAGAGAGTAAGAACACATAGTTGCACACATTGAGTACACACACAAACATATTTTATCTTGAAAGGTTAATCACTAATAGATCTATGGCTTGATGTAATTCTTGTGATTAATAAACAAAGTATTTTGTGATAATATGTATGTGTTTATGCTAGTAATCTTGGACCACAATTGGTATCAGAGCCAAATCCGTTTGAAAATCAAGAAAATGTTTTGAGTCGACACTGTTCACGTTACTGTTCACGAAGTCAAAATCAATTTTGATTTTAAGTGGAATTTTTGAGTTGAATCTGATTAGGTTATGTTCGTATTGTATAATCGATCGAGTATGTCTGGATAGATTTGTTAATTGCACTGTAATCGAGTATGAATTTGTGATTTTTGTTGAGTTCGAGTTCACGAGTTTCACGTACTGTTCTTGAATCAATTTAATGATTTGTGTGTTTTTAATCGAAATTACTTGTTAGAATTGTGTTCGAAATGTGTTGGTAAGTAAATTGTCAAATTTTCAGATCGAAATTCGAAGTCTAAATGATTTTTTGGTGTGATTTTGATCGATTTTAGAGGTTTGTGTGTGTTCGTCAAAGTTTGCGCATGTTCATCCTGGTTTGCGTAACATTCATTGAAAGTTTATTTGTGTTTGATTTGTACTTTGCGTATCACACACTGAACACGCAAAGTTATCTTTGCGCAAGTATCTGAACACACAAAGTCGTTTGTGACACTGATCAAGCTCAGTTTGCGCACCACAGCACAAACGCAAAGTAAGGTTTGCGCTCCTCAGCACACACGCAAAGCTAAGGTTTGCGTACCACAACACACTCAAAGTAGTGTTTGCGCTTCACAGTACATACGCAAAGTGGTGTTTGCGTATCACTCTTGTAACGCAAAGTCAAGGTTTGCGTTCCACACTACAAACGCAAAGTCAAGGTTTGCGTTCCACACTACAAAGGCAAAGTCCGGTTTGCGTACTGCACTTGATACGAGAAGTGTGGTTTGCGTTTCACACTATTCACACATTTTACGTTTCATACTGAGTTGTTCTTAAATTTTTTTAAAAGTTTTTCTTGATTTGATTGGATTTAAAGATCTTTACTAGCTAATATTTTTCATCTTGTGTAGGTATATACATCTTTCAATCATGGGAAATGAATTTCTCTCTATGGGATCTCATCTGAAGCCTCCGGTCTTGTCTGTCGGAGATTATTCACAATGGAAGAAAAGAATGATTCAGTTCTTAAATCTAAAGAACAGAGATTATATGACATCTATCATAGATGGTCCGGGAAATCCACAATCGTTTGTACCTGGACAAGCAGCCACAGCTACATCACCAGCAATCCCAGATCGATATGTGTCAAAACCATATCAATTATTTACTGATGTGGAAAAGGTAAGACACAATATAGATGAAGAGACACTTATCTATCTCACTATGGCAATTCCTAATGATATCTACAATCGCGTAGATAGTAGGGAATCTGCAAAAGATTTATGGGATGAATTGGAGAAACAGTTTCAAGGATCAAAGAAGTCAATTCAGACAAAGCTGAATCAGAGTATAAATGCATATGAAGGTTTCATGCGAAAGAAGGAGAGACTTTGTTGGAAACATACAATCGTTTCAATGTGCTATTGAATGATCTAAGGAGAAATGGAATGAACAAGTCAGAATCAGATATTAATTATAAGTTCATCAAGAATTTGAACCCAGAATGGAAAAGCTATGCTATCAACATTCAGATGACTAAGGACATGGCACAAGAAGACGTCAATGATATCTTCACAACTTTATCTCAACATGAGGATGAAGTAAACCAACTAGGTGCTGAAAAGAAGATGGTCAAAGATTCTCTAGCCTTAATGTCTGAACGTAAGAAAGGGTCAAATTTTAAGTCCAGTTCTTCTTACAAGACAAAGTCAAGGAAATCCAGAGCTCTCCTCACTGAAATCACTGATTCAAGTACTGATGCATCTTCTACTAAAAGTGAAGAAAATTCAGATGAGGATATTCAACGATTTGCTGAAAATCTGGCTCTCCTCACAAAGCAGTTTAACAAAAGCTTCGGTAACAACAGATACTTCAAGCCGAAAGATGAAAGCTACAAGAAAGAAAAGTACAAATCAAGATTTGAAAAGAAGTACGAGAAAAGAGGAGAGAAAAGAGATGAAAAGCGAGAAGAGAAACGAGATGAGAAGAGAGAAGGAAAGAAAGAAGAGACTGAACTGAAATATGGAAGATGCTATAACTGTGGAAAACCAGGTCATTTTTCCAAAGACTGTGTCAGGATCTAATTCTCAACAAGAATAATGAACTCAGAAACAATATTAAAGAAGTTGCGGAATAACACTTTAATATTCAACAATCAATGAAACAGTGAATCGGAAATCACAAACTTGTAAACTTTATTGAAAGATTCAAGCTACAAGTTTTCAAACAAAACCTCAATATTGATGAACAAGCTCACCAATACGAATTCTACTTCTCTAGAACCAGGGTTCTAAACCTTTAGGTTAATTCTCTCTATGAAAACAAAAACTCAGAATATTGTCTATGAAACTATTCAGACTATTTCTACACATATACTAAAGATAAAAGATAATTACAAAATATAAAAGATCTTCAGTATATTCTTCCACAGTTATCTCCAAGCTTTCCATGAATATCTTCAATCAATACAGTTGTCTTCATTGCCATACGAAGTCTTCATCTCATAAGCAACACTATCTTCATGAAAGTAATTGCAGTATTAATACACAGCAGCATTAACACTCTGAGCAGTATTAAGTTCAGCAGTACTAACTACTAGCAGTACTAACTTTGCTTAGCAGTAGTAACTTCATCAAGCAGTATTAACCTTGGTTAGCAATATTAATCTGTCTCAGCAGTAGTAACTTTTCTCAGAAGTAGTAACCATGTTGTGCTAGCAGCATTAACCATACTTGAACAATTCTTCAATGCCCAACAATCTCCCCCTAACTTGACTTTTAGAAAGATAAGTCAAGTTCTTTAATTATGATCTTCAAGATGCTTTCAACACTACAGCTTAGTTGCCCAAATTCGGAACTAGACCCAGACTTTGATTGATTTTTCTTCTTACCACAATTCTGGCCATTTCTGATTCCATTGCACACACTAGCTTAGCTTTCAGCATCCCATTCAGCTTTTCCGTGCTATGATCATATACTTTGTCCACCAGGTAGTATTCATGATAACAGTTATCTATTGTGATCATGTATACACCACAGTTTTCAAAGAGTATCCACTTATCAATCTTCTTAAATCCATACTCATGATGTAGATCCTTTATCCTGTAAACCATCTTGTCTAGTTCAAACATCACACAAAGATATTCCATTGCAATCTTGAGTAGAATTTATTCAGTTCCTTTCAAAACATGCTCATAAAGCTTTATTCCCACCTTGTGCATTTCTTCCAGGTCAGCCCTGGAACAACTTCTAATCACTTTACCCCAAGTTGAGTAGGCTTCAAACACATCACCAACTCTTTTGAGTCTGAAGTACTCCTTTCTGTTGTCCCTCAGAATATCCCAAAAGATGACTTCTGGTGCTTTCACAGAAATGGGAACAGCCTGTACTGGTTCTATTAAAGTCATATAAAGTCCCACATGCTCATCAAATTGCTTATTGGACTGCTCTGGGTTCTGCACAGATTCTGCTGAAGGTGTAACTGAAGGTTCTGCCTCTTTTTCAGCTTCTTCAACCCTTGGCTTCTTAGACTGTTTATTGGAAGCTATGGTCTTTACTCTCTTTGTAGATTTCATTTCCATACCAACATTCTCTTCTTTAGTGTCTTCATCCTTTTCTTTAGTAAGAGTGACTTCCTCAGGGAATGGTTGTTGAATGTTGAGATCATGTCTCTCCTTCATCCTTCTTTCAGCCTCTTCCTTTTGAGAGGAGTCCCCTTGAAGCTTAGCCATTTCCTTTTTATAGAGCTCCTCAACTTGACTGTATGCTATATTAGTAAACATCTCTCCTTTGACACCAATTGAACCTTTCAAGAAATTGATCATTTTTCTCCTTTCCTGATTGGCCAAAAAAGTCTTAGAAGGTTGTCTTTTCTGCTTCTTGAATGGAATTCTTTGCTTTGATGCTTTGACTGCTATTTTCTTGGCCTCAGCTGTTGCTTTTATGTTCTTTTGATACTCTTCATTGAGTGTTCTGGCCATATTCAGTGCAAGCTCCCTGTCTTTTTCAGATTGTCATTGTTCCTCCTTTTCTATTTCTACTTGAAGCTGCTTTGCCACTTCTTCATCTAACTCAATCTGACTCTTCTTCTTTGAAGGTTGTTCAGGTTCAACCATCTTTCCCTTTCCCTTTACATCCTTCAAACTTGTCTCACTGCTTTATTTTCTTTTCTTTGAAAGGCCTCCTTCTTTAATGACCACTCCCTTGACCTTTTGAGTAGCCTTAGGAGTGTCATTCTTGGCTTTTACCAATGTTTCTGCTATTTCCAACTCTTCAACAGATAGCCCTGTTACTGCTGCTACCTGTTCTGTTACTGCTGCTGCTTGAACCTCATCTGTTTCTGCTGCTTGTGCTTCTCTTTCTACAACTTTCTCCCCCTTAAAATCAAATCCCATCCCAGATGTACTTTCCTTCTCTACTTCAATCTCTTGATTCTCCCCCTTGTTGAAAGCATCATTAGCATTTTTCCTCTTCTTCAAAACAAACTGCTTTCTCCTCTTCTTTTGCTCCAATCTTGTCACCATTTTCTTCAATTTGGTAATCTGTACTTGTTGAGACAGAATTACCATTTTCATTTCTTCTATGTCTTTGCCTTGCTTGATGACATCCATATTAATGTTGCCCACTGTTTCCATCAATTCATTGTAGTCATATCTGTCCTCACCTTCTCCAGGAGTGTTACCCCCTTTTGAAGGATCATGGGATCTTTTAGTAGTGGAAGTCTTCTGCCTAGCAGAAGCACCCTCCACCCCCTTGGTTTCTTGGCACCTGGGACCTTTGGATGATTCTCACCCAAAGTTGCCATGGGGGAGGTCTTATGGATGTTACCACTGTCCTCCTCTGTGCTAGCAGGAGTAGTGGCAGCCTTCTCACCCATATGCTCATGCATCTCCTCAGTGAGCACCTCCTTGGGGTTGGGAGACACCCCTATGGTTTCCCTATAGATATTCTCTAATGGAGAATTCTCCATTAGAGGGCTTAAAGGCTTTGTGGGTGAAGGTACAAGAAGGGAAGGAGCCTTCTTTACCTTTTTCCTGATGTAAGTATTGGTGATTGGAGAAGTTGGTTTTTGAAGAAGGGACTGAGGGATTGATATACTGATTGAAGGTTGGGATTGGATTTCAGTGGGATGGTCTAATGAGGGCCTTGACCCTGAAGCCAAACCTTCTTGTTTGTGGGACACCACCATCATTGTAGAGAACAATGGTGTGTCAACTCCTTCCGAGTCCAATGGAGATCTCTTCATATTTGAAAAAACCTTGCCTTTGGGGATTTTAGGTATATATACCTCATCAAATTGAGGCATATCCGTCAATTCATTGGTTATAACTGCCTGGACAAATCTTGGGTACATATAAAAACTCTTTTTGTTTCCCAACTTTGACACAAGGTCATTGAAATTCATTTTTGAAAAATTGTACTTTCTGGCAGTGGCCAAGCAGACCAAAGCATAAGCAATGGTACTACTGAACTCACTCCATCCAGTAGTCTTTTTGGAAATACAATGCATAAGGGTATGGACAAAGAAACGTCATTGGGGTGAGAATTTAGCTTTTGAGAACTTGAAAACACCCAATGGGCCTCCATACCCCATTCTAGTAAGAGTTGAAAACAGATCATCATTAGGGATAGATGAGATACCTGAGGCATCGTCTAGACGTATACTAATGCGAATTACCTGTTCAGAAACGGTCAAGGGTTTATCACACACCCTGGTCTTGATAACTTGCACACCATTTTCAGTAATAGTGGTGGCATTAGCCCAGAATTGCTTCTGGTGCTCGATGTAGATGGATGGTGACACTGTAAGAACGTATGCGATATGGATGGACTTGAGAAAGTCGACTATTTGATGAAATCCATCAGCCTGCTTAGGCTTTTGAAGCATTGCTATCTCGTTGTGTTCGTCAATAAAAGCCATTGATGCCATCGAGCTTGAGGATAATGAATACTGAAACTCAGTAGGTGCTTGAGAGAAAAGAGGTTAGAGAGAAGATGAATAGTATTCAAAGAGTCGTTATGAGCTTTTAGGCGGGCAAAGAGGGTATTTATACGATTCGAGAAAGAAGCAGTATTAAGTAACTAGCAGTATTAACTGAGAGCAGTATTAACCACTAGCAGTATTAACTGAGAGCAGTATTAACCACTAGCAGTATTAACGAACTAGCAGTATTAACTGAAACATGAAGTAGTAACTTTGCACTGGCAGTATTAAGACTGCACTGGCAACATTAACTATACTTACACTCTTGAAGCTTGTATTGGTCTGAACAAGGCAACATACTTCCTGAGAAAGATGATTAGTAATACCAAAAACAACCAAATAACATGTATAAAATCATTTTTTAAACATGAGCTCATTCAGAGTTGATCATGCCCACACTTGTGACCAAGAAAGTGAATCTTCCCACATCAAAAGCTTTAATGAATAGATCAGCAAACTGGTTGTCAGTATGAACTTTAGCAACTTGAATAAGCTTCTTTTCATTACCGTCTCTAATAAAGTGATACCTGATCTCAATGTGCTTTGTTTTGGAGTGCTTGACTGGATTGTTAACAATGCTTATAGCACTGCTATTATCAATGAAGATTGGAGTGTGAAGAAAGGTTACCCCATAGTCCATCATTTGATTCTGAATCCATAGAACCTGAGAGCAGCAACTTGCAGCAGCAATGTACTCAGCTTCTGTTGTTGATAAGGACACTGTGGTTTGCTTCTTACACTGCCAAGATACTAGTCTTGCACCCAAAAGCTGACATCCACCTGAAATAGACTTTCTATCCATATTAGCACCACCCAAGTCACTGTCTGAATATGCAATCAAGTCAAAAGAATATTCATACGGATACCAAAGACCTAATCTAGGTTTCCCTCTTAAGTATCTGAAATTCCTCTTAGCAGCTTGAAGATGTGATTGCTTTGGCTTGACTTGGAATCTGGCACAAACACATACTGGAAACATAATATCTGGTCTTGAGGCTGTGAGATACATGAGAGATCCAATCATTGATCTATAAAGATGGACATGAACATCCTCCCCCTCAAGATCAGCAGTGATCTGTTTGTGTGTTTCCATAGGTATGCTTGCTGGCTTTGAATCTGATAAACCATATTTGTCCAGGACGTCTTTCACATATTTTGATTGACTTATGAAGATCCCATCTTTCTGTTGTTTCACTTGAAGCCCAAGGAAGAAAGTAAGTTCACCCATTGAACTTATTTTGAAGATTTTGTGCATCAACTCTTCAAAGTCTCTACACATCTGATCTTTTGTGGATCCAAAGATGATGTCATCCATATAGATCTGAACTAGTAGGATGTCCTTCTTTCTTCTTTTGATAAACAGGGTCTTGTCAATTATTCCCCTTTCAAACCCATTTTCTAAGAGATAGGTAGACAATGTATCATACCATGCTCTTGGGTCTTGATGTAGACCATAAAGTGCTTTCTTCAGTTTGTATACTCTGTCAGGATATGATGGATTTTCAAAACCAGGGGGCTGACAGACATATACTTCTTCATCAATTGTGCCATATAGAAAGGCACTCTTCACATCAATTTAATGTACCTTGAACTGTATAAATGAAGCATAGGCTAGAAACAGCCTAATTGCCTCTACCCTTGCAACTGGAGCAAAAACTTCTTCATAATCTATGCCTTCTTCCTGAGTGTACCCTTGTGCCACTAGCCTTACTTTGTTTCTGATGACTATTTCTCTCTCATCCTTTTTATTCCCGAAAATCCACTTGGTGCCAATAGCTCTATGACCTTTTGGAAGATCCACCAAGTCCCAAACTTCTTGCAATTTGAACTGTAGTAACTCTTCTTGCATGGCTTCTATCCAACTAGAATCTTTCATTGCATCATAGGCCTTCTTAGGCTCAATCTGAGATAGAAAGCAAGAGAGTACTGTATGTTGCTGATCCTGCAACTTTTGAAGTCTGCTTTGATTTCTAGTTATCATAGGAGAAGATATGTCTCCTATTACCAGCTCTGGAGGATGGTTCTTTTGTGTTCTAGTCTGATGACTAGGTTCTTCATTGATTCCCACTTCTAGATTGGAATCATTTAAGTCAGCTGAGGGGGTCTTATCAGCTACTTCTGGTTCTTCATGCTCTGAAGTCTCCTCATCTCTTCTTTCTTCTTCACTCTACATTGGTTCAAAAACAGTTTCTTTTTCACAGATTTCAACAGGTTCCATTGAAGGTATGGGAAAGATCACAGACTGAGGAATAATGTCTTGTACTTGCACATCCCCTGATCCTCCACTTCCTGAACCTGCATGATCATCACTACTGAAACCCAAAGAGTTAGTTAGTGAATCAATGTCAAACAACCACTGAGAACCTGAACCAATAGGATTTGGTGTGTTCTCATTGCATTTGACATTGTCACTTTCCTCAATTATTCTAGAAGAAGAATTAAATACTCTGTAGGCCTTACTGTGAGATGAGTAACCAACAAGAAAACCATCATCTGCCTTGCTATCAAACTTTCCTAAGTGTCTTGTTCTTAGGCTTGACTACTAGAACTCTGTTTTGGACATAGCAAGCAGTATTAACTGCTTCAGCCCAGAAAGTAATTGGAAGTTTTGAATCAGCTAACATAGATCTAGCAGCTTCAATCAGTGTCCTATTTCTTCTCTCAGCAACACCATTTTGTTGTGGAGTCCTAGGAGCACTGTATTGCCTCTCAATTCTTTTTTCCCCACAAAAGGTGTTTAGGTCATGATTTTTAAATTCAGTACCATTGTCTGACCTAATGACTTTTACCTTTTGATTTGTTTGGTTTTCAATTCTTAGAATAAAGGATTTGATCAGTCCACTTGTCTCATCCTTAGTCCTTAGAAAATATACCCAAGTAAATCTAGAGTAATCATCAACAATAATTAAACAGTATGATTTTTCTTGCCTATACTCATTACATTTGTAGGACCAAACAGATCCATATGCAACAACTAAAGAGAATTAGAAATAGTGTTCAACTCTTTGGACTGATGAGAAGTTTTGTGTTGTTTGCCTTTGAGACAGGCAACACAATGATCATCACATGAAAAGACTTTTGAAGGAAAACCTCTTACAAGGTTGTTTTTGACAAGTTTATTCATTGTTTTAAAATTCATGTGACACATCCTTCTGTGCCAAAGTGATGATTCATCCAAAGATGCTTTTGAAACAAGAAAGTTTAGGGATGAATCAGTTGAAAAATTTTCCATGTCCAAACAATAGACATTATCCTTTCTGGAAGTTCTTAGTAGTATCATCTTTTCATCAACTACCTTGAATCCAGGAGCAAGGATAATGCATTCTGAATCTGTGAACAATATACTATGCTTTTTGTCACAAACCTGTGATACACTTAACAGGTTGTACCTTAACTGCTCAACATAGAACACATCCTCAAAGGTCATCTTACCTTTTGTTACATCTCCCTTACCACTGATCTTACCTCCATCTGGAGTATTACCAAAGGCAACATGCCCTCCATCAATTTTCTTGAAATTCTTGAGGCAAGCCATGTTCCTTGTCATGTGTCTAGAGCAACCACTATCAACATGCCAGATGCTCTTCCCCTTGAGCTGTTGGTTGCCCTGCACATAAGATAAAACAATTAGTATTGATTGGGAACCCAAGACAAAGTGGTCTTGGGTCTCCCTTTCTCATCAAAGTATTTACATTCCTTTTTGATGAGATTTTTAAAATCAGAGCACTCTTTACTAGAGTACTTTGTCAAGATAATAGGTCTAGCAGCCCAAACACTAGAAGCAATACTAATTTTAGAAGTACTAACAGAGTTAGCAGCACTAACAGGTTTAGCAGTACTAACCTTGTTAGAAGCACTAACAGAGTTAGCAATATTAACATTTGAAGAAGTACTAACAATGTCAGCAACACTAACATAGATAGCAGTAGTATTGTTTCTAGCAGTACTATCATTGTCAGCAGCACTATTTGTGGTAGCAGTACTAACAGTTTTAGTGCTTTTGGGAATCCACATCTTGACACTTTCTTTCACAATATTTTTCTTCATGTGGCTTTTAGATTTAACATGTTTCTTAGCCACATGTTTCCTTTCATTCTTCCTATAACCAAAGGGTTTTTGCATAGATCTTTGAAAATTCATCCTTTGGTTAATAGGATTAAAGTAGCAGTACTTGGAAAGATGATTCAATTTGCCACATATGAAACAAGGTTTTGGTCTGATGATTCTACTCAGATCAACTCCTTGTTTCTGAGCCCACTGATTATTCCAATTCCTTTGATTTCCCCTTTTTTATCATGTTTTAGGGGCTCATCCTTATTACATGCACACTGTTTGCAAGGAACAGGATTCACAACTGTGGTCTGCTTGTAATGGACCTTTCTAGACTTTCCCTCAGTCTTCTCTATGTCATTGGATTTGATCCAAGCCCTTCCACAGTCCTCATTGGTGATGATGTTATTTTCTAAGGGAATCTCACCACCCACATTGTTCTCCTTTCTCTTACCAGCTTCTTTTTCAGTTTTGTCCTCAACAACTACTTCATCTAAGGGATCTATCTCAGTGGCTCCCTCAGGCAGGTCCTTCCTATCCTTAGTCTCTAGCAAGTCTGATATAGGAGGGATGTAGTTATTGTTGTACGGTGGTGGTGTAGTATTGTACCCAATTCCTCTTCTCAGTTTGTCATGAAACTGAGTTTGTAGAAAAGAGTCCATTGCTTTAGAATCATTGGAAAACTTTTCCACATCTAGCTTAACTTTGGCTAGCTCTCCTCTCAACTTTTCATTCTCCTCCTTGGACTTTGTTAGTTGGATTTCTAGATCATTCTTCTCCCACTTCCAGTAATTGGTATCATATGTGTGTTGAAGTTCATTGGCTTGGAAACCTTTAATCTGTTCCTCAAACCTGTCAACAATTCTCACATAGTCTTTTATATCTTTTTCTAATCTCTTAAGGTCATCACTCATATTCTGGTTGTGATCCCTGTACCTTTTAACAGTATCTATGCAAGTTTGAGAACAAAGATTAGAAAGTACCTCAGTTGGGAGATCAGATACCTCTGCCATGAGAGCTTGATTTTGAATAGCCTCTTCTGCTTGATCACTCCAGTCAAACCCCATTCCTTGTTGAGAAACAAGGGCTTGAGCAGAGTTTTTGTTCTGGTTGAAGCTTCCAGTATGAGCTTGTTGGTGGTTGTTGTGAGACACTCCACTTCTGCATTCCCTGGCAAAGTGTCCCTTCAGTTGACATTTATAGCACTCCACCTTTGACTTATCAAAGCCTGCACCATCTTCTCTTCATTGGGAGAAGTTGTTCCTCCCAGTCCTCTTGATGAACTTCTTCACCCTCATAGAAAGCATGGCCATCTGCCATTTAATATCCATCTCTTCAAGATCATCAGGATGAAGTTGTTCCAAGTCATCATTGATTAAAGAATAGTTTCCATGGCTGGAAAGAAAGGCTTCAAAAACAGATTCAGTGCATTTTTCTTGATTTACTCCATTAGCAGCATTAACTGATTCAGGGTTAGCAGTAGAATCAATTGATGCTGATAGGATTGCAGCATTATGATCATACTATGTAGGCTTCTTCTTTGCTTCCACCTCAGATTCAAACACTCTCAGATCATTGTACAGATCATCCAGTTCCTTTTCTTCCAATTGTTAATTCTGTCTGAATGAAACAGTATACATGGTCCATTCATCTCCAAGGGACCTTAAGAACTTTCTATTTACATTATCTTGATCAATCTGTACTCCCATAGTAGCTAGTTCACCAATCAGCTTGTTAAACCTGTCAAAAGTTTGAGTCATGGACACATTCTTAGTTGACATAAAGTTTTCATACAGTTGCTTCAATATTGCCTTCTGATTTCTCTTGGTACTTTTGGTACTAGAGAATCTCTTCTCTAGAGCATTCCAAAGCATCTGTGCATCAGTGCAATTGCAGAATTGGTGTTGATACTCATTGGGAATAGCCAAGAGCAGTGTGCTCAAGGCTTTCATCTCTGTCTGCCTTGTCTTCCTTTCTGCATCCGTCTTTGGTGGGATTCTTTTTCCATCTGCACCAATCTTTCCTTCATCAGATGGGTCATTCTCAATGATGTCCCACATAGAGTAATCTGTGAGGAGAATGTATTGCTTGATTCTAATCTTCCACATGTCAAACTCATTAGATCTGAGCATTGGAACCTTTGAGACAATAGTACTGTTTGATTCAACTGTGTTTTCCATGATGAATGAAGGTTTCTGAGAATACTTGCTCTGATACCACTTGTCAGGATCTAATTCTCAACAAGAATAATGAACTCAGAAACAATATTAAAGAAGTTGCGGAATAACACTTTAATATTCAACAATCAATGAAACAGTGAATCAGAAATCACAAACTTGTAAGCTTTATTGAAAGATTCAAGCTACAAGATTTCAAACAAAACCTCAATATTGATGAACAAGCTCACCAATACGAATTCTACTTCTCTAGAACTAGGGTTCTAAACCATGAGGTTAATTCTCTCTATGAAAACAAAAACTCATTATATTGTCTATGAAACTATTCAGACTAATTATATACATATACTAAAGATAAATGATAATTACAAAATATAAAAGATCTTCAGTATATTCTTCCATAGTTATCTCCAAGCTTTCCATGAATATCTTCAATCAATACATCTGTCTTCATTGCCATACGAAGTCTTCATCTCATAAGCAACACTATCTTTATGAAAGTAATTGCAGTATTAATACACAGCAGCATTAACACTCTGAGCAGTATTAAGTTCTGCAGTACTAACTACTAGCAGTACTAACTTTGCTTAGCAGTAGTAACTTCATCAAGCAGTATTAACCTTGGTTAGCAGTATTAATCTGTCTCAGCAGTAGTAACTTTTCTCAGAAGTAGTAACCATGTTGTGCTAGCAGCATTAACCATACTTGAACAATTCTTCAATGCCCAACAGACTGCAAGCAGAAGAGAATAAAGAATTCAGAATATTATACTCGGAAATCACTGATAGCAAAGAAAGTGGAAGATGGTCAAAACTTAATGGCGGAGGAAGAAAATTGGTTCTACAAGAGTTCTGATGATGAATCTGCACACTTTACTCAGGTGTGTATGATGGCCAAAGTGAATGAGGACATTGAATCATCTTCTGATCATTCCGACTGTGGTTCTGAGGTAAGTATTCAATCTTTAAAGGCTCAAGTTAAATTCATGAAAGAAGAGTTTAAATTATTGAAAGTCAAACTTAGTCATGAAAGACAAACAATGTTGAATTTTCGTGATGAAAATTCAATGTTGAAAGATGTTGTTAAGGAAAAAGAATCTGAAAAAGATTCTTTGAAAAAGGACAAAGATGTTTTAAATTCAAAAATATATGAGCTTGAAAGAGATCTTGTAAACTTAAATGATGAAAAAGGTGATTTTCAACTAAAATTTGAAGCGTGTTTTCAAGAAAGAAACGAGGCATATTGTAAAATTATGCAACTGGAGGATTTAAATCTGAAAAGAGGACAGACTGAGCAAACATTAAATCTTTTAACAAACAAACTCCAAGATGTCAGATTTTATAATGTTAAAAAAGGTTTAGGTTTTGAACCAGATAATGTTTTGAAAAGAGCACCATAAAATTTGTATAATTTTGATAAAATGGGCTCTATTCCTACAAAACCTGATATTCATGAAACTTTTGTAAAAGGTAAAGTCGTGAATGATGATGACACTTCATCTTGTGTTGATTCTATTTCAAGTTTAAAGTCTGTTGGTTTTGCTTATAAAGATTTAAATGAAAGTTACAAAACAAGAAAAATAGAATTTAGTGAATTTACGTCACTATTTTCTCCTTGTTTACCAACAGAGTCAGCCAAGGTTGAAGCAAGTAGTACTGAATCTCAGTGTCAGTATGATGAATCTGATTTAGAAACTGATGTTGAGAATCAAAATTCTTTATCTGATTCATTCACTTCTAATTCCTCAAAAGATTCAAAAGATGAAAATATCATGAATCAAAACCTTAGTTCTGATTTTTCAAAAATTATGACTGAGGAGATCTTTACAGAAATGATGAATGCTCCAAATGCTGTTCCTATAATCGAAAAGATGGAATCAAACTCTGAGGTGAATCAAGCATCTAACTTTGAGAAACAAATCACAGATCTTCAAAAGACGATTGACGAGTTAGAAGTTGAGAACATTGATCTCAGATTCAAACTTGACAAATCTTCTGAAGAAAACAAAGAACTTTCTAAAGAATTAAATCCTTTGAAAGATGATTTGTTTAAACATAATCTGAAAGAGAAAAAGATGTTTGAATCTCCAAACTGGAATGTTCATTCTAATCCAGAGTTTGATACTATCAAATCCAAATCTTCAGTTGTTTATACTCCTACTCCTGAATATCCTCCAAGTATTTTTGAAAAAGGAGAAACTTCTTGCATTTCAAAGTTAAAATCATATTCTACAAAGAAAACTCGCCTTGTTGCAAAGGGTTATTGTCAACAGGAGGGGATTGATTATGAAGAAACGTTTGCTCCTGTGGCACGACTTGAAGCGATACGAATCTTCTTATCCTATGCAGCACATAAAAGTTTTACTGTTTTCCAAATGGATGTAAAATCTGCATTTTTAAATGGGATATTGCATGAAGAAGTATATGTTGCTCAACCAGAAGGATTAATTGATCCAAAGAACCCTGATCATGTCTATGTCTTAGACAAAGCTTTGTATAGACTCAAACAGGCACCAAGAGATTGGTATGAAACTCTAACTCAATTCTTAATTGCTTCAGGATTCAAGAAAGGTACAATTGATACTACTCTCTTTCTGAAAAAGCCATGTGATGATATGATTCTAATACAGATTTATGTAGATGACATAATTTTCGGTTCTACAAATCCAAAGTTTTGTAAAAACTTTTCAAGAATCATGGAATCTCGTTTTGAAATGTCAATGATGGGCGAACTGAATTTTTTCCTTGGTCTTCAAGTAAAACAGTTACCCGAAGGCATTTTCATTAATCAATCGAAATATATTCGGGATAATTTAAAGAGATTTAATATGAGTGACAGTTCAGTGATGAAAACACCGATGGCAACGGGCACACTTTTAGATGCAGATCTTTCTGGCAAATCAGTAGATCAAAAAGTGTACCGTAGCATGATTGGTTCACTGCTGTACTTAACTGCGAGTAGACCGGATATTATGTTCGCAACATGTTTCTGTGCTAGATATCAGGCCAACCCGAAGGAATCACACTTGGTCGCTGTTAAACGGATTCTTAGGTATCTTAAAGGTACTACTGAGTTAGGCCTTTGGTATCCTAAGGGTTCGTCGGTTGATTTAATTGCCTATACTGATGCTGATCATGCAGGATGCAAACTGGATAGAAAGAGCACCTCTGGTTCATGTCAGTTCTTAGGTGAAAAGTTGGTTCGCTAGACGTCTAAGAAACAAAATTGTGTTTCTACATCCACTTTCGAGGCTGAATACGTAGCTGCCGCAAGCTGCTGTTCACAAGTCCTCTGGATGCGAACACAGTTAAAAGATTTCGGATATACTTACCAACGAGTCCCTATCTACTGTGATTCTAAGAGTGCAATTGCGATAACTGCTAATCCAGTGCAGCATTCCAAGACAAAACACATCGACATGCGTTATCATTTTATAAAGGATCATGTCGAGAAGGGCGATATCGAGATGCACTTTGTGACAACAGACTACAAGTTGGCTGACCTTTTCACCAAGCCGTTGGATGAGAAGAGGTTTAACTTTTTAGTTAGCAAACTTGGTATGTTAAATGCCACTTCATGATTCTAGGAGGAGTTTTCTAAGTTTGTGCGTTATTTGAATATATCTTGGATATTTCATCACATGCTGACTGACTAAAGAGGAATCATTTTTATAATGATTACCAAAAAAAATTTCTTGCAGGTTATTTTATGTGACAATGGCTTTTGGACAATTTAGTTCAAAACCCGTATTCAAATGTTTTCTTCTGAAGGATGCTTTCATGATTATATCTTTTCAGGAAGTTTTTCGTTTGAAAGGGAGTTTAAAAATTATATTGCTATATCTTTTATAAAAATATTTCTAAAAAGATTGATGTTTTACAGATATCAAGAGGGAGGATATCTATTGAAGGATACTTTAATTGCTATATTCATTCCAGGGGGAGTTAAGGATTATGCAATACAGGTATATTGTTCTAATCCTTATACTCTAACACTTGTGAAAGAAGAACAACTTTCATTTGTGAAAAATGTTTTTTAAAATGTTCAAACCACTTCACGATCTTAAAATGTTTTTCTAATTTGAGAAGTGTGAATTTTAAATGATTTTTGGATATTTGTGAATTTTATTGTTTATTTGGCCGTGTGTTCTTTAAAGAATAAACTTGTGTATTTTCTTTTCTACATACTTTGTCAAGTATTCATACACACGCTGGTTCAGTATTTTCAAATTGTCTTTGTTATTACCATGTATCAAATGATATATCTTTCTATGGTAATACTCCCGTCATTTGGTATTCACTGTTGTTTGAATCAAAACGTCATTTGATTTTTAATGTGCTTTCATTGATAATATGTTTATATATTTTTCATATAAACCACATACGTCTTTGAATTCCCAAATATTTTTCTTCGTCATAATTTGATCTGATCTTAATCATTGTCAGATTCTCAAAACATTTCTATTCTTTTCATTCATATAAAGTTTTGAGATATCTTAAATGTTTAAAATGCTCAAATTTCATTTCTAATCTTTGATGAGCATATATACACTGACATATGATTTCTTGTGCTTTACATGTCAAGAAGATCATTGAACAGCATGTACTTTTAGGAACATGGGATTCAGTGTGAGTGTTTAATAGATCTTCCATGGATTCACAATAACCAGTGTTTCCTACCCCGGAAGAAATCCTTTGAGTGATTGAGGGGAGAGGGGTCTTAAAGAATTGAGTATGGGAGTGAGCAGAGGTAAAATGGAAATGAGAGATTGGTTAGATGTGAGCTTATATGTTTAAAAGTAAGAGGGTGAGAGAACAGAGTTAAAAGAATATCAGAACTCTGCACCAAACATCTTTCTGAGTCGGGCAGCCACATTACTGATTGGTTCACATTTCTTTGGTGACCATCATTGAAATAGGCAAATAGCCCATGCCATCTCTTGCATACAACCCCACTAGCTACTCATTCTTTTCTTAAAAAGAGAATGTTTCACATTTTCTGGGGAAGCAGCACATAATCTATCGGATCTTCTCTTGGAAGATACTGATATTGAAAAAGAAGGAAATTTGCCCCACCTTCGACCCTTTCTCATGCACGTTGAGTCTATGTACAATCATTGCTGTCTCATTTATTTACATACTTTCAGCCTTATGAAACATAATCATTGTGCTAATTCTTTCAAACACAAGCACGAGCACACAGAGAATTTGTTTTTCTATCATAACATTCATAGAATTACCTTGTGTTTTTCAATGATTGAATGGAAGTCCTGGGGAGTCAACATCAAACAAGCTCCTTAAATTGTACATTCGTTGTACACAGTAACTTTGTGTTACCGACAGACATTTTTAACTGTTTCATATGTTGATTCAGGGTTACGACTCTTATTTCGTTCGAATTTGAAAAAATTCAGATGAATACATTCATGGTTCAACGACTCTTTCAGATCAGATGACAGATTTTATCACATCATGTTTTGGGGGAGATTGTCTATTATCATAAGGGGGAGATGAAAGTTCATGAAGATTGTGCTTATCAGATGGTGGGAAGTTCATTCAATGACAAGTCTGACCTTGAAGTGTTTTAATGATGTTGATTCTTACAAATCATTAAAAAGGGGGAGAATAATCAAAGTTCAAGATCAGATTGAAGATTTTAAAAGATTTCAGAGGAGATAAATATTTTTCAGATGATCAAAGTTAAAGGTTAAAGAAAGCTTATCAAAGAGAAAGTGAAAGAAAGTCAGAGTTTATGCAAAAGCTATTTCAAAGGGAGAGACAAGTTTGAAGAATTGTTAAAGTTTTTGAGATGTTAAAGCCAGAAAAGATTTGAAGTTGAAGTTAATTCTGAATATATGAAGACCTGAAGATTATTGCCAAAAAAAATTTAATCTTGAATCCAAAGGGGGAGATTGTTAGACTGAAATTGTAATCAAGATTAAATGAGGGTCATTGTTGTAATTAGTGTTTGTGTGAGAGTTGTAATGAGCTTAGAATGCTTGGTCAAGTTTACCTATATATAAGCAAGTCCTTGTGTTGTTTCAAGGGTGCAAGAGAGTAAGTGTGTGAAAGTGAAGGTGTAATCTTGGTGGTAGTTGAGAGAGAGAGTAAGAACACATAGTTTCACACATTGAGTACACACACAAACATATTTTATCTTGAAAGGTTAATCACTAATAGATCTATGGCTTGATGTAATTCTTATGATTAATAAACAAAGTGTTTTGTGATAATCTGTATGTGTTTATGATAGTAATCTTGGACCACAGAAAGCAACCCAAGACAAAGACAAAACAAAAGCACAAGATGAGATGAAGAAGTTTGATAAAAAGAGAAAAGATTTTGAAAAGGAAAATGCTGATTTTCAGAAGAAGGTGAATGAACTGAAAGAAAAGATCTCTCTAGATGAAAAGAAATTGGAGAAAGAAAGAAAAGAGTTTGCAAAGAAGTTTTCTGAATTCTCCAGAAAAGCTTTTGAAGAGAAGAAAACAATAGAGCTTAAATGTGTTAAGCTTTCTCAACAAGTTTCCGACTTTGAGAAAGTGATCATCTTGGAGAGAGACAAGTTTGAAAAAGAAAAGAAGAAGATTGAGCAGACAAAGAATGTAAAGAAAGATATTGATGAAGAAAAGAAAGTGTTTGAGACTGAGATAAAGAAGCTGAATGAAAAGCTATCTGAGTTGTCAACAAATATTCAGAAGGAGAAGAATGCAAAATCTAAGTTGCATAAGAAGTTTGACATACTGTCAAAGGAAAGAAACTGTCTGTCTACAAAGATTAAAGAACTTGAGGAGATCATGTTCAAGGTGAAGCTGACTGAGTCAAAGACTCCAGAGTCAATTGTTCAATCACCAAGAGATGATCTAGTTGCATCCAAATGCTCATTCAAATCAGCAGCAAGTTCAATTTTCGCTAATGCTTCTAATAATCATTTGTTTGATACTAATGATAATCATACTTCTAAACTTAATGATAAAATTCGTCCTTCTAATCTTTTCTGTGACAAAAATGTTGATGATTCACGTAACATCAAAAAGGACAAGTCTCAGAAGAAAACGTTTGGAGAAGGAAAGATGAGAAAGAAAAGTGGATTTGGAAAGTGAAAGGTTCCTCGGAGGAGAAGAAGGAACAGAAATCATTTGTGCATACACTAAATGCTAAAAGGAACAACGCTCATAAAGGTAAAACTTTTGGCAAAACTGATATGGTCTACACTATCAATCAACTGATCAGGTTAGCTCAAAAGAAAATTAGTTGTTCCTATTGTGGTTCAAATGATTTTGTTAACAAAAATTATGAAAATAGCTGGTATGGTTCTTACTATATCTCTCCTAATAGAAATGCAACTAACAAATCAGGACCCAAATACCAGTGGGTACCAAAAGACAAATCTGTGTTGCTGGCACCCAAGGTTTAAGAGAGAGAAAGAACAAAGACTTCTGAATACAACAGTTCAGAACTCGTTCTTCAAAGAACATTCACTTCTAGACAAAGCAGTCTAGGACTCGTACTTTGGAGAAAGAACAATGGCTCTTGGATAAAATAGTTCAAGACTCGTTCCTCAATGTTTCAGAACTGTGGCTTCTGGTTACATCAGATCAGAACCCGGTCTTTATTGGTAAAAATGAATATTACTATTCTCACAGGAGAATAAGTAATAATGGCTTCTGAATACTCAGTTCAGAACCCGATCTCAAATGTTTTTCTTCTGATGGATGCTTAAATGAAAACATTTTTTTAGAAGTTTTTTATTTGAGGGGGAGTTAACTGTTATATCTTTTAGGGGGAGGAGATAATAGTTGGTTATACTTTCATTGTTATATCTTTCTGATAATTTGAATTTTTTACAGATATCAAGAGGGAGAATATCTGATGTTTTTGTCATGGACACTTAAAAGAATATATTCATTAAAGGGGGAGTAAATGATTTTGATTACAAGTATATTTTCTTTGTCTTACACTCTATCACTTGCTGAAAGATGAACAACTTTCACTTGAAAAAATCATTTTTTTGATTAAATGTTCAAACCACTTCACATTCTTAACATGTTTTCATGAATTGAGAAGTGAGATTTTAAAAGATTTTTGGATACTTTAATGCATATCTGACTGTGTGTTTCTAATTACAAATACTTGTGCAATTGTCATGTCTTTATACTTTATCATGTATTCATACACACATTGGTTCAGTACATTTATTGACTTTGTTATTACCATGTATCACATGTTACATCTTTCTATGGTAATACTCCCGGTTGTTTTCAATGTTGTTTGAATCAAACGTCATTTCTATACTGAAATGTGCTTTCATTGTTAAAATGTTTATATATAGTTCATATAAACAACATTCGTCTTTGATTTCCCAAAATATTATTCTTCATGATAATTTGATCTGATCTTAATCATTGTCAGATTCTCAAAACATTTCTATTCTTTCATGAATATTCATTCATATAAATTTTTAAGAAATCTTAAATGCTTAACATGCTTAAATTTCATTCTTATTCTTTATGAGCATACTTTCACTGACATTGATTTCTTGTACTTACATGATAAGAAAATCATTGAGGCAATATATTTTTTTTAGGAAAATACATGGGATTCATTGTGAGAGCTTAACAGAACTTCCATGGATTCACGATAACCAGGGTTTCCTACCCAGGAATTATTCCCTAAGTGATTGAGGGGAGAGGGGTTCAAAAGATTGAGTGTTGGTGTGCGAAGAGGTAAAATAAAATGAGAGATTGGTTAGATGTGAGCTTAAATGTTTAAAAAGAAAGAGGGTGAGAGAACAGAGTAAAAGAATATCAGACTCTGCACCAAACTTCTTTCTGAGCCGGGCATCCACATTACTGATTGGTTCACATTCTTTGGTGACCATCATTGAAAAAGACAGTGAGCCCATGCCATCTCTTGCATATAATTCCACCAGCTACTCATTCTTTTCTTAAAACGAGAATGTTTCACATTTTCTGGGGAAGCAGCACATAATCTATTGGTTCTTCATTTGGAAGATACTAATATTGAAATAGAAGGAAAGTTGCCCCACCTTCGACCCTTTCTCATGCACAATTGAGTTTATGTATTATCATTGTTGTCTCAATGATTCACATACTTTGAGCCTTATGAAACACAATCATTGTGCTTAATTATTTCATAACACAAGCACGAGCATACAGAAAATCTGTTTTTCTGTCAGAACATTCATAGAAAATACCTTGTGTTTTTAGATGATTGAATGGAAGTCCTGGGGAGTGAACATCACATCAAGCTCCTTAAATTGTACATTCGTTGTACACAGTGGCTTTGTGCTACTGACAAACATTCCTAACTGTTTCATATGTTGATTCAGGGTTACCACTCATAATTTGTTTGAATTTGAAAAGATTCAGATGAATACATTCGTAAATTGATGGCTCATTCAGATCAGATGAACGATTCTCTCATATCATTTATTGGGAGAGATTGCAAGTTTTCCTATCTAGGGGAAGATTGATCATTTCTTGTCAAAGGGAGAGATCATGAAGACTATGCTTACTTGTTCATTTGGGGGAGATGTTCAAAAGACAGATCTAAGCTTGAAAAGTTTTGATGATTTTGATTCTCATAATTCATCAAAAATGGGGAGATGTATCAAAGTTCAAGTTTAGATGATAAGTATATATCAGAATTAGGGAGATAAATCAGAGTTCAAGATCAGATAATTAAAATTTGTATCAACAAAGAGTGACAGATGATTTTCAAAGTCAGGTTGAAAGTAGAAGCAACGATTGTTGTAAAGGGGGAGATTGAAGTTAATGGTTGTTTAAATCAAGTGGTTTCAAAGTCAAAGTTAGTCAATGTTTGAAGATTTGATTGATTAAGAAGATTTTGTCAAAGTTTGTTGTAAACAAAGGGGGAAAATGAAGATTCTGCAAAAGCTGTCAAAGGTTTCAAGAGTTTAAAGTTTCAAAGTTTGCTAAAGATGTTAAAGCTCTCAAGATGTCAAAGTTGAAAAAGATTCAAAGCTGAAGATTTTTCTGAAGATAAGAAGACCTGAAGATTATTGTCAAAAAAAATTTAATCTTGAATCCAAAGGGAGAGATTGTTAGACTAATATTGTATTCAAGATTAAAAGTGAGGGTCTTTATGGTAATTATTGTATAGTTTGAGTGTTTGGTTGTAAAGTCAACTCAATTTGGCTTAGTATAAATAGATTAGTTTCTTTGTAATCTTTAGAACACGCACGAACAAACACAAACAGATTGGTAAGAACTTACACACACAGGAACGTGAGACTTATGATTACGTGTGAGATCTGTGGCTAATTGTAATATCATGATTTGATTAATAAACTTGTGTTCGTAATCTGTGTTGTGTGATTAGTATGCTAGTAAATCTGTGTCTCAGATTCAGAGCCTTCTGTGGCAAGTTCTTGGTAGGAGTCTTCTTAGCATCTTCAGCATCATCATTGGCATTGATTGGCTCCAGAGCAGAAACTGGACAAAGGGTATAGGAGCAATAGGCAAAAGCTTTGGACTCGAGGGTTCCACACACTTCTCAAGCCCTTCTGCGATAAGTTCAAATCCAATATTGATCTTGGCCTTGACAGTGGGTTCTGCAGAGATAATAGGGTTAGAGACATCAGCCTTCAAGTTCAAGTTTTTCATCTCAACGGCACACGATTTTGACTTTTGGGTTGTGCCCTCTGAGGTTCCTTTCTTCTGAGGCACGGGGTTGAGGGGAGTAGCTGCTATAGGATTTGTAGATAAAGTTGGCTGAGCTTTCTCCACCTCATGAGGACCATGAGGACCGGTTCCGTCTAGCCTGTGGTCATCATGCCTTCCCTTGTTCTTCTCTGCCTGTGCCTGATAAGAAGAGGGTTCCTTTCTTTTTCTTCTTTCAGTAGAGGTTGGACTTGGCATGATACTCAATAACATAAACTACGTCTGGGGCTTCTATTGTTTCTTTGGTGACCTCGTAGTCCGTCTTGAGTTTCATAAGGGCCACTATGCGCTTTAGTTATTCAGAGACGGATTGGCCCTTAGAAACCATACGTTCGCCAATTTTGTGTACCTTTTTCAAAAGCTTCTCCCTCATTTTATGCAATTCATTTTTGGTGGCTAGGGTGGAGGGATAGCTGACTTCCACGGTGTTCTACGATTGAGAAGTAGAAGGTGGCAAAGGGACCATGGTACTGCGAACCATGTCCTTTATTTCGCTTTTCCGAGCCGTTAAGTCGTCGACCGCAAAGGTTGAGGTATAAGTTGTGGCTTTGGGGGCTTCATCCATGAAGATTTTGCCCAAGATCTTCAGAGCCTCTTTTTGGTTATCCACAACCATGATCAACCGATTGATGTCTTCTTAGGTGGCAATAGTTGTAGAGGCTTGGACGAGCTTCTGAAGATTCAGAGAGTTCTGGGTTGTTGATTTCTTTATGTCGGCTAGAGCCTCAGTGGTCTTCTTGTCATCAGTATCCTTGGCCAAGCTTTTCAACTCGCCTAGGATGGTAAACACCTCATCAGCAAAGGCTTTGAATTCATCCTTTGTGACGGTTGCATAGGGGTCAGCGTCTGGATCAACACATGATCCATATTTGGCCAAACAGACTTTAGCACCTAGAGAGCTTGTTTGGAAGTTGGGCGCTGTAGGATTTCCATCCGATCCTCGATGTCCCTTAGAAGGGGAAACATCTAGAAATGTAATGTCATAGAGTTTCTCAAGTGATAATTCAGAGTTAATCACCCGAGTATCGATTAGTGGATTATGTGGGTGATATAGACCCACAGAATCATTGTGTGACCTCACTAGCACCTCTGAAGTGCTATGGATTTCTCCAGTGTGTGCTTCAGAGGCAACGAATGCCTCTGCAGAGGTGAGTGACGTGCTTTGGGGAAAAAACACTTACGTCGATACCACCATCATTCTGAGAGGATGGGGTTTCTTGGACTTCCCCGGTTAAAGGTGATACAGAGGATGAAAAAGGCTCCTCTGTCCGGTTGGTTTGGGTAGGGTTCGGAGTGTGCACTCTTTTTTCAACATCTTTCTACACTAGATATGCAGAGATAGATGGGTGGTTAGCACAGGGAGGAGGGTTGGATTGCGTGCCAAAGGCATATTTTTCGACCTCTTTCTCCTCATTCGAGTGTTTCCTCTCCTTACCCTTAGCTTCTTCTTCTGGACTGAACTCTAGGCCAGTGACATGTTCAACTTCCACTACAGTGTCTATAACTCCCAGATCCTCTAGCAGTGGTTTCTTTGCTTTATCTTCTTTTGGTGGGGAACTTAATTGTTCCACCACCTCTTGAGTTATTTCTATGACCACCTTCAGATGTCTCTTAGGCCTGGTGGGTTCTTCAGCTGTGGCCTCTTCTGTGTTGAGGGATTCATCAATCACAACCCTTTGTGTCCTTCTTCTTTGTAGAGGAATCTCTTTTTCCTCTGCAGGTACCTTCTGTGATAACTCTGCTTTATCCTCTTCAGAGCCCATCACCTTAGCATTGTCGACTAGCTTCATGAGCCTCTGCTTCTTCTTCTTAGAGGGCGGTTCCGAGGCTTGTACCTCTGGAGGAGGTACATAGGACTTTTCTACCTCTTGTGCTTCAGAAGCAACCATCTTAGAAGATTTTGTCATCTTTGAGGCAATTGAACTTCTGGCACTTCAACCTCTATAGGGATTGGGACCTCTTCTTCTGCGATCCTATTTAGGGTTTTTCTTTTCTTTTTCTTCTTGGATGACTCACCCCCATTCCCACTCTCAGGGTTTTTCCTCTCTTCTACTCTCATCTCCTTATGCAACCTATACTCCCTCATCTGTAGTAGGCCTAATATACATTGCTATCTCACCCACGAGGAAACCTATGCGCGGAGTGGTTACAGGACTCTGTTTTGGAGTCCTGTTTCCGCATATGTAGCCCAACCTATCTTCATCACTTCCTAGGTATGTAAGAAGTTTGGCTGGCGGAGACCTTAAAGAGGGGTATCCGGTTGCTAGCACTGTTGGCTTATGAGACTTCATCTCAAATATTTTTATCATTTTTCCCTCAGAAGGTAGCTTGGTAGGGCCTACCATTTTGTTGCCAAGGAGAACAACAATAAACCTGTTGAAGACCAAGGTCGTCGGTTGCTTCTCCCTCTTCTGATCCTCTTCTTTCGTGATCACAGCGTTGATCATGTTGGATCCCAGATTTAATCTCACAACAATGATATAAACAATAAGAGTAATAATAGCGGAAGCAGTATAGTTTAATATCAAATGAGATTCAAATATCACAGTTCATAAAGCAAAACAAATAAACAAGATATTCTTTGAATAAAGTATTCAACTTATATTATCAGTTATAAGACTTCTTAAACATACTTTGAACAATAAGGTGATGGTCCTATTTATAGGACCATAAAGTAAACAGTGTACTTATCTGACAAATAGAAGCATGCTTGAACAGTATCTTACCTAAGAGGTAAGATCTAGACATGCTTGAACAGTGACCTACTCTAGAAAGTAAATCTTATCACAAGGTGACGTGTCATCTGTTCTTCTTTGTCAAGAGATTCCGAGTGATCATCTTCAGAGCTCTGAACTAGGATCTCTGATGAGGAGCTCTTTGATGTCTTTCCGTGAGACTGTATCTAAACTGACTTTAGAGACAGACATACTTTCTCTGAGGCTGACTCTGAACTGACTTCAGAGACAGACTTGCTTTCTTCAGACTGACTCTGAACTGACTTCAGAGACAGACTTGCTTTCTTCAGACTGACTCTGAATTGACTTCAGAGACAGACTTGCTGATGTCCCTTGAATGTCTTTAGATGAAGACTTAGTTATTTTCAATACTTTCATTGGTTCAGATTTGGGGCTAACAATCTCTCCCTAAGTACTGTAAATAAACAAAGAACACATAGAACATTTAAACTAGAAAGCGAAGAGGAGAAAGTCATCCTCTGTAAATATTACTTCTCATAAGAATTTGGAATTACAAAATAGAATAATATTCAAAAAATAATCAGAACCTATCACTAGAACATATCTTATGAAACTTCATGATTAGCTCTCTGAAGTTAATCATTGAGCCAATTTCCAAGTCTAGTTTTGCCAGTAGGTCTGCTCTGTGCTGTCCTTCTTTACATGAATCAACTTTTGTATGCCTTTCAAGGTTTTATCAGAATACTTTTCTACTTGCGAAGCTAGAAAGATTTTCTTCTCTTGGTTCACTCTGTAGATGAAACCCAGAAGTTCTTCAATGATAGATCCAGTCTTCTGTTTGTCCAGGTTTTCGATGGTTTCCATTGGTTCAGTCACTCCAAGCTTTTCTTCACCCAAGTTTAGAGCAATCAGAAAGTCACGTTTGGCTTTGGGTTTGATATAAGCTTCCATTGCCCTTCTTACTTCAACCATGCTCATTCTTATCTCCCTTCTTCCTGAATCATATCTCGCAGAGCAATAGGCATATAAATGAGTGAGATCATATGGATTTAGATTAACGAGATCATTATCATTGAACTCGTAAATCTTCTGATCAGATCGAGTCACCACATAATGCCTATATATGATTTTGTTGAAGGCGAATGTCTTTTCAGTGATTTTCTCAACTTTTATTATTGGAGCATCATTGAGAACCTCCAGTCTTGGTGATGTCTTTGCCTATATGAATATTCGTTCGTAGTCTGGCATACTCTCTCTGATTCTTGGATTCAGAGGGATTACTTGTGTGTCTCCCATATTGAACTCGCAATAGATATGCCGAAAGTGATCTTCTATCGATGCTTCAGGAGTGGAGTCTAAGAATGTGGGAGGATGAGTGAATACCTTGGCTGGTAAATCGATGCTTGTCTTCTGAACAAGATTCTGTTGAGGATCCTGTTCATCAACAACCATGATTTCTTTGTCTTTGGGCTGTGACTGAGTTATCTCTGAAGGCTGTTCAGAGATGTATCCATCTATTTCTGGAGATTTTCTTAATTCTGAAGCTGTTGAGGTATGATGAGGTTGAGCGTTTTTGAAAACATACTCTTCGACATCAATTACTTCGATCTGATCTCTAGCAGCTTCTTCCTCTCTGTCAGAATCTTTATGTTCTTTCTCAGACTCTGAGTCAAAGGCATCTCTCATCACCATTGGTTGTCTTTCGGGTGATTAGAATGCATCTTCAGAGGATGTAGAGAAGTCTACAAGTTGTTCTTCTTCCTCTTCCAGAGCGCCAATTTTCTCTGGAGTTGCATCGGTAACTGGAGTAATTGGAACACCTGGTGTTGATGAGGCGAAAAGTATTATCGGTGCTGTGAATGTTTGCAAAGTTCGGTTTTCATCAGAAGAGGTGGTGTTCCTCTCTGGTTCCGTCTCTTGAACTGGTGCAGAGGGAGCAGCTTTATAGGTGTGCGCGGTTGTATCTCTGATCTCCCTATTTTGTGATTCAGAGTGGTCATCATCATTTGAATCCTCAGAATCATCAAATCTGGCTTTCTTCACTGCATCGCTACAAGTCCCACCAGAAAACTTGCGTTTGTATTTGGTAGAGTTTGGTTCAGCGATTCCTTTTCCTTTGGGATCCAGAAGTGTCTTCTGAATGGATTCGATTGCTTTTGAAGCCGCAGTTCTGATTTCAGCAATCTGGTCCTCTGATTTATAGTTGTGAAGTTCCAGAGTAGCTTTGACTTGCTTCTGAGCAATAGTAGAGATCTTGGATGAACAAGTTAGCATCCTGCTCATTATTGCGGATTTGAAAGAGGCCAGGTCACTTTTAGTGATGAGGTCTTCAGAAGTTCGAGGTGATGGTTGTGGTGTTGCTGATGATGCGCTGACAGTTGGAATACAGGCTTGAATTGTTGTTTTGATGAGGTCAGAGATAGAGGCCATTTGATCTGTTGAGAGTGAAGATGATCTGGTGGCTAATAACTCATCCCTTAGTTCATGTAGAGCCTTCTGAACATCGATGGTTGTAGATGCTTGATTTTGAAGAGCAGCATTCTGAGAATTAAGATTGGCTATCTCCAGGGATGATTCAGCCTTTTGTCTGAACAGTTCTTGTTCCAACTCTTGGATTCTGTTAGAGGAGTCCAATAGTTGGGTCTTCAGAGTGGAAACCTCTGCTCTGAGGTTTGTGTTTTCAGAGCGAAGAGCAGAGGTCTCTGAACCGTCAATTCGTTGAAAGTTATGCTCCTTCATGGAGCCTCTCACTTCCTCACATAATCTCTGGAACTCAGATTTTGTGAGAAGTTCAGAGAGGGGTACATTGGTTACAACACATGTAGCCAATTTTTCCTCGAGTTCAGAGGATCCTTCGTTCAGAGCTGTTTTGATGTTGTCTCTGGAAGGACTTCCACTCAATCCTTGATGTTCCGGAGAATCATCTCTGAGTGTTCTGTTCTAATCCAAGTCCTCCTCCTCAGATTCAGAGGACTGGAAGTGAATGTGGGAGTTGATCTTGCGTTCCAGGCAAGTCAATCCTTGGTTTTGTAGGTCAAGCCATTGTCCCTGAGTTGGACAGCTACTTCTGGATATCCTAAAGGGTGAGAGATGAGCCACAAAGGGATCATTATGTGTAGGATTTTCTGTTGTACTCTGAGGCAACTAAGTACTTAAAGTATTGGCTAAGTCCTGTGAAGAGGGCTTATCCAGAATCTGAGTTTCCTCAGTTAAGTGAACTTCAGAGGTGGAAAATGGTACCTGTGAAGTGGCTGGCTGGTTTGGGTTCGAGGTGTGCACCTCTGATTCAATAACCATTACCTCTGGATCAGGTAGGTTAGATTGTGTGGTTGCACTGGGAGATGGGGTTGGTGTCCTAAAATATATGTGCCTTGAGGCATCTTTTTGTGTGGAAGGGGAAGAACTCTCAGGTTTCTCCAAGTCCTTAGAAGACTTGCTCTCTTCTCTCTGAGAATCATCAGAGCTAGTGTCTGAAGATTCATCCTCACTTTCCTCAAAGCTAGTAGAGCTATCCTCTTCACTAGCAGATGAGGTTTCTTCCATAACTCCCTCATTGACAGCCCTTTCCGATGCTCTGTTATCTCTCTTAACTTCGGTTTCTCTAGCAAGAGTACCCTCTGGTTCACTCTTGTGATAGCTCTGAACTTCAGGGTCCTCAGATCCCTCTGAAGCCGAGATGCTCTTACTCTCCATTCCAGGTTCAGGACCTAAGTGTGTTGGGGTTCCCAGAAC
The DNA here is from genome assembly GCA_954870635.1 of Arctium minus. NCBI lineage: Eukaryota > Viridiplantae > Streptophyta > Magnoliopsida > Asterales > Asteraceae > Arctium > Arctium minus. The sequence goes on along the minus strand of OX941081.1, from coordinate 81,651,293 downwards.
TGGTTCTAGTCCTTGGGCAACACTGGGATAAGAAGCTAAGGCTACAGATTGAGGATTTACCTGATTCAGCATGTGGTGAGGGATCCTCCTTGCTTCTGGATAGCCTTCAGATAGAATCGTCGGTTTGAAGCTATTCATTATGTAGAAAGGAGTTTTGGGTTGTTCAGTGGCGATCAAAATATGAAGCTTCTCGATCGCATCATGGATGATTAGAGACAGAAATCTTGGGAATGTTATTGAAGGAACTTTGGATGATTGGGTCGTTTGTTCAGGGTCCTTTGCCAAGCATTTGTTCTTCTTCTCTATTGATGTCAGAATCATATCATAGATTATGCCGGCCATGTCCAAGTTGCGATTGAAGAATAAGGCATACATGATTGACAGAATTTGTGGTGTTGCTTGATCCATGCTTCCCAGTATGCAGGTGAGAGTGCGGTTTAGGACAGAGAACATGAAGTTCTAGATTGGTGGTAGGTGTTGTCGTCGGAAGTTGCTCAATCTGGTGATTTCAGTGTTATAACCTAGCATTTGAATGAAATGGAGTAGGGTTTCAGAAGTTGGGCGTTTTTCAAAACGCGTGATTTGAAGTTCCTCAGCTGTTAGGAGTGGGAGAACTTCTCTTAGAACAGTAGGATTGATGAGTATTCGACATTTTACAACTTGAGATATGTCGAAATCGCCGATTATTCCGTTATGTGCATCGTTGTAGTGACTGGAAGAATACTATTCTTGAACAAACGAGAGTGGACATTCATTGGTAAAAGCTGTTAGGGCTTGAGTCAGTTCACAGTTGGAGAAGAACTCACAGATTATTCCGTATTGTTCCTCAAATTTGGGAGAATCAAGCTGAATCATGTGATTGTTGTGTTTGATTGGAAAACGATACAGTCTTGAAGGTTCACCAGATTTGGGAAAAAGCTTGGACCATTCATTTGAAGACGCCATTTTTGAGGTTGAAGTGAAGAAGATGAAGTTCAAATTCTTTTTGTAGAGAGAGAGAGAGAGAGAGAGAGTGCTCGAGAGTAATTTGTAAAAATGAATAATTGGATGTTAAATTGGTTTTGTATCCAAATTTAAAAAAAGATGCACTCGAGTACATAAGGTGAAACGGCAGTGATTTGACCCTTTGGATAAAGCCGTTTAGCCTTTCACTCATCCCTTTTTGTGACACGTGGCCTCGAAAATTGTTGTACCTACGAATGTAGGTTCCAAGAAAATAGGAAAGGGGCTCCATTTTTCAATAAAAAATTGAATAACTTCTTTGTGCTGACTAGACAAACCTTTCGCCTTAAGAAGTAATTTAAGATATCACTTGTAATAAAAAGGTTCAGTTAAACTGAAATTTTAATTTCAAATGATATCAAAAATTGCTTTATTAATTAAAAAGTTCTTGTTTGAGGAATGACTTGGTCTGAAGGTTATTGACTCCCCCTTGATAGACGATTTGAAAAAAAAAATCCAAAATTTCAGAGACTCTGAGATTAATTTCAGAGACTCTGAGAAGACTACAGAGACAACATTCAGAAACTCTGAGATAAATTTAATTGATTCTGAGACAAAATTCAGAGATTCTGATTTGACATTTGAAAATTTCTTTTTCTCAATTTCAGAGACTCTGAGATGAAATTCAGAGACTCTGAGATGTCTTCTGAAAAGTTCTTTTTCTCCCCCTTGACAAAAGAACAAATTTTTATTTTTCTCCCCTTGTCATGTGTTTGGAGAACATTCAGAGACTGATTTTGACATATGCTTCTTGGTTCAGAGTCTCTGATAATTTGATCAGAGACTCTGAGTTTCTTCCTTGTTAGGTAGACATATTCAACATTCCTAACTTGCTAATTAAAAAATTGAACCTTCGTTCATCTAAAGCTTTTGTGAAAATATCAGCAAGTTGGAGATCAGTTGGTACAAAATACATTTCTATTGTTCCCCTTTCAACATGATCTTTTAAGAAATGATACCTTACATCAATGTGCTTTGTCTTTGAATGCTGTACTAGATTGGCAGAGATGGTTATGGCACTTTTTGAATCACACAGAATGGGTATTCTTTCATATTGTTGGCCATAATCTCTGAGCTGAGTTTTCATCCATATTACTTGAGAGCAACAACTAGCAGCAACAACATATTCTGCCTCTACCGTTGAAGTTGTAACACAGTTTTGTTTCTTGGATGACCAACTTACCAGCTTATTGCCCAGTAATTGACAGCATCCAGAGGTACTTTTTCTGTCAAGCTTACATCCTGCATGATCAGCATCAGTGTAAGCTGTTAGATCAAAACTAGAAAGTTTTGGATACCAGAGGCCTAATGATGGTGACCCTCTTAGGAATCTGAAAATTCTTTTGACAGTAGATAAATGAGATTCTTTTGGATTTGCTTGATATCTAGCATAAAGACATGTTGCAAACATTATGTCAGGCCTACTTGCAGTTAAGTATAATAGTGAACCTATCATGCCTCTGTAGGTTTTTATATCCACAGATTGTCCTAAAGGATCAGAGTCAAGTTTGACTCCGGTGGCAAGAGGCGTTTTCATAGAAGTTGAATCATTGAGTCTGTACTTTTTCAAAATTTCAGAGACATATTTAGTTTGACTTATGAAAGTACCTTCTGAAGTTTGTTTTACTTGTAAGCCCAGAAATAAAGTTAATTCTCCCATGAGACTCATCTCAAATTCACTCTTCATCAACTCTGAAAACTTGTCACAATACTTTTGATTTGTAGAACCAAATATAATGTCATCAACATAAATTTGTACTAATAGCATCTCATTTTTGTACCTTTTGATGAATAATGTTGTATCAATTGTGCCTTTGTCAAATCCATTTTTAATCAGAAAAGTGGATAGAGTTGCATACCAAGCTCTTGGAGCTTGTTTAAGTCCATACAGAGCCTTATCCAAAAAATAAACATGATTAGGAAACTCTGTACTTTCAAATCCAGGTTGTTGCTGGACATAAACATCTTCATTTAATTTACCATGTAGAAAGGCAGATTTAACATCCATTTGATAAACTTTGAATCCTTTGTGTGCAGCATAGGCTAAGAAGATCCTGATTGCTTCTAGCCTAGCTACAGGTGCAAAGGTTTCATCATAATCAATACCTTCTTCTTGGCAATATCCTTTAGCAACCAACCTGGCTTTGTTCCTGATTATTATTCCATCCTCATCCTTTTTGTTTCTGAAAACCCATTTTGTTCCAATTGCAAATTTTCCTTTGGGAAGGGAACTAGGGTCCAGACATTGTTTCTTACAAACTCTTGAAGTTCATCCTGCATTGCAAAAATCCAATGAGGTTCTTCAAGAGCTTCTTTTACCTTCTTTGGTTCAATAATGCTCAAAAAGTTTACGTAGAAGCATTCATTGATTGTGGCAGATCTTGTTTTAACTTCTTCTAATGAGGATCCAATGATTTGATCAATTGGATGATCTTTTATCCATCTTGAGATTGGAGCAAAGATTTGGGGTGGAGTTTGAGCTTCAGAGATGACAGTTGGTGACATCTCTGTTGTGCTGTTCAGAGGCTCTGAAGTTGTTTCCCGAGATGGTGAAGCATATTCTTGAATTTCTTCAATATTTGTTTTTGGAGTTACTTCAGACATTCCTTGATCATCCTCCTTTTGATCTTCAGCTTCTTCTGATTCACTTTGCTGATCTGAATTTGGTGAAATAGAAGGTGTTAACTCAGAGGGTCAAGAAAGGGTTGTACCTGTTTCTTGGGGTCCTTCTGAATTCTCTCTTCGTCTATCTCTGAAGATATCTTCTGGGTTATCCTCATCAAAGAAGTCTTCAAATATTCTGTTTAATTCAGATTCTCTTGATGATTCAGAGATAGGTGTTGAGAGACTTTCTTGTGCTTCAGAGCTTTTATTGTCATCAAAAGTGATATTGATGCTCTCTTAGATGGTCCTTGTTCTAAGATTGAACACTCTAAAAGCTTTTGAGGCTAAAGAATATCCAATGAATTTGCCCTCATCAGCTTTCTTGTCAAACTTTCCAAGAGATTTTCTATCGTTCAGAATGTAACATCTGCATCCAAAAACATGAAAATATTTAACATTAGGTTTCCTATTGTTAATGAGTTCATAGGATGTTTTTTGAAATCTTTTGACAATTGTAGCTCTGTTCTGAGTAAAGCAGGCTGTTGCCACTGCTTCTGTCCAAAAATTTGTTGAAAGATCAGATCCAGCTAGCATTGTCCTTGCAGCTTCAACAAGTGTTTTGTTCTTCCTTTCAACTACTCCATTTTGCTGAGGGGTTCTTGCTACAGAAAAGTTAGGAGTAATGCCTTCTTCTGATAGATATGAATTGATTTTGGCATTTTTGAACTCTGTTCCATTATCACTTCTTAGTTTCTGAACTTTGCTGCTAAATAGAACCTGTAATCTTTTCAACTATCTTATCAAAATATCAGGTACATCAGATTTGGCTCTGATGAATTCTATCCATGTGAATCTGGAAAATTCATCAATCAGAACCAGAATGTATTTCTTACCTGCTAGACTCTGTACAGAGATAGGACCACAGAGGTCCACATGAAGCATGTGCAGAGGTCTAGAACAGTTGTTTTCACTTTTGGTTTTATGGGAAGATCTTTTCATTTTTCCCATTTCACAAGCAGAACAAAGATGATCTTTGTTAAACTTCAGAGATGGTAATCCCTTAACCAAATTAAGTTTAACTAATTTATCAAGTGAGGAAAAGTTTAGATGTGAAAACGTTTTATGCCAGAGCCAGACTTCCTCAATATTCAGAGATATAAGACAAACTTTCTCTGAATCAGTGTCGTTGATTTTGGTAAAATTCATTATGTAGAGGTTACCTTTTCTGTCTGCTCTGAGTAATTCTTGACCTGATTCTGAGTGGAGAAGTGAACAATAATTTCTTTGAAATTTCACATCAAAACCATGATCACAAAGTTGACTTATGCTGATCAGATTATGTTTTAATCCATCCACATAAGCAACCTTTGAAACTAAAACATTTCCTCTTGACAAGTCACCATATCCTTTAATTTGTCCTTGCACATTGTCTCCAAAAGTAACTGCTCCTCCAGATTTTGCTTTGAATGAGGATAGCAGTTCCTTATCTCCAATCATATGCCTTGAACATCCAGAATCTAAGTACCAGATTGGCATTGACTGATTCTGCAAGACAGATTATTGTTTCTTAGGTACCCATCTCATTATGGGTCCTTTTATGTTAGACTTTGGAGGAATTATATTACTTTTTGGCATCTAATCTTTTGATGTCTTGCCTTTACTTGTCTTCTGTTGAAATTTTGTCTCTGAAATATTTTTCAGAGATTGATTCAGAAGACAATGTGATCCTCTGAAATGATTTTTCAGTTTGATCAAGAGATGAATGCAGTTGCAATTAATAGAACAAGAAGAAGTAGGAGCAAAGTTTTTCTTTTTATTAAAAGCATTTGTTACATTTTGACTTCTTTTGAAACTAGCATTAGGAATATTACATGTATCCCTAACTACTTCTTTCCTTTTTGCTTGAAAGGCATTCTTCTTTTCAAGTTGCTTTTTCTTGATCAAAAACATCTTCTTTTCTTTGCTGCTTACTGCACAAACAGGATCAATATGGTTAGTTTTTGTCCATTTGCCTTTTTGTTCAAGAGAGAATTTTATTGTTTTATAGGTGTAGGATTCAGAAGTGTTTGTTTTATTCTTTGCCTTTTCTTGTAGTTCTTTTTCAAGTTACAGAGACGTTTTTGCTTGTAAACACATATTTGCAAAATCAGGACTTATTGGTATTCTGGTTTTGGTTTTCAAAAATGAAATTGGAACATTCAAAATACCAGACCCAACAGTTTCTATCTTTTTGTGAATTACATTCTCTGGTTTACAAAAAATCTGTTCATCAATCTCTTGATCAGATTCTGAATCAGAATCAAGAAAATCTCTCTTTGTTTTAATAGAGATATCTATCTCTATTGGTTTTTCAATTTCTTTTGTTCTAGAGACTTTAATGATCCGTTTCATGCTTTCTTTTCTTTTCATGTCCTCCATGACATTTTCTTTCAATATCTTTTTAACATCATCTTCAAATGTAGTTCTGATGTTTTCATCTGACTTTGGTGAATACAGAGGGGCATAAGGATTAAGTGAACTCTAAGATTCATTTTCAGAAGTACTTGTATCAGAGGTACTTGTTTCGGATGTCTCTGATTCATTTGAGATGAAAGCATCAAATCTGAAAATTTCTTTAGGATCATAGCTTTGAGGTTTTGTGAAGTGTACCTCTGAAGTTTCTTCTTTTATCTGTAACACAGATTCTTGAAAGTTTCTTACTTCAGAGTATGTAGTATTTTTGAAATTTAGAGCTCTTGATTTTGATCCCTCTGATGTTTTCATTCTTTTGAAATTATTCAGAGATGGACCTTCAAAGCTTTGGACCTTTCCCACACGGAAAGTGGAAGAAATTGAAGTTTTCTCCAATCCAGTGAATGAATTCAACTCATTGAATCCCAGCCCTTGAGAGTCCATTTGAGTTTTTATTTTGTCGAAGACACCTTGTGCATTAACCTAGCTTTTGATTCGAAGATTTTTTCTATCTAGAGATTGATGTAGGATTTCTCTTTCCTTTTGAAAAAATTTGGTTAAGGCAATAGAATTGAGCCTTTCATACTCAGATTTCTTTACTTCTTCTTCTTTTCCTTTTAAAACTTTCTCAAATTTTCTTATTTCTTCTGAAAATGATTTTTCTTTTTGCTTGTGAGTTTCTTCAAGTTTGGTTTTTTCAAGAAAAAATTCTTTCTTTTCTGATTCCAGAAGATTCTTTTCTCTTTTGAAAAAGATGAGCTCTTTTGTCACTTGCTCTCTTTTCTTTTTCTCTTCAAGAAACTTTTGTTCTAGATCTTGAAGTTCATTAATTAGTTTAAAAGCATCTATTTCAGGATCACTGTCATAGGTGTAAAGAGAGTTTACCTTTTCAGAGTTGTCTTCTTATGCTCCATCAGTTTGATTTTCATCTGAAAAAGCCATACCACAGAGATTGGTAGGTTCTTCCTCGCCGTCACTTGTTGAGTCTGATAGCTAGTCTTCCATTTCTGCTACAAGAACTCTTTCTTTTACGTTGTACTTGTATTTGTTCTTGTAGTAATCTTGATCTTTGACAAGTTTTCCTCTGCAGTTTGCAGAGAAATGGCCTTGTTTGCCACATCTGAAACATCTTCCATCATTTTGATTTGTTGGAAGAGTGGCAGTACTTGTCTCTGGCTTCTGTTCTTGAGGTTTGAAGTATCTCTGTGGTTGTGGATACCTTGGTTGAAATTATTGTTGAGGTCTTAATTGTTGAGTTGAATCATTGTTGTTGAAGTTTGTACCCTTTTGATCACTATATGGAGTGAATCTGGGTTCTTGCTGAAATCTGACACCATCTTGTTGAAATCTTCTTTCAGGATTTCTTCTTTTCTTCATTCTCTCTCCTTCCTTCAAATACTTTCTTCCCAAATTTCTTGTTAAATTGATGAGGGATTAATGCAAGAGATTTGGCGAAGGCATTGATATCATCTTCTGAGTCTGAATCTGAATGATTTTCTTCTGCCATTAGGACCTTTTTGGATCTTCTTTTTGTTTCCAAACTTTTTTGTGACTCTTCACAGTTGTTTTCTTTCGAAATTTGTTTTGAAACAAGTGCAAGGGGTCCACCTAATGACAGTTTTGATTTTTGCTTCGTAACTTCCTTTTCATGTGCAACAAGAGTGCCAAAAATGTCAGTTAATGACCATGACTCAAGCTCTTGATTGGCTTGTATAGACATGGACAGTTGTGACCATTCTTCATTTAAGCTTTTCAAGAAATGAACGTTGTTTTCCTCTTTTGTTCTTATCACTCCAAACTTTCTGCATTTGTTGATAAGAATGTTGAATCTTGAGTAAGTTTGGTGTAATATTTCTTCTGGTAGAGCATGAAAATCATGATATTCATTGATGCATAGATTTCTTCTATTTTTCTGGGTTTGTAGGCCTCCTTCAAGTTGATTTAACAACTGATCCCATATCTCTTTTGCAGTTTTACAAGAATCAAGTTCTTGAAAGATATCATTGGGAATGGCCATTATCAGTAATCTAACAACTTTTGAGTCATTATCCATCATATTAGTTTCTTCATCAGTGAAGTTTGTGGTTTTCTTTTCATAATATGTAGGGATTTCAGCAGTATCTGCTGTTGCAGGAACTCTTGGAACCAACACCATTGGAATGTGAGGTCCAACGTTCACTGATCTAAATAGATCTTTGTCCATACCTTCTATGAAATTTACCATCCTTATCTTCCATTGGGGATATTCATCCCTTAAAAGTGTAGGAGGTTTTGTTAAAGACCCAGCCGTATAAATGGCACTTATGCTTGAGTTTGCCATTTTTGAAGAAAAAGATGAAGATTTGAAGAACAAATGCTTTTTGTATTTGAACAGTGATTTACTATCAAATCTTGATCATATGGGGTTCTTTAATAAACCAGGTTTATTTGAACATGCACAGATATTGAAAGTTAGAATCAATGAGATGTAAATCTATCCGAGTATGCAGATGCGATCTTTCTTTGTTTAGAAAACAAAGGAGGCTCTAATACCAATTGTTGGATCCCAGATTTAATCTCACAACAATGATATAAACAATAAGAGTAATAACAGCGGAAGCAGTATAGTTTAATATCAAAGGAGATTCAAATATCACAGTTCATAAAGCAAAACAGATAAACAAGATATTCTTTGAATAAAATATTCAACTTATATTATCAGTTATAAGACTTCTTAAGAACACTTTGAACAATAAGGTGATGGTCCTATTTATAGGACCATAAAGTAAACAGTGTACTTATCTGACAAATAGAAGCATGCTTGAACAATATCTTACCTAAGAGGTAAGTTCAAGACATGCTTGAACAGTGACCTACTCTAGAAAGTAAATCTTATCACAAGGTGACGTGTCATCTGTTCCTCTTTGTCAAGATATTCAGAGTGATCATCTTCAGAGCTTTGAACTAGGATCTCTGATGAGGAGCTCTCTGATGTCTTTCCGTGAGACTGTCTCTGAACTGACTTCAGAGACAGACATACTTTCTTTGAGGCTGACTCTGAACTGACTTCAGAGACAGACTTGCTTTCTTCAGACTGACTCTGAACTGAGTTCAGAGACAGACTTGCTTTCTTCAGACTGACTCTGAGTTGACTTCAGAGACAGACTTGCTGATGTCCCTTGAAAGTCTTTAGATGAAGACTTAGTTATTTTCAATACTTTCATTGGTTCAAAATTTGGGGCTAACAGATCATCTCTTTGAGGATAATGTTGGCATAGTCCTGAGACAAATAATAGTATGCCCCATACATTATTGCCAAGATATTGTGACTTGACTAGTCTGGACTACCCACTTTGCACGTTAGAGCCCTGTTGAGGATGGAGAATAGCACATTCCACAGAGGAGGTAAATTTTGTCTTCTAAACTCTGTCCTCTTAGAGATGAGTTTGGTGTACCCAAAGAACCTAAGGAACTTAGGGATTTGCTCATCAGAGGGTTCTTCAGAGAATTTTAATAAGTTTAGTTGGTCCATTGTTGGGAGTTTAAAATTTTCAGACACCACCCTCTTGCTATGTCAGGATCGAATTCTCAACAAGAATTAATTCTCAGAAACAATATCAAAGAAGTTTGCGGAATAACACTTTGATATTTAATCAAACAGAAAATAAAGACAGAATATAATCAACAAACTGTAAACTTGTATTTAATGCTTTGAAGTTACAAGATTACTCACTCAACCTCAATATTGATGAACAGGCTCCCAATACGAATTCTACTTCTCTAGAATTAGGATCTATGCCTTGAGGTTGATTTTTCTCTCTAAAAGAATGAAAACTGAAAGTTAAATTATTATTCTAAACTATACAATATATACTGAATACAAAGATAATTACAATAAATAAAATATCTTCAGTATATCTTCCATGTATATCTCTAAGCTTCCATGTATATCCTTTCAGACGAATCTTCATCATATAAGCAGTATTAATCTTCAGCAGCATTAACTTCCTTCTAGCAGCATTAACTACTAAGCAGTACTAACCACTAGCAGTACTAACTAGCTAAGCAGTACTAACTTTGTTCAAGCAGCACTAACTTTGACTAGCAGTATTAATTAATACTAGCAGTAGTAACACTCAGCAGTATTAACCTTTAAGTCTTCTAGCAGTAGTAACATTGAACCAGCAGCATTAACCATACTTGATGAATTCTTCAGTTCCCAACAATCTCCCCCTAACTTGACTTTTAGGAAGAGAAGTCAAGCTCTTCAAATTTTCTTCAAGATGCTCCCAAAACTCTATTATGGTCTAAATTCCTGTGTTTGCATCCAATCCCAAACTCTGATTGATGGTTCTTTGAATCAAGTATTTAGCCATTTCTGAATCTGTAACACACCTTAACTTTTTCTTCAGCATGGCATGTAGCTTCAATCTGCTATGATTATACACTCTATCCACTAGGAAGTATTCAGTGTGATTTACATCCAAAGTCACTGTATATACTCCACTAATTTCATGTAAAGTCCAACTGTTTACTGATTTGAAGACATCCTTGATCAAGTGCTTTACTTCTTCAGGTTTGAACATCATACACAGATACTCCATTACCAATTTTGTAATTGAAATCCCTGAAGCCTTTAGAATATCTGCATACAACTTCATTCCTATCTCAAACATCTCTTCAATATCTGATCTAGAACATGTTCTGACAATTTTAGCCCATGTGTTAAACACTTCATACTTTTCATCCTTTCTTTTCAGCCTTATGTATTCCTTTCCATCCACTGTCAATGTATCCCAGAAAATCACCTCAGGAGGCTTAACTCCTACAGGCTCTGCTGAAATTGGTTCAGGCACTTTGTCCATCACTACCATATACAAATTAACATCATCAGTGTTAGATGGCTCTGTCTGTTTAGATAACTCAGGTGCCCCTTCTTCTTCAGCAACCTTATCAGCTTCTTCTTCAGATACTCTAGGCTTTTTAATTGGCTTTCTCCTTGCCATCATTTTTGTTCTCTTTAAAGTCTTTAGACTTTCTCCTAGAGTGGTCTCTTTCTTAGGGGGTGTTTCTTGCTCATCTCGAAATGGCTTTTGATAATCAAAGTCATTACTTTCTTTCATCCTCTTCTCCATCTCCACCCTAGCAGTTTCACTTCCCTGAAGCTTTAACATCTCTGAATCATAGAGTTCTTTGATCCTCTCAAAAGACATTTTGGAGAACATCTCCTTTTTGACTCCTACAGCACCTTTGAGAAATTTAATCATCTTGTTTCTCTCTTGGGTACCTAGGAATGTCTTTGAGGGTCTTCTCTTCTTTGCAACTGTTTTGACCACAGATTTCTTCATACTTGCAGCTTTCTTCTGTGCAATTTCAGTTGCCATGCTCTGTTGATAAGCTTCATTCAGTTCAGCAGCTAGAGCTTTTGCCATTTCCCTGTCCTTTTCCATCTGAACTCTTTCTTCTTTTTCAATATCCTCCTGCATCTTTTTAGCTAGGGCTTCATCTGATTCAACCAACCTTTGCTTTTTGATTGGTTGATCAGATTCTACCATCTTTGCTTTTCCTTTATCTTTGCTCATTTCCTTCTTACTGTTATCTTTCTTGATCACTTCACCTTGTTCTTTTATGATTACACCTTTGGTCTTCAAAGTGACCTTGGGAGTATCATTTTTGGCTTTTAGTAAGGTTTCTGCAATCTCAAGATCTGTTAACACTTCTTTCACAGTTTCTGCTGCTTTATTAATGTCAGCAGTAGTAACTGTTTCTTCTTGCTGCTCCCCCTGAACATCAACTTTCTCTCCATCAAGCTCCCCCTTTCTTGTGGCTTCTTGCATGTTGATCTCCCCCTTTTTGGGAGCATCATCCTCAGTGGTCCTTCTCCTTAATTGGAATTGCTTCCTCTTCTTCCTTTGTACCAGACTAACCACCATCCTTTTCAGCTTAGCAATCTGTTCTTGTTGTGACAGAATTACTAGCTTCATTTCTTCAATTTCTTTGCCTTGTTTGAGAACATCTTGATTGATGTTCCCCATAGTTTCCATCAATTCATCGTACGTATATCTGTCCTCACCCTCTCCAGAAGTGTTACCCTCCTTTGAAGGATCATTGGATCTTTTATTTGTGGAAGTCTTCTGCCTTGCAGAGGCACTATCCACCCCTGTGGTTTCTTGGCACCAGGGACCTTCAAATGATTGCTCATTCAAAGTTGCCATGGGGGAGGTCTTATTGATGTTACCACTTTCCTCCTCTGTACTAGCAGGAGTAGTGGCAGCCTCATCACCCATATGCTCTACCTCCTCCTCAGAGAGCACCTCCTGTGGGTTGGGAGACACCCTTGTGGTTTCCCTTTGGATATTCTCTAGGGGATAATTCTCCCTTAGAGGGCTTATAGGCTTAGTGGTTAATGGTACAAGAAGGGAAGGAGCCTTCTTGACCTGTTTTCTCTTGTAAGTTTGGGTGATGGGGGAGGTTGGTTTTTCAAGAAGGGACTGGGGAATGGATTTTGAGTGGGAAGGTTGGGCTTGGCTAGCAGTGGGTTGGTCTAATGGGGGCCTTGACCCTGCTGCCATACCTTCATTGGTTTGGGACACCACCATCATTGTAGAGAACAATGGGGTGTCAACTCCTTCAGAGTCCCCAGCAGATCTTCTCATATTTGAGAAAACCTTGCCTTTGGGGGGTTTAGGTACAACTCCCAATGGGCCTCCATACCCCATTCTTGTAAGGTTTGAAAAGAGTTCATCATTTGGGATAGAGGTTATACCAGAGGCATCGTCTAGACGTAGACAGATGCGAATAACCTCTTCAGTAACCGTGAGTGATTGATCACAGATTCTTGTCTTGATCATCTGCACACCATTCTGAACAACAATGGTTGCATTGGCCCAGAACTGCCTTTGATGCTCGATATAGATTGTAGGGGATACACTAAGAGCATGAGCAATGTGGCTTGACTTGAGGAAATCCACAATCTGATGAAATCTTGCAGCTTGCTTTGGCTTTTGTAGCATCGCAATCTCATTGTGCTCGTCGATGAAAGTCATGGATGCCATTGGTCTTAGTGAAAAGCTTGCCTGAAAACTTCGAACTTGAGAGAGAAAAGATTTTGAGCGCAAGAGAGCAGTATGCAAAGAGTCGGTATGAACTTTTAGGCGGGCAAATAGTATTTATAGTATTCGGAATATAAGCAGTATTAACCTAGAGCAGTATTAACTACTAGCAGTATTAACTGAAAGCAGTACTAACTACTAGCAGTATTAACTGAAAGCAGTATTAACTACTAGCAGTATTAACTGAAAGCAGTATTAACTACTAGCAGTATTAACCACTAGCAGTATTAACTACTAGCAGTATTAACTACTAGCAGTATTAACTGAACTTACTCCTTTTAAACTTGCTAAACACTGAGTACTGCTATGCATATCCTGAAAAAGAAGATTAGTAACACCAAGAATAAAAATATACAGGTATAAAACCACTTTTTGAGAAGGAGATTATTCAGAGTTGATCATTCCCACACTTGTTACCAAGAAAGTGAATCTACCCACATCAAAAGCTTTAGTGAATAAATCAGCAAATTGATTATCAGTGTGAACTTTTACAACTTGAATAATTTTCTTTTCATTACAGTCTCTTATGAAGTGATACCTGATCTCAATGTGCTTTGTCTTTGAGTGCTTGACTGGATTATTTACAATGCTAATAGCACTGCTGTTGTCAATAAAGATTGGAGTGTGTAGAAAGGTTACCCCATAATACAACATTTGATTCTGAATCCATAAGACTTGAGAACAGCAACTTGCAGCTGCTATGTACTCTGCCTCTGTTGTAGATGTGGATACTGTGGTTTGTTTCTTGCACTGCCATGAGACTAGTCTAGCACCCAAAAACTGACATCCTCCAGAAGTAGATTTTCTGTCCAAGTTTGCCCCACCTAGATCACTGTCTGAGTATGCTATTAGGTCAAAAGGTGAGTTATGACGATACCAAAGTCCCAATCTGGGTTGCCCTTTGAGATATCTGAATATCCTCTTAACAGCTTGAAAGTGAGATTGCTTTGGCCTAACTTGAAATCTTGCACATACACAGACTGGAAACATTATATCTGGCCTTGATGCTGTGAGATACATGAGAGAGCCAATCATGGATCTATAATGATGCACATCCATATCCTCCCCCTCAAGATCTGCTGTGATCTGCTTGTGTGTTTCCATAGGTGTGCTGGCAGGTTTTGATTCTGAGAAACCAAACTTGGTTAGAATATCCTGCACATACTTGGATTGACATATGAAAATGCCATCTGGCTTCTGTTGAACTTGGAGTCCAAGGAAGAAAGTAAGTTCCCCCATGGAACTCATTTTGAACCTTTGATGCATTAAATCCTCAAACTCCTTGCACATGTTGTTTCTTGTAGAACCAAAAATAATGTCATCAACATATATTTGGACCAGCAAGATATCCTTCTTCTTTCTTTTGATAAATAGAGTCTTATCAATGACTCCTCTTTCAAAGTCATTTTCCAAGAGATAGGATGACAGAGTGTCATACCATGCTCTTGGGGCTTGATGTAGTCCATAAAGTGCTTTCTTTAATTTGTATACCCTGTCTGGATAGCTTGGGTTTTCAAACCCTGGTGGTTGACAGACATATACTTCTTCTTCAATTGATCCATAGAGAAAAGCACTTTTTACATCCATTTGGTAGACTTTGAAGTTCATATAAGAAGCATAGGCTAGGAATAGTCTGATTGCTTCTATCCTAGCTACAGGTGCAAAAACTTCTTCATAATCTATACCCTCTTCTTGAGTATAGCCTTGAGCCACCAGCCTTGCTTTGTTTCTTATAACAATACCTCTTTCATCTCTCTTGTTTCTGAAGATCCATTTTGTGCCAATTGCTCTGTGACCTTTAGGAAGGTCTACTAGATCCCACACATCTTGTAGCTTGAACTGTAACAGTTCCTCTTGCATTGCTTCTATCCAGCTGGATTCTTTCATAGCATCATGTGCCTTTTTAGGCTCAAGCTGTGATAGAAAACAAGAAAGCACTGTATGCTGTTGATCTTGCATTTCCTGAAGTCTGCTTTGAAGTCTAGTCATCATAGGAGAAGAGATATCTCCTATTATCAACTGTGGAGGATGATTCTTTTGAACTCTGGTGTTGTAACTAGGTTCTTCATGTAATCCAGCCTCAAGATTAGATTCATGCAACTCAACTGAAGTGTTTTCAGATGCCACTTCATTGTTTTCTTGAGTCTCCTCATCTCTAGTGTCTTCTTCACTCTGACTTGGTTCAGTAAATGATTCCTTTTCACAGTCTTCAACTGAATTTACTGTGGGTATGGGAAAAATCACAGATTTAGATATACTTTCTTGAACTTGTGTGATCTCTGATTCTCCACTACCTGTTCCTGTATACTCATTACTGAAACCAAAAGAGTTAGTTAGTGAATCAATGTCAAATAGCCACTGAGGTCCAGACCCAACAGGATTTGGTGTGTTCTCATTGCATTTGACATTGTCACTTTCTTCAATTATTCTAGAAGAAGAGTTAAATACTCTGTAGGCCTTACTCTGAGATGAATATCCAACAAGAAATCCATCATCTGCTTTGCTATCAAACTTACCTAAGTGAGATTTGGTATTTAGAATTGTACAAGGACACCCAAAAGGTTTAAAGAAACCAATAAAAGGTTTTCTTTTATTTAAAAGCTCATACGGGGTCTTGTTCTTTTGCTTGACCATTAGAACTCTGTTTTGGACATAACAAGCAGTATTAACTGCTTCAGCCCAGAAGGTAATTGGCAATTTTGAATCAGCCAACAGAGATCTAGCAGCCTCTATTAGTGTCCTATTAGTGTCTCTCAATACCTTTTTCTTCACAAAAGGTGTTTAGATCATGATTTTTAAACTCAGTTCCATTATCTGATCTAATGAATTTTACTCTTTGATTAGTTTGGTTTTCAATTCTTAGAATAAAGGATTTGATAAGACCACTTGTTTCATCCTTAGTCCTTAGAAAATATACCCAAGTAAATCTGGAGTAATCATCAACAATAACCAAGCAGTAAGATTTCTTGCCTATACTCATAACATTTGTAGGACCAAACAGATCCATATGCAATAACTGGAAACAAGTAGAAACAGAATTTAACTCTTTGGTCTTATGAGAAGTTTTGTGTTGTTTGCCTTTAAGACAAGCAACACAATGATCATCACATGAAAAGACTTTTGAAGGTAAACCTCTTACAAGGTTATTTTTAACAAGATTGTTCATAGTCTTGAAATTCATGTGACACATCCTTCTGTGCCAAAGGGAGGATTCATCTACAGAAGCTTTTGAAACAAGACAATTTAGAGATGAATCACTATCAACATTGTCCAAATCAAGACAGTAAACATTGTCCTTTCTTGGAGTTCTAAGTAGTATCATGCTTTCATCAACTACCTTGAACCCTGGAGCAAGAATCATACACTCAGTATTAGTAAATAATATACTATGTTGTTTGTCACAAACCTGTGATACACTTAACAGGTTGTACTTTAATTGATCAACATAGTAGACATCCTCAAATGTCATCTTACCTTTGGTGACATTACCTTTTCCACTTATCTTACCACCAGTAAGATTGTCTCCAAATGCAACATGTCCTCCATTAATATGCTTGAAATCCTGAAGGCATGACATGTTGCCAGTCATGTGCCTAGAGCAACCACTATCAACATGCCATATGCTCTTTCCCTTGAGCTGTTGGTTGCCCTGCACATTAAATAAATCAATTAGTATGATTGGGGACCCAAGCAAAAGTGGTCTTGGGTCTCCCTTTCTCATCAAAGTATTTACATTCCTTTTTAATGAGGTTTTTAAACTCAGAGCACTCTTTATTAGAGTACTTTGTCAATATGATTGGCTTAGCAGAACCAACACTAGAAGCAATACTAACCTTAGAAGTACTAACAGAGTTAGCAGTACTAACAGGTTTAGCAGTAATAACAGGTTTAGCAGTACTAACCTTGTTAGCAGCATTAACATTGTTACCAGTAGTATTACTTCTAGCAGCACTATCATTGTCAGCAACACTATTTGTGGTAGCAGTACTAACAGTTTTAGTGCTTTTAGGAATCCACATATTGACACTTTCTTTAACAGACTTTTTCTTCATGTGGCTTTTAGTTTTAACAGTTTTCTTAGCCACATGATTCTTTTCAATTTTCTTATAACCAAAGGGTTTTTGCATAGATCTTTGGAAATTCATCCTTTGTTTCATAGGATTGAAATAACAGAATTTTGCAAGATGATTCAATTTGCCACAGATAAAACAAGGTTTTGGTCTATTGATTTTACTCAGATCAACCCCTTGTTTTTGTGCCCACTGATTATTCCAGTTTCTTTGATTTCCCCTCTTTTTGTCCTGTTTTTGGGGCTCATTCTTCTTACATGCACACTGTTTGCAAGGACCTGGATTCACAACTGTGGTCTGTTTGTAATGGACCTTACCAGACTTTCCCTCTGTCTTCTCTATGTCCTTGGATTTGATCCAAGCCCTTCCACAATCATCATTGGTGATAATGTTATTCTTTAGAGGAATCTCATCACTCACCTTGTTCTCCTTACTCTTGCCAACCTCTTTCTCAGTCTTATCCTCAACATCTACTTCATCTAAGGGATCTATCTCAGTGGCTCCCTCAGGCAAGTCCTTCCTATCTTTGGTGTCTAACAGGTCTGAAGTAGGAGGAATGTAATTGTTGTTATATGGTGGAGGTGTTGCATTGTACCCAATTCCTCTTCTCAGCTTATCATGAATCTGATTTTGTAGTAAAGAGTCCATTGCTTTAGAAGCATTGGAAAACTTTTCTACATCAAGCTTAACCTTGGTTAGCTCCTCTTTCAGTTTTTCACTCTCCTCTTTAGATTTGGTCAGTTTAAGTTCTAAATCCTTTTTCTCCCACTGCCAGTAATTGGTGTCATATGAGTGTTGTAGTTCATTGGCTTGAAAACCTTTGATCTGATCTTCAAATCTCTCTACAATCCTTACATAGTCTTTTATATCTTTTTCTAATCTCTTAAGGTCATCACTCATCTTCTGATTGTGATCCCTGTACCTTTTAACAGTGTCTATGCAAGTTTTAGAACAGAGATTAGAACTTACCTCAGATGGGAGATCAGATACTTTAGCCATAAGAGCTTGATTCTGAATAGTTTCTTCTGCTTGATCACTCCAATCAAACCCCATTCCTTGTTGAGAAACAAGGGCTTGAGCAGAGTTTCTGTTGTTATTGAAGCTTCCAGATTGAGCTTGTTGATGGTTGTTGTTGTGAGACATTCCACTTCTGCATTCTCTAGCAAAATGTCCCTTCAGATGGCATTTGTAGCATTCTACCTTTGATTTATCAAACCCTGCTCCATCTTCTCTTCTTTGGGAGAAGTTGTTTCTTCCAGTCCTCTTTATAAACTTCTTAACCCTCATGGAGAGCATGGCCATCTGCCATTTAATATCCATCTCTTCCAGATCATCGGGATGGAGTTGTTCTAAGTCATCATTAATCAAAGAGGAATTTCCATGATTAGAAAGAAAAGCTTCAAACACAGAATCAGTGCCTTTATCTTGATTTGTTCCATTAGCAGCATTAACTGATTCAGGGTTAGCAGTAGAATCAATTGATGCTGATAGGAGTGCAGCATTATGAATATATCCAGAAGGCTTCTTCTTTGTCTCTACCTCAGCTTCAAATACTCTAAGATCATTGTACAGATCATCAAGTTCTTTTTCTTCCAACTGATCATTCTGTCTGAATGACACAGTGTACATGGTCCATTCATCTCTAAGGGACCTTAAGAACTTTCTGTTCACATCATCTTGATCAATCTGTACTCCCATAGTAGCTAGTTCACCAATTAGTTTATTAAACCTGTCAAAAGTTTGAGTCATGGACTCATTCTTAGTTGAGATGAAGTTTTCATACTGTTGCTTTAAGATTGCCTTTTGATTTCTCTTGGTACTTTTGGTACCTGAGAATCTCTTCTCTAGAGCATTCCAGAGCATCTGTGCATCAGTGCAATTGCAGAATTGGTGTTGATACTCATTTGGAATGGCCAAGAGCAGTGTGCTCAAGGCTTTCATCTCTGTCTGCCTTGTCTTCCTGTCTGCATCTATCTTTGGAGGGGTTCTTTTGCCATCTTCACCAATCTTTCCTTCATCAGATGGGCCATTCTCAATGATGTCCCACATAGAGTCATCTGTGAGGAGAATATATTGCTTGATTCTGATCTTCCACATGTCAAATTCATTGGATCTAAGCATTGGAACTTTTGAGACCAAAGTACTGCTTGATTCTGTAAGATTTTCCATGATGAATAACTGTTTCTGAGAGAGTTTTGCTCTGATACCACTTGTCAGGATCGAATTCTCAACAAGAATTAATTCTCAGAAACAATATCAAAGAAGTTTGCGGAATAACACTTTGATATTTAATCAAACAGAAAATAAAGACAGAATATAATCAACAAACTGTAAACTTGTATTTAATGCTTTGAAGTTACAAGATTACTCACTCAACCTCAATATTGATGAACAGGCTCACCAATACGAATTCTACTTCTCTAGAATTAGGATCTATGCCTTGAGGTTGATTTTTCTCTCTAAAAGAATGAAAACTGAAAGTTAAATTATTATTCTAAACTATACAATATATACTGAATACAAAGATAATTACAATAAATAAAATATCTTCAGTATATCTTCCATGTATATCTCTAAGCTTCCATGTATATCCTTTCAGACGAATCTTCATCATATAAGCAGTATTAATCTTCAGCAGCATTAACTTCCTTCTAGCAGCATTAACTACTAAGCAGTACTAACCACTAGCAGTACTAACTAGCTAAGCAGTACTAACTTTGTTCAAGCAGCACTAACTTTGACTAGCAGTATTAATTAATACTAGCAGTAGTAACACTCAGCAGTATTAACCTTTAAGTCTTCTAGCAGTAGTAACATTGAACCAGCAGCATTAACCATACTTGATGAATTCTTCAGTTCCCAACATGCTAATTCCAAGTTCTAGGATGTTCTCATTTCCAGGGGAGGTGGCATATCCCATAATTCAATGGACAAACCTAGGGTGTTTCTCATAACAACATCATTGCCATAATTTTTGTACATAGGATTCTGGGATATCCGTCCTAGTCATGGTCAATGCCTTGTTCAGGAAATGATTTTTCAGTAGTTTGATGAGGGGTTCAGCTTCAGTGGAGTATCCTTTGGGTTCAAGAACAACGTAATGGTTGTTTGGTATCAGTTGGAGAGAGATGTTGTGGTAATTGTGTTGGGTGAAGGAAACCATCCTGCTAGTCATCTTTTGGTTTTGATCAATAGATGCAGAGTTTTCCTTTTGAGCGATGGAGTGCTAGGAATTTTGGGAGTTATCTCCTGAAGCAGATCGAGAAGCCATGGAAGTAGGAGAGTAGGAGAAATTGATTGCAGGTTTTGCCTTGTTCTTGAGAGAGTAAAAATTGCAGGTAAAAAATGAGAGAATGGAAGGGTTTGGGTATTTATGGTGTGAAAGGGTAAAAGATTAGGCGGTAAAATATAAATGTTTGAGATCCGTAGTAAGTGCCTAGCCGTCCAAAGATCCATTTGAAAAATGACGGTACAGTTCACGGTCCAATCACATTTTGCCACGTCACTGAGGGCGGTGCACGATTGAGTACGTGCACCTTCCACTATTCTCACCTGCGTGGCATTTGCTATACCCAAATGTCTGTCACATTAAAAATAACCTGCACCCCATAATGCATTTGAAAAATATTACAAGTGTTGAGCATTACAGAAGCTCTATTGAGATTATAGCTTATGTGGTCTGGGGGTAGGTTTAGATTTGCACAGATATACACTTTTTCTTCCTAAAAACATTTAAAGTCGATGATGTGATAGAGTTTGTCTTTCCAGAGGGAAGTTGGATGTCAAGAAGTGTCTTTGTGGGACGCAGAGGCTCTGATGCGTCTCACAGAGGCTCTGAGAGAGGCCACAGAGGCTCTTTGACAAGAAATTTCTAATAAAGGAAAGACATTTAAGACTTTTGATCACTCAAGGTTTGGATTTGTTTTTGTATGGAATTTAGGACATATTGGAAAATTGGTGTCCAAGAAAAGTGTTTTTGTCCTTGTAGAAGTGCGAAGATCTTTACCTAACAATGCAAACTTCTCGATAAAAATGGCTTCTTTGGCTCCCTTTTGAATTAACAACCTCTGTTGACCATATTCTTGTTCTCCTTCTGCTCCCCCTTGACCTATGCTTGGATCAAATATGATAACCTTTGCACAAGTCATAGATCAAAGAACCACAGTGATTTGACCACAAGAATTGAGTTAAATAACATAACTATACATGCAGAAGAATGAACTGTACAAACAAAAGTAAGGACAATATACTGAAATAAAATATATACAACAGAAACTTTGTGCCAAGGTACAGAGGCTCTGTGAATCAACTCAGATTGAGCATGTTTAACTTGCCAACAAGAAACGAGATTCTTTTCTCATCTAGAGCTTTGGTGAATAGGTCAGCAAGTTGGTAATTTGTGGGCACGAAATACATTTCTATTGTGCCTTCCTCGACATGATGCTTAAGAAAATGGTACCTGATATTGATATGTTTAGTCTTAGAGTGTTGAACAGGATTGGCAGAGATCGCAATGGCACTCTTGGAGTCACAGAGAATGGGTATTTTATCGATAGCAAGACCATAGTCCCTAAGTTGGATTCTCATCTACAGAACTTATGAACAGCAGCTAGCAGCAGTAACACATCCTGCTTCTTCCATAGAGATTGACACGTATTTCTGCTTCTTTGAAGTCCAACTTACAAGTTTACCACTTAGGAATTTGCAACTCCCATAGGTGCTCTTTCGGTCAAGCATGCATCCTCCATAGTCTGAATCTATATAAGCCACAAGATCAAAGCCAGAGTTCTTTGGATACAAAAGGTCAAGATTCTTGGTGCCCTTTAGATATGTAAAGATCCTATTAATAGCAAGAAGATGAGATTCCTTGGGGTTAGCTTGAAATCTTGCACAAAGGCATGTAGCAATCGTTATATCAGGTCTACTTGCGGTTAAGTATAAAAGAGACCTAATCATGCCTCTATAGAGCTTGCACTCTATAGATTTACCCTCTGGATTAAAGCAGAGCTTTGATCCATTGGCCATGGGGGTCTTCATTGCTGAAGAGTCAGAGAGCTTATATTTTGAAAGTATGTTAGAGACATATTTTGATTGATTTAAAAAAATACCCTCTAGATTTTGTTTGACTTGTAATCCTAGGAAGAATGTTAGTTCTCCCATCTTACTCATCTCAAAGATAATTTCATCTACATAAATTTGTACAAGCAGAATCTCACATTTTCACTTTTTAAAAAATAAAGTTGTATCAGTTGTACCTCTTTCGAAGCCATTTGCTAGCAAAAAGTTAGAAAACCTTTCATACCAAGCTCTTGGGGCTTGCTTCAATCTATACAAAGCTTTGTCTAAGAAGTAGACATCGTTCGGGTATTTCGAGTTTTCAAACCCTGGTGGTTGTTGGACATATACTTCTTCTTGAATTTTCTCATTTAGAAAGGCTGACTTGACATCCATT
This sequence comes from Arctium minus, assembly GCA_954870635.1. Taxonomy (NCBI): domain Eukaryota; kingdom Viridiplantae; phylum Streptophyta; class Magnoliopsida; order Asterales; family Asteraceae; genus Arctium; species Arctium minus. The sequence goes on along the minus strand of OX941081.1, from coordinate 81,628,623 downwards.
TGATATACTAGAAAACCTCTGTGGGCTGCGAAGGCAAGGAAATCCTTATTGCATCCAGCCTTGCCACAGGGGCAAAAGTTTCTTCGTAGTCAATCCCTTGTTGGCAATATCCCTTTGCCACCAATCTTGCTTTGTTTCGAATGACCACCCCATATTCGTCCTTCTTGTTTGTAAAGACCCATTCGGTCCCTATTGCAGTTTTGCATTTCGGTAGAAGCACTAGGGTCCATACTTTGTTGCGCTCAAACTGCAGAAGCTCCCCTTGCATAGCCTCTATCCAGTTTAAGTCGTCTAGGGCCTCAAAAACATTTTTATGTTCGATGATACTGACAAAATTTGTGAAGAAACAAAAATTTGCAGTTGCAGAGCGAGTCTTGACTTTGTCAGAAGGGCCACCTATGATTTGGCTCCATGGATGACTTTTGGTTCACTTGGTCATTCTGGGGTGATGGTCATTGGAACCATGGAGCAAAATATCTGGAGAGGTTTCTTGCTCTTGATCAGCTTCTTTTGTAGAAGGCTGATCATTCGTGCTTACCTCAGGACTTGATTGCACTCCTTGAGTTGATGTGGAGAGCTCTGTGGTGTCTTGGTTAGAATTCTGTGATTGCTCTGGTGCTGACTCCTCTGATATTGTGGTATGATGATCTATAACATGGTTGATCGTGGATCCTTGGTTGTTATTGGTCTCTGCTTGCTCCCCTTTGATGTTTGACCCTACAAAAGTAGTTGAAGAGGGTGAACTATCACTAGGACCGGTTAGGGATGTACCTGTTTGGTTAGCAGAGGTTTCGGCTTCTGAGGCTCTGTGATCATCTCCAGAGGGGTCATCATCGTTGAACATTTCTTCAAACAAATGATGTAGTTCATTTGCTCGAGTTGATGATTCACCAGAGTCTTGCGATTTAAGATTGAGTCCTGAGCTGATTTGCTCAGAAGTCACCTAAAACGAGTAATCAAAGGAAACATTAATAGTCTCGATTATGCGTTTTAATTTCAGTATGTAGACTCGATATGCCTTAGAGGTCGCTGAATAACCAATGAACTTGGCTGCATCACCTTTTCGATCAAACTTTCCAATACTTTCTCTGTCGTTGAGAATAAAACAACCGCAGCCAAAGACATGAAAGAACTTTATATTGGGCTTCCTCTGGTTTAGAAGATGGTAGGGGGTCTTCGAGTTCCTATTCACGATTAATGATCTGTTTTGAGTGAAGCACGCCGTAGAGATGGTTTCAACCCAAAAAGAAGTCGACAATCCAGAAGAAGTGAAATGCCTGTTTTGGCTCAACGACACCATTTTGTTGTGGAGTTCTTGCGACAGAGAAGTTATGTGAAATGCCTTCTTTCGTGACATAGGCTTCAATGGTTGAGTTCTTGAACTCTGTGCCATTGTCACTCCAAATCTTCTGCACCTTTCTGTCATACAGAATTTGTATCCTCTTCATAAGATTGATTAGTACTATAGGAACATTAGACTTCTTTCGAATTGTTAAAGTAAGTTTTAGGTCAATTTGTAAGTGTTTGTGTTTAAGTTGTGTTGACTTTTCTTGTAGCTTGTGTAGAGGTCAATACCTTGTTTGACCCTATATAAGCATTCCTTTGTCTTGTTTTGTTTAAAACCTTTTGTAACCTTTTGAAGGCTTTTGAGTCATTGTATCTTTCATGTCAAACATATGAATACGACAACACCAATGACTAATTCTCTCTCATCTTTGATCTTGATTCTTTGATTGTTATTTTTTGTGCATGATTGCTTAAATCTGTGATCACGATTGGTATCAGAGCCTAATCAAAAAATTCAGAAAGATTTGAGACAATGATTTGAAGACAGAAAGGTCGAATTTCCAGAAAAAGAAAGGCACTGTTTCATTGAAATCGAAATTTGATTTCATGTTGTTTTGATGTAAATTGTGTACCACGGTGTTCGTTTATAGTAGGGGAGCATTGTTTGTTTTGGTCAGAAATCCATTTGATCAACAATTTGATGTAATTTGATCGATTTTTGTATTTTTTGAAAGTGTATAGTCGCAAACTGTTAAGAATCGATTCCCATTTCTATAGTTGTTCTTGATGAAATTCATTCTGACGGGTTGTTCACGATGATATAGAGAGTGATTATGCAAAGTTTCAGATTCAAATATCAAGATTTGGATAGTTTTCTGTTGAATTTTTCAGAAAAATTGCCAACATCCAATGAATTCGCAAATTTATTGAAGAACTCGCACATAGAACTCGCAGAGCAATGGAATTCGCAGAATAGCTATTTCTATTGATATTAAGGGAAGAATTCGCAAACTGAAGGAATTCGCATACTAAAGTGCAGAAAAGTTGGTTAAGGAAATGATTCGCACAAGTGTTTGTACGAGAAGTCTAGAATTCGCACCTGAGAGATACACGAATTGAAAGGAATTCGCATCTGAGTCTTATACGAATTTCAAAGTATTTGCATAAACCTTCATGCGAAAAGCTTATAACTCGCACATGCTTGTATGCGAAAAGCTCAAGTTTCATATCCTTTTTGATATCCTTTTATGCGAATTGGTTTATACGAATTGTTTTTTGTGTGTGTTATGCGAATTGTGACATACAAATTGTTGCAAGCGAATTTTGTGTTGTGTGTTGCATACGAATTCTTGTCTTGTATTTCATTTTAAGTGATTTTTCTGTATTTTTACTTCAAATTCTTCTGTTTTTTTGACAAAAGATCATTTCAAGCATTATTTTTCTTAGATACTAGTCATGCTTTACACAGATGAGAAGGGAAATCTATTTCTTACGAAGAGGGACTGTGCATTGTCATATATGCCAGAGATTCCAAAGATGGAAGCTGGTCTTGAAGAGTTTAAAGTTAAGAATGAGAATCTGAAAAGTTAAAACTCAAAGCTGAAAGTTGTTATTGATACTCTGAATGTCAAACTCACCAAGGCTGAGACACAAGTATCAACTTATGAAGCTAAAGAAAAAGAATGGTTGAAGAAAGTTGATGAGAGGTTCAAGAAAGAGAAAGTTGGACTAGAGAAAACTTTCCACCTGAAGTTGTCAAAACTTTCAAGGAAAGTTGAGTCTGAGAAAAAGGAGTTAGAAATTAAATGTTCTAAATTGTTTAAACAAGTTTCTGAGTTTGAAATAATTATTATTACTGAAAGAGATATGTTAGAAAAAGAAAAGAAAAATGCTGAAAAGAAAAATACTTTGCTTTTCAAAGATATATCTCAGATAAACTTGAACATGGAAAAAGATTTTGAGGCTGAAAGAAAACATTTTGAAGTTGTAATTTGTGAAATCACTAACAAGTTAGTTGTATTATCTACATATATTAAAAAGGCACAGAAAGCTAAATCTGATTTACACAGCAAGTTTGACAAAATTTGTAATGAAAAAGCCAAGTTGAATGACAAGATCAGTCAACTTGAGAAAGCTAATGCTGATCTTTCTGACAAGTTAGCATCTGACACACCTGTATTATCTTCCCATAATGGTGATGCAAGTGAATCATTTTGCTCATTTCAATCAGTGAATAGCCTATTTCAAAAGATGGTTTTCAAGAAACAAACTGTTAAATCTGAAATCTTGAAACCAAATCAGATTAAATCTTCTAGTCCATTCTATGTTAAATTTGTTGATAGATATGCTGCTTATTCTAGACTTAGTACTTCCAAGAAAGAGAAGATGATCTGGGTTGTCAAAGGTTCTCCTGAATCAGTAAAATATCAGAAATCATCTGCAGAAGCTAAACTGAGAAAGAAGAACATAACTGAAAAAATTAAATCTTTTGCACCTGATGCTATCAAGTCAAACAAGCATCTGATCAGGTTAGCAAAAAGAAAAATTTGTTGTTCTTATTGTTGTAGTAATAATTTTGTTCATAAAGCACACATCCACAAAAGGTATTTTTCTCCTAAGAATTTTAATGATACTGCTTATCACAGAGGTGGAAACCACTCAAAGAAGTTTTCATATACTAACCAGACTGGACACACATATATCTGGGTACCAAAACCTATACAAAATGTGATGCAAGAACCTCCACTCAAGAAGGACTGAGCAAGATTATGGCTTCTAAACACTGTAGTTTAGGAACCAATCTTCAAAGTCAAGGATGATGACTTTTAAGCACAACAACTTGGGACTCGAACTTCAATGTCAAAGATTCTGACAAGACCTTGAATGTTATATCATTACAAGGAGTTTTTCATTGACTATATTTAATTTGTGTGAATTGAAGTTGAGAAAAACATAATTGTTATATTTCATAAAAGGGAGAAGATTGATTTAGAGATAAGAAGAGATTAATTGTCATATTTTTACCTGTATACAGATATGTAGGGGGAGCATATCTATATAGTAAAGAAAGATCCACAACATGTCAAGGGGGATCTTGTAAAGAAAAGACAAGTCATTGGTATCAAGAAAGAACATATCTAAAACGAATTAGAAGAACCAGACATCAAGTCAAGGGGGAGCTCAACAGATAAAATCTGAAAAGGGTTGTAAGTGCGCAGTGTGTGTAACTGTTTTTGGAAAAAAAAATTAATGAAAAATGTCATTTTTGGAAAGTTTTCATTCATGAAAAGTTTCTATTTTTGGCAAGTTTGTGAAAAGTTTCCAAAATTAGCAACTTTCCTCATTTAGAATGTTTTTCAAAAGTTGGAAATGTTGCTAAGTCAAGAATTTGCATAACACTATCATGTGAAATCCTCAGAATTCGCAGGTGTGTGTTGCACGAATTCTTGAGAATTCCCACATCAAAGTGATACGAATTCTAACAATTCGCATATGTCTATCTGCGAAATGTGAAGAATTCGCATCTCACTGTTATACGAATTCTATGTCTTGCACAGAATTCGCATACTTTCTTCATGCGAATTCTCACACACTATTGTGTTATTTTTTTTCAAGACAATTCGCATAAGTGTTTCTGCGAAAAGTGGGAGGTCCAGTGTAATCGTGCCACGTGTCCATATCATTCCAGGGTATATGTACACTCTCTTTCTACGAAACCCTCACTTTTCGTATCTTGTTTAAACTTTAGAATTTTTCAGAGCACTGAACCCTAAACCCTTTCTTGCGAACTCTCATCTTTGTCTTTGATTCTTATTGATTCTTGGTCTTCAAGGTTAAATCTTGTTTTCTCATTGATTGTATTTGGTAGTTTGTTTATCGTATATCTTGTATTTTTTTTTATCATGATCTTGATTAATAAACTAGATGTTAATGTGGACTGAAAAGAACATTAAGATGATATATTCGAACCCAAGTAATCATGAATGTTAACCTAAATCGTTATGTTTGACTTGATTTTTGAATTTGACCTTTCGATTGTTCTTGATATAAATTTCAAAATCGATGGTCAAAATATGATTCATTCTCAAAGATTATTGGTTAAAATTGTTTTTAATCACCAATCGCACTTAAAGGACATAAGATTTAGGGTTAAATTTCAAAATTTAAACTTTTCATAATCTGGGTTTCGTATGAAGATATGAAGATATTCATAAAGTGTTCTTGAAGTTCATGTTAACATTTAGAAATTTATCAAGAATTTTGAAGTCCATGCGAATTCTTTAGATAATAGTTTCATACGAATTCTGTTCTCAGTGTCAAATTTGTTGAAGTAAAGAATTCGCATACTTGATTCATACGAATTCTAGGGTTTTATTGTCAAATATTTGTTCAAGTGAGGAATTCGTATAATTGCATCATACGAATTCTAATCTACGAATTCTTTGATACAAATTCTTGATTGTTCCTTGAATTCCTAAGTTAAGAATTCGCAGATCCCTATCATGTGAATTTTGTACTTAGAGTTTTTCAAAAAGTGATTTTTAAGTGTCAAACTCAATTTTTCACTAACTCATTTGGACCCTGTACATTATTGTTCAATCTTTTCAGGTACCAATGGCAGATCAGACAGTAGATCAACATGTTCAGACCGGTGAAAATTCACCAGAAGCACAACAAGCTTCTGAACAGTGCCCAATGCCATCTTCCCGATCTGATTTCTAAGTTCCACAGGATGCCAATCCTGATTTGTTCCTGATCTCACCATCTGAGATGAAACCACAACAACCAAACAATCATCATCTCCAATTCGTATTCGCATTGAACCTCTGGTACTGGATATTCTATGAAACCATCCTCTCAGGAGTGCACTGACAGTTGTTGCAGTTGTTCCAGAACTTTATGTGCAACAAGCCTGGAAATCAATCAAATTTACTCATGTCAAGGAGCAAGGAGTGAGAATATCCGTGTTCAAGATGGAGATAGATCACTTTACATCTATTCTGACCAAAGACAGTCTAAGACTCACCTTGAGTTTCCATCCGAAACTGCAAAAGAAGGAAGAACTAGCTATGATGAATTACCATCCGATGCTGATGTTTTCAAAGGCATAAGAGATATAGGGTATCTGGGCCAATTGACTCAAGTTATTCATTTCAAGAAGAATAATTTGTCGCCATTTTACTATACCCTGTTCTCAGTGATCAACAGATGCTTGAATGCAAAGAACTATGGAACAGATAATGCAAGTATTCATATTCTCAAGATTTTCTACTCTGTTGTTCATGACCTACACATAGATTATGCACAGATCTTCTCGACAGCGATATATGAGAAAGTGATTTCTAAGAAGACATCCAAAGCACCAAATTATGTACCATATCAGAGGTTTATGGGTCTCATTGTTAGAGCTATGCTGAGGAGTAATGCACAGATACCAAAGAGGGGAAATCATCCTCATACTGCATATAGTGAAATGAGATATTTGATGAAGCAAAAGAAAGAGTTTCCTTATACCATGCCAGTGCCTAAAGCATTATTGGACTATGCAGATCCAGAGTGTGAGAGTGTAACAGGTAATAGAGAGTCTATGGGACGACCATAACCGGTTGTTCCTACCCAAGGATCCATCCCTAGGCGAGAGGAGTCCGTGAGGGTTTCTGATACCTCGGGGGTACAGAAATAGGGAGCGAAGAGGAAAAATTCCGATAGGGGATCTGGAGGGGGTCAGAGACAAAGACTTGAGGTTTCAGGGTCACGGGTTGTCACCCCACGTATAGTGACACCTCCTGTCGATGAAGGTCATAACTCTGAACATGATTTGGATTTTGCACATAATGAACAGGCAGGCAGTGGTAGTGATACAAGTGTTTTACCTTCTGCTTCTAGTTATACAGATGATGAACAGACTAATACTGATTCAGATATTGCTGAAAGTGATGAATCAGATGGTGATGGTGATGGGGATGATGATCATGATAATGGTGATGGTGATGGGGATGATGATCATGATAATGTTGATGATGGAAACAATGTTGAAACTGCTGAGATTGTTGCAACTCACACAGATCAAGTTATTATCTTTCATGATGATGATCCTAATGATAAATTTCCACCCTTTTATGGTACTGATGCCATGCAAGTTGATGAGCAACAACGTGTAGACTCAGTTCTCACTACGGTAGTTGGAGAGATAAGGTAGAACGAGGGAGATTTAGTTGAAAGTTTTGAGAGAGAGAGTGAAATTGTAGAAAAAGAAGATGGTGATCGTGTGATAACCCATACCTATATTTCCAAAAGGGAAACCTCATCTAGCACTTTGTCGCATGTGTTGCGGTCGGATGCTCAAGTCATAAGCAGCTTACTTATGCACTCGCACACCCAAGCTAGCCACTCTATGTCTTCTCAAAAAGATACAGTTTCATGTTCTCATGGGGAATTAGCAGAAAATCTACCGAGTTCTCATTTGGAGAATCAAGGTATTGAAAATAGAGAACAACAGCCCCCGTTTTCGATTTCTATTCCTTCACAATTGAGTCTAGTGCCATATCGTTTCCCAATTTTCATTTCTAGGACACATTTTGAGATTGCTACCATCGGAAGTCTTTGTGACCCGATCGGAACATCCGTAGTAGATCTACAATCCAGACTACGAGGATCGGATGGAAGTCCTGTCATCGACACGTCTTTGCCAACGATGAAAACAGGCCATGCAATTGATTCTTCAGTTGTCATGAAAACGGTTAATCTACATGATACCGAAGTTACTAATCGTGACTTTGTGTCAAAGGAACTACTCGACGGCGCCTTAAAGGCTGTTGAAACCCGTATTTTTTAGAAGGTAGAGGAGGAAATTGGAAGTCTTAAACGTCTATTGAAGGGAAAAGACCTAGTTATTCAACCTGAGCCTATTCACAAAAAGCTAACAAAATTCATACACTCAACCTGCTGATTTATCTATTAATGAGCTTAAATCTTTGTTGCTTGCAAAGTTGTTATCTCAAGCTCCGGATATTCAGCATGATGCAGATCTTCTTACCCTTCTGCAATCCCACCAACAAAATCAACTGCCACAATCTGTGCAACCAACAGATGTGGTTATTGTTTCAGAGTTTAATTCTTTTAAAACTGACATCTTGTTTGCTCTATCTGATCTCAAACAGGTAGTTCAAACATCATGCAAAGCCCAAGCAGCTGTTTCTACCAAAGAACATGATCATGATCCAGATAATGATCATGAGGGGGAGATAAGGGAGAAACAAGTAGCTGTAGGTAGTTCTGGTGGTACAATATTGATGGAGGAAAGAGTTGTTAATGTTGAAGGTGTAGAAAGGGAAGCTGATCAAGGAAATGTACAAAATGATCAGATAGAACTAGTGTTGTATGTTAAAGACAGTGTTGAATCGAGGCTTTAAAAGCCTAAGATTGCAACAAGGAAGGAGATTTTAGAGATTACAGGTCTACCAAATCCTGATGTCATAGCCCTTGAAGATGATACTCTTGCTGAAGTTCATGCCAAATATGAGCTTTATTGGAAAATGAAAGAAGAAGGGAAGAAATATGACTTGGTTGAACTTGATTCAGATGATGAGGTGGTAGATGTTACTGTGATTGTGAAGAGATCTGAAGAAATACCAGCTCATGTGGCAAGTGTTCTGGATGATTTGTTTGAGGACAGAGACACTGATGCACTGAATGATATGTTTGCTCAGAGTACATCTAAGGGACTACATCTTAGTCCTGTTCATCTTCAATTTCCTTAACCTAGTACTATTCTGACTGTTCCATCTTTCAGTAAGTTTGTTCCTCATCCCAATGTTGTTCAACCTGATGTTGTTGATCAGAATGTTGATTTTATTGTCAATCTTTATTCTGTTGCTGATGTTCATGTTTCTGATATTCATACCAGAAAAAGCCAGGAAGTCCAGATATTCAGAAGGAGTTTGTTAAACAACCACCACTTGTTCCAAAGTTTCCATAAACTGAAGCAGGTCCTTCAGGTACTCATGCAGTGGGTTCTATTCATTTTATTGGCTATGATGAATTTGGTCTAACTCTTGAAGAGATTAAAAGAATTAGAAGAGCTTTACATGTACCATATCCTGAAGAAGGAGTTAAAATCTTTGTAAGCTACATTAGATAGTTTGATCAAGCTCAACTCTTGGGGATTAAAGATCAGTCTCCAGAGTATCAAAACGATTACATCAGAATGCTGCAAATTATGAGGAGAACACGTAAGGATGTTAAAGTCAGATATGAAATACTGGAAGTGTCACACCCCGCTAAAGCGGAAACACGAGGCATAACAGCTCCGATGTCATAGCACAAGATTATAAACATACCAACATTTACTTAACATTCAAAATACAATACATTTTTAAGTACAAGGTATCGTCATTGTTTACAAATCCCGAACTTTAAAATATAACGATACGCATAAAGCAAAAATAATCTTGCTTCAAAATATGAAGTACGCTGATAAAACATCATGGAATTACTTTCTTGATTCCTGAAAAGCATGAATAGAAACCAAGGTCAACTACAAAGAGTTGGTGAGTTCACAGGTTTTAAATATGCACAAATCATTTTTATATGCAAGTCGACATTTGTAAAACATACGTATAAACCAACTTCAATTCTTTGATTCATGAGCATCACAATTTAATTTCTTTATGATAAGTGTACTCAAAGATAGTATTACGTTGAGCCACTACTAAGCCATCCCTGACCAATTTCAACGCCCCCAATGAACTAACTCAGCGGTGGTTCATGCCACATGTTTAGTCATCTTATCTAGTATAGTGCACCCCTGCTCGTCAGCATAAAGGTGGGCTTGTCACACCAAATAGCGCTATCCACTAATACTATAGGCCCGATTTTCTTCGAGTTAATAGTAGTGTCACGGGGTCTTAACATTAAAAACTCAACACATCAATTGCATACTTATCATATAGCTTATAATTCCAAATGCTTTTAACAAAGCCTTATAAATTGCCAATTCGCAATACTTTCAAACAATTCTCATGAATCTTTAAGTACGCAATTTAAACATGCTTTCCACCCCAAAATCAATTAAAACGATAAAAGTGGGGCTGTGAATACTCACCTTGATGCAAGCAACGAGTGAAGCTTTACTTTAAACTTAATGAATTTTGTCACGCCTTAACTTTCCCTATATAAGAGTTGCCATAAGAAACACATTAATACCCTATTCCGATGTCCAACCAATATGTCCAATTGTCCCATGAAATGCCATCAAATAAGTTTCTTAGTCCATAATTATTTTGTCTAAACAAAGTTCCATAATATAATAAGACATTACTTAAACTTGATAAAACAACTTTTCTGGATTCAGCACATGCTGTCCAGAAAAGTTATCCGGTAATTTCAACACGGAAACTTAACTTCTCAAGAGAATTATTTACTCACAAATTTTGTGATGAAACTATAATATGTTTAGATTGAATCTGCACTTTTTCATAATTTTTGAATAACTTTTGGTACATCAAATAATTTTGGTAGAATAAAGTGTCACTGATTTTCGGATCAGTGACATACCTCACTTGTAACAGGCTTTTGAGGTATCAATTCTTGGAATTAGCTAGTGATCCATATATGGATGCAAACCTAACTCAAAATCCTAACATTTGGAAAAAGATTCACTTAATTTGGATGAGTAATAAGGGAGTTATGGTCTCTACAAGATAGGTGTATGAATCTGTCTTTACTGGACAGATTGCACCATTTTCTTGTAAAATACATTAAAGTGCCCAAATCAACTCCAAATTCAATGTTTTTGGACTTTTTAGAAAGCTAACACTCTATATTAGAGTTTAGAAGCAAAAACCCCAAATTTGGACATGTGGTTTGTGAGTTGTGCAAGCTAGAAGTGAAGTCCATTTTCTGGACAGATTCTAAAATGATGTAAATACTACTTTAAACCACAAATAATGATCATTAGACATGGTTTTTGATTGTAAACCATGTCTTCACTCCTCATTACATAATAAACTAACTTATGCATCATAGATTCATTGCAATCAAAATGCTCATCCAAATACATGCATGAACATAACACCAAATAAAATGACATTAACACTATTGCTAAGTTCTTAATCATGTGGAACTTGGGAAATTCCTTCATAAGAACCTTTTTATACTAACACTTCATTGTATCAAGAGTCAAAAACTCATATTATATAAATATCAAAGGTAATCCATCTTATTAACAAAATTTCAATCACATGCAAGACAACATAAACACTAGCTTAGTGATTTAACACTATTTAGAACTCTTTAATCATATGAGATTGAACAATCTCATCCTAAGAGTTTATTTATACACAAAATTGATACAAATGCATAAATTTCAATCCCACATTATTAAAATTTTGTGGACCAAAAACCATATTTCATAAAATTATCATTTCTTGACAAAATTTCCAAAATAATACACTTGGAAACCCTAGCTTCATTGGAAGATCATTAAATGATTCATTAGCAAATATATTGATACTAATGCATCCCATTTCACTTCTAAAACTTGGATTGTACAACATTTACATAAAAATATATGAAATATACAACTTTTTGATTATAAACTTTAAAAAAAATGGAAGTGTTAAGTGATTACCTTCACAAAAGGAGATGAAGACTTGGATTCTAACTTCAAAATGGTGATGGATTCTTGGTTGGATTTTTGATTCTTAGCAATGAGGAGAAAAGAAGAAGAAAAAAAAATTAAAAATGGTGATGGTGGTGGTGGGTTTTCGGCCGAAGAAGAGAGAGAGGAGAGGGAGAGGAGGTGAGGAGTTGATCTTGAAAATGAGGAGTGTTAATTGGTTTTAATTTGGTTTTTAATTAAAGAAAATAAATAATTAAAATAGGTAGATTTAGGACAAGTGTCTAGTGACTCACCAACACATATAAAAAAAAAAAAAAATTTTAATTTAATACCATTAATTGAATTACTAGCCTTAAACTATACAATATCAGATATATTTGAGAACCGAAATACCCGATTCTCAATTTTTGCTAAATAAATGACGAAGTTGAAAACTTTGCAATGCAAGAGAATTTAATATTCTGATTTTTTTATAATTTAAGGATTTTGGACTTTTATTTATTTATTTGGCATTTCTGGACAGTGACGGTCAGATACGGAACTGTTCCGGGTTTTTAACGCAACTTCTAAATTTTTCGGGAAACTTTTTATCTTAAAGGCTTTTAATAAAAATTTAAAAGTGACAAAACTTATAAATTAATCTGAGGGTGCTAACCTTAAGATTCAGAATTTGACAGGTGTCACAGTCTCCCCTCCTTGAAAGAATTTCGTCCCGAAATTTATGACTGATATTTCTGGACAGGCTTTTCATTAAACAACTTAGGGTACTTGCGTTTCATGAAATCTTCTCTTTCCCAAGTATATTCAGGTCCATGACGTGAATTCCAACGGACCTTTAAAATTGGAATTTTGCTGCGCCTAAGACGTTTAGTTTCGCGATCGAGAATCTCGATAGGTTCCTCTCTAAAACATAGGCGTCCATCACATTTTACTTCATCTGAGGGCACAATCATTGATTTGTCTATCAGACATTTCTTTAGATTTGACACATGAAAAGTGTCATGAATAGCACTTAACTCTTGAGGTAGGCTCAGCTTATAGGCTACTGGTCCAATTCTTTCCAGTATCTCAAACGGACCAATATATCTTGGACTTAGTTTACCTCTTTTCCCGAATCTGATCAATCCTTTCCATGGTGATACTTTCAAAAGAACCTTGTCACCTTTTTGGAATTCTAATGGTTTTCTGCGGTTATCCGCATAACTCTTCTGACGATCCCTTGCAGCTTTGAGTCTGTCCTTGATGATTGATATTTTATCGGTGGTTTCTTGTATAATGTCAGGCCCAATCAGTTGACTATCACCAATTTCCACCCAACTAAGTGGAGATCTACACTTACGTCCATAGAGAGCTTCATATGGCGCACATTGAATGCTTGTGTGATAGCTGTTATTGTAAGAGAATTCAACTAACGACAGATGCTTATCCCAGCTTCCTCCAAAATCTATAGCACACGCGCGTAGAATATCTTCCAAAGTTTGAATGGTCCTTTCCGTTTGTCCGTCTGTCTGTGGATGATATGCAGTACTCAGATTCAACCTGGTACCCAGTGTTTTCTGAAATACTTGCCAAAATCGGGAAGTAAAACGACTATCTCTATCAGAAATGATAGATAGGGGTACTCCATGCCGAGAGACAATTTCGTCTATGTACAACTGCGCCAATCTTTCTATTTTGAAGTCCTCTCTTATAGGGAGAAAATGCGCAGATTTCGTAAGTCGATCCACAATGACCCAAATCGCGTCGTTCCCTTCTCCAGTCCTGGGTAGTTTGGTGATAAAATCCATAGATACCTGATCCCATTTCCATTGTGGTATCTCAGGTTGTTGAAGAAGTCCAGAAGGCTTTTGATGCTCTGCTTTGACTTTGGCGCAAGTCAAACATTTACTTACAAAATCAGCAATGTCCTTCTTCATTCCCGGCCACCAATAATATTCCTTCAATCCTTTGTACATTTTGTCGGCTCCTGGGTGAACCAAATACCTTGATCCGTGAGCTTCTTCCAGAATAATTGATCGCAGATTATCAACCTTTGGTATCCAAACTTTATTCTTGAAATATCGTACTCCATCTGATCGTGATTCAAACTCTTTTTCCAAGTTATGCAAGGCTTCACAACAAAGATTTTATGTTTTCAATGCTTTCTCTTGGGCTTCACGAACTTGTGTCTTAATGCTTGATTGGACCAACATTCCCAAAGCTCGTGTCCTTAATGGTTTTACTCTTTCTTTCCTGCTTAATGCATCAGCTACCACATTAGCTTTACCAGGATGATACTTTATTTCGCATTCATAATCATTAAGCAGCTCAACCCATCTCCGTTGTCTCATGTTCAACATTTTCTGATCAAAAATATGCTGAAGACTTTTGTGATCAGTATAGATAGTACATTTAGTGCCATAAAGGTAATGTCTCCAAATTTTTAATGCAAACACTACTGCTCCCAATTCCAAGTCATGAGTGGTGTAGTTCTTTTCATGAACTTTGAGTTGTCTTGACGCATAAGCTATAACCTTATTCTTCTGCATTAATACACATCCTAAGCCTTGATGTGATGCGTCACAATATACCACAAAGTCATCCGTACCTTCCGGTAATGCAAGAATTGGTGCGTCACATAACTTGCGCTTAAGTATTTGAAATGCTTCCTCCTGTTTTTCTTCCCAGACGAATTTCTTATCCTTCTGAGTCAGTGCTGTCAGCGGTTGAGCGATTTTTGAAAAATTCGCTATGAACCTTCGGTAGTAGCCTGCCAGACCAAGAAATTGACGAATTTCTGTTGGTGTCCTTGGGGTTTCCCATTTCTTGATGGCTTCAACTTTTGCCGGGTCAACATGAATTCCTTTTTCATTAACTACATGACCCAGAAAGTGTACCTCTCGAAGCCAAAATTCACATTTGGAAAACTTAGCATACAACTTCTGATCTTTGAGAAGTTCTAAGATCAACTTCAAATGTTTCTTATGATCTTCCTTGCTTCGTGAATAAATCAAAATATCGTCTATGAATACAATCACGAACTTGTCTAAATACGGCCGACAGACTCTATTCATTAAATCCATGAAAACTGCTGGTGCGTTCGTCAATCCAAAGGGCATAACTAGAAACTCATAATGTCCATAACGAGTTCTAAATGTCGTCTTATCAATATCCTCTTCGCGAACTCTCATTTGATGATATCCAGATCGCAAGTCAATCTTTGAGAAGTACGTTGCGCCTTGCAGTTGATCAAACAGATCATCAATTCGAGGAAGTGGGTATCGATTCTTGAGGGTTAACTTATTGAGTTCTCTGTAATCGATACACATTCGGAATGTTCCATCTTTCTTCTTAACAAAAAGAACTGGAGCTCCCCATGGCGAAGAACTGGGTCTGATAAATCCTTTGTTAAGCAGCTCTTGGAGTTGTTCAGACAGTTCTTGCATTTCGGATGGCGCCAAACGGTATGGTGACTTGGCCACTGGTGCAGCTCCTGGAATTAAATCGATACGGAATTCGACTTGTCTCGGTGGAGGTAACCCAGGTAGATCTTCCGGAAATACTCCGGGAAAGTCTCGAACCACAGGAATATCTTGTAAGCACTTCTCCTTGATCTCTTTGTTGACTACATGAGCTAAATACGCAACATATTCCTTCCTTAAATACTTCTGCATCTTCATGCAGGATACTATTCTTAACTTCCTTTTGGATTTTTCTCCGTGTACTATAAGTACTTCTCCTTGAGGTAACGAAATTCGAAGAGTCTTTTCGGAGCAACATATTTCCGCTTGGTTATTAGACAACCAATCCATGCCCACAACTATGTCAAAGCTTCCTAACTTGATTGGAATTAGATCTATCTTAAATTCCTTTTCAGCTAGACTTAGGGTACAATTCGAAAATACATCTTCAACCCTAATCTCTTGTCCGTTAGCGAACTCAATAACATAAGTTTCTTTTAGTTTTTGGGGCATTTGGTTAATTTTAGATCTAAAACTTAATGACACAAAGCTTCTATCTGCTCCGGAATCAAACAATACAGATGCACGATGATTATTTAAGAGAAACGTACCTGTGATCACATCCTGATCCTGTCTCGCTTCTTCCGCTCCAATTTCAAATACTCGGCCTCGTGCTTGACCTTTTTGATTCCTCTGATTGACCGGTCGAGTCTGGTTTACGTTCATCCTTCTGATAAATTTGGGACAGGCATTTCTGAAGTGGTCCTGACTCCCACACTCAAAACAGGCTCGCCTTCCTCCATTCTTACAATCTTTCGCATAATGACCTCCTTTGTTACATTTGAGACAAATAACACAATTTCCGAAATGATGATTGTTGCACTTGCCGCATCTCGGATATACTTCCTTTCCTTTATCAGCTGTTTGAGTCTGAATTCCATAATTACCCACCGTTCTCTGTTCCTTTCCTCTTCTTCTGTCAAACGGTCTCCTTGAATTTTCCTCAACCTTCCTTTTTCCTTTGACTTTATCGTGAATGAAAAGCCCCGATCGATTGGCATTATTGGTGAGCTTGGTTGCCAGATTTACCGCCTCCTGAATGGTTTTTGGGTTACCCGAGGTCACATCCCCTCGGATTTCTGGAGCTAAACCCCAGACATACCTGTCTACCCGATTCTCTTCTGGTGTAACCAGATGTGGCACCATCTTAGCCAGCTCATGAAATCGTGCCGTATATGTATCAATGTCGTTTCCTTTCATTTCATGCTCCCATAACTCTGCGTGTAATTTCTGCATTTCGCTTCTTGAACAATATTCTTCCTTAAGCATTTCCTTAAATTCATCCCAAGTGAGTTTGTTAGCTACTTCTCTTCCTCGGGTCTGCACTTGAGTGTTCCACCATGTCAGTGCTCTTCCTTGTAGTAAACAAGCTGCGAATTCTACTTTGTTTGCTTCAGAGCACTTACTTATGTGGAGAACGGATTCCATTCCTTCAATCCAAGATAATAACCCAACCGCTCCTTCGGTACCGCGGAATTCCTTTGGGTTACAAGACCTAAAAGTCTTATATGTACATTCTTATTCTATATTTGCACCGGCTCTTGGTTGATTAGGTTGGTTAGCATTTAGGCCCGCTGCTATCTGACTAACTATGTTAGGAAGTGAAGCTAAGATTTGCTCGGATACGAGTCGTGCAATCTCAGGATCTTCTCTCCTTGGCGGCATAATTCTATTGCACAATTATTTTAAAGCCACGTCAATAATTAATTCCAAATTCTTATTTCCCTTATTTCTACCCCTTAATCTTAATACAATAAAATTTGTATTTGCTTGATCATACATCTAATATATCAAAAAAATCAACCTTATGGAACTGAAATTCACAATTCTTAAGCATACATAAACAATATAACATAAACATATTCATTATCATTACAAAACTACGCCATACATTCAATCATTCATCCAAAAATAATAGTCAAGCTATTTAATAATGTACTAATATGACGGGTTACACATCTTCAAAAGAAATTTAGTCACCCAAATCTCCAACCATGATTCGTACTACTGATGCCTGAAAAACAACATCATCGCCCATGCTATCACAATTACCAAAAGTCCCATCATCACAGATAAACAAGAGTGCAGCCATGCTACCATAGCCCTAGTTTCCATCAGTTCCCTCACAAACCCACTCATAGTTTGATCGCCCATACTTACCATTGATATAAGCCCATTTAAGATCTGATCACTTGAATTCATTATAGTCATGAGTGCATCAATGGAATGCTCGTGATGGTTTACCTCCATTCTAACTCTCTCCACTTCTCGGGCCATACCTGAAACCCAGTAGTTTTCTAATGTTGTCATACCGGCTGGCTGAGACACTGGTATTCCAACACATGGTGGTGGCGATACCCTCCGACCCCTAAGTCGAGAAGGCCCCGCCTCGTCCCTACGTGGGACAGGTGTACTCCCTCGCTCAAAAGTGGCGGGTGAAGTCGGCTCCAAGGTCGGTGTGACCGATCTCTCCGGTGATCGATCAGGATCTGAATAATCGTGCTCAGATGGGTCATAGTCGTCACTCGTCGGAGAATTTCTTCTAGGGATGTAGGTGAGGTAGCCTGATCCGTCAGGCGACTGTTCTTGGTGAGATGGTGATCGTGACATAATGACTGCGATAATTAATAAAGTTTTAATTGTCAATCATGCTATAATTTTTATTAAAAACCAAAAATACCATGCAACTCACATAACAGTCATGCTTTTCATTTTTGTATCAAAAAGTTTCTATTTTTAGTAATTCCTAGTATAGCCAATCCATGTCCCCTTTATACGTACTTAAATTAAACAAAGGTGATCAAGCTTTGCTTAAGTTAAAATATGATAATGTGAAACGCATCTTAGTTATACTACAGCGCACTTTAATTTGGAAACTTTATTTGTAAAAGGTTATAGTGTGTGGTTTTAAAACAAAACCGGTATTCCCTATAACCTATGGCTCTGATACCAAATCTGTCACACCCCGCTAAAGCGGAAACACGAGGCATAACAGCTCCGATGTCATAGCACAAGATTATAAACATACCAACATTTACTTAACATTCAAAATACAATACATTTTTAAGTACAAGGTATCGTCATTGTTTACAAATCCCGAACTTTAAAATATAACGATACGCATAAAGCAAAAATAATCTTGCTTCAAAATATGAAGTGCGCTGATAAAACATCATGGAATTACTTTCTTGATTCCTGAAAAGCATGAATAGAAACCAAGGTCAACTACAAAGAGTTGGTGAGTTCACAGGTTTTAAATATGCACAAATCATTTTTATATGCAAGTCGACATTTGTAAAACATACGTATAAACCAACTTCAATTCTTTGATTCATGAGCATCACAATTTAATTTCTTTATGATAAGTGTACGCAAAGATAGTATTACGTTGAGCCACTACTAAGCCATCCCTGACCAATTTCAACGCCCCCAATGAACTAACTCAGCGGTGGTTCATGCCACATGTTTAGTCATCTTATCTAGTATAGTGCACCCCTGCTCGTCAGCATAAAGGTGGGCTTGTCACACCAAATAGCGCTATCCACTAATACTATAGGCCCGATTTTCTTCGAGTTAATAGTAGTGTCACGGGGTCTTAACATTAAAAACTCAACACATCAATTGCATACTTATCATATAGCTTATAATTCCAAATGCTTTTAACAAAGCCTTATAAATTGCCAATTCGCAATACTTTCAAACAATTCTCATGAATCTTTAAGTACGCAATTTAAACATGCTTTCCACCCCAAAATCAATTAAAACGATAAAAGTGGGGCTGTGAATACTCACCTTGATGCAAGCAACGAGTGAAGCTTTACTTTAAACTTAATGAATTTTGTCACGCCTTAACTTTCCCTATATAAGAGTTGCCATAAGAAACACATTAATACCCTATTCCGATGTCCAACCAATATGTCCAATTGTCCCATGAAATGCCAACAAATAAGTTTCTTAGTCCATAATTATTTTGTCTAAACAAAGTTCCATAATATAATAAGACATTACTTAAACTTGATAAAACAACTTTTCTGGATTCAGCACATGCTGTCCAGAAAAGTTATCCGGTAATTTCAACACGGAAACTTAACTTCTCAAGAGAATTATTTACTCACAAATTTTGTGATGAAACTATAATATGTTTAGATTGAATCTGCACTTTTTCATAATTTTTGAATAACTTTTGGTACATCAAATAATTTTGGTAGAATAAAGTGTCACTGATTTTCGGATCAGTGACATACCTAACTTGTAACAGGCTTTTGAGGTATCAATTCTTGGAATTAGCTAGTGATCCATATATGGATGCAAACCTAACTCAAAATCCTAACATTTGGAAAAAGATTCACTTAATTTGGATGAGTAATAAGGGAGTTATGGTCTCTACAAGATAGGTGTATGAATCTGTCTTTACTGGACAGATTGCACCATTTTCTTGTAAAATCCATTAAAGTGCCCAAATCAACTCCAAATTCAATGTTTTTGGACTTTTTAGAAATCTAACACTCTAAATTAAAGTTTAGAAGCAAAAACCCCAAATTTGGACATGTGGTTTGTGAGTTGTGCAAGCTAGAAGTGAAGTCCATTTTCTGGACAGATTCTAAAATGATGTAAATACTACTTTAAACCACAAATAATGATCATTAGACATGGTTTTTGATTGTAAACCATGTCTTCACTCCTCATTACATAATAAACTAACTTATGCATCATAGATTCATTGCAATCAAAATGCTCATCCAAATACATGCATGAACATAACACCAAATAAAATGACATTAACACTATTGCTAAGTTCTTAATCATGTGGAACTTGGGAAATTCCTTCATAAGAACCTTTTTATACTAACACTTCATTGTATCAAGAGTCAAAAACTCATATTATATAAATATCAAAGGTAATCCATCTTATTAACAAAATTTCAATCACATGCAAGACAACATAAACACTAGCTTAGTGATTTAACACTATTTAGAACTCTTTAATCATATGAGATTGAACAATCTCATCCTAAGAGTTTATTTATACACAAAATTGATACAAATGCATAAATTTCAATCCCACATTATTAAAATTTTGTGGACCAAAAACCATATTTCATAAAATTATCATTTCTTGACAAAATTTCCAAAATAATACACTTGGAAACCCTAGCTTCATTGGAAGATCATTAAATGATTCATTAGCAAATATATTGATACTAATGCATCCCATTTCACTTCTAAAACTTGGATTGTACAACATTTACATAAAAATATATGAAATATACAACTTTTTGATTATAAACTTTAAAAAAAATGGAAGTGTTAAGTGATTACCTTCACAAAAGGAGATGAAGACTTGGATTCTAACTTCAAAATGGTGATGGATTCTTGGTTGGATTTTTGATTCTTAGCAATGAGGAGAAAAGAAGAAGAAAAAAAAATTAAAAATGGTGATGGTGGTGGTGGGTTTTCGGCCGAAGAAGAGAGAGAGGAGAGGGAGAGGAGGTGAGGAGTTGATCTTGAAAATGAGGAGTGTTAATTGGTTTTAATTTGGTTTTTAATTAAAGAAAATAAATAATTAAAATAGGTAGATTTAGGACAAGTGTCTAGTGACTCACCAACACATATAAAAAAAAAAAAAATTTAATTTAATACCATTAATTGAATTACTAGCCTTAAACTATACAATATCAGATATATTTGAGAACCGAAATACCCGATTCTCAATTTTTGCTAAATAAATGACGAATTTGAAAACTTTGCAATGCAAGAGAATTTAATATTCTGATTTTTTTATAATTTAAGGATTTTGGACTTTTATTTATTTATTTGGCATTTCTGGACAGTGACGGTCAGATACGGAACTGTTCCGGGTTTTTAACGCAACTTCTAAATTTTTCGGGAAACTTTTTATCTTAAAGGCTTTTAATAAAAATTTAAAAGTGACAAAACTTATAAATTAATCTGAGGGTGCTAACCTTAAGATTCAGAATTTGACAGGTATCACAGGAAGTTGTCAAAGTTACCATGAAGTAGTCCAAAAAGCATTGGTATCCAGAATTCACTGTTCAAAGAAAGAATTTGGGAACTTATTTCTTCAATGAAGCTGATTATGCTAATCTTCATTTCAGATATATTGAATTCATTTATCATGATTTCATATACATAACAATCAGGCATCCTGAAATAGTATTTGCTTTGGATACTATGAAGAGATTTATCCGAAGGCATATCTGCCATACTTATTTGTATGATTTTCAGCTAGGCATTGAGACTAATCAAAGAAGGATTAATTTGCTAAAGCCTGATATGACACACCCTCTACTTGAAGAGACTCCACTCTATACGGTGCTAAGAGAGCCAGAGCATGGTGTTGTGTATGAGAATGAGACTAAACAGGAGAAAAGATTTATGAGAGGGGCTGAGATTCATATGTACTCTGATGGTACTTTGGAAGATGTTGTCAAGAAGCTGCATACCAAGTATGAGGAAAGTGAAAAGAAGCGGTTCACAGAGAATGATCACATGCCTAGATTGGAAAGAATCTTTACTGATGATGTTATTGATGCAATTAAAGACAAAATCAGATTCAAACAAGCAATCAGAAGGTTTGAGGGATATTTGGGTTTGTGGAGATCTAACATGAAGAGGTGGACTAGATTAAGACTTCAAATTGCTAAAAAAGGGGGAGATTGTTAGAGTATAGTTTTGAGTCAATTTGTAAGTGTTTGTGTTTAAGTTGTGTTGACATTTCTTGTAGCTTGTGTAGAGGTCAAGACCTTGTTTGACCCTATATAAGCATTCCTTTGTCTTGTTTTATTTGAAAGCTTTCGAGTCATTGTATCTTTCATGTCAGACATATGAATACGACAATACCAATGACTAATTCTCTCTCATCTTTGATCTTGATTCTTTGATTGTTATTTTTTATGCATGATTGCTTAAATCTGGGATCACACGGACAATATCTACCCAAGTGTATCGAGAGAATTCATATACTAGTACAAGTATGTACTTTTTGCCTACTAGGCTCTGTACTAAAATAGGACCATAGAGGTCAACATGCAGCATATACAGAGGCCTAATACATGATACATCTGACTTGATTTCATGGGCGGCTCACTTGAGTTTTCCTATCTCACAAGCAGAACATAGATGATCTTTGTCAAACTTAATGTTGGGAAGACCACTTACCAAATTTAATTTTACAAGATTATCAAGAGTATGAAAATTTAGATGACAGAACCTGTTGTGCTAGAGCCAAGCCTCTTCATTCTTACTTGATACCAAACAAAGTTTTTCTTCTCTGTTGGTGGCCATGAAGTTAATGAGGTATAGATCATCTATTTTGTTGGCTCGCAGAAGCTTTGTGCATGTTCCAGAGGTCAGTAGGGAATGATATTGCTGTTTGAACATCACATGGAATCCGTTGTCACAGAGTTGGAAAACACTGAGTAAGTTGTGCTTAAGGCCATCCACATATGTCACTCTACAAACATCGATGTGCTCTTTGGCAATGACTCCATAGCTTTTAATCTGCCCCTTTTTATTATCTCTACAGGTCACAGATCCTCCACCAGATTTCTCTTGGTATGAGGAGAGCAACCCTCTGTCGCCATTCATATGCTGTGAGCACCCGGAGTCTAGGTACCAGATAAGCACACGCTGCTTCTTCTACGATCAAATTAAGGAGATTTAGGTACCCATTTCCAAATGGGTCCATTTTTGTTTGGGGTCTTAAGAGATGCCTTAACATTATTTGGTTTGGCATTTCCTTCTTTGTGGTTGATGATCTTGTCTAAAAACATCTCTGTAACACCATTCGATCTCAACACAGTAACAAATTTATTTCGAACAAAAAATCTCAAAATCGATCAATTTGTCCTCCTAGATTGAAATTGCAACTTGTAATTGATTCAATGTAGATCGTCTATGTCCTCTGAATCAATTTGTCATCAAATCTCGGTCAAATTCAAATCAATTTAACAAAATTCGAACTTCACAGACCCTGAAAGTGCGACAATGAACTGTTCCTGCAATCAAACCATGATATCGATCATTCCGTAGAAAAATTTCTTCGATTGGCTCTAATACCACTTGTGAGGTCTATTGATCAAGGTTTGATTGATTGAGAAAAAGATTAACAAGAGATTGGAAGGAAACTGTTTGTTTATTCACAAAGTCTAGAGAGAGTTACAAGCTTTCTCTCTCTAGAAAACAAGACTTCGCGTACATACTACATTGTGATTGAAAACTTACTTACAATTACAAAAAATTTCTTATTTATACCCCAATACCCTTGTTTACATATTAAGTCCAAACCCAAAGTACAAGGCCCAAACAAAAATTACAAAGATTACTTTACAAAACTTCTAAATAGAACATTTATGTTCTAACATTCTCCCGCTAAATTTTGTAAAGGAATCATCCTTTTTAGTTTCAGGTCTTCCTTGATTTCTTTAAAAAACTTAGCGTTGCTTAAACATTAAAGCATCTCTGGCTCCCCCTTGAAAGTTGCTCTTATACTTTAAGTTTCAACTTTAATACCAGATCCGATGTAGACAATAACTTCGACTAACTGCACATAAAGACAACTTTTAACTCTTTTAAATCCAACACATTTGTTATGCCCACAAGAAAGAAATGCGTGAATTATGACGTGACAACCAAAGTGCATCTTCAGTTTATAACACCGGATTTGTCTTTAAACCATGAGTGGAATAGGAATTCAGCTTAAGAACTTATTCTGATCAACTTGTAGGAGGAAGCATCTTGTAGCAAACACCACAATGCAAGGGTTAGAAGACAATTCTGATAATTGTTCAACAACTGATGAAAGACGCTCATTTTCAAACTGCTTTTCAGAACACTGAACGAACGAACTGAGAACTCCTTTCTTCACGAATCAGCTGGATGATTATAAGCACTCAAGATTCTGAATTACCACTAAAGCATCAGAACAATGATTGCAGTCACTCACACTTCTAATTGATCATGTTAGAAGAATGATTAAGAGCACTCAATGGTCTAACAACGTAAAGAAGTACTCCAGACTGATGACTGCAGATACTCAGGCTGCTAATCCAATCCAATCCAATCAGAGACTAAATCCAAACATTCAATATCTAAAAATCTTGACAAGCATGAGCACTTGTGAAAATTTAGACCAGTTGCTCAAAATATGTGACCAACGGAAGATAGGAATGATGTCACATATTCATTACGAGGAAAATCTCACGAACAGGGCAAACTTGTAGCAAAATGGGTTCAGAACAGTCACTTTTCGCATAACCATCACAATTCGTAGATCACTATTCATTCAAAGCACAATTCGCATGAGGCTTAGCCGAAATCCTCACAATTCGCATAGGCATGTATGCGAATTCCTGCTTCTCGCATATGCCTATGTGCGAATTCCTACATTTCGCATACGACTCCATACGAATTATGTACTTAGAATTTATGTTAGCCTCAAAGAATTTGTATCGATGTGAATTCTGAACATTTCGCATATCACTGTCAAGCGAATTCCAGACTTAAAAAATATTGTCCATAGATACTTCATGCGAATTCCTCATCATTTTCATCATGCGAATTCCTTCATGCGAGTTCTTCACAAATCATGCGAATTCTTTGGATCTGCGATTGTTTTCCCAAAAATCTTTGAATTAAGCTTTAATACTTAGAATTTTGAGATAAGATTTTGTGAGCAGGTTCGAAATTAACATCAAAATAACTTTGTAGTTGATGATCTTGTCTAAAAACATCTATGTAACACCATTCGATCTCAACACAGTAACAAATTTATTTCATACAAAAAATCTCAAAATCAATCAATTCGTCCTCCTAGATTGAAATTGCAGCATGTAATTGATTCAATGTAGATCGTCTATGTCCTGTGAATGAATTTTTCATCAAAGCTCGATCAAATTCACATCATTTTAACAAAATTCGAACTTCACAGATCCTGAAAGTGCGATAGTGAACTGTTCCTACAATCAAACCATGTTCTCGATTGTTTCGTTCAAAAATTTCTTCGTTTGTCTCTGATACCACTTGTGAGGTCCATTGATAAAGGTTTGATTGATTGATAAATATATTAACAAGAGATTGGGAGGAAACTGTTTGTTTATTCCCAAAGTCTAGAGAGTTACAAGCTTTCTCTCTCTACAAAACAAGACTTCGCGTACAAACTACATTGTGATTGAAAACCTACATACAATTACAAACAAATATCTTTTTTATACCCCAATACCCTTGTTTACATATTAAGCCCAAACCCAAAGTGCAAGGCCCAAACACAACTTACAAAGATTACTTTACAAAATTTCTAAATAGAACGTTTATGTCCTAACATTCTTCCTGTTAGTGCATATATTTGTTTGATACAAGATCATAAAGTCTGAAAACTGTAAGTCAACCAAGTCAAAGCTCAAGTCAACTCTCAAAGAAAGTCAAAGTCTCCTTGTAATAAAGTCAAAGTCTGTCAGGATTTGAATTCTTAACAAGAATAAACACTCAGAAACAATATTAAAGAAGTTTGCGGAATAACACTTTAATATTCCAAGATCAATGAAACAGTGAATCAGAATATCAACTTGTAAACTTTTATTGAAAGATTGTAAAGCTACAAGATTCAACACTCAACCTCAATATTGATGAACAGGCTCACCAATACGAATTCTACTTCTCTAGAACTAGGACTATAAACCTTGAGGTTGATTGTCTCTAAGAAAACAAAAACTCAGAATTAATTCTCTATATTAAAGATACAAAACTATTCTATACATATACTGAAGATAAAAGATAATTACAAAGAATAAAATATCTTCTGTATAATCTTCCAAAGTTATCTCCAAGCTTTCCATAATCTTTAATCAAAACAGCTGTCAGCCTTGCCATATGAAGTCTTCATATCATAAGCAGTATTAAGTCTTCAGCATCATTAATACTTTGAGCAGTATTAAGTTCAGTAGTACTAACTACTAGCAGTACTAAAATTGCTTAGCAGTAGTAACTTCATCTAGCAGTATTAATTTGTATCAGCAGCATTAACTTCAGAAGTAGTAACCAAGTTGTGCTAGCAGAACTAACTGTACTTAAGTAATTCTTTCAGTTCCCAACAATCTCCCCCTAACTTGACTTTAAGATGCTCCCAAAACTTCATAGCTCATATCCCTGTATTAGCATCCAACCCCAAACTTTGATTAATTGTCCTTTGAATCAAATACTTTGCCATTTCTGAATCTGGAACACATCTAAGCTTCTTTTTCAACATTGTATGCAGCTTAAATCTACTGTGGTTGTACACTCTATCCACTAGGAAGTATTCTATGTGATTTGAATCCATAGTTAAAGCATATACTCCACTTGTTTCATACAGAGTCCAGTTGGTGACTTTTTGAAACACATTTCTGATGATGTCCTTCACTTCTTCAGGCTTGAACAACATACAAAGATACTCCATCACAAGTTTTGTGATTGAAATCTCTGAAGCTTTCAATTGATCAGCATACAACTTCATTCCTATTTCAAACATCTCCTCTAGATCAGACCTGGAACATGTTCTGACAATCTTGGCCCACGTATTATACACTTCATACTTCTCATCTTTTCTTTCGAGCCTGATATACTCTTTGCCATCAACCTTCATTGTATCCCAGAGAATGACCTCAGGAGGCTTAACACCAACAGGTTCAGCTGTAATAGGTTCAGGCACTTTGTCCATCACTACCATGTACAGATTCACATCATCAGTACTTGATGGTTCTTTCTGTTCAATTGCCTTAGGTGCCCCTTGTTCTTCAGCAACCTTCTCAACTTCTTCTTTATCCACTCTAGGCTTCTTGGTTGATTTTCTTCTTGCCATCATCTTAGTTCTTTTTAAAGTCCTCAGACTTTCACCTAGTGTGGCTTCTTTCTTTGGTGTTTCTTGCTCATCAGGGAAAGGTTTTTCTATCAGAAAATCATTACTTTCAACTCTGTCTTTTTCATTTCCCTTGAAGCTTTAGCATCTCTGAATCATACAACTCTTTAATCTGTTCAAAAGACATCTTTGAGAACATCTCCTTTCTGACTCCTACAGCACCTTTGAGAAAAGTAATCATCTTCTTTCTCTCTTGAGTACCAAGGAAAGTCTTTGAGGGTTGTCTCTTGTTAGCAGCCATTTTAACCAACAAAGATTTCTTCAGGGTTGCAGCTTTCTTCTGTGTTGTTTCAGTTGCCAAACTTTGTTGATAAGCTTCATTTAACTCTGCAGCCAGAGCCTTAGCCATCTCTCTATCTTTGTCCACTTGAGCTAATTCTGCTTGGTCAAGTTCAGCTTGAATCTTCCTGGCCAAAGCTTCATTTGACTCAACCAACTTTTGCTTTTTAATTGGTTGATCAGATTCCACTAACTTTGCTTTGCCTTTATCCCTGCTTACCACCTTCTCAATACTTGCTTTCTTAATCACTTCACCTTTTTCTTCGATGATAACTCCTTTGGCCTTTGAGGTGACCTTGGGAGTATCATGTTTAGCCTTGATCAAAGTTTCTGCTATCTCAAGATCTATTAATACCTCTTGTACTATTTCTGTTGCATCATTCAATTCAGCAGTATTAACAGTTTCTGCTGCTTTACTTGTTTCAGCAGCATTAACTGTTACTGCTGCTTGTACAAAAAACTGATTCTTTTTCTACTGCTTGCTCTTTTGCTGCTGCTATGCTTGATATTTCTGCTGCTTGTACAAACTCTGTTTCAGTTTCCACTGCTTGCTCCCCCTCAAAATCAAATTGCTCCCCCTTGTCTTTATCATCTTCCATGTTGACATCAGCTTCTGACTCCCCCTTTTTGGGAGCATCATCCACTAGTTTCCTTCTTCTGAGCACAAACTGTTTCTTTTTCTTTTTCTGGACCAATCTTTTCACCATTTTCTTCAGGTTGGTAATCTGTACTTGTTGACACAGAATTATCAGTTTAAGCTCTTCTATGTCTTTTCCCTGCTTGATTACATCCATGTTGATGTTGCCCATTGTTTCCATCAATTCAAGATAGTCATAGTTGTCCTCACCTTATCCAGGAGTGTAACCCCCTTTTGAAGGATCATGGGATCTTTTTGTAGTAGAGGTTTTCTGCCTAGCAGAAGCACCTGCTACCCCCATGGTTTCTTGGCACCTGGGACCTTTGGATGGTTGCTCACCCAAAGTTGCCATGGGGAAGGTCTTATTGATGTTATCACTGACCTCCTCTGTGCTAGCAGGAGTAGTGGCAACCTTTGCACCTATATGCTCATTCATATCCTCATTGAGCACCTCCTTGGGGTTGGGAGACACCCCTGTGGTTTCCCTGTAGATATTCTCTAATGGAGAATTTTCCATTATAGGGCTTAAAGGCTCTGTGGGTGAAGGTACAAGAAGGGAAGGAGCCTTTCCTTACCTTTTTCCTGATGTATGTATTGGTTATTGGTGAAGTTGGTTTTTGAACAAGGGACTGAGGGATTGATATGGTGATTGAAGGTTAGGATTGGCTTTCAGTGGGATGGTCTAATGAGGGCCTTGACCCTGAAGCCATACCTTCTTCATTGTGGGACACCACCATCATTGTAGAGAACAATGGGCTGTCAACTCCTTCCGAGTCCAATGGAGATCTATTCATATTTGAAAAGACCTTACCTTTGGGGATTTTGGGTACATAAACCTCATCAAAGTGAGGCATATCCGTCAATTCCTGGGTTATAACTAACTCTACAAATCTTGGGTACATATAAAAACTCCTTTTGCTTCCCAAGCTTGATACAAGATCATTGAAAATCATTTTAGAATAATTGTACTTTCTGGCAGTGGCCAAGCAGACCAAAGCATAAGCAATGGTACTGCTGAACTCACTCCATCCAGTAGTCTTTTTGGAAATACAGTGCATCAGGGTATGAACAAGAAAAGGCCATTGGGTATAAAATTTAGCTTTTGAGAATTTGAAACCACTCAATTGGCCTCTATACCCCATTCTTGAAAGGTTAGAGAACAAGTCCTCATTAGGAATAGAGGTAATACCTGTAGCATCGTCTAGACGTTGACATATGCGAATCACCTCTTCAGAAACTGACAAGGGTTTGTCACACACCCTTGTCTTGATTATCTGTACACCATTTTCTGTGACTACAACGGCATTCGCCCAAAATTGTCTTTGGTGCTCTATGTAGATTGTTGGCGACACTGTAAGAGCATGGGCAATGTGGCTGGACTTGAGAAAGTCAACAATCTGGTGGAATCCAGCAGCTTGCTTCGGCTTTTGAAGCATAGCGATTTCGTTGTACTCATCAATGAATGCCATGGATGCCATTGAGCTTGAGTGTGCTTGCCTGAACTTTACTAGGAGCTTTGAGAGAAAAAGGGTTAGAGAGCAGATGAATAGAAATCAAAGAGTCGTTATGAACTTTTAGGCGGGCAAAAACGGTATTTATACGATTCGGGACATAAACAGTATTAACCAATAGCAGTATTAACTAACTAGTAGTATTAACTGAGAGCAGTATTAACCACTTGCAGTATTAACTGACTAGCAGTATTAACTGAGAGCAGTATTAACCACTAGCAGTATTAACTAACTAGCAGTATTAACTGAGAGAAGTATTAACTAACTAGCAGTATTAACGAACTAGCAATATTAACTGAGAGCAGTATTAACCACTAGCAGTATTAACTAACTAGCAGTATTAACTGTGCACTGGCAGTATTAAAACTGCACTGGCAGCATTAACTATACTTACACTTTTTGAAGCTTGAGGTACTCTGAGCAAGGTAATAAGTTCCTGAGAAAGACGTTAGTAGCACGAAAGAATAAACCAATAACAGGTATGAAAACACTTTTTAAGACATGAGCTCATTCAGAGTTGATCATGCCCACACTTGTGACCAAGAAAGTGAATCTACTCACATCAAAGGCTTTAGTGAATAGATCAGCAAACTGGTTGTTAGTATGAACTTTGGCAACTTGAATTAGCTTCTTTTCATTACAATCTCTAATAAAGTGATACCTGGTCTCAATGTGCTTTGTTTTGGAGTGCTTGACTGGATTGTTAACAATGCTTATAGCAATGCTATTGTCAATGAAGATTGGAGTGTGAAGAAAGGTTACCTCATATTTCAGCATCTGATTCTGAATCCATAGAACCTGAGAGCAGCAACTTGCAGCAACAATATACTCAGCTTCTGTTGTTGATAAGGACACTGTGGTTTGCTTCTTACACTGCCAAGATACTAGTCTTGCACCCAAAAGTTGACATCCACCTGAAGTAGACTTTCTGTCCATGTTAGCACCTCCCAAGTCACTATCTAAATAAGCAATCAAGTCAAAGTTGGATTCATAAGGATACCAAAGACCTAATCTAGGTTGCCCTCTTAAGTATCCGAAAATCCTTTTAACAGCTTGAAGATGTGATTGCTTTGGCTTGACTTGGAATCTGGCACACAAACACACTGGAAACATGATGTCTGGTCTTGAGGCTGTGAGATACATGAGAGATCCAATCATTGATCTATATAGATGGACATCAACGTCCTCCCCCTCAAGATCAACAGTGATCTTTTTATGAGTCTCCATAGGTGTGCTTGCTGACTTTGAGTCTGTTAAACCATACTTATCCAGGATGTCTTTCACATATTTTGATTGGCTTATGAAGATCCCATCTTTCTTCTGTTTCACTTGAAGCCCAAGGAAGAAGGTAAGTTCACCCATTGAACTCATTTTAAAGCTCTTGTGCATCAACTTTTCAAAGTCTCTACACATCTGATCTTTTGTGGATCCAAAGATGATATCATCCACATAAATATGAACAAGTAGGATGTCCTTATTACTTCTTTTAATGAAGAGGGTCTTGTCAATTATTCCTCTTTCAAACCCATTCTCCAAGAGATAGGTAGACAGTGTATCATACCATGCTCTTGGGGCTTGATGAAGACCATAAAGTGCTTTCTTCAGTTTGTATACTCTGTCTGGATATGATGGATTTTCAAATCCAGGGGGCTGACAGACATATACTTCTTCATCAATTGTACCATAAAGAAAGGCACTCTTTACATCCATTTGGTATACCTTGAACTTCATGTATGAGGCATAGGCTATAAATAGCCTAATTGCCTCTACCCTTGCCACTGGAGCAAACACTTCTTCATAGTCTATGCCTTCTTCTTGAGTGTACCCTTGTGCCACAAGCCTTGCTTTGTTCCTGATCACAATTCCTCTCTCATCCTTTTTATTTCCGAAAATCCACTTGGTGCCAATAGCTCTTTGACCTTTTGGAAGGTCCACAAAGTCCCAAACTTCTTGCAATTTGAACTGCAGTAATTCTTCTTGCATAGCTTCTATCCAACTAGAATCTTTCATTGCATCATAAACCTTCTTAGGCTCAATCTGAGATAGAAAGCAAGAGAGTACTGTGTTGCTGATCCTGCAGCTCTTGAAGTCTGCTTTGATTCCTTGTTATCATAGGAGAAGAGATGTCTCCTATGACCAGCTCTGGAGGATGGTTCTTTTGAGTTCTAGTCTGATGACTAGGTTCTTCATTGATTCCCAAATCTAGATTGGAATCATTTAAGTCAGATGAGGGGATCTCATCAGCTGCTTCTGGCTCTTCATGCACTTGATTCTCCTCATCTCTTCCTTCTTCTTCACTCTGAATTGGTTCAGTCATAGTTTCCTTTTCACAGACCTCAAAAGGCTCTATTGTAGGTATGGGAAAGATCACAGACTGAGGAATAATGTCTTGTACTTGTACTTGTTCATCCCCTGATCCTCCACTTCCTGAACCTGCATGATAATCACTACTGAAACCCAAAGAGTTAGTTAGTGAATCAATGTCAAATAACCACTGAGGACCAAACCCAATAGGATTTGGTGTGATCTCATTGCATTTGACATTGTCACTTTCCTCAATTATTCTAGAAGAAGAATTAAAAACTCTGTAAGCCTTACTCTGAGATGAGTAACCAATAAGAAAACCATCATCTACCTTGCTATCAAACTTTCCTAAGTGAGTTTTGGTATTGAGAATGGTACAGGGACACCCAAAAGGTTTGAAAAATCCAATAAATGGTTTTCTTTTATTTAAAAGCTCATATGGTGTCTTGTTTTTAGGCTTGACAACTAGAACACTGTTTTGGACATAGCAAGCAATATTAACTGCTTCAGCCCAGAAAGTAATTGGTAGTTTGGAATCAGCTAACAGATATCTAGCAGCCTCAATCAGTGTCCTATTCCTTCTCTCAGCAATACCATTTTGTTGTGGAGTCCTAGGAACACTGTATTGCCTCTCAATTCCTTTTTCCTCACAAAAGGTGTTTAGGTCATGATTTTTAAATTCAGTACCATTGTCTGACCTAATGACTTTTACCTTTTGATTTATTTGGTTTTCAATTCTTAGGATAAGGGATTTGATCAGTCCACTTGTCTCATCCTTAGTCCTTAGAAAATATACCCTAGTAAATCTAGAGTAATCATCAACAATAACTAGGCAGTATGATTTCTTACTTGTACTCATAACATTTGTAGGACCAAACAGATCCATATGCAACAACTGAACAGAATTAGAGATTGTGTTCAACTCTTTGGACTTATGAGAAGTTTTGTGTTGTTTGCCTTTAAGACAGGCAACACAATGATCATCACATGAAAAGACTTTGGAAGGTAAACCTCTTACAAGGTTGTTTTTAACAAGTTTATTAATTGTTTTAATGTTCATGTGGCACATCCTTCTGTGCCAAAGTGATGATTCATCCAAAGAAGCTTTTGAAACAAGACAGTTTAGGGATGAATCAGTTGAAACACTTTCCATATCTAAGCAATATACATTATCCTTTCTGGGAGTTCTTAGTAGTATCATCTTTTCATCAACTACCTTGAATCTAGGAGCAAGGATAATGCATTCAGAATCAGTAAATAATATACTATGTTGTTTGTCACAAACCTGTGATACACTTAACAGGTTGTACCTTAACTGGTCAACATAGAATACATCTTCAAAGGTCATTTTACCTTTGGTTACATCCCCCTCACCACTTATCTTACCTCCATCTAGAGTATTACCAAAGGAAACATGCCCACCATTAATTTTCTTGAAATTCTTGAGGCATGACATGTTTCCTGTCATGTGCCTAGAGCAACCACTATCAACATGCCAGATGCTCTTCCCCTTGAGCTATTGGTTGGCTTGCACATAAGATTAAACAATTAGTATTGATTGGGAACCCAAGCCAAAGTGGTCTTGGGTCTCCCTTTATCATCAAAGTATTTACATTCTTTTTTGATGAGATTTTTGAAATCAAAGCACTCTTTATTGGAGTACTTTGTCAATATGATTGGTCTAGCAGCACAAACACTAGGAGCAGTACTAAATTTAGAAGTACTAACAGAGTTAGCAGCACTAACAGGTTTAGCAGTACTAACCTTGTTAGAAGCACTAACAGAGTTAGCAATATTAACATTTGAGGAAGTACTAACCATGTTAGTTTTAGCAGTACTAATACTCTTGGCAACAGTAGTATTGCTTCTAGCAGCACTATCATTGTCAGCAGTACTATTTGGGGTAGCAGTACTAACAGTTTTAGTGCTTTTAGGAACCCACATATTGACACTTTCTTTAACAGTCTTTTTCTTCATGTGGCTTTTAGATTTAACAAATTTCTTAGCCACATGGTTCCTTTCCTTCTTCCTATAACCCAATGGTTTTTGCATAGATCTTTGAAAATTCATCCTTTGGTTTATAGGATTGAAATAACAGTATTTGGCAAGATGATTCAATTTGCCACAGATAAAACAAGGTTTTGGTCTATTGATTTTACTCAAATCAACCCCTTGTTTTTTGTGCCCACTGATTATTCCAGTTTCTTTGATTTCCCATCTTTTTATCATGTTTTATGGGCTCAGATTTCTTGCATGCACACTGTTTGCAAGGAACTGGATTCACAACTGTGGTCTGTTTATAATGGACCTTACCAGACTTTCCCTCTGTCTTCTCTATGTCCTTTGATTTGACCCTAATCTTTCCACACCCCTCATTGGTAATGATGTGATTCTCTAGGGGAATCTCACCACTCACATTGTTCTCCTTACTCTTACCAACCTCTTTCTCAGTCTTATCCTCAACAACTACCTCATCTAAGGGATCTATCTCAGTGGCTCCCTCAGGCAAGTCCTTCCTATCTTTGGTTTCTAGCAAATCTGAGGTAGGAGGAATGTAGTTGTTGTTGTATGGTGGGGGTGTGGTATTATACCCAATTCCTCTTCTCAATTTGTCATGAATCTGAGTTTGTAGTAAAGAGTACATTGATTTAGAAGCATTGGAAAACTTTTCCACATCAAGCTTAACCTTGGTTAGCTCCTCTCTCAACTTTTCACTCTCTTCTTTAGATTTAGTCAGTTGGAGTTCTAGATCCTTTTTCTCCCACTTCCAGTAATTGGTATCATATCAGTGTTGAAGTTCATTGGCTTGAAAACCTTTAATCTGTTCCTCAAACCTCTCAACAATTCTCACATAGTCTTTTATATCTTTTGCTAACCTCTCAACAATTCTCACATAGTCTATGCAAGTTTTAGAACAGAGATTAGAACTTACCTCAGTTGGGAGATCAGATACTTCTACCATAAGAGCTTGATTTTGGATAGCCTCTTCTGCTTGATCACTCTAGTCAAACCCCATTCCTTGTTGAGAAACAAGGGCTTGAGCAGAGTTTCTGTTATGGTTGAGGTTTCCAGACTGTGCTTGTTGGTGGTTGTTGTTGTGAGACACTCCAATTCTGCATTCCCTGGCAAAGTGTCCCTTCAGATGACATTTATAGCATTCCACCTTTGATTTATCAAAGCCTGCTCCATCTTCTCTTCTTTGGGAGAAGTTGTTCCACCCAGTTTTCTTGATGAACTTCTTCACCCTCATGGAAAGCATGGCCATCTGCCATTAAATATCCATCTCTTCAAGATCATGAGGATGAAGTTGTTCCAAATCATCATTGATTAAAGAGGAGTTTCCATGGCTGGAAAGAAAGGCTTCAAACACATATTCAGTACATTTTTCTTGATTTGTTCCATTAGCAGAATTAACTGATTCAGGGTTAGCAGTAGAATCAATTGATGCTGATAGGAGTGCAGCATTATGAACATATCCAAAAGGCTTCTTCTTTGCCTCTACCTCAGCTTCAAATACTCTAAGATCATTGTACAGATCATCAAGTTCTTTCTCTTCCAATTGTTCATTCTGTCTGAATGAAACAGTGTACATGGTCCATTCATCTCCAAGGGACCTTAAGAACTTTCTGTTTACATCATCTTGATCAATTTGTACTCCCATAGTGGCTAGTTCACCAATTAGCTTGTTAAACCTGTCAAAAGTTTGAGTCATTGACTCATTCTTAGTTGACATAAAGTTTTCATACTGTTGCTTCAAAATTGCCTTCTGATTTCTCTTGGTACTTTTGGTACCAGAGAATCTCTTTTCTAGAGCAATCCAAAGCATCTGTGCATCAGTGCAATTACAGAATTGGTGTTGATTCTCATTGGGAATGGCCAAGAGCAGTGTGCTCAAGGCTTTCATCTCTATCTGCCTTGTCTTTCTCTCTGCATCCGTCTTTGGTGGGGTTCTTTTTCCATCTTTACCAATCTTTCCTGCATCAGATGGGCCATTCTCAATGATGTCCCACATGGAGTAATCTGTGAGGAGAATGTATTGCTTGATTCTAATCTTCCACATGTCAAATTCATTAGATCTGAGCATTGGAACCTTTGAGACCAGAGTACTGTTTGATTCAACTGTGTTTTCCATGATGAATAAGATTTCTGAGAATACTTGCTCTGATAACACTTGTCAGGATCTGAATTCTTAACAAGAATAAACACTCAGAAACAATATTAAAGAAGTTTGCGGAATAACACTTTAATATTCAAAGATCAATGAAACAGTGAATCAGAATATCAACTTGTAAACTTTTATTGAAAGATTGTAAAGCTACAACATTCAACACTCAACCTCAATATTGATGAACAAGCTCACCAATACGAATTCTACTTCTCTAGAACTAGGACTATAAACCTTGAGGTTGATTCTCTCTAAGAGAACAAAAACTCAGAATTAATTCTCTATATTAAAGATACAAAACTATTCTATACATATACTGAAGATAAAAGATAATTACAAAGAATAAAAGATCTTCTGTATAATCTTCCAAAGTTATTTCCAAGCTTTCCATAATCTTTAATCAAAACAGCTGTCATCCTTGCCATATGAAGTCTTCATCTCATAAGCAGTATTAAGTTTTCAGCAGCATTAATACTTTGAGCAGTATTAAGTTCAACAGTACTAACTACTAGCAGTACTAAAATTGCTTAGCAGTAGTAACTTCATCTAGCAGTATTAATCTGTATCAGCAGCATTAACTTCAGAAGTAGTAACCAAGTTGTGCTAGCAGCATTAACTGTACTTAAGTAATTCTTTCAGTTCCCAACAAAGTCTTGTCTTTGTAATTTTGTTTTTAAGTGTTTTGTTCTAAGCGTGTGTTTAATAGATATATGACTAGTTAGAAGTTAGTGGTTTTGTGTAACAAGCTTGTAGTTAGAACTGTAATACGTTGACATTGTGATCTAGAGAGAGAAAGTTTTACAGAGAGCTTGTATACGAAATCTGATTGGAAATTGAAACAGGTTAATTGATTGGATTAATTCTCATCTTGTTATTGTGATTATATTGCAATTAGAACTTGATAATCTAGGGATTAATAATTGGTATCAGAGCAGAGTTCAAGTTGAAATCGATCAAGAATGGATGTTCGCACTGTTTTCTAAGTTGTAGATTGAATTTTGAATTTTTCTGAGTTTTAGCGAGTTTGTTTGATTCAATCGAGTTCGTATAGTGAAATAGAACAATCCTTTATTGGTTTGTAGCAGATTTGCACTGTAATTCTCAATTAATTTTGACATTTTGTTAGTTTCGAAGTTCACGAGTTCATATACACTGTATCAGATCAATTTGTAAGTTTGAGTGAATTTCATTGAAATTCATTGGTCGAATTTGATTCTAGATGTATTAGTGATCTTATTGTCAAAATTACAGATCAAAATTCGAAGGTTTGATGGGTTTTTGAGACGATCAGTGTGATTTTTTTCATCGAAGATCTGAAGAACTCGCATAATCTAAAGAACTCGCATCAAGAACTCACATTTTATTGGATTTCGCATAATTGTTGTGTTAGAAAAATCTCATAAGCCGATTTGTAAGCCTCAAGTTGCCAGATCTTCTATTTTTGCTCCGAGACATGATGATCAGAACTATTCGACCAGGAGTACTTACTGATGCGCTGGAAGTTGTCAAGGGATACATGAAGTGTGCCATGAAGCTTGCATATATTGAAGACTTCCATATTGGGTTACAAAGCAACCAAGAAAATATCAATCTGCTCAAGCCTGATCAATTTCTTCCTCCCAATGTTCATAATGTACATGCTTATACAGTGATCAAATATCCAGAATTCGGCATGACTTACACTAATGGTAAAGGTGATATGTTGTTCATTCGATTCAGCCAAATTGCTCGATACTGCGATGGTACACTGATTTTGCTTCGAAACAAGCTGAGGCGTTTCATTGATCAAGATGAAATAGGGGTCCAGTCTTTGGATTCGAATTATAGATGCCTTGTCCTCAAAGCTTTTGGTCAGATAAAAGAACGGCTAGAGTACAGAACTTCACCGAGACACTTCGAAATCAACTTTGGGTTTCGAAAGATACATGTTCCAAACTGGCACGATTGCGAAGTTTAATTCAAAGGGGGAGATTGTTAGTTTGAATTTGTGTTGAATAGAAGTTCGGGGTGCAAAATGTAATTTTCTTATTCTTATTTGGTTTTTGGGCTTTTGGGCCCTATGCTTTATACGTGCCATATATATAGGTTGCTAAACCTATTTTCCAGGTTGAATGATCATTCATAGGTTTAGGCATATTACTCAGAAATTCTCCCTATAAATCTTCAACATAAATCTAATAATATGACCAGCAGTTGTGGTTAAATTTTTACTGTTTATTGATTATTATCAGTTGATTGCTGTCAGGATCGAATTCTTAACAAGAATAAAGTCTCAGAAACAATATCAAAGAAGTTGTGGAATAACACTTTGATATTCAATGTAACAGTAAACAAACAGTGTATATGATTAACAACTTGTAAACTTGTATTCAAGGATCAAATCACAAGATTACACACTCAACCTCAATCTTGAAGAACAAACTCTTTCAAGACGAATTCTACTTCTCTAGAATTAGGATCTATACCTTGAGGTTGATTCTCTCTAAAACAAAAACTTAGAATTAAAAATCTCTATCTAAACTATTCTGTCAAATCTATACAAATACTGAACAAAAAGATAATTACAAAAAAATAGAATATCTTCAGTATATCTTCCATGAATATCTTCAGAATATCCTTGTTTATCTTTAACCACGATCTCTTCATCATTATCTTCACATTATCTTAGATGTTTTCATTAACTGAGTCTTGGCAGCATTAACTACTAAGCAGCACTAACTTCTAGCAGTACTAACTAGCTAAGAAGTACTAACTTTGTTCAAGCAACACTAACTTTGACTAGCAGTATTAATTCTACTAGCAGTAGTAATACTCAGCAGTATTAACTTTGAAGTCCTCTGGCAGTAGTAATTCTGAACTAGCAGCATTAAAGACTTGTTCACATCTTCAGTTCCCAACAATCTCCCCCTAACTTGACTTTTAGAAAGAGAAGTCAAGTTCTTCAAATGCTTCCAAAATCTTCATTGATCTACTCCAATGTTAGGATCCAGTCCCATACTCTGATTTATAGTTCTCTTAATTAAGTACTTTGCCATTTCTGAATTTGGTGCACAACCCAACTTCTTATTTAACATAGCATGAAGCTTTAGATTTGTATGGTTGTATACCCTATCCACCAAGTAATACTCCATGTGAAAAGTATCCAATGCCAGTTCGTAGACTCCACTCCTTTCATATAGAGTCCATCCTCTAACAGCTTTAAATACATCTTTTATCAAATGCTTTACTGCTTCTGGTTTGAACAATATGCACAAATATTCCATAACTAACTTCACAATTGGTAACCCTGGAGCTGTCAACTGATCTGCATGAACTTT
This sequence comes from Arctium minus, assembly GCA_954870635.1. Lineage (NCBI taxonomy): Eukaryota > Viridiplantae > Streptophyta > Magnoliopsida > Asterales > Asteraceae > Arctium > Arctium minus. The sequence continues at coordinate 81,589,091 of OX941081.1, read as the reverse complement.
CATCCCCACTTCAAACATTTCTTCCAAATCAGATCTTGAACACTCTCTGACAATTTTGTTCCAGGTGTTGTAGACTTCATACTTCTCATCCTTTCTTTTCAATCTAATGTACTCTTTGCCATCTACATCCATAGTGTCCCAGTGGATAACTTCAGGAGGTTTGAATCCAATAGGTTCAGCTGAAATAGGCTTTGGAATTTTATCCATTACCACCATGTACATGTTTACATCTGAACTCTGTGATACTTCCTGAGTTTCAGCCTCATTCTTAGGTGCCTCTTCTTCTTCAGCAACCTTTTTCTCTTCTTCTACTCTAGGATTCTTTACAATCTTCTTTTTTTTAGCCATCATTTTAGTTCTCTTCAGAGTCTTTTGAACTTTCCCTAAAGTAGCTTCCTTCTTCTTTTCTTCCTTTTGCTCTGCCTTTTCTTTGGTAGGAGTTCCCTCTTCACTTTCAAGGAATGGTTGATTCATATTCACATCATGTCTCTCCTTGGCCTTCTTTTCAAACTCCACTCTATCCTTTTCATTACTCTTCAGTTTCCCCATTTCTTTCTCATAGAGATCCCTGATTTGATCAAAAGTCATCTTCACAAACATTTCTTTCTTTACCCCAATTGCACTCCTCAAGAAAGTTATCATTTTGTTTCTTTCCTGACTGGCAAGGTAAGTTTGTGAAGGTCTTCTCTTCTTAGCACTTGTTCTGGCCATCATAGCCTTTCTCAAGCTCATTGCTCTTTGCTTTGCCTTCTCTGTTTCCAGCCCTTTCTGGAATGCTTCATTTAACTCATTTGCAAGTGCTCTGCCCATTTCTCTGTCTTTTTCAACCTGCTCCTTTTCTGCTTGATCTAACTCTTCTTGTACTTTCTTTGCTAATGCTTCATCTGACTCAATCATATTTTGCTTTTTAGATGGTTGATCAGATTCTATCATCTTTGCTTTTCCCTTTTTCCTTGCATCTGCAGCCATTTCTTTCTTCTCTATTTTCTTTGCTCCCCCTTCATTTATGACCACTCCTTTTGCTTTGGGAGTGTCATTCTTTGCTTTGATGAGCATTTCAGCTACTTCAATTTCTGTTGGTGTTAACTCTGTTACTGCTGTTTGTGAAGTTTCAGCAGCACTAACAGTTTTTGCTGCTTGTTTTGGCTCAGCAGTAGTAACCATTTCTGCTTCTTTAGTTGTAACTGCTGCTGGTGAAGTTTCAGCAGATTTCTTTTCTTCAACAAACTCCCCCTCAAACTGTTGATCTATCTGTTCTGAGCTAGAATTCTCCCCCTTTTTGGAAGCATCTTTATTATATGACCTCTTCTTCAAAACAAACTGCTTTCTCCTCTTCTTTTGCACCAACCTTGTCACCTTTTTCTTTAATTTGGCAATCTGTATTTGTTGGGACAAGATTACCAAATTCATTTCCTCTATCTCTTTGCCTTGTTTAATAACATCCAGGTTGATGTTACCCATTGTTTCCATCAATTCATCATAGTCATATCTGTCCTCACCTTCTCCAGAAGTGTTACCCTCTTTTGAAGGATCATAGGATCTTTTTGTAGTGGAAGTCTTCTGCCTAGCAGAAGCACTATCCACCCCCTTGGGTTCTTGGCACCGGGGACCTTTGAATGATTGCTCATTCAAAGTTCCCATGGGGGAGGTCTTATTTATGCTACCACTGTCCTCCTCTGTGTTAGCAGGAGTAGTGGTAGCCTGCTCACCCATATGCTCAACCTCCTCCTCAGAGAGCACCTCCTTGGGGTTGGGAGACACCCTTGTGGTTTCCCTGTAGATATTCTCTAAGGGAGAATCCTCCCTTAGAGGGCTTAAAGGCTTAGGGGTTGATGGTACAAGAAGGGAAGGAGCCTTCTTTACCTGTTTCCTTTTGTATGTTTGGGTGATTGGTGAAGTTGGTTTATCAAGAAGAGACTGGGGAATTGATTTAGAGTGGGAAGGTTGGGATTGGCTAGCAGTGGGTTGGTCTAATGGGGGTCTTGACCCTGCTGCCATACCTTCATCAGTGTGGGACACCACCATCATTGTAGAGAACAATGGGGTGTCAACTCCTTCCGAGTCCAGAGGAGATCTTTTCATGTTTGAAAAGACCTTACCTTTGGGAATTTTTGGTACATATACCCCATCAAAATGAGGTATATCCATTAATTCATGGGTAATAACTTCTTGGACAAACCTGGGGTACATATAAAAACTCTTTTTACTTCCCAGGTTTGAGACAAGATCATTAAAAATCATTTGGGAAGCATACCAAAGCATAAGCAATGGTGCTACTGAACTCACTCCATCCAGTAGTCTTTTTAGAGATACAATGCATAAGGGTATGGACAAAGAAACGCCATTGAGGTGAAAATTTTGCTTTTGAGAACTTGAACACACCCAATGGGCCTCTATACCCCATTCTTGTAAGAGTAGAAAACAGTTCATCATTAGAGATAGAAGTTATACCAGAGGCATCGTCTAGACGTAGACTGATGCGAAGTACCTCTTCAGTAACTGTCAAGGGTTTGTCACACACCCATGTTTTGATCATTTGCACACCATTCTCAGTAACAATGGTGGCATTTGCCCAGAATTGCCTCTGATGCTCTATGAAGATGGTAGGAGATATAGTGAGAGCATGGGCAATGTGGCTGGACTTCAGAAAGTCGACTATCTGGTGAAAACCTTCAGCTTGTTTTGGCTTTTGGAGCATCGCGATTTCATTGTGCTCGTCAATGAACGCCATGGATGCCATTGACCTTGAAGGTTCTTGCTTGAAAACTTGGAACTCGAGAGAGAAAGGGTTTAGAGCGCAAGTGAACAGTATGCAAAGAGTCGTTATGAACTTTTAGGCGGGCAAAGGGTATTTATAGTATTCGGGACATAAGCAGTATTAACTGAAAGCAGTATTAACTGAAAGCAGTATTAACTGAAAGCAGTATTAACTGAAAGCAGTATTAACTGAAAGCAGTATTAACCACTAGCAGTATTAACTAAAAGCAGTATTAACCACTAGCAGTATTAACTGAAAGCAGTATTAACCACTAGCAGTATTAACTAAAAGAAGTATTAACTGAAAGCAGTATTAAACACTAGCAATATTAACTGAAAGCAGTATTAACCACTAGCAGTATTAACTGAAAGCAGTATTAACTGAAATCAGTATTAACTGAAAGCAATATTAACTAAAAGCAGTATTTACTACTAGCAGTATTAACTGAAATCAGTATTAACCACTAGCAGTATTAACTGTGCACTGGCAGTATTAAAAATGCACTGGCAGTATTAACAATGCACTGGCAGTATTAACAATGCACTGGCAGTATTAAAAATACTTACACTTTTAAGCTTTGTGAAGGACTGAGTACTGCTATACTTTTCCTGAAAAAGAAGATTAGGACCACCAAGAATAAACAATATACAGGTATTGAACCACTTTTTAAGTAGGAGCTTATTCAGAGTTGATCATTCCCACACTTGTTACCAAGAAAGTGAATCTACCCACATCAAATGATTTGGTGAATAGATCAGCAAACTGGTTGTCAGTATGAACCTTTACAACTTGAATAAGTTTCTTTTCATTACAGTCTCTTATGAAGTGATACCTGATCTCAATGTGCTTTGTCTTTGAGTGCTTGACAGGATTATTCACAATGCTAATAGCACTGCTATTATCAATAAAAATTGGAATGTGTAGAAAGGTTACCCCATAGTCCAGCATTTGATTCTAAATCCATAAGACTTGAGAACAGCAACTTGCAGCTGCTATGTACTCTGCTTCTGTTGTAGATGTGGACACTGTGGTTTGTTTCTTGCACTGCCATGACACTAGTCTTGCACCTAAAAACTGACATCCTCTAGAAGTAGATTTCCTGTCCAAGTTTGCTCTACCTAGATCACTGTCTGAGTATGCAAGTAGGTCAAATGATGAGTCATGAGGATACCAAAGTCCCAATCTGGGTTGCCCTTTGAGATATCTGAATATCCTCTTAACAGCTTGATAGTGAGATTGCTTTGGCCTAACTTGGAATCTTGCACATACACAGACTGGAAACATTATATCTGGCCTAGATGCTGTAAGATACATGAGAGAGCCAATCATGGATCTATAGTGATGAACATCCATATCCTCCCCCTCAAGATCGGCTGTTATCTGCTTGTGTGTCTCCATAGGTGTGCTGGCAGGTTTTGAATCTGAGAAACCAAACTTGGTTAGAATGTCCTGCACATACTTGGACTGGCAGATAAATATTCCGTCTGACTTCTGTTGAACTTGGAGGCCAAGGAAGAAAGTAAGTTCCCCATGGAACTCATTTTGAACCTTTGATGCATTAGTTCCTCAAACTCCTTGCACATGTTGCCTCTTGTAGATCCAAAGATGATATCATCTACATAGATTTGGACCAGCAAGATATCCTTCTTCTTTCTCTTGATAAATAGAGTCTTATCAATGACTCCTCTTTCAAATCCATTTTCCAAGAGATAGGATGACAGAGTGTCATACCATGCTCTTGGAGCTTGATGCAGTCCATAAAGTGCTTTCTTCAATTTGTATACCCTGTCTGGATAGCTTGGGTTTTCAAACCCTGGTGGTTGACAGACATATACTTCTTCTTCAATTGAGCCATAAAGAAATGCACTTTTGATAGACTTTGAATTTCATATAAGAAGCATAAGCCAGGAATAATCTAATTGCTTCTATCTTGGCCACAGGTGCAAATACTTCATCATAGTCTATTCCCTCTTCTTGTGTATACCCTTGAGCCATCAGCCTTGCTTTATTCCTTATCACTATACCTCTTTCATCTCTCTTATTCCTGAAGACCCATTTTGTTCCTATTGCTCTTTGGCCTTTAGGAAGGTCTACCAGATCCCAAACATCTTGCAGCTTGAATTGCAGTAGCTCTTCTTGCATTGCTTCTATCCAACTGGACTCTTTCATAGCATCATGTGCCTTCTTAGGCTCAAGCTGGGATAAAAAGCAAGAAAGCACTGTATGCTGTTGGTCTTGCATTTCTTGCAGCCTACTTTGATTTCTAGTCATCATAGGAGAGGATATATCTCCTATTACCAGTTGTGGAGGATGATTCTTTTGAATTCTGGTGTGATGATTAGGTTCTAAATTAAGTCCCACCTCTAGATTGGAGTCATTCAACTCAACTGGGGTGTTTTCAGCAGCTACTTCTGATTCTTTATTGTCTTGAGTCTCCTCATCTCTACTTTCTTCTTCACTCTGACTTGGTCCAGTAGATGGTTTCTTTTCACGGTCTTCAACAGGATCCACTGTGGGTATGGGAAAGATCACAGATTTAGACATACTGTCTTGGACTTGGGTAGTTCCTGATTCTCCACTTCCTGAACCTGCATAATCATCACTACTGAAACCAAAAGAGTTAGTTAGTGAATCAATGTCAAATAGCCACTGAGGACCAGACCCAATTGGATTTGGTGTGTTCTCATTGCATTTGACATTGTCACTTTCTTCAATTATTCTAGAAGAAGAGTTAAAGACTCTTTAAGCCTTACTCTGAGATGAGTAACCAACAAGAAATCCATCATCTGCTTTGCTATCAAACTTACCTAAGTGAGATTTGGTATTGAGAATAGTACAAGGACACCCAAAAGGTTTGAAAAATCCAATAAATGGTTTTATTTTATTTAAAAGCTCATATGGGGTCTTGTTCTTTGGCTTGACCACTAGGACTCTGTTTTGGACATAACAGGCAGTATTAACTGCTTCAGCCCAGAAGGTAATTGGCAGTTTTGAATCAGCCAACAGTGATCTAGCAACCTCTATTAGTGTCCTATTTCTCCTCTCAGCAACTCCATTCTTTTGAGGAGTCCTAGGGGCACTATATTGTCTCTCAATGCCTTTCTCTTCACAAAAGGTGTTTAGATCAAGATTTTTAAATTCAGTCCCATTATGTGATCTAATGACTTTTACTTTTTGATTAGTTTGGTTTTCAATTCTTAGGATAAAGGATTTGATCAGTCCACTTGTCTCATCCTTAGTCCTTAGAAAATATACCCAAGTAAATGTGGAGTAATCATCAACAATAACCAAGCAGTAAGATTTCTTGCCTATACTCATAACATTTGTAGGAACAAACAGATCCATATGCAGTAATTGGAGACAAGAAGAAATAGTGTTTAACTCTTTGGTCTTATGAGAAGTTTTGTGCTGTTTGCCTTTAAGACAAGCAACACAATGATCATCACATGAAAAGACTTTTGATGGTAAACCTCTTACAAGGTTGTTTTTAACAAGTTTGTTCATAGTCTTGAAGTTCATGTGACACATCCTTCTGTGCCATAGATAGGATTCATCCACAGAAGCTTTTGAAACAAGACAGTTCAGAGATGAATCACTATCAACATTGTCCATATCTAGACAATAAACATTGTCCTTTCTTGGAGTTCTAAGTAGTATCATGCTTTCATCAACTACTTTGAACCCTGGAGCAAGGATCATACACTCTGTATTTGTAAATAATATGCTATGTTGTTTGTCACAAACCTGTGATACACTTAACAGGTTGTATTTCAATTGATCAACATAGTAGACATCCTCAAATGTCATCTTACCTTTTGTAACATTACCTTTTCCACTTATTTTACCACCAGTAAGATTATCTCCAAAAGCAACATGTCCTCCATTGATATGCTTGAAATCCTGAAGGCATGATATGTTGCCTGTCATGTGCCTAGAGCAACCACTATCAACATGCCATATGCTCTTCCCCTTGAGCTGTTGGTTGCCCTGCACATAAGATAAATCAGTTAGTATGAATTGGGAACCCAAGCCAAAGTGGTCTTGGGTACCCCTTTCTCATCAAAATACTTGCATTCTTTCTTGACAAGATTTTTAAACTTTGACTCCTCATTTCTGGAGTACTTTGTCACAATGATAGGCTTGGAAACACTTTTGCTAGAAGCAGTACTGGTTTTAGAAGTACTAACTGCCTTAGCAGCACTTGCATGCTTAGCAGTACTAACCTTGTTAGAAGTAGTAACTGTGTTAGCAACAGTAACTGTGTTGGCAGTATTAACCTTTGAGGAGGTACTAACAGTATTTGCAGCATTAATATTTTCAGCAGTACTAACACTGGTAGCAGCAGTAATGCTTCCAGCAGCACTATCCCTGTCAGCAGTACTAACAGTTTTAGTGCTTCTAGGCACCCACATTTTAATACTTTCTTTTAAAACCTTTTTCCTCATGGGGCCTTTACTTTCAACAGATTTCTTCATCACATGTTTCTTTCCAGCCTTCCTATAACCAACAGGTTTTTGCACAAATCTTTGAAAGTTCATCTGTTGGTTAATAGGATTAAAGAAACAGTACTTAGCCAAATGGTTTAACTTTCCACATATGAAACAAGGCTTTGGTCTATTGATTTTACTCAGATCAATGCCTTGTTTTTGTGCCCATTGGTTATTCCAGTTTCTCTGATTTCCCCTTGGTTTATCATGTTTTTGGGGCTTAGATTTATTGCATGCACACTGCTTGCAAGGGATAGGGTTCACAACAGTGGTCTGCTTATAGTGAACCTTCTTGTTCTTTCCCTCAGACTTCTCTATCTCATTGGACTTGATCCAATGCTTTCCACATCCCTCATTGGTGATTATGTGGTTTTCTATAGGAATCTCACCACTCACAGTGTTGTCTTTATCCTTGACAACTTCTTTCTTAGTTTTATCCTTAACAACTACTTCATCTAAAGGATCTATCTCAGTGGCTCCCTTAGGTAGGTTCTTCCTATCCTTTGTTTCTAACAAATCTGAACTAGGAGGGATGTAGTTGTTGTTGTATGGTGGTGGTGTGGTATTGTACCCTATTCCTCTTCTCAGTTTATCATGAATCTGAGATTGTAGTAAAGAATCCATAGCTTTAGAGGCATTGGAAAACTTTTCTACATCTAGCTTGACTTTAGCTAGTTCTACTCTTAGCTTTTCACTCTCCTCTTTGGATCTGGTCAGTTGAAGTTCTAAGTCATTCTTCTCCCACTTCCAGTAGTTTGTGTCATAAGAGTGTTGAAGCTCATTGGCTTGAAAACCCTTAATCTGCTCTTCAAATCTCTCAACTATCTTCACATAATCTTTTATGTCCTTTTCCAATCTCTTAAGGTCATCACTCATGTTCTGATTGTGATCCCTATACCTTTTAACAGTGTTAATGCAATTTTGAGAACAAAGATTGGAAGTTACCTCTGTTGGGAGATCAGACACCTCTGCCATTAGAGCTTGGTTTTGGATGGCCTCTTCAGCTTGATCACTCCAATCAAACCCCATGCCTTGTTGAGAGACAAGGGCTTGTGCAGAGTTTCTGTTATTATTGAATCTTACAGATTGAGCTTGTTGGTGGTTATTATTTTGAGGCATTCCACTTCTGCATTCTTTAGCAAAGTGTCCCTTCTTATGGCATTTATAGCATTCCACCTTTGACTTATCAAAACCTGCTCCATCTTCTCTTCTTTGTGAGAAGTTGTTCCTTCTAGTTCTTTTGATGAACTTCTTAACTCTCATAGAGAGCATGGCCATCTGCCATTTAATGTCCATCTCTTCAAGATCATCTGGATGGAGTTGTTCCAAGTCATCATTAATGAGAGAAGAGTTTCCATGACTTGCCAGAAAGGCTTCAAATACAGTTTCATTGCCTTTCTCTAGATTTGCTCCATTGGCAGCACTAACTGATTCAGGGTTGGAAGTAGAATCAGTTGATGCTGAAAGGAGTGCAGCATTGTGAACATACCCAGAAGGCCTCTTCTTAGCCTCTACCTCAGATTCAAAAACTCTTAGATCATTATATAGATCATCAAATTCCTTTTCTTCCAGTTGATCATTCTGTCTGAAAGACACAGTATACATGGTCCATTCATCACTCAGGGACCTTAGAAACTTTCTGTTCAGATCATCTTGATCAATTTGTACTCCCACTGTAGCAAGTTCACCAATAAGCTTGTTGAACCTGTCAAAAGTTTGAGTCATGGACTCATTCTTGGTTGACATAAAGTTCTCATATTGTTGCTTCAGAATGGCTTTCTGATTTCTCTTGGTACTTTTGGTACCTGAGAATCTCTTCTCTAGAGCATTCCAGAGCATCTCTGCATCAGTGCAGTTGCAGAACTGATGTTGATATTCATTGGGGATAGCCAAGAGCAAAGTGCTCAAGGCTTTCATCTCTGTCTGTCTAGTCTTTCTTTCAGCATCAGTTTTTGGTGGAGTTCTCTTTCCATCTGCACCAATCTTTCCTGCTTCAGAAGGACCATTCTCTATGATATCCCACATAGAATAGTCAGTGAGGAGTATGTACTGCTTGATTCTGATCTTCCACATATCGAATTCATTGGGTCTGAGCATTGGAACCTTTGACACCAGAGTACTGTTTGATTCTGCAAAGTTTTCCATGATGAATGAATAGATGTTTCTGAGAGAACAGGCTCTGATACCACTTGTCAGGATCGAATTCTTAACAAGAATAAAGTCTCAGAAACAATATCAAAGAAGTTGCGGAATAACACTTTGATATTCAATGTAACAGTAAACAAACAGTGTATATGATTAACAACTTGTGAACTTGTATTCAAGGATCAAATCACAAGAATACACACTCAACCTCAATCTTGAAGAACAAACTCTTTCAAGACGAATTCTACTTCTCTAGAATTAGGATCTATACCTTGAGGTTGATTCTCCCTAAAACAAAAACTTAGAATTAAAAATCTCTATCTAAACTATTCTGTCAAATCTATACAAATACTGAACAAAAAGACAATTACAAAAAAATAGAATTTCTTCAGTATATCTTCCATGAATATCTTCAGAATATCCTTGTTTATCTTTAACCACGATCTCTTCATCATTATTTTCACATTATCTTAGAAGTTTTCATTAACTGAGTCTTGGCAGCATTAACTACTAAGCAGCACTAACTTCTAGCAGTACTAACTAGCTAAGCAGTACTAACTTTGTTCAAGAAGCACTAACTTTGACTAGCAGTATTAATTCTACTAGCAGTAGTAATACTCAGCAGTATTAACTTTGAAGTCCTCTGGCAGTAGTAATTCTGAACTAGCAGCATTAAAAACTTGTTCACATCTTCAGTTCCCAACAATTGCACTATTTTTGGGATCTACAGTTATCTCCCCCACTCTTTGATTTAATTACCCCTCTCCCCTCAATCAATCAAGGATAACTTCCGGGGTAAGAAACACAGGTTAACGTGAATCCATGGAAGTTCTGTTAAGCTCTTGCATGAATCTCGTGAAATTTTGTTCTTTAGAATCATGTTGCTTAACCATTTAGCTTCTACAAATAAATCTCAAAATGATAGCATTGTCATATGTATGTATGTTCATTAAGAATATGAATGATAATTGAGTATTTTAACGTTGAAGTTCTCTCAAAACAAGGAAATTGAAGATGAAATGAATACAATATACTTGTTTGAGAATCTGAGAATGTATCAATCAGATCAAATATCATAAATATGAATATGTAATGGTTAAGGTATCAAAGAACTTGATAGTTTGTTTCTATGAACAAATATAAAAAATTTAGCAATGAACGCACAAATAATGAAATGATGTCTGATGCTCAACAACATTGAAACCAAACGAGGGTATTAGCATCGAAATATGTTTCTTTTAAAGACATGGTAACAACAAAGTCAAAAGAAGTTACTGAACCGGTTTATATGAATTCTTGACAATATATAGAAAAGACAATACACAAGTATTAATATTCGGAAACACAAGGTCAGTTAAACAGTAATGCTCGAATATGAAAAACATTTAAAATCTCACTTCTAAATTCACGAAATATTTTGAAGAATAAAAGTGATTTGAACATTTAAGAAAACATTTTTCATATCTGAAAGTTGTTCTTCTTCCAAAATATGTAGAGCTTAGGAATCAAAAATACTTACATTCAGCTTGAGATTCTTAACTCCCCTGAAAATAATATCTCCTTTGAACTCCACATGTTTGAAAGAATTTAATCAGTTAAGCTCCTTCTTGACAAAAAATCAGATATTCTCCCCATCGATATCTTCAAAAAGTCAAAAATGTCATCATTATAGATTCTTTATCTTCCCTAAAAACAAATATTAATCAATTAAGTTTCAATCTCCCTCTTCAATTATGATAATTCAGATAAGCTCCCCCTGAAAAATCAGAAAATATATCAGTAGAAAATATAAAGAATATAAGCTCCCCCTTAACAACCAAAACATACCGAGTGATACCATCTCTTGGTATTTCCCGAGGACATGATGGAAATCCTACCAGTACTGACATCATGCCAATACTAAACATAGGTTGCATGGTTGATTCACCTGGTATGTCAATCGGTATTCTAAGTGAACCAGGTGTTGGACTCCCGAAGTATGTTTCTAAAGAACTTTTGGATGGCACTCTGAAGGTCGTTCAGCAATCCATGGCGAATTAGATAGATGTGATGAAGCGGTTATTAAAAGGAAAATTTGTTGTTGATCGCTTGTCTACACCACCACTTCCACCATCACCACCATCACCTCAAAGGCAATCTGAAGACTTATCAATGCACGAGTTAAAATCATTATTGTATGCAAAGTTGCTGTCTCAAGCTGAAGCTGGTGGGCCCGTTGAAACTGATTTGATTGGTACTTTAAGAAGTCAAACAAAAGCCTCACGAAATGTTGTTACAAGATCATAGTTCAATGAGTTCAAAGCCAAAGTAAAGTACAATTTTTCAAGCCTGACAAATCTTATAAAGTCTTCTACAGATTCTATTCATCAAACCTTTACTGGAACTATCTAAAAGGGTGCAAACCTTGGAGGATACGTGTATATCACATGCTGGGTACTTAAAAAAGAAAGCATGATGATCATAACCATCATGAAGGGGAGAACAAGCGTTAGAGAACTGCTTAAAATACCAGTGCTAGAGTTGAATATGTGGAAGTCGGAGTTACATGTAATATTGCTAGAAATGTACAAGGATTTGGATCTGAACATGTTAAACAAGAAGATGGTATAAATGTTATGGGGAACAACTCACAGGTGGTTATGTTTGCTTATCAGAATATAGAACCCACGGTTGAAAAGCCTAAGGTTGCTGTTAGTCCAAGATTCAAGCAAGATTTACAATATGATCACAAAATAAGCACAAGATTTAGAGAGAGAGTTTAGAGAGAAAAAGTCATATGTGTATTGATCTCGCAAGTCTCACAAGAGTTACAAGCTTGAATGACAAAGACTCTTACAAAAGACTTAGAAAGCAAAGGCTTATATAGGGTCAACATGCCTTGACCTCAATATAAGGAAAACATATAAAAGACAACATTTTGACAAAACAAATGATCTAAACTATGCATTAACAATCTCACCCATTTAGATCAATTTGTGAAACTTCATCTGTCTCATCTTCCTGAAGATGTTCTCCTTTTCCCCAAGAATGATTCGAACCTCCTGATTCCTCTTCTGAACTCAATCTTGTCCTCAATTGCTTCAAGTATCCATAGCATCACAAACTTTACCATCCTTGGAAAGTGCTCTTCACCTAGTTGTCTTCTCCTTTCACGTTCTTTATACCTTAAGTCAAGTTGCAGTCTAATCACTTTGAGAGTTCCATCAGAAAACTTAGAAATCTCATATATTCTTAATAACTTCTTTTCATTCTCACTATTCTTGTAGACTACCCCCAACTCAGGTTCTTTAAGCATTGTGAAAAGATCATAGTTATCAATGTCAGACAAGGTCAGATTTGGCTTGATCATGTTGACCTTCTTCTGATTGGTTTCAATGCCCAACTGGAAATCATAACAGTAGGTGTAAAAGATATGTCTCCTCATGAATCTGTTAATAGCTTCTACTGCAAAAATAATGGTTGTGAGTCCAAGATCAATGAATCCTAGAGAGAGAAAGCAAGTAAGCGCAAAGTAACTGAATATTGAATATGGCGTTAAAGGTTCTTACAATGAAGAAGACCAAAGGGACTTAAATACCCTTGGTCAATACAACACAGTATTTGACATTAGACACAGTAATTGACCAAGCCTATAAATACAATGATTACTATAAAATCATACTTAACACTCTCCCCCATAGTAATCATTGGCGCTTTGGTCTTCAAAATTCATCTTCTATATCAGCACTGACCATAAAAGCGACTTTACGAAGCAATATGAATTTTACAAGAAAAATTCTTCTCAGCATCTTTCAGTTTGATTTGTCTTTGCTGCCTTTGACAAGTCTGGACCAGAAGCTTGTGCTCTAAACAACACACCTCTTTTGAAAGACCTTGAATGAACTGTGGTGGTCGGAGCAGGAACAGCAAAAGAATTAAAATGGCTGAGAGAATAGAATCTTTAAGCGAATCTTGATCAGCAGATAAACATTTGAGCTCTTTGTCTCTGTTGGGAATTTAAGATTTGTTCAAGTATAGTTAATGCTGCTAGTATATCATGATTACTACTGCTAGTAGATTCAATACTCCTTGAAAAGTTAGTACTGCTCCTTAAATAGTTAGTAGATTTGTTCAAGTATGGTTAATGCTGCTAGTATATCATGATTACTACTGCTAGTAGATTTAATACTGCATGAAAAGTTAGTACTGCTACTTAAATAGTTAGTACTGCTTGGAGAGTTAGTACTGCTAGTAGTTAGTACTGCTAAGGGATTACTACTGCTAACACGATTAATACTGATGAGGTGTTTAATGTTGCTGAAGATGGTTAATACATCTGAAGAAGGTTAATGCTGCTTATAAGATGAAGACTCAGAATGGAAGGAAGACAGTTGTATAGAAGACTTGCTAAAGTAAAGGAGATAATTACGGACTGAAGATCAATTGTATTTTGATAATTATCTTGTAATATGTCTTGTATAAATAGTATAGAAGTGTTTGATAGAATTAACTTTTGATTGATAAGTTTTTAGAGAGAGAATTAACCTCAAGGTTTATAATCCTAGTTCTAGAGAAGTAGAATCCGTCTTGGTGAGCCTGTTCATCAAGATTGAGGTTTTGTTTGAAATCTTGTAACTTTAATCATTCAATAAAGTTTACAAGTTGTGATTTCTGATTCACTGTTACTTTGATAGTTGAATATTAAAGTGTTATTCCGCAACTCCTTTAATATTGTTTATGAGTTCATTATTCTTGTTAAGAATTAGATCCTGTCAAGTAGTATCAGAGCCAAGTATTCTCAGAAACCTTCATTCATCATGGACAACACAGGTGAATCAAACAGTACTTTTGTCTCAAAGGTTCCCATGCTCAAACCTAATGAGTTTGACATGTGGAAAATTCGAATCAAGCAGTACATCCTCCTTACAGACTGTTCTATGTGGGACATTGTTGAGAATGGTCCCTCTGTTGAAGATAAAATTGGACAAGATGGCAGAAGACCACCTCCAAAAACTGATGGTGAGAAGAAAGTCAGACAGTTGGAGATGAAAGCCTTAAGCACCCTGCTTTTGGCCATTCTTAATGAGTATCAACATCAGTTTCAACACTGCACAGATGCTCAGATTCTATGGAATGCTTTAGAGAAGAGATTTGCTGGCACCAAGAGCACTAAGAGGAATCAAAGGGATATTCTCAAGCAGCAATATGAGAATTTTACATCTTTAAAGAATGAGTCTATGACTCAAACTTTTGACAGATTCAATAAGTTAATTGGTGAGTTGGATACAGTTAGAGTCCAGATGGAACAAGATGATGTCAATCGAAAGTTCCTCAGATCTCTTGGAGATGAATGGACCATGTACACTGTCTCATTCAGACAGAATGACATGTTGGAAGAAAAGGAACTGGATGATCTGTATAATGATCTGAGAGTGTTTGAATCTGAGGTGGAAGCAAAGAAGAAGCCTACTGGATATGTGCATAATGATGCACTCCTATCAGCATCAATTGATTCTACTGCTAACCCTGAATCAGTTAATGCTGCCAGTGGAGTAAATCAAGAAAAGGCAATGAATCTGTTTTTGAAGCCTTTCTTTCCAGCTATGGTAACTCTTCTTTAATCAATGATGACTTGGAACAGCTTCATCCTGATGATCTTGAAGAGATGGATATTAAATGGCAGATGTCCATGCTTTCTATGAGATTGAAGAAGTTCATTAAGAGGACTGGGAGGAACAACTTCTCTCAAAGAAGAGAAGATGGAGCAGGCTTTGATAAGTCAAAGGTGGAGTGCTACAAGTGTCACATGAAGGGACACTTTGCCAGGGAATGCAGAAGTGGAGTGTCTCACAACAATCACCAACAAGCACAAACTGGAAGCTTCAACCAGAACAGAAACTCTGCTCAAGCTCTTGTTTCTCAATAAGGAATGGGGTTTAACTGGAGTAATCAAGCAGAAGAAGCCATTCAAAATCAAGCTCTCATGGCAGAGGTATCTGATCTCCCAACTGAGGTACTTTCTAATCTCTGTTCCCAAACTTGCATAGACACTGTTAAAAGGTACAGGGATCACAACCAGAATATGAGTGATGACATTAAGAGGTTAGAAAAAGATAGAAAAGACTATGTGAGAATTGTTGAGAGGTTTGAGGAACAAATCAAAAGTTTCCAAGCCAATGAACTTCAACACACATATGATACAAATTACTGGAAGTGGGAGAAGAATGATCTAGAAATCCAACTGATAAAGTCCAAGGAGGAGAATGAAAAGTTGAGAGGAGAACTAGATAAGGTTAAGCTAGATGTGGAAAAGTTTTCATATGCTTCTAAAGCCATGGATTCTATGCTAAAGGTCCAAATCCATGATAAGCTTAAACCATACCACCACCATACAACAACAACTACATCCCTCCTAAATCAGACTTGCTAGAGACCAAGAATAGGAAGGACTTGCATGAAGGAGCCACTGTGATAGATCCTTTAGATGAAGTAGTTGTTGAGGACAAGACCGAGAAAGAAGCTGGTAAGAGTAAGGATAACACTGTGAGTGGTGAGATTCTCTTAGAAAATAACATTCTTACTAATGAGGGTGGTGGAAGGGATTGGGTAAAATCCAATGGTGTAGAGAAGACTGAGGGAAAGTCCAAAAAGGTTCATTACAAGCAGACTACAGTTGTGAATCCTGATCCTTGCAAACAGTGTGCATGTAATAAATTTGAGCCCCTAAAACATGATAAAAGGAGGGGAAATCAAAGAAATTGGAATAATCAGTGGGCTCAGAAACAAGGAGTTGATCTGAGTAGAATCATCAGACCAAAACCTTGTTTCATATGTGGCAAATTGAATCATCTTGCCAAGCACTGTTATTTTAATCCAACTAACCAAAGGATAAATTTTCAAAGATCTATGCAAAAACCCTTTGGTTATAGGAAGAATGAAAGGAACCATGTGGCTAAGAAACATGTTAAATCTAAAAGCCATATGAAGAAAAAGACTGTAAAAGAGAGTGTCAAGATGTGGGTTCCCAAAAAGAGAGTGTCAAGAGTGTCAAGACTGTAAAAGACTGTAAAAGAGACTGTTAGTACTGCTACCACAAATAGTGCTACTGACAAAGATAGTGTTGCCAGAAGCAATACTACTTCTATCAATGTTAGTGTTGCTAACATTGTTAGTACTTCTTCAACTGTTAATGTTGCTGACTCTGTTAGTACTTCTAAAATTAGTAGTGCTTATAGTGTTTGTGCTGCTAGACCAATCATCTTGACAAAGTACTCCAGTAAAGAGTGCTCTGATTTTAAAAATCTCATCAAAAAGGAGTGTAAATACTTTGATGAGAAAGGGAGACCCAATGTGTGTCACAATACGCAATTATTCAATCAAGCAATCACATAAACAATATAATAAATCAAACCTGATATTGATATTCAATGGATTCAATGGATAACAAGCTTGCAATAGAAATCGATCTCTTTCTCTCTTCTTGTTCTTCACGGCGCACCACACACCACCACCTCTCTCTCAATAATTAAATTTGCAATTAAAATCCTTAACCCTAATTAACTCTAAAACAAACTATTTATACTTAGCCCATATAGCCTAATGGGCTTGCAAGGCTTAGGCCCAACTACAAACTAAACTTATTTAACTAAAAATAAAAGACAAATAAATAAAATACGTAAAAATACTTTTGACTAATTATTACAAAAGGACCCTAGACTATTTGTTGAGACGACTTTATTAGCTTTAACTTCAGATTTCCATCTTCAGATAATTATGATCTTGAATCCAATAAATATGTGCTTTAACAATCTCCCCCTTTGGATCAAGATCATTCTTTAAGCTCAGAAAATGTAATCTTCCTTTTTGTCTTCAGAATGTAGCAATCTCCCCAATCGATGAGACTATCTTTTGGAAAGAAATTATCTCTAGTTTCAGCTCGGAATACTTAAGCAAATCATCTTCAAATTTCTTCAAAGCAGCAAAACTTCATAATATCTTCAGAAATTCTTTCAAAAACTTTTGATCTCCGCATTTCTTGATTGACGATTCTCCCCCTTTTTGATGAAAAGAGCAAAGAGTTCATCAAAACGTGTCTTCAATAAATTTCTTCTACCACCGATCTTGCAAACAGAACCACTGATTATCCGTCAATTCATTAAGATGTTCATCCAGATCTTTGCAAATCTAGACAATTTAGAAAATGAAGTGTAACACCTGAATCAACAAATGAATCAGTTAAAACTGCCTGTCAGTAACACAAAGTCACTGTGTGTAACGAATACACAATATAAAGGAGCTTTTATGATGTTCACTCCCCCAGGGCTTCCATTCAATCATCGAAAAACCACAAAGGTAATTTCTATGAACGTTATGACAAAGAAACAAATTCTTTGTGTGTTCGTGCAAGTGATAGAAAATTAAGCAGATGATGTTTGCTTATAAGGCTCAAATAAGTGTAAACCACTGAGACAAGTAGTTAAACACAGACTCAATGTGCATTAGTAAAGTGTGAAGGTGGGGCGGACTTCCTTCTTTTCAATATCTAGATTTTCCAAATGAAAATCAGATAGCATATGTGTTGCGTCCCCTTTGAAAATGAAACATTTTCTTGTTGAGAAGAAAATGAGTGGCTGGTGGGGTAATGTCAAGAGTTGGCATGGGCTAGTTGCCTGTTTCAATAATGTTCACCAAAGAAATGTGAAGCATTAGAAATGTGGCTGCCCGGCTCAGAAAGTAGTTGGTGCAGAGTTTGGTATTCTTTTACTCTGATCTCTCACCCTCTTTCTTTTAATCTTTTAGCTCACAGCTAACCGAACTCTCTTTTAATATTGTCCCTCATCACACATCCCACACTCATTTCTTATTGGACTCCTCACATTTCACTACAGGATTAACTTCTTGGGTAGGAAACACTTGTTAACGTGAATCCATAGAAGTTCACTTAAGTCCTAGCACACTGATCCCATGTTTTCCTATGAAGCATAAGATGCTCAGGTGATTTAACTTTATCAGTTAAGGCTCAATGATGAAGTAGAAAACATTTAAAATCACACTTCCAAATCAAGAAATCTTTTTGAGAATTGGGAAGTGGTTTGAACAATTAAGAACATGTTTTCTTCTGATTGAAAGTTGTCCTTCTTTCAACCATGGAGGAGATGAAGATTAAGAATTATACCTTTTGAGTACAGTCTTACATCTCACGAAGTCAAGCTTAAAGTCATATAGATATGATCTTTGAAGCATCTCTCAACCTACAAAAGTCTAAAAGTCTAGTCAAAGTAACTTTATTCACTGAAATTGAAATGACATAAAGCAGTAAAACAATTGATGTAGGAGTTCTGATCAGAAATAATCAGAAGTCATCGCCATACTCCTTTGACTTGATCGCTCCCCCTAAATTTATGCACTACTAACACATTGATCAGAAAGTACAATGCATTCATAATTGCTCCCTCTCAAACTAACATTGATCATCTATAAGATACTTTTCACACTACCCCTGAGATCATGAACAAACTATTAAAGAGCAGGTATCATGTGGAAATAAGAATAAAGAAATGATAAAGAAATACAATAAGAAACTTTAATAGGTAACCACCGATTAGGTCTTAAGATTTAGCAAACCAAGTCTTGAGACAAGAAAATTAAATCTCTTTTCGTCTAAAGGTTTGGTAAACAAATCTGGAAGCTGATAATCGGTTTTTACAAAGTAAAGTTCAATTGTTCCCTTTTCTACATTATCTTTTATAAAATGATACCTCACATCTATGTGTTTGGTCTTAGTATGCTGAACAGGGTTAGCGGAAATCGCAATAGCGCTTTTCGAATCACAATAGATCGAGATTCTATTGAAATGAAATCCATAGTCTCGCAGTTGTGTTCTCATCCACAAGACCTGAGAACAGCAGCTAGCAGCAGCTACATATTCCGCTTCGGCCGTTGATGTGGAGACACATAATTGCTTCTTCGAAGCCCAACTGACGAGTTTATCTCCGAGGAATTGTATATGACCCGAGGTGCTTTTCCTGTCTAACATGCAACCAGCATGATCTGCGTCTGAATAAGATGTTAGTTCAAAGCTTGTATCCTTAGGATACCACAGACCAAGATCTGCAGTCCCCTTCAGATACCTGAAAATCCGCTTTACAGCAGACAAATGGGATTCTTTAAGATTGGCCTGATATCTAGCACATAAGCATGTAGAAAACATTATATCCGTCCTACTTGAAGTGAGATACATTAAGGAACCTATCATCCCTCTATAAGTCCTAACATCAACAGCCTTTCCCGAAAGATCGGTGCCAATCTTAGTACCAGGTGCCATTGGGGTACCAATCGGTTTACAATCTTCCATTTTGAACTTCCGAAGAATATCCAGAATGTATTTAGATTGATTGATAAAGATCCCCGTTGAAAATTGTTTGACTTGCAATCCGAGAAAGAAATTCATCTCTCCCATCATGCTCATTTGAAAACGAGACACCATGAGGTTTGCAAAGTTCCTACAGTACTTAGGATTTGTAGAACCAAAAATAATATCATCCACATATATTTGAATAAGAATGATATCGCCTTTATCCTTTTTAATAAAAAGAGTGGTATCAACCGTACCTTTTGTGAAACCCGACTTAACCAAGAATTGAGATAGGATATCATACCAGGCGCGAGGAGCTTGTTTCAGTCCATAAAGAGCTTTATCCAAGATGTAGACATGGTTCGGCTTATCTGGATTTACAAACCCTTCTGGCTGTGAGACGTAGACTTCTTCCTTGAGTACTCCATTCAGAAAAGCTGTCTTCACGTCCATTTGATAGACGGTGAAGTTCTTGTGGGCTGCGTAGGCTAAGAACATCCGAATTGCCTCTATACGTGCCACTGGAGCATAAGTCTCATCGTAGTCTATTCCTTCCTCTTGTCTATATCCCTTGGCGACAAGTCGTGCTTTGTTTCGGATAACGGTGCCATCTTCATCTTTCTTGTTTTTGAACACCCATTTCGTACCAATGATGGTTTTACCTTGCGGTTTGGGTACGAGTCTCCAGACTTTCAGTGCTTCAAACTGATTCAGCTCATCTTGCATCGCAGTTACTCAATCTGAATCGGCAAGGGCCTCAGATACGCGTGTAGGCTCGATCTTGCTCAGAAAGGATTCATACATACATAGATTTGATGTTGCAGACCTAGTTTGCACCGGTGCAGAAGGATCTCCAATTATTTGATGTACCGGGTGCTCTTTGGTCCACTTATGTTCATGAGGGAGTGGATTAGATGCATGTTGATCATTGTCCGCATCTAGGAATCCACTGGTATCTCCTTCAAATGGTTCAGAATTAATGGGGGCTTCAGTGGAAGTGGTCGTTACAGAAGTTACAGTAGGTACAGCTTGGTCAATCTGTTGATCAGTCCTTACAGTACATCCTACGGAGTCAGCTACTTCTGTCTCGGCAATGTTGGTCACAACTTCAACTGTCGGAGTAGGCTTTTGAATTGGAACTTCTTGCTGAATAGGGGAACCAAATTCAGTAGAGATATCGGAAGTGGTCGGATGAGTAGTCATCGAGTCTTCTATCCTGTCAACCACAACTGAGTTAGGCAACTTAGAACCAAGAAATTCATCATAGAACAGTTCAAATAATAAATCCAAATCAGATAAATTAGAAGTAGACGACGAAGCGCCATCTGATTTGTTCTCTTGAGGTGCAGGTCCTGGACTGGTAGGTCCAGAAGTAAATACTTCGGTAATGACGGGTTCTGAACTGATGTGCTCAAAATCCATTTTCTCATCGAATGTAACATTAACGCTCTCGATCACAGTCTTCAACTTCTTCAAATAAACACGATATGCAGACGATGTAGATGAATAACCAACAAAGATTCCTTCATCCGCCTTAGCACTGAACTTGTTCAGATTCTCTCGGTCGTTTAGAACATAACACGTACAACCAAAAACATGAAAATATTTAATGGTTGGTGTTCGGTTGTTGATCAACGCATACGGAGTCTTCTGAAATCGGCGGTGTATCATGGAGCGATTCTGAGTGTGACACGCAGTCGATACAGCTTCAGCCCACAAAAATAAAGGTAATTCAGATTGGCTGAGCATTGTCCGAGCGGCCTCGACAAGTGTACGATTTCGCCTTTCGACGACTCCGTTCTGTTGAGGCGTGCGAGCAGCAGAGTATTGATTTGATATCCCGACCGATTCGAGATATTCTTCAACTATCTTGTTCTTGAACTCTGTGCCGTTGTCAGTACTGAGAATCTTGACTTGTTTTTGCAGATTGACTTGGGTCGTCTTCAGAAACGTAATGAGAACATCGGGAGTCTCATCTTTAGACCGTAGAAACTTAACCCAAGTGTATCGCGTATAGTCATCCACGATAACCAACACATACTTCTTTCCTCCTAAGCTTTGCGTTCGCATAGGACCGCATATATCCATATGCAACAACTCTAATGGAGAGTTGGTACTAGGTTCAGGATTTGGTTTGTGTGGGGCTCTCTTCATCTTTCCCTTTTCACACGCTGCACATAGATGTTCTTTCTCATACTTCAGCTCTGGAAGACCTTTCACTAGCTTACCACTGACCAGCTTGTTGATGTACCGAAAGTTGAGGTGAGAAAGCCGTCGATGCCATAACCAACTTTGTTGCATCGAGGCCTTTGATAGTAGGCAAACCTGATTGTCAGCCTGGACCTTTGACAAATTGATGGTGTAGAGGTTTGACTTGCGAGATCCGACTAGGAGTTCTTTTCCTTCTTCAGTGCGAACTGAACATGTCTTGGCCTTGAAATTAACCTCTAAATCTTTGTCGCAGAACTGGCCAATGCTGAACAGGTTGTGCCCTAAGCCTTCAACGTAACTCACCTTCTTGATCGTAAGATTTTCATGTACAACATCACCATATCCCAGAATAGGTGAAAACTGATCATTCCCAAAATGAACTGTGCCACAGTATTTGTCCTTATAATTAGACAACATACTCTTCTGCCCGGTCATATGTTTGGAACACCCACTATCCAAATACCACATATGACGGGTCTGCACAACACAAATCAAGAAAGAAGAGGTTTAGGAACCCATTTAAAAATGGGACCTCCACTGTTAGTACTTGATTTTGGCACCCACTTAAATTTGGGTCCGCTTTTTCTTTGAAAACCAGAAGCATGATAAGACATATGATAATGATAAGATGAAACATTATATGAACCATACCAAACATCAGAATATCTACGAGAAGCATAATCACATTCACCATAATTTAAAAACTTTTTAGTACTAGATGGAGCTAACTGAAATAATTGCTTTATAGAATATTTCTTGCGAGAATCAACAAGATTATTTTTAAAAGTAGCAACATTCACACTCAAATCATCTTTACTAGAAGTCTTTTTATTCAAAATAAAACTAGAACTAGATTTAGCTTTCTCGTCTATCTTCTGTTTCGGTATCCATGCAGTTTTAACTCCAACCCTTTGCTTTCTCAAATCTGAAACATGTGAAACTTTAGAGTTAGAATGATGAGAATTAAGAGAATGCTTCTTCTTTGGCTTACCAGTGGGGATCGGTTTCTGTGAAAGATAAGATATTTGTTGCTTACCTTTTGCTTTCTTGGATTTCACAGAAACTGATTTATCAACTTTCGTTGATGTTTCACCTTTTTCATGTACACTGGGTAATCCAAAGAAATTTACAACACAAGATGAATGATGAGGAAGTTTAGAAGAAAAATCAAAATGAGAAACACACTTATTTAAAACACCTTCAGAGTTTAGGAAAGTAAGTTCATTATCAAGTGAACCAGATCTGTCATCCGAATTTAAAGCTTTGGAGAGTTTAGGAAAATTAGAATTTTTGAACACTGTTGAAAATACAGTTTGTTCTAAGTCCATCAAAATTCTTTCATCTGTAAGAGTATTCTCAAGTTCAGAAATTTTACTTTCCAAAACTAGGGGAGGGACGTAAAGCTTACCTTCAATGGGTTTAACCTCCAACTCTTTAACAGAATAACTTTCAAAATAATCATTTGAAAGAAATTTTGATTTATTAGAACGATAACTGTTATTCAACTTCTCATAGCGAAATGGAAGTTGAACTTTAGTTGTGTTCTTTCTTTTATCATATTCCTTGGCTTTATCTTTTTCCGACAGACTAGTCCAAAAGGGTTTGAGTTCTTGATGTTGAGGAGCCAACAACATAAACCCAAAGTCATAAAGTGCAGGCACTTCAGATATACCCTTTTTGAGATGATGTGGGTTCTTGTAACCAAGTCCCCAAGTATCAGGTTTCTCTTTTGGTTTGTTCAAATGAATAGTGTGTTCAGTTTGACCCAAAGAGTGTAATTTTTCTTCCAAAGCATTCACCTTTTCTATTAAAGATTTATTCTCTTTTGAAGTAGAAAAGTACCTTTTAGCAATCTCTCTAGATTTAAACTCACATTCTTTAAATTTTGAATCAGTTTCAGATAACTCTTTATGAATTATAGTCTTTTCTTTAGCGCTGGTGTCTATATTTTTGTGCAAAGTTTCAATTAATACATTTTTCTCAGCAATATCATTACTAAGTTTATGTATAGATTGATTTTTCTCATTTATGACACCTCTTTCACGCTTCAGTTTTGACTCTAATTCTTGGAGTTTAGACATCATGGCATTCATGTGGTTCAATAAATCAAATTCAGTAAAGTTACATACCTCATCAGTATCTCCATCATCCGAATCAGCTTCAGCTTCTGACTGGTTCTTCCCCAGCAAGCACAGATGTGCTGTCTCATCCTTCTCTCCTTCTTCAGATTCTTCATCCGAGTGGTCGAGCCAGTATTCATCCTCGGCCATTAATGCTTTTCCAGCCTCTTGGTGCTTGGCTAGAAGCATTTTATTCTTGTAATAGTCTGAGTTTCGGACTTTTGATTTGCGGCAGTCCTTGGCAAAAAGACCGAGTCTACCACAGTTGTAGCACTTAATCGGTTCTTCTTTCTTGGTCTCTTCAGCTCCATCCTTCTTCATTTCTTCTGATCTCCTTTCTTCAACTTTCTCTTTATGCTTGTAGTTGTTCGGACCAGACGAGTATCGCTGACTATTGGAGTTTGGCTTTTTATAGAACTTCTTTTGGAAAGCCTTGGTTAACATGAGCATGGTTTCCATCAGTTTTTCACAATCGTCAGTTTCAGACTTTTCCTCACAATCAGCTTCTTCCGAATCAGAATCTATCACCTTCTTCTTCTTTGACTTCTTAACCACAAGAGCAATTGGATCAGCAACTGCTTTGTCAGCCTTTTTCATCTCAGCCTTGATCTCTTCTACCTCTTCCTCATTCTGTCTGAGGATCTCATAAACTTCATGAAGAGGAATGTCATGCAGATCCTTCAATTGTCTCATCTGACGGGTGAACCTCTTCCATTCAGGCTGAAGATTGCTGAGAAATTTCACATTGAGCTCCACATGAGATTTGCTGATCTTGTTCTTGCTGAGCTCGTTCAGCAAAGTGACAAATCTGTCATAAGTAGCTTCGAGAGACTCTCCAGCTTTGGCTTTGAACTCTTCATAATTATTCAGGCATGTAGATACTTTGAGCTGATTGCCGACTTTGGATCCGATCATCATCTTCTCCAATCTTGACATATATTTCATTCGGTATGCCTTGGAGAATAAATGATCTTGCCAGCTTGTCACCCTTGTGTCTCTTCAGCTGATCTTCCGAATATTCACCAATCGGTAATTTGTACTCTGTCTCTTCTTCTTGACCATTTTCTCCAGCTACAGTGAGAACCTTGGTCGGAGGTGTCATGATCCCGTCTTTCAGAGATTTTCTGATTTCATCTCCCAAATCATGTCGATCAATGAAGTCCAAAAATCTGTCCTTCCATTGCTCGTACTCCCCCTTGAAGAGTACTGGTGGCTTAACATCTGTTCCAATAGCAAGAGCTTCCCGAGACATCTTTACTTATATGATTAGAAATCAAACTTATCTGATATTGATACAATCAACTGGATGAGATCGTTAGAAGTCAAGATAAAATCACACAATACTGAAAAACTTAGAATGAAATTCAGAAAAATCTGATCATGAACAGAACTTTGTCCCCCTTCGCAGACTTACAGTTTGCAAAAATTGACCGGGGATGTGCTTCGACCGGAGACTTGTAAAGACCGGTCGAGAGTTCGACCGGGGAAGTACAAAGACCGATATTGCCGTCGACCGGGAACTTGTAAAGTCCGGTCGAGGATTTGACCGATAGAATGGTAAGACCGGAAGGTTGGTAAGACCGGATGTTGGTAAGACCGGATGTTGGTAAGACCGGATGTTGGTAAGACCGGATGTTGGTAAGACCGGATGTTTGGTAAGACCGGATATTGGTAAGACCGGATGGTTGTTAAGACCGGATGGTTGTTAAGACCGGATGGTTGTTAAGACTGGAGTTGCTAAGACCGATAGAAACAAAAGCTTCGACCGGTATTGGTCTTCGACCGGAAGTAAGTCTTAGACCGGAATAGACTGAATTGTGAGTGTATCGGTCAAATGCAATAGACCGATAGAAAAGACTTCGACCGGAAGAGCAAAGACCGATATGTTCTTCGAAATTATCGACCCAGAAACACAGAATCAACCCAGAAACTAATCAAAACTCAAAATTGAACACCCAAACTTTGCAAACACGATCGATTAAACGATTAGAACAGATTGGTACCAATTAATTTCAGTAAAAACCATTTTAAGATGGAATCGATTGAACACACAGTAGGGACTCCAAGAACGAACCTAGAACACAGAAATCAACAAATTGATAAACAAAATCAATGCAATTATCAAATCAAACAATACTCAATCACTATAATATATAAAACAAACACGAACCAATCAATAATAACTTGAATGAAAAATCACACAATAAAAATTATGAATCTTTGACAGAAAATTAGAACTGAACAAAAACTTATTCAATCCAATCTGTACTAAGCTCTGATACCAATTGTGTGTCCCAATACGCAATTATTCAATCAAGCAATCACATAAACAATATAATAAATCAAACCTGATATTGATATTCAATGGATTCAAAGGATAACAAGCTTGCAATAGAAATCGATCTCTTTCTCTCTTCTTGTTCTTCACGGCGCACCACACACCACCACCTCTCTCTCAATAATTAAATTTGCAATTAAAATCCTTAACCCTAATTAACTCTAAAACAAACTATTTATACTTAGCCCATATAGCCTAATGGGCTTGCAAGGCTTAGGCCCAACTACAAACTAAACTTATTTAACTAAAAATAAAAGACAAATAAATAAAATACGTAAAAATACTTTTGACTAATTATTACAAAAGGACCCTAGACTATTTGTTGAGACGACTTTATTAGCTTTAACTTCAGATTTCCATCTTCAGATAATTATGATCTTGAATCCAATAAATATGTGCTTTAACACCCAAGACC
This sequence comes from Arctium minus, assembly GCA_954870635.1. Lineage (NCBI taxonomy): Eukaryota > Viridiplantae > Streptophyta > Magnoliopsida > Asterales > Asteraceae > Arctium > Arctium minus. The sequence goes on along the minus strand of OX941081.1, from coordinate 81,562,284 downwards.
ACTTTGGCTTGGGTTACCAATCAATACTAATTGATTTATCTTATATGCAGGGCAATCAGCAGCTCAAGGGAAAGAGCATCTGGCATGTTGATAGTGGTTGCTCTAGGCACAGGACAGGGAACATGGCTTGCCTCAAGAATTTCAAGAAAATTGATGGAGGGCATGTTGCCTTTGGTAATACTCCAGATGGAGGTAAGATTAGTGGTAAAGGTGATGTAACAAAAGGTAAGATGACCTTTGAGGATGTTTTCTATGTTGAGCAGTTAAGGTACAACTTGTTAAGTGTATCACAGGTTTGTGACAAAAAGCATAGTATATTATTCACTGATTCAGAATGCATTATCCTTGCTCCTGGTTTCAAGGTAGTTGATGAAAAGATGATATTACTAAGAACTCCTATAAAGGATAATGTCTATTGTTTGGATATGGAAAATGTTTCAACTGATTCATCCCTAAACTGTCTTGTTTCAAAAGCATCTTTAGATGAATCATCACTTTGGCACAGAAGGATGTGTCACATGAACTTTAAAACAATGAATAAACTTGTTAAAAACAACCTTGTAAGAGGTTTGCCTTCAAAAGTCTTTTCATGTGATGATCATTGTATTGCTTGTCTCAAAGGCAAACAACACAAAACTTCTCATAAGTCCAAAGAAGTGACCACAATTTCTTCTTCTCTTCAGTTGTTGCATATGGATTTGTTTGGTCCTACAAATGTTATGAGTATAGGTAAGAAATCATATTGCTTAGTTATTGTTGATGATTACTCTAGATTTACTTGGGTATATTTTCTAAGGACTAAGGATGAGACAAGTGGACTGATCAAATCCTTTATACTAAGAATTGAAAACCAAACAAATCAAAAGGTAAAAGTCATTAGGTCAGATAATGGTACTGAATTTAAAAATCTTGACCTAAACACCTTTAGTGAGGAAAAGGGAATTGAGAGCATTACAGTGCTCCTAGGACTCCACAAAAAAATGGTGTTGCTGAGAGAAGGAATAGGACACTGATTGAAGCTGCTAAATCTCTGTTAGCTGATTCAAAACTTCCAATTACTTTCTGGGCTGAAGCAGTTAATACTGCTTGCTATGTCCAAAATAGAGTTCTAGTAGTCAAGCCTAAAAACAAGACACCATATGAGCTTTTAAATAAAAGAAAACCATTTATTGGATTTTTCAAACCTTTTGGGTGTCCTTGTACCATTCTCAATACCAAAACTCAGTTTGGAAAGTTTGATAGCAAAGAAGATGATGGATTTCTTGTTGGTTACTCATCTCAGAGTAAGGCCTACAGAGTATTTAATTCTTCTTCTAGAATAATTGAGGAAAGTGACAACGTCAAATGCAATGAGAACACACCAAATCCTATTGGTTCAGGTCCTCATTGGCTATTTGACATTGATTCAGTAACTAACTCTTTGGGTTTCAGTAGTGATGATCATGCAGGATCAAGAAGTAGAGGATCAGAGGAAGAACAAGTACAATGGAACCTGTTGAAATCTGTGAAAAGGAGACTGTTACTGAACAAATTCAGAGTTAAGAAGAAAGAAGAGATGAGGAGAATCCAGAGCATGAAGAGCCAGAAGCAGCTGATGTGATTCCCTCAGTTGACTTAAATGATTCCAATTTAGATGTGGGAATTAATGAAGAACATAGTCTTCAGACAAGAACTCAGAAGAATCATCCTCCTGAGCTGATAATAGGAGACATCTCTTCTCCTATGATGACTACGAAACAAAGCAGACTTCAAGACATGCAGGATCAGCAGAATACAGTACTCTCTTGCTTTCTATCTCATATTGAGCCTAAGAAGGCTTATGATGCATTGAAAGATTCAAGTTGGATAGAAGCCATGCAAGAAGTGTTACTATAGTTCAAATTGCAAGATGTTTGGGACTTGGTGGACCTTCCAAAAGTGTCAGGATCTAATTCTTAACAAGAATAAGGAACTCAGAAACAATATTAAAGGAGTTTGCGGAATAACACTTTAATATTCAGAATATCAATGAAACAGTGAATATGAATCACAACTTGTAAACTTTATTGAAAGATTAAAGCTACAAGTTTTCAAACAAAACCTCAATATTGATGAACAGGCTCACCAATACGAATTCTACTTCTCTAGAATTAGGATTATAAACCTTGAGGTTAATTCTCTCTATCAAAACAAAAACTCAAAAAATTACTTACTAAACTATTTTGACTAAGTCTATACATATACTGAAAATAAAAGATAATTACAAAATATAAAAGATCTTCAGTATAATCTTCCATAGTTATCTCCAAGCTTTCCATAAATATATTCAATCAATACAACTGTCTTCATTGCCATACGAAGTCTTCATCTCATAAGCAGTACTAACCATGTTCAGAAGCATTAACCATGTTCAGAAGTATTAATGAAGTTGGCAGTAGTAACCCTTAGCAGTACTTACTACTAGCAGTACTAACTATGCTCAGCAGTAGTAACTTCATCAAGCAGTATTAATCTTGTTTAGCAGTATTAATCTGTCTCAGAAGTACTAACCATGTTGTGCTAGCAGCATTAACCATACTTATGCAAATTCTGAATTCCCAACAATCTCCCCCTAACTTGACTTTTGATAAGAGAAGTCAAGTTCTTCATTTATGGTCTTCAAGATGCTTTCAACACTACAACTTAGTTGCCCAAATTCGGATCCAGACCCAGACTTTGATTAATTGTTCTTCTTACCACAATTCTGGCCATTTCTGATTCCTTTGCACATACTAGCTTAGCTTTCAGCATCCCATCTAGCTTCTCCTTGCTATGATCATACACTTTGTCAACTAGCTAGTACTCATGATAATAGTTATCAATTGTGATCATGTATACACCACAGTTTTCAAAGAGTATCCACTTATCAATCTTCTTAAACCCATACTCATGATGTAGATCCTTGATTCTATAAACCACTTTTTCTGGTTCAAACATCATACAAAGATATTCCATTGCAATCTTGAGTAGAGTTTCTTAAGTTCCTTTCAAAACATGTTCATAAAGCTTTATTCCCACCTTATGCATCTCTTCAAGATCAGCTCTGGAGCAACTTCTGATTACTTTCCCCCAAGTTGAATATACTTCAAATACATCACCAACTCTTTTAAGCCTGAAGTAATTCTTTCTGTTGTCTCTCAGAATGTCCCAAAAGATGACTTCTGGTGCTTTCACAGAAATGGGAACAGCCTGAACTGGTTCTATTACAGTCAGATAAAGACCCACTTGCTCATCAGATTGCTTATTGGACTACTCTGGGTTCTGCACAGATTCTGCTGAAGGTGTAACTGAAGGTTCTGCCTCTATTTCAGCTTCTTCAACCCTTGGCTTCTTGGACTATTTCTTGGAAGCTATGGTCTTTACTCTCTTTGCAGATTTCATTTCCATACCAACATTCTCTTCTTTAGTGTCTTCAGTCTTTTCTTTGGTAGGAGTGACTTCCCCCGGGAATGGTTGTTGAATGTTTAGATCATGTCTCTCCTTCATCCTTCTTTCAGCCTCTTCCCTTTGTGAGGAGTCCCCTTGAAGCTTAGCCATTTCCTTTTTATAGAGCTCCTCAACTTGACTGTATGCCATATTAGTAAACATCTCTCCTTTGACACCAATTGAACCTCTCAGGAAATTTATCATTTTTCTCCTTTCCTGATTGGCCAAAAAGGTCTTGGAAGGTTGTCTTTTCTGCTTTTTGACTGGCATTATTTTGACTGGTATTTTCTTGACTTCAGCTGCAGTTTTTATGCTCTTTTGATATTCTTCATTGAGCTTTCTGGCCATCTCAAGTGCAAGTTCTCTGTCCTTCTCTGATTGGAGTTGTTCCTCCTTTTCCATCTCAGCTTGAAGTTGTTTTACTACTTCTTCATCTAACTCCACCTGGTTCTTCTTCTTTGAAGGTTGTTCAGATTCAACCATCTTAGCTTTACCCTTTGCATCCTTCAAACCTGCCTCACTTCTTTCTTTTCTCTTCTTTTCAAGGCCACCTTCATTGATGACCACTCCCTTGGCCTTTTGAGTAGCCTTAGGAGTGTCATTCTTTGCTTTTACCAATGTTTCTGCTATTTCCAATTCTTCAACAGATAGCCCTGTTACTGCTGCTACCTGTTCTGTTACTGCTGCTTGAACCTTATTTGTTTCTACTGCTTGTGCTTCTGTTTCTGCAGCTTTCTCCCCCTTAACATCAAATCCCATCTCAGATGTACTTTCCTTTTCTGCTTCAGCCTCTGAAGTCTCCCCCTTGTTGAAAGCATCATTAGCATTTTTTCTCTTCTTCAAAAGAAACTGCCTTCTCCTCTTCTTTTGCACCAATCTTGTCACCATTTTCTTCAATTTGGTAATCTATACTTGTTGAGACAGAATTACCATTTTCATTTCTTCTATGTCTTTGCCTTGTTTGATGACATCCAAATTGATGTTTCCCATTGTTTCCATCAATTCATTGTAGTCATATCTGTCCTTACCTTCTCCAGGAGTGTTACCCCCTTTTGAAGGATCATGGGATCTTTTAGTAGTGGAAGTCTTCTGCCTAGCAGAAGCACCCTCCATCCCCTTGGTTTCTTGGCACCTGGGACCTTTGAATGATTGCTCATTCAAAGTTTCCATGGGGGAGGTCTTATTGATGTTACCACTGTCCTCCTCTGTGCAAGCAGGAGTAGTGGCAGCCTGCTCACCCATATGCTCATACATCTCCTCATTGAGCACCTCCTTGGGGTTGGGAGACACCCCTGTGGTTTCCTTATAGATATTCTCTAATGGAGAATTCTCCATTAGAGGGCTTAAAAGCTTTATTGGTGAAGGTACAAGAAGGGAAGGAGCCTTCTTTACCTTTTTCCTGATGTATGTATTGGTGATTGGTGAACTTGGTTTTTGAAGAAGGGACTGTGGGATTGATATACTGAGTGAAGGTTGGGATTGGCTTTCAGTGGGATGGTCTAATGAGGGCCTTGACCCTGAAGCCATACCTTCTGGATTGTGGGACACCACCATCATTGTAGAGAACAATGGGGTGTCAACTCCTTCCGAGTCCAATGGAGATCTCTTCATATTTGAAAAGACCTTACCTTTGAGGATTTTAGGTACATGTACCTCATCAAATTGAGGCATATCCGTCAATTCATTGGTTATAATTGCCTGTACAAATCTTGGGTACATATAAAAACTCTTTTTGTTTCCCAAGTTTGACACAAGGTCATTGAAAATCATTTTTGAAAAATTGTACTTTCTGGCAGTGGCCAAGCAGACCAAAGCATAAGCAATGGTACCACTGAACTCACTCCATCCAGTAGTCTTTTTGGAAATACAGTGCATCAGGGTATGGACAAAGAACCGCCTTTTGGGAGAAAATTTAGCTTTTGAGAACTTAAAAACACCCAATGGGCCTCCATACCCCATTCTAGTAAGAGTTGAAAACAGTTCATCATTAGAGATAGATGAGATACCTGAGGCATCGTCTAGACGTAGATTAATGCGAATTACCTTTTCAGAAACTGTCAAGGGTTTGTCACACACCCTTGTCTTGATAACCTGCACACCATTTTCAGTAACAATGGTGGCATTTGCCCAGAATTGTTTCTGGTGCTCAATGTAGATGGATGGTGACACTGTAAGGGCATACGCGATATGGCCTGTTTTGAGAAAATCGACTATCTGGTGAAATCCATCAGCCTGCTTCGGCTTTTGAAGCATCGCGATTTTGTTGTGCTCATCAATGAACGCCATGGATGCTATTGAGCTTTAGTGTTCTTGCCTGAAACTTACTAGGTGCTTGAGAGAAAGAAAAAGGATTAGAGAGAAGATGAATAGTATTCAAAGAGTCGTTATGAGCTTTTAGGCGGGCAAAAAGGATATTTATACAATTCGGGACATAAGCAGTATTAACCACTAGCAGTATTAACTAACTAGCAGTATTAACTGAGAGCAGTATTAACCACTAGCAGTATTAACTAACTAGTAGTATTAACTGAGAGCAGTATTAACCACTAGCAGTATTAACTAACTAGCCGTATTAACTGAGAGCAGTATTAACCACTAGCAGTATTAACTAACTAGCAGTATTAACTGCTATAGAAGAACTAAGTACCCATTCAAAACAACCTGAAACACTTAAACACATAGGGGTTAATAGCACCAATTTAAAGAAAGTAACTAAGAAGGAATCTATATAGGTATATAAAGATAATGAGAATATACTTATTCATTGTTCATCATGCCCACACTTGTGACCAAGAATGTGAATCTACCCACATCAAAAGCTTTTGTGAATAGATCAGCAAACTGGTTAGTTGTGTGTACTTTCTGAACCTGAATTAGCTTCTTCTCATTACAGTCTCTGATAAAATGGTACCTTATTTTTATATGCTTTGTTTTTGAATGCTTGACAGGATTATTAACAATGCTAATAGCACTGCTATTGTCTATGAAAATAGGAGTGTGAAGAAATGTCATACCATAGTTCATCATTTGATTCTGAATCCATATCACTTGTGAGCAGCAGCTTGCAGCAGCTATGTATTCGGTTTATGTTGTTGAGGTGGACACTGTGGTTTGCTTCTTACACTGCCATGATACTAGTCTTGCACCCAAAAACTGACATCCTCCAGTTGTAGACTTTCTGTCCAAGTTAGCTCCACCCAGGTCACTATCTGAATATGAAAGTAGGTTGAATGGTGAGTCATGAGGATACCACAGTCCTAATCTGGGTTGACCTTTGAGATATCTGAATATCCTCTTGATTGCTTGAAAATGTGATTGCTTTGGCCTAACTTGAAATCTTGCATACACACAAACAGGGAACATGATATCTGGTCTAGAAGCTGTGAGATACATGAGGGAGCCAATCATGGATCTGTAGTGATGAACATCCACATCCTCCCCCTCAAGATCTGCAGTTATCTGTTTGTGTGTCTCCATGGGTGTGCTTGTAGGCTTGGAATATGAGAATCCAAACTTGGTTAAAATGTCCTGCACATACTTGGTTTGGCTTATGAAGATTCCATCTTGTTGCTGCTTAACTTGTAGCCCAAGGAAGAAAGTAAGTTCACCCATAGAACTCATCTTGAATCGCTTATGCATTAATTCTTCAAAATCTCTGCACAATTGATCTTTTGTGGATCCAAAGATGATGTCATCCACATAGATTTGTACTAACAGGATGCCCTTCTTCTTCCTTTGAATGAACAGAGTCTTGTCAATGATTCCTCTCTCAAAACCATTTTCCAAGAGATAGGTAGACAAAGTGTCATACCAAGCTCTTGGTGCTTGATGTAGTCCATACAGTGCTTTCTTCAATTTGTATACTCTGTCAGGATATCTGAGATTTTCAAACCCTGGAGGCTGATAGACATATACTTCTTCTTCAATTTTACCATACAGAAAAGCACTTTTCACATCCATTTGGTAGACTTTGAACTTCATGAAATAGGCATAGGCTAAAAATAACCTAATGGCCTCAATCCTGGCCACTGGTGCAAAAACCTCTTCATAATCAATACCTTCTTCTTGAGTGTACCCCTGTGCTACTAATCTAGCCTTGTTCTTGATCACTATCCCTCTCTCATCCTTCTTGTTTCTGAAAATTCATTTTGTCCCTATAGCTCTGTGTCCTTTAGGCAGTTCTACCAAATCCCATACATTTTGCAGTACAAGCTGCAACAACTCCTCTTGCATTGCTTCTATCCAACTTGGGTCTTTCATTGCATCATGTGCCTTTTTGGGCTTAACCTGAGATAGAAAGCAAGATAGTAAGCCTGATTGTATGTCTTTTAATCCTCCCAACTTACTCTGATTCCTTGTGATGATTGGAGAATTGATGTCACCAATCACCAACTGAGGAGGATGATTCTTTTGAGTCCTTGTAGCATTTACAGCCTCTTCCTGAAGATTGACTTCAAGATTGGTGTCATTCTTTTCTGGAGTGTTGCCACCAAACACTGAGGAGTTCTCATCATCAATATCATCTTCTGCCAATGCAGGCATCTCAGGTTCTAGCTGTTCTGAAGTCAAAAGTTGATCCTCCTTTTCACCTCTCTCCTCTTCATTCTGAGTCGTTTCAGTATCCTTTGAATCTGGAGCATCTTTCTTCTCTTGAACACAGAGTTCAATAGGATCTGCTGTAGGGATTGGAAATAGCACAAACTCTTGTCTTTTGTCTTGTACTGATTATGTCCCTGTTCCTGTATTATTCTCATAACTGAAACCCAAAGAATTAGTTAGTGAATCAATGTCAAAAAGCCAATCAGGGCCTGGACCAAGTTTATTTGGTGTGCTCTCATTTCATTTGACATTGTCACTTTCCTCAATTATTCTAGAAGAGGTATTAAAAACTCTGTAAGCCTTACTTTGGGATGAGTAACCAACTAGAAATTCGCCATCTGCTTTGCTATCAAACTTGCCTAAGTGAGTTTTGGTATTAAGAATTGTGCAAGGACACCCAAAAGGTTTCAAAAATCTAATAAAAGGTTTCTTCTTCTTAGAAAGTTCATATGGTGTCTTGCAAGGACTTAACAGGTTGTATCTCAAGTGCTCAACATAGTAGACATCCTCAAATGTCATCTTACCCTTTGATACATTACCTTTCCCACTAATCTTTCCTGTAGATGGATTATCACCAAATGTAACATGTCCTCCATCAATTCTTTTAAACTTTTGTAGGCAGGACTTGTTGCCTGTCATGTGCCTAGAGCAACCACTATCAACATGCCAAATGCTCTTCCCTTTTAGCTGTTGGTTGCCCTGCACATAAAGTATAACAGTTAGTTTTTAGTAGGAACCCAAGCCAAAGTGGTCTTGGGTTTCCCATTCTCATCAACATATTCACAATCAGTTTTGATGAGCTTTTCAGACTGGGGAATCTTATGGCTTGAATACTTTGTCACAATTATGGGTCTGTTACTGGAAGCAGTACTAACTTGATTGGCAGTACTAACTTTGTTAGCAGTACTAACATCGTTAGCAGTACTAATTGGATTAGCAGTACTAATTTTGTTAGCAGTACTAACTTTATTAGCAGTAGTATTGCTTGCAGCAGTGTTATTTCTGTCAGCAGTACTATTTGAAATAGCAGTACTAACAGATTTCTTTATTTTTGGAACCCATATTTGGACAAAGTTAATCCTTGGCTTGGTTGGAGTATTTTTCTTAGATTTTACAAACTTGTTTTGAGCAAGAGCTTTTACAGGTGCTCTTTTTACATTTTCAGCCATACGATTCCTTCTTTGATTCCTATAACCAACAGGATTTTGTATATGTCTTTGAAAATTTATCCTCTGGTTCATAGGAATGAAATAACAGTATTTGGCAATATGGTTAAGCTTTACACAAATAAAACAAGGTTTTGGTCTATTGATTTTACTCAAATCAACCCCTTGTTTTTGTGCCCACTAATTATTCCAGTTTCTTTGATTACCCCTTGTTTTATCATGTTTTTGGGGCTGAGACTGTTTACATGTACAGGGATTCACAACTGTGGTCTGCATATAGTGGACTCCCTGTACCTTACCCTTTTCTCTCTTTGAGCTCTCCACCTTTTCATTCTTGATGAATGGTTTACCCCCCCTTCATTGGTAAGAATATGATTTTCTACAGGAATCTCTTCTGCATTCTTACTCTCAGACTTCTCTTCCTCATTCTCTTCTTTAACCACCACACTGTCTATAGGATCTACTTCTGTTGCTCCTATAGGTAAGTCCTCTTTATTTTCGTTTTCTAAGAGATCTGAGGAGGGAGGCATGTAATTATTGTTATAAGGTAGAGGTGTTGCATTGTATCCTATACCACTCTTGATCTTATCATGAACTTGAGCTTTAAGCAAAGAGTCCATTGCTTTGGAGGGATAAGAGAACTTCTCAATGTCAAGCTTATCTTTCTCATACTCACTATTTATCTTCTCACACTCCTCTTTAGACTTTTCTATTTGAATCTCTAATTGATTTTTCTCCCACTTCCAGTAATTTGTGTCATACATATGCTGAAGTTCATTGGCCTTGTAAGCCTTGATTTGATCTTCAAACTTCTCAACAATCACCTTATACTCTCTTATATCTCTTTCTAACCTTTTAAGGTCGTCACACATGCTTTGGTTATGATCCATGTACTTTTGTACAGTCTGAAGACAATCTTTGGTGCACAGTTTAGTTTTTACCTCAGTTGGAATATCTGTGCTGGAAGATTCTGAGACTTCTGCCATCAGGGCTTGATTCTGAACAGCTTCTTCTGCTTGATCACTCCAATCAAATCCCATTCCTTCTTGAGAAACAAGAGCTTGAGTGGAGTTTATGTTGTTTTGGAAGCTTGATGAATGTGCTTGTTGATGGTTACTACCATGTTGTTGAGGAATTCCTCCTCTGCATTCTCTTGCAAAGTGTCCCATTTTGTGGCACTTGTAGCACTCCACCTTTGACTTGTCAAACCCAGCACCATCTTCTCTCCTCTGAGAAAAGTTGTTCCTGCCAGTCCTCTTTATGAATCTCTTGACCCTCATAGTTAGCATAGCCATCTGCCACTTTATATCCATCTCCTCAAGGTCATCTGCATTAATTTGTTCGAGATCATCATTAATTAAACAAGAATTGGCATGACTAGCAAGAAAAGCTTCTAATACAGAGTCATTAGATACATTATGCTTAGATACATAAGAAGTACTAACTGATTCTGCATTAGTAACAGAAACAGTAGAAGAAGAAGATGATAAGAGAGCAGCATTATGAGTGTATCTAGATGGTCTTTTCTTGGCTTCAACTTCAGCCTCAAACACCCTTAAGTCATTATAAAGATCATCTAGTTCTTTGTCCTCCAACTTGTCATCCTGTCTGAAAGAGACAGTATACATGGTCCATTCATCTCCAAGGGACCTTAAGAACTTTCTGTTTACATCATCTTGATCAATCTGCACTCCAACAGTAGCTAGTTCACCAATCAGCTTGTTAAACCTGTCAAAAGTTTGAGTCATGGACTCATTCTTAGTTGACATGAAGTTTTCATATAGTTGCTTCAAAATAGCCTTCTGATTTCTCTTGGTACTTTTGGTACCAGAGAATCTCTTCTCTAGAGCATTCCAAAGCATCTGTGCATCAGTGCAGTTGCAGAATTGGTGTTGATACTCATTGGGAATAGCCAAGAGCAGTGTGCTCAAGGCTTTCATCTCCGTCTGCCTTATCTTCCTCTCTCCATCAGTCTTTGGTGGAATTCTTTTTCCATCTGTTCCAATCTTTCCTTCATTAGATGGGCCATTCTCAATGATGTCCCACATAGAGTAATCTGTGAGAAGGATGTATTGCCTGATCCTAATCTTCCACATGTCAAATTCATTAGATCTGAGCATTGGAACCTTTGAGACCAGAACACTATCACTTGAACTGTCCATGATGATTGAAGGTTTCTGAGAAAAAATGGTGATTGAAGGTTTCTGAGAATACTGTGCTCTGATACCCCTTGTCAGGATCTAATTCTTAACAAGAATAATGAACTCAGAAACAATATTAAAGGAGTTTGAGGAATAACACTTTAATATTCAGAATATCAATGAAACAGTGAATATGAATCACAACTTGTAAACTTTATTGAAAGATTAAAGCTACAAGTTTTCAAACAAAACCTCAATATTGATGAACAGGCTCACCAATACGAATTCTACTTCTCTAGAATTTGGATTATAAACCTTGAGGTTAATTCTCTCTATCAAAACAAAAACTCAAAAAATTACTTACTAAACTATTCTGACTAAGTCTATACATATACTGAAAATAAAAGATAATTACAAAATATAAAAGATCTTCAGTATAATCTTCCATAGTTATCTCCAAGCTTTCCATAAATATATTCAATCAATACAGCTGTCTTCATTGCCATACGAAGTCTTCATCTCATAAGCAGTACTAACCATGTTCAGAAGCATTAACCATGTTCAACAGTATTAATGAAGTTGGCAGTATGTAACACCCTGAATTTTGGGGTTGGGTGAAAAGTTGACCTTTACCCAAAGTTCAAGGGGGAAATTTGTAATTTGGGCTATATATATAGAAATCAAATCTGAGATATTTCTGATATCTCATTTGATCTGATCTTCTATCTAAGAAGCCAGAGAGAAGAGCAGGAGAAAAGCAGTGTAAAAGGGTTGATCGGTTCGGACAAATCGAGGTACGAATCTAGCTTAATGCTTTGATCTATATGCTTTTAGTTGTGTAGAATCTCGTCGTGAAGGTTTTAAACCGTTCCATTTTGAGATCGGAGTATTTCTCGTTTTGGATCTGGGTCTGAGTCGATCTGTTCTTGATGAACAAGACGACCGTATGAGCAAGGACCGGACGAATGCGTTCGACCGGTGGGTCGTTCGACCGGTGTGTCCTTCGACCGGTGGGTCGTTCGACCGGTGTGTCCTTCGACCGGTGGGTCCTTCGACCGGTGTGTCCTTCGACCGGTGTGTCCTTCGACCGGTGTTGTCGTTCCACCGGTATTGTCGTTCTACCGGTGTTGTCCTTCGACCGGTTTAGGTTCTGTTAAGTTGTTAGATTCTGTGTCTTTGAGTTCTAGTCAAGTAGCGAGAGGATTATCTGTATTTCGACTTACCGATTCTTTCGGTGTTGTCATAGGTAGCACTCGCTAAGAAGAAGGAAACAGAGGTGAGTTCCTACTATCCTTTTAAACTTTATACATATCAAAAGTTACCTTTTTGGATCTTATCTTGTTAAAGTAAAATGACGTATTACTTATGCATTTATGCGAAAAGATTATTTAAAAGAACTCCTTTTAATGATTTTCATTCTTACCAGAAGTTGAACTGGGAATAGCATTTTGTTTATAAAATGTATTTATACCATATATTTATTTATGGTTGGTCACATATGTTGTTGTGACGACTCCTTACCATTACTAGTGGATCCCTAGGTTTTGAGTAGACTGTATTGCTGGGATGATACATTCCCCAAATTTGTAGCTATGGATCACTTGTTCCTAGAAGGCAACTTGGTACGGTTATGTGAGGCCGGATACCAGCCATGGTTCATAGTGATCCTAGCGAAGGAGTATACCTTGGTTTTGCGCTTGGGGCTTGATCTCACGTTGAAGCACGGACTTTGTGATTCGTATCCGCGGATTCGAATTGGTTTAGCTCGTAACTCGGATTGTTGGCCTAACTTTGTGTTACGCCACAATCCTTGGTAAAATGTTTTGTTTTCGGTCCTTTTATGGCATGTTTATAACGAAAAAGCCCAATTGTTGCAAGGACCTAAATTGTAAATTTAACCTCTTTGGAAATGTTATCTTGGAACTGATGTTTTATCTTTTGAGCTTATAAACTGTATGTTCTCACCAGACTTTTAAGTCTGACACTTTTTCTCAAATGGTATGTGTAACAGGTTTCCATTAGCGTTGGGTTTCCGGGGTTTTTGGAGAGACGAGTTTTGAGTCTCGAGGTTTTTGCAGATGTTTTAGTATTGTTGTTGGGCATTGTTAAGTCCCATTCTTTTGATGAAATCCTTGTATAGGATTGTATAGTCTTAAGGACTTGTCCCATTTATGGGAAGTTAATGGTTTTACTTTCGTCATGTTGTCAGGTTTCCAGGTTTTAATTTACTCTGATTTTTGAGGTGTTAAAGAGTAGTAACCCTTAGCAGTATTAACTACTAGCAGTACTAACTATGCTCAGCAGTAGTAACTTCATCAAGCATTATTAATCTTGTTTAGCAGTATTAATCTTGTTTAGCAGTATTAATCTGTCTCAGAAGTACTAACCATGTTGTGCTAGCAGCATTAACCATACTTGTGCAAATTCTGAATTCCCAACAATAAGGTCATAGAGCTATTGGCACCAAGTGGATTTTCAGAAATAAAAAGGATGAGAGAGGAATAGTAATAAGGAACAAAGCAAGGCTAGTGGCACAAGGGTACACTCAGGAAGAAGGCATAGACTATGAGGAAGTGTTTTCTCCAGTTGCAAGGGTAGAGGCAATTAGGTTGTTTCTAGCCTATGCTTCATTTATGCAGTTCAAAGTATATCAAATGGATGTGAATAGTGCCTTTCTATATGGAACAATTGATGAAGAAGTATATGTCTGTCAGCCCCCTGGATTTGAAAATCCATCATATCCTGACAGAGTATACAAACTGAAGAAAGCTCTCTATGGTCTACATCAAGCCCCAAGAGCATGGTATGATACTATGTCTACCTATCTCTTGGAAAATGGGTTTGAAAGGGGAATAATTGACAAAAGCCTTTTCATTAGAAGAAGTAAGAAGGACATCCTACTTGTTCAGATCTATGTGGATGACATCATCTTTGGATCCACAAAAGATCAGATGTGTAGAGACTTTGAAGAGTTGATGCACAAGAGCTTCAAAATGAGTTCAATGGGTGAACTTACTTTCTTCCTTGGGCTTCAAGTGAAACAGCAGAAAGGTGGGATCTTCATAAGTCAATCAAAGTATGTGAAAGACATCCTGGACAAATATGGTTTATCAGACTCAAAGCCAGCAAGCACACCTATGGAAACACACAAACAGATCACTGCTGATCTTGAGGGGGAGGATGTTGATGTCCATCTTTATAGATCAATGATTGGATCTCTCATGTATCTCACAGCCTCAAGACCAGATATTATGTTTCCAGTGTGTGTGTGTGTCAGATTCCAAGTCAAGCCAAAGCAGTCACATCTTCAAGCTGTTAAGAGGATTTTCAGATACTTAAGAGGGCAACCTAGATTAGGTCTTTGGTATCCTTATGAATCTTCTTTTGACTTGATTGCATATTCAGACAGTGACTTGGGTGGTGCTAATATGGATAGAAAGTCTACTTCAGGAGGATGTCAATTTTTGGGTGCAAGACTAGTATCTTGGCAGTGTAAGAAGCAAACCACAATGTCCATATCCACAACAGAAGCTGAGTACATTGCTGCTGCAAGTTGCTGCTCTCAGGTTCTATGGATTCAGAATCAAATGCTGGACTATGGGGTAACCTTTCTTCACACTCCAATCTTCATTGACAATAGCAGTGAGATTAGCATTGTGAACAAATCAGTCAAGCACTCCAAAACAAAGCACATTGAAATCAGGTATCACTTTATTAGAGACTGCAATGAAAAGAAGCTTATTCAAGTTGCTAAAGTTCATACTGATAACCAGTTTGCTGATCTATTCACTAAAGCTTTTGATGTGGGTAGATTCACTTTCTTGGTCACAAGTGTGGGCATGATCAACTCTGAATCAACTCATGTTTAAAAAGTGATTGTATACCTGTTATTTGGTTATGTTTGGTGCTACTAATCATCTTTCTCAGGAAGTGTATTGCCTTGCTCAGTCTATCACAAGCTTCAATAGTGTAAGTATAGTTTTAATACTGCCAGTACAAAGTTACTACTTCAGGTCTCAGTTAATACTTCTAGTTAGTTAATACTGCTCTCAGTTAATACTGCTAGTTAGTTAATACTGCTCTCAGTTAATACTACTAGTTAGTTAATACTTAGTGGTTAATACTGCTCTCAGTTAATACTGCTAGTTAGTTAATACTGCTAGATGGTTAATACTGCTTCTTTCCCGAATCATATAAATACCCTTTTTGCCCGCCTAAAAGCTCATAACGACTCTTTGAATATTGTTCATCTTCTCTCTAACCTTTTTCTCTCAAGCAACAAGTGTGTCTTAGTCAAGACTCCTCAAGCTAGATGGCATCAATGGCGTTTATTGATGAACACAACGAGATCGCAATGCTTCAAAAGCCTAAGCAGGATGCTGGATTTCATCAAATAGTCGATTTTCTCAAGTCCAGCCATATTGCTCATGCTCTTACAGTGTCACCATCAATCTACATCGAGCACCAGAAGCAATTTTGGGCCAATGCCACCGCCATTACTGAAAATGGTGTGAAGGTTATCAAGACAAGGGTGTGTGACAAACCCTTGACAGTTTCTGAAGAGGTAATTCGCATCAGTCTACGACTAGACGATGCCTCAGGTATCACATCTAGATCTGTTTTCCACTCTCACTAGAATGGGGTATGGAGGCCCATTGGGTGTTTTCAAGTTCTCCAAAGCTAAATTTTCTCCCCAATGGCGTTTCTTTGTCCATACCCTTATGCATTGTATTTCTAGAAAGACTACTGGATGGAGTGAGTTCAGTAGTACCATTGCTTATGCTTTGGTCTACTTGTCCACTGCCAGAAAGTATAATTTCTAAAAAATGATTTTCAATGACCTTGTGTCAAACTTGGGAAATAAAAAGATTTCTATATGTACCCAAGATTTGTCCAGGCAGTTATAACCACTGAATTGACGAATATGCCTCAATTTGATGAGGTATATGTACCTAAAATCCCCAAGGGCAAGGTCTTTTCAAATATGAAGAGATCTGCCATGGACTCGGAAGGAGTTGACACCCCATTGTTCTCTACAATGATGGTGGTGTCCCACAATCAAGAAGGTATGGCATCAGGGTCAGAGCCCTCACTAGACCATCCCACTGAGAGCCAATCCCAACCTTCAATCACTATATCAATCCCTCAGTCCCTTCTACAAAAACCAACTTCACCAATCGCCCATACTTACATAAGGAAAAAGGTAAAGAAGACTCCTTCTCTTCTTGTACCTTCACCCACAAAGCCTCTAAGCCCTCTAATGGAGAATTCTCCATTAGAGAATATCTATAGGGAAACCACAGGGGTGTCTCCCAACCCCAAGGAGGTGCTCACTGAGGAGATGCATGAGCATATGGGTGAGAAGGCTGCCACTACTCCTGCTAGCACAGAGGAGGACAGTGGTAACATCAATAAGACCTCCCCTATGGCAACTTTGGATGAGCAATCATCCAAAGGTCCCAGGTGCCAAGAAACCAAGGGGGTGGAGGGTGCTTCTGCTAGGTAGAAGACTTCCACTACTAAATGTTCCAATGATCCTTCAAAAGGGGGTAACACTCCTGGCGAAGGTGAGGATAGATATAACTACCAAGAATTGATGGATACAATGGGCAACATTAATCTAGATGTCATCAAACAGGGAGCCGATATAGAAGAAATGAAGTTGGTAATTCTGTCTCAACAAGTGCAGATTACCAAACTGATGAAGCTAGTGAAGAAGTTGGTGCAGAAAAGGAAAAGAAAAAGTTTGTCTTGAAGAAGAGGGCAGATGCTTTAAAAAAGGGGGAGAAACAAGATGAAAAGGAGAAACTCAGTCCTAGTGGTATGGAAGCACAATTTGAGGTGGATCCGAATAGGGAAAAAGAAAACAAAGAAGCAGAAACTTGTAAAGAGGCAGAAACTGTTAAACAAGCAGCAGTAAATGAAAAAGCTCAAGCAGCAGTAACAGGGCTATCTGTTGAAGAGTTGGAAATTGCATAAACATTGATAAAAGCTAAGAATGACACTCCCAAGGCAACTCAAAAGGCCAAGGGAGTGGTCATTAAAGAAGGAGGTCTTGTGCAGAAAAGCAAAGAAATCAGTGAGGCAGAATTGAAGAAGAAAGGAAAGGCTAAGATGGTTGAACCTGAGCAAACCTTAAAGCAGCAGAAACAGATAGAGCTAGATGAAGAAGTGGAAAAACAACTTCAAGCAGAGATGGAAAAGGAGGAACAACTCCAATCAAAAAATACAGAGAGCTTGCACTGGATATGGCTAAAAAGCTCAATGAAAAGTATCAAAAGAGCATGCAAACTGCAGCTGAGGCCAAGAAAAGTATAGTAAAAGCAACCAAGCACAGGCTGCCTTCAAAGATTCAGAAAAGACAACCCTCTAAGACCTTTTTGGCCAATCAAGAAAGGAGAAAAATGATAAACTTTCTGAGAGGCTCAATTGGTGTAAAAGGAGAGATGTTTGCAAACATGGCATACAGCAAAGTTGAGGAGCTGTATAAAAAGAAAATGGCAAAGCTCCAAGGGGACTCCTCTCAAAGGGAAGAAGCTGAAAGAAGGATGAAAGAGAGGCATGATCTCAACATCCAACAACCCTTCCCTGAGGAAACCACTCCTTCAAAGGAAAAGGCTGAAAAAAAGGAAGATCAAGTTGATGTAGAATCCAAATCTGCAAAGAGAGTAAAAACCATAGCTTCCAAGAAACAGTCCAAAAAGCCAAGGATTGAAGAAGCAGAAAAAGAGGCAGAACCATCTGTTGCAGATCATACAAAGCAAACAAGCCAAAGTGCACAACAACCAAATCAATCTGGTGAGCAGGTTGGTCTTTACATGACTTTAATAGAACCAGTACAGGCTGTTCCCATTTCTGTGAAGGCACCAGAAATCATCTTTTGCGATATTCTGAGGGACAATAGAAAGGATTACTTCAGACTCAAAAAAGTTGGTGACTTGTTTGAAGTATACACAACTTGGGGCAAAGTGATCAGAAGTTGCTCCAAGGCTGACTTAGAAGAAATGCATAAGGTGGGAATAAAGCTATATGAGCCTGTTATGAAAGGAACTGAAGAAAGTCTACTAAAAGTGGCTATGGAATACTTGTGTATGTTGTTTGAACCAGAAAAAGTGGTGCACAGGATCAAGGATTTGCATCATGAGTATGGGTTCAAAAGGATTGATCAGTGGATGTTCTTTGAAAACTGTGGTGTCTACATGATCACAATAGATAACCGCTATCATGAGTATTTTCTAGTGGACAAAGTGTATGATCATAGCAAGGAGAAGCTGAAAGGAATGCTGAAAGCCAAGCTAGTGTGTGCAAAAGGATCTGAAATGGCCAGAGTTGTGATAAGAAGGACAATCAATCAAAGTCTGGGACTGGATCCAAATTTGGGCAACTAAGATGAAGTTTTGAAAGCATCTTGAAGATCATATCTGAAGAACTTGAATTCTCTTCCTAAAAGTCAAGTTAGGGGGAGATTGTTGGGAATTTAAGATTTGTTCAAGTATGGTTAATGCTGCTAGTATATCATGATTACTACTGCTAGTAGATTTAATACTTCTTGAAAAGTTAGTACTGCTACTTAAATAGTTAGTACTGCTTGGAGAGTTAGTACTGCTAAGGGATTACTACTGCTAACATGATTATTATTAACGAGGTGTTTAATGCTGCTGAAGATGGTTAATACTTCTGAAGAAGGTTAATGTTGCTTATAAGATGAAGACTCAGAATGAAAGGAAGACAGTTGTATAGAAGACTTGCTAAAGTAAAGGAGATAATTATGGACTGAAGATCAATTGTATTTTGATAATTATCTTGTAATATGTCTTGTATAAATAGTATAGAAGTCTTTGATAGAATTAACTTTTGATTGATAAGTTTTTAGAGAGAGAATTAACCTCAAAGTTTATAATCCTAGTTCTAGAGAAGTAGAATTCGTCTTGGTGAGCCTGTTCATCAAGATTGAGGTTTTGTTTTAAATCTTGTAACTTTAATCATTCAATAAAGTTTACAAGTTGTGATTTCTGATTCACTGTTACTTTGATAGTTGAATATTAAAGTGTTATTCCGCAACTCCTTTAATATTGTTTCTGAGTTCATTATTCTTGTTAAGAATTAGATCCTGTCAGTCTCTTAAACATCTCCTTTAACTTCTCTTAATTCTCCCCCTCATGACTTTGATGATTTTGATCAACTTGGTCATGCAAATGTTTGAGACGAGACAGCTTAAGATCTGCAAAATCAAAGAAACAGAGAAAATAGGGAAGGTTTGCGCTACACGCTGGTTGCGCAAAGTAAGGTTTGCGTTACATGCAGGTTGCACAAAACGAGGTTTGCGTTACCTGCAGGTTGCGCAAAGTAAGGTTTGCGTTACATGCATGTTGCGCAAAACGAGGTTTGCATGACCAACTGATGACGCAAAGCTGACTTAGAATTTTTTTTACCTTTTTAAGCTCTTTGACTCCCCCTACACAAATGCAATAGATATGACAATTCAAGTTAGCATTCATATAAAGAAAATCAGATACTCCCTCTCAAAAACAGATATGATCATTTAAGAAAAATTCTCCTTTTTCACTCCCCCTTGAATAATGCTCAAACCCATTTAAATGGAAATGAGAACACAATGAATGTAAACATCAATGTAGAAAAAAAAATATACTGAATATGTATTTTGAAATGACTAAATATATAAAAACTTAAACAGAAACAAATAAAATTCTACTTAGTAAAATATCACAATAAAATCCATCAAATGAAATGAAATGTATGTATTTGGATACAAAAACAAGTTTTATTGCATATCAAGTTAAGACATGTTCAGTTTCAAAAACTTTCATCAATCTATTTAGTATGCTTGCATGTGAACTTTGATTAGCTTCAAGAAAATGCAATTCTAAAAATATAATAGAGAACTTTGCAAATAATCACACTAATCCATCAAAAATTCAGACTTTCACAAATTTACAGGTTTATTGCAACTCATAAATATATAACCAAGTATCATGAGATGTGTTCTCATTGGCATCTTTTAGCATTGTGCACTATGGCATCTTTACATGAGTGTGCTCTTTGGCATCTTTTAAGCGTGTGCACTTTTGGCATCTTTTTAATCAAAAAGTTTATTAAGTAAAGAACATGTCGTAAACGTAACTTTCTATCTGACCCTATTGCAGGATTTGGGTCAGTCACTCCCAGACCAGTTGGCCTTAGGGGACTAGGTGTCAAGCACCCCTTGGAACTTAGTTTCCCATATCAGAAAGGCTACATCGACATATCCTAAACCCATTCATACCAGTAGAACATGACTTTCGATCTGATTCTATAGAAGGATTTGGGTTCGATCACTCCCATATCAAATGACCTTAGGGGACCAGATGACAAGCATCCCACAGAACTTACTTTCCCAAACCAGAAAGGTCACAGGTACAAACTTTTAAACTTAGAGATTTTTGATTTATAAGAATTTAATAATCATCTCAAACACAAGGTTTTACGTCTAAGTGCTTAGCCCATATTTTCATTACGATCCAAAAATTCCGACTTTTTAGGTTTTCTAAGCATTGTAAACTATAAATATTCTGAATCACACAACTTTAAAGCCAAATCAAAAGCTACAAACATGTTGCTGACTTTTCGACTTTTGTTAGAGCTGAAATTTGAACATATAAGAACTTTAATATAAACAAAGCAACTTGAAGATTTATCCGAGACACACATTTTATTCAAAAGAAAGAAAAATTGTAAAACTTTTACTTTATAGAATAAAATTTGTAAAGGTTTAAACTTTTAAAACAACATGCCGAGATTTAAAAAATAGAAATATTTGATCGGCAAGTTTATATTTAGTTGAAAGAAAATATAATTCAATAATATTATCATTCACACAATGTAAAAATAAAATTTGTGTCTCATTTGAAAAATTGGGTAGAACAAATTCAGAAGTTGAAATGAAATGCTCAGATTCTTTTTAAAACATTTTGAGAAAACTGGAACAACATCATTATCAGATATAAATGCAGCGGAAATTAAGTAGATGTACTCACAGTTTCTCATTAGTCAGAAGCTTAATGTATTGAATAACGAGTCCTAGAGTGATATGTCTAGAAATATTATTCTTTGAAGCACGGGTTCTAAGCTGAATTACTCAGAAGCCAAAGTCTTGACATTTAAGACCGGGTTTTGAACTGTTGTGTTCAAAAACCATTATCTCTCTTACTTCCCCTTGACATGTGATGCCTGCAACTTTGAATCAGATTGAGATTTTGGTACCCACTTGTATATGGGCCCGTGTTTGTTAGTTGCAGTTCTTATGGGGAAATAATTAGAAGATTTTATACGAGAAGCATGAGAAACATTATCAGAATAATAAGCACAGTCATCAGATGAGAAAGCATAATCATCAGAACTATGATCTGAGGAAGAACATGAGACATGTTTTGAAATTCGAATCATTTGTTTTATAGAGTACTTTGAAATTTTATTACAAGAAACAAATGAATCGCTTTTATAGAATTTGTCTACACATTTATCCCCATCAAAAGTAGATTCATCAGATGTTCTCTTTGCTTTCCACATCTGCTTCTTTGATGACTTGCTCAAAGTCCTATCTGAAAGATTAGAATCAGAAGAATTAGAACTGTCAGAAAGAACTTTATCTTGTTTCTTCGACTTCTTTTACGCTTAGGTTTATAAAATTGTTCATTGAGCGTAAAAGAGTCATCAAGAATTTAGGACGAAATATTTAAATCAGAAGAAATAATTTTATATAAGCAATCAATCTGATCAACTAATAAATCTGAATTTACTTCGGAGTTTGAAAAATTTTGAGAAAAGATTTTAAAATTTGAAACTTCCTTTTTATTTTCCTTAGAATCAGAAGAAAGGTCAGAAATAGAAACTGAATCTTGTTTTTGAAAAAATAAATTTTCTTCAAGACTAGAAGTCATGAAAGAAAGAATAATATCAGATTCAATTTCCTTTAAAATATTTTGATCTTCTATCTTATCTTCAAGATCGATGATTGTACTCTCTAATACTAATGGAGGAGTATATTTCTTAGAATCATAAATGATTGGAGAAATATTTTCCTTATCAGAATTAGAAGCATAAGGATCAATAAAATCATCAAACATTGAAGATTTGATAGGAGATATATCATTTAAAATTCTTCTTCCTCTCCTTGATTTTTCAGGAAAATATTTTGCATTTTCGCTTGTATAAACAAAAGGAATTTCATTTTTCTTGTTATTCATCCTTTACTCATTTTCGATTTCTAACACTTGCTTCTCATTCATCCAATAAATTTTAAACTGAGGAGCATAATGAGCAAGAGTCAGATAATCGTATTTATATAAAGTTGGGGATTTTTCAATCGCATTGTTTAAACAATGAGGATTTTCAAAACCAAGTCCCCACCTTTGTTTTAAAGCTTCTTCACTTATTGGTTTATTCATAAAAATTGTTTGTTCAGAATGGTTCCTTCGATAAAGCTTTTCTTCTAATTTATTTATTTTATCTGAAAATTCATCTTTTAAAATAGTCATAGCAGTCAAAGACTCAAGATAAGTCTTATTTGAATTTTCCAAATCATCCAATTTCTTTTGAAAGATGTCTTTTGTATTTTCCAAGATAAATTTTTCATTTTTCAAAGAAATCTTCAGTTTTTCAATCAAATCTGACTTTTCAGAATTTAGATTCTTTTAAGATATTAACTTAGAACGCAAATCAGACAAAGCAGTAATTATGATATTCATCTAAGAGATAATGAAATTATGAGCAAACACTGAATATACCTCATCTTCATCAGATTCAGAATCGTCTGACTAATCATCTCCGATCAAGCACATCTGAGCGATCTCGACGTTTGCAGCTTCGTCGTCAGAGTGATCCAGCCAGAATTCTTCTTCGGCTAGAAAAGTTGTTCCATTCTCTCTCTTCTCAGCAAGTTCCACTTTCTTTCTATAGTAAGCTGAGTCCCGAACCTTCTTCACTCGACACTCTTTTGAAATATGACCCGGCTTTCCGCTTTTGTAGCAAGCAACAGTCTTTGGCTCGGGTACTTTGGCTCTAGACACAGAAGTGAAGCGAGAAGAGTTGGAACCTGGTTGGAACTTTTTCTGGTAATGCTGAGAGAGAAGGATCATCGCTTTCTGCAGAGCCTCACCATCATCATCAGTTGACCCATTGTAAGCGTTATCAGACAACGCTTGTTCAGCCAGTTAGCTCGTGAGGAGTGCAACCGGGTCTACTGACTTCTTCTTTTTCTCTAATTTGGCCTTCTTTTCAATCACAATGCACTCATCAGTCAGCAAGATTTCAAACATCTCTTGGATCTGCATTGTGGATATTCTGACATCATTCCTCAGTCTGTGGCAAGATTTATTCCACTCTGATTGAAATGCATTGAGGAATTTCATATTTAATTCAAGCTCCGTCTTTTCAACCTTAATTTTCCTAAGATCATTTATCACGGCACAGAAACGATCATACACAGTCTTTAGTGGCTCTTCGTCCTTGGCTTTGAATTCTTCAAACTTATTCATGTAACGAGTGTGTCGTAGTTGAGTTGCAACAGAAGATCCAAACATAATCTTTTCCAGCTGTTGCCACATTAGATTAGGATGAGTTTTAAAACAATCAATCCTGTTGTATACAGAGTTTGGCAAGGCCGGCATCAGATTTACCATAATGTCACGATTAGCTTGATATGCCGACAACTCATCATGTGAATATTCTTTAGTAGGCTTATATAATCCAGAAGCCAATTTTGGTTTTTAAAACGGTCCTTCAGATAGAATGATCAACATGTCGTTACCATTCTTTTGACGTTCAATGAAATTTAGGAACCGATCTTGCCACTGTGTAAATTCATTTTCATCAATTAGCACTGGTGGACGATTTTCTGTACCCAAAGACATCATAAGATCACTTTTGTAGAACTAAGCTTGATACGCAAATTTGTCAGAATCCATAATTCAAAGAATCCAGAAAAATCCTAAGTCTGAGACTTGGGCAAAGTTGAGCTTTGCATGAAAGGTAGAAGATGCAAACTGAGCTTTTCGCAAGCATTATGAAACGCAAACTTAAGCTTTGCGTAAGAAGGCGATTGCGCAAACTAGGCTTTGTGTGAGATAGACGAGATGCAAATGAGGTTTGCGTAAGCTAAGCAATACGAGAATTGATCTTTGCGTAAGAAGAAGGTTGCGCAAAATGAGCTTTGCGTAAACCAAGTGATGCGCAATACGAACTTTGTGTAAGCCAAGTGTTACGCAAACTGAAGTTCTCTCAAGCAAAAGGATACGCAAACGGTACTTTGCGTAATACAAGGGATACGCAATCTGAGCTTTTCGTAAGAAACTTGAACCGCAAACTAAATTCTTGAGCTTTGAAATACGCAAAAAAGCTTTGTGAGAGATGGATGATACGAGAACTGATCTTTTCGGAAGGCACTGGATACGCAAAATAGACTTTGCGTGAATAGACCAATGCGCAAACCTGAAATACACTAACACAAAGATTAGTACTATATGAACTCGCGCAAAATAGTATGAATCTTGCGCAAACCAATAAGAACTTGAGCAAACCTACAAGAACTTGCGCAAACAGTAAAAAGTCGAATAAAACTCGCAAGATCGATTATAACAATGAAAATAAACCAAGAAAATCACACACTGATTATCGAAAACAACTTTTTAACACGTTTCCAACAAATCTAATACTGAATTTCATGCAAAATTATGTGAAGCAATTAAGATCGACAACCAATAACGAATCTAATGAAACAAATTTCACACAAAATCGTCCAGAAACCTATCCAAATTTGATGAAAAAGCAAAAAACGAGATTTTCTTGAAAAAGTCAAGAAAATCGATCAAATTTTCTGCTTCAATCCACAAATTCAGAATGTAAATCACAATCTCTCAGTCCTCTCAAGATTCAGAAGGCTCTGATACCAATTAGGAGTCCAAGATCAATGAATCCTAAAGAGAGAAAGCAAGTAAGCGCAAAGTAACTGAATATTGAATAAGGCGTTAAAGGTTCTTACAAGGAACAAGACCAAAGGGACTTAAATACCCTTGGTCAATACAACACAGTATTTGACATTAGACACAGTAATTGACCAAGCCTACAAATACAATGATTACTATAAAATCAGACTTAACAATGGTCTCCCTCCTTGTGACCATGTTCCTGAAGTGATGGTACAAATACTCAAGATCATCAACATTTAGGAAACAAAAATCAGCTTCAGTGAATCTACATTCGCTTATATCTCTTCTTTGAACAAAGAATTCAGGATACCAAATGTGCATGAACTTCTTTAGTCTAACTTCTCTGACTGTGACAATTCTAGACTTGTTATTTACAGTACGCTCGGTCTTTCTTAACCCATTCATCATGTTGGCATATTCTTCCTGATATTCTTTTGGCTGATTTTGAACACCCAAAACTTTGAACTTTTCCATCTGTCTCAACCTGTGAACAAATATTCTTGTCATTTGCTCCTCCAAGAATGGAACTATGAGAGCATGTCTCATGTGTCTGATTTCAGCTTTTGAAGGAACAAGTGGTGCTTCTAGTTCATTAAAAGGTTCTACTTCTCCTTGTTCTGGCATTATAGGCACATGGACAGCTTCATCATCTGGTTCCTCAACCGTTCTTTCATTCAGAACATCTTGAACAGATTGAACATTAGGATTTGGGCTTTGAACAATTTGAACATCTTGCACAGGGCTAGGAATTCTGACAGGACTTGGAACACTTTGATTAACATGAACTTTAGAGGTTTCAGGAAAGTTGAATTCTTTGAAGGTCGGGATAACTGGTGCTTCATATGAAGGCTCAAGAACAATCTTATGGACAAGACTTAGTTGAATGTCCTCAAGAGTTTCCAGTAAAGTATCCAGGACATTAGCTTCATCAGCTGAAAGTTTATCATCTCCTTCATTTTCATTATCAGAATCAACCATTAAATTATCTTTCTCCTCCTCCTTAAGTTACTAAAATTGTTCATACTTTTCATTAGCTTCATCCTCATCATCTAAAGATAAATCAATTATATCCAAAACATTCATCCCTGTAATCTCCAAAGATTTTGCTCTGGTAGCAACCTTAGGTTTTGCAACCGTTGGTTCTACTTCAGGATTAACATATAGAAGAATATCTCTACATTCACCTTGATCACTCATCCCTTAACCATGATCAACATTTTCTCTTTCATCATTCTCCTCTGATTCAACAGCCATAACATCATCATTAGCATTATGTTTCTCCCTCATCTCCCCCTCATGGTCATGATCTGAATCATGACCATGCCTTGGTTTAGAAATAGATACTTGGGCTTTGCATGAAGTTTGCACAACCTTGGTGAGATCAGATAAGCCTTGCAAAACTTCAGCTTTGAAAGAATTAAACTATGTGGCTCTAACCACATCTGTTGGTGGCACAGATGGTGGTGTTTGGGTTTGGTGATGGGATTGCAGAAGTGATAAAGATCTGCATCGGTTTGATTTTCTGGAGCTTGGGATAAGAGGTTTGCAAATAGTAATAATTTCAGCTCATCAACTAACATATCTACTGGTTGAGTTGATTGAGGTGTAGGTTGAACTTCACGTACAGGCTCAGGCTCAACTATTGGATCCTTCCCCTTTAATAATCTTTTCACTCCAGCAACGTATTCTTCAATTTACTCAAACAACTTCGTTTCAACAGCCTTTAAGGCACTTTTGAGTAATTCCTTCGACACAAAGTCTGGTAAAGTAACACCGAGGTCACTTAGGTTCTCCATTCTCACAACAGTTGATGAATCAACCGTGTGTCCTGTGTTCAAAGCTGACGGAATGTTAGAAATGACAGGACTTCAATCCAATCCTCGTAGTCCGGATTGCGAATCTACTATGGATGTTTCGATCAGGTCACTAAGACTTCCAATGGTAGGAGTCTGTATATGTGTCCTATGAATGAAAATAGGAATTTCAAATGTCCCTAGACATAAAGGTGCAGAGAAAGAAGTTGAGAACTGGGGCACCTTTTCTCTGTTTTCAATATTTGTGGTCTCCGATGAGAACCAGGTAGATTTTGTGCTAAATCCCCGTGTTGAATTGAAACTAAATCCTGTTGAGAGGAGATAGATAGAGTGGATGGCATAGGTGTGCAATTGCATTAGTGGGCGCCTAACATCTTCTTCAATATCTGCACGCAACACATGCGGCGAGATAGTTGGTGTGGCTGCCCTTTTGGATCTGTAGGTTTGGGTACACACACGCTCTTCATATTCTTTTTCTACATTCACACTCATCCTCTCATTAATATTTTCAACTAGAACTCCCTCATTACTCCTTATATCTCCCACAACATTTCTAATTGTTGAATCAACATCAATTTCCATATCCTCAAGCTCATAGAATTGCTCAAATACATCAACCTGCTCAGTATCATCAGCTTGAATACTAGAACCACATTGGTCTTGATCATCTTGATTAGAATCATTTCCATCACTATCATTGTCATCATCATTAGCATCACCAGCATTAACAATTTCATCATGTTCTGACTCATCATTTTCACTAGTTGCAGAAGGAATTTCTTCACTATCATCTACTCTAGTTGCCGAATCCGACTTAGTTTTAGATCCTTGACCTTCATTGGCTGGAGGTGTCACTGAACGTTGGGTAATGACCCGTGACCCTGAAGTCTCCAGTCTTGGTCTCCGACCCCCACCAGTACCCCTCTTTGAATTTTTTCTCTTCACTCCCCGTTCTTGTACCACCTCAGTAGCAAGAACCCTCACATACTCCTCTCTTCTAAGGATTGAGTCTTGGGTAGGGATAACCGATTCTGGTAGTCTCATAGACTCTATATAAGCTCTTACACTATTTGAGTTCGGATTGGCATAAGCTAGTAATGCTTCAGGAACTGGCATTGAGTAATTGAATGACTGCTTTTTCTTTTGTAAATATCTCATCACAAATTCTGGTCCAACTTCATGATCGAGCCTTTTTGGAATGTCTCTGTTTAACCTGATCATACTTCTTATAATAAGTTGTAGAAACCTCTGGTAGGGAACAAAGATGGGTTTTTTGGAAGTTCTCTTGATCAATACTTTATCATACAACTCAGTCCAAATGGCAATTGAGTAATCCACGTGCAGAATGGCATGAAATAATCTGAGTGTATGCATGTTGGTGTTGTCCATTCCAGTATGTCTTGTAGTTAATCATCTATTAATGATGGAAAACATCTGATACCAAAATGGTGGAAGATTGGTTTTCTTAAATCCACTGATCTTGTTGAGTTGACTCATATATCCTAAGGCTCGGATGCCTTCAAACACTTCAGAATCAATGGGATATGGGTCAAAACTTGTTCTTCCTTCTCTGGAAGATCTAGGATAAGTCTGAGCCTTCGGTAGGTCAGAATAGATGTGAAGTTGTCAATCTTGATAACAAAGTTTCGGTTGTTATTGCTTTCATTGACAAACTCAATGGTCTTCCAGGCTTGTTGTAAGTAGATGAGAGGCACAGTAGCAGTTGCCGTCAGGGCATGATAGATAGGATGGCCTCTCAGAATATCCAGAACCAAGGGATTGCTATTGAGATTATCAAAATCCACATGGTGGTTGTTTGGAGAAAGAGCAAGGTACTTAGAAGGAATGATCAGTGCAAGATCTGGATTTTCTCCGATGGCTGACTGAAAATGTGATCTGGATGATGGCGTAAGAGTGTCTTTAGTGACATTCGGGTCTTTTTCATCCATCTGAACAATTGGATCAATGGAATTTTCACTTGCCATGATAATACCTGAAAAGTTCAAAAGTATTGGATATAGATCCAATATGTCAGTTAAATCTCAAAATTTTGTTTTTCATAAAAAAAAATTTTGAAAATTTTTCTATGTCCAGAAGTCGCAGACTAATGGACTAGAAAAATTTCAATGTACAGAATGATGCACTTTGCTCAAAACAAAGAAACGAGCTCAACTTATCGCAGATAACAATTGCAACAAGAAACTTTAAAAAAAAATTGACAACTCAAAGAGTGAGCAGAACCCTTTTATTTTTAACTTGGCATGAAAATTATGAAAAACCTCAAGAACTCGCAGAGTTCAAGTCAAGAACTCACAAGAGTCTTGCCAAGAACTCGCAAGGTTCACACTTGTAAAAAAAAAATTTGAAATTTCAAAATTGAAATCCATTGTTAAACCTTAACCTGATATTTTTTAGCTTGATTGATGTTCGGTTTAGCTTTTAACACTTATTGAACACGTTTATTCGAAGAAATTAACATGTTTTAGATTTTAAATCGAGTCCAAACAGTCCATATGAAGTTCGAAAGTCCAACAGTCCAGAAATCTCAATCCAACGTCATGGAAATCAGGATTCAAGTTAAGATTAGGTCCAATGGATTCGTATTTGAAATCCCAACAAAAATATCAAGTTACAAATGAGATTTAATCAACAATTTTCAGTCCAAAATTCAAAATAACATAGGTTCGGTTCGATATGGGGTTTAAAAGATATGAACAGTCACAGATCATAAAAACCCTAAATCAAACCTAGATGAACCTGTAAACATCAAACAAACATGTACAAGATACACACAAACAATAATACAAACATCAAAATGAGAAACCTACACTGAATGGAAAGATTTTGGTTCGAAACTGAAAAGTCGTAAATCTGGAATCGAGAGCAAAAGAAAATGATAAGTGCAAGAAGTCGCAAAAGTAGTCTGAGACAAGTGAGAATGAAAAATTGTGAAAACCAGTATATATACTCGAGAATAGGGTTGACACGTGGCACGAGTTGAATGGGTGCCTCACTTGTCTCTAACCAAAGAGAAATGGAACTTGTCGCAAAGAATGACAAGTAGTGTGTGCACTTGGCGCAAGACAATATATGCGTCAAGTGTTGTGATGGAAAGAAGTCGCAAGCCTTTGGTTTGCGTCAAGTAAGAACTCACAGGCTGAAGGTTGTGCGTTCTTCACTTAGCGCAACCTTTGGTTTGCGTCAAGTAAGAACTCGCAGACCAAAGCGTGTGTGTTCTTCACGTGTCACAACCTTTGGTTTGCTTCAAGTAAGAACATACAAACCATGTCTTGCGCGTTCTGAGAATTAGAAAATTTTCTTTGACATTTTCCAAAAATAAAAACTTTCCACAATTAACTTCCAACTTTCCAAAAATGGCAACTTCCATAAAATCTTTTTAAGCACAAAACTCAATATCACTCTCTTGAAAAAAAATCAGATTTCAAAACATTTTAACACAAACACACACATACACTTATAGACATATACATTATGCTCCCCCTTGAAGTTTGCACATATTTGTATACTCCCCCTTGAATATTGCATTCAGCTCAACATACTGAATAATGAGTCCTGATCTGATTTGATCAGAAGTCAATGTCCATGATATGAATTTGACATGATATCAAGAAACTGTCAGACCTACAAAACAGATTAATTCTTGGTCCTCATAGAACATGAGTCCATATTTGTTAATTGTATCATAGTTAAGAAATATATATTAACTAAAACACTTATACAAACAAACTTAGAACACACTCCCCCTCGACATCAGATTGGATACTATAGCTTTGCATTCGAGTTCAACATTCCAAGTTTGCTGACTAAGAAAATGAATCTCTTCTCATCAAGAGGTTTTGTGAATAGGTCAGCAACCTCAAAATATGTTGACACAAAATGCATCTCTATTGAACATTTTTGAACATGGTTCTTAATGAAATGATACCTGATGTCTATATGTTTGGTCTTAGAATGTTGTACCGGATTTATCGTGATAGTAATTGCACTTTTTGAATCGCAGTAGATGGGAACTTTGTTTAGAATATATCCATAGTCTTTAAGTTGAGTCTTCATCCACAGTACTTGTGAACAACAACTTGTTAGTGTATTTTATTGTATCCAAGATTTAATGAGAAAAGTCAAGATTGTAAACTCAACATAGTCAAACTTAGTGTCTTGAGAGTTTCTTTACTTTGAGAGTTTAGTTATGTGAGAGTTTAGTATTCTTGTATAAATAGGGATTTGTGTTGTAAGTGTTGTAAGGACTTAATATTGTAATATCAATAACACCTACGATTTCTCTCTCTACTCTCTCTCTCTAGAATTGTAATTGTCATATGCTTGAATTGTTTGTGCTTGATTGATTGAAAAATTACATTTCCAATTGGTATCAGAGAGAGACCAAATCAATTCAGAAGGATTACAATTGATTGAATCGATTTCTTGAAATTTGAAGAACATGCAGACACATTTTTCAGAATTTTACTGTTCATTCAAATTCTCATTGTTAAATTGTTTTTGATGCAAGAAAAGGAATCAATTGGCTTCAATTTATGTTTTAGAACATTTATTGTATTGATTGCATCATGAATTTCACACTTTATCAGTTTCAATTTTTGAAATTTTGGTTTTCTTGAAAAAAAAATGTTCATAGAACACTGTTGTGAATTAATTCATTGTGCTTCGATGTTTTTAATCTGAAATCACTATTAGAAATGAGTTATATGTGTTAAATCGATCATAGTGATACAATTCTTGAAATCGAATTGCAGGTTAAAAAAAAATCGATCATGGTGATAAATTTTAGATCGATTTTTTTTACTGTATCAAATTGATTTTCAGTGATTTAGTTGATTTTTGATTAAATTCGAATTAGAAATATGTTCTAAATGTTTAGTCGATTAATCTTGTGCATTTTCAAGTTCTAATTTCAGGTTTTAGAACGATTTGGATAAAATTTGTGAGTCAAAACACGCAACTAGTAGCTTGAGAGTTTGAAGAAATCGCAACTAATGGCTTGAGAGTTTGAAGAAAACGCAACTAGTGGCTTGAGAGTTTGAAGAAATCACATCTAATGGCTTGAGAGTTTGCAAAACACTCAAACCATTGTCTGAGAGTTTCACAAAACACTCAAACCATTGTCTGAGAGTTTCACAAAACACTCAAACCATTGTCTGAGAGTTTCTCAAAACACTCAAACCCTTGTTTGCGAGTTCACTTGGTCTGCGAGTTCCTATGCTTTGCGAGTTCAGTTGGTCTGCGAGTTCCAGTACTTTGCGAGTTTCAGAGTTAAAATTTTTCTGAGAATTATTTTCAAGTGGTGATCTGATTTTGACTTTCAGTCAAACTTTTCTGAATTGTTTGGGAACGGTCATTCATTCAAGCTCATCTATATTTCAAAATGACAATTACAGATGAGAAAGGAAATATTTTACTATCAGCTAGAGACATGGTTGTCTTATACATGCCTGAGATACCTGTCATAGAAGAAGAAAGAGAGAAACTGAAAAATCAGAATTCAAAGCTTCTCAAACAGATTCAGGAGTTGAAGTCAAATTTGTCAAATTCTGATAAAACTCCTGTTTGTGCAAAATGTACTGATAATGTTAAATCTGATTTTGCAGGTATCATCAGTGCAAGAGAGAAGGAGATTAAAGATAGAGAAAAAAATGATTTCAATAAAAGAAAATACCATTCAGTCTATTGAGAAAGTAATCAAAATCAAAGAGCCCATAATTAGAAGACTTCAAAGCCAACTAAAGACAACTGAACAAAAATCTTCAGAACTACAAGTTGAATCTGTTGAACTTCAACACAAGTTTACGGCTTTTGAAGACAAGAAATCTGCTTTGGAAGCCAAAAATGCTGATCTGAAGAAAAGTCTCCAAACAGATAAAGATAAAGCTAATTCAGAGAAATCTTCTGCTCAAAAGTTGTCTGAACTTTTCAAGAAAGATAACCAAGAGAAGAAGGATCTTGAGCTAAGATGTTTAAAACTCTCAAAGCAAGTGTTAGAATTTGAAAAGATTTTAATTACTGAAAGAGACACTTTTGCCAACGAGAGAAAAGTTCTTGAAGATAAAACTTCTGAATTTCCAAACAGATATCTATTTTACAAGACTTACTTGAGAAAGAAAGAAACGCTTTTCAAGAAAAGAAAAAGACTTTTGAGATTGAAAAGAAGAAATCTGAAAAGAGAAATGTTGGGATCTTTAATGAAATTTCTGATAAAACCAAGAACTTGGAAAAAGATTTTGAGCTTGAACGTCAAAATTTTGAATCTGAAATATCTAAGCTCACATCCAAAATATATGTTCTATCATCAGATGTCCAAAAAGAACAGATGACTTGGAAGCTGCAAACTGTAATTTGTCAGATAAAATTTCAGCTGATGTGATTGATCAATCACCTGTTGATAAATCAACATAATCAGTCTGTTCTTTCAAAACAGCTTTAAGTTCTATTCATGAGAAAAATGTTTTGAAAAAGAAAAGTGTCAAATCACAAACTGTCAAATCAAATCTATTTTATGACAAATCTGTTGATGGTTCAACAAGCTTTTATGTAAAATCTCTTGGGAAGCAATCAAAGAAACAACAGATGGTCTGGAGAGTTAAAGATTTTTCGGATGAGAAGAAGAATGACAAAGCATCTGCATCCACATTCAAAGCCAAAAAGAACAGAGTGCATAAAGGTAAATCTTTTGGTAATTCTGATATGTTTTATTCTACTAATCATTTGATCAGGGTTGCTCAAAAGAAGATTTGATGTTCTTACTGTGGAGCACATGACTTTGTAAGTAAGAATTTTGTCCATTACTGGTATGGTTCTTATTATGTTAACCCCACAAGAACTGCAACTAATACATCAGGACCCAAATACCAGTGGGTACCAAAAGCTAAATCTGTGTTGCACGCACCCAAGATTTAAGGGGGAGCATAGAACTTAAGCTTTTGAACAAAGCAGTTCTAAACCCGGACTTCAAAGTCATAGTGAATGGTTTTTGAATAATTCAATTCAAAACCCGGACTTCAAAGTTAAAGGACTATGACTTCTAAGTAAAACAGCTTAGAACTCGTTCTTTAATGTTTAAGAACAAGGATATTATGCAAATATCCAGGGGGAGCTTATTAGAATATAAATCATTCTATCTTGATTTGAGAGAGAGCTTAAATGTAAGTATCTTCTAATCTAGATCTCTGATTGTTTGAAAGAAGAACAACTTTCGAACATGAAAAATGTTTTCTGAAATGTTCAAACCACTTCTGGTTCTCAAAACATTTATTGAATTTAGAAGTGAGATTTTAAATGTTTTTCATTATTAAGCTTTAATGTTTAACTGACCTTGTGTTTACAAAGATCAATACTTGTGTATTATCTTTTCTATATACTTTCATGTATTTGTTGGGAACTGAAGAATTCTTCAAGTATGGTTAATGCTGCTAAGTTCAAAGTTACTACTTCTAGAAGACTTAAAGGTTAATACTGCTGAGTGTTACTACTGCTAGTACTATTAATACTGCTAGCCATAGTTAGTGCTGCTTGAACAAAGTTAGTACTGCTTAGCTAGTTAGTACTGCTAGTGGTTAGTGCTGCTTAGTAGTTAATGCTGCTAGAAGGAAGTTAATGCTGCTGAAGATTAATACTGCTTATATGATGAAGATTCGTATGAAAGGATATACATGGAAGCTTAGAGATATACATGGAAGATATACTGAAGATATTTTATTTATTGTAATTATCTTTGTATTCAGTATATATATTGTATAGTTTAGAATAATGAGTTAACTTTTGTTTTTCATTCTTTTAGAGAGAAAATCAACCTCAAGGCATAGATCCTAATTCTAGAGAAGTAGAATTCGTATTGGTGAGTCTGTTCATCAATATTGAGGTTGAGTGTGTAATCTTGTAAATTCAAAGCATTAAATACAAATTTACAGTTTGTTGATTATATTCTGTTTTGATTTTGTGTTTGATTAAATATCAAAGTGTTATTCCGCAAACTTCTTTGATATTGTTTCTGAGAATTAATTCTTGTTGAGAATTAATTCCGCAAAGTGTATGATTCTTGCTCCAGGGTTCATGGTAGTTGATGAAAGCATGATACTACTTAGAACTCCAAGAAAGGAAAATGTTTACTGTCTTGATTTGGACAATGTTGATAGTGATTCATCTCTAAATTGTCTTGTTTCAAAAGCTTCTGTAGATGAATCCTCCCTTTGGCACAGAAGGATGTGTCACATGAATTTCAAGACTATGAACAATCTTGTTAAAAATAACCTTGTAAGAGGTTTACCTTCAAAAGTCTTTTCATGTGATGATCATTGTGTTGCTTGTCTTAAAGGCAAACAACACAAAACTTCTCATAAGACCAAAGAGTTAAATTCTGTTTCTTCTTGTCTCCAATTACTGCATATGGATCTGTTTGGTCCTACAAATGTTATGAGTATAGGCAAGAAATCGTACTGCTTGGTTATTGTTGATGATTACTCCAGATTTACTTGGGTATATTTTCTAAGAACTAAGGATGAAACAAGTGGTCTTATCAAATCCTTTATTCTAAGAATTGAAAACCAAACTAATCAAAGAGTAAAAGTCATTAGATCAGATAATGGAACTGAGTTTAAAAATCATGATCTAAACACCTTTTGTGAAGAAAAAGGTATTGAGAGGCAATACAGTGCTCCTAGGACTCCTCAACAGAATGGTGTTGCTGAAAGGAGGAATAGAACACTAATAGAGGCTGCTAGATCTCTGTTGGCTGATTCAAAATTGCCAATTACCTTCTGGGCTGAAGCAGTTAATACTGCTTGTTATGTCCAAAACAGAGTTCTAGTGGTCAAGCAAAAGAACAAGACCCCATATGAGCTTTTAAATAAAAGAAAACCTTTTATTGGTTTCTTCAAACCTTTTGGGTGTCCTTGTACAATTCTAAATACCAAATCTCACTTAGGTAAGTTTGATAGCAAAGCAGATGATGGATTTCTTGTGGGATATTCATCTCAGAGTAAGGCCTACAGAGTATTTAACTCATCTTCTAGAATAATTGAAGAAAGTGACAATGTCAAATGCAATGAGAACACACCAAATCCTGTTGGGTCTGGACCTCAGTGGCTATTTGACATTGATTCACTAACTAACTCTTTTGGTTTCAGTAATGAGTATACAGGAACAGAAAGTGGAGGATCAGGGATCACACAAGTTCAAGAAAGTATATCTAAATCTGTGATTTTTCCCATACCCACAGTAAATTCTGTTGAAGACTGTGAAAAGGAATCATTTAATGGACCAAGTCAGAGTGAAGCAGAAACTAGAAATGAGGAGACTCAAGAAAATAATGAAGTGGCATCTGAAAACACTTCAGTTGAGTTGCATGAATCTAATCTTGAGGCTGGACTGAATGAAGAATATAGTCATAACACCAGAGTTCAAAAGAATCATCCTCCACAGTTGATAATAGGAGATATCTCTTCTCCTATGATGACTAGACATCAAAGCAGGCTTCAGGAAATGCAAGATCAACAGCATACAGTGCTTTCTTGTTTTCTATCACAGCTTGAGCCTAAAAAGGCACATGATGCTATGAAAGAATCCAGCTGGATAGAAGCAATGCAAGAGGAACTGTTACAGTTCAAGCTACAAGATGTATGGGATCTAGTAGACCTTCCTAAAGGTCACAGAGCGATTGGCACAAAGTGGATTTTCAGAAACAAGAGAGATGAAAGAGGTATTGTCATAAGGAACAAAGCAAGGCTGGTGGCTTAAGGCTATACTCAAGAAGAGGGTATAGATTATGAAGAAGTTTTTGCACCTGTGGCTAGGATAGAAGCAATCAGACTATTCCTAGCCTATGCTTCTTACATGAACTTCAAAGTCTATCAAATGGATGTAAAAAGTGCTTTTCTCTATGGATCAATTGAAGAAGAAGTATATGTCTGTCAACCACCAGGGTTTGAAAACCCAAGCTATCCAGACAGGGTATACAAATTAAAGAAAGCACTTTATGGACTACATCAAGCCCCAAGAGCATGGTATGACACACTGTCATCCTATCTCTTGGAAAATGACTTTGAAAGAGGAGTCATTGATAAGACTCTATTTATCAAAAGAAAGAAGAAGGATATCTTGCTGGTCCAAATCTATGTTGATGACATTATATTTGGATCTACAAGAAACAACATGTGCAAGGAGTTTGAGTATTTAATGCATCAAAGGTTCAAAATGAGTTCCATGGGGGAACTTACTTTCTTCCTTGGACTCCAAGTTCAACAGAAGTAAGATGGCATTTTCATCTGTCAATCCAAGTATGTGCAGGATATTCTAACCAAGTTTGGTTTCTCAGAATCAAAACCTGCCAGCACACCTATGGAAACACACAAGCAGATCACAGCAGATCTTGAGGGGGAGGATATGGATGTGCATCATTATAGATCCATGATTGGCTCTCTCATGTATCTCACAGCATCAAGGCCAGATATAATGTTTTCAGTCTGTGTATGTGCAAGATTTCAAGTTAGGCCAAAGCAATCTCACTTTCAAGTTGTTAAGAGGATATTCAGATATCTCAAAGGGCAACCCAGATTGGGACTTTGGTATCCTCATAACTCACCTTTTGACCTAATAGCATACTCAGACAGTGATCTAGGTGGGGCAAACTTGGACAGAAAATCTACTTCTGGAGGATGTCAGTTTTTGGG
Source organism: Arctium minus (assembly GCA_954870635.1). Lineage (NCBI taxonomy): Eukaryota > Viridiplantae > Streptophyta > Magnoliopsida > Asterales > Asteraceae > Arctium > Arctium minus. The sequence goes on along the minus strand of OX941081.1, from coordinate 81,524,441 downwards.
TGCTAGACTAGTCTCATGGCAGTGCAAGAAACAAACCACAGTATCCACATCTACAACAGAGGCAGAGTACATAGCAACTGCAAGTTGCTGTTCTCAAGTCTTATGGATTCAGAATCAAATGTTGGATTATGGGGTAACCTTTCGACACACTCCAATCTTTATTGACAACAGCAGTGCTATTAGCATTGTGAATAATCCAGTCAAGCACTCAAAAACAAAGCACATTGAGATCAGGTATCACTTTATAAGAGATTGTAATGAAAAGAAACTTATTCAAGTTGTCAAAGTTCACACTGATAATCAGTTTGCTGATCTATTCACTAAAGCTTTTGATGTGGGTAGATTCACTTTCTTGGTAACAAGTGTGGGAATGATAAACTCTGAATAATCCCCTTCTCAAAAAGTGGTTTTATATCTGTATAGTATTCCTGGAGTTACTAATCTTCTGTTTCAGGATATGCATAGCAGTACTCAGTGTTTAGCAAGTTTAAAAGGAGTAAGTTAGTTAATACTGCTAGTGGTTAATACTGCTTTCAGTTAATACTGCTAGTGGTTAATACTGCTTTCAGTTAATACTGCTAGTGGTTAATACTGCTTTCAGTTAATACTGCTAGTGGTTAATACTGCTTTCAGTTAATACTGCTAGTGGTTAATACTGCTTTCAGTTAATACTGCTAGTGGTTAATACTGCTTTCAGTTAATACTGCTAGTGGTTAATACGGCTTTCAGTTAATACTGCTAGTGGTTAATATTGCTTTCAGTTAATACTGCTAGTAGTTAATACTGCTAGTAGTTAATACTGCTAGTTAGTTAATACTGCTAGCAGTTAATACTGCTAGTAGTTAATACTGCTCTAGGTTAATACTGCTTATATTCCGAATACTATAAATACTTTTTGCCCGCCTAAAAGTTCATAACGACTCTTTGCATACTGTTCTCTTGCGCTCAAAACCTTTTCTCTCTCAAGTTCGAAGTTTTCAGGCAAGCTTTTCACTAAGATCAATGGCATCCATGACTTTCATCGACGAGCACAACGAGATTGCGATGCTACAAAAGCCAAAGCAAGCTGCAGGATTTCATCAGATTGTGGATTTCCTCAAGACAAGCCACATTGCTCATGCTCTTATTGTATCCCCTACAATCTATATTGAGCATCAAAGGCAGTTCTGGGCTAATGCAACCATTGTTGTTGAGAATGGTGTGCAGATGATCAAGACAAGAATCTGTGATCAATCACTAACGGTTACTGAAGAGGTTATTCGCATCAGTCTACGTCTAGACGATGCCTCTGGTATAACCTCTATCCCAAACGATGAATTGTTTTCAAACCTTACAAGAATGGGGTATGGAGGCCCATTGGGAGTTTTCAAATTTTCTAAAGCAAAATTCTCACCCCAATGGCGTTTCTTTGTCCATACTCTTATGCATTGTATCTCCAAAAAGACTACTGGATGGAGTGAGTTCAGCAGCACTATTGCTTATGCTTTGGTGTGCTTGGCCACTGCCAGAAAGTATAATTTTTCTAAAATGATTTTCAGTGATCTTGTCTCAAACATGGGAAACAAAAAGAGCTTCTTTATGTATCCCAGGTTTGTTCAAGAAGTTATTACTCATGAATTGACGGATATACCTCAACCTGTTGGGGTATATGTACCTAAACCCCCCAAAGGCAAGGTTTTCTCAAATATGAGAAGATCTGCTGGGGACTCTGAAGGAGTTGACACCCCATTGTTCTCTACAATGATGGTGGTGTCCCAAACCAATGAAGGTATGGCAGCAGGGTCAAGGCCCCCATTAGACCAACCCACTGCTAGCCAGGCCCAACCTTCCCTCTCAAAATCAATTCCCCAGTCCCTTCTTGAAAAACCAACCTCTCCCATCACCCAAACTTACAAGAGAAAACAGGTAAAGAAGGCTCCTTCCCTTCTTGTACCATTACCCACTAAGCCTATAAGCCCTCTAAGGGAGAATTCTCCCCTAGAGAATATCCAAAGGGAAACCACACGGGTGTCTCCCAACCCAAAGGAGGTGCTCTCTGAGGAGGAGGTAGAGCATATGGGTGATGAGGCTGCCACTAATTCTGCTAGCACAGAGGAGGAAAGTGGTAACATCAATAAGACCTCCCCCATGGCAACTTTGAATGAGCAATCATTTGAAGGTCCCTGGTGCCAAGAAACCACAGGGGTGGATAGTGCTTCTGCAAGGCAGAAGACTTCCACAAATAAAAGATCCAATGATCCATCAAAAGAGGGTAACACTTCTGGAGAAGGTGAGGACAGATATACTTACTATGAATTGATGGAAACAATGGGCAACATCAACCAAGATGTTCTCAAACAAAGGAAAGAAATTGAAGAGATGAAGCTGGTAATCCTGTCACAACAAGTTCAGATTGCCAAATTAAAGAAAATAGTGACAAAGCTTGTACAGAAGAAGAGAAGAAAATAGTTTGTTTTAAAGAAGAGATCAACTAATAAAGATGCTTCCAACAAGGGGGAGAAAAAGGCTGAAAAAGAGAAAGCAAATCCAGCTGAGAGGGCATTTGAGGTTGAGGGGGAGAAAGAGGCAGAAAAAGAATCAGAATTCACTGAAGCAGCAGAAACTGTTAATACTGCTGAAGCAGCAGTAACAGAAGCAGCAGTAACAGGGCTTTCTGTTGAAGAAATGGAGATTGTAGAAACACTAGTCAAAGCAAAGAATGACACTCCTGAGGCTACTCAAAAGGCCAAAGGAGTAGTCATCAATGAAGGAAAAGTTCAACAAAAGGCAACAGAAAAGGCAAAGGAGACAAAAGGAAAAGGAAAGGAGAAAATGGTTGAAGCTGAACTGCCTGCCAAGAAAAAGAGTCAAATTGAGTTGGATGAAGAAATGGCAAAGCTACTTCAGGCTGAAATGGAAAAAGAAGAACAACTTCAATCAGAGAAGGATAGAGAGCTTGCAAGGATAATGGCCAAGAAGTTAAATGCAGAATACCAAAAGAGTTTGAAAGAAGCAGCTCAGACAGCAACTCAGGCCAAGAAACTCCAAGTTAAGAAGATGACAATTCAGAAACAAAAGCAGAAAAGACAACCCTCCAAGACATTTTTGGCCAATCAGGAAAGAAGAAAAATGATAAACTTTCTGAAAGGTGCAATTGGTGTTAAGGGGGAGATGTTTACTCACATGGCATTCTCTCAGATTGAAGAGTTGTATAACAAGGAAATGGCCAAGCTTCAAGGGGATTCAGCACAAAGGGAGGAGGCTGAGAGAAGGATGAAAGAGAGACATGATCTCAACATCCAACAACCATTCCCTGAGGACACCACACCTTCAAAAGATAAAACTGAAGAGATGAAGGAAGAACATGAAGGTGTTGGTATAGAAGTTACATCTGGGAAGAGGGTGAAGTCAATTGCATCCAAGAAGCAGAACAAAAGGCCAAGAGTTGAAGAAACAGCAGAAACAGCAGAACCTTCAGTTACTTCTACAACTGAATCTGTAAAGAACCCAGAAAAATCCAATAAGCAATATAATCTTGATCTTTATATGACTACAACAGCTGATGAACCAGTTTCAGTTGATCCCATCTCTATGAAAGCTCCAGAAGTTATCTTTTGGGATATTTTGGAAGATCAAAGGAAGAAATACTTCAGGCTTAAGAGAATGGGAGATCTATATGAAGTGTACTCTACTTGGGGTAGACTCATAAGAAGTTGTTCAAGATCAGATTTAGAAGAGATGTTTAAAGTTGGGTTGGAGATATATGAAAAGGAACTGAAAGGAGAAGGAATGAGCTTAATCAGATTAGCTATGGAGTACTTATGCATGATGTTTGACCCTAGCAAAGTTCTACATGTGATCAGAGATTTGCATCTACAGAATAAATTCCAAAGAATAGAAAATTGGATGATATTTGAAAGGTGTGGAGTCTATGTCATCACTGTGGACAGAGCTTATCATGAGTACTACTTAGTTGATAAAATCTATGATCACAGCAAGGCCAAATTACAAGCAATGTTGAATGCAAAGCTTACATGTTCAAAAGATTCAGAAATGGCAAAAATTGTGGTTAGCAGAATCATTAATCAAAGTTTGGGTTTGGATCCTAATCTAGGAGTATGAATTGAGGTGTTGAAAGCATCTTGAAGAAGATTTGAAGAACTTGACTTCTTTTCCTAAAAGTCAAGTTAGGGGGAGATTGTTGGGAACTGAAGAATTCTTCAAGTATGGTTAATGCTGCTAAGTTCAAAGTTACTACTGCTAGAAGACTTAAAGGTTAATACTGCTGAGTGTTACTACTGCTAGTACTATTAATACTGCTAGTCATAGTTAGTGCTGCTTGAACAAAGTTAGTACTGCTTAGCTAGTTAGTACTGCTAGTGGTTAGTGCTGCTTAGTAGTTAATGCTGCTAGAAGGAAGTTAATGCTGCTGAAGATTAATACTGCTTATATGATGAAGATTCGTATGAAAGGATATACATGGAAGCTTAGAGATATACATGGAAGATATACTGAAGATATTTTATTTATTGTAATTATCTTTGTATTCAGTATATATATTGTATAGTTTAGAATAATGAGTTAACTTTTGTTTTTCATTCTTTTAGAGAGAAAATCAACCTCAAGGCATAGATCCTAATTCTAGAGAAGTAGAATTCGTATTGGTGAGTCTGTTCATCAATATTGAGGTTGAGTGTGTAATCTTGTAAATTCAAAGCATTAAATACAAATTTACAGTTTGTTGATTATATTCTGTTTTGATTTTGTGTTTGATTAAATATCAAAGTGTTATTCCGCAAACTTCTTTGATATTGTTTCTGAGAATTAATTTTTGTTGAGAATTCGATCCTGACAGTATTCATACACATCGGTTCAGTACTTCATAATGATTTTGTTATTACCATGTATCAAAAGTTTATTCTTTCTATGGTAATACTCCCATTTGATATTCATTGTTGTTTGAATCATACATCATTTCATCATTACATGTGCTTTCATTGTTAATATGTTTACATATTGTTCATATAAACATCTTACGTCTTTGATATCCCAAAATATAATCCTTCATGAATTTTGATCTAATCTTAATCATTGTCAGATTCTCAAAACATTTCTATTCTTTCATTATTATTCATTCATACAAAGTTATGAGAAATCTTAAATGCTTAATATGCTCAAATTTCTTTCTAATCTTTAATAAGCATACATATACTGACAAATGATTTCGTGTGCTTAAATGTCAAGATAATCATTGAACAACATATTATTTTAGGACAAAATACATGGGATTCAGTGTGAGAGCTTAATAGAACTTCCATGGATTCACGATAACCTGTGTTTCCTACCCCGGAAGTAGTCCTTTGAGTGATTGAGGGGAGAGGGGTCAAAAGATTGAGAGTGGTGTGTGAGGAGGTAAAATGGAAATGAGAGATTGGTTAGAAGTGATCTTTAATGTTTAAAAGAAAGAGGGTGAGAGATCCGAGTAAAAGAACATCAAACTCTGCACCAAACTTCTTTCTGAGTCGGGCAGCCACATAAATTGTTGTTTCATAATTCTTCGTGAACGACATTAAAAAAGGCACCTAGCCCATGCCATCTCTTGCATAACACCCCACCAGCTACTCATTCTTTTATCAAAAAGAGAATGTTTCACATTTTCTGGGGATGCAGCATATACTCTGTTGGTTCTTCACTCGGAAGATACTGATATTGAAAAAGAAGGAAAGTTGTCCCACCTTCGACCCTTTATCATGCACATTGAGTCTATGTATAATCATTGTTGTCTCAATGGTTTACATACTTTGAGCCTTATGAAACACAATCATTGTGCTTAATTATTTCATAACACAAGCACGAGCACACAGAAAATTTGCTTTTCTGTCAGAACATTCATAGAAAACACCTTGTGTTTTTCAATGATTGAATGGAAGTCCTGGGAGTCAACATTAAACCAGCTACTTAAATTGTACATCCATCGTACACAGTGGCTTTGTGCTACTGACAGACAATCCTAACTGTTTTATGTGTTGATTCAGGGTTACAACTCCTAATTTGTCTGAATTGGAAAAGATTCAGATAAATACATTCATGAATTGACGGCTCTGTATTAGATCAATTGGGGGAGAACGTTTCTACTTTGTCAAAGGCAGCTCCAAAAGAGTGCAGATTGTCAATTCTTAAAGAAGGATAATGATAGTTTATCACAAAGTGGGAGAATGTTAAGTTCATGAAGATTGTTCTACATTGTTTAAAAGGGGGAGAAATTTCAAAGACTGGGTTGAAATTGATGTGTTTTGATGATCATGATTCTCACAATCACCAAAAAGGGGGAGAAATTTCTGAAAGTTCAATTTCAAAGTCAAAGAGAGATTTCAAAAAGTTTAAAGAGGTTTACAAAGTTCAATTTCAAAGACTTGTGAAGAAATTCAGAAAGTTAAAGTCAAATCTTCATTAAGTGACATTTCAAGACAGATGAAAAGAAATTATTCCGAGATGATACAAAGATAAGTCAAGAAGATTGAGAAAGTTCGATTTCTGAAGACAATCCAGAGGTCATAGAGATGAAGATACAAGATCAAAGATTCCTCAAAGTTCAAAAATTCTTGAAGTTTCAAAATTCAGAAGTTTCAAAAAGACTTGATGACTATTCAAAGATATGAAAGACTTTTCAAGATTTTTCAACAACATCAGAGACTAAATAATGTCAGAGCTGCAAAGGTCAAAGTTGTCAAAGATAAACTTTGAAGAATCAAGTGCTGAAGATGATTGTCAATTTTTTTAAATCTTGAATACAAAAGGGGAGAATGTTAGTGTATTTTATTGTATCCAATATTTAATGAGAAAAGTCAAGATTGTAAAGTCAACGTAGTCAAACTTAGTGTCTTGAGAGTTTCTTTACTTTGAGAGTTTAGTTATGTGAGAGTTTAGTATTCTTGTATAAATAGGGATTTGTGTTGTAAGTGTTGTAAGGACTTAATATTGTAATATCAATAACACATACGATTTCTCTCTCTACTCTCTCTCTAGAATTGTAATTGTCATATTCTTGAATTGTTTGTGCTTGATTGATTCGGAAATTATATTTTCACAACTAGCAGCTGCTACATATTCTGCCTCAGCTGTGGATGTTGAAACACAGTTCTGTTTCTTAGATGACCAACTCACCAACTTTTCTCCCAATAACTGACAGGCTCCGGATGTGCTTTTTCTATCCAATTTGTTTCCTGCATGATTTGCATCTGTATAGGCGATCAGTTCAAAACGAGAATCTTTCGGATACCAAAGGCCCAGATTTGGTGTGCCTTTGAGATATCTGAAGATTCTTTTCACCGCAACTAGATGGGATTCCTTTGGATTGGCCTGATAACATGCACAAAATCAAGTAACGAACATTATATCTGGCCTACTTGATGTCAGATAAAGAAGAGATCCAATCATGCTTCTATAAGCCCGTTGATCAACTGATTTTGTAGAGATATCAGTGCCCAACAAACTTCCAGATTGCATGGGAGTCTTCATGGGTGTTGAAGCAGTCATATCAAATTTCTTTAACATGTCTTTAATATATTTTGACTGATTAATAAAAATCCCTTCCGGTGTTTGTTTGAATTGCAAACCTAAGAAAAAGTTCAATTCACCCATCATTGACATCTGAAACCTACTCTTCATGATGTATTGGGATTCATCACAAAGTTTCGGATTCGTAGAACCAAAAATAATATTTTCTACGTAAATTTGTACAAATATCAAATCCTCACCTTTCTTTTTTAAAAACAATGTGGTCTCGATTGTACATTTTCGGAAACCAAACTTTGAAAGATAGATTGTCAGAGTCTCATATTGTTAAGTCTAAATATTGTATCCAAGATTTAATAGGAAAGTCAAAGATGTAAAAGTCAACATTGTCATTGTAATAGTTAGTCATTGTATGTTTTGCATTCCTTAGTCATTAAGTCTTAGTTAATCTGGTGGTATAAATAGGTTGGCTTTTGTAATCTTGTAGTAACATTGTAAGAATTGTAACTAGAGTTGTAAGAGCTTTCATTGTAATATTCTGTTTTAGAGAAATAATATCAGATCTACTTTTTCTCTCTAGTTCTTGATCTTAATTGTCATATTATTGAGTAATTGCTTGATTGTTTTTGGGATTTTATGAATAACAATTGGTATCAGAGCTGAACTAAACATCATCAGAGATGATTTGATCAAAGATTTGAATTGAAATCTGGATTTTTGAGTTCGAAAATTTGATTTTCTGAAATTTTTTTCAAAAACTCCTGTTTTTCACTGTTCATCAGAATTTTGTGTGAAAAATCGTTTTCAGTGCAAGAAAATGGAATCATTGGATTCGAATTATGTTCAGGAGTGTTTCTTATTTTGATTTCATCTCGTAATATGAACAAATTCGATATCAATTTTTGAATTTTGAAATTTTCTTGAAATATCGTTCGAACACTGTTCTTGAATGAAAATGTGTGAATTGTTGTTTTTAATCGACTTTTGATAGTAAATTTGTGTTTTGTTGTGTTTTTCGATGATTCTGATAAATTTTTGAGATCAAATTTGCAGATTTGGATCGATTTGAGATAGAAAGAGCCAAGAACTCAATTTGCGCAAGTTCATATCGGTTTGCGCGAGTTCATACAATTTGCGCTAGATTCATCGAGTGCCATCTTCGTCATCACGAGAAGTTCAGACTTTGCTCTTAGTGTTCATCACACAAACTTTAGTTTGCGTATCTTTCTGTTCACAAGAAGTGAACTTTGCGTTCCAGTGCTTCACGCAAAGCAAAGTTTGCGTATTCTTCAATTCACGCAAAGCTACATTTGCGTATCTAGCTGTTCACGCAAAGCAGAGGCTCATGCAAACTTACTTTGCTCCATACGCGGATCACGAGAATTGCACTTTGCGATACAAGGCAGTCACGCAAATCCCAATTTGCGTCTTCAGTGGGTCACGAAAGTCACATTTGCGCATCCTTCGGCTCACGCAAAGTTCACTTTGCGCTTCAAGGCTATCACACATTGTTCACTTTGCGTTACAAGGCACTCACGCAAACCTACCTTGCGTCTTCCACAGGTCATGAGAACCTACTTCGCGTCTCACGCTGATCAAGAGAAGTTTAGTTTGCGCTAGACTCAGTTCACGCAAAACTCGACCTTGCGCCATATCAAGTGTTGTTCAAATTTTAAATTTTGTGCTAGATTTCAATTTGATCTGATTTTTGATTTTCTGATATAAAGTTTGGAACTATCATTCATATTAAGTTGATTACTCATTAATCATGGGATTTCTTTCAGATCTAGAAGAGAAGAATAGAAAGCTGAAATTAGAGAAAATTAATCTGACTCATGTTGTTGACTTTCATTCTCAAAAGTCAAAAGAGTATTTTGCTAAAATCATTTCTTTGAAAGAAGAAATCAGTACTTTAAAGATTATCAATGAAGATCTTCTGAAAAGATTATCTGGGCAGAATGATGAGAAGATAAAGGGATTGGAATCTGAGAATGCTGCAATTAGAAAGAACATATCTGATTTGGAGCAAAAGCTTGTTGAAGATAAAGGTAATTTTGATATTGAAAAGAAAGGTTTTTCAACCAAGTTCTCAGATTTCTCAAGAAAGTGTTATGAAGAGAAGAAGTTAGTTGATCTTAAATGCATAAAACTTTCTCAACAAATTTCCGATTTTGAGAAAGTGCTTATTTTGGAAAGAGAGAAGTTTACTCAAGAAAAGAAGGTCATAGAACAAAAGAATGTGGGATTTTTTAAGGAATTATCAGGCCAGAGAAATGATTCAGAGAAAGGATTTGAAGAAGAACGATCCATCTTTGAGTCTGAAATCAAAAAGCTGACTTCAAAGTTATCTGAACTATCTGCTACTGCGCTGAAAGAGCAGAAAACGAAGTCTGAATTCAAGACAAAGATTGACCTGCTTGTGAAAGAAAGAGACAACTATGCTTCAAAGATCAAAGAGCTTGAAAAGTCTGTTTCAAGTTCAAATCATAAATCTGTCTCTTCACAAAGGTTAGTTAAATATTTTGATTAGATTCATCGAAAAAACATTTTCTATGATCGATATTTAGATGGTTCAGGTACATCTTCAATATGAAGAAGCTTCAAGAAAGAGGAAATGATCTGGAAAAAGAAATCAGTCAAAGATGACAAGAAAGATGAGCTGAAAGGAAACACATCATGTGTACATGTTCATAAAGCAAAGAAGAACAAAGAGCATAAAGGTAAACCTGACCATATGTACACAAAAGATCAATTACTCAGGTTTTCAGGTAATAAATATTATTGTTCTTATTGTTGTACACATGATCATATTCATAAAAAGAGTGATCATTTCTGGTATGGTTCTTACTCGGTTACCCCTACACGAACTGAAACTAACATTTCGGGACCCAAATAACAGTGGGTACCAAAGAAGAAAACTGATTCTGTGTGGCAGGCACCTCAAGTCCAGGGGGAGTAAGAGAACAATGGCTTTTGAACACAACAGTTCAAAACCCGCACCTCAATGTCAAGATTATGGCTTCTAAGTACACAACTTAGGACCCGTTCTTCAAAGGAGTTTGACTTCTAAACACAACAGTTTAGGACTCGGACCTCAGCGATCAAAAGACCTTACTCCTGTTTTTGAATACGATGGATATGATGGTATACATCCCAAGAGAATTGATCTGATCTCTATACTGTACTTTTTCACTAATAGATTTTATCGATATGATGGTCTACAATTCAAAAGGGAGTGTCTGATCTCTATCCTGTTTTAACTGACATATTTCAGATGCCTAATTTAACGGGGAGTATAGGTGATGACTTCTGATTATTTCAGATCAGAACTCATTCTATAAAATGTTTTACTGCTTTCTGTCATTTTAGTTTTGAGAAATTTGATGTGAATAAAGTGGCTTCTGATCACATCACAGATCAGGACCCGTTTTTCAATGATCAAAGAAGGATATTATGCTAATATCCAGGGGGAGCTCAAAAGACCTAAATCATTATATCATGATTTGAGGGGAGCTGAAAAGGTAAATATCTTCTGTCCTAGATCTCTGATTGTTTGAAAGAAGAACAACTTTCAAGCATGAAAAACGTTTTCTGAAATGTTCAAGCCACTTCTGGTTCTCACAAGATTTTATGAATTCAGAAGTGAGCTTCTAAATGTTTTTCAAATTTTGATCTTAATGATTAACTAACCGTGTGTTTCCAAAGATCAATCTTGTGTATTATCTTGTCCATATATTGTCAAGTATTCACACACACCGGTTCAGTATTTCGTTTGATTTGTTATTACCATGTCTCATATCGAACATATTTTTTCGATGGTAATACCCCCGTTTGAAACTCATTGTTGTTGAGCATCAATCATCTCTTTCTAATCTTGCACTTTAATTGCAAAATTGTTTATATTCATTCATATAAACAAAATATCCAATTCTTTCATACCCTAACCATTTGATTTGATCTGATTGATACATTGTCAGATTCTCAAAACAATTCTCTTGATTTCATTTCATTCATTAAATATATTTGTTTTGAGAAATCTTCAACGCTCAAATGCTCAAATTTCATTCATAATTTTACATGAGCATACATTCTGACTTTGTTATCTATGTGCTTAACTGTTCAAGTTAAACTGTTGAGCAACCATGATTTTTAGGAATAACATGGGATTCGTGTGTGAGCTTAAACAGAACTTCCATGAATGCACGCAACCTGTGTTTCCTACCCAGGAAGTTATCCTTGAGTGATTGAGGGGTGAGGGGTCAATATCAAAGGGTGGGGGAGATAACTCATCTGATTGAGTTATTCTCATTGTGTGGAGCGTAAAAATAGAAATGAGAGTTTGGTTAGAAGTGAGCTTTAATGTTAAAAAGAAAGAGGGTGTGAGATCAGAGTTAAAAGAATATCAGAACTTTGCACCTACCACTTTCTGAGTCGGGCAGCCACATCTACTGATTGGTTCACATTCTTTAGTGACCGTCATTGAAAAAGGCAGTGAGCCCATGCCAACTCTTGCTATTACCCCACTAACCACTCATTTCTTTCTTAACAAAGAAATGTTTCATTTTCTTTGGGGACGCAGCATATATGCTATCTAATATTCACTCGGAAGATTTAGATATTGAAAAAGAAGGAAAGTTGCCCCACCTTCGCACCTCTTTCATGCATATTGAGTCCGTGTAATATTTGTTGATGTCTCAACAGTTTACACAATTTAAGCCTTATGAAACCCAATCATTGTACTAAATTCTTTCATACACAAGCACGAGCACACAGAAAATTTGTTTTTCTGTCAGAACATTCATAGATAAACCTTGTGTTTTTCAATGATTGAATAGAAGTCCTAGGGAGTCATCTTCAAGCCAGCTCCTTATATTGTACATTCGTTGTATACAGTAACTTTGTGTTACTGACAGGCATTCCTAACTGTTTCATTTATTGATTCAGGGTTACCATGTTTATTATGTCTGAATTTGAAAAGATTCGGATATATACATTTCATGAATTGACGGCTCTCAGATCAAAGCGCGGCGAATGTCAAAGTGGAGATTGTTATTTGAATACAAAGGGGTGATCAAAGTCTAAGCTGAAATTGATGAAATTTTGATGATCATGTTGCTCTCAATCATCAAAAAGGGGGAGAATTTTCCAAAGATCAATTTCAAAGCTATGAAGAATTGTCAAAATGAAAAATGCTTCCGCTGATTCAAAGTCAAAAGATTCTGAAGAAAGATTGTTCAAAGATAAATCAAGAATCAAGATGTTTTTGTGAAAGTTTGTTTCCCTGAAGACAGTCCAGAGATCAAAGTCATGAAGATACAATTTTGCAGTTGTTTCAAAGTTGTCAAAGATTTTCAGAAGTTTCAAGAATTCAGTTTCGTGTTCAAGACATGTTGACTTTCAAAGCTTCAAAGTGTAAAAGACTTTTCAAGATTCTTCAAATGCTGAAAGACTGAAGACTGTGAAAGCTTCAAAGTTTAAAGATAAAGAGACAAAAGCTGAAGAATCAAGAGCTGAAGATCAGTATCAATTTTTTATTAAATATTGAATACAATGGGGGAGATTGTTAAGTCTAAATATTGTATCCAAGTTTTAATAGGAAAGTCAAAGATGTAAAAGTCAACATTTTCATTGTAATAGTTAGTCATTGTATGTTTTGCATTCCTTAGTCATTAAGTCTTAGTTAATCTGGTGGTATAAATAGGTTGGCTTTTGTAATCTTGTAGTAACATTCTAAGAATTGTAACTAGAGTTGTAAGAGCTTTCATTGTAATATTCTGTTTTAGAGAAATAATATCAGATCTACTTTCTCTCTCTAGTTTCTCTCTCTAGTTCTTGATCTTAATTGTCTTATTATTGAGTAATTGCTTGATAATTTTTTAGGATTTTATGAATAACACATACCATGCACGAGGTGCTTGTTTTAATCAGTAGAGAGCTTTATCAAATACGTACACATGATTTGGATACTTTGGATCGACAAAACCTTCTGGTTGACTCACATACACTTCTTCACGAAGAATACCATTCAGAAATGTTGATTTCACATCCATCTGGTATACTTTGATGTTTTTATGTGCAGTAAATGCGAGAAAAATCCTGTTGGCTTCAATCCTGGCTACGGGAGCATAGGTATCGTCATAATCTATACCATCTTGCTGATTATAACCTTTTGCAACAAGTCTTGCCTTGTTTCTTACAATAATCATTGCCTCGTCTTTCTTGTTCCGAAACACCCCTTTTATACCAACAATGGTCTTGTCTTTTGGTCTAGGTACCAACCTCCACATTTCATTTCTTTTAAACGCATTTAGCTTGTCTTGCATTGCATTTATCCAATCTAGATCCTTTAGTGCTTCAAACGGATTTTTCGGTTCCATGCTACTTAGAAAGTTGACAAACATACCGTAGTTTGTAGAAGCAGATCTAGTAGACACATTTGCATTCGTATTACCAATGATATTTTTAGGAGGATGTGCCTTTGTCCATCTATGAGTACTCGGAAGTAAATCAATATCAGCCAGATTGTTTGTCTCATCAAATTCATCTTGTATTGCAGGCAATTCAGTTTCTTTTTCTATTGAAATGGTGCACTTGGTGATGGAATAGCTTCTTCAGATTGAGTTTCTGATGTAATTTCTCCAGACACAGTAACGGTGAAAGTAGATCACATGAGTTGTCTGGTGTAGTATGTTCAGAAACATCTTGAGCTTGACTAGTTGAAGTTTCACCAATAACTTCAGATGGTACTGATAAATCTACACTTGTGGTAGGTGTGTTAGTGTTTAATAAATTTTCTTGTTTGTTATCTTCAACAATTATGTCATTAAAAGCTTCTAAGAATAACAAATCAACATCAGATTCAGATAAGGTAGTAGAAATCTTATTATGGTTTAGCTTTGGTTCTACACTGTTTGATGTAGAAGCTTTATCTGTAGGTGCGAGTCCTGAACTGTTGTGTTTAGAAGTCCTCAGCCTTTAACATTGAAGTTTGAGTCCTGAGCTGCTTTACTCATAAGTTATTATCCTTTCACTCCTTCTTGTGTGTGGATTCCTGCATCACAAGTTTAATAGGTTTTGGTACCCAGATGAATTTGGGTCCATCTTGGTTAGTATGTGAAAAATTCTTTGAGTGGTTTTCACCTCAGTGATATGCAGTTTTATAAGACTACTTGTAAGAATCATACTAGTTATAGATGTGTGCTTTGTGAACAAAATCATCAGTACAACAATAATGTTGGGAACTGAAGAATTGCACAAGTACAGCACAAGTAAAGTTAATGCTGCTAGAAGAAAATAATTACTACTTCTAGTTGAAGATTAATGCTGCTAGTTGAAGATTAATGTTGCTCAACAAGTTTAGTACTGCTTGAAGAGATTAATACTGCTGAGCATGGTTAGTACTGCTGGAGTTAATACTGCTCAGAGTATTAATGCTGCTGAAGAATAATACTGCTTATGAGATGGAGATCAGAATTACAAGGATGACAGCTGGATAGACTGGAGATTATGGAAAGCTTGGAGATAATGATGGAAGATTATACTGAAGATCTTTTATTCTTTTGCAATTATCTTTATCTTCAGTATATGTATAGAATTGATTAGAATAGTTAGGGTAATTATTTTTTATTTCTACGTTTTTGTTCTAGAGAGAAAATCAACCTCAAGGCATAGTTCCTAATTCTAGAGAAGTAGAATTCGTCTTGAAAGAGTCTGTTCTTCAAGATTGAGGTTGTGTGTGTAATCTTGTGATTTTAATCATTCAATACAAGTTTACAAGTTGTTAATCATACTCACTGTTTGTTTACTGTTACATTGAATATCAAAGTGTTATTCTGCAACTTCTTTGATATTGTTTCTGAGTATTCATAATTCTTGTTGAGAATTCGATCCTGACAAGTGGTATCAGAGCAAGTTCTCTCAGAAACATCTATTCATTCATCATGGAAAACTTTGCAGAATCAAACAGTACTCTGGTCTCAAAGGTTCCAATGCTCAGACCCAATGAATTCGATATGTGGAAGATCAGAATCAAGCAGTACATACTCCTCACTGACTATTCTATGTGGGACATCATTAAGAATGGCCCTTCTGAAGCAGGAAAGATTGGTGCAGATGGAAAGAGAACTCCACCAAAAACTGATGCTGAAAGAAAGACTAGACAGACAGAGATGAAAGCCTTGAGCACTTTGCTCTTGGCTATTCCCAATGAATATCAACATTAGTTTTGCAACTGCACTGATGCAGAGATGCTTTGGAATGCTCTAGAGAAGAGATTCTCAGGTACCAAAAGTACCAAGAGAAATCAGAAAGCCATTCTGAAGAAACAATATGAGAACTTTATGTCAACCAAGAGTGAGTCCATGACTCAAACTTTTGACAGGTTCAACAAGCTTATTGGTGAACTAGCTACAGTGGGAGTACAAATTGATCAAGATGATCTAAACAGGAAGTTCCTAAGGTCCCTGAGTGATGAATGGACCATGTATATTGTGTCTTTCAGACAGAATGATCAACTGGAAGAAAAGGAACTTGATGATCTATATAATGATCTAAGAGTTTTTGAATCTGAGGTAGAGGCTAAGAAGAAGCCTTCTGGATATGTTCACAATGTTGCACTCCTTTCAGCATCAATTGATTCTACTTCCAATCCTGAATCAGTTAGTGCTGCCAATGGAGCAAATCAAGAGAAAGGCACTGAAACTGTATTTTAAGCCTTTCTGTCCAATCATGGAAACTCTTCTCTTATTAATGATGACTTGGAACAACTCCATCCAGATGATCTTGAAGAGATGGACATTAAATGGCAGATGGCCATGCTCTCTATGAGAGTTAAGAAGTTCATCAAAAGAACTGGGAGGAACAACTTCTCCCAAAGAAGAGAAGATGGAGCAGGATTTGACAAGTCAAAGGTGGAATGCTATAAATGCCATCAGAAGGGACACTTTGCTAGAGAATGCAGAAGTGGAATGTCTCAAAATAATAACCACCAACAAGCTCAATCTGGAAGCTTCAATAATAACAGAAACTCTGCACAAGCCCTTGTCTCTCAACAAGGTATGGGGTTTGACTGGAGTGATCAAGCTGAAGAGGCCATTCAAAACCAAGCTCTAATGGCAGAGGTGTCTGATCTCCCAACAGAGGTAACCTCCAATCTTTGTTCTCCAAATTGCATTAACACTGTTAAAAGGTATAGGGATCACAACAAGAACATGAGTGATGACCTTAAGAGATTGGAAAAGGACATAAAAGATTATGTGAGGATTGTTGAGAGATTTGAAGAGCAAATTAAGGGTTTTCAAGCCAATGAGCTTCAACACTCTTATGACACAAACTACTGGAATGGGAGAAGAATGACTTAGAAATTCAACTGACCAGATTCAAAGAGGAGAGTGAAAAGTTAAGAGGAGAACTAACTAAAGTCAAGCTAGATGTAGAAAAGTTTTCCAATGCCTCTAAAGCAATGGATTCTTTACTACAATCTCAGATTCATGATAAACTGAGAAGAGGAATAGGGTATAATACCATACCACCACCCTATAACAACAACTACATTCCACCTAGTTCAGATTTGTTAGAAACAAAGGATAGGAAGGACCTACCTAAGGGAGCCACTGAGATTGATCCCTTAGATGAAGTAGTTGTTAAAGATAAATCTGAGAAAGAAGTTGTCAAGAATAAGAACAACACTGTGAGTGGTGAGATTCCTATAGAAAACCACATAATCACCAATGAGGGATGTGGAAAGAATTGGGTCAAGTCCAATGAGATAGAGAAGACTGAGGGAAAGAACAAGAAGGTTTACTATAAGCAGACCACTGTTGTGAACCCTATTTCTTGCAAACAGTGTGCATGTAATAAATCTGAGCCCCAAAGACATGATAAACCAAGGGGAAATCAGAGAAACTGGAACAATCAATGGGCTCAGAAACAAGGAGTTGATCTGAATAAAATAATCAGACCAAAACCTTGTTTCATATGTGGTAAATTAAACCATTTGGCTAAGCATTGTTTCTTTAACCCTATTAACCAACAGATGAACTTTCAAAGATTTGTGCAAAAACCTGTTGGTTATAAGAAGGCTAGAAAGAAACATGTGATTAAGAAATCTGTTGAAACCAAAGGCCCCATGAGGAAAAAGGTTTTAAAAGAAAGTATTAAAATATGGGTGCCTAGAAGCACTAAAACTGTTAGTACTGCTGACAGGGATAGTGCTGCTGAAAGCATTACTGCTGCTACCAGTGTTAGTACTGCTGAAAATATTAATGCTGCTAATACTGTTAGTACCTCTTCAAAGGTTAATACTGCCAACACAGTTACTGCTGCTAACACAGTCACTACTTCTAACAAGGTTAGTACTTCTAAGCATGCAAGTGCTGCTAAGGCAGTTAGTACTTCTAAAACCAGTACTGCTTCTAGCAAAAGTGTTTCCAAACCCATCATTGTGACAAAGTACTCCAGAAATGAGGAGTCAAAGTTTAAAAATCTTGTCAAGAAAGAATGTAAATATTTTGATGAGAAAGGGGTACCCAAGACCACTTTGGCTTGGGTTCCTATTTCATACTAACTAATTTATCTTATGTGCAGGGCAACCAACAGCTCAAGGGGAAGAGCATATGGCATGTTGATAGTGGTTGCTCTATGCACATGACAGGCAACATGTCATGCCTTCAGGATTTCAAGCATATCAATGGAGGACATGTTGCTTTTGGAGATAATCTTACTGGTGGTAAAATAAGTGGAAAAGGTAATGTTACAAAAGGTAAGATAACATTTGAGGATGTCTACTATGTTGATCAGTTGAAGTACAACCTGTTAAGTGTATCACAGGTTTGTGACAAACAACATAGCATATTATTTACTAATACAGAGTGTATGATCCTTGATCCAGGGTTCAAAGTAGTTGATGAAAGCATGATACTACTTAGAACTCCAAGAAAGGACAATGTTTATTGTCTAGATATGGACAATGTTTCTAGTGGTTCATCCCTGAACTGTCTTGTTTCTAAAGCTTCTGTGGATGAATCTTCTCTTTGGCACAGAAGGATGTGTCACATGAACTTCAAGACAATGAACAAACTTGTTAAAAACAACCTTGTAAGAGGTCTACCATCAAAAGTCTTTTCATGTGATGATCATTGTGTTGCTTGTCTTAAAAGCAAACAGCACAAAACTTCTCATAAGACCAAAGAGTTAAATACTTTTTCTTCTTGCCTCCAATTATTACATATGGATCTGTTTGGTCCTACAAATGTTATGAGTATAGGCAAGAAATCTTACTGCTTAGTTATTGTTGATGATTACTCTAGATTTACCTGGGTATATTTTCTAAGGACTAAGGATGAGACAAGTGGACTGATCAAATCCTTTATCCTAAGAATTGAAAACCAAACTAATCAAAAAGTAAAAGTCATTAGATCAGACAATGGGACTGAATTTAAAAATCTTGATCTAAACATCTTTTGTGAAGAGAAAGGCATTGAGAGACAATATAGTGCCCCTAGGACTCCTCAACAGAATGGAGTTGCTGAGAGGAGAAATAGGACACTAATAGAGGCTGCTAGATCTCTGTTGGCTGATTCAAAACTGCCAATTACCTTCTGGGCTGATGCAGTTAATACTGCCTGTTATGTCCAAAACACAGTTCTAGTGGTCAAGCCAAAGAACAAGACCCCTTATGAGCTTTTAAATAAAAGAAAACCATTTATTGGTTTTTTCAAACCTTTTGGGTGTCCTTGTACTATTCTCAATACCAAATCTCACTTAGGTAAGTTTGATAGCAAAGCAGATGATGGATTTCTTGTTGGTTACTCATCTCAGAGTAAGGCTTACAGAGTTTTTAACTCTTCTTCTAGAATAATTGAAGAAAGTGACAATGTCAAATGCAATGAGAACACACCAAATCCTATTGGGTCTGGTCCTCAGTGGCTGTTTGACATTGATTCACTAACTAACTATTTTGGTTTCAGTAGTAATGACTATGCAGGTTCAGGGTGTGAAGGATCAGGGACTACACAAGTCCAAGACAGTTTATCTCAATCCGTGATCTTTCCTATACCTACAGTGGATTCTATTGAAGACTGTGAAAAGGAACCATCTACTGGACCAAATCAGAGTGAAGAAGAAAGTAGAGAAGAGGAGAGTCAAGAAGATAAAGACCTAGAAGTAGCTGCTGAAAACACCTCAGTGGAGTTGAATGACTCCAATCTAGAGGTGGGACTTAATGAAGAACCTAGTCATCACACCAGAACTCAAAAGAATCATCCTCCACAGCTGGTAATAGGAGATCTATCTTCTCCTATGATAACTAGAAATCAAAGCAGGCTGCAAGAAATGCAAGACCAACAGCATACAGTGCTCTCTTGTTTTTTATCCCAGCTTGAGCCTAAGAAGGCACATGATGCTATGAAAAAGTCCAGTTGGATAGAAGCCATGCAAGAAGAGCTACTGCAATTCAAGCTGCAAGATGTTTGGGATCTGGTAGACCTCCCTAAAGGCCAAAGAGCAATAGAAACAAAATGGGTCTTCAGGAATAAGAGAGATGAAAGAGGCATAGTAATAAGGAATAAAGCAAGGTTGGTGGCTCAAGGGTATACACAAGAAGAGGGAATAGACTATGAAGAAGTATTTGCTCCTGTAGCTAGGATAGAAGCAATTAGATTATTCCTGGCTTATGCTTCTTATATGAAATTCAAAGTCTATCAAATGGATGTCAAAAGTGCATTTCTATATGGATCAATTGAAGAAGAAGTATATGTCTGTCAACCACCAGGGTTTGAGAACCCAAGCTATCCAGACAAAGTATACAAACTAAAGAAAGCACTTTATGGACTGCATCAAGCACCAAGAGCATGGTATGACACTCTGTCATCCTATCTCTTGGAAAATGGCTTTGAAAGAGGAGTCATTGATAAGACTTTATTCATCAAGAGAAACAAGAAGGATATCTTGCTGGTCCAAATCTATGTGGATGATATTATCTTTGGATCCACAAGAGACAACATGTGCAAGGAGTTTGAGGAACTAATGCATCAAAGGTTCAAAATGAGTTCCATGGGGGAACTTACTTTCTTCCTTGGACTGCAAGTTCAGCAGAAGTCAGATGGAATCTTTATCTGTCAGTCCAAGTATGTGCAGGATATTCTAACCAAGTTTGGTTTCTCAGATTCAAAACCTGCCAGCACACCTATGGAGACACACAAGCAAATAACAGCAGATCTTGAGGGGGAGGATATGGATGTTCATCACTATAGATCCATGATTGGCTATCTCATGTATCTTACAGCATCTAGGCCAGATATAATGTTTCCAGTCTGTGTATGTGCAAGATTCCAAGTTAGGCCAAAGCAATCTCACTATCAAGCTGTTAAGAGGATATTCAGATATCTCAAAGGGCAACCCAGATTGGGGCTTTGGTATCCTCATGACTCATCTTTTGACTTGCTTGCATACTCAGACAGTGATCTAGGTGGAGCAAACTTGGACAGAAAATCTACTTCTGAAGGATGTCAGTTTTTGGGTGCAAGACTAGTGTCATGGCAGTGCAAGAAACAAACCACATTGTCCACATCTACAACAGAGGCAGAGTACATAGCAGCTGCAAGTTGCTGTTCTCAAGTCTTATGGATTCAGAATCAAATGCTGGACTATGGGGTAACCTTTCTACACACTCCAACTTTTATTGATAATAGCAGTGCTATTAGCATTGTTAATAATTCTGTCAAGCACTCAAAGACAAAGCACATTGAAATCAGGTACCACTTTATAAGAGACTGCAATGAAAAGAAACTTATTCAAGTTGTAAAAGTTCATACTGCTAACCAGTTTGCTGATCTATTCACCAAAGCATTTGATGTGGGTAGATTCACTTTCTTGGTAACAAGTGTGGGAATGATCAACTCTGAATAAGCTCCTACTTAAAAAGTGGTTCAATACCTGTATATTGTTTATTCTTGGTGGTCCTAATCTTCTTTTTCAGGAAAAGTATAGCAGTACTCAGTCCTTCACAAAGCTTAAAAGTGTAAGTATGATTAATACTGCCAGTACAGTTTTAGTACTGCCAGAACAATTTTACTACTGCCAGTGTTCAGTTAATACTGCTAGTTAGTTAATACTGCTAGTGGTTAATACTGCTAGTTCGTTAATACTTCTAGTGGTTAATACTGCTAGTTAGTTAATACTGCTAGTGGTTAATACTGCTAGTTAGTTAATACTGCTAGTGGTTAATACTGCTTTCAGTTAATAATGCTTTCAGTTAATACTGCTAGTTAGTTAATACTGCTAGTGGTTAATACTGCTTTCAGTTAATACTGCTAGTTAGTTAATACTGCTAGTGGTTAATACTGCTTTCAGTTAATACTGCCTTCAGTTAATACTGCTCACTGTTAATATTGCTTTCACTAAATTTTTAGGGTTAGTACTGCTTATAATCCACAAGCTATAAATACCCTTTCCCCGCCTAAAAAGTTCATAACGACTCTTTGCATACTGTTCACTTGCGCTCTAACCCTTTTCTCTCAAGTACCAAGTTTTCAGGCTAGAACACTCAAGTTCAATGGCATCCATGGCGTTCATTGACGAGCACAATGAAATCGCGATGCTCCAAAAGCCAAAACAAGCTGAAGGTTTTCACCAGATAGTCGACTTTCTGAAGTCCAGTCACATCGCTCATGCTATCACTGTGTCTCCTACTATCTTCATAGAGCATCAGAGGCAATTCTGGGCCAATGCCACCATCGTTACTGAAGATGGTGTCCAAATGATCAAGACAAGGGTATGTGAAAAACCCCTAACAGTTACTGAAGAGGTGATACGCATCTGTCTACGTCTAGACGATGCTGCAGGTATAACCTCTATTCCTAATGAGGAGTTATTCTCAACTCTTACAAGAATGGGGTATGGAGGCTCATTGGGTGTGTTTAAGTTCTCAAAAGCTAAATTTTCACCCCAATGGCGTTTCTTTGTCCATACCCTTATGCATTGTATCTCTAAAAAGACTACTGGATGGAGTGAGTTCAGTAGCACCATTGCTTATGCTTTGGTGTGCTTGGCCACTGCCAGAAAGTACAATTTTTCTCAAATGCTTTTTAATGATCTTGTCTCAAACCTGGGAAGTAAAAAGAGTTTTTATATGTACCCCAGGTTTGTACAAGAAGTAATAACCCATGAATTGACGGATATACCTCATTTTGATGGGGTATATGTACCAAAAATTCCCAAAGGTAAGGTCTTTTCAAACATGAAAAGATCCCCTCTGGACTCGGAAGGAGTTGACACCCCATTGTTCTCTACAATGATGGTGGTGTCCCACACTGAAGAAGGTATGGCAGCAGGGTCAAGGCCCTCATTAGATCATCCCACTGCTATCCAATCCCAACCTTCCCACTCTATATCTATCCCACAGTCCCTACTTCATAAGCCCACTTCTCCAATTACCCAAACTTATACAAGGAAACAGGTAAAGAAGGCTCCTTCCCTTCTTGTACCATCACCCACTAAGCCTTCTAGCCCTCTAAGGGAGAATTCTTCCTTAGAGAATATCAATAGGGAAACCAAAGGGGTGTCTCCCAACCCCAAGGAGGTGCTCACTGAGGTGGAGGTTGAGCATATGGGTGCTAAGGCTGCCACTACTCCTGCTAGCACAGAGGAGGTAAGTGGTAACATACATAAGACCTTCCCCATGGCAACTTTGGGTGAGCAATCATCCAAAGGTCTCAGGTGCCAAGAAACCAAGGGGGTGGATAGTGCTTCTGCTAGGCAGAAGACTTCCACTACAAAAAGATCCAATGATCCATCAAAAGAGGGTAACACTTCTGGAGAAGGTGAGGACAGGTATAACTATTATGAATTGATGGAAACCATGGGAAACATCAACATGGATGTACTCAAGCAGGGAAAAGATATAGAAGAACTTAAACTTGTAGTTCTGTCCCAACAAGTCCAAATTTCCAAGCTAAAGAAAATGGTGACAAGGTTATTGCAAAAGAAGAGGAGAAAGCAATTTGTTCTAAAGAAGAGGAACAATGCTCAAGATGCTTCCAACAAGGGGGAGAAGCAAGAAAGGGAAACAGAAAAAGAAAGTTCAGTTGAAAAGAGAGCTGAAGTTGAGGGGGAGACAGAGGATGTAATAGAGGCAGAAACTGAAGTTGCTCAAGCAGCAGAAACTGTTAATGCTGCTGAAATAGCAGAAACAGAAGAAGCAGTAACAGGGCTCTCTGTAGAGGAACTGGAGATTGCAGAGACTTTGGTTAAAGCCAAGAATGACACTCCTAAGGCTAGTCAAAAGGCCAAGGGAGTGATCATTAATGAAGGAGGAGGCTCAAAGAAGAGAAAAGAAACAAGTCAAGCAACTTTGAAGGGAAAGGGAAAGGAAAAGATAGTTGAAACTGAACTACCTTCAAAGAAAAAGACTCAGATTGAAATGGATGAGGAGATGGCAAAGCAGCTTCAAGAGCAAATGGAAAAGGAGGAACAAATTCAAACTCAAACAGATAGGGAACTTGCAAAGATAATGGCCAGAAAGCTAAATGCAGAATATCAAAAGAGTTTAAAAGAAGCAGCTGAGGCCAAGAAGTTACCTGTCAAAAGAATGCCAATTCAAAAGCAGAAAAGACAACCCTCCAAGACCTTTTTGGCCAATCAGGAAAGAAGAAGAATGATTAACTTCCTGAGAGGTGCAATTGGTGTCAAAGGGAAAATGTTTACCAACATGGCATACAGTCAGGTTGAGGATCTGTACAAGAAAGAGATGGCTAAGCTTCAAGGAGACTCCTCACAAAGGGAAGAGGCTGAAAGAAGAATGAAGGAAAGATATGATCTAAACATTCAGCAACCATTTCCTGAGGAAGTTACACCTACAAAAGAAAAGAAGGAAGAGTCTGAGTTTGTAAGTGTAGAGGCAAAATCTACTAAGAGGGTGAAGACAATTGCTTCCAAAAGGCAGTCTAAAAGGACAAGGGTGGAAGAAGCTGAAAAGGAAGCAGAACCTTCAGTCACACCTTCAACAGAACCTGTGCAGAACCTAGAACAGTCCAAAGAGCAATCAGATGAGCATATGGGGCTGTATATGACTACAGTAAAACCTGTACAGGCTGTTCCAATCTCCATGAAGGCTCCAGAGATCATCTTTTGGGATATTCTAAGAGACAATGGAAAGGATTTCTTTAGACTCAAAAGAGAAGGTGGTGCATTTGAAGCATATTCAACATGGGGGAGACTAATCAGAGGTTGTTCAGGAGCAGACATAGAGGAAATGTACAAAGTGGGAATGAAACTCTATGAGCCTGTGTTGAAAGGTACTGAAGAGAATCTTCTTAAAGTAGCAATGGAATACTTATGTATGATGTTTGATCCAGAGAAGGTGGTGCATAGGATTAAAGATCTTCATCATGAGTATGTGTTCAAAAAGATTGATAATTGGATACTCTTTGAAAACTGTGGTGTGTACATGATTACAATTGATAAATGTTATCATGAATACTACCTAGTTGACAAAATATATGATCATAGCAAGCAGAAACTTGAAGGGATGTTGAAAGCTAAGCTAGTATGTGCTAAGGATTCTGAAATGGCCAAAATTGTGGTGAGAAGAACTATCAATCAAAGTATGGGCCTAGATCCAAATTTGGGTAACTGAATGAGAGGTGTTGAAAGCATCTTGAAGATCAGATCTGAAGAACTTGACTTCTCTTCCTAAAAGTCAAGTTAGGGGGAGATTGTTGGGAACTGAAGAATTGCACAAGTACAACACAAGTAAAGTTAATGCTGCTAGAAGAAAATAATTACTACTTCTAGTTGAAGATTAATGCTGCTAGTTGAAGATTAATGCTGCTCAACAAGTTTAGTACTGCTAGTTCAAAGTTAGTACTGCTTGAAGAGATTAATACTGCTGAGCATGGTTAGTACTGCTGGAGTTAATACTGCTCAGAGTATTAATGCTGCTGAAGAATAATACTGCTTATGAGATGGAGATCAGAATTACAAGGATGACAGCTGGATAGACTGAAGATTATGGAAAGCTTGGAGATAATGATGGAAGATTATACTGAAGATCTTTTATTCTTTTGCAATTATCTTTATCTTCAGTATATGTATAGAATTGATTAGAATAGTTAGGGTAATTATTTTTTATTTCTACGTTTTTGTTATAGAGAGAAAATCAACCTCAAGGCATAGTTCCTAATTCTAGAGAAGTAGAATTCGTCTTGAAAGAGTCTGTTCTTCAAGATTGAGGTTGTGTGTGTAATCTTGTGATTTTAATCATTCAATACAAGTTTACAAGTTGTTAATCATACTCACTGTTTGTTTACTGTTACATTGAATATCAAAGTGTTATTCCGCAACTTCTTTGATATTGTTTCTGAGTATTCATAATTCTTGTTGAGAATTCGATCCTGACAAATAAGAACAACAAAGTTTTCTTTTAGCTAACCTGATTAAATGTTTTGTTGATTTAATGTAATCAGGAGTAGTGAAAGATTTACCTTTTGATGCCTTGTTCTTGTTTACCTTTGAAGCTTGTGTAGATTATTTCTGGTATTTAACTGCTTCTGGAGATTCCTTAATAACCTAGATCATCTTCTCTTTCTCATATGCTTTATATCCAGATTTTGAAAAATAAGCAGCTTGTTTATTAGCAAATTTAACATAAAATGAACTTGAAGTTTTAATCTGATCTGGTTTCAAGGTTTATGATTTGACATTCTTTTCCATGAAAACCATGTTCTGAAATAAGCTTGAAACTGATTGAAAAGAACAGACTAATTCTGTTGAATCATCAAAAGAAGATAAGTCAGTTATATCAGCTATTATTTTGTTTTACAAGTCAGTATTAGTTAATTCAAGTTGTTTGATCTTGTCATTCAACTTGGATTTTTCATTGCAAAGTTTATCAAACTTGCTTTACAGATCAGATCTACTCTTCTGTCCTTTCAGAATATCTGAAGATACAGTACCTAACTTGCTTGTAAGTTTAGAAATCTCATTTTTAAAAATCTTTCCTTTCAGATTCAAAATCTTTTTCCATGTTCTGATTTTTCTCTGAAATTTCTTTCAAAAGGACAATATTTTTATTTTCAGTATTTTTCTTTTCCTTTTCAAAAATATCTCTTTTAGAAATTACAATTTTTTCAAATTCAGAAACTTGTTTTAAAAGTTTAGCACATCTGATTTCTAAATCTTTCTTTTCATTTTCAGCTTTCTTTGAAAGATCAGATAATCTTTGACTGAAAGATTTCTCTAGTTCAGCTTTCTCTTTCTTACTTCTCTCATCAACTTTCTTTAACCATTCTGTGAATGTAAAATCCCAAACAATCAAGCAATTCTCATCAAGATTAAGCAATTAATAACTAGAGAGAGAAAGTAGAGAGAGAAAGTAGATCTTCAAAGTCATAAATCTCACAAATCTGAAAATGTTACAATTACGTGCTACTTCAAATTACAAGACCCTAAACCTATTTATACCACAAGACTAACAAAGACTTAACAATTAAGGAAACTTAATGTTGGGAAATGAAGAAATGCTAAGTATGGTTAATGCTGCTAGCTTAAAAAAATTAGTACTTCTGAGTTAATGCTGCCAGTTGAAGTTAATGCTGCCAGAACATGATTAATGTTGCTCTTCAAGATTAGTACTGCTAAGAGATTAATACTGCTGATCTTGATTAGTGTTGCTTATGAGATGGAGATCCGAATTACAAGAATGACAGCTGGATAGACTGAAGATATTCATGGAAGATATTCTGAAGATATTTTATTTATTGTAATTATCTTTTGTTCAGTATATGTATAGAATTGATAGAGTATTTTTTTAGAGATTAATTAATTAGTTCTGAGTTTTTGTTTTAGAGAGAATCAACCTCAAGGCATAGTTCCTAATTCTAGAGAAGTAGAATTCGTCTTGAAAGAGTCTGTTCTTCAAGATTGAGGTTGTGTGTGTAATCTTGTGATTTCAAGCATTCAATACAAGTTTACAAGTTGTTCATATTTACTGTTTGTTTACTGTTTCATTGAATATCAAAGTGTTATTCCGCAAACTCCTTTGATATTAGTTTCTGAGAATTTATTCTTGTTAAGAATTCGATCCTGACACTTAAACAACTTTGACTATTCTAGACTTTGACTATGTTGACTTTACAAGATTGACTTTCCTATTAAATCTTGGATACAATATTTTGACCTAACAATCTCCCCCTTTGTATTCAAGATTTAATAAAAATTTGACACTAGTCTTCAATACTTGATTCTTCAGCTTTTGTCTCTGACAACTTTGAATTTTGAAGCTTTAACAACCTTCAGTTTTTTCAACCTTTGAAGAATCTTGAAAAGTCTTTTTCACTTTGTAGCTTTAAAAGTCAACATGTCTTTGAACACGAATCTGAAATCTTGAAACTTTTGAAATTTCTTTTGAACTCTTTGGAACTTCTTTGAAAAC
Source organism: Arctium minus (assembly GCA_954870635.1). Taxonomy (NCBI): domain Eukaryota; kingdom Viridiplantae; phylum Streptophyta; class Magnoliopsida; order Asterales; family Asteraceae; genus Arctium; species Arctium minus. The sequence goes on along the minus strand of OX941081.1, from coordinate 81,496,519 downwards.
TTTGACTTTGAACTTTGATACAGCTTTGAGGAATCTCTGATCTTGTATCTTCATCTCTTGTGATCTCTGGACTGTCTTCAAAAAAACAAACTTTCACGAATCTTGATTTATCTTTGAATCATCTTCAAAACTTTCTCAAATCATCTTCATTCGGAAATTGAATCATCTTGGAATGATTTCTTTTCACCAATATTCTTGAAAAACTTGAACTTTCTGAAATTTCTCCACAAAACTTTTCACAGAACCTTCTTTCTTTATAACTTTGAAATTGAATCTTTGTAAAAGTCTCCCCCTTTTTGATGATTGTGAGCATCATGATCATCAAAACTTCTTCAATTTCAGCACTTTCTTTGATTTCCCCCTTTGAAATGTCTAACAATCTCCCCTTCATAATGATTTGACATTCTCCGCCCTTTGATCTGAATATCCGTCAATTCATGAAATGTATATATCCAAATCTTTTCAAATTCAGACATAATGAACGTCTAACCCTGAATCAACAAATGAAACAGTTAGCATGCCTGTAAGTAGCACGGAGCCACTTTGTACAACGGATGTACATTGGAAAGGAGCTTTGGTGATGTTCACTCCTCGAAGGCTTCCATTCAATCATCGAAAAATCACAAAGGAATTTTCTATGAATGTTATGACAAGAAAACGTATTCCTTGTGTGTACGTGCAAGTGTATGAATGATTGAAGCTACTTAACTTTATTAGTATCAAATTGTGTAAACTGTTGAGCCAGCAACAGATATTACACGGACTCAATGTGCATGAAAGAGGTGCGAAGGTGGGGATACTTTCCTTCTTTTTCAATATCTAAATCTTCCGAGTGAAGATCAAATAGCATATATGTTGCGTCCCCAAAGAAAATGAAACATTTCTTTGTTAAGAAAGAAACGAGTGGTTGGTGGGGTAATTGCAAGAGTTGGCATGGGTTCATTGCCTTTTTCAATGATGGTCACCAAAGAATGTGAACCAATCAGTAGATGTGGCTATCCGGCGAAGAAAGTGGTTAGGGCAGAGTTCTAATATTCTTTGAACTCTGTTCTCACACCCTCTTTCTTTTTAACATCAAAGCTCACTTCTAACCAAACTCTCTTTTCCATTTTTCCGCTCAGCACAATGAGAAAAACTCAACCGGATGAGTTATCTCCCCCACTCTTTGATTTATGACCCCTCACCCCTCAATCACTCTAGGATAACTTACGGGGTAGGAAACACAGGTTTACGTGAATCCATGGAAGTTTTGTTTAAGCTCACACATGAATCCCATGAAAATCCTATAAAGAATAGTAGCTCAACAGTTTAACTTGAACATTTAAGCTCAAATAAGATAACACTGTCAAAATGTATGCTCATGAGATTTGAGCAATTGAACTTTGAAGATTTCTCAAAACAAAGATATTGAATAAATGAAATGAAATCAAGAGAATTGTTTTGAGAATCTGACAATGTATCAATCAGATCAAATGAAATGGTTAGGGTATCAAAGAAGTGAATATTTTGTTTATATGAACGAATATAAACAAATTTGCAATGAAAGCACAAGATTAGAAATGATGATTGAAGCTCAACAACATTTGAAAGCAAACGGGAGTATTACCATCGAAAAATTGTTTCGTTATGAGACATGGTAATAAAAAATTCAAATGAAGTACTGAACTGGTGTGTATGAATACTTTACAGTATAAAGACAAGATAATACGCAAGTATTGATCTTTGGAAACACACGGTCAGTTAAACATTGAAGCTCAAAATTGAAAAACATTTAAAATCACACTGCTTAATTCATGAAATCTTTTGAGAACTAGAAGTGGTTTGAACATTTTAGAAACCGTTTTTCATGCTTGAAAGTTGTTCTTCTTTCAAACAATCAGAGATCTAGATCAGAAGATAGTTACCTTTAAGCTCCCCCTAAAATCATGATATAATGATTTAGGTCTATTAAGCTCCCCCTGGATATTTGCCAAATATCCATGTCTGAACATTGAAGAACGGGTCCTGATCTGTAATATGATCAGAAGCCATCACCTTTACTCCCCCTATAAATTATGCATCTAAAATATGTCAGTGAAAAAACACAAGATAGAGATCAAATACAACTCCCTTTTGAATTGTAGACCGTCATATCTTAATTATATTGTCAATGAAAAATCACATGATAGAGATCAATACAACTCCCTTGTGAATTGTAGATCGTCATATCTTATCGGATGCAAAGTATTACAGGAGTAAGGTCTTTTTAATCACTGAAGTACGAGTCCTAAACTATTGTGTTTAGAAGTCAAACTCTGTTGAAGTACGGGTCCTAAGTTGATGTACTTAGAAGCTATTGTTCTCTTACTCCCCCTTGACTTGAGGTGCCTGCAACACAGAATCAGTTTTCGGCTTTGGTACCCACTGGTATTTTGGTCCATGAATGTTAGTTGCAGTTCTTGTGGGGGTAATCGAGTAAGAACCATACCAGAAATGATCTTTGGTCTTGTGAATAGGATCATGTGTACAATAATAAGAACAATAGTATTTCGTACCTGACAACCTGATTAATTGATATCTCGAGTATATATGACCAGGTTTACCTTTGCGCGCATTGTTCTTCTTGGCTTTGTATGAATGGACACATGATTTATTTTCTTTCAGCTCATCTTTCATCTCATCTTCAACTGGGTTCTTCTTCCAAACCAGTTTCTCTTCTTCATATCTCCTTCTTCTTCGATGTGTACCTGAACCATCTATATTTCTATCATAGAAAAGGTTAGTACTATGAATCTGATCAGAAAATTTAACTGACCTCTTGGAAGAAATAGTTTTATGATTTAAACTTGATGCTGTCTTTTCAAGCTCTTTAATCTTTGAAGCAAAGATGTCTCTTTCTTTGACAAGTAAGTCAATCTTTTCCTTGAATTCAGACTTCGTGTTCTTGTCTTTCAGCACACTTTCAGATAGTTTAGATAGCTTCTCAGTAAGCTTTTTGATCTCAGCCTCAAATATGATTCGTTCTTCTTCAAATCCCTTCTCAGCATCCTTTCTTTGGCCGAATAATTCTTTGAAGAATCCAACATTCTTTTGTTCAATGGCCTTCTTCTCTTTGCTAAACTTTTCTCTTTCCAAAATAAGTACTTTCTCAAAATCAGAAACTTGTTGAGAAAGCTTTATGCATTTAAGCTCAACAGTCTTCTTTTCATCAAAACTTGTCCTTGAAAAATCTGAGAACTTCTTTGAAAATCCATTCTTTTCACTCTCAAAATCAGCTTTATCTTTGACCATCTTTTGTTTCAAATCAGATATATTTTGTAGATCCCAATGCAGTGCAATCACAAGTAATATGAACAATGATGAACAGATGATAGGCCACAGCAACTAGTCATATGATTAATATAAACTTCAAAGGGCTAAGGTTTACAGAAAGAATTTCTGATAATAGTATGTAAACCTAACAACTAGTAAACTGAATAATGAATCTCTCTATTTTCTAAACTGTTCTACCCCAATTATGAACTAAATAAGCCTTTATATACTTAGGCTTTACAAGCAATTGGGCTTATGGGCTTGGGCCCATCTAACTCATCAACTATTAAGTAATTACAATAAGCACCCTTATAAATACTTTATTCCACTTTCAACACTCAGGACTTTCAGTCCTAACAATCTCCCCCTAAAGTTGAATAAAGCATTTATCTTCTTGAAATCTTCAAACATTGATCTTCTTTCCCTCTTGAATCTTTGAAGAACTTTGGTGTTGCATGTCTTCATGACTTTTCACGCTCCCCCTTGAATAAAGCTCTTGGTCTTCATAGAATCAACTTTGTAACCAGATTCAATGTACAGTAGCCTCGACTGAATGCACTATCACACAGCTTTTAACTGTAGAAACTCAATCACATCGGATCAGCACACATGAAAGATAATGTGAGAGTACCGTGACTTTCCACGGTGCAACTTCAGTTTAAAACAAAGAATCTGTCTTTGAACCCCGCGAGTTGAATAGACTTTCAGCTTAAGAACTTGTTTCAATCAGCTCGTAGGAGGAATGATGAAGAAACTTGTAGCAAACACCACATGATACGGGAAAGAAGAAATAATAAAATCTTTGAAATCTTCATCTTTGAATTTTAAAACAACATCTTCATCTCTTTGATCTTTAGACCGTCTTCAGAGAAGCAAACTTTATTTCTTCAAAACTTTGAAATTGAACTTCTGTAAAAATTCTCCCCCTTTTTGATGATTGTGAGCATCATGATCATCAAAACTTCTTCAATTTTTGCACTTTCTTTGATCTCCCCTTTATGATAATTTGACATTCTCCCACCTGTGATCTGATTATCCGTCAATTCATGAAATGTATATATCTGAATCTTTTCAAATTCTGATATAATAAGATTTGTAAACCTGAATCAACAAATGATACAGTTAGTATGCCTGTAAGTAGCACGGAGCCACTTTGTACAACAGATGTACATTGGAAAGGAGTTTTTGTGATGTTCACTCCCCCAGGGCTTCCATTCAATCATCGAAAAACCACAAAGGAATTTTCTATGAATGTTATGACAAGAAAACTCATTCCTTGTGTGCTCGTGAAAGTGTAGAAATGATTGAAGCTACTTAGCTTGATCAGGCTCAAATTGTGTAAACTGTTGAGACAGCAACAGATATTACACGGACTCAATGTGTATGAAAGAGGTGCGAAGGTGGGGCAACTTTCCTTCTTTTTCAATATCTAAATCTTCCAAGTGAAGAATAGATAGCAGATATGCTGCGTCCCCAAAGAAAATGAAACATTTCTTTGTTAAGAAAGAAACGAGTGGTTGGTGGGGTTAATGCAAGAGTTGGCATGGGCTAGGTGCCTTTTTCAATGATGGTCACCAAAGAATGTAAACCAATCAGAATATGTGGTTGCCCGGCTCAGAAAGTGGTTGGTACAGAGTTCTGATATTCTTTTAAACCTGTTCTCACACCCTCTTTGTTTTTAACATTAAAGCTCACTTCTAACCAAACTCTCTTTTTCATTTTTCCCGCTCCACACAATGAGAAAAACTCAACCCGATGAGTTATCTCCCCCACTCTTTGATTTATGACCCCTCATCCCTCAAATCACTCTAGGATAGCTTCCGGGGTAGGAAACACTGGTTTACGTGAATCCATGGAAGTTCTGTTTAAGCTCTCACACGATTCCCATGTAATTCCTAAAAAAAAACGATTGCTCAACAGTTTAACTTGAACAGTTAAGCACAAAATGTATGATAGCATTGTCAAAAAAAATATGCTTAGGAGATTTGAGCAATTGAACTTTGAAAATCCGACAATGTATCAATCAGATCAACTAAACTGGTTAGGGTATCAAAGAATTGGATATTTTGTTTATATGAACAAATATAAACAATTTAGCAATGAAAGCACAATATTAAAAATAATGATTTATGCTCAACGATATTGAATATCAAACGGGGGTATTACCATCGAAATATTGTTTCGTTATGAGACATGGTAATAACAAATACAAATGAAGTACTGAACCTGTGTGTGTGAATACGTGACAGTATAAAGACAAGATAATACGCAAGTATTGATCTTTAGAAACACACAGTCAGAAAAACATTTAAAATCACACTTCTAAATTCATAAAACCTTTTGAGAATCAGAAGTGGTTTGAACATTTCAGAAACTGTTTTTCATGCTTGAAAGTTGTTCTTCTTTCAAACAATCAGAGATCTAGGATTAGAAGATATTTACCTTTTAAACTCCCCTTCAAATCATGATAGAACGATATAGATCTATTAAGCTCCCCCTGGATATTTGCAAAATATCCAGGTCTAAACGTTGAAGAACGGGTCCTGATCTGTCATGTAATCAGAAGCCAAACTTCGTTGAAGTCCGGGTTCTAAGCTGATTTACTTAGAAGCCATCGTTCTTCTACTCCCCCTTGACAGTAGGTGCCTGCAACACAGAATCAGTTTTCGGTTTTGGTACCCACTGGTATTTGGGTCCTCGAATGTTAGTTGCAGTTCTTGTGGGGGATATAGAATAAGAACCATACCAGAAATGATCACTTGTTTTGTGAATGTGATCATGTGTACGACAATAAGAACAGTGGTATTTCTTACCTGACAACTTGAGTAATTGATCTCTTGAGTAAATGTGATCAGTTTTACCTTTACTCGCATTGTTCTTCTTTGCATTAACCGCATATACACACGATTCTCTTTCTTTCAGCTCATCTTTAACTGGTTTCTTCTTCCAGACCAGTTCCTCTTCTTTGTATCTCCTTCTTCTAGGATGTGTACCTGAACCATCTATATTTCTATCATAGAAAAGGTTAGTTTTACGAATCTGATCAAAAGATTTAACTGACCTTTGTGTAGAGACAGATTTCTGATTTGAGCTTGATACAAACTTTTCAAGCACTTTAATCGTTGAAGCGAAGTTGTCTCTTTCGTGAACAAGCAGGTCAATCTTCTTCGTGAACTCAGACTTCGTTTTATGCTCTTTTAGTGCCTTCTCAGATAGTTCAGATAGCTTGGCATTCAGCTTTTTAATCTCAGTCTCAAAGATGCTTCGTTCTTCTTCAAATCCCTTCTCAGCATCATTTCTTTGGTCAGATATTTCTTTGAAGACACCAACATTCTTTTGTTCAATGGCCTTCTTCTCTTTGGCAAACTTCTCTCTTTCAAGAATGATTACTTTCTGAAAATCAGAAACTTGCTGAGAAAGTTTTATGCATTTCAGCTCAACTTCTTTCTTCTCATCAGCACATTTTCTCGAGAATTCTGAGAACTTCTTTGCGAACGATTTCTCAAACTCGGATTTATCTTGAGCATGTTTTTGCTCCACATCAGATATTTGCTTTTGTAGCTCAGCATTTGTATCTTTCTGATTCTCAATCTGCTCCTCAGAACTTTCAACAGCTGCTGCTTGTTGGATTTGGACAATTCGAACTTCCAGATCAGAAATCTGTCTTTTTAGTTCAGAGTTCTCAGTTTCCAAAAACTTTACTCTTGAAGACATCTTTGTTCCTGTCATTATCTTTTCAAGATGTTCCCACAGCTGTTTTCCTGTAGCCTTTTTACTGTCTAAACTTACAGAAATCTCTTTTGAAATCTCCTCGGAAATTCCTTGCAAGATAAAAGCTTTAGATAATTTATCAGCTTCAAATCTCTTTCTTTGCTCATCTGTGTAATCCTTAAATGGTATTGTGTACACTAAGTGTTCCGTTCTTCCATTTTCTCCCATATAATGACAAATATCTGTCGGAGTTTCCATTTTTCCTTCCCTCAGAGATAATCTGATATAATCACCCAAGTCATGTTTATCAATGAAGTCTAAGAACTGAATCCTCCATTTGTCATATTCTCCTCTGTAAAGAACCGGTGGCATCTCATCCATACTTATTGAAAGAGCTTCGCTTGAAGGCATTCCTTTCGATATACAGGGACTGAACTTTTCAAAGAGATGGTATGCTAAAGTGCAAGGACCAAAAGTGACAACTTGTGAAACTTGAAATTTTAGGGTCACAAATGACACGCTAAATCCTTGAAGTACGGGGGCTAAAATAAATGCACTGCAAAAAGATCGTGAGACAAAAAAAATTTGACCCCCGGTCGAAGGAAAGACCGGGAAAGATAAGGTCCGGTCGAAGGGTTTGACCGGAGATTACAACTACCCGGTCGAAGGTGTAAGACCGGAGTACAAGAGTCCGGTTGAATGCTCAGGTCGAAAGATTACGATAAACACAAAAACCAGATAAACACACATATAACGATTCAGACCGAAGAACACGAAGAACGACCGAAGAACACGAAGAACGACCGAAGAAGCCGAAGAATTTCTGGGATTCGACCGAAACCAAACCCAGAACCTTCGATCTTCGATCGAATAAAGCCCAGATAAACAAACAAAAATTCGACCGGATGCGATAGAACACACTTAGACCGAAGGTTTGCAGATAGATAAAACCAGATTCGATCGATAGAAGAAAAAAAATTTCCAGGAAAAAAAAATTCGATCGATACACAGACACACAAAAAAACTTAACTTTGCAGAAATCAAATAATCAGATAACCATAGAATGTAAACACTAACAATCAATTAACGCAAGTAAAGCAATTAATACAAGTAATTGATCTTAGGGTTTCAGACAAACCTTTTTACTGGATCAAACCTTTTTGCCTATCTGCTCTGATACCAATTGTAGATCCCAATGCAGTGCAATCACAAGTAATATGAACAATGATGAACAGATGATAGGCCACAGCAACTAGTCATATGATTAATATAAACTTCAAAGGGCTAAGGTTTACAGAAAGAATTTCTGATAATAGTATGTAAACCTAACAACTAGTAAACTGAATAATGAATCTCTCTATTTTCTAAACTGTTCTACCCCAATTATGAACTAAATAAGCCTTTATATACTTAGGCTTTACAAGCAATTGGGCTTATGGGCTTGGGCCCATCTAACTCATCAACTATTAAGTAATTACAATAAGCACCCTTATAAATACTTTATTCCACTTTCAACACTCAGGACTTTCAGTCCTAACATATTCTTTTGAAGCTCAGCATTAGAATCTTCCAAACTTCTAATCTTTTCTTCATAACTCTCAACAGATAGGGTTTGCTGAATTTTATCTTCCAACTCAGAAATCTTTCCTTTTAGCTTAGACACAACCGTTGGCCCTTTGATCAACCATTCCATACAATCCCACAACTCTTTACCTGTCATTTTGTAGATATTTATTTTATCAGTAATTTCACGAGAAATATAAACAGAAAATTCACGTATCATAAAATGTCGACAATTATTATCAGCTCTCTGTCTTTTCTCCAGTTCCTCAGTACAATCTTCCATTGGAATTTGAGGTTTCATCTCTCCTTCAGTCAAAGATAATCTGATATAGTAACCTAACTCATGTTTATCTACAGAGTTTAAAAAATTATCTCTCCACTTTTCGTATTCTCCTTTGTACATCTGTGGTGTGTTTAACCTGTTCCAAAAAGAACCTGTAATCATCATCTTGAATGAAATATCAGCTTGATATGAATGATCGTTCCCAAACAATTCAGAAAACTTGAATGAAAGTCAAACTCAGATCACAAAAAATATTCTCAGAAAAATTCTATCTCTGGAACTCTCAAATCACTGAAACTTTCAGATCAAATTAATTAGAACTTGCAGATTATATTGATCACAAACATCATAGGTAGTAACGCAAAATTTAAAATTGCGCTAAAGGTAGCTGGCGCAAATGAAAACTTGAATAATACTTGTTTTGCGTGAACTGTTGATGGCGCAAGTAAGAGTTTTGCTCTAGAAAAGGGTCGCGCAAAACTTGAATCCACATGAAATACACTACTGCAAATTCCACCGTCTTATTAACACCACAGTCCCACTATCTTGTCTTGGAGGTGCAAAACAATTGAATAAACAATGGATTCCACTAATAATTGAATAAAGGTGGTGAAAATGATAAAATGGGTGGCGCAAAGATGAAGTTTTTATGAATTAACAATCAACTTTGATGAATCAACCAATCAACAAATCAACTTTTTATGTTTTATCCCACTATCTCCATCAACCAATCAACTTTGATGAATCAACAAATTCATCCTCCAATTTCAAAAACAATTCACATGCCACGATTGTACTCAACCAATCACAATTTGATTTAAAGCCAAGATTTGCGTCAGTATCACACCAAGTTTGCGCTAGATTCACAAAACTTTCGCGCTATCTTCAAACTATTTTTGCGCGAGTAACGAGTGGCGCAAAACAGTCTTGAATGGCGTAAACCTGAAAGTTTTCAATACAAATTATATGATTTGCGTGAGAAACTAATGGCGCAAACCTATTGACTGAGAAACAAATTGATTCCCAATTTATATTTGTCGGTCTCTGATAGAATCACCATCACCAACCCACTTATTTCCACTACCACAATATGATTTTCAATTCACCTGTAGTTGGCCACATGGAATCACAATCTGGCCACATGGATTCCACCTGTAATTGGCGCAAAATATTCCTTTGAGTCAAAACTCAAACTGTGAGTGACGCAAAACTCAATTTAAGAGTTACTGCAGGTTCCTGGAAAACTACAGCCACTGAATTTAACAAACAACACCACCGCCCACTAACACTTTGAAATTAAACCTGGTGCAAATGATGAAACTTCAATGGCGCAAATCTAATTAAGCAGATGGCGCAAAGTTTGTATAAGTGTGGTGCAAACTGAAAATGAAGTTAACGTAAACTTTGATGAAGGTAGCGCAAACCATATGAAATTGAATCTCGCACAAATCAATTGTAATTGAATCTCGTGCAAATCAATTGAAATTGAAGCTCGCGCAAATCGCAGATCAATTCAGTGACCAGGGTGTGCGACCGAGTGTGTGACTGGTGTGTGTGACCGGGATGTGTGATCAGTGTATGGGACCTGATGTGTGACCGGGGTGTGTGATCAGTGTGTACGGCCAGATGTGTGATCAGTGTGTACGACCGGTGAAATCTCCTTCGAAACCAGAGATTAATTAGAAGATGGTGAAATCTGCAATTATGAAAGACCTGTACTTTGAAATTGATTTACAATCTGCATGACCACTATCTCATTTACATTCTGTAAAATTGATGATGTTTGATAAAATTGATGATAGTGGAATTTCATCACTCCCATTCACAATCTGCAGAACCACTGCACCATTATCTTGAAATTTGTAATTCTTGAATCTGGCAACTTTGAATGAATTTGGCACAAAGTTTGATGATATAGGTGGCGCAAAAGCAGTATCAATTTGTTAGAATGGCACATTTATTAATCTACATCACCGCCCCACTCACTTATAATCTCCAATCACAAAATTTGCATTAGCACATACTTTGCACAGACCTGCAAATTCACAATCGATCCAAGTATATTAATCGATCTGTGTTCTTATCATTAAAAATTTCATATATGTGATGCAAATTCACGATCTGCAAGAAGTCAAGAATCCAAAATTTCAGAAATTAAAAATGATTTAGTGCTCAATCAGTGATCGAATCTAAACAAGAATCGTTCTAATATAGAATACGAACACAAAACAATGAGATTCACACATAATCAACAAATATTCAAATGAAATTTGATTCAATCAAAAATAAAATGATCTGCATGTTCTTGAAAATTTTTCAGAAAATCAACTTTTTGATCCAAAAATTTCAGAAATTGATCTAAAATTTTGTGAAAGTCTTTCTGAATTTGTTTGGTATAGCTCTGATACCAATTGTGAATGTAAAATCCCAAACAATCAAGCAATTCTCATCAAGATTAAGCAATTAAGAACTAGAGAGAGAAAGTAGAGAGAGAAAATAGATCTTCAAAGTCATAAATCTCACAAATCTGAAAATGTTACAATTACGTGCTACTTCAAATTACAAGACCCTAAACCTATTTATACCACAAGACTAACAAATACTTAACAACTAAGGAAACTTAAACAACTTTGACTATTCTAGACTTTGACTATGTTGACTTTACAAGATTGACTTTCCTATTAAATCTTGGATACAATATTTTGACCTAACACATTCAGTTCCTTTAGCCTGATATTTTGATACTTGAATTTAAGCTTTCTTCAGTTTGACATTTAGACTCTCAATCTCATCTTTCAGTTCTGAGTTCTGTAGTTTAAGTTGTTCATTTTCAGCTTCAATCTTGGGTATTTCAGGCATGTATGCCAGTGCACAGTCTCTATTTGTAAGAATCATATTTCCTTTCTCATCTGTGTAAGGTATTGTGAAAATATATCTGAAATGATGCTTGAAAATATCGTTAGTCAAATAATCAAAAAGAACTCCACTTTGAAAATTTACAAAAAAATCACTCAAAAATATTCTAAGTATAGAAATTTGCACACCACTAGAACAAACAATTCGCACTAATGAAATTCGTATGAAAAGGGATAAGAATTCTTCACTTTTCACATACAGTTACATGCAAGTTCTTAGCTTTTCGCATATAGAGGGATGCAAATTCCTTCTTTTCGCATAAGGAAGGATGCGAATTTGTCTTAGAAAGAATAGACAAATTATGTGTGAGAATTCGCATGGCACAATATGCGAATTATGTGCTTAAAGAACAATTTGCATGGCATTAGATGCGAATTCCTCGCTTTTCGCATCTAGAAGGATGCGAGAAGTTAGAATTCGTATGCCATTATATGCGAATTCCAATCAATTCGCAAGACACATGGTGCAGATTCTAGAAATTCGCATACCACTGTGTGCAAATTTTAGACTTAGCGAAATTTCCAATCTTTTGAAAAACATTCTAAACATGGAAATTTGCAAAATTTAGAAATCTTTTCCAAAATTGCAAAAAATAAAAACTTTCCAAAAATAGAAACTTTCCAAAATTGGACATTTTAAACTCATTTTTATTCTCAAAAAAATTTATACATACACATACTTACTCCCTTGAACTTACTCCCTTTGAATGATATTTTTGTATTGTGCTCCCCCTTGACTTGACTTGATTTGCTCCCCCTTGACTTGATCTCTAGTTTGTTCTCATTGATTTGATATCAATTGTGATCTGAGATCTTGCTGCTCCCCCTTGACATGATAAGGATCTTTAAGGACATGTACAGATATGTTCCCCCTTCATATTTGCATACATTTGACATTATGCATTAAAAAGTATAACAATCTCCCCAATAGTATGATATATGAAAAATATAACAATCTCCCCAATGAATCAGAAAAGTCCATCAAGTACACTATCTGCATTTTATGGAACAACTTCAGCTTCTCTTTCTACAACATTTACTATCTCAACATCATCATCATCAGAAGCAATTTCCATGAAGTCTTCCTTTTCCTCCTCCTTTATCTTCCAAAAAATTTCATACTTAGCATCAATATCCTCATCATCATCATTATCAGAAAGAACAATGATATTTACATTCTGTAATCCAGTCAACTCCAAAATTTCCTTTCTTGAAGCAACCTTAGACTTTTCAACCCTTGGTTCTACATCTGAATCAACAAATAAAAATAGCTCCGTTCCTGTAGTTTCATAAGCTTGATCACTCTTCTTAGTACCATGATCATCAACATTATTAGTTTTGTCCCCACCAACATTTTCAACATTTTGAGCTTACTCACCCAATCTAGCAGCATCAAACACACTAGAATTTTGTTTCTCCCTATTCTCCCCCTCATGGTCATGATTAGAATCATGATCATGCCTTGGAACAGAAGCTTGGGCTTTGCATGATGTTTGCACTACCTGTTTAAGATTAGAAATGGCATGCAAAACATCAGCTTTAAAAGAATTAAATTCTGAACCTCTAACGAAATCTGCTAGTTGCACAGATTGTGGTGGTTGTGATTGATGGTGGGATTGCATATGTGAAAAAAGATCTGCATCTTTTGATTGTCCGGAGCTTAAGATAACAGTTTAGCAAACAACAAGGATTTAAGCTCATCAATAGACAAATCAACAGGCTGGGTAATTTCTGGGGGTGGTTGAACAGGTTGAATTTGATAATGTCCCTGATTCAAGTTCTTACTAAATGAAAACAAACAAAACAAGATGATTTAATCAGATTTGATGCTCAACCTGTTATCTGGATTTCAATTCAATAATTCATACAATCTTTATCTCTCTAGCTTTCTCTCTCTAAAGATCTCTGCGTATCTTCTTAATTACAAGTATGTTAACTTATTGAACTCAACAAAACTACAAGATAATAAAACAAAACTACACGCTTAAAACAAAAACTTACTAACTAAGACTTTGACTTTTATTACATTGACTTTGACTTCAACAAGAAAGTTGACTTTCAGCTTTGACTTTCTTGATATTTGACCTTCAGCTTTATATGATCTTGCATCCAACAAATATGTGCTCTAACAATCTCCCCCTTTGGATCAAGATCATCTCTAAAAGATTTTGCAATTCAATCTTCTCGCTTTAAGCTCAATTTGAATCATCTCCTCTTTGATCAACTTTATCTTATCCAAAGTCTCTTAAAAAATAATAGCATTCTCTCCCAAAGATAGTATAAACCTCTTTCAGACACTTGAAAGAAATTTTCTTCAGTTTCAGCTCTCAATTTACTTCAGAAGACTTATCTTCAAAGAAAATTTCTGTAAAATCAGCTCATCTTCAGAAATCTGTAAACTTTCTCTTTCATCTTTCAAAAATCATTCTTCAAACTTTCTTCAAATTAACATTTCTTGAATTCTTCTCCCCCTTTTTTATGAATGAGACATGAAATCATCAAAACTTTTTACAAGAAATGTCTCTGAAATCTTTTCTGACCATTGATCTTTACCAAGAGCCTCTGATTATCTACCGATCCAAAGAATATATTCATCCGAATCTTTGCAAATTCAGACAAAATAAGAATGTAACACCTAAATCAACTAATGAAACAGTTAAGATGCCTGTCAGTAACACGAAGTCACTATGTGTAACAAATACACATAGGAAAGGAGCTTTTTGATGTTCACTCCCCCAGGGCTTCCATTCAATCATCAAAACACCACAAAGATATTTCTATGAACGTTATGACAAGAAAAACAAATTTCCTTGTGTGTTCATGCAAGTGTTAGAAAGAATTAAGCACACGATGATTGCTTTTTATATAAGGCTCAAAATTGTGTAAACCACTTAGACAACAGAAATTATACACAGACTCAATTGTACATGATCGAAGTGCGTCAGCAAACTTATCTTCAAAGAAAAATTCTGTAAAATCAGCTCATCTTTAGAAATATGTAAACTTTCTCTTTCATCTTTCAAAAATCATTCTTCAAACTTTCTTCAAATTAACATTTCTTGAATTCTTCTCCCCCTTTTTTATGAATGAGACATGAAATCATCAAAACTTTTTACAAGAAATGTCTCTGAAATCTTTTCTGACCATTGATCTTTACCAAGAGCCTCTGATTATCTACCGATCCAAAGAATATATTCATCCGAATCTTTGCAAATTCAGACAAAATAAGAATGTAACACCTAAATCAACTAATGAAACAGTTAAGATGCCTGTCAGTAACACGAAGTCACTATGTGTAACAAATACACATAGGAAAGGAGCTTTTTGATGTTCACTCCCCCAGGGCTTCCATTCAATCATCAAAACACCACAAAGATATTTCTATGAACGTTATGACAAGAAAAACAAATTTCCTTGTGTGTTCATGCAAGTGTTAGAAAGAATTAAGCACACGATGATTGCTTTTTATATAAGGCTCAAAATTGTGTAAACCACTGAGACAACAGAAATTATACACAGACTCAATTGTACATGATCGAAGTGCGTCAGCAAACTTATCTTCATAGAAAATCTCTGTAAAATCAGCTCATCTTCATAAATCTGTAAACTTTCTCTTTCATCTTTCAAAAATCATTCTTCAAACTTTCTTCAAATTAACATTTCTTGAATTCTTCTCCCCATTTTTTATGAATGAGACATGAAATCATCAAAACTTTTTACAAGAAATGTCTGTAAAATATTTTCTGACCATTGATCTTTACCAAGAGCCTCTGATTATCTGCCGATCCAAAGAATATATTCATCCGAATCTTTGCAAATTCAGACAAAATAAGAATGTAACACCTGAATCAACAAATGAAACAGTTAAGATGTCTGTCAGTAACACGAAGTCACTGTGTGTAGCGAATACACATTGGAAAGGAGCTTTTTGATGTTCACTCCCCTAGGGCTTCCATTCAATCGTCGAAACACCACAAAGATATTTCTATGAACGTTATGACAAGAAAAACAAATTTCCTTGTGTGTTTATGCAAGTGTTAGAAAGAATTAAGCACACAATGATTGATTTTTATATAAGTCTCAAAATTGTGTCAACCACTAAGACAACAGTAATTATACACAGACTCAATTGTGCATGATCGAAGTGCGTCAGCAAACTTATCTTCAAAGAAAAATTCTGTAAAATCAGCTCATCTTCAGAAATATGTAAACTTTCTCTTTCATCCTTCAAAAATCATTCTTCAAACTTTCTTCAAATTAACATTTCTTGAATTCTTCTCCCCCTTTTTTATGAATGAGAAATTAAATCATCAAAACTTTTTACAAGAAATGTCTCTTAAATCTTTTCTGACCATTGATCTTTACCAAGAGCCTCTGATTATCTGCCGATCCAAAGAATATATTCATCCGAATCTTTGCAAATTCAGACAAAATAAGAATGTAAAACCTAAATCAACTAATGAAACAGTTAAGATGTCTGTCAGTAACACGAAGTCACTGTGTGTAGCGAATACACATTGGAAAGAAGTTTTTTGATATTCACTCCCCTAGGGCTTCCATTCAATCGTCGAAACACCACAAAGATATTTCTATGAACGTTATGACAAGAAAAACAAATTTCCTTGTGTGTTCATGCAAGTGTTAGAAAGAATTAAGCACACGATGATTGATTTTTATATAAGGCTCAAAATTGTGTAAACCACTAAGACAACAGTAATTATACACAGACTCAATTGTGCATGATCGAAGTGCGTCAACAAACTTATCTTCAAAGAAAAGTTCTGTAAAATCAGCTCATCTTTAGAAATATGTAAACTTTCTCTTTCATCTTTCAAAAATCATTCTTCAAACTTTCTTCAAATTAACATTTCTTGAATTCTTCTCCCCCTATTTATGAATGAGAAATGAAATCATCAAAACTTTTTACAAGAAATGTCTCTGAAATCTTTTCTGACCATTGATCTTTACCAAGAGCCTCTGATTATCTGTCGGTCCAAAGAGTATATTCATCTGAATCTTTGCAAATTCAGACAAAATAAGAATGTAACACCTGAATAACCAAATGAAACCGTTAAGATGCCTGTCAGTAACACGAAGTCACTGTGTGAAACGAATACACATTGGAAAGAAGCTTTTTGATGTTCACTCCCCAGGGCTTCCATTCAATCATCGAAACACCACAAAGATATTTTTATGAACGTTATGACAAGAAAAACAAATTTCCTTGTGTGTTCGTGCAAGTGTTAGAAAGAATTATGCACACGATGATTGTTTTTTATATAAGGCTCAAAATTGTGTAAACCACTGAGACAACAGTAATTATACACAAACTCAATTGTGCATGATCGAAGTGCGAAGGTGGGGTAGACTTCCTTCTTTTTTAATATCCAGATTTTCCAAATGAAAATCTGATAGATAATGTGTTGCGTCCCTAGAAAATATGAATCATTTTCTTGTTAAGAAGAAAATGAGTTGCTGGTGGGGTTTTTATCAAGAGTTGGCATGGGCTAGTTGCCTGTTTCAATAATGTTAACGAAGAATTGTGAAACACTAGCAATGTAGTTGTCCGACTCAGAAAAGGTTGGTGCAGAGTTTGATATTCTTTTACTCTGTTCTCACACCCTCTTTCTTTTTAATCATTGAGCTCGCGTCTAACCAAACTCTCTTTTTCATTTTACCTCATCACTCAACCCACACTCATTTTTGTTTGACTCCTCACACTCGATCAGTAAGGATTAACTTCTTGGGTAGGAAACACTAGTTAACGTGAATCCATAGAAGTTTCATTTATGTCCTACACAATGAACCCATATTTTCCTATTAAAGCACAATTTTGCTCAAAAATGGTTTAACTTTATCAGTTAAATCACAAATATACAAGTCAGATGTTTGTATGCTCATAGATATAATGAAGAAGATTTGAGCATTTGAAAACATTGAAGACTTTTCAAACAAGATAATTGAATGAATGAAATGAATACAAAAAACTTGTTTGAAAATCTGACATTGTATGAAAAAGTTCAATTAGAATGATGTATCGATTAAGGTTTAGGTCAGCAAAAATCGGATATTGTCTATATGAACCAAAAATATAGACATTCTTGAAAGAACGTTTAGAAATAAAATCACGCTCAAACTTTGAAAAACAAACGGGGTGTCTTACCATAAAAAAAATTTATTTCAATTTAGAAGCATGGTAAGAACGAATTCAACAAAATTTAAACCGATGTGTGTGAATACTTGAAAGTATATGGAAAAGACAATACACAAGTTTTTATCTTTGGAAACACACGGTTTGTTGACATTGAAGCACAAATAAAATGAAAACATTTAAAATCACACTTCTATATTCATGAAATCGTTTAAGACTTAGAAGTGGTTTGAATATTTAAGAACATGTTTTCTATGATTGAAAGTCGTCCTTCTTTCAACCATATATGAGATTAAGAATAGAAATAAACCTTTTCGATTTGTCTTAAATCTCATGAAGTCAGCTTAAAGTCATAATGATATGATCGTGTAAGCATCCTCTCAATCTGCATTAGTCAAAAAATCCGTCAAAGTACAAAATTTATTCACAAAACTTTATTGAAAAATAAAATGACATAAAGCAGAAAACAATGAATGTACGAGTTCTGATCTGAAATAATCAGAAGTCATATTCAGTACTCCTTATTCTTACTCTTACTCCCCCTGCATATATGCATCATAAAAATTTATCAGTTAAACATATGCATAAAATTTTAACTCCCCCTCAAATGGATATAGATGATCTTTTCACCATCTCTCACTCCCCCTGAAATCACGAATACCCTTCAGTGCAGATATCTTTTTAGAATAAAGATAAAGAAATGAAGAAAAATAACAATAAGAAAAACTTTAATATGTAATCACAGATTATGTCTTGAGATTTAACATACCAAGTTTCGAGACAAGAAATTAAATCTCTTTTCATCGAGAGGCTTGGTAAACAAATCAGCAAGCTGATAATCAGTGTTTATATATTACAAAATAAAGTTCTATTGTACCTTTTTTCGAGATTGTCTTTGATAAAATGATATCGAACATTTATGTGTTTTGTCTTTGTATGCTGTACAGGATTTGATGATATTGCAATAATGCTCTTAGAGTCACAATATATCGGGATTTTGTCAAATTTGAAACCATAATCTTGTAGTTGTGTCCACATCCACAACACCTAAGAGAAGCAGCTTGCAGCAGCAACATACTCTGCCTCAGCCATTGAAGTGAAACACAAAGTTGTTTCTTTGATGCCCAACTAACGAGTTTATCTCCAAGGAATTGAATATGACCCGATGTGCTCTTCCTGTCTAACATACAGCCTGCATGATCTGCATCTGAGTATGCTATTAGTTCAAAACCAGTATCTTTAGGATACCACAAACCAAGATCTGTAGTCCCCTTCAGATATCTAAATAAGCGCTTAACTGCAGACATATGGAATTCTTTTGGATTAGCCTGATATCGTGCACATAGACATGTAGAGAACATAATATCTGGCCTACTTGAAGTTAAATACATTAAAGAACCAATCATCCCTCTATAGGTTCTAACATCGACAGGTTTTCCCGAAGGATCCATGTCGATCTTAGTTCCAGATGCCATCGGGGTTCCAATAGGTTTACAAGTTTCCATTTTAAATTTTCGAAGAATATCAAAAATGTACTTAGCTTGGTTTATAAAAATCCCCGTTGAAAATTGTTTTACTTGTAATCCGAGAAAGAAGTTCATCTCTCCCATCATACTCATTTGAAATCTGGACACCATGAGATTTGAAAAATTCTTACAGTATTTAGGATTAGTTGAGCCAAATATAATGTCATCCACATATATTTGAATAAGAATAATATCGTCTTTTTCCTTTTTGATGAACAAAGTAGTATCGATTTTACCTTTTGTGAAGCCCGACTTGACTAAAAACTTTGATAATACCTCATACCAGGCTCGAGGCGCTTGTTAAAGACTGTAAAGTGCTTTATCTAAGATATAGACATGACCTAGTTTATCTGGATTCACAAATCCTTCAGGTTGTGAGACATAGACTTCCTCCTTAAGAATGTCGTTTTGAAAGGCAATCTTGACGTCCATCTGATAGACGGTGAGGTTTTTATGAGCAGCATACGCAAGAAACATTCCGATCGCTTCAATGTGTGCTACTGGAGCGTAAGTCTCATCATAATCAATGCCTTCCTCTTGCCGATAGCCTTTTGCAACAAGTCGTGCTTTATTTCTGATTATGATACCATCTTCATCCTTCTTGTTTTTGAATACCCATTTTGTACCAATTATAGATTTACCTTCAGGTCTTGGTACAAGTCTCCAGACTTACAAAGCTTCAAACTGGTTCAGCTCCTCTTGCATTGCAGTAATCCAATTTGAGTCATCTAGAGATTCGGATACTCGAGTGGGCTCTATCTTGCTCAGAAAGGAATCATGCATACACATGTTTAATGTTGCAGACCTAGTTTGAACCGGTTTTGATAGATCTCCAATGATTTCGCTTATCGGGTGCTCTTTGGTCAACTTATGTTCGTGAGGGAGTGGATTCGATGTAGATTGATCATAACTCTCATCTAGATGTCAACTTTCAGCTTCTTCTTGTTCAGCATTGGTTGGGGGTACAGTTGAAGTTTCTTGTACATAAGTTTCAGTTGGGACAACTTGTTTAGTCTGTTGATTATCCATAATAGTGCGGCCAACTGAAGTAGGAACCTCTGGTTCAACATTTTCAGGTGCAACTTCAACTGAAGGAGTATTTGTTTGAATCTAAGTTTCTGTCTGAACCGTGGGAACAAGTTCAGTTAACACTTCTGAAGTGACTAGATGTTGATAGCTTGAGTCTTCAGACCTATCAATCACAACAGATTTAGGCAGTTTAGATCCTAGAAACTCATCATAATCTGAATTCAAACAATAAATCTAATTCAGATAACTGATTTGTCCAGAAGCTAACACTCCTGTAATTACGGGTTCTGAACTGCTTTGTTCATAAGCCACATCCTCATCAAATGTAACATTAACACTTCCAATCACAGTCTTAGACTTATTCAAGTACACTCGATATGCAGCAGATGTTTGAATATATCCAATGAAGATGCCTTCATCACCCTTTGGTCCGAACTTGTTCAAGTTCTCTCTATCATTCAATACGAAGCACCTGCATCCAAAAACATGAAAGTGTTTAATGCTAGGTGTACGATTATTGATCAAAGCATAAGGTGTTTTACCAAACCGGCGATGTATTATGGACCGATTATGTGTATAGCACGCAGTCGAAACAACTTCTGCCCATAGAAATAGAGGTAAATCGGATTGAGTCAGCATAGTACGAGCGGCCTCGACTAGCTTTCGATTTCGTCGTTCTACTACTCCATTCTGTTCTGGTGTTCGAGCAGCAGATAATTGATGTGTTATCCCGACCGATTCGAGATAATCTGCAACAATTTTGTTCTTAAAATCTATGCCGTTGTCTGTTCTCAGAAGCTTGATTGGCTTTTGAAGATTTACTTGGGTAATCTTTAAGAAACTGATGATGACTTTGGGCGTCTCATCTTTAGATCTCTGAAATTTGACCCAAGTATATCATGAATAATCGTCCACAATAACTAAAACATACTTCTTGCCGCTTATGCTTTGCGTTCTCATTAGACCACGTAGATCCATGTGAAACAATTCCAGTGGAGAACTAGTACTTTGTTCAGGCTTTGGCTTGTATGCGGCTCTCTTCATCTTACCTTTTTCACATGTTCTTTCTCGTAATTTAGCTCAGGAAGTCCTTTGACTAGATTACCCACGACCAGTTTATTGATATAACGAAAATTCAGGTGAGATAGCCTTCTGTGACACCCCGCTAAAGCGGAAACACGAGGCGCGACAACTCATAGTTTCATAGCAATAGGAAATACATAACACCAACCATACATTCGACCATGAAAAGTTAAATTCAACGTTTTAAGTTACAATCCAAAAGGTAATAACATTTTAACATAACAAATTTAATAAAATAGAGTCTTCTGTTGATGTTGACACGCGTGCACGACTATGCATTTTCTTTTACCTTCTTATCTTCTTGAAAAGCACATTAAAAATGAAAGGGTCAACTACAAAGAGTTGGTGAGTTCACAGGTTTTCAAATGCACAAAATAGTTTTCTTGCAGAATTTTAACGTCAAGTTTAAATATTAAAGCTCATGCCTTCTGACAACCTACGCCCCACGAACTACCTCAGCGGTGGTGTTGTAACCACATGAGTAGAACATTAGTTATTGGTAATGTGCACCCCTACTCGTCAGTCAAAGGTGGGCTTGTCAAACCAAATAGTGCTATTCACAAGTACCATCGGCTCATAATGAGTTAATAAGTAGTGTAACCGATTGGGGACTTAACGTTTTCTTTTTAACTCAACACATCAATTTGTGTACATGCCTTAGTGCTCATATTAACAAATTCACGTTCATTTACATTTGATGACGTAAATCAATCAAGATTAAATTCAAAACATGCTTTTCCCCCAAAAATTATAAGTAATATAGTAAAAAGGGGCCGTGATTACTCACCTAGATTGGTCATTTTTCCGGAAATGGCTGCTACTAGTACAAGACCCGATGCTACGCCCTTCCTACGAAAATGAAATAAACCCTCAGATTGTACCTACTCTTAAGGTTTGAGCGTTGCTTAGATTGCCACGTCTTATTAAGTGATTACGTGCCTTTTAAATTATTCATGGTAACATGAACATTGAGGATTTTGGGGGCTCATAGGGTTTAAATTTTGGCAAGGACTAATAAGGAATTGATTCTTATATTTTCATTATACGAAGGATAGCAAGAACTTATCCTCGACAAGTTCATAAGCGGTAATTTAAATTCCGCGCTTGAACTTTTGCAAGATTCGGATTTTTAGGGGTTAATACTTAAATTATTCTTTATTTATATTTTAATTACTTGATTATATGCTAACATATGGTGACAAAACAAAAATGTTTTTAAGGCTACAAGTTATAATAACTCATATTTGGCCAAATTTTCCCTTTTATGCTAAAACTGGAGTTTATACTTCTGCTGGCAGATTTTTAAGTCTACTTGTCTTTGAATTTCAAGTACCTTCCTTATTTTATTAATTTACCATATTTTTATAGTGTTTAATTTACTGTTTTAGTGAACTTTTGGCATAGGCAACACCATTTTTGGAGTTGATTAGATAGGGCAATGATGTCCTTAAAGTTTATTGGTCACATGCACATATGCAGTCTGCACCTCTGGATTGTCACAGCCGTTTGGACGGTCTAAACTCATCATTGTTTATTGAATCAAATTGGGTTCAACTCCTAACTCATAAAGGTAACTTCCAGAAAATGATTCACCCTTTTTGGATTAAAAATGAGTGAGTTATGCCATTTTTAAGCCAAGTGTTATAATCTGTCAGGTTCTGACTTATTGCACACTCAACTTGTTTTGAGTAGTTGAGACCTCAAATCTCTATATTTTTGAGTGAGAACAATTTTTTTTGAATGATAACGCATTAAAATTACTTCCAGCAGAAAAATAAATAATATTTATGAAATATTAAGAAGGTTATGGCTGTTTAAAATAGGGGTTTTGTTCTGACAGATTCACTTTGCACACTTAACTTAATAGGTGTGGTTGAGGGGTCAAATCTTCGTATTTTTACATGAAACTAGTTGGGTTAGAAGGGTAACTCATTAAATAAAGTTCCAGAAGAAGATTCATGTCATTTGGTTAAATATGTTTCAAGATATGGCCGAAGGAAGTACATGCATGTAATCTGCCAGAAACTAAAAATGCATAAACATGGTAATATGAGTGTTTTGACCCTCTTGATTTCTCTCATAGGATGGGTTCTTTGCTTAAAAACGTTTTCACCAACCTTTTTAACATAGGTTTTAGTTAAAAATCATCTTTTAACTAATGAAAAAGGAAAAACACATATGCATGATCTCTATCATCTTGGATTGTAAGAAAAATGGACATGCATGTCATCAAAACTTCATTTTCTTGAGTTTTAGAGGTATGGATCATGGGTTATCACCATTGCTTGAAATTTAACATGCCATTGGTGTATAACCCACCATTTTAAGACCTATGAAGGTCCTTTAATTCAGAAATTGAAGAAAGTGAAGAAAAAGGTGAATAAAATGTAAGTATAATGAAAGAAAAATGCAAGAAAAGAAGGAGATGATGATGCATACAAGGGTAATGAACTTACCCACACTAGAGGATGATTCTTATCTTCAAAGTTGATGGATTGAGAGGGTTCCAATGGCTGAAATTCGTCCAAGGGAGTGAGAGGGAGAGAGAGATGTGAGAATTTCAAAATGAGAGTGATGGATGCAAAATGAAGGGTTGGTTTGGAAAAGAGGGTTTTAATAATGAGTATTTTTGGGAAGAGTGGAGGGGGCGGATTTATCTCTCTCTAACCCCCTCCCCCTTTTTTTTAACTAATAATTATAATATATTGGTATTTAATATGTATTTTATAAAAAGATAGATTAAAGGTAGGTAATTTTTCAATTATCTAATTAAAATTTTGGTTTGATTAATTAAGGTTTAGAATTTATATTTGTTTACATAAATTTTATATTTGACCTACATATTATTATTATTATTGATATAATAAAATGTTAATTTTATCGGATTGGCACTTTATAAGACGGTGTATCTGTTACGGGCGTTAACCGGATATTCTAAGCATGCTGCCAGGAATCTTAGGAAACTGAAGCCCTTGCCTATAAAATTAGGTCGTAATAGGGTGTTCCTATATATTTAATCGTGTATTACACTGCTCGGGTACTAACCTGGAGGTTCCGGAAGGCAGATGTCACAGTCTCCCATCCTTAAAAGAATTTCGTCCCAAAATTAATGATTGCTATCACTACACTGATTCTTTGTGAAGAGGTAGGGGTACTTGTGCTTCATATGATCTTCTCGTTCCCAGGTGTACTCGGGTCCATGCCTCGAATTCCATCAAATTTTCAAGATTGGAATCTTACTGCGCCTTAGGCGTTTGACTTTCCGGTCAACGATCTCAATCGGTCTCTCCACAAAGTTCAGTTGATCATTGATCTGAACGTCTTCCAGGGGTAAGACCAATGATTCGTCGGTTAGGCATTTCTTCAGATTCGATACATGGAAGGTGTCATGAATGGCACTTAACTCTTACGGTAGCTTGAGTTTGTAAGCGACTGGCCCAATTCTTTCAAGTATTTCAAATGGCCCGATATATCTTGGACTCAACATACCTTTCTTTCCGAAATGTACCAATCCTTTCCAGGGTGACACCTTTAGAAGTACTTTATCGCCCACTTGAAATTCTAATGGTTTCCAGCGGTGACCTGCATAACTCTTCTGACGATCTCTTACAGCCTTAAGTCTATCCTGGATAGTCGCTATCTTCTCCGTAGTCTCCTGAATAATGTCGGGCCTGGTCAATTGCCTGTCACCAACTTCCAACCAGCTGAGTGGGGATCTACACTTGCGCCCATATAAGGCTTCGTACGACGCACACTGTATGCTGGTATGGTAGCTATTGTTGTAGGAGAACTCGACTAACGGTAGGTGAGCATCCCAACTACCTCCAAAATCATTTATGCAGGCACGCAACATATTCTCTAACGTTTGAATAGTTCTCTCCGATTGCCCATCCGTTTGAGGATGATAAGAAGTGCTTAAATCCAATCTTGTGTCTAACGCCTTCTGAAACGATCGCCAGAATCGTGAGGTAAAACGACTATCTCGGTCCGAGATGATAGAAATAGGTACTCCGTGATGCATAACAATCTCATTGATGTACAATTGTGCAAGCCTTTCTATGTCGTAGTCTTCCCGAATTCGCAGAAAGTGCGCAGATTTCATAAGTCGATCAACAATAACCCAGATTGAATCGTGTCCCTTTCCAGTTCTGGGCAACTTAGTCACAAAATTCATTGATATCTGATCCCACTTCCATTGAGGAATCTCAGGTTATTGAAGAAGACCGGATGGTTTCTGGTGTTCAGCCTTAACTTTTGCGCATGTTAAGCATTTGTTCACGTACATAGCAACGTCTTTCTTCATCCCCGGCCACCAGTAGTATTCCTTTAGTTCTTTGTACATTTTATCGGCTCCTGGGTGAATTGAGTACCTTGATTGGTGTGCTTCTTCCAAAATTGTTGACCACAGGTTGTTAACCTTTGGTACCCAAACTTTATCTCTAAAGTAACGCACCCCATCTGATCGAGTTTCAAATTCCTTTTCCAAGTGATGTAGGGTCTTGCTACTCAAATTCTCCGCTTTTAATGTTTCTTCTTGAGCTTCGAGGATTTGGGTCTTAAGGCTCGTTTGAACCAACATTCCCATGGCTCGTGCCCTTGACGGTTTCACCCTTTCCTTCCTGCTTAATGTGTCTGCTACTACGTTAGCTTTACCTGGATGGTACTTTATCTCACAGTCATAATCGTTAAGCAGCGCAACCCATCTTCGTTGCCTCATATTCAGCATTTTCTGATCAAGAATGTGTTGAAGGCTTTTGTGGTCCGTAAAGATGGTACATTTAGTTCCATAGAGATAATGTCTCCAAATTTTGAGTGCAAACACTACTGCTCCTAACTCCAAATCATGAGTGGTATAGTTCTTTTCATGGACTTTAAGTTGCCTTGATGCATATGCAATGACTTTGTCTTTTTGCATCAATACACACCCCAAACGTTGGTGTGATGCATCGCAGTAAACCGCAAAATTTTCTGTACCTTCTGGCAATGCTAAAATCGGTGCATTACATAGTTTATGCTTAAGCATTTGGAATGCTTCTTCTTGCTTCTCTCCCAGATAAACTTCTTATCTTTCTGGGTTAATGCCGTTAGTGGTTGCGCGATTTTGGAGATTCGCAATTAATCGCCGATAATAGCCTGCTAAGCCGAGAAATTGACAAATCTCCGTCGGTGTCTTCGGGGCTTCCCACTGTTTGATGGACTCGATCTTGGCCGGATCGACATGAATTCCCTTCTCATTGACTACATGGCCAAGAAAATGCACCTCACGAATCCAAAATTCAAATTTGGAAAACTTGGCATACAGTTTCTGATCCCTGAGCAGTTCCAATATCAGTTTCAGATGTTGCTCATGCTCCTCCTTGCTTCGCGAGTAAATTAGTATATCATCTATGAACACGATCACGAATTTATCCAAGTACGGTTTACATACCCTGTTCATTAAGTCCATAAAGACCGCTAGTGCATTTGTTAATCGAAAAGGCATAACCAGGAACTCGTAATGACCATAACGAGTCATAAATGTCGTCTTATGAATGTCTTCCTCATGAACTCTCATTTGATGATATCCAGATCGAAGGTCGATCTTTGAGAAGTAGGTAGCACCCTAGAGTTGGTCAAACAAGTCATCGATTCGAGGAAGGGGGTATCGGTTTTTGATGGTCAACTTTGTCAGGATCGAATTCTTAACAAGAATAAATTCTCAGAAACTAATATCAAAGAAGTTTGCGGAATAACACTTTGATATTCACTAAAACAGTAAACCAAAACAGTATATAATCAACAACTTGTAAACTTGTATTGAATGATAGAAGTTACAAGATTAAACATACAACCTCAATATTGATGAACAGGCTCACCAATACGAATTCTACTTCTCTAGAATTAGGATCTATGCCTTGAGGTTGATTTTCTCTCTAGAACTAAAACTTAGAATGAATTAATCTCTATCTAAACTATACAATATATATACTGAAGATAAAAACTAATTACAATTAATAAAATATCTTCAGAATATCTTCCATCATTATCTCTAAGCCTTCCATGAATATCTTGATTCTTTCCAGCTGTCATCCTTTCCATCCGATTCTTTAAATCATAAGCAGTACTAACTACGCTCAGCAGCATTATTTTCTTCTAGTAGCATTAACTTCTTCTAGCAGCATTAACTTGGTCTTAGCAGCATTAACTACTAAGCAGCACTAACCACTAGCAATACTAACTAGCTAAGCAATACTAACTTTGTTCAAGCAGCACTAACTTTGACTAGCAGTATTAATTCTACTAGCAGTAGTAACACTCAGCAGTATTAACTTTGCAATCTTCTAGCAGTATTAATTCTGAACTAGCAGCATTAAAGACTTGTTCACATCTTCAGTTCCCAACAATCTCCCCCTAACTTGACTTTTAGGGAGAGAAGTCAAGTTCTTCAGATTTTCTTCAAGATGCTTTCAACACTTCAGTTCACACTCCTAGATTAGGATCCAAACCCAAACTTTGATTAATGATTCTGCTAACCACAATCTTTGCCATTTCTGAATCTTTTGAACATGTAAGCTTTGCATTTTAACATTGCTTGTAATTTGGCCTTGCCGTGATCATAGATTTTGTCAACTAAGTAGTACTCATGATAAGCTCTGTCCACAGTGATGACATAGACTCCACACCTTTCAAATATCATCCAGTTTTCTATTCTTTGGAATTTATTCTGTAGATGCAAATCTCTGATCACATGTTGAACTTTGCTAGGATCAAACATCATGCATAAGTACTCCATAGCTAATCTGATTAAGCTCATCCCTTCTCCTTTCAGCTCCTTTTCATATATCTCCAACCCAACTTTAAACATCTCTTCTAAATCTGATCTTGAACAGCTTCTTATGAGTCTACCCCAAGTAGAGTATACTTCATATATATCTCCCACTCTCTTAAGCCTGAAGTATTTCTTTCTTTGATCTTCCAAAATATCCCAAAAGATGACTTCTGGAGCTTTCATAGAAATGGGATCAGCTGAAACTGGTTCATCAGCTGTTGTAGTCAGATATAGATCAAGATTGTATTGCTTATTGGATTGTTCTGGGTTCTTTACAGATTTAGTTGTAGAAGTAACTGAAGGTTCTGCTGTTTCTGTTGTTTCTTCAACTCTTGGTCTTTTGTTCTGCTTATTGGAGGCTATAGTCTTTACCCTCTTTGCAGATTTAACTTCTGTACCAACATTCTCTGATTCTTCCTTATGCTCTTTTGTAGGTGTAACTTCCTCAGGGAATGGTTTTTGAATGTTCAGGTCATGCCTTTCCTTCATCCTTCTCTCAGCCTCTTCCCTTTGTGCTGAATCTCCTTGAAGCTTGGCCATTTCCTTTTGATACAACTCTTCAACTTGAGTGTATGCCATGTTGGTAAACATCTCCCCCTTAACACCAATTGCACCTTTCAGGAAATTTATCATCTTTCTTCTTTCCTGATTGGCCAAAAATGTTTTGGAGGGTTGTCTTTTCTGTTTCTGGTTTTGAGTTGGCATCTTTTTAACTGGAAGTTTCTTGACCTGAGCTGCTGTCTGAGCTGCTTCTTTTAGACTCTTTTGGTATTCTGCATTTAACTTCTTGGCCATAATCTTTGCAAGTTCTCTATCTTTTTCTGTTTGCAACTGTTCCTCCTTCTCCATTTGGTCTTGAAGCTGCTTTGCTATTGCCTCATCCATTTCAATCTGAGACTTCTTCTTTACAGGCATTTCAGCTTCAACCATCTTCTCCTTTCCTTTTCCCTTTGACTCCTTTTCCTTTTCTTTTTCCTTTTGTTGGACTTCTCCTTCATTGATGACTACTCCCTTGGCCTTTTGAGTAGCCTTAGGAGTATCATTTTTGGCTTTTACCAAGGTTTCAGCTATTTCCAATTCTTCAACAGATAGCCCTGTTACTGCTGCTACCTGTTCTGTTACTGCTGCTGCTTGAACATTATCTGTTTCCACTGCCTGTGCTTCTGTTTCTGCAGCTTTCTCCCCCTGAACATCAAATCCCATCTCATACATATTCTCCTTTTCTGCTTCAGCCTCTGAATTCTCCCCCTTGTTGAAAGCATCATTAGCAGTTTTCCTCTTCTTCAAAACAAATTTCCTTCTCTTCTGCTTTTGCACCAATCTTGTGATCATTTTCTTCAATTTGGTTAGTTGTACTTGTTGAGACAGAATCACCATTTTCATCTCTTCTATTTCTTTGCCTTGTTTGAGAACATCTTGGTTGATGTTCCCCATTGTTTCCATCAATTCATAGTAAGTATATCTGTCCTCACCCTCTCCAGAAGTGTTACCCTCTTTTGAAGGATCATTGGATCTTTTTGTAGTGGAAGTCTTCTGCCTAGCAGAAGCACTATCCACCCCCTTGGTTTCTTGGCACCAGGGACCTTTGAATAATTGCTCATTCAAAGTTGCCATGGGTGAGGTCTTATTTATGGTACCACTGTCCTTCTCTGTGCTAGCAGAAGTAGTGGCAGCCTCAGTACCCATATGCTCTACCTCCTCCTCAGAGAGCACCTCCTTTGGGTTGGGAGACACCCTGTTGGTTTCCCTTTGGATATTCTCTAAGGGAGAATTCTCCCTTAGAGGGTTTAAAGGCTGAGTGGGTGATGGTACAAGAAGAGAAGGAGCCTTCTTTACCTGTTTTCTTTGATAATTTTGAGTGATTGGTGAAGTTTGTTTGTCAAGAAGAGACTGAGGAATTGATTTAGAGTGGGAAGGTTTGGATTGGCTAGCAGTGGGTTGGTCTAATGGGGGCCTTGACCCTGCTACCATACCTTCATTAGTTTGGGACACCACCATCATTGTAGAGAACAATGGGGTGTCTACTCCTTCCGAGTCCCCAGCAGATCTTCTCATATTTGAGAAAACCTTGCCTTTAGGGGGTTTTGGTACATATATTCCATCAGAATGAGGAATATCCGTCAATTCATGGTTGATAACTGCTTGAACAAACCTGGGATACATATAAAAGCTCTTTTTGTTTCCCCTGTTTGAGACAAGATCATTGAAAATCATTTGGGAAAAATTGTACCTTCTGGCAGTGGCCAAACAGACCAAAGCATAAGCAATGTGACTGCTAAACTCACTCCATCCAGTGGTCTTTTTAGAAATGCAGTGCATCAGGGTATGAACAAGAAAATGCCATTGGGGTGAGAATTTAGCTTTTGAGAACTTAAAAACACCCAATAGGCCTCCATACCCCATTCGTGAAAGCGTAGAAAACAGTTCATCATTAGGGATAGAAGTTATACCAGAGGCATCGTCTAGACGTAGACTGATGCGAACTACCTCTTCAGTAACTGTTAATGGATTGCCACAGACTGTCGTCTTGATCATTTGCACACCATCCTCAGAAACAATGGTGGCATGTGCCCAGAATTGCCTCTGATGCTCTATGAAGATAGTAGGAGACATAGTGAGAGCATGGGCAATGTGGCTAGACTTCAGAAAGTCGACTATCTGATGAAAGCCTTCTGCTTGTTTTGGCTTTTGGAGCATCGCGATTTCATTGTGCTCGTCAATGAACGCCATTGATGCCATTAACCTTGAAGATTCTTGCCTGAAAACTTTGAACTTTGAGAGAGAAAGGGTTTAGAGCGCAAGAGAATAGTATGCAAAGAGTCGTTATGAACTTTTAGGCGGGCAAAGAGTATTTATAGTATTCGGAACATAAGCAGTATTAACCTAGAGCAGTATTAACTACGAGCAGTATTAATTGAAAGCAGTATTAACCACTAGCAGTATTAACTGAAAGCAGTATTAACTACTAGCAGTATTAACTGAGAGCAGTATTAACTACTAGCAGTATTAACTAACTAGCAGTATTAACTGAGAGCAGTATTAACCACTAGCAGTATTAACTGAAAGCAGTATTAACTACTAGCAGTATTAACTAACTAGCAGTATTAACTACTAGCAGTATTAACTAACTAGCAGTATTAACTGAGAGCAGTATTAACTACTAGCAGTATTAACTAACTAGCAGTATTAACTGAGAGCAGTATTAACTACTAGCAGTATTAACTAACTAGAAGTATTAACTACTAGCAGTATTAACTGACTTACTCCTTTAAACTTGCGAAACACTGAGTACTGCTATGCATATCCTGAAAAAGAAGATTAGTAACACCAAGAATAAACAATATACAGGTATAGAACCACTTTTTGAGAAGGGGCTTATTCAGAGTTGATCATTCCCACACTTGTTACCAAGAAAGTGAATCTACCCACATCAAAAGCTTTAGTGAATAGATCAGCAAACTGATTATCAGTGTGAACTTTTATAACTTGAATAAGTTTCTTTTCATTACAGTCTCTTATGAAGTGATACCTGATCTCAATGTGCTTTGTCTTTGAGTGCTTGACTGGATTATTCACAATGCTAATAGCACTGCTATTATCAATAAAAATTGGAGTGTGTAGAAAGGTTACCCCATAATCCAACATTTGATTCTGAATCCATAAGACTTGAGAATAGCAACTTGCAGCTGCTATGTACTCTGCCTCTGTTGTAGATGTGGATACTGTGGTTTGTTTCTTGCACTGCCATGAGACTAGTCTTGCACCCAAAAATTGACATCCTCCAGAAGTAGATTTTCTGTCCAAGTTTGCTCCACCTAGATCACTATCTGAGTATGCAAGTAGGTCAAAGGATGAGTCATGAGGATACCAAAGTCCCAATCTGGGTTGCCCTTTGATATATCTGAATATCCTCTTAACAGCTTGATAGTGAGATTGCTTTGGTCTAACTTGGAATCTTGCACACACACAGACTGGAAACATTATATCTGGCCTAGAGGCTGTAAGATACATGAGAGAGCCAATCATGGATCTATAATGATGAACATCCATATCCTCCCCCTCAAGATATGCTGTTATTTGCTTGTGTGTTTCCATAGGTGTGCTAGCAGGTTTTGAATCTGAGAAACCAAACTTGGTTAGAATGTCCTGCACATACTTGGACTGACAGATGAAGATTCCATCTGACTTCTGTTGAACTTGGAGTCCAAGGAAGAAAGTAAGTTCCCCCATGGAACTCATTTTGAACCTTTGATGCATTAGTTCCTCAAACTCCTTGCACATGTTGTCTCTTGTTGATCCAAAGATAATATCATCAACATAGATTTGGACCAGCAAGATATTCTTCTTCTTTCTTTTGATGAATAGAGTCTTATCGATGACTCCTCTTTCAAAGCCATTTTCCAAGAGATAGGATGACAGAGTATCATACCATGCTCTTGGAGCTTGATGTAGTCCATAAAGTGCTTTCTTCAATTTGTAAACTCTGTCTGGATAGCTTGGGTTTTCAAACCCTGGTGGTTGACAGACGTATACTTCTTCTTCAATTGAACCATAAAGAAATGCACTTTTCACATCCATCTGATAGACTTTGAATTTCATGTAGGAAGCATAAGCCAGGAATAATCTAATTGCTTCTATCCTTGCCACTGGTGCAAATACTTCTTCATAGTCTATCCCTTCTTCTTGTGTATACCCTTGAGCCACCAGCCTTGCTTTATTCCTTATCACTATACCTCTTTCATCTCTCTTATTCCTGAAGACCCATTTTGTTCCTATTGCCCTATGGCCTTTAGGAAGGTCTACCAGATCCCAAACATCTTGCAGCTTGAACTGCAGTAACTCTTCTTGCATGGCTTCTATCCAACTAGATTCTTTCATAGCATCATGTGCCTTTTTAGGCTCAAGCTGGGATAAAAAGCAAGAAAGCACTGTGTGTTGTTGATCTTGTATTTCTTGAAGTCTACTTTGATTTCTAGTCATCATAGGAGAGGATATATCTCCTATTACCAGCTGTGGAGGATGATTCTTTTGTATTCTGGTGTGATAACTAGGTTCTTCATTAAGTCCCACCTCTAGATTAGAGTCATTCAACTCAACTGAAGTGTTTTCAGTAGCCACTTCTGGTTCTTTATTTTCTTGAGTCTCCTCATCTCTACTTTCTTCTTCACCTTGACTTGGTCCAGTAGATGGTTCCCTTTCACAGTCTTCAACAGGATTCACTGTGGGTATGGGAAATATCACAGATTGAGATATACTTTCTGAGACTTGTGTATTCCCTGATCCTCCAGTCCCTGTACCTGTATAATCATCACTACTGAAACCAAAAGAGTTAGTTAGTGAGTCAATGTCAAATAGCCACTGAGGACCAGACCCAATTGGATTTGGTCTGTTCTCATTGCATTTGACATTGTCACTTTCTTCAATTATTCTGGAAGAAGAGTTAAAGACTCTGTAGGCCTTACTTTGAGATGAGTAACCAACAAGAAATCCATCATCTGCTTTGCTATCAAACTTACCTAAGTGAGATTTGGTATTGAGAATAGTACAAGGACACCCAAAAGGTTTGAAAAATCCAATGAAAGGTTTTCTTTTATTTAAAAGCTCATATGGGGTCTTGTTCTTTTGTTTGACCACTAGAACTCTGTTTTGGACATAACAAGCAGTATTAACTGCTTCAGCCCAAAAGGTAATTGGTAGTTTTGAATCAGCCAACAGAGATCTAGCAGCCTCTATTAGTGTCTTATTTCTCCTTTCAGCAACTCCATTCTGTTGAGGAGTCCTAGGAGCACTATATTGTCTCTCAATACCTTTCTCTTCACAGAAGGTGTTTAGATCAAGATTTTTAAACTCAGTTCCATTATCTGATCTAATGACTTTTACTCTTTGATTAGTTTGGTTTTCAATTCTTAGAATAAAGGATTTGATCAGTCCACTTGTCTCATCCTTAGTCCTTAGAAAATATACCCAAGTAAATCTGGAGTAATCATCAACAATAACTAAGCAGTAAGATTTCTTTCCTATACTCATAACATTTGTAGGACCAAACAGATCCATATGCAATAACTGGAGACAAGATGAAATAGAATTTAACTCTTTGGTCTTATGAGAAGTTTTGTGTTGTTTGCCTTTAAGACAAGCAACACAATGATCATCACATGAAAAGACTTTTGAAGGTAAACCTCTTACAAGGTTGTTTTTAACAAGTTTGTTCATAGTCTTGAAATTCATGTGACACATCCTTCTGTGCCAAAGAGAGGATTCATCCACAGACGCTTTTGAAACAAGACAGTTTAGGGATGAATCACTATCAACATTGTCCATATCTAGACAATAAACATTGTCCTTTCTTGGAGTTCTAAGTAGTATCATGCTTTCATCAACTACTTTGAACCCTGGAGCAAGGATCATACACTCTGTGTTTGTAAATAATATGCTAGGTTGTTTGTCACAAACCTGTGATACACTTAACAGGTTGTACTTCAATTGATCAACATAGTAGACATCCTCAAATGTCATCTTACCTTTTGTGACATTACCTTTGCCACTTATTTTACCACCAGTAAGATCATTTCCAAAAGCAACATGTCCTCCATTGATATGCTTGAAATCCTGAAGGCATGACATGTTACCTGTCATGTGCCTAGAGCAACCACTATCAACATGCCACATGCTCTTTCCCTTGAGCTGTTGATTGCCCTGCACATTAGATAAATCAGTTAGTTTGAATAAGGAACCCAAGCCAAAGTGGTCTTGGGTACCCCTTTCTCATCAAAATACTTGCATTCTTTCTTGACAAGATTTTTAAATTTTGATTCCTCATGCTTGGAGTATTTTGTCACAATAATAGGCTTGGAAACATTTTTGCTAGAAGCAATACTGATTTTAGAAGTACTTGCATGCTTAGCAGTACTAACCTTGTTAGCAGTAGTAACTGTGTTAGCAGCATTAATATTTTCAGCAGTACTAACACTGTTAGCAGTAGTAACTGTGTTAGCAGCACTAATATTGTTAGCAGTACTAACACTGTTAGTACTTCTAGGTACCCATAGTAAAATACTTTCTTTTAAAACCTTATTTTTCAAAGGGCCTTTACTTTCAACAGATTTCTTCATCACATGTTTCTTTCCAGCCTTCCTATAACCAACAGGTTTTTGCACAAATCTTTGAAAGTTCATCTGTTGGTTAATAGGGTTAAAGTAACAATACTTAGCCAAATGATTCAACTTGCCACATATGAAACAAGGTTTTGGTCTATTGATTTTATTCAGATCAACTCCTTGTTTCTGAGCCCATTGATTATTCCAGTTTCTTTGATTACCTCTTTTTATACCAGAATTTAGGCTCTTAGTTGTATTGCAAGCACACTGTTTACAAGATCCAGGATTCACAACCGTGGTTTGTTTGTAATGGACCTTGTTATCCTTTCCTTTTGTCTTCTCTATCTCCTTGGACTTGACCCAGATTTTCCCACATCCCTCATTGGTGATAATATTGTTTTCTAATGGTATCTTTTTACTCACAGTATTATCCCTATTCTCACTGGCTTCTTTCTCAGTCAAATCCTTAACTACTACCTCATCCAAAGGATCTATCTTAAAAGCTTCCTCAGACAAGTCCTTTTTCTCCTTAGTTTCTAACAAGTCTGATGTAGGAGAGATATAGTTGTTGTTGTAAGGAGGGGGTGTATTGTTGTATCCAATACCAGGCTTCATTTTATCATGAATCTGAGCCTTTAGAAGAGAATCCATTGCTTTTGAAGCATATGAAAACTTTTCTATGTCAAGCTTAACTATAGACAGTTCCTCTTTCAGCCTATCATTCTCTTCTAAGGACTTAGACAGTTTGGTTTCTAACTCATTCTTTTCCCACTTCCAATAGTTTGTGTCATAAGAGTGTTGCAGTTCATTAGCTTGAAAGCCTTTGATCTGTTCTTCAAATCTTTCTACTATCAACACATAATCTCTTCTATCCTTTTCTAATCTTTTAAGGTCATCACACATACTTTGATTGTGATCCCTGTATCTTTTGACAGTGTCTATGCAAGATTTAGTGCAAAGATTAGAAATTACCTCAGAGGGGAGATCAGACACTTCTGCCATAAGGGCTTGATTCTGAATGGCTTCCTCAGCTTGATCACTCCAGTCAAATCCCATTCCTTGTTGAGAAACAAGGGCTTGAGCAGGATTCTTGTTTTGATTGTATCCTCCATTCTGAGCTTGTTGGTGGTTGTTGTTTGGAACAACACTCCTGCACTCTCTAGCAAAGTGTCCTTTCATGTGACGCTTATAGCATTCCACCTTAGTCTTGTCAAAACCAGCTCCATCTTCTCTTCTTTGAGAGAAGTTGTTCCTTCCTGTTCTTTTAATAAACTTCTTCACTCTCATAGATAACATGGCCATCTGCCATTTAATGTCCATCTCCTCCAGGTCATCAGGGTGAAGTTGATCTAGATCATCATTAATCAAGGAATTGTTGCTATGACTGGACAAAAAGGCTTCAAAGATAGTTCCAGTGCCTTTTTCTGAATTTACTCCACTGGCAGTACTAACTGCTTCAGGGTTAGCAGTAGTATCAGTAGATGTAGAAAGAAGTGCAGCATTGTGGATATAGCCAGTGGGATTCTTCTTGGATTCTACCTCAGTTTCAAAAACTCTTAGATCATTATATAGATCATCAAGTTCCTTCTCTTCCAGATTGTCACTCTGTCTATATGAGACAGTGTACATAGTCCATTCATTCCCAAGAGATCTGAGGAACTTTCTGTTGATATCATCTTGTTCCATCTTCACTCCTACAGTAGCCAGTTCACCAATGAGCTTGTTGAATCTATCAAAAGTTTGAGTCATAGACTCATTCTTTGAAGAAGTGAAGTTCTCATACTGCTGCTTTAGAACATCTCTTTGATTTCTTTTGATACTTTTAGTTCCAGCAAATCTTTTCTCTAGAGCATTCCAGAGAATCTGAGCATCAGTGCAGTTGCAAAATTGATGCTGATATTCATTTGGAATGGCCAAGAGCAAAGTGCTCAATGCCTTCATCTCTGTCTGTCTGATCTTCCTCTCACCATCTGTCTTTGGTGGAGGTCTTTTCCCATCTGGTCCTATCTTTGCTGCTTCAGAAGGACCATTCTCAATGATATCCCACATTGAGTAGTCAGTGAGAAGAATGAATTGTCTAATTCTGATCTTCCACATGTCAAACTCACTGGGTTTGAGCATTGGAACCTTAGAGACCATAGTACTGTTTGATTCTGCAAGGTTTTCCATGATGAATGAATAGATGTTTCTGAGAGAGTTTGGCTCTGATACCACTTGTCAGGATCGAATTCTTAACAAGAATAAATTCTCAGA
Organism: Arctium minus; assembly: GCA_954870635.1. NCBI lineage: Eukaryota > Viridiplantae > Streptophyta > Magnoliopsida > Asterales > Asteraceae > Arctium > Arctium minus. Next base: position 81,458,809 of record OX941081.1, on the reverse strand, counting down.
AACTAATATCAAAGAAGTTTGCGGAATAACACTTTGATATTCACTAAAACAGTAAACCAAAACAGTATATAATCAACAACTTGTAAACTTGTATTGAATGCTTGAAGTTACAAGATTAAACATACAACCTCAATATTGATGAACAGGCTCACCAATACGAATTCTACTTCTCTAGAATTAGGATCTATGCCTTGAGGTTGATTTTCTCTCTAGAACTAAAACTTAGAATGAATTAATCTCTATCTAAACTATACAATATATATACTGAAGATAAAAACTAATTACAATTAATAAAATATCTTCAGAATATCTTCCATCATTATCTCTAAGCCTTCCATGAATATCTTGATTCTTTCCAGTTGTCATCCTTTCCATCCGATTCTTTAAATCATAAGCAGTACTAACTATGCTCAGCAGCATTAATTTCTTCTAGCAGCATTAACTTCTTCTAGCAGCATTAACTTGGTCTTAGCAGCATTAACTACTAAGCAGCACTAACCACTAGCAGTACTAACTAGCTAAGCAGTACTAACTTTGTTCAAGCAGCACTAACTTTGACTAGCAGTATTAATTCTACTAGCAGTAGTAACACTCAGCAGTATTAACTTTGCAATCTTCTAGCAGTATTAATTCTGAACTAGCAGCATTAAAGACTTGTTCACATCTTCAGTTCCCAACAAACTTATTAAGTTCTCTATAATCAATGCACATTCGAAGGGTTTCATCCTTCTTTTTAACAAAAAGAACTAGAGCTCCCCATGGTGAAGAACTAGGTCTTATAAATCCTTTATCAAGCAGCTCCTAGAGTTGTCCTGATAATTCCTGCATTTCTGATGGTGCCAACCGATAAGGTGATTTAGCTACGGGCGCAGCTCCTGGAATTAAATCAATGTGGAATTCAACTTGTCTTGGTGGGGGTAGTCCGGGTAAGTCATCTGGAAATACTTCCGGAAAATCCCGAACTATAGGAAGATCCTGAATGCGTTTCTCTTCGAACTCCTTATCCACGACATGCGCCAAAAACGCAATGCAGTCCTTCCTCAAGTATTTCCGCATCTTCATGCACGTTACTAATTTAAAATTCCTTCTGGGTTTCTCTCCATGAACTTCAAGTATTTTTCCCTCGAGTAATGGGACTCGAACGACCTTTTCTGAGCAACAAATTTCAGCTCGATTTTTGGACATCCAATCCATGCCCACAATTACATCAAAGCTTCCTAACTTGATTGGAATCAGGTCTATACAAAAGTCCCTTTTGGCCAAGTTTAAGGTACAACTCCTAATCACGTCTCCGGCTCTAATTTCCTGTCCGTTGGCATACTCAATAACGTATACCTCATTCAACTTTTGGGACCTGTTAGAGCATAAATCTATTGGATACAAGACCATGAAGACTGAAAGTCAAAGTCCAAGAAGTCAAAGCTAAGAAAGTCAACTCTCATTAAAAGTCAAAGTCTTTGTAATAAAATGTCAAAGTCAAAGTTCTTGTATTTGTTTGTTTTCTTTGTTTTAGTAGTGGGTATAAATACTCTTTCATTTGTTGTTTAATAGATAGATGAGGTAGAGTTTGAGTTTAGGATTTCAAAGAGAATTTGTAGAGAGAGAGAGTAACTTCTAGAGAGAGAAAGTTTGTATTCGTTGGATTTGAAATTGAAATAAACAGGTAATTGAATCTTAATTGTTTGAATAATTTGCAAAAGGAATCTTGATTCTAGGACACACAATTGGTATCAGAGCAAATCCAAAATTGACATCAGATCAAGAAATGGTTCGACACTGTGTTTATCTCGTTTGATTCGATTTTGAGTTTTAGTGTGAATTTTGAGTTGTAATTGGTTTCTTAGTGATCGATAAGTGTGAAAGATTGAGTGTGTATAAGAAATTTCATGAAATGCAGTGTAATTTTCACAAATTTTTGAATCTTGTTGAGTTGGTTTCACGAGTTTTTGTGTGCTCTGTTTCATAGATCAATTTGTATTTTTGAGTGTTTGATTTAGTAATTCGTGTATTGTAATCTGTTCGAGTATAGAAGTCGAGCATCCCTACAAAGTTTCAAGTCATTTGGACAAGGTTTGGATTGAAATATGTGAGAAAAGATAGAATTCTGGTCGATATACGGAAGAACGCGCAAGATTCATCAAACGCGCAAGTTTTTCAAGAAACGCGCAAGATCTGTGAAACGCGCAAACTTCATCTGGAAGAACGCGCAAGTCGAAGGATTGATTTTGGTAAGAAACGCACAGAGGGTTATCTGTGAGTTCTAGAAACACGCAGATCGAAGTCTGCGAGTTTGAAGATTGGGAATTTTTCTAAGTATTGAAACGCGCACGTAGACATTAGCGAGTTCTACAAACGCGCAAGTCTAAGCTTGCAAGTTTATTCGGGAACAGTGATCTGCGAGTTGATTTAATCTGCGAGTTTCAGAAAACGCGCACGCTACCATTAGCGAGTTTCAAAGATTATTTCGACCTGCGAGTTTGCAAAACATGCAAACCTTTGCTTGCGAGTTTCATAAACGCGCAAGCTTAATCCTGCGAGTTTCTCAGTAAATAGTGTGTTGCGAGTTTAGGCATCTGCGTGTTTTAAGCATCTAAAGTGCTTTGCGAATTTTAACACTTAGTCAAAATTTCTGAGTTTCTGAATTTTCTATATTTCAAGATTTCTTGTATTTTTGTGATTTCATTTAGACTAACGGTCAATTTCAAGTTTCTTATTGCATATATTTTTTTTAAACAGGATGACTTCCAGAGACGCTCTCTCAATTGGAACTGATGTCAAGCCTCCGGTGTTGTTCAAAGGAGAATATGAACATTGGAGAGATACATTTTTGGACTTTGTTGATAGACAATCAAATGGAGAGAACATTCTGACATCTATCACAGAAGGCCCAATGAAAAAAACTTCTGAGGAGATTCCTGCTGGTGGTAATGATTCAGATGGAGCTCCGAGAACAAGGAGAGTGGATAAAAAGTATGCTAATTTCTCTGATGAATAGAAGAAACGGTTTGATGCTGATAAACAAGCCAGATCTTTGCTTTTACAAAGCATGACTAATGAGATATATGTGAAAATTGATAGCTACAATCAAACTGCCAAATTAATGTGGGATCAGTTATGAAAAATGATGTTGGGTTCTAGAGTTGGAAACCAAATGAAGGTAGCTAACTGCATAAACAACTACGAAGAATTTAGAGCAAAAGAAAATGAAAGCTTGGAGGAGACCTATGAGAGATTTGTGCTTCTTCTGAATGATCTTTCCAAGAACAAGGTCAACAAGCAACAAATTGAGAACAACGTGAAGTTTCTCAGCATCTTGAAACCTGAGTGGAAAAAGCACACACGCAGGATGAAACAAATGAAGGATTGGAGCGAAATACCTCTACATGAAGTCTATGAGACTCTACGACAGATTGAAGAGGAGGTGGAAGAGAAAAGAGCTAAGAAGAAGAAAGTTGAGAAGGCTGTTTCTTAGGGTGTTTTGAATGTTAAATAGAAGTTCAGGGTTTATTTTGTAATTCTTTGATAGTTTTATTTAACTTGTTGGGCCCAAGCCCATAAGCCCAATATCTTGTAAAGCCTAAATATAAAGGTTGTTTTAGATTCATTATCAGTTTAGTCTCAATTCATAATTCTCTAGTCTATAGGTTTACTTTCTCTGATCAGATATTCTCTCTGTAAACGTAAACCCTTTGATTGAATATTAATCATATGACTAGAGGTTGTGGCTATACAATTGTTATTAATTATTGATTATTTGTTGTTGATTGTACTATACTGGGATCTACAATTTGTATCAGAGCAAAGAGACTGAAGGTTTGATCCAGAAAAGGTTTGTCTAAAACTCTTAATTATTATTCTGGTTTTCTGTCGATTATCTGATGTCTGGATTGGTTTCAGTTTGTCGATTATTTGGTAATCTGTTTTATTTGCAAAATCGATTTTTTTTCTTTCTGGAAAACAGTAGTCGATCGATCTGGTCTTGAAAAAAAAATATTTTTATTATCGGTCGATCTGTTTGATTAATCTGATTTCTGGAGTGTTTTAGTTCAGCTTTTATCAGCCAATTTGTTCTTTCTTGGAAGAACAGTATCAATCGATCTATTTCCTGAAAATCAAGGTTTTATCGGTCTGTTTTTGTGATATATAATCGATTAATTTTCTGGGTCGATTGTTATTGAAATTCATTGTGTTCTTCGGTGTGTTCTTCGATTTTATCGGTCATATAAGTCTATCTGTTTATCGCTTTATCGAACGGTCTTTGTTATTCGATATCTGTTGACCGATATTCGTCTCGACCGGTACATTGTCTTGACCGGTACATTGCTTTGACCGGTACTTAGACTCGACCGATACCCTATCGACCGATACATTGTCTCGACCGGATTGCTTTGGCGACCGGTAATCTGTTGACCGATATAGTCCTTGACCGATACTCTTGTCGACCGATAACTACTGACCAACATAAGTTCAACCGGGACATTGCCTTGACCGGTACGCTTGTCGACCGGTACTCTGCGACCAGTTCATCCCTTGACCGGATCCTTGTCCCTTGACTGATACTCTGTGAACCGGTACCTCGTCGACCGGTACCCTTATATCGGTCGACCGATATTCTTTGTTTAACCGATACTCACTGGTCGACCGTTACTCTTTGTCGACCGGTACCCCTTCTCGACCGGACCCTTGCTCAACCGGGTCTTTGTTCGACCGGGTCCTTGTTCTATTCTATTAATTTTTTAGTTATATTGTTTTAGGATCATCCTACTTGTCTCACGATCATTACAGTGCTATTTAAGTTAAGAGATTTAAGATGAATTCAAGAGACGCTTTAGCTATCGGTTCGGATCAAAAAACCCCAGTGCTCTATCGGGGAGAATACCCTCAATGGCACGATCGCTTCATGAACTTCATCGAAGCGAAATCAAACTACGAGGATATATACAAGTGTCTGAAAGAGGGGCCACAAGACTGGACAATGAAAGTCATAACTGGAAACCCAGCCGAAGGTCGACCAGATCGTTCCGTTCGGAAAACTATCGATGAGTTTCTTCCTCAAGAAAAGAGCATGTACGAGGCTGAAAAGCAAGCAAAGTGCTATCTTCTATAAAGTCTTCCCAACGACATCTATGCCTACATCGACAGTTACAAGGCAACTGCGAAGGGAATGTGGGACCAGATTGAGAAAAATATGATGGGGAGCCACATAAACAATCAGCTGAAGGTGACAAATTGCATCACCCGATATGATGGCTTCAAAGCCAGAAAAGGTGAGATGCTCACAGAAACCTATGAACGGTTCAACATGCTTCTGAATGATCTCCAGAAAAACAAGATCACGAAGACGAACACTGAGAACAACATCAAGTTCATGAACAACCTCCAGCCTGAATGGAAGCCGTTCGTCTCTCATATCTGTCATACTCAGACCCTGGAGAAGCTTTATCTACATGAACTTTATGAAATGCTGCTCCAGGATGAAGAGGAAGTCATCGAGTTGATGGGGAATCAGAAAGCAGATGAAAAGCTGATAGTTGATCCGTTAGCACTTGTATCAGACAAAAGATGTAAATCTGTCAGCCGCTCGTCTGAAAAGGAGCCAGTGCAAAGTGATTATGAACCCGAAGATCCTGACAGTGACTCGAATCCAGAATACACCAAGATGAAAGAAGCAATGTTGTTCCTGAATCAAGCATTCTAGAAGAGAAAGTTCTTTAACAAGTCTTCAAATAAGCAAAGATTCTCCACTCGCCGTGATAATAAAGAGAAGTCTGAAGGGAAGAAACGTGTTGAAGAAGGAAGAAAGTCTGACAAGAAACATGAAGAAAAGGCAAGAGAGGAGCCGATGCTATAACTGTGGTCGGTTGGGTCATTTTCCCAAAGATTGTCGCAAGCCTGTCGTGCGCAACTCCGATTACTACAAAGCCAAATTGCTGCTGGCCAAAGAAAAGGAAGTAGGTAAGGCTCTCATGGCTGAAGATGACTACTGGCTGCAAGTATCTGATGAAGAAAATGTGGATGCTGAAGCACACCTGTGTTTCATGGGCAAGCATTCATCACCGTCTGACACTGATGATGAAGATCGTAATTCTCCATGTCAGGTATGTGCTCCTTACCAAGAAGCTTTACTTGATCAGATGAAACTCTCTATGCATAAACTAGACTCTTACAAGATACTCATAAAAGAAAAAGAACAACTCATCTCATCTCTAGAAAAACAAGTTTCTGCACAGTCTGAAAGTATTGAAAATCAAAGCTTAGAAATTGCTAGCAACCTATGCATAATTTCAAATCTAAAAGAAGAGTGTGAGAGTTGTTCAAACGACTCAAATGAGCTAAAGACCAAAGTAGATGATCTTACATATGAGCTACGTATGTCCGAAAATGAGAAAATTGATATTGTGACTCAAAGCGTAGCTTACAAAAATGAAAATCAAAGATTGTCTAATCAATTAAAGGATCTTGAGCGGAAACTTTATAAACTTGGTAAATATCATCAAATGCTGAATCTAATTGCATCAAAAGAACCCAAGTATGCGGATACGGGTATCGGTACGATAACCCCTATTATATGAAAAAGGCCTTATCCAAAGTTCCTACGTTATATGCGTTCGAATTTCTTGGTTTAGACAAGACCTATCCAGAGTACAAAATCAACTGGACCAAACCACTTTATGATGAGGAAATGGAAGAGGATAATTTGCGAAGAAAGAACTCTACTAAAATGAAACTACCTTTTGTTTATAATTCGTTGAATGCGTCTTACAACGAATAAAAACCCTGTTTCCTGTCAAATGACTATTTTAGAAGCTACACTCAAGCTGAACTTGATGCTAAAACTGTCCAAACTGAGGAGGAACCTCTGGACCATAAAGTTTATGTTCCACCTCTGATTTTAGAAAAAAAAATTGTTCAGCTAGAAACGTCATTTGAACAGGAGAGGAATATTTTTCAAAAAGAAAAACAAGAGTTGTTATCCCAAATTGAGTGCCTCAATTCCGAGAAAAAGGAAACTGTGTCTGAAGAGGAAAAAGAATACTTTCAGACTGAGATAAAGAAACTAAATTCACAATAAGACGGTGATTGGGACGAAATGGATCTTCAAGAACAAGAAGGACGAAAATGGAATGATTGTTCGGAACAAAGCACGTCTGGTAGCTAAAGGATATCGCCAGCAAGAAGGAATAGACTACGATGAGACGTTTGCACCGGTTGCCCACATTGAAGCGATTCGCATGTTCCTCGCCTACGCCGCTCACAAGAACTTCATCGTTTTTCAAATGGATGTGAAATTCGCGTTTCTGAATGGCGTTCTCAAGGAGGAGGTATATGTTTCACAACCCGAAGGATTTGTGATTTCTGAAAAACCTAATGTTAAGTCTAAATATTGTATCCAAGATTTAATATGGAATGTCAAAGATGTAAAAGTCAACATAGTCAAAGTCTTGTATAAGTCAAATGTGTTTAGTTTACTTAGCATTTAAGTCTTGTTTAGATGTTGGTATATATATAGGTTTGGCTTGTAAGAATCTTGTAACAACAACAGAGCTTATAATGTATCTTTCAGACTTATTAATACGAGATCTACTTTCTCTCTCTAGATTCACTCTATAGTTCTTCATATTTTGAGCAATTGCTTGATATGATTGGGATTTTATGATTAACAATTGGTATCAGAGCTGAACCAAACTTTTTAGAAAAGGTTTGATCAAGATTTGAGTTGAAATATGGAATTTTAGATCGAAAATTTGAGATTTTCTGAAAAAATTTCAAGAACTCGTGTTTTCACTGTTTCATCCGAATTTGGTTGAAAATCGGTTTTAATGCAAGAAAATGGATTCATTGTATTCATTTTATGATTAGGATTGATTCTTGTATTGATTACATCTTGTGATTTCAACTAATTCAATGTCAATTTTCGAAATTTGAATTTTCTGGATATTCTCGTTCGAACACTGTTCTTGATTGTTTTTGTGTGAATTGTTGGTTTTAATCGAAAATTGATAGTAAATTTGTGTTTGGTATTGTTTGACGATGATACTGATAAGTTTTTGAGATCAATTTGCAGGTTTTGATCGATTTGAGAAAGAATCTGCCTAGAATACGGTTTGCTCAAGTTCATACACTTTGCGCAAGATTCATAGACGGTTTGCGCAAGTTCATCCTCAAATTTCATCTTGCAGATTTGCGCATCCCTTGGATTACGCAAACCTCATATTTGCGTATTCAGTGGGTCTCAAAAACCATACTTTGCGCAATTCAAGGATCACGAAAAGCTAACTTTGCGCATCAAGTCCACTTTGCGCATCAAGTCCATTACGCAAAGTATCCTTTGCGCATCAAGACCATTACGCAAACCTCGTCTTTGCGTATCCAGCTTACTCCGAGAAGCTACCTTTGCGCAACAAGGCTATCACGCAAACCTGACTTTGCGTATCAAGTGTGTTCCGAGAACCTGATTTTGCGTATCAAGTGTGTTCCGAGAACCTGTCTTTGCGCATCACGTTGATTCCGAAAAGCTTGGTTTGCGCAACTCATTACTTATGCAAAACTCAATCTTGCGCAAACAGTGTCATTTCCATACTTAGTGGGACCCCTGTGCTTAGTCTGCGGAGGGGGACAAAAGTTCTTTTTGTGCAATATTTCAATTCAATTTGATTTTTGATTTTCTGATATACAGTTTGGAACGATCATTCCCATTAAGCTGATTACTCATTAATCATGGGATTTCTTTCAGATCTTGAAGAGAAGAATAGAAAGCTGAAACTAGAGAACATTAATCTGGGTCATGCTGTTGACTTCCATTCACAAAAGTCAAGAGAATATTTTACTGAAATCATCTCTTTGAAAGAAGAAATCAATGCCTTAAAGAATATCAATGAAGATCTTCTGAAAAGATCTTCTGGGCAGAATGATGAGAAGATTCTGAAATTGGAATCTGAGAACTCTGAGCTTAGAAAGAATTTATCTGATCTTGAAAAACAGCTTGCTGAAGATAAAGCTAATTTTCAGAGTGAAAAGAAAATTTTTTCAAGGAAGTTCTCAGATTTCTCTAAGAAATGTTTTGAAGAGAAAAAGTCAGTTGATCTTAAATGCATTAAGCTTTCTCAACAAATCTCCGATTTTGAGAAAGTACTGATTTTGGAATGAGAAAAGTTTGATAAAGAAAAGAAGACCATAGAACAGAAGAATGTGGGATTATTCAAGGAATTATCTGGTCAGAGAAATGAGTCAGAGAAAGGATTTGAAGAAGAACGTTCAATCTTTGAAACTGAAATCAAAATGCTGACTTGAAAATTATCTGAATTATCTGCTACTGCACTGAAAGAGCAGATGACGAAGTCTGAGTTCTCAAAGAAGATTGACCAACTTGTGAAAGAAAGAGACATTTTTACATCAAAGATCAAAGAGCTTGAAAAGTCTGTTTCAAGTCCTATTCAGAAATCTGCCTCTTCACAAAGGTCAGTTAAATATTTTGATCAGATTCGTCAATCTAACATTTTCTTTGATGAATATTTAGATGGTTCAAATACATATCCAAGGAGAAGAAGTTACAAGAAAGAGAAAATGGTCTGGATGAAGAAATCAGACAAAGATGACAAGAAAGATGAGCTGAAAAAGTAGACATCATGTGTACATTCTGACAAAGCAAAGAAGAACAAAGAGCATAAAGGTAAACCTGACCTCATATACTCAAGAGACCAATTACTCAGGTTTTCAGGTAATAAATTTTATTGTTCTTACTGCTGTACACATGATCATATCCACAAGATCGGTGATCATTTATGGCATGGTTCTTACTCCATTACCCCCACACGAACTGCAACTAACATTTCTGGTCCCAAATACCAGTGGGTACCAAAGAAGAAAACTGATTCTTTGTTGCAGGCACCTCACGTCAAGGGGTAGTAAGAAAGATTATGGCTCTTGAGTAAATCAGCTCAAGACCCGAACTTCAAAGTTAAAAGATTATGGATTTTGAACATAGCAGTTCAAAACCCGGACTTCAATGTCAATATTATGACTCTTGAATAAGACAGTTCAAGACCTGCACCGCAATGTCAAGAATATGGCTTCTAAGTAACTCAGCTTAGGACCCGGACTTCAAAGGATTAAAGCCCTCTACTCCCGTGATATCATAAGAGATTGTATTCTATCACTCAAATGAGGACATCAACCTTCAAGGGGGGGGTGTACACACTTTCTGCAATAGAGAGATATGATGGACTACATTCCAGAAGGAATTGTGGATCTCTATCCTAGACTTTTCATTGATAGATTTTCCTGATATGACGGACCGCATTACAGAAGGAATTGTAGATCTCTATCTTGTTTTAATTGATATATCTACTAATGCATAAATTATAGGGGGAGTACAGGTGATGGCTTCTGATCACATTACAGATCAGGACCCATTTTTCAATGATCAGAAAAGGATATTCTGCTAATATCCAGGGGGAGCTTCAAAGATATAAATCATTTAATCATGATTTGAGGGGGAGCTGAAAAGGTAAATATTTTCTGATCCTAGATCTCTGATTGTTTGGAAGAAGAACAACTTTCAAGCATGAAAAAAGCTTTCTTAAATGTTCAAACCACTTCTCTATTCTCAAAAGATTTTATGAATTTAGAAGTGTGCTTTGAAATGTTTTTCAAATTTTAAGCTTAATGTTTAACTGACCGTGTGTTTCCAAAGATCAATACTTGTGTAATATCTTGTCCATATATTGTCAAGTATTCATACACACCAGTTCAGTATTTTATTTGAATTTGTTATTACCATGTCTCTAAACGAACCAATTTTTCGATGGTAATACCCCCATTTGCTTTCAAAGTTGTTGAGCATCATTAATCTTTTTCATATTTGTACTTTCATTGATAAATTGTTTATATTCGTTCATATAAACAAATTTTCCAATTCTTTGATACCCTAACCTTTTGATTTGATCTGATTGATTCATTGTCAGATTCTCAAAACAATTCTCTTGACTTTATTTCATTCATTCAATATCCTTGTTTTGAGAAATCTTCAAAGTTCAATTGCTCAAATTTCATTCATATTTTTAAATGAGCATACATTCTGACATTGTTATCTTTTTGAGCTTAACTGTTTCAGTTAAATTGTTCAGAAACCATGCTTCTTAGGAAATATCATGGGATTCGTGTATGAGCTTAAACTGAACTTCCATGGATTCACGCAACCTGTGTTTTCTACCCAGGAAGTTATCCTTGAGTGATTGAGGGGTGAGGGGTTAAAATCAAAGAGTGGGGGAGATAACTCATCCGGTTGAGTTATTCTCATTGTGCTGAGTGGAAAAATTGAAATGAGAGTTTGGTTAGAAGTGAGCTAAATGTTAAAAAGAAAGAGGGTGTGAGATCAGAGTTAAAAGAATATCAGAACTCTGCACCAACTTCTTTCTGAGTCGGGCAGCCACATCTACTGATTGGTTCACATTTTTTGGTGACCATCATTGAAATAAGCAGTGAGCCCATGCCAACTATTGCTATTACCCCACCAACCACTCGTTTCTTTCTCGAAAAAGAAATGTTTCATTTTCTTGGGGACGCAACACATATGCTATCTAATCTTCACTCGGAAGATTTAGATATTGAAAAATAAGGAAAGTTGCCCCACCTTCGCACGTCTTTCATGCACATTGAGTCCGTGTATTATCTGTTGCTGTCTCAACAGTTTACACAATTTGAGCCTTAATAAAACACAATCATTGTGCTAAAATTCTTTCATACACAAGCATGAGCACACAGAAAATATGTTTTTGTGTCAGAACATTCATAGAATTACCATGTATTTTTCAATGATTGAATGGAAGTCCTGGGGAGTCATCATCAAGTCAGCTCCTTATATTGTTCATTCGTTGTACACAGTAACTTTGTGTTACTGACAGGCATTCCAACTGTTTCATATGTTGAATCAGGGTTACTCGTTCATTATGTCTGAATTTGAAAAGATTCGGATATATACAGTTCATGATTCGGCTCTTCAGATCAAAGTGCGGAAACTGTAAAAGGGGAGATTGTTAGTTGTTCACAAAGAGGAAATCAAAGTATGAGCTGAAATTGATGAAGTTTTGATGATCTTGATGCTCACATCATCAAAAAGGGGGAGAATTTTATAAAGATTCAATTTCAAAGTTCGAAGTTCGAAGTTTAAGACAGAAATTCAAAAGGCTTCTGCTGATTCAAAGTGAAAAGATTCTGAAAAGAAAACTCAAAGATTCAAGAAAGATTGTTTCTTCCAAAGATAGTTCAGAGATCAAAGTGATGAAGATACAATTTCAGAGATTTTTCAAAGATTTCAAAAGAATGAAGTTTCAAGTTCAAAAGATGTTGCAAGTATTCCGTTTCGTGTTCAAGGCATGTTGACTTTCCAAAGCTTCAAAGTTAAAAAGACTTTTCAAGATTCTTCTAAAGGACAAAAGAGTAAAGATTGTGAAAGCTTCAAAGAGACAAAATCTGAAGAATCAAGAGCTGAAGATCAGTATCAATTTTTTATTAAATCTTGAATACAAAGGGGGAGATTGTTAAGTCTAAATATTGTATCCAAGATTTAATATGGAATGTCAAAGATGTAAAAGTCAACATAGTCAAAGTCTTGTATAAGTTAAATGTGTTTAGTTTACTTAGCATTTAAGTCTTGCTTAGATGTTGGTATATATAGGTTTGGCTTGTAAGAATCTTGTAACAACAATAGAGCTTATAGTGCATCTTTCAGACTTATGAATACGAGATCTACTTTCTCTCTCTAGATTCACTCTCTAGTTCTTCATATTTTGAGTAATTGCTTGATATGATTGGGATTTTATGATTAACACCTAATCATGTCTACTTTCTTGACAAGGCCTTATACGGTCTTAAGCAAGCGCCACGATCCTGGTATGATGCTCTCTCATCCTTCTTAGTCAAATATGGTTTCTCTAAAGGTAAGATCGACACTACTCTATTTATTAAAAGAGAAAAACGCGATATTATTCTTGTACAAATTTATGTCGATGATATAATCTTTGGCTCCACAAACCTAAGTACTTTCAGAACTTCTCAGCTCTCATGAGTAAACATTTTCAAATGAGCATGATGGGGCAAATGAATTTTTTCTTGGGTCTTCAAGTTAAACAATTAGCAACAGAAATTTCCATTAATCAATCTAAGTACATCTCGGATATTCTTCGGAAATACCAGATGGAAAATTCTTCACCTATGAAAACCCCCATGTCTACTAGTATAAAGCTACACTCCGATCCTGACGGTAAGGATGTGAATGCTACAACTTATAGATGTATGATAGGTTCTCTGATGTACTTGACGACGAGTCGGCCAGACATTATGTTCTCGACATTATTGTGTACAAGATTTCAGTCAAAACCTAAAAAGTCTCACCTAGCTGCTGTCAAGCGTATTTTTCGTTATTTAAAAGGCACTGTTGATCTTGGTTTGTGGTACCCAAAAGAGACAGGTTTTGAGCTGACCGCTTATTCAGACGCTGACCATGCCGGAAATATGCTTGACTGGAAAAGCACGTCGGGACATGTCCAGTTCTTGGGTGATCGTCTTGTCAGCTGGGCTTCGAAGAAGCAAAACTGCGTGTCCACCTCTACTGCCGAGGCGGAATATGTAGAAGCCGCCAGTTGCTGCTCGCAAGTCATTTGAATGTGCACCCAGCTGAAAGACTATGGATTTCGAAGATCCCCATCTACCGTGACTCGAAGAGCACAATCGCAATATCCAGCAATCCCGTCCAACACACGAAGACGAAGCACATTGATGTGCGCTATCATTTCATAAAATACCACGTGGAAAAAGGTACTATCGAACTCTACTTTGTTAATACAGAGCATCAATTAGCAGACCTGTTTACCAAAGCCTTGGATGAAAAACATTTTAATTATCTTGTATCCAAGCTAGGTGTGCTAAATCTGAAAGGTTGATCCCTTCACAGACCTGTTCGAGTCTTATTCAATAACGAATGACTGTGACTTAATACCCCAGTGACTTGTCTCTGGATGTTCATAGCCACACTCATTGGTTAGTGCATTTTACTCGTTAAGTTATGTGCCAATTTCAAACTCCTGTATTAATAAATTAGATTTCGTTCGTTTCTATTTTTTCTCGTGTGTTTTCCTTTTTCTTCGTGGTGTTTTATTTTCTTTTGCAGTCTATAAGGTTGATATCTAAAAGCATAAGTCATTTGTGGTAAGTTTCTCGAGCTGATCATGTGTTAAGGGGGAGCACAATCACATCACTTCTGTAAGTTTTTCGAGGTCTCTCTCCCAGGGGGAGCAGGTAAGTTTCTCTCTCAATATTCGTCAAGGGGGAAGAAAATTGTTTTCTCGGTCCTTAGGTTTCTTTGATTTTTTTTTCTTTCTGCTTAATTTTAGTTGGTTTTTAGTTTTTTTTAGATTAGACATTTTTTTTAGTTTATAGTTATTTTAGTTTCTTCTTAGAAAAATAAAAATATATTCTTTTTAAGTTTTTAAGTTCCTGGACCGGCCCAATTCGGTACCGGCCCAACTCCCTCGGCCCGATCGTTTCCCGGCCCAACCCGGCCCACCTTCACTTCGACCGGGGCTTTAAACACCCCGGTCTTCATCTTTCCCTCACTCTCTATCTCTCTGTCTTCTCAATCTCTCTCGAATCACTCTCTGGTCTCTCTCACTCGCTTCTCTCATCGATCGTCGACAGGTAAATCCCTCCCTCTCATCTCTTTCGCTATTTCTCTCACCAGCGACTCGACCTCCGGTCGTCGTTCTATCCCGGTCGACCTCTATTGCCTCTGTCGAGCCTAATTGCCTCCCTCTGCCGCCGAGTATCGATGTTTGAAATCGATACAAGGTCGATTTGGATTTTATGATTTTTTTGGGATTTGTTCTGTGTTTCGAGATTGTTAATCTAGTTATAGTTCATATTCATGTATCTGGTGTGGATTCTTTGAATCTGGGTCTACCCTTCGGTCGGTTAGGTTCTCACCGGTCGACATGGTTCATACCGGTCGACCGATGTACCCTCGGTTGATAGCCATTTTTTATATGTTTGCCCTAATTTGTTCCCGATCAATGTTAATACCGGTCGACTTATCCGGTCGCTCTATGTTTCTATCGGTCGTTTAGATACCGGTCGGTCGATAATTGTTACCGGTCGGTGGTAATACCGGTCAATAGGGACACCGGTCAGTCGTTTTCACCGGTCGTCGTATTTTGATACCGGTCGACCTAGTTTATATCGGTCGATTAGTTTTCTACCGGTCGACCAAGGTAATACCGGTCCATCATATTTCCCGGTCGCCTTACTTTGTTATCGGTCGAAGACCTTACCGGTCGAAGACCTTATCGGTCGATCGTCTATACCGGTCGTTGTTGCTACCGGTCGGTGCCTATACCGGTCGGTACACCTTACCGGTCGATGAAACCTACCGGTCGCTGCAACCTACCGGTCCATTGGTGTTATTGGGTGCATACTGTTTGTTGGTGACATTTCAGTGTCTTATGTGCTTCATAGTTATATCTAAATCTCTCTGTGAGTTGAAAATTTTATGAAAGTGAGATTTGGATTTCAGACACCTTAAATGGTTGTTTTAAATTTCTGTGGTGATGCGCGGTTTGGTTACAGACCCTAATTCACGAATTAGGGTTTGTATTTCCCAATGACTTGAAGTTTTCATTGGTTATGGTTTAAACCATTGACCATTCAACTCCAAATATATCTTATTTCAATGTACCTATGATCTAACATGTTTATTCTTAACAGGTACAGTGGCGCAAAACCCAAATCCGGCGATTGACCCCATTGCGGATGCCGAACTGATTCCCAAGGATCAGTTCCTTCCACTTATGCCCAACAGCTACCATCTCGACGTCACCCAACCTGCAATCCAGTATCAGGTGATGATCGAGATCCTCATTGGGCATCTGCTCTCCTATTCACTCACGGAGACTGCCGAAGTGCCCCACATTTATCTGCAATAGTTCTGGCGTTCTCTAACTGTTCTAGAGGCCGATGATGACTTCCAGCTGGAGGGTCGGATTGACCACACACCTGTCCTCCTCACCCGCGATCTGTTTTGCCAGTTCCTTCACCTACCGACCACCACTGCATTTCCGGGAAGAGACGATTATGACCCAATCGTACCGGATGCCATCTTCTGCTCCGACATCCAGTCACTAGGTTATGGCTCAAATCTACGCCTTCCTTCCGGGTTCAATCGAAAGAACCTCATCACTATATGGTACACGCTCTTCACGTACCTAAATCGGTGCCTTTCGGCTATCACGAAAGGCATCGAGCAAACGAGTATCAACATCCTTCGCGTATTTCATGCCGTGGCGTTCCATAGCCATGCCGACTACGCTGACTTCCTTTGGTACGAGCTAGTTCAGAAAGTGCGAGCAAACGCTACAAAGAGACATAACTTCATACCGTTCATGCTGTTTCTCCAGATTGTCATCCGCAGTTTCATGACTCTCTATCCTGACATTGCGCGCCGATCATCGCACCCAACATGCCCACAGAACCCGACTCACAAGATCTCGACCCATCCTGATACAGAAGGTATTGTCGCCCGACAGATCCCAGTCAGGTTGCTGGCTTATGCTCGTCCTACGGCGCTGAGTGTAATAGCATATAGGCACACACACAACCTACCAGCTCCTATGGTCCGTCCAGAACCGGAAGGACCTCCCCAGAGAGAAAGACCTGAGAGGCGTGAGGGTCCACGTCCACGTACGAGAGGCAGTAGCGTCCATATAGCTGGGGCTCCCGGACAGGGTGTGATGAGAGAAAATATTGTGAGGGGAAGTGGAGTGGGCAGCGCCGTTGGACCAATCCAGGCCAGTACGTCTCGACGATCACCTACATCGCCATGGAAAACCTCTCCGACGGTGGAAGAGGACACCGCGACTGAAACCGCTAACGTTCAGTCCTCTTCCACCACCGAGTCGGAGGAGGCAACAGGTACATCCAGCACTCAGTCGGAAGCTGCCACCGAGTCTGAGGAGGCCGCAGACCAATCCGGCAGTCAGTCGGAAACCGCCACCCAAGCATCGAAATCAAATGACGAGTCTTCTGACTCTGATAGTGACGATGAAGAGCCCTCACCTGGAGAGACAAGGAGAGCGGAGGGAGTTATAGTCAAAAAAGAAAGTGTGAGCAGAGAGAGGGAAAGCAGGAGTAAATTACATTTTGAGCGTACACGAGTGATGGCTCAATCTTCTACGGTTGACCTCCACCAGCCTACATCTAGCCAGGTAGCCACATCTGCTACCCAGTCTCATGTGTTGAGACAGGGTATTGAAGGAGCCGCCGTGGACCTAGCGGCGCAAATGCACACCCTCCCCTAACCACTCCACCATCTCTCAACAGATGGTGGTTTCAAGTTCATACGGAGATTTAGCACAAACGCTACCAGTCTCTCGCTTGGAGAGTTCTGATATTGAAACAAGAGAACAGCATCCCCCGTTCTCGACTTCTTTGGGTGCACAGAGTCTAGAGCCCTTTGATGTCATATCTCCTATTCCTAGGACACAAATACCCTTTTCGGCTACTGCTGGAGGCCTGAGTGGCCCAGCCGGAACACCTATAGTAACTCCAACTTCGGTTGGTTTACGAGGATTGGGTGGAAGTCCTACCACAACTATCATCACGCCAGCTGTGAACGTAGGCCGTTCGACTTCTACAGTCGTAACCAGAACTGGAAGTCTAAGTGACCCAGGAGTGATTCACCCCGAGTTCGTCTCAAGGGAATTCTTAGATGGTGCCCTAAAGACCGTCCGTTCTATTATGCGTTCCGAGCTGAGGGAGGAGGTAGATGCCATGAAGCGTCTGATCAAAGGCAAAGGTCCCGCGACTAAGACTGAACCACTACCTCCGACACCACAACCCTCTAATGCTGCTGTTGACATGTCTATCGATGAACTAAAATCCGTACTCCTAGCCAAGCTACTTGCCCAATCACATATCGAACCTACCCAAAATGCCGATCTTTTATCGCTTTTACGTGCTCAGGCATCCACACCTACTCCACCCCCCCCCTAACCCATTGTATATCTAGAAGCCTTCCAGCAACAACAAGCCATGCTTCAGTCTTTGCAGCAAACAGTGGCTGTATTGACTGAACGATTATCATCAGTGGAAGACACCTGCCGAAGCCAGGCAGAAAGGCTCAAGCGCTGCCATGATGACCAGGATGATCCTGATCACCATGAGGGGGAGAAGCGCCGACGTCTATCCGAGACAGAGACACAGATAGTGGAATCAATACAGGTGGAAACAGAAGGGGCTTCAGGTTCTGGTACACAACCGGAACGGAAGAACAGGCACGGGAACAGGTTATGGATTTGGTACTTTACGAAACTCCAACGGTTGAAAAGCCTGAGGAAATAGATGAAGGTTCACTGATAGTTCCTGAAGATTGGGCTTTGATTGTCGATCCTTATGAGATTACTGACCCGATAGAAGAATATGCCAACACTGAAAGAACGTTGGTAGTCATGCAAGACGAAATTGATGAGATTCTTCATCCTGATTAACAGCCAGATATTCAGACTTCTGTCGCGGTACCGCTTTTGACATATCATGCAGATCACCCTGATATTCTTCAATCAGATATCCCTGTTAGATCTCCTCCAGCATCAACAAGTTTGAGAACTGAAAGTACTCCGCCAGTCCAGCCTTCCAAGTGGGAAAGAGTCAGAATAAAAGTTCCATTTCTGGAAGAAAGCCAGAAGAAGATCTTTGCCCATTGGATTCGTAAATATGATGAAGTTGTGCTTCATGGTCTACAGTCGATGAAAATCAAGGAAAAGCAGTGTGAGATCATATTCGTGTACAACTACTTTCAAGACAAGTATACCAAAACAAAGCTCAAAATTACATCAGTCGATCGGATTCAATCCGGTGTCTTCATGGGTGTAAAGTATTCGCAATTCATGGTAACTACAGAAGATGGTAAGAATTGGTATTTTTCTGAAGCTGACTTTCCGCGTCTTGAACCTAGAGATCTGTTGTTCTTGCTTAGAGACTAACAGACCAGGAGAAGTTTTAGATGCACTCGAGACCGTCAAGCGATATATGAAGTGTGCAATGAAGCTTGCCTCTGTAGAAGACTTTCAGATCGGGTTAGAAAGCAATCAACCGAAGATCAATCTGCTTAAGCCTGATTTGAGTGTTCCTTCTGAAGCCCAGAATGTACCAGCATTTACTGTCCTTATGTTTCCAGAGTTAGGCATGACTTACGCAAACAACAAAAGTGTTATGCGCTTTATTCGTTTCAGCCAGATTGTCAGATTCTGTGATGGTACACTGATGCTGCTTAAAGACAAGTTGAAGCGTGCTATTGATAAAGATGAAAAAGGGGTTCAGCCATTGGATCTGAAATACAAGAAACTTGTTCTTCAAGCACTGATGTTATTGAAGACCGGTTGGAGTACAAAATACAAATGCGTTACTTCGAGATCAGCTTTGGGTTTCGAAAGATATATGTTCCAAACTGGCGCGATTACCAACTTCTATTTAAAGGGGGAGATTGTTAGGGTGTTTTGAATGTTAAATAGAAGTTCAAGGTTTATTCTGTAATTCTTTGATAGTTTTATTTAACTTGTTGGGCCTAAGCCCATAAGCCCAATATCTTGTAAAGCCTAAGTATATAAAGGTTGTTTTAGATTCATTATCAGTTTAGTCTCAATTCATAATTCTCTAGTCTATAGGTTTACTTTCTCTGATCAGATATTCTCTCTGTAAACCTAAACCCTTTGATTGAATATTAATCATATAAGTAGAGGTTGTGGCTATACAATTGTTATTCATTATTGATTATTTGCTGTTGATTGCACTGTACTGGGATCTACACTGTTGATCCTATAACATTGGTGGCCGGAGAGAAGAAGAAGAAGAAGAAGAAGAAGAAGAAGAAGAAGAAGAAGAAGAAGAAGAAGAAGAAGAAGAAGAAGAAGAAGATAGTCATTTCAAGTTCTGAATCAGAATCAGAATCTGATGGAGATGATGGAGAGAATCTTAAACAAGCAATGTTGTTACTGACCCGAGCATTCCAAAAGAAGTTCTACAAGAAACCAGGGTCTAATTCTCAGAGATACTCTTCATCAAGCTCAAAGAACCATGAGCATAGAGCAAGAGTGGAAGGAAATAAATTTGTTGAGAGGAATCCAGAAGAGAAGAAAAAGTTTGTGAATGATTACACCAGTACTGACAAGCCAGCTAATGATCTGATCAAATGCTACAACTGTGGCAAGTTCGGACATTACGTAAAAGAATGTCGGAAGCGAAAGGTTCGCAACTCAGAGTATTATCAGAACAAATTGCTCTTGGCCAAGCAACAAGAAGCTGGCAGGGCATTAATGGCTGAAGATGAATACTGGTTGGATCATTCTGATGAGGAAAAAGAACAAGAAGAGACTGCTCATTTATGCTTGATGGGAAAAGAAGAGAAATATGATGATTATGATGATGAGACTGCTAATGAGGTAATGAACTTAACTGAAAAAGATTTCATGACCAAAATGGAAGCCATGATGGTCGAACTTCAAGACCTTCAATTAAAACTGAAAAAGGAAAAAGACAGAGTTGCCAGGAGAAATCAACAGATCTTTGAGCTTAATGAATCAGTTATGGGGAACAAAGATTTAATTGATTCTCTAGTCAAATCTGCTTCTGTTTTTCAAAATGAAAAGATTTGCTTTGAAAATAAGATTTCTGATATTGAAAAACAATTATCTAAGTCTGATTCTGAAAAACAAGAATGTGTACTAAAAGCTTTTAAATTGCAGGTTGAAAACAAGACTTTAGAGAAAAAGGTAAATGGTTTGGAAGAAAAATTGTATCTCAGAGGCCAAACAGATCAAACTATTTTCTTGAATACACCTGATGATGATGCTGATTTTAAAGAAAAATGGGGATTAGGGTTTGATAATCCTCATTACTTAGAAAAAACTATCAGAAAGCAGCCAGGTCTATATAATGCAAATTATATGTATGCTGCTAATGAACATCCTTATTTGAAACCCAAATTTATCACCAAATCATCAAAAGAAGTTGAGGAAAAAGAAGATGAGAAAAGAATGAATTTGAAGAAAATGCAACTACCATTCTGTTATGAAAGACTGAATGATAGTTATCTTTATAAAACACCAAAATTTCTTTCAACTGATTATTTTGCTAGTTATTCTTCTACTGAGATGGAGGCAAAACCTGTTCAAGCCAAAATTTATGTACCTCCACTCATCTTAGAGAGCAAAATAATTGAGTTAGAAAATATTTATCTGATGAAAGAATTTTGAGTGATCTAACACAAAGTGTATTTTCTACAGTATTAAAGAACATAGATTTTATTTGCAAATCTAAAGTGTGTTTTACATCTTCAAAAGTACCTCAAACTTCTGAGACTGATTTTGATGATCTATTTGAGTCTGCAAATGATTTTCTAAATTCTGATGAAGGTTGTATAGAAGAAATTGATATGTTTGACTTTAATGCTCCACTTCCAAATCATTCTACTTTTGTGATAAATGGACAAGCTTTACCAAGTGTTCATGAAAAAGGTGAATCATCAACTAAGGTTGGTGAATCAGTTTCTGTGAATGCTGATTACTATGCAAAGGGTAATAAACATAAGAAACATCGCTCACAGAAACAGAACCACTCTGGTAAACACAAGAAAAATCAATTTCAGAAACCTGACTTTCCTAATAAATCTAAATCTTCTGTTTCAGATATAAGAAAGAAAAGGTCAGAAGCAAGATCTGAATGGCGACCTAAAAGGAAGAGTGATGAGAAGGCGAAATCAGTCCCTGGTGTAGTTATTGATACATCTGCTAGTAGTGTTAATGATGTAGTTGGTAAAATTGTTTCTAATAAACAAAACCTTGTAATTCCTTAGAAGCGATATTCAATAAAGCAATTGTTCCAATTATCTCGTCCTACTACTAAATCTTATACTTATCAGTGGAATGATTTTGCTTATCATCATAATTCTAATGATTGGTTTGGATCTTATCATGTTTATTTCTCTAAATCAAAAGTTTTCAAAAGAAAAGAGGATCCATATTCAAATGGATGCCAAAATCTTGTACTAATCTGTTAGGACCCATTTTTAAATGGGTACCTAAAATTGTTGTTTCCTGATTTCTCTTGCAGACCCGGCATATGTGGTACATGGATAGCGGTTGTTCCAAGCATATGACCGAGCAGAAAGCTTTATTGTCTAATTATACAGAGAAATTCAGCGGAAATGTACGATTTAGAAATGACCAGGTTTCACCGATCTTAGGGTATGGTGACATCATTCAAGACAACATAACGATTAAGAAGGTGAGCTATGTCGAAGGCTTAGGGCACAACCTGTTTAGTATCGGTCAATTCTACGACAAAAGGTTAGAGGTCAACTTCAAATCTAAGAGTTGCTCGGTTCGTACTGAAGACAACAAAGAACTCTTAGTCGGACATCGAAAGACAAATCTCTACACCATCAATCTTTCAAAGGTTCAGAATGACAATCAGGTTTGCTTACTGACAAAAGCTTCGATGCAGCAAAGTTGGCTTTGGCACCGACGGTTATCACACCTGAATTTTCGTTATATCAACAAGTTAGTCAGTGGAAAGTTAGTCAATGGACTTCCTGAACTGAGATACGAGAAAGAACACTTGTGTGTAGCATGTGAAAAAGGGAAGATGAAGATAGCTCCACATAAACCTGATAGGTCATGAATTCACAATTAATCAATGTAGAAAGATTGAACAATAGGTAGATTGGGTTAGAAAAGTTTGTATTATTCACAACCTAGAGAGAGAAAGAGTTTATCTCTCTAGAAACACATACAATACTTGAAAGGCTACATTGTGAAAGAAAGGGTACAAACAAACTACAAACACCTCCTATTTATACCCCAATCACCCATGTTACACAATTTAGCTCAACCCATTAAGCTAATGACAAAGCCTATTTCACTAAGAATGACTTTACAAAACTTTTTAAATACAGTACATTAACAATCTCCCCCTAAAGTTTTGTAAAGGAATCATTCCTTATCAGTTTCAGCTCTTCTCCCACTTGATTTCTTTTAAAAACTTTAGTGTTGCTTAAACTTCAAACAGCTCCGGCTCCCCTTTGAAAGTAGCTCTTATCCTTTGAAGTATCAACTAAAATATCAGATATGATGTGGACAGTAACCTCGACTGAGTGCACATAAAGACAACTTTAATCTTTAGTAAACCCAACACATTCCTTAACGCTCACAAGAATGATATGTGTGGATTATGACATGACAACCAAAGTGCATCTTCAGTATATAACATCAAATCTGTCTTTGACCGCGAGTTGAATAGGAATTCAGCAAAAGAACTTAATCTGGTATGCTTGTGAGAGGATACAACTTGTAGCAAACACTACTAGGTAGGGTAGAAGATTTATCTGAGGAAAATTTTGACAGTTAAATCTCACAAGGCAACTTGTCGCAAAAATGGGTGTGAATAGTAACTTGTCGCAAAATCTCAGAACTCGCAGAACAAGTAAACTCGCAGAACAATAAACTCGCAAAGAACTATTCACGTTCTTTCGCGCTAAACATGATGTGCGTGTTCTTGAAACTCGCATTCCTTGACATGCGCGTTTTATGCCTTAGAAAAAATTTGACAGTATCAAAACTCGCTAAGCATGGAACTCGCAAACTGAAGGAAGTTAATCGCCCAAACTCACAAGCTTCGTCTTGCGCGTTTTCCAAACTCGCACGCCCCATCTTGCGCTTTTGCTCAAACTCGCAAGCTTAGTCTTGCGCGTTTCCCAAACTCGCACGCTTCATCTTGCGCGTTTTAGGACATAGAAGAATTTGACAATATCAAAACTCGCAGACGACATTTGCGCGTTTCTCTCTATCTGTTAATCAATAAAATCCCAAATAATCAAGCAATTACTCAATATACGATCAAGAACTAGAGAGAGAATCTAGAGAGAGAAAGTAGATCTTGAATTCCAATCACAAGTCTTACAATTCTTACAACTCGTTACATCTGGATTACCACAACTCTTACAAAGCAAACCTATATATACTACAAAACTATACAAGACTTAATGACAAAGTAAACTAAACATGCATTGACTATTCTATTACAATGACTATGTTGACTTTTACATCTTTGACATTCCTATTAAATCTTGGATACAATATTTAGACTTAACAATCTCCCCCTTTGTATTCAAGATTTAATAAAAAATTGATACAGATCTTCAGCTCTTGATTCTTCAGCTTTTGTCTCTTTAGCTTTGAAATTTAAAGCTTTCACATTCTTCAGTCTTTCAGCCTTTGAAGAATCTTGGAAAGTCTTTTGCACTTTGAAGCTTTAAAAGTCAACAAGCCTTGAACGGGAAACAAAATTCTTGAAATTTTTTTTAGAAACATCTTTGAAACTTCTTTGAAACAACTTGTATCTTCATCTCTTTGATCTTTGGACTGTCTTCAGAAAACAAACTATAACAGATCATCTTGATTTAACATTGAGCAAACTTTCTTCAGAATCTTTTGACTTTGAAATAGCGGAAGCATTTTGAACTTTGACCATTCTTCAAAGCTTTGAAATTGATCTTTGTAAAATTCTCCCCCTTTTTGATGATTGAGAGCATCAAGATCATCAAAATTTCTTCAATTTCAGCACAGACTTTGATTTCCCCCTTTGTAAACAAATAACAATCTCCCCTTTGACAGTTGGTGCGCTTTGATCTGAGAGCCGTCAATTCATGAAAGATATATATATCTGAATCTTTTCAAATCCAGACATAATGAATGTGGTAACCCTGAATCAACACATGAAATAGTTAGGAATGCCTGTCAGTAACACAAAGTTACTGTGTACAACGAATGTACAATTTAAGGAGCTGGTTTGATGATGACTCCCCAGGACTTCCATTCAATCATTGAAAAACACAAGGTTTATCTATGAATGTTCTGACATAAAAACAATTTTTCTGTGTGCTCGTGCTTGTGTATGAAAGAATTTAGGCACAATGATTGTGTTTCATTTGGCTCAAAATGTGTAAACTGTTGAGACAGCAACAGATATAACACGGACTCAATGTGCATGAAAGAGGTGCGAAGGTGGGTCAACTTTCCTTCTTTTTCAATATCTAAATCTTCCGAGTGTAGATTAGATAGTATATATGCTGCGTCCCCAAAGAAAATGAAACATTTCTTTGTTAAGAAAGAAATGAGTGGTTGGTGGGCTTAATGCAAGAGATTGCATGGGCTCACTGCCTTTTTCAATGATGGTCACCAAAGAATGTGAACCAATCAGTAGATGTGGTTGCCCGACTCAAAAAGAAGTTGGTGCAAAGTTCTGATATTCTTTTAACTCTGATCTCACACCCTCTTTCTTTTTAACATTATGCTCACTTCTAACCAAACTCTCTTTTCCATTTTTCCGCTCCACTCAATCGAATGAGTTATCTCCCTCACTCTTTGATTTTGACCCCTCACCCCTCAATCACTCAAGGATAACTTCCTGGGAAGGAAACACAGGTTGCGTGAATCCATGGAAGTTTTGTTTAAGCTCACACACGAATCCCATGTATGTCCTAAAAAGCATGGTTGCTCAACAGTTTAACTAAACAGTTAAGCACAAAAATAAGATAACACTGTCAAAAAGTATGCTCATGAGATTTGAGCAATTGAACAATGAAGATCTCTCAAAACAAGAAAATTGAATGAAAGAAATGAAATCAAGAGAATTGTTTTGAGAATCTGACAATGTATCAATCAGATCAAATAAAATGGTAAGGGTATCAAAGAATTTGAAATTTTGTTTATATGAACAAATATAAACAATTTTACAATGAAAGCACAAAATTAGAAATAATGATTGATGCTCAACAATAGTGAATAGCAAACGGGGGTATTACCATCGAAAAATTGGTTCGATATGAGACATGGTAATAACAAAATCAAATAAAATATTGAACCGGTGTGTATGAATACTTTACAGTATATGGACAAGATAATACGCAAGTATTAATCTTTGGAAATACACGGTCAGTAAACATTAAAGCTCAAAAAATGAAAAACATTTAAATTCACACTTCTTAATTCATGAAATCTTTTGAGAACCAGAGGTGGTTTGAACATTTCAGAAACCGTTTTTCATGCTTGAAAGTTGTTCTTCTTTCAAACAATCCGAGATCTATATTAGAAGATAGTTACCTTTAAGCTCCCTCTCAAAACATGATATAATGATTTATGACTTTTGAGCTCCCCCTGGATATTAGCATAATATCCTTCTTTCATCATTGAAACACGGGTCCTGATCTGTCATGTGATCAGAAGCCATCACCTTTACTCCTCCTATAAATTAGGCATCTGAAATAAGTCAGTTAAAACAGGATAGAGATCAGACACTCCCTTTTGAATTGTAGACCATCATATCAGTAAAATCTATCAGTGAAAAAGTACAGGATAGAGATCAGATCAATTCTCTTGGGATGTAGACCATCATATCCATCGGATGCAAAAACAGGAGTAAGGTCTTTTGATCGCTGAGGTCCGAGTCCTAAACTGTTGTGTTTAGAAGTCAAACTCCTTTGAAGTGCGGGTTCTAAGATGATGTGCTTAGAAGCCATAATCTTGACATTGAAGTCCGGGTTTTGAACTGCCATGTTCAAAAGCCATATTCTTCTTACTCCCCCTTCACTTGAGGTTCCTGCAACACAGAATCAGTTTTCTTCTTTGTTACCCACTGGTATTTGGGTCCAGAAATGTTAGTTGCAGTTCGTGTGGGGGTTATAGAGTAAGAATCATACCAGTACTGATCACGTGTCTTGTGGATATGATCATGTGTACAGCAGTAAGAACAATAAAATTTATTACCAGAAAACCTGAGTAATTGGTCTTTTGAGTATTTAAGGTCAGGTTTACCTTTATGCTCTTTGTTCTTCTTTGCTTTGTGTACATGTACACATGATGTCTTCCCTTTCAGATCATCTGACATCTCATCTTTAACTGGTTTCTTCTGCCACACCAGTTTCTCTTTCTTGAAGCTTTTTCCTCTTGAACATGTACCTGAACCATCTAAATATCTATCATAGAAAATGTTAGTTGGACGAATCTGATCAAAATATTTAACTAACCTTTGTGAAGAGGCAGATTTCTGATTTGATCTTGAGACAGACTTCTCAAGCTCTTTGATCTTTGAAGCAAAATTGTCTCTTTCTTTCACAAGCTGGTCAATCTTCTTCGAGAATTCAGACTTCGTCTTCTGCTCTTTCAGCGCATTAGCAGATAGTTCAGATAGCTTGGCAGTCACCTTTTTGATCTAATTTTCAAATATGGATCGTTCTTCTTCAAATCCTTTCTCTGAATCATTTCTCTGGCCGGATAGTTCCTTGAAAAATCCCACATTCTTCTGTTCTATGGCTTTCGTTTCTTTATCAAACTTCTCTCTTTCCAAAATAAGTATTTTCTCAAAATCGGAAATTTGTTGAGAAAATTTTATGCATTTAAGCTCAACTAACTTTTTCTCTTCAAAACATTTCTTTGAGAAATCTGAGAACTTCTTTGAAAAATTTTTCTTTTCAGTATCAAAACCAGCTTTATTTTCAGCAAGCTGTTTTTCAAAATCAGATAAATTCTTTCTAAGCTCAACATTATCCTATTCCAATTTCTTTATCTTCTTATCATTCTGCTCAGAAGATCTTTTCAGAATATCTTCATTGATATTCTTAAAAGCACTGATTTCTTCTTTCAATGAGATGATTTCAGCAAAATACTCTCTTGACTTTTGCGTGTGAAAATCAACAGCATGACCCAGATTAATTTTCTCTAATTCCAGCTTTCAAATCTTCTCTTCAAGATCTGTAAAAAATCCCATGATTAATGAGTAATCAACCTGATATGAATGATCGTTCCAAACTATATATCAGAAAATCAAAAATCAGATCAAAATGAAATCTAGCACAAAATATTTAAAATTTGAACAACACTTGTATAGGCGCAAGATCGAGTTTTGCGTGAACTGTGTGTTGCGCAAACCAAGGTTCTCGCTATCAGTGTAATGCGCAAAGAGAGCCTTGCGCAAGCCAAGTGAAACGCAAGATGAGGTTTGCGTGAGCCGAAGAATACGCAAACTGAGCTTTGCGTGATAGCCTTGAAGCGCAAAGTGAACTTTGCGTGAGCCGAAGGATGCGCAAAGTGAACTTTGCGTTATAAGTGCAAGAAGCAAAGTAGCTTTGCGTAAGTTACAGGATGCGCAAACTATGCTTTGCGTGACAGCCTTGAAACGCAAATGAAACTTTCAAAGTCCGGAAAATCTTGCGCAAATGTCTATGAACTTGAAGATGAACTTGCGCAAATCGTATGAACTTGCGCAAACCGTGGATCTTGGCTCTTTCTTTCACAAATCGATTAAAATCTACAAATTTGATCTCAAAAATTCATCAGAATCATCGAAAAACAATACTAAACACAAATTTACAATCAATTTTCGATTAAAAACAACAATTCACAGATTTTCGATGAAGAACAGTGTTCAAACTCGATATTTCAAGAAAGTTCAAAAATCAAAAATTGACATCAATTTAGTTCGAATTATGAGATGAAATCAAAACAAGAAACAATCCTAAACACAATTCGAATCCAATGATTCCATTTTCTTGCACTAAAACCGATTTTTCAACAAAATTCGTATGAACAGTACAAAAATACGACTTCTTGAAAAAAAAATTCAGAAAATCTCAATTTTCGATCTAAAAACTCCAGATTTCAATTCAAACTTTGATCAATTCATTTCTGAAAAGTTTGGTTCAGCTCTGATACCAATTGTTAATCAATAAAATCCCAAACAATCAAGCAATTACTCAATATACGATTAAGAACTAGAGAGAGAATCTATAGAGAGAAAGTAGATCTTGAATTCCAATCACAAGTCTTACAATTCTTACAACTCGTTACATCTGGATTACCACAACTCTTACAAAGCAAACCTATATATACTACAAAACTATACAAGACTAAATGACAAAGTAAACTAAACATGCTTTGACTATTCTATTACAAAGACTATGTTGACTTTTACATCTTTGACATTCCTATTAAATCTTGGATACAATATTTAGACTTAACACTATCCTTGCGCGTTCTTCAGCTTGCACGTTTTTTCAGATGAATCTTGCGCGTTCTTCGATGAACTTGCGCTTTTTACATATCTAACGTGAAGTCGAGTCTGAAATCTAAAAAACACCAAATCTTCCACATTTCTTCGAATTTTGAGATGAAACTTTATGAGCATGTTCGAAATTCACTACTAAACAACTTTGTAGTTGATGATATTGTCTAAAAACATCTCAATACAAGAATTCGATCACAACTCAGTAACAAAAATATTTCGAACAAACAAATCTCAAAATCGACTAATTCTTCTAAACTAGTTGAAATCACACAAAGTGATTGATTACAGATGATTCGACTCTATAAATATAATCAATCTAGCATCAAATCTCGATCAATTAAGCTCCAAAAAGAAGAATTTGAAATCACAGATATTGTTCATGCGACAAAATCACTGTTCCATTGAAAAAATTGCGAAATTCGATTGTTTTGATGAATAATTTCTTCGATTAGGCTCTGATACCACATGATAGGTCATGAATTCACAATTAATCAATGTAGAAAGATTGAACAATAGGTAGATTGGGTTAGAAAAGTTTGTATTATTCACAACCTAGAGAGAGAAAGAGTTTCTCTTTCTAGAACACATACAATACTTGAAAGGCTACATTGTGAAAGAAATGGTACAAACAAACTACAAACACCTCCTATTTATACCCCAATCACCCATGTTACACAATTTAGCTCAACCCATTATGCTAATGACAAAGCCTATTTCACTAAGGATGACTTTACAAAACTTTCTAAATACAGCACATTAACAAAACCGAAGCCAGAACCTAGTACCAGTTCTCCACTAGAGTTGTTGCATATGGATCTCTGTGGTCCGATACGAATACAAAGCTTAGGCGGAAAGAAATACGTGCTGGTTATCGTGGATGATTATTCACGATACACGTGGGTCAAATTTCTACGATCAAAAGATGAGACACCCGAAGTTCTGATTAATTTTCTGAAGACGACCCAGGTGAATTTGTAGAAACCAGTCAAGCTTCTTAGAACCAACAACGGCACAGAGTTCAAAAACAAGATTGTTGAAGAATATCTCGAATCAGTCGGGATTTCACATCAGTACTCTGCTGCTCGTACGCCCGAACAAAATGGAGTAGTCGAAAGGCGAAATCGGACGCTAGTCGAGGCCGCTCGTACTATGCTTAGCCAATCCGACTTACCTCTATTCCTGTGGGCAGAAGCTGTGTCGACTGCATGTCATACTCAGAATCGGTCCATGATACACCGCCGTTTTCAAAAGACTCCATATGTGTTGATCAACAACAGAACACCGACAATCAAATATTTTCACATATTTGGGTGTAAGTGTTTCGTGCTTAACGACAGAGAGAGTCTGAACAAGTTCAGTGCCAAGGTGGATGAGGGTTTCTTCATTGGTTATTCTTCGACTTCTACTGCATATCGAGTATACCTGAAGAAGTCAAAGACAGTCGTCGAGAGCGTTAACGTCACATTCGATGAAGAAATGGCTTCTGAACAACTCCGTTCAGAACCCGTGATAACTGGAGTATTAGTTTCTGGGCAGATCAGTCCAGAACCTGTTTCTACAGAGAACAATTCGAATAACGCTTATACTTCACTTTCACATTTATCTAATTTAGATTTGTTATTTGAATTCTTTTATGATGAGTTTCTAGGATCTAATTTGCCTAAATCTGTTGTGACTGACAGGTCTGAAGACACAAGTTGCAATCATCAGTCACTTCAGAAGTCATAACTGAACTTGCATCCCCCGTTCAGTCAGAAACTCACATTCCATCGAATACTCCTTCAGTTGAAGATATACAAGTAACTGTTGAGCCAGAAGTAACTGTATCAGTTGGGTGTGATACACTATCTACTCAACAGCCAGAGTCTCCTGTTCCAACTGATGCTTCTGCACCTGAAACTTCAAATGCAACCCCCCCTCCAACTACTCAAACTGAAGAGCCTGATAGTGGATTTCAAGATGATAATCATGATCAATCTGTATCTAATCCACTCCCTCACGAACAAAAGTCGACCAAAGAGCATCCGATAAGCCAAATTATTGGAGATCTACATAAGTCGGTGCAAACTAGATCTACATATACCTTAAATATGTGTATGCATGATTCCTTTCTGAGTAAGATTGAGCCTACTCGAGTATCTGAGGCACTTGCGGATTCAGATTGGGTGACAGCTATGCAAGAAGAGTTGAATCAGTTCGAAGCACTCAAAGTCTGGAGACTCGTACCTAAACCTGAAGGCAAAAACATTATCGGTACGAAATGGGTGTTAAAAAACAAGAAGGATGAAGACGGTATCGTAATCCGTAATAAAGCAAGACTTGCCGCCAAGGGCTATAGGCAAGAGGAAGGCATAGATTATGACGAGAAGTATGCTCCAGTAGCGCGTATAGAGGCGATTCGGATGTTTCTAGCCTACGCAGCTCACAAAAACTTCACTGTCTACCAAAAGGACGTGAAGACAACCTTTCTGAATGGCTTACTTAAGGAGGAAGTATATATCTCGCAACCAGAAGGGTTTGTGAATCTATATAAGCCTAATCACGTCTACATCTTGGATAAAGCTCTTTATGGACTCAAACAAGCTCCTCGCGCCTTGTATGATGTGCTATCTAAATTCTTGGTCAAGTTTGGTTTTACAAAAGGTACGGTTGATACTACTTTATTCATTAAAAAGGATAAAGCCGATATCATTCTTATACAAATATATGTAGACCATATTATTTTTGGCTCTACAAATCCTAAGTACTGTAAGAACTTTTCAAATCTTATGGTGTCACGTTTTCAGATGAGTATGATGAGATAGATGAATTTCTTTCTCGGATTACAAGTTAAACAATTTCAAATGGGAATTTTTATCAATCAATCAAAATACATTTTGGACATTCTTCGGAAGTTCAACATGGAAAACCGTAAACCGATTGGTACCTCGATGGCACCTGGTACTAAGATCGGCACTAATCCTTCGGGAACAGCTGTGGATATTAGGACATATCGAGGATTGATAGGTTCTTTAATGTATATAACTTTTAGTAGGCCAGACATAATGTTTTCTACATGTTTATACGCTAGATATCAGGCTAATCCTAAAGATTCCCATATGTCTGCAGTATAACGTATTTTCATGTATGTGAAGGGGACTGCAGATCTTGGTCTGTGGTATCCTAAAGATACTAGCTTTGAACTAACAGCCTTCTCAGACGCAGATCATCCAGGTTGTATGTTAGACAGAAAGAGCACATCAGGTCACATTCAATTTTTGGGCGATAAACTCGTTAGTTGGGCGTCTAAAAAGCAACTATGTAATTCTATATCGACCGCGGAAGCAGAATATGTAGCTGCTGCCAGCTGCTGTTCTCAGGTCTTGTGGATGAGAACGCAACTACGGGATTATGGCTATCAATACAACAAGATTCCGATCTATTGTGACTCGAAGAGTGCAATAGCGATATCTGCTAGTCATGTCCAGCATACGAAAACCAAACACATTGACGTCAGGTATCATTTTATCAAAGATAATGTAGAAAAAGGAACAATTGAACTTTATTTTGTAAAAACTGATTATCATCTTGCATATTTATTTACCAAACCCTTAGATGACAAGAGATTTAATTTTCTTGTCTCTAAGCTTGGTATGCTAAATCTTAAGACATAATCGGAAGTTACCTAATAAAGTTAAGTATTGTTATTTTTCATCATTTTCTTTATCATTATTTCTGAAGGATATCTGCACTTTAATAGTTTGTTCATGATCTCAGGGGGAGAGTGAGAAGAACTTTAAGATGATCTACATTCTTTTGAGGTGGAGTTTATCTAATTTCTGCATTTACTACACTGACAACTTATTTTTGTGATGCATGATTTTAGGGGGAGCATATAAGTCATATCAAAAGGAGTAAGACTATGATTTCTGACTACTTCTGGTCAGAACTCGTACTGTTAACTGTTTTTAATGCTTTATGTCTTTTACATTTGAATAAATTTGTGAATAAATTTGTCTTTGACATGACATTGAGACTTGTGCAGAATGAGAGAAGCTATCAAGATCATATCTTTATGACTTCAGTTGACTTCATGAGATTTAAGACTGAACGATAAAGGTTAACTTTCTTATCTTAATCTCATATATGGTTAAAAGAAGGACGACTTTCAATCATAGAAAACATGTTCTTAAATATTCAAACCACTTCCCGATTCTTAAACAGATTTCATGAATTGGAAGTGTGATTTTTAAATGTTTTCTTCTTATTGTGCTTAATTGTTTACAAACCGTGTGTTTCCAAAGATAATTACTTGTGTATTGTCTTTTTTATATACTTTCAAGTATTCATACACACCGGTTTGACTTATTGTTCAAATTGTTCTTACCATGTCTCAAATTTGAAACATATTTTTTTTCGATGGTAAGACACCCCGCTTGTACTTCAAAGAATTTTGAGCGATATTTCATTTCTGAGCGTCATTTCAAGAATGTCTATATTTTGGTTCATATAGACCATATTTATTATTCTTGACCATAAGTTTTGATTGTTATATCATTCATTTCTGATCATTTTTCATACAATGTCAGATTTTCAAACAAGTCTCTTGCATATCAACATCTTACTTGTATTTTGTGCTTTAACTGATACAGTTAAACCATTTTGAGCAAAAACATGCTTCATAGGAATATGGGTTCTTTGTGCTAGCACTTAAATGAACTTCTATGGATTCATGATTACCAGTGTTTCCTACCCAAGAAGTTAATCCATAGTGATTGAGTGTGAGGAGTCTAAAAGAAATGAGTGTGGGATGTGTGTTGAGATAAAATGTAAAAGAGAGTTTGGTTATGTTATCCCAGTTTAATCTAGTTGATAATTAACACACAAACATAAAATAGATCAAGATAATAAGATTAGAATAACATACCAATCTCTTGAATATTCAATGAAAACCTTGTGTGTTCTTGATACCTTGAATGTAGGATTACAATACTGATACGGCTACCTCTCTCTCTAAACAATAATTATGACAGTAATAATAATGAGAGTTCACCTAAAACCTAAACTAATTAAAACATTAAATACCTAGGCTTTTAAGGCCTAATGGGCTTGGGCCAAATAATAATAAAACTATTAACTAAATACTAAATAGACCCACTAATTTTCTTTAACATAATTGCAGTTTAAACCCTTAACTTTAACTTTAATCTTGAATACAATTTATGATCCAACAATCTCCCCCTTTGGATTCAAGATTAAAAAAAATTGCAACTGTCTTCGGGTCTTCACTTGTCTTCACTTTTCTTGAAAACTTCAGAAACAGTCTTCATTTTTATCTTTAAAACTTTGAAGTCTTCAACAACCTTTATTTCAAAATTCTTGAAATCTTCTTTTTATTCTCCTTCTTTGATTATTCTCCCCCTTTTTGTATCTTCTCCCCCTTTTTGATGAGTGGTGAGAATCATCATCATCAAAACATATCAGAACAGTCTCCCGCTTTGAATATGGTCATCAATTTAGCACTGTCTTCATGTATGAGCCCTGTGTGAAATAAGAGCAGTCTCTCCAAATGGAAAGAGTGATTATTTCAATCTTTTCAGATTCAAATAATTAAAAATGGTAACCCTGAATCAACAAATGACTCAGTTAAAATGCCTGTCAATGACACAAAGTCACTGAGTAACACAAAGTTACTATATAAGGAGATGGTTTTGATGTTGGCTCCCTAGGACTTCCATTCAATCATCGAATAACACATGATTATCTATGAATGTTCTGACAAAAAACAAATTTCTGTGTGCTCGTGCATGTGTATGAAAGAATTAAGCATAGATGATTGCTTTTCAATATAGGCTCAAATTATGTAAACTTGTTGAGACAGCAACAAATTATACAAAGACTCAATGTGCATGAGAAAGGGTTTGAATGTGGGGCAACTTTCCTTCTTTTTCAATATTAGTATCTTCCAAATGAAGAACCAATAGCGTATGTGTTGCTTCCCCAGAAAATGTGAAACATTCTCTTTTTGAGAAAAGAATGAGTAGTTGGTGGGGTTGTATGCAAGAGATGGCATGGGCTAGGTGCCAATTTCAATGATGGTCACCAAAGAATGTGAACCAATCAGATTATGTGGTTGCCCGGCTCAGAAAGTGGTTAGTGCAGAGTCTGATATTCTTTTACTCTGTTCTCTCACCCTCTTTCTTTTAATGCTCACTTCTAACCAATCTCTCTTTTCCATTTTACCTCGTCACACACCAACACTCAATTCTTTTAACCCCTCTCCCCTCAATCACTCAGGGAATACTTCCTGGGTAGGAAACACTAGTTATCGTGAATCCATGGAAGTTCTATTAAGTTCACACACTGAATCCCATGTAATTTCCTAAAAAGAACATGTTGTTCAACAGGCTATTGTACATGAAAGCACAAATAAGCACAGAGTTACATGAAGAATAAAAAATTTCGGAGAAGTCAAAACAGTTATTTTTGATGATGCAATTCTCCCCCTCAAAATAAAAAGAGTTTGACAATTTAAGCTCTTAAGGTGTTTTTCAAGTAAGCTTATAGACGATTAAGCTCGTTTTCTATGAAGCTCCCCCTCAACTGAAGAAATTTTTTTTTTAAACAGAAATCAAAAAGATAAAGCACTGAAGTGCGGGTTCTAATCCGATGTGATTAGAAGCCATTGTCACTTGAACAAACCTGCATATATAAAAAAAAATATGGTAATCATTTGTGAAAATGATTCCTCTCTCGTTAGCAACAGTTAAAAAAATGAATGCAAAGGTAAAATTAGAATACTCCCCCTAGAATCATGAATAAGGTCTAAGACATGTTCAACATACCAAGTTTGCTAATTAGAAATTGGAACCTCTTTTCATAACTGGAAGTCAGTTTGAACAAAGTGCATTTCAATGTCACCTTTTTCGACATGATTCTTGATGAAGTGATAGCGTACATCTATATGCTTGGTCTTCGAATGCTATACCGGGTTTGCAGTTATGGCAATTACGCTCTTGGAATCACAATAAATAGGAACACGCTTGTAGTTGTATCCAAAGTCCCTTAACTGTGTCTTCATCCAGAGGACTTGAGAACAACAGCTAGCAGCAGCTACATATTTAGCCTCATCAGTGGATGTTGAAACACAGTTTTGTTTCTTTGAGGTCCAACTCACAAGTTTGTCACCTATAAATTGACATGATCCAGAGGTGCTTTTCCGGTCTAGCTTACATCCTGCATGATCAACATCTGTAAAGGCGGTTAGATCAAAACGAGAATCCTTTGGATACCAAAGGCCTAGATTAGGAGTGCCTTTGAGATATCTAAGGATTCGGTTAACAGCATTATAGTGCGACTCTTTAGGATTAGACTGATACCTCGCACAAAAACATGTGGCAAACATTATATCTGGGCGACTGGCAGTCAGATAAAGTAAGGAACCAATCATGCTACGATACACCTTTTGATCAACAGGTTTCCTGGAGGGATCTGCGTCTAAGAGTGTACCAGTAGCCATTGGTGTTTTCATAACAGAACAATCTGACATATTGAACTTTTTCAAAACATCTTTTATGTATTTAGCTTGATTAAGAAATATGCCTTCGGGTAATTGCTTTACTTGTAAACCAAGAAAGAAATTCAATTCACCCATCATCGACATTTCAAACTTTGTTTCCATTATCTTTGAAAAGTTCTTACAGAATTTCTGATTTGTCGACCCAAATATTATGTTGTCAACATAAATCTGAATGAGAATCAAGTCCTCACCTTGACTTTTAAGAAATAAGGTAGTATCAACTGTACCTTTCTTGAAACCAGAAGCTAAGAGAAATTTAGTGAGAGTTTCATACCATGCTCGTGGTTCTTGTTTAAGACCATAAAGTGCTTTGTCTAAAACATAGACATGATCAGGGTAATGAGGATCAACGAAACCTTCAGGTTGTGCCATGTATACCTCCTCATGCAGAACGCCATTCAGGAAAGTTGACTTTACATCCATTTGATAGATTGTAAAGTTTTTGTGCGCTGCATAGGCTAGGAAGATTATGATGGCTTCGATCCTTGCAACCGGGGCGAATGTTTCGTCATAGTCAATGCCCTCCTGTTGACAATACACTTTTGCGACCAATCGAGCTTTGTTTCTCACAAGTACTCCAGCTTCGTCTTTCATGTTTCTGAAAACCCACTTTGTTCCTATAACAGATTTACCTTTAGGTAGTGGGATCAAGCGCCATACCTTGTTCCTTTCGAATTGTAGAAGCTCGTCTTGCATAGCAGAAATCCAGAAGGGATCACGTAGAGCTTCAGACGCTTTCTTTGGCTCTAAGGAACTGAGGAAGCTTGAAAACATGCAGAAGTTGGCTGATGTTGACCGTGTTGTGACACCAGATTGTACGTCACCTATCACGTTGTTCAGGGGATGATCCTTAGTCCAACGATGTGTTCTTGGTAAGGATTCAACTGTTTGTTGCGTATTGGACGCATTGTTTTCATCATGCACAGCAGGTAGCTCCATAGATGTACTCGGGACATCTTCTACTGGACTTTCTGATACTGAGACTTCTAGAGTAGCAGTTGAAGTACTCGTGACTTCATTTCCAGAAGAACTATCTGTAGAGACAGAATCAGCATTAGTAGAGTCAGAAACTAATGGTTTAGTTGTACCTGATGGAGATGAAGGTTCAGTGACAGGATCTAATTCTTAACAAGAATAATGAACTCAGAAACAATATTAAAGGAGTTTGCGGAATAACACTTTAATATTCAAAGATCATTGTAACAGTGAATCAGAAATCACAATCTTGTAAACTTTATTGAATGATTTAAAGCTACAAGCTTTCACACAAAACCTCAATATTGATGAACAAGCTCACCAATACGAATTCTACTTCTCTAGAACTAGGGTTCTAAACCTTGAGGTTAATTTTCTCTATAAAAACAAAAGCTCAGAATATTGTCTAACTTAATCTTCTAAACTATTCTCAATAAGTCTATAAATATACTAAAGATAAAAGATAATTACAAAATATAAAAGATCTTCAGTATAATCTTCCATAGTTATCTCCAAGCTTTCCATGAATATCTTCAATCAATACAGTTGTCATCATTGCCATACGAAGTCTTCATCTCATAAGCAGCACTATCTTCATGAGCAGTATTAATACACAGCAGTATTAACACTCTGAGCAGTATTAAGTTCAGCAGTACTAACTACTAGCAGTACTAACTTTGCTTAGCAGTAGTAACTTCATCAAGCAGTATTAATCTAATTCAGCAGTAGTAACTTTTCTCAGAAGTAGTAACCATGTTGTGCTAGCAGCATTAACCATACTTGTGCAATTCTGTAATTCCCAACAATCTCCCCCTAACTTGACTTTTAGGAAGAGAAGTCAAGTTCTTCAATTTTTGTCTTCAAGATGTTTTCAACACTACAGCCTAGTTGCCCAAATTAGGATCCAGACCCAGACTTTGATTGATTGTTCTTCTTACCACAATTCTGGCCATTTCTGATTCCTTTGCACACACTAGCTTAGCTTTCAGCATCCCATTCAGCTTTTCCTTGCTATGATCATATACTTTGTCCACCAGGTAGTATTCATGATAACAGTTATCTATTGTGATCATGTATACACCACAGTTTTCAAAAAGTATCCACTTATCAATCTTCTTAAATCCATACTCATGATATAGATCCTTGATCCTGTAAACTACCTTTTCTGGTTCAAGCATCATACATAGGTATTCCATTGCAATCTTGAGAAGACTTTCTTCAGTTCCTTTCAAAACAGGCTCATAAAGCTTCATCCCCAGTTTATGCATTTCTTCTAGATCAGCCCTGGAACAACTTCTGATTACTTTCCCCCAAGTGGCATATACTTCAAATATATCACCAACTCTGGAGCCTTCACAGAAATTGGAACAGCCTGAACTGGTTCTATTATAGTCATATAAAGACCCACATGCTCATCAGATTGCTTATTGGACTGCTCTGAGTTCTGCACAGATTCTGCTGAAGGTGTAACTGAAGGTTCTGCCTCTTTTTCAGCTTTTTCAACCCTTGGATTCTTGGAATGTCTCTTGGAAGCTATGGTATTTACTCTCTTTGCAGATTTCATTTCCATACCAACATCTTCTTTAGTGTCTTCATCCTTTTCTTTAGTAGGAGTGACTTCCTCAGGGAATGGTTGTTGAATGTTG
Source organism: Arctium minus (assembly GCA_954870635.1). Taxonomy (NCBI): domain Eukaryota; kingdom Viridiplantae; phylum Streptophyta; class Magnoliopsida; order Asterales; family Asteraceae; genus Arctium; species Arctium minus. The sequence goes on along the minus strand of OX941081.1, from coordinate 81,419,470 downwards.
AGATCATGTCTCTCCTTCATCCTTCTTTCAGCCTCTTCCCTTTGAGAGGAGTCCCCTTGAAGCTTATCCATTTCCTTCTTGTAAAGCTCCTCAACCTTGCTGTATGCCATGTTGGTAAACATTTCTCCTTTGACACCAATTGAACCTTTCAGGAAATTGATCATTTTTTTCCTTTCTTGATTGGCCAAAAAGGTCTTAGAAGGTTGTCTTTTCTGCTTCTTGAATGGCATTCTTTGCTTTGATGCTTTGACTGCTATTTTCTTGGCCTCAACTGCTGCTTTCATGTTCTTTTGATACTCTTCATTGAATGTTCTGGCCATATTCAGTGCAAGCTCCCTGTCTTTTTTAGATTGTAATTGTTCCTCCTTTTCTATTTATGCTTAAAGCTGCTTTGCCACTTCTTCATCTAACTCAATCTGACTCTTCTTCTTTGAAAGTTGTTCAGGTTCAACCATCTTTCCCTTTCCCTTTACATCCTTCAAACTTGTCTCACTGATTTCTTTTCTTTTCTTTGAAAGGCCTCCTTCTTTAATCACCACTCCCTTGGCTTTTTGAGTAGCCTTAGGAGTGTCATTCTTGGCTTTTACCAATGTTTCTGCTATTTTAACTCTTCAACAGATAGCCCTGTTACTGCTGCTACCTGTTCTGTTACTGTTGCTGCTTGAACCTCATCTGTTTCTGCTGCTTGTGCTTCTGTTTCTGCAGCTTTCTCCCCCTCAAACTCAAATCCCATCCCATATGTACTTTCCTTTTCTGCTTCAGCCTCTGGATTCTCCCCCTTGTTGAAAGCATCATTAGCATTTTTCCTCTTCTTCAAAACAAACTGCCTTATCCTCTTCTTTTGCACCAATCTTGTCACCATTTTCTTCAATTTGGTAATCTGTACTTGTTGAGACAGAATTACCATTTCCATTTCTTCTATGTCTTTGCCTTGCTTGATGACATCCAGATTAATGTTGCCCATTGTTTCCATCAATTCATTGTAGTCATATTTGTCCTCACCTTCTCCAGGAGTGTTACCTCCTTTTGAAGGATCATGGGATCTTTTAGTAGTGGAAGTCTTCTGCCTAGCAGAAGCACCCTACACCCCCTTGGTTTCTTGGCACCTGGGACCTTCGGATGATTTCTCATCTAAAGTTGCCATGGGGGTGGTCTTATTGATGTTACCACTGTCCTCCTCAGTGCTAGCAGGAGTAGTGGCAGCCTGCTCACTCATATGCTCATACATCTCCTCATTGAGCACCTCCTTGGGGTTGGGAGACGCCCCTGTGTTTTCCCTATAGATATTCTCTAATGGATAATTCTCCATTAGAGGGCTTAAAGGCTTTGTGGGTGAAGGTACAAGAAGGGAAGGAGCCTTCTTTACCTTTTTCCTTATGTATGTGATGGTGATTGGTGAAGTTGGTTTTTGAAGAAGGGACCGAGGGATTGATATACTGATTGAAGGTTGGGATTGGCTTTCAGTGGGATGGTCTAATGAGGGCCTTGACCCTGAAGCCATACCTTCTTGAGTGTGGGACACCACCATCATTGTAGAGAACAATGGGGTATCAACTCCTTACGAGTCCAATGGAGATCTCTTCATATTTGAAAAGACCTTGCCTTTAGGGATTTTAGGTACATATACCTCACCAAATTGAGGCATATCCGTCAATTCATTGGTTATAACTGCCTGTACAAATCTTGGGTACATATAAAAACTCTTTTTGTTTCCCAAGTTTGACACAAGGTCATTGACAATCATTTTTGAAAAATTGTACTTTCTGGCAGTGGCCAAGCAGACCAAAGCATAAGCAATGGTACTACTGAACTCACTCCATCCAGTATTCTTTTTGGAAATACAATGCATAAGGGTATGGACAAAGAAACGCCATTGGGGTGAGAATTTAGCTTTTGAGAACTTGAAAACACCCAATGGGCCTCCATACCCCATTCTAGTGTGAGTGGAAAACAGATAATCATTAGGGATAGATGAGATACCTGAGGCATTGTCTAGACGTAGACATATGCGAATTACCTTATCAGAAACTGTCAAGGGTTTGTCACACACCCTTGTCATGATAACTTGCACACCATTTTCAATAACAATGGTGGCATTTGCCCAGAATTGTTTCTGGTGCTCAATGTAGATGGATGGTGACACTGTAAGAGCATACGCGATATGGCATGTCTTGAGAAAATCGACTATCTGGTGAAATCCAGCAGCCTGCTTCGGCTTTTGAAGCATTGCAATTTCGTTGTGCTCATCAATGAACGCCATGGATGCCATAGAGCTTGAGTGTTCTTGCCTGAAACTTACTAGGTGCTTGAGAGAAAAAGGATTAGAGAGAGGATGAATAGTATTCAAAGAGTCGTTATGAGCTTTTAGGCGGGCAAAAAGGGTATTTATACAATTTGGGACATAAGCAGTATTAACCACTAGCAGTATTAACTAACTAGCAGTATTAACTGAGAGCAGTATTAACCACTAGCAGTATTAACGAACTAGCAGTATTAACTGAGAGCAGTATTAACCACTAGCAGTATTAACTAACTAGCAGTATTAACTGAGAGCAGTAGTAACCACTAGCAGTATTAACTAACTAGCAGTATTAACTGAGAGCAGTAGTAACCACTAGCAGTATTAACTGAGAGCAGTAGTAACCACTAGCACTATTAACTAACTAGAAGTATTAACTGAGATCAGTAGTAACCACTAGAAGTATTAACTAACTTAGAAGAACTGAGTACCCATTCAAAACAACCTGAAACACTTAAACACACAGGGGTTAATAGCACCAATTTAAAGAAAGTAACGAAGGAGAAATCTATATAGGTACATAAAGAGAATGAGAATATACTTATTCATTGTTCATCATGCCCACACTTGTGACCAAGAATGTGAATCTACCCACATCAAAAGCTTTTGTGAATAGATCAGCAAACTGGTTAGTTGTGTGTACTTTCTGAACCTGAATTAGCTTCTTCTCATTACAGTCTCTGATAAAATGGTACCTTATTTCTATATGCTTTGTTTTTTAATGCTTGACAGGATTATTAACAATGCTAATAGCACTGTTGTTGTCTATGAAAATAGGAGTGTGAAGAAATGTCATACCATAGTCCATCATTTGATTCTAAATCCATAGCACTTGTGAGCAGCAGCTTGCAGCAGCTATGTATTCGGCCTCTGTTGTTGAGGTGGACACTGTGGTTTGCTTCTTACACTGCCATGATACTAGTCTTGCACCCAAAAACTGACATCCTCCAGTTGTAGACTTTTTGTCGAAGTTAGCTCCACCCAAATCACTATCTGAATATGCAAGTAGGTCAAATGGGGAGTCATGAGGATACCACAGTCCTAATCTGGGTTGACCTTTGAGATATCTGAATATCCTCTTGACTGCTTGAAAATGTGATTGCTTTGGCCTAACTTGAAATCTTGCACACACACAAACAGGGAACATGATATCTGGTCTAGAAGCTGTGAGATACATGAGAGAGCCAATCATGGATCTGTAGTGATGAACATCCACATCCTCCCCCTCAAGATCTGCAGTTATTTGTTTGTGTGTCTCCATGGGTGTGCTTGCAGGCTTGGAATCTAAGAATCCAAACTTGGTTAAAATGTCCTGCACATACTTGGTTTGGCTTATGAAGATTCCATCTTGTTGTTGCTTAACTTGTAGCCCAAGGAAGAAAGTAAGTTCACCCATAGAACTCATCTTGAATTTCTTATGCATTAATTCTTCAAAATCTCTGCACAATTGATCTTTTGTGGATCCAAAGATGATGTCATCCACATAGATTTGCACTAACAGGATGTCCTTCTTCTTCCTTTGAATGAACAGAGTCTTATCAATGATTCCTCTCTCAAAACCATTTTCCAAGAGATAGGTAGACAAAGTGTCATACCAAGCTCTTGGTGCTTGATGTAGTCCATACAGTGCTTTCTTCAATTTGTATACTCTGTCAGGATATTTGGGATTTTCAAACCCTGGAGGCTGACAAACATATACTTCTTCTTCAATTTTACCATACAGAAAAGCACTTTTCACATCCATTTGGTAGAATTTGAACTTCATGAAAGAGGCATAGGCTAAAAACAGCCTAATAGCCTCAATCCTGGCCACTGGTGCAAAAACCTCTTCATAATCAATTCCTTCTTCATGAGTGTACCCCTGTGCTACCAATCTAGCCTTGTTCTTGATCACTATCCCTCTCTCATCCTTCTTGTTTCTGAAAATCCATTTTGTCCCTATAGCTCTGTGTCCTTTAGGCAGTTCTACCAAATCCCATACATTTTGCAGTACAAACTGCAGCAGCTCCTCTTGCATTGCTTCTATCCATCTTGGGTCTTTCATTGCATCATGTGCCTTTTTGGGCTCAACCTGAGATAGAAAGCAAGATAGTAAGCCTGATTGTATGTCTTTTAATCCTCCCAACTTACTCTTATTCCTTGTGATGATTGGAGAATGGATGTCACCAATCACTAACCGAGGAGGATGATCTTTATGCACTTTAGTTTGATGAATAGTCTCTTCATTGATCTCTGTCTCCAGATTAGAGTCATTCTTTTCAGGAGAGCTGCCACCAAACACTGAGGAGTTCTCATCATCAGTATCATCTTCTGCCAAAACAGGCATCTCAGGTTCTAGCTGTTCTGAAGTAGAAAGTTGATCCTCCTTTTCACCTCTCTCCTCTTTATTCTGAGCAGTTTCAGTATCCTTTGAATCTGCAGCATCTTTCTTCTCTTGAACACAGAGTTCAATAGGATCTGCTGTAAGGATTGGAAATAGCACAAACTCTTGTCTTTTGTCTTGTACTGATTCTGTCCCTGTTCCTGTATTATTCTCATAACTGAAACCCAAAGAATTAGTTAGTGAATCAATGTCAAAAAGCCAATCAGGGCCTGTACCAAGTTTATTTGGTGTGCTCTCATTGCATTTGACATTGTCACTTTCCTCAATTATTCTAGAAGAGGAATTAAAAACTCTGTAAGCCTTACTTTGGGATGAGTAACCAATCAGAAATCCATCATCTGCTTTGCTATCAAACTTGCCTAAGTGAGTTTTGGTACTAAGAATTGTGTAAGGACACCCAAAAGGTTTGAAAAATCCAATAAAAGGTTTCTTCTTGTTAAAAAGTTCATATGGTGTCTTGCCTTAAGATTTAACTATTAGAACCCTGTTTTGAACATAACAAGCAGTATTAACTGCTTCTGCCCAAAATGTAACTGGCAGTTTTCAATCTGCCAACAGGGATCTTGCAGCTTCAATCAGTGTCCTATTTCTCCTCTCAGCAACTCCATTCTGTTGAGGGGTCCTAGGAGCACTGTATTGTCTCTCAATACCTTTTTCCTCACAAAAGTTGTTTAGGTCATTGTTTTTAAATTCAGTTCCATTATCAGACCTAATGATTTTAACTCTTTGATTTGTTTGGTTTTCAACTCTGAGAATAAAGGATTTGATCAGTCCACTTGTCTCATCCTTTGTCCTCAGAAAATAGACCCAAGTGAATCTAGAGAAATCATCAACAATAACTAAGCAGTAAGATTTCTTGCCAATACTCATCACATTTGTAGGACCAAACAGATCCATATGCAATAATTGGAGAGGTGTAGAGATTGTATTTATCTCTTTGGACTTATGAGAAGATTTGTGTTGTTTGCCTTTAAGACATGCAACACAATGATCATCACATGAAAATAACTTTTGTGGTAAACCTCTTACAAGGTTGTTTTTCACAAGATTATTCATTGTTTTAAAGTTCATGTGACACATCCTTCTGTGCCAAAGAGATGATTCATCAACAGAAGCTTTTGAAAATAGACAATTAAATGATGAATCATTGGATACATTCTCTAAATCCAAGCAATAAACATTGTACTTTCTTGGAGTTCTCAGTAGTATCATACTTTCATCAACTACCTTGAACCCTTTAGCAAGGATAATACATTCAGTATCAGTAAACAATATACTATGTTTCTTGTCACAAACCTGTGATACACTTAACAGGTTGTATCTCAATTGCTCAACATAGTAGACATCCTCAAATATCATCTTACCCTTTGATACATTACCTTTTCCACTAATCTTTCCTCCAGATGGATTATCACCAAATGCAACATGTCCTCCATCAATTCTTTTAAAGTTTTGTAGGCAGGACTTGTTGCCTGTCATGTGCCTAGAGCAACCACTATCAACATGCCAAATGCTCTTCCCTTTCAGTTGTTGGTTGCCCTGCACATAAAGTATAACAGTTAGTTTTTAGTAGGAACCCAAGCCAAAGTGGTCTTGGGTTTCCCATTCTCATCAACATATTCACAATCAGTTTTGATGAGCTTTTCAGACTGGGGAATCTTATGGCTTGAATACTTTGTCACAATTATGGGTCTGTTACTGGAAGCAGTACTAACTTGATTGGCAGTACTAACTTTGTTAGCAGTACTAATTGGATTAGCAGTACTAATTTTGTTAGCAGTACTAACATTATTAGCAGTACTAATTGGATTAGCAGTACTAACATTGTTAGCAGTACTATTTGAAATAGCAGTACTAACATATTTCTTTATTTTTGGAACCCATACTTGGACAAAGTTGTTTGCTCTCTTTTTCATTAAGTTACTCCTTGGCTTAGTTGGAGTATTTTTCTTAGATTTTGCAAACTTGTTTTGAGCAAGAGCTTTTAAAGGTGCTCTTTTTACATTATCAGCCATATGATTCCTTCTTTGATTCCTATAACTAACAGGATTTTGTATATGTCTTTGAAAATTTATCCTCTAGTTCATAGGATTGAAATAACAGTATTTGGCAATATGGTTAAGCTTTCCACAAATAAAACAAGGTTTTAGTCTATTGATTTTACTCAGATCAACCCCTTGTTTTTGTGCCCAATGATTATTCCAGTTTCTTTGATTACCCCTTGATTTATCATGTATTTAGGGCTGAGACTGTTTACATGTACAGGGATTCACAACTGTGGTCTGCATATAGTGGACTCCCTGTTCCTTACCCTTTTCTCTCTTTGAGCTCTCCACCTTTTCACTCTTGATGAATGGTTTACCCCCCCCCCCTTTCATTGGTAAGAATATGATTTTCTACAGGAATCTCTTCTGCATTCTTACTCTCAGACTTCTCTTCCTCATTCTCTTCTTTAACCACCACACTATCTATAGGATCTACTTCTGTTGCTCCTATAGGTAAGTCCTCCTTATTTTGGTTTTCTAAGAGATCTGAGGAGGGAGGGATGTAATTATTGTTATAAGGTAGAGGTGTTGCATTGTATCCTATACCACTCTTGATTTTATCAAGAACTTGAGCTTTAAGCAAAGAGTCCATTGCTTTGGAAGCATAAGAGAACTTCTCAATGTCAAGCTTAGCTTTCTCATACTCACTCTTTATCTTCTCACACTCCTCTTTAGACTTTTCTATCTGGATCTCTAATTGATTTTTCTCCCACTTCCAGTAATTTGTGTCATACATGTGCTGAAGTTCATTGGCCTTGTAAGCCTTGATTTGATCTTCAAACTTCTCAACAATCACCTTATACTCTCTTATATCTCTTTCTAACCTTTTAAGGTAATCACACATGCTTTGGTTATGATCCCTGTACTTTTGTACAGTCTGAAGACAATCTTTAGTGCACAGTTTAGTTTTTACCTCAGTTGGAATATCTGTGCTGGAAGATTCTGAGACTTCTGCCATCAGGGCTTGATTCTAAACAGCTTCTTCTGCTTGATCACTCCAATCAAATCCCATTCCTTCTTGAGAAACAAGAGCTTGAGTGGAGTTTCTGTTGTTTTGGAAGCTTGAGGAATGCGCTTGCTGATGGTTACTGCCATGTTGTTGTGGAATTCCTCCTCTGCATTCTCTTGCAAAGTGTCTCATTTTGTGACACTTGTAGCACTCCACCTTTGAATTGTCAAACCCAGCACCATCTTCTCTCTTCTGAGAAAAGTTGTTCCTGCCAGTAGTTAGCATGGCCATCTGCCACTTTATATCCATCTCCTCAAGATCATCTGCATTAATTTGTTCAAGATCATCATTAATTAAACCAGAATTAACATGACTAGCAAGAAAAGCTTCTAATACAGAGTCATTAGATACATCCTGCTTAGATACATAAGCAGTACTAACTGATTCTGCATTAGCAGCAGAAACAGTAGAAGAGGAAGATGATAAAAGAGCAGCATTATGAGTGTATCCAAATGGTCTTTTCTTGGCTTCAACTTCAGCCTCAAACACCCTTAAGTCATTATAAAGATCATCTAGTTCTTTGTCCTCCTGCTTGTCATCCTGTCTGAAAGAGACAGTATACATGGTCCATTCATCTCCAAGGGACCTTAAGAACTTTCTGTTTACATCATCTTGATCAATCTGCACTCCAACAGTAGCTAGTTCACCAATCAGCTTGTTAAACCTGTCAAAAGTTTGAGTCATGGACTCATTCTTAGTAGACATGAAGTTTTCATACAGTTGCTTCAATATAGCCTTCTGATTTCTCTTGGTACTTTTGGTACTAGAAAATCTCTTCTCTAGAGCATTCCAAAGCATTTGTGCATCAGTACAGTTGCAGAATTGGTGTTGATACTCATTAGGAATAGCCAACAGTAGTGTGCTCAAGGCTTTCATCTCTGTCTGCCTTATCTTCCTCTCTCCATCTGTCTTTGGTGGGATTCTTTTTCCATCTGGTCCAATCTTTCCTTCATTAGATGGGTCATTCTCAATGATGTCCCACATAGAGTAATCTGTGAGAAGGATGTATTGCCTGATCCTAATCTTCCACATATCAAATTCATTAGATCTGAGCATTGGAACCTTTGAGACAAGAACACTATCACTTGAACCGTCCATGATGATTGAAGGTTTCTGAGAAAGAATGATGATTGAAGGTTTCTGAGAATACTAGGCTCTGATACCACTTGACAAGATCTAATTCTTAACAAGAATAATGAACTCAGAAACAATATTAAAGGAGTTTGCGGAATAACACTTTAATATTCAAAGATCAATGTAACAGTGAATCAGAAATCACAATCTTGTAAACTTTATTGAATGATTTAAAGCTACAAGCTTTCACACAAAACCTCAATATTGATGAACAAGCTCACCAATACGAATTCTATTTCTCTAGAACTAGGGTTCTAAACCTTGAGGTTAATTTTCTCTATAAAAACAAAAGCTCAGAATATTGTCTAACTTAATCTTCTAAACTATTCTCAATAAGTCTATACATATACTAAAGATAAAAGATAATTACAAAATATAAAAGATCTTCAGTATAATCTTCTATAGTTATCTCCAAGCTTTCCATGAATATCTTCAATCAATACAACTGTCATCATTGCCATACGAAGTCTTCATCTCATAAGCAGCACTATCTTCATGAGCAGTATTAATACACAGCAGTATTAACACTCTGAGCAGTATTAAGTTCAGCAGTACTAACTACTAGCAGTACTAACTTTGCTTAGCAGTAGTAACTTCATCAAGCAGTATTAATCTGATTCAGCAGTAGTAACTTTTCTCAGAAGTAGTATCCATGTTGTGCTAGCAGCATTAACCATACTTGTGCAATTCTGTAATTCCCAACATTCAGTGACTTCTTCGGAAGGTCCAGACATGTCTTCAGAAATGGTAGGGACCTCCGAGCTTTTTCTTGATGTAGATATGCCTTTATCAAAATCTGCACAAATATCATCAAAGGCATCAATAAACAATAAATCTAACTCAGATGAAGTAGAGTTAGAGTTAGAAGAAGTGGATCCTTTAGAAGTTGGTTCTATTCTGGATTGAATAGAAGCTTTGTCCTTAATTCCGAGTTCTGAACTGTTGTGTCCAGAAGTCCTTGTTGAATTCTCATCAAAGGAGACATTCATGCTCTCAACAACCGTCTTAGTTCGAATAATGTAAATTCGATAAGCTTTGGATGTCAGAGAGTATCCAACGAGATATCCTTCATCCGCTTTCTTATCAAATTTTGATAATCCTTGACGCTCTCGAAGAATGTAACACCTGCAACCAAAAACACGAAGGATCTTGATGTTAGGCTTACGATTGTTGATTAACTCATATGCTGTTTTATTAAAACGCTTGACCACAAAGGTACGATTCTGTGTAAAGCATGTTGTCGCGACTGCCTCGGCCCAGAGGTACATAGGTAGATCTGAATAAGCAAACATAGTACAAGCAGCTTCAACAAGAGTGTGATTCTTCCGTTCAACAATGTCGTTCTGCTGTGGAGTGTAGGCTACGGAGAAGTTATGTGAAATTCCTACAGAGATAAGATAGCTCTGAAAGGTGGCATTCTTGAACTCCGTGCCTTTATCGCTGTGAATGGTTCGAACTGGCAATTGAAGAAGTACTTGGATGCGCTTGATAAAAGCGATAATCAACTCCGACGCATCTGACTTGTTGCGAAGAAACTCGAGCCATGTGTACCTTGAATAGTCATCCATCATTACTAAAACATACTTCTTGCCGTTGATAGATGTTGTTCGCATTGGGCCACAAAGGTCCATATGAAGAAGTTCCAGTGCAGATGAGGTCGATGATTCGGCTTTGTACTTGAAGGAGCTTCGCTTCATTTTGCCCATCTCACATGCAGAGTGAGTCTTTCTCAAACCTCATTTCTTGTAGACCTTTGACCAGACCTTGTCTTTGTAGCTTCGCTATAGGTCGAAAATTCTGATGAGACAAGCGGCGATGCCATGTCCACGATTTTTCTTTAGTTTCTTTGGTTAATAGGCATACTGGACGTGTGGCAGACAGTGTTGGAAAATCTACATAGTATAGATTTCCATGGCGCTCAGCTTTGAAGACTTCGTAACCATCGGGATCCTCTAGATAGCAATGAGTGGTTGTGAAGCGGACTTGATATTTCATGTCACATAAGTGACTGGTACTAAACAGATTGTGATCAAGTCCTTCAACATATAACACTCTTTGAATCTTCACAACACCATTATCGAGCATTCCATATCCTCTGACGCGTCCTTCGGCTTCAGAATTGGCAAATCTAACTGCTCCGGCAGGCTCCTCCACATAGTTATGCAAGAGGTGCTTGAATCCTGTCATGTGGCCTGAGCATCCGGAATCTATCACCCACAGCCGACAGGTCTATAAAAGAGACAATTAGTTTTGCTTAGGTACCCATATCAAGATGGGTCATTGATAAACCAAGATCATAAGATCTGAAGAGAGAGAATCTAGAGAGAGAAAAGTGCGCTCAATGTAACAGTGAACTTGTATTCAAAAGTGTGAAAGTTCTTACAAAAATACAAGCCAAGGGGACTTAAATACCCCAAGGCATTTACAAGACATAAAAGAACTAAAAGTACTGAAAGATAAAGGAAATAAATACAATGATTACTATAAAATCAGATCTAACAATCTCCCCCTTAGTAATCATTGGCGCCGAGGTCTTCAAAAACAATCTTCAAAAACAGCATTAACCATCTAGGCGACTTTGAAGGATCATTGACGTTCTTCTCGTTGACGTAGTCTGTTCAGCCCAACTAACACTTCCAATCGTCGCAGAGTTAAACGGAGATTCAGTCTATCTTGAATAGTGACCAAAGTTCTACGGATCAGACGAATTTCATCATTTTCAAAAAGATATGACTCTCTTATTGTTTCCAAAAACTTTCTTTTAGCCTCTTGTAGACGATGCTCCAACTGAAGTTTGATCACCTTTAGAGTTCCATCAGAGTAATATCCAATCTCATCAAATCGTAGAAATCATTTTTTACTTGAGTTGTTCTTATATACTACTCCGTATGGATCTTCGATAATGGTGAATAAAGGATAAGACTCTAGATTCTGCAAACTTCGGTTGGGCCTTTCAAGATTAACCACAGGCTGAAAACTTTCGACGGCCATCTGGAAGTCAAAAACACGATAAAATAGGATCTGTCGTCGAATGAATCGTTTAATAACAAAAAGAGTTTGAGAAACATCCTGAGTCCGGTGATAAAGATTCCTGAAGTGATCATACAAGAATTCAACATCATCAATTGAAAGATCAACGAAATCAGCCTCTGAAAAGTTGTACCGCTCTTCTTTCCACTTCAAGGTCTGGATACCAGATGTTCAGAAACTTATTAAATGTGACACTGAGAACTCGAACTATTAGATGAGGAGAAGCAACGATGTTATTCCTTTTGCGCTGGCACTTGATAAATGCTAAGTATTCATGCTGATAAGCTTCTGATTCTTTCTCTACTCCAAGTATGGCATATATATTGATTGTCCTTCTTCTTGAAACAAAGATGTTGCTTTGAATATCTTCAAGAAAAGTTGTTCTGAGTCTAGAAGCCATATATCTCTGCTGAAGATTTCTCTGCCTTTGCTGTCTAGTTAAAGATTCTCCTTCTTCTAGAAGAGATGGAGGAATTACCGGTTCGGAAGAAGGAATATCTGCTTGAGCTCTAGATGACTGACCAACTTCAAATGCACTTGAAGGAATATTGGTTGTTGGAGCAGAACTAGATACTGGAGTAGATGAAGATTGATCATCTTCTGGAATCTCACCTTGACTTGGAAGATCACCATATAGCAATTCAGCCTCTTTTGTATCTGATGCATCCATGAAAACAGAATCATCCTCTGTATCAGATAAAATGATGATATTGTTGCAATCTTCTTCTTTAACTCGAGCAAATTTCTCAAATCTAACTTCTTCATCATCATCTGAAGTTATTTCTATGAAGTTTGCTAAGAAAGATCTCATGTCATTTGCTGCTTCCGACTCTTCAACTTCATAAGCTCTACCTGAGACATCTGGATCCACATAAACTACTATTTGCATATTATTAATATTTGCTTCAGACAAGTTAAATTCATTATGCAAAGCAGTTACATCAGCATTGTCAACCATGACATTCACTAAATCTTGGATACTGCAATCTTGAACTGTATCAGCATTTGGTTGCCTTTCGATGAAATTAATAAACCGGTCCTGCCATTGTTCAAATTCGTTCTCATTTATCAGAACAGGTGGACGAGTATCAGACCCCAACGACATCATGAGGTCATTCTTGTAAAGTTGAGCTTGTATAGACATTTTGATGAAATCTGAAATTCAGAAAAAAATAACCAAGTCTTGAATACCCGAACACCCAAGGTATGCGTTTCTGTCTTGTATCACAAAAGAAACTATTCGGGTCCTTGTAGATACGCAAAAAAGGACTTCTCGTGTGATAGAAGAAGCGAACACTGAATAGGACTATGCGTGTTCAACGAGGCATGCACTTGAATCTTTGCGTGTTCAGAGTGACACGTACTTGAAGCAATGCGCGTTCAGAGTGACACGCACTTGAAGCAATGCGTGTTCAGAATGATACGCACTTGAAGCAATGCGTGTTTAGCAGGGCACGCACTAGAAGTTATGCGTGTTAAAAGAGACACGCACTTGATGATCTGCGTGTGTTGACAAATACGCAAGAGAATGCAGTTCCAAGATAGACCCGATAACCTGAGACAAACACTAACACCCAATAGTTAGTTATACAATGAATATATGATGGAGGCGCATACTAATAATATGAATATGAATAACCCGCATACTTAATGAATCACACGCATACTTCAAAATCTATGACTAACATGCAAACTTTTATATCAACCCGCACAACATATGAATCACACGCACAATAGGATGAATGACCCGCATACTACTTGAATCACACGCATACTTACACTCGATGATAAATCTGCAATATCAATCATATCAATGATATTAAATCAAAATACATTACACACAATCGATCGAAAACAAGTTTTTAATACAATTCTATTAACAAATTCGATCAAAACACTCCAAATCTCAAAAATTCAAATAGAACAGACCACAGAACTCGACATTTTCAGAACATATACAAATTCAAAATCGAAGCACCAAATCACGCTTTTATGCAAATCAACAAGAAAGAACCTAGATCGACTATCCAAAATACATCTAATAACATCAAATTCATAGCAATTCGATCACTTAATTGACTGAAATTGGTGAAAATCCAGAAAACGAGATTTTTCTTGAAAAAAACAACAAAAATCGATCAAATTTTCGAATTATCCACACAAATCAGGAACAAAATTACACTAATCTCAATTCTCTCAAGATCTTGAAGGCTCTGATACCAATTGATAAACCAAGATCATAAGATCTGAAGAGAGAGAATCTAGAGAGAGAAAAGTGCGCCCAATGTAACAGTGAACTTGTATTCAAAAGTGTGAAAGTTCTTACAAAAATACAAACCAAGGGGACTTAAATACCCCAAGGCATTTACAAGACATAAAAGAACTAAAAGTACTGAAAGATAAAGGAAATAAATACAATGATTACTATAAAATCAGATCTAACAGTCCTTCGCGGTTAGCTTCACGCAATTCAGGAATATCAGCAGGTTTAACTTTCACACGCCATTCATAACAGGGTTTTGGAACCCATTTCCAAACCATCTTGACATTTAATTCCTGAAAGTGCTTTTCAGAAGTAGGATTGGCAACTTTAGCTCGAAACACTTTGGGTTGTGCGGAAGAATTAGAGTTAGAACTAGACTGAAAGTTCAGTTTAGCTTTTCTCTTACATTGTTTGGACTTTGGAGGGGAGTAGTATTTGAATGAGTTATCCCAGCAGTGTTTGCAATATAGATTCTTTCGAGAAAAATTCATAAACTTAGATTTATCGGAACAAATCTTACATTCATGTTCATCAAAAGACTTACTTTTCAAAATAACACTGTCTGAAGTACAACTATTTGAAGCAAAAGTTTCACTAGATAACCTATCATTCTTATTCAAACTATTATCTTTATTCTTCTTACTCCTCCCAACTCCACTTCCTTTTATATCTGAAACAGAAACAGGAACCTTGTTAGTCTCTAACTTAGAGGGTGGTTCTTTTCTAGAGCTATTTGAAGTCTCACCCTTCTCAAAAATACTCGGTGGATATTCAGGACAATCAGAGTAAACAACTGAAGGTTTTGCAGGAGCATCAAATTCTAGATTGGTTCTTACCTTCCAGCTTGGATCATTGAACATCTGTTTATCATTTGAAGCATTTTTAAATAAAGTAATTTTCAAATCATTGATCTCTGTGCAAAGCTCTTGATTTTCTTTTAAAGATTTTTCAAGTTTATATTTGAGATCAAGATTTTCATCTTCAACCTCATCAAGAGACTATTGCAACATATCAATTTGCTTCATCAATTCAGATGTATGATCGTTCACAGAATTTGACTCCTTTAAATTAGAAACAGAATCAGAGTCACAAGCATTCATCATGTCAGAAAACTTTTCTTCAGTCATGGACTCAATGAACTCCGTTTTATCATTTTGAACACAAGATTCATTCGTGATGACAGGTTCTTCTTCAATCTCTTCATCAAGTAAAGGTTTAGAAGCAATGGGATTTGAGACTGATGGTATAATAGATGGATCAACATCCGATTCATACTCATCATATTTGCATGCAGTCTCAGGTGGAACTGTGTTGGTGCTTACTGATTCTTTGGAAGGTGTGGTAAATAGTGATTCAAACTCAGTAAATTCGATCTTTCGAGTCTCATAGATTTTATTCAAATCACCATATTTAAAACCATCTGATTTAAAAAGATTTTGAGAATCAGTGTCACTAGACTTGTTCTTTCCCATTTCTTCTCGACCTTTGGTCTCTTTAGAAGGTTTAGGAGAACTTGCTTCTACAAAGGATGCACGAATGTTAGGAATGGGTCTGATTGCGGAGCCAAATTTATCAAAATTATATAAGTGCTCCGATGCCTTTTTCAAAATTTCGTTAGTTGGCACACCCAAACCTGGTTTAAGTTTATAAAACCTTTCATCCTGGAGTTTATTGGTCAACAGATTTAATGTCTGCTCAGTCTGACCTCGTTTCATATTAATATCCTCCAATTGCTTGATTTTGGTGAAAGCTTCATTTCTTTCTTGATAACAAACTTCAAATTTGATTTGAAACTCACCCTTTTCAGCATTAAGATTCACAAGATCCTTTTCTAAATCAGATATTTTTTCTTTTTAAGGACTCTTTTTCAGCTTTTAAACCATCCTTTTCGTTCTCTTTTTCTTCCACAACAACTTTTAGCAAAGCATTTTCATCACGAAAAATCAAAACTTCTTGATGTGCAGAGCTAAGTTTACCTCTCAATAAAGAAAATTCATCTTTCATATTATGTATTTGGGCCATTAAAGATTCAATAAGCTCAGAATTATCACTTACCTCAGAGTTTGCATCTTCGGATTGTGCCTCAGAATCTTCATCGTCACCATCCAGCTTTGCCATATAAGATACTTGGGTGAAGTGTGCTTGTTCCTCGTCATCGGAGCTTTGGAACAGCCAGTTTTCTTCTTCAGCCACCAACACTTTTCCTTCTTCAGCTTTCTTGGCAATGAGTGACTTTCTTGCATAATACTCTGAGTTCTTCACTTTCTTGAACTTGCAATCTCTTGAGAAGTGCCCAAATTTTCCGCAGTTGTAACATCTTCCTGGTTCATCCTTTCGTTCTTCTCGCTTCTCCTCTCTCTTTCCTTCTCGTCTATCTTCCTTCCTGTCTTCTCGTCCTTCCTCTCTCCTTCCATGCCTCGGCTTGTATCGCATCTCAGACATCTCTTTCTTTTATCCATCATACTTTGGTTTTGAGTAGAATCTCTTCTTGCCAAAGCTCTTCTTGAATCATCGCGTAATTAGAGCCAAGTCCTCAGAGAACTTCTGTATATCTGGATCAGAATCAATTTCCAGTTCTTCATCGCTTGAAGCAGATTCGGACTCAGTAACCTCAGTAACAAGAGCTTTAGACACCTTTTTCTTTGACCTTGCAGAGGGTATAGGAACTGAACTATTTCCTTTGCCAGCTATGAGATCCACGGAGTCCTTCAGATTATTAGACTCAATATTACTAGATCTCACTTCATCCTCATGTTGAGAAAGAGTAGAGAAGATATCAGTGACATTTTCTTGAGCCATATTCTTGGACATCTGGAGGTTGATGGCAAAGTTCTTCCACTCTGGATTCAGATTCTTGATGAACTTGTAATTTATCTCAGAAGCAGATTTAGAGATATTGTTCCTCCGCAAGTCATTGAGAATGATGTTATATCTGTTGTAGATATCTAGTAGCAACTCTCCTTCTTTTGCATGAAATCCCTCGTATGCATTTATGCATAGATTCTGCTTAGCTTGGATGGAGGCTTCACTTCCTTCAAACTGTCTTGCTAGTTCATCCCAGACTGCTTTAGCAGAGCTCTGACTGTCTACTTGATTGTAGATGTCGTTTGGAATAGCCATTGTGTGTGTCCCAATAAGTAATCATTCAATCAAGTAATCAATAAGCAATAACGATAATGCAAACCTGATTTGATTAATCAAACGATTCAACAGGATTACAAGGTTGATTGATGAAACTCTCTCCCTGTCTCTCTTCCATGCCTCTGCTTTCTCTCTCGGATTTTCTCTTCACGGTGCACAGACACAAAATAATTAATCCTCTAATTAGCTCCAATAACCTCTCTGACCTAATTACCACAAAATTAAGATAATTTATACTTAGGCCATATAGCCTAATAGGCTTTGCAAGGCTTGGCCCAAATACAAAAACAAAACTAATAAATAAATATAAATCCTAATAAATAAAATACGGAAACATACTTTTGACTATTTATTACAAAAGGACCCTAGACTATTTGTTGAGACGACTTTATCAGCTTTAACTTCAGTCTTCTATTTTCAGATAATTATGATCTTGAATCCAATAAATATGTGCTTTAACAATCTCCCCCTTTGGATCAAGATCATTCTTTAAGCTCAGAAAAATCAATCTTCCTCTTTCTCTTCAGAATGTAGCAATCTCCTCAAATGATGAGAATATCTTTTGAAAAGAAATTATCTCCAGTTTCAGCTCAGAATGCTTCAGCAAATCATCTTCAAAGAAAATTTCTTCATTTCAGCATATCTTCAGAAATATCTTCAGAAATTATTTCAAAAACTTTTGATCTCCCCATTTCTTGATTGACCATTTCTCCCCCTTTTTGATGAAAAGAACAAAGAGGTCATCAAAACTTTTTCTTCAAGAAATGTCTTCCACCACTGATCTTGCAAACAGAACCACTGATTATCCGTCAATTCATAAAGATATTCATCCAGATCTTTGCAAATCTAGACAAATTAGAAAATGAAGTGTAACTCTTGAATCAACACATGAATCAGTTAAAATTGCCTGTCAGTAACACAAAGTCACTGTGTGTAATGAATACACAATATAAAGGAGCTTTTATGATGTTCACTCCCCAGGGCTTCCATTCAATCATCGAAAAACCACAAAAGAATTTTCTATGAATGTTATGACAAGAAAACTCATTCCTTGTGTGTACGTGCAAGTGTAGAATGATTGAAGCTACTTCGCTTTCTCAGGCTCAAAAATGTGTAAACTGTTGAGACAGCAACATATATTACACGGACTCAATGTGCATGAAAGAGGTGCGAAGGTGGGGCAACTTTCCTTCTTTTTCAATATCTAAATCTTCCGAGTGAAGACTAGATAGCATATATGTTGCGTCCCCAAAGAAAATGAAACATTTCTTTGTTAAGAAAGAAATGAGTGGCTGGTGGGGTAAATGCAAAAGTTGGCATGGGCTCACTGCCTATTTCAATGATGGTCACCAAAGAATGTGAACCAATCAGTAGATGTGGCTGCCCGACTCAGAAAGTGGTTGGTGTAGAGTTTTCATATTCTTTTAACTCTGTTCTCACACCCTCTTTCTTTTTAACATTAAAGCTCACTTCTAACCAAACTCTCTTTTTCATTTTTCCGCTCAGCACAATGAGAAAAACTCAACCGGATGAGTTATCTCCCCCACTCTTTGAATTATGACCCCTCACCCCTCAAGCACTCTAGGATAACTTCTGGGTTAGGAAACACTGGTTAACGTGAATCCATGGAAGTTCTGTTTAAGTTCTCACACAAATCCCATGTAAGTCCTAAAACGAATAGTTTCTCAACAGTTTAACTGAACAGTTAAGTACATAATGTATGATAACATTGTCAAAATGTATGCTCATGAGATTTGAGCAATTGAACTTTGAAGATTTCTCAAAACACATATATTGATTGAATGAAATGAAATCAAGAGAATTGTTTTGAGAATCGGACAATGTATCAATCAGATCAAATTAAAATGGTTAGGGTATCAAAGAACTGGATATTTTGTTTATATGAACAAATATAAACAATTTAGCAATGAAAGCACAAAATTAGAAATTATGATTGATGCTCAACAACATTGAATTTCAAACGGGGGTATTACCATCGAAAAATTGTTTCGCTATGAGACATGGTAATAACAAATACAAATGAAGTACTGAACCTGTGTGTTTGAATACGTTACAGTATAAGGATAAGATAATACGCAAGTATTGATCTTTAGAAACACACAGTAAGTTAAACATTAAAGCTCAAAAAGTGAAAAACATTTAAATTCACACTTCTAGATTCATGAAACCTTTTGAGAATCAGAAGTGGTTTGAACATTTCAGAAACTGTTTTTCATGCTTGAAAGTTGTTCTTCTTCCAAACGATCAGAGATCTAGATCAAAAGATATTTACCTTTAAGCTCCCCTTTATAATAATTTGACATTATCCGCCTTTTGATCTGAGTATCCGTCAATTCATGAAATGTATATATCTGAATCTTTTCAAATTCAGACATAATGAACAATGTAACCCTGATTTGATACCAATTGTGTGTCCCAATAAGTAATCATTCAATCAACTAATCAATAAGCAATAACGATAATGCAAACCTGATTTGATTAATCAAACGATTCAACAGGATTACAAGGTTGATTGATGAAACTCTCTCCTTGTCTCTCTTCCACGCCTCTGCTTTCTCTCTCTGATTTTCTCTTCACGGCGCACACACACAAAATAATTAATCCTCTAATTAGCTCCCTTTCAAATCATGATATAATGATTTAGGCCTTTTAAGCTCCCCCTGGATATTTGCAATAATATCCAAGTCTGAACGTTGAAGAACGGGTCCTAATCTGTCATGTGATCAGAAGCCAAACTTCGTTGAAGTCCGGGTTCTAAGTTGATTTACTTAGAATCCATAGTTCTTCTAGTCCCCCTTGACAGTAGGTGCCTGCAACAAAGCATCAGTTTTTTGCTTTGGTACCCACTGGTATTTGGGTCCGTGAATGTTAGTTGCAGTTCTTGTGGGGGATATAGAATAAGAAGCATACCAGAAATGATCACTGGTTTTGTGAATGTGATCATGTGAACGACAATAAGAACAGTGGTATTTCTTACCTGATAACCTGATTAATTGATCTCTCGTATAGATATGATCAGGTTTCCCTTTACGCACATTGTTCCTTTTGGCATTAAACGCATGTACACATGATTCTCTTTCCTTTCTTGTTAGATCCCAATACAGACAACAACTGAAGAACTCCATAAAATATACATATAAGAGAGAAATAAAGAAGAAGAATCATCATAAACTCATCTCATATGCTTTGATTGATGACCAATGGAGGGGAAATTGTAGAGAACACCACACTATGAATTTAATCGACTCTCATGAGGGGCTCACTTAGTCAGTGTGTGTAATTTATGTTCTCTCCAAAACCTAATTAGCAAATGAGACATGGGAACCTTTATATAAGGCCCATTTACAAGACAAATAGCCAAAGCCCATCAACTACCCAAAAGCCCAAAATACAATTCTTTATAAAACATTCAATTAAATTGGGGGCTAATTTAAGCTAACAATCTCCCCCTAATGTTTTATAAAGAAAGCATCATCATATAGTCTCCCCCTTGCTTTCTTTAGAAGCTTTTGTGTGTCGTTCTTCAAGTCTTCAAAGCATCATAAGCTCCCCCTCAAATGTAGGCTCATATTCTTGAAAGACTTAGACGAATTATCCCAATTTGTCCAGCTTTCATGTCTCAACTTCACCGTTGTTTTTGACCATCAAGGAGTCATATTGAGAGAAAAAATAAAGAATGCACATTGAACTCCAGCCTCTTAACTTTTCAACAAGCTTTGATTCATCCATTTTGGATGAAAATTGAGTGAGTTGTGCAAGATTTCCCTCACCTGCGCAAAATGGTCGTTAAAACAGAAAATTTGACTCTTCAAACCTCGTTGAGTAAACGTTAAGCACCGAGCCTTAAACTTGAATAACGGAGGAGGAAGTGACAAACAATGTGTTACATATGTAGCTTGAAACCATAAAGAACCGATGAGAGAACACCGTTCTTGAAAGCGGAAAGAGCATGAGTACAATGCAATGCTTTCGGTCCAGCACCCTAACGCAGACTTTGACACTGATACTGGCACATCAGCTCACGGAATTTGAGAAAAGTCAAAACATTAAAGTCATACGTCTATGTTTTAGCGATTCAACGCAACTGGACTCATGTAAATCGGATCTTCGAGTAAAACGTTGTGTACGTGTTTCTGAAACAGCGCAATGCTATCTGAAAATTCGAAAATTTTGGGCTTCGGGCTCTTGGCTCATTTCGACTTCTGGACCATTGACCTCTGAAATGAGTGCTTGGGTCTACCTCTGGTTCCCCCTTCTGGTCGTTGTTCTTCAGAGGTTTTGGTCCACAGAGCTCTGAATTTTACTTCTGCACGTGCTCTGGACTGCCTCAGAGGCTCTGTACTTCTTCTGATATGCATTTTCTAAGAACTTTTGCACGTGCTCTGGACTGCCTCAGAGGCTCTGAACAAATCTTCAGAGGCTCTGTGATCTGCCTCTGATAAATTTTTGCATAGTCTGTGCACAACATTCTATACATCTTCACATAGGCTCTACACATGCCTCTGACATGAACAACCTCTGCGGTTAACTTCTTTATGGCAGCCTCAGATTAATCTTCTGTGCAGACTTCTGTTCTGAACACAACGACAGAAGCTCTGTTACTCTCGATAGCCTCAGATCACAATGTGAATGACCAGAGCCTCTGTTGTGTGTCCAGAGCCTCTACGTTTCACTGGACAGCCTCTGTGCACAACCTTTATCAACCTCTGCGCACAGCTTCTCGTTCAAACAGCAGTTTCTGTCCAGCAGCTATGTACCGACTTCGACGCAGATTCTGGACAATCAGCACACCGATTGAGAACCAACTCAAAACATGAAAAGTTTTCATCTATGTCTTAGGAATCCAATACATCTAGACTCGTCAAATTTGGAGCTTCGAGGAGGGAGATCTGGGCAAAATTCGATAGATGCGCAAAGCTGTCAAGTATTTCTGAAAAATCGACTTTGCTATGAAATAGGCTTAGTGTAAACTTTGATTAGCTTTAATGTCTGAACAGTCATGATCAAACTCTGAATACACTTCAAAACAGTAGCCTCTCTGTCATTGGATCCGGCTAGTGCTGCACATAATAAGCTGAACAACTACAAGTTTGTGCATGACAGCAACAAACAACAGCAAACAGTAACAAATAGCCTTCTGTCCAGCAGCTATCACTCGACTTCAACACAGTTTTTGACATATAAGCATATTTATTTTGAGAAAATATCAAAACATGAAAGTTGTAAAACTGTGTCTTAGGTTTCCAAATCATCTGGAATAATGAAAATTGGAGCGATAATGAGAGAGATATGATCAAAATGCTACAGCTGTGCAAATCTGACAGCAACTTTCTGTTTTGGTATCAACTACTCTCGAAATCTGAACCTTTTGCTGCCAAATTTGAACAAAACAGCAGCAAATACTAAATATTTTGCTGTAAATTGAACATAAGCATCAATATCATCATGCATGACAGCCCTTGATCATAACACATCAAACACAGCAGCGATTTTCTGTTTTTCATCTCTGCAGAGCATCTCTGGACTGCACACAGAGTTCATAATCTGTACCTCTCCAAATTTGGATCAAGCAACATTTTCCAAGACCCAAATGAATTAGTTTTTTTTTATTTAATCGATTATGAGCAGCGGAAAATAAACAAAATCTGAATAAATCAAAAGAGAGTCCAATCTCGAATGATATCAAGGTCAGATCTGAGATCAACAACCTAACTATCGAGATGCTAAAATAGCAATGGACTACAGCACACACAAGGATGGGATCATAGATCACCATCTACTTAGTGCTTATCAAATGTTAGACCAATAAATGAGTAATGATCAAAACACACACATGTCGTAAAACTGATCAGAAATAATCCAAATAGAATCAAATCTTCACAGACACATTTCATCAAACATGTGGTGTGCAGAATTCAGATTTTGTGTAAAAACAATGAAATTTTCTATGAAAGATCATCCAAATCTCATCTAAATGAAGAAATAGATTTCCAATAAGCATAAAACAGAAAATAAATCACATAAATGATATTTGTGTCAAGGCTCATGTGATTGAATCAATCTAAGCACCAAAACAACAAACTAATCATCCAATCTTCAATCGTTGCCATAGATGACCGAAATGAAGAAGAGTTTCTTCATTTGGCTTTGATACCAATTGTTAGATCCCAATACAGACAACAATTGAAGAACTCCATAAAATATACATATAAGAGAGAAATAAAGAAGAAGAATCATCATAAACTCATCTCATATGCTTTGATTGATGACCAATGGAGGGGAAATTGTAGAGAACACCACACTATGAATTTAATCGACTCTCATGAGGGTCTCACTTAGTCAGTGTGTGTGATTTGTGTTCTCTCCAAAACCTAATTAGCAAATGAGCCATGGGAACCTTTATAAAAGGCCCATTTACAAGACAAATAGCCAAAGCCCATCAACTACCCAAAAGCCCAAAATACAATTCTTTATAAAACAGTCAATTAAATTGGGGGCTAATTTAAGCTAACATTTCTCGTCTTTCTTCTCATTTTCAACTGGTTTCTTCTTCCAGACCAGTTCTTCTTCTTCGTATCTTCTTCTTCGTATCTTCTTCTTCTTCTTCTTCTTCTTCTTCTGAAAGTATCTGAACCATCTATATTTCTATCATAGAAAAGGTTAGTACTACGAATCTGATCAAATGATTCAACTGACCTTTTTGAAGAAACATTTTTCGGATTTGAACTTGATGCAGACTTTTCAAGCACTTTAATCGTCGAAGCAAAGTCGTCTCTTTCTTGAACAAGCATGTCAATCTTCTTAGTGAACTCAGACTTCGCTTTTTGATCTTTCAAGGCACTTTCAGATAATTCAGATAGCTTGACAGTCAGCTTTCTAATCTCAATTTCAAAGAAGTTTCTTTCTTCTTCAAATCCCTTCTCAACATCATTTCTCTGACCGGATATTTCTTTAAATAAGCCAGTGTTCTTCTGTTCAATGGCCTTCTTTTCTTTGGCAAACTTTTCCCTTTCCAGAATAATTACTTTCTCAAATTCAGAAGTCTTTTGAGAAAGCTTTAAACATTTCAGCTCAATTGCCTTCTTTTCGTCTGCACATTTTCTCGAAAAATCTGAGAATTTCTTTATAAATGCTTTCTTTTCAATTTCAAACTCAGATCTTTCTTTGGCCATCTTTTTCTCCAGGTCAGATATCTTCTTTTGAAGCTCAGCATTTGCACTCTCCAAATAAATAACTTTCTCATTGTTCTCAACAGAATCTAGTTTCTGGATTTGAGCATTCAAAGCAGAAATTTTTTCTTTTAGTTCAGAGTTCTCCAATTCCAGAAACTTTACTCTTGAAGACAACTTTGGTCCTGTCTCAATCTTCTCAATATGTTCCCATAACAACTTTCCTGTAGCATTTTTACTGTCTAATGAAAAGAAAATCTCTTTTGAAATCTCTTTTGACATTCCTTTCATTAGGAAAGATCGAGCTAATCTGTCAGCTTCATGCCTTTTTCTTTGCTCGCCTGAGTACATATCAAGAGGTAATTTATACTCTCTTTGTTCATCTTGACCATTTTCTCCAGCTACGGTGAGAAGTTTAGTTGGAGGTGTCATGATTCCTTCTTTCAGATATTTTCTGATATAATCTCCCAAATCATTTCGATCGATGAAGTCTATGAACTGATTTTTCCATGCATCATACTCTCCTTTGAAAAGTACTGGTGGCTTCTCATCCGTACTGATTGAAGGAGCCTTGCTGGAAGTCATACTGATTGATATAAGATAAGAACTTGAAAAATGACCGTTAGTCCAGATAAAATCAAACAATACTGAAAATCTTAGAATGAAAATCAGAAAAATTTGATCACGTACAGACCTTTGTCCCCCTTCGCAGACTTAGCACGGGGGTCCCGTTACCCGGTTAGCGGGTGGGGTCAAGGGGCAACGCCCTTGCGGGGGTATGGGGGAAGCGCCCCTAGAGAAAAAATTTACGCAAGATTGAATAGTGCAGTGAACAGTACTTGCGCAAAGTGAAGGTTTGCGTACCAAGACCGATGCGCAAAGTGAGGTTTACGTATCAAGGCCGATGCGCAAAGTGAGGTTTGCGTATCAAGGCCGATGCGCAAAGTGAGGATTGCGTATCAAGGCCGATGCGCAAAGTGGACACTTGTTCGACCGGACAATTGAATAGACCAATAGAATGCTTAGACCGGGGTGTGCTTAGACCGATAGTGTGATGTTCGACCGATAGATTATGGACCGGTATTGGCTTCAACCGGTATAAGGTTTCGATCGGTATAGACTTTGACCGATAATAGCTTGGATCGATAGAGGTTAGACCGATAGTGCTTAGACCGATAGTGCTTAGACCGGGGTGTGATTTGACCGATAGAATACTTAGACCGGGGTGGACTGTGTGTGTACCGGTCGACCGATAAGGTGTGGTCGACCGATAGTGAAAGACCGATAATAGGAGAGATATTCGACCGATAAAGTTCAACCGATATTGTTCGACCGATATAAGCTTAGACCGATATGTTCTTGAATCTTATCGACCCAGAAACACAGAAATCAACCCAGAAACTAATCAATACTCAAAATTGAACAACCAAACTTTGCAAAAACGATCAAATTACCAACTAGAACAGATTGCAATCAGTTAATTTCAACAAAAACCATTAACAATGAATTTTGATTTATAAAATAGTGGCTTCACGAGAACCAACCCAGAATTTTCAAAAACACCAAATTGATAATCAAAAATGATGTAATATTCAAATCAACCAATACCCAATCACTATAATATGCTAAACAAACACAATCCAATCAATAACAACTTGAATGAATAATCACACAATAAAAAATATGAATCTTTGACAGAAAACAGAACCGAAAAAAAATTTCAATTCAATCTGTAACGTGCTTTGATACCAATTGTGTGTCCCAATAAGTAATCATTCAATCAAGTAATCAATAAGCAATAACGATAATGTAAACCTGATTTGATTAATCAAACGATTCAACAGGATTACAAGGTTGATTGATGAAACTCTCTCCCTGTCTCTCTTCCACGCCTCTGCTTTCTCTCTCTGATTTTCTCTTCACGGGGCACACACACAAAATAATTAATCCTCTAATTAGCTCCAATAACCTCTCTGACCTAATTACCACAAAATTAAGATAATTTATACTTAGTCCATATAGCCTAATGGGCTTTGCAAGGCTTGGCCCAAATATAAAAACAAAACTAATAAATAAATATAAATCCTAATAAATAAAATACGGAAACATACTTTTGACTATTTATTACAAAAGGACCCTAGACTATTTGTTGAGACGACTTTATCAGCTTTAACTTCAGTCTTCTATTTTCAGATAATTATGATCTTGAATCCAATAAATATGTGCTTTAACACATTGTCAGATAAATTAGAGTCTCTTCATCTGTCTTGTACTGTGCTTTCTGTTTTTCAGTAAAGAACTGATAAGGTTTAGGAACTAATCTGTCAGGGATTTCTGGAGAAGTTTCTGTTGCAACTTGACCCTTTACTGTGATCATTGGATTTACTGGACCATTAATGATTGATTCCATGTAATCTCTGTTCTTGTGATTCAGAAACTGGATCATTCTGGTCTTCCATTGCTGATATTCATTAGCCATGAGGACAGGAGGTTTGGACTGAGAGCCCATAGGGAGAAGTTGATTCGACATCTTAGTTGTACGGTTAGTAATCAAACTTTTTTGTATCAAGAAAACCAACTAGATGAGATCGTTAGAATCAAGTATAAGATAAAAGCTACACTCAAAAATTTTCAGAAAAATAAATTTCCAAAAATAATTAAATGCAGTCCTCTTACACAGTATAAAGCACAAATAGATTAAACATAGTTAAATCTGGTGCAAAAATCATATATATGCCAAGGACAGTGGCGCAAAGGAAGGTTTGCACGGGAAGTAGGTCGCACAAAGTAGAGATTTGCGCTAGACACTGTTGGCGCAAAGTGGAGGTTCGCGCGAGCTATGGGTCGCGCAAAGTGAAGGTTTGAGCGAGCCTTGGGTGGCGCAAAGTGTAGTTCTCGCGATCAGGCACTGGTGCAAAGTGGACAGACCAAGGTCTTGCGGTCGATCGGTGACTTGCTTCGACCGGGATCTTATCCGACCAGACTGGTCTATTGACCGATATCAAGTCAACCGGTGTGGATTGTGTGTGTATCGGGCGACCGGACTAATGTGAGGACCGGTATTGATATGGACAGATAATGGATATGAACCGATATAGTGTATGGACTGATAGGATGTGGACCGATAAAGTGATGTTGACCGGTATTCCTTGAGACCGGTATGATGCGGTCGACCGGACAATGTAATGACCGGTATGTTCTTGAAGCTTTCGACCGGTATGTTCTTACAGGTCGACACAGAAAGCAATAATCAACCCAGAACACATATCAAACACAGAAATTGAATGCAAAAATCAGACTTTAGTGACCAAAAACATGTAACGATCAGTATGCAATCAAAACCAATGATTAAAATCAACTTTCAAACTTCAATTTGATAGACACAGTGACCGATAGATATACAAACCCAGATCCAAAAATCCTCAAAAAGCCAATCAATTGATGATTTACAATGCAATTAACCAATGAGATAACATTCAATCACATAAAACTCATCGAATCTATTCGATTTTAAGCATAAAAACACATAGATTCATGAAATTGATTAGTGCACAGTGAATAGTCGATGAACCAAAAAAATCGATGAACAGTAATATCAAAAAAAATTGATTCTTTTAGCTCTGATACCACTTGTTATCCCAGTTTAATCTAGTTGATAATTAACACACAAACATAAAATAGATCAAGAGATAATAAGAGTAGAATAGCATACCAATCCCTTGAATATTCAATGAAAACCTTGTGTGTTCTTGATACCTTGAATGTAGGATTACAATACTGATATGGCTACCTCTCTCTCTAAACAATAATTATGAAAGTAATAATAATGAGAGTTCACCTAAAACCTAAACTAAATAAAACATTAAATACCTAGGCTTTTAAGGCCTAATGGGCTAGGGCCCAATAATAATAAAACTATTAACTAAATACTAAATAGACCCTCTAATTTACTTTAACATAATTGCAGTTTAAACCCTTAACTTTAACTTTAATCTTGAATACAATTTATGATCCAACATGTTAGATGTGAGCTTAAATGATTAAGAGAAAGAGGGTGTGATAACAGAGTAAAAGAATATCAAACTCTGCACCAACTACTTTCTGAGTCGGGCAACCACATTACTAATGTTTCACACTTCTTGGTGAACATTATTGAAAAATGCAAATAGCCCATGCCAACTCTTGATAATACCCCACCAACCACTCATTTTCTTCTTAAAAAGAGAATGTTTCATATTTTTCTGGGGACGCAGTACATATACTATCTGGTTTTCATTTGGAAAATCTGGATATTGAAACAGAAGGAAGTCTGCCCCACCTTCGCACTTCAATCATGCACATTGAGTCTGTGTTTATCTACTGTTGTCTCAGTGGCTTACACAATGTTGAGCCTTATTAAAAGCAATCATCATATGCTTAATTCTTTCTATCACTTGCACGAACACACAAGGAATTTGTTTTCTTGTCATAACGTTCATAGAAATTGCCTTTGTCGTGTTTCGATGATTGGATGGAAGCCCTGGGGGAGTGAACATAACAAAAGTTCCTTTCCTATGTGTATCCGTTACACACAGTGACTTAGTGTTACTGACAGGCACATTAACTGATTCATTTGTTGATTCAGGTGTTACATTCCTATTTTGTCTAGATTTCAAAAGATCTAGATGGATACATTGTTCGAATTGACAAAGGATCAGAGGCTCAGCTTGACAGATCAGTGGTCAGAACAGAATTTCAGTGACATTTCTTGACAAAGTTTTGATGAACCAGATGCTCTATTCATCAAAAACGGGGAGATGATTTTAAAGAAATATTCAAGTCAGAAATTTCAAAGTTCAAAGTTTGAAAGTTTGAAAAGATTTCTGAAGATATGCTGATTTTGAAGAAATTTTTCTTTGAAGAACTGTTTGATAAAGCATTTCGAGCTAAATCTGAAGATAATTTCTTTCCCGAAGTCTGAAAGAGTCTTGTGATCATTCTAAAGAGATTATTGAAGATTGTTGGTATTTCTTGAAGATAAACTTTGAGGAGATTAAAGTTAAAGATCAACCAAAAGAGGAAAATTGTACTCAGATTGAGCTTAAAGGGGAGATTTGAAGTTCTCTAATGTAATCAAAGGGGGAGATTGATTTGCTAAATCTTTTTGTGATGATCTTGAATCCAAAGGGGGAGATTGTTAGAGCATAAATCTGTTGGATACAAGATCATGAAGACTGAAGGTCAAAGTACAAGAAGTCAAAGCTGAGAAAGTCAACTCTCATTAAAAGTCAAAGTCTTTGTAATAAAATGTCAAAGTCAAAGTTCTTGTATTTGTTTGTTTCCTTTGTTTTAGTAGTGGGTATAAATACTCTTTCATTTGTTGTTTAATAGATAGATGAGTTAGAGTTTGAGTTTAGAATTTCAGAGAGAATTTGTAGAGAGAGAGAGAAACTTCTAGAGAGAGAAAGTTTGTATTCGTTGGATTTGAAATTGAAATAAACAGGTAATTGAATCTTAATTGTTTGAATAATTTGCAATAGGAATCTTGATTCTAGGACACACAGGACCTTAAATTTATCTTTGGCCTAAAATCTAGTGATACATAACTCCTATCTGCTCCAGTATCAAATAATACAGATGCATAGTGATTGTTCATGAGAAACGTACCTATGACCACGTCTGGGTTTTGCCTTGCTTCTTCTGCCCCAATTTCGAATACTATACCTCATGCCTAATTTCCTTGATTCCCTTGATTGGTTGGTCGTGCTTGATTCGCATTTGGTTTTCGATTCAGTCTCGGACATGTGTTACAAAAATGATATGGACTTCCGCATTCATGACATGTTCGTCTTCCTCCACTCTTACAATCCTTAGAAAAATGGCCTCCCCTATTGCATTTGAGGCAAATGATGTATCTTCCCCTGTGATGGTTATTGCACTTATCACACTTAGGGTATGCTCCTTTTTCTTTTTCCACTACCTGAGTTAGAACCCCAAAGTTCCCCGCTACCTTCTGATCTTTACCCTTCCTTCCACCAAATTGCCTTTTTGCGGGTTCCTCCATCATCCTCTTACCCTTGACTTTGACACTTGCAAATATCCCCGAACGATTAGCATTGTTGGTGAGTCTGGTTGCTAGGTTCACCGCATCTTGAAGAGTTTTTGGATTGCCCGAAGTCACATCCCTACGAATTTCTGGAGCTAAACCCCAAACGTACCTGTCGACTCGATTTTCCTCAGGTGTCACTAAATGTGGCACCAATTT
The DNA here is from genome assembly GCA_954870635.1 of Arctium minus. NCBI lineage: Eukaryota > Viridiplantae > Streptophyta > Magnoliopsida > Asterales > Asteraceae > Arctium > Arctium minus. The sequence goes on along the minus strand of OX941081.1, from coordinate 81,388,732 downwards.
TGCTAGCTCATGGAATCGTGCGGTGTAGGAGTCTATGTCATTTACCTTCATCTCATGATTCCACAGTTCCGCTTGTAACTTATGGATTTCGCTCCTCGGACAGTACTCTTCCTTGAGCATTCTTTTGAACTCATCCCACGTAAGTCTGTTAGCTACTTCCCGGCCTCGAGTTTGCACCTGTGTGTTCCACCAAGTCAATGTTCGTCCTTGCAGTAGACAAGCGGCAAATTCCACCTTATTCGCTTCAGTGCATTTGCTAATATGGAGAACGGACTCCATACCCTCGATCCAAGTTAATAGTCCAACAACTCCCTCAGTTCCATGAAATTCTTTAGGATTACAAGTCCTAAAAGCCTTGTATGTGCACTCTCTGTCCCTATTTGCGCCGGCTCCTGGATTGTTTTCCTGATTAGCATTCAGGCCTGCTTATGTTTGGGAGTGCTACCATGATTTGTTCAGATACAAGTCGTGCGATTTCGGGATCTTCTCTTCTTGGGGGCATAGTTCTAGAGCATAAATTTAAATTGAAGTTTGGTCATACTATCATTACTATTTTTGTGCCAAGTCTACTTAACTGAGTTATGCACATCATATAACAAGCGTCTAATGCTAACCTTTAATCATGTATTCATATCAACATACAACAATATCGTATTCATGCATTTTCAAATTACTTAATATAGACAAGCAAATTCAAAACATTTCATTCATCAGTTTAAAGCATCCATTCCCAAAAGATATAAACATCCAAAAGTTATTGGTTGAAGTTAATAGGCTACAAGCCTTAAGAGAAAATGTCTTAAGTTCATTCATCAAAAGCTTAACAGAAGAGGTCTTCTAATGCATCATCCTCCAAACAAGTAGTCCTAACACCACCACCAGGACTCCCTTCGTCAAGGCTAGGTACGCGTATAGCCTCCTAACAGCTCTCCTAGCAGTGACGATGACATCCACGGCTCTATCCAAAGTCTCGCTATGTGAGCTTATGATCGCTAACATCCCTCAGATATAGTGATGGTGCAAGTCCAACCTTTCCCGGTGGGACTGTATGTCTCTGGCCATACCTAGGACCAATCTATTCTCGCGAACGGTCATGCCCGGCGGGTGCTCTACTGGGACTCCGATCACTGGGGGCGGCGTCACACTCTGTGTCCGTGATAGGGATGGCTCTCTCTCGACTCGGGGAGGAACTGGAAGAGTTACTCTCACCAGAAGAGGAACGCTCATTCGAGCGGTGGCCCGAACTCTCGGTCCTTGCGTCGCCGGCGGGGAATGCTCGGGTGCAGGTGAAGGCAACACGGATGCAGGAGATCGGACAGGGGTCTCAGTGGTCACTGCGTCGCTATCCTCGGGCGAATCATACTCCTCGGTGGTCGATGGGTTCCTCCTAGGTCGACTAGTTATGTAGCCGGACTCATCGGCGGAATATTCATTAGGGTCGGTCGATTGAGACATAGTGAACTGCGAAAGTAACAATTTTAATTACTAAATGTGTTATAATACATATCAAAGTCATGAAATTCTTATGCGTACTCACACACAAGATCGTGCTTTTCATTTTTGAGTAAGAAGTTTCTATTTTAGGCCAACTCCCAGTATAACCAGTCCAAGCCCCTCCTTATACATACCAAATTAGACATAGGTGATCAGGCTTTGCCTAATCATGATATGCTAAGACGGCACCTATCCTAGTTATACTGGTAGTAAGTTCTAAGTTTGAAATTCGTTTAGGAAAATAGTTTTTGAAAGATATTGGTTATAGTGTATGGTTTTTATGGAAAAAACGGTATTCTCTATAACCTATGGCTCTTATACCAAATCTGTCACACCCCGCTAAAGCGGAAACACGAGGCGTGACAGCTCATAGTTTCATAGCAATAGGAAATACAAAACACCAACCATACATTCGACCATGAAAAGTTAAATTCAACGTTTTAAGTTAAAATCCAAAGTTCAACCATCCAAAAGGTAATAACGTTTTAACATAACAAATTTAATAAAACAGAGTCTTGTGTTGATGTTGACAGGCATGCATGACTATGCATTTTCTTTTACCTTCTTATCTTCCAGAAAAGCACGTTAAAAATTAAAGGGTCAACTACAAAGACTTGGTGAGTTCACAGGTTTTCAAATGCACAAAATAGTTTTCTTGCAGAATTTTAACGGCAAGTTTAATTATTAAAGCTCATGGGCATTTTCACAGTGAATGACGTACAACACGATGTTTAACTGTTGAGCCACTACTAAGCCTTCTGACAACCTACGCCCCACGAACTACCTCAGAGGTGGTGTTTTAACCACATGAGTAGAACATTAGTTATTGGTAATGTGCACCCCTACTCGTCAGTCAAAGGTGGGCTTGTCAAACCAAATAGCGCTATTCACAAGTACCATCGGCTCATAATGAGTTAATAAGTAGTGTAACCTATTGGGGACTTACCGTTTTATTTTTAACTCAACACATCAATAGGTGTACATGCCTTAGTGCTCATATTAACAAATTCACGTTCATTTACATTTGATGACGTAAATCAATCAAGATTAAATTCAAAACATGCTTTTCCCCCAAAAATTATAAGTAATATAGTAAAAAGGGGTCGTGATTACTCACCTAGATTGGTGATTTTTCCGGAAATGGCTGCTAGTAGTACAAGACCCGATGCTACGCCCTTCCTACAAAAATGAAATAAACCATCAGATTGTACCTACTCTTAAGGTTTGAGCGTTGCTTAGATTTCCACATCTTATTAAGTGATTACGTGCCTTTTAAATTATTCATGGTAACATGAACATTGAGGATTTTGGGGGCTCATAGGGTTTAAATTTTGGCAAGGACTAATAAGGAATTGATTCTTATATTTTCATTATACGAAGGATAGCGAGAACTTATCCTTGACAAGTTCATAAGCGGTAATTTAAATTTCGCGCTTGAACTTTTGCAAGATTCGGATTTTTAGGGGTTAATAATTACATTATTCTTTATTTATATTTTAATTACTTGATTATATGATAACATATGGTGACAAAACAAAAATGTTTTTAAGGTTACAAGTTATAATAACTCATATTTGGCAAAAATTTTCCCTTTTATGCTAAAACTGGAGTTTATACTTCTGCTGGCAGATTTTTAAGTCCACTTGTCTTTGAACTTCAAGTACCTTCCTTATTTTATTAATTTACCAAATTTTTATAGTATTGAATTTACTGTTTTGGTGAACTTTTGGCATAGGCAACACCATTTTTGGAGTTGATTAGATAGGGCAATGATGTTCTTAAAGTTTATTGGTCACATGCACACATGCAGTTTGCACCTCTGGATTGTCACAGACGTTTTGAGGGTCTAAAATCATAATTTTTGAGTTAATCAAATTGGTTTCCACTCGTAACTCATAAAGGTAACTTCCAGAAAAAGATTCACCCTTTTTGGATTAAAAATGAGTGAGTTATGCCATTTTTAAGCCAAGTGTTATAATTTGTTAGGTTCTAACTTATTGCACACTCAACTTGTTTTCAGTAGTTGAGGCCTCAAATCTCTAGATTTTTGAGTGAGACCAATTTTGTTTGAATGCTAACGCATTATAATTACTTCCAGAAGAAAAATAAATAATATTTATGAAATATTAAGAAGGTTATGGCTGTTTAAAATAGGGGTTTTGTTCTCACAGATTCACTTTCCACACTTAACTTAATAGGTGTGGTTGAGGGGTCAAATCTTCGTATTTTTACATGAAACTAGTTGGGTTAGAAGGGTAACTCATTAAATAAAGTTCCAGAAGAAGATTCATGTCATTTGGTTAAATATGTTTCAAGATATGGCCGAAGGAAGTACATGCATGTAATCTGCCACAAACTAAAAATGCATAAACATGGTAATATGAGTGTTTTGACCCTTGATTTCTCTCATAGGATGGGTTCTTTGCTTAAAAACGTTTTCACCAACCTTTTTAACATAGGTTTTAGTTAAAAATCATCTTTTAACTAATGAAAAAGAAAAAACAGATATGCATGATCTCTATCATCTTGGATTGTAAGAAAAATGGACATGCATGTCATCAAAACTTCATTTTCTTGAGTTTTAGAGGTATGGATCATGGGTTATCACCATTACTTGACATTTAACATGCCATTGGTGTATAACCTACCATTTTAAGACCTATGAAGGTCCTTTAATTCAGATACTTAAGAAAGTGAAGAAAAAGGTGAAGAAAATGTAAGTAAAATGAAAGAAAAATGCAAGAAAAGAAGGAGATGAAGATGCATACAAGGGTAATGAACTTACCCACACTAGAGGATGATTCTTACCTTCAAAGTTGATGGATTGAGAGGGTTCCAATGGTTAAAATTCGTCCAAGGGAGTGAGAGGGAGAGAGAGAGAGATGTGAGAATTTCAAAATGAGTGATGGATGCAAAATGAAGGGTTGGTTTGGAAAAGGGAGTTTTAATAATGAGTATTTTTGGGAAGAGGAGAGGGGGCCGGATTTCTCTCTCTCTAACCCCCTTTTTTTTAACTAATAATTATAATATATTGGTATTTAATATGTATTTTATAAAAAGATAGATTAAAGGTAGGTAATTTTTCAATTATCTAAGTAAACTTTTGGTCTGATTAATTAAGGTTTAGAATTTATATTTGTTTACATAAATTTTATATTTCACCTACATATTATTATTATTGATAAAATAAAATGTTAATTTTATCGGATTGGCACTTTATAAGACGGTGTATCCGTTACGGGCGTTAACCGGATATTCTAAGCATGTTGCCGGGAATCTTAGGAAACTAAAGCCCTTGCCTATAAAATTAGGTCGTAATAGGGTGTTCCTATACATTTAATCGTGTATTACACTGCTCGGGTGCTAACCTAGAGGTTCCGGAAGGCAGATGTCACACATGCGATGCCATAACCAACTCTGTTGTAGCGAGGCTTTAGATATTAGACAAACCTGATTGTCAGTCTGGGCCTTTGACAGATTTGGTGTAGAGGATGGACTTTCTAGTGTCGACCAAGAGTTCTTTACCATTTTCAGTGCGTACAGAACACCTCTTGGCCTTGAAATTTACCTCGAAATCTTTGTCGCAGAACTGGCCAATACTGAATAGGTTATGCCCTAAACCTTCCACGTAACTCACCTTCGTAATCGTCACATTATCTTGTATCACGTCACCGTAGCCGAGAATCGGTGAAAACTGATCGTTGCCAAAACGTACATTCTCGCAGAATTTCTCTGTATAATTAGACAATAAATCCTTTTGCCCAGTCATAAGCTTGGAACACCCGCTATCCAAGTACCACATATAACGGGTCTGCATAAGAGAAATCAGGGAATAACAGATTTAGGTACCCATTTAAAAACGGGTCCTTTCAGTTTAGCACAAGATTTTGGTATCCATTTGTATATGGATCCTTTGACCTTTTGAAAAATCTTTGAAACATATGGCTTATAAGAACAAACATGATAAGTACCAAACCAATCATCAGAAAATCGGTGAGAGACAAAATCATTCCGTCTATAATTAGATGACATAGTAGTAGATTGAGATAATCGGAGTAATTGCTTTATTGAATATCGCTTGTAAGAAATTACAAGGTTTTCTTTATTGGAAGCAACACTACCAACTACATTAGAAGTACTACTAGTAGATATATTACAATCCATATCAGGAATTGATTCAGAACTCTCATCTATCTTCTGTTTTGGTCGCCATTCAGTTCGACCTTCTGACCTTTTGTTTCTTAAATCTGAAACAAAAGATTTAGATTTGTTAAGAAAATCAGATTTCTGGGATTGTCTTTTCTTTAGCTTACCAGTGTTACTCTGTTTCTGTGAGCACTGTGTCTTTTGCTTCTTACCTTTGGCATAATAATCAGCATTCACATAAACTGGTTCACCAACCTTAGTTGATGATTCACCTATTGCATGCACACTTGGTAAAGCTTGACCATTAATGACAAAAGTAGAATGATCTGGAAGTTTAGCATTGAAGTCAAACATGTCAATCTCATCTACACACCCTTCATCAGAATTTAAAAAATCATTTGCAGACGCAAATAAGTCATCAAAATCAACTTCAGAGGTGTGAGGTGCTTTAGAAGATGTAGAACATTCTTGAGATTCAACTTTAAAAACTGTGTTCGTTATAACAGTTGAAAATACATTTCGTTCAATGTTAGGCAATATTCTTTCATCAGATAAAACATTTTCAAGCTCGATTATTTTGCTTTCTAAAATGAGTGGAGGAACATAAGTTTTAGCTTTTAAAGGATTTGCCTCCAACTCTTTTACCGAATAGCTTTCAAAATAATCATTTGAAAGAGATTTTGGCTGTTCTGAACTATAACTATCATTCAACTTTTGATAGCAGAATGGCAGTTGCATTTTCTTTAAGTTCTTTCTTTTCTCATTCTCTTTAGCCTCAACCTCATCCGGTAATTTGGTAACAAATTTGGGTTTCAAATGAGGATATTTAGTAGCCGCATATAGAAAATCAAAATTATATAACGCGGACTGTTTTCTGATGGCTTTCTTAAGATAGTGTGGGTTTTCTTAACCGAGACCCCACTTCTCTTTAACATCAGTTTCCTCATTAGGGGTGTTTAAGAAAATGGTTTGATCTGTTTGGCCTCGTGCATATAATTTGGCTTCCAAACCATTTACTTTCTTTGTTAAGCTCTTGTTTTCTACCTGCAATTTAAACGCTTTTAGAACACATTCTTTCTTTTCTAAATCAACCTTAGAAATTTTAGATTCAAAATCAGAAATCTTACATTCAAAACAATCTTTTTCTTGTTTAAGATTAGAAACAGATTTGTTTAAAGAATCAATTAAATCTTTGTTCCCAACAACTTCTTTGTTAAGATCAAAGATCTTTTAATTTTTCTTTACAACTCTGCTATTTTCCTTTTTCGGCTTATTTTGAAGATCTTGAAGGTCGACCATCATGGCTTCCATTTTGGTCATAAAATCAGATTTGGAAAGATTAAGTACCTCATCAGTTGTCTCTTCATCACTATCATCATATTTCACCATATTTCCCATCAAGCGTATATGGGTTGTTTCTTCTCTTTCTTCTTCATCTGAATGATCCAGCCAGAACTCATCTTCAGCAATGAGTGCCTGGCCAGCCTCTTGTTGCTTGGCCAAAAGCATCTTGTTCTTATAATACTTTGAGTTTCTGACCTTGGGCTTCCGACAGTCCTTGGCATAGTGACCGACCTTTCCACAGTTGTAGCATTTGATCAGGTCATCTGTCTTCTTTTCAGCACCAGCATAATCATTCACAAACTTCTTTCTTTCTTCCGGCTTTCTTTCCACATACCTTTTCTCCTCAAATCTTTTGCCTTCAACTCTTTCCCGATGTTCATGATTCTTTGATCCGGACGAGGAATACCTTTGAGAATTAGAACACAGTGTCTTGTAGAATTTCTTCTAAAATGCACGGGTCAATAAAAGCATAGCTTTCTTTATGTTCTCTCCGTCATCACTATCAGATTCATACTCAGAATCAGAACTGGGAATCTCAATCTTCTTCTTTTTCTTCTTTTCTTTCTTTTCTTTCTTTTCTTTCTCCTTCTCTCCAGCTACCAGTGCAATGGGGTCAGATGATTTCTCAGGTTTCTTTTTCTTCTCATTCCTTTTCTCTTCAACCTCCTCCTCATTTTGACGTAAAGTCTCATAAACCTCATGTAGAGGTATGTCACTCAAATCTTTCATTTGTTTCATCCGGCGAGTGTGCTTCTTCCACTCCGGCTGTAGAATACTTAGAAACTTGACATTGTTCTCGATCTGCTTCTTCTTGACTTTATTCTTTGAAAGTTCGTTCAGTAGAATCACGAATCTCTCATAAGTTTCCTCCAGACTCTCATTTTCCTTAGCCTTAAACTCTTCATAATTGTTTATACAGTTTGCCACTTTCATCTGGTTTCCTATCTTAGAGCCCATCATCATCTTCTGTAACTGATCCCACATCTTTTTCACGTTTGTTTTGTAGTTGTCTATCTTGATATTAATCTCATTCGGGATACTTTGTAACATAAGAGATCTTGCTTGTTTATCAGCTTTGAAACGACTTTTCTGCTCATCAGAATATTGTGCAAACTCTTTCAGAACAGTCTTCATTTTTCTCACGCTGTCCTCGTCACCATCCTCACTATCAGATGATTCATCATCTGGTATCTCTACAGTTGGTGGTACCATTGGACCTTCAGTAATTGACAGCAAAAATTTTTCTCCATTTGCGTGTCTGTTAACAAAGTCTAGAAAATGATCCTTCCACTGTTCATATTCACCCTTGAATTGAACAGGAGGCTTGACATCCGTACTGATAGAGAGAGCGTCCTTGGAAGTCATCCTGTTATAGAAATATTCAATAAGAAACTTGAAACTGATCGTTAGTCCAAATTGAAATCACAAAAGTACAGAAAATCAACAGAAATAAAATTTCCAAAAATTCTACAAGTATAGAATTCGCATGTTATACAGAAGATGCAAGGAATTCGCAAATCACTATGAATCACCAAGAATTCGCAAATAAGCACAATCAATCAAGAATTCGCATACAACATATATCAACCTCAAAATTCGCAAACAATAACCCAAGAATTCGTAAGATATACTTCTACGAATTCTATAGAATTCGCAAGTGAGCTTTCAGCGAATTCTATCCTTAAAACGTTTTTGAATAACTTTTCGCAAACCACAGATATACGAATTTTGATGGTTTCGCAATACTCTCACATGCGAATCTTAAACAATTCGCAAGATACCTATCTGCGAATTTTTGTCCTTGTTAAATTTTTCAGAACACTTTTCGTAAATCAAGCTTATGCGAATTATATGCAATTCGCAAATAAACCAATTCTGAAGGATTCGATACACACTGACTTGCGAATCCTGTGCAATTTGCAATACACACTTATACGAATCTTATGAAATTTGCAAGTAACTCATCTGCGAATTCTACCCTTGAGATTTTTCAGAAACAACAGATATACGAAAACTAATAAATCCTGCGAAATCTTCAAGATTTCTGCGAATTCTCTAAACTTTCTGCGAATCCTTGAACACTCTGCGAGTTCTTGAACAGATCTGCGAGTTCTTCAGCATACCTGCGAGTTCTTGGGATCTCATGAAAAACAACCTCTGAAATTCTCAAAAACCTATCTATTCTATGAATTTCAGTCTGAGATTTTGAAACAATACTCACTCATACATCTACTAACAAAATCTAACAATGAATTTCAAAGAAATTCACACAAACATACACATTGATACATTTACAGTGCATTGAACTCGTGAACACAAAAACTTGAAAATTCTCAAAATTGAAGATCAATTACAGTGCAAAATTCTCCAAAACCTATACAAGATCAATCTAGTATACTTTTCGAACCTAATAAACTCGATTACAACCTGAAATTTACACAAGAACCCAAAATTGAATTTGCAATTCAATGTAACAGTGTCGAACTGAGTTTTCTTGATTTCAAATTGGATCTGCTCTGATACCAATTGATAATGTCCCTAATTCAAGTTCTTACTAAATCAAAACAAACAAAACAAGATGATTTAATCAGATTTGATGCTCAACCTGTTATCTTGATTTCAATTCAATAATTCGTACAATCTTTCTCTCTCTAGCTTTCTCTCTCTAAAGCTCTCTGCGTATCTTCTCAATTACAAGTATGTTAACTACTTGAACTCAACAAAACTACAAGACAATAAAACAAAACTACACGCTTAAAACAAAAACTTACTAACTAAGACTTTGACTTTTATTACATTGACTTTGACTTCCACATGAAAGTTGACTTTCAGCTTTGACTTTCTTGATATTTGACCTTCAGCTTTGTATGATCTTGCATCCAACAAATATGTGTTCTAACATAATTGGCTCACGTTCAACTGTATTTTTCCCTTTCGACAACCTTTTAACACTTATCATTTCCTCCTCAAACTTCTCAAACATCCTAGTCTTTTCACACAACACTTCTTATCTGTGATGCAAATTCTTCCCTTACAAAATTTTTTAGCCTCAAACAATCCGTATTGATGCGGATTCTTGACTTAGAAAAATTTTCAACTTTATGATGCGAATCCTTGAACTTCTCGTATAATGCTTGTTGCGAATTCCTTGAAATTCGTATACTGAAGGATGTGAATCCTTTGAATTTCGTATTCTTTGAGATGCGAATTCCTGCCTTAAGGAAATTTGACAATCATCAACATGTGAATTCCTCTTGAATGATCACGATGCGAGATCTTCATGCGAGTTCTTCATGAAGGATGCGAATTTTTCAGATCTTGAATATTTTCGGCTTGATTTTCACTGTTTTCCACCAAATTCTTCGAATTAGATCACCAAACTTCGAGAATTTGCTCATATTATGATCTTGAACAACCCTTGATCATCAATTTCATCAAGAACAACAAATTTCACATATTTGAATGAGATTACAGTACGTGAAACTTAAACTTGAAATTTTTACAAATTTTAGAAATTGACAATGAATTAATGTGAAACAGTGATTACAATGTGAAAGAAACTTGGTCTAAAACATGATACGAGTACAGTGCAATCACTTTTACATCAAAAACAACACTAGAAATCAAAATTCATCAATGAAATAGTAAAATGTATGAACATTGAACTTTTAAAATTTGAACCCCGATTTCTTCAAATTGTTGAATGTTGATTTTTTCAATTCAATTTGATTCAGCTCTGATACCAATTGTTAATCCAAGATTCAAGCAAGATTTAGGGGCTGTTTGGTTGTTTTTTCATTAAGTTATGTATGGATAAAATTGTTTGTATAGATTAATCTGTCTGTATAGATTTAGAAGGTTTTTATTTGAGAGAGTTTTTTCATAGATGGAAGGAACGTGTTTTTTAATGGGAGGGACTGGTTTAGAAAAAACTTGGCTTTCTGCATAAATCTCCCCCTTAAAATCTTACTGAATAAGTCACTTTCTAAATCATTAAGCCACTACCAAACAGTCATATATAGCTGACTGAATAAGTTGTGAGTCTCATTAAGCTCATTAAGCTGCTAACAAACAGGCCCTTACAATATGATCACAAAATAAGCACAAGATTTAGAGAGAGAGTCTAGAGAGAGAAATTCATATGTGTATTGATGTCACAAGTCTCACAAGAGTTACAAGCTTGAATGAAAAAGATTCTTACAAAAGACTTAGGAAGCAAAGGCTTATATAGGGTCAAACATGCCTTGACCTCAATATAAGGCAAACATATAAAAGACAACATTTTGACAAAACAAATTATCTAAACTATGCATTAAAAGTTGCTGATATAAGATCAGAAGAAGTAAGAATGGTAGATAGTTTATTTGTGGATATGATTTATATTGATTCAGATAGAGAAGAATCAGAATTTGCTATGCTGAAAATCAAAGAAGATATAGAAGATTTGTTTACTTTTTCTGATGTTGAGTTTGAAGCAGAAGGAGACTTTGATATGTTGAACTTGATAAATGAAGAAATTCTTGAGTCACCAAAGAGATAGCAAACCGTTACTGAACCTCCTGTGACAATACCACTTACAGAATCATCAAGAAGACCTAACAGTGCACCTACACAATCAGAACATGTTGCAAGGTCAGAACACAACATCATAAGAGTGGCATTTCTAGAGGATTATGAAAAGAAACTTTTTGTCCAAAGGATTAAAAAGTTGGATATTGTTAAAGTTTTGGGGATTATCGAGTTCAACAAAGAGCAACGTTTTGAATATGTATATATGATGAGATCATAGGTTCAGCATGAACATTTTGTTAAGACCAAGCATAAAATAGTATCCATCACAAAAGTCTACACTAAGAAGTTAGTTCATGTGTAGTATCCTTTTTTCATGTTACAAGACAGGATGGGAAAATTTGGACGTTCACTTAAGCAGACTTTTCTTTACTAGAGCTAGAAGACCTTGAGTACATGTATTTTTAGATAAGTTAAAGAAAAATCAGACCTGAAATTATCACAATTTCCTTGAATGTTGTGATAAGATTTATGAGAAGATAGGTGAAGTACTCTTACATCAATGATTTACAGATTGGATGTGAGAGCAATCAGAGAAAGGTGAATCTGCTTAAGCCAAATCAGAGTCTTCCTGATCTTGAAAACTTTCCAGTGTATATGATTCTGGAAGAACCAGAGTTTGGGGTGATCTATTAGAACGGAAAGGATGAAAAAAATTTCATGAGATTTGGTGAGATTGCAAGCTATTCAGATGGTAAACTGAAATCTATCAGGTTAAAGTTGAATAACAAGATAGATCTTGATAAAAAGGAGAAAGTGAAGTTTGATGAAAAATATAAAGAGTTGATTGTCAGAACCCTAGATACTATTCAAGAAAGATTGAGCTACAGGAATACAATCAGAAGGATTGAGACTTATTTAAGGCTATCAAAGAGAAGAGGAAGACTTATTTGATTTGTTGCTTGAATACAAAGGGGGAGAATGTTGGGTCAATATATGTTGTATTCAAGTTGAGGGACTAAAAGTGTAAATAACCTTGGGGTATAAATAGCTTAAGTTTAGTTGTTTTCTAAAAACTTTGAGATTCATTTTGTAAGAGCAGTTTTGTAAACACTTTCTCTCTAAATAGACATATGACTTCTTGATCTTCATTGTTGACTCTCTTGATCTTTGTTCATATACTAGATATTTGGGATTAACACCTAGCCTAAAGTGCCAAAAATAAATCTTATTGTTACTCAAATCAGATGTGGTGTTGAAGCAAGAAGTCTCCTTTGGTAGCTTTATTTGATTGTATTCCTTACTCTACTATGTATAGTCCATCACATCCAATCATCCTCCCCGAGTCCATGTCCTGAAAATGTATTTGGAAGTAGAGAACAAGGCACAACAATTAAGGTCAGTGTTGAGTTTACGAATAGAGATGAGATTACAAAAGAGTTTTGGAATATGTAAGACACTAGAAAGAATGAAGTCTGATGACATTTTTATATCACCCACTCCTGCTATTGCATAAAAGGTGCCATCAGAAATTCACACCTTTCTATTTCCTGTATAAGAATTAAAGAGATTTGAACAAGTAGTCATGTGATCAGATGCACCTGAATCAATGATCCAGTCTGATGTATTTTGTGAACACACATGAGAACATGAATGGGTATTTTTACCGGATTCCACATAGGCACAAGGTGGGTCAACAAAAGAAGACATAGGTGTGGTTTTAAGTAGTTTTAGGAGTTGCTCCATCTGATCCTTTGTGAATTGAGACTGTCCTGGTTGGATTTGACCGTCTTGATTCATTTCAGTTGTGGTATGTAGGGCTCTCTCAGACTAGCTCTTCCAGGCGATAGGCTTGCCATGAAGCTTCCAACACTTATCTCGAGTATGCCAAACCCTCCTGCAATGGTAACAATAGGATTTCATTTTTGTATTGCTCCCTTGTTCCACGCCACGGACAAGTAATGGTAAGAATAATGTTACTACATCTGTCTTAGATAATGCTTGTACCTGCATCCTATCTTTTAACTTATTGATTACTTTAATCGTTATTTAGCATAACTCAAAACTCACAAACATTGATATTGTTCTCAAAACTCAAACAAACACTAGAAATTCATAAATGTCTCTGATTCTTAGTTGACTAGTGTGAGTACCAGATTCAAGCTATATATTCACGCACTAGAATGTCGAAATCATTATGAATCAATTGAACTTTTATTACAATGATTTCCTAGTCACAAGTATTACAAAGTGCCACAAGTCTCATGTTTCTCTCTCTACAATTCTATGCGAGTTCTTGTGATCTTGTGTGTCATGCGTATATCTCTACTCTACACTCACAAGGATACAAAACCTATTTATACTAAGTCAAACCTTGTTGACTTTACAACACAAGACAAGTCAAACATACTTGACTTTACAATGACTTTATACAAACAATTACAACTTTGACCTTTTAATCTTGAATACAATATTTGACTCAACATTTTCCCCCTTTGGATTCAAGATTAAAAAAAATTGGCACTAATCTTCAGGTCATCTTTCAGTTGTAAAGTCTTCAACACAATTACTCTGACTTTCTTTACAAACTTGAAATCTTCATAATTCTAATTCTTTCTTCAATCTTCCCTTTTTGATCACAAATATGCAACTTTGAATCACCTCTCCCTTTTCATCAATGAATTGAAATTCTTGAACTTTCTCCTCTTTATCACTTTCACTTGACTTTTCTTTCTTCTAAAATTGATCATTGAAAACTCTCCCCCTTTTTGATGAATTATGAGACATCAAAATCATCAAAACATCATCAATTTCAGCATCGTCTTTGATTAACTCTCCCCCATATATCAAAATATGCATAATCTTCATGATAAGCAGAAACAATCTCCCCCGAAGAGAATAGTTTCTCCCTCTGATCTGATATGAACACGTAACCTTCAATTCATGAATGTATTTATCTGAATCTTTTCAAATTCAGACAAAATAAGATTGGTAACCCTGAATCAATATATGATCAGTTATCATGCCTGTCAGTAGCACGAAGCCTTTGTGTACAACAAATGTACATTGGAAAGGAGCTTTTTCTATGTTCACTCCCCCAGGGCTTCCATTCAATCATTGAAAAACCACAAAGGAATTTTCTATGAATTTGAAGACAAGAAAACATATTCCTTGTGTGTTCGTGCAAGTGTAGTAATGATTGAAGCATTTAAAGCTTAAACAAGTTCAAAAATATGTAAATGTTGAGACAGCAACAAGTAATATATGACTCAATGTGTATGAATGACGTTTGAAGGTGGACAACTTTCCTTCTTTTTCAATATCAACATCTTCCAAACGAAGATTTGATAGATTATGTACTGCTTCCACTTTAAAATATGAAACATCTTTTTGTTGAGAAAAAGATGAGTAGCTGGTGGGGTTTAATGCAAGAGTTGGCATAGACTAGTGCCTGTTTCAATGAAGGTCACCAAAGAATGTGAACCAACAGATTATGTGGCTGCCCGGCTCAGAAAAAGTTTGGTGTAGAGTTTGATATTCTTTTACTTTGATCTTTCACCCTCTTTCTTTTGATCATTTGAGCTCGCTTCTAACCAATCTCTCTTTCACATTTTACCTCAGCACACACCCACTCTCTTTGATTTTGACCCCTCTCCCCTCAATCACTCTTAGGATTACTTCCGAGGTAGGAAACACTGGTTAACGTGAATCCATGGAAGTTCTAATAAGCTCACACATTGTGCCCATGAAATTTGTCCTAAAAATATTTTGCTCAACAATATATCTTGACAGATAAGCACAGGATATCATTATCAAAAAATATATGCTCATTAAAAATAAGAATGAGATTTGAGCAGTCTGAACATTTAAGATCTCTCAAAACAGTTTGAATGAATGAATAACATAAAATGAATGGAAATGTTTTGAGAATCTGACAATGATTCGATCAGATCAAATATCATGAAGAAAAATATTGGGATATCAGAGAATAAGATGTGTTTATATGAACAAATATAAACATATGAACAATGAAATCACAATTATTAAAAAATGACATCTGATACTCAAACAAGAATGAAATTCAAACGAGGGTATTACCATTGAAAGATTTATCGTTTAGAGACATGGTAATAACAAAGTCAATGAAAGTACTGAACCGATGTGTGTAAGAATACTTGAGAGTATATGAAAAGACAATACACAAGTATTAGCCTTTAGAAACACACGGTCAGATAAACATCAAAACACTGATATGAAAAACATTTAAAATCACACTTCTAAATTCATGAAAACATTTAAAGAATAAGAAGTGGTTTGAACATTTAAGAAACCATTTTTCATACCTGAAAGTCTTTCTTCTTTCAAAATGTGGTAAAGATTAAGATTTAGAATGATATACCTTCAGTGTAGAAATCTTAACTCCCCCTAAAATGAATATTTATCATTTACGCTCCCTTTGACAAAAAAATTTAGATATTCTCCTCCTTAATATATGTATAAAAATCAAAGCATTAGAGAAGAACAATATTAATATAACAATGAAATTTATTTTTCTTTTCTCCCTCTTAAAAATATGACAGTGAAAATTTTTAAGTATCTCCCCCTAAAACAAACAACAAATACTTCGTGAATAAGATGAATCTTTTCAGCTTCAGTAACTCCCCCTAAAAATAACAATCATAATTTCCCATGAAAAATCAGAAAATATATCAGTAAAAAATATAAAACATATAAGCTCGCCCTTTAACATTTGCCTAATCCTTAATCATTAAACCGAGTTCTGAATTACTAAGATTGAAGTAAATTCAGAAGTCAAACTCCCCTTGAAAATTTGTATTCACAAATTTATCAAAAAAATAATAATAAGTACTCCCCCTTGAAAATTGATCATCTTATAAGCTTCGGAGTACAATCCTTTGACATTGAAGTCTGAGTCCTAGACTGCTTTGTCTAGAAGTCAATCTTCTTGACATTGAAGATCGGGTCCTGATATGTTGTAATTAGAAACCATTACTTTGAACATTGAAGAACGTGTTCTAAACTTTCTTGTCTAGAAGCCTATGTTCTTTCTCCCTTTAGACTTTAGGTGCCTGCAACACAGATGGAGCTTTTGGTACCCATTTGGTATTTGGGTCCTGGTTTGTTAGTTGCAGTTCTATTAGGAGTAATGTAATAAGAACCATACCAGTAATTGACATAGTTTTTACTTACAAAATCATTTGATCCACAGTAAAAACCATTAATTTTCTTTTATGCTAACCTGATCAATTGATTGACAGTATAAACAAGATCAGGTTTGCCAAAAGATTTACCTTTCGGAGCATCGTTCTTCTTAGCATTGGATGCATGCATAAATGATTTCTCAGCCTTCTTCTCATCAGAAAATATATCTTTTCTTCTCCAAATCCACTTTTCTTTAGCATATGACTCTTTAGATTTACCTGAACCATCAACACTTCTATCATAGAAAAGGTTAGAAGGACGAATCTGATCTTTGGTATTTACTTACCTTTTGGAAGAAACATTTGTATGATAAGAACTTGAAGTTGTCTTGAATAAGCATTTTGATTCAGCTAAATCATCTCTAGGTGATTCAACAATTGACTTTGGCGTCTTCAGTTCAATCAATTTCACCTTGAACATGATCTCTTCAAGTTTAGTTATCTTTGCAGACAAGTTGTTTCTTTCCTTTGAAAGCAGGTCAAACTTCTTATGTAGCTCAGACTTCACATTCTTTTCCTTCATTACAGTGGTTGATAGCTCAGATAGTTTTCTTGTAAGATTCTTTATCTCCGTCTCAAAAACTTTTCATTCCTCCTCAAACTCTTTCTCTACAGTCTTTCTCTGTTCATAAATCTCTTTAAACACGCCAACATTCTTTTGCTCAACTTTCTTCTTTTCTTTCTCAAATTTGTTTCTTTCCATGATTATAACTTTCTTAAAGTCTGACACTTGTTGAGAAAGTTTTGAACATTTGAGTTCAACAGTTTCTTCTCTTCGAATGACTTTCTTGAGAAATCAGAAAACTTTTGAGCAAAAGTTTTTATTTCTTTGTCAAAATCTTCTCTTTCTTTAGCAATCTGCTTTTCTAATACTTATATCTTCTTCTGTAGCTTAACACTTGCAGATTCTAATCCTCTAGCTATCTCCTCACTTTTCTTGACTGAATCTTCATTCTTGAATTTGACAATTTGAGCTTCCAATTCCAAAATCTTCTTTTTCAACTAATCATTTTGTCTTTCAAATAATTTTATGTTCTCTTCAACCTTCTTCAGTTCTTCTTGCACACTGGAGTTGTCTTTTACTTGACAAGCTTCTTCTTTTAGCACATTTATTTCCACTTCAAGACAAAACACACTCTCTTTTAATTTGTCTCTTTCTATTTTAAGATCTAGGCTTTCAGATTTGTTTTTCAGATCTTTTATTTCTGATTCAAGAGCAGAGACTTTACTTTGCAACTCAACTTTCTCAACTTTCTCAACTTTAATCTTTATGTTTTCCCTTGAGCAGTCATTTGCCATCCTGGTGTAGATTGACAACTGTCCAGCAAGATGCTTAACATTGGCATTAGCTTCAGAAATATTCATCTGTCCAAAATCATAATTGTGACCTTGAGACATCTTGTAATTTGTAAAATAACAGCTTCGAATGATCGTTAGTTCGGAAAATCAACAAAATACAACTCAGAAAAAATTTCAAAAAAACTTCCAAAAATTTTCTAAGTCCAGAATCCTCATACCACTGTAGTTCTCACAAAATTCGCACACCAAAAAAATTCTTTTCGCACGCCAAATAACCAAGAATTCGTACAGGAACAGAATTCGCATGTCTCTATATGCGAGAAACCACTTTTCGCACACCTCCTTATACGGATTCCTTCTTTTCGCACGCTGAAGTATGTGAACTCTTGCTTTTCGCACGCATTGAGATGCGAGTTTCTGACTTAGAAAGTTTTCAAACTTCAAACTTTTCGCAAGCAAATCTTATGCGAATTCCATACTTAGTCAAATTCACAATCTCAAACTTTCCGTATCGATATGAGTCCTATATTTAAAAAAATTTCAACTTCCTTATGCGAAATTCTTAGAATTCGTATACAATATGATGCGAATTCTTGAAATTCGTATCCTTCACGGTGCAAAATCCGTCCTTAGAATTTCTAAACTTCACTTTTCGTAAGGCTCACAATGCGAATTTCTTCTTTTCGCATGTAGACCGATGCGAAAACTTTACTTCTCGTACACAACACCGTGCGAATTTCTCACTTTTCTTTTTCAAACACCACGTTTCATGCGAATTCCATCATGCGAAAACTTTAGAGCATGCGAGTTCTTCATGTTTCGGCTCAAAAATGCTTAATTCGATCCAAAATCCACTTAATTCTTCAACTTAGCTTTTGTAAATGCACCAATTTGATTAAGATCATTGCTAGAACCGATTACAAATGAAGAATTACAACAAAATCGACTCAAATATACATCATGATCGAGATACAGTGCGCTAAACTCAAAAAACTTCGAAAAACACAAAATCAAGAAATTGAATCACAATTACAATGCAAATGTGTAATCAAATCAAATAGGATTTGTATAAAACATACATCGATCACTAAACCAGCAAGAATTAGACAACAAAAACCTGAAATATATGAATTCAATCACAACTCAGACGACAGGATGCGAGTTCTTCAATTTCCAGTTGATTTAATCTGAACCCGCTCTGATACCAAATGTGAGTTCCAGATTCAAGCTATATATTCACACACTAGAATGTAGAAATCATTATGAATCAATTGAAATTTTATTGCAATGATTTCCTAGTCACAAGTATTACAAAGTGCCACAAGTCTCACGATGCGAATTTCTTCTTTTCGCATGTAGACCGATTCGAAAACTTTACTTCTCGTACACAACACCGTGCAAATTTCTCACTTGTCTTTTTCAAACACCACGTTTCATGAGAATTCCATCATGCGAAAACTTTAGATCATGCGAGTTCTTCATGTTTCGGCTCAAAAATGCTTAATTCGATACACAATCCATTTAATACTTCGACTTAGCTTCTATAAATGCATCAATTTGATCAAGATTGTGACACCTGTCAAATTCTAAATATTGAGGTTAGCACCCTCAGATTAATTTATAAGTTTTGTCACTTTTAAATTTTATTAAAAGCCTTTAAGATAAAAAGTTTCCCGAAAAATTTAGAAGTTGCGTTAAAAACCCGGAACAGTTCCGCATCTGACCGTCACTGTCCAGAAATGCCAAATAAGTAAATAAAAGTCCAAAATTCTTAAATTATAAAAATCAGAATATTAATTTCTCTTGCATTGCAAAATTTTCAAATTTGTCATTTATTTAGCAAGAATTGAGAATCGGGTATTTCAGTTCTCAAATATATCTGATATTCCATAGTTTAAAGCTAGTAATTCAATTAATGGTATTAAATTAATTTTTTTTTATGTGTTGATGAGTCACTAGGACACTTGTCCTAATCCTACCTATTTTAATTATTTTACTTTAATTAAAAACCAAATTAAAAACAAATCACACTCTTCATTTTTCAAGACTAACTCCTCACCTCCTCTCCCTCTCCTCTCTCTTCTTTTCGGCCGAAAACCCACCACCACCACCACACCATTTTCATTTTCTTCTCTTTGCTAAGAATCAAACTCCAATCAAGAATCCATCACCATTTTGAAGTTAGAATCCAAGTCTTCATCTCCTTTTGTGAAGGTAATCACTTAACACTTCCATTTTTCAAGTTTATAATCAAAAAGTTGTATATTTCATATCTTTTTATGTAAATGTTGTACAATCCAAGTTTTGGAAGTGAAATGGGATGCATTAGTATCAATATATTTGCTAATGAACCATTTAATGATCTTCCAATGAAACTAGGGTTTCCAAGTGTATTATTATGGGATTTTATCAAGAAATGATAATTTTATGAAATGTGGTTTTTGGTCCACAAAATTTTAATAATGTTGGATTGAAATATATGCATTTACATCAATTTTGAGCATAAATAAACTCTTAGGATGAGATTGTTCAATCTCATATGATTAAAGAATTTTTAAATAGTGTTAAATCATAAATTTAGTGTTTATTTTGTCTTGCATGTGATTGAAATTTTGATGATGAGATGGATTATCTTTGATGTATATAATGTGAGTTTTTGACTCTTGTTACAATGAAATGCTAGTATAAAAATGTTCTTATGAAGGAATTTCCCAAGTTCCACATGATTAAGAACTTAACAATAGTGTTAATGTCATTTTAATTGGTGTTATGTTCATGCATGCATGTGGATGAGCATTTTGATTGCAATGAATCCATGATGCATAAGTTAGTTTATTATGTAATGAGGAGTGAAGACATGGTTTATAATCAAAAACCATGTCTAATGATCACTATTTTGTGGTTTAAAATAGTATTTACCTTACTTTAGAATCTGTCCAGAAAATGGACTTCACTTCTAGCTTGCACAATTCAGAAACCACATGTCCAAATTTGGGGTTTTTGCTTCTAAACGTTAATTTAGAATGTTATCTTTCTAAAAAGTCCAAAAACACTGAATTTGGAATTGATTTGGGCACTTAAATGGATTTTACAAGAAAATGGTGCAATCTGTCCAGTGAAGGCAGATTCATACACCTATCTTGTAGAGACCATAACTCCCTCATTACTTATCCAAAATAAGTGAATCTTTTTCCAAATGTTAGTATTTTGAGTTAGGTTTGCATCCATATATGGATCACTATCTAATTCCAAGAATTGATACCTCAAAAGCCTGTTGCAAGTGAGGTATGTCACTGATCCGAAAATCAGTGACACTCTATTTTGTAAAAATTATTTGAAGTATCAAAAGTTATTCAAAAATTATAAAAAAATGCAGATTTACTCTAAACATATTATAGTATCATCACAAAATTTTTGATTAAATAATTCTCTTGGGAAGTTAAGCTTCCGTGTTGATTTCATCGAACAACTTTCTGGACAGCATGTGCTGAATCCAGAAAGGTAACCTTCTTAAGTATAAAATTTTGTTTTATTGTATTTTGGAACTTTGTATAGTTTAATTATGGATATGGACTAAAGAATTTATATAATGGCATTTCATGGGACAATTGGACATATTGGTTGGACATCGGAATAGGGCATTAATGTGTTTCCTTATGGCAACTCTTGTATAGGGAAATTAAGGGCGTGACAAAATTCCATAAATATTAAAGTAAAGCTTCACCGTTGCATTCGTTAAGGTGAGTATTCGCAGCCCCACTTTTATCGTTTTAATTGATTTTGGGGTGGAAAGCATGGTTAAATTGCGTATTTAAAGATTCATGAGAATTGTTTGAAAGTATTGCGATTTGGCAATTTATAAGGCTTTGTTAAAAGCGTTTGGAATTATAAGCTATATGATAAGTATGCAATTGATGTGTTGAGTTTTTAATGTTAAGACCCCGTGACACTACTATTAACTCGAAGAAAATCGGGCCTATAGTATTAGTGGATAGCGCTATTTGGTGTGACAAGCCCACCTTAATGCTGACGAGCAGGGGTGCACTATACTAGATAAGATGACTAAACATGTGGCTCGAACCACCGCTGAGTTAGTTCATTGGGGGCGTTGAAATTGGTCAGGGATGGCTTAGTAGTGGCTCAACGTAATATTATCTTTGCGTACACTTATCATAAAGAAATTAAATTGTGGTGCTCATGAATCAAAGAATTGAAGTTGGTTTATACGTATGTTTTACAAATGTCAACTTGCATATAAAAATGATTTGTGCATATTTAAAACCTGTGAACTCACCAACTCTTTGTAGTTGACCTTGGTTTCTATTCATGCTTTTCAGGATTCAAGAAAGTAATTCCATGATGTTTTATCAGCGCACTTCATATTTTGAAGCAAGATTATTTTTGCTTTATGTGTATCGTTATATTTTATGTTTGGGAATTGTAAACAATGACGATACTATGTTCTTAAAAATGTATTGTATTTTGAAAGTTAAGTAAATGTGGGTATGTTATAATCTTATGCAATGACATCGGAGCTGTTATACCTCGTGTTTCCGCTTTAGCGGGGTGTGACAAAGATCACTTCTAGAACCGATTACAAACAAAGAATTACAACAAAATCGACTCAAATATACATCATGATCGAGATACAGTGCGCTAAACTCAAAAAACTTCGAAAAACACAAAATCAAGAAATTGAATCACAATTACAGTGCAAATGTGTAATCAAATCAAATAGGATTTGTCTAAAACATACATCGATCAATAAACAAGCAAGAATTTGACAACAAAAACATGAAATCTATGAATTCAATCACAACTCATACGACATGATGCGAGTTCTTCAATTTCCAGTTGATTTAATCAAAATCTGCTCTGATACCAAATGTGAATTCCCGATTCAAGCTATATATTCACACACTAGAATGTAGAAATCATTATGAATCAATTGAACTTTTATTGCAATGATTTCCTAGTCACAAGTATTACAAAGTACCACAAGTCTCACGTTTCTCTCTCTACAATTCAATGCGAGTTCTTGTGATCTTGTGTGTCATGCGTATATCTCTACTCTACACTCACAAGGATACAAAACCTATTTACACTAAGTCAAAGCTTGTTGGCTTTACAACACAACACAAGTCAAACATACTTGAATTTAGAATGACTTTATACAAACAATTGCAAATTTGACCTTTTAATCTTGAATACTATATTTTACTCAACAACTAGTCTCTGTGGAAACAATCTTGGTACTTTACCACTTTATTCCTTAATAGCGATCATAGTGTCTGGCGTGCACTTGCACCACCGTTGTGGCAACACAGGTGGTCACTTTATGGACCTATACGATTTTCCGCTATCAAGTTTTTGGCGCCGTTGTCGGGGACTGACGTGATTTTAAATCCTAAGATATTGATTTTCATTTGAGCCTGAGTCACTTGATTCATTTCTTTAGAATATTTTCCATGTTGTATGCCAAGGCTACAACACAGAGAACTTGAATCTCTCGACCCCGAAATAGAAAGAACCGTTAAAAGAAGAAGAAGAGGTAGAATAGGTCAGAAAAATCAAACCATGGCTAGAAATGGTAAGGATCCACCACCACCTAATGAAACCACAAAGAAAGGGGAATACAAGACTATGCAACACTCGAATTTCATCAATTAAAATCGAGTATTCTTAGACCCAACATTATGGCACAAACTTTTGAACTGAAACCGGTAATGTTTCGAATGATCCAAGCAATGGGTCAATTTGGATGATTACCTTCGGAAGATTCGCACTCTCATTTAAAATCATTTTTAGAAATGACAGATCATTTTTGTATTCCTGGAGTTACTGTAGAAGCCTTACGGTTGACACTCTTCTCTTAACATTAAGAGATAAAGACAAATCTTGGCTAAGTTCTCAGTCACCTCATTCAATTGACACTTGGACGAGCTTAGCTAAAAAAAATCTAAAAAAATATTTTCCTCCGACTAGGAACATGAAATTTAGAAATGAGATTTTGATGTTTCGGCCAGAAGATGATGAAGCAGTCTCGGATGCATGGGAGAGATTTAAAGAACTGATTAGGAAATGTCCTCACCATGGAATTCCTCATTGCATCCAATTAAAAACATTTTATAATGGTATTTCAAATTCTGCTATAATCATTCTCGATGCTACGGCTAGTGGCGCTTTCACTTCTAAAACTTATAATGAAGGATATGACATTTTGGAGAAAGTTGCCAACAATAACACTGATTGGTTAAACCCATGTGCTTTTGTTTCCAAAATGCGTCGGGTATTCATGAGATTGATGCCATCACATCTTTAAATACACAAATTGTAGCTTTAACTAACTTTTTTAAAAACAACTTGAATTTAAATGGCGTAAAGAACCAAGTTTGAAAGAAGTAAGATTGAGCCACCATAAACACAAGACAAAATATTTCTTGTTGAATGGTGTGTCGTCACCGTCCAAACCCTCTTGTTGAGTTCCATCGAGAAGGCTAGAAATAGCCTTTTAATAAAATGTTTTTTTCAGTCCTTTTTAGTATTAACAACTTTCAAATTTTGTTGGAAAAAAAATTTAGAGATTTTTGGAGTTGTGCAAAGCGGCCACCTTGGTCGCCGCTGTGGGGAGTTTTATGCATGCGAGAATTTTTGAATTTTTTCAGAAAAAACTTTCTGTAAAAAAATATATAATTTTGGAACTTATTTTTTGCATTCCATCCAGATCAGAGTCATTTGCTAAAAAAATCCCACCTTTTGAGTGAAGACAACAAATGGCCCAAATTTTTGTCCATTATCCCTTTTAACCTCAAATTATACACTAGTCAATAATATTCATTTGCCTTTCATTCTCTTGACTAGTGGTTTTTCAGGGAAATTTTCAAAAGGGAAGTTTTAGCAAAAAGAAGATGGATGGTGTGGGTTTCCAAGGACCCAAAAAGCTAACATCATGTCCTACTTTTTAGCCATCGTCATCCTTGACCCTCTCACCCTCTCTAATCCCATCAACCCCTTTATCTTTCTTTTTACTCATCACTCCCTCTCCCACACTCCTATTTTACATTCTCGGATGGAACTTGAAGCCATGGCCCAAAAAAAAATCTTTCACGACCCTTTTTCCAAATAGTTGGCGAGTTCGCCATCGTTTAAAGGTCGAGACCTCCGGAACCAATGCCCCGCGTGCTCAAGTTTCGACTTGTTAGGTATGATTTTATAGTAATCATTGTATTTATAGGGCTTGGTCAAATACTATGTCTATTGTCTATCTGTGTTGTATCTGACCAAGGGTATTTAAGTCCCTTTGGTTCTTGTTCCTTGTAAGAATTTTAACGCACACATTAATAGAATTCTGTTTTTGTGCATCCTTGCTCTCTCTCTCTACTTTCTCTCTCTCTTCAGATTCATTGATCTTGGACTATCAATTGGTATCAGAGCCATCTGAATCTTGAGAGGATTGAGAGATTGATTTTTGTTATCTGAATTTGTGATTGAAATCGAAAATTTGATCGATTTTCTTGAATTTTTCAAGAAAATCCCGTTTTCTTGATTTCTCATAAAATTTGGATGTGTTTGTGATCGAATTGTGTTGTTTTTGGACTCTTTAGCTTCGTTTTTGATAATCGATCATAATTGTTTCATATCAGTTTACATAAAAACCATGTTTTAATCATCAATTTTGAAATTTTTGTTTTTCTGGAAACTCGTATTTTCACGTACTGTTCTATTCTCAAAATTTCAATTTTGTGGTTTTTAATCATTTTTGGTGATTGAATTGTGATAGAAAGTTGTTTTCGTTCATTATTGTGTGATTTACTTGCTTTAATTGCATTGTTTGAATTGATCTTATGAATTTTTCTTGATTTGCTTCGGTTTGCGCATGTTCTTATTGGTTTGCGCAAGATTCATACTACTTTGCGCAACGTTCTTGGTGTTCTAATTCTTGTGTTAGTGTTTTTCAGGTTTTCGCATCAAGCCACATACGCAAAGTTCAGTTTGCGTATCAAGTGCAATCCGAAAAGATCACTTCTCGTATCATTCATCATACGCAAAGTATAGTTTGTGTATCCTTTGACATACGCAAACCCTAGTTTGCGCATCCAACAGATTACGCAAAACTCGTTTGTGTATCCTCCTTATAACGCAAAGCACACTTTGCGTACCCTCCTTATAACGCAAAGCTCACTTTGCGTATCCTCCTTATAACGCAAAGCTCACTTTGCGTATCAGCCTCAGCATACGCAAAGATCATTTTGCGCAACCTTCTGGACCCGAAAAGTTTGGTTCTCGTATCGCTAAGCTTACGTAAACCTCAAGTTTGCGCAAGTCTTAAAAAAAAAAAAAAGAGTCTGGAAATTTTTTTTTTGTTTTTTTGTTATCCATGGATTCTGCAAAATTTGATTTTCAAGCTAAGTTCTACACGAGTGACCTCATGATGTCATTGGGCATAGAAACTCGTCATCCGGTCCTAGTTGACGAAAACGAATTCACTCAATGGCAAGATAGGTTCCTGAACTTCATTGAGCGTCAAGCTAATGGAGATAACATGATGAAGTCTCTAACTGAAGGACCTTTCGTAAAGCCTAATAAAGAGACTCCTCCAACATCTGAAGAGACTTCACGAATGAAAGTTGATCGAGAGCTGAAAGCTAATCTGATGCTTGCCTTACCTAACTCTGTCTATAACCGAGTTGATCATTGCAAAGATTATCCAAATCTGTTATGGGCACAATTGGAAAAGATCATGCTTGGTTCATCCGTTGCAACTCAACTCAGACATACTTGGTTTATGAACAACTTTGAGGAGTTCAAGGCCAAAGACAGTGAATCTATAAAGAGTGTTTTCGACAGATTCTGTGCAGTGCTGAATGATCTGCGAAAGATAAATGTGATCAAGACAGAGCTTGAGACAAATCTGAAATTCCTTAATGCTCTTCAGCCTGAATGGAACAAAACTTGTCATAGACTGAGGAACGATGTTCGGATCTACACTATGCAAATACAAGAATTATATGAGATTCTTATGACTAATGAGAGCTTGGTGCTAGAGAAAAAGGCCAAACTGGATAAGAAGAATAAGAAGTCAGTGGACCCGGTTGCTCTTCTCACGAGCCAACTGGCTGAACAAGCATTGTCTGATAACGCTTACAACGGGTCAACTGAGGATGATGGTGAGGCACTGCAGAAAGCAATGATCCTTCTCTCTCAGCATTACCAGAAAAAGTTCCAACCTCGATCGGGTTCCAACACTTCTCGCTTCACTTCTGGTTCAACAGTCAAAGTGCCCGAGCCAAAGTCTACTGCCTGTTATAACTGTGGAAAGTCGGGCCACTACTCAAAGGAGTGTCGAGCTAAGAAGGTTAGGGACTCAGCTTACTACCGGAAGAAAATGAAACTGGCTGAAAAGAGAGAGAATGGAACTGCTCTACTGGCCGAAGAAGAATTCTGGCTGGATCACTCTGAGGACGAAGCTGCAAACGTAGAGATCGCTCAGATGTGCTTGGTTGGAGTTGATCGGTCAGAAGATTCTGAAACAGATGAAGATGAGGTATATTCTGAATTTGATTATAATTTCATGACCTCTCAGATGAATATCATAATTAATGCTTTGTCTGATTTACGTTCAAAGATTTTATCTGAAAAGAATTTAAATTCTGAAAAGTCAGATTTGATTGACAAACTGAAAATTTCATTGAAAGATGAAAAATCTATTTTAGAAAATACTAAAGAAATCTTTCAAAAGAAATTGGATGATTTGGAAAATTCAAATAAAACTTATCTTGAATCTTTGACTACTATGACTAATTTAAAAGATGAATTTTCGGATAAAATAAATAAGTTAGAAGAAAAGCTTTATCGAAGGAACCAATCTGAACAAACAATTTTTATGAATAAACCAAGAAGTGAAGAAGCTTTAAAACAAAGATGGGGACTTGGTTTTGACAATCCTCATTGTTTAAACAAAGTGATAAACGAAGTTCCCACTTTATATAAATACGATTATCTAACTCTTGCACACTATGCTCCTCAGTTCAAATTTCATTGGACAAGTGAAAAGCAAGTATTAGATATTGAAAATGAGAAAAGAACAAATAACAAGAAAAAGGAAATTTCTTTTGTTTACACAAGTGAAAATGCAAAATATTTTCCTGAAAAATCAAGGAGAGGAAGAAGAGTTTTAAATGATATATCTCCTATCAAATCTCCAATGTCTGATGATTTTATTGCTCCTTATGCTTCTGATTCTGACAAGGAAAATATTTCTCCAATCATTTATGATTCAAAGAAATATACTCCTCCGTTAATATTAGAAAGCAAAATCATAGATCTTGAAGATCTGATAGAAGATCAAAATATTTTGAAGAAAATTGAATCTGATATTATTCTTTCTTTCATGACGTCTAGTCTTGAAGAAAATTTATTTTCTCAAAAATCAGATTCTATTTCTAGCCTTTCTTCTGATTCTAAGGAAAACAAAAAGGAACTTTCTAATTTTAAAAATTTTTCTCAAAATAAATTCAGACTCCGAGGCAAATTCAGAATTATTAGTTGATCAGATTGGTTGCTTGGATAAATTTATTTCTTCTAATTTAAATATTTCGTCTAAAATTCTTGATGATTCTTTTACGCTAAATGATCAATATTATAAACCTAAGCGTAAAAGAAGACAGTCAAAGAAGTCAAAGAAACAAGATAAAGTTATTTCTGACAGTTCTAATTCTACCGATTCAATTCTTACAGATAGGATTTTGAGCACTCGATCAAAGAGGCAGATTTGGAGAAAGAAGCGGACATCTGATGAACATATTTTTGAAGGGGATAAATGTGTAGACAAACTTTATAACAGTGATTCATTTTCTAAATGTAATAAAATTTCAAAATACTCTATAAAGCAAATGATTCAAATTTCAAAACATGTCTCATGTTCTTCCTCAGATTCTAGTTCTGATGATTATGCTTTCTCTTCTGATGATTGTGATTATTTTTCTGATCATATTCCTCGTGCTTTAAATGTTAAATCTAACAATTATTTCCCCATAAGAACTGCAACTAACAAACAAGGGCCCAAATACAAGTGGGTACCCAAATCTTTATCTGATTATAAGTTGCAGGCATCTCACGTTAAGGGGGAGTAAAAGAATTTTGGCTTCTGAGTACTTCAGCTCAGGACCCGTACTTCATAGACTACGACTTCTAAACAAATCAGTTTAGAACTCGTTCTTCAAAGCTTTTAAGCTTCTGACTATATGAGATACTGTGAGTACATCAATTTTAATTCCGCTGCATTTTATCTCTGATAATGATGTGTTCCAGTTTTTCTCTTTATTCTTTTCTAGAATCTGAGCTTGTTCATTTTTTTCTTGATTTTCTATAACCCAAATTATTTTTTAATTTGAGACACAAATTATTTTTATAATGTGAAAGATGAAATAATTGAATTTTATTTTGTTCCAACTAAATATCAATTTGCTGAATTTTTTACATTTTGTCATTAATGAAAATTTTCAATATCAGCATATTGAGTTTAAAAGTTTACATCTTTACAAATTTTATTCTATAAAGTAAAGTTTTACATTTTTTCTTTCTTTTGAATAAAATATGTGTCTAGGATAAATTTTCAAGTTCTTTTGTTTATATTAAAGTTTTTATATGGTCAAATTTCAAGTCTTACAAAAGTCGAAAAGTCAGCAACATGTTTGAAACTTTTATTACTGCTTTAAAGTTGTGTGATTCGGAATATTTATAGTTTACAATGCTTGGAAAGTTCTAAAAAGTCAAAATTATGGATCGTAATGAAAATATGGGCTAAGTACTTTTACGTAAAACTGAGTGATTGAGATGAATTTTAAATTCTTAAAATTCAGAAATCTCTAAGTCTAAAAGTTTGTACCTGTGGCATTTCTGGTTTGGGAAAGTAAGTTCCTCAGGATGCTTGTCATCTGGTCCCCTAAGGTCAATTGATCTGGGAGTGATCGAACACAAATCCTTCAATAGAACCAGATCAAAAGTCATGTTCTACTGGTATGAATGGGTTTAGGATATGTCGATGTAGCCTTTCTGATCTGGGAAAGTAAGTTCCAAGGGGTACTTGACACCTAGTCCTCTAAGGCCAACTGGTCTGGGAGCGGCTGAACCAAATACTGCAATAGGGTCAGATAGAAAGTTACGTTTACGACATGTTCTTTACTTAATAAACTTTTTGATCAAAAGATGCCAAAGTGCACGCGCTTAAAAGATGCCAAAGAGCACACTCATGTTAAGATGCCAATGTGCACACTGCTAAAAGATGTCAATGAGCACACATCTCATGATTCTTGGTGATATGTTTGAGTTGCATCGTTTAGAGCTCAAGCAGCAAAGACAATTTCAATCTGAAAGATGCTGAGAAGAAATTTTTCTTTAAAAAGTCAGATAGCTTCACAAAGTCGCTTTGTTGGTCCATGCTGTTTTTGAAGATGATTTTTGAAGACCAAAGCGCCAATGATTACTAAGGGGGAGATTGTTAGGTCTGATTTTATAGTAATCATTGTATTTATAGGGCTTGGTCAAATACTGTGTCTATTGTCTATCTGTGTTGTATCTGACCAAGGGTATTTAAGTCCCTTTGGTCTTTGTTCCTTGTAAGAATTTTAACGCACACATTAATAGAATTCTGTTTTTGCGCATCCTTGCTCTCTCTCTCTACTTTCTCTCTCTTCAGATTCATTGATCTTGGACTATCAATTGGTATCAGAGCTATCTGAATCTTGAGAGGATTGAGAAAACGAGATTTTCTTGAAAAATTCAAGAAAATTGATCAAATTTTCGATTTCAATCACAAATTCAGATAACAAAAATCAATCTCTCAATCCTCTCAAGATTCAGATGGCTCTGATACCAATTGATAGTCCAAGATCAATGAATCTGAAGAGAGAGAAAGTAGAGAGAGAGAGCAAGGATGCGCAAAAACATAATTCTATTAATGTGTGCGTTAAAATTCTTACAAGGAACAAAGACCAAAGGGACTTAAATACCCTTGGTCAGTTACAACACAGATAGACAATAGACACAGTATTTGACCAAGCCCTATAAATACAATGATTATTATAAAATCAGACCTAACAATCTCCCCCTTAGTAATCATTGGCGCTTTGGTCTTCAAAAACAGCATGGACCAACAAAGCGACTTTGTGAAGCTATCTGACTTTTTAAAGAAAAATTTCTTCTCAGCATCTTTCAGATTGAAATTGTCTTTGCTGCTTGAGCTCTAAACGATACACCTCTTTTGAATGATCTTGAATGAACTGTGGTGTTCGGAGCAGGAACAGCAAAAGAATCAGTTGTAGCTAAGAGAATAGAATCTTTGAGCGAATCTTGATCAGCAGATAAACATTTTAGCTCTTTGTCTCGTTAACTTCTCCTTGACTTATTTATCTCCCCCTTAGTAATCATTGGCGCTTTGGTCTTCAAAAATCATCTTCAAAAACAGCATGGACCAACAAAGCGACTTTGTGAAGCTATCGGACTTTGTAAAGAAAAATTTCTTCTCAGCATCTTTCAGATTGAAATTGTCTTTGCTGCTTGAGCTCTAAACGATACACCTCTTTTGAATGATCTTAAATGAATTGTGGTGTTCGGAGCAGGAACAACAAAAGAATCAGTTGTAGCTAAGAGAATAGAATCTTTGAGCGAATCTTGATCAGCAGATAAACATTTTAGCTCTTTGTCTCGTTAACTTCTCCTTGACTTCTCGCCCTCATGACCTTGATGATCTTGATCAACTTGGTCATGCAAATGTTGGAGACAAGACGTCTTAAGATCTGCAAAATCAAAAAAAACAGAGAAAACAAGGGAGGTTTGCGCTTCACGAAGGATGCGCAAACTGAGGTTTGCGTACCACGCAGGATGCGCAAAGCAAAGTTTACGTGTCAAGCTGGATACGCAAACTAGGGTTTGCGTATGTCGAAGGATACGCAAACTATACTTTGCGTATGATGAATGATACGAGAAGTGATCTTTTCGGATTGCACTTGATATGCAAACTGAACTTTGCGTATGTGGCTTGATGCGAAAACCTGAAAAACACTAACACAAGAATTAGAACACCAAGAACGTTGCGCAAAGTAGTATGAATCTTGCGCAAACCAATAAGAACATGCGCAAACCGAAGCAAATCAAGAAAAATTCATAATATCAATTCAAACAATGCAATTAAAGCAAGTAAATCACACAATAATGAACGAAAACAACTTTCTATCACAATTCAATCACCAAAAATGATTAAAAACCACAAAATTGAAATTTTGAGAATAGAACAGTACGTGAAAATACGAGTTTCCAGAAAAACAAAAATTTCAAAATTGATGATTAAAACATGGTTTTTATGCAAACTGATATGAAACAATTATGATCGATTATCAAAAACGAAGCTAAAGAGTCCAAAAACAACACAATTTGCGTATCATGATTCTTGGTGATATGTTTGAGTTGCGATAAACCTATAAATTTGTGAAAATCTTAATTTTTGATGGATTAGTGTGAGTACATGCAAAGTTCTCTATTATATTTTTAGAATTGCATTTTCTTGAAGCTTTCGCATGTGAGCACACTGAATAGATTGCTGGAAGTTTTTGAAACTGAACATGTTTTAACTTGATATGCAATGAAACTTGTTTTTGTATCCAACAACATATATTTGATTTCAACTGATTGATAAATCTGTGATATTTTACTCAGTAGAATTTAATTTGTTTAATGTTTAAAATTTTAAATGTTTAGTTGTTTCAAAATTTATATTCAGTATATTTTTCTTTTACATTGATATTAGATCATTGTGTTCTCATAAATATATTTTAATGGGTTAATGCATTATTCAAAGGGGAGTGAACAAAGAGAATATTTTTCAAAGATTATATCTGTTTTTGAGGGGGGTATCTGATTCTTTATATGAATGCTAACTTGAATTGTCAAATTTAGTACATTTGTGTAGGGGGAGTCACGCAAACCTTGTTTTGCGCATCCAGCTTGACACGCAAACCTTGTTTTGCGCATCTAGCTTGACACGCAAACCTTGCTTTGCACATCCTGCGTGGTACGCAAACCTCAATTTGTGCATCCTTCGTGAAGCGCAAACCTCCCTTGTTTTCTCTGTTTTTTTTTTATTTTGCAGATCTTAAGCCGTCTTGTCTCCAACATTTGCATGACCAAGTTGATCAAGATCATCAAGGTCATGAGGGGGAGAAGTCAAGGAGAAGTTAACGAGACAAAGAGCTAAAATGTTTATCTGCTGATCAAGATTCGCTCAAAGATTCTATTCTCTTAGCTACAACTGATTCTTTTATTGTTCCTGCTCCGAACACCACAGTTCATTCAAGATCATTCAAAAGAGGTGTATCGTTTAGAGCTCAAGCAGCAAAGACAATTTCAATCTGAAAGATGCTGAGAATAAATTTTTCTTTAAAAAGTCAGATAGCTTCACAAAGTCGCTTTGTTGGTCCATGTTGTTTTTGAAGACCAAAGCGCCAATGATTACTAAGGGGGAGATTGTTAGGTCTGATTTTATAGTAATCATTGTATTTATAGGGCTTGGTCAAATACTGTGTCTATTGTCTATCTGTGTTGTATCTGACCAAGGGTATTTAAGTCCCTTTGGTCTTTGTTCCTTGTAAGAATTTTAACGCACACGTTAATAGAATTCTGTTTTTGCGCATCCTTGCTCTCTCTCTCTACTTTCTCTCTCTTCAGATTCATTGATCTTGGACTATCACGACTGCTAGCTATTGCTCCTCCCGCCATTACCGTAACTGAAGTTGGTCGACCTGCTCAGGTTAGTGAACCCTAAGCACCCTTGGAACATCATCACTTTTGTTGTTGAACTATTGGTTTGGTATTTCTTTTGGGTACTTGTGATATTTCTTTTGATTTCACACTTTGGATATTGTGGTTGTTGACTTTTATAGTGTAACGCCATGCTTTTGGTCCCCTTACATTTCTGTTTGTTCATGATTCTCCACTATTGGTTACCACTTTAGGTAATATCATTTGCATGTACAATTACTTGTCTGTTTCCGTAAAATTTGGGTTTAAAACGACATAAGCCTCCATTCATGATTTTAGTCCATACACTTTCCCACTTGACACCAAGCCTAACCACTGCAAAAATCAAGTTTGTCCGAATATCCGAATGAGGACATTGTGTGTATCAAGTTTAGGGGGTAAGTTAATATGCATAAAGTAAATACTTTGATGAACCATATTACCCCCAAAAAAATTGAAAAATCCAAATGTAGGGTGAATCAAAGCGTAAATGATGGGGGTAAAAAGAAGAAAAATATGCCACAAACCAGAAAAGTTTTGGAGCCATTTAAAAAGTCAAGTTTGAGGGAGCTCAAAAGAAAATATCGAGAGATAAATAACTCAAATACACAAGACCGAACACAAGCTCTACTGATTAAATTCAACTTACGGATTTCATGAAAGGACGTTGTACATCTTTCAAGCTAGAGTGTAACAAGTGCTTCATTCAAATCAAGAGTCATAGAAAAGTTTGATGTAAGTTTTCCATTCAAGAAAAAATCCAATTATTCAATTTTTTGTTTATCATCCTTTGAGTTCTTTTTTTTATTTTCTTTTACTTGAGGACAAGTAATTGTTCAAGTTTGGGGTGTGATAACACTCGATTCTTGAGAGTTATTTCCTCTGTTTTCTTATTTATTTTACCACTTTATTGCCTATTTTTCCCTCTTCATCCTTCATTTGGTCTAATCTGTTCCAACATAGTGATGAAGTTTCAAAGAAGCAAAAATTCGGTTTTTCTAACTTTTTGTGCAACAAAGTGGCCACTTTGGTCACCACAGTGGCGACAGTGTGTTGGAAGTTTTGGATAAGCCTTGGACAATTTTGATAATGTTCTTTTTGAAGTAGAAGAAAGAAGAACTTGAGCTTTCATAGGAATAATCAAGGACAAGGAAAAAATTTGAAAGTCAAGTGAAGCTTAAACACTCTGTCACAAAGCGGCTTTTGAGGTTTTGCCACATCATACATTCTCTCTTCAAAAGCACTATAAAAGGATGCTTTTGGGCATCATTGAAGATCATCACTTCCAGGAGAGTTTTTCATATCTTGAGTTTTAGAATTTACTTCACATTCTCTCATTTAGTTCTTACTTGTAGTTGCATTTAAATTTCTTGTAATTTCCATTTCGTGTAATAGCATCACCATTGTAGCGACATAAGTGGTGACAGCTTTCTACTTTCGTTTATGCAAGTTATGTTTACGTATATTTCTTCTTCATCCATGTCTCTAACTTTTATCATGAACTAAACACCCCTCTGGTGTGGGTATGAGCCAAGGCTATGACTAGTAGGTAACACTTAGGTGTTGCCATTGTTGCTAACTCTTAGACTTGGTCACCTGAGTCAGGACTTTAACGCAATGCGAACAAGCCGATCACTTGTAAGTGTTAGTATTAGATCTTTGACCCAGACATGGGCAGATCCGGAAATACGGCTTGAGTGATGCAAGAAGATTTGAGAGAGTCTTTTATAACCACGTAGAGATACGAGTTTTTGCATGATTTTAATTAAGGTTCAAAATGTCTGTCGATATAGGTGTCACAAAGAGATTTGGGCATCTATATGCATACTAGTGGAACTAAGACCCTTATAGGTCTACTTAGTTAAATCGACAAGTCTTGAGTTGGCAATAGTGGCATCTTTGTAGGTACAAGTGGCCACTCCATGTGGAAATTCACTTTCGAGAGAAAGGGGTTTTCAAATATGTTTTGTACCACTTGTTTCTGACCATAATGTTACTACATTTGTCTTAGATAATGCTTATACCCACATCGTATCTTTTAACTTGTTGATTACTTTAATCGTTATTTAGCATAACTCAAAACTCACAAATATTAATATTGTTCTCAAAACTCAAACAAGCACTAGAAGTTCATGAATGTCTCTGATTCTTAGTTGACTAGTCCCTGTGGAAACAATCTTGGTGCTTTACCACTTTATTACTTAATAACGATCATAGTGTCCGGTGTGCACTTGCACCTTCACTGTGGCAACACATGTGGCCATTTTGTGGACCTATACGATTTTCCGCTATCATGGGTCTTGGGGTGTTTTTTTGTTTCTCGTAGACCACCCGCTTGCCTCTGTTTTTGTTTCCTTCATTCTTAATAAAATTTTCCTTTCAAAGAAATATATGGATATTTTACGAGTTGACTAGCAAAATACATATTTCGGCCTTTTTAATCGTTTGAAAAATATTTATTATATTAATTTTTAGACAATATCTTTTTCAATCATTTTTGTAGTATTTAATCTATCAATAAGGAGTTGATTAAATACTACAAAATAAAACAAAAATAACAAATCCTACTTGTCATTTTGGGTGTTAGCAACCAACAAAAGAGTTCAAAAATACAATAATTGAAAATTTCACAAATTCATAACTTAGGGGCCTAATTTGACTCGGGGGCCGTTTACTAAACTTCTTACCGGGTAAGCTCTTACCAATATCATTTACCTTATTAATTTAGCAGGACGAAGACCAAGAAGCTTTCCCGGTAAGATACAAGGGAAGGACCGAGAGTCTTACCCGGTAAGTGTGGGAAATGACTCTTACCTGGTAAGCGTTTACCGGGCTTAAAATGCTTAACAACAATCCATTTTCATGGCCAAGGATGTTACATGATAAGGTAAATAAAAGCGAATCTCTTGCCGCTAAGCGTTTACCTGTAATAATTTGGTAAACGGCCCCTCAGTCTCAATCTTAACGAGGCTTCAAACGTAACTAGTTATAAAATAGGATTGAAACTAACCAAGGCTCCACCAAAGATTCATGATCAAATAGACCAAATATTCATGACCAAAACCGGATCATAAGGTCTGATCGGTCCATATCAAGTAATGGTTTTCTTGTCAAAAGAAGAACAATTAATTAATTTAAATTTTTTTAAAATTATTTGGGCATAAGTTGATTACCGGCAACCCAACCTATCTAATAATTGGCAGAATTCTCTGTATCATTTCTCATTGATAAAGCAAATATATATACAAACAGATATCCCGATATATAAGGGAAGAATGTTTACAATAAATACAAATAAATGCATAATCAATATTGCTAACAATTAGGCTAACAATATGGTAATCAGGCTAACAATTATGGCCGGTTAACAGTCCCCCGCAGTTCGAGCTAGAGGAGGTCGGATGCTCAAATTGTATCTGAAGTCAAGAAATAATTGTCGTGTGAGACCTTTCGTGAACACATCCGCATATTGGAAAGCGGATGGGATGTGAGAGACTCGAACCTGTCCCATAGCAACTTTTCATGGACGAAGTGTATGTCCATTTCTATATGTTTCGTTCATTGGTGTTGGACCGGATGGCCGGACAAATAAACAGCAGAAAAATTGTCGCAGTACACGAGGGTGGATGGCTGAAGAGGCGTGTGAAGCTCAAGTAATAAGTTCCGAAGCCAACAAGATTTGGCAACTACATTTGCAACGCCCCGATATTCAGTTTCGGCGCTGGAACGCGATAGAGTAGGTTGGCGTTTGGCGGACCACCAGATCAAGTTATCGCCCAAGAAAATGCAGTAGCCTGAGTTGGATCTGCGAGTGTCTGGGTATCCGCCCCAATCTGCATCGGTGTAAGCGATGAGTTGGGGTTTGGCGGATGGGTAGAAGTATAGGCCGAGATCAAGAGTACCCTTTAGATACTAAAGGATGCGCTTGAGAGCGTTGAAATGTGGTTCACGCGGAGCATGCATAAAGAGACATATCTGTTGGACCGCGTAAGCAATATCCGGTCGAGTGAAGGTAAGGTATTGGAGTGCGCCGGTGAGACTTCGGTAAGCGAACGGATCGGTCACGGGTTGACTGTGTTAGCACCTAACTTCGAGTTGGTGTCCACATGGGTTGTAGCGGGCTTGCATTGGTCCATGTTTGCTCGTTTGAGAATGTCTTCAGCATACTTTTGTTGAGACAAAAGCATGCTAGTGCTCGTATGTTTGACCGATATGCCCAAGAAATACGTGAGGGCACCAAGGTCCGTCATCTCAAATTCCCGGTTAAGGGCGATGATGATCTCGGTTTTAAGGGTGTCTGATGAAGCCGTGAGGACTATGTCATCGACATACAGAAGAAGGTAGGCATAATCATCATGTCGACGAAAGATAAATAATGAATCGTCGGTTTTGCTACACGTAAAACCAAGAAAAAGGAGATGTTGTGCAAACCTTTGATACCAAGTGCGCGAGGCCTGTTTTTGCCCGTAGAGGGACTTGCGATGTTTGCAAACGTGACTCGTATACAATGGATGAGAAAAGCCCGGTGGTTAATGCATGTATACAGTCTCGTGTAGGTCACCATGTAAAAACGCATTTTTAACGTCAAGTTGGTGCACCGGCCAGTTGTGTCCCAAAACAAGACTCAGAACTGTACGTATTGGGGGGCTTGACCACTGGACTAAATATTTCGTCATGATCCACCCCTACCTGCTAAGAGTTACCATTTACAATGAGTCGAGCTTTATACCGTTCAAGGGTGCCGGCTGCATGGAATTTGTGGTGAAAAATCCAATGGCAATGGATAACGTTCGCGTTGCAGGGACTGGGAACTAAATCCCAAGTATTTTGTTTAAGTAAAGTGTTAAATTCGGTGTGCATGGCATCGTTCCAATTATGGTCAAGAAGGAGAAATAGTTTGTGTGTGAAGCGAGAATGGGTGGTTGGGTTTGAAAATTCTGCTTTTGGAACGAGTTTGCATTGGATGAAGATTGGGTGGGGAAGGTACGGGGGTGGGAGTGGGAGTGTCATTGGATGGGATTGAAGTTATAGATGGGCTGGAAGGGGAAGATTGGGGCGATGCTTGCTGGAGTGGGTTGTAGGTGTGGGATGGGACGATAGTGGGAAATGGACAGCAAGTTGTGGGCTAGAAGGGGGGTTTGGGGTGTCGCATCAATGGGATTGGGAGAGGGAGAGTTGGTGTGGTGAATTAAGTAGGGTGAGGGAGGAATGTCATGTAGAAAACATATGAGGTGGTGGGTATTTTGCGGATTTTGGTGAATGGGAAGACATTTTCGGTAAAGGTGACATGACGGGAAATAATCTGTTCATTATTGGATAGAGAGTGACAAAGATAGTCGTGGTGGTTTGGAGGATAGCCGAGAAACACACAAGGAAGAGATCGAGGTGCAAGTTTGTGAGAAGTGGTGGAGTTGATGTTCGGGTAGCATAAACACCCAAAAGTTCGTAAGTGCGAGTATTTGGGTTTTCGAGGATAGAGTATTTCGGTGGGTGTTTTGTTTTGGATCGTAGTGGATGGCAAGATATTTAGTAAGTAGGTGGCAAGAGCTAGAGCGTAATTCCAATAAGATGGTGGAAGAGAGGTTTGAATGAGGTTAGTTCGAATCATGTTATTTAACGTACGGATGATTCTTTCGACTATGCTTTTTAAATATAGGAGAAATGCTATAAGTCAAAGTCAACTGAGTGAATTACGGATTTGTCCACTTAGGTTTTTGAATTATTATTGACTTTGTCCTTTATATTCATCTATTGCATAAGAAACTTACATCTATATTCTTTTTCATTTAAAAATTAGTAAAATGATCCTTGTGCCTTCGTAGTTAACGGACATATCATTATTGTGAGGAGTCAAATTTAAAACAAATTGCATAGGTAGAGTTTTATTATGTAAAAATGAAGATAAAGGACAAAAGCCGTAATAATTCACAAACCTTATAAACCAAATCTATAATTTACTCCTAAATCTATTTCACAAACTAAGGTGCCGTTTGTTTTTTAAGAGTTCTAAAGTCTGAAGTCTTAATTTAGTTATGAGTAATAAGAGGTGGTGTGTAAAAAAGTCTGAACGATTCAGACTTAAGAGACATTAAGAGTGTTTTTTTAAAAAACAAACAACCCCTAAATGTCTTCTCGAAAATACTGGAAAAGTTTGCATACATTATACATACTTTCATATAGACTGAAAATGCATTCCTTCTGATAATTCTCTACAAAATTAGAGATTTACGAGAGCATAGAAATTAATCATTTGGGTACATGGTGTGTCTAGCATCTTTCGAAAACCTTGTATAGCTTCTCTAGGGAGGCCACCTACAAGAAACCACACCAAACATCACCACCACCTATTGTAAATAACTACACACAACATTACCAAATTACATATGGGTCAAATTAGGTAAGTGCTTAGCGGGAAAAATCACCACCTTCACTTGCCTAATTAGATAAGATTCTCGATAATCAAAATACTCCATCCCTTCCCTAAATAAATGTCCTCGTTTCTATTTTAGTTTGTTCAAAAATAAGTGTCTACTTTTTCATTCTACCCTTAATTATAAGATGATCAAAACCTCACTATAATATTAACGGTAAAAGTGTCCTTTAGTTAATTAAAGAACACATTCCCAAAAACCGTGTGACATTTTCGTTGTGAACATTTATCTTGGGATGAATGGAGCAGAATAGTGCAAGATTCTCTTACCTAGTAACAGCTAACGAGGTAGATTCTCGGTTAGCAAAATGGCACAGTAAAATTGTTGGTAAAGATATCATCATTCTCTTACCAAGTAAGAGACAATAAGTGTTTATAAACGACCCGTCAGATTTGTATATCATTTACACAGTAGGGAAATTGATACCTGCACAAATGTTCCATTTGTGGCCATTGAAGTCGGGGGCTTGAAAAAAAGCCTCATAGAAGGAAATAGAACATGTTGTATCGACCATTCCCTCTGGGCCCACGCACTCTCGGCTTCTGAAAGTAGCTCTTCATCTATATCATCCCCAAATATGCAATCAAGTAACTAATTTAGAAATTGGACACTAATTAAATATGGGAGGGATAATAAGATTCATCCATACCTCCTGAAACACTTGTTTTCCCTTCAGCACAGCCTCTCTTATAAAATTCCAAACCCTCACCTGATGGATTTGGCAATAAAGGTGGATGCATAGCATAAAAGTTCCCAAGAGCAGCAGCAATGGTTTGAAAGCAAAGTGTCTCATCATTCCAATTCACCTAAATATCAAAACCGAACCACCACTATGTAAAATTGGATTTGGATCTAATCTAACTACAATCTACAAATGCCAAGGGATTTAGAGTACGCATCTTGGTACAGAAGATCACTTTGATTTTTAGTAACCCCATATTTTTACCATGTTATAGTCATTCCTCAAAACGCTATACGGCTAGCAGTCACCACTGTGCAGTATCAACATTATACTGAATACTGGGGGTGTATACAAGGGACAGTTGCAGACAGAAACATTGATTCCTTTCATCCCAAAAAAATAAATCACAAGATTACCTTAATGATTTTGAAGTTAAATTACCTGTTTATCCCCTATTGAAGTCATCACAAAAGTAGTGGACTTTTAATTGGTCCACAGGATTTACTTTAGTAAAATACTTTGGCAAATTCAGACTAATATAATATATATATATATATATATAGGGGTAGGTTATTATGCAACCTTTTACATGGTGCAACCCATGCAACCCCTCTATCCACCACTCATTTTAAAAAAGTGAAAATAAAATGAGTGGTGGATAGAGGGGTTGCACCATGTAAAGGGGTTGCATTTGAACACCCCTTATTTATATATATATATATATATATA
Organism: Arctium minus; assembly: GCA_954870635.1. NCBI lineage: Eukaryota > Viridiplantae > Streptophyta > Magnoliopsida > Asterales > Asteraceae > Arctium > Arctium minus. Next base: position 81,347,084 of record OX941081.1, on the reverse strand, counting down.
TGTATGTATATATATATATGTATGTATATATATATATATGTATGTATATATATATATATGTATGTATGTATCACTATGAGGGTAATTGTCTTTTTGAAAATTGGTCTACGAAATTGGCCATACCAATTCCTTCAATTCCGTTGGAATCCTGCGAACCACACACCTCCTAAAGGATAGCCTCAAATTAATCTAATAAATTTATGAACCTGAAGTTATTGTCGTACTACTTCACAATCATTTCTTATCTATATATGCATTTGCTACAACACTAAACAAGGAAAGTATACAACTCAATTTCTTAATTTTAGCAATATATTTTAGTCAACTGATTTCCTTCAACTAATTTCCTGAAACCTCTCACAAGATCACTGAGATTTTCCTACACTCCCCAAGCTAGTGAATACAAATCTTCCATTCCCAGCTTGCTAACATTCTCATGAAACATGTTGTTACAGAGTCCCTTTGTCATCACATCTGTAAGCTGAAGTCCTGTCAGGACAAGCGGAGTACCAATCAGTCCACTCTCACCAGCTTCTCTTTGATGAAATGCCTGTCTATCTCTTTGTGTTTTGTCCTGTCATGTTGCATTGCACTGAATTGTGGGCTACACTTATGGCTGACTTGTTATCACTGTATAGTTTCATTGCTCGAATCTTTAGGTCTTCTAGAATAATTTTGGCGCACAATAATTCGCATACTCCTGTTGCTTTTAAAAAACGTCCTAACCAAGTGAGACCACTTCAAGTAATTTTTTCCATTTAATCTGTTGGCTGCCTAAATATTCTGAAGTTCTGTGGTGCTCCGTGCAGTCTGTTCCCCAACTGTTGAAGCTGAGGTGTTCGTCATGGCTGAATAAAACAGTGATCAAGGCCGGAATTGAAGATGAAAGCAAGAAAAAGACCAATGACTAAGGCTGGAATCAGAAGATTAAACCGAAGATGAAAATCAAAATTCAGACATAATGTCACAGAGGTTGATGAAAAAAGAGGCTGTTGCATGGTGCCCTATTTTTTCCCAGAAATCCCAGCCTCATAGATGATGAGTGATCTTGGGAGAGATTTCAGGGAACTAGTGGAAGGATATCAGTGTGTTAAAGTCTATTCCTAAAATCAAGAAATTGAGTTAACTTTCCTTGTTTGGTGTTGTAGAAAGTGTATATATAGATAAGAAATGATGGTAAAGGTGTACGACAATAAATAAAAATCCTTCAGACGACTTCATGATATCAGAACCAAGATCTACCACTCTGGGAGAATTTGTACTTATCCAGCTCCTTCTCGACACTCTGGCTGCCTGTCTAGCCTCTGTTGGAGAAAGAGGGGGGGGGGGGGGGGGGGGTGTTAAGAGTCTCATATCGGCTAAATATGGACCATCTCAGCTCTATCTATGTTGAAACTCTGGTCTTCCCACAAGGGCTCTTTTAGAGAGTAATCCAATGGGGTTCCACATATTTTCACATGAACCTATGTATAAATATTCATCTCCAGTGGAGTTACTATGTGAGAAATAAGTTCCAAGTCTACTGCTTTAAAATCTGTGTGCGAGAATGAAAACTGTAACTTGGCCAACTATGGACAACAAATTACAACTTCTTTTAAGTGGCTGTGGAATGCAGATAATTGTAACAAGCTTTCATATTTTATTATGTATAATTCTTGCAGGGTGTCTTCGTGGCAATTTTAATATCTAAGTAGGTTATTCAATTATAATCCTTCATTATGTATGAGCAAAGAATTCAAGATGTGTATATATGTGTGTGGGTGGGTGTGCGTGTGTGTATATATATATATGTAAATATATATATATCTGTGTGTGTGTGCACGTGCATGCATGTGCGTATATACATATGTAACTTACATCATTTCCCAGACATAGAACAAATTCTGGAACACGGTCCATGTCAGGTGTGTATTGGTCGAGTATGACGGGAAGCCTACACAAATTGCCATGTGAATCCACATGAATGCTGAAATATTCATCCAACATCTCAGCCCTCTGCTTAAGGAGTTCCGCATTCATCTGCGAATAGGATGAAGAAACAGCTGTAGCAATAGAAATAAATAATGAGGTTGAAACTAGTGATCCCACATTGAAAAATAGAAGTATATATATATATATATATATATATATATATATATAGGGTTGGGTTCTGGTGAGAGGTTGAGGTTAACGTTGAAGCGTGAGAAGTGGTTATCATCCGTTGGATGAGAAATGGATGCACATTAGGATGAGATGCGCCGGATCAATTCCCTTCTAGGCCGCAATTCATGGGAGGGCATTTGATTAAAAGTGATCAATGGTTCAGATCCACTTCTCACGCTTCTCACGTTAACCTCATCTTCTCACACGATCCTTCACCGATATATCTAGTAAGAACCTAGTAATATGGATTCGCAGCTGCAGAACCAATGGCCAATACGCAGCGTCTGTGCCACCCAAATACTATGATAGAATGTTAGAAACGAGAACAAAATAATCAATACAGCAAACTAAACAAAGGATTAAGCTACTTGATCATTGGATTCAAAAGACCGACATGACAAAATTAAAAGGAAGCCGATGAATGGCCTTTCCTCCTGCCCAAGATTTCACAGCCGAACACTCTCTATTATAACTATAATTCTTGTTTGCCCTTCGTATTGCTAACCCATTAGTATATTATGGCATACTCCTATGGCTCATCATTTAGAATTTGGGCTTCGGCTAGTAGCCCGTTCCCTATCAATGCCGTCGTCTTGAAGAGCAGGCTTGTCCTCAAGCCTGAAATTAGGAACCGAGTTTGAATGGCGGTTGCATCTTCCCAAGTAGCTTCTTCAATGTTACCATTTTCCCACGATCCTTTATGAATTCCCTATAGTACCCTGTTAAATCAAGAGTTTCCCGGACAACCTTCGTATTATTGGGAATTGACCAATAGTGAATGGCCGAGATCTTGAACATAGGTAAGCCTTGAGGAGACTGAATTAACGAAGAGAACTGGGGCAAGTCGGTATCCAAGTTGGTGATTGGTAAGGGATGTTGTACCCTCTACATCCGCTCATAAGAGGTGGAGTTGTTCTTTTAGTCATGTCTTTAGGAAAGGTTGACTGTAAGGTGAAGAGCCCTGCAATTGAATAAGGGTTCAATCTTTCCAAAACCGCATTTGTTGGGCCTACCAATTAGAAACCGCGTCGCTCAATGTTCCTAACCATGCAATGCCAAGAATCATGTCCAAGGACCCCAAATCGTAGACCAAAGCATCTACGATACAAGTAAAGGTCCTCCATTACATTGAGACCCCCCGACATAGTTCAGAGATGCGAACTCGGGTACCACCGCCAAATCAGATGGAAATAGGGTTTGTTTGTCGAATTTCCAATCCTAAAGCCAATTCTAACTGTCTCGAGATGAAGTTACATGTTGCCCCACTGTCAACCAAAATTAGAGCGGGCACGCCCTCCTGCTAGTTTAAATGTCTTCAAGGACGGAGATAACTCTGATGCAAATCCATAGAACTCAAGGGCATTACATTCCGCATCTAAGACCGGATCATCATTTCCTTTTTCCTCAATACAACGAACTTCACCGTCCTCACCTAACTCCTCACCGTCGGCCAACCCGCAGTTGCCCTTCCGTACACTTATGTCGAGGAGAGTACCTTTGCCCACAATTGAACACAATCCTCGTTTGCGACGATCCTCCCATTTTTGTTTAGTCAGATGTAGAGTTCGTGCAGATCGAGTGGTGTTGGCGTTAGGGCAGTTTCAAATGATTTTGGTTGGGCTTGGCCAGTACGGTAATTGGGTTGATTTGTTGGGTATAGGAAGAGTGTTGTGGATTGAGCTTATCCTTTTGATTGTATTTCCAAGTTTGGCTTTGGGTCGTGCTGCCCATTCCAAAATCGAACGACGTCTTCCCTTTAATGTTGGTTTTATCCCCGTAGATGGTTGTGGCTATCGCTACATGACGGTCCAGATCCATAGCTGGGTCATACGTTCGTCGTTGGAGTGCCCTCACCAAATTCTTGATTGATATCCTGGAGACCACGAAGAAACATCCCTAACTGCTTGATCTTCCGATTGGTCTTGAGTGAGGGATGAGAGAGCCTCAAAATTCTCAATATACTCATCGATGCCTCCCTCTTGATATAGGGACCCGAGTGCCTAATGTGTGTTGTGGAATTTGGCCCCTCCAAATCTAACCGATAATTTTTCACGAAATTGTTTGCAAGTGGTTTGGGGATGTTTAATCAAGAGATTTGTGAAGCAGTTTAGGGTAGATCCATCCATACACATTTGGGTTAGATTCAATTTCTGAGAAAAAGAGGTTTTATGTACCTGGAAATAAAGATATGCTTTGGTGATCCATCCCTTCGAATATTGGGAGTTTCACGTTGGGCATAAAAAATAAGGGAGTTTCATCGAGTTGTTCCAAAGAATCAAAACAGCCGGTGATTAATGGAATTCCTTGGCGGTTCTCTGTGAAATACTCGTTTGGCCGAGGGCTTCCAAACACATTGTAAGCTAAACCACTAATCAGCAAGAATATTAGGGTTCCCAAAGGCCTTTGTGTGATAGCCATGTTAAATTTTCTATTTACATAATTAAATTCTTTTTGTAAATTCATCTGTAATTCTTCGATTCCTCGGGGTCATAAAAAATAAGGGAGTTTCGAAATGGTTGTTATGAAGAATTACAGGCCTCGATTAAGGAATTTCTTACCAGAATCGTAACTCTTCATCTCCGGATTACCTTTGAATCCTCATGCATCCCCTTCTTTGTAAAGTTGTCGTCCTTTTTCCCTTAAACTTCTGAATAGCCCATTGTTAACTTCTCGATGGATTTGGGCAACTCGTTCAGGATTTCCTTCATAGAATTGACAGAAACGGAGAGATCCTTCACTTGATTAGCAAGGGATTCGATTTTTTCATTTTGAGCATCAATCATTGACTGCAAGCGAGTGCTCACCTGGATCTAATCTGGAGTGACCATCGTTTCCCTTGATTGTTGTTTTCGGGCAATCGAACCAAATTGATAGAAGCGAGAACAGAATAATCAATACATCAAACTAAGCAAAGGATTAAGCTATTTGATTATTGGATTCAAAGGACTGAGATGACAAAATCAAAAGGAAGTCGATGAATGGCCTTTCCTCCTGCCGAAGCTTTCACAGCCGAATACTTGCTATTGAGAACTATAATTCTTGTTTGCCTTCCCTATTGCTAACACATTAGTATTTATAGTATCACATACTCCTATCATTTAGAATTTGGGCTTAGGCTAGTGGCCGATTCCCTATCATACTATGTTTATGTTAAGGTTAAAGAACAGATAGATCCAGGGGGAATGTTCAAACTAGCAATCCCACATCGAGAGAAACAACTTATGTTCTCAATATATATAATCACCAAGATATTTTTTTCGAGTGGTTACCATACTAAACTATAAAAAACGAAGCTAGGAATATTTTTTAAAAATTCATTATTCGCCTGTTGGTTAGTTCCTTACTTCTCGTATGTGAGGTCTTGTGCTCGAGTCTTCTATTGCAATTTTCTTCAGAAACATAATAGACTTAAAATTAATAGCTAAAAACGAAGAAAATGATTGAAACCAAGACAAACCCGCTGACCCTATTATAAGCATGCCATACTGACCAACACGACTCCATACCCTCGTGAATCATAAATGGGTTGTTCGGGGGAGTTGTGCAAGAGGGAGTTGTTGTGTCTATCTTGACTTGCAGGTCGACACATGTAACGCACAATCGGGTTGCTCAAGCAGCGGATCTCTCTCTCCAAAGCTAAGTGATACCGGCGCAAGCGCAAGGTAAGGAAATTCTTTTGTTTAGGGAAAGCCCCGTAGTAGCAACAGATTGGCGTGCCCAGAAGGCGATACCTAAATATCAGGTACATTACATACTTGCATAAGTGACCAGTGAACCCATCTACTAGGCAGCCAAATCTCATTTGGTGTGTTATCATTGTAGTTTCAAAATATATACCGTGACACCCAACATTACAATAACAATACAGTTACTACTTTCACGAGCCTAAATTTTTTTAGCCTACGATGGAGGAACGTAGTGGTGGCCTGTGCCACTGTATCTAATGAACTGATCTAGGTAACACCGCTCACCCAATTGGTTTCAGTTGGAACCCACAAGGGATAGTTAATAGCAGTAAATAACAGTGGTATTGCTTCTTACCTTTTAATATATATTTTGCCACACTCTTAGATTTGAGGAATAAAAAAAAACTAAAACAGAACGTTGATGATCATGGACAAACTACAATTGAAGGATCTTCTATGTTGATTAGGCAACAACCACCCAATAGAAAGTCTAGTGATGGGTGTAAGGGACCGTTTGTTTTTTTTCCTTATTAAGATCTACCTAGAATAAAATGACTTAATGTGGACAGCCTATAGATGGTGACTTATCCATTCAGCCATTTCCAGCTTGAAAATTAGGCAAAAAAACACTGTCTAACGCTTGAGCAAATAAGTCATTAAGTTGATTGAGCAAAAAATATATAGACCATAACTAGTGCCAATTATCATTGTATAAAGCTACTTCGCCAAACCATGAAATTATGAGAGCCTTCGATTGAAGCCGGATTGTAATGCGAAGAGGTGTCGGAAAACCATATTGGCTTCATGCCACGGAGGTCGACCCGAGGCAATGCACACCCTCAAATGCCTCATGGAGAAGTATAAAGAGTGACTGTAAAGACCTACGCATGATGTCTATAGATTTGGAAGGACTACCATAGAATGCCACGTCATGTGATTTGGAGGAGCCGGGAAGAAAGAGGTGTACCATGGAGGTATGTTAGGGTAATAGAAGATATGTATGGGCGTACAAGAATTTACGTGAAGACCCTGGTGGGTGAAACAGATTTTTTCCCAATGGAGACAGCACTATGCCAGGAATCGGCATTAAGCCCATTCCTTTTTGCTCTAATTTTGGACAAGTTTTCTCGAAGGATACAGAGTGTCCCATGGTGCATGTTATTTGTTGATGATATTGCGTTGGTAGTGGAATTGAGGGTAGAAGTACGGATTACCAAAGACTAGAATAGTAGAAGGTGACATTGGAAACACAAAGGTTGTGCATTATTCATTCCAAGATTGAACACCTATGATGCAACTACAACGGAACGTACAGAAAACGAGTAGATAGATGTCAACATTGGGGATCAAATGATACCCTGGACGAACAAATTCATGAACCTAGGCTCCATGATTCATGAGGGATGGGTCAAGGATGATGTAACACATATGATAAAGGCAAGGTGGTTAAAGCAAAGAGTTGCCACGAGAGGGTTGTGCCACAACAATGTCCTACTAAAACTAAAAGAAAATTTCTATAGGGTAGCGATCATACCCGCTATGTTGTATGGATCGAAGTGTTCGGCGACGAGGAAAGCGTAGAGAAGTTGGAATTTGCAACAATGAGGATGCTTAGGTGGACTTGTGATCGGAAAGAGCAGGAGCAAAAATAAGGATGCTTAGGCGCATATTGAGGGACGAAAGATTAAGGTGGTTTGGAGACGTATACAAGAGACGGGTGGCGACACTAGTAAGAAGAATCAAACACAACAAGGTAAAGAATTCCCAAAGTCTAATACTGATAAAACTCTTGATAGATACAAAGTCAGATTAGTGGCTAAGGGGTTCACTAAAACTTATGAGATCTACAACACGAAAATTTGCCTTTGTGGCCAAGTATAAATTCAAGTTCTACTATCAACAGCAACAAATTTGGATTGGCTAGTCAGACATCTGGATGTGAAGAATGCCTTTTAAATGGCAAATTGGAGGAATAAGTTTACATGTTTCCACCTCCTAGGTCTCATAACAACTTTGAAGTACGATGACTCATCATAATGAGATAGGGAGAATGAAAACCCGAATATCAAAAAAGTTTGAAGAGACCTCGGAGAAATGAAGTATCTAGCCATGGAGATTGCAAGATCAAAGCAAGGAATCATGGTGTCACAAAAAAAACAAAATATTCTTGAACTTCTAAAACATACTAGAATGAGCGTTTGTACGCCAATAGATACCTCAATAGATGCAAACAGAAAGTTGGGAGATATCACTAATGGAAAACTAGCCACTGTCAAGGGTATCCAGTAACCCATCCTTTCTAAAGGTCGAGGGTTCAAACCTCACCAAAAGTGAGGCATGTATGTGAAATTCATTTGCCGAATATAAAAATCATATACTTCAAAAAGAGCTAGCCGATGTCCAACAATACCAACAACTAGTAGGACGACTAATCTACTTATCGCACACTCGAGATTCAATTCAAGCACTGCCTGTATGAAGAACATCTTGAAGCAACTTGCAAAATTCTCAGATACTTAAAGAATTGCACCGGTAAAGGCTTGCACATTAAAAAGAGGGAAAGTTGAACAATAAAAAAGCCTTCCCTAATGCAAGTTGGCCAAACCTAACCACAAATAGAAAATATATATCCGGTTACAATACTTATGCATAGATGAATCTCGTCATGTAGTGAAGTAAGAAATAGATCGTGGTAACTCTGAATAGCACAAAAGTTGAATGTTGAGCAATGGTGAATGGTATCTGTGAGATACTTTGGATTAAAATAGTTGTTCCAAAACAACATATTAGGAGTTGAGCTACCAATGAAGTTTTTTATGATAATAAAGCAACCATTAGAATCTCACAAAATCCTGTATTATAAAACAAAGCACATCAAAGTGGACCGCCACTTTATAGAAAAAAAATTGGACGTTGGAATAATCTGTGTTCCATATGTTGCATCCAAAAACCAGATTATAAATATTCTAACCAAGGGGTTATTTGAACCTACCTTTGACTTTTTCATAAACAAGTTGGGCATGTGTATTATATATGCACCAACTTGAAGGGGAGTGTAGAAAGATTGCAACTAAAATGTGCATTAGGTAGATGTACATTATGCATTAGGTAGTTGTACAAAATAGATACCATATTTATTCAAATAGATAGACCTATTCTTTAGCAAGTAGCTACATTAGAACAACCTTATGACTTTTATCATATATAATGGATTTCACCTGAATTTCACATCTAGGGTTATCTATATCGAGGCCCATGGCCCACTATTGCATCTATATTAGACTTAGAAGAAACACACCTTTACATTCTTCACATTTCCCGTTTTCTGTACTTCTTTAACTGGGATGACTTTGTTGCAAGTCCTCATGGAATATGATACAAGGTATTGTTAAGATATCTCTTTCTCTAAGTATTTCTAATTCCTGTAACAAAATTATTTTTTAAAACCAAAATTTTGGGTTTTGTTGCTGCAATTGGCTCGACTTAGAGCATCCACAGTCATGGACCTCCTAAGAGGTTCATGATTTTGCCACATCAGTTTTCTCTCTCCGTCACATCAGTTTTCTCTTTCCTACATATTTCATAAACCTTTTACTCCCAATCATGAACCGGTCCATTGTTTATATAATAAAATAATTAAAAGTAATTAATTATTATATTTAGAAACTCAAAATTGATTATATAGTAAAAATAATTAAAAGTTGATAATTAATTAATTAATTTATAAAAATGGGTCTTAAAAATTATCAATTTTCTAAAATATATAATATAATGATAAAAGTAATTAAAATACAATGTAATAAAATAAACATCTTAATAACAAGATTTATAAGAATGTAAAAAGTTTGTTAAACCTAATAATAAGAATTAAAAATATAAAATAAACATCCAAGTAGAAATTAAAATATATGCAAAATTGATTTATAGAATAAAAAATAAATAAGAAAAAGAAGGAAGAAGCGGTCCATGCAGATGAACCAATTTCATGCCACATAAGCATGGACCCATGTGACCCAATGGGGAAAAAAATGATGAAGCGGTCCATGGAGTGTAAGGACTTTTGTAAAACTCCCATTGTGGATGCTCTTAAACATTTAAACTATGAAATTTCCATCATAATGCCGTTTATAAACCTTTTTGAGTTTTAACACTCAATTTTAAAACTCTCAAGTCTTTACCACTTGCAACATAGTTAAAAGCCTTGTTACTAATGAGAAATGAATATGTTGCTTCAACCGATTTCCGAAATTGAGTGTTGATTGATATGCCATTAAATAAATCACAATGGCGACTCCACATGGATTTTGTGACTTATACAAGCCTCATGATAAACAATGAGAGGCGCCTTGTTCACGTACTCGTGTTTGCTGCCTCAATGGCCATGGCCAAATTCAAAGAGAACATGGTTATGTGCTTATGGTGCAGGTCATCAGCAAAGCACGGTAGGCCCAAGTGAGCTACAGTAGTAATTTTTATACGTTTTCATAAATTTTCAACTTGAGTAGTGGCTCACATTTTCAGTCAACGAAACACAGCAAAAGATAAAACAAATTCGACAAAGACAGATAGACAACTATAGAAGCTATATAATCGTCCAGGTGCAAATAAAATGAAAGAGAAATAATGATCAAATTGAAGAAATTGACAGGTAATCTTACTTCAGCAATCTTTTCTTTCAAGTCATCATTTTCACTGCCCTCTGAATCCAAATCTTCCTCCCTCAATGCCAAAGTGATTAATTCTCGCAGTGGAGCGGGATCACTCAATTGTATTGTGTTGAAGTAACCAAATCGTTGCAGAACGAGTTGATACATGAGCTCTTTGCTACAAAAAAGAATAGAGTCGAGAAATAAAGAATGCAGAATGAAAGTTGTAGGAACTCGGCAAAGTTAATAGAGATACATCAAGTACGTATACCTGCTAAAACAGAACAGAAGTGTTGATATAGATATAGTACCTTTTCCAAAAAAAAAAGTGTTGATATAGTAATATTACTTGGTAATTCTTGTTTCTTTATCTGTCTCACCCTACAGGGCCATCTTATGTAGTGCTCTAATTTTTGGGGCCCTCTCTCGGTAACATACAGAACGATTGTACCCTGAATATCATAACAAACTTCACACAATGAAAAAAGTGGTCTTGAGCACTAAAAAGCAGCCACCTAGAACAGCAATCTTCCTACTTCCCACTCCCAACAGCAACCGGCAAAGACAGCCTTGTCAACTGTTCTGGGTGATTTTTCCAATCAAAAGCATCTCTTTTGCTGATTTGTTGGTGTAGACAAACACTATCCACGCGTGCTATCTTCAAGCGCATCTGCTTAGGAATCACTGGGAATAGCCTAGCCCCAAGTCCCTTGTCAAACGAAATCTAGCCCATCCTTACATGTCAATATGTTATCAATCTAGCCCATCCTTACATGTCAATATGTTATCTAGTGGCATTACCCTTAGTTTCACCTAAATCTTCTGTAAGACACATCACATAACCCACAGAGTTGAACTGATAGATATTTTTTTTAAATTTCTGTTCTCATGTGGACCTTTTCATATCCCTTTATCTGACTTGTCAGTCTTCACATATCAAGGTCATATTCCATGTAGCTCTTACAATTGTGGTGTAGTAAGTGTAGAGATATTAAGATACTCGATATCCTTGTAAAATAGGAATTGTAATCTCCTTGTAATTATCTGCAGTGAATACCTTCTTTGTAGGTTATGAATTCTTTCCTTTTCCTCTCGGATTCTTTGTATGTATATATAGCCTTTGTACCTCCCTCTTTTGAGATAAATGAAATAAAAGAATTCCACATGGTATCAGAGCATCTTTGATCCCAGACTACTCTCCTCTTGCTGTTGCGTTTCAATCACAACAAGCAACAATGGTAAGCTCCAAAGTCCCCTTGTTAACGTTGTCCTCTCACCCAAATCCTCTAGGAAACTATGAGAGTTTCCTTCCGATTACTGGTCATAAATTAAATGGACACAACTTCCTTAAATGGTCTCAATCAGTCATGCAATACATATGTTGTCGAGGAAAGGAAGATCACCTCACCAGGGGCTGTTCCTCCACCTAATGAGCCCAATTTCAAAAACTAGAAATCAGACAACTGCATGGTGATAGTATGGCTGATTAGCACTATGACCCTAGAAATAAGGGAAGTTTTCTTTACTCTACGGCTCAAGAAATATGGGAGGCTGCCCAAGATACGTATTCCAGTAATGACAACACTGCAGAATTATTTGCCATTGAAAGCACAATCCATGATTTACGTCAGGAACAGTTATCTGCCACTGCCACTGCCACTGCCACTGCCACTCAAATAAAGTGATGTATTTCTTATTAAACTAGTAAAGAACTCTACACAATATATATAAAACCAAACAACCTAATTAAGGAAATGATACTAAGAAAGCAAAACCCTAACATACTATATCGACCACTCGTCCTCAAGTTGGAGCAAAGATGTTAATCATGCCCAGCTTGTTACAAATAAATTTATTTGTAATTTTTGTAATGGCTTCGTGAGGATGTCTGCAAGTTGGTACTCGGTCCTGGTATGTATCAATTGGATCGATGGAGGGTCTGTCAGGGTTCCCACAACATGGTCTCTGATTAGATGACAATCAACCTCAATATGTTTGGTCCTCTCATGGAATATTTGATTCTTGGCAATATGAATAGCTGACCGGTTATCACAATACAGTCTCATCAAGTCGTCTGTGATTACCCCATGCTCTCTTAGAAGTCTCCTTACCCATGTCATTTCGCATGACACATCTGTCATGGCTCTGTACTCTGACTCGGCGCTTGATCGTGAGACAGTATGTTGTTTCTTGCTTTTCCAATAAACTAGATTTCCTCCGACAAATACACAATACCATGTAGTGGATCTCCTGGAAACAGGACAACCAGCCCAATCTACATCGGAGAAGCCAGAAAATCCGGCCATCTCCTTCTTCAGTGACCCTAATCTGAATAAAGTATCCCTAAGCCCAGTGTGGTCTTGAGATACCTCAAAACGCGAAGTGTTGCATCTCAACGACACGTATAAGGAGCGAACATGAATTGACACAAGACACTAAACGAGAATGATATATTTAGTCCAGTAACTGTCAAATAGTTTAACTTTCCAACTAGTCTACTGGCACCCCAATACACCACACTCGATCAACATATCAAGAACATATTTCCGTCGAGATAGAACAATCCCTTATGGAGATCGGGATACTTCTATTCTAAGTAAGTAACTAAGCCGTCCAAGGTCAGTAACTTGAAATTTAGTGTGTAGAAATTGTTTCAACTCTGAAATTCCGGTGCTATCATCTCCGGTGATAACAATGTCATCTACATAAACGACTAGTATGATTCGTCGACCATGGTGTCTAAAAACACGGAATAATCCTCGGAATTGTGAGTCATACCAAACTTTTGGAGAAGATCTGGAAAACGTCCAAACCAAGCTCTAGGAGACTATTTGAGACCATAAAATGATCGTCGCAATCAACATACCTCTATGGTCTCCTCCTTAATAATAAACCCGGGGGGTTGTTCCATGTACACCTCCTCCTCCTCAAGAATGCCATTAATGTCAGCCAAAGCTATACAAATGCAAACAGACAGCATTTTAGCCACCGAATAAAATGTCTCATCATAGTCAACTCCATGGGCTTGAGAATAACCTTTACAACTAACCGGCTTTCAATGGATGTAGTGAACCATCGGGATGAAGTTTCACTGTGAATACCCACTTGCAACCCACTTTGCGCTTGTACGCAGTGAACCATCAGGATGATTCTTCTGAAGGGCATCCATTTCTTCCTACATTGCTTTAAACCATCCTGGGTGATTAAGAGCCTCAATCACATTCTTGGGAACAATATGGCTACGAGTCCTTGTGCCTTTTCGGGAAGCAATTGGAATATCGGAGAGCGGTGCACTGGGTGGGTCATAAGCCTCGGTATATGGTGGTAGAGGTGTATCAGGTACTGGATCAAGGACTATATCAGTAGGCGGTGATATGTGTGTATTAGGTGGTGGAATGGAAGACTCATCAGAATCATGATGCACAGGTAAGGACTCTTAGTCTCATGAACTTGTCTTTGGTGTTGTCGAACATACACCTTGGTGAACCGAGTATCAGTCGGAGTTGTCTGAATAGAGAGATTTGATGCTAGTACAGGAAGACTAAATTATCAGAAGATTTAAAACGGTCAGGAACAGGAATTGCTGACTATGGTGCATTGCTAGTAGGTTTGACAAAGAAGGGACTTGACTCGTTGAAGGTGACATCAACACACGTGAAATATTTACTAAGGGTTGGACTATAACAATGATAGCCTTTTTAGATATGCGAATACCCAAGGAACACACACTTGATAGCACGTTCTGCAAGTTTATTGCGTCCCGTACGATGATCATGAACATAAAATATACATCCAAAGATTTTAGGAGTCGAGGGAAAATGAGTGCCTTTGGGAAATATAATGGAGAAAGGTGTCTTCCCTTTAAAGACAGAAGATGGCATACGGTTAATAAGATAATTACCTGTAAGAACCGCATCAGCCCAAAAGCTTTGTGGTACATTATAGTGAATCATCATAGTGCGAGCCACATCCCGTAGATGGCGGTTCTTTCGTTCCGCAATGCCATTTTGCTGCGGTGTATATGCACATGAAGATTCATGTATAATACCATGCTCAGACAAGTAACTAGTAAAATCATGAGAGAAATACTCTTTTGCATTATCAAATCACAATGTTTTAATAGAAAAATCAAACTGGGTTCTGACATAGACATAAAATTCACGAAAGATAGAAAATATTTCATTACGAGATTTAAGTAGGTAAACCCATGTTGCACGAGAAAATTCATCGACAAACGTAATAAAATATTTAAAACCATTTGTAGAAGTAATAGGACACGGTCCATACATCCGAGTGAATGAGTTCAAACACATTGTTGACTTGTTTAGACTTGCTGGGGGGATAATGACAACAAGTGTGTTTACCCAACAGACATGACTCACATGGTAACTCATGAACAGATTAAAGATCTGGTCTAAGTTGTTTCAGAACAGATAGCCGACAGCGAACCTCCCTAATACTAGAATCACAAAGATGTGTAGCTGAAGATCGCAACATAGACAAACGATAAAGACCTTGAGATTCAAAACATGTGCCAAATCCTGAAAAACATAATGTGTAGGGAAAAATGTGACAGAGCAATTAAGATTTCGGGTCGGGTAGTATGGCTCACAGACATTAGATTTCCGGCATATTCCAACAGATTCCGATGTGTTCTAGCGGGAGGTTCGGACAGTTCCGACAAGTCTGGGCAAGTTCCGACAGGTCCGGGCAGGTTTTGGGCGTGTTCCGGCTAGATTTGGCAGATTCTAGGAGATTGAAAGATTTCGCCATATTTCGGCGTGTTCCGGCTACATATGGCAGATTCCGGCAGATCGGGGCGTGTTCCGGCTAGATTTGGTAGATTCCGGCACGGTTCTCGAAAATTCCAGCAGGTTGTGGAACATTCTAGCAGATTCTGAACGATTCCCGCGGTTCTGGCAACCTCCGGCCAACGGTCCGATAATGGCTGCTAGGTCTGGCTAGAGTTCCGGCGACGGCGGCTAGGTTTCGGACGTAGATTCCAACGATGACGGCTAGGTTTCCGGCAGGATTATGGTGATGTCGGCTAGATTTCAGGCGAGGTTTTCAGACGAGCCTTTGATACCATGTAATCACTCAACTGAAGTGATGTAATTCTTATTAAACAAGTAGGGAACTCTACACAATATGTATACAACCTAATTAAGGAAAGGATACTAAGAAAGCAAAACCCTAATTTACTATATCTATCACTGCCTATTACAACTTACTGACTAGGTATTGGTAGGGGTGTACGCGGGTTGGGTTGGGCGGTTTTTGATATTTTTACAACCCAACCCAATTACGGCGGTTTGAAAATTCTCAACCCAACCAAACTCATTCAAAAGTATAACCCAACCCAACCCAACCCTTGCGGGTTAGGGCGGGTTTGAAAGACTAAATAAATGCTAAAAATGTAGCCAACAAAGTTATTAGTTATTACAAATGTTCGAGAATCTACATCCCTTTTTCTTAGACGTGTTTTATTCATCTTTGTCTTTGATTTTTGGAGACTTAGGAGTATTTTCCATTGCTCGTATACATAGGAAATATGATATAAAAATACAAAGTTAGAACCTACAAAAAGAACATATGATATTTCTCTACGCAATAAAAATCAAACTTTAAAAACATCAATGCAATGTAAAAAAAAATTCATGGTTCCAACTTCTATTTTAAAACATACTCCTTATATTCATTTATGTTTATACTTCTAATTTGAAATCTATTGTTTGAAACATACTTCATATGTTTATTTATGCAATGAAAACAACGTCGGTTTAGTTGTTTCAGTGTACTCGTGCATTCGTGCTTATTGAAACATATCGATCGACCTAGTTGAATTAATTCGGGCCTTGACGTAGTTAGATTAATTTTGGGCTTTGAGCTGTAAATTGGACTAATATTTGTATATATATTTTGGGTTTTTAATTTGACTAATATATGTATATATTTTTTGGGTTGTGAATTATAATGGTTGTAAATATTATATATATATATATTTATCGAAATAATATATATTAGCGGCGGGTTGGCGGGTTAGGTTGGGTTGAGTTATGCTAACCCAATTTCAACCCTCCTAAATAGCGGTTTCACGGTTTGGCGGTTTAGCGGGTTGGCGGGTTGGGTTTAACTGGGTTGTTAGCGGGTTGGGTTGGGCGGGTTTTGCGGGTTGAGGATTTCTTGTACACCCCTAGGTATTGGCAACAACTAGATCTTTATGAAGTTCATGAATGGAAGTGCTATCAAGCTACAATTCATAAAATGATAGAGACGAGAAGAATATTCAAATTCTTTACGGGACTGTCGCGACTTAACAAGGACTTAGATGAAGTCCGAGGACGAATTCTAGGAATCAAACCACTACCCCAATAGAGAAGTGTTTTCGGATGTCAGAAGAGAAGGAAGTCGTAAAAGGTCATGATGGGGACAGTTCCATCAACCTTACAAGGATCCTCATATAAGCACTCAAATTCACATCTAGAAGGCAATCACTCGTCATAAAATGAAAGTAGACCCAAAAGTGGAAGGCCCTGGTGTGAACACTGCAACAAACCCAGCCATGTCCGGGATAACTAATGGAGAATACATAGAAAGCCAGATGATTGGAAGCCTAAACAAGCAACTAATGGCATTGAAAATCATGGAAACATGGTGTCTGCAACTAATCTTCCTCGGACCGAGACACCTCCTGATACGTAATCGATGTGATTACGTTTGGCTTTGATTAATACGAAAGGTTGAAATGGTTACAAAGGAAAGAAATGGAAAAGAGATACAAACCCCCAGTGGGACCCAGGGAAAGAGTTCCCTCCTCACAGCCAATAGCTATGATCCTAACAGAATGGTTGTTTCTCTACATGCTCCCCACTCTCCCACACGACCATATTAATAACAAAAAGCTAACTAATTCTCTTTATGGGCCTTGGGCCGTCTAGTGTAGACTTTCTAAGTTGTGAGCTTAGAAACACTTTGGTCTAGTATTGCATCACTTGGCCCTCCTTCAAAATTGGTCTTGTCCTCAGAATTGACTTCGAATAGTAATTGCATCCTCCCACGTTGCCTCTTCCAAAGAACGACCCTGCCACTAAATGAGCCACTGAAGCACGTTTTCTCCATGACGGACGTAAGAACGAGTAGTTCTAATGGCCTCCGGAAACAATTTATCTGAAACGTTCAAATCAAATTCTGCAGGCAAAGAAGGCTCCACCGAAACACCTTGGACAACTTTCTTTAAAAGAGAAATGTGGAAGACTGGATGAACTTTGGACAATGGTGGCAGTTGTAAACGGTAAGCAATCGGGCCAACCTTCTCCAAGATCAGAAATGTGCCATAATAACGAGGTGCCAGCTTTTGATTGATTCGTTGAGCCACCGACAACTGTCGTCGATAGGGACGTAACTTGACATAAACCTGTTCGCCCACTTCAAACGATACATCACGCCTTTTCTTATCAGCTTGTGTCATCATGAAAACTTGTGCTTGTAGTAAATGAGTCTTCAATAGTTTTAACGCCTCATCCCTGTCTTTTAACTCCTGTCCGACCACCTCTACACGGACTTCTCCTGGAATGAATTGTGTCACATTCGGCGGTTTGCGACAATACACAATTTCAAAGGAAGTAACACCTGTTGATCCATAAAATGAGGAATTATACCAAAATTCAGCCCATGATACCCATAACGACCATGAACGGGGCTGATCAACAGCAAAACAACGTAAATATGCTTCCAAGCAACGGCTTATAACCTCCGTTTGCCCATCAGATTCGAGATTCGAGATGGTAAGAGAAACTCATGTGAACCTAGGTTCCTTGTAATCGGAAAATCTCCAGCCACAAATGACTCATAAACAGAGGATCCCGGTCACTTACAATGGATTTCGGTATACCGTGAAGCCGAATAATCTCACGAACAAAGATATCCGCAATATTTCGGGTCCGTGTACGGGTGTTTGAGAAGGATAAAATGACTATAATTAGATAGTCGATCCACCACTACTAATACGGCGTCAAAACCTTTGGATTTAGGCAATCCCACAATAAAATCCATTGATAAATGCTCCCATATAGATGCTGGCACGTCCAACGGCCATTGGACTATATTGGTCAAGCCTTGCCAATAAAGATTCGCCGCTAGACGACGATATGTTCTGCAATAGCCTGAAATGTCCACCGGTTGCTGTCGTATGGAATTCCCGCAACAATGACGGAATCCATTTGGAGTTGCGTGAAATGACTAATTGGCCTTTATGGTATACAAACCCTTATGAACCGTGTATCCGGGATGAGAGTTAGGATCCTCTTCACAGTCTTTAATTAGCTGTTGGATGTGAGTATCCGATTTGACTTGTTCCAAAAGTTGAGCACCATGTACCCACACCGGTTGATAAGTCATAGCCTTCATTTCCCCTTCATCGTCACGTTTGGATAAGGCATCAGCAACTATATTTTCTTTTCCCGCTTTATAACAAATATCAAATTGGTATCCGAGAAACTTGGCTACCCAATTTTGCTGATTGGGAGTAGTAATACGTTGATGTAAGAGATGTTTGAGGCTTTTATGATCTGTATATGCTACAAAAGTCGTACCTAAAAACTCCGCCAATGTTGGACGGAAAGAACCAAAGCCATAATTTCTCTTTCGTATGCTGACTTAGCAAGATTCCGATAACTTAACGCCTTACTGAAAAATGCTATGGGCCGGTTTTGTTGCATCAAAACTGCTCTGGTTCCTCGACCCCAGGCATCACATTCAACCACAATTTCAAAATTCAAATCCAACTTCGAGAAAAAATTTGCGCCCGATAATTCATCAATTAACTCATCTGCCACAGGAATCGGGTATTTATTCGGTACCGTGACTTTGTTTAATGCTCTATAGTCGACACACATTCGCCACGTTTGGTCTTTTTTACGGACCAAAATCACCGGACTAGAAAACGCACTGTTGCTTGAACGAATAACTCCCAAGGACAACAACTCTTGAACTTATCGTTCAATCTTCGTCTTGTGTGCGTGTGAATAACGGTAAGGACGTACACAAACTTACCTGACTTGGCAGGAGATTAATGGCATGATCTTTGCTACCGGTAGGAGGTAACCCCGTAATCTTACTAAAAACAAGAGCGAAATCAACAAATGATTGTTGTAATTGTTGTGACCGCTGCTGGGACAAAACAAACGAGGGTCCAAGGGTGTGATCAGCCGAGTCGCTATGCGAAGCTAACAATGCCTCCGCATTCGACAACCAACTCTGTAACAATGAATGACTCGACGAGGAAGAAGAAATCCCCTGCAAACAAACCTCTTGACCTTGATGCCAAAACTTCATCGATTAGGACTCCCAGTTGTGAATGACATCTCCCAAAGTTTGCAGCCATTCAATTCCCAAAACCATATCCAGATTTCCCATCTCGAATAGAAGCGCATCGTTAACAAACTCACAAGTTCCCACCGTAATAGGCACTCCAGAACACTTTTCAGACACAAAAACCTTGTGTCCATCGCCTAATTTAATATGCAACCCGGTGAAAGACGAGATCGACAGGTCAAGGCATTTGCTAGTCGAGAAGACACGAAATTATGAGTGGAACCACTGTCCACCGGAATTCCATGTAACAAACAGTTCAATTTGACCGTATTTAACGTTGATTTGGACATTTCACCGGCACCCATAAACTCGATGACTGAGCACTCACCAACTTCACCCTTCTTATCGTCCAACGCTTCCTCCTCTTTCATCAGATCAATCGTACGAAGATCACCCTCAATTTCTGCTTCTTCATCCTCGGCTAGCAGAATCGCTCGAAAATTTGCCTATGGACACTTATGTGCAGGTTCAAATTGTTGACCGCACTTAAAACATAACCCCTTCTTGCGTCGATCCTCCCACTCCGTTCGGGTCAACGTACGAGAGCCACGATAACACGCAGAAGAATTTTATATCGAATCGTTCCTCAAAAAACCAGCCACCAATTGTGTTCTATCCGGTTCTTTTGTGCCATATCACTTCATTTTAATTAGACATCATAATACTAAGAAAACGTATTTAGCTATGGGCCTACCAATTTCAACATCAGACAAGAACAGTAATATTTCTTCAAACTATTATAAATGATCACCGTGATGAGCATCACAGTGTATGGCGGATAGCCCTTAATATGAGGGTTATAGTTCAACAAACCATCATTCTAGATCACTCGGTGACACAAAAAAGGTGAATATATAGTAATTTGGGGCTTGTGCCTAGATGATAAAACGGATGTGCATGTGAGAGGGATGATGTTGGGATCTATATAGGTTACACTGCGGGCTTATGACAACCATATATGGTATTTATAGTTCTCAATAGACCACTACCCAAAAAGGATAAGGCATCCGTAACCATAAAACTCTTTTAAACATCAAAAGTGATAGAGAGCTAGTCGTTTACCTCCATTTCTCACTCTACCATGATCGGATTTCCTTTAAAATATGGTTGTGAGAGGCAAAGAGGGAAATATTTAATGTTTAAACTACTCGGTTGGAACCCATAATTTTTAACAATTAATCAACACTTCTTCTCTTTGCAGCAAGACCATGAGGTTTACCAGAAAGTGAAAAGAGAATATGGCATGAATTGCCATAAAAGATTGTAATAGAGTAGCAGGCTTATTAGAAACTATAGTAGATCATATGTAAGGATAGCCATCTCCCTTGTGCAGTTAAACTTATTTTAAGGACCACGCCTAGAACCGCACAGCCACGAAAACAAGGAAAACATCAACATATCACTCATAGCACTCAAGTCCAGCTCAGTGGTAGTGAGGCCCACAATTCCCCTTGTGCAATTAGCATCTGAACAGCTCGAAGTGTAGGCTGTGGTGGGACAAATGTGATTGGGCAACACATCTGTTTGATCGACACAGATGTTGAAAATTGTGAAACTAAACTTCCTCCAACTACTGCCCACGGTTGTGCAATATTATTCACATGGTTTGATCTGTTGTGCCGATTAAACAGAGTGGGTCGATGCACACAATCGTGAGAGATTGATCATAGGAGTTGCACGGGGGTGTCACATACAGTGTCGAATTCCGTAATTACACTTCCATGGTCTGTGTTAATGTAATTAGGGCACATTAGATAACATTACGGTGTTTGTGCTTTGAGCTCCTGTTTAGTGAGTTATTCTTCTGTTTTTGTGAGAGATTTTGAAGGTAAGAACACTATTGTAATGCTCCTTTGGTTTTTGATATTAATACAAAGCCTCCTCCCCTCCCATGTGGACGTACACAATCTCATTGATAGTAGAACCATCATCTCTGTGTTCTCATTGTGTTCTTCATGCTTTGTTTCATTACATATTGGTGTTTATTTGAATTGAGTTTGATCATAGCATTTGAAGTTGCACTTGGATGATCATAAGCATGAAGATTCTCCACATTATGGTTGGTGTCTCTTCTTTTTTTATTAGGTGCTAGAGAATATTTAACCCCAAAAGTAAACTGGTGGAATAAGGTAATACCCCAAATTCAAATGCATTTAGTGATCGTTTACTTTAAAAAGCAGAGGAACAAGGCTAGCATATTACCTCAAATTTACAACATTTGCAAGATATAAATGGGTATTATGCTGAAGGAGAGCAAACACATCATCGGCCATTCCAACATATGTGCAGTTCCTTACAATGTCCAAAAGACCTAAAAGACAGAAGGCACTGGCATGAGTAGTACAAGATTAGGCATTATGAGAAAATGAATTTGGTCTAAATACCAGAATGGCAACCACGTTCAAACTCATCGATAAGCTCCTGAACACTAGTAAGATCAGCAGTTTCCTTTGGGTTCCTCCTTTGCCTGATGGAAGATCTGCAGTCAGGTCATGAGATGTGTGAGTCTAAAACCCTGGTTGTTAATTTGAAGATGCAATACTCTACCTAGGAATCCCTCAGTTCAATGCTCTCATTATAACAAAAACCAAGTAGTAGGTGCAAGCCCAAAATTGATTGATCAGGACTTCTTAAATATTTTTTTGTTAGAAAGATATCACGCATTGGGCTTTCTAGTGCGCGTTTAGTGTTGATTTGTTTCATAGTCTCAGTCCCAGCCATGAAGCCATTAATGCTCTATATATTACTGTCATTCTCAATAACAACCACCCCATAGGCAAAGACTACTCTGTTTCATCATACTTGAAATAAAAATGTGAGAGTTCTACATTTGCTGCCTGCAACACCTAGCGGCAAACACATGGGAGTGTTTGATTCTTAGTTCATTTCTGTTATCTATAAAGCAATTGTTCTTCTCGTTGTTTGTAATTTGGAAGCTTGAAAGGACCGATGCATGAATGCATTGTACGTCATCGAAGTTCAAGTGGTCCATACACTTCTGTAATTAGACAAAGGTAGCCGAACATTCAGCATTACAAATTAGTCTCTCAGCTTTCTAGATTTGTAAAATGATTCCTCAATATCAATTGCAACAAAAATAACCTAGAATTTCACATGATACATAACATGCCCTAAACTTTTTGGAATTCACAGAACTAACAATGAATTTTCTGGCATAACAAATAGAATTACAAGACATTCACAAATCATAAATCTAGCAAAACAGGTTGGAACCAGGTTCGAGATGCACCAACAAAGGTAAAACATGTGGTTGGCGACGTTGCCTGAATGGGAACATTTTGTTAGAGATCAATGAGGTGGTCAGTCATACATGCCACTACAAGGCTGTTGATAGTTGCATGATGCCGCATCAAGAGCTCGAACAGGTGGCAGGAGGCTCCAAAAAGGCTTGCTGATGGCAGATTAAGGGTCAGAAATGCATCACGAAAGCCAATTGGAGTCTGTGAGGTCAAATCACAGCTAGAATCAGGCTGTCAGAGCCATCAGAGGATGCATGTGTATGGTCACAACTCACAAGTATCCTGTGAGGCTTTCAGAATCCTAGAAAACCATGAGAGGAATGACATGGGCCGATTAGGAGTTTGTGAATCTTTTGGAATACACAGAAGTCATGACAAGATCAAAAGGCTCCTATAAAACTATGTGAGTGCATTGGAAGGTTAGATGTGGGCATATGGCAGGATCTGGTACTGATAAATTCAAAGAAGGCTGAAAAATTCTGGATGACTAGTCAGATCCATGAACAGGTTGTGAAAGAGCTGGAACTTAGGCAGCAAAACTGCTGGTGGTGATTGATTACGGGGTAACTGCTTGCAGTAGACTAGAAATGACCGAGGGCTGAGGCAGCGTTGGAACTGAAGAAAGACATGATTCCCTTACCATATCTATTTATGGAGAGCCAATCATCTCATCAATCCCATATTTCTTGCTTTATAATTATCGTATCTTTTCCTTTTGTATAGCCTATTTTAGCCTTTTTTTTCTCTCCTTGAATTTGTATAAATTGTATCCTTCCTTTACCTCATACTCAATAATAAGACACATAAAAACATTCCTCCATATTCTTTCTCTGCATGCTTCATTTTCTATATGGCATTAGAGTGGGAAAACGATCAACCAGCTTCCGTACAATAAACCATTCACATTTTTTTAATCCCGTTTTCTGTCAACTCTCATCATGACTAAGAAAGACGAAGAGTTGAACGAAAAGTCGGCATCAACCGTGGTTGACGTAATGTCACCATACTTCATTTCCGGATCTGATAATCCGAACATTGTCTTCACTAGCGAACTTCTTCGCGATGACAACTATGCGGACTGGGCGGACAAAATGAGTAACGCCCTCTACGCAAAGAATAAATTTGGTTTTATCGATGGGTCGATTCCTACTTCGGCCGAGGGCTCGTCGGAATGGTACCTATGGAAACGGTGCAATGCCATGATAAGGGGTTGGCTCCATATTTCCATGGACAAAGAAATACGCACTAGTGTAAAACATGCCAAGACCGCTCAAGAGATCTGGGAAGACTTGAAGGAGCGATTTGGTAGTGCAAGTGCACCAAGGGCGTTTGAGTTGAAGCGTGAAATAACTCTCACGCGACAAGGGAAGTTATCGGTATCGGCCTATTACACAAAGCTAAAAGGCTTATGGGACGAATTTCAGGCCACCTCTCCGATTCCCAAATGTAAGTGCAACAATTGTACTTGCGATATGGGTAAATAATTGATCGAGATGAGGGATAAAGAGCGCTTATACGAATTCCTTATCGGATTAGACGAGAGCTTTGGAACGGTGAAGACCCAAATCCTAAGCACGAGGCCAATGGTTTCTCTTGGAGCCGCTTTCCACATTGTTTCGGAGGATGAAAGGCAGAAGCAAATCACCTCTGTCGGTAGAACACAAGTCGATGCAGCAGCTTTCCAAACTTTGCATCATCAAGAACGCAATGACATTCAAAGGGAAACCAAGAAATGTGCGCATTGCGGAAAACTTTACCACACGATCGATGAGTGTTATGAGCTCAAGGGTTACCCCAAACCAGGTGAAAAAGGATACCGTGATATGGGCAAGAAGGAAGAATCGTGGAAGAAGCAGAAAAACACCACCAAAGAGGCTCACATGGGTGCTGCTAATTCCCCAGTTCCAGGTGTTGATTCTGAACAGTTCTCAGCGTGTCCGGATTTTTTAAGATGCGTGGGGAAAGTTCACAGACCACAAATGAAGAAAAATTGCCCACAAGATAAACAACCTAAAGTCTTGGATAATCGATTCTGGAGCCACGGAACACATAACTTGCGACGGTGGGATACTTGTTAACCAAACGGATATTGGGACCGACACACATGTAAAAATTACGAATGGAGAAAAGGTCCCCGTCATGAGTATTGGTGACACCGTTTTACCCAATGGTTTGAAGCTAAACGGAGTTTTAAATATTCCGAAATTTGAATGCAATTTGTTGTCTGTTAGTCGCCTTACAAAAGATTTAAATTGTGTTCTCACTTTTTTCCCGGATTATTGTACTATGCGGACTTACCTTCGAGGACGCTGATTGGGATGGGTAGACACTGTGATGGTATGTATTGCTTGGAACCGATGAATAAAGGTACGGCCATGTCGGTAACCATGGATTCAAAGATTTGGCATAAGAGATTAGGTCACGCTTCGAGTTTGAAATATTCGTATTTTAAGTTTTTTGGAAAGAATGATGAACATTGTGACTCTTGTTTGAGGGCTAAGTTGACTAGACTTCCTTTTCCTAATAGTAGCATTCACACCACGTCTTGCTTTGAACTCATCCATTGTGATATTTGGGGTAGTTATCGTACTCCGTCAACTGAGGCACATTATTTATTATTTGAGGCACATTATTTATTATCTGTGGTTGATTATTTTAGTAGAGGAGTGTGGGTGTTTCTAATGAAGCATAAATCCGAAGTCGGTCATTTCTTAATTACTTTTTGCAACATGGTGCATAACCAGTTTGGAAAAACCGTTAAAAGAATTCGAACAGATAATGGTGTTGAATTTCAGTCTAGATGCATGATGGATTATTATAGCAAGAAAGGAATTTTGCTTGAAACGTCTTGCACTGACACACCCCAACAAAATGGGGTAGTCGAGCGAAAGCATAGACACATTTTGGTGGCTAGGGCCTTACGTCTTGAAGCAGGCCGATTAATTTTTGGGGAGAGTGCATTCTAACAGTCACTTACATTATAAATCGTCTACCTTCTCGAGTACTTGAGCATAAAACTCCCTATGAAATTTTGTTTGAAAAAATGCCAACTTACGAACATTTTCGCATTTTTGGGTGTTTGGCCTATGCTAAGGATAATCGAAAAGGAGGGGATAAGTTTGACATAAGGGAAAGACGATGTATTTTTATTGGCTATCCTCACTCTCAAAGGGGAGATCGAGTTTTTGACTTAGAAAGTGAGCAAATATATACGTCTCGTGATGTCAAGTTTGTTGAAAATGTTTTTCCTTTCAAAAATTTGAGTCCCGAAAATTCAACGGAAAGGTTGAGTTCGATTAGACAACAAGAATGGGCCACAAATGATTTTGAGTTATTTGGGACAACTGACAGTCCAACACCCATTTCCGAGGGGGTAATGCAACCTACAAATGATGGTGCCCATGTAAATGGGCTAAACACTACAGAGACGCATATTGAGGCTCAAATCAGTCATGAAGAGGGCCAAGAAACATCAGATTCGGAGACGCATATTGAAGCTCAAATCAGTCATGAAGAGGGCCAAGAAACATCAGATTCTACCGAAAATAGTGATTCTTAGCAGCAAAATAATGGCCCAAGAAGAAGTGAACGAGCAAAGAAGCAGCCTAAACATCTTGAGTCGTATGAAACGGACGTACCCGAATCCATTGACCATTCACAGTCTACTCCCAATTCAGAACCTCGAAGGTATATCCTTTATCACATTATGTTTCGTACAATAAATTTTCTCCATCTCATAAGGCCTTCCTTTCGGCCATCACTTCGTGTGATGAGCCTAAGTTTTTTCATCAGGCTGTAAAGGATGAAAATTGGCGTGAGGCTATGAAAAGGGAGATTTGAGGCATTGGAACAAAACGTTACATGGACCCTCGAACCGCTACCACCGGGAAAGAACGCTGTTGACACCAAATGGGTTTATAAAATAAAATATAAACCAAATGGAGAAATTGAACGCTACAAGGCACGTTTAGTGGCAAAGGGGTTCACTCAAATCCAGGGAATCGATTTTCACGATACTTTCGCGCCAGTCGCTAAACTTGTCACTATAAGGAGTCTTCTTGCCATTGCAGCGAAGAAAAATTGGGCAATACATCAATTAGACGTCAATAACGCCTTTTTACATGGCGATTTATTGGAGGACGTGTACATGAAAATACCACAAGGTTTTGCCAAACATGGAGAAACACGAGTATGCAAATTACGAAAATCATTATATGGCCTGCGACAAGCTTCAAGAAACTGGTACCATAAGTTCACTCAAGCACTGATTAGTGGCAGTCACGGGCCGATCACTCGCTTTTTATCCATAAAAGAAATGGCACTTATGTTGCGGCATTAATCTATGTCGACGACATAATTCTAGTTGGAAATGATGATGGGAAAATCACAAGTGTAAAGGCTCACTTGGACAGGCTGTTTGGCATAAAAGGTTGTTTGGCATAAAGGACCTAGGGCCTTTAAAATATTTTCTTGGCATTGAAGTTGCACGTTCTGCAAAAGGTATAGTTCTAAGTCAAAGGAAATATACTCTTGATATTCTGGAGGAAAGTGGTCTCCAAGGCGGTAGACCTAGCGCGTTCCCGATGGAACAAAACCTGAAATTAAGCAAGGACGATGAGAGTCTCCATGTTGACCCTCTTCGCTATAGACGGTTGATTGGTCGGCTTCTTTATCTAACTATCACTCGACCAGACATCCAATATGCGGTTAATTTCCTAAGTCAATTTATTACAGCTCCTCGACGCAATCACATGGAAGCAGCCATGCGAATTATCCGTTTTCTTAAATCCACAGCAGGCCAAGGTCTCTTCCTCCCGGCAAATGAAGATTTTGATCTCAAGGCCTATTATAATGCCGACGGGTTAGGATGTCCTATGACGAGGCGCTCCTGTACCGGCTATTTTGTTACCTTGGGCGGTGCTCCAATCTCTTGGCGCACAAAGAAACAATCTGTTGTCTCTCGCTCATCCGCAGAAACAGAATACCGAGCAATGGCAACTACGGTGAGTGAAATCTTATGGCTTCGATGGCTACTCAAAGATCTCTAAGCAACGCAACCCACCGCAACATCCCTTTTTTGTGACAATCAAGCGGCCCGTCACATTGCAAACAATCTTGTTTTTCACGAGAGAACGAAAAATGTTGAGATGGACTGTAACTTCGTTCGGGAACGTGTTGAATCCAACGAAATATTACCATGCAAAATTTCCACAGTCCATCAAGTTGCTGACCTTTTTACAAAAGCCTTGGGGGCAGCCCGTTTCCGGTTCCTTGTTGACAAGTTGGGCGTTCGTAACCTCCACGCGCCAACTTGAAGGGGAGTGAAGAAAGACATGATTCCCTTACCATATCTATTTATGGAGAGCCAATCATCTCATCAATCCCATATTTCTTGCTTTATAATTATCGTATCTTTTCCTTTTGTATAGCCTATTTTAGCCTTTTTTCTCTCCTTGAATTTGTATAAATTGTATCCTTCCTTTACCTCATACTCAATAATAAGACACATAAAAACATTCTTCCATATTCTTTCTCTGCATGCTTCATTTTCTATAGGAACAAACAAAAACTACCATTATGCCTCTTAACGGCCAGAAGTGAAACTCTCAAGTGATTGTTAACCTAAAGCTTTGGTACTATGAAAAATATATAGGGTTAGACCTACAGAGAATTTTCAAAATTTATGTGCATTTATCGAATATAGACATGAATATATAGTGCCAATAGTGGAATAATGGGCTGAAGCTAATTAGGCAAAGTCTAATCTAATTGTATCTCCTAATAAGATCCATCTATCCAAAAATATTACGAATTCAGGAACAAAAAGATCTATAGCAAATTCATATTTTGTATAGGAGAGATGCTAAAATTCATGCATATTAACATATATAGCTAATGCAAGGATGGATTTGCACATATAGGTACGGATTATGCCTTTAAAGAAACAACAATGAAATACATCTGAAACACAAATTGTTAGGCTAACCGTGTGTGCGTTTGCATGTAAATTTCTTTGTAGTTGTACACATGGGTAATTGTTCTCACGTATGATGACGCTTAAGATATTGCT
The DNA here is from genome assembly GCA_954870635.1 of Arctium minus. Classification (NCBI taxonomy): domain Eukaryota; kingdom Viridiplantae; phylum Streptophyta; class Magnoliopsida; order Asterales; family Asteraceae; genus Arctium; species Arctium minus. The sequence goes on along the minus strand of OX941081.1, from coordinate 81,317,908 downwards.
GATCAGAAGACTTCTAATGGGTAGCAGTTCCACGTCACTATTATTGGAGGACACCCATAGTTTCTAAGACATATCAAAATCACATCATGCTCCTGATACTTGTCACTGGGAAGCCGTTTTACGTATTTTTGAGGTATATGAAGGGGACCCATGAGAGGTATCTTATATTCAGAGCTAGGGCACTAGAGAGCATGAGTACGTGTGCAAATGAATTTCAGGAAAAGCAAAAAACAACCTATTTCTTTCCAATAAAGAATCTGGATACTAATGGTGAAATGAGTTTGACCAAAGACATGCATGAGACACTCCACTGTTACTAGTGACGTTATACTATGATAATTGGTGTAATTCATATAATGAAGATCCAGACTTTTCACAAGCAAAGGGTGCTAATAGAAGTTAGTTGTTAACCTATATACAATGGTAAAGTGGGTAACACAAGAGATCCTCCAACCATCTACCCCATCCGCATTTGAACAGAGTATTAACTAGCAAATATTGTAAGGAAACCACTATGGAAACCACATATTGATTTATTTTTGGCAGGTTCATCATGACATGTACCCTTTGCTCAAACTTGAGGATTGTTGTACTATACGCATATTTAGTTCAACTTTTATGCATCAGTACTGCCTAACAAACATTGCATGGAAGCCACAATGGAAACCTCATATTGATTTTTTTGCGCAAGTTGAACATGGAAGTCACCTTCGCTCCAACTTGACTGTTGGTCGCCTCTTCACTTCAACTTTTATGCATATAGAACGTGTTGTCCAAGTACATTAGCCAAAAGGGTTCCTTTTTGTCTTGTTTGTAACTTACTATTGACCCACAAACCAACAACGTACACATTCATTATATGGTCATTACCCTTGACTAAATAAAATATTCAAATCATTATTAACTGTAACAGCAACAATAGTAAGAAAAAGAATAACAATAACAAGAAAGAAACTTGTTTTTCTCATGAGCAGAAGTATCGAGACAATTACCCCATGTGCATGCTGCATGCAGTCGAATGGTAAAAAGAAGATGAGGGAACTTAGAAAAATGGATGTTACCAGCAAGGAATATCCCCAAACTAAACTGACTACTATAGTCCAATGCAAAAGTAGAATGTGAATAAATAACTACTGATAAGAAGATCAAATTTCAAGCAACCTTTATCATGATACTAATGATGCCTGATCATTACATGAAATTAATACATTCATATATCAGAAAAGTGGATCAAGATTCATAGAGGTCAATGGGTCCATATGCCTTGACCATTTATCCTACCTGAAAGAATTCAAGCTACAATTGCTTTCATGGTGCCTGGAAGGCTTTACATGCAAATAGGCATGCAACCTCCCAGATGGATCCTGTGAATCTGTCCGCACCATCTTATGTACAGGTACTTTTTGCGACCCTCCAAAACATATGAAAACAAGTTAGAATGCTAATAGATACATCTACTGTCATAGATATTATCAAGTTTAAGAAAAAGAAAAGAACACCAGTTTGCATACCAGAAGTTGACGTATTTATGGGAGAAACTTTATTTGCAGCTACCAAACTGACTGGAGAGCAATCCACTTCCTGTTAAGAACACAAAATAAAAGATAAAATAGACTAATAGACGAACCGCAAAGAAAGGGTAGACGTGTCTAAGATCCAAAATGCAGCTGATATAGCTGCATAGAAAAGTGCACCATACCTTCATCAAAAGAGTGGAACTAGATGATGGAAGAAATTCATATTCTGCTCTTACATGCACTATGCTGGAAGAATGTGTGTTATTTATACATTAATTCGATATAGCATGTCCATGTTTTCGATGAGAATGAGTGTATATTCTTAAAAACAATTTTTCATATAAAATGTATAATATATGAAAAGAATGTATCCTGTCCAAGAAGAGAACACTAGACAAAGCTAACAAAAACTAATGAACTCTTAGAGGTTTTGGGTAGAATACTTGTAGTTATTAAGAAGGTGAATCCCATCCAAATGAAGTATATAGTGGGCGATGGGTGTTATCACTTATCATTTGAATAAGCAAATAAAAAGAAAACTATAAAGAGTGGGCTAGGAGCAAAGATAGTGGAGGCCTACCAAACTTTCTGCATATGAAGGCAGCCTTAGTTTTTGGCCAGATATGACTAACATGACTAGTGTACGCCCAAAATCATTCCTCGCTAGAATGACACAACCCCCGGCCTGCTTCGTGCACAAAAGAACCACTCACTAGCTAGCCGAACTAGTAGGGCTTCTTTTCTGAACTCACCGCTGAGTTCTTCAGTCACCCGAGACTTTTCCTGATCCGGACACTAAAGATTCTCCGCTCTGCTCCTACTACTTTTCCTTTAGGAAAGGGTCGTCACCGTCCTTTTTTGCACTAAAAAACCCCAATGTGTTTGGTGTTCTCGTGGAAAAGTTGGTTCTTGACGATATGGATAGCAAACTCATCATCACAATATACCCTTATGAATTAACCCCCAACTCTTGTATAGTCATTTGTCTAAGTCATCTCTCATGTGAAGTTAGCTAAAGGTAATTCACCGTAAAATGAAAAGTATATTGCCACATCTATTTATACAAGTACAAAGCTAATAGTAAAGAAAATAATAAGGAATGACAATTTACAAGATAAAAATTCCTTTAATGTAGCCCTATAATATCTACAATATAACAATCCCTTTAATGTAGTCTTATAATCCCTATAATGTAGTCCTCCCTCTATTAGTCCCCCTTAGTCGCAACGGTAGAAGATCGGACGTGAACACTATCCCGGAAATCATCAAAGAGTATTTTTGGAAAACCCTTGGTGAATATATCCGCATATTGGTATCGTGAGGGTACGTGCAAGACTCAAACAAAGTCGTGTGCCACCTTTTCACAAACAAAGTGGATATCTAACTCAATGTGTTTTGTCCGTTGATGTTGAACAGGATTCTCGGACATAAAAATGGCACTCACATTATCACAATATACTAAAGTTGTTTTCGCAATTGGTACTCGAAGTTCCATCTATTAGCTGTAAATTAGTTGTATCATTTTATATATTTAGAATTAGTCTTATCTATTTTAGGTTGTATATTTGGTCATTAATCCTCCCTAAATTAGTGGAGATTTGTTCCTGATTTGTAGTTTCTCCTTTGTATTTATATCCGAATTATTGTGAATAGAAATCATCTCAGGAAATACATTTGCCTTCATGGTATCAGAGCTAGGCTCGATACCCTATCCCTCGCTCTTCTCAAACCTCCAGACATCAAACCACGGTTTGATTTCTTCTCTGTCATCACCTTCCATCTACTACCCTCGAACCTCCAGAGATCAAACCACGGTTTGATTTCTTCTCTGTCATCACCTTCCATCTACTACCCATGGGTGCCAAGCCTGAAAATGTCACCAAGACCCTTCACCCCGTTTACACCGTGACCAACATTCAACACAAGGCCTGGGTGCTTGACGGTGCGAAGGTCTCATACTCTTCGTGGGTCAAGTTATTTCAACTACATGCCAAGGGATACAAAGTCATGTCACACATTGACAGGACACCCCCTCGAGTTGGAACATCACCGACAAACTGCCCGGGAAACCATGCCTACACCGACTGCTGTTTCATCAGAACCACCGCGTGATCCTTCAAACTATATCAACAGAAGACGCCCCAATAATAGGCCCGGACATAGGCGGCCCACTAACTCCTCCAGTGGTTCCCCCTCAACAGGCCCTGTTCAAGCCAGCCTCAGTCGACATGGAACTCTCAGCCTAATCAGCTTCCCAATTGGGCCTATTGGAGCCCACCGCCATGTCCGTATCCCACCAACCCTGGATGGGCCTCTCCTTGGGTTGGATCTCCTATGCCAGCCGGCCCACACCTCACGGCCCACCTGCGCATCACAAGTCAGGACAAAACCTTCTGGCCCAACAGCGAACCAGGCTAATCTCACTACCTTTAATCCACTTGAGCGCTAATCTCACTACCTTTAATCCACTTGAGCCAACTAAGCTTGGCGAAGCACTTCAGACAATGACTATGGACCAGGTTGATGATGGTACATGGACTCGGGTGCAACAGACCATCTCACGGGCGACCAAGGTAAGATTTCTAAACCCTCATTAAATTGTCTCATTGGCTCAATATTTGTTGGTAATGGTGCTTCTGTGTCGGTTCGTGGATCGGGTTCCTCCACCATTTCAACACCCACACGTAACCTACACCTAAACAACATTCTTTACACACCCAACATCATTAAGAATCTCATTTATGTTCGTAAATTTTCTATTGATAACGATGTTTCCATTGAATTTGATCCCAATGGGTTTTCTGTAAAGGATTACCAGAGTGGTCAGATGTTGTCCCGCCACAATAGCTCCAGTCGACTATATCCTCTCACTTATCCGGTCACCAAAGCCACCTTTTTCACCTCCAGAGCTCGAGACTTTTGGCATGATCGATTGGGACATCCCGGTCTTCTTGTTTTGGATTTTCTTAGTTCGAATAATGTCATTCCATGTACTAAACGTAGTAGATCTTTGGTTTGCAATTCTTGTCAGCTTTCAAAGCACAAACGATTAGCGTTTTCCAATTCCAATTCTACTACTGTTTTACCGTTTGATATTGTTCATTGTGACTTATGGACATCTCCTGTTGACACTTCCCCTAAAATGAGCACAACAAGTGGTGAGCTTCTACGTGATGGGACTCGTTATCGCCAATTGGCAGGAGCTTTACAGTATCTTACCATCACCCGTCCGGCCCTAAGAACACACAGCGTGGACCACGTTTCTTTAGCGGTAGAAAGGTTAACAAGAGAGTGATAGACCTCATCAGGCAGAGAAAGGGCAATGATGGCTCTGACTTTAGTATTAAGAGCTATAAGACGTCTGTCTTCATCAGTATATTTGTTGGGATCCTTTACAATGTATCTCCCATTTGCTGGAGTTCTTTCTTCCTCAGAAGAGTCCTCATCAGCATTTCCCTTATCTGCCTTTTTGGCATTGTACCGGTCCCAAACCCTAGGAAGAAAAGGACCTTCATGTAAGATAGTTAGATATCTGCTGTCAACTCCTTCTAAAAAGAGTATCATACGACTTTTCCACAAGAAGTTATTGGGGTTAAACTTTGGTGGTTTGGCTATAGAACCATTGTCGTATGAAACAGCAGTGGTGTTTTGAGAAGAACAATTCTTAACATGTAAATGTGACTTGTATAGCTTAAGCAACAACTTTTTTACTAAAGAAACATATTCAATTTTCATAAACCAGGAAGTATTCCAAGAAAAGGTACCTGTTCTTGATACGTGCTTGCCTCACTAAAGTTTCTTAGCTTCAATTCTATCGTTGATTGTATCCTCTCAATAATAACCTCCTGGTTCAAAAGGCTCACCTGCATAAAATTATAAGTTTAGATCAAAAGAAAATATCCATCCCCAGAGGAAAACACTAAATATATAGGATATGTAACTGTAAGATGCCCCCTGGTGCTAAACAAATAAGTAAATAAACCACCTAGTTCCAGTATCCATATTCTAGCACTCCTAATGTTGAGCCCATATATCAACCATGCGTAACTTGCTAGACATAAAAGAAATCATAGTATACAGAAAAATTACAAGCTCTTCTGTTTCAAATATTCAGATAACAAAGAAATAAACTGAAAAAATCAGCAAAGCTCATTTAATTATGACGATCAAGATGACAAATCATAAGCATGATTGCAGGCAGAATTCAACAGAAATAAGTCAACTGAAGAAACTAAATCCAAGCTGAGCCTAGATTTATCCAAAATTATCCAGGCAACAACCAAATCCAAAAGAACAATCAAACAAAAGAAGTTGGCATAACAAACCTAGCAACTCCAAACAACAAAAAGAAAAGCCTAAAAAAATAAACCAAGCTAAAACAAGAGTCTACCTGGCCTACCAAACTGTCAACCAACAATACAAACAAAGAGACTCTAAGCAGCCAGACAAAGCAAACTAACTCACTCATCACCCATCAAGTCGACGAAGCAAACCGAGTCAACCATCAACCATCAAGTCGGTAGGTCCTGATGATCAACACAAAGGGGCTCCACATGGCAAAAATCCTCCTCAAGGATGTGTCAACAACATGCTTGATATTCCAGCAAAGAAGTGGCCCATAATGCATAATAACCAACAACTTAAAGTTGAATACCCATTAAAACTCTCAAATATTTGTCAGACCAACTTTACAATCAATTTTAATAGTTGGCAAATTTACAACTTTAGCTAAATAACAAGTCCCGTGAACTGCTCAAAAATTAACAGATCATCCTTGTTCCCTCACAATTTCAGATATTTATAATTATCCCTCTGAACTTTCAAGAAATAAAAGAACCAGTAGTTTACTTTTTGTAATTACCAACCAGTATTGTAAGTTGAAACAGGCACCGGCTCTTCATAGGCAATATGATGTGGACTTTTGGAGACGGCCATCGGCCATTGACCAACATAATGCAATTTCAAGTGAATGACCATAACTAGGAGCTTTGGAAATCTCAAACTATAGATCTAGAGTAGTTAAACTTGATGACTCATTAAACTATGGACCTGCAGTGGAGTGGTTGAACAACTAACCATTGATCCATAGTGAAGCTCATTAACATAGATATGTGGCTTAGTTTTGTGTTCCGTCACTATCAATGGAAAAGTTGGTGTCCCCCGTCATCGCAAGATGTATTTTGACCTTATGGCCTTGAAACTACCATATTTGAAATGTTTGACCTTGATAAAGTTATATTTCCGGTTTAAATGTTCTATAACTTATTTCATTAACTGTTTGAGCTTACTAGGCAAGATTAGTAGGTTGTTAGCTACCATTCAATTCATTCTTTCTGATGTAAACGCTTTCTATAGTTCCCCTTTTTATGTGGAAGCAATATATTTGCAGTTATTCCATTTTATTTTGCAATATAAATTCCCTACTATTTTAGGGGTGTTACAGAAGTACTACTTCTAAAATATTTATGATGAAGGGATATGAAGGAGAATATGATGAAACTGAGAAATTTGTTATATTATATCTATGATGAGTATGATTCTTCGTTGCGCGTAAGGCATGAAACCTCATCGAAAGATTCTTCAAGCCTTTCGCGTCAAGAAGCTGCAAATGAGTGTAATACCCAAATACGGGGATTCTCAGCATTTTATTCTCATATGAAGCAAGTTGAAAGTTATAATTTGAAAAATCTGATTTAGATGCATACTTAGAAGAAGGATGTTATCTCTGTGATAATGATTCACCAATTCCATTTAATGTTCTTGATTGGTGAAAAACACGTGAGGCAAAATTGCAAATTTTGTCAAAATAGCTCTTATTTTAGCTATTCCTATCACGAAGGTGTCGAAGGTTGAGTGATTGATGTAGACCATGTCCCGTTCAATCCAAAACTTATACAAGCTTTGATTTGTGGAGAAGACTGGGTTCGTAAGCTTTATGGTGTTAAAGAGAAAACCTAGGTGATAATTTAAATATGTTCAATTTCTTATCATCCTTTAAATTATAACCGAATTCATTTATTTCGCCTGGATTGTAGAAACAAAGCCAATTGCAGAAGATATGTATACATGACATTCTTGGCACTTGAGTTGTGGATGGTACAGGGATGTATCTTGGTTTACAGATCTGGTGATTTTCGTGATTTTCATAAAGTTTATGGAGCTACAACAACTGTTTGTTTTTTGCACTGGTGCTTTACCTTGTTTTCTTTTGTCTATATCGTGGTTTCAACAGTTTTTAGATGGTTGTGTTAATTGGATCCGGTTTGCCATGAATCAGCATCAATTTTTTTGTTCAATCCAATTTTGAACTTATAGATTGAAGGTGTTTTGTTATTTTTGTTCATTTTTTGCATACAAAATGATTATAGTTACCACATGGTGTGCTGTTAACTGGGAGATGGAAGTTTTTAAAACATGTTTTCAAGCTCGACCAGTTTAACGAGTTGATCAACCCTGAGCAAAGAAAACAAGTTAATAGATCTCGAGCTCGAGCCCATAAACGAGCTAATAAAGTTTGAACTTCGAGTCATACTATGTAGCTCAAAATTCTTAAACGAGCACCGACCTCGAGCTCAAACATAGAAAATTGTTATGCACCGGCCTAAGCCCAAGCCCAATATTATGCTATGTATTCTAGAAGGGGTCTAAATAAATTGTTAGTATAAATAGGGGTGTGATGGGAAAGTAGAGGCATCCATAAAATATTAAGTTTGTCCTTTGGAGAGTCTAGTGTAACGCCCCGGTTTCCGAAATGGGCGCCGTTATACTTTCTTTAACCTTTGATACTACCAAGGCTTGCATGTGAACTAAATTGAACTTTATTTCTTTCAAATCTAACTATTCATAGCTAAAACATCAGCGGAAACGTACTTCATAGTTTATAATACAACAAACTTTGTCGTTGACTAGAATAGTACTACTTCATGATATCTCTCTTTACTCCTTACCTGAGATACATACATGAAATACGTAAGCTTTAAGCTTAGTAAGTAATCATGGTTTCATGAATAAACAACTTTCATAATGCTTGAAAAATACTTGTCATGCTCATGCATAAAACATTCTTTTGAGATCTCACTTCTCACATGTAAGTATGCCATACTTCCTTGAGGTTCAATAACCCCGGGGTCCATAAAAGGCTGCCCCATAAGGTATGTTTGCAAGACGTCCCTTCATTCTATATCCCGTACGTTGGATATTTATGGTCATACATAACATGTATAAAACTTTCATGCCTTGAATGCACAAATGCATATGCTCGTGTCATAACATGCCATCATATGTTTTGATCATAAAATGCATCATAATTTCATGTACAACAATCATATCAAAATATCTTATCAAAACTTTCATAGTGCATAAGATAGTTTCATATAGCATGTATGTATCTCAGTAAATCACATGACATACTTACATTGATTAGGCTTAACTTCTTCCTTGACAATCTACTTCAAGCTTTGTAGTATTTTGAGAGAGAGAGAGAGAGAGAAATTTGATATGAATTCAAATGCTTAGCTTCTACCTCTATTTATAGCTAAACATAAGGCATCAACTACTTGTTCTTCTTGCTTTGAAGGTTGCACTCTTATAAGAACTCGACACCTCGTGCTTATAGGATAAGAGAATCTTAACACCTCGTGCTTATAGGATAAGAGAATCTCGACACCTCGTGCTTTGGATAGATAAGATCGACACCTCGTGCTTATGGGGTAAGATCGACACCTCGTGCTTATGGGATAAGATCGACACCTCGTGCTTATGGGGTAAGATCGACACCTCGTGCTTATGGGATAAGATCGACACCTCGTGCTTATGGGATAAGATCGACACCTCGTGCTTATATGATAAGATCGACACCTCGTGCTTATGGGGTAAGATCGACACCTCGTGCTTATGGGATAAGATCGACACCTCGTGCTCATGGGATAAGATCGACACCTCGTGCATATGGGATAAGATCGACACCTCGTGCATATGGGATAAGATCGACACCTCGTGCTTATAGCTTGCCTTGTCAAGCTTGCTTTGTCATCTAAGTAGCTTTGATTTCTCATGCTTTGCTTTGTAAGTCTCTTGTAAGCCACTTGTCATTGAGTATATGATTATTTAATAGATGCTATAGTTGTTGGAAACTTTTCTATACTTAATTAAATCATAACTCTTGTATTTAAGGCTTAAGAGATTAATATGGAAGTAGGGTGTTACATCTAGCCTCTCTAATAGCTAGTTACTTATCCTTTTCTTGTTAATCGAAGCATCCGGCTACTGTTTCCACCCTATTGCTTTTATTTTAATGGTTCAGTAAATCTGGTTCATAACAATTGGTATCAGAGCAGTACTGAATCCGGCAAAGGAATTGCAATTGTCTTCATATTGTGTGTATGAAGCCATGTCCAAAGGTACGAAATCGCAGAAGGTTGAATCCATGAAGATGGAGGTGATTGGAATCCAATCCATATTTTCCAATCTTCAATAGCAGATCTGGACCAAATGGCAATCAATACTCGGATCCTCATTCAGAAATTGGAGATGAAGAAAGAACATGCTAATCTTCATTCTATCATTCGTGTTGAGGTACGCACTTCTCTTTCCAAAGCCGGTTCCTACAACGTTAATCCACCAAAACCAGAAAGCTCTCGACGATCAATGATTGTGTCTGGAGGTTTCAATTTGGGTGAGGAGTTTGTAGTGGGGCAGATTCTAGATCTCACCCACAACCACCTCGTGGTCACAAGAGAGGAGAAGAATATAAGGACAGGAATGATGAAAATTGATCATCGTGAAAGCAATTCAACTCGGTGTGGGTATGGACGGCAGTTTGACCCAATCCAACTAATCGTTGATTTACAACAATTGTCGATTTCTCTAGCCATTGAACCAATCCAATCGATCATTAGGTTAAACAACCATTTTAAGCCGCTATTGTTTCCTCCACCACAGAACCGGACAAAGGTCGTAGAGCGGGAATTAAGCATAGGAAATAAGTCGCAAAAAGATGTCGTTAAGGCCCATATCAATACATCCATTATGGCCCAAGCCCAATCAAGTAATTTCAACTTGGGCAAGACTTTTGCCAAATAACGTCTCTATGGACTTTGTGACGTTTACATCGTACAGAGGAATTTGGTTGGGTGGTGATCATTGTAAACCACTGCCACCACACCGTCACCAATACCATGTGTGGTGGCTCGATGGACGCCTAATGCCCATGGTACATCGTGCAATTGTTGGTTCGAAAAAGTCATTAGGACCTAAAAGGTTAATACATGTCTTCACGTTAAAGAAATTGAGAAGAGAGGTCAAAATAGTGAAGAAGATCAAGGGGTGGACAGTTTCTTAAAAAGAAAAGTCATGAAGTGGAGTGTTTTAAGGATAAAAAAACAGAAAATGAGGGTTTTCTTGAACTCCATAGTTGGTATTTTAGGTACAAAAATTATAAAATCGGAGCGGTTATCGAGCGGCTGGTTAGGAGTTATTTGGGGATATTTATTAAGATACATAACGAATATTTTAGAAATAAAAACACATAGTGGAAATCTTCAACACCGCCAAAGTGGGCATAGTGTTGTACCTATTTCAACATTATCTACGAGTTCTTTTACTCCTATTCAGAGTTCCAACTCCTATGCTACTCAGTTTACTCTATTTTTTGTTGTTTTGAAAGAAGAGGGGAAAGACTCAATTTGGTTTTGGAGTTCGTTAGCCCACTCAAAACAGGGAACTGCAGGACTCGACATTTGGATCAAGAACATTCTTATACAAGGGAATTTTGGATGAGTCTGTAAGCTGGCAAATTATTGGAGTGGCAAATTGGTTGAAAACCATTGGAATCCGATTTTGGTTTCGAAGAAAAAGGTGACATGAAGCTGATTTGCAAGGGATCGGCTTTAAGGGCATCCAGTTAGGGAGATGTAACTGGGAAGCAACAATTTGTTATGAACCAAGCTCACATAGAAATCAAAGGAAAGAAGTTATCAAATTGTATGATTAACTAGAAGGCAAAATGGGAATATCTAGCATTCGAGAGGCTAGTCTCTCCTAAACAAAACACCGGACAATTTACTCGATACCTCTACTCTTCCCCCACACCCTTATTTATACTAACAATTTATTCTAGAATATAATATTGGGCTTGGGCTTGGGCCTCTATATCTCGATGCATGACATTACCCCACCCCCAAAGAACCACCTTGGCCTCAAGGTGGATAGAAAAAATAAAGAAATTGTTGCCCGGCTACTATATCTACGAAGAATACGGATCTCTTCTCGAATGATGGAGCAAGTTCTGGCATTCTTAATCACCATCTCGGTCAGTTTCTGATTGAGAAATTGGTTGAATATTGTCATATAATGTTGAAAATCAGAAACTATGGATTTTAGCGGAATCACCTTCCTCTTCATTGTAGAGTCAATCCCCTGGGAACTCACATCCACACATAGAAATCAAAGGAAAGAAGTTATCAAATTGTATGATTAACTAGAAGGCAAAATGGGAATATCTAGCATTTGAGAGGCTAGTCTCTCCTAAACAAAACACTGGACAATTTACTCGATACCTCTACTCTTCCCCCACACCCTTATTTATACTAACAATTTATTCTAGAATATAATATTGGGCTTCAGCTTGGGCCTCTATATCTCGATGCATGACACAATTTCTCATTTTTTCCTACCTACCTTGAGAACAAGGTGTTTCTTTGGGCATGGGGTAATGTTATGCACCGGCCTAAGCCTAAGCCCAATATTATGCTATGTATTCTAGAAGGGGATTAAAAGGGGTAATTGGGTAATTCTAAATATATTATTAGTATAAATAGGGGTGTGATGGGAGAGTAGAGGTATCCATAAAATATTGTGTTTGTCATAGGGAGAGTCTAGCCTCTCGAATGCCTAGTTACTTATCATTTTCTTGTTAATCGAAGCATCCGGCTACTGTATCTTCCCCATTGCTTTTATTTTAGTGGTTCAGTAAATCTGGTTCATAACAAAAATATATCCAAGCTCGAGCTCGAGCATTAGTATGGAGAAATATATTTAGCTCGAGCATGATGTAATTTTTTCGAGCCGAGCTCGAACAACGTGACACGACTAAGACAAGACTAGGCTGGACAAGTTGCCCCTAAATGTCATTTAATGATTTTATATTGTGGCTACCATGGTTGTGCAAAAGGAGGTGGTGAATGTGGCGGAGGTGGGTGGTGATGGTGATAGTGGTGGAGGTAAAAGGGTCGATGGTCGGTGACACGATGGTTGTGGAGGACGTAGAGATGGTGGACGGCGGTGGTAATAGGCATGGAAATGGGGCGGGATGGGGCGGGGACCTCAATCCCCATCCCCATCCCCGTCCCCAATCCCTCATCTCCATCCCCGTCCCCGCCGAGGAATATGATCACATCCCCATCCCCAACGGAGAACGGGGATCCCCAACGGGGAAACGGGGATTTTTTTCCGTTTATGTAAACTATTTAAATCAAATATATGAGACACCGCACATGTTTAAATATCACATATTTCCAATAAACCTAAAATCGAAAGAAATTTAATTTAGTATAAAAATTTCACAACATTATATAATAATTAATAACTTAAAACCAAAAGAAATTCAACCGAATTCAGGAAAAAAAAAACTTAACTTCACACGTACCAAAAGATATCGAGTAATATTCAAAACCATATCGAGTAATTGTATTTTGATTGACATCCAAAAAATAACAATTTTATATTATAAACCTAGTTAGGAAATAGGAAATTATGAGTTACCGATTTAGTTTAATTAAATAATATATATTAAATATTAATTAAAATATATAACGGGGACGGGGCGGGGCGGGGAGTGCGATACCCGTCCCCATCCCCGGTTTGATACAAACGGGGATCCCCGTCCCCATCCCCGGTTTAGCGGGGAATCCCCATCCCCGATCGGGGCGGGTGGATCGGGTTCCCCGACGGGTCGGGGCCCATTTCCATGCCTAGGTGGTAACGACTTTAGAATGAAGGTGGAGTTGGTGGTTGTAGAGGAGGTAGAGGTGATGGTTGCCAATGATGTGGAGGTAGAGATAGTGACAGACCGTGGAGGTAGCAAATGGTGGTGGAGGTGGTGATGAAGGTGGCCGACGGTGGTGGTCGGTGGCCAACAATGGTTGTGATGAAGGTGGTGGTTGTGGATGGCGTAGGAGATGGTGGACTATGTGATGGCCAACAGTGGTCGATATGAAGGTGGTGGTGGAGGAGGTGGTGGTGGTGGAGGAGGTGGTGAAGGAACCGGAAGCGAAGGTGGCTGATGGTGGTGGTTATGGAGGAGGTGGAGGCGGATATGGCCGATGGTAGTGGTTGTCGATGGTGGTGAAGGTGGTGATTGTGGAGGTGATCGACAAAATCCCTGCCTCATTATAACTTGCATGGTGCCTTTAGTCGAGGATGTAAGGCAGAAAACTCATGCATGTTGATAGATAGCATTTCTCTAAATAGTTGATAGTATCTAGTAGGTAGACTGAATAAACATCATCCCAATGTGACACACAAGCATGCTTTCTCTATATGATTAACAGAAGATAAACCCCTGCTGCCCACACCCCATCTCCACCCCCAAATAAATGTCAGAACATGTAATGTGTCTTGACGATACGATATCAACGATATCTATCGAGAATCAAAACTCACTAAATCTTAGAATATGTAACCTGCCTTGACAACATCTACAATATCCACCGACAATCAAAGCCAAAGAGAAAACACTCCCTTTCAGCAACCGATTTCTCAAATATGATACTTAGACAAGTATTGATTCCGTTGGAACATCAAGAATAAGCATGAGATTAGATAAGAATAACGCATACCGCATACCTATATAAGCCAAGTAGGGAGCAAATAGATATTCCTAGAGAGCTTTAGGAGATTATATGGAAATCGCATAAATATCACACCTCTTAGACACCAAGAGCATAAAAATAATCCACACAAAGAGGACACTAATAGTCAGTAGGCTATCTACTATCTATTGCTGGAGTCATGTATAGAGAGACTAGGGCTTCTAGTTCCAAGTCATGACTAATACTATGAAACCAAGGTTTGAAAGTGCAGAACATGAGGTTAAGCCTTTTCACTCAGTGAGGCGAGGCGTAAGCATTGAGGCGAAAACCTACTAGACAAAAATCACATAATATACTAAACAGAAATATACTCTTACATATCATATATCGGACATAAATTACACAATATACATACAGAAAATATATAGATATAATGTAACACCCAGGATCTTTGGGTTGAAATAATTCTAGTTATGTATTACCTTGATCATTTTGCGGCCATTATTATTGACTCTGTTTAAGGATTTCATATTAGACTATCACGTGGCATGAAGAGACTTGATCCGGACGAATAGATACCCAAACTTGTCTTCGGTACGAATGGTGCGACTATGACGTGCGACAGTGCCACAGGGCACTTTGTGTTTATAATTATGGTGATCCAACATATATATATATATATGCATACGTATATATATATATATATATATTTATACACAAAGTGAAGGTGTGTACATGTTAGACTAAATGTAATGGATCTATAGGCATATGATTCTTATTACGTTAAATTGTTGGGATGTTGTATTTCCCACGACGTACCAAGAAATAGGCATGGGGTCAATATGGGTAATAGTTGTGGACTTTATAGTCGGGTAACAGCCAATGACCATTAATTATAATTTCTTGTGAATGAGTGAAATCTAGAATTAATGGGTTGAATATTGATTCATAGTGGGGCTCTTGAACATGGATGAGTGACCTACTTTTGTGTTTCGTCACCAAGATGTGTACGTGTTACAATTGTTTGAAAGGAGAAAGTGATCATATTTCGAAATGCATCGAGTCTATGTTTTCCGGAATTATATTTCTTATTTTGATTATAAATTGTTTGATCTCACTAGGCGTTAGCCTAACACTTTTTCTTAAATGTGGCATGTATATCAGGTTCTAAGGGTAGCAGGGTGGCAAATCTTTGAGTGAAGTGCTATTTTTCGGAAGAGACGACTTTTGGGATACGAGTTTCTTGAAAGAATCATTGTTGGATATTTTTGTCGAATAGAAACCTTTTGGTAGTCTTAGTGACACCCGTTTATAATCTAGATTTATGTTGGTCTAGATTAGTAGGTTGTCGTTTAAGGATCCTATGTTATGATTGTAAACTCCATTTATACCTTTCCCCATTTTTGGGTGATTTATTTATGATTGGTTTTTTTATGTCTTGCGTATTTCCAGGTTTAAATTTACCCCTATTTTTAGGGTGTCACATATAAAGACACAATATATATACTAAGAAAAAAACACAATATATAATATACTAACAAATAAATAATATACTCAAGTAACCTCAAAAAAGAAAAACACAACTATACTATTACTCGGTGCTTGAATGCAGCAGGTTCAAATAATATACATATATAATATATATGTGTACCTAATGTGTCAGTGGAAGAAGGAAAGACGTCTTAAAACGTGATTGAGCGGTGTACCTAGTGATGTGTGTGTCGGCCGTTCTTTTCTTACCAAAGTTTAGTGCTTCACTTTTTATTATTTAAATAAAGAGGCACACCCACATAACCTCTGTAGATTCACCACCTCACTGTTGCACCTATTGCCTCGCACATGTAAGGTGTACGAATCAACCGGACATTGGGAAGCGAAGCCTCAAGTGTGGTTTTGGGCTGCCTCGCCTTGAGGCACGCCTTAACCGCTTTTGAAGACCATGTATGAAACAAGAGGTGTTGCTCAAAAGCCTATATATTCCACAAAGAAAGTCACAGATACACAAATTATAAGTGGGTAAAGGGTTGAAACAACAAAAAACCTAATAGCAAACCAAACAAAGAATTACTGAATAAATGACATAAGCACCCCAATATCTAACACCTAGTTCTACTAATATCTACTTTCTAACGTTATACAATTTCCCAAGTAAAAACGAAGATGATAAGTAGTCAATTGTTACAAGAAAAAAAAATGTTTTCTAGCACTGCCATCTAAAATCCTCAATGAAATGGTTGTATTGCGTGAAAATACCAGCTCTACAACATGCACGTTGGATGCTTGCTGCTAAGAGATTGTGCTGTGACTACATCATTCTTCACAACCATATATTGTGTGAAAAAATTAGAAACTAGAATTCTAGAGTCTCAAATGTGTTTTCAATAAAATTAGAGGAACCTAGCCACTAGCTTCTGTTCTATTCAGCCAGGTAGCACGTGATAAACACTATAGATGCTGAAAATGCATTTAATTCAACTGTCCTCCATGCACCAAGAGGCTTTTGGTCCAATGACAACAACCCTGTGAACTAAGGTGCAGCGTCTACTAAGAAGGCCAATATTTACTATTGTTTTGCTTGCCAGCAGCATGGACATAGATTTTATATGGCTTTATAGATGGAAATCAAGAAACTTTCTATGTTGAGATTTTTATCTCAGTAGGTATAATCTACAGTCAGTTTACTTATTTAGTTCACCCACTTAAGGGCTTCATCATAGGTAAAAATTGAAAGCAATCAGGAGTGTCACTTTTTAGTTAAATGTGCAGGAGATATGCAAATAATTTATTATTTTTATGTTCAAGAGTGCAACCATTTATGTTATTTACTTTGGAGTATCTTAGACGTTTCTTAGTCATGCTGGAAGATGATTATGAAGAGAGAGTTGATAAAAAGAGGTGGAGAACTTATCCGTTCAACCTTTATGCATAGGTTAGCTATACACTTTGATATAGTAAAACAAATAATGAATTAAAAAATGCTGATGATAAATCAAAAAATTGACACAGAAATCATGCCAGAAACAACACTACCTCTCTCTTTGTGGGATGCACATTGACATCAACATGCTCTGGAGGCAAGATAACTGACATGTATATGAAAGGTTTTGATGCTTTGGGCAAAGTTGCAGCATAGATTATTTCAATTGCCCTCTTCAGAGCAGTACACTCGACTAATCTTTCTGTAAAAATGTGAGGAGAAAAGAAAGTTCTGTTAAAACAAGGACCAACACATTCGTATGAATTCAATAAATTAGCAGAAGTCAGAGTTCAAAAGTTCAATGACGTAAATTATCAGTTGCTACACACACGGAAGAAGAAACGCTAGAGCATATTTTCTTTTCCCTTTGTTCCTATCTCTTATATTTGTGTGGGTTCTCATATTTAGAGTGGAAGGGAATAAACTTAATAATTGGTGCTCTGCCCTCCATGGTCGTAATTGTTGCAGGAAACCAATATTCCATCTTAAATTGCACGTAGATTGATGATTAGGAAGTCATTATTTAAATGGGTTATGATGTTTTAGGCTCACCCAGAGAAGGCGTATTCTAAAATTTTCTTATGCATTGATATTAGGCTATATATCTTTCATCTTACAACTAAACCAGAAGTAAGGTGCACTAGCTTTTAGACTTCAATTTATCTCTTCTAGGCACACATTTTCGCAAAAAAAAAGATGTTATAAATATCCCAACTCTGTCAACCCTAAAGTATTGCAAGACGCATACCCAAACATCATTTGATTAGAAGATCAACTAATATCGCGCAACCAAAGTCTACCCCAAGCTGTGTGTAAAATATTTTGTGTGTCCAACAAAATTTGAAATGCAGGATAAGGGGGATTCAAGTACTTCCTTACATAAGTGCAACAATGGATTGGGCACACATGTTAAGGGAAGTCAAATATTCAAAATTATATCCTCAGAGTAAGGTATAAAAATTCAATTTCAAATGGGCTTTCTATGTCGTAAGGATATGGGGATACAAGTACATGATACGGGGATATGAGGATACAAGTACATGACACGTGGATGCCAGGATTAGGAGATTATAAAAGATTAAACAGGGCTATGATCATATATATGTGTACGCACATAGTTATATACAACTTTAAAATCAAACACATAGAAGAAATAAGTCATTCCATAATTCATACACTGAATGTGCAATATAAATACACACTAAAACCTAAGTCATATTTACTTAGTGTGTTCAGACTATCGGAAAGAATACTTTGTTGCATCACCTAGTTATTTCTCTTCCTCGTACTCCCTCCATCACAAAATAAGTGACCACAGTGAAAAAGACACAATTTTAGGAATGTGTAATTATTACACTTTTTTAATTTACTAAATGAAAATTTTACCCTTAACGATAGGAGTAACAAATTTCTCCATCTCATAATTAAGGGTAGAATTGGAAAGTAGGCACTTACTTTTTATAGTGAACACTTAATTTGGGACAAACTAAAATAGAAATGTGGACACTAATTTTTGGGACAGAGGGAGTATAAAACTTAAAAATGTATTTTCCACTTTTGCCTTTCTTTCTAATTTTGCAAATAATGATTTTTCACCCAGATCACACATTCCTTACCTAGTTATTTCTCTTCCTCATACAGTGAATCCTGGCACCCCCAGATCACCGGATGAGAGAATTCTGAAAGGGGGAAGTACCCGAGCTTCCAAGCTCCCGCCATTCCAACAATAGTTATTACAGTAAAGCAAGTAAAAGATAGAGCAAAATGGAGATACAATTTGACTTTGAAAAATCAATTTGTTAAATTGCTGTCAACTATAAACTTACTGAGACAGGGAAAAAACTTCATAACTAGATTATCTTTTCAACAAGCACCACAATTTGAGAAATGTTGGTACAAAGTCAGTAGCAATATCTACATCAGGCTTGTACTATGTACGAAAAGTGAAAATTTAGCTTTTCTTTTAGGAGAAAGAACAGGGACAAAGGAATCATTGTAGTTTAGAATTTTTTTGGTAAAAGGGACAGAATGCATTTGGCATAAGACATCCTATTGTAGAAGTTGCTGCACTTATTATGAGATGGCGGGAGTATTCTTTAGCATTCCAGTTCCCAGTATCAATGCTGGAATTTTCCAATAAAACATCAAAAGATGGAAATTAGCTTTTATTTACCATTTTTATTAGAAGAAAGAACAAGGACAAAGAGATCACTGCAACTTAGAATCTTTTTGGTAGTGGGGAAATAACACATTTAGCAAAAGACATCCTATTATAGAAGTTGTTGTACTTGGTACAGCATAGAGAGTATTATTTAAGCAATGTGGTCACCCGTTGTCAATAGGAGAATTTTCCAATAAAACGCAAGCACAATGTAAATATCCTCTCTGACATGGGACGAGAAGGTGTGAGCCAGTGGTGAAGGATGTAAATCGCCTCTATATATAGGTATTTTTATAATGAATAATTAAATTAGTTCTCCCTAAAGTTCTACAATAAACTTTGGTAAAAAATAGTTACACCTATCAAGAGCCTGTGAAGAACCAGCACTATGGATTTGCACTCTGGGGTCTAGGAAATGTGGAGTGTGAAAGCTTATCTTGACAAAGAAGGAACTTACAAGGGCTTAAGTTTTGGACCCAGCACCATAGATTTTCTATTTAGGGATCAAGATGCATGTAACTTTATACATTTCTTGAAACATTGTAACAGAAATAACTCTAGATTGCTTATTTGTGATCAAAATCTAACGAGATATAGAAGCAAATTCCAGATAAGAACAGCCAATAATTTGGAAAATAAGGAGTCGTTGAATAACTTCACCAAAGAAAAACACTGCCAACAAAGAGAACAAAATGTCCTTGGTATCAATAGCCTTGAGAAGCCAATAAGCTAGAACAACTCCACACACAAAGATTATTAAGCAAATCAACCTGGAGTTCATTAATATCCCACCACAAGACGACACACTGAAACCGGCAGAAGAGCTGTGTGAATAGTTAGAGTTAAACAACATAAAAATCTTTTGCTATGACGGTTTAGTTTCATGTAGACTAGTGGGAAACATTCATCATACATCCATTTTTTCTTTAACTCTATGAAATTCCATAGACAATATTCTAAAACAATACAAACCCCATCGGAAAAAACTAATTAAAATACTACTGACAGACCAAACGAAGACTTTGGAATATTCTGAATTCAATTATGCCATACATACCATTGATAAAGAGAACCATGGTAGTCTTCTTTGCAGAGTAATTAGAGTCAGATATATAGCCATCCATTTCAAATACAGAGCTAGATGGATTAGCATCTGAAGCCTCTATTTTTATCAGATTGTGAGCAACTGAGACCCCATAAACAGATCTGATTGCATCAAGCCTTGAGGACATAGCAACTGAGTGAACATCAGCGCTAGCAGCACCATGCTAAGAATCAGATAGTGAAAATGTAGAAGACATTAAAAATAATTATAAAATACGCCTCCCAAGAAGGAACACTGGAAATTACAGGGAGCATAAACAATTACTTGTTTTTGAAGCAGGCGAAAAAAAAATACTTCAATTACTCACCTTTCTGCAGGAGAAGCTCACGTTTTTGTGATGAATTGCAAACCGACTTAGCAGGTCAACAATTTTTGGATAATCATCAGCAGAGTTCTGAAGAGTTTTCCTTCGTGCAATCATGTTATAAAATAAATTCTCAATCTGGTAGAAACACACACACATCATCCAATCAAATTGGAAACTTTTATCCATATTCAGAATCACTACATGCAGAACAAAATGAACTTCATAACCTTTTATTTACTACATTTTGGTTTTCTAGAATCATTTGTGGTATTGACATCAACATGAATAGCAGTGATGAACTATTATCTCATGTCAACTAATAGTTTACCCATCTTCTTAGAATTATAAATAATACTTTCTCCATGATATATCTTATCCATGCATAATATCATGCTCTATCCCAAACACACACAAAATGAATATCAAATATAATTTCCCTTGACCATCATGCATCTATGTGAGAAAACGGAAAGAAAAAAAAAGAGTAAGAAACATTACCTGAATCCTATATAACTTATCATGAAGTTAACAATTTGCACTATTATAACCACTTTGTTTGGCGAAAGAAAGAACTCTCACCGTTATTCGAGTCCCTTTCACAGCAGCAATCGCCTGGGGTTCATGCTCCATTACCCCATCTCTGTATGATACCCTAATATACATAAACCATAACGTAATCAATCCCAGGTAAAACCATGAATCTGAAGGAATAATAATAGAAAAAAAGCATACTTATAACCATGCAATTGACCACTGGTTATAGTGGTGACAGTAACATGAGCAACGTAGGTCATGCTTGCCAGGGCTTCTCCTCTAAACCCCATCGACTTAATTGACTGTAAATCTTCGAATGCAGACAATTTTGATGTAGTATGCCTCTCACATAGAATTGGCAAGTCCTCAAACTGAAACAACAATTAACCTCTACATGAAAACCCAAACTTCTTTCTGAAAAAAAGCACAAATTTCGAAAAAAAAATTGCAACCATCGTCCCAACGGATGTACATGTTTGGCTTCTGAAAACTTTAAAATTGACGAGGACTTGAGTAATTTATATGTAGAAGAACTAACAAACTTCAGATTTGTCAAAATGAAATGTTTATGTGGAATTTTTTTGGGAGGGAGCATTTCAAACAAAAAAAAATAGTACTATAATGTTATGAGGAGAGGTTTTACACGGATTCCATGGCCGTCATCAGTGACTTGGATGAGTTTGAGGCCTCCGTCCTTAACCACAACATTTATAGAGGTGGAGCCGGCATCAAGGCTGTTCTCAACGAGCTCCTTGACCGCGGATACCGGACGCTGGATGACCTCACCGGCGGCAATTCGGTTGACGACGGACTCGTCAAGGCGATGAATCCTCGGCGGGTCTCGTGATGCAAGAGCATGAACTGCATCTGTTTCCATTGGCGGTGGCGGTGGCGGTGGCGGTCCCCTTGTTTCGTATTCCATGCCTGGGGAAGTCGCCCAATAGATGTCTCGCTTCTACATATTTCGCGCCAAAAGAAAACATATAACATATAATATATTCCGTGCAATGCAGCTATACGATTTTAATGTTTCATTTTATTTTTTTGTCGACTTACAATACGATTTTGGATGGTTTTGAAAAAGTGATAATGTTTTTTTATAAATTTGTTTAATTTAGGCTTAATAATATAATGTTTTTTATATAAAAAAATTAAGTATTTTGTTAGAATTCAATTATTATCTTATATATTTTAATGACATCTAGAAAAAATAACCAATTACATATTTAATAATATAATTAAAACAAAATTATATTAATATAATATATTAATTAATAGTGATACATGGAAAGATTTACATAAAAGGAAGGTCCTGCACATACCAAATTGGTGGGTGTTAGAAGTCTGCAGTAGTAATATGTATCTTGTGCTTTGATACTTGTAAATTAAGATATTTTTAAAATCTTGCATAAAATGATGGTATCTTATGCCTAATAATTTGTATTTAAGAGTTTTTTATCCGTGCTTTATAATATAGTATAGATATTTTAATTATACAATAAATTACACTTATGGTCTGTATGGTTTGCTTAAATGTTGGATTTGGTCTCTAAAATAAAACATTTACATGAGTAAATTACATATTTGGTCATCTGGTTTATGCGTTTTAATAGTTTGGGTCCCTAAATGAAATATCTATGGATTGCATCCTCGTGATTTGCATTTTATAACGCCTTGGGTCCCTACTTTTAACTCCGTTAAAAAATTTCTGTTAAATAGGTTAATTACAAGGGTATTTAGGTCATTCTATTTTATTTTTAATTTTCAATTAAAAACAAGAAGGACCAAATATGTAACTTACTCTATATATAATAGGGAAAAGTTTATAAAAACCAAACAAAATATTTCATTTTAAATGATTAAGTTCTTGAACTAATTTATTGAACGAAAAAACCTTTAAACTTTCTCATTTTGAATGATTAAATCCCTGAACTATTTTTCTGAGTGAACAAACCATTAAACTTTCTCATTTTGAATGAAAAATCATTAAATATTTTCATTTTGAATGATTAAGTGCCTAAGCATTTTTTCAATAAATTAAATCATCGAACTTCTAAAAATTGGTTACTTGCATCATTTTACCAAAAAAAAAACTACCTGTAACCGGTTATCTTTTGATTCTTCTTCTTTTGATGAATAAAAAATCGATCAAAAAGAGGGAGATCCATGGCAGGGGACAACAGCGTGTTAGGCGATAGGGAGAACGGACAACGTTCGGGCAACGGGGAGTGGCGAGGCAAAGCGATACGGTTGTTTGTGAGGGGTTTTAATGGCGTAGCGTTTGAGAACGGTAAAATTGATTTAGATTTGTTTTTACTTTTAAACATTCATAATCAGTTCCAAGTATCTTTAAAAAAAGGCAAAAAAAATTAGAAGTTCGATGGTTTATTTATTAAAAAAAATGTTTAGGTACTTAATCATTCAAAATTAGAAAATTTAATGGTTTTTTAATTTGAAAAAATAGTTGAGGGACTTAATATTCAAAAGAAGTAAGTTTAATGGTTTTTTCATTCAAAAAAAAGTTTAGAGACTTAATAATTTCAAAATGAGTTAGTTTATTGGGTTTTTTTTTGAACTTTTCCCTATATAATATTATAATATATATACATATGTATATATCTATTAGAGTGTAAATCAAATACACACCATTCAAATGTTGCACAACTTACAAACCGATCTCAACCCTTTATCTCAACATATTTAGTTTCCTTTTTTGTTTAATTAATTAATAACCAGGGTTACAAATGTAATTTACAAATTTTACAAATGTGGATGACGATAATTGTAAGAGATTGTTTTTCTTAATGCGTGTTTTGTATTTCATATGTGCAAATTGTAAGAGAGAGTTTTTAATTGTGTGTTGTGTATTTTATATGTGCAAATTGTAAGAGGGTGTTTTTTTATTGTGTGTTGTGTATTTCGTATGTGTAATTGTTGAAGAAGAATAAGATATCAGACCAATTTGATATTTGAAAATATATGTAATGATTCTGTAACACCTCAAATCTGGAAATAGCAACTAATTTAAAATTTTCTAAATACATCGATAATTGATTCATCTACAACAACAATTTAGGTTTAACTTCAATAAACACATTTCAATCTTTATACACAGTCTATAATAAGGACGAATGTTACTAAAAACCCAATAATAATCACAAACTCACAATCTCCAAAATGTGGAAGACTCCACCAAACTACTTATCCTCGTGTAAAACTAGTGTTCATCTCTTCATAGTATTGCTAGAATCATTCACCGACTGGAACCTGATGCACATGCCGACAAACAAAAAGGTTAGGCTTAACGCCTAGTGAGCTCAAGAGTTTTCATCATAGATATGTAAAACAATAAACCGTAAGAGTGTTATTTAAAACGTGATTTTCCCAAAATAAAATACATTAAGACTGAAAAGAATCTCTTTTTCAACATTCATCATTTTCATGATTAAAACCACGGTACAAACGTTCCTTCGAATATAAATCCAAAACCCAAAACTCACGCAAAACATAATTTATACTTTAACAACCGAACACTGAAAAACGTGGATAAACTCTATCATCCAAAACATCCAAAAACATGGATAAGATTCAATATTCAAAACCTTAGAACATGGATAACAACCCATACTCAAAACGTGTAACACCTGTAAATTCATAAGGTAAGTATTTTGTCTCCCTTAATGCATTAATTTCGCTTATGTGTGAATATGTGTCTTTGTGTGCATTTTATGATCATGAATTATGTTAAAATGTCATATATTGATTTACCATCTTTAATCGTACAAACCTTGTGCTCGTTATCATTTTCGGTTGAGTTTTCGGGCTGTTTCAGGTGCCACGCGATTGTGCCCTTGGCATTATCGTGGAGGGCACTATCGCCGAAAGCGTACCGTAGGTTCGGGGTTGCTCGCGATTGTGCCACGCGATTGTGCCATGGCACTATCGCGGAGGGCACTATCGTCGGGTTTGTACCGCGGGTGTTGAGAGCCTCGCGATTGTGACTCGCGATAGTGCCATTGGCACTATCGCCGGGCACTATCGCCATCGGGGTGCAGTGCTTTAAATGAATTCTATCTGATTTCAACCTCATTTATCTCAAACCCTCTCTTCTCTTTGGCGATTTTGGGAGACTTCCAAACCGAACTTTTCCTCTCAAAACCCTAACTCTCATAAATACAACTCTTCTTGGTGGTTGGATCTTCACACTTGCAATAACTCTTCTCAAGGACAATCTCTAGGGTTCATAAAGCTCAACTTCTCCACTTCAAGTCTCATCTTCTCAAATCTAGGGTTTTCATCTTTTCTAGGTTTTGGTACAAAACCTAGATTGTGAGTTTACTAACATTTGTTAAAACTAGATACACATCATTATCTACTACTTGTTAATATTAATGCATTTCTCAAATGTTCATGTTTATTGTTCAAGTATTTGGGGTTTTTCCCATGGATTTATGTATATGAAAGTTACCATGATTTTTATGTGTATACCTTGGTACGTTGATGATTCCTACTTGGAATGCCTTTTGGCGACCTTACCTTCTCGTGATGGATTTGGTTGATATTTGGGGTTAAGTGTTAAAATTGCATGTTTAGGATGGTAATGTTGTGTTCATGGTTGATATCCGAATATGTTGGGTTAACACACATCTTGAGACCTCCTATTTGTATAATGTGGACGAACCAAGTCAGTGATTTACTATAGGAATGTAGGTGGGTGACATTTGGGGAAATTCCTAAGCGGTAGTCCCCTATGTGCCTAGACCTCCGCCATCGGGGAATTTCCTAAGCGGTAGTCCTCGATGCATGTCGGGCCTTTGGGTTGCCATTGTTCATTGGCTTCAAGGTGCATTGCCTCTTTGGGTGAACCTGATTGGAGATATGGGTCGCTCCCGTTGACTCCACATCTACGTGATTAAATGATTAACTGCTGATAAGAACTGTAGCTGTTTCGGGCTTGTTTTTACTTGTACAACTCACTAGGCTTTTTGGCCTAACACTTGTTTGGTGTCGATGTGTATCTCAGGTGTTAGCGGCGCTGCTCCTAGGCAAGTTTAGATGCTTTGGGCGAGAGCTTGGGGATTATGGCACTTGAACTATTTCTAGAAGATTTGGGTTTATAGATGACACCCCTTTTGTAATCTCTTTTCTAGATTTAGAAATTAGATTAGTTGGTTGTTATTTATTTACCCGTTAAATTACAAATTGTGATTAAACAGGTTATTTGTATATTTCCCTATTTTTGGGAGGCTCTTGCTATGGCAATTTTTATACCACTTCTCCTCTTTTGGAAAGTTTTTGTTATCCCTATTTTTAGGGTGTTACAAAACGTCACAAAAAACATGGATTATAAAACTCCATACCAAAAACAACACCTTTTGGTGACGGGGGAGACCCGATTACATTGTACACGACGGAATACAAAAGTGGGTCACATAACAATGTAGCGAAAGATAACCAAACGTATCGAAATTCAGGGTGTTACAATCCTCTTAACCTTAAAAGAGATTTCGTCCTCGAAATCTAGTTCTCATGCATAACACTTGAATACCATGCTGAACACTTATTAGAACCTCTCGGTTCCCAACTGAAGCTCGTTTTGTTTCTTACCTTAGTTAGCCTTGGCAAGGAAATATCCCGAATAACTTGCCATGAAATTCTACTTCTCAAACAACACTCAACTGTGTGAGGGACTTGAGCTTATCCAAACATACCGCACACCTCGGGGCACAAAGCCCGACCATTGACCTGCCGTCTACTCCATCCCAAAAGTGTAACATTATAGCAATATAAGCCTCGAATAACATCTCTTCCACCAATTCGACCATTTCTTTCTCCAAGGATGTGGATGCGTCTCTAACCAATTTTAATCTGAAACGAGCACTGATAGGCAATTGCCAGGTTGATTTCATGATAACTCTCACCTCCAATATTCACTTCGGTACGTCACACTCATATCAGAGTGAACATCTAAGTTTGCTAAGGTAGACCCTAGCCACATGACTTCGATTACCTCCCAACCTTAAGTGGCCCATACCACCTCACGGTAGATCACAATTCTGCCATTCAAACTCACCAAAGATGCCCAAAATGAATTTACTCTTGGATACCCTCAACCACCTCTAATTGCCCCAATCATTACTCATTGATCACAAAATCTAATCTCCCTACAATCACCACGTTAGCTTACGAACGCTTCCCAGAATTTAACTGGTGTATTCCAAGTAGTCCAAAGGTTCTTGGCCTCAAAATAAAAAGTCAACTCCTAAGGTCGTAACATGACCGCACTACGAAACCTTCCTCATTCATAGGGACCCACCAAAATGATGCACCACTAAAAATAACACACCGCTGAACAAACAATCCATCAATCAAATTCAACCACACGCAAGATGAAAAATCAGAAAACTTTTGAGCAAACACTTTTATTTCTTTCTCAACTACTTATCTTTCTTTAGCAATTTGCTTCTCCAAAACAAATATCTTCTTTTGTAGCTTAATACTTGCAGATTCTAATCCTCTAGCTATCTCCTCACTTTTCTTTATAGAATCTTCATTTTTGAATTTGACACTCTTAGCTTCCAATTCCAAAATTTTATTTTTCAGATCAACATTATGTCTTTCCAAAAAATTTCTATTCTCTTCAACTTTCTTCAGCTCGTTTTGCATACTGGAGTTGTCTTTCACTTGAGAAGCTTCCTATTTTAGCACATTAATCTACACCTCAAGACTAAAGACTTTTTCTTTCAGTATGTCTCTTTTAGTTTCAAGACCTGTGCTTTCAGATTTGCTTTTCAGATCTTTTACTTCTGATTCAAGAGCAGAGACTTTATCTTCCAACTTAGCTTTCTCAGATTTAAGCTTCGTATTTTCCCTTGAGCAGTCATTAGCCATTTTGGTGTAAATAGACAACTGTCCAACAAGATGCTTAACATTTGCTTTAGCTTCAAAAATATTCATCTGTGCAAATCATAACTATGACCTTGAGACATCTTAGAAATCTGTAAAATAAGAACATGGAATGATCGTTAGTTCGACAAATCAACAATCAACAACTCAGAAAAATTTCCAGAAAAAAATTTCCAAGAATGTTCTAAGTTAGAAATCCTCACACCACTGTATGTACCACAAATTCGCACACCACAAGAAATATTTTCGCACACTACACGCAATTCGCACACCAAATACTTCAGAATTCGCACACCACCAGAAATTCACACACCTTTATATGTCAGTTCTAACTATTCGCACACTTCGAGATGCGAGTTTTTGCCTTAACGAAATTCAAACCTCAAACTTTTCGCACGATATCCTTATGCGAATTCCATACTTAGCAATAAACTCGATCTCAAACTTTTCGTATCGATTCGAATTTTGTACTTAGAAAAATTTCGGTTTCCTTATGCGAATTTCTCAGAATTCGTATACAGTGTGATGCGAATTCCTCAAACTCATATGCTTTGAGGTGCGAAATCCTCACTTCTCGTATCCTTTGAGGTGTGAATTCCTCCCTTAGAATTTCTGAACTCAACTTTTCGTATGTCAAGTGATGCGAATTACTTCTTTTCGCACGTAGGCATATGCGAAATCCACACTTTTCGAATCTAATGCCCTGCGAACTCCTCACTTATAATTTTTCAAAACTCAATGCTATGTGAATTCTTGACTTGGCAACTTTCACACTTTAGTAAGATGCGAGTTCTTCATCAATATGCGAGTTCTTCAGATCTTGAACTTTTTGACTTGAATTTCCACTGATTTCCACCAAATCCTTTGAATTAGCTCAAGAAACTTTGTGAATTTGTTCAGTAGATCATCCTGAACAACCCTTGACAATCAATTCCACCAAGAATCGATTTGATCATCATGATTTGACAGATTACAGTGCGTAAAGTATGAACTCAAAAAGTTTACAAAAATTGAACAATTGACACTGAAATTATGTGAATTAGTGATTACAATGTGAATGACAATTGATCTAAATCACTAATCGAATACAGTGCAATCAATCTAACATAAAAAAACAACACAAATTCTCAAAATCGATCAATGCAACAGTAAACAGGGTGCGAGTTCTTCATTTGTTGATTTTGTTCGAATTAAGCTCTGATACCAATTGAAAGTCCAATCCAAGTTCACACAAACAAAACACTGATCAAGTATAAATCATTCTTTCATTAATTGAACATCAATTACAATGATTTCTTAAGTCATAGATCTCACAGTGTCACAAGTCTCACAGTGTATAAGAATTCTCTCTCTCTAGATTCTACATATGTGTGTCTCTTTCTAATTACAAAGACAACCACTATTTATATGGTCACGACAATTGACCTTACAACACAATTAACAAATGTCAAAGTCAAATACTTTGACTTACAAACTTTTACAAGCAAACACTTTACACTTTACAACAATTACACTTTTGACCCTCTTTTAATCTTGAATACAATCTTGATTTAACATCATAGCACCAAAAGTGTCATTCCCTGATCGTCTCAAATCACATAAGGATAATGTTAATTTTTCTAAATTCCTTGAAGTTTTTAAAAAATTGCATATTAACATTCCTTTTGCAAATGTTTTGGCTCAAATGCCTTTATATGTGAAGTTCTTGAAGGATATCCTCTCAAATAAGAGGAAGACCGAGGAGCAGGCGACCATCACACTTACTGAAGAGTGCAGTGCTATAATACAGCACAAGCTTCCCCCAAAGCTCAAGGATCCAGGGAGTTTGACTATCCCTGTTCATATAGGGAATTCTGAGTTTAGTAAGGCATTATGTGATCTTGGTGCAAGCATTAACTTGATGCCTTTGTCAATTTTCAAGAAACTTGGCCTTGGAGAGGTGCAACCGACGAATGTTACTCTACAACTTGCTGATAGATAAATCTAGTACCCTTATGGAGTAATTGAAGACGTGCTCATCAAGGTGGACAAGTTTTATTTTCCGGTGGATTTCGTGGTCCTTGACATGGATGAGGACAAAGAGATACCGTTGATCCTTGGTCGACCATTCCTAGCCATGGGAGGATCACTAATAGATGTGAAGGGAGGCAAGCTCACACTTCGAGTCGGGGAAGAGGAGGCCGTTTTCAACGTTTTCCGGGTGGCAAAACATAAGTCGGTATCTAATAAATGTTATAGAGTGGACGTCATGGAGGACGTGATTCGAGAAAGTGGTAATGTGGTGGTGTCTGAAGATCCACTACAAAATACACTAACCGGTGTTGATCCAGATACAGAAAGCGAAAGTATGATGCAATTGAATGCATTACCTAATTACAAGGGGCACCGCAGACTAGCCGTTGAGGATTTAGGAACACCCATCCCCAAATCTCAACCATCATCAAAGGCACCACCAAAGTTGTATCTCAAGCCATTGCCGTCACACTAGGAGTATGCTTATTTGGGAGAGAAGGAAACCTTACCGGTGATTATATCATCTCAGTTGAGTGCAAACAACAAGGATAAGCTACTTAGAGTCCTCCGAGAACATCAGACGGCGATTGGGTGGACCATCGCCGACCTCAAGGGTTTGAGCCCAACTTTTTGTACGCATAGAATAAATCTTGAGGATGGGCATCGTCTAGTGGTTCAACCCTAACGTCGTCTCAATCCAAATATGAAGGAGGTAGTCCGAAAAGAAATCTTAAAGTTACTTGATGTGGGGATTATCTATCCCATTCTAGATAGTTCTTGGGTTAGTCCGGTTCAAGTAGTGCCAAAGAAAGGAAGGATCACAGTCGTCAGAAACAACAACAACGAGCTTATTCCCTCATGGACAGTCACGGGGTGTAGAGTTTGTATCGATTATAGGAGGTTGAACGATGTCACTAAGAAAAATCATTTTCCTCTTCCTTTCATTGATCAGATGTTGGAGCGGTTGGCGGGACACGAGTATTACTGTTTCTTAGATGGGTATTCGGGGTACAATGAAATACCAATTGCCCTCGAGGATCAAGATAAGACCACATTTACTTGCCCATACAATACGTTTGCTTATCGGAGGATGCCATTTGGGCTATGTAATGCTCTCGCAACCTTCCAGCGATGCATGATGGCCATTTTCTCAGATATGGTGGAGAGAACGATTGAAATATTCATGGATGACTTTTCAGTTTTCGGGCCTACTTTTGACACGTGCTTAACCCATTTGGAAGCGGTTCTGAAAAGGTGCAAGAAAACTAGTCTAGTGCTCAATTGGGAGAAGTGTCACTTCATGGTGACCAAATGGATTGTACTTGGCCACAAAGTCTCAAGGGAAGGCATTGAAGTGGATAAAGCCAAAGTTGTAGTCATAGAGAATCTACCATACCCGAACTCAGTCAAAGGAGTCCTAAGCTTTCTGGGACATGTTGGGTTTTACCGGTGTTTTATTAAAGATTTTTATAAGATTACCAAACCCCTTTGTTATTTATTACTTAAAGATGTCAAATTTGATTTACTGATGAGTTTATTTCTGCATTTGACAGGTTAAAGAAGGAGCTCACTTCGGAACCAATTTTGACAGCTCTAAATTTGAATCTTCCGTTTGTGTTAATGTGTGATGCAAGTGACATCGCCGTAGGTGCCGTGTTGGGGCAAAGAAAGGAGAAGAGATTACATATCATCTACTATGCGAGTAAGACGTTGGATAAAGCTCAGATCAACTATGCCACTACAGAGAAAGAGCTTCTAGTCATTGTATATGCATGTGAGAAATTCAGGTCTTACTTGGTTGGTGCCAAGGTAATCGTGTACACGGATCACTCAGCATTAAAATACCTGATGACCAAGAAAGATGCGAAACCGAGACTGGTCCGGTGGGTACTTCTACTCCAAGAGTTTGACCTAGAAATCTTGGACAAAAAGGGCTTAGAAAACGCTGTTGCGGATCATCTATCTTGACTAGAGGGGGATGGATAACATTTTACAGATAAATCAGTGATCAATGACTCATTCCCAGATGAACAGTTATTTAGAGTCACTCACTCGGAGCCTTGGTACATAGACTTGGTGAACTTTTTGGTTGGAGAGGTGGTTCCGTATGGTATGAGCTCACATCAGAAGAGAAAGTTCCTCGCGAATGCAAAAAGGTACTACTGGGATGAACCTTTTATATACAAACATTGTGTTGATGGAATAATTAGAAGGTGTGTTCCAGTGGAAGAGAAAGCGGATATCTTGAATCATTGCCACACTTTAGAGTGCGGTGGTCACTTAAGTTCGGATAGAACAGTGGCTATAGTTCCAGTTTCTAACTCAAGATTATCACACAAACAATATAGGAAATGTTCTTTTTATTGATTGATCACAGATTATAACAAATCCTTTTAGCCATATGTAACACAGTGCCACAAATCTCACGTAGACAAATATTTCTCTCTCTATCGTACGAAATCTGTGTTCTCTATTTTGCGTGTTCTATCTCTGTTCGTGTCTTATATCAATCTAAAAAAGACACAAGGTATTTATACCTAGTCAACACATGTTGACTTTACAACCCAAACACTTAGACTTTACAAAGATTTACACAAAAGACCCTCATTTAATCTTGAATACAACTCTGACTCAACATTCTCCCCCTTTGGATTCAAGATTAATTTTTTTTGACAATAATCTTCAGGTCTTCTTTCACTTGAAAAATATTCAACAAAGAATCTCTATCATCTTCAAATCTCGAACAACTTTGACATTCTTTACAAACTTTGAAATCCTCAAAACTCTAATATCTTCAACAATCTTCCCCACTTGTTACAAACACGCAACAAGTTCTCAGAAAATTTCTTTAACACAACAATAATCTGAACTTGCTTTGACTTGAAGTACAAACATCTTTAGCTTTTCAACTTTCTCATGACTTAGATCTCTTCTTTGAATCATCTCTTTGACAAACTTTTCTTCCTTTTGAATTATCAACAACCTGACTTTATTTTCTCCCCCTTTATCACTCTTACTTGACTTTGCTTTCTCTTTGAAATTGATCATTGAAAACTCTCCCCCTTTTTGATGAATTTTGAGAATCAAAATCATCAAAACATTATCAATTTCAATTCTGTCTTTGAAATTATCTCCCCCAAATAGCAATGTAAGCACAATCTTCATGAGAAACACATATATTCTTCTCCTTTGGAAACATATAAACAATCTCCCCCAACGAGAATATAAACTCCGTCTGATCTGATGTGAAAATTCTACCGTCAATTCAAAAATGTATTTATCCAAATCTTTTAAAATTCAAACAAATTAGGATTGGAAAACCTGAATCAACATATGAATCTGTTATTATGTCTGTCAGTAGCACAGAGCCACTGTGTACAACGAATGTACATTGGAAAGGAGTTTTTTGATTTTCACTCCTTCAGGGCTTCCATTCAATCATTGAAAAACCACCAAGGAATTTTCTATGAATGTTATGACAAGAAAACTTATTCCTTGTGTGCTCGTGCAAGTGTAGCAATGATTGAATCATTTAAACCTTAAACAGGCTCAAAGTATGTAAACTGTTGAGACAACAACAAATATTACATAGACTCAATGTGCATGATAAAGGGTCGAAGATGGGGCAACTTTTATTCATTTTCAATATCCGATTCATCTGAATGAAGATTAGATAGATTGTGTGTTGCTTCCCCTTTAAAATATGAAACATTCTTTTGTTGAGAAAAGAATGAGTAGCTGGTGGGTATTTAATGCAAGAGTTGGCATAGGCTAGTGCCTTTTTCAATGAAGGTCACCGAAGAATGTGAACCAACAGATTATGTGGCTGCCCGACTGAGAAAAAGTTTGGTGCAGAATTTATTATTCTTTTACTCTGATCTCTCACCCTTTTTCTTTTAAACATTTAAGCTCACTTCTAACCAAACTCTCTTTTACATTTTACCTCATCACACTCCCACACTCTATTCTTGTTGGTCCCGAAGGTGCTTAACAAGTTTGTAGAAGGGGGGGGGGTTGAATACAAACACAAATTTTAAAGGTTTAATAAATTGTTTATTGATAAATCAAAATACAATTTACAAGTTTGTTGCGGAATAAGATTAAGTAAAACCTAATCTAAACAAACTTAAGAAACACTAAGATGGTTTCATAAGAATTAGAGAATGGGGATTGAAAGAATATAGAAAACAAGGGTTTCTATATTTGTTAGAAAGATTGAAGGCTGAAGGCAACTGGCCACACTCAGATAGAGTCATGATCTTTCTATTTATACCCTATGCATTAAATGCATGGCAGGGTACTTTACACGTGTCCTTCTATGGTTGGTTGCATGCGTCTGACTTTTGGAGACATGCTTTTGGCCGTATGATGAACAATGTAGATATCAGAGTTGTTGTACGAAACGCTGCAGAGGTATGTCTTTTCTGACACTCGTACTATGTGTGCATAGATAAGACAAAAAAGACCTGAGGTATAAGCAATGTGATCTTCGATCGCTGAATATCTCTTCCTTCATAGGGATAGAAGGAAGTTCAGCTATCGCTGAAGCTTTTCCTCAAGTTTCTTCACGTATAAGTAGACTTGTCTTGTTTTTGCTGATATCCGTATCAGGTCATGAGTAGACTTGTTCTTTGTTCAACAGCTTTGTCTTCGATTCAGCAGTGAGCATCTTTTGTTGCGAAACTTGTCTTCAGGGATTACGTCTAACTGTTTACATGAGAAATCATCAGCGATACTGAAAATACTCAGTATTTAATCACTGATGGTGAAACACTAATACATACAGATGTTAAACGTAATTTTCACTAAGTATAACAGAGGGTCATTATCAAATCACTAAGAGAGTTGGATCAACAATCTCCCCCTATTTGATGGTGACAAAGTAACTATGAAGAAAATTACTTTAAGTCAAAATAAAAGGATAGTCAGGACTCATAACATACATGTCTTAATTATTATTTTGAGGTATCTTTTACAGTACTGATGGATTTAAGTACTTCACTGAAATTTTCATTAATTCATAAGAGAATTACAAGAAGAGATATGAAAATTACAAGTACAAGTGAAGTTCTAAACTACTGTAAGTCTAACTAGCATATTACAAGAAGAAAGTGAAAATCTATCAGCTCTCTAAGTAAGATTTCAGCACCTTGATCATATAATCTAGTACTGTCTCTCCTTTCTGTCTTCGATGAGCTGATTCTTGTCGAATGAGAGTCTTGATCGATTCAGTTGAGGAAGAGTAAGTACACCATAAGCATAGAAGGTCCTTGAGATGATTTATAGGGTAGAGAGGGATTTTAGAGACTCTTTGGAACCTGAGTTGACCTTCATCATCTCTGAAGAAAATTCCAAAAGGTTTCTTTAAAACTTGTCCTGGGATGAATGGTCCACCAGGAGGTAGAGATAGATCAAGGACTGAGAGATCAGGAGGATGTCTGAACAATGCTTCTTTTGAAAACTTAATGGAGGTGTCGTTTTTTATCACTGTGATATTTTCAGAGGAGAAGGAGGCAGGATTTCCTTTGATTCTTTGGCTTTGGTGGAAGAGCAGAGGACCCTTTCAATATAGTAGCGACTATGTTGATGAGAGCTCCAACGAGATCTTCAACATAGCCTTTATACGTTGATTTCGATTTTTTTAGTGCTTCCTTGAACTCCAACCATTCACAATAACCAAAGTGTTCCAGCCTTGACACGATCATAGCTTTTGAGCTTCCATCCTCTCTAAGTATCTCCATAGTGACTGATGTTCGGTCCTTCTTCTTTCTCCCAGAGATAGTAACAACAATGATCTTCATTGGGTCAGAGCGATAGTACATCTTTTGTTTACACCATTCTAGACTTTCATCGTTGACCCCTTTTTCTTTTGAGCGCTCCTCTTCAATCTCTTTCAGAATTGCATCTTGAACTACTGCTGCACTCTCCTTCATCTTGTCGTCTTCAAACATGGACGCATGTACCTTGAGAGCTAGATCGACATCTTTCCGGGGAACTCAGCGAACAATCTTTTAATTCTGACAGATTCTTCATATTCAGCTTCGGAGAGGAAATAGAGTTCTTCTAGTAGAGACTGAGGAGGGATCTTTAGTCGCTGGCTCTCTAGATGAGAGATCATCTCTGCTCTTCTTTGAACATCATCCTCTGACCTTTGAAATGGTCGAGGGGTCCTTCCTGGATGATCTAGGGATTCATCATCTTCTTCTTCATCAAACTCATTAAAAGAGGTTGGGATTATTGGTTCATCAGCTATGATAGCTGGGATTATTTGCAGAGACTGAGTTCCCTTAAGCAGGGGAGAGAACTGTCTGAGGAAAAAGAATAGGGAGTTAGTGTATATTTTTGGGAATAGAAAGATAAAGGTTTAGAAAGTCAGGGGTGTTTGGTAGGAATAGAAGGAGAGAGGGACAATGGAGAGGCATACCTGAGAAGGTTGCTCCCCCTCAAATGGCGATAGTAGCTTTAGGTTCCCCTTGGCAACGACCCCCTTCTGCTTGCCTTGAGTGGAGGAATTTGAAGCACTATCTTTATGTCTCCCCCCTGCTTCAGCTATGACAATGCCTTTTGTATGAGGCGTTGATGATACATTTATTTCTGAGAACCAAAGAGAATGGTCTTCTTCCTCATCATCGTCATCATCATCAACAACGACATCATCATCTTGATCTTGAAGATCAAGTTCTTCCTCGTCTTCTTCTTCTTCTTCTTCTTCTTCTTCATCCTCTTCTTCTTCTAATACTTGAGAAAAATGAGGGGCTTGATCTTCAGTAGCTGATACATCAACTATTTTCTCCCCCTCAGTGTGAGGAGGATCATCTGCTATTACCTGAGCCTCAGCAGCTGTATTTTCTTCTGTATTCTTCTCCCCCTCTTTGTCATCATCAAGGGGGAGGTCAGTGGATGGAGCAGCAGCAACATCAGCGACAGGGACTTGGCGGGCATCAACCTCCAGCTTATCCAGTCATCCTTCTATCTCTGGAATAACAGAAGTGGCCTCATGAATGAATTCTACTACGACATTTAGGGACAATCTGTCATTCTCAGTAAATGAGGGAGTGAAAGCGGGAGCTGGTGCATTCACTGCTAAGAGAATCTGAGTGAGCAGCTGATTGGCATTCTCCAGCTTGCTGTTGAGGTTCTTGACCTCTCCAGTCAGGTGATCAACATGGCCAATGAGGAATTGAAGTTGAGTTTTATTGCGGGCCATGTTGTCCTTCAGCGTGTTGACCTCTGCCTGAAAAGAGCTAAGCTGAGAAGCCTCAGCTTTGGTAGCAGTTGCTGATGATAAGTTCTTCAGCTCTTCACCTGCCTGATTAACAACAGTGGTGTTGGTGTTGAGAGAGGCAGCGAGATTCTCCACCTTCTCAGCGAGCTTGTTGACGTTGGCATCAACGGTTCCCAAAGTAGGACCTGAAAATAAAGTTAGTATTTGAGCAAATGTATGCTCAGGCTTATTTAGAGAGGTGGGAAAGGTGTATATGGTTTTGGGGTTACCTGAAGTGTCAAACATGTCGAAAAAGTTCAAGTCACCTTCAAATTGAGAGAAGGGTTGAGATGTTTGAACCACAACAGGTCCTATTGATGCAACAACAAAAGTTGGCTGTTGTAAAAAGGGAGGGTTAGGGACCAAAGAGATATAAGAAGTAGCAATGGGGATAGAAGGAGAAGCACTGGTGATTATAGTAATTACCTCAGCTGGTTGAGAGACTGGAGGAATTTGGTTGATCACCGGTGGTGTATCAGCGATTGAAGTCACTGGTACGGTTGTTGTGGTTGCTGATGTGGAGGAGCGAGCCACAAAATCATCTAAGGTAGTCTGTTGAAAGACTACCTCAGGTTCTTTAATCGAGGGGGTTGACTCCTTAGTCTTCTTGGCCTTTTTAGAAGGACCAGGAAGAGCTGATGATTGTCTTTTGTGAGGGGTGGTAGTGGCATGGATAGCTGATGAAGAAACCATCGGCGTGGCCATTGAAAGAGAATAAGTTTGGGAGAGGCGTAAGCGTAAGGTTTGAAAACTTACCTCATTGTCAGTGTTATCCCAGTTTAATCTAGTTGATAATTAAACACACAAAAACACAGAAATTGAATGTAAAAATTATATCTTTGTGCTTAGATGTATATATCAATCATGACTCAAGCAAAAACAAAGATCAATTTCAACTTTCATGTATCAATAATGAAGAACACAGTGTCGACTTCTTTATGAACCCAGAAAACACAAAATCAATAAATTCAATCACTTATTAATTCTCAATGCAATTAATCAATCAGATAGTGTTCAATAACGCAAAACATACCTAATCAGATCAATCTTAAACATAAACTCACATAGATTCATGAACTCAGATGAACAAAAAAAAATATTCGATGAACAATACTCGCGTTTATAGTAATCGATGAACAGTAAATTCAAAAGAAATTTTGATTCTTTTGGCTCTGATACCACTTGTTATCTTTAAATTACCTGAACCATCAATGTTTTTGTCATAGAAAAGGTTAGAAGGACGAATCTGATTAGTAGATTTAGAAGTAAGACTATCATCTGAATCACATAAAGGATTATAGAAAACATTTGAAACATGTAAACTTGAAGCCTTTTTGAGTGAACAATCTGAATCAGTTTGATCATCTCTCGGTGATTGAGCTATTGATTCTGGTGTCTTGTGCTCAGTCAGCTTCACCTTGAACACGATCTCTTCAAGTTCCTTTATCTTTGAAGACAAACTGTTTCTTTCCTTTTTAATCAGATCAAACTTCTTATGCAACTCAGATTTTGCATTCTTCTCCTTCATGATGTTTGTTGATAGCTCAGATAGCTTTCCTGTCAGCTTAGCTATCTCGGTGTCAAATATTTTATTTTCTTCAGAAAAGTCTGTATTTATATCCTTCAGCTCAACTTTCTTCTTCTCATTCTCAACCTTTTCTCTCTCTAGAATGATAACCTTCTCAAAGTTTGAAACTTGTTGAGAAATCTTAACACATCTAAGCTCTAAAGATTTCTTTTCTTCGAAGGCTTTTCTGGAGAAATCAGAGAATTTCTTGGCAAAGTCTTTTCTTTCTTTGTCAATCTTCAACATCTCATCTTTAGCTATTGTATTGTCTCTGTCTTGAGTTGCCTTTTCTTTCAGCTTATTAATCTCAACCTCAAGACTGAGAACTTTATCTTTCAATTTATCTCTTTCCGCAAAGACTTGAGAATTTGCCTTTTTAAACTCTTGAGATGTCTGAATAGCAATGTTTGCTCTTCTTCTAAGCTCATCAAGCTCTCTTTGCATTGATTCCTTCTTAGACCATGTAGAGCTTGACTCAGATCTTTTCAACTTTGCTTGAAGATCCAAGATCTCTTTTTCTTTAGACTCAATTATTCCTGCAAAGTCAATTATAGAATCAGAATCTTTGGAATTTTCTTTTAAAGCATTGATCTGAATAAGAAGAGATGAGTTCTGAATCTTTAGATTTTCATTCTCAGCTTCAAGAGGTAACATCTCGGATTTGAGCTTTTTAATCTCCTTTTCACAATCATCAGCACTGTCTGTATATCTTGACAACTGTCTAGCAA
Organism: Arctium minus; assembly: GCA_954870635.1. NCBI lineage: Eukaryota > Viridiplantae > Streptophyta > Magnoliopsida > Asterales > Asteraceae > Arctium > Arctium minus. Next base: position 81,278,020 of record OX941081.1, on the reverse strand, counting down.
GTCGTTTAGCATTTGCTTTTGCTTTAGAATGTGTCATCTTTTCAAAATCAAGGTTGTAACCTTCAGACATCATTAGCTGATTCGACATCCTAGTTGTATGGTTAGTAATCAAACTTTTCTGTACCAAGAAAATCAACTAGAAGAGATCGTTAGAATCAAAATAAAAACTACACTAAATTTTTTTCAGAAAACTAAATTTCCAAAAATAATTAAATGCAGTCCTTTCAATCAGTATAATGCTTCAAATAATACTGAACAAACCAAACTGTGAGAATCTGACGAAAAATAAATTTCGCAAAAATGAACAATGAATAGTGAATAGTGAGTGGCGCAAAGTGAGGTTTGCGTGACTAGTGGGTTGCGCAAAGTGAAGGTTTGCGTGTCTAGTGGGTTGCGCAAAGTGAAGGTTTACGTGAGCCTTGGGTCGCGCAAAGTAAGGTTTGCGCAACAAGGCCGTGGCGCAAACCTAGGTTCTCATGAAAAGGCACTAGCGCATAGTAGCTGTTCGACCGGTAACTTGTTTCGCCTGGGAACTTGTTCGACCGATATGCTTATTCGACCGATAATACGTTTAGACCGATAAAGGCTTTGACCGATAGTGAGTGTGAACCGATAAAGCTATGGACCGGTGATGGTCTTCGACCGAAAATGGTCTTCGACCGGTAAGATAGACCGATAGAAAGAGGTCGACCGGTATTGGCTTTGACTGATACAAAGTATTGACCGATAAACTACCTTCGACCGATAAAGATTATTCGACCGGTAAGATGCTATGACCGGTAAAGGTATGGACCGATAGTGATGTTCGACCGATAAACTGTGATAGACCGATATGTTCTTGACAGTGTTCGACCCATATAACAAAAATCGACCCAGAAATCAATACAGACTCAAAATCAGATGCAAAAATCAGTCTTTTGTATCCCAAAACATATATCGATCAGCATTCAATCAATCATAATAAGTAAAAATCACTTTTTATCACTGGATTTTAAGAACACAGAGAATACGACTACCTCTCTCTAAACAATATTTATCAAAGGTTCTCCTTAAGAGCTTAAATGTCAAAAGAGCTTAATAGAAACACTCCTTAGAGCTTAATTGTCAAACTCTTTTTAGTTTGAGGGGGAGAATATCATTGTCAAACACCTAATGTTTTGACTTCTCTGAAATTTTTTTATTCTTCATGTAACTCTGTGCTTATTTGTGCTTTCATGTACAATAGCCTGTTGAACAACACGTTCTTTTTAGGAAAGTACATGGGATTCAGTGTGAGAACTTAACAGAACTTCCATGGATAAACGATAACCAGTGTTTCCTACCCCGGAAGTATTCCCTGAGTGATTGAGGGGAGAGGGGTCAAAAGATTTGAGTGTTGGTGTGTGAAGAGGTAAAATGAAAAAGAGAGATTGGTTAGACGTGAGCTTTAAAAGAAAGAGGGTGAGAGAACAGAGTAAAAGAATATTAAACTCTGAACCAAACTTCTTTCTGAGCCGGGCAGCCACATTATCTGATTGGTTCACATTATTTGGTGATTATCATTGAAAAAGGCACCTAGCCCATGCCACCTCTTGCATACAACCCCACCAACTACTCATTATTTTCTCAAAAAGAGAATGTTTCACATTTTCTGGGGACGCAACACATACGCTATTGGTTCTTCATTTGGAAGATACTAATATTGAAAAAGAAGGAAAGTTTCCCCACCTTCGAACCCTTTCTCATGCACATTGAGTCTTTGTATAATTTGTTGTTGTCTCAACAAGTTTACATAATTTGAGCCTATACTGAAAAGAAATCATCTATGCTTAAATTCTTTCATACACATGCACGAGCACACATAAATTTGTTTTCTGTCAGAACGTTCATAGATAACCATGTGTTATTCGACGATTGAATGGAAGTCCTGGGGAGCCAACATCAAAACCAGCTCCTTATACAGTAACTTTGTGTTACTCAGTGACTTTATGTCATTGACAGACATTTTAACTGAGTCATTTGTTGATTCAGGGTTACACCTATTAACTGTTTGAATTTGAAAAGATTCGAATGGTTACTATTTTCTATTTTAATCTGAAAAGATTGAAATAATCACTTTCTCCATTTGGAGAGACTGCTCTTATTTCACACAGGGCTCGATATATGAAGACAGTGCTAAATTGATGACCATATTTAAAGGGGGAGATTGTTTTGATACGTTTTGATGATGATGATTCTCACCACTCATCAAAAAGGGGGAGAATATAATCTGAAGATTGCTGAAGATTTTCACAGATTTGAAGATTTGAAGACTATTTAAAGATATCAAGTTTTGAAGTTTTGAAGCTATCAATGTCATATCTGAAGAAAAGAGAAGAAAAGTGAAGACCTGAAGATTATTGCTAATTTTTTTTTAATCTTGAATCCAAAGGAGGAGATTGTTGGATCAAATAATTGTATTCAAGATTAAAGGGTCTAAACTGTATTTAGTTGATAGTTAAAGTTAGAGGGTTTATTGTGTAATAAACTAATAGTTATTAGTTATTGGGCCTCAAGCCCGCTTAGCATTTAGCCAAGCCCATTAGGCATTAGGCCTGGGTATTTAATGTTTTGTTTAATTAGGTTTTAGGTAAATCCTCTCATTATTATCATTATCATAATTATTGTTTAGAGAGAGGTAGCTGTTTTCTCTGTATTCAAGGGTATCAAGAACACACAAGGTTTAACTGTTTATTCAAGGGATTGGTATGTTATTCTGATCTTTATATCTCTTGATATTATTGTGTTTGTGTGTTTAATTATCAACTAGATTAAACTGGAATAACAGTCAGCGGGCTACACCTCAAGGACTCGTGGACTAATACTGGAGAAAGTACAGTCACTTTCGGTGGGGTACTTCGTTTCGAGGAAAAAAATTGAGGGTTGCAGAGATGAACCGGACATAGGTAATCTTCGTGTCCCATTCAGGATTCTCAATCTTTGACATGAGATCGTCAAAGATCGCTCCGGCGTAGTCAAAGTGTTTGCCAGCGAGCAGTGAGTATCCCATCTGAAGTTGAACTTTGCTGGCTTGGTCCAACGATCCAATCTTTCGACTCATACTTTGAATTATATGAGTGAAGATGTAGTTCAACTCTGAAGGCATGTTCGCCTTCAGGATCTTCGTCAGATTTTAGTTGGGAATGGTTGTGCGAGGCTTGTTATCCATTGGTATTCCATATTATCCAGAAACTGAATAAGTTCAGCGTCAGTGGGTAGAGGGTTGAAGCCTTTGGGAGTCTTGGAGGGGAAACGCAAAGCTGTGCGAATGGCAAGGGCAGTGATGTTCCCTAGGCCATGTTGAGTCATGAAAGAGATGGCAGGGATGTATTCGCCTTTCTTGTTTGTCACTGAGCCATTGTCAGCAGTGAACCAAAACTGCTGAAGAAGAGCCTTTCTTGGCTTAGGATCAACTTCCATAGCATAGGATAGACATGATTGTTTCATAAATTTTGCTGCTTCCACGAGATGAGGGAACTTTTAAGTGCTGAAGTCCAATCGTGCCAAATGGTTGTTCTTGGGAATTCCAGAATCAGCAAGGGCGAACTTGACATTTTTTGAGGCAATGAGAGTAGCTTGGGTCATTTCTGGAATAGAAATAAGTAGAATAGAATAGAAAGTTTAGAGTCTAAAAACATTATAGAATATTTTACCAGTTTCCCTTTTTGGAAGGAAACTTGAAAAATAAGTTTGTTTTTAGAGTAAAACAGTGTTCTAAAGAAAAGAAGTAAGAAGAACAGTCTTAAAAGCCAAAGGTTTTTGTGTACAATAAAATCATAAAGAAAATGATTTTTAAGAGTGAAAAACACTTTAAATCCTAAAAAGAAAGAAAGATTAGGATCAAACAAGTGTGTTTTGAAGAAAAAGATGAAGAACAAAAACCTGTAAATCTTGACGATTTGAAGATTAAGGTGTTTTGCTTGATTGCTTGAATGTTGAGAGTGTTTTTCTTGCCTTGGAAGTTTTATGAGCGGTAAAAGGCAAAAATGTAAATGGCATTCCTTTTATATGAGAGAGAAAGAATTTGGAGCGGGAAAAGGAGGTCATCATGACATGGACACGTCCCACGAAGTTGATTGGACATGAAGTGCAATGGACGAACGTGTCAGAAAAAGTCATGCCATGGATTATCGATTTGAATGACGTCATAGGAGAAAAAAAATGTTTCGATTTTAGAAAGTATCACTGACAGAAATTCAGAGATAAGTTTTTCTTTTTAAAGGATCACTGATGAGAAATATCAGTGATAAGGTTTTCTTTAGAAATGATCATTGATGGAGAAATATCAGTGATAAGATTTTCTTTCCAAAAAGCTTTTAACCACTTGAAGAAATTCAGTGATTACAGTTTTGATATTTGAAAACGTCTTACTGAATAGGATTCAGGGAGAGAGAATGAGAGAACATACCTGTGTCAGAGATATGTAATCAGGGATTATGAGGATAGTAGAACCTTTTATAACTGACATGATGCATGAATGCTGAAGAATTAATCTTCAAGATTCAGCATTCCAAGCTCACTGATGAGAAAGTTGAATCTTGTCTCATCAAGAGGTTTGGTGAAAAGATCAGCGAGCTGATAGTCAGTAGGGATAAAGTGGAGTTTTATATCACCATTCATCACATGATCTCTGATAAAATAATATCTGATCTCTATGTGTTAGAACAAAAATGTTCTGTTTAGAAGTTTAGTAAAGTAATCCTTTTGTATTTGTATTGGGCCTTGTACTTTGGGTTTGGGCTTTAATGTGTACAAGGTGAAAAAGTAAAATCCCAATACAATTCAAGCACAATCTCAATGCAAGATTTGACAATCAAGATTCTAGAGAGAGAGAGTAGAGAGAGAAACAGTCACAAGTATATTAATCTGACAATTACACGTATGATACTTGGTTACAAAACACTTACAAAAGCTAAACTATTTATACCAACACTACTTCTCTCACATTACTAAACTCTCTAAACAATAGAAACACTCATATCACTAAAGTTGACTTTGTTCACTTTACATGACTTTGACTTACATTGACTTTGACTTTTCAACATTAAATCTTGGATACAATTTTATACACTAACAATCTCCCCCTTTGTATTCAAGATTTAATAAAAATTTGACAATCCTCTTCAGCGCTTTGATTCTTCAAACTTTGACTTTGACAGCTTTAAACTTTATAGCTCTGACAGTTTTTAGTTTCTGATACTTTGAAGAATCTTGAAAAGTCATTCACATTTAGCATCTTTGGAAAGTCAACAAGTCTTGAACACGAATCTGAATTCTTGAAATTCCTTTGAATCTTCAACTTTGAAACACCTTTGATAACTTCATCTATGAACTTTGATTGAGGAATCTTTGATCTCATATCTTCATCTCTGTAATCTCTGAATCATCTTCAGAACACAAACTTTCTCAATCATCTTGATTTGTCTTTTAATCATCTCGGAATGATTTCTTTTGATCAGACTTGAATGAATTGAACTTTCTGAATTTCTCCATAAGTCTTTTCATATCTTTGAATTTGAACTTCGTAAATTTCTGAATCATCTTGATGACTTTGAAATTGAAATCTTTGTAAATTTCTCCCCCTTTTTGATGAATTGTGAGAATCAAAATCATCAAAACTTATTTCAATTTTAGCTCAGTCTTTGAAACTTCTCCCCCTTTTAAACAATGTAGAACAATCTTCATGATCTGATAAAGATTGAACATTCTCCCCCATCTGATCTGATAAAGAGCCGTCAATTCATGAATGTATTTATCCGAATCTTTTCAAATTCAGACAAATTATGAGTTGTAACCCTGAATCAACAAATGAAACGGTTAGGAATGTCTGTCAGTAACACAAAGTTACTGTGTACAACAAATGTACAATTTAAGGAGTTGGTTTGATGTTGACTCCCCAGGACTTCCATTCAATCATTGAAAAACATAAGGTATTTTCTTTGAATGTTCTGACAGAAAAACAGATTTTCTGTGTGTTCGTGCTTGTGTATGAAAGAATTAGCACAATGATTGTGTTTCATAAGGCTCAAAGTATGTAAACCACTGAGACAACAATGGTTATACATAGACTCAATGTGCATGATGAAGGGTCGAAGGTGGGGCAACTTTCCTTCTTTTTCAGTATTAGTATCTTCCAAGTGAAGAACCAATAGCGTATGTGCTGCATCCCCATAAAATGTGAAACATTCTCTTTTTGAGAAAAGAATGAGTACCTGGTGGGGTTATATGCAAGAGATGGCATGGGCTAGGTGCCTTTTTCAATGAAGGTCACGAAGAAATGTAAACCAACAGTTTATGCGGCTGCCTGTCTTAGAAAGAAGTTTGGTGCAGAGTCTGACATTCTTTTACTCTGATCTCTCACCCTCTTTCTTTTAAACATTAAAGTTCACTTCTAACCAATCTCTCTTTTCCATTTTACCTCATCACACACCAACACTCTATTCTTTTGACCCCTCTCCCCTCAATCACTCAAAGGAATACTTCCAGGGTAGGAAACACTGGTTATCGTGAATCCATGGAAGTTCTTTTAAGCACTCACACTGAATCCCATGTATTTTTCCTAAAAGCATGCGTATCTCAATGATTTTCTTGCCATTTTTGCACAAGAAATCATTTGTCAGTATGTATGCTCATAAAGATAAGAATGAAATTTGAGCACTTTAAGCATTTAAGATTTCTCAAAACTTTGTATGAGTGAATAATCATGAAAGACTAAAAATGTTTTGAGAATCTGACAATGATTAAGATCAGATCAAAATTCATGAAGAATAATATTTTGGGATATCAAAGACGTAAGATGTTTATATGAACAATATATAAACATATTAACAATGAAAATACATGTAATGATGTATGATTCAAACAACAATGAATATCAAACGGGAGTATTACCATAGAAAGATTAAACTTTTGATACATGGTAATAACAAATTTAAATGAAGTACTGAATCGGTGTGTGTGAATACTTGACAGTATATGGACAAGATAATACACAAGTATTTATCTTTGGAAACACATGGTCAGTTAAACTTTAACGCTCAGTAATGAAAAACATTTAAAATCACACTTCTAAATTCATGAAATCTTTTGAGAGCCAGAAGTGGTTTGAACATTTAAGAAAACATTTTTCATGCTTGAAAGTTGTTCTTCTTTCAAACAACCAGAGATCTAGATCAGAAGATATTTACCTTTAAGCTCCCCCTCAAATCATGATAGAATGATTTATATTCTGATAAGCTCCCCCTAGATCAGATGATTTGATTTGACAATTTGTGGTTTGACACTTTTCTTTTTGAAAACATTTTTCTCATGTATAGAACTTGAAGCAGTTTTAAAAGAGCAAACTGATTCGGTTGAATTATCAACTGTGATTGATTGATCACATCAGCACAAACTTTTTCTGACAAATCAACATTTGCAACTTCTAAGTTATTTATCTTTTCGGATAAAATGTTTCTTTCAGTAATAAGTGTGTCAAACTTTTGTTTCAAATCAACTATAGCCATTTGTTCTTTTTGGACATCTGATGACAGAACAGATATTTTGGATATGAGCTTAGAAATTTCAGATTTAAAGATTTGACGTTCTTGCTCAAAATCTTTTTCTAGGTTCTTGTTTTGTTCAGAAATATCTTTGAAAATCCCAACATTTCTCTTCTCAACATTTCTCTTTTCAAGCTCAAAAGACTTTTTCTTTTCTTGAAAAACTTTTCTTTTTTTCTCAAGTAAGTCTTGTAATGCAGAGATCTGTTTGGGAAGTTCAACAGTTTTGTCTTCAAGAACTTTTCTCTCTTTGGCAAAAGTATCCCTTTCAGTAATAATAATCTTTTCAAACTCAGATACTTGTTTAGAGAGTTTAAGACATCTAAGCTCAAGATCCTTCTTCTTTTGGTTAGCTTTCTTGGAAAGATCAGACAACTTTTGAGTAGAAGCATTCTCTAGATTAACTCTGTTTTTATTTGATTGGAAGCTTTTCATCAGATCAACATTTTTGGCTTCCAGTGCAGATATCTGATCTTCAAAAGCCTTAAACTTGTGTTGAAGCTTAACTGATTCATCTTGCTGTTCAGATGACTTTTGTTCAGTTGACTTCAGTTGGCTTTGAAGATTCACAATCTTTTTCTCTTTGAGTTTTAACTCTTTCTCACATGTTTGAATAGTATTTTCTTTTAAAGCAACAATTTTCTCTTTCTCTTTAATCTGTTTCTCTCTTGCTCTGATGATACCTGCAAAATCAGATTTAGCATGATTAGCACATTTTATACAGTCAGGAGTTTTATCAGAGTTTGACAAATTAAATTTAAGCTCCTGAATCTGTTTTAGAAGAGTTGCATTCTGAATTTTCAACTTGTCTCGTTCAGCCTCAATTGCTGGTATCTCAGGCATGTACAATATAGCACAGTCTCTGGCTGACAGTACAATATTTCCTCTCTCATCTGTAGTTGACATTTTGAAATATAGATGAGCTTGAATGAATGATCGTTCCCAAAATATTCAGATAAAAATTTGACTTGAAAATCAAACTTGAACAACACTTGAAAAGATCAAAAAAAATTTCTAAGTCTAAAACTCGCAAAACACAGAAACTCGCAAGTTACTGTTCATACTACTTCGCGCTAACAAGCATGTTCGCGTTTATGATTCGCGCATTTTGGTTCCTTTGCGCGTTCTATTGAAACTCACAAAATGTAAACTCGCTAAATACAAACTCGCTAAACAAAAGAACTCGCAGATCACTGTAGCATCACTTCGCGCAAATAGGCTCGTGCGCATTTCCTCTTCGCGCAGACAACTACGTTGCGTGTTCTTCCCTTCTTGTGCGTTTAGTGACGTACGTGTTCATCACTTTGAATCTTGCGCGTTTTTCCAATCTAGCTTGTTCTTCAGTTTCACTCACAGAATTCAATCAAATATCCAATTAACCTGCAAATTGATTCTCAACCTGAACCAATATGATCGAATTACAAAATAGAACACTTTTCTAATGCACTAAAACTTCTAAAAACATCAAAATTATAGTGAGATCTTCATACACAGTGTTTGGCATATTTTTCAAGAAAAACCAAAATTCAACACGATTTTGTGATTAAATCGTGATCAAATTTGAACAAGAAATATTCTATAACCCTTAACGATCACAGTGAACACATTTTCAAATCCAAAAATCGATTAACAATGATGAATTTGATGAAACAGTGCACTTTCAGAAAAACGGGTACGAGTTCTTCAATAAAATCAAAAATTCGATCTAATTCAAGTTATCTAATCCATCTGAAATGATTTTGGTTCAACTCTGATACCAATTGAAAAAGTGAAATCCCAATACAATTCAAGCACAATCTCAATTCAAGATTTGACAATCAAGATTCTAGAGAGAGAGTAGAGAGAGAAACAGTCACAAGTATATTAATCTGACAATTACACGTATGATACTTGGTTACAAAACACTTACAAAAGATAAACTATTTATACCAACACTACTTCTCTCACATTACTAAACTCTCTAAACAATAGAAACACACATATAACTAAAGTTGACTTTGTTGACTTTACATGACTTTGACTTTTCAACATTAAATCTTGGATACAATTTTATACACTAACACAAGGGTATTGGGGTATAAATAGGATCTGTTAGTATTGTGTTTGTAATTTTTTCATATTCTGTCAGAATGTAGTTTGTACGAGTTCTTGGTTCTCTGAAGTGTTTGTTTAGATTTGTGAATAAAACTACAGATTTCCTCCCAATAATCCTTGTCTATTTGTTAATCAATTCAACAATGATCTCAATGGACCTCATAAGTGGTATCAGAGCCTAACGAAGAATTATTCTACGAACGATCAAGATCAAGTTGGTTGATGTTGAACAGTTCACTGTCGACACCTTCAAGTTTTTGAGAAAATTGAATTTTGTTGAATTGATGTTATTTTGAATGATCTTGGATGCTAAATTGATTCAGAGGATAGTGTCAAATCGTATTGAATTAATTACAAATTGTAATTTCAACAGAGTTGGTAGAATTGGATCGTTTTTGAGATAGCACTGAGTTTGAAATTTGTTAAGTTCATAATTCGCATAGGCTTATATACGAAAAGTTGAGAATTCACATATGCCTATGTGCAAATTCCTTCCTTAGAATTTTAAAATTCAACTTTTCGCACCAGGGACATATGCGAATTCTTGCTTTTCGTATATTGAGGTATACAAATTCTACACTTAGATGAAATTTCAATTAAAGTTCTATGTAAATTCTTTCTTTTCGTACACTACTGATGTGCGAATTCTACACTTAAATGAATTTTGATAAGAATTATGCGAATTCTTTCAGCGAAATCTAAGTTTGCGAGTTCCTCATACGAAATGATTAGATCCTGCTAGTTCTTGAAGGTTCGGTCCTAAAACTCAATTTCTAGTCCAATTTTCCACTTAATTCTTCAATTCAGATGTTGTAAACTCACATAAATGATCAGGTTAGTATCAAGAACAATCCATATCCATCAATTAGCGCAAAAATACAACCAAATTCAATAATCTTGATCAAACAGTGAATAAAACTCGTATAAACCAAGATTTTCAAAAATCCAAAATTTAGTGATCTAAATTGATTTTTCAGTGCAATTCAGTCACATAGAATTAATCTACAACATCAATCGATCATATTTCTAGCAAAAATTCGACCAAAAACACCTTTAATCTCAGAATTCGATCAAGAACCCACAAAAACAGTATACGAACTTGTTTCTTTCAAAAACTTTCAATTTGTCGAATTAAGCTTTGATACCAAATGTGATCCCAATATTCTATCATTCAATTAACACTCAGATTATCAAGAACAACAATCTTTATTGATCAAACAATCTACAAAGAGTCATATCCCTATTTGTTGCATATTACTCTAAAGTACTGTGTGTGTGTGTTTTCACTGTGTAAACTCTTACCAATCTGCGCGTATGTTCTATACTTCTATTGAATCTAATCACTATGACATGCTATTTATATGGTCAACATGACCTTTAGCAAAAGTCAACTTCTAAACAACAATTACAAAGATTACCACACACTTTACAACAACTACAATTTAGACCCTCCATTTAATCTTGAATACAATTCATATCTAACAGATGATAAGTCAATAACATCCACAACTTGCATCCAGTCAACAGTAATATCTCCTCCCTTGTAGCAAACTTAGGCTTTGCAACCCTTGGTTCTACCTCTTCATTCACATAAAGTACAATCTCCATTCCTTCTTCAACATCAACTTTGATAATCCAAAAATCAACTAAATCTTAGAGAGAGAAAGTAGAGAGAGATGTAAGCGCAAAAGTAGAAGTGTATAGAATATGCGTTAGGTTCCTTACAAACACCAAAGCCACAAGGGACTTAAATACCCTGGCCAATACTACATAGAAAACACAACACATAACACAGTATTAGACCAAACCTATAAATACAATGATCACTATAAAAACTGACTTAACAATCTCTCCCTTAGTAATCATGGGCGCTGTGGTCTTCAAAATCAATCTTCTAAATCAACTCAGACCATCTAAGCGACTTAGCGAAGCTTCTTGACTTTAAAAAAAAAATTCTTCTCAGCATCTTTCAATCTTTGTTGCCTTTGTTGCCTTGACAAGACTGGACCTGTTTGTGATTAGCTTGAAAGAACAATTGGTTCATCAACTTGTGCTCTAGACGATGCACCTCTTTTAAATGTACTTGAATGAACTGTATTGGTCGGAGCTGGAACAATAAAAGAATTAGTAGCCGAGAGAATAGAATCTTGATAGAATCTTGATCAGCAGATAAACGTTTGAACTCTTTGTCTCTGTAACTTCTCCTTAACTTCTCCCCCTCATGACCTTGATGATCTGGATCAACTTGGTCATGCAAATGTTGGAGACGAGACAGCTTAAGATCTGCAAAATCAGAATAAAGGAGAAAGAGGGAAGTTTTGCGCTACATGTTGGTGGCGCAAAATTAGTTTTATTATTAGTTTTAGTTTAGTGATATGACCCGACTTTCCACAGTTAAAACATGCAGTTGGTTTCTTAGCCTCGGCCACTTTGACATGCTTAGACCCAGAAGTGAAGCAAAGATTGTTGGAACCCGAATGAGGTTGGAACTTTTTGTTGTAGTGCTGAGAGAGAAGAATCATAGCTTTCTGAAGTGCCTCACCATCGTCATCAGTTGCACCATCATAAGCATTCTCGGATAATGCTTGTTAAGACAGTTTGCTTGTGAGAAGTACAACTGGATCCACTGTTTTCTTATTCTTCTTGTCAAGTTTGGCCTTCTTCTCTGTGACTATACACTCATCTGTCAGCAATATTTCATACATCTCTTGGATTTGCATGGTAGATATTCTGACATCATTCCTCAAGCGATGGCAAGATTTATTCCATTCTGGTTGCAAAGCATTGAGAAACTTCAGATTAGTTTCTAGCTTAGTCTTTTCAACTTTTATCTTCCTCGGATCATTTATCACTGCACAGAACCTGTCATAAACATTTTTCAGTGACTCCCCATCTTTGGCTTTGAATTCTTCAAAGTTGTTCATGTAGCGTGTATGCCGAAGTTGTGTCGCAACTGTAGACCCAAGCATAATCTTCTCTAGTTGGGCCCACATTAGTTTAGGATTGTTCTTGAAGCAATCAATCATGTTGTAGATAGAATTTGACAAAGCTAGCATCAGATTAGCCTTTACATCACGATCGAATTTATATTGTACTAACTCATCGGGTGTGTACTCAGCGATAGGCTTTGATAATCCAGAAGCCAGAATGGGTTTTACAAAAGATCCTTCAGTTAAAATCTTCATCATGTCATCTCCGTTCTTTTGACGCTCGATGAAATTCATAAACCTATCTTGCCACTGAGTGAACTCATTCTCATCAACTAAAACTGGAGGACGAGTTTCTGTGTCTAATGACATCATGATATCACTCTTGTAGAACTAAGCTTGAAAAGCAAACTTTTCAGAATCCATAGATGACAAACTTCAGAAAATGCTAAGTCTGAAACAGAAGAACTGGCGCAAACTGAAGATTTGCATGAACAGTGAATGGCGCAAACTTTCTTTTGCGTGAGAAGAAGCTGGCGCAAACTTTTCTTTGCGCTAGTCAAATATGACACAAACTGAGATTTGCGTTAGATGAAGATGACACAAAATAGACTTTGCGTGAGATGATGTTGACGAGAACTTTCTTTGCTTGACAAGTAAGTGGCGCAAAACTGACTTGCGTGAATAGTAGATGGTGCAAAACTTGCTTTGCGTGAAGCTTTGGTGGCGCAAACTATGATTTGCGTGAGACGAAGATGAAGCAAATAAAGATTTGCTCGATTAACTGCTAGCGAAAAACTGAACTTTTCGCGAGAAGACTAAGATCTGAACTTAGCGAATACTTTAGCAACCTTGGTAAGAACTAGCGCAAAAACCCTGATGAACTCGCGCAAAACACAGATCTGGCGCAAAACGATGATAAAATTCAGAATTCTCCAAAATTCGATTACAAAACAGAATTTGATGAAATTTTTATGCACAAAAGTGTTCGAAAACTGATTTCTAACAACTTCCAAACAACCAAATCAATCAAAAACCACAAAATTGATAATTTGTGAATTGAACAGTACGATAAACGATTTTTCCAGAAATTCGAAAAATTTCAAAATTGAAGATCAAAACACGATTTTCTTGCAATCTGATGTGAATCAAATATGTTTTTCTATTAAAATCGAATCCAACAAACCAGAAAACAAGGCAATTCGTTCAAAAACCAGACCGAATTTGATTAAAAATCAAAAAAATGAGATTTTCTTGAAAAAAGTCAAGAAAATCGATCAAATTTTCTGATTCAATCACAAATTCAAAATCGAAAAACGTTTCTCTCAATTCTCTCAGATTTAGAATGGCTCTGATACCAATTGATAATGCCAAAATCAACTAAATCTTAGAGAGAGAAAGTAGAGAGAGAGATGTAAGCGCAAAAGTAGAAGTGTATAGAATATGCGTTAGGTTCCTTACAAACACCAAAGCCACAAGGTTCTTAAATACCCTGGCCAATACTACACAGAAAACACAACACAGAACACAGTATTAGACCAAGCCTATAAATACAATGATTACTATAAAAACTGACTTAACAATCTTGCTCATCATTCCTAACATCAGTCATTTCAACATCTTCTTCCATATTCACATCACCCTGAGCAGTGTTAGTTTCAGTAGAAGTTTTCTGTCTTTTGCTTATCTCGCCCTCATGATCTTGATCGGAATCATGATCATGTCTTATTTTGGAAACTGCCTGAACTTTACATGCTTGCTGAACTGCTTTGGTCAACTCTTGAATGTGCTGTACCACTTCAGATTTGAAAGCATTGAACTCTGTGACTGAAACAATATCTGAAGGTACCTGAGCTTGCTGGGATCTCAATAAAGTAACCAAATCTGCCTCTGACTCATCAACAGGTGCCTGAGATAACATCTTTGCATACAAAAGAGATTTCAGTTCCTCCACTGATAGATCTACAGGGTGTACAGACGGTGGTGGAGGTGGCTAAACAGACTCCTGAACTGTTGGTCCTTTCCCCTTCAGCAGACTTTTAATTTTGCCCAACTCCTCCTCAAATTTCTGTGATAAGCGATGTTCAACAGCCTTTAAGGCGCCGTTGAGAAACTCCTTTGACACAAAGTCGGGTAAACTAACTCCGGGGTCACTTAGACTTCCCATTAGCACAACAGTTGAAGATTCAACAGTGTGGCCTGTATTCAGAGCTGGCATATTGTTAGCAGTGACAGGACTTCCACCTAATCCTCGTAGAACGAATTGCGGTGCTACTATAGATGTTCCGATCGGGTCACAAAGACTTCCGATGGTAGCAGACTGTATTAGTGTCCTAGGAATTGAACGAGGTAATTCAAGTGGCGCTAGACTCGATTGTCCACATAAAGGAATTGAGATCTGAGGCTGATGAACTCTAGTTTCAATATCTAAGCTTTCCTAGTGAAAACTAGATAGCGTTTGTGCTACGTCCCCGTGCATATTTGAGACTATTGCTTGTTGTGAGGCAACATAATTGGTGGCTTGGGTGTGCAACTGCGTTAGTGGGCTACTAACATCTGTTTCAACACCTGCTCGCAACACATGCGGCGAGGTGGTGGATGTGGTTACCCTTTTGGATTGGTAGGTTCGGGTACACACACGCTCCCCATATTCTTGTTCTTCATTTACACTCTGCCTCACATTTTCAATATTTTCTACTTGATCTCCCTCATTCCTCCTTATACTTCCTAATACATTCTGAATAGCAGTTGCCGCAGTATCAATATCCATGTCCTCATGATATAGAGAAACATCATCAAGAAAGCCAAAACTGTGTTGAAAATTTTCATTATCAACATCGTTATCATTGTCATGTCCTTCATCTGGTCTAGAAGTAGCTGATGGAATAGAATCTGTTGAAGAACTAGCTGGTTGATCCGACTCAGTCTTAGAGTTCTGACCTTCATTGGCAATCTCTTCCTGGGGGCTCAATTGATTAGTGATAGCTCTCTTAGGTTGAGATGTGGAAACTTCTAGACATGTGGCATCAAGGGCCTGAGTCTCCACAACCTATGGTCTAGAATCCTGACCCCCGTCCATTCCCCTCTCAGAATTTTCTCTCAGCTCTACCCGTTTCTGAACTCCCTGAGTTTCAGAAACCCTTACTTACTCAGATCTTCTAAGGTTAGAGTCTTTGGTAGGGATAACCGGATCTGGTAATCCCATTGACTCTCTGTAATCCCTAACGCACTCAGAGTCCGAATCAGCGTAAGCTAATAGAGCTGCAAGAATAGGCATAGAGTACCTGAAAGTTTGCTTCTGCTTTTGTAGGTATCTCATTTCATATTCTGGTGCTACTTCATGATGAGATCTATTGGAAATGTCTCGGTTAGAACGGATCATACTCCTGACAATCAGTTGAAGAAAGCTCTGATAAGGAACATACAGAGGCTTCTTTGATGTTCTCTTGCTGATATCTTTTTCGTACAGTTCCGTCCAGAATGCAACTGAGTAGTCCACGTGTAGATCATACACAATGGCATGGAATAACCTCAGAGTGTGCATGTTTGTGTTGTCTAGGCCTGAATGTCTTGAAGTCAAGCAGCGGTTGATCACTGAGAACATCTAGTAGTAGAAAGGTGGAAGATTTGACTTCTTGAATTTATTGATCTTTGTCAATTGACCAACATACCCCAAGGCTCGGATGCCTTCAAATACTTCAGAATCAACAGGGTATAGGTCAAATGTTGCTCTCCCTTCCCTTGAGTTTGCTTCCGATAGATGTAAGATGAGTCTAAGCCTTCGGTAGGTCAGAATTGAAGTGAAGTTATCTATCCGGATTCTAAAATACTTGTTGTTGTTGCTTTCCACCACATATTCAATTGTCTTCCAAGCTATAAGTCCCTGAGATCATAGATTGATTGAATGATAGATAAACAAGAGTAATTGGGATTGAAATCTGTAGTTGTTTTATTAACTGAAATGTAAACTAACTACAGAGAGTGTACAATTCGTAAGGCTACATTGTTGAATGAAAACTTACCTATTAACAACACATACAGGCCCTATTTATACCTCCAATACCCTTGTACACTATTAAGCCCAAACCCATTACAAGGCCCAATACAATACATGTTGATTACTTTATAAAACTTCTAAATAAGAACATATTTATGTTCTAACATAAGACTGCTACAGATAGATGAGTGGAACATTAGAAGTATCTGTCAGTGCTTTGTTGAGTGGATGACCTTTCAGAATTTCTATTACAAGTGGATTGACATTGAGATCGTTAAAGTCCACGTGGTGGTTGTTCGGAGATAGCAACAAGTACTCATTGGGATTGATGAGGGCAAGATCAGGATCAACACCAATTGCAGATTACACATGTGATCTTGAAGATGGCATCGGTGTTTCTTTAGATACATTCGGATCATTCTCATCCATTTGGACAATAGAATCATGAGAATGTTCACTCGCCATTTTAGTACCTGAAACAAAACAAAAGTATTGGATAAAATCCAATATGATAGCAATAATCCCAAAAACTTGTTTTTACAGAAAAGATTTTGATACAAAGTATCAAATTATAGAACGAATGTACTTTAAGCTCACAAAGATAGCATACTTTGTTGCAAGATACAAAATGCAACAACACTTTAAAAAAATAACCAAAACACTTGTTAATTTTGATTTTGTTCTCAAAACGATGTTGTATCTCTGATCTGTCTGTGAACCATGAGTTGAAATAATTATTCAGCTTAAGAACTTCATCTGATAAGCTTACGGGCGGTAGCATCCGATAGCAACACTACAATTTCAAGGGTTAAAGGGCAAGCATTGTTCAACAACTGATAGAAGATTCTCATTTTCTGACTGCTTTCCAGAATACTGAACAATCAAACCCATAACTCCTTTCTTCACGAATCAGCTGGATGATTATAAGCACTCAGGATTCTGAATTACAACTCAAGCATCAGAACAATGATTGCAGTCGCTCACACTACTGAGTGATCAGTTCAGAAGAATGATAAAGTGCTCTCAACGGTCTAACCACAAAAGAAGCTCTCCAGACTAATGATTGCAGATGCTCAGGCAGCTAACTCAATCCAAGTAGAGACCAAATCTGAAAATCCAGAATCTGAAAATCTTGAAAAGCATGAGCACTCGTGTAAGAATAGATCAGTTGCTAATGATATGTGACCAACATATGACAGGAGTGATGTCACATATGCATTCGACGTATAAAGCTCAGGAACAGGGCAAACTTGTATCAAACTGGGTTTAGAACAGTTAATTTTCCCAAAATCATCAAAACTTTTCGCATAGGCTCAACAATTCGCAGATCACTATTTCAAATCAGCACAATTTGCAAGATAGATTAAGCTGAAACTCCACAATTCGCATAAGTTTGCTTGCGAAATCTTCACAATTCGCAACACTCACATCTGCGAATCCTTAACTTCTCGCATCACTCACACATACGAATTCCACACAATTCGCATATAGGTAGGATGCGAATTCTCAACTTTTCGCACACTACTACCTGCGAATTCTTCACTTAGAAAACTTTTTGACCACAAGGAATTGGTATGAACTTTTCGCATAAGACACGCACGCGAATTCTACACTTTTCGCATCACACTGATCTGCAAAATCTATACTTAACAAAATTTCAGAAAGCAATCTGCGAAATCTATCTGCAAATTCTATCAAACTAGCGAGTTCTTCATACGAATTTCTTGAATCTTGCGAGTTCTTGAGTTTTAAGCCTAAAAACTCGATTTTAATCCAGAAATCAATCCAAATCTTCAAACAAGAGGATGTAACTTCACAGAATCAATCATGTTAGTGCAACGAGTAATCCAATTCAATATGACAATCAAATTTACACTGTAGCACATACAAATAGATCAAACAATGTTCGGCATTCGTTCGAACAAAGATCTTCAAAAATCTCAATTTGACAATCAAAACATGTTTTTCTTTGAAATTCAATCCAATACAAATGTTTTAAAACATCAATCTATCAAACTTATGCCAAAAAATTTACCAAAAACTCATTCTTTGTGCAAAAAATCACTCAAGATTCTTTGACAAAATGCAAACTCGATAAAACTCTCAAATTGATGAATTTCTGTGCTCTGATACCAATTGTGACCCAGTATACTAGCATTTAATTCACACACAATCTTACAAAATCAGATTTATTGATCAAATCACAAATATTACAATTAATCACAGATCTAACATGAAGTTACATGTCTCACGTATATGTGTGTGTTGTGCGAAGTGTTACCAAACTCTGATATTGTCTAATGCGTACTTACAAATCTAACAACAAAGGAAACCTATTTATACTAAGTCAACATTTGTTGACTTTACAACATAATCCCTCCAACAATTACACAATGACAATACAGACCCTCACTTTTAATCTTGAATACAATACTAGTCTAACAATCTCCCCCTTTGTATTCAAGATTAAATTTTTTTTGACAATAATCTTCAGGTCTTTTTATCTTCACAAATATCTTCAGCTTTGACTCTTTTTCAGTGAAATTGTATTCCCAGATCACAATCAAGCACAATTAAACAATCTAAATCAAGATTCAAGAATATGACATTCAAAGTTTAGAGAGAGAGTGTAGAGAGAAAGTGTAGAGAGAAAGTTCTTCTATATTCATATGTCTGATAGTGAATGCTTGGTTACAAGATTTACAAAGCAACATGGTATTTATACCACAAGCTTTTCTCACAAGATAAACTCTCACAAGACTAAAACAACAAACTATAAGATTGACTTTGCTAACTTTGACTTAGAAACTTTGACCTTGTTGACTTTACAGACTTAGACTATTCCTATTAAATCTTGGATACAATTAATACACTAACAATCAACTTTGACAACTTGAAAGCTTTGACATCTTCAACAGACTTTGTCATTTTGATCAAGTTATCTCCCCCCTTTTTCTGCTTTTCATGACTTTACTTTCTCTTCAAAATATATTTCTGTCTTGAACTCTGAAACTTTAAACTTTTGAAACCTTTGACAACTTTAGCACAATCTTCATTCTTCCTTTGTTTACAACAATCCATTCTCTTTAGCACAACAAACTTTGCTATAACCTTCTCAATCATTCAAGTCTTCAAACTTTGACTAACTTCAAAACTTTCAAACTTTGTCTACACCTTTCATTACATCTTTTGAAATCTGACTTTGAAAATCATCTTTCCTCCTTTCTTGATACAAACTGTAATCATCTGAACTTGAACTCTGATACCACATGTAAGTCCCTGAGATCATAGATTGATTGAATGATAGATAAACAAGAGTAATTGGGATTGAAATCTGTAGTTGTTTTATTAACTGAAATGTAAACTAACTACAGAGAGTGTACAATTCGTAAGGCTACATTGTTGAATGAAAACTTACCTACTAACAACACATACATACCCTATTTATACCTCCAATACCCTTGTACACTATTAAGCCCAAACCCATTACAAGGCCCAATACAATACATGTTGATTACTTTATAAAACTTCTAAATAAGAACATATTTATGTTCTAACATAAGACTGCTACAGATAGATGAGTGGAACATTAGAAGTATCTGTCAGTGCTTTGTTGAGTGGATGACCTTTCAGAATTTCTATTACAAGTGGATTGACATTGAGATCGTTAAAGTCCACGTGGTGGTTGTTCGGAGATAGCAACAAGTACTCATTGGGATTGATGAGGGCAAGATCAGGATCAACACCAATTGCAGATTACACATGTGATCTTGAAGATGGCATCGGTGTTTCTTTAGATACATTCGGATCATTCTCATCCATTTGGACAATAGAATCATGAGAATGTTCACTCGCCATTTTAGTACCTGAAACAAAACAAAAGTATTGGATAAAATCCAATATGATAGCAATAATCCCAAAAACTTGTTTTTACAGAAAAGATTTTGATACAAAGTATCAAATTATAGAACGAATGTACTTTAAGCTCACAAAGATAGCATACTTTGTTGCAAGATACAAAATGCAACAACACTTTAAAAAAATAACCAAAACACTTGTTAATTTTGATTTTGTTCTCAAAACGATGTTGTATCTCATGAACTGGAAGAACACGTGAAAATCCTCTTAAAACAGATTAGAACTCTCAAAAAGCAAAGTCCATGACAAGAACTCGCATGACACTGAACTCAAGTCAAGAACTCGCAGAAACTGAGTTCAATCTCAAGAACTCGCATGACACATGTGTTCATACCAAGAACACTCAAGTCACTGTTCAGTCCACGATTTGAATTTTCAAACTTTTCAAATCCAAGAAATATCTTTTAAACTGATATTTTATGTTTTGTTATGCTCGATTTATGTTTAATTTCAGGTTTAACATTGAAACTGAACAAAAATTTCCATCTTTAAAATTCAAATCAGTTCGACAAACGTCCAAATGTCTAAGAGTTCGATCGAAGTCCAAAATCCAAGTTAAGGAAACCTGCAAATTATATCAATCTAATCGAAGAATAAAACCCAGAAACAAAAATGAGTTACAATCAAGAAACAAACAACATTTATGAGAACAAATTCAAAAAAATCAAGTATTCTGTCGAAAATATGAACAGACACACAAGAATCAAAACCCTAAAAATACAAACGATTAAACCTGCAAATGGTAAAATCAATATACAAGAGATGATAATAAAGAACAAACAAACATTAAAACTTAGACACCTACACTAAATCGAATAGACTGAGGTCAAAAACTGAAAGTCGCAAATGAAGATGAGAGAAAAAACACTAAGTGTGAGAACTCGCTAGATGAAGTCTGAGAGAAGTGAGCTTGAAAAAGGGAAAACTTCGAAATTATCCTCAGGATAAGATTTGACACGTGGCACGATCTGAGTGGTTGCTCACTTCTCGCACAACACTGTGAGCGTGTTTCATACTTCTTGCATCCTTTGCTATGCACGAAGTGAGAACTCGCATACCGAAGGGTGCGCGTTCTACACTTTGCGCAAGCAATGATGTGCGCGAAGTTAAAACTCGCATGACACATCGTGCGCGTTTGACACTTAGAAATTTTTTGGTATTTTTCCAAAAATGGAAAATTTCCAAAAATAATTTTCCCACTTTGCCAAAAATTGTAATGTTAGAACATAAATGTTCTATTTTAGAAGTTTAGTAAAGTAATCCTTTTATCTTTGTTTTAGACCTTGTACTTGGGTTTGGGCTTTAATGTGTACAAGGGTATTGGGGTATACATAGGAGTCTGTTAGTTCATTTGTTTGTAACTTTCATATTCAGTAACAATGTAGTCTGTACGAATTCTCTGTGCTCTCTGTAGTTAGTTTTACTTTCTGTGAATAATAAAACTACAAATTCCTCCCAATAATCTTTCTCAATCTTTATCAATCAATTCAATTGATCTCAATGGACCTCACAAGTGGTATCAGAGCCTAACGAAGAAATCATTCATCAAACGATCGAGATCAAGTTGATTGATGGAACAGTCGCTGTGAAAATTTTCGAATTCTGGAATTTGATGTTAAATTGAATGTTCTTTGTTGTCAAATTGATTCAGTGGATAATGTCGAACCATATGGAATCAATCACTAGATGTAATTTAATAAAATTTGGGCAAATTGGATCAATTTTGAGATTTTCTGTTCGAGAATGTGATTGTGACAGTGTTGTGATCGAAGTATGCTACAGAGACGTTTTTGGACTAGATCATCAACTACAATTGTGCTTCATTGTAATTTTCAAACCTGCTCACAAAGTCTCAACTCAAAATTCGAAGTATTGAAGTTGAATTCGAAGAAATTTGGAAAAATAATCGTAGATCCACGGAATTCGCATGAATTTCGAAGAACTCACATGTTTTGAAAGAACTCGTATGAAAGAATTCGCATGGTGAAAATGTTGAAGAATTCGCATGACAAAATTCGCACGATGAAGGCCTTTGAAGATGAAAAATTTCAAGTATGGATTTCGCATGACAGAGAGATGCGAAAAGTGCAGAATTCGCATGACAGTATTATGCGAAAAGTTCGATACGAATTCTATGTAGTTAAAGAAAATTCTAAATTTAGAATTCGCATGGAGTCATATGCGAGAAGTCAAGAATTCGCATGTGAGAGTTATGCGAAAAGAGAGAATTCGAATACAAGCTCATGCGAGAAGCGAGGAATTCGCACGTAGGCATATGCGAAAAGTAAGAATTCACATATAGGCCTATGTGAATTGTGAGGATTTCGGCTAAAGCCTCATGCGAATTGTGCTCCTCATGAATAGAGATCTGCGAATTGTGATGTGTATGCGAAAAGTTCGTGTTTTTATGCGAAAAGTGACTGTTCTGAACCCATTTTGCTACAAGTTTGCCCTGTTCTCGAGATTGTTACGCGTAATTCATATGTGACATCACTCTTATCTTCCGTTGGTCACATATTTTGAACAAATGATCTAATTTTCACGAGTGCTCATGTTTGTCAAGATTTTCAGATACTAGATGTGAGGATTTAGTCTCTGATTGGATTGATTTAGCAGCCTGAGTATCTGCAATCATCAGTCTGGAGTGCTTCTATTTGTTGTTAGACCATTGAGTGCTCTTGATCATTCTTCTGACCTGATCAATCAATAGTGTGAGCGACTGCAATCATTGTTCTAATGCTTTGGTTGTGATTCAGAATCCTGAGTGCTTATAATCATCCAGCTAATTCGTGAAGAAAGGAGTTCTGATTTTGATTGTTCAGTATTCTGGAAAGCTATCAGAAAATAAGCGTCTTTTATCAGTTGTTTAACATCTATCAGAGTTTCCGTCTAACCCTTGCATTGTAGTGATTGCTACCAGATGCTTCCTTCTGTAAGCTGATCAGATTAAGTTCTTAAGCTGAATTCTAATTTAACTCGAGGTTCAAAGACAGATAAGATGTTATACACTGAAGATGCACTTTGGATGTCATTCCATAATCCACACATATCATTCTTGTGGGCTTAAGGAATGTGTTGTGTTTACAAAAGTTAAAAGTTGTCTTTATGTGCACTCAGTTGAGGTTATGGTCTACATCAAATCTGATATTAAAGTTAAAACTTCAAGGATAAGAGCTATATTCAAGGGGGGAGCTAGAGGAGCTTTGAAGTTTATGCAACGCTAAGTTTTCTAAAGAAATCAAGGGGGAGAAGAGCTGAAGTTGAGCTGAAGCGGATGATTACTTTACAAAACTTAGAGGTAGAATGTTAGAACATAAATGTTCTATTTTAGAAGTTTAGTAAAGTAATCCTTTTATCTTTATTTTGGGCCTTGTACTTGGGTTTGGGCTTTAATGTGTACAAGGGTATTGGGGTATAAATTGGAGTCTGTTAGTTCATTTGTTTGTAACTTTCATATTCAGTAACAATGTAGTCTGTACGAGTTCTTTGTGCTCTTTGTAGTTAGTTTTACTTTCTGTGAATAATAAAACTACAAATTCTTCCCAATAATCTTTGTCAATCTTTATCAATCTTTATCAATCAATTCAATTGATCTCAATGGACCTCACAAGTAAGTTCTCTTAACAACCTTTTAAGACAAAATAACATCTTTTTCTCTTGAAAAAACTTTCAGATTTCAAAAACCTTTTTAACACAGACTCACACACACACTTACAGACTTTTCAATTAAGCTCCCCTTTGAAGTGTGCACTGGTCTAATAACTGCCCCTTGATGTATGCATTCAGCTCAACATACTGAAGCATGAGTCCTGATCTGATTTGATCAGAAGTCATTGTCCATGATATTTTCTTGACATGCACTGCAAGAAACTGTCATAACTGCAAAACAGATAAAAATTTGGTACTCACAAAACATGAGTCCACAATTGTTAGAAGTATCAGACTTTGAGAGAAAAAAAATTTATGAACCAAAACACTTATTCAAATAAGCACAGAATCAACTCCCCCTTAACATCAGATATAGAAATATAACTATGCATTAAGGTTCAACATCCCAAGTTTACTGACTAAAAAATTAAATCTCTTTTTATCAAGAGGTTTAGTGAATAAATCAGTAACCTCAAAATCAGTTGACACAAAATGCATCTCTATATTCCCTTTTTCTACATGATCTTTAATAAAATGAGACCTGATGTCGATATGTTTGGTTATCGAATGCGGTACCGGATTTGACGTTATAGCAATTGCGCTCTTTGAGTCACAGTAGATGGGGACCTTAATGAGAGTGTATCCATAATCTTTCAACTGAGTCTTCATCCACAAAACTTGTGAATAACAACTAGCAACTGCAACATATTCTGCTTCAGCTGTAGAGGTTGACACACAGTTCTGTTTCTTGGAAGACCAACTCACCAACTTGTCTCCCAAAAACTGGCATGCTCCGGAGGTGCTTTTTCTGTCAAGTTTATTACCTACATGATCTGCATCTGTATACGTGATTAGTTCAAAACTAGAATCCTTCAGATACCAAAGGCCCATATTTGTTGTGCCTTTAAGGTATCTGAAGATTATTTTGACAAAAACTAGGTGAGATTCCTTAGGATTAGCCTGATACCGAGCACAAAAACAGGTAGCAAACATTATATCATGTCTACTTGATGTCAGATAGAGAATAGATCCTATCATGCTTCTGTAGGTCCGTTGGTCAACTGATTTTCCAGAAATATCAGCATCTAACAGACTTCCAGACTGCATGGGAGTCTTCATGGGTGTTGAAGAGTTCATGTCAAATTTCTTCAACATGTCTCTTATATATTTGGCTTGATTAATGAAAATCCCTTCCGGGGTTTGTTTAACTTGCAAGCCTAAGAAAAAAATTAGCTCACCCATCATTGACATCTGAAACCTACTCTTCATAATGTCTTGAAATTCATCACAGAGTGCAGGATTCGTAGAACCAAATATAATATTATCTACATATATTTGTACTAGTACTAAATCCTCACCTTTTTTCTTTAAGAACAAAGTTGTGTCGATTATACCTTTCCGGAAGCCAGACTTAGTCAGGTATATTGATAGGGTCTTATACCATGTGCGGGGTGCTTGTTTTAAACTGTAAAGCGCTTTGTCAAGCACGTACACATGGTCTGGAAACTTTGGATCAACAAAGCCTTCAGGCTGACTCACATAGATTTCTTCTTGTAGAATACCGTTCAGGAATGCAGACATTACATCCATCTGGTAGACTTTTATATTCTTGTGTTCAACATATGCGAGAAAGATCCTAATTGCTTCAATCCGTGCTACGGGTGAGTACGTTTCGTCGTAGTCAATACCTTCTTATTGATTGTAACCTTTCGCGACTAACCGAGCTTTGTTCCTAACAATGATTCCCACTTCGTCTTTCTTATTCCGAAAAACCCACTTTGTTCCAACGATTGTTTTGTCTTTGGGTCTTGGTACTAATCTCCATGATTCATGTTGGTCCTGGAGGTGCTTAACAAGTTTGTAGAAGGGGGTAGGTGAGTTGAATACAAACACAGAATTTAAAGTTTAATAAATTGTTTATTGATAAATCAAACACAATTTACAAGTCTGCTGCGGAATAAGATTAAATAGAACTCAATCTAAAGAAACTTAAGAAAACACTAAGATGGTTGCACAAGAATATAGAGAATGGGGATTTGAGAGGTATAGAAAACAAGGGTTTCTATCTAAGTTCAAGAAGAGAGCACACTCTCAGATGGAGAGGTAATCTTTCTATTTATACCCTATGCATTAAATGCATGGCAGGGTACTTTACACGTGTCATTTAGTGATTGGCTTTGGGAGTCTGACTTTGGGAGACATGCTTTCGGCCGTATCATGAACAGTGTAGTTGACAGAGTTGTTGTACGAATTGTGGCAGAGTCATGTCCGTTCTGACACATCGTACTGGGTGTGCAAGGAAAGACAAAAGAGACTTGAGGCATAAGCTAAGTGATCATCGATCGCTGAATATCTCTTCCTTCAGAGATACAAAGAAGTTCAGCTATCCCTGAAGCTTTTCCTCAGGTTTCTTCGCGTATGAGTAGAGTCGTCTTTGCTTCACTGATATCCGCATCAGGTCACTAGTAGACTTGTCTTTGTTCAGCAACTTTGTCTTCGATTCAACTATGAACATCTGTTGACGCAAAACTTGTCTTCAGGGATTACGTTTACATCAGAGAACATCAGCAATAACTGAACAGACTCAGTCTAATTGCTGATAGTGAAACACTAATACATATGAGCATTTATAAGAGAGATCATCAGCGATAACTGAACAGACTCAGTCTGATCGCTGATGGTGAAACACTAATACATATTAAAACGTAATTTTCACTAAGTATAGAAGAGGGTCGTTATCAAATCACTGAGAGAGTTTGGATCAACAATCTCCCCCTATTTGATAATGACAAAGTAACTGAAGAAAATTACTTCATAGTTCAAAATAATGGAATAATCAGGACTCATAACATACATGTCCCAATTACTATTTTGAGGGATCTTTTACAGTACTGATAGAGTTAAGTACTTCACTGAAATTTTCATTAATTCAAAGATAGAATTACAAGGTATGAAAATTACAAATACAAGTGAGGAACTAACTATTGTAAGTTTAACTAATAGATTACACAAGAAATAGAAAACTAATCTATCAGCTATCTAAAGAAGATTTTGGAGGATTAACCATATAGTCAGGTATTTCTTCTCCTCTTTGCCTTCGATCTGAAGATTCTTGACTAATGATTGCCTTGATCGGTTTAGCAAAAGGAGAGAAGTCACACCATAAGCATAGGAGATCCTTGAGATGGCTGAGGGGACATATAGGAATTTCAGAGACTCTTTGGAATCTGAGCTGTTCCTCATCATCTCTGAAGAAGATTCCAAAAGGTTCTTTGAGTACTTGCCCTGCAATATATGGACCACCAGGAGGAGGACCAAACAGAGCTTCTTTTGAGAACTTGATGGAGGTTTCGTTCCTTATTGCAGCATCATTCTCAGATAAGGAGGAGACAGGCTTTCGTTTTAGTTGCCTTGGCTTGGAAGGAAGAGTAGATGGCACCTTTAGGATGGCAGCGACTCTGTTGTTGAGAGCATCATTTATCCCTTCAACATAGCCTCTGTAGGTTGACTTAGATTTCTTCAGCGCATCTTTGAACTCTAGCCATTCCATGTAACCGAAGCTTTCCAGCTTTGAAACGAACATAGCCTTACTGCTTCTGTCCTCTCTGGTTATCTCCATTGTGACAGAAGTTCGGTCCTTCTTCTTTCTCCCTGAGATGACAACGGCTACGATCTTCATTGGGTCAGAGCGATAGTCGACTTTATGTTTGCACCATTCGACTGAGTTATCGCTGACCGCTAGTTCTTTTGAGCGCTCCTCTTCAATTTCCTTTAATAGAGCAGCCTGGACTTCCACTGGTTTCTTTTTCATCTTTTTGTCTTTGACTTGAGAGGACTTAATCTTGAGAGCAAGAGAGGCATCTCTTTGACAATCAGCTCTCAGTTTCTCAGCTCTGACAGATTCTTCGATTTCAGCTTCAGTCAGGAACTCTAGTTCTGTGGAAGTTGTTTGAAGAGGGACCTTCAGCCGTTGACTTTCTAGATGAGAGATCATCTCTGTTCTTCTCTTCATCTCTTCCTCTGACCAGTGAGATGGTATTGAGGGCCTTCCTGGATGGTGTAGGGCTTCTTCTTCTTCATCTTCTTCATCAATCTCATTTACAGAGATTGGGATTATTGAGTCATCAGCTATAAAAGCTGGGATTATTTGTAGTTCCTTACCCTTCAGCAGGGGAGAGAACTATATGGTCAGAAAATAGATAAAAGAAGTTAGTGTTTGTTTGGGAAGAAGAAAGATAAAGGCTAGAAAGAAACAGGGGTTGGGGATTTATAGAAAGATATAGGAACAAGTGAAAGGCATACCTGAGAAGGATTCTCCTCAGATAGTGAAACTTTAGTCAGGCTTCCCTCAGCAGCTGCACCCTTAAATTTTCTTTGGGAAGGGGTTCCTGAAGATGTTTCTTTACTCCCCCCTGCTGTGACAGCTTCTTTCGAAGCTATCATTGATGATGTGGCTGCTACAAAAAACCATAAAGATTGGTCTTCTTCATCGTCATCATCATCATCTTCTTGGTGTTGCTCTTTATCTTGATCTTGAAGATCAAGATCTTCATCTTCATCCTCCTCCTCCTCTTCTTCTTCATCTACAAAGACTTGATCGTAGGAAGAAGATGGAGGGGTTTGTCAGCAACCTTCTCCCCCTCAACATGAGAGGGAGGATCTTCCGGGTGAACCTCAGCAACAACTTCCTCTTTAATTTCTTCAGCAACTTTCTCCCCCTCTTTGTCATCATCAGCGAGGGAGAGGACTTTAGGCGGAGAGGAAGGTTGTGCAGCGGCCAACTTACGGACTTCAGCCTCCAGAGTTTCCAGGCGTCCTTCAATCACAGGGATGTCTGAAGTAACATGATGAATAAATTCAACAGCGACATTCAGAGAAGTGCGATCATCTTTTGTGAAAGAAGGAGTGGGCGTCGGAGCTGGTGCATTCAGCTTCTCAAGGACTTGCTGTAGGATGTTTGTGCATGAATCGATCTTTGCAGATAATCCCTGGACATTGTTGCTGAGAGTATCCACACGTCCCTGAAGGAGTTGAGAATCCTCCTTGACTTTGACAAGCTCGCCCTGAAGAGTTGTGATCTGGGAGGCGTCGGCTTTGGACGAGCAAGTAGCTATAAATTTCTTCAGCTCTTCACCAGCGGTATTCACAACGCTGGTGGTTTCGTTGACGAAGGTGGTAAGAGAATCCACCTTGACACCCAAACTGTTGACATGATCGTCAACAATCGCCATATTATTGAGTTATCAAACAGTTTGTAGAATTGCATAGATTCTTCAAAAGTTTGATTGTCAGGTCCTATGGGTGCAAACTGTGGTTGCATAGAAATGGATGGAGAGTTAGAGACCAAAGAGATGGGAGGACAAGTAATAGGGATAGAAGAAGTTGGGAGTTGGGTAGCTACCTTAGTTGTTACTGAGATGGGTGGTTGCGTCATCGATGTTGTGACAGCGACCGAGATCGCTGGCACGGTTGATGATGTAATAGTTGAGGATGTGGAGGAGAGACCCACGAAATCATCCAAGGAAGTTTGTCAAGAAACTACCTCAGGCATTGAACTAGGGGCTATGGTATCCTTAGTCAAGTTGGCCTTCTTCGAAGGACCAGAAAGACTAGCGGATGGTCATTTAGAAGCGGTTTTAACGACAGGGTTAGCTGGAGAAGGAACCTCCGGCGCGGCCGCTGAAGATGAAGAATGGAGAAAGAGACGAGAGCGTAGAGTAAAGATACTTACCTCGTTGTCGAGCGGTTTGACTTCCAATGAACGTTGACCCACTTTGGCGAAGGAGCCATTAGGAGTAGTGGGGTAAGAATCAGAGTAGAGAAACTTAAGGTATGCATAGATAAACCGTACATACGGGATCTTGGGATCCCTCTCCGTCTTCTCTATCTTTGACCTGAGATCGTCAAAGATAGCAGTGGCATAGTCAAAGTTCTTTCCAACGATGACTGAGTAAGCCATTTGGACTTGAACTTTTCTTGCCTGATCAAGTGAACCACTTTTCCCACTCATACACTGAATGAAGTGAGAGAAGATGAAATTCAGTTGAGAAGGCATGTTTGCCTTCTTGATAAGAGTCAGCCGCTTGTTGGGGATGGTCGATCGGGGCTTGTTATCCTAACAATATTCCATATCATCCAGAAACTGGATGAGTTCAACATCAGTTGGCAGAGCGTCAAATCCACTCTTGGGTTTGTCAGGAAATCTGAGTGCCTTCCTCAGGCTGAAAGCTGTCATCATGCCTGATCCTAAGTCAGTGCTGAAAGAGATAGCAGGAACCTGGTCACTATTCTTGTTGGTGATGGAGGACTCTTCAGCAGTAAACCAAAACTGTTGGAGAAGCGTTTTGGATGGTTTGGGATCAACAGTGAGTGCGTAAGCAATGCAAGATTGCTTCAGGAACCTAGCAGCTTCCACTAGGTGTGGGTATTTGACACCATCGAAGTCCAAACGTCCAAGATGGTTGTTCTTGGGGATTTCAGAGTCAGTGAGAGCGAACTTGACTGTCTTGGAAGCAAGAGGAGATGATTGTGCCATTTCTGAATATGGAAAGAAATGAGAATAGAAGGAAAGGATTAATCTTAAAAATAAAGAAGTTTTTACCAGTTTCTATTTGTAGAAAGAAACGTATAAAAACTAAAATATTTGAAGATTAAGACATTGTTCTTAGTTGAAGAAGGAAGAACAATGAGAAAACCAAAGGTTTTGAAAGAATAAAATAAAAAAGAATGATTTTAGTGAACAAAAATCTTGTAAAAACCCTTAATGATGGAACATATATAGGAGTATATAACAAAATTTTAAAAGGAAAAGAAGAATAAGGTAACCTGTTGATCTTGAAGAACAAATACCAGAGGAGGTGTTTGCTAGAATTGCCTTGAGAGAGAGAGTTCTTGTTCAATAAGATTTCCAGAAAGCGTAAAAGATAAGAATGAAAAGAAACATTCCTTTTATACGTATAGAGAGAGAGAGAGAGAGAGATCGAGGCGGGAAACCAAATGTTCATCATGACTTTGACGAAGTTGATTGGATAGAAGGGCAACGGACAAACGTGTCAGAAAAAGGCATGTCGTGGATTGTCAGTTCAAATGACGTCATGAGGAGAGAGAAAAAAAATGTTTCATTTGTCCTTTTCGAAATTATCTCTGAAGAAAAGTCAGAGATAGGTTTTCTTTTTGCAAGAATCCCTGATAGAATTTCAGAGATTGATTTTTCATTTCA
This sequence comes from Arctium minus, assembly GCA_954870635.1. Classification (NCBI taxonomy): domain Eukaryota; kingdom Viridiplantae; phylum Streptophyta; class Magnoliopsida; order Asterales; family Asteraceae; genus Arctium; species Arctium minus. The sequence continues at coordinate 81,246,658 of OX941081.1, read as the reverse complement.
GAAGGATCACTGAAGAAAAATGTAGTGATAGAATTTGTTTATCAAAAAGCTTTTAATCATTTGAAGAAAGAAAATGATTATTTTTATTTTTGAGAGAAAAACAACTTACTGAATGAATATTCAGTGATGGAGATTAAGAGAACATACCTGAGAGTCAGAAATTTATTCATAGATAGAGTGATAAAGGGGAACTTAGAATCACTGACATAATGCAGGAAGATGAAGAGTTACTCTTCAAGATTCAGCATTCTAAGCTCACTGATGAGAAAGTTGAACCTTGTCTCATCAAGAGGTTTGGTGAATAAATCAGCAAGCTGATAGTCAGTGGGTATAAAGTGAAGTTCAATATCACCATTCATCACATGATCTCTGATAAAATGATATCTGATCTCTATGTGTTTCGTCTTTGAATGTAGCACTGGATTGTTTGCTATAGAGATAGCACTAGTGCTGTCGCAATAGATTGGAATCTTTGATAGTTGAAGGTCATAGTCTAATAGTTGATTTCTCATCCATAAGACCTGAGCACGACAACTTCCAGCGGCTACATATTCAGCTTCAGCTGTGGAAGTGGACACTGAATTTTGCTTTTTGCTTGTCTAGCTTACCAACTTTCCTCCTAGGAGTTGACATCCACCAGTGGTGCTCTTTCTATCGAGTTTACAACCTGTAAAATCACTATCGGAATATCCTGTTAGATCGAACCCTGAGTCTTTGGGATACCAAAGACCGAGGTTAGGAGTCCCTTTCAGATATCTGAAAATTCGCTTAACGGCGATAAGATGGGATTCCTTAGGTTCAGATTGATACTGTGGATATAAACAAGTATAGTACATGATGTCAGGTCGGCTCGCTGTAAGATACAGTAGGGAGCCTATCATTCCTCTATAGGCAGTGACATTAACAGTTTTCCAGATGGATCTTTGTTTAATGTCAGAGGAGGTTCCATAGGAGTCTTCATCGCTGAAGTTTGTGTTAAATCAAACTTCTTCAGCATGTATTTAACATACTTACCTTGGATGATAAAAGTACCTTTGTCAGATTGTTTAATCTGAAGACCAAGAAAATATGTCAGCTCACCCATCATACTCATTTTGTATTCTTTCTTCATTCTTTCAGCGAAGCGAGTACATAGAGATGGGTTAGTAGAACCAAATATGATGTCATCGACATATATTTGTACAAGAATAATATGAACTTTTATCTTTCTGAAAAATAATGTATTATCAATTTTGCCACATTCAAAATTTTCAGAGATAAGAAAAGATGAGAGAGTGTCATACCAAGTACGAGGGGCTTGTTTTAGACCATAGAGAGCCTTATCCAATTTATATACATAATTTGGATACTTAGGGTCATAAAACATTGGGGGTTGTTCTACATAGACTTCTTCATTCAGCTTTCCATTTAGGAACACTGATTTTACATCCATTTGATACACAATGAAGTCTTTGTAAACTGCATAAGCTAGGAATAGTCGAATTGCTTCGAGCCTAGCCACAGGGGCAAAGGTTTAATCATAGTCTATACCTTACTCTTGTCTGTATCCCTGAGCAACAAGTCGAGCCTTGTTGTGGGTTACAGTTCCATGTTCATCTAACTTGTTTCTAAACACCCATTTGGTGCCTATAACAGTTTTGTCAGATGGTCTAGGAACGAGATTCCAAACTTTGTTGCGAGAGAACTCAGTCAGCTCTTCTTGCATAGCGCTGACCCAGTTTGGATCTCTGAGGGCATCATCAGCCTTCTTTGGCTCTATTAAAGAAATAAAATTGACAAAGAGACAGATATTACCTGAACTTCGTCGTGTCTGAATACCTGCATCAGGATCACCAAGAATCTGATCTATGGGGTGATCTCTGGTCCATCGCTGAGCAGGAGCATGATCGCTTATTTCAGAGGTTGGATCAACAATGGGAATTTTCACTGATGAGGAAGCTTGTGGCTCATCAGCTATCTACTGTTGAGAGTCAGACAGACCATTGTTTTCTAAGAGGTGTTCAGACGAAGATGGATCTGATGGAGGAAGTGTGTTTAGAGGCTCAGTTGAAACCCATGAAATGGATTCAGCGTTTGGAGGTATGATGTTTGGATCATCATCAGCAGCTGGAGGATCTGAATGCTGATGGTTTGAGAAGAAATGTTCTGTTTCTCTGTAGTGAGAAAACATCCAAGCATTTAACTCTTCATTGTCAGCAATTGGTTTAGAATTCGCTGAGCGAGTTTCATCAAAGGTGACATGAATGGTTTCTTCCACAGATTGTCTTCTTTTGTTGAAAACTCTGTAGGCTTTGGAGATAGATGAATATCCAAGAAATATTCCATCATCAGCTTTTGGGTCGAACTTTCCAGTTGACATCAGAAGAGGCTTTAGAGAGAAAACATATGTTTTCAGTGGTAGTAGAGTCCATATCTATTACATAGACATTTTCTTTACGATAACCACTGAGAGCAAGTTTTCCTTTCTCATTTACCACTGAACATGCTTTCTTGGTAAAACGAACTTCATAGTCTTTATCACATAGCTGACTGATGCTCAGAAGGTTATGATTCAGTCCATCTACATAAGCGACTCTTCTGAAGGTAGTTGTCCCATTGCTGAGGACACCAAACCCTCGGGTATATCCTTTTCCATTTCTACCAAAGGTCACAGAGGGACCTTTCTCTTCCTTGTATTCAGTGAGCAGGTCTTTTTGTCCAGTCATATGACGAGAACATCCACTATCGAGATACTAGATGCCCTTTGATCCCTGCAAACATAAGGAAGACTAAGCTTTGTTTGGTACCCACTTTTCAATGGGTCCTTTAGGGTTAGTGGAGATGGAAGGTTCAACAATCTTCACAGCAGATGAAGATTCAGCTTCAGTGGTAACCTTCACCTTGGTTAATTTCTTAACCTTAGTGGTATTCTTCACCTTGGTAGATTTTTCAGCTTTTATGACCTTCTCAGCCTTGGAGGCATTCATCTTCACTTTAGCTGATTTATCAGCTTTAGTGGCAGTTGGACATTTGCTTGCAATATGGTCAGTAAATCCACAGTGATAGCATTTTCTATATTTGAAAGTGGTTTTGGGACCATGAGTAAAAGGTTTTGAGAATATAAGATGAGCAGGCCCAGCTACAAAAATGCTTTTATCATGAGATCTGGGAGGAACTTTCATTTCTTCAGATCTCTTAGGCTTAAGATCAACCTTTAACTTTGGAGGACAGAGATCAAAGATTTCTATCACAGAGCTAGAAGATTGATTCGCTGAAGGTTTAGAGGGAACTTTCAGCTTTGCTTTCTTGGAAGCCTTCTGAGGACGAAGAATGGATTTTCCTTTATCCGCAGACTTAGAGCCTTTGGATATTTCCTCAGGGATGAGATTAGAAGAAGAAGGATAAAACTGATTATAAGAAGTGTTAGAGATAGAAGTGACAAACGTTCCAAACTTAAGCATGGAACTGTCTTCTTTAGGCTCATCCTATGGTTTCCAAAAACCAAGACCGGTTTTATCACCGCCAGGAGCTTGAGCGTTTATTATCTCAGTGATCTTTGTTGAGGAATTGCACCATTTTTCAACAGTAGCCTTTTCTGCTTTTAGAGCAGCGATGGCTTGTTTGCGTTCTATGCTGATGATTTTATTTACAACAACTTGATCTTTCAAACTTTCCTCTAAAAGAGTCAGTTCTCTGATCTTTTCATGACATTTTTCCAGCTGTTCAGTTAAATCATTGTTTTTGCTTTCAGCTAGAGATTTTCCGTTTAGAGCATTGTAAAGATCAATCGTCAGCACATCTACTGTGCGACTTCTCTCTGATTCAGGTAGAGAGGGATTAGTAGAGATAGATACCTGAGATGATATATAGCTCATAGAAGTTTCAGTTGGTTCTTCCACTTCTTTAATCTCAGCCATGAGGCAGAGATTAGGATCTTCTTCTTCATCAGAACTTGATTCTTCAGATTCAGCCCAGTCGTGTTCTTCAGCGATGAGACCTTTACCTTTTCGCTTGTAGTTTTTCAACTTTTGATATTCTCTTTCAGCTTAAGGTATTTGTCATCGCTGGATCTTCTCGAGGTAGAAGGTTTGAAGACTTTCTTCGACCTGCACTCACTTGCAAAGTGTCCAATCTTTTCACAGTTAAAGCAAGTAGTAGCAGCCTTATCAACAGGGGTTGATTTTGGTTTATCAGTGAGGGAGAGAGGCTTATTTCTTCGGAAATTTCTCTTTCTTGCAAATCTCTTAAAAGAGTTTGTCAAGAGTGTTAAGGACTCATCAAACTCTGAAAGATCAGTGTCTGATAGATCCTCAGATTCAGAATCTAACTCAGTGATGGTGAGAGTAGATCGTTGAGATGGAATTATCTCTAAAGAGACTAAAGCAACATGAGTGCTTTTGGAGTCTTTAGAATCTTTTATAAGATTCTTCTTCAAAAGGTTTGATTGCTCATAGTTAAGCAATATTCCATACAAGGTGCTGAGAGAAAGAGAATTTAAGTCTTTTATCAGCTTGAGACATATTGAATAACTGTCCCAGCATTCAGGAAGACATTCCAAGAATTTTGTTAGGACCTTAGAATTAGAATAGGTCCTACCAACGGTTCTTAGATCAATGATTAGGCAGTTAAACCGCTGATGAACATCAGAGAGAGATTCATTCTTACCAGCGATGAAACTTTCATACTGTCTTACCAAGTTAATCTTTCGAGTCTCTTGGATTTCAGTGGTGCCTTCATATTGAACACATATGGTTTCCCACATTTCTTTAGAAGTTTTAAGATGCATGATGGAATGGAAAACTTCATCAGGCAGAGCCATAGAGATAATGATCTTTGCATCGATACCAACCTTCTTTTTGTCTTCATCACTCCATTGTCTGATTTCCTTATCAATATAGAGTTCAGGAATAAAAGGAGTGGTGGCAGTAGCTGGAACGACAGCTATGATTTGGACAGGTTCATAGGGTCCGTTTGCTACGTACTCAGGTATAGTGGGATCTGCACCTTCAAGAAATAGCATCATTCGATTTTTCCAGAGAGAAAAGTTATCTCTGCTAAATCGAGGAGGTTTAGAATGTGAACCATTATCATAGTAGTTTGTGTTTGTGTTAAGTGCCATTTAAGAATAGCAAGGAAGAGAATAAAGCAAGATATTGTTTATCAGATTAAACAGTCTGCTCTGATACCACTTGTTGGTCCCGGAGGTGCTTAACAAGTTTGTAGAAGGGGGGGGGGTTGAATACAAACACAGAATTTAAAGTTTAATAAATTGTTTATTGATAAATCAAACACAATTTACAAGTTTGTTGCGGAATAAGATTAAGTAGAACTCAATCTAAACAAACTTAAGAAAACACTAAGATGGTTGCACAAGAATATAGAGAATGGGGATTTGAGAGGTATAGAAAACAAGGGTTTCTATCTAAGTTCAAGAAGAGAGAACACTCTCATATGGAGAGGTAATCTTTCTATTTATACCCTATGCATTAAATGCATGGCAGGGTACTTTACACGTGTCATTTAGTGATTGGCTTTGGGAGTCTGACTTTGGGAGACATGCTTTCGGCCGTATCATGAACAGTGTAGTTGACAGAGTTGTTGTACGAATTGTGGCAGAGGCATGTCCGTTCTGACACATCGTACTGGGTGTGCAAGGAAAGACAAAAAAGACTTGAGACATAAGCTAAGTGATCATCGATCGCTGAATATCTCTTCCTTCAGAGATACAAAGAAGTTCAGCTATCGCTGAAGCTTTTCCTCAGGTTTATTCGCGTATGAGTAGAGTCGTCTTTGCTTCACTGATATCCGTATCAGGTCACTAGTAGACTTGTCTTTGTTCAGCAGCTTCGTCTTCGATTCAGATATGAACATCTGTTGACGCGAAACTTGTCTTCAGGGATTACGTTTACATCAGAGAACATCAGCAATAACTGAACAGACTCAGTCTAATTGCTGATAGTGAAACACTAATACATATGAGCATTTATAAGAGAGATCATCAGCGATAACTGAACAGACTCAGTCTGATCGCTGATGGTGAAACACTAATACATATTAAAACGTAATTTTCACTAAGTATAGAAGAGGGTCGTTATCAAATCACTGAGAGAGTTTGGATCAATGAGAAACCACCTAAGTTTGGCTTGTGGACGCTTCACCATTTACTTCTGAAGGGCCTGAGATATCTGCACTTGTAGTGAGTGTGTCAGTGTTTATTAAATTTTCTTGCTTGTTAACTTCAGCAGTTATATCATTAAAAGCATATAAAAATAACAAGTCAAAATCAGATTCAGTAAGGGTTTGAGAATGCTTAGTCTTTTGCAGATCAGGTTCTACATTGCTTGATGTAGAAGCTTTGTCTTTAGGTACGAGTTCTGAACTGTTGTGTTCAGAAGTCCTCGTCTTTGATTTGTCAAATGAGACGTTGATGCTCTCAAGAACTGTCTTTGTATGTGTATTGTAAATCCTGTATGCTTTGGATTGAAGTGAATATCCAATGAATATCCTTTCATCAGCTTTTTGCTTGAAACTTCGACAGGTTCTCTCTATCATCAACACGTAGCATCTGTAGCCAAACACACGAAAAAATTTAACAGTTGGTTTTCGACCACTAATAATTTCATAATATGTTTTATTTAAACGCTTATTAATAATAGTCTTGTTCTGTGTAAAACACGCAGTTGCTACTGTTCAGCCCAGAGGAACAAAGGTAGATATGAATATGCAAGCATTGTCCGAGCAGCTTCTACCAAAGTCCTGTTCTTTCGTTCAACAACACCGTTTTGTTGAGGTGTCATTGCCACCGAGAAGTTGTGAGAAATGCCAACGGAGTCAAGATAAGATTGTAGCGTTGCGTTCTTGAACTCAGTACCGTTATCACTTCACAATTGTTGCACCGGGATTTGAAGAAAAACTTGAATCTTTTTAATCAACTTGATGATCAGATCTGGATCTTCAGATTTCTGCCTTAAGAACTCTAACCAAGTATATCTTGAATATTCATCCACCATGACTAGGATATACTTCTTGCCATTGATAGATTGAGTTCTCATTGGCCCACAGAGATCCATGTGAATATGCTCGAAACATTTGGTGCAGTTTGATAACATCTTCAGCTTGTGTGAACTTCTCTTCATCTTGCCCTTTTCACATGCAGAATAGAGTGAATCTTGTTCTATTTTCAGATCTGGAAGAGTAGTGACAAGATGTTGAGTTCTCAGCTTATTCAGATCTCGGAAATGCTGATGAGATAAACGGCGATGCCATAACCAACTTTCTTCGGTTGAAGTCTTAGAGATAAAACAAACTGGATTTGAAGCTTTGAGAGTCGAAAAATGAATACCGTATAGTAAACCCATTCTCCCAGCTTTAATTAGTTCTGCTCCACTTTGATCTCTGATATAACAATAATCCGCATCAAATTCGACTTTACACTTCTTCTTAGTGAATTGGCTGATAGAGAAAAGATTATATGCTAGACCCTCCACATACAAGACTTCTGATATTGAAATCATGTTGTTCTTGATCACACCATATCCCCTGACATATCCTTTCATCTCATTTCCGAAGTTGACTGATCCTGCATAATGTACAACATAATTGAATAGCAGGTGCTTGTGTGCTGTCATGTGTCTTGATACACCGGAGTCTATAATCCATATATGACAAGCTTGCAAGAAACAATCACATCAATTTAGGTACCCATATGAATATGGGTCCTTTCTTGTTAGTATCGTTAAACTTCTTTAAATCAGCTGATGACCCTTTAATTCTCCATTCAAATCTGGTTCCCTTCGGTAAAGTTTGTGCTTTAACTTCAGATTTAGGAATCCATTTCCACACAAATTTTACATCAGCTATTTTGTTCATTTTAAAATCTCTGTTTTGCTTATTAACAGAATAAACTTCAGCTTTTTGATTGACATTGGAATGAGCAGAAGTTTTCATGTTTTTGAACTGAATTGATTTTCTTTTCTTTGAAGACTTAGGTTTCCAAGAAAATGAACTTTCATGAAAGTAAGAACATTGCAACTCCGTAGCAGATTGCGTCAATAACTCATTTCGAGAAAGAGTTTGTGTTTTATTCAAACATCGTTGACAATCAACAGTACAAGCTTTTACTACTCTTTTACATTTCACACTATCAAGAATTTTCACTTCCTTTTCAACTTTCAGCTTCTTTGACTTCTTCAAACTTCCCTTCTTCACTTTGCTATCTATAGAACAATCAGTGTTAGAAACATTGAAGGAAGAAGTTTTAGAACACTCTCCTATCTCATTAACACTTAACTCCTTTTCTGAAGATTTTAAAATCTTTAAATCTGATTTCATTATAGGAGTTTTAGTATCTATTGTTGAAGAATTAGACTGAACATCAACACTTTGAATTTCAGAAGTTGGAGTATCTTTATCAATACAAACCTCTTTACCTTTTGAAAGTTTGAAAATTTAGGATTCTAGATTTCTGATTTCCTTTTGTAAAGCTTCATTTTGAATTAAACTGGAGTCTAATTCCATCCCAAAATTCTCATTAGCATCTTCCAGTTCAACAATTAGAGTGTTGAGAGCTGAAATCTGCCTTTCTAAATCAAAAATTGTTTTCAAGGTTGTTTGATAATCAAGGTTAGTGACTTTTGAAATATTTTCAGAAACAGACGAATTTTGAGAATAAACTTCTTCATCTTTGTCCCCTTTGATTGAACAAGAAATAACTGTTTCAGTTGTATCAGAACTGGAACTTGATTCAGAAGACTGAGGTTGTTTTGAGAAAAGATTTTCAAATCCAACGAACGTTTTCTTTTTATTTTCATAAGAAGAATTCAATTCGTCATATTTGAATTTAACAGAATTAAAACCATGAATGTCTGAATCAGTTTGTATTTCTGAATAAACTTCCACAGATTCTTCTGTATTCATCTTAGGAGTCTCAGGTGAAGAATTCTCTGGCTGGACAAAAGTCTCAAGGATGTGTGGTATAATCACAACAGGAGCATCACCCGACTTTTTGAAATTGTAAATATTTTTGGGTTCTTTCTTTAAAACATCCACATCAGAAAGACCTAAACCAGGTTTTGATTTGTAAAAACTTCCAACCAACTTTTGGGCAGAAGCAGTAGCTACAGCCTGTTTTACTCAAAACAGAGCTACCATTGTCAAAAGATTCAAGAAAACATCTTATGAACTCATTAACAATAGGAAACCTAATGTTAAATATTTTCATGTTTTTGGATGCAGATGTTACATTCTGAATGATAGAGAGTCTCTTGGAAAGTTTGATAAGAAAGTAGATAATGGCAAATTCATTGGCTATTCGTTAGCCTTAAAAGCCTTCAGAGTGTTCAATTTAAAAACAAGAACCATCCAAGAAAGCATCAATGTCTATTTTGATGAGAACAGAAATTCTGATAAACAAGATGTAAAAACCAAGAATGTCTCTGAATCTTCAAAGATGAGAGAATCAGAACCGAACAAAATATTTGAAGTGGAGGCACATCTGCATACGACATATACATATATACATGATATACATATATGTGTTATATACATACAAGCAATATATATATATATATATATGCATGTATACAATACATCTATAGATACATACATGCATAGACATAAACACATATATAGACATATACACACACTTATATGCATACGACATACATGTATATACATGATATACATATATATGTACTATATACATACAAGCAATACATATATACATATATATATATATATACACATGTACATATATATATATAGGGTCAGGTTCAGAGGAAAACCTCAAAAAAACGAAAAACTGAGGAACACCTTGGTAGTCCTTCATCTGGACGGTATGCACTTGTGCATACAGGTAATTTGTAACATGCATTTGTGCATATGCACAAGTGCATAATGCACTTGTGCATAAAAACCAAAAAACAACATAATTTATTTGTATGCATAAGTGCATACCTTCCAGATGAAGGGCTACCAGAGTGTTCTTCAGTTTTCCGTTTTTTTGAGGTTTTCCCTTGAACCTCCATCTATATATATATATATATATATATATATATATATATATATATATATATATATATATATATACTATATAGACATATACACACGTATATACACATATAGATATGTACATGATATATACACACACACTTATATGCATACGACATACATACATACATACATACATAAACGGATCACCGACGAAATTCTTGGGGAAAAAATAAATAATTTACCCACGGATTTTCTAATGGTCGTCGGAAATCCGTCGGTAATTTGCGATGGAAAATAAAAATAATTATTAAATTAATAAGTTTTCTGACGGATTACCGACGGAATTCAATATTTAAAAAAATCAAAAATAAAATAATTTTCGGTCCGTCGGTGATCTGTCGGAAATGTTTATATTTACCGACGGATATGTCATTCGTCGCAAATAGCTTCATTCCATCGGAAATTGGTCGGTGATCCATCGGTGATTACCGAAGGATCTTTGTCGTCGGTAATTGGTGGTCGGTATTAAGACATTTTCTAGTAGTGTTATCATGAGCAGTCGACTTGAAGCTTGAAACGAAGAGCATGCCCTGACTAGGACCCAAAGGGGCCTACGAGCTTCTCAAGGCCTAAAACGCTGTTTAAGCATGTTTTTTATTACTTTTGTGGGATTTTTTTTTGGGTAATTTTTATACATTTTTGTTTGGGCTTTTTATGTTCAGTCTACAGTCTTTTTCAGGCCCATTTCATTTTGGTCTTCTTATTTAAATGTTGCTTGTGTAATTATATATATATGGATGAAGCCGAGTCTAACTGATTTTGGATTAATCTGGGCCGTTTAAAATCATCTGATTTTTAATCTGGGCCGTTTAAATTCCTTGATTCCCGGTTATGATAACCGTCCCGTCCATTGCTGCATTTCAGCCCACTTTCTTCTATAGTCATCCTATTTTTCAGCCCACTTCCTTCATCGCTTCACACGACCGATAACTTCTCCTTCTCCCTCCCCTGTAGCACCATCCGGCGTACTCCTCTCCTTCTCCACGTTCCTGGTGTCCCCAACTCCCCCACGATCCACATGATGCAAACCCCTCTCATTTCTCTCCTCCCCTACTTCATCGTACTTTCTCCTCCGCAATTCTAATCCAGCGTGTGCTTCCATGGAGCTTCTCTCAAACCCGTTTTTTATGCCGGTAATCAATGTTTTACTGCGAACGTCAAAGCAAAGACAGGAGGGAAGAAGATTCAGATCGCCAAATTGATTTCAATGGCCACTACACAGTGAGAAGATGAAAACCTAGTCTATACAGGTTTTCAATCACCGTTGCTGTTTCAAGATTTGGTTTTCATATTTGAATTGAGCTCTTTGTTTAGCTCTGTGGATGAACTTCTTCTTTTCTAATCACTTCCTTGGCTTAGGTGTGAAATTTTGTTTTCTCCATTTCAAGTTTTGTTCTTCCGTTAAACCCTAGAAATTACATTTATTGGGTTATATATATATATATATATCATGTTTTTTATTTAAAGTGTTGTTTGTTTGGTGGTGTACTTCATGGACTTCTCGTAATGAAAAACTATCGTCATCGTCTACTGAAAGCGACCAGGAACCTCCTCAAGAAGTCGTTCTCAAGGTTATTTCAGGTTATCAGGTACTACCATGTATCCCCAATTTCAAATTTTATTTTTTTGTACGATTGTTCAGGTTATCAGGTTTTCCTCAATTGCTATAAGTTTAATCGATCCACAATTTTTGTTTATCTGTGTTTGTACAGATTGATTCAGTCTCCAGGAGTGTGTTTGTATTTACTTTTAAGATCTAATTTTGATTGTTTGGATTTTCAGTTGTTAGCTGTAATAGACTAAAAGATAAGGAATGGATTTCTAGGTAAGATCCTAAAGTTTGAAGATTTAATTAATTGTTGTAATTTAATTTGGTTGTTGATTTGGTATAGATGGAGGCAAGAACCCTACGTTCCAAGAGACATTTGTATATACACTAATTGAAGAACTAAGAGAGTTGAAAACTTTAAAACTTTAGCCTCCATATTATAAATTTTGTTTCTTGAATCAAATCCATGCATCCTTTTAAGGGATAAAATGAAAACATGACGAGTTGGTTGTTAAGGTGTATAATCAAAGTGGTTATTCATCTATATACGATTTATCGATTAGCAGAAATTAATATCGGGAATCGATCAACACTTATAACAAATTGTTTTTTTATCATGTTAATTAATGGAGGTTTCATCGGAAGTATAGCGTCTTCTTACAACGAGATCCATATCAAGAAAAGGTTGCCGCTGATAGACCTCATGGCTAGGGATTCCAAAGTTGATACTAATAAGGAATGGGAAGTTAGAAATTCACAAGATGAAATAGCTGCTACACAAGGCATACAAATCAGAAGACGACCGCCAACAGGTGCTCCGTTGCATTACGTTGGTCCTTTTGAATTCTGCTTATAGAATGAAGGTGATACACCTCGTAACATACTAGAGAAAATTGTATGGAACAAGGACGTTGAAGTTGCACAGGTCTGCTTTAACTTTACTCTATAAACACAAGTTTTTGTAGTTCATTATCTTGTACTTTTGTTGGGAACTGAAGAAATGCTAAGTATGGTTAATGCTACTAGCTCAACAATTAGTACTTCTGAGTTAATGCTGCTAGTTGAAGTTAATGCTGCTAGAACATGATTAATGCTGCTCTTCAAGATTAGTACTGCTGGAGTTACTACTGCTAAGAGATTAATACTGCTGATCTTGATTAGTGCTGCTTATGAGATGGAGATCCGAATTACAAGAATGATAGCTGGATAGACTGAAGATATTCATGGAAGATATTCTGAAGATATTTTATTAATTGTAATTATCTTTTGTTCAGTATATATATAGAATTGATAGAATAGTTTCATTATTATTAGTTCTGAGTTTTTGTTTTAGCGAGAATCAACCTCAAGGCATAGTTCCTAATTCTAGAGAAGTAGAATTCGTCTTGAAAGAGCTTGTTCTTCAAGATTGAGGTTGTGTGTGTAATCTTGTAACTTCAACCATTCAATACAAGTTTACAAGTTATTCATCATATTTACTGTTTGTTTACTGCGTTATTGAATATCAAAGTGTTATTCCGCAAACTTCTTTGATATTGTTTCTGAGTATTTATAATTCTTGTTGAGAATTCGATCCTAACAAGTGGTATCAGAGCCTGTTCTCTCAGAAACATTCATTCATTCATCATGGAAAACTTTGCAGATTCAAACAGTACTCTTGTCTCTAAGGTTCCAATGCTCAAACCCAATGAGTTTGACATGTGGAAGATCAGAATCAGGCAATACATTCTTCTCACTGACTACTCAATGTGGGATGTCATTGAGAATGGCCCCTCTACTGAAGGTCAGATTAGACCAGATGGTAAAAGATCTGCACCAAAGACAGATGGTGAGAGGAAGATTAGACAGACAGAGATGAAGGCCTTGAGCACTCTGCTCTTGGCCATCCCCAATGAATATCAACATCAATTCTGCAACTGCACAGATGCTCAGATTCTCTGGAATGCTCTAGAGAAAATATTTGCTGGAACTAAAAGCACCAAAAGAAATCAAAGGGATGTTCTGAAGCAGCAGTATGAGAACTTCACTTCTTCAAAGAATGAGTCCATGACTCAAACTTTTGACAGGTTCAACAAGCTTATTGGTAAACTGGCTACCGTGGGAGTGAAGATGGAGCAAGATGATATCAACAGGAAATTCCTCAGATCTCTTGGGGAAGAATGGACTATGTACACTGTCTCATATAGACAGAGTGACAATCTGGAAGAGAAGGAACTAGATGATCTCTATAATGATCTAAGAGTTTTTGAATCAGAGGTAGAAACTAAGAAGAAGCCCACTGGGTATATTCATAATGCAACACTTCTATCAGCATCTGCTGATACTACTGCCAACCCTGAAGCAGTTAGTGCTGCTAGTGGTGTGAATTCAGAAAAAGGCACTGAAACAGTTTTTGAAGCCTTTTTATCAAGTCATAGCAACAACTCTTTGATTAATGATGATCTGGAACAAATTCACCCTGATGACTTGAAGGAGATGGACATTAAATGACAGATGGCCATGTTATCTATGAGGGTGAAGAAGTTTATTAAAAGAACTGGGAGGAACAACTTCTCTCAAAGAAGAGAAGATGGTGCTGGTTTTGACAAGACAAAGGTGGAATGCTATAAGTGCCACATGAAGGGACACTTTGCTAGAGAGTGCAGAAGTGGTGTGCCAAATAACAACCACCAACAAGCCTAGAATGGTGGCTTCAATCAAAACAAGAACTCTGCTCAAGCCCTTGTTTCTCAACAAGGAATGGGGTTTGACTGGAGTGACCAAGCTGAGGAAGCCATTCAGAATCAAGCTCTTATGGCAGAGGTGTCTAATCTCCCCTCTGAGGTAAGTTCTAATCTTTGTACTCAATCTTGCATAGACACTGTCAAAAAGTACAGGGATCACAACCAAAACATGTGTGATGATCTCAAAAGATTAGAGAAGGACAGAAGAGATTATGTGTTGATAGTGGAAAGGTTTGAAGAACAAATCAAAGGCTTTCAAGCCAATGAACTTCAACACTCTTATGACACAAATTACTGGAAGTGGGAAAAGAATCAGTTAGAGACCAAACTGTCTAAGTCCAAAGAAGAGAATGATAAGTTGAAAGAAGAATTAGCTAAGGTTAAGCTTGATATAGAAAAGTTTTCATATGCTTCAAAAGCAATGGATTCTCTTCTAAAGGCTCAGATTCATGATAAGATGAAGCCTGGTGTTGGATACAACAACACACCCCCTCCTTACAACAACAATTATATCCCTCCTACATCAGATCTGTTAGAGACCAAGGAGAAAAAGGACTTGTCTGAGAAAGCATTTAAGATAGATCCTTTGGATGAGGTGGTGGTTCAGGATTTGACTGAGAAAGAAGCCAGTGAGAATAGGAATAATGCTGTGAGTAAAGAGATACCCTTAGAAAACAACATTATCACCAATGAGGGATGTGGAAAAATCTGGGTCAAGTCTAAAGAGATAGAGAAGACCAAAGGAAAGGCTAACAAGGTCCATTACAAACAGACCACGGTTGTGAATCATGGCCCTTGTAAACAGTGTGCTTGCAATAAAACAGAGAGCCCAAATTCTGGTACAAAGAGAGGTAATCAAAGAAACTGGAATAATCAATGGGCTCAGAAACAAGGAGTTGACCTGAGTAAGATAATCAGACCAAAACCTTGTTTCATATGTGGCAAGTTGAATCATTTGGCTAAGTGTTGTTTCTTTAATCCTATTAACCAAAGGATGAACTTTCAAAGATTTGTGCAAAAACCTGTTGGTTATAGGAAGGCTGGAAAGAAACATGTGGCTAAGAAATCTGTTGAAACCAAAGGCCACATGCAGAAAAAGTTTTTAAAAGAAAGTATTAAAATGTGGGTGCCTAGAAGCACTAAAACTGTTAGTGCTGCTAACAGGGATAGTGCTGCTAATAGCAATACTGCTGCTACCAGTGTTAGTACTGCTGAGAATCTTAATGCTTCTAACACTGTTAGTACTTCTTCAAAGGTTACTACTGCTAACACAGTTACTACTGCTGACACAGTTAATACTTCTAACAAGGTTAGTACTGCTAAGCATGCAAGTGCTGCTAATGCAGTTAGTTCTTCTAAAAACAGTACTGCTTCTAGCAAATATGCATCCAAACCCATTATTGTAACAAAGTACTCCAGTAATGAGGAGTCAAAGTTTAAAAATCTTGTCAAGAAAGAATGTAAATATTTTGATGAGAAAGGGGTACCCAAGACCACTTTGGCTTGAGTTCCTAATCCATACTAACTGATTTATCTTATGTGTAGGGCAACCAACAGCTTAAGGGGAAGAGCATCTGGTATGTGGATAGTGGTTGCTCTAGGCACATGACAGGCAACATGTCATGCCTTCAGGATTTCAAGCATATCAATGGAGGACATGTTGCATTTGGAGACAATCTTGCAGGTGGAAAAATAAGTGGAAAAGGTAATGTCACAAAAGGTAAGATGACAGGATGTCTACTATGTTGATCAGCTAAAGTACAACCTGTTAAGTGTATCACAGGTTTGTGACAAACAACATAGTATATTATTTACAAGTACAGAATGTATGATCCTTGCTCCAGGATTCAAGGTAGTTGATGAAAGCATGATACTACTTAGAACTCCAAGAAAGGACAATGTTTATTGTCTTGATATGGACAATGTTTCAAGTGATTCATCATTGAACTGTCTTGTTTCAAAAGCTTCTGTGGATGAATCCTCTCTTTGGCACAGAAGGATGTGTCACATGAATTTCAAGACAATGAACAAACTTGTTAAAAACAACCTTGTAAGAGGTTTACCATCAAAAGTCTTTTCATGTGATGATCATTGTGTTGCTTGTCTTAAAGGCAAACAACACAAAACTTCTCATAAGACCAAAGAGTTAAATTCAATTTCTTCTTGTCTCCAGTTATTACATATGGATCTGTTTGGCCCTACAAATGTGATGAGCATAGGGAAGAAATCATATTGCCTAGTTATTGTTGATGATTACTCTAGATTTACTTGGGTATATTTTCTAAGGACTAAGGATGAGACAAGTGGACTGATCAAATCCTTTATTCTAAGAATTGAAAACCAAACTAATCAAAAAGTAAAAGTCATTAGATCAGACAATGGAACTGAATTTAAAAATCTTGATCTAAACATCTTTTGTGAAGAAAAAGGCATTGAGAGACAATATAGTGCTCCTAGGACTCCACAACAAAATGGAGTTGCTGAAAGAAGGAATAGGACACTAATTGAGGCTGCTAGATCTCTGTTAGCTGATTCAAAACTGCCAATTACTTTCTGGGCTGAAGCAGTTAACACTGCCTGTTATGTCCAAAATAGAGTGCTAGTGGTCAAGCCAAAGAACAAGACACCTTATGAGCTCTTATATAAAAGAAAACCATTTATTGGATTTTTTAAACCATTTGGGTGTCCTTGTACAATTCTCAATACTAAATCTCACTTAGGAAAGTTTGATAGCAAGGCAGATAATGGATTTCTTGTGGGTTACTCATCTCAAAGTAAAGCCTACAGAGTTTTTAATATTTCTTCTAGAATAATTGAGGAAAGTGACAATGTCAAATGCAATGAGAACACACCAAATCCTATTGGGTCTGGTCCTCAGTGGCTGTTTGACATTGATTCACTGACTAACTCTTTTGGTTTCAGTAGTAATGATTATGCAGGACCAGGTAGTGGAGGATCAGGGACTACACAAGTTCAAGAAAACATAACCCAGTCTGTGATTTTTCCCATTCCTACAGTGGATCCTATTGCAGACTGTGAAAAGGAGCCATCTACTGAACCAAATCAGAGTGAAGAAGAAAGGAGAAATGAGGAGAATCAAGAGAATAAAGAACCAGAAGTGGCTGCTGACATCATCTCAGTTGAGTTGAATGACTCCAATCTAGAGGTGGAACTAAATGAAGAACCTAGTCATCAAACAAGAACACAAAAGAATCATCCTCCTCAGCTGGTAATAGGAGATATCTCTTCTCCTGTGATGACTAGAAATCAAAGCAGGCTGCAAGATATGCAAGACCAACAGCATACAGTGCTCTCTCGCTTTCTATCCCAGCTTGAGCCTAAGAAGGCTTATGATGCTATGAAAGATTCCAGTTGGATAGAAGCCATGCAAGGAGAGCTGCTCCAATTCAAGCTGCAAGATGTTTGGGATCTGGTAGATCTTCCTAAAGATCAAAGAGCAATAGGCACAAAATGGGTCTTCAGAAATAAGAGAGATGAGAGAGGAATAGTAATAAAGAACAAAGCAAGGTTGGTGGCTCAAGGGTATACACAAGAAGAAGGAATAGATTATGAAGAAGTATTTGCACCAGTGGCTAGGATAGAAGCAATCAGATTGTTCCTGGCCTATGCTTCTTATATGAAGTTCAAAGTCTATCAAATGGATGTAAAAAGTGCATTTTTATATGGATCAATTGAAGAAGAAGTATATGTCTGTCAACCACCAGGGTTTGAAAATCCAAACTATCCAGACAGAGTATACAAACTGAAGAAAGCACTTTATGGACTGCATCAAGCACCAAGAGCATGGTATGACACTCTGTCATCCTATCTCTTGGAAAATGGCTTTGAAAGAGGAGTCATTGATAAGACTCTGTTCATCAAGAGAAAGAAGAAGGATATCTTGCTGGTCCAAATCTATGTAGATGATATCATCTTTGGATCCACAAGAGACAATATGTGCAAGGAGTTTGAGGATCTCATGCATCAAAGGTTCAAAATGAGTTCCATGGGGGAACTTACTTTCTTCCTTGGACTCCAAGTCCAACAGAAGTCAGATGGTATTTTTATTTGTCAATCCAAGTATGTGCAGGACATTCTAAACAAGTTTGGTTTCTCAGACTCAAAGCCTGCCAGCACACCTATGGAGACACACAAGCAGATAACAGCAGATCTTGAGGGGGAGAATATGGATGTTCATCACTATAGATCCATGATTGGCTCTCTCATGTATCTTACAGCCTCTAGGCCAGATATAATGTTTCCAGTCTGTGTGTGTGCAAGATTTCAAGTTAGGCCAAAGCAATCACACTATCAAGCGGTTAAGAGGATATTCAGATATCTCAAAGGGCAACCTAGATTGGGACTTTGGTATCCTTATGACTCATCATTTGACCTACTTGCATACTCAGACAGTGACTTAGGTGGAGCAAACTTGGACAAAAAATCTACTTCTGGAGGATGCCAGTTTTTGGGTGCAAGACTAGTTTCATGGCAGTGCAAGAAACAAACCACAGTGTCCACATCTACAACAGAAGCAGAGTACATAGCAGCTGCAAGTTGCTGTTCTCAAGTCTTATGGATTCAGAATCAAATGCTGGACTATGGGGTAACATTTCTACACACTCCAATCTTTATTGATAATAGCAGTGCTATTAGCATTGTTAATAATCCTGTCAAGCACTCAAAGACAAAGCACATTGAGATCATGTATCACTTTATAAGAGACTGCAATGAAAAGAAGCTTATTCAAGTTGTAAAAGTTCACACTGATAACCAGTTTGCTGATCTATTCACCAAATCCTTTGATGTGGGTAGATTCACTTTTTTGGTAACAAGTGTGGGAATGATCAACTCTGAATAAGATCCTACTTAAAAAGTGGTTTAATACCTGTATTTTGGTTATTCTTGGTGTTACTAACTTTCTTTCTCAGGAAATGTATAGCCGTACTCAGTTTATCACATGCTTAAAAGTGTAAGTACAGTTTTAATACTGCCAGTACAGTTTTAGTACTGCCAGTACAGTATTAATACTGCCAGTGCACAGTTAATGCTGCTAGTGGTTAATACTGCTCTCAGTTAATACTGCTAGTTAGTTAATACTGCTAGTGGTTAGTACTGCTAGTTAGTTAATGCTGCTAGTGGTTAATACTGCTCTCAGTTAATACTGCTAGTAGTTAATACTGCTCACTGTTAATACTGCTTTCACTATCTTTTTACGGTTAATACTGCTTTTAATCCGAATACTATAAATACCCTTTGCCCGCCTAAAAAGATCATAACGACTCTTTGCATAATGTTCACTTGCGCTCTAACCCTTTTCTCTCAAGTACCAAGTTTTCAGGCAAGAACACTCAAGTTCAATGGCATCCATGGCATTCATTGACGAGCACAATGAAATCGCGATGCTCCAAAAGCCAAAACAAGCTGAAGGTTTTCACCAGATAGTCGACTTTCTGAAGTCCAGCCATATCGCTCATGCTCTCACTGTGTCTCCTACCATCTTCATAGAGCATCAGAGGCAATTCTGGGCCAATGCCACCATCGTTACAGAGAATGGTGTGCAAATGATAAAGACAAGGGTGTGTGACAAACCCCTAACAGTTACTGAAGAGGTACTACGCATCTGTCTACGTCTAGACGATGCTGCAGGTATCACCTCTATTCCTAATGAGGAACTATTCTCAACTCTTTCAAGAATGGGGTATGAAGGCCAAATGGGAATTTTCAAGTTTTTCAAAGCTAAATTTTCATCCCAATGGAGATTCTTTGTTCATACCCTGATGCACTGTATTTCAAAGAAAACTACTGGCTGGAGCCAATTTAGCAGTCCCATTGCATATGCTTTGGTTTGTTTATCTACTGCTAGAAAATATAATTTTTCTCTGATGATCTTCAATGATCTTGTCTCAAACCTGGACAACAAGAAGAGTTTCTTCATGTATCCCAGGTTTGTACAGGCAGTTATCACTAATGAATTGATGGATATACCTCACTTTGATGGGGTATATGTACCTAAACCCCCTAAAGGCAAGGTTTTCTCAAATATGAGAAGATCTGCTAGGGACTCGGAAGGAGTTGACACCCCATTGTTCTCTACAATGATGGTGGTGTCCCACACTAATGAAGGTATGGCAGCAGGGTCAAAGCCCTCCTCAGACCATCCCACTGCTAGCCAATCCCAACCTTCCCACTCTATATCTATTCCCAGTCTCTGCTTCATAAGCCCACATCTCCAATTACCCAAACTTACAAAAGGAAACAGGTAAAGAAGGCTCCTTCCCTTCTTGTACCTTCACCCACTAAGCCTTTAAGCCCTCTAAGGGAGGATTCTCCTTTAGAGAATATCTACAGGGCAACCACAGGGGTGTCTCCCAACCCCAAGGAGGTGCTCACTGAGGTGGAGGTTGAGCATATGGGTGTTAAGGCTGCCACTACTCCTGCTAGCACAGAGGAGGTCAGTGGTAACATCTCTAAGACCTTCCCCATGGCAACTTTGGGTGAGAAATCATCCAAAGGTCCCAGGTGCCAAGAAACCAAGGGGGTGGATAGTGCTTCTGCTAGGCAGAAGGCTTCCACTACTAAAAGATCCAATGATCATTCAAAAGGGGGTAACACTCCTGGAGAAGGTGAGGACAGATATAACTATGACGAATTGATGGAAACCATGGAAAACATCAACATGGATGTTCTTAAACAGGGCAAAGAGATAGATGAAATGAAGCTGATAATCTTGTCTCAACAAGCACAGATTGCCAAGCTAAAGAAAATGGTGTCAAGGCTAGTGCAAAAGAAGAGGAGAAAACAATATGTTTTGAAGAAGAGATCAACCATTCAAGATGCTTCCAACAAGGGGGAGAAAGAGTCTGAAAAAGAGAAAGAGGATGGGATAGAAGCAGAAACAGATTTTGCTCAAGCAGCAGAAACAGTTAATGCTGCTGAGGCAAAAGAAGTAGTAGAAACAGAGGAAACAGTAACAGGGCTTTCTGTAGAAGAACTAGAAATTGCAGAAACACTGGTTAAAGCCAAGAATGACACTCCCAATGCAAAGGGAGTGGTCATAAATGAAGGGGGAGTAAAGAAGACAGAAAAGAAAGATAAGGCTGCAGATACAAAGGGAAAAGGAAAGGAGAAGATTATTGAATCTGAAATGCCTTCAAAGAGAAAGACTCAGATTGAATTGGATGAGGAAATTGCAAAGAAGCTTCAAGAACAGATGGAAAAGGAGGAACAGCTCCAAACTGAAACTGATAGAGAACTTGCAAAGATTATGGCCAGAAAGCTAAATGCAGAGTATCAGAAGAGTATACAAGAAGCAGCTCAGGCCAAGAAACTTCAAGTCAAAAGAATGGCAAGTCAAAAGCAGAAAAGACAACCTTCCAAGACCTTTGTGGCCAATCAGGAAAGGAGAAAAATGATAAATTTTCTGAAAGGTGCAATTGGGGTCAAGGGAGAGATGTTTACCAATATGGCATATAGCAAGATTGAGGAGCTGTACAAGAAGGAAATGGCCAAACTTCAAGGGGACTCATCTCAAAGGGAAGAAGCTGAAAGAAGAATGAAGGAGAGGCATGACCTCAATATTCAACAACCATTCCCTGAGGAGACCACACCCTCAAAAGACAAAGCTGAAGAAAAGAAGGAAGAATCTGAAAATGTTGGTGTAGAAGTTAAGTCTGCAAAAAGGGTAAAAACCATTGCTGCAAAAAGGATTTTCAAAAGGCTAAGAGTGGAAGAAAAAGCAGAAACTGCAGCAGAAACTGAAGCAGAATCAGTGCATAATCCAGAACAGTTCCATAAGCAAACTGATGAGAATATGGATGTCTACATGACTATAGTAGAACCTATAAAGGCTGTTCCAATCTCCATGAAAGCTCCTGAGATCACCTTTTGGGACATTCTAAGAGATAATGGAAAGGATTTCTTCAGAATCAAAAGAGCTGATGGTACATTTGAAGCATTTTCAATCTGGGGGAGAGTGATCAGAAGTTGCTCAAGAGCAGACATAGAAGAAATGTACAAAGTGGGAATGAAACTCTATGAACCTGTGTTGACAAGTAATGAAGAAAATATTCTCAAAGTAACAATGGAATACTTGTGTATGATGTTTGATCCAGAGAGGGTAGCATACAGAATTAAAGATCTTCATCATGAGTATAAATTCAAGAAGATTACTCACTGGATGTTATTTGAAAACTGTGGTGTATACATGATTACTATTGACAAATGTTATCATGAATACTACCTAGTGGACAAAATTTATAGTCACAGCAAGGAGAAGTTAACAGGGATGCTCAAAGCTAAGCTAGTATGCACAAAGGATTCAGAAATGGCTAGAATTGTGGTGAGAAGAACTATCAATCAAAGTCTGGGCCTAGATCCAAATTTGGGCAACTGAACCTGAGGTGTTGAAAGCATCTTGAAGATCAGATCTGAAGAACTTGACTTCTCTTCCTAAAAGTCAAGTTAGGGTGAGATTGTTGGGAACTGAAGAAATGCTAAGTATGGTTAATGCTGCTAGCTCAACAATTAGTACTTCTGAGTTAATGCTGCTAGTTGAAGTTAATGCTGCTAGAACATGATTAATGTTGCTCTTCAAGATTAGTACTGCTGGAGTTACTACTGCTAAGAGATTAATACTGCTGATCTTGATTAGTGCTGCTTATGAGATGGAGATCCGAATTAAAAGAATGACAGCTGGATAGACTGAAGATATTCATGGAAGACATTTTATTAATTGTAATTATCTTTTTTTCAGTATATATATAGAATTGATAGAATAGTTTCATTATTATTAGTTCTGAGTTTTTGTTTTAGCGAGAATCAACCTCAAGGCATAGTTCCTAATTCTAGAGAAGTAGAATTTGTCTTGAAAGAGCTTGTTCTTCAAGATTGAGGTTGTGTGTGTAATCTTGCAACTTCAACCATTCAATACAAGTTTACAAGTTATTCATCATATTTACTGTTTGTTTACTGTGTTATTGAATATCAAAGTGTTATTCCGCAAACTTCTTTGATATTGTTTCTGAGTATTTATAATTCTTGTTGAGAATTCGATCCTAACAACTTTACTAATTGAGGAATGATTTTCAGTTGAGAGGGAAAACCTCTGTTTTCACTGAAGAAAGTTGTTGATAATGCACCTCCTCCTAGAGACTTTCTAGGTGCTCTTAAGGCATCGTATTTTCGAACGAGAAATGCCTTCTCTAATTGCTGAAGTGAAAAAGGCTTCACTAAGTAGAGGAGTTATAAGAGAAGATTTTGATCCTGTAAGTTTCCATTTTCAGTTTTGGTAGTACTCTTTTATATGCATAACACCTACTTTAGGATCTGGTTTAGAATCATCGAGTGGAGTAATTATATTAACGAATATATCGTTCCATGATATTGAGCTTGGTGGTGTATTTTCAGTCCATAAAGGAGGGTAAGGTTTAGTGTTTAGGATTTAGGGTGGTAGCGTGGTGGATAATGACAAGGGATGATAAAATCGACCATCCATCTATATATGTACTTGTGGCCACTTGGAGATTTACCTTAGCGCTGTGGGTGAAACCTACAATCACGATTTTCCATGGGATTCCTGAGTTCACTCAATTTCCAAAAGTAAAACTATAATGTGATGATTTTTCAAGTTCTATATTGTAGACTAGGATGCCAACTGCAATAGAATATATGTAACTCTAATGATCTAGGATTCAAAGGAAAAGATGCTTAATGATGTTAGCATAACTAGAAAAAAGTTCCATCAGGGTTTGGGGTTTGTGGTCTATGCGGAAAGGATTATTTTTCATAAGATGAAGATTTTCTAAGCAGTAAATAATTTCTCTCATCAACTGTTTTTTATGTTATTACTCGATTTTTTGTGAAACTAATTTCGAATTCTTCTATTTGACGTATTGATTATCGTCTAATTGACGTGTTGTTTGTGAATGCAAGTCAATTGGTTAAGTTATTTTCTAATTTAGGATCTATTGGTTACTGTATGAAAAAGGTTTGGTGGGTTGAATGTAGTGAACTTAATACTTTGTAGCTATTTGAGTAGTAGACAACACACAATTTTTTAGTATATCTTGTATTCAATAATATGGATTATGAAAATTTGAAATTTAAGATTCATTATACATGAGGCAACATTGTATTTTAAATATTAGGCTTTATCATTGCATTTCATAACATTGAATCTTATAATGTAAAGATAAATTATGCCTCTTGCAATATTGAATTATAAATTTCAAGATTTGCTAGCTTTTAGAATGTTTGAATGTATTAACAAGGTACATTGAGAGTCCAAGATCTAAGAATCCTAGAGAGAGAAAGTAGAGAGAGAGTAACAAGGAAGCGCAAAGTAAGAATTCAGATTAATGTGCGTGTCAAACTTACAAGGAACAAAGACCAAAGGGACTTAAATACCCTTGGTCAGATACAACACAGTATGACACTAAACATAGTATTTGACCAAGCCCTATAAATACAATGATTACTATAAAATCAGACCTAACAATCTCCCCCTTAGTAATCATTGGCGCTTTGGTCTTCAAAAATGATCTTCTAAATCAGCACGGACCATAAAAGCGACTTTATGAAGCTTTCTGACTTTTTAAAGAAAAAAAAATTCTTCTCAGCATCTTTCAGATTGAAATTGTCTTTGCTGCTTGAGCTCTAGACGATACACCTCTTTTTAATGATCTTGAATGAACTGTGGTGTTCGGAGCAAGAACAACAAAAGAATTAGTTGTAGCTGAGAGAATAGAATCTTTGAGCGAATCTTGATCAGCAGATAAAAATTTGAGCTCTTTGTCTCTTTAAAATCTCCTTGACTTCTCTAATTTCTCCCCCTCATGACCTTGATGAACTGGTTCAACTAGGTCATGCCAATGTTGGAGACGAGACAACATAAGATCTGCAAAATCAAAGAAACAGAGAAAAAACAGAGGAGGTTTGCGCTTCATGTTTGTTGTGCAAATCAAGATTTGCGTTTCATATTGGACGCGCAAACCAAGGTTTGCTTTTCATGTTGGAAGCGCAAACCAAGGTTTACGTTTCATGAAGGGTGCGCAAATCAAAGTTTGCGTGTCATGCTGGAAGCGCAAAGCTGACTTAGACAAAGTTTACCTTTTTAAGCTCTTTGACTCCCCCTACACAAATGCACTAGATATGACACTTTGAGTTAGCATTCATATAAAGAAAATCAGATACTCCCTGTTATCCCAGATTTAATCTAGTTGGTAAATAATCAATCAAGCAATCATATAACACAATAATAATCAAGAGATATATAAATCAGAGTAACATACCAATCCCTTGAATAAACAATGAAACCCTTGAGTGTTCTTGATACCCTTTGAATACAGAGAAAACTTCACTTGACTATAATCTCTAAACAATAATTATCAAAGATTCTAACCTAAACCTAAACTAAACATAACTTTAAATACCCAGGCTTTTAGGCCTAATGGGCTTATGGGCTTGAGGCCCAATAGCTTAATAACTATTTACTTATTACATAATAAACCCTTTAACTATAACTATCAAACAATTACAGTTTAAACCCTCTAATTTAACTTTGACACAATTGCAGTTTAAACCCTGAACTTTAACTTTAATCTTGAATACAATTATTTGATCCAACAATCTCCCCCTTTGGATTCAAGATTAAAAAAATTTTGCAATTGTCTTCGGGTCTTCTCTTTTCTTCAGATATGACGTTGATAGCTTCAAAACTTCAAATCTTTGAAAATCTTCAGCAGTCTTCAGATTATATTCTCCTTCTTTGATAATTCTCCCTTTTGTATCTTCTCCCCCTTTTTGATGAGTGGTGAGAATCATCATCATCAAAACTTTGCGAAACAATCTCCCCCTTTTCAAGACAATCTCCCCCATTGTGTATGATTACGTAAGCACAATCTTCATGTAACGAGCCCTGTATGAAATAAGAGCAGTCTTCCCAGATGGAAAGAGTGATTATTTCAATCTTTTCATATTAAAATAGAAAGTAGTAACCATTCGAATCTTTTCAAATTCAAACAGTTTAATAAGTGTAACCCTGAATCAACAAATGACTCAGTTAGAATGCCTGTCAGCAACACAAAGTTACTGAGTAACACAAAGTTACTATATAAGGAGCTGGTTTGATGTAGACTCCCCAGGTCTTCCATTCAATCATCGAATAACACATGATTATCTATGAACGTTCTGACAGAAAACAAATTTCTGTGTGCTAGTGCATGTGTATGAAAAAATTAAGCATAGATGATTGCTTTTCAATTTAGGCTCAAAATATGTAAACTTGTTGAGACAGCAACAAATTGTACAAAGACTCAATGTGCATGAGAAAGGGTTCGAATGTGGGACAACTTTCCTTCTTTTTCAATATTAGTATCTTCCAAATGAAGAACCAATAGCGTATGTGTTGCGTCCCCAGAAAATGTGAAACATTCTCTTTTTGAGAAAAGAATGAGTAGCTGGTGGGGTTGTATGCAAGAGATGGCATGGGCTAGTTGCCTTTTTCAATGATGGTTACCAAAGAATGTGAACCAATCAGATTATGTGGCTTCCCGGCTCAGAAAGAAGTTTGGTGCAGAGTTTAATATTCTTTTACTCTGTTCTCTCACCCTCTTTCTTTTAATGCTCACGTCTAACCAATCTCTCTTTTCCATTTTACCTCTTTTCACACACCAACACTCAAATCTTTTTACCCTTCTCCCCTCAATCACTCAGAGAATACTTCCTGGGTAGGAAACACTGGTTATCGTGAATCCATGGAAGTTCTGTTAAGTACTCACACTGAATCCCATGTACTTTCCTAAAAGAACATGTTGTTCAACATGCGTTTTGTACATGTAAGCACAAATACCACTTGTTACATGAAGAATATAATATTCGGAGATGTCAAAACAGTTATGTATGACGATGCAATTCTCCCCCTCAGCCTAAAAGAGTTTGACAATTAAGCTCATATCATTTTATCATGAAGAATAAGATATTGAAGAATCAAAAATGAATGTTGTTTATATGAACAATATATAAACATATTTTCAATGAAAGCACATGAAATGGCGTTTGATTCAATCAACAGTGAATACAAATAACGTGAGTATTACCATAGAAAGATTTAACTTTTGATACATGGTAATAACAAAGTCAAATAGAATGTTCTGAACCGTTATGTGTATGAATACTTGACAAAGTATATTGACAAGATAAAACGCAAGTATTTATCTTTAAGAACACACTGTCAGATAAGCATCTGTTAGCATCACAGATATTCTCCCCCTTAACAGAAAGAATTTTTTTTATTTTTTTTAATAAAGATTAAGAAAAAAAACAGAAAAATAAGGCACTGAAGTGCGGGTTCTAATTCGATTCGATTAGAAGCCATTGTCACTTGACCAAACCTGCATGAGAAAAGAAATAATGGTAATCATTTATGAAAATGATTCCTCTCTCGTTAGCAACAGTTGGAAAATAACACACAAGATCAAAACCTGGAATACTCCCCCTAGAATCATGAGTAAGGTTTAAGACATGTTCAACATACCAAGTTTGCTGATGAGAAATTGAAAACGCTTTTCATCCAATGGCTTGGTGAAAAGATCAGCTAACTGGAAGTCAGTTTGAACAAAATGCATTTCAATATTACCTTTTTCTACATGATCCTTAATGAAATGATAGCGTACATCAATATGCTTGGTCTTCGAATGCTGTACCGGATTAGTAGTTATAGATATTGCGCTCTTGGAATCACAATAAATAGGAACACGCTTGTAGTTGTATCCAAAGTCCCTTAACTGTGTCGTCATCCAGAGGACTTGAGAACAGCAGCTAGCAGCAGCTACATACTCAGCCTCAGCAGTAGATGTTGAAACACAGTTTTGTTTCTTTGAGGTCTAACTTACAAGTTTGTCACCTATAAATTGACATGACCCAGAGGTGCTCTTCCGGTCTAGCTTACATCCTGCATGATCAGCATCTGTAAAGGCAGTTAGTTCAAAACGAGAGGCCTTTGGATACCAAAGGCCTAAATCAGGAGAGCCTTTGAGATATCTAAGGATTCGCTTAACAGCAGTTAAGTGCGACTCTTTAGGATTAGACTGATATCTCGCATAAAAACATGTGGCAAACATTATATCCGGGCGACTAGCAGTCAGATAAAGTAAAGAACCAATCATGCTACGATACACCTTTTGATCAACAGGTTTCCCGGAGGGATCCGCGTCTAAGAGTGTACCAGTAGCCATTGGTGTTTTCATGAATGAACTATCTGACATATTGAACTTTTTCAAAATATCGTTTATGTATTTAGATTGATTAATGAATATGTCTTCGGGTAATTGCTTTACTTGTAGACCAAGAAAGAAATTCAATTCACCCATCATCGACATTTCAAACTTTGTTTCCATTATCTTTGAAAAGTTCTTACAAAATTTCTGATTTGTCGACCCAAAAATTATGTCGTCAACATAAATCTGAATGAGAATCAAGTCCTCACCTTGCCTTTTAAGAAATAAGGTTGTATCAACAGTACCTTTCTTGAAACCAGAAGCAAGGAGAAATTTAGTGAGAGTTTCATACCAGGCTCGCGGTGCTTGTTTAAGACCATAAAGCGCTTTGTCTAAAACATAGACATGATCAGGGTGATGAGGATCAACGAAACCTTCAGGTTGAGCCACGTAAACCTCCTCATGCAAAACGCCGTTTAGAAAAGCCGACTTTACGTCCATTTGATAGACAGTAAAGTTTTTGTGCGCTGCATATGCTAGAAAGATTCTGATGGCTTCGATCCTTGAAACCGGGGCGAATGTTTCATCATAGTCAATGCCCTCTTGTTGACAATACCCTTTGGCGACCAGTCGAGCTTTGTTTCTCACTACTACTCCAGCTTCGTCTTTCTTATTTCTGAACACCCACTTTGTTCCAATAACGGATTTACCTTTAGGTAGTGGGATCAAGCGCCATACCTTGTTCCTTTCGAATTGTAGAAGCTCGTCTTGCATAGCAGAAATCCAGAAGGGATCACGTAGAGCTTCAGATGCTTTCTTTGGTTCTAGGGAACTAAGGAAGCTTGAAAACATGCAGAAGGTGGCTGTTGCAGATCTTGTCGTGACACCAGATTGTACGTCACCTATCACATTGGTCAGGGGATGATCCTTAGTCCAACGATGTGTGCTTGGTAGAGCTTCAACTGTTTGTTGCGTATTCGACGCATCGTTTTCATCATGCACGGCAGGTTGCTCCATAGATGTACTCGGGACATCTTGTACTGGTGTTTCTGATACTGAAGCTTCTGGACTAACAGTTGAAGTGCTCGGGACTTCGTTTCCAGAAGAACTATCTGTAGAGACAGATTCAGCATTAGTAGAGTCAGAAACTAACTTTGTACTCGTACCTGATGGAGATGAAGTGTCAGTGACTTCTTCGGAAGGTCCAGACATGTCTTCAGAAATAGTAGGGACCTTCGAGCTTGTACCACTTGTTATTGATGTGGATATGCTTTTTTCAAAATCTGCACATATATCATCAAAGGCATCAATAAACAATAAATCTAACTCAGATGAATTAGAGTTAGAGTTAGAAGAAGTGAATCCTTTAGGTGCTGGTTCTATTCTTGATTGAATAGAAGATTTGTCGTTAAGACCGAGTTTTGAACTGTTGTGTCCAGAAGTCCTTGTAGAATTCTCATCAAAGGAGACATTCATGCTCTCAACAACCGTCTTGGTTCGAATAATGTAAATTCGATAAGCTTTGGATGTCAGAGAGTATCCAACGAGATATCCTTCATCCGCTTTCTTATCAAACTTTGATAATCCTTGACGCTCTTTTAGAATGTAACACCTGCAACCAAAAACACGAAGGAACTTGATGTTAGGTGTACGATTGTTGATTAACTCATATGTTGTCTTATTAAAGCGCTTGACCACAATGGTACGATTCTGAGTAAAACATGCTGTAGCGACTGCCTCGGCCCAAAGGTACATGGGTAGATCTGAGTAAGCAAGCATAGTCCGAGCTGCTTCAACCAAAGTGCGGTTCTTCCGTTCAACAATTTCGTTTTGCTGCGGAGTGTAGGCGGCGGAGAAATTATGTGAAATACCCACGGAAGTAAGATAACTCTTCAGGCTGTCATTCTTGAACTCCGTGCCATTATCACTGTGAATGGTTCTGACTGGCAGTTGAAGACGTACTTGAATGCGCTTGATGAAAGCGATAATCAACTCTGGCTCATCAGACTTGTTGCGAAGAAACTCGAGCCATGTATACCTTGAGTAGTCATCTATCATTACCAACACATATTTCTTTCCGTTGATAGATGTTGTGCTCACTGGGCCACAAAGGTCCATATGAAGAAGTTCCAGTGCAGATGAGGTCGATGATTCATCTTTGGACTTGAAGGAGCTTCGCTTCATTTTGCCCAACTCACATGAGGGACATAGTGAGTCTTTTTCGAACCTCATTTCTGGTAGACCTTTGACCAGACCTTGTCTCTGTAGTTTCGCTATAGATCTGAAATTTTGATGAGACAAGCGTCGATGCCACGTCCACGATTGTGCTTTGGAAGCTTTCGCTAGTAAACATACTGGACGTGTGGCAGACAGTGTAGGAAAATCTACATAGTATAGATTTCCATGGCGCTCAGCCTTGAAGACTTCGTAACCATCTGGATCCTCTAGATAGCAATGAGTTGTTGTGAAGCGGACTTGATATTTCATGTCACAGAAGTGACTGGTACTGAACAGGTTGTGATCAAGTCCTTCAACATATAGAACTTTTTGAATCTTCACAACACCGTTATCGAGCATTCCATATCCTCTGACGTGGCCTTCGGCTTCAGAATTGGCAAATCTAACTGCTCCGGCAGGCTCCTCCACATAGTTATGCAAGAGGTGCTTGAATCCTGTCATGTGGCGTGAACATCCGGAATCTATTACCCACAATCGACAGGCCTGCAAAAGAGACAATTAGTTTTGCTTAGGCACCCATATCAGGATGGGTCCTTCGCGGTTAGCATCAAGCAACTCAGGAATATCATCTAGTTTGACTTTCACTCTCCATTCATAACGCGGCTTTGGAACCCATTTCCAAACCATCTTAACATTTAATTCCTTAAAGTGCTTTTTAGAAGTAGGATTGGCAACCTTAGCTCGATATACTTTGGGTTGTGCAGAAGAAGTAGAATTAGAATTAGACTTAAAGCTCAGTTTAGCTTTTCTCTTATTCTGTTTGGACTTTGGAGGGGAGTAGTATGTGAATGAGTTTTCCCAACAGTGTTTGCAATATAGATTCTTTCGAGAAAAATTCATAAACTTAGATTTATCAGAACAAACCTTACATCCATGTTTATCAAAAGAATTACTTTTCAAAATAACACTGTCAGAAGTACAACTATTTGGAATAAAAGGTTCACTAGATAGCCTATCATTCTTATTCAAACTATTGTCTTTATTCTTCTTACTCCTCCCAACTCCATTTCCTTTTATATCTGAAACAGAAACAGGAACCTTGTTAGTCTCTAACTTAGAAAGTGCCTATCATTCTTATTCAAACTAGTGCTCTTTGAAGTCTCACCCTTTTCAAAAATACTCGGTGGATATTCAGGACAGTCAGAGTAAACAACTGAAGGTTTTTTAGGAGCATCAAATTCTGGATTTGTTCTTACCTTCCAACTTGGATCGTTGAACATCTGTTTATCATTTGAAGCATTTTTAAATAGAGTAATTTTCAAATCATTGATTTCTGTGCAAAGCTCTTGATTTTCTTTCAAAGATTTTTCAAGTTTAAACTTGAGATCAAAGTTTTCATCTTCAACCTCATCAAGAGACTGTTGCAACAGATCAATTTGCTTCATCAAGTCAGATGTATGATCACTCACAGAATTCGACTCCTTTGGAATAGAAACAGGATCAGAGTCTGAAGCATTCATCATTTCAGAAAATAATTCTTCAGTCATGGACTCAATAAACTCCGTTTTATCATTTTTCAAACAAGATTCATTCGTGTTTACAGTTTCTTCTTCAACCTTTTCAACGAGTAAAGGTTTAGGAGTAATGGGATTTGAGACTGATGGTATAGTAGATGGATCAACATCCGATTCATACTCATCGTATTTGCATTCAGTCTCAGATGGAACAGTGTCATTGCTGACTGATTTTTTTGTAGAAGTGGTAAACAATGATTCAAACTCAGTAAATTCAATCTTCCGAGTTGCATAGCTTTTGTTCAAATCATTGTATTTTAAACCAACTGATTTAAAAGCATTTTGAGAATCAGTGGCACAAGACTTGTTTTCTCCCATTTCTTCTTGACCTTTGGTCTCAGTAAAAGGTTTAGAAGCACTAGCTTCAACAAAAGTAGCACGAATGTTTGGAGTGGGTCTGATTGCGGAGCCAAATTTATCAAAGTTATATAAATGCTCCGGTGCCTTTTTCAAAACATCATTAGTTGGCACACCCAAACCTGGTTTCAGTTTATAAAACCTTTCGTCTTGGAGTTTATTGGTCAACAGATTTAATGTTTGCTCAGTCTGACCTCGTTTCATATTAATGTCCTCCAGTTGCTTAATTTTGGTGTAAGCTTCATTTCTTTCTTTATAACAAACTTCAAATTTTATTTTGAACTCACCTTTTTCAGCATTGATATTCACAAGATCCTTTTCTAAATCAGATATTTTGCTTTTCAAAGAATCCTTTTCAACTTTTAAACCGTCTTTTTCCTTTTCTTTTTCGTCCACAACAACTTTCAGCAAAGCGTTTTCATCACGAAAACTCAATATTGATTGTTGTGCAGAGCTAAGTTTGCCTTTCAATAAAGCAAATTCATCTTTCATGCTATGTATTTGGGCCATAAGAGATTCAATAAGCTCAGAATTATCACTCACCTCAGAGTTTGCGTCTTCAGAATACGCTTCAGAATCTTCATCGTCACCGTCCAGCTTTGCCATGTAGGAAACTTGGGTGAAGTGTGCTTGCTCCTCATCATCAGAACTTTGGAACAACCAATTCTCTTCTTCAGCCATTAGCACCTTTCCTTCTTCAACTTTCTTGGCAATAAGTGACTTTCGCGCATAATAGTCTGAGTTCTTGATCTTCTTGAATCTGCAGTCTCTGGAGAAGTGCCCAAATTTGCCACAATTGTGGCATCTTCCTGGTTCATCAGCTTTGTCTTCTTTCTTTTCTTCTCTCTTATCTTCTCTTCTGTCTTCTTTTCTGTCTTCTCGTCTTTCCTCTCGTCGTCCTTGCCTTGGCTTGTATCTCAATTCAGCCTTCTCTTTCTTGTGACCTTCGTACTTAGGCTTTGAATAAAACTTCTTCTTGCCAAAGGTCTTCTTGAATCTTCGAGTAATAAGAGCCAAGTCCTCAGAGAACTTCTGAATATCTGGATCAGAATCAATCTCCAGTTCTTCATCACTTGAAGCAGAGTCAGAGTCGGTAACTTCAGTAACTAGATCTTTTGTCACCTTTTTCTTTGACCTTGCGGAAGATACAGAACTTTTGCCGGCTATGAGAGCCACAAAATCCTTCAGTTTATTGGACTCAAGATTGATGGTTCTCACCTCATCCTCATGCTGAGAAAGAGTAGAGAAAATATCAGTGACGTTTTCCTGAGCCATGTTCTTTGACATCTGAAGGTTGATGGCAAAGTTCTTCCATTCTGGATTTAAGTTCTTGATGAACTTATAATTAATCTCCGAAGCAGACTTAGAGATGTTGTTCCTCCGCAGGTCATTGAGAATGATGTTATATCTGTTGTAGGTCTCTAGCAGCGTCTCTCCTTCTTTTGCATGAAACCCCTCGTATGCATTTATGCATATATTCTGCTTAGCTTGGATAGAGGCTTCACTTCCTTCAAACTGTCTGGATAGTTCATCCCAGATTTCCTTTGCAGAGTTCCGACTATCTACACGGTTGTAGATGTCGTTCGGGATTGCCATGGTCAGATAGATAAGAGCCTCTTCATCTGTCTTGTACTGTTCCTTCTGCTTTTCAGTAAAGTACTGATAAGGTTTAGGAACATATCTGTCTGGGATTTCTGGAGAGGTGTCAGTTGCTGCTTGGCCATCAACTTTGATCATCGGATTGACAGGACCATTGATGATTGATTCCATGTAGTCTCTGTTTTTATGATTCAGAAACTGGACCATTCTCTTCTTCCATTGCTGATATTCATCAGCCATAAGGACAGGCGGTTTGGACTGAGAGCCCATCGAGAGAAGCTGGTTCGACATCTTAGCTGTACGGTTAGTAATTAAACTTATCTGTACCAAGACAACCAACTAGATGAGATCGTTAGAATCAAGAGTAAAGACTACACTCAAAAATTTTTAGAAAAATAAATTTCCAAAAATAATCAAATGCAGTCCTCGCACACAGTATAAAGCACTAATATCTATGAATAAAATAGTGAAAAATTAAGAAGATTTTGATCAAGAGCAAAACTTTTATCCCCCTTCGCAGACTTAGCACGGGGGTCCCGCTACCCGGTTAGCGGGTGGGGTCAAGGGGCAACGCCCTTGCAGGGGTATGGGGGCAGCGCCCCTAGAGAATTTTTTTTGACAATTAGATGCCCTATTACAGTTTGCAAAAATCGACCGGGGATGTGCTTCGACCGGTATTGAGTCGACCGGGGTTTTGCTTAGACCGATACCTTGTTTGACCGATAAGATGTAACAACCGGTCTTATGCTCGACCGGTAAACGACTAAGACCGGTATAGAGAGTTCGACCGGTAAGTTGCTTGTACCGGTACTTTGTTCGACCGGGAATATAGTTGACCGGTATAGTGAAGACCGATAAAAATATTCGACCGGTAAAAGTCTTCGACCGGGAGGTTGTAAGACCGGTAAACCACTTCGACCGGTATTGATTCGACCGGAGACTTGTAAAGACCGGTAGAGAGTTCGACCAGGAACTTGCTTAGACCGGTATTATGTTCGACCGGGAACTTGTTCGATCGGTAAAAGACTAAGACCGGAACCTACAGGACCGATATTCCTTTCGACCGGTATAGTGATATGACTGATATAGTGTTTGACCGGTATAGTGATTCTTCGACTGATACTCTATGTTCGACCGGTAAGATGTTATAACCGGTAAAGAGATAAGACCGATAGTATGCTTTGACCGATATTCTCTAAGACCGATAGGTTGTTCGACCTATATGGTGCTCGACCGATAGAATGTAAGGATCGAGAAACTACTTCGACCGGTAAAGGACTAGACCGATATGAATGCTTAGACCGATAGAATGTTCGACTGGTATGTTCTTAAGCAGCCCAGAAGTCGATGAACAGACGCAATAATCAACCCAGAAAATCAGTACAGACTCACAATCAGATGCAAAAATCAGTCCTTTGTACTCAGAAACATGAACCAATCACAATACAATTAAACTCAGAGATCAATTTCAACTTTTAAACATTCGATTTGATAAGCACAGTAACAACCGATAGTTGGCTTTTGTCGAACCCAAAAAACTTAAAATCACAAATTCACTCACTTTGTTAATTCTCAATGCAATTAATCAATCAGATGGTATTTAGAAGCATAAATCTCAACTAATCAGATCAACTTTAAGCATAAAAGCACATAAATTCACGAAATCAGAAAAAAAAAATCGATGAACAGTATTATCGATGAACAGTAATTTTCGTGAATAGTGAAATAAAAAAAAAAAATTTTTTTGATCCTGTTGGCTCTGATACCACTTGTTATCCCAGATTTAATCTAGTTGGTAAATAATCAATCAAGCAATCATAGAACACAATAATAATCAAGAGATATATAAATCAGAGTAACATACCAATCCCTTGAATAAACAATGAAACCCTTGAGTGTTCTTGATACCCTTTGAATACAGAGAAAACTTCACTTGACTATAATCTCTAAACAATAATTATCAAAGGTTCTAACCTAAACCTAAACTAAACATAACTTTAAATACCCAGGCTTTTAGGCCTAATGGGCTTATGGGCTTGAGGCCCAATAGCTTAATAACTATTTACTTATTACATAATAAACCCTTTAACTATAACTATCAAACAATTACAGTTTAAACCCTCTAATTTAACTTTGACACAATTGCAGTTTAAACCCTGAACTTTAACTTTAATCTTGAATACAATTATTTGATCCAACACTCCCCCTCAAAAACAGATATAATCTTTGAAAAAAAAAATTCTCTTTGTTCACTCCCCCTTGAATAATGCATAAACCCATTAAAATATATTTATGAGAACACAATGATCAAATATTAATGTAGAAAGAAAAATATATTGAATGTAAATTTTGAAACAACTAAACATATAAAATTTTAAACACTAAACAAATAAAATTCTACTCAGTAAAATATCACAAATTTATCAATCAGTTGAAATCAAGCATGTGTTGTTGGATACAAGAACAAGTTTTATTGCATATCAAGTTGAAACATCTTCAGTTTCAAAAACTTCCAGCAATCTATTCAGTGTGCTCACATGCGAATCTTTGATTAGCTTCAAGAAAATGCAATTCTAAAAATATTATAGAGAACTTTGCATGTACTGACACTAAGCCATCAAAAATTAAGATTTTCACAAATTTATAGATTTATCGCAACTCAAACATATCACCAAGTATCATGAGATGTGTGCTCATTGGCATCTTTTTAGCAATGTGCTCATTGGCATCTTAACATGAGTGTGCTCTTTGGCATCTTTTAAGCTTGTGCACTTTGCATCTTTTGATCAAAAAGTTTATTAAGTAAAGAACATGTCGTAAACGTAACTTTCTATCTGACCCTATTGCAGGATTTGGGTCAGCCGCTCCCAGACCAGTTGGCCTTAGGGGACTAGGTGTCAAGCACCCCTTGGAACTTACTTTCCCGGATCAGAAATGCTACATCGACATATCCTAAACCCATTCATACCAGTAGAACATGACTTTCGGTTCTATTGAAGGATTTTTGTTCGATCACTCCCAGACCAAATGACCTTAGGGGACCAGATGTCGAGCATCCCACAGAACTTACTTTCCCAAACCAGAAAGGCCACAGGTACAAACTTTTAAACTTAGAGATTTCTGTATTTTTAATAATTTATTATTCATCTCAATCACTCAAGTCAACATCTAAGTGCTTAGCCCATATTTTCATTCCGATCTATAATTCTGATTATTTAGGTAGTCTAAGCAAAGTAAACTATAAACATTCCGAATCACACAACTTTAAAGCAGTAATAAAAGTTTCAAACATGTTGCTGACTTTTCGACTTTTGTAAGACTTGAAATTTGACCATATAAAAACTTTAATATAAACAAAAGAACTTGAAAATTTATCCTAGACACAGATTTTATTCAAAAGAAAGAAAAAATGTAAAACTTTACTTTATAGAATAAAATTTGTAAAGATTTAAATTTTTAATAAATATTTAGTTGGTACAAAATAAA
This sequence comes from Arctium minus, assembly GCA_954870635.1. Classification (NCBI taxonomy): domain Eukaryota; kingdom Viridiplantae; phylum Streptophyta; class Magnoliopsida; order Asterales; family Asteraceae; genus Arctium; species Arctium minus. The sequence continues at coordinate 81,208,947 of OX941081.1, read as the reverse complement.
ATTCAACTATTTCATCTTTTACATTAAATAAAATAAATTTGTGTCTCATATAAAAAAAAAATTGGGTAATACAAATTCATGAGATAGATAAACAAGCTCAGATTATTAAAACAAATGAGAAGAACAGGAACACATCATTATCAGAGATAAATGCAGCGGAATTAAAATTGATGTACTCACAGTATCTCATTAAGTCAGAAGCTTAATCATTGAAGAACGAGTTCTAAACTGATTTGTTTAGAAGTCGAAGTCTATGAAGTACGGGTCCTGAGCTGAATTACTCAGAAGCCAATATTCTATTACTCCCCCTTGACTTGAGATGCCTGCAACTTTGAATCAGATTGAGATTTGGGAACCCACTTAAATTTGGGCCCATGTTTGTTAGTTGCAGTTCGTATGGGGAAATAATAAGCAGGTTGAACAGATAAAACACGAGGAATAGGAGCAGAAGAATAATCACAACCATCAGAAGAGAAAGCATAATCATCAGAACAAGAATCTGAGGAAGAACATGAGACATGTTTTGAAATTCGAATCATTTGCTTTATAGAGTATTTTGAAATTTTATTACATTTAGCAAATGAATCACTGTTATAAAGTTTGTCTACACATTTATCCCCATCAGAAATATGTTCATCAGATGTCCGCTTCACTCTCCAGATTTGCTTCTTTGATTGAGCTCTCAAAGTCCTATCTGTAAGAATTGAATCGGAAGAATTAGAATTGTCAGAAAGAACTGTATCTCGTTTCTTTAACTTCTTTGACCGTCTTCTTTTACGCTTAGGTTTATAATATTGATCATTTAGCGTAAAAAAATCATCAAGAATTTTAGACGAAATATTTAAATCAGAAGAAATAAATTTATCTAAGCAACCAATCTGATCAACTAATAAATCTGAATGAGCCTCGGAGTCTGAATAATTTTGAGAAAAGATTTTAAAATTTGAAACTTCCTTTTTATTTTCCTTAGAATCAGAAGATAGGCTAGAAATAGAATCTGATTTTTGAAAAAATAAATTTTCTTCAAGACTAGACGTCATGAAAGAAAGAATAATATCAGATTCAATTTTCTTCAAAATATTTTGATCTTCTATCTGATCTTCAAGATCTATGATTTTTCCTTCTAATACTAATGGAGGAGTATATTTCTTCGAATCATAAATGATTGGAGAAATATTTCCTTTATCAGAATCAGGTGCATAAGGAGCAATAAAATCACTAGACATTGAAGATTTGATAGGAGATATATCATTTAAAACTTTTCTTCCTCTTCTTGATTTTTCAGGAAAATATTTTGCATTTTCACTTGTATAAACAAAAGGAATTTCATTTTTCTTGTTATTTGTCCTTTTCTCATGTTCGATTTCTAACACTTGTTTCTCATTCATCCAATCAATTTTAAATTGAGGAGCATAATGAGCAAGAGTCAGATAATCGTATTTATATAAAGTTGGGGATTTTTCAATTGCATTGTTTAAACAATGAGGATTTTCAAAACCAAGACCCCATCTTTGTTTTAAAGCTTCTTCACTCCTCGGCTTGTTCATAAAAATTGTTTGTTCAGATTGGTCTCTTCGATAAAGCTTTTCTTCTAACTTATTTATTTTATCTGAAAATTCATCTTTTAAATTAGTCATAGCTGTCAAAGATTCAAGATGAGTCTTATTTGAATTTTCCAAATCCTCCAATTTCTTTTGAAAGATGTCTTTTGTATTTTGTAAAATGGATTTTTCATCTTTCAAAGAAATTTTCAGTTTGTCAATCAAATCTGACTTTTCAGAATTTAGATTCTTTTCAGATAAAATCTTTGAACGCAAATCAGATAAAGCAGTTATCATGATATCAAACTGAGAGGTAATAATATTGTAATCAAATTCAGAGTATACCTCATCCTTATCTGTTTCAAAGTCGTCTGATTGGTCATCTCCGATCAAGCACATCTGAGCGATCTCGACATTTGAAGCTTCATCATCGGAATAATCCAGCCAGAATTCTTCCTCGGCCAGCAAAGCAGTTTCGTTCTCTCTCTTTTCAGCCAATTCCAATTTCTTTATGTAGTATGTCGAATCCCTAACCACCTTTGCTCTACACTCCTTTGACATGTGACCCGGCTTTCCGCAGTTGTAGCAAGCAACATTCTTTAGCTTGGGTACTTTCACTTTAGGACCAAAAGTGAAGCGAGAAGAGTTGGAACCCGACTTTGGTTGGAACTTCTTCTGGTAGTGCTGAGAAAGAAGGATCATTGCTTTCTATAAAGCCTCGCCATCATCTTCAGTTGATCCGGTGTAAGCATTTTCAGACAATGCTTGTTCAGATATTTGCTTCGTGAGAAGAGCAACTGAATCTACTGTTTTCTTCTTTGTATCCATCTTGGCCTTTTTATCTAACACCAAGCTTTCATCAGTCATCAGAATCTCGTAAAGTTCTTGAATCTGCATTGTGGAGATTCTGACATCATTCCTTAATCTATGGCATGATTTATTCCACTCAGACTGAAGAGCATTAAGGAATTTCAGATTCGTCTCAAGAGCAGTCTTTTCCACTTTAATCTTTCTGAGATCATTAATCACAGTGCAAAACCGGTCAAAAGTCACCTTCAGAGATTCATTGTCCTTTGCCTTAAACTCCTCAAAGTTATTCATGAAGCGTGTCTGGCGTATTTGAGTAGCAACTGATGACCTAAGCATGATCTTTTCTAACTGAGTCCACATCATGTTTGGATTATGCTTGAAACAATCAATTCTATTGTAGATTGAGTTAGGCAGTGCTAGCATCAAATTGGACTTTGCTTCTCTATCGGCTTTTTCACGTTTGATTTCATCATCAGTCAAAGGAATGTCATTTTTCGGTCTGATGACTGGTCCTTCAGTAAACGACTTCATCATATGTTCTCCATTTGTCTGACGCTCAATGAAATTTATGAACCTATCTTGCCACTGTGTAAACTCATCTTCGTTGATTAAGACTGGTGGACGAGTATTAGTTCCCAATTGCATCATCAGATCATTTGAGTAGAATCTTGCTTAGAGAGCAAACTTGGCAGAATCCATTGCTGATGTACCAGAAAATCAAAAATCAGATTGAATTGAAAAAAAAAATTCGAAAAATATTAAAAATTGAAAATTTGAAAAACACTTGTTATGACACAAAGTTTAAAAAAAATAAAGATGACACACAAAAAAAAAATTTCCAGACTTTTTTTTTTTTTTTAAACTAAGTCAGGGAGACGCGCAAAGAGAAGCTTTTCGATTGAAGTGAGACGCGCAAACTAGAGGTTTGCGTGTGAAGACTGAAACACAAACTAGAGGTTTGCGTGTGAAAGCAGAAGCGCAAGATTCACTTTGCGTGTGAAGAGTGAAACGCAAAGTAAACTTTGCGGGTGAAGACTGAAACGCAAAGAAGGCTTTGCGTGTGTAGACTGAAACGCAAAGAAGGCTTTGCGTGTAAAAGCAGAAGCGCAAACTTCACTTTGCGTGTGTCGAGGGAAACGCAAACTGACTTTGCGTATCCTTGAAGATCCGAGAAACTGAAAAATTTACTAATACACGAAATTAGACCACAATGAATGAAATGCAAAGTACTATGAATGAGGCGCAAAGCATCATGAATGAAGCGCAAAGTATATGAATGACGCGCAAACTTCACAAAACACACAATTCACGCAATATCAGCTACAAATATGAAATTTATCCAAGAAAATCACATACTGATTTTCGAAAACACAATTATAACACACTTCAACCAACAATTTCGATTAAAAACACTAAAACTGAAAATCATGTATGTAAAAGTACGAGAACTCGTTTTTTCAGAAAAATTCAATTTCTCAAAATCGATGAACTAAACTTGAATTTTATACAAAACACTATGAAGCAAACACGATCGATTAACAAAAACGAATCTAAAGAGACCAAAAACAACGCAATTCGATCACAAACAGATCCAAATTTTATGAGAAATCAAGAAAACGAGATTTTCTTGAAAAATTCAAGAAAATCGATCAATTTTTCGATTTCAATCACAAATTTAGATACAGATAATGCAATCTCTCAATTCTCTCAAGATTCAGTTGGCTCTTATACCAATTGAGAAACATAAAATCCCAATCACAACAAGTAATTGCTCAAGATTTATCTAATATGCTCAAGAAATAGAGAGAGAATCTAGAGAGAGAGAAAGTAGATCTTGTATTCCACAATTACTGAATATTACAATGAAGCATTCAGATCAGAAGTTCGATCAAGTTTTTCTGATCTCAAATCGTTTATGTCTCAAGCCTTCTCTGATTTATCTTCAAGGCTTGATTCTCATGACCAAAGCTGCAGAACTGAGGCCGACCCGTCTCTTAAGCGCCGACATGACCAAGATGATCCTGATCATCAAGGCCATGAGGGGGAGATGGTAAAGAGACCGAGAGTTGAAGGATCTTCTAAAGTTAGAGAAGATATTCAAGAAGAAGCGGCTACTCATATAGGAAAGAGTGGTGAATCTGTTGAAGACTGCAACATTCAGGACTTAGTGAATGTTATGATTGAGAATGTTGATCTGTCTTCCATGCATAATGAACTGAATTTTTCTGAAAATAATATTAACAATAATATGCAAATTGTTGTTTACATGGATCCAGATGTTTCTGCAAGTATTCATGAAGTTGAAGAATCTGATGTTGCAAATGACATGAGGTCATTCTTTGCTAACTTCATCGAGATTAATTCTGATGATGATGAAGATGTTAGGTTGGAAAAGATATGTCAAGTCAATGAAGAGGACTGTGATGACATCATTATCATATCAGACATAGAAGATGACTCAGTGTTCATGGATGCGAAAGACGAAGAAGAAGCAGACTTGTTATATAGTGATCTTCCTTCTCATGATGAGATTCCTGAATCTGTCAAAGACACATCTACTCCTGTTGCTAGTTCAGCTCCGACTACCACTATTCCTTCAAGATCATTTGAAGTTGGTCAGTCGTCAAGAGCAGAAGTTGATGTTCCAACTTCTGATCCTGTTATTCCACCATCTATTCTAGAAGAAGGACCAGCTTTATCGAGACGTCAAAGACAAAGGAATTTGCAGCGTAGATATCTGGCATCAAGGCAAAGATCAACCTTTCTAGAAGACACTCAGAGAAACATCTTTATCTCTAGAAGAAGGGCGATTAACATCTATGCAATCCTTGGAGTGGAGAAAGAGTCAGATGCCTATCAATATGAGTACTTGATGTTCATCAAGTGTCAGCGCAAAAGGAATAATACCGTTTATTCTCAACACTTGATTGTTCGAGTCATCAGTGTCACAATCAACAAGTTTGTGAACATCTGGTATCCAGATTTTGAAGTTGAAAGAAGAGACTGCAAGCGGTATAAATTTTCAGAGGCAGACTTCACTGATATTTCTATAGACGATATTGAATTCTTATTTGATCACTTCAGGAATCTGTATCATAGAACACAGGATATTTCTCAAGCTTTGTTCGTCATTAAAAGATTCATACGACGACAAATCAGATTCTTCCGAGTTTTTGATTTCCAGATGGCTGTAGAAAGCTTCCAACCGGTTGTTAATCTTCTCAGGCCCAACCGAAGCTTACCGAACTTAGAGTCTTATCCTTTTCTCTCTATTGTTGAAGATCCATATGGAGTGGTGTACAAGAATGACTCTAATGAAAAATGCTTTCTCAGAATTGAAGAAATTGCTCACTACTCCGATGGAACCTTAAAAGTGATCAAGCTACAGTTAGAGCAACGTCTGAAGGAAGCCAAAAGAAGATTTATGGAAACAAGAGAAAATGCATTCCTGGTTGATAATGATGAAATCCGTCTTATCCAAAAGACTTTACATTCAATTCAAGAAAGATTGAATCTCCGCTCAACTCTAAGACGACTTGAAGTTTTAGTTGGTCTGAATCGACTTCGTCAAAGAGAAGAGCGTCAGTAATTCTTCAAAGTCGCCTGATTGGTCTATGCTATGTTTGAAGATTGTTTTTAAAGACCACGACGCCAATGATTACTAAGGGGGAGATTGTTAGATCTGTTTTTATAGTAATCATTGTATTTATTTTCTAGCTTTTACTGTGCTTATTGTTCATTTCTGGATTGTAAAGGCTAGGGGTATTTAAGTCCCCTTAGAGCCTTTGTTTTGTAAGTTTGACACACACATTAATCTGAATTCTTACTTTGCGCTTCCTTGTTACTCTCTCTACTTTCTCTCTCTAGGATTCTTAGATCTTGGACTCTCATACATGATGAATTACATAAGCTTGATTTCAGATTACAAGCAAACTCTAGGAGAATTAATCGACTCCAAACGTGCAACCGCTTCTCGAAACTCCGGTGATTCCAGTTCTCCAGATATAGATTTTACCGATCACGAGGGGCCATCATCGTTAGCTCTCCATCTAATTTGGATCATTTCGATATTGCATTTCAACTTGGAAGGAAAATCCAAACACTATAAAGATAATTCCTTGGCTCATTTGTTCATCATGAACAACGTTCATTACATCGTTCAGAAGATCAAAGGCTCGCAGGAGTTAAGGGACATGATCGAAGATAATTACCTGAGAATTCTAACCAAGGTCTTCAGGCAAGCCGCCACGAACTACCAACAAGCAACCTGGATAGGAGTACTGCATTGTCTGAGAGACCAAGGATTACACTCTACCGGAAGTTTCTCATCTGGAGTTTCAAGAAGCGCATTGAGAGAACGATTCAAATCATTCAACGCCCTTTTCGATGAAGTTCACAGGATGCAATCGCTATGGTTAATTCTCGATGAACAACTACGGGAGCCGGGAGGAACTACGGATTTCGATCTTGGAGGATTCTGGCTTATCGGTCGTTCTTGGTAGATTCAGGAATCATATAAAGAGTGGAAGACACCATGAGAATTACATCAAATTCTCTGTAGAATATCTGGAGACTGCCATCTTGAATTTATTTGAAGGATATACAGTGAAATTAATAATACTTTACGTACACAGTTCTTTGATTTATTTTTAATTTTGGTTAAAACATTATGTCGATTTTAATATCATAATAGAAGTTATTATTGCATCATTCGTATACATATAAACAATACTAGTGCGTGACACCGCGCGTTGCGCGGTGACGAACTTCTTTTTACAAAGAAATATCACGGAATGCTACCTTTAGTCAAATGTGGTAAGTATAGATGTTGCTAAAAGTTGTGGTAAATAATATTTCTACAAATATCCTTATTTAACCCGTGCTCTTTTTCTTCATGTGTCAAACATAACGTAATCGATAATGACAAATTATAAAAGAACGTAAATTTGATCAAGTATGTAACAGGAGTAAAAAAATGTAGAAAACAGACAAAACAAAATTAAAGACCCTGAAAAAAAAACTAAGAACACATACATAACCCTAAAGAAGACTAAGAACATACATAGATAAAAACCCATAAAAGTGAAAGTAGTTGTAAAAGCTTCATTCACAAAACATTAGTGGGTCGTTATGCATAACAAATTGATAATATATTTCTTTAGCAACCGTATAATCGCTTGCCTCAAAAGCCAATCCATCCACGTCGGAAATCTACTTTCTAAAACCAACTCTTCTTTCTTCTTCAAGTTCTGATGCCATCTCTTCTTCAACTTTATCCCCGAGCTTATTGTATTAAACCATTGTACCAGTTCCGGACCATAATTGGTATGCTCTATTTCCGGACTATCCTATCGATGGTGATGATTGCATCAAAGGTGGGCTTGTTATGTGAGCCTCTTTCACCGAAATTACCGTGCATAGAGCAGTTGTATCAATAACAAAAAAAAATCATTCTTATAAAGTGACACTAACAACATGCATAACATACTGGATGCCTTTTTGACTTTTAGTAGTATTTGAGGATCAGTTCACATGATTCCACACTCTAATATGAACACATACAAAATTACCATCACATTACTGCATCAAAACAGTCAAATTTTTTGATTAAATAAACTGAAACAATGTTCCTTTCGATATATATATATATATATATATATATATATATATATATATATATATATATTATATATATACACACATAGATGCAAGAGAAATCAACATAGAAAAATACGATTATCATCATTTAGTAAGATAAAGTTATCTAAAAATACATAAGATATTGTTAATGATAACGATAATTTATTTATATAACATAACTCTATAAAAAATGATAAGCTATAATAAATGTGACGTGATAAATGAAGTGAAATGTATAAATATAAAATGATTGTTATGTGTATGTGTGTGTATATATATATATATCATATCATATCATATTTAAGTGACGATACAAATGCAATAGAAATCATCATAGAAAAAAATGAAATTATGATCATTTAGTATCATAATATAAATAATTTTTAATGATAACATAACTATATAATGATAGGTTATAATGAAATTGACCTGTTAAATAAAATAAAATATAACATATTGATATTTCAATTATGTTATTTTTTTATATAACATTAATACATAATGACAAATAAGTGTTATGAACATACTAATTAATGGTAACAATCATTTTTTTATGCAACATAAATAAGTGGACTAAATGTTAATAAATGATTCTTCAATATTGATGATAAGATAATTGATTATTGAAAATAATCATGAGTGTAATATAATAAATGATTGTTAATGCTAACATTAATTTATGTTTATAACATAATTAAATGATTGTTATAATGAAATGGACATGATAAATAAATTAATGATAACGGTCTTTTTTTTATGTAGCATAAATAAGTGAACTAAATGAATTTCAAGATGTATTTGAGTTTAGCAAATTGGGTTGGTGATGTTTTATAGGATTTAAGCACGTGAAACGATGATGAGAAAAGGCCATAATCAGGTCATCATGATTCATGGTCGAGCCTAAATTAAACTATTATAAGTTAAACCTGTAAAAAACCATAGAAGATATAAGTAAATAAATCCATAACAAAAGTCATGGTATGTGAGAAAATATCTGTTAACTATCAATAAATTTATATATTCAATCCTAACATATTTGAACTATATATACCAAAATGTAAAGACATAAGTAAAGAAATCCATAAAATCCATAACAAAAGTCATGGCATGTGAGGAAATATCTGTTAACTGACAATAAATTTATATATTCAATCCTAACATATTTGAACTGTACCAAAATGTAGACTGAAATATCTACGAAACAAAAACACAAATAACAGATCCTATTGAAATCAATACCCACATAAGGTATTGATTTGAACTTTTATGACTATGAGAAAGGTGAATTGGAAGTATGAAAACCCAAAAGATGTAGAGGATAGTATTAAAAAAACTCTAGGTCAACAAACTGTAAAAATATCTTTTGAGACTTACGACTACGACGTCCTCCTCTTCCTCTTTTGTCGCTTTTGAAATTATGGAATGAAAAAATCCTAACAACAAACATATTGAGGGTAAAGCTTTGTTAGTTATGGAGAAGCAAAATAGATTAAAAAAAGGGGCAAATGAGGCGTCTCTTTGTGTTTTTATTTTTAATCTCAATGACAATAATTTTCATGAGACAAATTGAGCAAAAAGATAATAGAGATTATAATGGTTAAAACCATGGTTGTTGCTTCTCCAATTTCAAGCCTTAACAATGATAGAGATGGAAAAATAAGGATGTATGATGGAGATAGAGAGAAAGAGAAGGAATACATGCATATTGAAGCATCCAACAACGGAAAGGAGGAAGCCAAAGCATCTTAGGAGTATATGAAGAGTTTGGAGGTTAACCCTATGCAAAATGACCAATATAACCAACTCATAATCAAATACATAATTTTCATATAGGGGCTTTTATGTCTTTAACTTATTAACATGTTTAGAAAAATCAAAAATCTAAGAAAATTTCTTTATGCAATTCCTAGTCTATCAACATGCCACGTCATTGTCCTTAGGTTTTGCTTTAATATATATATAGATATAGATTTCTACCGACATAAATCCATGCACGAATCACACACTTCGCAACAGAAATCGAGTGATTCAAGACAGGGAAGTGCAATGCAGTGCAAGTACGTAATTTGTAATTTTAATGAATATTTTTTATTATCGTTATATTTTAGTTTTGCAATGTCTTAATTCTTTTAACTCTGTTAGTTAAAAACTGACCACTTAAATAATTGAATTCATATTTAAGTCATATATCCAACCAAGACGGGTATAACACTAGATTAATTAATTGAAGATAGGTAAAGAAACATAACTTTTGACATGGTAATAGCAAATAACTGAATCTAGATTAAAATCATGTCGTGTATCCGACCAACGGACGGGTATAACACTAGTTTGGATGGTCAGAATGGAAATTCAAAAACTTCCATTTTCTTCCCAATTTTGAGTTCACGGTGAATTCAAATTTGAAACCTAAGGTTCGATATTCGTCGAATCAACGAACCTTAGAATAGATTATCCCGGGTATTCATAGAATCAAGGGTTTAATCTTCGTTTTTGTTATTCTATGATGCATCATCTTATTGAAAGTAAGTTTTGGTATACATATAAGACCACGTGCAACATTTATAAGTTGGTCCTTCTCTTCCATTGTTATTAACTTGATTTTGTGACCCTCGAATGGCTTTATATTATTAATGGTCTCATGTAAGGAATTAATTGACATCTAGAATGATGTAATATCACTTGGATTTGCAAATAGCTTTTGAGGGACAGCTCATCGAAGATAGTGTGGGAAAATCCCTCTTCCAAAACCATAAGGATAGTGGGTTAAGGTCCTGTGGGATGTGGTGGAATATCCCATCTGTCCAGGGTTCGAATCCAGTCGTACACAACAATTGTGACCACTGAGGTTTAATCAGGACCAACGTCTTACAGTCATAATTTGCCAAGGGATTAGTCTAGGCATAGCCTAGGACACCTTTCCAAAAAAAAATCCCTCTTCTCCAAATTGATTATTGATGAATTGTTTTGTTGAATGCATTATGTTCTGATGTTAATATATACTATAATAAAGTTAGGTTAAAGATGTTAATGTCTAAATATTTTAATAAATGGTTTTATATTGGACTTTGGTTCATATCATCGAACACGTGTGCGTACTGTATAAAAGTGTTACAATAAGTTTATTGGATGTTTTTGAATATCTTAACAATTTTTTTTTTTGAAATAAAACGTCCAATTAATTTTTATATAATGTTATTTGAAAAATGTCTTATAAAAGACAAGTTTCCTAACAAGATGTGCTTATATATAAGATGTTTTTCAAAAATAGCGTCCTAAAAAAACTTGCTAAGACGTTTAAAAAGCTCATAAACTTTTTATAACACTTTTATATAGGACACACAATTGTTTGTTCATATAAACTTAATTCTTATAAATCAGTCTATTATAACACTTGGATATTTTTAGGGTCCTATAACCCGATTTTGTTGTAGTGTAATTGGCAACAGATTATCTTCTATTATCGATTGTAATACAATACATTGGCAACCGATTGTCTTCTGTTATCGATTGTAATATTACTGTTAAAATTTGCAATGGTCTAAAATAAGAATGATGGTGAAACTACTTTCAAAATTCATATCCCACAGATAATCATGTCATACGTTCTAAGTTATGATTTACTTGAGAATGATGGGGTTTAATTCATTGGTTAAGTTATTATGAGTTAAGAAGTACGTGCACGGTGCATGCCCATATAAACTGTCATTGACTTAAGATCACCATAAAATAAAATGGGGGGTCAAGGAGGCCGTGTATCGTTGCTAGAGGCAGCGCCCTAACTTAACCTGTGCATGATTCCAAAGGGCAGAGCCCCTATTGGTGGTGGTCCGATGACCAATCAGTGGGGCAGGGTGCGGAGCAGAATTCAGAAACAAGTCGCGCGCCATCTGAACTTTGGTGTCGTTATCATTTGATCATATCCGTTCGTAGTTGTTTGATGACTGATCATATCTACAAGGAATGTTTTTTTACGTGGTTGTAAAAAGGCTTTTTACACGGTTTTGGAACCGTGTAAGAAAGTGGCCTACCTTTTTAAAGGGGTTTCGATGTTTTTAAACAAAAAATAGAAAACACAACATCATTGTGTTTTGTTGTCGATTTGGCCTATAAATCTTGAGTGTGTATTTGGATTACCCCAAAGTAAATTTCGGGATACCTGTAGCACGTAGGCAGTGAGAGGGTTGAATATTACTTACGGATAGAGCTGTTCATGGGCGGTAAGGCCCGCTAGACCCGGCCCGCCCAGCCCGTTAGAAAAGTGGGCTTGGACAACCATTTTAGAAAATATGGGCGGGCTTGGGCGGAACCGTTCAAGTTAACGGGCGGGCTCGGGCTATGAAAAAAGAATTTTGGACAGGCCCGCCCGGCCCGTTATACAATTATAACCAATTATTATTTTTATATAATTAATATTGTATTAAAAAAAGTTCAGAAGTGGTTTTTTGTTGGACTCCCTCTACTATGTACCAACTACCGTCTAAATATATAATATATGTGATATGTCATATAATACGTTTATGATCTTGATCTTGAAATATTAGGTGGTTAATATTTTGTTATTGAGGAATCCGAACTTCAAAGGGTGATAATCTTTGGAGAGAAAAAGTCCATACTCCATATTTTGTGAAAAAAATCTTTTTCTTACGTTGTATACATTAGTATATTTACGCTTTTTTAGTTGGAAAAAATTATGTATTTTGGATAATTTTAGAAAACTTACCATTTTATATAAGTTTTTTTAAATGTAAACTTTCAGGCCCGTTAGCCCGTTGGCAAGCCCGGCCCGTTAATAGGACGGGTACGGGCAAGTTCTCAAGTCCGTAAAAACGGGCTTGGGTTTACTATATTAGGCCCGTTGGACAGGAAATATATGTTAGGCCCGGCCTGTGGCCCGTCCAAGCCCACAAATGATCACCTCTACTTACGGACAATGATTTCATACACGATCCATATACTCGCAAACCCCAGATTCTAACATTTTGTGCCTACTTTTATTCTCTTCCCCCGTAAAACGATTTTAATTCAGTTCTATGACCCTTCAACCTCATCGATCACCAACAGCTTCTTAGATCTCTATATTTGTAGTTTTCATTATTTTTATCTGTTGCCTGGGAGTTTAATTTGCATCGATATCTGTGGCTTTTCTGAGACAAGGATCTTCACCTGAGCAAAACCTTGGCAACAGATAAAACCTAGCTAGAAAGATCAAGATAGACCAACTCCCAAGTGGCATGCAGTTGTGGTATTTTGTGAACAAACTTCACAATTTATATCAAATCCCATTTTGCAATCTGTGTTAGAAACTTATTATTAGAACATCAAACCCCCTGCAAATGAAGCAGTTAACAACAACAACAACAACATATACTTAATCCCACGTCGATACATGGGCATCAAACACGAAAACACTGCCACAAATGTCACACAGTATATCATCCATCAGACCTTTATTTTCCACACAAGTAATGCAATACGACGCTACCATAGCAATCATCATCTCTGTGTTCCCATCGCTAAAATCACCTGATGATCAAAATCATTTTGTTAAAAGAAGAAGAAATTAATGTCATCAAGATTCAAGAATTGACCAAAAGGGTCATAGGTCCAACCAAACCAGTAAAGCAAATCTTTCTTGAGGTTAAAGGTTCAAGATTATATTCACCAATGACCGAAGGTGAGGAGTGTGTGTGAGTTTAATATGCCGTACATAAAATATTATATACTTCAAAAAGAGAGATCCAAAAAGTGATAAGTAGTTAGATATGCCTACCCAAGGTGAAGAGAATGCTTCTGAGGAATGGAGTATGCAGAAGGAGCATCCTCCATAGGCTCCATTATATTCAGTTGAAGTGCATTCCTAGCCAGGTATGCTTGTAACGCGTTATACTCATGTCCCGTGTTCACGTTTAGCTGCTGCACCCTCTCACTCTCCGCAATCTGCATTCAAAAAGGAAGGCACGCACATACTCACCGAATAGATTAGAGCTTGATTTATGAAATCTGAATCAGACAAAACAAACCCGGCCAATATGTATGACACTCGAATAGATTAGCGCTTAAAGTAGGGTTTGGAAGGGGTAAGATGTACGCATAATTGTCCTCTTTCCTAAGGGCAGAGCGGTTGTTTCCACTAATACCCCTATTTGTGCAAAAATGCGAGCGTAAAAAAGAGAAGCCATACTAGTCAAATAGTAAATAGCCTTCATCCCGCTCTAAATCTAAGAAAAGTGCTTGATTTATGAAATTTCATGCTAATATGTTACAAGGATCGATAACTTACTTGTACCTTTGAACGCAGGAACGCGTTGTGGTGTTCCAGCTCGATTTCCTGTTATAACCAACAAGGAAAAAAAACAAAAAATAAAGTAGGAAATTGATTATTTGAGAAAGGAAATGGTGAACATAATATAGAGTTACCCTTTTCTGCAAGTTTTCAGTTTCAGCAAGTATCATGTCATGCTGTTCAAAGAAAAAAAGAAAACACATGTAAAAAAATTAATGAAATTACAAATATATATATATATATATATATATATATATGTGTGTGTGTGTGTGCGGGGCAGGTTTAGTTGATAACCGTATTTCCATTGCATGTGTCTAGGACATTCTATCATGAATGTTTTAAAAAATTCACATCCCTTGTTCATGATAAATTAAATATGGACTCTTGACACAGCTCCCATGCTCCCCGTGTTCGCAATGGAAATGCAGTTCTCAACCAAACTTTCGGCTATGAATATACATACATACATACATGTCTTTGTATCTATATTTTTATGATTCTTGTACCTTCTTGGACCTTATCCTTGAAATCCCTCTCTCAAGCCTGGTCTCCAACTGCTTCAGTTCCTTCACATTTAAACAGCCCAAGCCTTCACCCATGAGATGCCTGCATGCATGCAGTAAAACATAACAAAAGCGGAAAATAATCATTCTATCATGTTTATATTGATATCAAACAAAAATTAATTAAGTGATTATTAATGACACCCCATTTCTAATTAATCAACAATTCTTTCAAAAATATCGAGTTAGCATAAACGAGGGAACTTTTGTCATGAATTTGGCGCCATATATAAAGCCAAACAAAATCAAATTAATTAACCAACCCAGAGTAGGATCGGGAAAAGGTAGCATGTATGCCGACCTTCACTACTAGAAAAAAGGCCATTTCCGACGGTATAATGTAATTAAACAAAGATTAATCAGGTTGTTATATATGTTCATTAAAAATGTGCTGATTGTAGAACAATTAATTCACCTGTTAGTATTTTGAAGCATTTGTATCTGCTGACGGAGTTTCTTCGACTCCTGTTGATAGAACTGTATTGACCAAAAATAAAGCCAATTATGATCTTTAATACAACATAACGACTAAAATATTTCGCCCCACTAAACACTTGACTATGATTTCCTGATCGTGAAGTCAAACTGAAGTCAACTATCCCAACATGATCAATAACAAATTAATCAACCAATACCGAAGTAACATAACAAATCAATCCAAAAGTATCTAGCAACTTATATAATCTCTTGGAATGATAGAATGTATGCAGGCATTTTCTCTATTTCAATTAGAGAGTCTGCTTATGTTTTTTTTGAAGACCATCAACTTGAAAAAGTTTTTGAAAAATCATGAAAACGATTAGAAGTTTTCAAGAAGTTATTAAAAAGCAATGTTTGACATTATGAAAATATTGTCAAATCGGAGTGTTTATCAAAACAAGGTATACACTAATTAAGGTGTTATTTACCAACACAAATGGGTAATTGCTAACTGACTGAGAGAGTGCGATCCAGGTAAGAGGTTCGGTCTAGATAATCATTGATAATATGTGAGGAGTATAAGTAGTCGTTGCCATAGCAGATATCCATCTTACCAAGCACTGACTTGGTAAAATATATCTTCCTTACATTGTTAGCATATATTGTAGGTCATAGTGTGTTGGTAAATTAACTAGCCGACCAATCAACATCGATCAACTCTAGGTAAACAGGCCCTAAATGCAGTATCATGCACATAGGTCACATCCTAACTACGGGTACAAAAAGAAGAAACAAGATGGCCTCTTACTTGGGCATTAATCTCTTGAGATGACCAAGTGTTTGGTGTACTTGAAGTTGCCTTCTTGTACCTCTCAATAGTTGATTTTATGCTGCAATAATAGGAAGAGAAACAAAAACAAGTTATGAGTGAAAATAAATATCATGAATGAAACTTTTATGCTCTTAATTATTTGGATTATAAATTTTGATAAAATTCCCTCGAGAAGGATGGATTTCAATTTTGGGCACGGGTCATCGGTACTATACTTCTTGTTAGAGTATATCCTTGGCTGCCACATCAACATAACAACATCTTCTTTATGATTAGCTCACATGACTGATTTCAATGTTTATCTTAGTATTAGAGCAAGATTTGCAGTATGGTTCAATCCAACCACCCTGCAAACACTAAAAAAAAATGTCGGCCTGATTTTTTTCAATGGAGAACACACCAAATATGGTGTTACACTGTTCACACTGCAAAAAGGGTAGGGCCCACCATGAATGCTCTTAAACCACTCTTGTTCACACATCATTATTATTAAATGTATTTTTAATTGTAATAAATTTTATTTTGAGTTATTATTTTATGTTTTTTTATATGGACCCACTGATTTGGTGTTTTTTTTTAAGTATGGTTGGAGTTGAATTTTTTTTAGTGTTAATGGTCCCACCAATTTTAGTGTTTTTGGTGTTATTTTTGGTGTATGGGTTGGAGATGGTCTTAGTTGTTAGCATCCTTATCAATCTGGTTAGTTAGTTTCTGATTTGGTGTATAAATAGTCTTCTCTGTATACACCTTCATATATAATAAAACACATATCTGAATCTTAAACTTGAGATTACAGAAGATATGTGAACCGTTTCACTTCTGTTTGCATAAAAAACCATATGCACACCGCATGAACATTATAACAAGGTACAATAGTAAACATTTGTTTACATCTCTTGTTTTTCATTTCATTATGAAAAATTCAATCTACTTTAAGTTGGAGATAGGGATCAACACTAATTAAGCTCGTTCATTGTAACCTAGAGGCAATTCAACAACATCTGGCACTTGGTAAGGACTAGTGGTTGTCACCATAGCAGATATTTGGAATGGAACACTCAATAGTGAAATGAAAGATCAAGCTATATATATTTATTGTTGTATACTCTTATTGGTCAATGTAGGTTTTGAAACTGATTGTTCAATCGGGTTCTAATATCTATTTTCCATTTTTAATAACTATTTATTAAAAAACATATATACTAAAAAGGGTTTCTCAACCTTGAAATCATTAATTTTCTTACATTTTTTCTAGGCATCCCCTTGAAAAATATTCTGGCTCCGTCCCTGAGTATACCCTTATTTATTTTATAGAGGAATATAAGTGATGGGTAAGTGTAATTTTACAAATATTTTAAATTTCTATTAAATATTTTTTTGACCACTATGACATTATGCTTTAGATTAATCTTATTTAATTATCAACATATATTTATAAACTATAACAAACTATGAATTAAAATACACCGCTAAAAGAGTTAGAATATGTATATTTTTATTAATCACAGGAGTGCACAATTTCTCTTTTTCAAACCAAATTGCATCGTCAACCAACAAAAATTGGTGCATCTTGGTACTATTTTTCACGGTCCAACGTTTTTCTAGCAACTCTAAGTGACAATGTAGGTAGTGAAACCATGGACTGTGAACGACATGAGATAGTTCATCGAGTAGAGGGTAAGGCAAAAGGGGGAGATCGATTTTTTTTAACTAATAAGCATAATTGGTGGTTAATCATTACAAGATAATTTTTTTGTTTGGATAGCAAAAGGCAATAGTATTAAACCAGATCTAGCCGACAACTAAACAAGTACAATTAACAAGGGCTGTGGTGTGGTGGTAAAGGCTTGGGGAGTTCATAACGTTCAACCCGGGTTCGAGCCCCACTAGCAGCACTTGTGGCCACTGAGGATAAACTCAGGGCTGCACGCTTTAGCAGCTGGGCCAAATGCCCTAATTGTCAGGGATTAGTCTGACCATAGGCCCAGGATACCCTTTCCAAAAAAACTAAACAAGTACAATTATTTACATGAATCAAAAGGGAGCTCATCTAATCATCCCAGATAAACGAGTTCTACCAAACTTTGATCTAACTGATAATAGATAAATAAATATGTAAAATATTTGTATATATTTTATATTTTCCTTTCCTTGTTTAATAGTTAATATAGTTATAGGTTTTGTTGTATTTACCATATATTCTCCTTTGCAATACAAGACTCGCAAGCACGTTTCTCTTCTCTCTACCAGACTCTGTTTCATCTCCTTCTGTCTACACTTTTGCTACCATGGCCAACAACAACGATGGACCACAACCTTTTCCATCTTTGCACCCTGCTCAAACGGTGCACAACAAAAAAAAACCTAGTTCCTCTCACGCTTGATCTCCAACGAGTCCAATACCACACTTAGGCCGAATTATTTCAAGTCATTGCACGGGCCTATAACGTGATGGACCACATTGATGAACACAAATCAACTCCCCTTGACCCCACTGTTTCAGCGACAATAACGTAAGCAATTGGGTGCGATTGTATTGTCCTGGATTTATGGCACCATATCTCAAGATCTTCTCCTCACTATTCTTCGTTCTACTACTCATGACGCTTGGTGCTGTAGAAGACTGATTCTCCTTAGGAGATCCTTTCATTGATCAACACTATAAATAAAGATACAACAAGGGTTTTACAACATGGGCCTAACTATAATATGCTAATACACCCCTGCAGTTTTAGCAGGAGATAAAGAATGAACACACGCAAACTGTTACGAAAATATGAAGAAAAGAGAGAGAGAGAGAGAGAGAGAGAGAGAGAGAGAGAGAGAGAGAGAGAATGGAAGGCCCTTTGTGAAGATGTTGGTATACTGAAGACTAAAAGGCACATGAAGAACGCGAACCTGACCCATAGCAACCTTATCACTAACAAAATGAATGTCCATCTCAATATACTTCGTACGCAGATGTTGTACGGGGTTGTTGGAAAGATAGACGGCACTCACATTATCACAATACACAATCATGGCTTTAAGCAAAGGTGAGTGAAGTTCCCGTAGAAGATTACGAATCCAATAGGTTTCGGCTATGGCGTTGGCAACCCCATGCTAGTTTTCTTCAACACTCGAACGTGAGACAATAGGTTGCGTCTTAGATTGTCCCCCAGAAACACACAATAGCCGCTTGTAGAGCGACATGAACCTGGGCATCCACCCTAGTCCGCGTCAGAATATGCGATGAGGCTAGTGGTTGAAGATGCATGAATCTGTAATCCAAAATCCAAGGTACCTCGGATGTATTGCAAAAGTCGTTTGAGAGCGTAAAGATGAGGCTCTCGTGGATCATGCATGAAGAGGCAAATTTGTTGAACAACATAGGCAAGTTTCGGTCTTGTAAACGTGAGATATTGGAGAGCTCCGGCGAGACAGGGATACAAGGTGGGGTCGGAAACAGGCGGGTCAGAGAGATCGAGTTTAGACCGAGTGTCAACTAGAGTTCGACTGGAGTTGAAATTAAGCATATTGGCCCGTTCAAGAATGTCCAAAGCGTACTTTCATTGACAGAGTGCGAGTCGCAGAGATGCCGAGAAAGTAGGATAGGGAACCCAAATCTGTCATGGCAAATTCTTGAGCAAACAATTTAATGATATGGTGCAAGAGAGAAGAATTCGAAGCCGTGAGCACAAGATCATCAACATATAGAAGTAGGTAAGATACACTGCCGATATATAAATAAAGGGGAATCTAATTTACTATGAGTAAACCCACTACCAATGATAAAATAAGCAAACCGCTAAAACCAGGCACGTGGGGCTTGCTTGAGGCTATAAAGAGATTTATGCAGGTGACAAGCATAGTCTGGATGTATGCGATCATGAAAATCGGGTGTCTGATGCATTTATATAGTCTCGTTCAAATGGTCGTGAAGGAAGGCATTTTTGACATCTTGTTGATGTATCGGCCAGTGACGAGATACTGCAAGACTGAGAACAACATGGATAGTGGTTGGTTACAAGTGGGCTAAAGATCTCATCACAATCGATGTCGGGTCATTGACTCTTACCGTTGGCAACAAGGCAAGCTTTGTATCGATCTAAAGAGCCATCAACATGATATTTCTTTTTGAACAACCACAAGAAACAGACTATGCTAACCCCGTGTGGCAGCAGAACAAGGTTCCACATACCATTAGTAATAAGAGCATTAAATTCATCATGCATTACTTTTTGCCAATGGGGATCACGTAAAGGCTGTAGGTGGGACCGTGGGATAGGGGATTCGGTAGATGTATGTAGGTTAGGGCAATGGATTGGTTTAGTGATGATGTGTTTGGCAGGGGTAACCATAGGGTGGATAGAAGGAATTGTCGTTTTGATGGTGTCAAGAGGAGGATCAAGTGGGTGGTTTGTAGTGGAGGGGACGACATGCTCGGTTGGAGAGGCTGGAGGTGCGGAGTCAGGTAAGTCCGTAGGTGGGTGGTCGGGTGAGGTGGGCGATGAGGGGGCGACGGGTAGCGGAGTGGGTATATCGAGATGGGTAGGAGGTTGTGTGTGGGTAGAGTCAGTGTGGGTGGAAGGCGCAGAAGCGGAAGGAGGTGTGACATCCTCGGAGAGGGTGGGCGAATGAAGAAAATGACGAGATAGGAAAGATGGGTTCAGGTCGTTATCAAGAAAAGAGTAGGACGGTGGATGAGTTGGTGTCATGGAGCAAAAGGGAAAAACAGTTTCATTGAAGACAACATGACGAGAGACAATTATCTTTTTGGTAGATAGATCGAGACATCGATATCATCGTTGTTGGGAGGGGTATCCAAGAAAGACGCACGGAGCGGACCGAGGGGCAAGTTTGTGAGTAGTGAGGTAGGGGTAGCACAGGCACCCAAAGACACGTAAATGAGAGTAAGATGGGTGTTTGTTAAATAACTTGATAAAGGGAATGCCATTGTGAATGGAGGTGGTGGGTGTGAGATTTAGAAGATGTGTAGCCATGTGTAAAGCTTTGACCCAGTAACCCGATGGCAAATGAGTGTGAAAAAAGAAGAGTTCGGATGACATTATTAATGGTATGAATCATGCGTTCATATTTTCCATTTTGTTGGGACGTTTGGGGACAAGAAAAATGAACTTGAATCCCATTTTGATCAAACAAATCATGGAAGCATTTATTGTCAAATTCACCACAATGGTCACATTGGAAGGCTTTAATTTCATGATTAAATTGAGTATTAACATACGATCAAAAATGCAAAAAATTGGAAATACATCAGATTTTTTTCCCGAAGAGGATATACCCAAAGAAATTGAGAAAAATGATCTAAAAGATAACATAATAAGAAATTCCACTAATACTCCGAACAGGAGATGTCTATAAATCAGAGTGTATAAGATCAAAACTAGCGTTAACTATAGACTCTGAGCGATTGAAAGGAAAGTGAACATGCTTTCCAAGTTGACAGGCTTGACAAGCAGAGCTCGACAAGCTTTTATTACAAGAAATAAAATTACGTGAAGTAAAAGACTGGAGGACACGTGTCCCGGGATGTCCAAGACGTTGATGCCATAACGATGTGCTCAACACAAAAGCGACAGGAGAGCAAGCGGGAGGAGTGGCTGGGTAGAGATCACCGGAGCTGTCACACCAGAGAAGGGTTTGGCGGGTCCGTCGATCCTTTACCAAAAAACCAAATTCATCAAATTCAATAGAACGTTTGTAGTCTTTAGTAAATTGGCGAACATAAATTAGGTTTTTGATAATATGGGGTGTAACAAGAACATTATGAAGACGTAATAGGCGACAAGGGTTGTGTACGGTGGTGTGTCCGGTGTGTGTAATAGGAATTGGTGACCCATTGCCAACAATAACAGAATTAATGTTGCTCCTGTCACTAAAGGATGTGAGAATAGTTGTGTCTGAGGCGAGATGCAAGGTGGCGCCGGTGTCCATGTACCATCCAACATCGTTAGGATCCTGAACGGAGAGGGTGTTGAACACCTGAGATATGTCTGGGGGCTGGTCTTCAGCCGGAGGGAACCATTGCCATCGTGGTGACATCACGGGAGGAGAAGCGGTCGCATGGAAGGCTTGTGTAGCCGGCGAAGTCATAGGGGTAGGGGCCGGTCCAAGTAGGTTGGGGGATGACTGTGATGGTGCATTGCAACGCGGTGCTTCTTGACGGGCCTGCACCCACGACGGCGGAGCATGCCGGTCGTAAGGTGGAGATGCCCATGCATACGGTGGCCACGGGTATGGCGCCTGGAACCGCGGGTCGGGCAGGTAACGAGACGGCGACTGGTGGCGTTGATCGTTGGTGCTTCCACGACAAGTGGACTGGCGGCAGTTGGTCGAGCGAGACCCAGTTTGTCCACAGTTTGAGGGTATCAGAGGCGGAGCATCCATATGTAGGATGGTTGGAGAAGAAGAGTGATCAGCGTGGGCTGGTTTTTGAGGGCGAGGGTGGGAGATCCATTGTTCTTCAAGAAGGAGCATCGAACGGGCTTGAAGAAAAGTAGGGAAAGGCGTGCGCTGGCGGATGAGGGTGGCGATGTGCTCATAGTTGGCCGATAGACCATTGATCAAATATGTGACCAAGTTCTTCTCGGGAACGGGTGCATCAATGTTGGCTAAGAGATCGGACAACACCTTGATTTTTTGACAATATTAGGTGATGGTAAGATCTCCAAGAACCATGTTGCGAAGCTCGTTATCCAATTCGATGGCCCGAGCGTCCTTATTGTCGCGAAACAACGTTTTAAGACTAGACCAAACGATACGAGCAGTGACTCCCTTCTTGAGGATCATAGTAAAGAGAGATTGAGTAATGGTGCCGTAAATCCACATCTTGACAAGAGAGTCAAGTTTTTTCCATTCAACATCATTCGGTGCAGTGGGGTTGGAGGTGTCGTCGAGTACGCCAAAACCGATGCAGTGGGTCTCAAAGAGTTCTCTCCCGCCATCATAGTTCAATTCATTGAGATCATGGATCAAGGGAACATAGGCTTTGATATTGGTGATGGCATAAGGTTTCATGTTGGTGGTGGTGGAGGAGGAAGAGGAGGCTGCCATGGCAGAAAAGAGGGGCAGTAGGGTTCTGTCGAGAGAGAAATTAAAGAAAAGGAAAGGTAGAGAAGGATGGAAGGGATACGATTTATACCATGTAGAAGATTGATTCTCCTTGGGAGATCCTTTCATTGATCAACACTATAAATAAGGATACAACAAGGGTTTTACAACATGGGCCAACTATAATATGTTAATAGGTGTGTGTCAAAAACTTTTATATGACAATAAGAGTGCCAGGGCAGCCTATCTTGGAACCAATTCAACCACACTAACCTCGACAATTTTCCAAATGTTACCGCATAGTGTCAGCATCTAAAAATGCTTGCTAGATCAACTAAGAGATGTCGATGAAAAGGTTAGTAATCAATGTTGGTTCTACAATTAATCAATGGACTTACCCCTGCCTTTGACACTGTTGGAAGTATCATCAGTCAAAGGTCCCCTCTACCTACTTTTTTGACTGCTCGAAGCATGCTTGTGCATAAAAGAGTTACGACGCAGCCGCTCTTCCGAAACCTCGACAATAATTGTTGGTTCTTCTTCTGGTCAGAATTTACTGTCCCACCTGCTGCATCATTGCCCTCCTCAACCATCAACCGCTACAATAACTCTAATGGCTGCCATAACAATCCACGGCGCAATAACCGTCCCAACCGCATCGGAAAACAACATCAGCAGGCTGGTTCAAACACTCAGCCACGTCCACCTATGCATACGCCATGGCCGGCACCATATTCCTATTACTGGTCGAGAGCCCGTGGGCTCCTCCTCCTTGTCCTTACCCCACTACTGCAGGCCCTCGGTCCTACGAGACACCCGCTCTTCTCGGGCTACGTGGTCCCTCATCTGCTTCCCAGGCATATGCAACCCCCTCTATAGACATGACTTCAAACCAATTCACGAGCTCCCTCAAGAGTTCTCAACAATGAACTTGCAGCATCCTTAATTATGACTCTTGGTACATGGATACTCCCACATGACTGTTCATCCCGATAATTTACGTATCGTTTTTAATACTAGCACCACTTCTCATGTTTTAGTTGGCAATGGTACTCACATTGATCCGGTGCAGGGATCCGGCATATATAGCACCCCTTGAGTTTTTTTCACACAATCAGAAGACACAATGTGGAGGCTCCTCGAGAGGTCCGTACGTGAGGCCATATTTTGTCTTGACACCCATCGTTATGTGCAACATAAACTTTTTTCAAAAGTTGGCACAATCTCTTATTACGTAAATTAAAGGGGCGACCATGCCTAGGGATAAATTTGAAAGATCTATGTATCAATTCTCGGATCATGTTGGCACTCATGTGGTTGTCGTACAAATATAACCCTTGTGTTATCAACTCATAATCAGAAAAATTGTGGAAGGATTAGCTTTGATAGAATTCAGAGTTTGAATTACGAGAAAGTTTTTTTTTCGTTTTTAATCCTAGCTAGCTACTTCCGGTTTTGGTTTCTCTTTGGCTAACAAAGTTCCTCCATTTGTGTAGGGCAACTGGACTACCTTATGATGGTGGAATTATATATGGTAAATTTGTATTGGCATGCTACCAGCTTTCGGTGGCATATTAATTTTTATGAACTTATTTATGCATACATATATAAATATATATACACACACATACATATTGTAAAACAATGGATGTAAATAATGTGTTGTTTTACAATATTATTGCTTCTAATCTCTTACATTGTGAAACAACATTATATTTTAACATTAAAAAAAAATACAACTTTTAATGTGTACATTATACATTAACATTAATACACATGATTAGTGGTTCTCAACGTTCTCAATCTATTTGTGGTTTTATTTATTATACCCCTATATATATATATATATGTATGTGCATGTGCATGTGCATGTGTATAAGTATATATTACATTTTTTTTTATCAACTATAAAATAATACTTTGACATTATTCATATACATATATATATATATATAGTTAAAAATTTCATTTGAGAAATGGTAAATATATGAGAAATAGAGAAGTAATCATAGCCATTCATATGGTCAAGATCGGATTTGACTAGTCAAATATTGCGGTTTTGACCGGTCAAAAGTTGCGGCTTTGACTGGTCAAAAGTTACGGCTATCCCAAAAATAGAAGGACAATTTCGTAAATTTTACAAAACACATGGGCTGTGTTCATATATGAACATGTATAATTCACATATGAACTATATGTTCATATATGAACCAGTGCAATTCACAACTGAACTCTTTTAATGTGATTCATATATGAATCAGTTGAACTAACTAACAGATTCATATATGAACCTTTACGATTCATATATGAATCTGTATGAATCACAAAGGTTCATATATGTATATATGAACCTTTGTGAATCACAAAGATTCATATATGAATCTGTATGAATCACAAACATTCATATATGAATCAGTTGAACTAATTAACAGATTCATATATGAATCTTTGTGATTCTTACAGATTCATATATGAACTCATCCTGTGTATTTTACGAAATTACCCCTCTACCTTCTATAGACCACACAAGGAATTATCCGGTGCTTCGCGGTCAAAGCCGCAAATGTTGACCAGATGAATGACTAAGATTACTTCTCTATTTCTCATATATTTACCATTTCTCAAATGAACCTCTCCCTATATATATATATATATATTATCAATAGTCCATCGTATGTACTACATAGTTGAGCCTGACACGCCATCTACTAGGGTGAAATTTATCCATACCCCCTTACATCATCATTCCCTCTCACATAAAAAAAAATGACATCATCAATCCCTCTCACATAAGGGGGTATCCTTAACAACACCCGATGACTGATGCTAAATCAACGTTGTAATCATGTTGTAAGTCCATTGCATTAGATTAAACAATTAAAAAAAATAAAATATGATTAATCAATTAGGGTTTATGACTTTGTAGTGACCCATTCTTGTTCTCTAAATAGAATAGAGTTTGATGAAAGATATTGAGCCATCGCTTGTTCTGTTTTGTAGCTTTTGTGTTTGTTTTAGATTTGTTTTAAAAGTTTGACTAAAAAATAATATGCATTTGCACTTAATTATGTTATATGTTTGCCATTAATTATCTAGTTTGTATCATATGAATTATGAAATTTTGTATTGTATGGACTATGAGACTTTATACTACTACTATCCATTTTTCATGCATCATATTTAGGTACAAGCTGCATAAATCGTAACATGTTTTGTTGTACGGTAATTTTGATTTCGGTTTTAGATATGTGGTTTGTTTTGTGTTTTGGCAACAATGTCATACCGTTTATATATGTTGTTTGATTTGCAGTTTTGACTCTTAACTACACCGCAAACACCCTATAGTCATCATCAACAACCTTTTACCTTTCTGCAAGCCGCCACCACTACCACTAAACCAAGTACCATCCACAACCTCACAATACCTCCATATCAATGTGCCACAATATGAGGTTTCTTTGAATGGCTAAAAAGGATTGTGCATTGGTGTCTTCAGAAAAATGGACTTTGATGGCATCATTCTACCGCCGATTTCACCAATGATCAATGAATGTATGCACACATGGAGGTAATTCGTTGAAATTGGTGTTTGAAGGTAGTACATTTTACGGTCAAGTGTGTTTTGGCAGAGATAAAAATTCTCATGGGGCTTCTATTAAACACAGATAAATTAATTCTATTTGATTTTGTAGTTTAGCAAGTTCATTCAATATATATAGTAAAGATTCTTCAAGCTCCCTTCTTTAATTTGTCAAGTTTGAAGTATGCAATTTATGGGCTTTTTTCATCAATGTTTAGTGTCTCCAAGTCAGGGATATGATTTATTTTTCGTTCAATGGCATCTTTGTCTTCATTTGATTCTAACATTAAAGAATTTATTAACATCTATTTAATTACTAAAAGTTTATCTTCTACCAAAAAAAAAAGTCTAAAAATGCAAAAGAGAAGAAGTTAGTGACTAACAAAGATCTAAATGATACAAGGTATAACGTGTCAACAAAACGTAACCTTAAGTCTTATATATGAGCCACAATTTTTACAATACATGATTTAAGGCAGCAAATATGTACATAGGGACCTCTTCAAAAAAGAAAGTAAAATATCATGAGAATGTAAACAGGAATGGTTAATATAAGGTTCATATGTGAACCATTAAAAAAAATCAATTTGAAAATGCATATGTGAATTTATATGAATAATCTGTAACACAATTCATCACGTATGCATGTTCAAATAGATTTTTGTGCCCGATTATTTCATTGATTCATATATGAACCTTCCCTTCTCATCTTCTCACAATATTTAACTTTCTTATTTGAATATCTCACTTTGTACATATATAATATGGACATATGTGTTTCTTATATATATCAATGATATTATACAATATAAATTCATGTAAAATAACAAACTTAATATATTGATATATAGAGTTTACAAAAAATATAAAACTTGTAAGTCATAAAAATAAAATAAATTTGGTGGCACTATGCCATCGGTTAACTCATATTAAACAAGCAGTATGGGGTTTATGGGACATAGGAAACACATCTTGCCAACATGACGTACAGTTGAAAATATGTGTGACAACTTTTCTTATATATATATATATATATATATATATAATATTTATACATGACAAATGAATTCCTCATCTTTGTTGAGGTTTGAAACTTTAACCTATTGGGAGACTAAACTCTACTGGTAGTCCAGATATAGCTAGACAAAAAACCCTTTTGTTACTTGTGCCAAGTTGTTTGTTATATAAATGTTGTAACTACCATGTTCGTCTAGGCTATGTGGCAAGCTCGGAACAGAGCAGTTTTTGAAGGAAAGGAAGGGTCGAGTAGTCTTAGGGGCTGTTTACTTGTAGCTTAATGAACTTATTGACAAAATGGCTTATTCGCACAGACGTTTGAGGGTGTTTACTTGTGGCTTAATGGCTTATTCACGCATATAAAAATGGCTTATTTGCTAAGTAGGAAAAGAGGTGTTGTCTCCATTAAGACACAATTCCCTCATCTTCTACCCTAATCATTTCTACCCTGCATCTCCTTCCCTAAAGTTCAATTTGATGCAGGAAGTTTGGTCTCGTTTGAAGTTTCTAGATTTGGTTCCAGATTTCCTTTGAATTTTCTGAAGTTTGGTCTCATTTATGAAGTTTGGTCTCATTCCAGAGCAATCTCTTTGATGCAAGAAGTTTGATTTTGGGAATCAAGATTTTGGTCTCGTTCCAGAGCAATCTCGTTCCAAGATTTGGGAATCGAGATGCAGGAAGTTTGATTTTGGTCTTGTTCCAGAGCAATCTTGGATTTTGGTTTCTAAAGTTTGGTCTCGTTCCACCATCATCTACATCGATCTTGTCTTTTTTCGATTTTCGTTGGACGATTTCCATACCAAGTTTGATTTTGGTCTCGTTCCAGACAATCTCGTTCCAGAGCAATCTTTGATTTTGGTTTCTGAAGTTTGGTCTCGTTCCACCATCATCTACATCGATCTTGTTTTTTTCGATTTTCGTTGGACGATTTCCATAACAATAGCTTTGATTATTAGTCTCCAGATTATTATCTTTTAATTTCAAAATAGTTTGATGAACAATAGCTTTTTGGTTTGATTAATAATAGAAAATGTTCAAACATGTTCAAAGAAGATAAACAACCCCACATTTTTGTTTGAGGGGTAGATCGGTCATTTTTATCATTCAGACCGTTGATTCAGTTAAAAAGGTAAACAACAACACATTTTTACCTAGACAGACAAATTTATCCGGACATACAAATTTATCCATTCAGAACTTAATGGAAATTTTGGTAAACAACCCCTTATAGTAGCCTGGGTGCAGTACTACTCTTTTCTCTAGGTTAGGAGTGGATTCAAGAATGGGTCCAAGTTAGACTAGAATGAGTGGTGTAAGGACCCTAAGATTATTGTAACTCTTTGATGTATCGTCCCTAGCTTCTCGCTAGTTTTCGTAATATATTTCCCCGTTCTAAAAAAAATGCGAAAGGAAGTATTGTGCATGAAACCAGACCATTATTGCAAAGTGTAATATTATTTATGGGGTTTTTATAAAACAACATAGTTTGTTAACAATAACAATTCAAATATAATTATTTAAAAGGTCAATTACTTAATTTATTTAATTATATATAAAATACATGTGTAGTAGAAGATTCTAATAAAAAAGACTAAATATCGTGAGAAAATAAGAAATGAATGTTCATTGGTGAATCATTACAAAAGTCATTTAAAGATGCATATATGAATCAATGTGAATAATCTCTAAAATCAGTTCACATATGAATCTTAATTTTTTTTCAATTAATTCATACATAAACCTCCTTTAACCTTCTTTTTTTATCTTCTCACAATATTTAATCTTCTTAGTTTAACCCGCTCCACTTGTGTATGTGTGTAAACATATATATATATATATATATATATAGTGATTTTATGATAAAAAAAAAAAAAAAGATATGATTATCTATCTGTTTATAGGGTGCATATAATGTGTACAACTTCTATATATTTTGCCCAAATTGGAAAGACATAGACGATTGACAGAAATGGCAAAGACTTGAGAAATTATGAATTCCTTTTTATGTTATGTTTCAGCATACATGGATTGTGTGTATCCAATGTTTGTTTGTGTAAAAGCAAAAGCCATTTCTAATGCTAATGGATTAATTTCTCTCCTTTCAGTCATGGTGCTACTCAGAGTTTACTTGCACCAAAATAGAAAGTGCAAGAACCCTCCGCTTTTGCAACTTCTCCTTCCAAACTATGCAATAGAATCATCAAACTCATTCTCTAAAAGATACACTGTTCATACAAGATTATGGTATGTTTATAACCAACCAATAGCCTTTGGACAAATAAGCTATATAGTAGCTAGGATATACCGCATATATTTAATTTTTTATCTAACCAGATATTTGAACCTAAATATATATTGTCTGTTCAGTACTCAATGTTGACACATTGTATACGTTTTCTTTATGTGAGAATATGTGAAACCACATTATATTACTTTTTAAAAGTGATTTCGTGGAAGAGACATGAGGTTCCAACATTTATTAAGGACAAAAAAATGTTGAAGTTTAGCTCATGTTAAATTCCAACACTTTGTTTCCAATTGTCTTCTAAAAGTGATAACACTCAAGTATCTTATGTACATATCTTATAATGTGATTATATATCACATACATAAAATGTAAATAACGTTATGCTAGCTTTTACAATCAATTAAATGCCAAAGTAGTTATCTTTCTCATTAGAGACAAGATCATTGTTAATATTATTTTATTAACAGTTTGGCTTTATATATTAACATTGTGAATTCTACTGTTTATTTTGTATATGTGCACAAAAATACAGCCAAATTAGGTTTATAAAAGTTCTAAGTTTCGTAATAGACCATTTTATAAGACTTAATTTATAGTACCAAAAGACTAAAGTGTCATATCTAAACACGTTTTAACAAGTTTGTATGACGTTTTTTGCCGTCCTAAAAAGTTTTTTAGGTCCTTTCTATAAAAAAAAGTGTCATATTAGCTAAGTGTCCTATAAAAAGATGGGTTTATAAGACATTTTTTCAAAAAGTGTCGTATAAAATAGCTAATGCGAGGCGTTGTATTAAAAGTGTCCTACAAAACTTGTTAAGACGCTCAAAAGCGTCGTATAAACTTATTACAACAACTTTAAACAAGTTCATTTAGTTTTTGGTCCTATAAATAAAGTCTTATAAAGTAGTCTATTAGGACGCTTAGAAATTAGTGGTGTCCTATAAACCCAATTTATTGTACTGCAATCAGCAAAATCGGTGATTGTATCCGTAAATATTTATCATCCGAACAGAGGAAAAAAATGGAGTCTTTGAAAAAATGCATTTGGATTGACGGATGCATGGTACCTTGAGGCATTTATAGAAAAACGTTACAATTATGTGCACGCAAAATCACATGTACATATAGCTACATACATACATACATACATTTTTCTCTTTAAATAAACCTAAGTTTATGAATTAGATATTTGAATCCAAGTTTATGAACATTAAATGCATTGAGACCATGTCAGGAAAATGGAAGTAATTAATTTTCTTCTGGATTAGTTCGTTCATGATCTTTCATGGGTCGATTCTACAAACCATGGATTGAGGATCGATCTCATGAAACTTTATATAGAATCATCGGATCTATTGTTATAATATTGATTTGTTAATTAGGGTTGGTTTCAACCAATTAATTTACTTTTGAAGGGGAATACTATATATAAATGAAAAACCGAAAGGTAACATGTTATTGAGAATGTTTACTTGTTATTGGCGTACTCGTAGACTCTTCCACGGCTAGAGAATACGATTAGGGTGATTTCAGCATCACAAAGAACCGAAAGCTCGTAAGCCTTTTTCAAAAGTCCGTTTCTCCTCTTGCAGAAAGTGACTTGCCGATTTGTGTTGTTCTCGATCCTCTTGATTTCGATCTTTCCTCTCCCCATGTTTTTGCCTCGCGTCTACACATACCCCAAATGTCAATATACCATACTACCCTTTATGACATCGATCTTTCATAACAGAAATATCATAGCGGCCCGGCATACTAGAACTTCAAAAAAAAATCTATCATCCAAAAACGATTTTATATTTGACTCTAGTTTAAGCAAGAAATGAACTGTTTTTAATGCTAATCATGACAAGAATTATAACCTTTTTTTTTTTTGTAAGAAATCACATGATATATGTATTTAACTATGTAATTAGAGTTATCGCATATCAAAAACAATTTATTTAAAATATATTATATATATTTGGGATTTGAAAAACATTAAAGTTGAATCCTTTTTTAAAACAAAAGAAGGAATATTACATATATAAATACACACACTTATATATCTATATGTAGTCTTAGGTTCTTTTGAGAAATGGTAAATATTTGATAAATATAGAAGTTATCATAACCACTCATACGGTCAAGATCGGATTTGACTGATCAAGAATTATGGCTTTGACTAGTCAAAAGTTGTGGCCATTCCAAAAATAGAATGAGTTTCGTAATTTTTACAAAATACATGGGACGAGTTCATATGAACTTGTATGATTCACAAGTTCATATGTGAACTAGTGTAATTCACATATGAACTCTTTTAACCGATTCATATATGAACCTTTGTGATTCACATATGAACTAATTAACTAATTTTCATATGAACTAATTAACTGATTCACATATGAACGTGAGGAATCATACAGATTCATATATGAACTTGTCCTGCGTATTTTACGAAACTACCCTTCTATCTTCTATGGACCACACAAGGAATTATCCGGTGCTTCACGGTCAAAGCCGCAAATGTTGACCAGATGAAAGGTTAGGATTACTTCTCTATTTCTCATATATTTACCATTTCTCCAATGAACCTCTCCCTATATGTATATGTATATATAGGTATGTATGTGTGTATGTATACACATACATATATACATATGTATATAATGAATATTGTTTTAAGGAAAACTTATTCAAACTTACCCTAAAAACTCTACCAGGTGGTAGATCTTGAAGGATTTCATACCCAGAATATCATGGTAGCAATCAAAAAGCATAATTAAACGAAAAGAAAAACTTTTAAATATGTGAAACGCTAACTCATATGTGTTATATAACACACAGTAATTTAAATGAGCAAAAAGGACTTAAAAAGAAGATTCACAAGAACACTTTCGAAGTAAATCCAACCTCATCAAGCCAAGAAACAAGTTTAGCTTCCTCCATTTGTGATCTTTAATTTCTTCCAATACCAACTTCATACGATTTATACCTCGTTATGATATACTTTACTTGTTTTATTTACTTTTTTCAATACCAACACACAAACTCTCTCTCTCTCTATATATATATATATACACGTTTGTATGTATACGTGCGCGTGTTTAGATGAAGATAGATGAATCTGCAACAAGATGTAAATGGTAAAAAGATGAAGGTGAGTACCTTTGAAGAAGAGAGAGCACACCTTTCAAGAACTGCTTCTTACTCTGGAAGAGGGAGAGAGAGAGAGAGAGAGAGTGATAGAAAATTTACAGAAACCCTACTTATTCTTTTGTTTGCCCATCCATCGTCTCATCATGGTGTCGCCCTATACAAAGTCACAAAGAGAGAGAGAGAGAGAGAGAGAGAGAGAGAGAGAGAGAGAGAGAGAGAGAGAGAGAGAGAGAGAGCTGGCTGGGACAAGGACAATTGCCATATTTGATGTACAAAACGTTGGCTGTCCAGAAAAGCAATGCAGGAAGAACTCCCACCATAAACTGATAAGTGAAGTTGGGTTTCTCATTTTACCCTTCTACCCTTCACCTTTTCCTCTAATTACCAAAAAAAAAAGCACTAACTGCTGATCAATGGTGCATGAACATCATACATTAGTTTCCATAGCATATAAACTCGTGTCTTTTTTTCTTTTTTTTTCTTACGTTCATTAGTTTTCATAACATATGAATTTCAGTGAAGGAATTTTCAGGGAAGAATTTAAAAGTGTATCTAAGGGCGTGTTTGGTTTGTGGGATTGGAATGGAATGGATTGGATTTCAAGGAGGGATTGGATTTGGAGGGATTTGGATTTGGGGGGATTTGAAATCCCTTATGGTGCGTTTGGTTTGCGGGAATGGATTGGAATAGATTGAATTTCAAGTAAGGATTTGGATTTGGGGGGATTTGAAATCCCATCCCATTGCAAAGGATTTTCAAATCCATCAACTTAAGGATTTTAAAGAGGTCAAAGGATTTCAAATCCAGTCAACAAATTCCTTTCCTCCAAACCAAACAAAGGATTGGAATGGATTTGAAATCCAAATCCCTCCAAATCCATTCCAATCCCGCAAACCAAAGGGACCCTAAAAGTAACTTTTAGAAAAGGATTTGATCAACAAAGATGAAAAACGTAACTAAAAGTATGACAATTTTTAGAAAAGAATTTTAAACTAAAGCATACACTATCGAAAATGTCTCTAAAGGTTTTAGAGACATTTTTCCAAAAAGCTTCTCTAAAGAGCCTAACCAAGACCTTTAGAAACACTTTACTAAGCTTCTCTAACTATTTATTTAATAAAAGAAATTAAATAAATAATCATTAGTAATGCTCGTATCTAGAAAGGCCTTAGACCCCCTTTTTTCCTTTTAAAACAAATCATAATTAGTACTGCTTAGTTGCTTACAACGCTTCTGGAGCCCTAATCGATTATATCCTAATTTCCCCTTTGCTCCCGACTATACTCCATAGATTTTCACCATCATCCTCCGTTCCTCTCCTCTTTGCACCATCGGCGCACACATTCTCACATCTGGAAAAGGTAATTTAGGTTCTAAATTTCATATTTGATAGTTTTTTAGAAATAATACATTATTAATTCAGTATTTACATGTGTGATGTTCATCATACATTATTAATTCAGTATTATTCTTGATCTTTGTTCGTGGTGATTGATTTTCAATTATGTGTGATTTACATGTCGGTGTTGATTCCTATGTTCAAACTTTGGATGTTCGATTGGTACACAATAAAATGTCATTGAAACTAGCTATCTCGCGGATCAAATTGATGAAAAGTAAAAAAGCAGTACAGATTAATCCGATGAAACGAGATCTATCTCACTTTCTTGATACAGTCAAGACTGTATTGTATCGTATTCGAGTACGTTATTTCTTTACTTGATTTCAGTTGTTCATTTGAATGATGATGAGCCATTGAACCTTTCTATGATTAGCTTCTTTCTGTACCTTGGCATTGTATCTTCTTATCATATGATTGTGAATCATTAAGACATGTGGTTTTACATGCCTTTCTGATTCAATCTATTGATAATTGTTTGTGTGTATGCTTTTGTGATCATGACTGGTGATTAAGGTTGTAATCTCAACATTGAAGTTTGAAATTGTTTAAGAATTTGTCAATGATCTCAACAAAAATAAGAATTTGTTTTTGTTGCAAGTTATTAAATATGTTCTATTGAAAGAGGTTTTCAAAATTGGGGCATTTTTTAGCCTTTTGGTCTTGGCCCAGCCCTGTATTTACCTTTTCATTGGACTAATATGATGATCCTTGGGTCTTTGTTTTTGCCTAGATCACAACATGAGGAACCTACCCATGCTAGCTTAGTGCATTAAAATTGATGCCCTTTGGGCTATGTTGTCGGGGGCGATCGCCTTCACAGCCCCACCTAAAGGTCGGGAATGCTCAACGCTAACAGATTCATTCTTTACTGGTGTTGAACCTCAAACAAGTGGCTTTTGGGCTTCTTCCCTACAGCTTATAGTTTAATCAGTGAACAAAGCACAACTCACAACTGCCAACAGAATTATTTAAAAAGGTAAAAGGGTATCATAGTTCTCTCTTTATTTATATATATATATACATATATATAATCAACCATTTTTTTCGTTTTTATCATTCCTCTATTAACTCACATCCATGTCATTATGTTGTCATCTCCCTTTAAAATATGAATCCGAGAAGAAAATTATATCCTCATCAAAACTACCTCGTCTAAGCAAGGTTAGTTTGATATATAAGATGGTAACAAGATAATTTGTACTATATATATATATATATATATATGTAATTAGAAGTATTGTTGATGCTGTTTTTATGTGTGTTTAGGCATTAAAAGAGAATGCGCCGAAACCTTTCAATAGCAGGAGTTTAGGGTATACTATTGAAGCAAATATGTAATATCATCACATGTTGTAGCATAGTTTTGTATTGAATTTTATGATTATTTGGTGTATAGAGGTGTGGTAGAACTCAAATCAATGTGGAAGCGATAGGAGGATCACTGAAGTTAAATCGCAGCCCAACATTATCGAGTACCGAACAAAACTTTATACTATTGATAAGTTTGGTAGCAACCATTTGATCTTAATTACTTATAAGTTTGGGATTTGTTATATTCATCCATAAAAGCTTCCAGGTGATAACTCCTTAATTGCATCATAAAGTATGGGATCTTGCTACATAGCCAGGTCACAACATTGTTTGCCTGCATTGGCATCGCTGCATTATATTTTGAATTAATTTTAACTGTAAACTTCCATTTTCAGATCCTTTGTATATCTTTTTTCCAGGAGTAAATTACGTTTTTAGTCCCTGTGGTTTGTTGAGAATATCTATTTTAGTCCTTATGGTTTTGAAATTGTATTTTCATCCCTATAGTTTATAATTTATTACCTTTTTCATCCTTATGGTTTATTTTTTATTTCTTTTTTCATCCCTATGGTTTGAAATTAATTTCTATTTTAGTCTTTCATACTTAAAAGTAGGGTTTTGGTCTCAGGGACGATAATAGAAATGAATTACAAACTATAGGGATGAAAATTGAAATTTCAAAACCACAAAGATGAAATTCACAATTTTTAACAAACCATAGGGACTAAAAACGTAATTTACTCTTTTTCCAGTTTTCACTATCTTGACATACTCTACTTTTACCATTCACTTTTGTAGCCTTTGTTCTACTGGTGTGTGATAGCTGTTTTTGTACTTGTCTTGCACTATATCCCGTTATATGGTCAAACACACGTAATGTGCTACATTGGAGTTTGTTCGCTAGTAGGTTATCTGTCGGTATGTGGCTTTATTTGTTTTTTTTTCTTTCACAATTTATTCTCTTCACCTGTGATGCCTCTATATCATGTTCAATCCACGGTTTTCTCTGTATAGGTCATGAGCGTGAAATCACAGTCGCGATTATATTAAACTAGCCTCTTGTCTAATGCTTTGTTTTATTGTTTATATGCTTGGAAGCCATCGGGAATAGACATACCAGTTTCTTGTTATAACTAACCCATATTTAATCAGGAATATAACCTAACTTGTCGAGTTATGTGGTATATTACCAAAATGCTTATTACACATTGTCATCCTTCTTAGTCGGTGCTCCTCCCTATTCCCTCCAATAATCGATGCATTGTCAATGGCTCCATTTCGTTAACGTTATAGTTAAAGGGTGAGCATGACCCGATGGGCCCGAAAAACCCAACCTACCCAACCCGAGAAAATAGGCCCAAATCCGATATCCGCCTTCCCGAATGACCCGACCACCTGAACCCAAGAATTCGTACGGGTATAACGGATCGGGTTGGGTATCCATAGTCCGCACCTGACCCGTCAGAATATCCGAATTCTATTTATTTTTAAAAAAAATTATTAATTATAATTTAATAAATGTAAATGCTTATTTCCTATTTCTTCCTAAATCCTAATTCCTTAACCTAAAATCCTAATCGACTAAGACTAAGAGGAGACGACAACGAGGAGAGGACGACTAAAGAGACGACAAGGCCGACGATTCTTCTTCTCAGTTCTTACGTTGGTGATCACGTTTCTTCCTCTATGCCAATGCGACACACGACAATTGAAAACGGATAGCCTCTGTGGTAATTGGTAATTTCTTCTTTTCTCTTCGGATTTCTTATCACCATTTCACGAGTTAGCTGACGCCTCTGTAGTCTTCACGATGTACTCACCAATTCACCATTGTCTTAATTTGTTTTAGACTTTAGTCACCTACAGGCTACTGTGTCTGTGTCTTATAGACTTACTGTATTGATGTGGCAGTTTAAATATCATATGCAATAAGAATGATCATAGCTAGACTAGGTATTCATGTCGAAATTCCATATATAGATCCAGATTCATATGTATTATTAACCACTTAAAACTGAACTATAATCACTCTGCATACTTACAGTTATCATATATATATATATATATATATATATATGTAGGGGTAGGATATTTTGCAACCCTTGAAAAGGTTGCAACCCACATCTTAACCGTCGGATTCATGATCGGCGGTTACAACAGATATGGGGCCCAATATTTTTAATTAAAAAAAAAAGAAAAATAAAAATAAAATAACCGTCGATCATGAATCCGACGGTTAAGATGTGGGTTGCAAGGGTTGCAACCTTTTCAAGAGTTGCAAAATATCCTTCCACTATATATATGTATATATATATATACACCACCATAACTGTTAATCACCTCATTACATTCACATGATATCAATAGAGAGAAAGTAGTACAACAAAACCAAGACATAAATGCAGTATTCATCAATTTCCAAAATCGACACGAATTCATCCAAATATCCGAAATATTTGGGTTTATCCAGATTTCATTCGGATTTCGGGGTCACTACTCTTCACCTGATATCCGATTGGGTTTTGGGTTTTGGGTTTTGGTCCCAGACCCAACCGATGCACACCCCTAGCTATAGTGAAAATAGGTCTTCGAGAATTCCTGTAATCTAATGAGGTATATTTTGCAACTTGCTTTAAAGTACAAGAAGAATTTGTGCGAGCTGTCCTTTTTTCTCAATGACTCATATTTACGGTTTTTATTATGTTTGCAACCTACGATGGGATCAATACACGCATCGTAAATAGGGATAAAGAATGCTTCATCATGTACTTTTGCTGGTTCCATAATTCTTAACCTTTTACGGGTTTTTTTTTGATAAATTTAAACATATGTGTGGGTTCATGGAAACATTATGGTTTGTTTTGAAAAATTATTGTCTTGTACGGTAATTATATAAAAAAAATTGTTTTAGGATTTTGATGTTGTTTTTATTGTTTAGTATTGCTATTTATTTTATTATAATATATATAGCTGAAATATGGACTATATATATATATATATATAGGGGTAGGTTCAAATGAAAACTCATTTTTTATTGTGCACGTGAGGACAAATGTTAGCCATTGATCAAACTTATAAAACTAATCAATGGTTAAAATATAATAATATTAATTGAGAAGTGATTAAGGACAAAATTGGAATTTTGAATCAGCGCCTAACTTGTTTTATTTTTTATTTTCTTTTTTAATTAAAAAACTTTAACCTCTTTAAAGTTTAAAATAAATTATCTTAAAAATTACAAATATTTTAATCAAACAAATTACATGAAAAAAAACGAGAATTTTGTCCTCTTCGATATGACATCCATATCGATATAGTTTTGTTGTTGTTTTAACCGTTTTTTACGTGAAAAGCTATATATGTGTTATATTCATTATGAATATGTATGCACGTCCCTATATGCCCACATTCAGTATGAATAACAAAGATGGACGTTCATTCACTATTTATGATGAATAATACAATATTCAAAATGAATAATACAACATTCAAGATAATAATACACAAATTCATGTTTCATGTATTATTCATCATGAATCGCGTATTATTTACCCTGAATACTGTATTATTTATCTTGAATGATACATTATTCATGATGAATAATATATGAATTACCTGTGAAAGTGTGGACACATGACACACTCTTCTTTGTTTCACGATTCATAACCAAATTTTGGTTTAATTCATTATGAATATGTATGCACATCCCCGGGTGTCCCACATTCAGTATGAATAAGAAATATGAATATCTATTCATTATGGTATCCCACATTCAGTATGAATAAGAAATATGAATATCTATTCATTATTCATGATGAATAATACAACATTCAAGATGAATTATACAACATTCAAGATGAATAATACACGAATTTATTAATCGTGTATTATTCACCCCGAATGCTTTATTATTCATCCTGAATAATACATTTTTCATAATGAATGATACATGAATGACCCGTGAAAGTGTGAAGACGTGACGCACTTTCTTTTGTTCCACGGTTCACAACCGAAACTCGATAAGTTCTCGATTCGTCTCGATGGGTGTTGGGTTACGATGATAAAGAACGCGATACCTTACGACGTTGAAGAAAGTGTTGAAAAAGGTGATGTCGAGTTACGAACTTACGGTGTCGAGTTACGAACTTATGGTGTCGAGGTGTTGTACACACTTAAACGTACATAAATATTTATAATTAATATAACACATATATAGCATTTCACGTAAAAAACGGTTAAAACAACAAAAGAACTATATCGATATGGATGTCATATTGAAGAGCACGAAATTCTCGTTTTTTTTATGTAATTTGTTTGATTAATTTATTAGTAATTTTTAAGATAATTTATTTTAAATTTTAAGTGGGTAAAATTTTTTGATTAAGAAAGAAAATAAAAAATCAAATATGGTAGGTCTGAGTTTAAATTATCTTCCATTTTACCCCTAATCATATTAAAATTAGAAACTCTATTTAATATGAGTTGTTGGATCAATAAAGATGGAGTGACCCAGATTCGTCCTCACGTGCACAATGAAAATTGAGTTCTCATTTAAACTTTCCTCTTTCTCTCTTTCTTTCTCTCTCTCTCTCTCCATTATATATATATATATATATATATATATATATATATATATATATATATATATGTCAATACATAGACACTCTTTAGAGAAGGAAATGATTATTTTTTAAAGTGTAACTAAAGAATGTCTTTTAGAGAAGGTTTACAAAAAACGTCACTAAAACCTATACTTTTAGAGAATGTTTAGATTATATGTATCTAAATATAACATTTTTAGAGAAGGTTTAGAAAGTGTAAATAAATGACACACTTACAGAAGATTTGCAAAAGTGTTACTAAAGCCTAAATCTTTAGAGAAACTTTTACAGAAACTTTTTCTGAAGGTGTCTTTTAGTGACTTTTGAAAACCGTCATTAATGCACGAAAATGGTCTATAACACATAATTTTAGAGAAGTTTTTTAGAAAAAATTTGCGAAACTTTTAGAGAAAATTTGCGAAACTTTTAGAGAAACTTTGAAAGCGTATATAAAGCCCCAAAAAGCTTCTTTAAAGGTTAAGATAAATGTATCGTGCGAAAACCCTCTCTAAAACTTTTATCTACCGTTATATAGGGAAACTTTTTGACGGAAGTGGAAAACTTATTTAAAACCTTTAGAGAAGTTTTTCAGATTTTCAAATAAAAAAGAAAAACTTTCTCTGAAAGTCATTTTTCTTGTAGTGATAGGATTTGGTGTGTATTTTTTATTATAATCTCAAGTGTTTAACCAACTCATCTATTTACTTTAACTAATCTCATAGGCCCTAAAGTTAACAACCGAAAAAATCTTTAACATCTCTCCATAATCATTAATGATGGATATCAAAAGATTGTATTTAATAAATGTTGAAAAACAAAATTTAACTATCTAATTGATAATCATTCGTATTCATCGTGCGATATGTTTTTTTTTTTAAAATTAATTGAAAAGTTATGGAAGCCGTCAGTAATATTTCCGTGTTGTTATAACTTACTGATAGATCACTGATAGTCTTAATAATTGTCGTTATATATTTTTTGTCGTCGGTACGGCGTCGATGTTCGATCAGAAGTCACCAACAGATTCAAGTCGTCAGTAATATTGGTTGTTAAAAATGCCATGTCTAATAGTAGCAAGATTTTTTATGGAACAATGTACATGTGCTTCAAACTTTACTTCAACTTCTTCTTTAAATTATGACGATTAATTATTTCTAGTATAACATTTTATTTTGTAACCTGAATTGCATCACCTTGAATTACAATTCAGAATTCTTTGATGGTTACGCTTGGTACATAGCTTCCATTAGATTCACAAGGCACAAACTACAAATGAATTTACGTTTTTTCATAATCTTAATTCATTACTAAATGAAAGACTTCTACCTATCGAATTTTCACTAGAAAATTCGTCGCTAAATAAATAATTATTGCAAAACCGTCACAAAAGTTAGTGGGTAAAATTATTTGTGGGAAATTCAAATTAGTGACAGATTACCGAGGGATTTTGTGGATGATCATCGAAACCGTTGCTATTTTGTGGGCGATCTGTCGATAATCACTGACGGAAATTTTCTTGAATGATTTTTGTAAGACTCGGTTTTAAAAACGTAAAATAATTTTTAACCGAATTGAACCGTAATTAAAAATAGTAACCAAAGATAGTTAAGGGGTGATAACCGTCATTTAACTAAACTTCTATTATTATATTTATCTATATCATATTATAAAGCATCTATAAAAACTTTTAAAAACAATTGCTAAAGCTTAATGTACCGCTATTTAATGTTAATTACTTAAAATTTCTTAAAAATAACCATTAAAGTTTTATGTACTAAATTTAATGTTATTTAATTATTAACTTTCAATTTTTATTTCTAACCACTTTTAACTCTCCTAAAATCACTCCCCACTTCAATTCCCCTAAAATCACTCTCCGCATAACTAAATACATGATAAAAATCAAATTTTAAATATAAAAAGTCTAAAATATAATTAAAAAAATCTAAGAGAATATTTAGTGTTTATTTTATAAAAAAAAAACATTATATGATTAAACCTAAAACAAATTATATTATTATTAAACTATTGAAGAAACTCTTAAAACAAACTTTTATGCATTAAGTACTGTTTATTGATACATATTATTTAAAATTCAAGATTACAAGTTATTATGCATGAGTACAAATTGCTAAAGCTATATGTTTGAATTCATAACTAACCGATAAACATAACTCTCTCAAAACCATCCAAAATCGTACTGTAAATCGATAAAAAAACCAAAAATAAAAGAAAACATTTAAACCGTGATGTAGTACGCTTCTAGTATATATAAAAAGAAAAAAAACATAAAACCAAATCATATCATCGTCTCCTTCATTCTCATCTAGCATCACCGCTATTCTCATATCATAGTTTTCTCTCTCTAAAACTCTCTTTCTTCTCTCTTAATTTTCTCTCAATCCGTTGAAGTATAAATGTCTTCTTAAGTTATTTAAGTTGGTATATATGTTAGGGTAGTTGAAGTTGGTTGGTATATTATAATGTGTTATTGAAAAGTTATAATCAAATACGTGTTTAGGAATGTTTGTTTTGGTCAAAGTTGAAAACGGGTAAAGTTTAGAATCAAATTGATGATAGTGTGGTTATACGGTAAATTGCATACCAAGTGTTCGGTTTAATGTCTAAGAGAATAAAGTTTCGTGATTAAGCTTAGGATAATAACTGATAGCGGAAAATCGTATAGGTCCACAACGTGACCACTATGTTGCCACAGTGGCGGTGCAAGTGCACACCGGACACTATGATCACTATAAGTAATAAAGTGGTAGAGTACCAAGATCGTTTCCACAGGGACTAGTCAACTAAGAATCAGAGAACTTTTCATGAACTTCTAGTGCTCGTGAGAGTTTTGAGAACAATATCAATATTTGTGAGTTTTAAGCAAACTAAACAACGATTAAACGGAATTAATAAGATAAAAGGTAGGATGTGGGTACAAGCATTAACTAAGACTGATGTAGTAACGATATGGTCAGAAACAGAATGACACACAATAGCCTTAAAAACCCCTTTATCTCGAAAGTGAGTTTCCTCGGAACGTGGCCACGTTGCACCCACAAAGTCACCACTTCGCCAACTCAAGACTTGCCGACCTAACTAAGTAAACCTCTAAGGATTTTAGTTCCACCAGTATGGATATAGAAGTCCAAATCTCTTTGTGACACCCATATCGACCGACATTTTGAACCTTAGTTAAAGTAATGCAAAAACCCGTATCTCTACGTGGTTATAAAAGACTTTCTCAAATCTTCTTTGCATCACAAGCCGTATTTCGGATCCGCCCCTCTCGAGGTC
This sequence comes from Arctium minus, assembly GCA_954870635.1. Classification (NCBI taxonomy): domain Eukaryota; kingdom Viridiplantae; phylum Streptophyta; class Magnoliopsida; order Asterales; family Asteraceae; genus Arctium; species Arctium minus. The sequence goes on along the minus strand of OX941081.1, from coordinate 81,165,208 downwards.
TAAGATCTAATATTAACACTAACAAGTGATCGGCTTGTCCGCGTTGAGTTGAAGTCCCGACTCTAGCGACCAAGTCTAAGAGTTAGTAAAGATGACAACACCCAAGTGTTGCCTACTTGTCTTAGCCTTGGCTCATACCCACACCCAAAAGGGTGCTTAGCTCATAATAAAAGTAAAAGACATGAAGGAAGAAGGAGAGAACATAAACTTAAATTGCATAAATGAAACTTAAAAGCTGCTGCCAACGTGGTGACAAAGTGGCCACTTTGGCGACAGCTGTTACAAAGAAATTAAACTTACAAAATGTTAGAGCATAAATCTGTTGGATACAAGATCAAGAAGACTGAAGGTGAAAGTTCAAGAAAGTCAAAGCTGAAGAAAGTCAAATCTCATTAAAGTCAAAGTCTTTTGTAATAAAAGTCAATGTATTGTATTTTGTATTTGTTTTTCCTTGTATTAGTTGTAGGTATAAATAGTTTCTATTTCTGTTTTTAATTGTTGGATCAAGGTGTAGTATTCAGTTGTAAGATTGGAAGAAGTTGTCTAGTTGAGAGAGAATACATTAGAGAGAGAAAGAGAGTTCTAGAGAGAGAAAGTTTGTAATCTTGAATTTGAAAGTGAAATCAAACAGGTAATTGATTCTTGTTTGTGTTTTGTTTGTTTAATTGTGATTAGAAACTAGATTCAGGGACACACAATTGGTATCAGAGCAGATCCAATCGAAATCAGATCAAGTATTCAAGAAAAGTTTGTTGACACTGTTCATCGTTACTGTTCATCGAAGATCAAATCGATTTCTGTGTTTTTGTGCGAATTAGGAGTTGAAGTCGATTAGGTTTTGTTATAAAAGTGTTATCGATCGAGTCTGTATAAGTTTTAGATCAATTTGCATTGTAATCAATCCTTAATTTTGATTTTAGTTGAGTTCAAAGTTCACAAGTCCTGTGCACTGTAATTGAGTCGATTTATACATTTTTGTGTATTTGATCGAAATTAGTTGTTAAGATTGTGTTCTAGATGATTAAACGATCAAATTGTCGAAGTTTCGAGTTAGATTTCGAGGTCTAGATGTCTTTTTGGTGAAAATTTGTTTGTTTTAGAGGTTTGCGTTTCATTCATCAAGGTTTGCGTTTAATTCATCAAGATTTGTGTAAGTTCTTCAGATACGCAAAGTAATGTTTCATTCATCAGAGGTTCGCGTATTCAATGAGAAACGCAAAGTGATGTTTGCGTCTTCAACGAGACACGAAAAGTGAGATTTGCGTTTTCAACGAGAACCGAGAAGCGAGCTTTGCGTCTTCAACAAGAAGCGAGAAGTGAGCTTTGCGTCTTTAACTACAAACGCAAAGTTGGGTTTGCGTCTGTAACTACAAACGCAAAGTTGGGTTTGCGTCTTTAACTACAAACGCAAAGTTGGGTCTGTAACGGGAAATGCGAAGTTCATCGTTATGCCTTTTTCACGACATGCAAAGTCTGGTTTGCGTTAGCTTCTTGTCACGCAAAGTGTGTCTTGCGCCTCACACACTAGTAACGCAAACTACCATCCCGTGCTAAGTCTGCGAAGGGGGACATATTTCTGGTTGTGATCAAAATTTCTGATTTTATATTTCAAGTTTTCTGTATTTTCTTGATTGTTTCATTTGGACTAACGATCAGTTTCTAGTTTCTTATTGCATATATATTTTTCAAACAAGTTTAAACAAGATGACTTCCAAAGATGCTCTTTCCATTGGCACTGATGTCAAGCCTCCTGTTCTGTTCAAAGGAGAGTACGAACAGTGGAAAGACAGATTCCTTGATTTTATAGACAGACATGCAAATGGAGAAAATATTATGCTGTCAATCACAGAAGGTCCTATGGTACCAATTACGGTTCAAATACCTGATGATGACTTGTCTGATAGTGAAGATGGTACTGAGGAAAGAGATCAAAAGATGAAAACAGTGGCAGTGGATATCTCTCAGTATTCTGAAAAACAGAAAAGCCGATACAAAGCAGATAAACAAGCAAGATCCTTACTTCTTCAGAGCATTCCGAATGAGATCTACATCAACATTGATAGTTACAAAGCAAATGCTAAGAAGATGTGGGATCAATTGCAAAAGATGATGATGGGATCCAAGGTCGGGAATCAGATGAAAGTGACTAACTGCATCAACAGTTACGAAGAATTTAAAGCCTAAGAGAATGAAAGCCTGGAAGATACTTATGAACGGTTTGTCTTACTTCTGAATGAACTGACAAAGAACAAAGTGAAAAAGAAGCAGCTGGAGAATAATGTCAAATTCCTAAGTATCCTACAACCTGAATGGAAGAAGCATACACGTAGGATGAAGCAGATGAAGGATTTGAATGATATTCTGTTACATGAGGTTTATGAGACTTTGAGGCAGAATGAAGAAGAAGTGGAAGAGAAAAGAGCTGAGAAAAAGAAGGCAGAAAAGGTTCCCGATCCTATTGCATTGGTAGCCGGAGAGAAAAAGAAAGAAAAGAAAGAGAAGAAGAAAAAGAAGAAAGTGCTTACAAGTTCTGAGTCTGAATCTGAATCAGATGGTGATGATGGAGAAAGTCTGAAACAAGCCATGCTTTTACTGACCCGTGCATTTCAAAAGAAATTCTACAAGAAGACGGGATCAAATTCTCAAAGGTATTCTTCATCAAGTTCAAAGAATCATGAGCACCGAGAAAGGGTGGAAGGAAGGAGATATGAAGAGAACAGATATGTTGAGAAGAAACCTGATGAAAGGAAGAAGTTCATGAATGACTACACTGTTGCAGAAAAGCCTGCAAGTGATCCAGTCAAATGCTACAACTGTGGCAAGATTGGTCATTTTGCAAAAGATTGTCGAAAGCCAAAAGTTCGTAATTCTCAGTATTATCAGAACAAACTTCTTTTGGCCAAACAACAATAAGCAGACATCGCTTTAATGGCGGAGGACGAATTTTGGCTGGATCATTCAGAAGGTGAAGAGGAAGAGAAGGAAGAAACTACTCATCTCTGTCTTATGGGATAAGAAGTGAAGTATGATGAGTCAGATGACGAGACAGCTGATGAGGTATTAAACTTAACTGAAAAAGGTTTTGTAACCAAAATGGAAGCTATGATGGTTGAGCTTAATGATCTTCAAGTAAAACTGAAGAAAGAAAAAGACAGAGTTGCTAAAAGAAAACAATAAGATCTTTGAACTCAATAAGTCTGTTATTGGGAACAAAGATCTGATTGATTCTTTATGTAAGTCTGTTTCTGATTCTAAATCTCAAGTAGATTGTTTTGAAAAGAAGATTTCTGATTTTGAAGTTAAAGTTTCTAAATATGAGTTTGAGAAGAAAGAATCTGCACTAACTGTTCATAAACTGCAGGTTGAGAACAAGCTTTTGAATAAAAAGGTAAATGGTATGGAAGCTAAACTCTATGCAAGAGGCCAAACAGATCAAACCATTTTTCTTAATGCACCTGATGAAGAGGCTGATGTTAAGGAAAAATGGGGACTTGGTTTTAAAAAACCCCCATTACTTAAAGAAAGCCATCAGAAAACAACCAACATTATATAATTTTGATTTTCTTGCTTGTGCTGGTAAACATGCTCATTTAAAACCCAAATTTGTTACCAAATTACCGGAAGAAGTTGAGGCCAAAGAAACTGAAAATAGAAAGAATGTTAAGAAAATGCAACTACCATTTAACTATGCAAAGTTAAATGATAGTTATATTTCAGAAACACCAAAAGTTCTTTCAAACGATTCTTTTGCTAGTTATTCTGTTTCTGAGATGACGGCAAAACCTTCAGTTGCAAAGGTTTATGTTCCTCCACTCATTCTTGAAAGCAAAATAGTTGAGTTGGAAAATGTTTTATCTGATGAAAAACTTTTGGTTGATATTCAACAAAGTGTATTTTCTACAGTTTTAAAGAACACGGTTTTTCAATCTACATCTACAAAGTGTTCTAAAGTTTCTAAGGCATCTCAATCTTCGTCTGATAATTTTGATGACTTATTTGAGTCTGCAAATGATTTTCTTAATTCTGATGATGGGTGCATAGACGAAATTGATATGTTTGACTTTAGTGCTATTCTTCCTGATCATTCTACTTGTCTTTTAAATGAAAAGGTGTTACCAAGTGTTCTTAAAACTGTTAAATCATCAACTAAGGTTGGTGAATCAGTTTCTGTAACTGTTGATTATTATTCTCAAGGTAAGAAACATAAGAAACAGCGATTACAGAAACAGAAACACACTGGTACACAAAAGAAAACTCAGTCTCAGAAATCTGCTTTTCCTAATAGATCTAAATCTTTTGTTTCAGATATAAGCAAGAAAAGGTCAAAAGCTCGAACTGAATGGCGACCAAAAAGGAAGGGTGATGAGAAAGCTGAATCAGTTTCTGATAATTCTTGTAATAGATCAGTTAGTAGTGATACTGATGTAGTTGATCAATTTGCTTCAAATAAACAAAACCTTGTAACTTCTTACAAGCGATATTCAATAAAGCAATTGATTCAATTATCTCCTATTTCTACTACATCTTATTATTATCGGAGAAATGATTTTGCTTACTCTCATAATTCTTCTGATTGGTTCGAATCTTATCATGTTTACTCTTCAAGATCAAATATTTTTAAAGGTTTTCAAAAGAACAAAGGGTCCATTTTCAAGTGGATACCAAAATCTTGTGCTAATCTGTTAGGGCCCGTTTTTAAATGGGTACCTAAATCTATTGTCTCCTGATTTCTCTTGCAGACCCGACATATGTGGTACTTGGACAGTGGATGTTCCAAGCATATGACTGGGCAAAAATCTTTATTGTCTAACTATACAGAGAAATTCAGTGGAAATGTCAGATTTGGAAACAATCAGCTTTCACCTATCTTAGGATATGGTGACATCATTCAAGACAACATAACGATCAGTAAAGTGAGTTATGTCGAAGGCTTGGGGCACAACTTATTCAGCATTGGTCAATTCTGTGATAAAGGGTTAGAGGTCAACTTCAAAGCTAAGAGATGTTCGGTTCGTACGGAAGATGGCAATGAACTCTTAGTCGGAAATCGAAAGACGAACCTCTATACCATCAATCTTTCAAAGGTACAGAATGACAATCAAGTTTGCTTGATGACAAAGGCTTCATTGCAACAAAGTTGGCTCTGGCACAGACGTTTATCTCATTTGAACTTTCGTTATATCAATAAGCTGGTTAGTGGGAAATTGGTAAAAGGACTTCCTGAGCTGAAATACGAGAAAGAACACTTATGTGCTGCATGTGAGAAGGGTAAAATGAAGAGAGCTCCGCATAAACCGAAGCCTGAACCAAGCACTAATTCTCCGTTAGAATTGTTACATATGGATTTGTGTGGTCGAATGAGAACTCAGAGTTTGGGTGGAAAGAAATACGTGTTGGTTATTGTGGACGATTACTCAAGATACACATGGGTCAAATTTCTTCGATCAAAATATGAGACGCCCGAAGTTCTCATTACTTTCTTAAAGACGACCCAGGTGAAAATGCAGCGACAAGTCAAGTTTCTTCGAACGGACAACGACACAGAGTTCAAAAACAAGATAGTTGAAGAATATCTCGAATTGGTCGGGATATCACATCAGTACTCTGCTGCTCGAACGCCTGAACAAAATGGAGTAGTCGAAAGGCGAAATCGGACGCTAGTCGAGGCTGCTTGGACTATGCTTAGCCAATTGGACTTACCTCTATTCTTGTGGGCAGAAGCTGTGTCGACTGCCTGCCATACTCAAAATCGATCCATAATACACCGCCGTTTTCAAAAGACTCCATATGAGTTGATCAACAACAGAACACCAACAATCAAGTATTTTCACATATTTGGGTGTAAATGTTTTGTGCTTAACGACAGAGAGAGTCTGAATAAATTCAGTGCTAAGGCGGACGAGGGTATCTTCATTGGTTATTCTTCAACATCGGCAGCATATCGTGTTTATCTGAAGAAGTCAAAGACAGTTGTCGAGAGTGTTAATATAACATTTGATGAAGATATGGCTTCTGAACAACTCAGTTCAGAACCCGTGATCACTGGAGTATTAGCTTCTGGGCAGATCAGTCCAGAACCTGCTTCTACAGCGAATAATTTGAATAACGCTTCTACATCTATTTCACATTTATCTGATTTAGATTTGTTATTTGAATTTTTTTATGATGAGTTTCTAGAATCTAATTTGCATAAATATGCTGTGACTGAAAGGTCTGAAGACACAAGTTGCAATCATCCAGTCACTTCAGAAGTTATAACTGAACTTGTATCCCCCATTCAGTCAGAAACTCACATTCCTACTGTTACTCCTACAGTTGAAGATGCACAAGCAAATGCTGAGCCAGAAGTAATAGTTTCAGTTGGGTGTAACACACTGTCAACTCAAAAACCACAATCTGCTGTTTCAACTGATGCTTCTGCACCTGAAACTTCAACTGCAAACCCCCCTCCTGTTATTCAAACTGAAGATTCTGATAGTGGATTTCTAGATGATGATCATGTTCAATCAGTATCTACTCCTCTCCCTCATGAGCATCGCTGGACCAAAGAGCATCCTTTACATCAAGTAATTGGAGATCTAAACAAGCCTGTACAAACGAGGTCAGCGACTCTTAATCAATGTATGCATGACTCATTTCTCAGTAAGATAGAGCCCACGCGAGTATCAGAGGCTCTTGATGATTCGGACTGGGTATCTGCTATGCAAGAAGAAATCAATCAGTTTGAAGCCCTTAAGGTTTGGAGATTAGTTTCAAAACCAGAAGGTAAAACAGTGATAGGAACTAAATGGGTATTCAAGAATAAAAAGGATGAAGATGGTATCGTCATAAGGAACAAAGCTAGACTTGTTGCCAAAGGTTACCGGCAAGAGGAAGGCATAGACTACGATGAGACGTATGCTCCAGTAGCGCGTATAGATGGATGTGAAAACAGCCTTTCTGAATGGCATTCTTAAAGAGGAAGTGTACGTGTCTCAACCAGAAGGGTTCGTCAATCCAGAGAAGCCATATCATGTTTATATCTTGGACAAAGCCCTCTATGGTTTAAAACAAGCTCCTTGAGCATGGTATGACGTTTTATCTAAATTCTTGGTCAAGTCCGGTTTTTCTAAAGGTAAGGTTGATACCACTTTATTCATCAAAAAGGAAAAAGCTGATATTATCCTTATTCAAATATATGTTGATGATATAATATTTGGTTCTACTAATCCAAAACTTTGCAAAAACTTTTCTAACCTCATGGTGTCACGTTTTCAAATGAGTATGATGGGAGAGATAAGTTTCTTTCTCGGATTACAAGTTAAGCAGTTTTCTACGGGGATTTTCATTAACCAATCTAAGTACATTTTGGACATTCTTCGGAAGTACAAAATGGAAAATTGTAAACCAATTGGAACCCCGATGGCACTAGGTACTAAGATTAACACTGATCCTTCGGGTAAAAGTGTTGATGTTAGGACTTATAGAGGTATGATAGGATCGTTAATGTATCTTACATCTAGTAGACCAGATATTATGTTTTCAACATGCTTATGTTCTAGATATCAGGCTGCTCCCAAAGAATCCCATTTGGCTGTTGTCAAACGGATCTTTAGATATTTGAAGGGCACTGCAGACCTTGGTCTGTGTATCCTAAGGATACTAGGTTTCAACTGACTGCCTATTCAGTTGCAGATCATGCAGGTTGCATGTTGGACAGAAAGAGTACTTCTGGTCACGTTCAATTTCTTGGAGACAAGCTCGTTAGCTGGGCATCAAAGAAACAATTATGCGTTTCCACATCGACTGCTGAAGCAGAGTATGTAGCTGCTGCCAGTTGCTGCTCTCAAGTCTTGTGGATGCGAACACAGATAAGAGACTATGGATTCAAGTTCGACAAAATTCCAATATATTGTGACTCGAAGAGTGCAATTGCCATTTCTGCTAATCCTGTCCAACATACGAAAACCAAACACATTGACGTCAGGTATCATTTTATTAAAGATAATGTCGAAAAAGGAACAATTGAACTTTATTTTGTAAAAACAGATTATCAGCTTGCAGATTTATTTACCAAACCATTAGATGAAAAGAGATTTAATTTTCTTGTCTCTAAGCTCGGTATGTTAAATCTTAAGACATAATCGGTTGTTACCTAATAAAGTTACGTATTGTTATTTTTCATCATTTTCTTTATCTTTATGTCTAAAGGATATCTGCACTTTAATTGTTTGCTCATGATCTCAGGGGGAGTAAGAGAAGATTTTAGATAATCTACATTATTTTGAGGGGGAGCATAACTAATTTCTGCATTTTACTTAACTGACAAATTTTTTTGTGATGCATGATTTTAGGGGGAGCATATAAGTCAAGTCAAAAGGAGTAAGACTATGATTTCTGATTACTTCTGATCAGAACTCGTTCTTTAATCGTTTTATTGCTTTATGTCTTTTCATTTTTGAATAAATTTTTGTGAATAAATTTGTTTTTGACTAGACTTTGAGACTTGTGCAGGATGAGAGATGCTTACAAGATCATATCTTTATGACTTACAATGTGACTTTATGAGAATTAAGATTGAGAGAAAAGGTAAATTTCTTATCTTAATCTCAAATGTATCTGAAAGAAGGACAACTTTCAGATATAGAAAACATGTTCTGAAATGTTCAAACCACTTCCCGATTCTTAAACAGATTTTATAATTTGGAAGTGTGATTTTAAATGTTTTCATTTTATTTTTGTGCTTAATTGATAAACAAACCGTGTGTTTCCAAAGATAAATACTTGCGTATTGTCTTTTCTACACACTTTCAAGTATTCACACACATCGGTTTAATTTTTGATCAAATTGTTCTTACCATGTCTCTAAATTGAAACAATTTTTCGATGGTAAGACACCCCGCTTGTACTTTAAAGAATTTTGAGCGATATTTCATTTCGAAACGTCATTTCAAGAATGTCTATATTTTTGTTTCGTATAGACAATATCCATTATTCTTGACCTTAAGCTTTGATTGTTATATAATTCATTTCTGATCATTTTCATACAATGTCAGATTTTCAAACAAGCCTTTTGCATTCATGTTCATTCATTAATACTTGTTTGAAAATACTTCAATGTTTTAAAATGCTCATATCTTCATGATTATATTTCTGAGCATATTTACATCTGACATTTGTATATGAGCTTTAACTGCTATAGTTAAACCATTTGAGCAACACATGCTTTCTAGGATTATATGGGTTCTTTGTGCTAAGACTTAATTGAAACTTCTATGAAATCACGTTAACCAGTGATTTCTACCCAAGAAGTTAATCCTTTAGTGATTGAGTGTGAGGAGTCAAAAAGAAATGAGTGTGGGTGTGATGAGGTAAAGTGTAAAGGAGAGTTTGGTTAGTAGTGAGCTTAATGATCAAAACAAAGAGCGTGTGAGAACAAAGTAAAAGAATATCAAACTCTGCACCAACTACTTTCTGAGCCGGGCAACCACATTACTAGTGTTTCACAACTCTTTGGTGAACGTTATTGAAACAGGCAAATAACCCATGCCAACTCTTGTCTAAACCCCACCAACCACTCATTTTCTTCTCAAAAAGAAAATGTTTCATATTTTTCTGGGGACACAACATATTATCAATCTGGTTTTCATTTGGAAAATCTGGATATTGAAAAAGAAGGAAGTCTGCCCCACCTTCGCACTTCAATCATGCACATTGAGTCTGTGTTTATACTACTGTTGTCTCAGTGGTTTACACTATGTTGAGCCTTAAAAAGCAGTTATTGGTGCTTAATTCTTTCTACACTTACACGAACACACAAAGAATTTGTTTCTTTGTCATAACATTCATAGAATTTGCCTTTGTGGTGTTTCGATGATTGGATGGAAGCCCTGGGGGAGTGAACATCAAAAAGCTCTTTTATATTGTGTATTTGTTACACACAGTGACTTTGTGTTACTGCCAGACATTTTTAACTAATTCATTTGTTGATTCAGAAGTTACATGTTCTTATTTTGTCTGGATTTGCAAAGATCTAGATGAATACCTGGTTATGGATCACAGAATCAGAGGCTCAGTTTGATAGATCAGTTTGGTCAATGACATTTCTTGGGAGAAAAGTTTTGATGATATAAATGCTCAAATCATCAAAAAGGGGGAGATGATATCAAGAAATGTTAAAGTTTTGTAAATTGGGGGAGATGGTATTAAGAAATGATAAACTTTTGAGAGAAGATTTTCCGAAATGTCTTAGTCAGAAGATTCAAAAGTAAAGATTCGAAGAAGATTAAAGAATTTCTGAAGATTTGAGGAAATTTTCTTTAAAGATTATTTGCTAAAGCAAACCGAGCTGATTCTGAAGATAATTTCTTTCCAAAGTGTGAAAGTATTATTGTGAAAGATTTTGGGGAGATTGTTAATCGTTTGAAGACAGTTTTTGGAAAGAATACAGTCAAAGAAAAAGGGGAGATTGTACTGACAGAGCTTAAAAAGTGAAGACTGAATTGCTAGATCTTTCAACAGTGATCTTGAATCCAAAGGGGGAGATTGTTAGAGCATAAATCTGTTGGATACAAGATCAAGAAGACTGAAGGTGAAAGTTCAAGAAAGTCAAAGCTTAAGAAAGTCAAATCTCATTAAAGTCAAAGTCTTTTGTAATAAAAGTCAATGTATTGTATTTTGTATTTGTTTTTCCTTGTATTAGTTGTAGGTATAAATAGTTTCTATTTCTGTTTTTAATTGTTGGATCAAGGTGTAGTATTCAGTTGTAAGATTGGAAGAAGTTGTCTAGTTGAGAGAGAATACGTTAGAGAGAGAAAGAGAGTTCTAGAGAGAGAAAGTTTGTAATCTTGAATTTGAAAGTGAAATCAAACAGGTAATTGATTCTTGTTTGTGTTTTGTTTGTTTAATTGTGATTAGAAACTAGATTCAGGGACACACACAAAACTTAAATGCAACTCAACTACAAGCTTTAAAGAGGGAATGAAAACTAAGTGTTAAGCTCCAGAAGGTAATGAATGCTCCTGGAAGTGATGATGTTGAAATGGTGCCTCCAAGCCTTCATTTATAGCCCAAGGAAGAGAAAAGTGTTGATGTAACAACTCCACAAAAGTAGCTTTAAGATGGAGTATTGATCCTTCCTTTGACTTACACTTTTTGTCCTTTTCCTTGATTATTCTTGTGAAAGAGCAGAAAGTTCTTTCATCTTCTTCAAAAGGCAAACTTTCCAGAATTGGCTAAATCTCATCCATAAAATTTCAGCCAACGTCCCAACGTGGTGACAAGGTGGCGACAAGGTGGCCACGTTCTACACAAAAGTTAGTAAAACCGAAATTTTTGCATTCTTGAGATTTCATTACCATGTTTGAACAATTAAGACCAAATGAAGGAGATGGGGGACAAATTGGGTGAAAATGTGGTAAAAAGAATACGAAAAGAGAGGAATTAACTCTCAAGATTTGAGAGTTATCACACCCCCAAACTTGAGTAATTACTTGTCCTCAAGTAAAAAGAAAAGAATGAAAGAAAAAGGGACTCGAGTGATGACCAAAAAAAAAGGTTGACTACTTTCTTTAGAATGGACAAACTCATACCGAATATTTCGACGTTTCTTAATTGAGTGAAGCACTTTGTTCGAAAAGGTACCGCCTCCTTTCATGCATCCCATAAATTTGACCTTAATCAATAGGGATTGTTTTGGGCTTGTGTATTTGGGTTTTCGATTTGATTTCTCGCTATGACCCCCAAACTTGTCTTTTGTAAGGCTCTAATTTTCTGTGGTTTTTGACTATTTTTTTCTTTGTATTGTCTTAACCATTTGACTTTTGACTGATCCCATTTTTGATATATCTTTCATTTTTTGCTTGCTGCCAAAGTGGTGACAACGTGACCACTTTGGCTTTGGGTCATCAGGAAAAGATTTGTTTCTGTTTTTGCATCAGCCGCCACCCGCCAAACAGAACCCTTCAATGCCCCCATTGAATAATGTAAGACATGTCGATATTTTGACGCATAAAGGCTAGGTTGTAAGTAGAAAAGTGTTTGGGCTAAAAAAAACGAAATAAAGGCATAAATCATGTTAAAGTCCAAAAAAAATGGTAGCAATCCAGTGAGCGGTCCTGCAAAACAGAAGAATACGAGCGAAAAACACAAGAAAACCATAAACTATCCAATATAAGGCATCCACGAGTACGGTGATTAGTACAAGCATACAACTCAACTAGTACGAGTCAGAATAGCAAAAAAAAAAAAAATACCATAGAACCCAAAAGAAATAACGAGAATAAGTTCAAACATAGATGATGATGATCGAAGAAAACTCACGGCTTACCAACCTCCACAGAGGGGCCAACCTCGACTGTTGTAGTTGCGGTTGGTTCGGAGGCAGAAGGTGGAGGCACAGGGCTGCTTGGACGAGGAGATATAGGGACAATGACTTGGGGTGGGCAGAGATCTGGAGGTAACCGTGGTAGAGACGACGCGCGAACCGAATCATTTTTGTGGTAGAATCCTTTAATCACCCGATTCTAGTCCCACTGGTACGCCAAAAAAGTTCGTTCTTGTCCTGAATCTCCTTGATGCTTTCTGCATGGGCCTTAAGCTGGTCTATTTGTGCTTTTTGGAGCGTCATTAGTTCCTTCAATAACATGGTCTGATCTTTGTACTGTTCGGCTAGGACTTGTAACCATTCAGAGGAGCCGTAGCCTGAACTGGAGGCTGCTTAATGCTTGGAGACGTTGTCTTTTGATGGCTGAACAGAAGGCTGCGTTTGGGTCTCGACTGCAAAACGGCCAGAGTGCATAATGCGCTGGATAGTTCCCTGATCAATTCTGGACGAACTATTACATATTTCATCATTGTCCAGATAGGGAACACGAGCTACACTCATCAATTTCGTTAGGAATATCGGAAAAATGAGCCAAGACCCTGCTCGAGATGCAACGTACCGAATGGCATTAAGAGCAATTGGTCCAAAATCAAATGACAACTCTCTCAAAATACAAAAGAGAAGGACACATTTATCCTTTAAGAGAGTTGCATCATGAGCAGCCGGCAACAAATTGTGCCTAAGGAACTGAAACCATAAATTAGCTTCCAGATTCAGGTGACCTGACTGCATGGTCAACTTTGCCGGATCAAAGTCTGCTAAGAACTGGGTTAGGTTTGTCAGAAAATGATGGTTTAAAAAGAGCCCTTGAGAATTTATATAACTTTGATAAATTGGGTTCTACTGTGAAGAAGATTCAGATATTCACGACACATTTATAAAAGTTGAAACTCCTATATCTGAAACTCCATCAAAAGGTAAGGAAGTGATAGACGATGATAAATCAAGTTGTACTGATTCACAAACTGGTTTTAAATCGGTGGGATTTAAATATATTGATTTAAATAAGAGCTACAAAAAATAGAAAGTTTGAATTTGTAGAGTTTGAATCATTATTCTCCCCACCATCTTCAAATGAATCAATCAACGAAGATAAAATCATACCTGAGACCAAATGTCAGTATGATGAGTATGAATTTGATACTGATGTTTGTGATTAGACTATCTTTTCTGAATCTATTGTTGGAGTAAAGAAAGAAGAGTCTTCAAATGTCACGAATTCTGATAATCAATATGAGTTTATTGAAAACATGTCAGAAGAAGTTTTTGAAGAAATGATGAATTCTTCAGATCCTGTTCCTATTTTGAAAAAGCTTGAGTCTGAATCCGTGGTTCATCAAACATTTGATTTTGAAAAACAAATCTCTGATTTACAAAAGGCTCTAGAAGAAGTTGAAGACGAAAATTGTGATCTTCGGTTCAAACTTGATAAATCTCTAGAAGAAAAGAAAGAGCTTTGTAAACAAATTAATGATTTGAAAAATGACTTGTTCAAGAAGAATCAGTCTGAACAAAAAGAGTTTGATGACAAAAAGTGGAATGTTAGATCAAACCCGGAGTTTGTGACACTTGCAAAACCTACAGTTGTTTATTCTTCATGTTTTGAAAAACAACCAAGTGATTTTGAGAAAGGAGAAACTTCTGGAATTAAGAAAAAGAATTCACTCTCTAAGAAATCGACTAACAAAGTTTGTTTTGGATTTTCAGATCTGAGTGGAAATGTGAAAGGAGAATGGCAGAGGAAAGTTTGTGAAAAGAAAGATTGTAAAATTGTTTCTAAAAAGTGTGAAAAGAAAGATTGTATTGTTTCTACTAGTGATGATAGTTCTTAATGTAATAGTTCTACGATCAATAAATGTCAATTTTGTACTAATAATTGTTAAACATTTGATAAATCGAAAATCATGACATTTGCTCGCAACTTTATATGTAATCACTGTGGTAGCAATTATTTTTTATTTCACTCCGTTCCTCCTAAGTCTAAGAATGTTAAAAGCTTTTCTAAAGTCAAATCCTTTTATGTTAATGCACATTTATGTTGGATCCAAGATCATTAAGTTTGAAAATCACAGTTCAAGTCAAAGCCTCTTAAAGGAAAGTCAAAGTCTTTGAAATAAGTCAAGTGTTAGTTTTGTTAGTTTCCTTTGTAACCTTGTAGGTATAAAAGGTTTTGTTTTCTTGTAATCTTGTAGCACTTAAAAGAGCCCAAGACAAGTAACTTTGAGAGAGGATATTCTTAGAGAGAGAAATATTTCATAGAGAGAGCATCTTGTAAACAATTGATTTGAGATCAATAATATGGAGCATTTGGATTGAATTAGTTGTTCATCTTGATTGATTGCACATATTGGTATCAGAGCATGCACAATTCAGAAGAAATGATCATAATCTGAGATTTGTTTTTGGTCGAACTCAAGAACTCGCATAAGCACTGTCTCAGAATCGAATTTGTTAATTTCTTGTTATTTTGAATTTGTAATCACTTGTATTGTTATCATTTTGTGTCATAGAACAAGATTGATTTGAATTACTTCGTGTAATTCACAGTCAATTTGTGTGAATTTGGATTCGATTGATTTTTTGTTTGAAAAGTTGTCACACATTGTATCTAGATTGAGTTGTAATCTTTTGTTGATTTTGGTGAAATTGTTTGATTATAATATGTTCAGGTTGTTGTCGAGGTTTAATCTGCAAAGTTTCATCTTCAAATTCATAAATTTGATCGTCTTATGGCTGAAAAAGTGATCATGTGTTCGAAAAGTTAAAGAACTCGCAAGATTCAAAGAACTCGCAAGATTCATAGTGAAGAACTCGCAGAGGGAAAGAACTCGCAGGCGTGAAGAACTCGCAAACTGCTTTGTTTTTGTGTTTTCTTTGTTGATTGAAAATTTTCTAAGGCAAGAACTCGCAGAGTGCTATTTGCGACAAGCTCAGAAGTCGCAAACTTCGACCTGCGACAAGTTACTTATCGCAAGCCACTATCTGCGACAAGTTACTGTTCATCTTCTTCAGTCTGCGAGAAGCTCAAGAACTCGCAAGTTAAGGCTTACGATAAGTGTTCTTTTTGCGACAAGTTAATTGATTAAAAATTGTTTAAGTATAGAACTCGCAGACGCATTGCGACAAGTTATTTGCTCGAAAATTTTCTAAGTGTAGAACTCGCAAGAAGTTTTAAGCTCATAACTTGCAAGCTTCAGCCTGCGACAAGTCCAGAACTCGCAACCTTCAGTCTGCGACAAGTGATAACTCGCAAGCTTCAGTCTACGAGTTCCTCATTTGTTAGTTCATTTGGTCTGTGACAAGTGGGTTGAATAGTGTTTTGCGACAAGTACTCTTTAGTGCTTTGTGAATTCTAACACTTAGTCAAATTTTTGAGTTTTATCAAAAGTTTCTGTTTTGTGTTTAAAGATCAGTGCTCAGTTCAAGATGACTTCATAGGATGCTCTTGCTATCGGTACAGATGTTAAACCACCAGTTCTATTCAAAGGTGAATATGAGCAATGGAGGGACAGATTCCTGGATTTCATAGACATACATGAGAATGGAGAATACATCAAACAGTCAATTGATGAGGGTCTGATGAAACCAGTAATTGCTGTTGTACCTGATGAAGATAATGGGAGTTCAGATAGTGAATATGGTACTGAGAACAGAGGTATAAAGACTAAAGAGATTGCGGTGGAATTTTCAAGCTATACACCTGAGCAAAAGAAGAGATACAAGGCAGACAAGCAATCTAGATCTCTACTTCTTCAGAGCATTCCAAATGAAATCTATATTAAGATTGATAGCTACAAGGAAACTGCTAAGAAGATGTGGGATCAGTTGGAGAAGATGATGATGGGATCAAAGATTGGCAACCAGATGAAAGTGGCTAACTGCTTAAACAACTATGAGGAATTTAAAGCCAAAGCTGGAGAAAGTGTTGAGGAAACCTATGAAAGGTTTGTTTCTTTGTTGAATGAGCTAGCAAAGAACAAAGTGAAGAAGAAACAGATTGAGAACAATGTAAAGTTTTTGAGTGTGTTACAACCAGAATGGAAAAAACATACAAGGAGAATGAAACAGATGAAAGATCTGAGTGAGATCCCCTTACATGAAGTTTATGAAACCTTAAGTGAATGTCCCTGAAATTTCAGTTTCTTATCACATAAACATATATAATCAATCACAACAAGAGATTTAATCAAACCTGATATTGATTTCTCAAAACCAAAGATTACAAAAACTCTCTTGAAGGATATTTTCTCTCTCTAAGCTCTCTCTCTCTAGAATATCAGTTTGGCGGCTGCAGGTTTTTTAATTTGGCACATACCCTCTCACACAACAACCCTAGCACCCTATATACCTCAAAATACCTATTTAGGGAAAAGACAAAATAACAAGAAAATACAAGGAAATAACTTTAACTATTTATTACAAAGGACCTAGACTATTTGTTGAGAGTGACTTTTCAACCTTGACTTCTTGAATCTTTCATCTTCAATCTTGATGATCTTGAATCTAATAAATCTTCGATCTAACAATCTCCCCCTTTGGATCAAGATCATTACTAAAACGAATTAGCAATCCAATCTTCTCTTTGAGCTCATTAAGAATGTAATCCCTCTCTTTTTCTTCAAAATATAACAATCTCCCCAAAAGACGAAAATAAAATCTCTTTCAGATGATGGAAAGAAATTATCTCCAGTTTCAGCTCAGAATGCTTTAGCAAAGTATCTTCAAAGAAAATTTCTCTCAATTCAGCACATCTTTATTCTTTGATCTTTGCTCTTTCAGATTTGCATTCTTTCACAACTAACTAAAATCTTCAAACTTGGACATTTCTTTAATCTTGTGTTCTCCCCTATTTCTTGATTAGCTCTCCCCCTTTTTGATGAATTGAGCATCGATATCATCAAAACTTTGTCACAAGAAATGTCTTTGACCATTCTGATCTTTCAAGAGCCACTGATTCACTGCCAATTCGAACAATATATTCATATAGATCTTTTCAAATCCAGACAAAATTAGGAATGTAACACCTGAATCAACAAATGAATCAGTTAAAAATGCTTGTCAGTAACACAAAGTCACTATGTGTAACGAATACACATTGTAAAGGAGCCTTTTGATGTTCACTCCCCCAGGGCTTCCATTCAATCATCGAAACACCACAAAGGCAATTTCTATGAACGTTATGACAAGAAAACAAATTCCTTGTGTGTTCGTGCAAGTGATAGAAAGAATTAAGCACAAATGATTGCTTATAAAGGCTCCAAATGTGTAAACCACTGAGACAACAGTAGATAAACACATACTCAATGTGCATGATTGAAGTGCGAAGGTGGGGCAGACTTCCTTCTTTTCAATATCCAGATTTTCCAAATGAAAATCAGATAGTAAATGTGCTACTTCCCCTTTGAAAAATGAAACATTTTCTTGTTAAGAAGAAAATGAGTGGCTGGTGGGGATAAAATCAAGAGTTGGCATGTGCTAGTTGCCTGTTTCAATAATGTTCACCAAGAAGAATGAAACATTAGTAATGTGGCTGCCCGACTCAGAAAGTAGTTGGTGCAGAGTTTGATATTCTTTTACTCTGATCTCACACCCTCTTTCTTTTAATCAATAAGCTCACATCTAACCAAACTCTCATTTACATTTTACCTCATCACACAACCCACACTCATTTCTTTTTGACTTCTCACACTCAATCACTAAGGATTAACTTCTTGGGAAGGAAACACTGGTTAACGTGAATCCATAGAAGTTTCAAGTAAGTCCTAGCACAAAGAAATCCCATGTTTTCCTAGAAATCATATTGTTGCTCAGAATGGTTTAACTTTATCAGTTAAAGCGCAAATACAAATGTCAGATGTATGTATGCTCAGAATATAATCATGAAGATTTGAGCATTTGAAACATTGAAGTATTTTCAAACAAGTAAATTGAATGAATGAACATGAATGCAAGAGACTTGTTTGAAAATCTGACATTGTATGAAAAATGATCAGAATCAAATGATATAGCATTGAAAGCTTATGGTCAAGAATAATGGATATTGTCTATATGAAACAAGATATAGACATTCTTGAAATGACGTTTTGAAATGAAATGACGCTCAAAAATCTTTGAAATACAAGTGGGGTGTATCACCATCGAAAAGTTGGTTAATATGAGACATGGTGATAACTTAATTAACAAAAGAATTAAACCGGTGTGTGTGAATACTTGAAAGTATATAGACAAGATAATACGCAAGTATATATCTTTAGAAACACACGGTTTGTTAAGCATTGAAGCACAAAATAGATCTTGAAAACATTTAAAATCACACTTCCAATTCATGAAATCTGTTGAAGAATCGGGAAGTGGTTTGAACATTTAAGAACATGTTTTTCTATGATTGAAAGATGTCCTTCTTTCAACCATATGTGAGATGAAGATAAAGAATTATACCTTTTGTGTGCAATCTTACATCTCATGAAGTCAAGCTTAAAGTCATAAAGATATGATCTTGTAAGCATCTCTCAAAATGCAAAAATCTAAAGGTCATAGTCAAAGCAACTTTATTCACATAAATTAAAATGACATAAAGCAGTAAAACAATTAAAGTACGAGTTCTGATCTGAAGTAATCAGAAGTCATCACCTTTACTCCCCCTGAAATTATGCATCAAAAAAATTATAAGTGTAAAATATAAGCATTAACTCCCCCTAAAATGTTGATCATCATATCTGTTGGATGCACAAAATTTCAGACAAATATGTACTCCCCTTTGATGGTTGATTTCCTCATTCGAGTATTGGAGTACAATCTCTTATCAGCACAGGAGTAAGGTCTTTTGATCACTGAAGTACGAGTCGTAAACTGTTGTGTTTTGAAGTCATTCTTCGTTGAAGTACGAGTCCTAAGATAATTTACTTAGAAGCCTCTATTCTCTTACTCCCCCTTGACAGTAGGTGCCAACAACACAGATTCATCCTTTTTCTTTGGTACCCACTGGTATTTGGGTCCAACTGTGTTAGCACATGATTTTGGTACCCATTGAAACTTGGGTCCGCTTTTCTTTTGAAAACCATAGGAAGAATTAGAACGATGAGAATATACAAAATATGTGCCAAACCAATCATCAGAATATTTATGATAATTATAATCATTTCTATCATAATTGGAAAACTTTCTAGTAGATAAAGATAACTGGAATAATTGCTATCTTGAATATTTCTTGCGAGAATCAACAAGTTTTGGTTTAGAAATAGCAACATCCACAATTATATCATCTTTACTAGGAGTATTCTTATTACAATCAACACTAGAAAATGATGTAACATTCTCATTTTTCTTCTGCTTTGGTTGCCATTCAAACTTAACTTCATGCATTTTCTTTCTCAGATCTGAAACATTTGAAACTTTAGAGTTAGAATGGTGAGAATCAAACAAATGCTTCTTCTTTAACTTACCAGTGTTGATCTGTTTATGTGAATGCCCAGATTTCTTCTTCTTACCTTTGGCAACTTTGGTTTTCACAGGAACTGATTTATCAACTTTCGTTGATGTTTCACATTTTTCAAACACACATGGTAATCTAAAAGAATTAACAACAAAAGATGAATGATTAGGAAGTTTAGCATTAAAGTCAAAATCACCAACACAGTCATCTAAACAACCATCAGAGTTTAGAAAATCAAACCCTTCAGCAAGTAAACCAGACATATCAGAAGATTTTGAAGCCTTGAATGATTTAGAAAAATCAGAAAATTTAAACACAGTAGAAAAAACAGTTTGTTCTAAGTCCATCAAAATCCTTTCGTCTTTGAGAGTATTCTTGAGTTCATAAATTTTACTTTCCAACACGAGAGGAGGAACGTTAAGCTTACCTTCGATGGGCTTAGCCTCCATTTCTTTTACAGAATAACTCTCAAAATAGTCATTTGAAAGAGATTTTGATTTATCAGAACCATAACTATTATTCAACCTCTCATAATGAAACGGAAGTTGAACTTTAGTTGTGTTCTTTCTTTTAGCATATTCCTTGGCTTTATCCTCTTCAGACAGACTAGTCCAGAAAACTTTGAGTTCAGGGTATTAAGGTGCCAGTTTTAAAAATCCAAAATCATAAAGAGCAGGCACTTCAGTAATACCCTTTTTGAGGTAATGTGGGTTCTTGTAACCAAGTCCCCAACAATCAGGATTCTCTTTAGGTTTGTTCAAATGAATAGTGTGTTCAGTTTGACCTAAAGTATAAAGCTTTTCCTTCAAACCATCCACTTTAGCTGTTAAAGATTTATTTTCTTTTGAAAGCGAAGAATACTTTTTAGAAAGCTTTTTTGATTCAAACTCACACATTTTATATTTTGAAACAGTTTCAGTAACTCTTTATGAATTATAGTCTTCTCTTTCGCGTTGTGTCAATGTTTTTGTGCAATGCTTCAATCAATACATTTTTCTCGGCAATATCATTGCTAAGTTTCTGTATAGATTGATTTTTATCATTAATGACACCTATTTCACGTTTAAGTTTAGACTCTAATTCTTGGAGTTTAGTCATCATAGCATGCATTTGATTCAAGAAATCTGATTTAGTTAAATCACATAACTCTTCGTTATCCTCTTCATCAGAATCAGCTTCAACTTCTATCTGCAATCTACCCATTAAGCACAAGTGTGCTATCTCTTCCTTCTCTTCTTTCTCAACAAAATCTTGTTTCTGGATTTTAGCTTCCAAGGCAGAAATCTTTCCTTTTAGCTCAGAATTCTCAATTTCCAGAAACTTTACTCTTAAAGATACCTTAGGTCCTGTCATCATCTTCTCAATTTGTTCCCATAACAACTTTCCTGTAGCCTTTTTGCATTCTAACTTGATAGAAATCTCCTTTGAAATCTCCTCGGAAATTCCTTGCAATATAAAAGATTTGGCTAAACTGTCAGCTTGATATCTTTTTCTTTGCTCGTCTGAGTACTCATCAGGTGATAATGGATACTCTCCTTTTACTCTTTCCATTGACCCCTGTTTAAAATAATCATAAATCCTTGTTGGAGTTTTCATGTTTCCTTCTCTAAGAGATATTCTGATATGATCTCCTAATACATGTCTGTCAATGAAATCCAGGAACTGATTTTTCCATTTTTCGTACTCTCCTCTGAAAAGTACTGGTGGATTCTCATCCATACTGATTGAAGGATCTTCGCTGGAAGTCATTCTGATTTTGAATAAATGTTCAATAAGAAACTTGAAAATGATCGTTAGCCCAAATGAAATCAAACAATACTGAAAATCTTAGAATGAAATTCAGAAAACTTTGATCATGAACAGAACTTTTTCCCCCTCCGCAGACTTAGCACGGGGGTCCCGCTATATTACAGTTTGCAAAAAATTTGTCTAAGTATAAATTTCGCAAGCTATACAGAATTAGCACAAAATTCGCAAAATCCCGAAATGCGCTAAGGCAGTAGCGTAAAATTGCGCTAAGTGAACCTGGCGTAAAAGACGATTTGCGCTAAAAGGAGCTGGCGCAAAAGACAACTCGCGCTAAAAGGAGCTGGCACAAAAGAGACTTGGGCTGTGAAGTTGGCGCGAAATCCAGATATGCGCTAAAGGCAATGGCGCGAAATATTCTTTGCGCTAATTGAAGATGGCGCAAAATACAACTTTGTGAACCCTGAAAGCGCAAAAGAAACTTTGCGCTATGCACTTGAAACACTTGAATCTGGCGCAAAATGGATGATCTGGCGCAAACTCGAGAAGATACTTCGAAATCGATCTGATCTGCACAAAAACCTATCTAGACTTCGAATTAAAACTCTAAATTTTGACAATAAATCGCCTAATCATCTAGAACAGAATACAAGCAAATAATTTCGAAAACAAACACTCTAAGTGAGATTCGATCAATGGAACAGTGCTCTTGAACTCGTGAAAAACAAAAACAACAAAATCATCAAATAGACGATCGATTACAGTGCAATACTCGATTGAACCAATATAATCGCAATCTTATACTCCAAACGACCTCAAACCAAATGATTTCAACCCGAAAAACACATAAACACTCAAAAATCAAATCTGGATATCGAAGAATAGTGTCGAACAGTATAGGCTTTTGATTTCAATCTGTTTAAGCTCTGATACCAATTGAATGTCCCTGAAATTTCAGTTTCTTATCACATAAACATATATAATCAATCACAACAAGAGATTTAATCAAACCTGATATTGATTTCTCAAAACCAAAGATTACAAAAACTCTCTTGAAGGATATTTTCTCTCTCTAAGCTCTCTCTCTCTAGAATATCAGTTTGGCGGCTGCAGGTTTTCTAATTTGGCACACACCCTCTCACACAACAACCCTAACACCCTATATACCTCAAAATACCTATTTAGGGAAAAGACAAAATAACAAGAAAATACAAGGAAATAACTTTAACTATTTATTACAAAGGACCTAGACTATTTGTTGAGAGTGACTTTTCAACCTTGACTTCTTGAATCTTTCATCTTCAATCTTGATGATCTTGAATCCAATAAATCTGTGATCTAACATTAAGGCATAATGAAGAGGAAGTAGAAGAGGAAAGAAAAGACAAAAAGAAGAGTGAAAAGAAAGTTGATGATCCAGTTGCTTTGGTGGTGGAAAAGAAGAAAGAGAAAGAGAAGAAAGATAAGAGGAAGAAAAAGAAAATTGTGGTTTCTAGTTCTGGTAACTCTGACAGTGATAATTCAGATTCTGATGATGGAGATAACCTTAAGCAAGCTATGATTTTTCTTACCCGAGCCTTCCAGAAGAAATTTTATAATAAGTCGGGTTTAAATAGTCAGAGGTACTTCGAGGTTGAGGAACTATGAACACAAGGAAAGAGTGGAAGAAAAAAGGTATGAGGACAGGAGATCTGAAGGAAAGAGTTATGTAGAAAGAAAGACAGAAGAAAAGAAATATGTGAATCACTACTTAGAGAAGAAAACTGAGGATCCAGTCAAGTGCTATAATTGTGGTAAGATAGGTCACTTTGCCAAGGAATGCCGAAAGCCGGTAGTTAGAAATTCTGAGTACTACAAGAATAAGATGCTTCTGGCCAAGAAAAAAGAGGCAGGAAAAGCACTGTTGGTTGAGGATGATTATTGGCTTGATCATTCAGATTATGAGGAGGATAAAGAAGAGATTGCTCACATATGCTTAATGGGCAAGTAGGTCAAATATGATGAATCTGAAGAAGATTCTTCCGAAGAGGTAAATAATTTTATTGAATCTAATTTTTTTAAAACAAATGGAAACCATGATGATTTAGCTTCAGGACTTACAAGCTAAGCTCAAAAAGAAGAAAAACAGAGTTGCGAAAAAGCGTCAAACAATTATTGATCTCAACAAGCAAATTGCTGGGAAAAAGAACTTGATTGACTCTTTGAACAAATCTGCTACTGTTTTTGAAAAACAAAAAGCTTTTTTTGAAACTCAAATTTATGAAGCATTTACCAAGTTTAACATGTGTGAACATGAGAAACAAGAGTTTATTTTAACAGTTCACAATTTGCAGATTGATAATAAAAATTTGCAGAAAAAGATTAATGGTTTGGAAGCAAAACTTTATACTCAAGATCAAACTGATCAAACCATTTATCTAAACAAACAAAAGAAAGTCACTGTTTTATAAGATAATTGGGGAATCGGTTACGATAACCCACATTATCTGAAGAAAGAAATCAGAAAACAGCTAGCTTTATATAACTTTGATTTCTTACAAGTGGCTGACAAATGTCGTCATTTGAAACCCCAATTTGTTATAAAATCACCCGATGAGGTTGAGGCTAAGGAAGATGAGAACAGAAAGAACACAATCAAAATGCAACTACCATTCTGCTATAAAAAGCTGAATGATAGTTATATTTTTGAGCAACCAAAATTTCTATCAAACGATTATTTTCAAAACCTGTTAAAGCGAATATTTATGTTCATCCACTCGTCTTGGAAAGAAAAATTTCTGAGCTTGAAAACATTTTAGCGGAAGAAAGAATTTTGGTTGATCTTGAGAAGATTGTGTTTTCTACTGTCACGATGAACACTAGTTTCAAATATGAAGTTACAACTTATAAATCCGAATCAGAAAGAGTTTGTGAACACAACTCCACTGATTCAGATGCATCATCTTGTAAAGTTTTCATGGGAAATGTTTTTACTAATCCTAAATCTTCAGATTGTGCTAAAGTGTCTTATCAAAAGATGTGTTCTAAATAGACAAATGATTTTAATTTTTCAAATTCTTCCAAGGTATAACAATTTGATGATGATGTTCATGACTTGTTTGCGGTTGAAAATGATTTTTTAAATTCTGATGGTTGTTTGGATGAAAGTGTTGATAAGTTTGATTTCAATTCTAAACTTCCAGATCATTCTGCTTTTGTGATCAATAATGATGCTTTACCTAGGGTTTTTGAAATAGGAGAAACATCAACTAAGGTTGATGATTCAGTTTATGTGAGTACCTATTATTCTAAAGGTAAGAAACAAAAGAAAAGGCACTCACAGAAACAGACCAACACAGGTAAGCACATGAAAACACAGACTCTTAAATCTCATGTTTCTAACAAAGCTAAATCTTATGTTTTAGAATTGAAATGGAAAAAGTCTGAAGCGAGATTGGAATGGAGACCTAAGAAGAAGATTGAAGAGTTGAAAAAATCATTTTCTTATACAAGTTGTAGTAGGGATACTGGTAGTGTTTATGATGTATTTGGTCAAGTTGCTTCTCAGAAAATAAAACTTGTAACTCCTTACAAGACTTACTTAATAAAGCAATTGATCCAATTATCTCCGTCTACTACTCAATTTTCCACATATGGTCGAAATTGTAACACCCGCAATTTTCGGTAAGTAAATGTCACCCGAACGTCTCTGTGACTTATAAACAGCGGGGTTTTGTTGGGGAAATGCATTGTTTAAAGTCCCTCGGAGTATTGGGAGTTTTGGCGTTGAAAAAGTAGGATTTTTGGGGTTCGGG
This sequence comes from Arctium minus, assembly GCA_954870635.1. NCBI lineage: Eukaryota > Viridiplantae > Streptophyta > Magnoliopsida > Asterales > Asteraceae > Arctium > Arctium minus. The sequence continues at coordinate 81,139,872 of OX941081.1, read as the reverse complement.
GGCACCCGGGCGATTATGCCAGCGATTGTGCCAGAGGGCACAATAGCTTGGCACAATCGCCAAGGCTGAGAGCCCGCGATACATTTCTGGTGATTGTGCCAGCAATTGTGCCACTTGCACAATAGCCTGGCACTATAGCCTACGTGTACCAGAAGGTTAAATGTTGCGATTTCAGCCATTTCTCTCATTTTCTCATTTCTAATCTCTTTCTTTTCTCTCCCAAACTGATCCCTCACCCTTTCCCACGAACCCTAACTCATTTTGAGTGTTTTTGTCATAAAACCAAGTGTTCCTTCATCTTCTAGCAAGGCTTGGAAACTAGAACTAAGATCCCTTCATCTCCACCTTCTTCACCCAAGTGTTCTAGGGTTTCATCCAACTTTACACCATTTGGAAGATTTGGAGTTTGTGTCTTGTGTTGGTGTCTTAGAAGTGTTTGATTGATGGATTCAAATTATGGTAAAGGTAATATCTCATTTTCTTCATACATGGAAATTAGGGTTTGGGTACAAGTTGGGGTTTCATGTTTAAATGTTTGGGGAAAGATTCTATAAGGTTGAATATGTTTATTTACGGTTGAAAACATTTAGATCTAGGTTTTGGAGGTTTTGGCTTAGAGGATTCAAGTTTCGTCAAGGAAACTCAAAGTGGGGTAAAATCTAGATTTAGCCTAAATCTAGCAAGGTGAGTTCAAGTTGATTTGTGAAAACGGTGTACATGCCAAAATGTTTATTTTAAAGTGATTGTGTTTTACATTAAATTGTTAACTGCTGATCAGTTTGGTTACTTTGAAAGTGTTTAACTTTATAAACTTATATAGCACACATTCTTATGATTTTTGGGCATTTTGATAATGAGTCATAAAGGGGTGTGTTTGTTAACTTATTGCATAAATGAGATTATTTGTTTAAAAGGTATTTGTAGTGTTGTTTGGGTAAAAGGTTTAATTTTGTATTATGGGACGTTTTGAAAGGATAAAGAGCATAAATCCACTTGGAAAACCTTTTGTCCCGACTTAAATTGCGTTGTAGTCCATTCAAGTATTTTGGGAGTGTGTCTGCATGAAGTGAGTCAATTGCGTACTCTTTTGAAAAGCGTTAATCATTGGTCAAAAAGTGGTTTTGAGTATTTTGGCTCGATGTCGTGTTAAAGGAGTCTTGATGACACTTGTACGGTTTTATGTGTCTCAATGTAGAGTCCAGTTATGACGTACGTACTAATGCGTTGTGATGCGTATTGAGGTTGGTTACGGGCTCGAGTGCTTTGGTCATTCGTGTGTAGTCCGGTAAGGTTAGACTGTGTCGTATTGGATCCATAGGCATGTAAGTCAGTCTGTTTTGGGATGGTCAATTGGTTATTGCGGTGTTAAACTTTGGTACCCATGTTTTATGACCGGAAACTTTACAAGTGATCGCTAGGAGGGTTGAGTCGGCTAGTGCTACCGGAGTAGTAGGCGCTAGGAACTCCGCCGCTTGAAGTAATTCCTAGGAGGTAGTCTTTAAGTGTGCCGGGCCTTCGGGATGGAGTTCTTCGGAATGATCCATCAAGGTCAAATGACTTGGGGTGACACTTGTAAAGGAGTCGTAGGGACACCGAGATGGGATGTCGGGAGGTGTCATGCGATTAACGTTCTTGGGTGGTATACTTTTGTGTTTCCTCCACTCTCAACGGATGCGACTCTCCCCCGCTGTCGGCTTTCAGTATTTCAACTAAAAGGACGTCTTATTTTATTGTCATTGGGTCTTTACGGTCGCGTGAGTAGTGGACCTAGTGTCCATGTTTTCAGACGTATGGTATATGTGGTTTTGATAACGATTCATGGGTCGAATAATTTCCCCACCCGTGCTAGGGTGTTTTGGGACATAACGTTTTACCCGCATATATTAAATGGGAGTCATTTCATATTCATGTTTCGAGTTGGTTTAAGTTATTTCAAGTTATACATCATGTTTGAAATGAAGTGTCCATCTTTGAAAGCGCATAACATTGGATCTAAGTTATTTTATACGTTTTAAAGTATATCGATTGAACGGTCATGATTCCAAGCGAGATCCATTCTTTTAATGCTATATTTTCTCATGTAAAACTCTTGAACTCACTAGGCGTTAAGCCTAACCTTTTTATTTGTCGGCATGTGCATCAGGTACTAGTTGGGGGGTTTGGTTCTAGCAGCTATGAAGAGTTGAACCTTAGCTTTGTGCAAATGTAAGTAGTTGGTGAAGTCTTCCGCAGTTTGTAGATAGTGATTGTATCGGGTTTTAGTAGCACCTGTCTTTATTATAGTCTGTATATATGGAATAGAATGTGTGTATCGAGGTTAGATCTTAAATTATGTTTGTAGATGAATGAAATGTCGAGGTATTTAGAAAATTTAAATTTGTTGCTATTTCCAGATTTGAGGGTGTTACAGAAATGATTTTGTGACTCGACAATATTCTGATTGTTGGTTTGGTACTTATTATATACATCATTCTAATGATTTTGAAAAACAAAGAGGACCCAAATTCAAATGGGTGCCAAAATCTTGTGCTAACACGAAAGGACCCATCAATAAATGGGTACCTAAACCTGTTGTTGTCTGATTTCTCTTGTGCATACCCGTCATATGTGGTACTTGGATTTAGGTTGTTCCAAGCATATGACAATGCAAAAATATATTTTATCTAATTATACAGATAAATTCCGTGGCAACGTAAGATTTGGAAATGACCAGTTTTCACCAATCTTAGGATATGGAGATGTAGTGCAAGAGAACTTAACGATAAAGAAGGTGAGTTATGTTGAAGGATTAGGACACAATCTGTTCAGCATTGGTCAGTTATGTGATAAGGATTTAGAGGTCAACTTCAAAGCCAAGAGGTGTTGTGTTAAAACTAAAAATTACAAAGAACTCTTGGTCGGGACTCGAAAGTCAAACCTCTACACGATCAATCTGTGAAATGTCAAGACTGATAATGTAGCGTGTCTACTTTCTAAAGCTTCTTTGCAACAAAGTTGATTATGGCATAGAAGGCTATCTCATCTCAACTTCAGATACATTAACAATTTGGTGACTGAAATTTGGTAAGAGGACTTCCATAGCTGAAATAGGAAAAGGAACATCTGTGTAACGCATGTGAGAAAGGTAAGATGAAAAGAGCTTCTGTTAGTGCATAAATATATGTTGGATACAAGATCATGAAGAATGAAGGTAAAAGTCAAGTCAAAGAGCTCAAGTCAACTCTCAAGCTAAGTCAAAGTCTTTGTAATAAAGTCAAAGTCAAAGTTAGTCAATGTTGTAAGTGTTTTAGTGTTGTAAGAGTTTTTAGTTATAAGTGTTGTTTTCTATTTGTAGACTCATATGACTAGGAGAAAGTTAGATGCGTGTATTGTGTTAGAGAGAGAAATATTCAAGAGCCTGTTGTAATCGAAATTGGTTGAAATAGAAATTGATTGAATTCGTATTAGTTTGTCGTCTTGATCATTTGCACTGATTGTGGGACACACAATTGGTATCAGAGCATACAAAAGTTCATAAATTATGATCTAATTCTAGGATTTTTGGTCGACATTTCAAGAACTCGCAAAGTTTATGTGGAGATTTAAAGTTTTGCAATTTAGTGATGTTTTGAATCTGATTTTGGTGCTATAGTATTCGGTTTATCATCTTGAACACATTTGGTTTGAAATACTTTGTCTAATTCTCATCCATTTAATGTGAATTTTGGATTTTGTAAGATTTTTGTTCGAGTTTGTAGTCGTACTGAGTCTTGATCGAATTGTAATTTCTAATGTTTTTGGTTGTAATCTTTCTATTGTAATCTGTTCGAGTTATGTTCTAGAAGATTTCTACAAAGATTCAGATCGATTGGTGAAGTTTTGATCGAATTTGAGTGAAAAAGTTAAGTTTCTGTTCGAAAAGTGGACGAACACGCAAGATCCAAAGAACTCGCAAAATGCTTCCTGAAGAACATGCACATCAAAGGATTTTGAAAAGCATGAAGAACACGCAAGTAGTGGAGTGCAAGAAGTAGAAACGCGTAAGTCTTTGTGTGCGAGTTTCTACTTCTCAATTTATTTGTCTTGCGTGAAGTGGTTGATCTACGAGAAGGAATTGTTTGCGCGAAGTGAAAAGTCAAAAATTTTTCTAAGTGTCGAACGCGTAGACGCATTACGCGAAGTGACATCTGTTAGGACTGAAAGTCCTATGTGTTGAAAGTGGAATAAAGTATTTATAAGTGTTCGAAATGTAATTCTTTAATAGTTAATTAGTTAGATGGGCCCAAGCCCATAAGCCCATTAGGCCTGCGTGCCTAAGTATTTAAAGTTATTATTTAGTTCATTTGTTAGGTTAGATGTTTCAGTTAAGTCTCATTATTTTCATAACACTAGTCTATAGGTTTACTCTCTCAGATCAGAAATTCTTTCTGTAAACCTATAACCCTTTGATTTCATATTAATCATATGACTAGTAGTTGTGGCCATATAATTGTTCAACTTTGATATTATTTGCTGCTGATTGCACTGTACTGGGATCTACAATTGGTATCAGAGCAAAGAGACTAAAGGTTTGATCTAGAAAAAGGTTTGTCTAAAACCCTATAATCAAACATATGTGTTAATCGCTTTTATCTGTTTCTGAGTTTTTATCGATCTGCTTGATTTCTGTCTATCTGGGTTGTTTTGTTTATCGATCTATTGGTTTCTGGAAAAAGTTATTATCGATCGATTTTTTTTTCAATCTGATTTTTTTTATCGGTCGAAGTGTTCAATCTGATTGTTTTTGGAAATTTTTTATCGATCGAAGTTGTTCTGGAAAAGTAATTAAGATTTTATCGATCGAAGGTTACTGTTGATTTTGTGGTTTATCGGTCTGTTCGATTTCAATTTTCTGGGGTTGATTTCGGTCGAATTCCAGAAAATTCATCGTGTTCTTCGGCGGTATTCTTCGAGTTTATCAGGCTTATTTGTTTATCGGTGCTTGTATTTATCGGTCTATCTATTAATTAGTCTTAATCTGTTTTTTGACCGATAGACATCCTTTGACCGGGAAGGTGTAATTACCGGTCATTGTGTTTGACCGATACATTGTGTTTTCCGGTCTTTGCTTCGACCGAAACTTAGCTTCTATCGGTCTTGTGTTCGACCGATACACTGATTCGATCGGTACCCTGCTTACCGGTCCTTGTCTTTGACCGATACTTCTGTTTCGACCTGCTTTGTTTTGACCGATAATCACATTCGACCGGTACCCTGCTTTACCGGTCGATCCTTTCGACCGATACCTGTCCTTTGACCGGTACATTGGTTTTATCGGTTCTTTGATTCGACCGATATTGTGTCTATACCGGTCCTTTGCTTGACCGGTACCTTGCTCGACCTGGTCTAAAAAAAAAAAAAGGACCAAAAGGGTCAAATTTTTTGTCTCATGATCATTTTGCAGTGCAGTTCTTTTAGGCCCCGTACTTCAAGGTTTCAGTAGCGTGTCATTTGTGACCATAAACTTTCAAGTTTCACACTCTGTCACTTTTGGTCCTTGCACTTTAGAGTTCCATCTCTTGTCTAGTTCAGTCCCTGTATATCAAAAGGAATGCCTTCAAGCGAAGCTCTTTCAATGAGTATGGATAAGATGCCACCTGTTCTTTACAGAGGAGAATATGACCAATGGAGGATTCAGTTCTTAGACTTCATTGATAAACATGACTTTGGTGATTATATCAAATTATCTCTGAGGGAAGGAAGAATGGAAACTCTGACAAATTATTGTTATTTTATGGGAGAAAATGGAAGAACGGAACACGAAGTGTACACAATACCATTTAAGGATTACACAGATGAGCAAAGAAAGAGATTTGAAGCTGATAAATTGACTCAAGCTTTTATCTTGCAAGGAATTTCCGAGGAGATTTCAAAAGAGATTTCTGTAAGTTTAGACAGTAAAAAGGCTACAGGAAAACAGCTGTGGAAACATCTTGAGAAGATAATGATAGGACCAAAGATGTCTTCAAGAGTAAAGTGTTTGGAAACTGAGAACTCTGAACTAAAAAGACGGATTTCTGATCTGGAAGTTCAAATTGTCCAAATCCAACAAGCAACATCTGTTGAAAGTTCTGAGGAGCAGATTGAGCATCTGAAAGATACAAATGCCGAGCTTCAAAAGCAAATATCTGATTTGGAGCAAAAGCATGCTCAAGATAAATCCGAGTTTGAGAAATCATTCGCAAAGAAGTTCTCAGATTTTTCGAGAAAATGTGCCGATGAGAAGAAAGAAGTTGACCTGAAATGCATAAAACTTTCTCACCAAGTTTCTGCTTTCGAGAAAGTAATCATCCTTGAAAGAGAAAAGTTTGAAAAAGAAAAGAAGGCCATTGAACAAAAGAATGTTGGATTCTTCAAAGAAATATCCGACCAAAGAAATGATGCTGAGAAGGGATTTGAAGAAGAGAGAAGCATGTTTGAGACTGAGATCAAAAAGCTTACTGCCAAGTTGTCTGAACTATCTGAGAAGGCACTAAAAGAGCAGAAAACGAAGTCTGAGTTCACGAAGAAGATTGACCTGCTTGTTCAAGAAAGAGACAACTTCGCTTCAACGATTAAAGTGCTTGAAAAGTCTGTATCAAAGTTCAAATCAGAAATCCGTCTCTTCACAAAGGTCAGTTAAATCTTTTGATCGGATTCGTAAAACTAACCTTTTCTATGATAGCAATATAGATGGTTCAGGTACACATCAAAGAAGACGGAGATACAAAGAAGAGGAACTGGTCTGGAAGAAGAAACCAGTTGAAGATGAGCTGAAAGAAAGAGAATCATGTGTACATGCGTTTAATGCCAAGAAGAACATTGCGAGTAAAGGTAAACCTGATCACATCTACTCGAGAGATCAATTACTTAGGTTGTCAGGTAAGAAATACCACTGTTCTTATTCTCGTACACATGATCACATTCACAAAACCAGTGATCATTTCTGGTATGGTTCTTATTCTATTTCCCCCACAAGAACTGCAACTAACATTCATGGACCCAAATACCAGTGGGTACCAAAACCGAAAACTGATTCTGTTTTGCAGGAACCTACTGTCAAGGGGGAGTAGAAGAACAATGGCTTCTAAGTAAATCATCTTAGAACCCGGACTTCAACGGAGTTTGGCTTCTGATCAAATGACAGATCAGGACCCGTTCTTCAACGTTCAAACTTGGATATTATTGCAAATATCCAGGGGGAGCTTAATAGAGCTATATCCTTATATCATGATTTAAGGGGGAGATTCTAATCCTAGATATCTGATTGTTTGAAATAAGAACAACTTTCGAACATGAAAAACGTTTTCTTAAATGTTCAAACCACTTCTCTATTCTCAAAAGATTTTATAAATTTAGGAGTGTGGCTTATAAATGTTTTTCAAGTATGAGCTTTAATGTTTAATTGACCGTGTGTTTCCAAAGATCAATACTTGCGTATTATCTTGTCCATATACTGTCAAGTATTCACCCACACCGGTTCAGTACTTCATTTGTATTTGTTATTACCATGTCTCATAACGAACCAATTTTTCGATGGTAATACTCCCGTTTGAAATTCAATGTTGTTGAGCATCAATCATAAGTTCTAATCTTGTGCTTTCATTGCAAAATTGTTTATATTCGTTCATATAAACAAAATATCCAAATCTTTGTTACCCTAACCAATTTATTTGATCTGATTGATACATTGTCAGATTTTCAAAGTCCAATTGCTCAAATCTCATGAGCATACATTTTGACAGGGTTATCTTATTTGAGCTTAAATGTTCAAGTTAAATTGTTGCGCTACTATTCGTTATAGGAATTACATGGGATTTGTGTGAGAGCTTAAACAGAACTTCCATGGATTAACGTAAACCAGTGTTTCCTACCCTGGAAGTTATCCTAGAGTGATTTGAGGGGTGAGGGGTCTTAAATCAAAGAGTGGGGGAGATAACTCATCGGATTGAGTTTTTCTCATTGTGTGGAGCAAAAAAATTGAAAAGAGAGTTTGGTTAGAAGTGAGCTTTAATGATAAAAATAAAGAGGGTGTGAGAACAAAGTTAAAAGAATATGAAAACTTTGCACCAACCACTTTCTGGGCCGGGCAACCACATTTTCTGATTGGTTCACATTTTTTGGTGACCACCATTGAAACAGGCAGTGAGCCCATGCCAACTCTTGCTATAACCCCACCAGCCACTCGTTTCTTTCTTAACAAAGAAATGTTTTATTTTCTTTGGGGACGCACCATATCTGCTATCTAGTCTTCACTCGGAAGATTTAGATATTGAAAAAGAAGGACAGTTTCCCCCACCTTCGTACCTCTTTCATGCACATTGAGTCCGTGTAATATCTGTTGCTGTCTCAACAGTTTACACAATTTGAGCCTGATCAAGCTAAGTAGCTTCAATCATTTCTACACTTGCACGAGCACACAAGGAATGAGTTTTCTTGTCATAACATTCATAGAAAATTCCTTTGTGGTTTTTCAATGATTGAATGGAAGCCCTGGGGGAGTGATCTTCACAAAAACTCCTTTCCAAAGTACATCTGTTGTACAAAGTGGCTCCGTGCTACTTACAGGCATACTAACTGTATCATTTGTTGATTCAGGTTTACCATTCCTAATATATCTGAATTTGAAAAGATTCGGATATATACATTTCATGAATTGACGGATACTCAGATCACAGGTGGGAGAAAGTCAAATTATCATAAAAGGGGAGATCAAAGAAAGTGCTGAAATTGAAGAAGTTTTGATGATCATGATGCTCACAATCATCGAAAAGGGGGAGAAAAAGTTCAATTTCAAAGTTTTAAAGAAAGAAAGTTATTTCTGAAGACAGTCTAGAGATCAAAGAGATGAAGATGCTGTTTCATTTTTCAAAGATTGTATTGATTCTTTCCCGTATCATGTGGTGTCTGCTACAAGTTTGTTTCTAATTCCTCCTACGAGCTGATTGAAACAAGTTCTTAAGCTGAAAGTCTATTCAACTCGCGGTTCAAAGACAGATTCTTTGTTTCAAACTGAAGATGCACCGTGGAAAGTCACGTTACTCTCACATTATCTTTCTTGTGTGCTGATCCGATGTGATTGAGTTTCTACAGTTGAAAGCTGCTTGATAGTGCGTTCAGTCGAGGCTACTGTACATTGAATCTGGTTACAAAGTTGATACTATGAAGATCAAGAGCTTTGTTCAAGGGGGAGCGTGGAAAGTCATGAAGATATGCAACACCAAAGTTCTTCAAAGATTCAAGAGGGAAAGAAGATCAAGGCCTGAAGTTTTTCAAGTTGTTAAATGCTTTAGATTGTTAGGACTGAAAGTCCTATGTGTTGAAAGTGGAATAAAGTATTTATAAGGGTTCGAAATGAAATTCTTTAATAGTTAATTAGTTAGATGGGCCTAAGCCCATAAGCCCATTAGGCCTGCATGCCTAAGTATTTAAAGTTATTATTTAGTTCATTTGTTAGGTTAGATGTTTCAGTTAAGTCTCATTATTTTCATAACACTAGTCTATAGGTTTACTCTCTCAGATAAAAAATTCTTTCTGTAAACCTGTAACCCTTTGATTTCATATTAATCATATGACTAGTAGTTGTGGCCATATAATTGTTCAACTTTGATATTATTTGTTGCTGATTGCACTGTACTGGGATCTACAACATCTCGAAGAACTCGCAAGTCATTGTATGCGCGAAGCTGAAATGCGCACGACTCAGCCTACGCGAAGCTAAAAATCGCACATCCTTGTTTGCGTGAACTCTAAACTCGCATCCTTTGGTGTGCGCGAACCTCACATGCGCACGATACAGTTTGCATGAAGTTCAAATCTCTTTGTTCTGCGAGTTTTGTACTTAGAAATTTTCCTGTGTTTTCAGGGTTGACCAAGTTTGACTTTAATAGTCCAGTTTATTTCTGAATTTTTGACGATCAATTCAAAATAGTGTAAAGCTCAAGATGACTTCCAAGGATGCACTCTCTATCGGTACAAATATCAAACCTCCAGTTCTACTCAAAGGAAAATATGAACAGTGGAAAGACCGATTTTTGGATTTTGTGGACAGACACGCCAATGGAGACAATATTCTGATGTCCATTATGGAAGGACCAATGATACCTTTAACCATGGAAATCCCAGATGATGAATCCTCTGACAGTGAATATGGGAATATGGAAAGAGCACAAAAGACAAAGACAGTACCAAAGAACATTTCTCAGTATACTTAAGAGTAGAAAAACATATATAAGGCTGACAAGCAAGCTAGATCTCTACTCTTGCAAAGCATACCAAATGAGATCTACATCAAAATAAACAGAGACAAGGCAACAACTAAGAAGATGTGGGATCAACTACAGAAAATGATGATGGGATCAAAAGTTCGTAATCAAATGAAAGTGGCCAACTGCATCAATAGCTATGAGGAATTTAAAGCAAAGGAGAATGAAAGTCTTGAGGACACTTATGAGAGATTTGTTCTGCTGTTGAATGAGCTTGCTAAGAATAAAGTGAAGAAGAAGCAGATTAAAAACAATGTCAAGTTCTTAAACATCTGTTAACAGCATCCTTCAACCAGAATGGAAGAAACATACTCGAAGGATGAAACAGATGAAGGATCTCAGTGACATTCCCTTGCATGAAGTATATGAAACATTGTGACAGAATGAGGAGGAAGTTGAAGAGAAAAGAGGAGAGAAGAAAAAGTCTGAGAAAGTTGCTGATCCTATTGCCTTGGTAGTTGCAGAGAAAGAGAAAGAGAAGAAGGAGGAGAAGAAGAAAAAGAAAGTTGTTATTTCAAGTTCTGCTGATTCTGATGATGTTGATTCTGACTCTGATATTGGGGAAAACTTAAAGTAAGCTATGTTACTGCTGACCCGAGCATTCCAGAAAAAGTTCTACAAGAAGCCGGAATCTAATAGCCAGAGGTACTCACCAGGATCGAAAATTTTTGATCACAAAGATAGAATTGAAGGCAGAAAGTATGAGGAGAAGAAATTTGTGGATAGGAAACCAGAGGAGAAGAAAAGATATTTGAATGATTACAGAGAGAAGAAATTTGAAGAGCTGATCAAGTGCTATAATTGCGGTAAAGTGGATCATTATGCCAAGGATTGTCGAAAGCCAACAGTGAGGAATTCAGATTAGTACAAGAATAAGATGCTTCTGGCAAAGCAAAAAGAAGCTGGAAAGGCATTGATGGCTGAGGACGAGTATTGGCTTGATCACTTAGATGATGAGGAAAAGGATGAGACTGCACACATGTGCCTCATGGGAAAGGAAGTGAAATATGACGAGAAAGTCAAACCTCTACACGATTACTCTGTCTAAAGTCAAAACTGATAATGTGTGTTTCTACTCACTAAAGCCTCTATGCAGCAAAGTTGATTATGGCATAGACGGCTATCTCACCTCAACTTTCGGTACATCAACAAACTGGTGACTGGTAACTTGGTGAAAGGACTTCCAGAGCTAAAATATGAAAAAGAACATCTGTGTGCGGCGTGTGAGAAGGGTAGTATGAAAAGATCTTCTCATAAGCCTAAGCCTGAACCGAGTACAAGTTCTACATTGGAATTGCTGCATATGGATCTCTGTGGTCCAATGCGAACTCAAAGCATCAACGACAAGAAATATGTTTTAGTAATAGTGGACAATTATTCAAGATACACTTGGGTCAAATTTCTAAGATCGAAAGATGTGACGCCCGATGTCATCCTCTCATTTCTAAAGACTACTCAAGTGAATCTCTAGAAGACAGTAAAGCTTCTTAGAACTGATAATGGCATATAATTCAAGAATAAAGTTATTGGCGATTATCTCAAATCGGTCTGGATAACACATCAATTTTCTGCTGCCAGAACACTAGAACAGAATGGAGTTGTAGAGAGGCGAAACAAAACTCTAGTGGAGGCTGCTCGCACGATGTTGAGTCAGTCAGATCTACCTCTATTTCTGTGGGCTGAAGCTGTGTCAATTGCATGCTATACGTAGAATCGCTCCATTATTCATTGCCGGTTTGGTAAAACACCATACGCTTTGATTAATAATCGAATACCTAGCATTAAACATTTTCATATTTTTGGATGCATGTGTTTTGTGCTTAATGACAAGGAGAACTTGAACAAGTTCAGTCCAAAGGCTGATGAAGGCATTTTTATCAGATATTCTCAGGCGTCTGCTGCTTACAAAGTTTACTTGAAGAAGTCAAAGATAGTTGTGGAGAGCGTAAATGTCACATTTGATGAAGAGTTGGCTTCTGATCAAAACAGTTCAGAACCCGTGATTACTGGAGTATTAGCTTCTGGGAAAATCAGTCCAGAACCTGTGGTTAATGTTTCTAATTCTGATAAACCATCAACGTCTACATCTCACCTAACAAAATTAGATTTATTGTTTGAATTTTTCTATGACGAGTTTCTCGGTACTAAATTGACTAAACCTGTTGTGATTGACAGATCTGAATATTCAAGCAATCATCATCCAATCACTTCAGATGTCTCAACTGAATCTGTTCCCCCGATTCAGGAAGAAACTCAAATTCAAACACCTACTCAATCAGTTGAAGCTGTGAATGTTAATGAAGAGCCAGAAGTAACACAATCAGTTGGATGTACGTCAACGCCTACTCAACAGACTTCAAGTGTCCAACCAACTGAAGCATCTGCACCAACTACTTCAACTAAACCCCTACAAGAACAAGAAGAAAGTGGATTCTTAGATGATGAACATGATCAATCTACATCTAATCCACTCCCTCATGAACATAAATGGACCAAAGAGCACCTAATACATCAAATCATTGGAGATCCATCCAAACCGGTGCAAACTAGGTTTGCGACATTGAACCAATGCATGCATGATTCGTTTCTGAGTAAGATAGAGCCTACACGAGTATCTGAAGCTCTAGCTGATTTAGATTGGGTAACTGCAATGCAAGAAGATCTTAATCAATTCGAAGCACTTAAAGTCTGGAGACTCGTGCCACGACCTGAAGGTAAAACAATCATTGGTATGAAATGGGTTTTCAAAAATAAGAAAGATGAAGATGGTATCATGATAATGAACAAAGCAATTCTTGTTGATAAAGGATATAGGCTAGAGGAAGGCATAGATTACGACGAGACTTATGCTCCAGTTGTGTGTATAGAGACAATTAGAATGTTTTTAGAGACAAAGTTTAAGGGGGAGAATGTTGGTGCATTAATTGTATACAAGATTTAGTGAGAAAAGTCTTGTATAAAGCCTTTGTAATAGAATAGTCAAAGGAAGTCTTTGAAAGTCAAATAGTGTGGAAGTCAACATTAGTTTTAGAGGGTTTTAAGTACTTGAGAGTTTGAATGGATACTTATTCAAGTTACTTTAGTGTTTAGTTGGATTACTTGAGTATTTCCTAGTTCATATAAATAGGTTTAATTCTTGTAATTTTGTAAAAGTGCTTAATGTCATAATTCAGATTTACTTTCTCTCACTACTCTCTCTCTAGAATATATACACTGTTATATCATGATCTTGATTGAGAGTGTTTGAATAGCTTGCTTGATCTGGGAATACAATTTCAATTGGTATAAGAGCATACCAAACTGTTTCAGAAAAGATTGGCTCAATAAAATTGGATTAATTTTCTGAATTTTGGATCAAAAATCGATTTTCTTGAAAATTTCTCAAGAACACAGATTGTTTACTGTTGATTCAAGAAATCTGTTGAAATCTCACTGAATTGTTGATCTTTGATTGTGAAATGAATTGTGAAATGAATTGTTGATTATTGTGTTTAATCTCAAATTCATTGATTGAACAAGATTGAAATCAATTTTTGGATCACAAAGTTAAATTTTCTGGAATTTCAAGAACTCGACAGCTTTCTTTTTGTTGCTTTCTAATTGAATCAAATTCAAATTTGTTTGTTGAAATTCTTGTTAGAAAATGGTTCCATATGATTCGTTTGTTGTAATGGATTCACATTGTGTTCACAAAATTTCATAGATTAACCACAAGATCAAATCAAATTTTCGAATTCTTGGATCTTGAATAGCAAAAATGTCAGCACTGTAATGTTGAAAATGGCACTGTATTTCTTCTGTTTTTAATGTTTAGATTGATAGAAAGTGTTATAAAATGAGTTTCGATCATTGTTTTGCAGGTTTTGAGAATCAATTTCTCAAGATTGAATTGATTTGAATTGGTGGATCGATCTAAAAATTCAAGCAGTCTGCGAGTTCCATCAAGAACACGCAAGTGGCTATGAAGAACACGCAAACCATTGAGTTTCAATTTGGAAGAGTTCTGCGAGTTTAAGAAAACACGCAGACAGGCATTTGCGCGTTTCAGACTAATTCGACTTGCGCGTTTTAGTTCAATTCAATCTGCGCGTTTTAGTTGTTTGACTTGCGCGTTTAGTACAAACTCAGATTGATGATTCGATTGATTTCAATTACTTGATTTGCAGATTTTGGGTTCAAGCATCTGCAAGTTTTAATGCAGGTAAACATTCTACAGAGAGAAAGCGAATGATCAACAACAAAGATTTGGAGCCTATCGTTTTAATTCCACGTATAATTGAGACAGGGACTACCTCAGTGACATCAGGAAATGAATCTAAAACTACATCACTAGTTTCTGATTCATCTGAAATCATAATTACATGTCCAATTATAGTGGATGGCAATGAAACTGTGCCTGAGATACCAAGAAAAGAAGCTGAACAAGATAGACTGAAAGATCAGAATTCAGAGCTTCTTAAACAAATTCAGGAGTTGAAATTTAAATTGTCAAATTCTGATAAAACTCCTATTTGTACAAAATGTACTGATCATGCTAAATCCGATTGTGCAGGTATCATCAGTGCAAAAGAGAATGACATAAGAGAGAAAGAGAAAGAGATTAAAGAGAAAGAGAACATCATTGATTTAAAAGAAAATACAATTGTTACATGTGAGAAATAATTAAAGTTAGAAGAGAGAAAAATTGTAAAACTTCAAAGCCAACTGAAGACGCCTGAACAGAAATCATCAGATTTGCAAGATGAATCAGTCAAGCTTCAACAGAAGTTTAAGGCTTTTGAAGATAAGATATATGCTTTGGAGAAGAAGAATGTTGAACTGTCAAAAAGCATCCAAGCTGATAAGGAAAATTCAAATTTGGAGAAATCTTATACTCAAAAGATGTCTGAACTTTCCAAGAAAGCTAACCAAGAGAAGAAGGATTTAGAGCTTACATGCCTTAAACTTTCAAAGCAAGTATCCGACTTTGAAAAGATTTTGATAACTGAACGGGATACTTTTGCTAAGGAAAGAAAAGTTCTTGAAGATAAAAACACTGAACTTCCTAAGCAGATTTCTACTTTACAAGACTTGCTTGAAAAAGAAAGAAATATTTTCAAAGAAAAGAAGCAGTCTTTTGAGTAAGAAAAGAAATTATTTGAAAAGAAAAATGCTGGAATTTTCAAAGATATTTCTGATAAAAACAAGAACATGGAAACAGATTTTGAACAAGAACGTTCATATTTTGAATCTGAAATATCTAAGCTCACATCCAAATTATATGTTCTGTCATCAGATATTCTTAAAGAACAGATGGCTAGATCTGATTTGACACACAAGTTTGACACACTAACTTCTGAAAGAAACATTTTAGCTGCAAAGATAAAAGACTTGGAAGCTGCAAACGTCAATTTATCAGAAAAGATTACAGCTGATGTGATTGATCAATCACCTGTTGATAATTCAACAGAATCAGTCTGTTCTTTCAAAACAACTTCAAGTTCTATTCATGACAAAAATGTTTTCAAAAAGAAAAGTGTTAAACCAATCATCGTCAAATCAAGTCAGATCAGACCATCAAATCTATTTTATGATAAATCTGTTGATGGTTCAGCGAGCTATTACATCAAATCTCTTGGAAAGCAATCAAAGAAAAGTCAGATGGTCTGGAGAGTGAAGAGTTCTTCAGATGATGAGAAAATGAAGGACAAAGCATTCAAATCCACAACAAATGCCAAAAAGAACAGTGTGTATAAAGGTAAATCTTTTGGTAATTCTGATATATATTACTCGACTAATCATTTGATCAGGATTGCTCAAAAGAAGATCTGTTGTTCTTACTGTGGAGAGAATGACTTCGTTCAAAAAGAATCTGCTCATAACTGGTACGGATCTTACAGAATTACTTCTCATAATTCTGGATTTAAAAGATATACATCTAATGAGAAGTGGATTCCTAAATCTAACATACCAGGACCCAAATACCAGTGGGTACCAAAACCTGTTAAATCTGTTTTGCAGGTACCACCGGTCTAGGGGGAGCATGAATGATGGTTTTTGAACAAAACAGTTCAAAACCCGGTCGTTAATGTTAAAGGATTATGATTTCTGATCATGTACAGTCTAGGAATCGTACTTCAAAGTACAAGTTTATGGCTTTGAATAATTCAGTTCAAGACCCGTACTTCAAAGTTAAAAGACTGTGGCTTCTGATCACATGACAGATCAGGACCCGTTCTTCAATGTTCAGATAAGGATATTATGCAAAATATCCAGGGGGAGCTTACATGACCTAAATCATTTTATCATGATTTGAGGGGGAGCTTAACAGTAAGTATCCTTTAATCCTAGATCTCTGATTGTTTGAAAGAAGAACAACTTTCAAGCATGAAAAACAATTTCTTAAATGTTCAAACCACTTCTCTATTCTCAAAAGATTTCATGAATTAAGAAGTGTGATTTTAAATGTTTTTCAATATTGGGCTTTAATGTTTAACTGACCGTGTGTTTCTAAAGATCAATACTCGTGTATTATCTTTCCTATATACTGTAAAGTATTCACACACATCGGTTCAGTACTTCATTTTAATTTGTTATTACCATGTCTCTAAACGAACCTATTTTTCGATGGTAATACCCCCGTTTGTAAATCACTGTTGTTGAGCAACAATCATCATTTCAACTTGAGCGTTCATTGCTAAATTGTTTATATTTGTTCATATAAACAAAATATCTAATTCTTTGATACCCTAACCATTTCATTTGATCTGATTGATACATTGTCAGATTCTCAAAACAATTCTCTTGATTTCATTTCATTCATTCAATATTCTTGTTTTGAGAGATCTTCATTGTTTAAATGTTCAAATTTCATTCTTAATTTTAAATGAGCATACATTCTGACAATATTATCATTTTGAGCTTAGTTAAACTGTTGAGCAACTATTCTTTTTAGAACTTACATGGGATTCATGTGTGAGCTTAAACAGAACTTCCATGGATTCACGCAAACTAGTGTTTCCTACCTAGGAAGTTATCCTTGAGTGAATGAGGGGTGAGGGGTCAAAATCAAAGAGTGGTGGAGATAACTCATCCGGTTGAGTTTTTCTCATTGTGTGAAGCGGTAAAATGGAAATGAGAGTTTGGTTAGAAGTGATAAAAAGAAAGAGGGTGTGAGATCAGAGTTAAAAGAATATCAGAACTCTGCACCAACCACTTTCTGAGCCGGGCAGCCACAAAATCTGATTGGTTCACATTCTTTGGTGACCATCATTGAAAAAGGCAGTGAGCCCATGCCAACTCTTGCATTAACCCCACCAGCCACTCGTTTCTTTCTTAACAAAGAAATGTTTCATTTTCTTTGGGGACGCAGCATATCTGCTATCTAGTCTTCACTCGGAAGATTTAGATATTGAAAAAGAAGGAAAATTGCCCCACCTTCGCACCTATTTCATGCACATTGAGTCCGTGTAATACCTGTTGCTGTCTCAACAATTTACACAATTTGAGCCTTATGAAACATAATCATTGTGCTAAATTCTTTTATACACAAGCACGAGCACACATAAAATTTGTTTTTCTGTCAGAACATTCATAGATAAACCTTGTGTTTTTCAATGATTGAATGGAAGTCCTGGGGAGTCATCATCAAACCAGCTCCTTATATTGTACATTCGTTGTACACAGTAACTCCGTGTTACTGATAGGCACTTCTAACTATTTCATTTGTTGAATCAGGGTTACAACGTTCATTATATCTGGATTTGAAAAGATTCAGGTATATACAGTTCATGATTCTGCTATTCAGATCAAAGGGTAGAAAATGTCAAATGTATCTCAAAGGGGGAGAATATCTGTAAAAGGGGGAGATTCAAAGAAAGTGCTGAAATTGAGGATGTTTTGATGATTATGGTGCTTACAATCATCAAAAAGGGGGAGAAATCTACAATTTCAATTTCAAATCAATTTCAAAGTCATGAAGAATGTTCAAAGTGAAAAGACTTGTGGAGAAATCTACAAAGTTCAAGAAAGTTCAAGTTAGATGAAAGTTTGTTTGGATCAAGAAGATTCAAAAAGATTCTGAAGAAAGACATTTCAAAGACAAATGGTGAAGATAATCCTGAAGAGATAATTCTGAAAGTTCAAGACAATTCAGATGCTTATTATGTTTCAGAGACAGATTCTGAAGATGATTCGAGAAAGTTTGTTTTTCTGAAGACTGATCAGAGTTTACAGTGATGAAGATACAATTTTCAAAGATCCCTCGAAGTTTCAAAAGTTTTAAAGAGTTTCAAAGATTTGTTCAAGACTTGTTGACTCTACAAAGATGCAATGTGCAAAAGACTTTTCAAGACTCTTCAAAGACTGAAAGGCTGAAGATTGCCAGAGCATCAAAGTTTAAATATTGTCAAAGATAAAAGTTGAAGATTCAAGCTCTGAAGACAAGTGTCAAATTTTTTTTTTAAATCTTGAATACAAAGGGGGAGAATGTTAGTGCATTAAATTGTATCCAAGATTTAGTGAGAAAAGTCTTGTATAAAGCCTTTGTAATAGAATAGTCAAAGGAAGTCTTTGAAAGTCAAATAGTGTGGAAGTCAACATTAGTTTTAGAGGGTTTTAAGTACTTGAGAGTTTAAGTACTTGAGAGTTTGAATGGATCCTTATTCAAGTTACTTGAGAGCTTAGTTGGATTACTTGAGAGTTTAATAGTCCATATAAATAGGTTTAAGTCTTGTAATTTTTGTAAGAGCTTTCATTGTCATAATACGATTGAAGATTATTTCTCTCGCTATAAATATAACACTGTCATATTATAATCTAGAGTTGAATTACTTGATTTGAAACTGGGTTTACAATTTCAATTGGTATCAGAGCTAGAATCGAGGATATTTTTCTCGATACGATTTTCGGATCTCGACATTTCAAGTATTTTTGCCCGATCTACATGTAAGTGTGTTCAAATCTCTCATGCTCTTGAAGATGTGATCGTTATGCAATTTCAGATCACCTACAATTTTTAGAATCGAAGTTCGACGAGTTTTGATGTTTTTCGAAATTTTTTTCGAAATTTTCGGTGTTCTTCGTTATCATTCTTAGATCTAAATTTTTTTTGTGCATGAGATGATTCAAGTTGCTCTTTTGAATTTCGAGCATTCTACATCTTTTAGAATCGAAATTCGTTGAAAATTCATTGAGATATCAGTTCTGAAATTGTGTTCGCCGGAAAAACGCATGTCACCGGAGCTCCACCGGAAAACCGACTTCCAGCCGGTATGTGATGTTTTTATACCTCAAATCGATTTGTATATGTTTATTGAGCATACATAAAGTTTCCTTATAAATTTTGGTTGAGAAATGAGGTAGAAAGATGAGCTGGAAGTAGGCTGATCGGAAAAACGAGATAGCCGGAATTTGTACTATTCATCGTCGGAGATTCGAGGATTAAGCTGTGATTTTGTCAAATCTCATTCCAGATCTGTTATAATTGGCTATATCGATCGATTCTTATCTGTTTACAGAAAAATCGAGCATAAGATCGTGATCTATGATCTGTGAAAACATCCTCGCCGGAAAAACGATTTATCACCGGAAAATCTGTTGTGTTTTCGAAGTTTAACTATCATATTGTCCAGATCTGGTTTATTGTTTATTTCGATCATATTGAAAGTAAATGGAAAAGAATTCAGAAGGAAATCATCAGTTTTTGATTGTTAGAACCAGATCTCGCCGGAAAATTGGACTGTTTCGCCGGAATTTTCTTGCTTCTTCGTTCAGATCTCGTTGTTTTATCATTGTGATCTGTGTGCAACTAAATTGAGCAAGAAATAGAGAATTTGGAGCTATTTGAAATAGCACGCCGGAAAAAGTTTGTTAAAATCGCCGAAAACATTCTGTTGGATCGTCGGCGTCAATATGTTCACGATGCATGATTTTTTTTGGAAAATGTTCATCTCAAGATTATAGTTGCAAATAGATGAAAGAAACAGATTGTTTGATCATATTTTGTTGAAGCAAAGTCAAGAAGAAATCAACAGTTCATGTGATTTTATGTATGAAAGTGAAGGTGAATAGTGAACAAACGGACTTCTGTTAGTCCCGTTAGTTTTTCTAACAATTTTGGTCCAAATTCATTAGTTTGGCTAAATTTGTTCCTCAATCCCCTATCGTCTAGTGTATGCCCTATCGTTCCTCCTTCACGCGAAATGTTTACGACTCTCAAGCCGAACTCCTACTCGACTCGCGGTTAACGACGGTTCCTTTGTTAAAAACTAAGGATGCACACGTTTTTTCACGTCAAATTCACTCGTTGTCTTTCTTGTGGGCTTATCGGAACGAGTTGTGTTTCTACATTTCGAGATGTATTATCATGCACTTAGTCGAGCTTACGGTTTACATCGGATCTGGGTTTAAAGTCGAAAACGAAGAATGAGAGTAACTTTCAAGGGGGAGCCAAGCCTACAATTCAAGATACATGCACTAAAGTTTTTTCAAGCAAATCAAGGGGGAGAGGAGACTAGAGCTTGAAGATGATTTACTTTCCAAAACTTTAGGGGGAGAATGTTAGTGTATGAATTATAGAAAGTTTAGGAAAGTAAATGTGTTTGTAATTGTAATTGGGCCTATTGGGCTTTAGTGAGTAGATGGGCTTGGGCTTACAAGTTGTAACAAGGGTAGTAGGTAGGTGATGGACTATAAATAGGTTTTAGTTTGTAATAATTGATTCACATTTTCATAATAAAAGATGTAGCCATTAAACAATTCTCTCTCTCTAGATTAGTTTAATTTCTCTCTCTAGAATAAATAAACCTTCTCCTATCCTACCTAGTTACAAACATGAAATGTCCAGATCTCGGACCTAACAGCTGCACACAAGAACTTCACAGTATATCAAATGGATGTGAAAACTGCTTTTCTGAATGGCATTTTAAAGGAGGAAGTCTATGTCTCGTAGCCTGAAGTTTTTGTCAATCCAGACAAACTAGATCATGTATACATTCTTGACAAGGCTTTTTATGGTTTTAAACAAGCCCCTCGCGCCTGGTATGATGTTCTATCCAAATTCTTAGTCAAGTCGGGCTTTTCTAAAGGTAAAATCGATACTACTATTTTCATTAAAAAGGAGAAAGCTGATATCATCTTAATTCAAATATATGTGGATGACATCATATTTGGTTCAACTAATCAAAAGTATTGTAAGAATTTTTCAAACCTCATGGTGTCCAGATTTCAGATGAGTATGATGGGAGAGATTGTTAGTGCACATATTTGTTGGATACAAGATCATGAAGACTGAAGGTCAAAATCAAGCAAGTCAAAGCTCAAAGTAAAATCTCATGCAAGAAAGTCAAAGTCTTTGTGTTGTGTTTTGTAAGCGTGTATTGTTTTGTTTTAATAGATATATGACTAGTTAGTTTAGTTAGAAGTTAGAACTGTTGCAAGTTAGAGAGGGAGTACACTGAGTTTGTAGAGAGAGAAAGTTCCTTACAGAGTTCATTGTATACAAATCCTAATTGTTGGAATTGAAAAACAAGTTGAGTAATTGAATCATCTTATTGTTGTTAATTGTAATTGAATTAGAACTTGATAGATTTGGGAATTAACAATTGGTATCAGAGCAAATCCAAGGTGAAATCGATCAAAATATGGAGTCGACACTGTGTTTTTGAGTCTTGATCGAATTTTGAGTTTTTGTGCGAATTTGTGGTTGTAATTGATTAGATTGTGTTCGCATAAGTGCATAGGTAAATCTTGTATAGATTTAGTAGAGTCTTGCCCTGTAATTGATCATCAATTTTGACATTTTGCATTTTTAGAGTTCACGAGTTCGAAAAGCACTGTTCAATATCAATTTGTATCTTTAAGTGTTCTTTATCGAAATTTCTTGATTGTAATTATTTCTAGATGTGCTAGTGGTCATTTTGTTGAAATTTCGGATCGAAATTCGAAGAATTGATGGGTTTCGAGGCAATCAGAGTGATATTTTCGACTAGATCTCAAGAATTCGCAAAAGTTCTTGAAGAACTCGCAGAACCCTCAAGAACTCGCACGAAGATCTCGCTAACCCATTAGATTTCGCATAATTGAATAATCTGAAAATTCTCAAGTGTAGAATTCGCAACAGTGTGTTTTGCGAATTGCATAGAATTCGTACGTGTGAGTGTTGAGAAATCTTCAAAATTCGCATAGCTTTGTATGCGAAATGCTAGAATTCACATAAGCTATTTGTGCGAAAAGTGTTTGTGAAAAATCTTAAGGATAGAATTCGCACCTGTGTCTCGTGCGAAAAGTTAAGAATTCGCATCAGTATGAGAATTCGTATAAAAAGTTCTAAAATTTCTTCCAAGTTCAGAATTTGTATAATCCTTTTGTGCGAAAAGTTGTATATGAAAAGTTGTACGCAAAAAGTATCTCAAAAATGTTTCTAAGTCTAGAACTCGCATAGACTTGTATGCGAATTCTTAGAACTCGCATAACACTTCATGCGAATTCTTTGCATACGAATTCTGAATTGTTTTGTATGCGAATTCTGAAGTTTATATTTGTGCGAATTCTTAGTTATTTTTCTTGCATACGAATTCTGAAGTGTGTGTAGTGTGCAAATTATGTGTGCAAATTCTTTGTATTTCATAGTGTCTTGCGAATTCCATACTTGTGATTTTTGGAAATTTAATTTATGAATTTCTTTCTAAGTTTTCTGTATTTTTCTGATTTCACTTGGACTAACGATTATTGTCAAGTTCTTATTGAATATTTTATAAACAGGATGACTTCCAGAGAGGCTCTCGCAATCGGAACTGATGTGAAACCTCTAGTGCTGTTTAAAGGCGAATACGAGCAGTGGAAGGATCATTTTCTGGATTTTATAGATAGAAATGATTTGGGAGACTACATCAGATTAACTTTGAAGGAAGGTGTCATGAAACCTCCTACAAAGATCTTATCCACTTAAGGAGAGAATGAGGAAGAGATTGTGAACAAGGAATACCCACTACCTTTGGATGAATACACTGATGAGCAAAGAAAGAGAGTAAAAGCTGATAGACTGGCTAGATCTTTCATTCTTTAAGGCATTCCCAATGAGATATACGTCAAGATTGACAGTTACAACGCCACGGGCAAGGAAATGTGGGATCAATTAGAAAAGATGATGCTCGGATCTAAGATAGGCAACCAACTCAAAGTCTCCAACTGCCTCAACAACTACGAAGAGTTAAAGGCCAAGGAGGGTGAATCTCTGGAGACAACTTACGATAGATTTGTGACTTTGCTGAACGAGCTCAACAAAAACAAAGTCAGAAAGTCTCAGATAGAGCTTAATAAAAAATTTCTCAGCATCCTCCAGCCTGAGTGGAAGAGGTTTACCAGGCAAATAAACAGATGAAGGATCTGAACGAGATTCCACTTCACGAGGTGTACGAGACTCTAAGGCAAAAAGAAAAAGGCTGAGAAGGTGGTTGCTGATTCGATTGCCCTGGTTGTTAAGAGGAAGTTAGTGAGCCTCAAGAAGAAAAAGAAAGTTGTAGTTTCTGAGTCCGAGGAAGTGGACAGTGATGATAATTCTGATTCTGATGACTGTGAGAACTTGAAGCAGGTTATGCTGATGTTGACAAAAGCCTTTCAGAAGAAATTCTACAAAAATTCTAGCTCGAACAATCAGAGGTATTCTTCGGGTTCATGGAACTATGAACACAAGGACAGAATAGAAGGAAAGAGGACAGAAGAGAAGGAGGCCTGAGGAAAGGAGGTATAGAACTGAAGAGAAGAAAGAGCCATAACCGACAAAGTGCTACAACTGTGGAAAACTCAGACATTTTGCAAAGGACTGTAGAAAGCCTAAAGTCCAAAATTCCGAATACTACAAAAATAAGATGCTCTTGGCCAAGCAGCAGGAGACTGGAAAGGCTCTTATGGCAGAGGATGAGTTTTGGCTTGACCATTCTGAAGATGAAGAAGAGAAAGAAGAAAAAGCCCATTTGTGTTTTATGGGTAAACAAGTGACTGAAGATGAAGCTGATTCAGATGGAGAAGACACTGAAGAGGTATATGATATGACTGAATCAGACTTTCTAAATGAAATGCATGTCATGATGATTAAACTCCAAGAATTAGAGTCTAAACTTAAGCGTGAAAGAGGTATCAATAAAGAAAACAACCAATCAATACTAAAACTTAGCAAGGATATTGATGAGAAGAACGTATTGATTGAGACTTTGCATAAAAATATTGATACCAACGCAAAAGAGAAGACGATAATTCACAATGAACTATCTGAAACTACTTACAAATTCAGAATGTGTGAATTTGAAGTGAAAGAGGTTGCTAAAAAGTATTGTTCTCTAAAGAAAGAAAACAAATCTTTAACTGATAAGGTGAATGTTTTGGAGGAAAAACTTTACAGTTTAGGTCAAACTGAACAAACCATTCATCTGAACAAACCCAAAGAGAATAGTGAGTGTTGGGGTCTTGGTTATGAGAACCCATACTACCTCAAAAAGGGTATTTCTAAAGTGCCTGCGCTTTACGACTTTGGATTTTTAAAACTGGCACCACAATACCCCAAACTCAAAGTTAAGTGGACTAAACTGTCTGAAGAGGATGAAGCTAAAGAAAAGGATAAAAGGAAGAACACAACTAAAATGCAACTTCCATTTCGTTATGAGAAGTTGAATTATAGTTATAGTTCTGATAAATCAATTTTTTTTTTAATGACTATTTTGACAGCTATTCTTCAAAAGAGTTGGAGGCTAAGCCTATTGAGGGTAAAATTTATGCACCTCCTCTCGTGTTAGAAAATAAAATTTCTGAACTCGAAAATACTCATGCAGAAGAAAGGATTTTGATTGATCTAGAACAAAATGTGTTTTCCACTGTGCTTAAAAATTCTGTTATTTCTAAAACTCTCAAAGCTTCAAAATCTGATGATATTTTTGATCTACTTGATGAAGAGTTTGATTTTCTTAACTCTGACGGTGATTTAGATGATTGTGTTGGTCAATTTGATTTTAATGCTAAACTTCCTGACCATTCACAATTTATAATAAACTCTTTTGGATTACCCAGTGTGTTCGAGAAAGGTGAAACATCAACGAAAGTTGATGAACCAGTTTCTGTGAATACCAAGAATGCTAAAGGTAAGAAGAAGAAATGTAGGCATTCACAAAAACAGAAATCCACTGGTAAGCCAAAGAAGAAGAAATATTTAAAATCTCACAGTTCTAACTCTAAAGTTTCAAATGTTTCAGATGTGAATAAAAGAAAGACTGGAGTTAGTACATAATGGCAACCAAAGAAGAAAATTGACGAGACTGCTAAATCATATTCTGATCTTGATTGTAATAGAGGAACTGATAGTATAACTGATGTAATTGAGAATGTAGCTTTTCAAAAACCAAAACTTGTAACTTCTTAAAATCGTTATTCAATAAAGCAATTGTTCCAATTATCTCCGTCTGCTAGAAAGTCTTCTAATTATAAAAGAATTGATTATGCTTCTCAAAAATATTCTGATGTTTGGTTTGGCACATATCATGTATATTCTTATCATTCTAATGCTTCAAATGTGTTTCAAAAGATCAAAGGGTCCATATACAAATGGATACCAAAATCTTGCGCTAACACTGTAGGACCCATCTATAAATGGGTACCTAAATCTATTGTTTCGTGATTTCTCCTGTGCAAACCCGTCATATGTGGTACTTGGATTCTGGTTGCTCCAAGCATATGACCGGGTGGAAAGATTTATTATCTAATTATACAGAGAAAGATTGCGGAACAATACGCTTCGAAAATGATCAGTTTTAACATATTCTGGGCTATGGTGATGTGATTCAAGAGAACGTGACGATTACGAAGGTGAGCTATGTTGAAGGATTAGGGCATAACCTATTCAGCATTGGACAGTTCTGTGACAAAGATCTAGAGGTTAATTTCAAGGCCAAGAGATGTTCTGTACGTACTGAAGACGATAAAGAACTCTTGGTCGACACTATAAAGTCAAATCTCTACACAATTAATCTGGCAAAAGTCTAGACTGACAATGAGGTGTGTCTACTGTCAAAAGCCTCGCTGCAACAAAGTTGGTTATGGCATCGAAGGCTTTCTCACCTGAATTTTCGTTACATAAACAAACTGGTCACTGGAAAGTTAGTAAAAGGACTTCCCGAGCTTAAATATGTGAAAGAACATTTGTGTGCAGCGTGCGAGAAGGGAAAGATGAAGAGAGCCGCTCATAAGCCGAAACTTGAACCGAGTACAAGTTCATCCTTGGAACTTCTGCATATGGATCTCTGCGGTCCTATGCGTACACAGAGCATAAACGGTAAGAAGTACGTTTTAGTGATTGTGGACTATTACTCGCAGTACACTTGGGTAAAATTTCTGAGATCAAAAGATGAGACACCCGAAGTCATCATCACATTTTTAAAGACTATCCTAGTGAATTTGCAAAATCCAGTCAAGCTTCTTCGTACTGACAACGACACAGAATTCAAGAATAGAACTGTAGAAGATTATCTCGAATCGGTTGGGATAACACATTAGTATTCTATTGCCAGAACGCCTGAACAGAACGGAGTCGTAGAAAGATGGAATCGAACGCTAGTCGAGGTCACTCGAACTATGCTGAGTCAAGCGGATCTACCTCTGTTTCTATGGGCTGAAGCTATATCGACTGCTTCCTACATGCAGAATCGATCCATAATCCACTGCCGGTTTGGTAAAACACCATATGATTTAATCAATAATCGTACACCTAGCATTAAACATTTCCATATTTTTGGATGCAGGTGCTTTGTACTAAATGACAAGGAGAACTTACACAAGTTCAGTCCAAAGGCTGAAGAAGGCATATTTATCGGCTACTCTCAAACGTCTGCAACTTACAGAGTTTATCTAAAGACATCAAAGATTGTAGTAGAGAGCATAACGTCACATTTGATAAGGAAGTGGCTTCTGTTCAAGACAGTTCAGAACCCGTTATCACTGGTGTACTAGCTTCTGGGCAGATCAGTCCAGAACCTGTGCCTACTGGTAATAAATCAGATGAATCGTCATCGTCTTATTCTCATTTATCTGATTTAGATTTATTGTTTGAATTGTTTTATGATGAATTTATTGGAACTAAAGTGTCTAAACCTGTTGTGGTTGACAGATCAGAAGATTCATGAAGAAATCAACCAACCACTTGAGATATATCTACTGAATCAAATTCCCCGATTCAGCAAGAGATTCCAATTCAAATGCCTACTCCAACAGTTGAAGCTGTGAACGTTAACGAGGAGACAGAAGTTGCTGAATCAGTTGGTTGCACTGTAACGACTAATCAACAGCCAGATACTGCTGTACCAACTGAAGCTTCTGCACAGAACACTTCAACTGCACCCCTATCAAATACTAAGCAAACTGATGAAGCTAAAAGTGGATTTCTAGATAACAATCATGATCAATCTACATCAAATCCACTCCCTCCTGAACATAAGTGGACCAAAGAGCACCCGATAAGCCAAATTATTGGAGATCCATCTAAACCGGTGCAAACTAGGTGTGCTACATTAAATATGTTTATGCATGACTCATTTCTGAGTAAGATAGAGCCAACTCGCGTATCTGAAGCTCTAGATGACTCAGATTAGGTAACTACGATGCAAGAAGAGCTGAATCAGTTCGAAGCACTCAAAGTCTGGAGACTTGTGCCTAAGCCTGAAGGAAAGACTTTAAACGACACGAAATGGGTATTCAAGAACAAAAAGGACGAAGATGGTATCGTGATCAGAAATAAAGTAAGACTAGTGGCTAAGGGATATAGGCAAGAGGAAGGTATTGACTATGACGAGACTTATGCTCCAGTGGCGCGCATCGAAGCTATAAGGATGTTTCTCGCATATGCCGCTCACAAGAACTTCACCGTCTATCAAATGGACGTTAAGACTGCCTTTCTTAATGGCATCTTAAAGGAGGAAGTCTACGTTTCTCAGCCTGAAGGCTTTGTCAATCCAGAAAAGACGAATCATGTTTATATTCTGGACAAAGGTCTTTATGGACTGAAGCAAGCCCCTCGAGCCTGGTACGAAGTGTTATCTAAATTCCTAGTCAAGTCTGGCTTCTCAAAAGGTAAGATCGATACTACTTTGTTTATCAAAAAGGAAAAAGCCGATATCATTTTAATTCAGATTTATGTGGATGACATCATATTTGGCTCAACAAATCCAAAATACTGTAAGAATTTTTCTAACCTCATGGTCTCACGTTTTCAAATGAGTATGATGGGAGAGATGAACTTCTTTCTCGGATTACAAGTCAAACAATTTTTAACGGGGATTTTTATCAATCAATCAAAGTACATTTCGAAATTCTTAGAAAATTCAAAATGGAAAATTGTACACCTATTGGAACCCCGATGGCACCAGAAACTAAGATTGGCACTGATCCTTCGGGAAAAGCTGTCGATGTTAGAACCTACAGAGGGATGACCAGTTCTTTAATGTATTTAACTTCTAGTAGGCCAGATATAATGTTCTCTACATGTCTATGTGCTCGATATCAGGCTAATCCAAAAGAATCCCATTTGTCTGCGGTTAAAAGAATTTTTAGATAGTTGAAGGGCACTACAAATCTTGGTCTGTGGTATCCTAAGGATACATGTTTTGAACTGACAGCATATTCAGATGCATACCATGCAGGTTGTATGCTTGACAGGAAAAGTACGTCGGGGCATATACAATTTATGGGCGATAAAATCATGAGTTGGGCTTCAAAGAAACAACTCTGTGTATCCACATCAACAACTGAGGCAGAGTACGTTGCTACGGCGAGCTGCTGTTCGCAAGTGTTCTGGATGAGAACACAACTCCAAGATTATGGCATCAAATACAACAAGATCCCGATATACTGAGATTCGAAGAGCACCATTGCTATATCTGCGAATCCTGTTCAACATACTAAGACCAAACACATCGACGTACGATATCACTTTATCAAAGATAATGTCAAAAAAGGTACAATCGAACTTTATTTTGTAAACACCGATTATCAACTTGCTGATTTATTTACCAAGCCTCTCGATGAAAAGAGATTTAATTTTCTTGTTTTGAAACTTGGTATGTTAAATCTCAAGACTTAATCTGTGATTACCTATTAAAGTTTTTGTTATTGTTATTTTTCTTCATTTCTTTATTTTTTTATTCTGAATGATATCTGTACTTAATATTTGTTCATGATCTCAGGGGGAGTGAGAGATGTTACAAGATAAGATGATCTATATTCATTTGAGGGGGAATTAATAAATTTTTGCATTTGTTTTTTCACTGAGAAATTTGCTGATGCATGATTGCAGGGGGAGTAAGAGTAAGTAGTATTGAATATGATTTCTGATTATATCTGATCAAAACTCGTACATTAAAAGTTTTATTGCTTTATGTCATTTTACTTTCAATAAATTTTTGTGAATAAAGCTTTGTACTTTGACAGACTTTTGATTTTTGCAGAATTGAGAGAAAGCTTACATGATCATATCATATAAGAGTTAGAGCTGACTTGATGAGATTTAAGACTGAACAAAAGGTTTATTTGTAATCTTAATTTCATACGTGTCTGAAAGAAGGACAACTTTCAGATATGAAAACATGTTCTTAAATGTTCAAACCATTTCTCTTAAAACGATTTCATGAATTTAGAAGTGTGATTTTAAATGTTTTCATGTTATTTGTGCTTTAATTGCTATACAAACCGTGTGTTTTCAAAGATAAATACTTGTGTTTTATCTTTTCCATATACTGTCAAGTATTCACACACACTGGTTTAAATTTTTGTTGAATATGTTATCACCATGTCTCAAATTGAACTTATTTTTCGATGGTGATACACCACGCTTGTTATTCAAAGTTTGAGCGTGATTTCATTTCAAAACATTTTCATTCAAGAATGTCTATATTTTGTTTCGTATAGACAATATCCAATTTTTGCTGACCTTGGCCTTAGTTGATAAATCGTTTATTTTGATCTTTTTCATACAATGTCAGATTTTCAAACAAGTTTCTTGTATTCATTTCATTTCTTCAATACACTTGTTTTGAAAATTCTTCAATGTTTAAAATGCTCAAATCTTCATGATTATCTTCATGAGCATACAGACATCTGACATGTATTGTTTGTTCTTTAACTGAAAAGTTAAACCATTTTGAGCAACAGGTTCTTATAGGATTACATAGGTTCATTGTGTGAGAACTTAACTGAACTTCTATGGATTCACGTTAACCAGTGTTTCCTACCCAAGAAGTTAATCATTGAGTGATCGAAGAGTGAGGAATTAAAATACTGAGTGTGGGTTGTGTGATGAGATAAAATGTAAATGAGAGTTTGGTTATAAGAGAGCTCAATGATAAAAAGAAAGAGGGTGAGAGAACAGAGTAAAAGAATATCAAACTCTGCACCAACTTTTTTGAGTCGGGCAGCCACATTTTTGGTGTTTCACAATTCTTCGTGAACATCATTGAAACATGCAACTAGCCCATGCCAACTCTTGATAAAAACACCACCAACTACTCAATTTTTTCTCAAAAAGAAGATGTTTCATATTGAAAGGGGATGCAACATATAATCTATCTGATTTTCATTTGGAAAATTTGGATATTGAAAAAGAAAGAAGTCTGCCCCACCTTCGCACTTCGATCATGCACAATCGAGTATGTGCTTAACTGTTGTTGTCTCAACGGTTTACACAATTTTGAGCCTGTATAAAACCAATCATCTGTGTTTAATTCTTTCAAACACAAGCACGTACACACAGAAAATTCGTTTTTCTGTCAAAACGTTCATAGAATAAACTTGTGTTATTCGATGATTGAATGGAAGACTTGGAGGAGTGAACATCATAAAAGCTCCTTTCCAATGTGTATTCGTTACACACAGTGACTTCGTGTTACTGATAAGCATTTTAACTGATTCATTTGTTGATTCAGGTGTTACACTCATCATTTGTCTGAATTTGCAAAGATTCGGATGAATATCTTTTTGGATCGATGAATAATCAGAGGCCCAGTGTTTAAAAGATCAGTGGTTAGAATAGATTATGGACATTTCTTGTAAAGTTTTGATGATCTCAAGCTTCATTCATCAAAAAGGGGGATAGGTTCAAGAAATGTTTGAGAAGTGTTCAAGATTTATTGGTTTGATAAAGCTAAGTGGGAACTGAAAGAAGAAGTTTGTGTCAAGACAGTTTATTTTGAAGAAAGTTTGTTGAAAGATGAAAGAGCAAATTCAAAGAATTCTAAAGACGAGCTGAATTTCACTGAAATTTTCTTTGAAAACAATTTGCTGAAGCAAACTGAGCTAAACCTGAAGATAATTTCTTTCCTATGTCCGAAAGAGGTTTTACAACCTTGGAGAAGATTGTAACTATTCTTGAAGATAGACTTTGGGGAGATTGCTAAGTAAAAGGGGAGATTTAATCTGATGATATTCTGACGAAAGGGGGAGATTGCACAAGTTGAGCTTAAGGGGAGATTGAATTGCAAAATCTTTTAGAGATGATCTTGAATCCAAAGGGGGAGATTGTTAGAGCATATATTTGTTGGATGCAACATCATAAAGACTGAAGATCAAAGTCAACTCTCAAGCAAGAAAGTGAAAGACTTGTATTTTAGTTTTAGTTGTGTGAGTGTTTCTATAGTCTGCGAGGTTAATGTCTTGAGTGTTTTGTCCCTGTGTTTAAATAGGGATATGAGTTGTGGTGTGCGTGTAGATTCATTAGAGAATTGTACGTGTTCATATCTAGAGAGAGAAAGTTTGATAACACTCTTTGTATGCACTCTGATTGAGAAATACAAAAGAGAAATTGAGTGATTTATGAAATTGTCATCTAGTTTTACATTGTTATTTGGGATAACAAACATGTTGAAAGAAATCTACAAGGGGGAGATTATATTGCAAATCTTTTTGGAAGATTATCTTGAATCCAAAGGGTGAGATTGTTAGTGCATAAATATATGTTGGATACAAGATCATGAAGAATGAAGATAAAAGTCAAGTCAAAGAGCTCAAGTCAACTCTCAAGCTAAGTCAAAGTCTTTGTAATAAAGTCAAAGTCAAAGTTAGTCAATGTTGTAAGTGTTTTAGTGTTGTAAGAGTTTTTAGTTATAAGTGTTGTTTTCTATTTGTAGACTCATATGACCAGGAGAAAGTTAGATGCACGTATTGTGTTAGAGAGAGAAATATTCAAGAGCCTGTTGTAATCGAAATTGGTTGAAATAGAAATTGAATGAATTCTTATTAGTTTGTCATCTTGATCATTTGCACTGATTGTGGGACACACAGCTTCTCGCAAGCCTATGTCTGAACCGAGCACAAGTACTCCATTAGAGTTGTTGCATATGGATCTCTGTGGTCCAATGTGAACACAAAGCAAAAACGGCAAGAAATACGTCTTGGTGATTGTGGATGATTTTTCAAGATACACTTGGGTAAAATTTCTATTATCGAAAGATGAGACACCCGATGTCATCATCTCATTACTAAAGACCGTTCAAGTGAACTTGCAGAAGACAGTTAAGCTTCTTCGAACTGATAATGGCACATAATTAAAGAACAAAATTGTTGACGATTATCTCGAATCGGTCGGGATAACTCATTAGTTTTCTGCTGCCAGAACGCCAGAACAAAATGGGGTAGTTGAACGACGAAATCAGACTTTTTGAGGCTGCACGAACGATGCTGAGCCAGTCCGATCTACCTTTATTTTTGTGGTCCGAAGCTGTCTCAACTGCAAGTTATACTCAAAACCGATCAATCATTCATCGCCGGTTTGGTAAAACTCTATATGCTTTGATAAACAATAGAATACCTAACATTAAACATTTTCACATATTTGGATGCAGGTGTCTTGTGCTGAATGATAAGGAGAACTTGAAAAAGTTCAGTCCGAAGGTTGATGAAGGCAATTTCATCGAATATTCTCAAACATCTGCGGCAAACAGAGTTTATCTAAAGAAGTCAAAGATTGTAGTTGAGAGCGTCAATGTCACATTTGATGAAGAATTGGCTTTTGATCAAATCAGTTCAGAACCCGTGATAAGAGGAGTATTAGCTTCTGGACACATCAGTACATAATTAGATTTATTGTTTGAACATTTTTATGATGAGTTTCCTGGTTCAAAAGTGACTAAACCTGTTGTGATTGACAAATCAGAAGATTCAAACAATCATCATCCAATCACTTCAGATGTATCAACCAAATCTAATTCCTCGATTCAAGAAGAAACTCTAGTTCAAACACCTAGTCAATCAGTTGAAGTTACACATGAAACTGCAGATCCAGAAGTTGCACATTTAGTTGGATGTATTGTCATGCCTATCCAACACACATCAAATGTCCAATCAACTGGAACTTCTGCACCAATTACTTCAACTGAACCCCTACAAGAAGAACATACTGGATATTTAGATGATCAACATGATCAGTCTACTTCAATACCACTCCCTCATGTATATAAGTGGACCAAAGAGCACCCGGTACATCAAATTATTGGAGATCCTTCAAAACCGGTGCAAACTAGGTCTGCAACAGCAAATGGATGTCTATATGATTCATTCTTGAGCAAAATAGAACCGAAAAAAGTTTCAGATGCTCTTTGTGATCCAAACTGGGTTACAACCATGCAATTTGAAGCGCTTAAATTCTGGCGATTGGAGCCCCGATCTGAAGGAAAGACAATCATTGGCACCAAGTGGGTATTAAAAAATAAAAAGGATAAGGATGGTGTTATGATTCGAAATGAAGCAAGACTTGTAGCCAAGGGATACATATAAGAGGAAGGCATTGATTATGATGAGACGTATGCACCAGTTGCACGTATTGAGGCAATTAGGATGTTCCTAGCCTATGCTATCAGATGGATGTCAAGACAGCCTTTCTGAATGGATTGTTAAAAGAAGAGGTGTACGTTTCTCAACCTAAAGGATTCGTAAGTGCGGACAAACCATATCATGTCTATATTCTAGACAAAGTACTTTACGGACTCAAATAAGCCCTCGAGCCTGGTATGAAGTGTTATCTAAATTCCTTGTCAAGTCTGGATTTTCTAAAGGTAAAATCGACACCACCTTATTCATAAAAAGGGAGAAAGTTGATATCATTTTAATTCAAATATATGTAGATGATATAATATTTGGTTCAACTAATACAAAGTACTGTAAGAATTTTTCTGCACTCATGATGTCACCTTTTCAAATGAGTATGATGGGAGAGATGAACTTCTTTTTCGGATTACAAGTTAGACAATTTCCACGGGAATTTTTATAAGTCAATCGAAGTATGTTGCTGACATTTTAAAGAAATTTAATATGTCAAATTGTACTCCTATTTCAACCCCGATGGCACCAGGAACTAAGATCGGAGCTGATCTTTCTGGAAAAGTTGTTGATCTTAGGACTTATAGAGGAATGATTGGTTCTTTAATGTACTTAACGTCAAGTAGACCGAATATTATGTTTTCTACATGCTTATGTGCTAGATATCAAGCTTCGCTTAAAGAATCCCATATGTCAGCTGTAAAGCGGATATTTAGATATCTGAAGGGAACTGCAGATCTTGGTTTGTGGTATCCAAAAGATATAGGTTTTGAGCTAACAGCGTATTCAGACGCAGATCATGCAGGTTGTATGTTAGACAGGAAAAGCACATCGGGTCACAATCAATTTCTTGGAGACAAGCTCGTAAGTTGGGCGTCAAAGAAACAACTATGTGTTTCCATTTCGACTGCTGAAACATAGTATGTAGCTACTGCCAGTTGCTACTCTCAAGTTTTGTTGATGAGGACACAACTTCAAGACTATGGATTCTAGTTCAATAAAATTCCTATATATTGTGATTCGAAGAACACCATAGCCATACAGCTAATCCTGTTCAGCACACAAAGACCAAACATATCGATGTACGTTATCATTTTATCAAAGATAATGTCGAAAAAGGTACAATTGAACTTTACTTTGTAAACACAGATTATCAACTTGTTGATTTGTTTACCAAGCCGTTAGATGAAAAAAGATTTAATTTTCTCATTTCGAACTAACGATCACTCCAAGCTCTTATTCTACAGATTGTAAAGATGTCTAAAGAATTACTTTCTATGGTGTCTCAGTCCAAACCACATGTTCTTTCTATCGAAGAATACCTTCAATGGAAGTGCCGAATGACTCAGTTCCTGAACCATTAGAATAGAGAGTGTATGAAGTCTATAATTGAAGGTCCAGTCAATCCAGTGGTAACAGTTCCTCGATAGCCTTCTACTGAGACTTCACCTGAAATTCCTGTCCGGTATGTGCCAAAGCCGTACCATTATTTTAGTGAAAGAGAGAAGGAGCTTGCAAAGATTGATGAAGAACCTCTTATTTACCTGACAATGGCCATCCCAAATGACATCCACAACCGTGTAGATAGTCGTGATTCAGCAAAACCAATGTGGGATGAGTTGGAAAGGCAATTTCAGGGAACTGACATATCTATTAAAGCTAAGATTAATAAGAGTATTACTGCTTTTAAAGGCTTTGGGGCAAAGGAAGGAAAATCGTTGGCAGACACCTATACAAGGTTCAATGTTATTCTGAATGACTTGAGAAGGAATGGGATGAACAAGACTATGTCAGAGATCAATTATAAGTTCATCAAGAACCTTAACCCATAATGGAAGAGCTACGTCATAAATCTTCATATGTCTAAAGACATGGATCTTGAAAATGTGAATGACATCTTTACCACTTTGTTACAGCATGAAGATGAGGTAAAATGTCAAATGATGAGAAGAAGATGGTGAAAGAGTCGTAAGCTCTGTTAGCTGAAAAGAAAAAGGGTAAATCAGGGTCTGCTTCTGTTTCCAGTTCTAAATCAAAGTCAAAGCTGCCCAAAGCTTATCTGTCTAAGCTTCCAAGATCAAGTTCTAAGTCATCGGTAGAAGAAATTGAGGTGTATTCTGATGAAGCTGTTCAAAGGCTTGCTGAAAATCTAGCCTTCATCACAAAGCAGTTTAAGAAGAGTTTTGGTAAGAAGAAGTATTTTTCAAAGCCAAAGTATGAAGGCTACAAGAAAGACAAGTATGAGAAGTACAAGCCCCGATTTGGGAAGAAAGAAGAGAGAATTGAAGAAAGGAAGGAAGAGAAGAAAGAAGAGAAGATTGATCCTCAAAGCGGAAGGTGCTTTAATTGTGGCAAGTTTGGCCATTTTTCAAAAGATTGTAGGTTCAAGCGAGTAAAGAACTCAGAATACTACACCAAGAAATCTCTGTTGGCAAAGAAACATGAAGAAGGGAAAGTGTTGATGGCTGAGGAAGAGAACTGGTTATGTCAAAGTTCTAATGAAGAAGAAGCCCACTTTACCAAGGTTTTCATGATGGCAAAGGTTAAAGAAGAAGCAGAACCTGTTTCTGAGCTGTCTGATGGTGATTATAAGGTAAGTGATGATGCTAATATGGTTAATTCTTTACTTGCTCAAATTAAAAATATGGAATCTGAATTTGAAGTGCTAAAAAGTGTCAAGATCGAAATTCTAAACAAGAATTTAATTAACACTCAGAAACTTTGTTAAAGAAGTTTACGGAATAACACTTTAACAGTAAATAAATAGAACAGTGTATGGATCAAATCACAAGTTATATTGAATTAACTTAATGATTACAACCACAGCCTCAATCTGTTGAACAGGCTCAATAGACGTTCAATACTTTTCTATTGAAAGGACTACAAAGAATCTTGAGGCTAATTCTCTCTAGAACAAAAACGTATATTCTATGTATCTGTATCAATGTATTTCTATGCTAAAACTTCTAAACTATATATATAAAAAATAGATTACAAGATAAATATGAAAATAATATTGATCTTCAGCATCCAGTCCATAATTATCTTCAACATTATCTGCAGCTCCTAGTCTTTCGCATCAAGCAATCAATCCATCTTTATCTTCATGAGCATCATTAATCTTCATCCTCAGCAGTACTAACCATCTTGCAGTAGTAATTCTTCAAGAAGTACTAACTACTAGCAGTATTAACTTTCAAGCAGTATTAATACCTCTAGCAGTAGTAATACCTTTGAGTACCAGTATTAAAATCTTCAGCAGTATTAATTCTTTCAGCACTTAGCAGCACTAACTGGACTTAGTACATTTTAGACCCAACAAAAAGTAAACTAAGCCTTGAACGACAATCAATGATGAATTTTCGCGATGAAAATGCATTGTTGAAAGTTGTGATTGAGGACGAGGAAAAAGATAATTTGAAAAAGGAAAAAGCTGATTTGCAATCTAAGATCACGGAACTTGAAAAGAACTTTGTTAATTTGAAGTTTGTTTTCAATAAAAAACGAGGCTTATTGCAAGATTAAGAAACTGGAGGATATAAATTTGAAAATAGAACAGACTGAACAAACTCTGAATCTTCTCACAAACAAACTCCAGGATGTTTGCTTTTATAATCCAAAACTGGGGTTAGGTTTGTCAGAAAAATGATGTTTTAAAAAGAGCCCCTTAGAATTTATACAACTTTGATAAATTGGGTTCTACTATAAAGAAGATTCCAGATATTCGAGACTATGTGTCCCTGAAATCAAGATTCTAATTGCAACACAAATCGAACAAACAAGATTAACAATTACCTGTTTGATTCAAATCTCAAATCAAAATGTTTACAACTTTCTCTCTCTAGATGACTCTTTCTCTCTCTATAATTCTCTCTAAAACTGAACTCAAACTCTAGTCATCTATCTATTAAACAACAAATAAGAGAATTTATACCCACAAGCTAAAACAAGGAAACAAACAAACACAAGTAACTTTGACTTTATTACAAAATAACTTTGACTTTTAATGAGAGTTGATTTTCTCAGCTTTGACTTCTTGTAGTTTGATCTTCAGTCTTCATGATCTTTTATCCAACATATTTCTGCTCTAACAATCTCCCCCTTTAGATTCAAGATCATCTTTGAAAGATTTAGCAAATCAACCTCCCCCTTTGGTTACATTGGAGAACTTTAAATCTCCCCTTTAAGCTCAATCTGAGTACAATCTTCCTCTTTTGGTTGATCTTTAACTTTAATCTCCCCAAAGTCTATCTTCAAGAAATACCAACAATCTCTCCCAAAGATGATAGAAATAATCTTCAATAATCTCTTCAGATGATCATCACAAGACTCTTTCAGACTTCAGAAAGAAATTATCTTCAGATTTAGCTCAACTTGCTTCAGCAAATAATCTTCAAAGAAAATTTCAGTGAAATTAGCACATCTTCAAACATCTTTGTCTTTGCTTGTACAATCTTTCAAACTCTCAAACTTTAAACTTTATCTTCTTCAAATCGTTAACTCTGAAATTTCTGACTCTGGCATTTCTTTAAATCATTTCCCCTTTTTTGATGAAATGAGCATCGATATCATCAAAACTATCATCAAGAAATTTATTTAACCATTCTGATCTGTCCAAGAGCTTCTGATTCGTTGCCAATTCGAACAATGTATTCATCCAGATCTTTTCAAATCTAGACAAAATAGAAATGTAACGCCTGAATCAACAAATGAATCAGTTAATATGCCTGTCAGTAACACGAAGTCACTGTGTGTAACAGATACACATAGGAAAGGATCTTTTGTTATGTTCACTCCCCCAGGGCTTCCATCCAATCATCGAAACACCACAAAGGAAATTTCTATGAATGTTATGACAAGAAAACAAATTCTTTGTGTGTTCGTGCAAATGTATAAAGAATTAAGCATATGATGATTGCTCTTAATAAGGCTCAACATTGTGTAAACCACTGAGACAACAGTAGATAAACACAGACTCAATGTGCATGATTCAAGTGCGAAGGTGGGGCAGACTTCCTTCTTTTTCAATATCCAGATTTTTCAAATGAAAATCAGATAGATTATATGTTGCGTTCCCAGAAAAATATGAAACACTTTCTTTTTAAGAAGAAAATGAGTGGTTGGTGGGGTTATAATCAAGAGTTGGCATGGGCTAGTTGCCTGTTTCAATAACGTTTACGAAGAAATGTGAAACATTAGTAATGTGGCTGCCCGGCTCAGAAAGTAGTTGGTGCAGAGTTTAATATTCTTTTAATCTGATCTCACACCCTCTTTCTTTTAATCATTAAGCTCACATCTAACCAAACTCTCTTTTACATTTTACCTCAACGCACAACCCACACTCATTTCTTTTTGACTCCTCACACTCAATCACTATGAAGTAACTTCTTGGGTAGGAAACACTGGTAATCATGAATCCATAGAAGTTCATTTAAGTCCTAGCACAAAGAAACCCGTATTTTTCTATGAAGCATATGTTGCTCAATATGGTTTAACTTTATCAGATAAAGCTCAAATACAAGTCAGATAAATGTATATGCTCAGAATATAATAATGAAGATATGAGCATTTTTAAACATGGAAGTATTTTCAAACAAGTATATTGAATGAATAGATAAGAATGCAAAAGACTTGTTTGAAAATCTGACATTGTATGATAAATGATCAGAAATGAATGATATAACAAGCAAAGCTTATGGTCAAGAATAATTGATATTGTCTATATGAAATAAAAATATAGACATTCTTGAAAGACGCTTCGAAATGAAATGACGCTCAAAATTCTTTGAAGTACAAGCGGGGTGTCTTACCATCGAAAAATATGTTTCAAATTTGAGACATGGTAAGAACATCTTGAACAATTAGTCAAACCGGTGTGTGTGAATACTTGAAAGTATATAGAAAAGACAATATGCAAGTATTTATCTTTGGAAACACACGGTTTGTAACCATTTAAGCACAAATTAAATCTTGAAAACATTTAAAAAATCACACTTCCAATTCATGAAATCTGTTTAAGAATCGGGAAGTGGTTTGAACATTTAAGAACATGTTTTCTATGATTGAAAGTTGTCCTTCTTTCAACCATATATGAGATTAAGATAAGAAATTTAACCTTTGTCGATCA
This sequence comes from Arctium minus, assembly GCA_954870635.1. Lineage (NCBI taxonomy): Eukaryota > Viridiplantae > Streptophyta > Magnoliopsida > Asterales > Asteraceae > Arctium > Arctium minus. The sequence goes on along the minus strand of OX941081.1, from coordinate 81,099,663 downwards.
ATCTTAAATCATATGAAGTCAGCTGAAGTCATAAAGATATGATCTTGTAAGCTTCTCTCATCCTGCACAAGTCTCAAAGTCATGTCAAAGCAATTTTATTCACAAATTTATTCAAAATAAAAGACATAAAGAAGTAAAACATTGAAAGTACGAGTTCTGATCTGAAATAATCAGAAATCATATCCTTACTCCTTTTGTTGTACGCATAAACTCCCTCTAAAAATATGCATCACAAAAATTTAGCAGTTAAGAAATGCATAAAATTTAGCAACTCCCCCTCAAAATAATGTTGATCATCTTATAAGCTTGTCTCACTCCCCCTGAGATCATGACCAACATGTTAAAGTGCAGATATCCTTTCAGAAATAATTATAAAGAAATGATAAAAAATTACAATAAAAGAAACTTTAGTAGGTAATTACTGATTAGATCTTAAGATCTAGCATACCAAGTTTAGATACAAGAAAATTGAATCTCTTTTCATCTAAAGGTTTGGTAAACAAATCTGCAAGTTGATAATCAGTTTTTACAAAGTAAAGTTCTATTGTACATTTTTCTACATTATCTTTTATAAAATGATACCTGACATCAATGTGCTTTGTTTTAGTGTGCTACACAGAATTAGCTGATATTGCGATAGCGCTCTTCGAGTCACAATAGATCGGTATTTTATCAAACTTGAATCCATAGTCTCGAAGCTGTGTTCGCATCCACAAAACCTGAGAGCAGCAACTAGCAGCAGCTACATACTCTGCTTCAGCAGTCGATGTGGAAACACATAATTGTTTCTTTGACGCCCAACTAACGAGCTTGTCTCCAATAAATTGAATATGACCGGAAGTGCTCTTCCTGTCCAACATGCACCCAGCATGATATGCGTCTGAATAAGCAGTCAGTTCAAACACTGTATCCTTAGGATACCACAGACCAAGATCTGCAGTCCCCTTCAGATATCTTAAAATCCATTTGACAACAGCCAAATGGGATTCTGTTAAACCCAGATAACTAGTTGATAACAATCACACAACACAATATAGATCAAGAGATAAACAGATCAGAATAACATACCACTATCCCTTGATTAATCAATGAAAACTTTGTATGTTCTTGGTACCTTGATGCGTACGATTACAAAATACGGCTACCTCTCTATAGGATAATTATGATTAAGAGTTATTGGAGGATTAACCTAAAACCTAATTACATAAAACCTATAAATATTTAAGCCGTATAGGCCTAATGGGCTTGGGCCCAATTACAACTAACTATCAACTTATTACAATTTGAACCCTGAACTTTAATCTTGAATACAATTAGTGATCCAACAATCTCCCCCTTTGGATTCAAGATTAAAAAAATTTGGCAATAGTCTTCAGGTCTTCACTTTTCTTGAAAACTTCAGATATAATCTTCAGTCTTCAGATCCAACATCTTTCTCTTTCTCTTTCGTCATCTTCACTTTCTTCTGACGGTCATCTTCAGTCAGGCTTTTGGTAGATCAAATAAGCTCAGACACTTTGAATTCTTTGGAAACTTCAACAATCTTTACTTCAAAACTTAAAAAATTCTTGTATTCTCCCTTGTTGATTATTCTCCCCCTTTTTGATGATTGGTGAGAATCATCATCATCAAAACATAGCAAAAAGAATCTCCCCCTTTGTGTATAGTCATCAATTTAGCACTATCTTCATGTATAGATCCCTGTGTGGAAATAAGAGTAGTCTTCCCAGATGGAAAGCGTGATTATTTCAATCTTTTCAGATTCAAATAAGAAAAATGTGGTAACCCTGAATCAATAAATGACTCAGTTTGGAATGCCTGTCAGTGACACAAAGTCACTGAGTAACACAAAGTTACTATATAAGGAGCTGGTTTTGATGTTGACTCCCCAGGACTTCCATTCAATCATCGAATTACACATGGTTATCTATGAACGTTCTGGCAGGAAACAAATTTATGTGTGCTTGTGCATGTGTATGAAAGAATTAAGCATAGATGATTGCTTTTCAATATAGGCTCAAAGTATGTAAACTTGTTGAGACAACAACAAATTATACAAAGACTCAATGTGCTTGAGAAAGGGTTCGAAGGTGGGGCAACTTTCCTTCTTTTTCAATATTAGTATCTTCCAAATTAAGAACCAATAGCTTATGTGCTACGTCCCCAGAAAATGTGAAATATTCTCTTTTTGAGAAAAGAATGAGTAGCTGGTGGGGTTGTATGCAAGAGATGGCATGGGCTAGTTGCCTTTTTCAATGATGGTCACCAAAGAATGTGAACCAATCAGATAATGTGGCTGCCCGACTCAGAAAGAAGTTTGGTGCAAAGTTTGATATTCTTTTACTCTGTTCTCTCACCCTCTTTCTTTTAATTCTCACTTCTAACCAATCTCTCTTTTCCATTTTACCACTTCACACACCAACACTCAATCTTTTGACCCCTTTCCCCTCAATCACTCAGGGAATATTTCTTGGGTAGGAAACACTGTTTATCGTGAATCCATGGAAGTTCTGTTAAGCTCACACACTGAATCCCTTGTATTTTCCTAAAAGAACATGTTGTTCAACAACCTTTCGTACATGTAAGCATAAAGGAATAAACATGAAGAATAAATGTTGGAGAAATCAAAAACATAAGTTGTTTTGACAATGCTATTCTCCCCCTCAAACTAAAGGTGGTTGGCAATTAAGCTCTTTGACAATTAAGTATCCAAAAATCATTTAAAATCACAATTCACAATTCATGAAAATCTAGTAAGAATAGGAAGTGGTTTGAACATTTAAGAAACCATTTTCCACAAGTGAAAGTTGTTCATCTTTCAACAAGTGATAGAGTGTAAGGATTAGAAGGATATACCTGTAAATCAGAATCCTTAACTCCTCCTGAAATGAATATTTTCAATGAAGTATCCTTGACAAAACTCAGATATCCTCCCCCTTGATACCTGTAAAAAGTCAGTTAAATCAGAAAAATATATCAGTAGAAATATTAAGCTCCCCCTTAATATGTGCATAATCCTTAATCATGAAACCAAGTTCTGAATTACTAGGATTAGAGTAAATTCAGAAATCAAACTCTTTGACATTGAACTCCGAGTCCTAAGCTGTTGTACTTAGAAGTCATCGTTTTGACAATGAGGCAAGAGTCCTGATCTGTAGTAATCAGAAGTCATCGTTCTTTCTCCCCCTTAAACCTTGGGTACCTTCAACACAAATTTAGCTTTTGGTACCCACTGGTAGTTGGGTCCTAATGGGTTAGTTGGAGTTATAGTGGGAGATATAAAATAAGAACCATACCAGTTATTCACATAATCTTTTCTTACAAAATCATTTGAGCCACAGTAGGAACAACTAATTTTCTTTTGTGCTAACCTGATCAATTGATTGATTGTGTAAACCAGATCAGGTTTGCCAAAAGTTTTACCTTTTGAGGCATAGTTCCATTTTGCATTTGATGTATGCACAAATGATTTGTCGGTCTTCTTTTCCTCTGAAGATCCATTAACTTTCCAGATCCAATTTCCTCTATCTTTCTCGTCATCCCTTCTCCAGAAGATTTTCTTTCGAGACTTATTTTTCTTGAAGTTACCTGAACCATAAACATTTTTGTCATAGAAAAGGTTAGAAGGACGGATCTGATCAGTAGATTTAGAAGTAAGACCATCATCTAAATCACAGAAAGGATTATAGAAAACCTTTGAAAAATGTGAACTTGAAGCCTTTTTGAGTGAACAATCTGAATCAGTTTGATCATCTCTCGGTGATTAAGCTATTGACTCTGGCATCTTGTGCTCAGTTAGCTTAACCTTGAATACGATCTCTTCAAGTTCCTTTATCTTTGAAGACAAACTGTTTCTTTCCTTTTCAATCAGATCAAACTTCTTTTGCAATTCAAAATTCGTCTTCTTTTCCTTCAGAATGATTGTTGATAGCTCAGATAACTCTCTTGTCAGCTTAGCTATCTCAGTTTCAAATACTTTCTTTTCTTCAGAAAAGTCTATATTTACTTTCTTCTGCTCAGATATCTTTTTCTCTTTATCAACCTTTTCTCTCTCAAGAATGATAACCTTCTCAAAGTCTGAAACTTGTTGAGAAAGCTTAACACATTTAAGCTCTAAAGATTTCTTCCCTTCAAAGGCTTTTCTGGAGAAATCAGAGAATTTCTTAGCAAATTCTTTTCTTTCTTTCTCAATTATTCCTGTAAAATTAATTTTAGAATCAGTAATGCATACTGAACAAATGAAATATTTCTTTGAATCTTTTGAATTTTCTTTTAAAACATTGATCTGAGTAAGAAGAGATGAGTTCTGAATCTTTAAATCCTTGTTCTCAGCTTTAAGAGGTAATATCTCGGATTTGAGCTTTTTATTCTCCTTTTCATAATCAAAATCCATGCTTGTATATCTTGACAACTGTCCAGCAAGACGTTTAACATTTGCTTTTGCTTCAGAAAGAGTCATCTTGTCAAAATCATAGCTATAACATTCAGACATCTTTAGCTGTATGGTTAGAAAGCAAACTTATATATACCAAGAGAATCAACTAGATGAGATCGTTAGAATCAAGTATAGGATAAAAACTACACTAAAGAATTTTCAGAAAAATAAATTTCCAAAAATAATTAAATGCAGATATCTCAAACAGTATTAATCTCAAAAAAATTAATCACAAGAAAACTGGCGCAAGAATGAGCTAACACAGTGGCGCAAAAATAATTTTGCGTGAGCAATGGGTGGCGTAAAGTGGGATTTGCGCTAGACGTGAGTCGTGCAAAAGGAGATTTGCGCGAGTAACGGGTGGTGCAAAACAAATGTTTACGCGAATAACTGTTGTCGCACAAGAGTGACCGGGGTCTTGCTTGACCGGGGTCCTGCTCGACCGGGGTTTTTAGGTCGACCGGTGTGTTGCATGACCGGAGAGGACCTTCGACCGGTATCAGCCTTCGATCAGTAATGTGATGTGACCGGGCAGTCCTTCGACCGGTATGGAGGGACCGATACGGTGTATTCGACCGGTATGCTGTTGACCGGAGTATATTCGACCGGTATGCTGCGACCGAGACCGGATCGATGTGTCGACCGATGCCCTATGACCGGAGTTGATGTGAGTAAGCCGACCGGTATGAGTACGACCGGTATGTTGTTACCTGAGTCGACCTGGGTGCAGTGACCGGGGTATCCCCGACCGGTATGGACCGGTGAAGTGTATGGCGCAAAATGAAGTTTTGCGCGAATAGGATCGACCGATATAGCGACCGATGTTTCGACCGGGACCGGACCACTAGTCTAACGACTGGTATGTTCTTGAAACTTTCGACCCAGAAATCAATAATCAACCCAGAAACCAATCGAGAACTCAAATTCAAATGCAAAAATCAGACTTTCTTACCCATAAACATATATCGATCGAAATACAATCAAAATCAATGATTAGAAACCACTTTTTATCACTCAATTTGAAGAATGCAGTAGACGACAGGTATATGAACTTGTCGAACCCAGTATCAAACAAATCAACAAAAATCCAATTAATTAATGAATTAAAGCGTAATTAAACAATCAGATAACATTCAGAAGCATGAAACGCATATAATCATATCAATTTTATGCATAAAAACTCATAAATTCATGAACTCGATTATCACACAGTAGTTATCGATAAACACAGTTTCAATCCAAAAAGCTTGATTCTTTAGGCTCTGATACCACTTGTTAAACCCAGATAACTAGTTGATAACAATCACACAACACAATATAGATCAAGAGATAAATAGATCAAAATAACATACCACGATCCCTTGATTAATCAATGAAAACTTTGTGTGTTCTTGGTACCTTGATGCGTACAATTACAAAATACGGCTACCTCTCTACAGGATAATTATGATTAAGAGTTATTGGAGGATTAACCTAAAACCTAATTACATAAAACCTATAAATACTTAAGCCGTATAGGCCTAATGGGCTTGGGCCCAATTACAACTAACTATCAACTTATTACAATTTGAACCTTGAACTTTAATCTTGAATACAATTACTGATCCAACAGATTCTTTAGGATCAGCCTGATATCTTACACACAAGCATGTTGAAAACATTATATCTTGCCTACTTGAAGTAAGATACAATAAAGAACCTATCATACCTTTATAAGTCCTAACATCAACACTTTTTCCCGAAGGATCAGTGCCAATCTTAGTACCTGGTGCCATTGGGGTTCCAATAGGTTTGCAATTTTCCATTTTGAATTTCCGAAGAATATCAAAAATTTATTTATATTGATTAATGAAAATCCCCATTGAAAACTGTTTTACTTGTAATCCGAGAAAGAAATTCATCTCTCCCATCATACTCATTTGAAAACGTGACACCATGAGATTAGAAAAGTTCTTACAGTATTTAGGATTTGTAGAGCCAAATATAATATCATCTACATATATCTGAATAAGAATGATATCGACTTTTTCCTTTTTAATAAACAAAGTGGTATCAACTTTACCTTTTGAAAAACCTGACTTGACCAAGAATTGAGATAGAACATCATACTAGGCGCGAGCAGCTTGTTTCAGACCACACAAGGCTTTATCTAAGATGTAGACGTGATTTGGCTTATCTGGATTTACAAACCCTTCTGTTTGAGAGACGTAGACTTCCTCCTTAAGTATGCCATTCAGAAAGGCAGTCTTCTCATCCATTTGATAGATAATGAAGTTCTTGTGAGCTGCGTAGGCTAGAAACATGTGGATTGCCACTATACGCGCTACTGGAGCATTAGTCTCATCGTAATTGATGCCTTTCTCTTGCCTATATCCCTTGGTAACAAGTCTTGCTTTGTTCCTTATAACAATACCATCTTCGTCCTTTTTATTCTTGAACACCCATTTAATGCCGATAACGGTTTTTCCTTCTGGTTTTGGCACTAGTCTCCAGACCTTCAGGGCTTCGAACTGGTTTAACTCTTCTTGCATAGCAGACACCCAATCCGAATATGCAAGAGCTTCTGATACTCGAGTAGGCTCTGTTGGTCCCGGAGGTGCTTAACAAGTTTGTAGAAGGAGGGGTTGAATACAAACACAGAAATTTAAAGTTTAATAAATTGTTTATTGATAAATCAAACACAATTTACATGTTCGTTGCGGAATAAGATTAAGACAGACTTAATCTAAACAAACATAAGAAACACTAAGATGGTTGCACAAGAATTTCAGAGAATGGGGGATTAAGGAATATAGAAAACAAAGGTTTCTATTTGGAGTTCAAGGATTGATCACACCCTCAGATGGAGGGGTGATCTTCCTATTTATACCCTATGCATTTAATGCATGGCAGGGCACTTTACACGTGGCATTCGCTGATTGGCTTTGTAAGTCTGACTTTGGGAGACATGCTTTCGGCCGGATCATGAACAGTGTAGTTGACAGAGTTGTTGTACGAATTGTGGCAGAGGCATGTCCGTTCTGACACATCGTACTGAGTTGTGCAAGGTAAGACAAAAGGAAACTTGAGGTATAAGCTTTGTGATCATTCGATCGCTGAATATCTCTTTCTTCAGAGACATCAAGAGTTCAGAGATCACTGAATCTTTCCTCATGTTCCTTCGCGTATAAGTAGAGTTGTCTTTGATTCACTGATATCCGCATCAGGTCACTAGTAGACTTCTCTTTGTTCAGCAGCATCGTCTTCGATTCAGCTATGAACATCTGTTGACGCGAGACTTGTATTCAGGGATTACGTTACTGTTTACATCAGAACTATCAGCGATAACTGTAGATCCCAGTACAGTGCAATCAACAACAAGTTAATATCAAAGATGAACAGGATATGAATCACAGCAACTAGTCATATGATTGATATGAGATCAAAGGGTTACAGGTTTACAGAAAGGATTTATGATCAGAGAGAGTAAACCTATAAACTAGTTGTTTGTAAATAATGAGACCTTAACTTTTTAACCTAACAAATGAACTAAATAATAACTTTAAATACTTAGGCGCGCAGGCCTAATGGGCTTATGGGCTTGGGCCCATCTAACTAATCAACTATTAATGAATTACATTATGCACCCTTATAAATACTTTATTCCACTTTCAACACATAGGACTTTCAGTCCTAACAATCTCCCCCTAAAGTTGAATAAAGCATTTAACAACTTGAAAATCTTCAGGCCTTGATCTTCTTTCCCTCTTGAATCTTTGAAGAACTTTGGTGTTGCTAGACTTAATGTCTTTCAACGCTCCCCCTTGAATAAAGCTCTTGGTCTTCATAGTTTCAACTTTGTAACCAGATTCAATGTACAGTAGCCTCAACTGAACGCACTATCAAGCAGCTTTCAACTGTAAAAACTCAATCACATCGGATCAGCACACAAGAAAGATAATGTGAGAGTTACTTGACATTCCACGATGCATCTTCAGTTTAAAACAAAGAATCTGTCTTTGAACCGCGAGTTGCATAGGCTTTCATCTCAAGAACTTGTTTCAATCAGCTCGTAGGAGGAATGATAAACAAACTTTTAGCAGACACCACATGATACGGAAAAGAAGAAATAATATACAACTTTCAAAAACATCATCTTCATCTCTTTGATAAATGAAATAGCATCTTCATCTCTTTGATCTCTAGACTGTCTTCAGAAATAACTTTCTTTCTTTCTTTAAAACTTTGAAATTGAACTTTTTCTCCCCCTTTTTGATGATTGTGAACATCATGATCATCAAAACTTCTTCAATTTCAGCACTTTCTTTGATCTCCCCTTTATGATAATATGACATTCTCCCACTTGTGATCTGAGTATCCGTCAATTCATGAAATGTATATATCCGAATCTTTTCAAATTCAGACATAATGAGCAAGGTAACCCTGATTCAACAGATGAAACAGTTAGTATGCCTGTAAGTAGCACAGAGCCACTTTGTACAACAGATGTACATTGTAAAGGAGCTTTTGTGATGTTCACTCCCCCAGGGCTTCCATTCAATCATCGAAAAACCACAAAGGAATTTTCTATGAATGTTATGACAAGAAAACTCATTCCTTGTGTGCTCGTGCAAGTGTAGAAATGATTGAAGCTACTTAGCCTGATCAGGCTCAAATTGTGTAAACTGTTGAGACAGCAACAGATATTACACGGACTCAATGTGCATCAAAGAGGTGCGAAGGTGGGGCAACTTTCCTTCTTTTTCAATATCTAAATCTTCCAAGTGAAGACTAGATAGCAGATATGTTGCGTCCCCAAAGAAAATGAAACATTTCTTTGTTAAGAAAGAAACGAGTGGCTCGTGGGGTTATAGCAAGAGTTGGCATGGGCTCACTGCCTGTTTCAATGATGGTCACCAAAGAATGTGAACCAATCAGAATATGTGGCTGCCCGACTCAGAAAGTGGTTGGTGCAGAGTTCTGATATTCTTTTAACTCTGTTCTCACACCCTCTTTCTTTTTAACATTAAAGCTCACTTCTAAGCAAACTCTCTTTTTCATTTTTCCGCTCAGCACAATGAGAAAAACTCAATCCGATGAGTTATCTCCCCCACTCTTTGATTTAAGACCCCTCACCCCTCAATCACTGTAGGATAACTTCCGGGGTAGGAAACACTGGTTTACGTGAATCCATGGAAGTTCTATTTAAGTGCTCACACAAATCCCATGTAAGTCCTAAACAAAAAATAGTAGCTCAACAGTTTAACTTGAACATTTAAGCTCAAATAAGATAACACTGTCAAAAAGTATGCTCAGGAGATTTGAGCAATTTATCTTTGAAAAACTGACAATGTATCAATCAGATCAACTAAACTGGTTAGGGTATCAAAGAATTGGATATTTTGTTTATATGAACGAATATAAACAATGTAGCAATGAAATCACATATGATGATTGATGCTCAACAATATTGAAATGCAAACGTGGGTATTACCATCGAAAACTTGGTTCGTTATGAGCCATGGTAATAACAATTTCAAATAAGTACTGACCCGGTGTGTGTGAATACTTGACAGTATATAGACAAGATAATACACAAGTATTGATCTTTAGAAACACACGGTCAGTTAAACATTAACGCTCAAAAATTGAAAAACATTTAAAATCACACTTCTAAATTCATGAAATCTTTTGATAATCAGAAGTGGTTTGAACATTTCAGAAACTGTTTTTCATGCTTGAAAGTTGTTCTTCTTTCAAACAATCAGAGATCTAGATGTAGAAGATATTTAGCTTTTAAGATCCCCCTCAAATCATGATAGAATGATTTATTTATTTTAAGCTCCCCCTGGATATTTGCAAAATATCCAGGTCTAAACGTTGAAGAACGGGTCCTGATCTGTCATGTGATCAGAAGACAAACTTCGTTGAAGTCCGGGTTCTAAGCTGATTTACTTAGAATCCATTTTTCTTCTACTCACCCTTGACAGTAGGTGCCTGCAACAAAGAATCAGTTTTCGTCTTTGGTACCCACTGGTATTTGGGTCCTCGAATGTTAGTTGCAGTTCTTGTGGGGGATATAGAATAAGAACCATACCAGAAATGATCACTGGTTTTGTGAATATGATCATGTGTACGACAATAAGAACAATGGTATTTCTTACCTGAAAACCTGAGTAATTGATCTCTCGAGTAGATATGATCAGGTTTACCTTTACTCACTTTGTTCTTCTTGGCATTAGACGCATGTACACATGATTCTCTTTCTTTCAGCTCATCTTCAACTGGTTTCTTCTTCCAGACCAGTTCCTCATCTTTGTATCTCCTTCTTCTAGGACGTGTACCTGAACCATCTATATTTCTATCATAGAAAAGGTTAGTATTATGAATCTGATCAAAAGATTTAGCTGACCTTTGTGACGAGACAGGTTTCTGATTTGAACTTGATACAGACTTTTCAAGCACTTTAATCGTTGAAGCGAAGTTGTCTCTTTCTTGAACAAGCAGGTCAATCTTCTTCGTGAACTCAGACTTCGTTTTCTGGTCTTCTAGTGCTTTCTCAGATAGTTCAGATAACTTGGCAGTAAGCTTTTTGATCTCAATCTCAAACAAGCTTCTTTCTTCTTCAAATCCCTTCTCAGCATTGTTTATTTGACCAGATATTTCTTTGAATAATCCCACATTCTTTTGTTCAATGGCCTTCTTCTCTTTGGCAAACTTCTCTCTTTCAAGAATGATTACTTTCTGAAAATCAGAAACTTGCTGAGAAAGTTTTATGCATTTCAGCTCAACTTCTTTCTTCTCATCAGCACATTTTCTCGAAAAATCTGAGAACTTCTTTGCAAACGATTTCTCAAACTCGGATTTATCTTGAGCATGCTTTTGCTCCAAATCAGATATTTGCTTTTGAAGCTCAGCATTTGTATCATTCAGATGCTCAATCTGCTCCTCAGAAATTTCAACAGATGCTGCTTGTTGGATTTGCACAATTTGAACTTCCAGATAAGAAATCCGTCTTTTTAGTTTAGAGTTCTCAGTTTCCAAAAACTTTACTCTTGAAGACATCTTTGGTCCTATCATTATCTTCTCAAGATGTTCCCACAGTTGTTTTCCTGTAGCCTTTTTACTGTCTAAACTTACAGAAATCTCTTTTGAAATCTCCATGGAAATTCCTTGCACGATAAAAGCTTTAGATAATTTATTAGCTTCAAATCTCTTTCTTTGCTCATCTGTGTAATCCTTAAATGGTAATGTGTACACTTCGTGTTCCGTTCTTCCATTTTCTCCCATATAATAACAAATATCTGTCGGAGTTTTCATTCTTCCTTCCCTCAGTGATAATCTGATATAATCAACCAAGTCATTTCTATCGATGAAGTCCAAGAATCTGTCCTTCCATTGCTCGTACTCTCCTCTGAAAAGTACTGGTGGATTCTCATTCGTACTGATTGAAAGGGCTTCGCTTGAAGGCATTCCTTTTGATATACAGGGATTGAACTTGACAAGAGATGGAATTTGAAAGTGCAGGGACCAAAAGTGACAAAGTGTGAAACTTGAAAGTTTAGGGTCATTAATGACAAACTACTGAAACCTTGAAATACGGGGGCTAAGAGAACTGCACTGCAAAATGATCGTGAGACAAAAAATTTGACCTTTTTTTACTTTTTTTTTTCAACACAATAAAGCAAACCTGGTATTGATTAATGGAATGATTCAACATATTACAAGCTTGAAGAAATCAAACTATTGCTCGTACTCTCCTCTGAAAAGTACTGGTGGATTCTCATTCGTACTGATTGAAAGGGCTTCGCTTGAAGGCATTCCTTTTGATATACAGGGATTGATCAAGGACGAATATCGGTCAAAGCAAAGGACCGGTATAAGCAATATATCGGTCGAACAAAAGGACCGGTCAAAGGACAGGTATTGGTCAAGGACGAATATCGGTCAAACCAATAGAGGTCGAACTAATATCGGTCAAAACTAAGGTATCGGTCAAAGTATTGCAGGTCGAATCATAAGACCGGTAAGGACAAAGTATCGGTCAAGGCCAAGGACCGGTAAACAGGGAAGCAATATACCGGTCGAACCAAAGGACCGGTGATGTCGAAGTACCGGTCGAACAAAAGACCGATAATGGCAATGTATCGGTCGAACAAAAGGATCGGTAAATCCACGTGAATGCTAGTCGAATCCGTATGCCCAAACCACATAAGATAAGCTAAGCAGCGGTCCAAATATCTATCGGTTGAATAACAAATTAACAGATAAAGATCGATAAAATCATGTAACGACCGATAAAATCGAACAAATAAATCGCCCGATAAACGCGAAGAACACCGAAGAACACGATGAATTCTGGAATTCAATCGTAATCGAACCCAGAAATTGACTTTGATGAGCAAATAATCAGATTCAAACACATATGCAGAAATCGACCGAAAAACAGAAAATCCACAGTAAACTTTAACCCAGTAAGCTTAGACCGATAAAAATCAATACCAAACGATTTTCAATGAACACACATAGACCGATAAAACTTTTTCCAGATCGATAGTAAACAGTAATCGATAAACAAAAATATCAAACGACCCAGATCAACCAAAAACTTAGCAGATTAAGCAGATAATTGAATAGGGTTTTTAGACAAACCTTTTTCTGGATCAAACCTTTAGTCTCTTTGCTCTAATACCAATTGTAGATCCCAGTACAGTGCAATCAGCAGCAAGTTAATATCAAAGATGAACAGGATATGAATCACAGCAACTAGTCATATGATTGATATGAGATCAAAGGGTTAGAGGTTTACAGAAAGGATTTCTGATCAGAGAGAGTAAACCTATAAACTAGTTGTTTGTAAATAATGAGACCTTAACTTTTTAACCTAACAAAGGAACTAAATAATAACTTTAAATACTTAGGCGCGCAGGCCTAATGGGCTTATGGGCTTGGTCCCATCTAACTAATCAACTATTAATGAATTACATTATGCACCCTTATAAATACTTTATTCCACTTTCAACACATAGGACTTTCAGTCCTAACAATAACTGAACAGACTCAGTTTGATCACTGATAGTGAAACAGTAATACATATTAAATGTTTATAAGAAAGACTATCAGTGATAACTGAACAGACTCAGTCTGATCGCTGATGGTGAAACACTAATACATATTTAAACGTAATTTTCACTAAGTACAGAAAAGGGTCGTTATCAAATCACTGAGAGAGTTTGGATCAACAGGCTCTATTTTGCTGAGGAATGAGTCATGCAAACATTGATTAAGAGTTGCTGACCTAGTTTGCACCGGCTTGTTTACATCTCCAATTACTTGGTGTAAAGGGCGCTCTTTGGTCCAGCGATGTTCATGAGGGAGTGGATTAGATGAAGATTGATCATGATTATCATCCAAAAATCCACTATCAACTTCTTCATTTTGTACATCATGAGGGAGGGATTCGGTTGAAGTAATTGGTGCAAAAGCTTCAGTAGGTACAACTTTTTCAGTCTGATTATCTGTCCTTACATCACATCCTGCTGACTCAGCAACTTCTGGCTCATCATTAGTAGATACAACTTCAACTATTGGAGTAGGCATTTGAACTATAATATCTTGCAGAATCGGGGAATTTGATTCAGTAGAAACAACTGAAGTGGTTGGATGAGTAGTCGTTGAATCTTCCATCCTGTCAACCACAACAGGTTTATGCACATTAGACCCAAGATATTCATCATAAAACATATCAAATAAAAGATCTAAATCAGATAAATGATTAGTAGATGTTGATGCTTCATCTGATTTGTTCTTTTCAGGTACAGATTCTTAACGGAATTGCCCAGAAGCTAATACTCCGGTTATCACGGGTTCTAAACTGACTTGTTCAGAAGCCATCTCCTCATCGAATGTGACGTGTACGCTTTCGATAACAGTCTTAGACTTCTTCAAGTATACTCGATATGCAGCAGATGTAGAAGAATATCCAATGAATATGTCCTCATCTGCCTTAGTACTGAACTTGTTGAGATTCTCTCTGTCGTTCAGCACAAAACACTTACACCCAAATATATGAAAATATTTGATAATAGGTGTTCGGTTGTTGATCAAAGCATACAGAGTCTTTTGAAATCTGCGGTGTATCATGGAACAGTTCTGAGTGTAGCACGCAGTCGAAATAACTTCTGCCCACAAAAATAGAGGTAAGTCTGATTGGCTGAGCATAGTACGAGCGGCCTCGACTAGCGTTCGATTTCGCCTCTCGACTACTCCATTCTATTCAGGCGTACGAGCAGCAGAGTATTGATGTGATATCCCAAACGATTCGAGATATTCTTCAACAGTCTTGTTCTTAAACTCTGTGCCGTTATCAGTTCTGAGAAGCTTGACTGGTTTATACAAATTCACCTTGGTCATCTTCAAAAATGTAATGAGTACTTCAGGCGTCTCATCTTTTGATCGTAGAAATTTGACCCACGTGTATCGCGAATATTCGTCCACAATAACCAACACGTATTTCCTTCCGCCTAAGCTTTGCGTTCGCATCGGGCCACAAAGATCCATATGTAACAACTCTAGTGGAGAACTGGTACTAGGTTCAGGCTTCAGTTTATGTGGAGCTCTCTTCATCTTCCCTTTTTCACACGCTACACACAAGTGTTCTTTCACATACTTGAGCTCAGGAAGTCCATTCACTAACTTCCCACTGACCAGCTTGTTTATATAACAAATATTCAGATGAGATAACCTTCGGTGCCAAAGCCAACTTTGCTGCATCGAGGCTTTTGTCAGTAAGCAAACCTGATTGTCATTCTGAACCTTTGAAAGATTGATGGTGTAGAGATTTGTCTTTCGATTTCCGACTAAGAGTTCTTTTCCGTCTTCAATACGAACCGATCAACTCTTAGATTTGAAATTGACCTCTAACCCTTTTCGCAGAATTGACCGAAACAGGTTGTGTCCTAAGCCTTCGACATTGCTCACCTTGTTAATCATTATATTGTCTTGAATGATGTCACCATATCCGAAGATCGGTGAAAACTGGTCGTTCCCAAATCGTACATTTCCACTGAATTTCTTTGTATAATTAGACAATAAAGCTTTCTGCCCGGTCATATGCTTGGAACAACCGCTATCCAAGTACCACATATGCCGGGTCTGCAAGAGAAATCAGGAAACAACAATTTTAGGTACCCATTTAAAAACGGGTCCTAACAGATTAGTACAAGATTTTGGCATCCATTTGAATATGGATCCTCTTTTCTTTTGAAAACTTTTGAAAACATTTGATCTAGAGGAATAAACATGATAAGATCCAAGCAAATCATTAGAATTATGATGATAAGCAAAATCATTCCACGGATAAGAATAAGATTTAGTAGTAGTAGGAGATAATCGGAACAATTGTTTTATAGAATATCTCTTGTAAGAAGTTACAAGGTTTTTATTATTAGAAGCAATATAACCAACTACATCACACACACTACTAGTTGATCTATGACAAGAACTATCAGTAATTGATTCTGCCTTTTCATTACTCTTCCTTTTAGGTCGCCATTCAGATCTCTCTTCTGACCTTTTCTTTCTTACATCTGAAACAAAGAATTTAGATTTATTAGGAAAATCAGATTTCTGAAATTGATTTTTCTTGCGTTTACCAGTGTTGTTCTGTTTCTGTGAACGCTGTTTCTTATGTTTCTTACCCTTTGCATAGTAATCAGTATTCACAGAAACTGATTCACCAACCTTAGTTGATGATTCACCTTTTTCATGAACACTCGGTAAAGCTTGTCCATTTATCACAAAAGTAGAATGATTTGGAAGTGGAGCATTAAAGGCAAACATATCAATTTCCTCTATACACCCTTCATCAGAATTTAGGAAATCATTTGCAGACTCAAATAAATCATCAAAATCAGTCGCAGAAGTTGGAAGTACTTTAGAAGATGGAGAACACTCTTTAGATTTAACATGAAAATCTGTGTTCTTCAATACTGTAGAAAATACATCTAGCGTTAGATCACCCAAAATTCTTTCATCAGATAAAATATTTTCTAATTCAATTATTTTGCTTTCTAATACTAGTGGAGGAACATAAATTTTAGCTTGAATAGGTTTTGCCTCCATCTCAGTCGAAGAATAACTAGCAAAATAATCATTTGAAAGAAATTTTGATGTTTTAGAAAGATAACTATCATTCAGTCTTTCATAATAGAATGGTAGTTGCATTTTCTATAAATTCATTCGTTTCTCATCTTCTTTGTCCTCAACTTCTTTTGATGCTTTGGTAATAAATTTGGGTTTCAAATGAGGATGTTTATCAACAGCATACATATAATTTGCATTATATATACCTGGCTGTTTTCTGATAGCTTTTTCTAGGTAATGAGAATTATCATAACCTAGTCCCCATTTTTCTTTAAAATCAGCTTCTTCATTAGGTATATTCAAGAAAATCGTTTGATTTGTTTGACCTCGAATATATAGTTTTGCTTCCAGACCGTTTACCTTTTTCTCTAAAGTCTTGTTCTCAACTTGTAGTTTAAACGCTTTTAGAACGCATTCTTGTTTTTCAAAATCAGACTTGAACAATTGTTTTTGCAACTCAGAAATCTTACATTCAAAACAATCTTTTTCATTTTTAAAATTAGTATCAGATTTGCGTAAAGAATCAATTAAATCTTTGTTTCCAATAACTGATTTATTAAGTTCAAAGATTTGCTGATTTCTCCTAGCAACTCTGTCTTTTTCCTTTTTCAGTTTGGTTTGAAGGTCTTGAAGTTCGACCATCATGGCTTCCATTTTGGTTATGAAATCATTTTCAGTTAAGTTCATTACCTCATCAGCAGTCTCATCATCATAATCATCATCTTTCTCTTCTTTTCCCATCAAGCATAAATGAGCAATCTCTTCTTGTTCTTCCTTCTCATCAGAATGATCCAACCAGTATTCGTCTTCTGCCATTAATGCCTTGCCTGCCTCCTGTTGCTTGTCCAAGAGCATTTTGTTCTTATAGTACACTGAGTTGTGAACTTTTGGCTTCCTACACTCTTTTGCGTAATGTCCAACCTTGCCACAGTTGTAGCATTTGATCAGATCATCACCATTCTTTTCAGTACTGGTATAATCATTCACATACTTCTTTTCTTCCGGCTTCTTCTTAACAATTCTGTTTCCTTCCACTCTTTCTCTATGCTCGTGGTTCTTTGAACTTGATGAAGAATATCTCTGAGAATTAGACCCTGGTTTCTTGTAGAACTTTTTCTGGAACGCTCAGGTCAGTAACAACTTTGCCTGCTTAAGACTCTCTCTCCATCATCTCCATCAGATTCAGACTCTGATTCAGAACTGGAAACGACTATCTTCTTCTTTTTCTTCTTCTCTTTCTTTTCTTTCTCTTTCTCTCCAGCCACTAATGCAATAGGATCAACAACTTTCTCAACTTTCTTTTTCTCAGATCTTTTCTCTTCCACCTATTCCTCATTTTGCCGTAGAGTCTCGTAGACTTCATGTAGTGGAATCTCACTTAAATCTTTCATCTGCTTCATACGACGAGTATGCTTTTTCCACTCGGGTTGTAAGATACTAAGAAACTTGACATTGTTTTCTATCTGCTTCTTTGTGAATTTATTCTTGGAAAGCTCATTGAGAAGCAGTAAAAATCTTTCATAGGTTTCCTCTAAACTCACATCTTCTTTAGCCTTGAATTCTTCATAATTGTTGATACAATTGGCCACCATCTTTTGATTCCCAACTTTAGAACCCATCATCATCTTCTGAAGTTGATCCCACATAGATTTTGCAGATGCATTGTAGCTGTCTATTTTCACATAGATCTCATTTGTGATGCTTTGTAAAAGCAAAGATCTGGCAATTTTATCAGCATCAAACCGATTCTTTTGCTCATCAGAGAATTTTGCATATTCTTTCTCAATTCTCTTTGATTTCGGAGCTCCATCTGAATCATTATCTTCAATAGGAATGTCCTCAAATTTTTTTGGCATTGGACCATCTTCTATTGATGCTAGAATGTTCTTTCCATTCTTTTGCCTGATCAATAAAATCGAGAAATCTTTCTTTCCATTGCTCATATTCCCCTTTGAACAACACTGGGGGCTTGACATCAGTGCCAATTGAGAGAGCATCTCTTGAAGTCATCCAGTTTAATAAAAATATGCAATAAGAAACTTGAAATGCAATCACAAAGATAAACAAAAAAAATTTGACTAAGTATTGAAACTCGCAAATCACTAAAGAAGCTTGAAACTCGCAGACGCTGAAACTCGCAAACCACTGTTTAAAAAGAACTCGCATGCTTAAGCGTGCGTGTTTGTGAAACTCGCAAGCAAAGGGTTGCGTGTTTTGACAAACTCGCAGACCGAAAGGAATCGCTGAAACTCACAGATAGCAGCGTGCGCTTTTCCTGAACACGCAAATGCCTAGTTGCGCGTTTGAACAAATTCGCAGATCGAAAGAACTCGCAGATTACTATTCCGAAGAAACTCGCAAACTTAGTCTTGCGCGTTTGGAGAACTCGCAAAGGTCTACTTGCGCGTTTTAACAAACTCGCAAGCTAAACTCGTAAGATGAAATTCGCAATGGTTGCGTGTTTCAACACTTAGAAACTTTTTCCCAATTTTCAAACTCGCAGACTGAAGAGCTAAACTCGCAGGCTTTGATTTGCGCGTTTCTAGAACTCGCATACAGCCCTTTGCGCGTTTTTCAGTCAAAATAAAAAATCTTCAGCTTGCGCGTTCTTCCGTTGAACCTTGCGCGTTTCATTGATCTTGCGCGTTCTTGAAGAACTTGCGTGTTCTTAGCCTTTTCGAAGAAAAACCAATTTGTATGATTCAAAACAACATCAAAACTTTCATTCTTGATCTGAAACTTCGACAATTCACTCAACAACACATCTAGAATCTATTTCTATCAACAAATTACATCAAAAATCACTTAATCATCAACATCGATTCTGAACACAGTGTCTAAACTCGTGAAAAAACAAAACCAACAAATTCTCAAATTAATGAAAAATTACAGTGCAAATGAAGAGTTTATCTATACAAACTCATTCTAAAACATGATTCGACCTCAGTACAATCAATTACAACACTGAAAAACAACATTATTTCAGAATTGAATCTGAAAGTTAATAGAACAGTGTCGACAAACTTTTTCTTGAAATGATTTCAATCTGGATCTGCTCTGATACCAATTGTGTGTCCCTGAAATCAAGATTCTAATTGCAACACAAAACAAACAAACAAGATTAGCAATTACCTGTTTGATTCAAATCTCAAATCAAAATGTTCACAACTTTCTCTCTCTAGATGACTCTTTCTCTCTCTACAATTCTCTCTAAAACTGAACTCAAACTCTAGTCATCTATCTATTAAACAGCAAATAAGAGAATTTATACCCATGATCTAAAACAAGGAAACAAACAAACACAAGTAACTTTGACTTTATTACAAAATAACTTTGACTTTGAATAAGAGTTGACTTTCTCAGCTTTGACTTCTTGTATTTTGATCTTCAGTCTTCATGATCTTGTATCCAACATATTTCTGAAACTCCTATATCTGAAAATCCATCAAAAGGTAAGGAAGTGATGGAAGATGATCAATCAAGTTACACTGATTCACGGTCTAGTTTTAAATCAGTGGGATTTAAATATAATGATTTAAATAAAATCTACAAAAACAAAAAGTTGGAATTTGTAAAGTCTGAATCATTATTTTACCCACCTTCTTCAAATGAATCAGTCAACGAGGATAAAATCATACCTGAGACCAAATGTCAGTATGATGAGTATGAGTCCGATACTGATGTTTGTGATCAGACCATCTTTTCTGAATCCATTGCTTATGAATCTCCAAATGGAGCGAAGGTAGAAGAGTCTTCAAATGTCATGAATTCCGATAATCGATCTGAGTTTGTTGAAAACATGATGAATTCTTCAGATCCTGTCCCGATTTTAAACAAGCTTGAGTATGACTTTGTGGTTCATCAAACATCTGTTTTTGAAAAATAAATCTCTGATTTACAAAAGGCTCTTGAAGAGGTTGAGGGTGAAAATTGTGATCTTCGGTTTAAACTTTGTTAGAGCATATTTGTTAGATACAAGATCATGAAGTCTGAAGACAGAAAGTCAAGCAAGTCAAAGAGAAAGTCAACTCTCAAAGCAAAGTCAAACTCTCTTTGTAATAATAGTTAAAATCAAAGTCAATGTAATTTTCTTTTTAAAGTGTTTTGTAAGAGTATGTTTTTGTTAGACATATGACTAGTTAGTTTAGTTAGGTGTAGGGAACAAGTTAGAAGTCATTGTACGTTGAACTGAGTTCTAGAGAGAGAAATTTTGAGACAGAGTCATTGTACGAAAGCTTGAATCAATTGAAATAGGCTGAGTATTTGAATCTGTATCATCTTGTTTGTGATTGAATTACATTTAGAACTTGAAATTGGGACATAATAATTGGTATCAAAGCAGATTCAAGTTGAAATCGATCAAGAAATGGACATTTGGACTGTTTTCTGAGTCGTAGATCAAGTTTTGAATTTTTCTAAGTTTTTGCGAGTCTAATTGGTTCCATTATGTTCGTATAAGTTTCTAGATAAATCTTGTGAAGGCTTGTTAGAACATTGCACTGTAATTGAGATTAATTTGTAGGATTTTACTAATTTTGAGTTCACGAGTTCAGTCGCTGTAACACTCTAAAAATCAGAGTAAATTAAAACCTGGAAATATGGCAACATAACATTCGCATTGGTATAAACTTCCCATATAGGGGTCAGTCCTTAAGACTTTACAAAAACTGCACGGAAATAGAATTCATCAACAAACTAATCTAAACATAACTATTTAGATTACATCAGTTGACAATCCTTAATTCACCAAAAGAATGGGACTTTAACAAATGCCCAACTACAATACTCGTCATCTCAAAATGCCTCGAGACCAAGCTCGTCTCTCAAAACCCATGG
This sequence comes from Arctium minus, assembly GCA_954870635.1. Taxonomy (NCBI): domain Eukaryota; kingdom Viridiplantae; phylum Streptophyta; class Magnoliopsida; order Asterales; family Asteraceae; genus Arctium; species Arctium minus. The sequence continues at coordinate 81,078,269 of OX941081.1, read as the reverse complement.
CACCGCACCGCTAAGGGAAACCTGATATACACATCAGTTTGAGAAAAAGTGGTAGGCTTAAAGCCTAGTGAGAACATACAGTTTATAAATTTTCAAGAGATATAAACATTTGTATCTCAAAGGAAATCTTTTCAAATAAGCATTTCCAAGCTAACAGCTGATAAGAATGAAAATCATTAACATGAGATCATAAACATTCATTCCAGAACCTCACAATTCATGTGCATGTAGTTCTATAATTTACCTTCCATTCAGAACCTCACAAATTAATGCGCATGTAGTTCTACATTTCATTTTACCATCAGAACCTCACAACTTAATGTGCATGTAGTTCCACATTTCATTTTACCATCAGAACCTCACAACTTAATCTGCATGTAGTTCCACATTTCATTGTACATTCAGAACCTCACAACTCAATGTGCATGTAGCTCTACATTTCACTTTAGATTCAGAACCTCACAAATTAATGTATACGTAGTTCTATATTTCACTTTACATTCAGAACCTCACAAATTAATGTGCACGTAGTTCTATATTTCACTTTACATTCAGAACCTCACAAATTAATGTTCATGTAGTTCTATATATAATAAATGTTACCCTCAAGTAACTTACATAAAAGTGCAAGTAAAACATCCGTTTACTTCAAATAAGATGGAACCCATTATTTTAGTCAGAACTGACCGGGAACCCCAAAATCTCCCAAAACTCAAGTTATGTGAAAATGTAGTGGACTTAAATCCATACCGTAGAAATACTTCAGATTTCAATGATATAAGTTTTGACATGTATAAAGTTTGTAAAATGATAGTAGGAACTCACCAGTAGGTTTCAGAATAAAACTCGGAAAACCAGATATCGATCACGACGAAGAGGTGAAGCTTTTAACACCGACCCCTTGCTAGAAACACCGAAAACTAGCAACCAAACGATACCTCGAAGATCGAAAGAAGAAAAGGAAAAAGAAAGAGAGAGAGAGACTAAGATATTGAGAAATTTTGAGATAATAGAAAATATCTCACAAAAAGATATTTAAGGATGCAAAAATATCAACACTGACATAACGCACGACCCGTGCGTTTTCAAGGAAGGGAAAGCGCACGACCCGTGTGAAACCCACTGCCTTCGACCCTGATCTTGCGCACGACCCGTGCGTTCTTTTCTGAAGGAGTGGGCACGACCCGTGCGCCTTGTAGACCAGTGCAGACAACCCCTTTTTCCTCTTTTCTTCATCGCAAAAGACCAAACGAAATTCGGGGTGTTACAATCCTCCCCAACTTGGGAATGATTTCGTCCCCGAAATCCAACTATACAAAAAGCTGAGGATATCTTCGCTTCATATCCTCTTCAGCTTCCCACATCACATTTGCTCCCCAGTGATGCTTCCACTGCACCTAGACCAAAGTGACCTCTTTGTGACGCAACTTCTTAGACTTTCTCTCTAAGATGGTGTCGGGTTTTTCCACACAACGGTTACCTTCGTCCACTCTTAACTCTGAGAGGGAAATGACACTGTCTTCTACCGCTAGACACTTCCGAAGGTAACAAACATGAAACATATTGTGGATTTTGCTCAACTCCGTTGGCAATTCCAATTGGTAGGCTTGCAAACCCACCCGTTTAAGCACTTTGAAGGGTCCGAGGAAACGGGGACTCAGCTTCCCATGCTTTCCGAATCGGATAATACCCTTCCATGGCGACACCTTAAGCATCACGCGGTCGCCCACTTGGAACTCTATCGGTCGCCTCTTCTTATTGGCATAGCTTTTCTGCCGATCGTGAGCCGCTTTCATTCTTTCACGAATGCATTTGACCTTATCAGACGTCTCTTGCACAATTTCAGGTCCGGCGAACTGCTTCTCCCTCGCTTCAAGCCAACACACGGGAGTTTGGCACTTTCGCCCGTATAATGCCTCAAAAGGTGTCATTCCAATACTCGAGTGGTAGTTGTTGTTGTAAGCAAACTCCACCAAAGGCAAGTGAGAGTCCCAACTACCCCCGAAATCGATGACACAAGACCTCAACATGTCTTCTAAAGTTTGGATCGTTCTCTCGCTTTGTCCGTCGGTTTGCGGATGGTAAGTCGTACTCAACATAACTCGTGTACCAAGCTCTTTCCGTAACCCATCCCAAAAGTTCGAAGTGAACCGACTGTCGCGATCCGACACGATCGACAATGGTATTCCATGCCTCGAGACCACTTCATCGATATAGAGTTTTGCTAACTTATCCATCGGTAGAGTCTCGCGCATAGCCAAGAAGTGAGCGCTCTTTGTCAATCTATCAACTATCACCCAAATGGTATCGTGACCTCGAAGAGTTTTAGGCAACTTCGTCATGAAGTCCATGGTGATATGCTCCCACTTCCACTCGGGAATCTCTAAAGATTGAAGACTCCCATACGGTCGTTGATGTTCGGCCTTAACTTGCGAACACGTCACACAACGCTCCACGTAACGCGCCACATCAAGTTTCATTACTGGCCACCAATAGTGCAACCTCAAGTCCCTGTACATCTTTGTACTCCCCGGATTAATGTAATACTTAGACTTGTGTGCATCCTCAAGCAACAGATCACGATTACCCCCAATCTTGGGCACCCACACACGACCGCTGAACAGTTTCACTCCACGGCTATCTTCCGTTAAGAGCAAACGCTGCTTCGTCATGACTTCCTCTTTAAGATTTTCTTCTAACAATGCTTCAACCTGCGATGCCTTGATCTTTTCAACAAGTCTAGATGCTAGCTCGATTCTCGAATAGGTAGCCTGTATACTTCCGCTATAGTCTTTCCGACTTAACACATTGGCCACCACATTTGCCTTACCGGGATGGTAAAGCAACTCACAATCGTAATCTTTAAGCAATTCGAGCCACCGCCTTTTCCTCATATTCAACTCTTTCTGGTCAAAGACATACTTCAGACTCTTATGATCTATGTATAGAGTATATTTCGTACCGTAGAGGTAGTGTCGCCAAAGCTTTAAGGCAAACACCACCGCTGCCAACTCCATATCATGGGTAGGATAATTCTTCTCGTGTATCTTAAGCTGCCTTGAGGCGTAAGCGATTACCTTGCCTCTTTGCATCAACACACAACCCTGCCCCATTTTCAAAGCGTCGCTATAGACCACGAAATCTTCTGACCCTTCAGGTAACGACAAGATCGGAGCTTCACACAACTTCTTTTGAAGGATTCGGAACGCCTTCTCTTGTGTTTCGGTCCATTCAAACTTCATATTCTTCCGAGTCAAAGTCGTCAAGGAAGAAGCGATTTTCGAAAAGTCTTGGATGAATCTCCGGTAGTATCCCTCTAGACCCAAGAAACTTCGGATCTCACACGGACTCTTGGGAGGCTCCCAATTCATCATGGCTTCGATCTTGGAGGGGTCCAATTTCACTCCGTCTCGAGTGACAACGTGACCCAGAAATTGTACCTCATCAAGCCAAAAGTCACACTTGGAAAACTTGGCGTACAATCTTTCTTTTCTCAACACTTCCAGAACCTTGCGTAGATGTTTCTCGTGTTCTGACTCGCTCTTGGAGTACACGAGTATGTCCTCAAAGAATACAATGACCGATTTGTCGAGAAATGGTCAGCATACTCTATTCATCAAGTCCATAAATACCTCCGGTGCGTTCATTAGGCCAAAAGGCATCACGAGAAACTCGTAATGGCCATAACGCGTTCTGAAATCCGTCTTCGGAACGTCTTCTTCTCTAACCTTCACCTGGTGATAGCCCGAACGTAAGTCAATTTTGGAAAAACAACCCGCTCCTTAAAGTTGATCGAACAAGTCGTCTATTCTCGGAAGCGGATACCTGTTCTTCACTGTAGCTTTGTTCAACTCATGATAGTCGATGCACATTCTCAGCGTGCCATCTTTCTTCTTGACAAACAAGACCGGAGCTCCCCAAGGTGACGAACTCGGTCTTATAAAGCCTTTCTCCAATAGATCTTGAAGCTATGCCATCATCTCTTGCGTCTCTGATGGCGCTAAACGGTAAGGAACTTTAGCAATTGGTGCTGCTCCAGGCACAAGGTCAATCCGAAACTCCACTTGCCGATCGGGTGGTAACCCGGGCAAGTCGTCAGGAAAGACATCTGGAAACTCACGCACAATCTTCACATCAACAAGCTTTGATTTCTCTAACTTGGCATCGATCACATAGGCTAGGAAAGACGAACATCCTTTTATCAGAAACTTGCGTGCCCTCGCCATTGTGATTATCGCCACTTTGCCTTTTCTCTTCTCACCATAGATCACAACGACTTCACCACAGGGATCGGGAAGTCGAATCAATTTCTTGGAACAGACGATCTCGGCATGATTGTTTGACAACCAATCCATGCTAACTACAACATCAAAACCTCCGATAAACATCGACAGTAAATCGATTGAGAATTCTCTCCCCTCGATCCCGAGAGTACACTTCTTCAGAACATCACGGATCAGAACTTGACTACCATCAGCTATCTCTACCACTAACGCATCCTCAAGACTAGTAGTGGGCTTAGCAATCTTTTGATGGAACAACTCAGATACGAAAGAGAAACTCGCACCCGTATGGAATAAAATACGAGCAGGTACAGAGTTTATAAGAAATGTACCCGATACAACATCAGCGGATGCCTTGGCCTCATTAACCGTCATCTGAAATGCTCGACCCGGAACCCTAGGAGGGTTCTCCTTCTTTGCCGCCACGCTACCTGATCCAAGCTTCGGTCAATATCTCCTCATGTGCCCCGGTGTCTTGCACTTGAAACAGATAAGCCCTCTGATCGGACAGTCACGGGTGACAAGGTCAGAATTCCCACACTTGCTGCAGGGTTGAGGAGTGGTGCTACAGTTACCGTTGTGTCTGGATCGACATTTCGGACACCATCTAGCTTCTTGATAACCGCTAAAGCTGCGGTTTCCGACAAAAGGTTGGGTTCGCTTTGGAGGTACAGAACTACTCTACCACTTTCTCTTATCAGTAACCACCACATCTTTCTCAGCTTTGTTTCTCGCGAACATCTCTTCCATGTACTGGGCTTCCTCAACCATCTCGCGGAGGTTAGAAGCTTTAGAATTGTGAACCATGGATTGCATGTCCGCGGGTAGACCATTCATATAGGCCTTCATCTTATCCTTCTCTGTTGGGGTAGCGTGTCCCACCAGATGAAGCTTCTCCATGAACTGACGGGTGTATTCCCTCACCGTCAGGCTGCCCTTTACTAAAGACCGGAACTCACTCTCGATTCGGTTCATAGTCCTTTCACTGCAGAACTCTTCCAACAGCTTCTTCTTAAACTGGGCCCAAGACAACTGAGCCAACACCTCAAGAGACAAGGTGGATTGAGTGACATTCCACCATGTGAGGGTCGTATCCCTGAACAACTGGGTACCGAACCGCACCCTCTGATCATCTCCACATTCGGAAGAGCCAAAAGCTTGCTCGACCGCTCGAATCCACTTCACACACATGACTGGGTCGTCGGAACCAGAGAATTCTGGCGGTCCGCAACCCAAAAAAGATTTGTAGGAACAACTCTTCCCACTTCCCGGAGCATTAACAACCACACGCTCCTCGGTCCTGATCCCACGGCTAGCGCCTCCAGAACCAATCAGAATGTTTCCCACAACCGTTTCACTCCTCCGATTGTTTACATCGCGATCTTCAATCACTTTCAGCAGAAAATCTTGCTGCATTGCCATCTCTTCCCTCATTACCAACATCATGCTAGCCATCATTTCAGACTGGGAACTAGCATCCCTGATGACTGGGTGGGACGAATCTAGGTCTACTCGCGGAATGACCTCTGGCCCCCCACCTAGCCTTTGCTGAACAGGTGGTATCACAACAACCTCAACTCCCTCCGACTGACCAGCGGTGGAGGATGTCGCCTCCAGACCATCAACACGCGTACGCGGTCTACCACGCGTACCTACCATACTGAAATGCTACACAGAGCAGAGAAAGAGATAAGAGAGAGGTAGGATAAACACAAAGGAAACGTACTACCACATTGCCAATTGTCATAGTAATAGCAATTCAAGCATACTTACGCACAATATCCTCATAATAACATTAGCTAAGTGAGATTATGAACATATAACACATAAAGGTCCTCGTCACCATCGCTACAACGCCTGATAAACGTACTTTCCATCGACTCTAAGACTAACCCATCTTAGAAGTTTTACCCAAGCTCACAAATCAATACTTAGCCTACTCGGTCTAAGTCTAGACATCTTACATTCATGCCTAGTTCGCTTAAACTAGTTCTCTGATACCAACTTGTAACACTGTAAAAATCAGAGTAAATTAAAACCTGGAAATATGGAAACATTACATTCGCATTGGTATAAACTTCCCATAAAGGGGTCAGTCCTTAAGACTTTACAAAAACTGCACGGAAATAGAATTCATCAATAAACTAATTGTTGGATCATAGATTGTATTCAAGATTAAAGTTAAAGTTAAGGGTTTAAACTGCAATTGTATTAAAGTTAGTTAGAGGGTTTAAATTGTAATAGATTAATAGTTATTAGCTATTGGGCCCATGCCCATTAGGCCTTAAAAGCCTAAGTATTTAAAGTTTTAGTTATTTATGTTTTAGGGTGAATCCTCTCATTATTATCATTATCATAATTATTGTTTAGAGAGAGGTAGATGTTTTCTCTGTATTCAAGGGTATCAAGAACACATAAGGTTTAACTGTTTATTCAAGGGATTGGTATGTTATTCTTAATCTTTATCTCTTGATTATTATTGTGTTCTGTGATTGTTAATCAACTTGATTAAACTAGGATAACAAGTGGTATCAGAGCCAAAAGAATCAAATTTTTTTTGAGTTTACTATTCATCGATTACTGTTCATCGGTCACTATTCACGTGAAGTTACTGTTCATCTGATTTCATGAATCTATGTGCGTTTATGTTTAAGATTGATCTGATTAGGTGTGTTTTGCGTTATTGAACACTATCTGATTGATTAATTGCTTTGAGAATTATCAAGTGATTGAATTTATTGATTTTGTGTTTTCTGGGTTTGCATGGATATCGACACTGTGCTCTTAGAATTGAAGTTGGAAAGTTGAACTTAATCTTTAACTTTGATTATGTTGTGATCGATGCATGCTAGTGGATACAAAAGTCTGATTTCTGAATTCAATTTCTGTGTTTCTGTGTGATTTCTAGGTAATTTTCTGGACTGCTTATCGACATTTTGGGTTTGTCAAGAACATATCGGTCTATCACAGTTTTTCGGTCGAACATTACTATCGATCCATACCTTTACCGGTCATAGCATCTTACCGGTTGAATAATCTTTATCGGTCGAACGTAGTTTATCGGTCTATATCTTTTATCGGTCAATACTTTGTATCGGTCAAAGCCAATACCGGTCGACCACTTTCTATCGGTCTATATTATCGGTCGAAGACCAATTCCGGTCGAAGACCATTACCGGTCCATAGATTATATCGGTTCACATTAACACCGGTCGATAGGTATATCGGTCCATTTTTGGTTCCGGTCTTAGTCTTTTACCGATCGAAGCATCAATACCGGTCATTGCAAGTTACCGGTCGAATTTACCGGTCGAAGAAAACACCGGTCACGCACATCAAAATTTTTGTGCTTGATCAAAATTTTCCTAATTTCATTCTTCAGTATTATTTCTTTGTGTTTTATACTGTGCAAATTCTGCACTTAATTATTTTTTGGAAATTTATTTTTCTGAAAATTTTTTAGTGTGGTTTTTATTTTGATTCTAACGATCTCATCTAGTTGGTTGTCTTGGTACATATTAGTTTGATTACTAACCATACAGCTAGGATGTCGAATCAACTAATGATGTCTGAAGGTTACAACCTTGATTTTAACAGCATGACTCTTTCTGAAGTAAAAGCAAAGGCTAAACAACTTGCTGGACGGTTATCAATATCTTCTCGCATGGTTGATAAGTATGACATAGAGGAAAAAATGTTCAAATCCGAGATAGCATCTCTTAAAGCTGAGAACAAGGCTTTACAGATTGAGAACTCATCTCTTCTTATTCAGATCAATGCTTTAAAAGAAAATTCCAAAGATTCTGATTCTATAATTGACTTTGCAGGAATGATTGCGTCTAAAGAAAAAGAGATCTTGGATCTTCAAGCAATGTTGAAAAGATCTGAATCCAGCTCTACATGGTCAAAGAAGAATGCAATGCAAAGAGAGATTAAGGAACTTAGTAGGAGTACAAGACAGATAAATTCTCAAGTCTTTGCTGAAAGAGACAAACTGAAAGATAAAGTTCTCAGTCTTGAGGTTGAGATCAATGAGCTGAAAGAAAAGGAAACCCAAAACAGAGACAATACAATAGCTCAAGATGAGATGTTGAAGATTGAGAAAGCGAGAAAAGAATTTGCCAGGAAATTCTCTGAATTCTCCAGAAAAGCCTTTGAAGAGAAAAAATCATTAGAGCTCAGATGTGTTAAGCTTTCTCAACAAGTTTTAGACTTTGAGAAAGTTATCATTATTGAGAGAGAAAAGGTTGAGAATGAGAAGAAGAAACCTGAGCTGAAGGAAGCAAATATAGACTTTTCTGAAGAAAAGAAAATATTTGAGACCGAGATAGCCAAGCTGACAGGAAAGCTATCTGAATTGTCAACGAACATCATGAAGGAGAAGAATGCAAAATCTGAGTTGTATAAGAAGTTTGATCTGATTGAAAAGGAAAGAAACAGTTTGTCTTCAAAGATAAAGGAACTTGAAGAGATCGTGTTCAAGGTGAAGTTGACTGAGCACAAGACGCCAGAATCAATAGCTCAATCACCGAGAGATGATCAAACTGATTCAAATTGTTCACTCAAAAAGGCTTAAAGTTCACATGTTTCAAATGTTTTCTATAATCCTTTCTGTGATTCAGATGATAGTCTTACTTCTAAATCTACTAATCAGATTCGTCCTTCTAACCTTTTCTATGACAAAAACGTTGATGGTTCAGCTAACTTCAAGAAGACTAAGTCTCAAAAGAAAAGCTTCTGGAGAAGGGATGATGAGAAAGAAAGAGGAAACTGGATCTGGAGAGTTAAAGGTTCCTCGGAGGAGAAGAAAAAAGAAGAATCATTTGTGCATACATCAAATGCTAAATGGCACTATGCTACAAAAGGTAAAACTTTTGGCAAACCTGATCTGGTTTACACTATCAATCAATTGATCAATTTAGCACAAAAGAAAATTAGTTGTTCCTACTGCGGCTCAAATGATTTTGTAAGTAAAGATTATGTGAATAACTGGTATGGTTCTTATTTTATCTCTCCTACAAGAACTGCAACTAACCCATTAGGACCCAAATACCAGTGGGTACCAAAAGCTAAATCTGTGTTGCAGGCACCCAATGTTTAAGGGGGGAAAAGAACAATGGTTTTCGAACAAAACAGTTCAAAACCCGGACTTAATTGTCAAAAAGAAGGCTTCTAAGTAAATCAGCTTAGAACCCGTACCTCACCGGAGTATGGCTTCTAATCACATCAGATTAGGACCCGCACTTCAGTGCTTTATTTTTTCTACTTGATTTAAAAAAAATTATCAGTTAATGGGGAGAATATCTGTGATTTTAAAAGATTATCTGACTGTGTGTTCTTAAAGATAAATACTTGCGTTTTATCTTGTCAATATACTTTGTCAAGTATTCATACACATAACGGTTCAAAACATTCTATTTGACTTTGTTATTACCATGTATCAAAAGTTAAATCTTTCTATGGTAATACTCACGTTCTTTGTAGTCACTGTTGATTGTATCAAACGTCATTTCATGTGCTTTCATTGAAAATATGTTTATATATTGTTCATATAAACAACATTCGTTTTTGATTCTCCAACATATTATTCTTCATGACAAATTGATATGAGCTTATTGCCAACCACTTTTAGGTTGAGGGGGAGAATTGCATAGTCAAACACAACTCTTTTGACTTCTCCATATTTTTATTCTTCATGTAACCCTATGCTTATTTGTGCTTTCATAGCCTGTTGAACAACACGTACTTTTAGGAAAATACATGGGATTCAGTGTGTGAGCTTAACAGAACTTCCATGGATTCACGATAACCAGTGTTTCCTACCCAGGAAGTATACCCTAAGTGATTGAGGGGAGAGGGGTAAAAATAATTGAGTGATGGTGTGTGAAGAGGTAAAATGAACAAGAGAGATTGGTTAGAAGTGAGCATTAAAAGAAATAGGCTGAGAGAACAGAGTAAAATAATATCAAACTCTGCACCAAACTTCTTTCTGATCCAGGCAGCCACATAATCTGATTGGATCACATTCTTTGGTGACCATCATTGAAATAGGCACTTAGCCCATGCCATCTCTTGCATACAACCCCACTAGCTACTCATTCTTTTCTCAAAAAGAGAATGTTTCACATTTTCTGGGGAAGCAACACATACTCTATTGGTTCTTCATTTGGAAGATACTAATATTGAAAAAAGAAGGAAAGTTTCCCCACCTTCGAACCATTTCTCATGCACATTGAGTCTTTGTATAATTTGTTGTTGTCTCAACAAGTTTACATACTTTGAGCCTATATTGAAAAGCAATCATCTATGCTTAAATTCTTTCATACACATGCACTAGCACACATAAATTTGTTTTCTGTCAGAACGTTCATAGATAACCATGTGTTATTCGATGATTGAATGGAAGACCTGGGGAGCCAACATCAAACCAACTCCTTATATAGTAACTTTGTGTTACTCAGTGACTTTGTGTCGCTGACAGACATTCTAACTGAGTCATTTGTTGATTCAAGGTTATACCTATTAAACTGTTTGAATTTGAAAAGATTCGAATGGTTACTACTTTTTATTTGAATCTGCATAGATTGAAATAATTACTTTCTCCATTTGGAGAGACTGCTCTTATTTCAGACAGGGCTCGTTACATGAAGACAGTGCTAAATTGATGACCATATTCAAAGGGGAAGATTGTTTTGTAAAAGTTTTGATGATGATGATTATCACCATTCATCAAAAAGGGGAGATTATACAAAGGGAGAATATATTAAGGGGGAGAATATAATCTGAAGACTGCTGAAGATTTTCAAAGATATCAAGTTTTGAAGTTTTGAAGTTTTGAAGCTATTAACGTCATATTTAAAGAAAAGAGAAGAAAAGTGAAGACCTAAAGATTATCTGAAGCTATCAATTTTTTTTTTAATCTTGAATCCAAAGTGGGAGATTGTTGGATCATAAATTGTATTCAAGATTAAAGTTAAAGTTAAGGGTTTAAACTGCAATTGTATTAAAGTTATTTAGAGGGTTTAAATTGTAATAGATTAATAGTTATTAGCTATTGGGTCCAAGCCCATTAGGCCTTAAAAGCCTAAGTATTTAAAGTTTTAGTTATTTAGGTTTTAGGGTGAATCCTCTCATTATTATCATTATCATAATTATTGTTTAGAGAGATGTAGTTGTTTTCTCTGTATTCAAGGGTATCAAGAACACACAAGGTTTAACTGTTTATTCAAGGGATTGGTATGTTATTCTTAATCTTTATCTCTTGATTATTATTGTGTTCTGTGATTGTTAATCAACTAGATTAAACTGGGATAACATTAATCTAAACATAACTATTTAGATTACATCAGTTGACAATCCTTAATTCACCAAAAGAATGGGACTTTCACAAATGCCCAACTACAATACTCGTCATCTCAAAATGCCTCGAGACCAAGCTCGTCTCTCAAAACCCATGGCACCCTACCGCTAAGGAAACCTGATATACACATCAGTTTGAGAAAAAGTGTTAGGCTTAAAGCCTAGTGAGAACATACAGTTTATAAATTTTCAAGAGATATAAACATTTGTATCTCAAAGGAAATCTTTTCAAATAAGCATTTCCAAGCTAACAGCTGATGTTAAGTCTGATTTTGTAGTAATCATTGTATTTATTTTCCTAAGTCTTGACTATGCAAATATGAGCTTATCTGTATTTTAAGGCTAGGGGTATTTAAGTCCCCTTAGAGCCTTTGTTTTGTAACTTTGGAACTCATTTTGAATATCAGATTACTTTTGGAGCGTATTGACTTTCTCTCTCTAAAGATTTAGAGATTTTTAGACTTTCAATTGGTAACAGAGCAATCTGAATCTTGAGAGATCAGAGAGAATTCGTTTTTGATACTGAATTTGTGGATTAAAGCAAGAAATTTGATCAATTTTCTTGAGTTTTTCAAGAAAATATCATTTTTTGTTTTTTCATCAAATTCGGATTGGTTTGTGGTTAAATTTTCTTGAATTTTGTTTTGTTGAATTCGTTTTTCATTGTACATCATTTGTTATTCACAAAAACTTTCAAAATAATCATGTTTTGAAGTCTGATTTTGTGAAATTGTAGTTTTCTGTAAACTCGTATTTTTACGAACTGTTGGTTTTACGAATCTTGATTTTGAGTTGTTAAATCCATTCTGTTAATTGGAATATGTTAGAATTGTGATTTTGATCAATATTGTGCATATTTGTTGCTTTGATTTCATGGATATAATCATTTTGTGTGGATTTTCTTGATTTTTTGAACTTTGCGCTAGATCTAAACTTTGCACTAGTTCATCACAGGTTTGCGCTAGTTCATCTGCTTTGCGTCATACTCATCCAAGGAATTCTTCTAAGTTCGCAACAAGTTCAGTTCTGATCACTTTGCGTCTCTAGTGTATAACGAAAAGTACCCTTTGCGCTTCATATTGTTCACGAGAAGTATACTTTGCGTTTTACTCTAGTCAAGCAAAGTTTACTTCGCGTTACACCTTGGTAGCGAGAACTTCAGTTTGTGCTTCAAACACATCACGCAAAGTCAGTTTGCGTCTTCAGCGTGTAACGCAAAGCTCATCTTGCGTTTCCTTCATCTCGCGCAAAGCTCAAGTTTGCGCCAGTTTGTATCTAAGTCTTGGAATTTTTTCAGATCAAGTTTGTGTTCAAAATGTCTCTGCAAGCACAAGTTTACAAGAATTACCTCATGATGTCATTGGGATCTGATACACGCCCTCCAGTACTGATTAATGAGAATGAGTTTGAACAGTGGCAGGATCGATTTATTAACTTCATTGAAAGACAACCAAATGGGTATAATATGATGAAATCACTGACTCAGGGTCCTATGGAGAGGCCAATGAAAGTTATTCCAGCTACTGCAACCACTGCTGCTACAACTGTTGAGAAAGCATTGAGGGAATATGATGCTGATGAGTTGTTACGATATCAAGTTGATAGCCAGGCCAAATCAAATCTGATTCTTGCTCTACCCAATTCGATATACAACAGAATTGATTGCTTCAAACAGAATCCTATGCTGATGTGGACTCAACTGGAAAAGATTATGCTTGGTACAACTATGTCAACTCAGTTGCGCCAAACAAGGTATATGAATAATTTTGAAGAGTTCAAGGCTAAGGACGGGGAAAGCTTGAAGAGTGTATTTGACCGATTTTGGGCTGTCATCAATGATCTGTACAAGATCAAAGTTACAAAGACTAAATTGGAGGCTAACTTGAAGTTTCTGAATGCACTACAACCAGAATGGAATAAGTCATGCCATAGGATGAGAAATGATGTCCGAATATCTACTATGCCAATTCAGGAATTGTACGAAATTCTGATGTCAGATGAGACAATGGTGATAGAAAAGAAGGCTAAGCTCGATAAAAAGAATAAGCCTAAGACTGTTGATTCAATTGCACTCCTTGCAAGTCAACTGGCCGAGCAAGCATTGACAGATGAGGCTTATGATGGTTCTACAGAAGATGATGGTAAAGCCTTAGAGAAAGCCATGATTCTTCTTTCACAACAATACCATAAAAAGTTTCAGCAAAGAACAGGATCAAACAATCTACGTTTTACTTCCGGATCTAAGAAAGTGGAAACTGGTGCTCCATCAAAACCTTACATACCAAAATATGAGCCTGCAAAAGTAGTAGAACCGAAAAAGGATGACAAAAAGGTAATAAACTGCTTCAACTGTGGAAAGCCCGGGCACCTAGCTAAGGAGTGTAGAGTGAAGGTGGTAAAGGATTCAGCTTTCTACAGAAAGAAGATGGAATTAGCAGAGAAAAGAGAAAATGGAACCATCCTGCTTGCTGAAGAAGAGTATTGGCTTGATCATTCTGATAATGAAGTTGAAAATGAGGAGACAGCTGCTATGTGCTTCATCGGGGATGACAAGAGCGATGATGAAGACGAGGAAACCTCCACAGCTGAATCTGAGGTAATTTCTGAGTTTGACTATAATTTCATCTTATCTCAAATGAACGTTATTATCACTGCTTTACATAATTTACGTTCAAAGTTCTCATCTGAAAAATTTGAAAATCAAGAAAAGTCTGTTTCAATTGATAAACTGCGAATTTCTCTGAAAGATGAAAAGACTATTTTAATTAACACAAAAGAGAAATTTCAAAAGCAGTTGGATGAGTTGGAAAATTCAAATCAGAATTATCGTGATTCATTGACTGAACTGACTTCTTCAAATTAAAATCTTTCTGATAAAATAATTGTTCTAGAAAGGAAATTATATAAGAGAGAACAATTTGAGCAAACCATTTACATGAATAAACCAAGGAGTGAAGAAGCTATAAAGGAAAAGTGGGGTCTTGGTTTTGAAAATCCGCATTTTTTAAATCATGCTAAAATAGAAGTTCCTACTTTATATGAGTATGATCATCTTGGTCTTGCACGATATGCTCCTCAGTTTAAATTCTTTTGGACAACTGAAAAGCAAATTTTAGAAGAAGAAAATGAGAAAAGAATGAAAAACAAGAGGATGGAAATGCCATTTGTTTACACTTCTGAAAATGCCAAGTATTTTCCTGACCAATCAAGGAAATTCAGAAAATCTCAAAATGTTTTATATGTAAAATCTTCCAATAAATCTTCATTACCAACTGAATTTGTTGATATATTTTCTAACTCTAATAAGGAAAATGCATCTCCGGTGTCTTATGATTCTAAGAGATACATTCCCCCATTAGTGTTAGAAGGTAAGATAGTTGATCTTGAAGATAAATTGGAAGAACAAAGTCTTCAAACTGATTTAGAAAACGATTTATTTCTTTTTATAATGAAAACTAGTTTTGAAGACAAAATTTCATCTGGATTTTCTATCAATTCTAAGGAAAATACTCAAGTTATTAAAAACAGTGTGCATTTGCGCCACCAGTTGGTAACGCAAACCGACACTTTGCGCCATTCGTTTGGCGTGGACGGCAGGATACCAAACATTCATTTTAGAGATTCTTTTTAAATATCAGATTACTTTTGGAGCGTATTGACTTTCTCTATCTACTTTCTCTCTCTAAAGATTTAGAGATTCTTGGACTTTCAGCTGATAAGAATGAAAATCATTAACATGAGATCATAAACATTCATTCCAGAACCTCACAATTCATGTGCATGTAGTTCTATAATTTACCTTCCATTCAGAACCTCACAAATTAATGCGCATGTAGTTCTACATTTCATTTTACCATCAGAACCTCACAACTTAATGTGCATGTAGTTCCACATTTCATTTTACCATCAGAACCTCACAACTTAATCTGCATGTAGTTCCACATTTCATTGTACATTCAGAACCTCACAACTCAATGTGCATGTAGCTCTACATTTCACTTTACATTCAGAACCTCACAAATTAATGTGCACGTAGTTCTATATTTCACTTTACATTCAGAACCTCACAAATTAATGTGCACGTAGTTCTATATTTCACTTTACATTCAGAACCTCACAAATTAATGTGCATGTAGTTCTATATATAATAAATGTTACCCTCAAGTAACTTACATAAAAGTGCAAGTAAAACATCCGTTTACTTCAAATAATATGGAACCCATTATTTTAGTCAGAACTGACCGGGAACCCCAAAATCTCCCAAAACTCAAGTTATGTCAAAATGTAGTGGACTTAAATCCATACCGTAGAAATACTTCAGATTTCAATGATATAAGTTTTGACATGTATAAAGTTTGTAAAATGATAGTAGGAACTCACCAGTAGGTTTCAGAATAAAACCCGGAAAACCAGATATCGATCACGACGAAGAGGTGAAGCTTTTAACACCGACCCCTTGCTGGAAACACCGAAAACTAGCAACCAAACGATACCTCGAAGATCGAAAGAAGAAAAGGAAAAAGAAAGAGAGAGAGAGACTGAGATATTGAGAAATTTTGAGATAATAGAAAATATATCACAAAAAGATATTTAAGGCTGCAAAAATATCAACACTGACATAACGCACGGCCCGTACGTTTTCAAGGAAGGGAAAGTGCACGACCCGTGCGAAAGCCACTACCTTCGACCCTGATCTTGCGCACGACCCGTGCGTTCTTTTCTGAAGGAGGGTGCACGACCTGTGCGCCTTGTAGACCAGTGCAGACAACCCCTTTTTCCTCTTTTCTTCATCGCAAAAGACCAAACGAAATTCGGGGTGTTACAATCGTACTGTAAATGGATCGATTTGTATGATTAAGTGTTTTTTGTTGAAATTCATTGCTTATAGTCCATTCTAGAAGTGTTGGTGAACAAATTGTCGAAGTTTCAGATCGAAAATCGAAGAATTGATGGATTTTTGAGCCAATCAAAGTGTTTTTCTATCGAGATCTCAAGAACTCGTATAGCCCTAAAGAACTCGCATCAAGAACTCGCATCAAAGAGGATTTCACATATTTTTTCTTGTCTGAAAAATTTTCAAGTGTAGAATTCGTATGTGTATAATGTGCGAAATGTGCAGAATTCGCATAAGGTGTTGTGCGAATTGATCAGATTTCGCATCTGAGTGTCTTGCAAAAAGTCAGGATTTCGCATCTGTGAGGTATACGAATTCTTTGAATTCGCATGAGAGTGTATGCGAATTGCTCAAGGTTGAAAATCTTTCAAGTACAGATTTCATATGTGTCTGTTGTACGAAAAGTGGATGCGAAAAGTTCAAGACCTTTAAATTCTAAGTATAGAATTCGCAGATAGTGTTGTACGAATTCATAGAATTCTTATCTAGGCTTGTGCGAATTGGTGGAGTTCTGCGAATTCTGTGCATGCGAATTATGTAGTTAGTTATTTGTGCTTATATGCGAATTGTGTGTGTAACAGTGATGTGCGAATTCCATACATGGTAAATATTTGGAAATTTACTTTCTGAAAATTCTTTCTAAGATTTTCTGTATTTCTGATTTCACTTGAAGTAACGATCATTTTCAAGTTCTTATTTTTGCAAATGTAATTCAAGATGAGTTTTTCTGATGATGAAGAAAATATTGCCAAGCTCAGAATAGAGAACAAAAATCTCGCTTCATCAGTTGAATACTACTCAAAGAGATCAAAGAGGTATCACGATGAAAAGCCGATACTAAGAGAAGAAGTCAGTGTATTAAAGACAATAAATGAAGATCTTATGAAACAGACTTCTGGGTTGAATGGAGAAAAGGTATCGAGTTTGGAAGCTGAGAATTTTGAGATGAAAAAAAAGATCTCAGTCTTGGAAGATCAAATTGTTCAAATCCAGCAAGCAGATTATGTTGATAAGTATGACAAGATAGTTAAGAGTCTGGAAACTACTAATGAAGAGTTGAATAAGAAGATTTCTGATCTGGAGCTAAAGATGGCGAAAGACATAGATGATTTTGATAAAGGAAAGAAAGAGTTTGCAAATAAATTCTCAGATTTTTCAAGGAAAAGTTTTGAAGAGAAGAAAACTGTTGAGGTTAAATGTTCCAAGATTTCTCAACAAGTGATGGACTTTGAGAAAGTAATCATAATGTAAAGAGTAGAGTTTTCAAAAGAAAAAAAGGCCATTGAACATAAGAATGTTCGAATCTTCAAAGAAATATCTGGTCAGAGAACAAATTCTGAGAAGGACTTTGAGGAAGAAAGAATTTTTTTTTAGGCTGGAATAGACAAGCTTACAGAGAAGTTATCTGAACTGTCTACAAGTTTTTCGAAAGATCAGAAAGCAAAGTCTGAATTCCAGAAAGAGATTGACCTTCACATCAAAGAAAATGACAGTTTATCTTCATAGATAAAAGAGCTTGAAGAAATTATTTCTAAGGTGGTGGTGACTGAGCAGAAGACTCCAGAGTTATTTATCAACACACCTAGAGATGATTCAACTGACTCTAAAAAGACAGCCACAAGCTCACATCAAAGAACTGTTTCTTTAAAAAGGCCAGTTAATTCATATGATCAGATTCGTACTACTAACATTTTCTTTGATAGAAATGTAGATGGTTCAGATACATTCAGAAGAAGAAGAAGAAGAAAGTATGAAGAAGAAAAGTTGGTCTGGAAAATAAAACCAGTTGATGATGAGAAGAAGAATGAAGAGAAGAAAGGTAAGAAATCATGTGTACATGCACCAAAAGCCAAGAAGAACAATGTGCGAAAAGGTAAACCTGATCCTGTTTACTCGAGAGATCAATTAATCAGGTTGTCTCATAAGAAGAATTATTGTTCTTATTGTTGTACATATGATTTTGTTCATAAAACAAGTGATCATTACTGGTATGGTTCTTACTCCATTACTACTAACAGAACTACAACTAACAAATATGGACCCAAATACCAGTGGGTACCAAAGCCAAAGGATGATTTTGTGTTGCAGGCACCTCAAGTCAAGGGGGGGGGGGGGTAAGAGAAACAAGGCTTCTGAATAAATCAGTTCAGAACCCGTGCTTCAATGTCAAAGGAGTTTGACTTCTAAACACAACAGTTTAGGACTCGCTCTTCAATGATCAAAAGAGATGATACTCCCGTGCATGAATGAGATTGTACTCCGATGCATAAAAGAGATTATCAACCTCCAAGGGGGAGTACTTAATTTTTACTAAAAAATATGCATTTGCAATATTATCTGAAAGATATCTGAACTCAACATTGTTCATGTTTTCAGGGGAAGTGTGAGATAAATTTAATGCATAATTTCAGGGGGAGTATGGAAGATGACTTCTGATTATATCTGATCAGAACTTGTATTTTTAAACGTTTTATTGCTTTATGTCTTTACTTTTCAATAAATTTTGTGAATAAAGTTTTGTACTTTGACAGACCTGTGATTTTTGCATAATTGAGAAAGACCTTACATGATCATATCATATAAGACTTAGAGCTGACTTGATGAGATTTAAGACTGAGCGAAAAGGGTTTATTTTTAATCTTAATCTCATATGTATCTGAAAGAAGGACAACTTTCAGATATGAAAACATGTTCTTAAATGTTCTAACCACTTCTGATTCTTAAACAGATTTCATGAATATAGAAGTGTGATTTTAAATGTTTTCATTTTATATGTGCTTTATTGATTAACAAACTGTGTGTCTCCAAAGATAAATACTTGTGTATTATCTTTTCCATATACTTCCAAGTATTCACACACACTGGTTTAACTTTTTGTTGAATATGTTATCACCATGTCTCAAATTGATCATATTTTTCGATGGTGATACACCCCGCTTGATATTCAAAGTTTGAGCGTTGATTTCATTTCAAAACATTTCTTTCAAGAGTGTCTATATCTTGTTTCGTATAGACAATATCCAATTTTTGTTGACCTAACTTTACTTGATAAATCATTCTATTTGATTTTTTTTCATACAATGTCGGATTTTCAAACAAGTTTCTTGTATTAATTTATTTCATTCAATATACTTGTTTGAAATATCTTCAATGTTTAAAAAGCTCAAATATTTATGATTATCTTATTGAGCATACAAACATCTGACTTGTATTTTTGTTCTTTAACTGTAATGTTAAACCATTTTGAGCAACTTGTGCTTATAGGATTACATGGGTTCATTGTGTGAGGACTTAACAGAACTTCTATGGATTAACGTTAACCAGTGTTTCCTCCCCAAGAAGTTAATCCTTGAGTGATCGAGTGTGAGGATTCACTATATGAGTGTGGATGTGATAAGGTAAAATGAAAAGGAGAGTTTGGTTAGAAGTGAGCTTAATGATAAAAAGAAAGAGGGTGAGAGAAGAGAGTAAAAGAATATCAAACTCTGCACCAACTTTTTTCTGAGTCGGGCAGCCACATTGCTGGTGTTTCACAATTCTTCGTGAACATCATTGAAATATTTAACTAGCCCATGCCAACTCTTGATTAAAACCCCACCAGCTACTCATCTTTTTCTCAACAAGAAGATGTTTCGATCTATCTGGTATTCATTTGGAAAATCTAGATATTGAAACAGAAGAAAGTCTGCCCCACCTTCGCACTTCTTCGATCATGCACAATTGAGTCTGTGTTATACTGTTGTTTTCTCAATGGTTTACACAATTTTGAGCCTATCAAAAGCAATCATCTGTGCTTAATTCTTTCAAACACAAGCACGTACACACAGGAAATTCGTTTTTCTGCCAAAACGTTCATAGTTTAACCTTGTGTTATTCGATGATTGAATGGAAGACCTCGGGGAGTGATATTCCCAGATTCTAGTTTCTATTCAAGATTAATCAAACAAAACAAGAAATCACAAACAATTACCTGTTTGATTTCACTTTCAAATTCAAGAATACAACTTTCTCTCTCTAGAACTCTCTTTCTCTCTCTAAATGTATTCTCTCTCTAAAATACAACTGAACTCCACTTCTGTTTGTTGCTTACTTTCAAAATACAAAGAATACAAGACTATTTATATCAACAACTAATACAAGGAAAAAAACAAATACAAAATACATTGACTTTTATTACAAAAGACTTTGACTTTGATGAGATTTGACTTTCTCAGCTTTGACTTCTTGAACTTTGACCTTCAGTCTTCTTGATCTTGTATCCAACATATTTATGCCCTAACAATCTCCCCCTTTGGATTCAAGATCACTGTTGAAAGATCTAGCAAATCAGTCTTCACTTTAAGCTCTGTCAGTACAATCTCCTCTTTTCTTTAACGGTATTCTTTCCAAAACTGTCTTCAAACAATTAACAATCTCCCTAAAACATTCACAACACACTTTCAGATTTTGGAAAGAAATTATCTTCAGAATCAGCTCGAATTTGCTTTAGCAAATAATCTTCAAAGAAAATTTCCTCAAATCTTCAGAAATTCTTTGATCTTCTTCAAATCTTCAAATCTTTACTTTGAACTTTTCTGACTTGGACATTTCGGAAAATCTTCTCTCAAAACTTTATCATTTCTTGATACCATCTCCCCCTTTTTGATGATTTGAGCATCTATATCATCAAAACTTTTCTCCCAAGAAATGTCGTTGACCATTCTGATCTGTCAAACTGAGACTCTGATTCTGTGATCCATAGCCAAGTATTCATCTAGATCTTTGCAAATACAGAGAAAATAAGAACATGTAACTCCTGAATCAACAAATGAATCAGTTAAAATGCCTGTCAGTAACACGAAGTCACTGTGTGTAACGAATACACAATATAAAGGAGCTTTTTGATGTTCACTCCCCCAGGGCTTCCATCCAATCATCGAAACACCACAAAGGCAATTTCTATGAATGTTATGACAAGAAAACAAATTCCTTGTGTGTTCGTGCACGTGTAGAAAGAATTAAGCACGAATGATTGCTTTATTAAGGCTCAAAAATTGTGTAAACCACTGAGACAACAGTAGATAAACACAGACTCAATGTGCATAATTGAAGTGCGAAGGTGGGGCAGACTTCCTTCTTTTTCAATATCCAGATTTTCCAAATGAAAATCAGATAGATTATGTGCTGCGTCCCTAGAAAATATGAAACATTTTCTTTTTGAGAAGAAAATGAGTGGTTGGTGGGGTTTTAGCAAGAGTTGGCATGGGCTAGTTGCCTGTTTCAATAATGTTCACGAAAGAATTGTGAAACATTAGTAATGTGGTTGCCCGACTCAGAAAGTAGTTGGTGCAGAGTTTGATATTCTTTTACTCTGATCTCTCACCCTCTTTCTTTTAATCATTAAGCGTACTACTAACCAAAATCTCTTTTCCATTTTACCTCATCACACCCACACTCATTTTCTTTAGACTCCTCACACTCAATCACTATCGGTTAACTTCTTGGGTAGAAACCACTGGTTAACGTGATTTCATAGAAGTTCATTTAAGTCCTAGCACAAAGAACCCATATTTCCTATAAAGCAAATGTTTCTCAAATGGTTTAACTTTATCAGTTAAAGCTCATATACAAATGTCAGACGAATGTATGCTCA
This sequence comes from Arctium minus, assembly GCA_954870635.1. Classification (NCBI taxonomy): domain Eukaryota; kingdom Viridiplantae; phylum Streptophyta; class Magnoliopsida; order Asterales; family Asteraceae; genus Arctium; species Arctium minus. The sequence goes on along the minus strand of OX941081.1, from coordinate 81,056,101 downwards.
GAAAATATAATCATGAAGATTTGAGCATTTTTAGACATTGAAGTATTTTCAAATAAGTATACTGAATGAATGAACATGAATGCAAAAGACTTGTTTGAAAATCTAACATTGTATGAAAATGATCAGAAATGAAATGATATAGCAATTAAGGCTTGTGGTAAAAAATAACGGATATTGTCCATACGAAACAAAATATAGACATTCTTGAAATGACGGTTCGAAATGAAATATCGCTCAAAATTCTTTGAAGTACAAGCGGGGTGTCTTACCATCGAAAATATGTTTCAATATGAGACATGGTAAGAACATTTAGAACAAAAAGTCAAACCGGTGTGTGTGAATACTTGAAAGTATATAGAAAAGACAATACGCAAGTATTTAACTTTGGAAACACACAGTTTGTTTATCAATTAAGCACAAAAATTAAAATGAAAACATTTAAAATCACACTTCCAAATTATAAAATCTGTTTTAAAATCGGGAAGTGGTTTGAACATTTAAGAACATGTTTTCTATATCTGAAAGTTGTCCTTCTTTCAAATACATTTGAGATTAAGATAAGAAATTTACCTTTTCCGCTCAATCTTAATTCTCATAAAGTCAGCTGTAGTCATCAATATATGATCGTGTCATCCTCTCTCATCCTGTATAAGTCTCAAAGTCTAGTCAAAATTTATTCACAAAATTTATTTGAAAAATAAAAGACATAAAGCAATAAAACGTTGATTGTACGAGTTCTGATCTGAGATAATCAGAAATCATAGTCTTACTCCTTTTGACTTGACTTATATGCTCCCCCTAAAATCATGCATCACAAAAAAAATTTGTCATTTAAGTAAAATGCAGAAATTAGTTATGCTCCCCCTCAAATGAATGTAGATCATCTAAAATCTTCTCTTACTCCCCCTGAGATCATGAGCAAACATGTTAAAGTACAAAAATCCTTCATAAATAAAAATAAAGAAAAATGATGAAAAATAACAATTCGTAACTTTAGTAGGTAACAACTGTCAGGATCGAATTCTCAACAAGAATAAATTCTCAGTAACTAATATCAAAGAAGTTTGCGGAAAAACACTTTGATATTCAATAAAACAGTAAACCAAAACAGTATATCATCAACAACTTGTAAACTTGTATTGAATGCTTGAAGTTACAAGATTAAACACACAACCTCAATATTGATGAACAGGCTCACCAATACGAATTCTACTTCTCTAGAATTAGGATCTATGCCTTGAGGTTGATTCTCTCTCAAACAAAATCTTAGAATGAATGAATAAATCTGAAAATCTGTATATATATCTAAACTGTTCTGTCAAGACTATACATATGCTGAACAAAAAGATAATTACAAATAAATAAAAATATCTTCAGTATATCTTCCATCATTATCTTCAAGCCTTCCATGAATATCTTGATTCTTTCCAGCTGTCATCCTTTCCATCCGAATCTTCAAGTCATAAGCAGCACTAACTATGCTCAGCAGCATTAACTTCTTCAAGCAGCATTAACTTGGTCTTAGCAGCATTAACTACTAAGCAGCACTAACCACTAGCAGTACTAACTAGCTAAGCAGTACTAACTTTGTTCAAGCAGCACTAACTTTGACTAGCAGTATTAATTCTACTAGCAGTAGTAATACTCAGCAGTATTAACTTTGAACTCTTCTAGCAGTAGTAATTTAGGACTAGCAGCATTAAAGACTTGTTCACATCTTCAGTTCCCAACAATCTCCCCCTAACTTGACTTTTTAGAAAGAGAAGTCAAGTTCTTTAGATGCTTCCAAAATCTTCATTGATCTACTCCAATGTTAGGATCCAGTCCCATACTCTGATTGATAGTTGTTTGAATAAGGTACTTTGCCATTTCTGAATTTGGTGCACAACCCAACTTCTTATTCAACATGGCATGAAGCTTTAGATTTGTGTGATTGTAGACCCTATCCACCAAGTAATACTCCATATGAAAAGTATCCAATGCCAGTTCATAGACTCCACTCCTTTCATATAGAGTCCATCCTCTAACAGCTTTAAATACATCTTTTATCAAATGCTTTACTGCTTCTGGTTTGAACAACATGCACAAATATTCCATAACTAGCTTCACAATTGGTAACCCTGGAGCTGTCAATTGATCTGCATGAACTTTCATTCCCACTTCAAACATTTCTTCCAAATCAGATCTTGAACACTCTCTGACAATTTTGCTCCAGGTGCTGTAGACTTCATACTTCTCATCCTTTCTTTTCAATCTAATGTACTCTTTGCCATCCACCTCCATAATATCCCAATGAGTAACTTCAGGAGGTTTGAATCCAACAGGTTCAGCTGAGATAGGCTTTGGAATTTTATCCATTATCACCATGTACATGTTTGCATCTGAACTCTGTGGTACTTCCTGAGTTTCAGCTTTCTTTTCTTTTTCTACTCTGGGCTTCTTGTCAACTCTCTTTCTGTTTGCCATCATCTTGGTTCTCTTCAGTATCCTTTGCCCTTGTTCTATAGTAGCTTCCTTCTTCTTTTCTTCCTTGGTCCTTTCTTCTGATCTAGGACCTTTAGAAGCAAAAGACTTAACTCTTTTTATTTTCTTAATCTTCTGAGCTAGAGTCTCTTCTTCTTTAATCTCTGCCTTTTCCTTTGTTGGAGTTCCCTCTTCACTTTCAGGGAATGGTTGATTAATATTCACATCATGTCTCTCCTTAGCCTTCTTTTCAAACTCCACTCTATCCTTTTCATTGCTCTTCAGCTTCTCCATTTCTTTCTCATAGAGATCCTTGATTTGATCAAAATTCATCTTCACAAACATTTCTTTCTTTACACCAATTGCACTCCTCAAGAAAGTTATCATTTTGTTTCTTTCCTGAGTGGCAAGGTGAGTTTGTGAAGGTCTTCTCTTCTTAACACTTGTTCTGGCCATCATAGCCTTTCTCAAGCTTATTGCTCTTTGCTTGGCTTTCTCTGTTTCCAACCCTTTCTGAAATGCTTCATTTAGTTCATTGGCTAGTGCTCTGGCTATCTCTCTGTCTTTCTCAACCTGCTCTTTCTCTGCTTGATCTAACTCTTGTTGCAGTTTCTTTGCTAATGCTTCATCTGACTCAATCATCTTTTGCTGTTTAGATGGTTGATCAGATTCTATCATCTTTTCTTTCCCTTTTCTTTTTACATCTGCAGCCATGTCTTTCTTTTCTGATTTCTTTGCTCCCCCTTCATTTATGACCACTCCCTTTGCTTTGGGAGTGTCATTCTTTGCTTTTACCAACATCTCTGCTACTTCAACCTCTTCAGATGTTAGTCCTGTTTCTGCTGCTTGTGTAGTTTCAGCAGCACTAACAGTTTCTGCTGCTTGTTTTGGCTTAGCAGTAGTAACAGTTTCTGCTGCTGGGGTTGTTACTGCTGCTGGTGTTGTTTCTGCAGATCTCTTTTCTTCAACAAACTCCCCCTCAAACTGTTGATCTATCTGTTCTGAGCTAGAATTCTCCCCCTTTTTGGAAGCATCTTTGTTATTTGATCTCTTCTTCAAAACAAACTGCTTTCTCCTCTGCTTATGCACCAACCTTGTCACCATTTTCTTTAGTTTGGCAATTTGTACTTGTTGTGACAGGATGACCAACTTCATCTCTTCAATTTCTTTTCCTTGTTTGAGAACATCTTGGTTGATGTTGCCCATTGTTTCCATCAATTCATAGTAAGTATATCTGTCCTCACCTTCTCCAGAAGTGTTACCCTCTTTTGATGGATCATTGGATCTTTTTGTAGTGGAAGTCTTCTGCCTAGCAGAAGCACTATCCACCCCCTTGGTTTCTTGGCACCAGGGACCTTTGAATGATTGCTCATTCAAAGTTGCCATGGGGGAGGTCTTATTTATGTTACCACTATCCTTCCCTGTGCTAGCAGAAGTAGTGGCAGCCTCAGTACCCATATGCTCAACCTCCTCCTCAGAGAGCACCTCCTTGGGGTTGGGAGACACCCCTGTGGTTTCCCTATGGATATTCTCTAAGGGAGAACTCTCCCTTAGAGGGCTAGTAGGCTTATTGGTTGATGGTACAAGAAGGGAAGGAGCCTTCTTTACCTGTTTCCTTTTGTAAGTATGGGTGATTGGTGAAGTTGGTTTTTCAAGAAGAGACTGGGGAATTGATTTAGAGTAGGAAGGTTGGGATTGGCTAGCAGTAGGTTGGTCTAATGGGGGCCTTGACCCTGCTGCCATACCTTTATCAGTTTGGGACACCACCATCATTGTAGAGAACAATGGGGTGTCTACTCCTTCCGAGTCCCCAGCAGTTCTTCTCATATTTGAGAAAACCTTGCCTTTAGGGGGTTTTGGTACATATATCCCTTCAGATTGAGAAATATCCGTCAATTCGTGGTTGATTACTGCTTGAACAAACCTGGGATACATATAAAAGCTCTTTTTGTTTCCCATGTTTGAGACAAGATCATTGAAAATCATTTGTGAAAAATTGTACCTTCTGGCAGTTGCCAAACAGACCAAAGCATAAGCAATGGGACTGCTGAACTCACTCCAGCCTGTAGTCTTTTTAGAGATGCAGTGCATCAAGGTATGAACAAGAAAACGCCATTGGGGTGAGAATTTAGCTTTGGAGAACTTAAAAATACCCAATGGGCCTCCATACCCCATTCTTGGAAGAGTAGAAAACAGTTCATCATTAGGGATAGACGTTATACCAGAGGCATCGTCTAGACGTAGACTGATGCGAATTACCTCTTCAGTAACTGTCAATGGCTTGCCACACACTGTCGTCTTGATCATTTTCACACCATCCTCAGTAACAATGGTGGCATGTGCCCAGAATTGCCTCTGATGCTCTAGAAAGATGGTAGGAGATAGAGTGAGAGCATGGGCAATATGGCTTGACTTCAGAAAGTCGACTATCTGGTGAAAACCTTCAGCTTGTTTTGGCTTTTGGAGCATCACTATTTCATTGTGTTCGTCTATGAACGCCATGGATGCCATTGACCTTGAATATTCTTGCCTGAAAACTTTGAACTTGAGAGAGAAAGGGTTTAGAGCGCAAGTGAACAGTATGCAAAGAGTCGTTTTGAGCTTTTAGGCGGGCAAAGAGTATTTATAGTATTCGGGACATAAGCAGTATTAACCTAGAGCAGTATTAACGACAAGCAGTATTAACCACTAGCAGTATTAACTGAGAGCAGTATTAACTGAAAGCAGTATTAACTGAAAGCAGTATTAACTACAAGCAGCACTAACAACTAGCAGTATTAACTGAGAGCAGTATTAACTGAAAGCAGTATTAACTACAAGCAGTATTAACCACTAGCAGTATTAACTAAGAGCAGTATTTACTGAAAGCAGTATTAACTGAAAGCAGTATTAACTACAAGCAGTATTAACCACTAGCAGTATTAACTGAGAGCAGTATTAACTGAAAGCAGTATTAACTACAAGCAGTATTAACCACTAGCAGTATTAACTATGCACTGGCAGTAGTAATAATACTTACTCTTTTCTACTTAAAATGAACTGAGGACTGCTATGAATTCCCTGAAGAGAAAGATTAGAACCACCAAGAATACATAATGGACAGGTATTGAATCACTTTTTGATAAGGAGTTTATTCAGAGTTGATCATTCCCACACTTGTTACCAAGAAAGTGAATCTACCCACATCAAAGGCTTTGGTGAATAGATCAGCAAACTGGTTGTCAGTATGAACCTTTACAACTTGAATAAGTTTCTTTTCATTACAGTCTCTTATGAAGTGATACCTGATCTCAATGTGCTTTGTCTTTGAGTGCTTGACAGGATTATTCACAATGCTAATAGCACTGCTGTTATCAATAAAAATTGGAGTGTGTAGAAAGGTTACCCCATAGTCCAGCATTTGATTTTGAATCCATAAGACTTGAGAACAGCAACTTGCAGCTGCTATGTACTCTGCCTCTGTTGTAGATGTGGACACTGTGGTTTGTTTCTTGCACTGCCAAGAAACTAGTCTTGCACCCAAAAACTGACATCCTCCAGAAGTAGATTTTCTTGTCAAGTTTGCTCCACCTAGATCACTATCTGAGTATGCAAGTAGGTCAAAGGATGAGTCATGAGGATACCAAAGTCCCAATCTGGGTTGCCCTTTGAGATATCTGAATATCCTCTTGACAGCTTGATAGTGAGATTGCTTTGGCCTAACTTGGAATCTTGCACATACACAGACTGGAAACATTATATCTGGCCTAGAGGCTGTAAGATACATGAGAGAGTCAATCATGGATCTATAATGATGAACATCCATATCCTCCCCCTCAAGATCTGCTGTTATCTGCTTGTGTGTCTCCATAGGTGTGCTGGCAGGTTTTGAATCTGAGAAACCAAACTTGGTTAGAATATCCTGCACATACTTGGACTGACAGATAAAAATTCCATCTGACTTCTGTTGAACTTGGAGTCCAAGGAAAAAAGTAAGTTCCCCCATGGAACTCATTTTGAACCTTTGATGCATCAGTTCCTCAAACTCCTTGCACATCTTGTCTCTTGTGGATCCAAAAATGATATCATCAACGTAGATTTGGACCAGCAAGATATCCTTCTTCTTTCTTTTGATAAATAGAGTCTTATCAATGACTCCTCTTTCAAAACCATTTTCCAAGAGGTAGGATGACAGAGTGTCATACCAAGCTCTTGGAGCTTGATGCAGTCCATAAAGTGCTTTCTTCAATTTGTATACCCTATCTGGATAGCTTGGGTTTTCAAACCCTGGTGGTTGACAGACATATACTTCTTCTTCAATTGAGCCATAAAGAAATGCACTTTTCACATCCATTTGATAGACTTTGAAATTCATAAAAGAAGCATAAGCCAGGAATAATCTAATAGCTTCTATCCTGGCCACTGGTGCAAACACTTCATCATAGTCTATGCCCTCTTCTTGTGTATACCCTTGAGCTACCAGTCTTGCTTTATTTCTTATCACAATACCTCTTTCATCTCCCTTATTCCTGAAGACCCATTTTGTTCCTATTGCTCTTTGGCCTTTAGGAAGGTCTACCAGATCCCAAACATCTTGCAGTTTGAATTGCAATAGCTCTTCTTGCATTGCTTCTATCCAACTAGATTCTTTCATAGCATCATGTGCCTACTTAGGCTGAAGCTGGGATAAAAAGCAAAAAAGCACTGTATGTTGTTGATCTTGCAATTCTTGTAGTCTGCTTTGATTTCTAGTCATCATAGGAGAGGATATATCTCCTATTACCAGTTGTGGAGGATGATTCTTTTGAATTCTGGTGTGATGATAAGGTTCTTCATTGAGTACCACCTCTAGATTTGAGTCATTCAACTCAACTGAGATGTTTTCAGCAGCTACTTCTGATTCATTATTGACTTGAGTCTCCTCATCTCTACATTCTTCTTCACTCTGACTTGGTTCAATAGATGGTTCCTTTTCACAGTTTTCAACAGGATCCACTGGGGGTATGGGAAAGATCACAGATTGAGATAACCTGTCTTGAACTTGTGTAGTTCCTGATCCTCCACTCCCTGATCCTGCATAATCATCACTACTGACACCAAAAGAGTTAGTTAGTGAATCAATGTCAAATAGCCACTGAGGACCAGACCCAATTGGATTTGGTGTGTTCTCATTGCATTTGACATTGTCACTTTCTTCAATTATTCTAGAAGAAGAATTAAAGACTTTGTAAGCCTTACTCTGAGATGAGTAACCAACAAGAAAACCATCATCTGCTTTGCTATCAAACTTACCTAAGTGAGATTTGGTATTGAGAATAGTACAAGGACACCCAAAAGGTTTGAAAAATCCAATAAATGGTTTTCTTTTATTTAAAAGCTCATATGGGGTTTTGTTCTTTGGCTTGACTACTAGAACTCTGTTTTGAACATAACAAGCAGTATTAACTGCTTCAGCCCAGAAGGTAATTGGCAATTTTGAATCAGCCAACAGAGATCTGGCAGCCTCTATTAGTGTCCTATTTCTCCTCTCAGCAACTCCATTCTGTTGAGGATGCTAGGGGCACTATATTGTCTCTCAATTCCTTTCTCTTCACAAAAGGTGTTTAGATCAAGATTTTTAAATTCAGTCCCATTATCTGATCTAATGAATTTTACTTTTTGATTAGTTTGGTTTTCAATTCTTAGGATAAAGGATTTGAACAGTCCACTTGTCTCATCCTTAGTCTTTAGAAAATACACCCAAGTAAATCTGGAGTAATCATCAACAATAACCAAGCAGTAAGATTTCTTGCCTATACTCATAACATTTGTAGGACCAAACAGATCCATATGCAATAACTGGAGACAAGAAGAAATGGAGTCTAACTCTTTGGTCTTATGAGAAGTTTTGTGCTGTTTGCCTTTAAGACAAGCAACACAATGATCATCACATGAAAAGACTTTTGAAGGTAAACCTCTTACAAGGTTGTTTTTAACAAGATTGTTCATAGTCTTAAAATTCATGTGACACACCCTTCTGTGCCAGAGAGAGGATTCATCCACAGAAGCTTTTGAAACAAGACAGTTCAGGGATGAATCACTATCAACATTGTCCATATCTAGACAATAAACATTGTCCTTTCTTGGAGTTCTAAGTAGTATCATGCTTTCATCAACTACCTTGAACCCTGGAGCAAGAATCATACACTCAGTATTTGTAAATAATATACTATGTTGTTTGTCACAAACCTGTGATACACTTAACAGGTTGTACTTTAACTGATCAACATAGTAGACATCCTCAAATGTCATCTTACCTTTGGTGACATTACCTTTTCCACTTATTTTACCACCAGTAAGATTATCTCCAAATGCAACATGTCCTCCATTGATATGCTTGAAATCCTGAAGACATGACATGTTGCCTGTCATGTGCCTAGAGCAACCACTATCAACATGCCAAATTCTCTTTCCCTTGAGCTGTTGGTTGCCCTCCACAGATGATAAATCAGTTAGTTTGATATAGGAACCCAAGCAAAAGTGGTCTTGGGTACCCCTTTCTCATCAAAATACTTGCATTCTTTCTTGACAAGATTTTTAAACTTTGACTCCTCATTCTTGGAGTACTTTGTCACAATAATAGGCTTTGAAACATTTTTGCTAGAAGCAATACTGGTTTTAGAAGTACTAACTGCCTTAGCAGCACTTGCTTGCTTAGCAGAACTAACCTTGTTAGAAGTAGTAACTGTGTTAGCAGCATTGATAGCAGTACTAACACTGTTAGCAGTAGTAACTGTGTTAGCAGCACTAATATTTTCAGGAGTACTAACACTGTTAGTACTTCTAGGTACCCATAGTAAAACACTTTCTTTTAAAACCTTATTTTTCATAGGGCCTTTACTTTCAACAGATTTCTTCATCACATGTTTCTTTCCAGCCTTCCTATAACCAACAGGTTTTTGCACAAATCTTTGAAAGTTTATCTGTTGATTAATAGGGTTAAAGAAGCAATACTTAGCCAAATGATTCAACTTGCCACATATGAAACAAGGTTTTGGTCTATTGATTTTATTCAGATCAACTCCTTGTTTCTGAGCCCATTGATTATTCCAGTTTCTTTGATTGCCTCTTTTTATACCAGAATTTAGGCTCTTAGCTTTATTGCAAGCACACTGTTTACATGATCCAGGATTCACAACCGTGGTTTGTTTGTAATGGACCTTGTTATCCTTTCCTTTGATCTTCTCTATCTCCTTGGACTTGACCCAGATTTTCCCACATCCCCCATTGGTGATAATTTTGTTTTCTAATGGTATCTTTTTACTCACAGTATTATCCCTATTTTCACTGGCTTCTTTCTCAGTCAAATCCTTAACTACTACCTCATCCAAAGGATCTATCTTAAAAGCTTCCTCAGACAAGTCCTTTTTCTCCTTGGTTTCTAACAAGTCTGAAGTAGGAGAGATATAGTTGTTGTTGTAAGGAGGAGGTGTATTGTTGTAACCAATATCAGGCTTCATCTTATCATGAATCTGAGCCTTTAGAAGAGAATCCATTGCTTTTGAAGCATATGAAAACTTTTCTATGTCAAGCTTAACTTTAGACAGTTCCTCTTTCAGTCTATCATTCTCTTCTAAGGACTTAGACAGTTTGGTCTCTAACTCATTCTTTTCCCACTTCCAATAGTTTGTGTCATAAGAGTGTTGAAGTTCATTAGCTTGAAAGCCTTTGATTTGTTCTTCAAATCTCTCTACTATCAACACATAATCTCTTCTGTCCTTTTCTAACCTTTTGAGGTCATCACACATACTTTGATTGTGATCCATGTATCTTTTGACAGTGTCTATGCAAGATTTAGTGCAAAGATTAGAAATTACCTTAGAGGGGAGATCAGACACTTCTGCCATTAGAGCTTGATTCTGAATGGCTTCCTCAGCTTGGTCACTCCAGTCAAATCCCATTCCTTGTTGAGAAACAAGGGCTTGAGCAGGGTTCTTGTTTTGATTGTAGCCTCCATTCTGAACTTGTTGGCCTCCATTCTGAGCTTGTTGGTGGTTGTTGTTTGGACCAACACTCCTGCATTCTCTAGAAAAGTGTCCTTTCATGTGACACTTATAGCACTCCACCTTAGTCTTGACAAAACCAGCTCCATCTTCTCTTCTTTGAGAGAAGTTGTTCCTTCCTGTTCTTTTAATAAACTTCTTCACCCTCATAGATAACATAGCCATCTGCCATTTAATGTCCATCTCCTCCAGGTCATCAGGGTGAAGTTGATCCAGATCATCATTAATTAAAGAATTGTTGCTATGACTAGACAAAAAGGCTTCAAAGATAGTTCCAGTGCCTTTTTCTGAGTTTACTCCACTGGCAGTACTAACTGCTTCAGGGTTAGCAGTAGTATCAGTAGATGTTGAAAGAAGTGCAGCATTGTGGATATAACCAGTGGGCTTTTTCTTGGATTCTACCTCAGTTTCAAAAACTCTTAGATCATTATATAGATCATCAAGTTCCTTCTCTTCCAGATTGTCACTCTGTCTATATGAGACAGTGTACATAGTCCATTCATCCCTAAGAGATCTGAGGAACTTCCTGTTGATATCATCTTGCTCCATCTTCACCCCTACAGTAGCCAGTTCACCAATGAGTTTGTTGAACCTATCAAAAGTTTGAGTCATAGACTCATTCTTTGAAGAAGTGAAGTTCTCATACTGCTGTTTTAGAACATCTCTTTGATTTCTTTTGATGCTTTTAGTGCCAGCAAATCTTTTCTCCAAAGCATTCCAGAGAATCTGAGCATCAGTACAGTTGCAAAATTGATGCTGATATTCATTGGGAATTGCCAAGAGCAGAGTGCTCAAGGCCTTCATCTCTGTCTTTCTGATCTTCCTCTCACCATCTGTCTTTGGTGGAGGTCTTTTCCCATCTGGTCCAATCCTTCCTGCTTCAGAAGGACCATTCTCAATGATATCCCACATTGAGTAGTCAGTGAGAAGAATGTATTGTCTGATCCTGATCTTCCACATGTCAAACTCACTGGGTTTGAGAAGTGGGACCTTAGAGAATAGAGTACTGTTTGATTCTGTAAAGTTTTCCATAATGAAAGAATATATGTTTCTGAGGGAATTAGGCTCTGATACCACTTGTCAGGATCGAATTCTCAACAAGAATAAATTCTCAGAAACTAATATCAAAGAAGTTTGCGGAATAACACTTTGATATTCAATAAAACAGTAAACCAAAACAGTATATCATCAACAACTTGTAAACTTGTATTGAATGCTTGAAGTTACAAGATTAAACACACAACCTCAATATTGATGAACAGGCTCACCAATACGAATTCTACTTCTCTAGAATTAGGATCTATGCCTTGAGGTTAATTCTCTCTCAAACAAAAACTTAGAATGAATGAATAAATCTGAAAATCTGTATATATATCTAAACTATTCTGTCAAGACTATACATATGCTGAACAAAAAGATAATTACAAATAAATAAAAATATCTTCAGTATATCTTCCATCATTATCTTCAAGCCTCCCATGAATATCTTGATTCTTTCCAGCTGTCATCCTTTCCATCCGAATCTTCAAGTCATAAGCAGCACTAACTATGCTCAGCATCATTAACTTCTTCAAGCAGCATTAACTTGGTCTTAGCAGCATTAACTACTAAGCAGCACTAACCACTAGCAGTACTAACTAGCTAAGCAGTACTAACTTTGTTCAAGCAGCACTAACTTTGACTAGCAGTATTAATTCTACTAGCAGTAGTAATACTCAGCAGTATTAACTTTGAACTCTTCTAGCAGTAGTAATTTAGGACTAGCAGCATTAAAGACTTGTTCACATCTTCAGTTCCCAACAACAACCGATTATGTCTTAAGATTTAACACACCAAGCTTAGAGACAAGAAAATTAAATCTCTTTTCATCTAAGGGTTTGGTAAATAAATCTGCAAGTTGATAATCTGTTTTTACAAAATAAAGTTCAATTGTTCTTTTTTCGACATTATCTTTTATAAAATGATACCTGACATCAATGTGTTTGGTTTTCGTATGCTGGACAGGATTAGCAGATATCGCGATTGCACTCTTCGAGTCACAACAAATTGTAATTTTATCAAACTTGAATCCATAGTCTCGCAGCTGTGTTCGCATCCACAAGACTTGAGAGCAGTAACTGGCAGCAGCTACGTACTCTGCTTCAGCAGTCGATGTGGAAACACATAATTGTTTCTTTGATGCCCAACTTACGAGCTTGTCTCCAAGAAATTGAACATGACCAGAAGTACTCTTTCTGTCCAACATGCAACCTGCATGATCTGCATATGAGTAGGCAGTCAGTTGAAACCCTGTATCCTTAGGATACCACAGACCAAGGTCTGCAGTACCCTTCAGATATCTAAAAATCCTTTTGACAGCAGCCAAATGGGATTCTTTGGGAGCAGCCTGATATCTAGAACATAAGCAAGTTGAAAACATAATATCTGGTCTACTAGAAGTAAGATGCATTAACAAACCAATCATACCTCTATAAGTTCTAACATCAACACTTTTACCCGAAGGATCAGTGTTAATCTTAGTACCTGGTGCCATCGGGGTTCCAATTGGTTTACAATTTTCCATTTTGTACTTCCGAAGAATGTCCAAAATGTACTTAGATTGGTTAATGAAAATCCCCGTAGAAAACTTTTTTACTTGTAATCCGAGAAAAAAATTCATCTCTCCCATCATACTCATTTGAAAACGTGACACCATGAGGTTAGAAAAGTTTTTGCAAAATTTTGGATTTGTAGAACCAAATATTATATCATCAACATAAATCTGAATAAGAATAATATCAGTTTTTTCCTTTTTGATGAATAAAGTGGTATCAACCTTACCTTTAGAAAAACCTGTCACACCCCGCTAAAGCGGAAACACGGGGTATAACAGTTTCCGATAAACAATCCACAAGCATAAAGTTCAACCACCATACATTTAATAAAACTACATTACAAAATGTAATAGTAGAATGTTTATCGTGAAATTACAATCCGAGATAATTTAAGATAGCTTTGTCCAAAAGTTTGTACATCCCCCAAAACATATTCATGTTATACGCAAAACGACCCTTAAAGTTTACCTTCTTGATTACCTGAAAAGCATGTACAAAAATATGGTCAACTACGAGAGTTGGTGAGTTCACAGGTTTTAAATATGCACAAAACATTTTATATGCGAGATTTGATAGTTGGAGCATGTTCGTGCTCAAAAGCTTAACTTGAATACTTGGAGCATATACGTGCTCAAATACTTGGAGCATATCCGTGCTCATTAGCTTAACTTGAAAATTTCATGAGTATTGCTTTACGTATGACTTGAGTCGGTATAACTTAAACTTGGTTGAGCCACTACTAAACCGTCCCGGACCCTTGCTTTTGCCCCGTGTGCCTTGACTCAGAGGTGGTCTCAAGCGCCACATGTTCAATCACTTCTCTAGTATAGTGTACTCCTAGCTCGTCAGCTGTAAGAAGTGGGGTTGGTCAAGCCCAAATAGCGCTATCCACTAATACTATAGGCCCAATTTTCTGGGTTAATAGTAGTGTCGTCTGGGGACTAACTCTTAAATACTCAACATACCAACTATTTAACGTCATACATCTTACTTTTTAAAATGCTTGAGAACAAGCCTTGGCGACTTAACAGCGCAAAACATTTCAATTAACTCATGAATCATTGTAATCGTACTTAAGCATGCTTTTCACCCCAAAATACGTAAAACGATAAAAGAGGGGCTGTGAATACTCACCTTGATAGTGAACTTGGAAACTTAACGATAGTGCTCAAAATAGGTGCCGCTTCCTTGGTTTCCTATAGTGAAGGTTGCCATAGTGAAAAATACATTAATACCCGTTCCTATGTCCAAATGACCCGTCCAAATAACTTATGAAATGCCATTAAGTAGGTGTCAATATCCAAAACCATATTTAGATCAATTATAGTCTTATTATGCCTTAACACTAGTCTAGATCTCATTATGATCACTTTTCTGAAAATTCAGCAGTAGCTGTCCAAAATTTTAGTCGACAAAACCACTATAGAAACATATCTTCCCAAAGGAATGAATTCACCAAATTTTTTTTGGAAATACTATAGTGTGTAAAGAGTAAATCTGCACTTTTTCATAATTTTTGGATGAGTTTTGATACCTGAAATAATTTCCACAAAGCAGTGTGTCACTGATTTCCGGATCAGTGACATACCTCACTTGTAGCATGCTTTTGGGTATCAATTCTTTGAATTAGCCAATAATCCTTATATGGGTGTAAGCCTAACTCAAAATCCTATCATTTGGAAAAAGATTTACTTAATTTGGGATAAGAAATGAGGAAGTTATGGCCTCTACAAGGTAGGTGTATGAATCTGTCTTCACTGGACAGATTGCACCATTTTCTTGTAAAATCCATTTAAGTGCTCAAATTATCTCCAAAATTAGTGTTTTCGAACTTTTTAGAAAGCTAACACCCTAAATTAAAGTCTAAAATCAAAAATCCCAAATTTTGACATGTAGAACATGATTTATGCATGTTGGAAGTAGGTCCATTTTCTGGACAGCAAATCTGTAGTACAAGTTTTTGTATTAAACATTAAGAGGTCCATTTCCCATGGTTTCTTGTGAAACCATTTGGATTTAAACACCTTTTTACGATATAATGATCTAAGAATGAAATATATACTTTTGAACACATATAAAACTACAAAATTTTCATCTAAAGTGAGTTGCATGAAACCAAAAACACCTAAATAAGTGATTTTCATCACTTATCAATTTTCAAGACTCTTAATCACATAAGATTGAACAATCTCATTATAAGAGTTTGTTTAAACTTGAAATTATTACTAGAATGTTAAATATAAACCAACTAAAACACCAAAAATTTTATACACAAGGTTGTACTTATGATAAAATCAACATATTCATCAAGAACTCAAATTTTCACTATTTAACATGGTTTTTCATGGAAGATCATTTTTATGGCATCACTTTATGAATGTTTTATTCATCAATGATGTCCATTTCACTTCTAAAACCATGAATGAATTACTTCTACACATGCATGAGGGTTTTATAAAGTTCAACATCAAACTTGAATAAACATGAAGAAATGATGAAATAGGGTTTTGTACCTTGTGTAGATGATGAGATAAACTTGGAATTCTTGATTTGAAGATGATTTTAACCTTTGTAACTCTTATATTTTCTGGAAATTTGGAGATGAAAGTGTGTGTGTGTGTGTGTGAGCCGATTGTAGAGAGAGAGAGAGAGAAGGTGATGAGTCAAGATTGAAATGAGATTATGAGGTTTCAAATTCAAGTTTTGTTTTTAAAAAAAAAAAAATTAAGAGGGAGAGGGAGAGGGAGGCCGGCCACATGGCCTCTCCAAGCCCAACGCAAGTTTTTTTTTTTTTTTTAAATTTAAAATATCTCAATTTCTCAATTAAATCAGATAAATTGCGAACCGAAAATTTTCAAATTCTCAAATCTCTCTAATTTGAGTAAATTTTTACAAATAAATATATATTCATCTAAATAAATATAAACCTCCTAATTTTATGTATTTTTGACTTCCAACATGATTTTTGGCATTTCTGAGATGTGACGGTCAGACACGGAACTGTTCCGGGCATTCTACGCAACCTCCTAAATTTTCAGGAAACTTTTATCTTAAAAAAAATTTTATGCAACTTAAGGAGTGGCAAATACTTAAATCTTAATTTTCATTAACTTAGAAATTAACCTGAGCACTAATCTTGACGGTTGTCACAGTCTCCCCTACTTCGAGAAATTTCGTCCCGAAATTTAAAGTTTGTCACTTCCGGACCGCCTCTTGGTTAAACAAGTGAGGATACTTGCGCTTCAAAAGATCCTCTCTTTCCCACGAAAATTCAGGTCCGTGACGCAACTTCCAGCGAACCTTTAAAATAGGAATTTTACTTCTCCTTAGTCGCTTAACTTCGCGACCCAAAATTTCAACCGGCTCTTCTCTGAAAATAAGTCGTTCGTCCACTTGAATTTCATCTGGGGGTACAATCGCCAACTCGTCGGTTATACACTTCTTTAAATTTGACACGTGGAACGTGTCGTGAATGGCACTCAACTCTTGTGGCAACTTAAGCTTATAAGCTACTGGTCCAATTCTTTCTAATACTTCATATGGACCAATGAATCTTGGGCTTAATTTACCCCTTTTTCCAAATCTCACAACTCCTTTCCATGGAGACACTTTCAGAAGAACCTTGTCACCCTTTTGGAATTCTAAGGGTTTTCTGCGATTATCTGCATAGCTTTTCTGTCGATCTCTTGCAGCTTTAAGCCTGTCTTGTATGGTCGATATTTTGTCGGTAGTCTCCCGTATAATATCAGGCCCAAACAATTGACTGTCACCAATTTCCACCCAACTAAGTGGAGATCGACACTTACGTCCATAAAGAGCTTCGTATGGCGCGCATTGAATACTGGTATGGTAGCTGTTGTTATAAGAAAATTCAATCAATGGTAAGTGCTTATCCCAGCTACCTTCGAAGTCTATAGCACAAGCGCGTAACATGTCTTCCAGAGTCTGGATGGTTCTTTCAGATTGACCATCCGTTTGTGGATGATAAGCAGTGCTCAAATCTAACCTGGTGCCCAGAGCTTTCTGAAATGCTTGCCAAAACCGAGAGGTGAAACGACTGTCTCGGTCTGAAATAATGGATAGTGGGACTCCATGACGAGAGACAATTTCATCAATGTATACTTGTGCCAATCTTTCCATTTTGAAATCCTCTCGGATAGGAAGAAAATGCGCGGATTTTGTAAGTCTATCCACAATAACCCAAATTGCATCATTACCTCTTCCTATTCTGGGTAACTTTGTGATGAAATCCATGGATACTTGATCCTATTTCCATTGAGGTATCTCCGGTTGTTGCAAAAGTCCAGATGGCTTTTGATGCTCTGCTTTGACTTTAGCACAAGTCAAACATTTACCCACAAATTCAGCAATGTCCTTCTTCATTCCCGGCCACCAATAATACTCTTTTATCTCCTTATACATTTTGTCGGCTCCCGGGTGAATCGAATACTTCGTTTGGTGCGCTTCTTCCAAGATCGACATCCGCAGACCTTCCACTTTTGGTACCCAGACCTTATTCTTGAAATATTGTACCCTATCTGATCGGGTTTCAAATTCTTTTTCTGACTGATGAAGTACTTCATTCTTTAGATTCTCCTCCTTCAGTGCCTCTTTTTGAGCTTCACAAATTTGTGTTTTGAGGCTCGTTTGTACCAACATTCCCATAGTTCGTACTCTTGTTGGTTTTACCTTCTCCTTCCTACTCAATGCGTCTGCTACTACGTTGGCTTTTCCGGGATGATACTTTATCTCACAATCGTAGTCACTGAGTAGTTCCACCCATCTTTGTTGTCTCATGTTTAACATTTTCTGATCAAAGATATGCTGGAAGCTTTTGTGATCAGTGTAAACGATACACTTGGTACCATAAAGATAATGTCTCCAAATCTTTAAAGCGAATACCACTGCTCCGAACTCCAAATCATGAGTGGTATAATTCTTTTCATGAACTTTAAGTTGTCTTGAGGCATAAGCTATAACTTTATCTCTTTGCATCAATACACATCCCAAACCTTGATGTGATGCATCGCAATATACCACAAAATTTTCTGTACCTTCTGGTAACGCTAGAATTGGCGCGTTGCATAACTTATGCTTCAGCGTTTGAAATGCCTCCTCCTGTTTTTCTCCCCAATCAAACTTCTTATCTTTTTGGGTTAGCGACGTGAGTGGTTGAGCAATCTTGGAAAAATTTTCGATAAATCGCCGATAATAACCTGCCAGGCCAAGAAATTGACGAATTTCCGTCGGTGTCTTAGGAGTTTCCCACTTTTTAATGGCCTCAACCTTTGCTGGATCAAAATGAATCCCTTTCTTATTAACCACATGACCCAGAAAATGTACTTCTCGAAGCCAAAATTCACACTTGGAGAACTTGGCGTACAATTTCTGTTCCTTAAGCAATTCCAACATCAACTTCAGGTGTTGTTCGTGGTCCTCCTTGCTTTGCGAATAAATCAGAATGTCATCTATAAACACGATCACGAACTTGTCCAAGTATGGTTGGCAGACTCTGTTCATCAAGTCCATGAAAACTGCTGGAGCGTTTGTCAGTCCAAAGGGCATAACTAGAAATTCATAGTGACCATAACGAGTTCTAAACGCCGTTTTGTCGATGTCTTCTTCGCGAACTCTCATTTGATGATATCCGGACTGTAAGTCAATCTTTGAAAAGTACGATGCGCCTTGCAATTGATCAAATAAATCGTCGATTCGGGGAAGTGGGTATCGATTCTTTAAAGTCAGCTTATTGAGTTCCCTATAATCAATACACATTCGGAACGTCCCGTCCTTCTTTTTAACAAAAAGTACTGGTGCTCCCCAAGGCGAAGAGCTAGGCCTAATAAATCCTTTGTCGAGTAGCTCTTGTAGTTGTTCTGACAGTTCTTGCATCTCCGAAGGTGCCAAACGGTACGGTGCCTTGGCCACCGGTGCAGCTCCTGGAACCAAATTGATACGGAATTCGACTTGTCTCAGTGGAGGTAATCCTGGTAACTCCTCGGGAAATACTTCAGGAAATTCTCGGACTACCGGAATATCTTGCAAACGCTTCTCCTTAGGTTCTTTACTTATTACATGCGCCAGAAATGCGTCACATTCTTTCCTCAGGTACTTCCGCATTTTCATACAAGAGACCATCTTCAGTTTTCTCTTAGACTTTTCTCCAGGTACTATAAGTACTTCTCCTCCCGGTAACAGGATTCGGAGAATCTTCTCGGAACAACTTATCTCCGCGTGGTTCTTTGACAACCAATCCATGCCCACGACTATATCAAAGCTACCTAGCTTTATTGGGATCAAATCTATTTTGAAATCCTTTTCAGCTAGACTTAGGGTACAATTTGGAAGTACATCTCTGACCCTAATTTCTTGCCCATTAGCAAACTCAATGACATAGTCTTCTTTTAATTTTTGTGTCATTTGTTTAACTTTCGGTCTAAAATTTAACGACACAAAACTTTTATCTACTCCAGAATCAAATAGTACAGATGCGGAGTGATTGTTTAAGGGAAACGTACCTGTAATCACATTTGGGTCCCGCCTTGCTTCTTCCGCCCCAATTTCAAACACTCGGCCTCTTGCTTGGCCCCTTTGATCCCTCTGTCCAACTGGCCGAATCTGATTCGCATTCGCCCTTCTGTTCACCCTAGGACAGTTGTTTTTAAAATGATCCGGGCTCCCGCATTCAAAACAAACTCTCCTTCCTCCAGCCTTGCAATCCTTCTCGTAATGACCTCCTCGGTGGCACTTGCGACATATAATACAGTTTCCGACATGTGGCCTATTACACTTGTCACATCTTGGATATGCCCCTTTTCCCTTATCGGCTACCTGCACCTGAACTCCATAGTTACCCATGATCGTCCGATCCTTTCCCCTCCTTCGGTCATCCTGCCTCCTTAAACCCTCTTCAACTTTCCTCTTTCCTTTGTCTTTGTCACTAGAGAAAAGTCCTGAACGAATTGCATTATTGGTGAGCTTTGTTTCTAAATCCACAGCCTCTTGAAGAGTTTTCGGTTTTCCTGAAGTTACATCTCCTCTAATTTCCGGTGCTAATCCCCAGATGTACCTGTCAACTCTGTTTTCTTCCGGTGTCACCAGTTGTGATACAATTTTCGCCAACTCATTGAATTGTGTCGTGTATGTATCTACATCATTTCCTTTCATCTCATGATCCCAGAATTCCGCCTGCAACTTCTGCATTTCACTCCTTGAACAGTATTCCCCTTTTATCATCTCTTTGAACTCGTCCCATGTCAATCCATTTGCTGCATCTCTTCCTCTCGTTTGCACTTGGGTGTTCCACCAAGTCAGTGCTCTCCCTTGTAATAAACAAGTTGCAAATTCTACCTTCTTAGTTTCCGGACATTTACTGATGTGAAGGACATACTCCATTCCTTCTATCCAAGACAGTAATCCAACCGCTCCTTCATTACCATGGAATTCCTTTGGATTACAAGTCCTGAAGGTCTTATATGTACACTCTCTTTCAACGTTAACACCAGCTCCTGGTTGGTTAGGTGGATTTGCATTTAATCCCGCTGTTATCTGGCTAACTATGGCAGGGAGTGTTGCAAGAATTTGTTCGTTTACAAGCCGAGCAATCTCGGGGTCTTCCCTTCTTGGCGGCATAGTTCTAATTGCAACAATTGAATTTTTTTTTTTAAGTCTAATTAAATTCCATTCCATCATACAAACATGATACGATAATTAAATCATAAAGAATACATTCTTAAAGACTTAGAATCATGCATAACAAAATATATCATAAGCATCCATCATCAAGACATACATCATCCAAACGTTTACAAAATGTGACAATCCAAAATGAGTCAAGTGTTTTTAAAGTCACGGGCTACAAGCCCCAAAATATAGTTTTTTAACAACCCAAATCATGCATCAATCACAAACTACAAACGCCAATAGTGCACCATCACCAAAGCCACAATCACTACCAAGAATCCCATCACGGTCGACAAACAAGTGTGCAGCCAGGTCACCATCGCTCTAGTCTCCGCTAGCTCTCCAAATATCTTCCCTATCATCTCATCACTAGTTCCCATCATCGATATCATCCCCTTTGTAATATTGTCAGTCATACTCATCATTTTCCTAAGTGAGTCAATGGAATGCTCATGGTAATCAACTTGCAACCTACACCGTTCCATACTCTGAGACAAACTCCTAACCCAGTATGTATCGGCCTCAGTCATGCCGGCTGGTGGGAGTGCCGGTATCCTAGCAGGCGAAGGGGGTGATAACCTCAGACCCCTGGGCCGAGAAGGCCCTGCCTCATCTCTAACTGGTATAGGAGTCTTTTCACACTCAGGTGTGACACATGGTGTCGGATCTGGTGTGGGCGTAGCGGATCTTACTGGTGTATGCTCGGAATCGGAATACTCATGCTCAGAAGGGTCATACTCTTCACTAGGAGGAGAATTTCTCCCAGGTATGTGGGTGAGATAACCTGATTCATCAGGGGATTGCTCTCTAGGTGGGGAACGATACATGTCGACTGCGATAATTAACAAAGTTAAATTATTAAGCATATGAAAATATCCTTTAATAACCAAAATGTCATGCGAACTCAAAAACAAAACATGCTTTATGTTTTTGAATCGAAAAGTTTCTATTTTTAGTAACTTTTAGCATTCCCGATCCATGTCTCCATTATGCACACTCAAATTAAACAAAGGTGATCAAACTTTGCCTAAGTTAGGGTGTGATTACGAAAGACACATCTTAGTCATGCTAGGGATGTACTCGGGTTCGTAATTTCGTTTGTAAAATATTATTTTTTTATAGGGTTATAGTGTATGGTTTTGTATAAAACCGGTATTCTCTATAACCTGTGGCTCTGATACCAAATCTGTCACACCCCGCTAAAGCGGAAACACGGGGTATAACAGTTTCCGATAAACAATCCACAAGCATAAAGTTCAACCACCATACATTTAATAAAAATACATTACAAAATGTAATAGTAGAATGTTTATCGTGAAATTACAATCCGAGATAATTTAAGATAGCTTTGTCCAAAAGTTTGTACATCCCCCAAAACATATTCATGTTATACGCAGAACGACCCTTAAAGTTTACCTTCTTGATTACCTGAAAAGCATGTACAAAAATATGGTCAACTACGAGAGTTGGTGAGTTCACAGGTTTTAAATATGCACAAAACATTTTATATGCGAGATTTGATAGTTGGAGCATGTTCGTGCTCAAAAGCTTAACTTGAATACTTGGAGCATATACGTGCTCAAATACTTGGAGCATATCCGTGCTCATTAGCTTAACTTGAAAATTTCATGAGTATTGCTTTACGTATGACTTGAGTCGGTATAACTTAAACTTGGTTGAGCCACTACTAAACCGTCCCGGACCCTTGTTTTTGCCCCGTGTGCCTTGACTCAGAGGTGGTCTCAAGCGCCACATGTTCAATCACTTCTCTAGTATAGTGCACTCCTAGCTCGTCAGCTGTAAGAAGTGGGGTTGGTCAAGCCCAAATAGCGCTATCCACTAATACTATAGGCCCAATTTTCTGGGTTAATAGTAGTGTCGTCTGGGGACTAACTCTTAAATACTCAACATACCAACTATTTAACGTCATACATCTTACTTTTTAAAATGCTTGAGAACAAGCCTTGGCGACTTAACAGCGCAAAACATTTCAATTAACTCATGAATCATTGTAATCGTACTTAAGCATGCTTTTCACCCCAAAATACGTAAAACGATAAAAGAGGGGCTGTGAATACTCACCTTGAGAGTGAACTTGGAAACTTAACGATAGTGCTCAAAATAGGTGCCGCTTCCTTGGTTTCCTATAGTGAAGGTTGCCATAGTGAAAAATACATTAATACCCGTTCCTATGTCCAAATGACCCGTCCAAATAACTTATGAAATGCCATTAAGTAGGTGTAAATATCCAAAACCATATTTAGATCAATTATAGTCTTATTATGCCTTAACACTAGTCTAGATCTCATTATGATCACTTTTCTGAAAATTCAGCAGTAGCTGTCCAAAATTTTAGTCGACAAAACCACTATAGAAACATATCTTCCCAAAGGAATGAATTCACCAAATTTTTTTTGGAAATACTATAGTGTGTAAAGAGTAAATCTGCACTTTTTCATAATTTTTGGATGAGTTTTGATACCTGAAATAATTTCCACAAAGCAGTGTGTCACTGATTTCCGGATCAGTGACATACCTCACTTGTAGCATGCTTTTGGGTATCAATTCTTTGAATTAGCCAATAATCCTTATATGGGTGTAAGCCTAACTCAAAATCCTATCATTTGGAAAAAGATTTACTTAATTTGGGATAAGAAATGAGGAAGTTATGGCCTCTACAAGGTAGGTGTATGAATCTGTCTTCACTGGACAGATTGCACCATTTTCTTGTAAAATCCATTTAAGTGCTCAAATTATCTCCAAAATTAGTGTTTTCGAACTTTTTAGAAAGCTAACACCCTAAATTAAAGTCTAAAATCAAAAATCCCAAATTTTGACATGTAGAACATGATTTATGCATGTTGGAAGTAGGTCCATTTTCTGGACAGCAAATCTGTAGTACAAGTTTTTGTATTAAACATTAAGAGGTCCATTTCCCATGGTTTCTTGTGAAACCATTTGGATTTAAACACCTTTTTACGATATAATGATCTAAGAATGAAATATATACTTTTGAACACATATAAAACTACAAAATTTTCATCTAAAGTGAGTTGCATGAAACCAAAAACACCTAAATAAGTGATTTTCATCACTTATCAATTTTCAAGACTCTTAATCACATAAGATTGAACAATCTCATTATAAGAGTTTGTTTAAACTTGAAATTATTACTAGAATGTTAAATATAAACCAACTAAAACACCAAAAATTTTATACACAAGGTTGTACTTATGATAAAATCAACATATTCATCAAGAACTCAAATTTTCACTATTTAACATGGTTTTTCATGGAAGATCATTTTTATGGCATCACTTTATGAATGTTTTATTCATCAATGATGTCCATTTCACTTCTAAAACCATGAATGAATTACTTCTACACATGCATGAGGGTTTTATAAAGTTCAACATCAAACTTGAATAAACATGAAGAAATGATGAAATAGGGTTTTGTACCTTGTGTAGATGATGAGATAAACTTGGAATTCTTGATTTGAAGATGATTTTAACCTTTGTAACTCTTATATTTTCTGGAAATTTGGAGATGAAAGTGTGTGTGTGTGTGTGTGAGCCGATTGTAGAGATAGAGAGAGAAGGTGATGAGTCAAGATTGAAATGAGATTATGAGGTTTCAAATTCAAGTTTAGTTTTTAAAAAAAAAAAATTAAGAGGGAGAGGGAGAGGGAGACCGGCCACATGGCCTCTCCAAGCCCAACCCAAGTTTTTTTTTTTTTTTTTAAATTTAAAATATCTCAATTTCTCAATTAAATCAGATAAATTGCGAACCGAAAATTTTCAAATTCTCAAATCTCTCTAATTTGAGTAAATTTTTACAAATAAATATATATTCATCTAAATGAATATAAACCTCATAATTTTATGTATTTTTGACTTCCAACATGATTTTTGGCATTTCTGAGATGTGACGGTCAGACACAGAACTGTTCCGGGCATTCTACGCAACCTCCTAAATTTTCAGGAAACTTTTATCTTAAAATTTTTTTTATGCAACTTAAGGAGTGGCAAATACTTAAATCTTAATTTTCATTAACTTAGAAATTAAACTGAGCACTAATCTTGACGGTTGTCACAAAACCGGACTTGACCAAGAATTTAGATAAAACGTCATACCATGCTCGAGGGGCTTGTTTTAAACCATAGAGGGCTTTGTCCAAGATATAAACATGATCTGGCTTTTCTGGATTGACAAACCCTTCTGGTTGAGACACGTACACTTCCTCTTTAAGAATGCCATTCAGAAAGGCTGTTTTCATATCCATCTGAACGACTGTGAAATTCTTATGAGCTGCGTAGGCTAGAAACATGCGGATTGCTTCTATACGCACTACTGGAGCATACGTCTCATCGTAGTCTATGCCTTCCTCTTGCCGGTAACCTTTGGCAACAAGTCTAGCTTTGTTCCTTATGACGATACCATCTTCATCCTTTTTATTCTTGAATACCCATTTAATTCCTATCACTCTTTTACCTTCTGGTTTTGGAACTAATCTCCAAACCTTTAGGGCTTCAAACTGATTGATCTCTTCTTGCATAGCAGATACCCAGTCCGAATCAGCAAGAGCCTCGGATACTCGCGTTGGCTCAATCTTACTGAGTAATGAGTCATACATACATTGATTAAGAGTCGCTGACCTAGTTTGTACAGGCTTGTTGAGATCTCCAATTACTTGATGTAAAGGATGCTCTTTGGTCCAGCGATGCTCATGAGGGGGTGGAGTAGATACTGATTGAACATGATCATCATCTAGAAATCCACTATCAGAATCTTCAGTTTGAATAACAGGAGGGGGGTTTGCAGTTGAAGTTTCAGGTGCAGAAGCATCAGTTGGAACAACATAATCTGGCTGTTGAGTAGACAATGTATGACACCCAACTGAAACAGTTACTTCTGGCTCAGCAGTTTCTTGTATATCTTCAACTGTAGGAGTAATTGTAGGAATGTGAGTTTCTGACTGAACGGGGAATTCTTGTTCAATTATGACTTCTGAAGTGACTGGATGATTGCAACTTGTGTCTTCAAACCTGTCAGTCACAACAGATTTAGATACATTAGATCCTAGAAACTCATCATAAAAGAATTCAAATAACAAATCTAAATCAGTTAAATGTGAAATAGATGTAGAAGCATTATTCGAATTATTGGCCGTAGAAGCAGGTTCTGGACTGATCTGCCCAGAAGCTAATACTCCAGTGATCACGGGTTCTGAACTGAGTTGTTCAGAAGCCATATCTTCATTGAATGTTACATTGACGCTCTCGACAACTGTATTTGACTTCTTCAGATAAACACGATATGCTGCCGATGTTGAAGAATAACCAATGAAGATACCCTCGTCCGCCTTAGCACTGAATTTATTCAGACTCTCTCTGTCGTTAAGCACAAAAAATTTACACCCAAATATGTGAAAGTACTTGATTTTTGGTGTTTTGTTGTTGATCAGCTCATATGGAGTCTTTTGAAAACGGCGATGTATCATGGAACGATTTTGAGTATGGCATGCAGTCGACACAGCTTCTGCCCACAAGAATAGAGGTAAGTCCGATTGGCTAAGCATAGTCCGAGCGGCCTCGACTAGCGTCCGATTTCGCCTTTCGACTACTCCATTCTGTTCAGGCGTACGAGCAGCAGAGTACTGATGTGATATCCCGACCAATTCGAGATATTCTTCAACTATCTTGTTTTTTAACTCTGTGCCGTTGTCCGTTCGAAGAAACTTGACTTGTCGCTGCATTTTTACCTGGGTCGTCTTTAAGAAAGTAATGAGAACTTCGGGCGTCTCATCTTTTGATCGAAGAAATTTGACCCACGTGTATCTTGAGTAATCGTCCACAATAACCAACACATATTTCTTTCCACCCAAACTCTGAGTTCTCATTGGACCACACAAATCCATATGTAATAATTCTAACGGAGAACTAGTACTTGGTTCAGGCTTCAGTTTATGCGGAGTTCTCTTCATCTTACCCTTCTCACATGCAACACATAAGTGTTCTTTCTCGTATTTCAGCTCAGGAAGTCCTTTGACCAATTTCCCACTAACCAGCTTGTTGATATAACGAAAGTTCAAGTGAGATAAACGTCTGTGCCAGAGCCAACTTTGCTGCAATGAAGCCTTTGTCATTAAGCAAACTTGATTGTCATTCTGTACCTTTGAAAGATTAATGGTATAGAGGTTCGTCTTTCGATTTCCGACTAAGAGTTCTGTGCCGTCTTCAGTACAAACCGAGCAACTCTTAGATTTAAAATTGACCTCTAACCCTTTATCGCAGAATTGACCAATGCTAAATAAGTTGTGCTCCAAGCCTTCGACATAACTCACTTTATTGATCGTTATGTTGTCTTGAATAATGTCACCATATCCTAAGATAGGTGAAAGCTGATCGTTTCCAAATTTGACATTTCCACTGAATTTCTCTGTATAGTTAGACAATAAAGCTTTTTGCCCAGTCATATGCTTGGAACATCCACTGTCCAAGTACCACATATGTCGGGTCTGCAAGAGAAATCAGGAGACAATAGATTTAGGTACCCATTTAAAAACGGGTCCTAACAGATTAGCACAAGATTTTGGTATCCATTTGAAAATGGAACCTCTGTTCTTTTGAAAACCTTTAAAAATATTTGATCTTGAAGAGTAAACATGATAAGATCCGAACCAATCAGAAGAATTATGAGAGTAAGCAAAATCATTTCTCCGATAATGATAAGATGTAGTAGAAATAGGAGATAATTGAATCAATTGCTTTATTGAATATCGCTTGTAAGAAGTTACAAGGTTTTGTTTATGTGAAGCAAGTTGATCAATTACATCATTATCACTACTGACTGATCTAGTACAAGAATTATCAGAAACTGATTCAGCTATCTCATCATCCTTCCTTTTTGGTCGCCATTCAGTTCGAGCTTTCGACCTTTTTTTGCTTACATCTACAACAAAAGATTTAGATTTATTAGGAAAAGCAGATTTCTGAGACTGAGTTTTCTTTTGTGTACCAGTTTGTTTCTGTTTCTGTAATCGCTGTTTCTTATGTTTCTTACCTTGAGAATAATAATCAGCAGTTACAGAAATCAATTCACCAACTTTAGTTGATGATTTAGCAGTTTTAAGAACACTTGGTAACACCTTTTGATTTATAAGACAAGTAGAATGATCAGGAAGAGAAGCATTGAAGTCAAACATATCAATTTCTTCTATGCACCCACCATCAGAGTTTAAAAAATCATTTGCAGACTCAAATAAGTCATCAAAGTTATCAGTTGAAGTTTGAGGTGCCTTTAAAACTGTAGAACACTTTGTAGATTTAAATTGTAAAACAATGTTCTTTAAAACTGTAGAAAACACACTTTGTTCAATATCTACCAAAAGTTTTTCATCAGATAAAAAATTTTCAAGCTCAATTATTTTGCTTTCAAGAATGAGTGGAGGAACATAAACCTTTGCAATTGCAGGTTTTGCCTTCATCTCAGAAACAGAATAACTAGCAAAATAATCGTTTGAAAGAACTTTTGGTGTTTCTGAAAGATAACTGTCATTTAACTTTGCATAGTTAAATGGTAGTTGCATTTTCTTTACATTCTTTCTATTTTCAGTTTCTTTGGCCTCAATTTCTTCCGGTAATTTGGTAACAAATTTGGGTTTTAAATGAGTATGTTTACCAGCAAATGCAAGAAAATCAAAATTATATAATTCTGGTTGTTTTCTGATGGCTTTCTTTAAGTAATGGGGGTTTTTAAAACCAAGTCCCCATTTTTCCTTAACATCAGCCTCTTCATCAGGTGCATTAAGAAAAATGGTTTGATCTGTTTGGCCTCTTGCTTAAATTTTGGCTTCCAGACCATTTACCTTCTTATTAAAAAACTTGTTTTCAACCTGCAGTTTATGAACAATTAGTGCAGATTCTTTCTTCTCAAACTCATATTTAGAAACTTTAACTTCAAAATCAGAAATCTTCTTTTCAAAACAATCTACTTGAGATTTAGAATCAGAAGCAGACTTGCGTAAAGAATCAATAAGATCTTTGTTCCCAATAACCGACTTATTGAGTTCAAATATCTTATTGTTTCTTTTAGCAACTCTGTCTTTTTCTTTCTTCAGTTTTAATTGAAGATCATTAAGCTCAACCATAATAGCTTCCATTTTGGTTACAAAATCTTTTTCAGTTAAGTTTAATACCTCATCAGCTGTCTCATCATCTGACTCGTCATACTTTACTTCTTTGCCCATGAGACAGAGATGAGCTGTTTCTTCCATCTCTTCCTCTTCTCCTTCTAAATGATCCAACCAAAATTCGTCCTCCGCCATTAAAGTTATGCCTGCTTCTTGTTGTTTGGATAATAACAGCTTGTTCTGATAATACTGAGAATTGCGAACTTTTGGCTTTCTACAATCTTTTGCAAAATGACCAATCTTGCCACAGTTGTAGCATTTGACTGAATCACTTGCTGGCTTTTCTACAATAGTGTAATCATTCACATACTTCTTCCTGTCATCAGGTTTCTTCTCAACATATCTGTTCTCTTCATATCTCCTTCCTTCCACCCTTTCTTGGTGTTGGGAACTGAAGAAAAACTCAAGTGATTAATGCTGCTGGTTGAGATTTACTACTGCTAGAAGACTTCAAAGTTAATACTGCTGAGTATTACTACTGCTAGTAGAATTAATACTGCTAGTCAAAGTTAGTACTGCTTGAACAAAGTTAGTACTGCTTAGCTAGTTAGTACTGCTAGTGGTTAGTGCTGCTTAGTAGTTAATACTGCCAAGACTTAATGCTGCTTATAAGGTAATGTGAAGATAATGATGAAGAGATCGTGGTTAAAGATAAATAAGGATATTCTGAAGATATTCATGGAAGATATATTGAAGATATTTTATTTATTTGTAATTATCTTTTTGTTCAGTATATGTATAGATTTGACAGAATAGAGATAGAGAGATAGTTTTTACAGATTTATTTCTAAAGTTTTGTTCGAGAGAGAATCAACCTCAAGGCATAGTTCCTAATTCTAGAGAAGTAGAATTCGTCTTGAAAGAGATTGTTCTTCAAGATTGAGGTTGAGTGTGTAATCTTGTGATTTTAATACAAGTTTGCAAAGTTGTTAATCATATACTGTGTGTTTACTGTTTCATTGAATATCAAAGTGTTATTCCGCAACTTCTTTGATATTGTTTCTGAGACTTTATTCTTGTTGAGAATTCGATCCTGACAAGTGGTATCAGAGCCTGTTCTCTCAGAAACATCTATTCATTCATCATGGAAAACTTTGCAGAATCAAACAGTACTCTGGTTTCAAAAGTACCAATGCTCAGACCCAATGAATTCGATATGTGGAAGATCAGAATCAAGCAGTACATTCTTCTCACTGACTATTCTATGTGGGATATCATAGATAATGGTCCTTCTGAAGCAGGTAAGATTGGTGCAGATGGAAAGAGAACTCCACCAAAAACTGATGCAGAAAGAAAGGCTAGACAGACAGAGATGAAAGCCTTGAGCACTTTGCTCTTAGCCATCCCCAATGAATATCAACATCAGTTCTGCAACTGCACTGATGCAGAGATGCTCTGGGAATGCTCTAGAGAAGAGATTCTCAGGTACCAAAAGTACCAAAAGAAATCAGAAAGCCATTCTGAAGCAACAATATGAGAACTTTATGTCAACCAAGAATGAGTCCATGACTCAAACTTTTGACAGGTTCAATAAACTTATTGGTGAACTTGCTACAGTGGGAGTACAAATTGATCAAGATGATCTGAACAGAAAGTTTCTAAGGTCCCTGAGTGATGAATGGACCATGTATACTGTGTCTTTCAGACAGAATGATCAACTGGAAGAAAAGGAACTTGATGATCTATATAATGATCTAAGAGTTTTTGAATCTGAGGTAGAGGCTAAGAAGAGGCCTTCTGGGTATGTTCACAATGCTACACTCCTTTCAGCATCAACTGATTCTACTTCCATCCCTGAATCAGTTAATGCTGCCAATGGAACATCTCAAGAGAAAGGCACTGAAACTGTATTTGAAGCCTTTCTAGCAAGTCATGGAAACTCTTCTCTCATTAATGATGACTTGGAACAACTCCATCCAGATGATCTTGAAGAGATGGACATTAAATGGCAGATGGCCATGCTCTCTATGAGAGTTAAGAAGTTCATCAAAAGAACTGGAAGGAACAACTTCTCACAAAGAAGAGAAGATGGAGCAGGTTTTGACAAGACAAAGGTGGAATGCTATAAATGCCATCAGAAAGGACACTTTGCTAGAGAATGCAGAAGTGGAATGCCTCAAAACAATAACCATCAACAAGCTCAATCTGGAAGCTTAAATAGTAACAGAAACTCTGCACAAGCCCTTGTCTCTCAACAAGGCATGGGGTTTGATTGGAGTGATCAAGCTGAAGAGGCCATCCAGAACCAAGCTCTAATGGCAGAGGTGTCTGATCTCCCAACAGAGGTAACTTCAAATCTTTGTTCTCAAAATTGTATTAACACTGTTAAGAGGTATAGGGATCACAATCAGAACATGAGTGATAACCTTAAGAGATTGGAAAAGGACATAAAAGATTATGTCAGAATAGTTGAGAGATTTGAAGAACAGATTAAGGGTTTTCAAGCCAATGAGCTTCAACACTCTTATGACACAAACTACTGGAAGTGGGAGAAGAATGACTTAGAACTTCAACTGACCAGATCCAAAGAGGAGAATGAGAAGATAAAGAGGGAGTTTGAGAAAGCCAAGCTGGATATTGAGAAATTCTCCAATGCTTCTAAAGCAATGGACTATTTGCTCCAAACTCAAATCCATGACAAACTTAGAAGAGGAATAGGGTACAATACCACACCACCACCCTATAACAACAACTACATCCCTCCTAGTTCAGATTTGTTAGAAACAAAGGATAGGAAGGACCTACCTAAGGGAGCCACTGAGATAGATCCCTTAGATGAAGTAGTTGTTAAGGATAAAACTGAGAAAGAAGTTGTCAAGGATAAAGAAAAAACTGTGAGTGGTGAGATTCCTATAGAAAACCACATAATCACCAATGAGGGATGTGGAAAGCAATGGATCAAGTCCAATGAGATAGAGAAGACTGAGGGAAAGAACAAGAAGGTTTATTATAAGCAGACCACTGTTGTGAAACCTATCCCTTGCAAGCAGTGTGCATGCAATACTTCTAAGCCCCAAAAACATGATAAACCAAGGGGAAATCAGAGAAACTGGAACAACCAATGGGCACAAAAACAAGGCATTGATCTAAGTAAAATCAATAGACCAAAGCCTTGTTTCATATGTGGAAAGTTAAACCATTTGGCTAAGTACTCTTACTTTAACCCTATTAACCAACAGATGAACTTTCAAAGATTTGTGCAAAAACCTGTTGGTTATAGGAAGGCTGGAAAGAAACATGTGGTGAAGAAATCTGTTGAAAACAAAGGCCCCATGAAGAAAAAGGTTTTGAATGAAAGTATTAAAATGTGGGTGCCTAAAACCACTAAAACTGTTAGTGCTGCTGACAGAGATAGTACTGCTAGAAGCATTACTGCTGCTTCCAGTGTTAGTACTGCTGAAAATTTTAATGCTGCTAATACTGTTAGTACATCCTCAAAGATGAATACTTCTAACACAGTTACTGCTGCTAAAACAGTTACTACTTCTAATAAGGTTAGTACTGCTAAGCATGCAAGTGCTGCTAATGCAGTTAGTACTTCTAAAACCAGTACTACTTCTAACAAATGTGTTTCCAAGCCTATCATTGTGACAAAGTACTCCAGAAATGAGGAGTCAAAGTTTAAAAATCTTGTCAAGAAAGAATGCAAGTATTTTGATGAGAAAGGGGTACCCAAGACCACTTTGGCTTAGGTTCCTAATTCAAACTAACTGATTTATCTTATGTGCAGGGCAACCAACAGCTCAAGGGAAAGAGCATTTGGCATGTTGATAGTGGTTGCTCTAGGCACATGACAGGCAACATGTCATGTCTTCAGGATTTCAAGCATATCAATGGAGGACATGTTGCTTTTGGAAATGATCTTACTGGTGGTAAAATAAGTGGCAAAGGTAATGTCACAAAAGGTAAGATGACATTTGAGGATGTTTACTATGTTGATCAATTGAAGTACAACCTGTTAAGTGTATCACAGGTTTGTGACAAACAACATAGTATATTATTTACTAACACAGAGTGTATGATCCTTGCTCCAGGGTTCAAGGTAGTTGATGAAAGCATGATACTTCTTAGAACTCCAAGAAAGGACAATGTTTATTGTCTAGATATGGACAATGTTGATAGTGATTCATCCCTGAACTGTCTTGTTTCAAAAGCTTCTGTGGATGAATCCTCTCTTTGGCACAGAAGGACGTGTCACATGAATTTTAAGACTATGAACAAACTTGTTAAAAACAACCTTGTAAGAGGTTTACCTTCAAAAGTCTTTTCATGTGATGATCATTGTGTTGCTTGTCTTAAAGGCAAACAGCACAAAACTTCTCATAAGACCAAAGAGTTAAATTCTATTTCTTCTTGTCTCCAGTTATTGCATATGGATCTGTTTGGTCCTACAAATGTTATGAGTATAGGCAAGAAATCTTACTGCTTGGTTATTGTTGATGATTACTCCAGATTTACTTGGGTATATTTTCTAAGGACTAAGGATGAGACAAGTGGACTACTCAAATCCTTTATCCTAAGAATTGAAAACCAAACTAATCAAAAAGTAAAAGTCATTAGATCAGATAATGGGACTGAATTTAAAAATCTTGATCTAAACACCTTTTGTGAAGAGAAAGGCATTGAGAGACAATATAGTGCCCCTAGGACTCCTCAACAGAATGGAGTTGCTGAGAGAAGAAATAGGACACTAATAGAGGCTGCTAGATCTCTGTTGGCTGATTCAAAATTGCCAATTACCTTCTGGGCTGAAGCAGTTAATACTGCTTGTTATGTCCAAAACAGAGTTCTAGTAGTCAAGCCAAAGAACAAGACCCCATATGAGTTTTTAAATAAAAGAAAACCATTTATTGGATTTTTCAAACCTTTTGGGTGTCCTTGTACTATTCTCAATACCAAATCTCACTTAGGTAAGTTTGATAGCAAAGCAGATGATGGTTTTCTTGTTGGTTACTCATCTCAGAGTAAGGCTTACAGAGTCTTTAACTCTTCTTCTAGAATAATTGAAGAAAGTGACAATGTCAAATGCAATGAGAACACACCAAATCCAATTGGGTCTGGTCCTCAGTGGATATTTGACATTGATTCACTAACTAACTCTTTTGGTGTCAAAAGTGATGATTATGCAAGATCAGGGAGTGGAGGATCAGGAACTACACAAGTTCAAGACAGTTTATCTCAATCTGTGATCTTTCCCATACCCACAGTGGATTCCGTTGAAGACTGTGAAAAGGAACCATCTATTGAACCAAGTCAGAGTGAAGAAGAAAGTAGAGATGAGGAGACTCAAGTCAATAAGGAATCAGAAGTAACTGCTGAAAACACCTCAGTTGAGTTGAATGACTCAAATCTAGAGGTGGTACTTAATGAAGAACCTTATCATCACACCAGAATTCAAAAGAATCATCCTCCACAACTGGTAATAGGAGATATATCCTCTCCTATGATGACTAGAAATCAAAGCAGGCTACAAGAATTGCAAGATCAACAGCATACAGTGCTTTCTTGTTTTTTATCCCAGCTTGAGCCTAAGAAGGCACATGATGCTATGAAAGAATCTAGTTGGATAGAAGCAATGCAAGAAGAGCTACTGCAATTCAAACTACAAGATGTTTGGGATATGGTAGACCTTCCTAAAGGCCAAAGAGCAATAGGAACAAAATGGGTCTTCAGGAATAAGAGAGATGAAAGAGGAATTGTGATCAGGAATAAAGCAAGGCTGGTGGCTCAAGGGTATACACAAGAAGAGGGAATAGACTATGATGAAGTATTTGCACCTGTGGCCAGGATAGAAGCAATTAGATTATTCCTGGCTTATGCTTCTTATATGAAATTCAAAGTCTATCAAATGGATGTGAAAAGTGCATTTCTTTATGGCTCAATTGAAGAAGAAGTATATGTCTGTCAACCACCAGGGTTTGAAAACCCAAGCTATCCAGACAAGGTATACAAATTGAAGAAAGCACTTTATGGACTGCATCAAGCTCCAAGAGCATGGTATGACACTCTGTCATCTTATCTCTTGGAAAATGGCTTTGAAAGAGGAGTCATTGATAAGACTCTATTTATCAAGAGAAAGAAGAAGGATATCTTGCTGGTCCAAATCTATGTTGATGATATCATTTTTGGATCCACAAGAGACAACATGTGCAAGGAGTTTGAGGAACTAATGCATCAAAGTTTCAAAATGAGTTCCATGGGGGAACTTACTTTTTTCCTTGGACTCCAAGTTCAACAGAAGTCAGATGGAATCTTTATCTGTCAGTCCAAGTATGTGCAGGACATTCTAACCAAGTTTGGTTTCTCAGATTCAAAACCTGCCAGCACACCTATGGAGACACACAAGCAGATAACAACAGATCTTGAGGGGGAGGATATGGATGTTCATCATTATAGATCCATGATTGGCTCTCTCATGTATCTTACAGCCTCTAGGCCAGATATAATGTTTCCAGTTTGTGTATGTGCCAGATTCCAAGTTAGGCCAAAGCAATCTCACTATCAAGCTGTTAAGAGGATATTCAGATATCTCAAAGGGCAATCCAGATTGGGACTTTGGTATCCTCATGACTCATTCTTTGACCTACTTGCATACTCAGATAGTGATCTAGGTGGAGCAAACTTGGACAGAAAATCTACTTCTGGAGGATGTCAGTTTTTGGGTGCAAGACTAGTATCTTGGCAGTGCAAGAAACAAACCACAGTGTCCACATCTACAACAGAGGCAGAGTATATAGCAGCTGCAAGTTGCTGTTCTCAAGTCTTATGGATTCAAAATCAAATGCTGGACTATGGGGTAACCTTTCTACACACTCCAATTTTTATTGATAACAGCAGTGCTATTAGCATTGTGAATAATCCTGTCAAGCACTCAAAGACAAAGCACATTGAGATCAGGTATCACTTCATAAGAGACTGTAATGAAAAGAAACTTATTCAAGTTGTAAAGGTTCATACTGACAACCAGTTTGCTGATCTATTCACCAAAGCCTTTGATGTGGGTAGATTCACTTTCTTGGTAACAAGTGTGGGAATGATCAACTCTGAATAAACTCCTTATCAAAAAGTGGTTCAATACCTGTACATTATGTATTCTTGGTGGTTCTAATCTTTCTTTACAGGGAATTCATAGCAGTCCTCAGTTCATCTTAAGTTGAAAAGAGTAAGTATTGTTAATACTGCCAGTGCATTATTAATACTGCCAGTGCATTATTACTACTGCCAGTGCTTTGTTAATACTGCCAGTGCATTATTAATACTGCCAGTGCATTGTTAATACTGCCAGTGCATTGTTACTACTGCCAGTGCATTGTTAATACTGCTAGTAGTTAATACTGCTTTCAGTTAATACTGCTTTCAGTTAATACTGCTAGTGGTTAATACTGCTTTCAGTTAATACTGCTTTCAGTTAATACTGCTTTCAGTTAATACTGCTTTCAGTTAATACTGCTAGTGGTTAATACTGCTTTCAGTTAATACTGCTTTCAGTTAATACTGCTTTTAGTTAATACTGCTAGTGGTTAATACTGCTTTCAGTTAATACTGCTTTCAGTTAATACTGCTCTAGGTTAATACTGCTTATGTCCCGAATACTATAAATACTCTTTGCCCGCCTAAACGTTCATAACGAATCTTTGCATACTGTTCACTTGCATTCTAAAGCCTTTCTCTCTCAAGTTCAAAGTTTTCAGGCAAGAGTTTTCAAGGTCAATGGCATCCATGGCGTTCATAGACGAACACAATGAAATAGCAATGCTCCAAAAGCCAAAACAAGCTGAAGGTTTTCACCAGATAGTCGACTTTCTGAAGTCAAGCCATATTGCCCATGCTCTCACTCTATCTCCTACCATCTTCATAGAGCATCAGAGGCAATTCTGGGCAAATGCCACCATTGTTACTGAGAATGGTGCGCAAATGATCAAAACAAGGGTGTGTGACAAACCCTTGACAGTTACTGAAGAGGTACTTCGCATCAGTCTACGTCTAGACGATGCCTCTGGTATAACTTCTATCTCTAATGATGAACTGTTTTCTACTCTCACAAGAATGGGGTATGGAGGCCCATTGGGTGTGTTCAAGTTCTCAAAAGCCAAATTTTCACCTCAATGGCGTTTCTTTGTCCATATCCTTATGCACTGTATATCTAAAAAGACTACTGGATGGAGTGAGTTCAGTAGCACCATTGCTTATGCTTTGGTGTGCTTGGCCACTGCCAGAAAGTATAATTTTTCTCAAATGATTTTTAATAATCTTGTCTCAAACTTGGGAAGTAAAAAGAGCTTTTATATGTACCCAGGTTTGTCCAAGAAGTAATTAACCATGAATTGACGGATATACCTCATTTTAATGGGGTATATGTACCAAAAATTCCCAAAGGTAAGGTCTTTTCAAACATGAAAAGATCCCCTTTGGACTCGGAAGGAGTTGACACCCCATTGTTCTCTACAATGATGGTGGTGTCCCAAACTGATGAAGGTATGGCAGCAGGGTCAAGGCCCCCATTAGACCAACCCACTGCTAGCCAATCCCAACCTTCCCACTCTAAATCAATTCCCAGTCTCTTCTTGAAAAAACCAACTTCACCAATCACCCATACTTACAAAAGGAAACAGGTAAAGAAGGCTCCTTCCCTTCTTGTACCATCAACCACTAAGCCTACAACCCTCTAAGGGAGAATTCTCCCTTAGAGAATATCCATAGGGAAACCACAGGTGTGTCTACCAACCCCAAGGAGGTGCTCTCTGAGGAGGAGGTTGAGCATATGGGTACTGAGGCTGCCACTACTGCTGCTAGCACAGAGAAGGACAGTGGTAACATAAATAAGACCTCCCCCATGGCAACTTTGAATGAGCAATCATTCAAAGGTCCCTGGTGCCAAGAAACCAAGGGGGTGGACAGTGCTTCTGCTAGGCAGAAGACTTCCACTACAAAAAGATCCAATGATCCTTCAAAAGAAGGTAACACTTCTGGAGAGGGTGAGGACAGATATTCTTACTATGAATTGATGGAAACAATGGGCAACATCAACCTAGATGTTCTCAAACAAGG
Organism: Arctium minus; assembly: GCA_954870635.1. NCBI lineage: Eukaryota > Viridiplantae > Streptophyta > Magnoliopsida > Asterales > Asteraceae > Arctium > Arctium minus. Next base: position 81,018,098 of record OX941081.1, on the reverse strand, counting down.
GAAAGAAATTGAAGAAATGAAATTGGTAATCTTGTCCCAACAAGTGAAGATTACCAAACTCAAGAAATTGGTGATGAAGCTAGTACAGAAAAAGAAGAAGAGACAATTTGTGCTAAGGAGAAGGAAGTCTGAGAATGATGCTCCCAAAAAGGGGGAGATCAACATGGAAGAAGCTACAGAAAAGAGGGATCTTGATGGGATGAAATATGGTGGTGAGGGGGAGAAATTTGATGTTGAGGGGGAGCAGGAAGCAGAAACAGAAAGAGAATCAGTGCAAATAGAAACACAAGAAGCAGCAGTAACAACAGAGCAAGAAATAGAAACCATTAATACTGCTAGTTCAAGTAAAGCAGCAGAAATAGTGAAAGAAGTATTAATAGATCTTGAGATTGCAGAAACCTTACTTAAAGCCAAGAATGATACTCCCAAGGTCACTTCAAATACCAAAGGAGTAATCATCAAATAACAAGGTGAAGTGATCAAGAAAGATAACAGTAAGAAGGCAATGAACAAAGACAAAGGAAAAGCAAAGATGGTGGAATCTGATCAACCAGTCAAAAAGCAAAGGTTGGTTGAATCAGATGAAGCTTTAGCCAGGAAGATGCAGGATGACATTAAAAAGGAAGAAAGAGTTCAGGTTGAAAAGGACAGGGAGATGGCAAAGGCTCTAGCTGCTGAACTAAATGAAGCCTATCAACAAAGCCTGGCAACTGAAATTGCACAGAAGAAAGCTGAAATTCAGAAGAAATCAGTGGTGGTCAAAACAGCTGCAAAGAAGAGAAAACCCTCAAAGACATTCCTAGGTACCCAAGAGAGAAACAAGATGATTATATTTCTCAAAGGTGTTGTAGGAGTCAGAAAGGAGATGTTCTCCAAGATGTCTTTTGAGAAGATTAAGGAGCTGTATGATTCAGAGATGTTAAAGCTTCAGGGAAATGAAACTGCAAGGGTGGAGATGGAGAAGAGGATGAAAGAAAGTAATGACTTTATGATACAAAAGCCCTTTCCAGATGAGCAGGAAACACCACCAAAGAAAGAAGCCACTCTGGGTGAAAGTCTAAGGACTTTAAAGAGAACCAAGATGATGGCAAGGAGAAATTCAATCAGGAAGCCTAGAATAGCTGAAGGAGAGGCTGAGAAGGTTGCTGAAGAAGAAGGGGTGCCTGAGTCATCTGAAAAGAAAGAATCTTCAAGTACTGATGGTTTAAAGATGTACATGGTAGTGATGGACAAAGTTCCTGAACCAATTTCAGCAGAACCTGTTGGTATAAAGCCTCCTGAAGTTATTCACTGGGATACCTTGATAGTGGATGGAAAGGAGTATATTAGACTCAAGAGGAAGGATGATAAGTATGAGGTATTCAACACTTGGGTCAAGATTGTCAGAACATGCTCTATGTCAGATCTTGAAGAAATGTTTGAGATAGGAATGAAGTTGTATGCAGATATACTGAAGGCTCTAGGGATTTCAATTACAAAACTGGTGATGGAGTATCTGTATATGATGTTCAAGCCTGATGAAGTAAAGCATGTGATCAAGAATGTGTTCAAATCAGTCAACAAGTGGACTCTATATGAAACTAGTGGAGTATATGCAGTGACTTTGGATTTAAATCACACTGAATACTTTCTAGTGGATAGAGTATATAACCATAGCAGATTAAAGCTTCATGCCATGCTGAAGAAGAAGCTAGGATGTGTTCCAGATTCAGAAATGGCTAAATATTTGATCCAAAGAACAATTAATCAGAGTTTGGGGTTGGATGCAAACACTGGAATTTAGGCCATGATAGAGTTTTGGGAGCATCTTGAAGAAAATATGAAGAACTTGACTTCTCTTCCTAAAAGTCAAGTTAGGGGGAGATTGTTGGGAACTGAAGAAAAACTCAAGTGATTAATGCTGCTGGTTGAGATTTACTACTGCTAGAAGACTTCAAAGTTAATACTGCTTAGTATTACTACTGCTAGTAGAATTAATACTGCTAGTCAAAGTTAGTACTGCTTGAACAAAGTTAGTACTGCTTAGCTAGTTACTACTGCTAGTGGTTAGTGCTGCTTAGTAGTTAATACTGCCAAGACTTAATGCTGCTTATAAGGTAATGTGAAGATAATGATGAAGAGATCGTGGTTAAAGATAAATAAGGATATTCTGAAGATATTCATGGAAGATATATTGAAGATATTTTATTTATTTGTAATTATCTTTTTGTTCAGTATATGTATAAATTTGACAGAATAGAGATAGAGAGATAGTTTTTACAGATTTAATTCTAAAGTTTTGTTCGAGAGAGAATCAACCTCAAGGCATGGTTCCTAATTCTAGAGAAGTAGAATTCGTCTTGAAAGAGATTGTTCTTCAAGATTGAGGTTGAGTGTGTAATCTTGTGATTTTAATACAAGTTTGCAAAGTTGTTAATCATATACTGTATGTTTACTGTTTCATTGAATATCAAAGTGTTATTCCGCAACTTCTTTGATATTGTTTCTGAGACTTTATTCTTGTTGAGAATTCGATCCTGACACTTGGTGCTCATGATTCTTGTAACTTGATGAAGAGTACCTCTGTGAGTTAGATCCCGGCTTCTTGTAAAACTTTTTCTGGAATGTACGGGTCAATAACAACATAGCCTGTTTGAGGCTTTCTCCATCATCATCATCTGATTCAGATTCAGACTCAGACCTGGTAATCACTTTCTTCTTTTTCTTCTTCTCTTTCTTTTCTTTTTTTTTCTCTCCAGCTACCAATGCAATCGGATCAGGAACCTTTTCAGCCTTCTTTTTCTCAGATCTTTTCTCTTCCACTTCTTCTTCATTCTGCCTCAAAGTATCATATACCTCATGTAATGGTATGTCATTCAGATCCTTCATCTACTTCATCCTACATGTATGCTTCTTCCATTCAGGTTGTAGGATGCTCAGGAATTTGACATTGTTCTCAAGTTGCTTCTTTTTCACCTTATTCTTGGACAACTCATTCAGAAGCAAGACAAACCGTTCATAAGTATCTTCTAAGCTTTCATTCTCTTTGGCTTTGAATTCCTCATAACTGTTGATGCCATTAGCCACTTTCATCTGATTCCCGACCTTGGATCCCATCATCATTTTCTGCAACTGATCCCACATCTTCTTAGCAATTCCCCTGTAGCTGTCTATTTTGATGTAGATGTCATTCGGGATACTTTGAAGAAGTAAAGATCTTGCTTGTTTATCTGCTTTGTATCGGCTTTTCTGTTCTTCAGAATACTGAGAGATATCCACTGCCACTGTTTTCATCTTTTGATCTTTTTCCTCAGTACCATCTTCACTATCAGACGAATCATCATCTGGTATTTGAACCATGATTGGTGCCATAGGACCTTCTGTGATTGACAACATAATATTCTCTCCATTTGCATGTCTGTCTATAAAATCAAGGAATCTGTCTTTCCACTGTTCATACTCTCCTTTGAACAGTACAGGTGGCTTGACATCAGTGACAATGGAAAGAGCATCTTTGGAAGTCATTTTGATAAAACCTGTTTGAGAAATATATGCAATAAGAAACTAGAAACTGATCGTTAGTTCAAATGAAACAATCAAGAAAATACAGAAAACTTGAAATATAAAATCAGAAATTTTGATCACAACCAGAAATATGTCCCCTTTCGCAGACTTAGCACGGGGGTCTCGCTACCCGGTTAGCGGGTGGGGTCAAGGGGCAACGCCCTTGCGGGGTCGAGGGGCAGCGCCCCTAGAGAAATTCTTTTCACTATTTAAGGCCATATTACTATTTTGAAAAAATTATCTAAGTCCTCCACACTTTGCGCTTCAAGAGGCAAACGCAAACCTTTACTTTGCGTTTCAAGTGAGAAGCGCAAACCCTTACTTTGCGGTTCAAGAGGGAAACGCAAACCACTACTTTGCGGTTCAAGAGGGAAACGCAAACCTATACTTTGCGTTTCTAGAGACAAACGCAAACCTTACTTTGCGTTTCAAGAGGGAATCGCAAATCACACTTTGCGTTTCACGTTACACACACAAGATATACTTTGCGTTTCTAGATGCAAACGCAAACCACAATTTCTCTCTGAGCTCACACTTCTACTTTGCGTTTATCATTAAAAAAACGCAAAATCACTTCTCGTTTCTCGTAGAAGACTGAAAAATTCACTTTGCGTTTGTCACTTTGCGTTTGATTTAACACGCAAACCTTACTTCTCAATTCTGAACTTTCTCAATGAATGAAACGCAAACCTCTGAAGAATGACCCGTAAAACACTAAAAATCGACAAAAAATCACACTAAAAACTCATTTAGACCTAGAATTTCAACACTAAACTTCTACAATTTGATCACCTAATCATTACGAACACAATACAAACAACTAATTTCGATCTAAAAACACAAAACTATACAAATCGATGTGAATACAGTGCGTGACAACTCGTGAACTTAAACTTCTTCAAAATCAAAATTAACAATCAAATACAGTGCATTTCTTGAAATCACCTATACAAACTCGATCGATTATGCTATCTGAACAAAATCTAATCGATTACAACTCCAAAAACGCACTAAAACTAGGATTTGATTTTTCGCTCAAGAACACAGATACGAACTTTTGAATTTTCTTGATTTTTTCGATTTGGATCTGCTTTGATACCAATTGATATTCCCAGATTCTAGTTTCTATTCAAGATTAATCAAACAAAACAAGAAATCACAAACAATTACCTTTTTGATTTCACTTTCAAATTCAAGAATACAACTTTCTCTCTCTAGAACTCTCTTTCTCTCTCTAAATGTATTCTCTCTCTAAAATACAACTGAACTCCACTTCTGTTTGTTGCTTACTTTCAAAATACAAAGAATACAAGACTATTTATATCAACAACTAATACAAGGAAAAAAACAAATACAAAATACATTGACTTTTATTACAAAAGACTTTGACTTTGATGAGATTTGACTTTCTCAGCTTTGACTTCTTGAACTTTGACCTTCAGTCTTCTTGATCTTGTATCCAACATATTTATGCCCTAACAGGGAGTGAACATCAAAAAGCTCCTTTCCAATGTGTATTCGTTACACATAGTGACCTCGTGTTACTAACAGGCATTTTAACTGATTCATTTGTTGATTCAGGTGTTACACTCATAATTTTTCTGAATTTGTAAAGATTCAGGTGAATATCTTTTTGGCTCGATGAATAGTTAGAGGCTCTATTGTAAAAGATTAGTGGTCATATCAGATGAATGACATTTCTTGTGAAAGTTTTGTTGATTTCTATGCTTCAATCATCAAAAAGGGGGAGAAGAGAGTCAAGAAATGTTTGAAGTACTCAAGAGATGTGAGATTTGTTAGAGAACTGTTTGAAGCGGAGAAGAATAGTTCAAGAAATGAAAATTTTGAAGAAAGTTTATTGAAAGTTTGTGTCAAAGATTGCAAGTATTACTGTAAATTGTTCAAAGATGAAAGAGCAAATTCAAATATTTCAAATTGCGAGCAAAATTTTCTAAAATTTTCTTTCATGTTAATTTGCTGAAGTAAATTGAGCTGAATTTAAAGTTCAACTATGCAACAAAGGAGATAATGAATTGAAAAATCTTTTTAGAGATGATCATGAATCCAAAGGGGGAGATTGTTAGAGCATATTTGTTCGATACAAGATCATGAAGTCTGAAGACAGAAACTCAAGCAAGTCAAAGCGAAAGTCAACTCTCAAAGCAAAATCAAAGTCTCTTTGTAATAATAGTCAAAATCAAAAGTCAATGTAATTTTCTTTTTAAAGTGTTTTTTAAGCATGTGTTTTTGTTAGACATATGACTAGTTAGTTTAGTTAGGTGTAGCTAACAAGTTAGAAGTCATTGTACGCTGAACTGAGTTCTAGAGAGAGAAAGTTTGAGACATACTCATTGTATACGAAAGCTTGAATCAATTGAAACAGGTTGAGTATTTGAATCTGTATCATCTTGTTTATGATTGAATTTCATTTAGAACTTGAAATTGGGACATAATAAACTTGATAAATCTTTGGAATAAAATAAAGAGATTTGTAAACAAATTAGTGATTTGAAAAATGATTTGTTTAAGAAAAATTTATCTGAACAAAAAGAGTTTGACGACAAAAAGTGGAATGTTAGGTTAAACCCAAAGTTTGTGACCCTTGCTAAGCCAACAGTTGTTTATTCTTCATGTTTTGAAAAGCAGCCAAGTATTTTTGAGAAAGGAGAAACTTCAGGAATTAAATCAAAGAATTCACTCTCTAAGAAATCGACTAACCGAGTTTCTTTAGGATTTTCAGATCTGAGTGGAAAAGTTAAAAAAGAATGGAGGAAGAAAGTTTGTGAAAAGAAAATGTGTGAAAGTGTTTCTGAAACATGTGAAAAAGATTGTACTATTTCTACTAGTGATAATAGTTCTTCATGTAGTAGTTCTACGATCAATAAATGTCAATTTTGTGTCAAGAATCGTAAAACTTTTGATAAATAAAAAATGATGACATTTGCTCACAAGAACATTATATGTAATCATTGTGGTAGAAGTTCTTTTTCATTGCACTCCATTCCTCCTAAGTCTAAGAATGTTAAAAGCTTTCCTAAAGCCAAATCCTTTTCTAAGGCCTCAACGCAACAAATTCATATCTTTAAGGCTAAGGCAAATAATTTTTCAAAGAAGAAAAGCTTTCATGATTTAAATGTAAATATGATTTGGAAATGGTTACCTAAGCCTCAATTTGAATGGAGAGTCAAAGGCAAGGTAGACGATTTTCAAAAGGTTAAAGATGCTAACAAGGAAGGACCCATCTGGATATGGGTACCAAAACAAAAGTAAGTTTGTTTCTGTTACAGGCCCGTCATCTATGGTTTATTGATTCTGTATGCTCAAGGCATATGATGGGGTTCAAGGACTAATTGCATAATTATGTTGAACAACCTGCTGGAACAGTCGGATTTGCAAATTCTAAGCTTAAAGGATACATCAAAGGGTACGGTATGCTGAAAAACAACTCTGTGACCATTCAGAAGGTACTCTATGTGGAAGAGCTAGATCACAATATGTTCAGTACAAGTCAATTCTGTGACAGCCACTACCAAGTTAGGTTTACCATGATACACTGTCACATTGAAGATTCAGACGGTTCTGAGATATTGAAAGCGGAAAGATATGGAAATCTGTATGCGGTTAACTTTACAACACTTTCAGCAACTAGAACAGTTTGTTTGATTGCTAAAGCTTCGAAGGAAGAAAGTTGGATTTGGCATTGCAACCTTTCTCACCAAAACTTCAAGGCTATAAATACATTGGCGAGTAAAGGTATGGTCAAAAGTCTACCAGATTTACGATTCGAGAAGGATTCTTTATGTTCAACATGGGAAATGGGAAAGATGAAAAGAAGCTTCCATAAGGCAAAGATAGAATCTTCTTGCATATCACCACTTGAGATGATTCATATGGACCTTTTTGGCCCAATGCGTACTCAATAAATCAATGGGAAAAAGTATATCTTGGTTATGATTGATGAGTATTCCAGATATACATGGTTGGAGTTTCTAAGAGCTAAATAAGATGCACCAGAATTGATAATTGCCTTCATCAAGAAAGTCCAAGTTCTGTTACAATTGCCAATTAAGAAGTTGCGAAGTGATAACGACACTGAATTCAAGAATGAGATTCTTCAAAGTTATCTATAATCAGTTGGAATTCCTCATAACTTTTCAGTCGCTTACACACCGCAACAGAATGGCGTTGTTGAATGCAAGAACATAACTTTAGTCGAAGCTGCAAGGACTATGTTGGCATATTCTGGTCTTCCATTATATCTGTGAGCTGAGGCTGTTGCCACTGTATGTTTCACTCAGAATCGGACGATAATCAATAAACGTTTAAATAAGACAGCATATGAGATCATAAATAAATGAAAACCTAATGTTAAATTCCTTCATGTTTTTGGTTGCGGGTGCTTTATCTTAAATGACGGTGACAACCTTGGCAAATTTGATAAGAATGCAGACGAAGGCAACTTTCTCGGATATTCCTTGATGTCAAAGGCCTATCGTATCTACAATCGCCGAACCAAGACTATCATGGAAAGTATTAACGTGTCATTTGATGAACACTCGACATTGACTTCTGAAAACACTCAGTTCAGGACTCAAACTGAAAGGAAAGGCTTCTATTCATGACAGAATATAACCCGTGACTATAGAGAATAAGTCTTCTAACTCATTGTTAACTTAAATTAGCCCCCAATTTAATTGAATGTTTTATAAAGAATTGTATTTTGGGCTTTTTAATTAGTTGTATGGGCTTGAGCCTTTTGATTGTAAATGGGCCCTATTAATAAGTGCCCATGGCTCATTTGTTCATTTAGGTTTTGGAGAGAACACTTTTCACACACATATATCAGGTGAATCTCATGAGAGTCGTTTAAATTCCTAGTGTGGTGTTCTTCCAATATCCCCTCCATTGTTCATCAATCAAAGCATATGAGATGAGTTTATGATGATTCTTCTTCTTTATTTCTCTCTTATATGTATATTTTATGGAGTTCTTCAATTGTTGTCTGTATTGGGATCTATCAATTGGTATCAAAGCTCGTGCAGGGTTGATATTCAGAGATGCTCTTAAGTGGCACAGATAGGCTCTTAAAGTCGTCCACAGAGCCTCTGTGAACCAAAACCTCTGAAGAGCAGCGACCAGAGGGGAGGACCAGAGGTATACCAGAAGTAGATACATCAGAGTTCGAAAGTCCAGAGGTCGCAATGAGCCAAGAGCCCGAAGCCCGAAATTTTTGAATTTTCTGACAGCATTACGCTGTTTCAGAAACACGCGCACAACTTTTTACTCGAAGTTCCAAATGACATGAGTCCAGTTGCGTTGAATTTCTATAACACAGACGTAAGACTTTGATGTTTTGAGTTTTCTCAAATTCAGTGAGATGATATGCCAGAATTTGTTTCAAAGTCTGAGTTAGGGTGCTGGACCGAAAGCATTGCATTGCACTCATGCTCTTTCCGCTTTCAAAAACGGTGTTCGCTCGTCTATTCTTCATGGATTCAAGCTACGTTTGTGAAATATTGCGTGTCAATCCCTCCTCTAATTTTCAAGTTTAAGGCTCGGTGTTGAACGCTTACTCAACAGGATCTTAAGAGTCAAATTTTCTGTTTTGACGACTATTCTGCGCAGCTGAGGGAAAACTTGCACAACTCACTCATTTTTCATCCAAATTTGATGAATCAAAGCTCGTTAGAAAGCTAAGAGGCTGGAGTTCAATTTGCATGCTTTATGTTTTCTCTTAATCAGGCTCATTGATGGTCAAAAATAGTGGTGAAGTTGAGTCATGAAAGCTGGACAAAAAGGGGTAAATTGTCTCCGTCTTTCAAGAATATGAGCCTACATTTGAGGGGGAGCTTGTGATGCTTTGAAGACTCGATAAAAGACACACCAAAGCTTCTAAAGAAAGCAAAGGGGAGACTATATGATGATGCTTTCTTTATAAAACATTAGGGGGAGATTGTTAGCTTAAATTAGCCCCCAATTTAATTGAATGTTTTATAAAGAATTGTATTTTGGGCTTTTTAATTAGTTGTATGGGCTTGAGCCTTTTGATTGTAAATGGGCCCTATTAATAGGTGCCCATGGCTCATTTGTTCATTTAGGTTTTGGAGAGAACACTTTTTACACACATATATCAGGTGAATCTCATGAGAGTCGTTTAAATTCCTAGTGTGGTGTTCTTCCAATATCCCCTCCATTGTTCATCAATCAAAGCATATGAGATGAGTTTATGATGATTCTTCTTCTTTATTTCTCTCTTATATGTATATTTTATGGAGTTCTTCAATTGTTGTCTGTATTAGGATCTAACGCTCATCAAATTCTACATCTAAGTTAGATCTTTTATTTTGTGATGCATTTATGGATGTATGTGAAGATTTTGATAAATCAAGCACGTCCGCATCAACATCAGAGGTCCCTACAGTCACTGAGAATACTTCTGGACCATCTGAACCCGTCACAACAACAACTTCATCAGGTATGACAACACCAAATGATTCTGATCAAACTAATCAAGGTTCTGTATTTGCATATACCAACTCTGGTCAAGAAGTCTCGAGTACTTCTTCGGTTACACCAGATATACAACAGTCAGAATCACCAGTGAATGAAGTTGTTTATGTAATAGTTTATGATTATAATGAGTTGAATAATAGAGAAACAGTTCAACCCCTTCCTCGTACCACTAGATGGACTAGAGATAACCCCATACACAACATAATAGGTGACGTAAACAGTGGAGTTCAAACCCGTGCAGCGTCTGCAAATTATTGCTTATATACCAGTTTCCTAAGTTCCATTGAGCCTAAAAAGGTTTCAGAGGCTCTTCAAGATCCTGACTGGATACTTGCTATGCAAAATGAGCTACTCCAATTTGAGAGGAACAAGGTCTGGCAGTTGATCCCACGACCAAAACTTAAATTTGTGATTGGCACAAAGTGGGTATTTAGGAATAAGAAAGATGAGGCTGGAGTTGTTGTGCGAAACAAAGAAAGATTTATCGCTAAGGGTTATTATCAGCAGGAGGGAATCGACTACGATGAAACATATACCTCTGTTGCAAGGATTGAGGCTATTCGGATTTTTCTTTCTTATGCAGCACATAAGAATTTCACTGTCTATCAAATGGACGTGAAATCAACATTTTTAAATGGCATACTACATGAAGAAGTGTACGTTGAACAACCCGAAGGCTTCGTGGATCCACAACACCCTGACCACGTCTATGTTCTTGATAAAGTGTTATATGGTCTTAAACAAGCCCCAAGAGCATGGTACGAAAACTTAACTCAATTCCTTCTTTCCTCTGGCTTTAAGAAAGGTACGATTGACACAACCTTATTCCTAAAGAAAAAAGGTGAGGACTTGATGATAATTCGGATATACGTAGATGAAATAACATTTGGGTCTACAAATCCTAAATTATGTAAAAACTTTTCAAAAATTATGGAGACTCGGTTTGAAATGTCTATGATGGGTGAACTGACATTTTTCCTTGGTATTCAAGTGAAACAGTCCCCATATGGTATCTTTATCAACCAGTCCAAATACATTCGTGATATTTTGAAAAAGTTTAACATGACCGATAGTGTAGTAATGAAAACGCCCATGGCTACTGGCACGCTTCTGGATGCAGATTTAACCGGTAAATATGTTGATCAGAAAACGTACCATAGTATGATTGGATGATTATTATACCTTACGACTAGTAGACCTGATATTATGTTTGCTACTTATTTTTGTGCGAGATATCAAGCTAATCCGAAGGAATTTCACCTTGTAGCCGTAAAACGGATCCTTAGATATCTGAAAGGCAGTCCTGAATTAGGCCTTTGGTATCTAAAGGATTCCAGATTTAATTTAATTGCGTATACAGATGCTGACCACGCAAATTGTAAGCTTGATCGGAAGAGCAGATCTGGATCTTGTCAATTTTTAGGTGATAAACTTGTTAGTTGGACATCCAAAAAGCAAAATTGTGTGTGCACATCCACTGCTGAGGCTGAGTACGTTGCTGCCGCGAGCTATTGTTCTTAAGTCTTGTGGATGAAGACGCAATTAAAAGATTTTGGATACATTTACAAGAGAGTCCCTATCTATTGCGATTCCAAGAGTGCCATAGCTAAAACTGGTAATCCCGTTCAACACTCCAAGACAAAGCATATAGACGTGTGTTACCATTTCATTAAGGATCATGTGGAGAAAGGCGATATTGAAATGCATTTTGTACAGGCTGACCACCAGTTAGGTGATTTTTTTACTAAGCCTTTAGACGAAAAACGCTCTAAGTTTCTAATTAGCAAACTAGGTAAGCTTAACATGTCTTATTAAAGTCTGTGATTATTTCTTGCATGATTCTAGGGGAAGTTGATCTTGGTGTTTACATGTCTAGGGGGAGTTAGAACATTTAATTACATTATGTTTACTGACGAAAGCGGAGTCATTTTATATGATTACCAAAAAATTTATTGTTGTGCAGGTCATCAATCTGTGACGTTGGCTTCTGAATAATTCTGTTCAGAACCCGAACTTAAATGTTTTCTATTCTTAAGGATGCTGAAATGATACGTCTTTATCAGGAAGTTTTTTATGTCTTTATGAGGAGGAGTTTGTTTAATGTTTCACTTTCATATTATTTTATGGGGGAGACAGTAGAAAAGAGAAATGAGATAAATTGTTATATTCATATTGTTCTCTGCTAATCATTTGATTCTTTATAGATATCGAGGGGGAGAATATCTGATGTTTTGTCAAACGCAATGGAGAATCCTATGCTGAATGTGAGTATTTCTGATTCTTTACTTTACACATGATGAAAGACGACTGACTTTCGGATGTGAAAAATGTTTTCTTAAATGTTCAAACAACATCGTGTTCTCAAAAGTTTTATGAATTTCGAAGTGTGATTTTAAATGTTTTTAATATAAGTACTTTCATGTTTAACTGATTGTGTGTTTCTTAAAGATCAATACTTTTGTATTATCTTGTCTTTATACTGTCAAGTATTCTTACACACATTGGTTCAATACTTTTATTGACTTTGTTATTACCATGTCTCAAAAGATAAATCTTTCTATGGTAATACTCCCGTTTGAATTCTCAATTGTTTGAAATCAGACGTCTTTTCTTAACAATTGGGCTTTCATTGTCAAATTGTTTATATCTTGTTCATATAAACAAATGTTCGTTCTTTGATATCCCAACATATTTTTCTTCATGATATTTGATCTGATATAATCATTATCATATTCTCAAAACATTTAATTTGACTTCATTTCATTCATTAAATTTCTTTGTTTTGAGAAATCTTAAATGTTTTTAATTGCTCAAATTTCATTCTTATCTTTAGTTAGCATACATTTTCTGATAATGATATCTTGTGCTTAAATGTCAAGATAACTGTTGAGCAACACATTTCTTTTTATATCAAAATACATGGGATTCAGTATGAGTGATTAAAAGACTTCCATGGATTCAGGGAACTAGCCGATGCCAACTGTTGCATATAACCCCACCAGCTACTCATTTTTTTATTAACAAAAGAATGTTTCAAATTTTAAAGGGGAAACCGCACATCATCTATCATATCTTTATTTGGAAGATGTTGATATTGAAAAAGAAGGAAAGTTGTCCCACCTTTGAACCTTATTCATTTACATTAAGCCTATGTAATATTGTTGCTATTTCAACGGTTTACATACTTTGAGCCTGTTTCAGCTTTAAATGCTTCAATGATTCTACACTTGTATGAGCACACAAGTGTTAGAGCATAAATCTGTTGGATACAAGATCAAGAATACTGAAGGTCAAAGTACAAGAAGTCAAAGCTGGGAAAGTCAACTCTCATTTAAAAGTCAAAGTCCTTGTTAATAAAAGTCAAATTCAATTGTATTGTTTTGTACTTGTTTTTGTTTTCCTTGTATTTTAGTTGTAGGTATAAATAGATGTCAGGATCGAATTCTCAACAAGAATTAATTATCAGAAACAATATCAAAGAAGTTTGCGGAATAACACTTAGATATTTAATCAAACAGGAAATCAAAACAGAATATAATTAACAAACTGTAAACTTGTATTGAATGCTTTGAAGTTACAAGATTACTCACTCAACCTCAATATTGATGAACAGGCTCACCAATACGAATTCTACTTCTCTAGAATTAGGATCTATGCCTTGAGGTTGATTTTCTCTCTTTAAAAGAATGAAAACTGAAAAATTTTTAATTATTATTCTAAACTATACAATATATATACTGAATACAAAGATAATTACAATAAATAAAATATCTTCAGTATATCTTCTATGTATATCTCTAAGCTTCCATGTATATCCTTTCATACGAATCTTCATCATATAAGCAGTATTAATCTTCAGCAGCATTAACTTCCTTCTAGCAGCATTAACTACTAAGCAGTACTAACCACTAGCAGTACTAACTAGCTAAGCAGTACTAACCTTGTTCAAGCAGCACTAACTTTGACTAGCAGTATTAATAATACTAGCAGTAGTAACACTCAGCAGTATTAACCTTTAAGTCTTCTAGCAGTAGTAATTTTGAACCAGCAGCATTAACCATACTTGATGAATTCTTCAGTTCCCAACAATCTCCCCCTAACTTGACTTTTAGGAAGAGAAGTCAAGTTCTTCAAATTTTCTTCAAGATGCTCCCAAAACTCTATCAATGCCTAAATCCCAGTGTTTGCATCCAATCCCAAACTCTGATTGATGGTTCTTTGAATCAAGTATTTAGCCATTTCTGAATCTGGAACACACCTTAACTTTTTCTTCAGCATGGCATGTAGCTTCAATCTGCTATGATTATACACTCTATCCACTAGGAAGTATTCAGTGTGATTTAAATCCAAAGTCACTGTATATACTCCACTAATTTCATATAAAGTCCAACTGTTTACTGATTTGAAGACATCCTTGATCAAGTGCTTTACTTCTTCAGGTTTGAACATCATACACAGATACTCCATTACCAGTTTTGTAATTGAAATCCCTGGAGCCTTTAGAATATCTGCATACAACTTCATTCCTATCTCAAACATCTCTTCAATATCTGATCTAGAGCATGTTCTGACAATTTTTGCCCATGTGTTAAACACTTCATACTTTTCATCCTTTCTTTTCAGCCTTATGTATTCCTTTCCATCCACTGTCAATGTATCCCAGAGAATGACCTCAGGAGGCTTAACTCCTACAGGTTCTGCTGAAATTGGTTCAGGCACTTTGTCCATCACTACCATATACAAATTTACATCATCAGTGTTAGATGGCTCTGTCTGTTTAGATGACTCAGGTGCTCCTTCTTCTTCAACAACCTTATCAGCCTCTTCTTCAGATACTCTAGGCTTTTTAATTGGCTTTCTCCTTGCCATCATTTTTGTTCTCTTTAAAGTCCTTAGACTTTCTCCCAGGGTGGACTCTTTCTTAGGAGGTGTTTCTTGCTCATCTGGGAATGGCTTTTGACAATCAAAGTCATTACTTTCTTTTATTCTCTTCTCCATCTCCACCCTAGCAGTTTCACTTCCCTGAAGCTTTAACATTTCTGAATCATAGAGCTCTTTGATCTTCTCAAAATACATTTTGGAGAACATCTCCTTTTTGACTCCTACAGCACCTTTGAGAAATATAATCATCTTGTTTCTCTCTTGGGTACCTAGGAATATCTTTGAGGGTCTTCTCTTCTTTGCAACTTTTTTCACCACAGATTTCTTCATACTTGCAGCTTTCTTCTGTGCAATTTCAGTTGCCATACTCTGTTGATAAGCTTCATTCAATTCAGCAGCTAGAGCTTTTGCCATTTCCCTGTCCTTTTCCATCTGAACTCTTTCTTCTTTTTCAATATCCTCCTGCATCTTTTTAGCTAGGGCTTCATCTGATTCAACAAACCTTTGCTTTTTGATTGGTTGATCAGATTCTACCATCTTTGCTTTTCCTTTGTCTTTGCTCATTGCCTTTTTACTGTTATCTTTCTTGATCACTTCACCTTGTTCTTTTATGATTACACCTTTGGTCTTTGAAGTGACCTTGGGAGTATCATTCTTGGCTTTTAGTAAGGTCTCTGCAATCTCAAGATCTGTTAACACTTCTTTCACAGTTTCTGCTGCTTTATTAATGTCAGCAGTAGTAACTGTTTCTTCTTGCTTTTCCCCCTGAACATCAACTTTCTCTCCATCAAGCTCCCCCTTTCTTGTGGCTTCTTCCATGTTGATCTCCCCCTTTTTGGGAGCATCATCCTCAGTTGGCCTTCTCCTTAATTGGAATTGCTGTCTCTTCTTCCTTTGTACCAGACTAACCACCATCCTCTTCAGCTTAGCAATCTGTTCTTGTTGTGACAGAATTACTAGCTTCATTTCTTCAATTTCTTTGCCTTGTTTGAGAACATCTTGATTGATGTTCCCCATTGTTTCCATCAATTCATCGTACATATATCTGTCCTCACCCTCTCTAGAAGTGTTACCCTCCTTTGAAGGATCATTGGATCTTTTATTTGTGGAAGTCTTCTGCCTTGCAGAGGCACTATCCACCCCTGTGGTTTCTTGGCACCAGGGACCTTCAAATGATTGCTCATTCAAAGTTGCCATGGGGGAGGTCTTATTGATGTTACCACTTTCCTCCTCTGAACTAGCAGGAGTAGTGGCAGCCTCATCACCTATATGCTCTACCTCCTCCTTAGAGAGCACCTCCTTTGGGTGGGGAGACACCCGTGTGGTTTCCCTTTGGATATTCTCTAGGGGAGAATTCTCCCTTAGAGGGCTTATAGGCTTAGTGGGTAATGGTACAAGAAGGGAAGGAGCCTTCTTTACCTGTTTTCTCTTGTAAGTTTGGGTGATGGGAGAGGTTGGTTTTTCAAGAAGGGACTGGGGAATTGATTTTGAGAGGGAAGGTTGGGCTTGGCTAGCAGTGGGTTGGTCTAATGTGGGCCTTGACCCTGCTGCCATACCTTCATTGGTTTGGGACACCACCATCATTGTAGAGAACAATGGGGTGTCAACTCCTTCAGAGTCCCCAGCAGATCTTCTCATATTTGAGAACACCTTGCCTTTGGGGGGTTTAGGTACATATACCCCAACAGGTTGAGGTATATCCGTCAATTCATGAGTAATAATTTCTTGAACAAACCTGGGATACATAAAGAAGCTCTTTTTGTTTCCCATGTTTGAGACAAGATCACTGAAAATCATTTTAGAAAAATTATACTTTCTGGCAGTGGCCAAGCACACCAAAGCATAAGCAATAGTGCTGCTGAACTCACTCCATCCAGTAGTCTTTTTGGAGATACAATGCATAAGAGTATGGACAAAGAAACGCCATTGGGGTGAGAATTTTGCTTTAGAAAATTTGAAAATTCCCAATGGGCCTCCATACCCCATTCTTGTAAGGTTTGAAAACAGTTCATCATTTGGGATAGAGGTTATACCAGAGGCATCGTCTAGACGTAGACTGATGCGAATAACTTCTTCAGTAACCGTGAGTGATTGATCACAGATTCTTGTCTTGATCATCTGCACACCATTATCAACAACAATGGTTGCATTAGCCCAGAACTGCCTTTGATGCTCAATATAGATTGTAGGGGATACAATAAGAGCATGAGCAATGTGGCTTGTCTTGAGGAAATCCACAATCTGATGAAATCCTGCAGCTTGCTTTGGCTTTTGTAGCATCGCAATCTCGTTGTGCTCGTCGATGAAAGTCATGGATGCCATTGATCTTAGTGAAAAGCTTGCCTAAAAACTTCGAACTTGAGAGAGAAAAGGTTTTGAGCGCAAGAGAACAGTATGCAAAGAGTCGTTATGAACTTTTAGGCGGGCTAAAAGTATTTATAGTATTCGGAATATAAGCAGTATTAACCTAGAGCAGTATTAACTACTAGCAGTATTAACTGAAAGCAGTATTAACTACTAGCAGTATTAACTGAAAGCAGTATTAACTACTAGCAGTATTAACTGAAAGCATTATTAACCACTAGCAGTATTAACTGAAAGCAGTATTAACCACTAGCAGTATTAACTGAAAGCAGTATTAACCACTAGCAGTATTAACTGAAAGCAGTATTAACCACTAGCAGTATTAACTGAAAGCAGTATTAACCACTAGCAGTATTAACTGAAAGCAGTATTAACTACTAGCAGTATTAACTACTCTTACACTTTTTGACACCATCCTTTTTCTCTTACTACTTTGTTCATCCCCTGATCCTTTTCTTCTTGATCCTTCATGATCATTATTCCCTCTGGAGTATTTCTAACTTCAACCTTCTGCTGGATCAAAAGTAACATGTCCTTCATCAAATCTTTTAAGGAATTTGAAGGCAGTCCATGTTCCTTGTTATGTGCCAAGAGCAACCATTTTCTTCATTCCGAAAGCTCTTCCTCTTGAGCTTTTGATTGCCCTGCACACTTGATAAATCAGTTAGTCTTGGTGGGAACCCAAGCCAACGTGGTCTTGGGTTGTCCTTTCTCATCAATATAATCTGTTAGTTTAGTCTGGATGAGTTGTTTAGGAATCTCATGACTGGAAAACTTTGTCAAGATTATAGGTTTGGCTGCATTACTACTAGAAGCAGCACTAGCCTTGTTAGCAGCACTAACTTGGTTAGCAGTACTAATCAAGTTAGCAGCACTATTCTTGTTAGCAGTACTATCTGGGATAGCAGTACTAACAGGTTTCTTTGCAATTGGAACCCAAACTTGAACAAGGTTGTTTGCTTTCTTTGTCTTTAAGTTACTCCTTTGTTTATTTGAAATATTTTTCTTAGTTTTAGCAAACTTGTTTTGAACATGAGACTTTTTAGGTGCTCTGTTCTCAGCCATTTGATTCCTTCCTTGCTTCCTATAACCAAAGGAGTTTTGAGTTTGTCTTTGAAAATTAACTCTTTGGTTGATAGGATTGAAATAACAGTATTTGGCAACATGATTAAACTTTCCACAGATAAAACAGGGTTTTGGTCTATTGATTTTACTCAGATCAACCCCTTGTTTTTGTGCCCACTGATTTTTCCAGTTTCTCTGATTTCCCCTTGGTTTATCATGTTTTTGGGGCTCAGATTTATTGCAAGTACACTGTTTGCAAGGGACAGGATTCACAACTGTTGTTTGCTTATAATGAATCTTCTCATACTTTCCCTCAGTCTTTTCTATGTCCTTAGACTTGATCCAAGCCTTTCCACATCCCTCATTGGTGATAATGTGATTTTCTAGAAGAATCTCACCACTCACAGTGTTCTTTTTACTCTTATCATTAGAGTTCTCTTCTTCAGAGTCTGTTTCAACCACCACTTTGTCTAATGGATCTACCTTAGTGGCTTCATAAGACAATTCCTTCCTATTCTTGGTCTCTAGCAAGTTTGATATAGGAGGGATGTAATTGTTGTTGTATGGTGGTGGTGTGGTGTTATAGCCTATTCCTCTTCTAAATTTGTCATGGATTTGAGTCTGGAGCAAAGAGTCCATTGCTTAAGAAGCATTGGAAAATTTCTCAATATCTAGTTTGGCTTTCTCAAACTCACCCTTTATCTTCTCATTCTCCTCTTTAGACTTTTTCAGCTGAAGTTCTAGGTCATTCTTCTCCCACTTCCAGTAATTTGTATCATAAGAATGTTGAAGTTCATTGGCTTGGAAAACTTTGATCTGTTCCTCAAAACTCTCAACAATTCTTACATAGTCTTTTATATCTTTCTCTAATCTTTTAAGGTCATCACTCATTGTCTGGTTGTGATCCCTGTACCTTTTGACAATTTCCATACAAGTTTTAGAGCAAAGATTAGACATTACCTCTGTGGGGATTTCTGTGCTTGAAGAATCTGAAACTTTAGCCATTGATGATTTCTGATTTCAAGGAAGAATGATGATTGCAGGTTTCTGAGAATACTAGCTCTGATACCACTTTTCAGGATCGAGTTCTCAACAAAAATTAATTATCAGAAACAATATCAAAGAAGTTTGCGGAATAACACTTAGATATTTAATCAAACAGGAAATCAAAACAGAATATAATTAACAAACTGTAAACTTGTATTGAATGCTTTGAAGTTACAAGATTACTCACTCAACCTCAATATTGATGAACAGGCTCACCAATACGAATTCTACTTCTCTAGAATTAGGATCTATGCCTTGAGGTTGATTTTCTCTCTTTAAAAGAATGAAAACTGAAAAAATTTTAATTATTATTCTAAACTATACAATATATATACTGAATACAAAGATAATTACAATAAATAAAATATCTTCAGTATATCTTCTATGTATATCTCTAAGCTTCCATGTATATCCTTTCATACGAATTTTCATCATATAAGCAGTATTAATCTTCAGCAGCATTAACTTCCTTCTAGCAGCATTAACTACTAAGCAGTACTAACCACTAGCAGTACTAACTAGCTAAGCAGTACTAACCTTGTTCAAGCAGCACTAACTTTGACTAGCAGTATTAATAATACTAGCAGTAGTAACACTCAGCAGTATTAACCTTTAAGTCTTCTAGCAGTAGTAATTTTGAACCAGCAGCATTAACCATACTTGATGAATTCTTCAGTTCCCAACAATAGATTTCTTTGTTGTTTAGTATATGGTTGGTTAAGTGTTTTGTATACGAATTCACAGAGAGAGAATTCTAGAGAGAGAGAAAAAGATTTGTAGTGAGAGAAAGTTGTAAACGATTCTTGAATTGAATTTGATAAACAGGTTTGTAAATCTTGTGTGTTTGATTTTGTTTTTGCAATTAGAATCTTGATTCCAGGACACACAATTGGTATCAGAGCAGATTCAAATTTGAAATCATACAAGAAACTAGTCGATACTGTGTTCATTGACTTTCTGATTCGATTATGAGTTTGAGTCAGTTTTTCGTGTTGTAATTGAGTAGTTAATGATCGAATAGGATACTAGAACGAGTTTGTATAGTTTAATTCGTCTTTTGCACTATATTTGATTGTAAATTGATGAATTTGGTGTTTGTAGAGTTCACGAGTTCAAAGCACTGTTTCATAGATCGATTCTGTATTTTTAATGTTTTTCATTGAAATTTTTGTATTGTAATGGGTTCGAGATAGGAAGTAGAGGAAATCTGCAAAGTTTAAGATCATTTGATGGAGTATTGAATCAAATTCGTTGTGAAAAATCAAGTGTTTGGACCGAAGATCTAAAGAACTCGCAAGTTCTTCAAGAACACGCAAGATCTATAAAACGCGCAAGGTTCATCGGAAGAACACGCAAGATAAAGAATTATGATTCTGACCGAAAACGCGAAAAGGGCTGTATGCGAGTTCTAGAAACGCGCAAATCAAAGCCTGCGAGTTTAGCTCTTCAGTCTGCGAGTTTGAAAATTGAGAAAAATTTTCTAAGTGTTGAAACACGCAACCATTGCGAGTTTCATCTTGCGAGTTTAGCTTGCGAGTTTGTTAAAACGCGCAAGTAGACCTTTGCGAGTCCTCCAAAGGCGCAAGACTAAGCTTGCGAGTTTCATCAAAATAGTAATTTGCGAGTTTCAGCGATTCCTTTCGGTCTGCGAGTTTGTCAAAACACGCAACCCTTTGCTTGCGAGTTTCACAAACACGCACGCCCAAGCCTGCGAATTTCTCAGTAAATAGTATTTTGCGAGTTTAGGCGTCTGCGAGTTTCAAGCTTCTTTAGTGATTTGCGAGTTTCAGTACTTAGTCAAAATTCCTGAATTCCTGAATTCCTATTTCAAGACTTTTTTTTTGTGATTTCATTTGGACTAACGGTCAATTTCAAGTTTCTTATTGCATATTTTTTACCAAACAGGATGACATCAAGAGAAGCTATCGCTATTGGAACTGATACAAAACCACCAGTACTCTTCAAGGGAGAGTATGAGCAGTGGAAAGATAGGTTCATGGACTTCATAGATAGACATGCATTGGGTGAACTTATCAAGATATCTTTGGAGGAAGGAGTTATGCCAATTCCAACAACGACCCGTACTGTTGGAAATGAGCAGATAGAATGATAGTCCAAGAAACACTAAATCTCTAGAGAGAGAAAGTAGAGAGAGAGACTTTAAGCGCAAAGTATCAATCTATTAGAAGAATGTGTGAATGTCTTACAAACACCAAAGACCCAAGGAACTTAAATACCCCAGGCCTAAACAATACAGAAAAACAATCTAGACACAGTTTAGGCCACATAGAATAAATACAATGGTTACTATAAAACTAGACCTAACAATCTCCACCTTAGTAACCATTGGCGCTGTGGTCTTAAAAATCCATCTTCTAAATCAGCACGGACCATCTAAGCGACTTAGTGAAGAAGCTTCTTTGACTTTTTTTAAAAAAAAGTTCTTCTCAGCATCTTTCAGATTGATTTGTCTTTGCTGCCTTGACAAGACTGGACCTGTTTGTAATTATCTTGAAAGAACAATCGGTTCATCAGCTTGTGCTCTAGACGACACACCTCTTTTAAATCTACTTGAATGAACTGTGGTGGTCGGAGCTGGAACAACAAAAGAATTGATAAAGCTGAGAAAAATATAGAATCTTGAGCGAAACTTGACCAACAGATAAACGTTTGAACTCTTTGTCTCTTTATCATCTCCTTAACTTCTCCCCGTCATGACCTTAATGATCTGGATCAACTTGGTCATGCAAATGTTGGAGACGAGACAACTTCTGATCTGAAAAATCAGAGTAAAGGAGACAAAGGAGAGGTTTGCGCTATACGTTGGTGGCGCAAAGTTAATGTTGCGCTAGCCGAAGGTGGTGCAAAATGAGATTTGCGCTACCCACTGTTGGCGTAAAGCTGACTTAAACTCAGAAATTTTACCTGATAATCACTTTGACTCTCCCTATACAAATTCACTAAATTTGACAATTCAAGTTAGCATTCATATAGAGAAACAAATACTCCCCCTCGAAAACAGATATGATCATTTAGAAAAATCTCCTTATTCACTCCCCCTTGAATAATGCACAAACCCATGTACAAAGATATATGAGAACACTAGAATTGAAACATCAATGTAGAAAGAAAAATATACTGAATATGTAATTTGAAACAACTAAATATATAAAATTTTAAACACTAAAGAAATTAAATTCTATTTAGTAAAATATCACAGACTTATCAATCAATTGAAATCAAATATGTATTTTTGGATAGAAAGACAAGTTTCATTGCATATCAAGTTTAGACATGTTCAGTTTCAAAAACTTCCAATAATCTATTCAGTGTGCTCGCATGTGAACTTCGATTAGCTTCAAGAAAATGCAATTCTAAAAATATAATAGAGAACTTTGCATGTACTCAAACTAAGCCATCAGAAATTAAGATTTTCACAAATTTATAGGTTTATCGCAACTCAAACATATCACCAAGTATCATGAGATGTGTGCTCATTGGCATCTTTTAGCATTGTGCACATTGGCATCTTCACATGAGTGTGCTCTTTGGCATCTTTTAAGCTTGTGCACTTTGTCATCTTGTGAATCAAAAAGTTTGGTAAGTAAAGAACATGCCGTAAACGTAACTTTCTAACTGACCCTATTGCAGGATTTGGGTCAGCCGCTCCCAGACCAGTTGGCCTTAGGGGACTAGGTGTCAAGCACCCCTTGGAACTTACTCTCCCAGATCAAAAAGGCTACATCGACACATCCTAAACCCATTCATACCAGTAGAACATGACTTTCGATCTGATTCTATTGAAGGATTTGGGTTCGATCACTCCCAGACCAATTGACCTTAAGGGACCAGATGGCAAGCATCCTACGGAACTTACTTCCCCAAACCAGAAAGGCCACAGGTACAAACTTTTAAACTTAGAGATGTCTGTATTTTATATAATTAATTTTCATCTCAATCACTCAGTTTTACATCTAAGTTCTTAGCCCATATTTTCATTACAATCCATAATTCTGACTTTTTAGGTTTTCTAAGCATTGTAAACTATAAATATTCCAAATGACACAACTATTAATGACAATGCAAAAGTTTCAAACATGTTGCTGACTTTTCGACTTTTTAAAAGACTTGAAAATTGAACATATAAAACTTTAATATAAACAAAGCAACTTGAAAATTTATCGTAGACACACATTTTATTCAAAAGAAAGAAAACATGTAAAGCATTTACTTTATAGAATAAAATTTGTAAAGATTTAAACTTTTAAATTCAAATGCCAAGTTTCAAAATTTAAAACAAATGTAAAGAATTCGGCAAATTGATATTTAGTCAAAACAAAATAAAATTCAATAATATTGTCTTCCACATAATGTATTATAAATTTGTGTCTCAAAAGAAAAAATTGGTTGTACAAATTCAAGAGATAGTTGAATTTGCTCAGATTATTGAAAAAACAATTGAGAAAACTGGAACAACATCATTATCATAGATAAATGCAGCGGAATTAAAGTAGATGTACTCAAAGTTTCTCATTAGTCAGAAGCTAAAAGCATTAAAGAACGAGTCCTAAACTGACATGTTTAGAAGTCATAGACCATTGAAGTACGGGTTCTGAGCTGAAATACTCAGAATCCAAATTTCTCTTACTCCCCTTGACATCAGGTGCCTGCAACTTAGAATCAACTTGAGATTTTGGAACCCACTTGTATTTGGGTCCATGAAAGTTAGTTGCAGTTCTTGTGGGGAAAAACTTGTAAGATTTGACACGAGAAGCACAAGAAATATAATCAGACAAATGAACATAAGAATTATCAGAAGAAGAATATGAGACATTTTTGGAAATTTGAATCATTTGCTTTATTGAGCATTTTGAAATTTTATTACAAGAAGCAAATGAATCACTTTTGTAATGTTTGTCTACATATCTATCCTCATCAGTCTGAGAATCATCTGATGTCCGCTTCACCTCCATATCTACTTTGAAGAAGTGCTCGAAGTCCTATCTGAAAGAATTGAATCAGAAGAATTAGAATTTTCAGAAAAAACAGTATCTTTCTTCTTTGACTTCTTTGACCTTCTTCTTTTACGCTTTGGTTTATAATAATCATCATTGAGCGTAAAAGAATCATCAAGAATTTTTGAATTAAGATTTGAATAAGAAGAAACAACTTTACCTAAGAAATCTAACTGATCAGACAATAAATCTGAACTTACCTCAGAGTCAGAAATTTTTTGAGAAAAGTTTACAAAATTTGGAAATTCCTTTTTGTGTTCTTGAAAATCAGAAGAAAGGTCAGAAACTGAATCTTGTTTTTGAGAAAATAATTTTTCTTCAAGACTTGACGCCATGAAAGAAAGAATAACATCAGATTCAATTTCCTTTTTAATATTTAGATCTTCCATTTTATCTTCAAGGTCAATAATTTTGCCATCTAATACTAAAGGAGGAGTATATCTCTTAGAATCATAAAAGATTGGAGATATATTTTCCTTATCATATATATTGGCAAATAAATCAACAAAATCATCAGACACTGAAGACTTAATGGGAGATATGTCATTAAAACCTTTTCTGCCCTTCTTTGATTTATCAGGAAAATATTTGGCATTTTCGCGTGTATAAACAAAAGGAAATTCCTTGTGCGTGTTTTTCATTCTTTTCTCATTTTCGATTTCTAACACTTGCTTTTCTTTCATCCAATCAATTTTAAATTGAGGAGCACATTTAGCAAGAGTTAGATAATCGTATTCATATAAAGTGGGGGATTTTTCGATCGCATTATTTAAACAAAGAGGATTTTCAAAACCAAGTCCCCATTTTTCTTTTAAAGCTTCATCACTCCTTGGTTTATTCATGAAAATTGTTTGTTCAAATTGATTCCTTCGATATAACTTTTCTTCCAACTCATTTATTTTATCAGAAAATTTATCTTTTAAATTGGTCATATCAGTCAAATAATCAAGAGAAGTCTTATTTGATTTTTCTAAATCATCTAATTTCTTTTGAAAGATTTCTTTTGTATGATCCAAAATTGATTTTTCATCTTTCAAAGAAATTTGTAATTTATCAATCAAATTTGACTTTTCTGAATTTAAATTATTTTCAGATAATAACTTCAAACGAAGATCATGTAAAGCAGTTATCATAATGTTCATCTGTGAAGAAATGAAAGTGTAATCAAACTCAGAAATTACCACATCTTCATCAGCATCAGAATCATCATCATCTGTCTGATCATCTCCGATTAAGCACATTTGAGCTGTTTCCACATTGTCAACTTCATCATCGGAGTGATCAAGCCAGTAGTCCTCTTCTACGAGCAAAGTTATTTTGTTCTCTCTTTTCTCGGCAAGTTCCGGTTTCTTCCTATAAAATGCAGAATCCCGAACTACCTTTGCTCGACACTCCTTTGCAATATGACCCGGCTTACCACAGTTAAAGCATGCATCAACTTTCTTGGCCTCGGTCACTTTGATATTCTTAGATCCATAAGTGAAACAAAGGTTGTTGGAACCTGAACGATGTTGGAACTTTTTCTGATAGTGCTGAGAGAGAAGGATCATAGCTTTCTCGAGCGCCTCACCATCATCATCAGTGGCCCCGTCGTAAGCATTATCAGACAATGCTTGATTAGCCAGATGGTTCGTTAGAAGTGCAACCGGGTCCACTGTTTTCTTATTCTTGTTATCGAGTTTGGCCTTCTTCTCAGTTACAATGCACTCATCTGTCAGCAGAATCTCGTACATCTCTTGGATTTGCATGGTAGAAATTCTGACATCATTCCTCAAGCGATGGCAAGATTTGTTCCATTCCGGTTGAAGTGCATTGAGGAATTTCAGATTTGTTTCCAGCTCAGTCTTTTCCATTTTAATTTTCCTCAGATCATTTATAACGGCACAAAATCTTTCATAAACACTTTTTAGTGACTCCCCATCCTTGGCTTTGAATTCTTCAAAGTTGTTCATGTAGCGCGTATGCCGAAGTTGAGTAGCAACTGAAGACCCAAGCATAATCTTTTCAAATTGTGCCTACAACAGATTTGGATAATCCTTGCAATGATCAACCCGGTTGTAGACAGAGTTTGGTAAAGCTAGCATCAGGTTAGCTTTTAGTTCTCGATCAACTTTCATACGCGAAGCCTCTTCAGTTGTTACGGGAGTCTCTTTGTTAGGCTTTACGAAAGGTCCTTCAGTGAGAGACTTCATCATGTTATCTCCATTAACTTGACGCTTGATGAAGTTCAGGAACCGATCTTGCCATTGAGTGAATTCGTTTTCATCAACAAGAACCGGAGGACGAGTTTTTGTGCCTAATGACATCATAATATCACTCTTATAGAACTGAGCTTGAAAAGCAAACTTTGCAGAATACATATCAATATTGTTAGAAAAATGTTAAGTCTTGAAGCAGATAAGAGCCAGCGCAAACTGAAAGTTTGCGTGAGAAGTAGATGGCGCAATCGAAGATTCGCGTGAGTAGTAAGTCGCGCAAAAAGGTGTTTGCGTGACTCGTTGATGGCGCAAACTAGGAATTGCATGAAGCATTGATGGCGCAAACTTAAGTTTGCTTGATGAATAGATGACGCAGAAGATTTTCGCGAGCAGTTGGAAATGCAAACTATGATTTGCGTGAGTGGATGAAAGCGCAAACAAGGATTTGCGTGATGTACTGATGACGCAAATTGACTTTGCGTGAAGTTTGAATGACGTGAACCTTTCTTGCGTGAGACAAGGATAGCGAGAACTTGACTTTTCGTGAACAAAGGAGTAAATGGCGTAAAGCTCTAGATGAAACCTGATGAACTCGCGCAAATCACGATGAACTCGCGCAAATATTATGAACTCGCGCAAATGCTGGATCTGGCGCAAACCGCTGAAAAAGAACGAAAATCAACAAATTCGATTACAGATTAGAAATTAATGACGATTTCTTCCACAAATATGTTCAAAAAACATTTTCTAATACATTTCAATCAAACAAATCGATCAAAACAACTTAAAATAAGAATTCTTGAAATCAATCAGTACGTAAAAAAATGGTTTTTCAAGAACTCAAAAATCTTCAAAATTGAACATCAAAACTTGATATTCTTGCAAATCGATGTGAATCAAAAGAGTTTTACTATCAAAAACGGATCCAACTAACCAATTTACAAGCAAAAATTTTCAGAAAACAGATCAAATTTGATGAAAAATCCAAAAACGAAGAAAATCGATCAAATTTTCAGATTAATTCACAAATTCAAATATCAAAACAAGAATCTCTCAGATTTAGATTGGCTCTGATACCAATTGATAGTCCAAGAAACACTAAATCTCTAGAGAGAGAAAGTAGAGAGAGAGAGAGAGTTTAAGCGCAAAGTATCAATCTACTAGAAGAATGCGTGAATGTCTTACAAACACCAATGACCCAAGAAACTTAAATACCCCGGGCCTAAACAACACAGAAAAACAATCAAGACACAGTTTAGGCCACACAGAATAAATACAATGGTTACTATAAAACTAGACCTAACATAGAATATCAACTGAAATTTAATGAATTCGCTGATGAGGAGAAAGATAGAGCAAGAGCTGATAAATTGGCAAAATATTTCATTCTTCAGGGCATACCAAACGAGATATATGTCAAGATTGACAGTTACAATGCTACAAGAAAGAAAATGTGGGATCAACTAGAGAAGATGATGCTTGGATCAAAAGTTGGGAACCAACTCAAAATATCCAACTGCCTCAATAACTATGAAGAGTTCAAGGCTAAGGAGGGTGAATCACTGGAGGCTACTTATGATCGGTTTGTGACTTTATCGAACGAACTCAGCAAGAACAAAGTGAATAAGCCACAAATTAAGCTTAATGTTAAGTTCCTCAGTATCTTGTAGCCTGAGTGGAAGAGATTTACCAGGCAGATGAAGCAGATGAAGGACTTGAATGAAATACTACTCCATGAAGTCTATGAAACTCTTAGACAAAATGAAGAAGAAGTTGATGAAATTATGGGTGAAAAGAAAAAGGCTGAGAAGGTAGTTGTTGATCCAGTTGCTCTAGTTATGAAAAAGAAGAGTGTGAGCCTTATGAAGAAAAAGAAAGTCATACTTTCTGAATCAGAAGAGGTAGAGAGTGAAGATAACTCTGATTCAGATGACTGTGAAAGTTTGAAGCAGGCCATGCTGATGTTGACAAAAGCTTTCCAGAATTTTTTTTACAAAAAGCCTAGCTCAAACCGTCAGAGATACTCTTCGGGGTCTAAGAACTATGAGCACAAGGAGAGAATTGAAGGAAAGAGAATGGAAGAGAAGAAGCCTGTTGAAGAGAAGAAACAGCCAGAGCCTACAAAGTGCTACAACTGTGGCAAACTGGGTCATTTTGCTAAAAACTGCAGAAAGCCCAAAGTCAGAAACTCCGAGTACTACAAGAACAAGATGCTTCTAGCCAAGCAACAGGAGGCTGGAAAAGCATTAATGGCAGAGGATGAGTTCTGGCTTGATCATTAAGATCAGGAAGATGATACAGAAGAGAAGGAAGAGATAGCACACCTGTACTTAATGGGTAAGATAGAGTTGGAAGCTGAAGCTGAGACAGATGAAGAAGTAATTGAAGAGGTATGTGATATGACTGACTCGGATTTTATAAATCAAATAAATGTCATGATGATTATACTTCAAAAGTTAGAGTCAAAGCTTAAGCGTGAAAGAGGTATCAATAAAGACAAAAACCAATCAATATAGAAACTTAGCGAGGATATTGCTGAGAAGAAAGTATTGATTGAGACTTTACATAAAAATATTGATACAGTGATAAAGAAAAGACTCTAATTCTTAAAGAGTTAGCTGAAACAACTTCACAATATAAACTGTGTGAGTTTGATTCAAAAGAACTTACTAAAATGCAATCTTCGCTCTTAAAAGAAAACAAATCTTTACTTGAAAAAGTAAATGCTTTGGAAGGAAAATTATACACATTGGGTCAAACTGAACAAACCATTCATCTAATAAAACCTAAAGAGAACAAAGAGTGTTGGGGACTCGGTTATGAGAATCCACACTATCTTAAAAAGGGTATATTTGAAGTGCCTGCACTTTATGATTTTACATTTTTAAGTCTAGCATCAAGATACCCTGATCTTCATGTTGAGTGGACTAAACTATTTAAAGAAGATGAAGCTAAGGAATATGAGAAAAGAAAGAACTCAACTAAAGTTCAACTTCCATTTCGTCATGAGAAGTTGAATAGTAGTTATAGTTCTGATAAATCAAAATTTCTTTCAGATGATTATTTTCAGAGTTATTCCTCAAAAGAGTTGGAGGCAAAGCCTATCGAAGGTAAAATTTACATTCCTCCTCTCGTATTAGAAAGTAAAATTTCTGAACTTGAAAATACTCTAACAGAAGAAAGAATTTTGATGGATTTAGAACAAAATGTGTTTTTAACTGTGTTGAAAAATTCTGATTTTTCTAATTCTTCTATGATAATCCAAGATCTCTAAATCCTAGAGAGAGAAAGTAGAGAGAGAGTAAAGCGCAAGAAGTGTTCTTGTATTGAATATGCGTGAAGTGTTACAAAGACAGAAGACCAAAGGGACTTAAATACCCTTGGCTTACATACAGATAAAACCTATCTAAGTATAGTATAAGACCAAGCCTATAAATAAAATGATTACTATAAAATCAGACTTAACAATCTCCCCCTTAGTAATCATTGGCGCTGTGGTCTTCAAAATCAATCTTCTAAATCAGCACGGACATCTAAGCGACTTTATGAAGCAATCTGACTTTTAAAAAAAAATTCTTCTCAGCATCTTTCAGTTTGAGATATCTTTGCTGCCTTGACAAGACTGGACCAGTTTGAAATAAACTTGAAAGAACAGTCGGTTCATCAGCTTGTGTTCTAGACAACACACCTCTTTTAAATGACCTTGAATGAACTGTGGTGGTTGGAGCAGGAACAACAAATGAATTAATAGTAGCTGAGAGAATAGAATCTTGAGTGAATCTTGATCAGAAGATAAACTTTGGAGCTCTTTGTCTCTTTAACATCTCCTTAATCTTCTCCCCCTCAAGACCTTGATGATCGGGATCAACTTGGTCATGCAAATGTTGGAGACGAGACAGCTTAAGATCTACAAAATCAAAGTAAAGGAAAACAGGGAAGGTTTGCGCTACACATTGGTGGCGCAAAGGGAGGTTTGCGCTAGCCGAAGGTGGCGCAAAGTGAGGTTTATGCGACCAACTGTTGGCGCAAATCTGACTTGAAGTCAGAAAAATTTACCTTTTTAAGCTCTTTGACTCCCCCTACACAAATGCACTAGATTTGACAATTCAAGTTAGCATTCATACAGAAAATCAGATACTCCCCCTCAAAAACGGATATGATCTTTTCAGAAAAAATCTTCTTATTCACTCCCCCTTGAATAATGCACAAACCCATTTATAAAGAAAATATGAGAACATAAGAAATGAAACATAAATGTAGAAAGAAAAATAAACTGAATATGTATTTTGAAACGACTAAATATATAAAAAATTAAACAGAAACAAATAAAATTCTACTTAGTAAAAAATCACGATAAATATCCATCAGATGAAATCAAATGTATGCTTTTGGATATAGAACCAAGTTTTATTGTATATCAAGTTAAGACATGTTCAGTTTCAAAAACTTTCATCAATCTAATCAGTGTGCTCGCATGTGAACTCTGATTAGCTTCAAAAAAATGCAATTCTAAAAATATAATAGAGAACTTTGCATGTAATCACACTAATCCATCAAGAATTCAGACTTTCACATATTTACAGGTTTATTGCAACTCAAACATAACACCAAGAATCATGAGATGTGTGCTCATTGGCATCTTTTAGCATTGTGCTCTATGGCATCTTTACATGAGTGTGCTCTTTGGCATATTTTAAGGTTGTGCACATTTGGCAACTTTTAATCAAAAAGTTTATTAAGTAAAGAACATGCCGTAAACGTAACTTTCAATCTGATCCTATTGTAGGATTTGGGTCAGCCGCTCCCAGAACAGTTGGCCTTAGGGGACTAGGTGTCAAGCACCCCTTAGAACTTACTTTCCCATATCAGAAAGGCTACATCGACACATCCTAAACCCATTCATACCAGTAGATCATGACTTTCGATCTGATTCTATTGAAGGATTTGGGTTCGATCACTCCCAGATCAATTCACCTTAGGGGACCAGATGACAAGCATCCCACAGAACTTACTTTCCCAAACCAGAAAGGTCACAGGTACAAACTTTTAAACTAAGAGATTTCTGATTTATAAGAATTTAAAAACCATCTCAAACACAAGGTTTTACGTCTAAGTGCTTAGCCCATATTTTCATTATGATCCGAAATTTCGACTTTTAGGTTTTCTAAGCATTGTAAACTATAAATATTCTGAATCACACAACTTTAAAGCAAAATCAAAAGCTACAAACATGTTGCTGACTTTTCGACTTTCGTTAGAATTGAAATTTGAACATATAAAACTTTAATATAAACAAATCAACTTGAAAATTTATCCTAGACACACATTTTATTCAAAAGAAAGAAAATTGTAAAAAAATTTACTGTATAGAATAAAATTTGGGAAGGTTTAAACTTTTAAATTCAACATGCCGAGATTTGTAAATAGAAACATTTGATCAACAAGTTTATATTTAGTTGAAACAAAATAGAATTCAATAATATTATCTTTCACATAATGTAAAATGAAATTTGTGTCTCTTTTGAAAAATTTTGGATTGAACAAAATCAGGGTTTGAATAAAATTGCTCATATTCTTTAAAAAATATGAGAAAAACTGGAATAACTTCATAATCAGAGATAAATGCAGCAAAAATTAAGTAGATGTACTCACAGTTTCTCATTAGTCAGAAGCTTAAAGCATTGAAGAACGAGTCCTAGACTGACATGTCTAGAAGTCATTGTCTTTGAAGCACGGGTTCTGAGCTGAATTACTCAGATGCCAAAATGTTGACAATGAAGTCCGGGTCTTGAGCTGATTTACTCAAGAGCCATATTTCTCTTACTCCCCCTTGACATGAGGTGCCTGCAACTTTGAGTCAGATTGAGATTTTGGTACCCAAAGACATCATAAGATCACTTTTGTAAAACTGAGCTTGATAAGCAAACTTGTCAGAATCCATTTCACAGAAATCCAGAAAAAAATGCTAAGTGTTGACAGGGCTGATGCAAACTTGAGATTTGCGTGAGAGGTATAAAGCGCAAATGAGATTTGCGTGATACACTGAAGACGCAAGATAACTTTGCGTGATCAGACCGTGGCGCATACTAAGATTCTCGCGAGCAGCTAGAGACGCAAACTTAGATTTGCGTTAGAGGATGAATGCGCAAACTAGGACTGAACTTCTCGTGAGCAGAGGAATACGCAAAGTTTACTTTGCGTGATTTAGAGAAAACGCACTCTGTACTTTGTGTGATGCACTTGTAACGCAAATTGCACTTTGCGTGATGAACTAAAAACGCAAATGTTACTTTGCGTGAAGTATGGAAGACGAAAACATGCACTTTGCGTGAAGGGTAACTGAGGCAAATTCAACATTGTGTGAGATTGATTTCTGAACTTGATGAAAACATGAAATACACTAAGACAAGATTAGGATGAACTAGCGCAAACTAAGATGAACTCGCGCAAAGATTAGATCTGGCGCAAGACGAAGGCAAAACACAAATCTTTCAGAAATCGATTTCAAAAACAAAATTTAATAAAATTTCTTACACAACCAATTTCGAAAACAACTTTCTAACACATTTTAATCAAACTTTTCGATTAAAAACCATTATTTCGAAAATTCAGATATGAACATGACGTTAAAGCGGTTTTTCCAGAAACTTCAAAAAACTCAAAATCGAACACCAAAAACTGAATTTCTAGAAAAATGATGTGAATCAAAAGTATTCTCCTATCAAAATTGAATCCAACAAATCAAATTTTAACAAAATTCGACCAAAAACAAGTCCAAATTTGATGAAAAATCCAAAAACGGGATTTTCTTGAAAAAAATTCAAGAAAATCGATCAAAATTTCAGATTATTGTACAAATTCAGATACGAAAATCAATTCTCTCAAGATCTAGATTGACTCTGATACCAATTGTTAATCCAAGATCTCTAAATCCTAGAGAGAGAAAGTTGAGAGAGAGAGAGAGAGCAAGTAAGCACAAAGTAAGTTTTCAATTAGAGAATATGCGTGAAGTGTTACAAGACACAATGACCAAAGGGACTTAAATACCCTTGGCATATATACAGATAAAACCTATCTAAGTACAGTATAAGACCAAGCCTATAAATACAATGATTACTATAAAATCAGACTTAACAATAGCGTGAAGTGTTACAAAGATACAAGACCAAAGGGACTTAAATACCCTTGGCTTACACACAGATAAAACCTATCTAAGTACAGTATAAGACCAAGCCTATAAATACAATGATTACTATAAAATCAGACTTAACATTCTATAACTTCAAATTCTGATGATATGTCTAGTTTACTTAATGATGGGTTTGATTTTTTAAACTCCGATGGTGATTTAGATGAATCTATTGCTCAATTTGATTTTAATTCTAAACTTCCAGATCATTCATCTTTTGTTGTTAATTCTTTTGGATTACCAAGTGTGTACGATAAAGGTGAAACATCAACGAAAGTTGATAAATCAGTTTATGTGAAAACCAAAGTTGCCAAAGGTAAGAAGAAGAAATCCGGGCATTCACAGAAACAGTTCACCACTGGTAAGTCAAAGAAGAAGCATTTGTTTGATTCTCACCGTTCTAACTCTGAAGTTTCAAAATTTTCAGATATGAAAAGGAAAAGGCATGGAGTTAAGTCTGAGTGGCAACCAAAGCAGAAGAAAGATGAGAAGGCTAAATCATTTTCTAGTGATGACTGTAATAAGAATACTACTAGAAAAGATGATATAATTGTGGATGTTGCTAATTTTAAAACAAAACATGTAAATTCTTACAAGAAATATTCAAGACAACAATTATTCAAGTTATCTTTGTCTACTAGAAAGTTTTCCAATTATGATAGACATGATTATGCTTCTCGGAAATATTCTGATGTTTGGTTTGGGACATATTATGTATATTCTTATTGTTCTAATTCATCATATGGTTTTTCAAAAGAAAAGTGGACCCAAGTTTAAATGGGTGTCAAAATCATGTGCTAACTCTGTTGAATCCAAATACAAATGGATACCAAAGAAAAAGGATGAATTTGTGTTACATGAATGTCAAGTCAAGGTTGAGTGAAAGAACTGATGGCTCTTGAATATAACAGTTCAAGACCCGCACTTCAATGATCAAACGACTTTACTCCTAAGCTGAATGCTATTGTACTCTTAGATACATATCTGAGAAGATCAACATTCAAGGGGGAGTACATATTTGTCTGAAAGTTATGCTTTTCATAGCTATGGTGATCTACGTTTGAGGGGGAGTTAATGTTTATATTTTACATTGATAATTTTTCTGATGCATAATTTCAGGGGGAGTAAAGGTGGTGATTTATGATTACTTCATATCAGAACTCGTAGTTTAATTGTTTTACTGCTTTATGTCTTGTACATTTGAATAAATTTTGTGAATAAAGTTGCTTTGACATGACTTTGAGACTTGTGCAGAATGATAGAAGCTTACAAGATCATATCTTTATGACTTAAGCATGACTTCATGAGATTTAAGACTGCATAGAAAGGTTTAATTTCTTATCTTAATCTCATATATGGTTGAAAGAAGGGCAACTTTCAATCATAGAAAACATGTTCTTAAATGTTCAAACCACTTCCCGGTTCTTAAACAAATTTCATGAATTGGAAGTGTGATTTTAAATGTTTTCATTTTATTTGTGCTTAAATGATTTCAAACCGTGTGTTTCCAAAGATAAATACTTGTGTATTGTCTTTTCTATATACTTTCAAGTATTCACACACATCGGTTTAATTTTTAGTTGATATTGTTCTTACCATGTCTGAAATTTGAAACATATTTTTCAATGGTAAGACACCCCGCTTGTACTTTAATGACTTTTGAGCATTAATTCATTTTGAAACGTTCATTTCAAGAATGTCTATATTTTGTTTTGTATAGACAATATCTATTATTTTTGAACATAAGCCTTCATTGCTATATCATTTGATTCTGATCATTTTTTCATACAATGTCATATTTTCAAACAAGTCTCTTGCATTCATGTTCATTCATTCAATATACTTGTTTGAAAATACTTCAATGTTTAAAAATGCTCATATCTTCATGATTATATTCTGAGCATACACATATATGACTTGTATTTGCGCTTTAACTGTTCAAGTTAAACCATTATGAGCAACATTATGTTTCATAGGATTATGGGTTCTTTGTTCTAGGACTTATATGAACTTCTATGGATTCACGTTTACCAGTGTCTCCTACCCAAGAACTTACTCCATAGTGATTGAGTGTGAGGAGTTAAAAAGAAATGAGTGTGCGTTGTGCGTTGAAGTAAAATGGAAATGATAGTTTGGTTAGATGCGAGCCTAATGATTAAAAGAGAGAGGGTGTGAGATTAGAGTAAAAGAATATCAAAATCTACACCAACTACTTTCAGAGCCGGGCAGCCAGATTACTAATGTTTCACAATTCTTGGTGAACATTATTGAAACAGGCAACTAGCCCATGCCAACTCTTGACAAAACCCCACCAACCACTCATTTTCTTCTTAAAAAGAAAATGTTTCATATTTTTCTGGGGATGCAGCACATAATCTATCTGGTTTTCATTTGGAAAATCTAGATATTGAAAAAGAAAGAAGTCTGCCCCACCTTGGCACTTCAATCATGCACATTGAGTCTGTGTTTATCTACTGTTGTCTCAGTGGTTTACACATTGTTGAGCCTTTATAAGCAATCATTCGTGCTTAATTCTTTCTATCACTTGCACGAACACACAAAGAATTTGTTTCTTTGTCATAATGTTCATAGAAATTGCCTTTGTGGTGTTTCGATGATTGGATGGAAGCCCTGGGAGAGTAAACATAACAAAAGCTCCTTTATAATGTGTATTCGTTACACACAGTGACTTTATGTTACTAACAGGCATGTTAACTGATTCATTTGTTGATTCAGGTGTTACATTCCTATTTTGTCTGGATTTGCAAAGATCTAGATAAATATATTATTCGAAATTGGCAAAGAATCAGAGGCTCGTGAAAGATCAGTGGTCGGAACAAACAATGACATTTCTTGATGAGAAAGTTTTGATGAACCAGATGCTCTATTAATCAAAAGGGGGAGATGATTTACAGAAATGTCCAATTCAGATATTTCAAAGTTAAAGTTTTTGAAGAAGTTAAAATTCAAAGATTGAAAGGCTGAAAGATTGTTCAAGAAGAGTCAAAGTTGTTTGAAGATGTGTTGATTTTCAGAAATTTCTTTGAAGATTGTTTGCTGAAGCATTCCGTGCTAAATCTAAAGATAATTTCTTTCCGAAGTCTGAAAGAGTCTTGTGATCATTCTGAAGAGATTACTGAAGAGTGTTATATCTTTTGAAGATAGATTTTGAGAGAATACAAACAGTTTTTGAAGATAAAGATGTTATAAAGAAAAAGGGGAAATTGTACTGACAGAGCTTAAAAAGAAGACTGAAATGCAAATTCTTTCGAAGTTGATCATGAATCCAAAGGGGGAGATTGTTAAAGCATAAATCTGTTGGATACAAGATCAAGAATACTGAAGGTCAAAGTACAAGAAGTCAAAGTTGGGAAAGTCAACTCTCATTTAAAAGTCAAAGTCTTTGTTAATAAAAGTCAAATTCAATTGTATTGTTTTGTACTTGTTTTTGTTTTCCTTGTATTTTAGTTGTAGGTATAAATAGATTTCTTTGATGTTTAATAGATGATTGGTTAAGTGTTTTGTATACGAATTCATAGAGAAATAATTCTAGAGGGAGAAAAAGAGATTTGTAGTGAGAGAAAGTTGTAAACGATTCTTGAATTGAATTTGATAAACATGTTTGTAAATCTTGTTTGTTTGATTTTGTATTTGCAATTAGAATCTTGATTCTAGGACACACAACAAGGAATAAGTTTTATTGTCTTAACATTCATATAAAATTCCTTTGTGGTTTTTCAATGATTGAATAGAAGCCCTGGGGGAGTGAACATCAACAAGCTCCTTTCCAATGTACATTTGTTATACACAGTGGCTTTGTGCTTTTGACAGTCATGTTAACTAATCATCTGTTGATTCAGGGTTATCAATCATACTTTGTCTGAATTTGAAAAGATTTGGATGAATACATCTTATGAGTTGACGACAGAATTTTAAATCAGAACAGAAGGAGATCAAATCTCTTTGGGGGCGATTGTATATATTCTTGAAAGGGGGATAATGCATTTATTTCATGAAGACTGTGATTATTTTGATGTTTGGGGGAGATATTTCAAAGATGATGCTGACGTTGAAATGTTTTGATGATTCTGATTTCTCATCATTCATCAAAAAGGGGGAGAAATTTAAGGATTTCAAAGTCAGAACTTTGTTGATCTTATCAGAAAGAGGAAGAATTTGTCAAAGTTCAATTTCAGATCAAAGCAAAGTCAAAGGAAAGTCGTAAGGCTGAAAAGAATTTAGATTTCAAATCTGAGTAAAGACTGATGGTTAATTTGTTGAAGAGATTTTATGAAAGTTGGTTGCATTTTGTAACAAATGGGGAGATTGTTGAAGATGATAAAGTTTTGAAGATTTCAAAGTTTGTTGAAGATAGATAAAGTTGTTCAAATTTTGGAGTTGTTAAAGATTTGAAGTTGAAGTTTTTGCATCAAGAAGATGACCTGAAGATTATTGTCAATTTTTTTTTAATATTGAATCCAAAGAGGGAGATTGTTGAGTCAAATATTGTATTCAAGATTAAATGAGGGGTCAATGTGTAAATGTTGTAATGTGAAAGGGTTTTGTTTGTAATTGTTTGAAGGTCAAAGAAAAGTAAATGTAGTTGACATTAGTTTAGTTAGCTTACATGGTCATGTTAACCATATAAATAGTTGTGTTGTTTTAATCTTGTAAGTATGCATAGAACATTCATAGACACAAGAACACACACACACACACACACACACAGAGATACAAGTTTGTAACCTGTGAGACTTGTGACACTGTGAGATATGTGACACAAGAAATCATTTTAATACTTGCTAATCAATCAAAGAATGATTTCTACTATATTCTGTATGGTTACATGAGCTTAGAACTGTGACTATCAAGAAATCCAAGCTTTTCGTATGTAAAGGTATACGAAATCTGACTTTTCGTATACAACCTTATGTGAAATCTGTACTTGAAATTTCAACAACACAAAACCAACGAGTCATGAGAGTTCTTTGATGATCCATGAGAAATGCTTAGATCTTGCGAGTTCTTCAGGTTTTTGATAGAATTGCTCAAAAATCTGTCATATCAACTTTGATTCTTAACCAATTGATACCAAAACTGACACAGATGATCTTGATGATGATTAGAACATGTTAGCGCACAGATCTATTGGATTCAAGATCATCCAATCTGAAGTTCGCAATCTGAAGCTAATGCCGGAAAGTCGACCCTTAATATTAGTCTAAAAGTCAGTTTGTAATAAATGTCAAAGTATTGCATGTTTATTGTATTTGTTGTTTGTCCTAAATATCTAATTAATAGATATTAGGATATTAGTTTAATTAGTTAGATATTATAATATCTTTAGTTAGATATTATTATTAGTTTAATATTATTAAGCTTGCAAGTGGTTTGTTAGTGTGTTAGAGAAGCAATCAATCTAGATATCAGAGAAAACACACAACACACACACTCACGGTGTAAATCAGAGAGAAAAACATTGAGAGCTTCAAAGTGTCAAACACCAAACCTCGTAATCGTTGAATATTAATCAAACAGGTTGGTAATCTTGTTATTGTTATTATCGATAAGAACTTGATCATAATATTGTGGACCGACAATTGGTATCAGAGCCTAAAAACAGATCAAAAACAAGTTTTTAAACTCGACTCTGTGTTCTTCATGTCAAAATCATTTTCGTGATTGGGAGAGTTTTAGGTGTTGAAATCGATCAGGTTGTGATCGATAGGTGTATAAGATCGAGTTGTTGTTGTTTAATTTCATCATAGAGCTTCAATCGATTCAAATTTGGTGGTTTTGTTGCAAAACAGTTCACAAGCATATCTTACTGTTCCATCGATCTTTTTTTCAAAAAGTGATTTTTATTGAGATCTGAGGGTTGCAATCTGTTCTAAAACTGTTAGTGGTCATTTTGTTAGAGTTTAGAACTGCTAATCGAAGTCCAAACAGGTTTTTAGATCGATTTTCGAAGAACAGGGACGAACTCGCACAAAGTTCACATTTGCGCCAGTTCATAGTCATATTTGTGCCATCAACACGTCGCACAAAATGTACTTTCGCGCGATCAACTGTTCGCGCAACATTCCCTTCGCGCTACCAACGACTCGCGCAAACCCCTGTTTGCGCCACCTACGTCTCGCATAAACCTTTATTGCGCCATACACACACCAGACGAGCATCTTCACTTTTGCGCCATCAACATCTCGCGCAAAAGTTATTTCGCGCAACCTTTGTCTCGCGCAAATCTTAGATCAACAAAGTTCACGCCAACCATTTCTCACGAAAAACCTTCAGTTCGCACCAAGTCATTTTTTGCGGCATCAACGACTAGCGCAAACCTCCAGTTCGCGCGACCATCTGTTCATGCAAATCTTCAAAACGCGCCAACCACTTCTCATGCAAACTTTACTTTGCGCCACAGACATCTCGCGCAAAACTCTTTTGTGCCAGCCACTATTAGTGCAAAGTTTGCCTTTACTCCAGTTCCAGACTTAGTCAAAGTTTTCAGTATTTATCTGATTTTTTCTGGACTAACTTTCAGTACAAGTTCTTACTGCAAATCAAATCAAATCAGATATTCAAGATGGAATATTTTTCTGATGATGATGATAAGATTGAAATGCTCAAATTAGAACTTCATAAGTTTGCTTATTCAGCTGCAAATTGTTCGGAGAAGTCAAAGAACTATCGTGATGAAAAGAAGGTACTGAAAGAAAAAGTCAATGCATTGAAAAAGTCAATGCATTGAAAAAGATCAATGAGGATCTTCGGAAGCAAATTTCCGACTCTCAACATTTGACAGATGGTGAAAGCATTAAAGATAAGAAAGAGTTTGAGAAGAAGTTCTCAGATCTTTCCATGAAGAGTATTGAGGAGAAGAAGGTGCTTGAGCTTAAATGTTTAAAGCTTTCTCAACAAATTCCTAACCTTGAGAAAGTAATCATTTTGGAAAGAGATCAGTTTGCCAAGGAGAAGAAGGCATTTGATCAGAAGAATGTTGGATTCGAGAAATATCAGATGGAAGAAAGGATGCAAAGAAGGAATTTGAAGAAGAGAGAAGCATATTTGAAGCTGCAATTAGAAAGCTTAATGCAAAGCTATCTGAACTTTCTAAGTGTGCACAGAAAGAGAAGAAAAAGAAGTGTGAGCTTGAGACGAAGATTGACCTTCTTGTCAAAGAAAGAAACGTTTATTCTTCAAAGGTTAACGAGCTTGAAAAGATTATTTCAATGGTGGTGGTGACTGAGTACAAGACTCTAGAGTCAATTATCCACTCACCTAGAGATGATTCAGTTGATTCAGAATGCTCATTCAAGTCAGCTACAAGTTCAACATCCAAAACTGCTTCTTCCAAAAGGTCAGTTAAATCTTCTAATCAGATTCGTAGTTCTAATCTTTTCTTTGATAGAAATATAGATAGTTCAGGTATACATCAAAGAAGGAGAAATACCTTCAAAGAAGTTGAACTCGTTTGGAAAAGGCAACCAGTTAGAGAAAAGATTGAAGAAAAGAAGAAACATGAGCTTAAAAGTAAAAAGGCATGTGTACATACGCAGAATGCCAAGAAGAACAATGCGCATA
Source organism: Arctium minus (assembly GCA_954870635.1). Taxonomy (NCBI): domain Eukaryota; kingdom Viridiplantae; phylum Streptophyta; class Magnoliopsida; order Asterales; family Asteraceae; genus Arctium; species Arctium minus. Next base: position 80,976,702 of record OX941081.1, on the reverse strand, counting down.
AAGGTAAACCTGATTTTGTCTACACGAGAGGTCAATTAATCAGGTTGTCAAGTAAGAAATTCTATCGTTCTTATTGTCGTACACATGATCCTGCTCATAAGACAAGTGATCATTACTGGTATGGTTCTTACTCAGTTACCCCCACAAGAACTGCAACTAAACCTCATGGACCCAAATACCAGTGGGTACCAAAGAAAAAGGATGAATCTGTGTTGCAAGCACCTACTATCAAGGGGGAGTAGGACAAAAAAGGCTTCTAAGTAAATCAACTTAGAACCCGAACTTCAACGAAGTTTGACTTCTAAACACAACAGTTTAGGACTCGTACTTCAGTGATCAAAAGACCTTACTCTAGTGCTGATATGAGATTGTACTCCGATACTCGAATGAGGAAATCAACCTTCAAGGGGGAGTACATACTTTTCTGAAATTTTATGCATATGTTTACATTGATAATTTTTCTAATGCATAATTTCAGGGGGAGTAAAAGGTGATGACTTCTGATTATTTCTGATCATAACTCGTACTTTAATTGTTTTACTGCTTTTTGTCATTTTATTTTCAGTGAATAAATTTGGTTTGACTATGACATAAGACTTTTGCAGTTTTTTTTGAGAGATGCTTACAAGATCATATCTTTATGACTTTAAGCTTAGCTTCATGAGATGTAAGATCGCACGTAAAGGTATAATCCTTTATCTTAATCTCATATATGGTTGAAAAGTGGACAACTTTCAATCATAGAAAACATTGTTCTTAAAAGTTCAAACCACTTCCCGCATCTCAAACCGATTTCATGAATTGGAAGTGTGCGTTTAAATGTTTTCAAGATCGACTTTGTGCTTTAACTGAGATAGTTAAACCATTTTGAGCATCATATGCTTTCTAGGAAAACATCGGATTTCATTATGCTAGGACTTAACACAACTTCTATGGATACACGTTAACCAGTGTTTCCTACCCAAGAGGTTAATCCATAGTGATTGAGTGTGAGAAATCAAAAGAAATGAGTGTGGTTAATGTGAGCTTAATGTTTAAAAGAAAGAGGGTGTGAGAACAGAGTTAAAAGAATATCAGAACTCTGTACCAAACTACTTTCTGAGCCGGGCAACCACATTTCTAGTGTTTCACATTTCTTTGGTGAACATTATTGAAATAGGCAACTAGCCCATGCCAACTCTTGATTAACCCCACCAACTACTTATTTTCTTCTTAAAAGGAAAGTGTTTCACATTTTCAAAGGGGATGCAACACATTTGCTATATGATTTTCATTTGGAAAATCTGGATATTGAAAAGAAGGAAGTCTGCCCCACCTTCGCACTTCAATCATGCACATTGAGTCTGTGTTTAACTTACTATTGTCTCAGTGGTTTACACAATTTTGAGCCTAATAAGCAATCATCTGTGCTTAATTCTTTCTATCAAAAGCACGAACACACAAGGAATTTGTTTCTTTGTCATAACGTTCATAGAAATTGCCTTTGTGGTCTTTCGATGATTGAATGGAAGCCCTGGGGGAGTGACCATCAAAAAGCTCCTTTCCAATGTGTATTCGTTACACACAGTGACTTAGTGTTACTGACAGACATTTTAACTTATTCATTTGTTGATTCAGGTGTTGCACGATAATTTTGTCTGGATTTGCAAAGATCTGGATGAATATCTTTTGAAATGACGGATCAGAGGCTCCTGATGAAATACATTTCTTGATATATGTTTTGATGAAGTCATTGCACTTTTCATCAAAAAGGGAGAGAATAGCCTACCAAGAAATGTGAGAGATCAAAGGTTTAGAGAATTCTTCCAAGATAAAATGGAGAAGAGCTAACCAAGAAAAGATTCTTCAAAGTATTCTAAAGACATACTTATCTGAGAGAAATTTTCTTTGAAGATAATTTGCCTGGAGATTATTACAAATTGAAGACTAAGAGAAAGAGATTACATCTTCCGAGCTGAAAAAGAAGACTGAATTGCTAAAATCTTTTTAGTAATGATCTTGATCCAAAGGGGGAGATTGTTAGTGCACAGATCTATTGGATTCAAGATCATCCAATCTGAAGTTCGCAATATGAAGCTAATGCCGGAAAGTCGACCCTTAATATTAGTCTAAAAGTCAGTTTGTAATAAATGTCAAAGTATTGTTTATTGTATTTGTTGTTTGTCCTAAATATCTAATTAATAGATATTAGGATATTAGTTTAATTAGTTAGATATTATAATATCTTTACTTAGATATTATTATTAGTTCAATATTATTAAGCTTGCAAGTGGTTTGTTAGTGTGTTAGAGAAGCAATCAATCTAGATATCAGAGAAAACACACAACACACACACTCACGGTGTAAATCAGAGAGAAAAGCGTTGAGAGTTTCAAAGTGTCAAACACCAAACCTTGTAATCGTTGAATATTAATCAAACAGGTTGGTAATCTTGTTATTGTTATTGTCAATAAGAACTTGATCATAATATTGTGGATCGACAGAACAAAATCTCAACAACAATTTCACCAAAAACCAACTGATTCCACGATCTTGATTCAAGTAGAGTGCGTGAAAATGTCGATCACTAAAATTTACAAATTCCAGAAATTGAACTAGAATTACAGTGAATTTGTGATTACAGTTTGAATGAAAAGTGTTCTAAAACATCAAACGCTAACAATACAATCAACAAAACACTGATTACAACTCAAAAATATGAAAATCAAACTATGAACAGTCCATCTGCGAGTTCTTCCATTTACGAACAAGAAATTGATTTATGATGATATGATTTCCTCTGGTACCAAATGTAATTCCCAGATTCAAGCTACCAAATACAAATCATACACAAGATTTAGTCACAAGTCATATTCATTGAATCACAAGTCTTACAATGAATTCTCTCAATACGTACAGTAACTTCCTCGCTCTAAAAGTATGTGTGTGCTTCCGCGTATTCTATCGTGGTTACAAGGTTTACAAGGGACATGCACTATTTATACTTGGTCAAACTAGTTGACCTTACAACTCAAGGTAAATAAGGAAAGTCAAACAAATTGACTTCAAACAAGACTTACAAACAAATACAAACTAACTTTACAAACTTTATAACTTTGACCCTTTTTAATCTTGAATTCAACATTTTGCCTCAACAAAAAGGATGAATTTGCCCACATGTGCCTCATGGGAAATAAAGTGGCTTATGATGAATCTGATGAAGACACATCCGATGAGGTAAATGACTTAACTAAAAATGATTTTATAAAAAAATGGAATCCATGATGGTTGAGCTTAAAGATTTACAGTCTAAACTTAAAATAGAAAAAGGTGTCATTGAGAAAAAGCGTCAAACAATATTTGAACTCAACAAGGATATTGTTGAGAAGAAAATATTGATTGCATCTTTGAACAACGACATCAGTACTTTTGAAAGAAAAAAAAGACTGATTTAAATAATCAAATATTTGAAGCAACTTCCAAGTTTAACTTGTGTGAATTTGAGAAGAAAAAGTTTGTAAGGAAATAGAAATCTTTAAAATCAGTATTCAAATCCTTGATTGCAAAGATAAGTGGTTTGGAAGAAAAAAGCTTTATGCTAGAGGAAAAACTGACCAAACCATTCATTTTAACAAACGAAAGGAATTTAAGTATTTCAACGCTTATTGGGGTATTGGGTATGACAACCCACATTATTTGAAGAAAGAAATTTCAAAACGGCATGTTCTTTATGATTTTGAATTTCTACAGTTGGCCAACAAAAATCCCAAGCTGAAAATTAGATGGACTAAATCATTTGAAGATGTGGAAGCACATGGTATCTTAAAAGGAAAAACACAGTTAAAATGCAAATACCATTCGTTTATAATAAACTGAATGATAGTTACATTTCTGATCAACCAACGTTTTTTTCTAGTGATTATTTTAAAAGTTATTCTAATGAAGATATGGAGGCAAAGCTTGTTGAGAGAAATATTTATGTTCCTCCACTCATATTGGAAAGCAAAATTTCTCAGCTTGAGAATATTTTAGAAGAAGAAAGGATTTTGGTTGAATTAGAACAGACTGTATTTTCAACTGTTTTACGGAACACTGATTCAAAATCTAGGATTAAAACAGATGATAAAACAGAGTCAGACATAATATGTGAAAATAACTCTATTGATTCAGATACATCTTCATGCAAAGTTTTCATGGGAAATATCTCTTGTGCAGTCAAATCATCAGATTTTAAACAAACGCCTTATCAAAAGCAGTGTTCAAAAGAATTTAATGATTTCATGTATCCAAAGTCTTTTTGTGAATCACCATCTATGAATGATGATCTGTTTGATAGTGAGTTTGATTTCCTAAATTCTGAGGAATGTTTGGTTGAGTGTATTGAAAAGTCTGACTTTACTGCAAAACTTACAGATCATACTAACTTTGTTGTTAAATTTTAAGAATTACCAAGTGTGTTTGAAGTTGCGGAATCATCGACTAAGGTTGATGAACAAGTTCCTGTAAGTGCTTATTATGCTGAAGGTAAGAAAAAGAAGAACTCAAAGAAACAGAAGAACACTGGTAAGTCTAAGAAGAAACAAACTCTGAAATCTCGTATTTCTAACAAGTATAAATCTAATGTTTCAGATATGACATAGAAGATGTCTAAAGTGAAACTGAATGGAGAAAGAAGAAATCCACAGAAAATGTGGAGTCGGCAAAATCATTTTATGTTTCAGATTGTAATAGAACAATTGATAGGTGTAATGGAATAGTTGATCAATTTTATATCAATAAACAAAAACTTGTAGTTCCATGCAAGATTTACACAATAAAGCAATTGAAGCAATTATCTCATGCTACAATTCGTTGTTCTAATTGTGGTCGAAATGATTGTGTTGCTTGAAGTTTTTCAGATAATTGGTTTGGTTCGTATTGTATATGTGATTCTTTCAGATCAAATGTTTTTAGAAAGAAAAGAGGACCCAAATTTCAATGGGTGCCAAAATCAGATACTAACCCGAAAGGATCCATTTACAAGTGGGTACCTAAACCAGTTGTTGATTGATTTCTCTTGTGCAGAACCGTCATATGTGGCACCTAGATTCATGGTGTTCCAAGCATATGACTGCGTGAAAAGAAATTTTTTCTAATTATACCGAGAAATTCTGCAGAAATGTGCGTTTTGGAAATGATCATTTTTCACCGATACTTGGATATGGAGATGTTGTACAAGAAAACGTAACGATCAAGAAGGTGAGCTATGTTGAAGGAATTAGTACATAACTTGTTTATCATCGGACAACTCTACGATAAAGATCTAGAGGTTAATTTCAAAGCCAATAGATGTTGCGTTAGAACAGAAGATGGCAAGGAACTCTTGGTCGGATCTACAAAGTTTAACCTCTACCCAATCAACTTGTCCAATGTGAAGCCTGAAAGCGCAGTGTGTCTACTATCAAAAGCATCTATGCAGCAAAGCTGGTTATGGCATATAATGCTTTCTCACCTGAACTTCAGATACATCAACAAGCTCGTGAAAGGTAATTTGGTTAAAGGTCTACCAGAGCTGAATTACGAAAAAGAACATCTGTGTGATGTATGTGAGAAAGGTACGATGAAATGAGCTTCTCACAAGCCGAAGCCTGAACAGAATACAGATAATCCTTTGGAATTGTTGCTTATGGATCATTGTGGTCCTATGAGAATTCAAAGCATAAATGGGAAAAGATATGTATTGGTGATAGTGGATGATTTTTCAAGATATACTTGGGTGAAGTTTTTATGGTCAAATGACAAGACTCCAGAAATAATAATCTCATTCCTCAAAACCATCCAAGTGAATCTACAGAGAACAATAAAGTTTATTAGATCAGATAACGGTACAAAGTTTAAGAACAAGACAGTTGAAGATTATCTCGAATCTGCCGGGATAACACATCAATGCTCTACTGCTAGAACGCCCGAACAGAACGGGGTTGTTGAAAGACGTAACAGAACTCTTGTTGAGCCTGCTAGAACAATGTTGAGCCAATTAGAGGTACCACTTTTTCTATGGGCATAAGTTGTTTCTACTGCATGCTATACTCATAATCGATCAATCATTCATCGTCAGTTAGTAAAACACCATATGCTATTATTAATAATATAACACCAAGCATTAAACATTTTCATATTTTTTGTTGCAGGTGTTAGGTGCTCAATGACAAGGAGAATTTGAACAAGTTCAGTCCCAAGGCGGAAGAAGGAATTTTCATTGGATATTCTCAAACATTGGCATCATACAGAGTATATTTGAAGACATTGAAGATTGTGGTGGAGAGCGTTAATGTTACATTTGATGAGACTATGGATTTGGCTTTTGAACAAACCAGTTTAGATCCCTTGATAAATGAGTTTTAGCTTCTGGGCAAATCAGTCAAGAACCTGTTTCAAATGTTTCTAATTCTGACAAAGCATCAACATCTACATCACATCTTACTGAATTAGATTTATTATTTGAACATATTTAAGATGAGTTCAGAAGATTCAAGAGAAAATCAACCAATCAATTCAGATATCTCTCCTGAACCTATTCCTCTAGATCAGATCGAACTCAGTTAGTTGAAGCTACACCAAATGTTGAACACCCAGAAGTTGCACAAACGGTTGCTAGTACTGATTTGCCTATTCCACAAACATCAAGTGTTCAACTCGTTGAAACTTCTGTAACCGTACCTTCATCTAAACCCCCATATGAAGGATACTTAGATGATCAAAATGATCAATCTACTTACACTCCACTCTCTCACACACATTAGTGGACCAAAGAGCATCCAGTCAACTAGATTTTTAGAGATCCATCAAAACCGGTGCAAACTAGGTTTGCTACAGCAAACGAGTCCTTATATGATTTCTTCTTGAGCAAAATTGAACCAAATCGCGTATCAGAAGCTTTTGAAGACCTGATTGGATAGCTGCTATGCAAGAAAAGTTAAATCAGTTTGAAGCACTGAAAGTATGGAGACTCGTGCCTAGACTAGAAGGTAAGAATATCATCGGCACAAAATGGTTTTTCATGTAGTAGTAAGCAAAGAGCTTTTGATATTTTTAAAAAATCCTTAATGACCATTCTATAAAAATTTTCATGTCCCAGAAAACTTCTGATTCCTTTCGTTGTTGTTGGTTTAGGTAATTTTTCAGTTACTTCCAACTTTGCTTTATCAACCTCAATTCCTCTTTTAGAATTGAGATGCCCTAACACAATGTCCTCTTTTACCATAAAGTGACATTTCTCCCGGTTTAAAACCAAACATGTCTCTTCACATCTTTGAAGACTTTTTTCAAGGTATTGTAAACATATATAATATGATGTCCTATACAGGAAAAAATCATCCATGGAGTGTTCCAACATATCATAAAAATGGACATCATGTATCTTTTAAAGGTGGCAGGGGCATTACAAAGTCCGAAAGGCATTCTTCTAAAAGATAAAGTTCCTTATGGACAAGTAAAAGTGCTCTTTTCTTGGTCATCTGGTGCAATGGCAATTTGGTTGTAACCAGAGTAACCATCTAAGAAACAATAAAACTCTTTTCCCTGCTAATTTTTCTAGCATCTAATCTATGAAGGGTAAAGGGAAATGGTCTTTTTAGGTGGCTTTGTTAAGCCTCCTGTAGTCCATACATATCCTCCAACCTGACACCATCCTAGTAGGTATAAGCTCATTTTTCTCATTTGTTACCACAATAACTCCTCCTATCTTGGGTATACATTGTACAGGACTGACATATGTGCTACTTGCAATAGGATAGATTATTCCAACATCTAACCATTTCAGAATTTTCTTTTTAACAACCTCCTTCATCACTGGATTGAGTCTTCTTTGAGGTTCAACATGGTTGAAGTTTTTATCTTCCAAAATGGTTTTATGTTGGTAGGGCTTATGCCCTTCAGATCAACAATCGTCTATCCTATGGACATTGTGTGTAGCTTCAACATTTTGACCAATTTTTATTCTTGGTCTGAATCTAGTGATGATGAAATAATGACTGGTAACTTCCCTGAATTTTTTAAAAAGGCATATTTCAGGTGGGAGGGAAGTTGTTTTAACTCTAAGTCTGGAGCTTTATCCAAAGAAGGGACAAGTGTTTTCCTTTCCTTAGTTTCTAAAAATTAAAAGGCAACAGTTTCTTTTGGTTTTCTAACTTCTCACAGTTTGTCTCTTCTCCCTCACTGTCAGATCCTCCTATTCCCAAGATCTCCCCCAAACTTTGTTTTTGACACCATGACTCAATTAAAGTTAAGGTAGAACATTCTTCCTTCTCTTCAGGATACTTAAGGGAATTAAAAACATTAAAAGCCACTTCTTGTCTTTGGACTCTCATGGTTAGCTCTCCCTGTTGGACATCTATCAGAGTTCTTCCAGTTGCTAAGAAAGTGTTGCCTAAATGATGGGGACATCTTGATTAGCTTCAAAGTCTAAGATGATAAAGTTTGCTGGAAAAATGAACTTATCAACCTGAACTAAGACATCCTCAATCATTCATCTGGGTGTGCTATGGACTTATCTGCTAATTGAAGAGTAACAGTGGTGGGTCTAGCTTTACCTATGCCTAAAGTGTTCAAAACAAATAAAGGCATAAGGTTTATACTAACACCTACATCAGATAGGACTTTTCCTATCTCCTTTCTTTCTATTGAACAAGGGATTGTAAGATTCCCTAGCATTTCATTTTAGGAGGAATTTTACTGGACAACAGAGCACTACATACTTCATTAAGGGCTACAGTCTCATACTCAGACAATTTTTCATTTTTGCTCAAAATATCTGTTAGGTCCATCGATCACAATTCAATCAATGTATTTTGATAACAAGAGATGAACAGGGATGAATTGTTTGTATTATTCACAAACTCTAGAGAGAGGAAATGTTTCTCTCTAGAAAAAAACACAGTTATACGATACAACTACATTGTCAAAAGTAATTAAAAACAAATTACAATACAACTCCAATTTTTACCCTTATCACCCTTGTTTACATTTTAAGCCCAAACCCAATGCAATTAACAAGGCCCAAATAACAAATTATGAGGCCTTTACAAAACATCCAAACTTAGAACATTTATGTTCTAATATTCCCCCCCCCCTACGTTTTGTAAAGGAATCATCCCATTCAACTTCAACTCTTCTCCCCCTTGATTTATTTAGAAAACCTAGTGTTGCTTAAACTTCAAAACAACTACGGATCCCCCTTGAAAGTAGTTCTTATCCTTTGAAGTTTCAACTTTAATACCAGATTCGATGTACACAATAACCTTGATTGAGTGCACAAAAGACCACTTTTATCTCTTGTAAACTCAACACATTCGTTATGCCCACAAGAAAGAAATGTGTGAGTTTTGATGTGACAACCAAAGTGCATCTTCAGTTTATAACAACAAATTTGTCTTTAACCGCGAGGTAAATAGGAATTCAACTCAAGAACTTAATCTTATCTTCTCATAGGAGGAAGCAACTAGTTGCAAACACTACTAGGCAAGGTTTAGAAGAAATATCATATAAAAGTTCAACAACTGATGAAAGACGCTCATTTTCTAACTGCTTTCCAGAACACTGAATGAATAAACTCAAACCTCCTTTCTTCACGAATCAGCTGGATGATTATAAGCACTCAAATTTCTAGATCACAATCAAAGCATCAGAACAATGATTGCAGTCACTCACACTTCTAATTGATCAGGTCAGAAGAACGATTAAGAGCACTCTACGATCTAACATTGTAAATAAAAACTCCAAACTGATGATTGCAGATACTCAAGTTGCTAATCCAATCCAATCAGAGACTAAATCCAAACACCCAATGTCTGAAAATCTTGACTGACATGAGCACTCGTGAAAATTTGATCAGTTGCTAAAAATATGGGACCAACAGAATATAGGAATGATATCACATATGCATTAGACGAAAAATCTCGGGAACAGGGCAAACTTGCAGGAAATTGGGTTCTGAACAGTAACATTTCGCATACCACGTGAACATACTTTTCGCAGACCAACAATTTACAGACCATTAAGCATTGAAAGATCACAACTTGCAAGTGGCAAAAGCCTAAAGCTTCACTTTTCGCAAAGGCTTGCGTGCGAAATCTTACTTTTCACATACGCCTTCATGCGAATTCCTTACTTCTCGCATAAGCCTTTGTGCAAAATCTGAATGCGAAATCTGACTTTCGCAGACCCTTTCATGCGAATTCTGCACTTTGAAAAATTTCATCATCAAAGGTTTTCGCAAAATATTATGCGAATTCAACTCTTAGCCACAAAAAGAATCATAAGCTTTTCGTACATGCTTTCATCCGAGAAACTTCTTTTCGCAGACACAACATGCAAAATCTAACACTTTACGCACAATAGCATGCGGATTCGAGAGCATCTCACATACAACATCAGCACAGTAGCATACGAATTCCTAGATTTTCACATGAAGCTACATGCGAATTCTATATTTTACAAAATTGTTGTATCATGGATGAAGCATGCGAGTTCCTCAAAAACGTGCGAGTTCTTGAGATCTTGCCAATTCTATTGTCTGGAAATACAAAAATCTTCAAATCTTCTTCATTTCTTCGAATTTTGAGGTCAAACTTTGTACATATGTTCGAAAATGACATTTGAGCACTTTTGTAGTTGAAAATTTTCAACAAAAAATCTCTAGATCCAAAATCGATCAATATACAGTGGAAATTGATTTTCGAACGAAAATCCTCAAATTCGATCAATTCTTCAAATATGATTGAAATCAACTCTTTTAATTGATTATCTGTGATTCGAATGTATCCTCTGAATCAATATTGCTTCAAAGCTCGACCAAATTAGCATCAAAACTAACAAATTGAAAATTCCAGAATACTGTTCATGTGAAAACAGTTACTGTTCCATTGATTAAATTGCAATCTTGATCGAAACGATGAATAGATCTTCGATTTAGGTTCTGATACCACTTATTAGGTCCATAGATCACAATTCAATCAATGAATAGGGAGGAATTTTTTTTATTACTCACAAACTCTAGAGAGAGGAAATATTTCTCACTCTAGAAAAAAATACAGTTATATAATACGACTACATTGTGAAAAGTAATTACAAACAAATTATAATATAACTCCTATTTATACCCTTATCACCCTTGTTTACATTTTAAGCCCAAACCCAATGCAATTAACAAGGCCCAAATAACAAATTATGAGGCCTTTACAAAACTTCCAAACTTAGAACATTTATGTTCTAACAATATCATTAAGAAACTTTGCATAACTTGGCATTTATTCAATGGCCTCAACCAAAGGTATGTTGATATGCAACTGTTTGAAAACATTCAAAAACTTTTTAAACTGTAATTCTTGCTTTTGATTCCTTAATCTATGGGAATAAGAAATATAAAGGGGAACTTGAGTAAGTGATGTAGTCTTTTGGATAGTAGCTGCTAGGAGTTGTTGTAAAATTGGTTCAGTCTCAATGGATGGTGTGGTCTTAGTTGTCTCTAAAGGTTTGGTGTAACAAGGAACTTTGGGACTATCACTAGTTTGTGACACATCGACAACAGTTCTTTCCTTAGGCTTCTGAATTTCCTTGGGTTCATTTGGAAATAATGCTGGAAAGTCTGACCTCTTTGGAATGGGTGTGGTAACAATGGGCCCATTTGTACTTTTTGGGCCAGTGGTATCACAAGAATGTTCTAAAAGTGTTGTAACAAAAGTTGATGTTGTGAGATTCTTTTCCGACTCTGCCTTGCTTACTCTTCTAACTCTTTTAGTGAACTTTCTGGTAAATTCTTTCCACTTCTCAAAGTTACAACTTTAACATGCTCTTTTCCAGCTCTGTGAGGGGTCGCAGTATCAGTAGGTAGAGAACCTATTGGTCTCTTTCATATTTCCAAAGCCATCTGACCCATTTGTGTCTCAAGATTCTTAATAGATGCTTGAGCCCGAGTCACAAACCCTTTCATCATAGCTTCCAAAGAAGTAGATGATTCAACATGCTGGTTGGGTTTGTGTTGGAAAGAAGTAGATGATTCAACATGCTGATTGGGTTTGTGTTGGTGATTTTGGAAATTTGTCTACTGGTTGTTGTGAGAATTGTGATGTGACTATGGATGAAAATTGGATTGTCCTTGTGATTGAAAATTAGATTGTCCGTGTTGTTGTGACTGTTGATTTGATTGCCCTTGAAGTCTTGGCAATTATGGGTTAACAGTTGGACTGTTCCAAGAAAAGTTAGGATGATTTATCAATCCTGGATTGTATGTTTGAGAAAATGGTTCACTCTTGTTGTTATTGACATAGTTTACTTGCTCAGGATTTCCAGGACAGTGTTCAAACGAATGACCATCACCACAGTAAGTACATTGTACAGGGTTCACAGTGGAGATAGAGGTAGCAGCACTTGACTGTACCGCTTGACTGGCAGTAAGAATTTTGATTAAAGAAGCCATGTTAGCAAGTTGTACAGTCAATGATTTGTAATTATCAATCTCATGTACTCCAGTTCTTTTCCTAGGTAAAACTGCACATGGATCAAACCATTGTCCATTATTGTTGGAAATCTTTTCAAGTATCTCATAACCTTCATTGTAAGTACTAGCTGTGAAAGAACCTCCTGCAGTAGCATCAGGCATTTGTGTTGCAACAATATTTAAACCGTTTAAAATATCTCTAGCTATATACAGTAAGGGATGTAATGGTACGGGCATTTTGTCAACAGTTCTTTGTATCTATCTCATGTATCAGGAACTGCCTCATCATCTATTTGTTTGAAAGTGCGTATTTCATTTATGGACTTGGCATTCCTCGTGGGTGGAAAATATTTTTTAAAAAACTTTTCTGCCATTTGGCTCCATGTTGTCACAGAATCTAGCTACAAAGAGTTGTACTAAGACCTTGCTCTATGTTTAAGAGAATATGGAAAGAGTTTAAGTTTTAGAGCATTGTCTGGCACACCATAAATTAAGAAAAAATATGTGATTTCCAGAAAGATCTTAAATGAGAATGAGGATCTTCATATGGCAAACCATCGTACTGCCCGTTAGTTTGCAACATCTGAAACATTATTGGCTTAAGCTAAAACTAGGTGGCAGTAATTGTGGGTTTACGTATTCTTGAATGTAATTGGTTTAAAACAGGAATAGCATAAGCCATAATCTCTCCATCCTTGGAATTTGCATGTCGAAAAAGGTTTTGTTCCTTATCTTCAATATTTATTTCCTCATCATTTGGTTGTCTACCCAGAACACCAACATCATCTGGTTCAGCCATCCTGTGATTGTGTTCAATAATTCCAGTAGTTTTTAGAGCTGATATAACCCTTTGTAATATTTGGCTATTTCTGAAAGTGTTCTCAATGTCAGGATCAACTTGAAAAAGATCACCGTGCAGTATTCATGGCATAAACTGGATTTTCTAAATATATGGTAGAAAAACTAACTTTTAAAAAATTTACATCCAAAAAGAGAAACTTTTGACGTGCATCCCCGGCAACGGCGTAAAAAACTTGTTCACATATTTATGCAACCCCGAATTGAGCGTGCAAATAGATCTCAACACAATTATACATCTTCATCTACTGTCGTTTTTCTTAAAAGTAATAATGGTAAGACAAAACAAATAATCAGGTAAAAATATATTGCAACAATCCTTCGTTATCTCAAGATCGATATTTTTATTCCACTCAAAAAGTTTTCAAACATGTAAACAATTGTCAATTGTTTACATGTAATCGGACAATCATGCTACATTCGATACACCTTTTTACCTTTTCATAGGTCTTAATCTTAATTTCACTTTACACTCCAAGCTAAGGCGATTAGCCTGACATAACTTGGGGAACTGTAAAGACTTTAAAAGTAGATAACGGGAATTGAAAATACATGAAATAAAGAGCGAGAACTATAATTTAGGAAAGGAAACTTGTTGTGCAAGTAATTATTTCAAGACGAGACAGTAAATAAAAATCATGAATTATAAAGGGCAATAATTAAATGATGTGAATTAAGTGTGAGACAGTAAATTGCAAAAAAGTAAATAAATATAAATTAAACTGTAGAATGTAAATTGCAAGAAAGTGAATTGCATGAATTTAAAAGACTAGTAAATAACTACCTGAATCGTTGGGAATCAAGTATAGAACAGGATCCTTTGATATTGAGAATCAAAGTCTGCTCTGATACCAATTGTTGATCCCAATAATGATGTTCTTAACTTGATTTGACCTTAAACTACACACTGGTTTTGTAAGATGTGAGTGCGGAAGCGTTTAAGATGTGTAGAAAAGGTAGAACATGCAAGGTAGTAAACACACAAGTAATCAATAAACAGGAAGTAAAGTATTACAAGAAAGTTACTCAAAGAACTGTATCATTGATTACTGAAGAACACCAAGAACACGCACTGGTATGTGCAAATATTCTCTTGGAAGATACAGTCTCTATTTTCTATTGTGTGTGCTCGCATTGCATAAAACTCTAAGGTGGTGCTCCCATAATATACAAGAAGGATGCACCCCTTAGTACAAGACAATGGCTGCCATCCCATAAACGGAGTGCCACCTGGAAAGTAAAACCATTGTGCGTCGCTCCAAGGTGATCTGGAAATCTTCGTATAGCAGGCATCACGTGATTTGCATGTGATCTTGTCTTGAACTGAGTTTGCACATCTTCGAACTGTCTCCAGAGGTTAGCCATCACAGAAGCTCTGTGATCTGATGATCATTATCAGGTGTGTCCTCTGGTAGTGTTGACAGATGTCTTCTGAGACTTTAACTTCTGTGGTGTACTTGGATGTTCTGTGATAGACTTCTGCGGTTCCTATACTTAGCCTATTTTTCAATACTTCTATACAATGTGATTGGAGCTAACAATCTCCCCCTAAGTATTGAAAAATAAAGAAATGGAAAAATGAGCATTTGGCTATGTTAGAAACACAAAGAGGTGAAAGGAACTCATCCTCTCTCTACTTACTTTCATTTAAGAGAAGTGCCAGAAGGCAATTACATTTGATTACAATAATGAAAGTAAAATTGAAAATACAATTCTTCAGAGCCTATACTTTGGCGTCTGGAAAGTCATTTATTTTTCTTCCAAATCCTCCTTCCTTCTTCAGCTCTCTGTAATAGAACACGCATAAGTCCCTGATGTTAAGAGTCGCACGTATATTTTTCAGGAGGACGTTTGCAGCTTATGTGGGGACGAGTGGTGTTCCTCTGTGCTTGATGATGAGTTCTTGGATGAGCAACAGAGAATGAGTCGAGTACTTGTGGCTTTCAATCCCCATAAATAACTTCTTTTCGCCCTTGGGATTTATGTACACAAAGACAAAGTAAGGTGAGTTGATTATTGAGTTTGGAAGTATTGTGGTAGAGGGTGATAAACTGTCATCTGGTGCAGGAAAGTTCACCTTTTTGACCCCGAGGTCAAGTTCCACCTGAAAGTCCACCACGCTGTAGAAGAGTAACTTTTCCCTTATAATTCTTTTAATCATTTGGTGGGCTTCTTGATACTCCATCTTCCACCCGTACTTATCTTCTGTCCATTTGAGCAACTCTGGGAGATCGTGGGGATAGAGAGCAGTTAGATCTGCATCTGTGAATGTCCATATATTCCCATCCTCTCTCTTCACGACATACGCGTAGAACCAGAAGTTTTTGCATTTTGTGTGGCTCATTTTGATTGACAGAACCTCTGCGATTTTGAACATAGAAAAGACTTGGTCCCTTTGTTTGGATTTATCTTTGTAGAATCTCCTCCTCTCCTCTGAGATGATTTCCTCTGATACCTTGACCAAAGGCTGATCATGGACCCCGCGACTGTAGAGGTACTTGTAGACGTCTTCTTCTAGGTTCTTCTTCTGAGGAACGGGGAAGGGTCTTCTCAAGCTCTCGAAGCCTTGTATTACCTCTGCCACTCTGTCCTCTGATGGTTTTTCAATGAGGTCAAGGACGGGGAGTTCAAAGAGGGGTTGTAGATCAAAAGCCCAGTCTTCCTCTTCAGGTTTAATGCCTCTCAGAGCCTCACTTCTGATGGCATCCATAGAGCTTTGGAGGAGCTTCTCTGTGCTAGGAGGGTCCTTCTTCTTCAGAGGTTCTGTGGCAATAGCTTTGCCTTTGTCTTTCGCGGTCGGTGGTGCTTTCATTTGGATTTTTGGGATTTGGACTTTGGGGAATGATAGAGCTGTAGATGCCTGTTTTTGTTCTGGCTTCTATGGTCCAGGCTCTGAACTTGTAGGGACTTGATTCAGGGGTTCAGCTGCTGAAAAGATCACTTCTGATGGCATGATCTCCCCTTCATGAGGACCAGAGGCATCAGGATCCTGGTCCTCATGCCTTGCCTTCTTCTGCGATGCCTCAGCCTGGCAAGTCGCAGGTGCCTTCCTTTTTCTTCTCTTGCAGAGGTGCTCGTTGACATGCCTCGTGATCTTCTTTAGAACATCCTCTATAGCCAACGACATTTTGTTGACTTCCAGATCATACTTGAACTTGATCGTGGCTACAGTTTTCTTCAAATCTTTTGCCACCTTTTTGCCCTTTTGAGAGATGTCAGAGCCAATGAGGTTGTGGTTGCTTAGAACCATTCTCCCCATTGTTTCTAAATCTTTCTTTGTTGCTAAGGCAGAGAGGTCAGTGGTAGAGGTTGATGGTGGGGGTGCAGAGGTGGACGCCTGTGGTTGGAAAGGGATTATAACACTGCGAGTTATATCCTTGATTTCATCTCAAAGCTTGGTCAGGTCATCAACTCCTGACTGAACTACTTGTGCAGCGAATTTTGCCATCTCATCTGTGCAGATATCCCCCAGGATCTGAATTTGATTTGAATGTGCAATGATTGTTTTGCCACATGCTTGAAGGTCATCTCGAGTCGCACAGTTTGATGTCAGCTTAGTGATCGCCACTGATTGTTGTATTGAAGATTGGCGGAGGGCGTTCAGAGATTCCTGATTGGATTTTAGAGCCTCTGCAAGGATTTGGGATTTGGCTTGGGATTCCCTTGGGACAGATCTTTTCAACTCGTCAAATTTTTGGAACACCCGGTCGACAAAGGCTTTAAATTCGCCCTTTGTGACAAAGGTGTCCGAGGTGACCTTTGGAACAACACATGTTCCAGATTTTGCCAACGAATACTTGGCACCTTCAGACCCTGAAGTAATGATGAGCTTTGGAGGATTTCCTCCCAATCCTTGATGTTCCACAGATGAAACATCTATAGGAGTTCTGTCAAGAAGTTTCTTGGAGGAGGGTTCAGAGACTCCTTCAAGATTCTTTTTGAATGAATCCTATGGTTGGACTAGAACCACATAATCAATGTGTTCTCGCACCACCAACTCTGAGGTGGTTTGGGGGTCACTCTTGTGCGTGAGAGAGGCAACAAATGCGTCTGTGTGTGGAGGAGTTGTGTCCTAGGGAGAATGGACATGAAAAACAACACTCTCACCCTTTTGAGAGGGTGAGGTGGATTTAGTTTCCCCGAAAGGTGGTACAGAGGATGAAGGGATATCCTCTGTCCGGATGGCTTGGGTAGGGATCGGACTGTGCGGTCCTTCTTCAATACCTTTCTGCACTAGAACTGCAGAGGTAATGGTGTGGGTTGCACGGGGGTTTGGCTCAGGTTGTGTGTCCAAGGCATATTTTATTTCGCTCTCCTCCTTCGATTTTTCTTTCTGACCTTGTTCCCCTTCACTCTGTGACCTTTCGGTCACATCTTCTATCTCCATGGCCACGGTTTCGCCTAGGTCCCCCGAGTACCTAAGAATGACTTCTCTTGCTATGGCAGAGGCCATTTTTAGTGGGCTTTGAGGTCTATCCTCAGGGGATTCTTCAAAGACTAGTGTTCTTTTTGTCTTCTGCAGAGGTTTTTTGCTAACCTCTGCAGGTTCGGTTCTAGCAATGAGATCCTTTACCAGGTCTTTCCTTATTTGCTAGATGGCTTCCACAGATTTTTCTTTTTCTGCAAGGGTCCTCAATTTTCTCCTTTTCTTTTTCTCGGAGGATTTGATTTCTGTAGTCTCTTCTGCAGCTTTCTCTTTTGGTACCTCTTCTTCTGTGGTCCTCCTATTCTTGGAATTCTTAGAGGACTTTGGAACCTCTACGTCTTCGGTTCTATCTTTCTTACTTTTTTTCGCCTTTTTCTCACTCCCCTCCCCTCTAACTAACGCTCTCTCTCTCCCACTCACTTGAGCTTCTGCGGATCCAACTTTTGTCACCTTTTCTCCCTCATCTCTAAGGTAAATCACTACATCACCTATTTGGAATCCTACGTGAGGGGGGTTGCAGGACTCGGTTCAGGAGTCCTGTACCCTCGTATGTAATCCCTAGTTCCCTCTACACTACCCAAGTAAATCAACATTCTAGTTGACAGAGGTCTTGCAGATGGGTAACTGGTTTGGAGAGTGGTAGGTTTGTGAGACTTCATCTCATGTAGCTTTATCATCTTTCCCTCTGCAGGTAGCTTGCCTTCCCCGATCAAGTCATCACCCTTAAGTAAGCCTAGGAAACGTCCAAAGGCTATGTTTTTAGGCTCTGTGCCCCTATCCTGATCTTGCTGCTTGGTGATCACAACATTTTGGATTTCTGTGAAAATGAGACCCGCATAGTTTAATGGGAGATCATAGTAGATCCCATACATGATGGCCAGAATGGTGTGGCTAGACTGGTCTGGACTCCCTACCTTTGACGTTAGGCACCTGTTCAGTATTGAGAAGAGCACATTCCACAGAGGAGGCAGGTTCTGTCTTCTGAAGTTTGTGTGTTTGGTGATTGGAACGGCGTAGCCAATGAACTTCAGAAATTCCAGTATTTCTTCTTCTGTGGGCTCTTTTGAGAATTTTCGTAGATTGAGATCTGCCTTAGTGGGGAGTTCAAAAACTTCAGACAGTTTTCTTCGGTTGATGCCTAAGTCCAGAATTTTTGATGTCGAAGGATGGGTTGCATAATCAATGATGGAATTACCATATTTCTCCATTTTGGCATGACAGGCACTCAGCCAAAACTGCTGAATGTAGGATTCAGGGATGTCATTTCGTTTCAGAGTTAGGGCTTTGAATAGAAAATGGTTCTTGAGGATGGTTATCAGGGGAGCTGCTTCGGCAGGGAATCCAGAAGGAGTGAGAGTGACAAAGTGATTGTTTGGCTTGTTATTCATCTGAAGCATGTGATAATCATGCCTAGTAAAGGAGAGCATTTTGCTCGTAAGCACCTGTTCCTGTCCAATGGAGGTTGAATCAGCATGTTGAGCTACAGAGTGATGGGTTTGGTTTGATTTCTTGGACCCATTTGAGTTCCTTGAAGAGCTTGAGTGGGAGGCCATTGTAGAGAAAATGAAGAGTTATTTGCGAAGGTGTTCTTGAGAATAAAGTTGCAAGTAAAAAGGAAAAAGAGGGCGTAGAGGGGATTATATACTGGGGGTTAGAAAGAATTAGCGGTAAAAGATAAAAATTTGAAATCCGTAATGAGTGCTAACGGATAAGTAGCCGTTTTCAAAAGCGACGGTACAGATACGAACTAATAGGAATGTGCCACGTCAGGATAGGCGGTGCACGATCGAGTACGTGCGCCTCCCTCTATTCTCACGCACGTGGCAGTTACTATTCCCACATGACAGTGATTTTGGTAAATAACCCACACATAATGACCATGGTAAATAAATATTGAAGTTAAAATTGGCAGAAGCTTTGTGGGATAAGAGCATCTAAGGTCATTAGGAGGTTTCAGGATACTTAAGATGACCAAGACATTCGAAAGAGCATACTAGATGATCGAATACAAATTCAATTTAGTGAGTAATGAACGAAAGACCCCTTTGTGAGGTACAGAGGCTCTGTGAAGGGTCACAGAGGCTCTGTGGAGGACCTCAGAGGCTCTGAGATCTAAAACTTCTAATTTAAGAAATAATCTGAATTGGTGATCACTTGATAGATGTTAATGCATTTTTGAGGGGCAGAGCGACATGTTTGACAAATTATGTCGAGCTCCCCCTTGAAGAGTCAAGGTCCTTTATATCAGCTCCCCCTTGATCTATGCTTGGGTTTAAAAATGGACGATTTGAGCAAGACACAGAGCAAGAAGTCTATTTTGAAAAAGGCTCTAAGAGAATGTACAAAAACTATTTACAGGGATACATTATGAACTTACAGAGGCTTTGTGCAAGGGTACAGAGGCTCTGTGAATCAACTCATATTGAGCATGCCAATTTTGCCAACAAGAAAAGTGAACCTTTTCTCGTATAATGCCTTCGTGAAAAGGTCGGCAAGCTGGTAATTTGTGGGGACAAAGTACATTTCTATTGTCCCATGCTCCACATGATGTTTCAGAAAGTGGTACCTGATATCGATATGTTTCGTTTTAGAGTGATGAACTGGATTGGCAGAGATCGCAATGGCGCTTTTTGAGTCACAGAGGATGGGGATTTTCTCGATGTCAAATCCATAGTCTCTGAGTTGGGTTCTCATCCACAGAACTTGCGAACAACAACTAGCAGCAGCAATGTATTTCGCTTCTGTCATGGAGGTCGAGACACAATTCTGCTTCTTCGAAGTCCAACTTACTAGTTTCCCTCCAAGGAATTGACAACTCCCAGAGGTACTTTTTCTGTCTAGCTTACATCCTCCGTAATCTGAATCTGTGTACACCACTAAATCAAAGCCAGAGTTCTCCGGATACTAGAGGCCAAGAAACTTGGTCCCTTTTAGGTATCTGAAGATCCTCTTGACAGCATGAAGATAAGATTCTTTGGGGTTAGCTTGAAATCTTGCACAGAGGCATGTGGCGAACATTATATCGGGTCGACTCGCGGTTAAGTACAATAGATACCCTATCATACCTCTGAAGAATTTAGACTCCATAGACTTGCCCTCTGGGTCTGCATGAAGCTTTGATCCAGTGGCCATAGGGGTTTTCATTGATGAAGAGTCAGAGAGCTTGTATTTTTCAAGTATGTCCGAAACATATTTAGATTGGTTTATAAAGATGCCCTCTTTGGTTTGTTTGACTTGCAATCCTAAGAAGAAGGTAAGTTCTCCCATCATGCTCATCTCAAACTCACTCTTCATCAAAGACTCAAACTTTTTGCAATAAGATTCATTTATAGACCCAAA
Source organism: Arctium minus (assembly GCA_954870635.1). Classification (NCBI taxonomy): domain Eukaryota; kingdom Viridiplantae; phylum Streptophyta; class Magnoliopsida; order Asterales; family Asteraceae; genus Arctium; species Arctium minus. The sequence continues at coordinate 80,955,625 of OX941081.1, read as the reverse complement.
GATAATGTCATCAACATAAATCTGTACAAGTAGAATCTCACCTTTTCTCTTTTTATAGAATAAAGTTGTATCAGTTGTACCTCTTTCGAAACCATTTGCAAGAAGGAAGTTTGAAAGTCTGTCGTACCAGGCTCTGTGGGCTTGCTTGAGTCCGTATAGAGCCTTGTCCAAAAAATATACATGATTTGGATACTTGGAACTTTCAAACCCTGGTGGCTGCTGGACGTATACTTCTTCTTGAATTTGACCATTCAGAAAGGCCGACTTAACATCCATTTGAAACACTTTGAAACCTCTGTAGGTGGCGAAGACAAGAAATATTCTTATTGCGTCGAGCCTAGCCACAGGGGCAAAAGTTTCTTCGTAGTCAATCCCTTCTTCTTGGAAGTATCCCTTGGCCACCAGCCTTGCTTTGTTTCTGATCACCACGCCATCCTCGTCTTTTTTTTCCTAAAGACCCATTTGGTCCCTATTGCGGTTTTGCCTTTCGGCAGAGGCACTAGGGTCCACACCTCGTTTCTTTCAAACTGCAGAAGCTCATCTTGCATAGCCTCTACCCAGTTTGGGTCTTCAAGAGCTTCAGAGATCTTTTTGGGCTCGATGATACTCACAAAATTTGTATAGTAACAAAAATTTGCGGTACTGGATCGAGTTTGGACCTTGTCAGATGGGTCACCAATAATTTGGCTCTGTGGGTGACTTCTGGTCCACTTGGTCATTCGAGGTAGGTGATCATTTGAACCTTCTTGGAATACTTCTGGAGCATGTTCATTTTCTTGAACCTGATCTTCCTCTGTGGGAGGGAGATCATTTGTACTTGTCACTGGACTTTGGTCATTCTTAGTCGATGTCATGAGCTCTGTCGTGCCTTGTTCAGAGTTCTCCGATTGCTCTGGTGTTGACCCTTTAGAGATGTTTTGAAGTTGACCATGTTCTTGATTGAGTGTGGAGCCTTGGTCAATGTTCTTGATTGAACATCTCTTCAAATAGATGATGAAGTTCATTTGTTCTTGATGAGTCACCAGTTTCCTTATCTTGGAGCTTGAGTCCTGAACTGATTTGCTCAGAAGTCACCTGAAACGAGTCATCAAATGAAACATTAATAATCTCAAGTATATGTTTTGATTTAACCACATAGACTCGATAAGCCTTTGAGTTTGATGAGTAGCCGACAAATTTGGCCTCATCAGTTTTGGGACTGAATTTCCCTATCTGCTCTCTGTCGTTCAACACAAAGTATCTGCAGCCAAAGACGTGGAAGAACTTGATGTTTGGCTTTCTTTGATTGAGTAGGTCGTAAGAGGTCTTTTCCTGTCTATTTACCACCAACAATCGATTTTGGGTGAAGCATGCCATTGAGATGGCTTCTGCCCAAAAGGAAATTGGAAGTCCTGAGGCAGTGAGCATAGTTCTTGCGGCTTCCACAAGCGTTCGGTTCTTGCGTTCAACAACACCGTTTTGTTGTGGAGTCCTTGCAGCAGAGAAGTTCTGTGAGATTCCCTCTGTCGTGAGATAGGCCTCGATTGTCGAGTTCTTAAACTCTGTCCCATTGTCACTTCGAACTCTCTATACCCTGCAATCATAAAGAACTTGTATCCTCTTAAGGAGATTGATTAGTACCTCAGGAACATCTGATTTCTTTCGAACGAACTCTACCCAAGTATATATTGAGAATTCATCTATGAGTACAAGGATGTACTTCTTGCCACCTAGACTCTGCACAGATATAGGACCACAGAGGTCTACATGAAGCATCTGCAGAGGTCTGGTGCAAGACATGTCTGTTTTGGTCTTATGGGCCGCTCTTTTGAGTTTGCCCATTTCACATGCAGAGCATAGATGATCTCTGTTGAATTTGACATTTGGTAGCCCCTTTACTACGTCTAACCTCACAAGCTCGTCTAAAGAATGAAATTTAAGTGACAGAACCTATTGTGCTAAAGCCAAGCTTCTTCGTTCTTACTTGAGACCAGACAGAGCTTTTCGTTTCTGTTGATGGACTTGAAGTCCATGAGGTACAGGTCACCTCGTCTTTTGGCTCGCAAAAGCTCTGTGGTGGTGTCTTCTCTGAACAAAGAGCAATATTTCTTTTTGAACATTACATCGAGTCCATTATCACAGAGTTGACTAACACTTAGTAGGTTGCGCTTAAGGCCATCCACATATGCAACTCTGTTGACGTCGATGTCTCCGTTGGCAATAACTCCATAGCCTTTGATTTGTCCCTTCTTATTGTCTCCGAAGGTTACAGAACCACCTCCAGATTTTTCTTTGTAGGCGGAGAGCAACCCTCTGTCGCCAGTCATGTGCCTTGAACACCCGGAGTCTAGGTACCAAATGGGCACATGTTGTTTGTTCTGTGGACAGATCAAGAAGATTTAGGTACCCATTTCCAAATGGGTCCAGCTTTGTTAGAAGTCTTTGAAGATACCTTAACATCTTTGATTTTGGCTTTATCCTCTTTAATGGAGGTACCATTTTGTCCTTTCTTACCCTTGAATTTGGCATTCATTGGCTTTGAGTGAGATACAAGACAGGAGGGCCTTGAGAAGTGTTGATTTAATGCATGCACAAGATCAAAACATTTGCAATGAGTAACCTTGAAAGCAAACTTCTAAAATATTTCATTAAAATTGTCAAAGGAGTGTACAGAGCTACTTTTACAACAACCCATTTTAGATTTGGGTTTCTTTTTACAGAAAACTTTGTCTAATCTAGATTGCCTTTTGTCAAAAATTCCACTTGGATGGCTCTCTCTGTGTACTCTCCCTCGACGATCTTCCCTTTGAGCATTTACTGCCACACAAGCATTATTTCTGTCAATTTTGGGCCATTTTGCCTTCTGTTGCCAGGTGAGCTTTTCTTGAAAAGATTTTGATACAAAAGCAGGTTTTGGAACTTTGGGAGTTTGAGTGATCTTGATCTTTTCAGTTTTCAATTTTTCAAGCTCAAAAGAAGTCTTTGCTTGAAGACACATGTCAAAGAAGTCAGGGCAGATTGGTATTCATGTGGTTCTCCTCTTGGGAGCAATTGTCATGTGAAGGATGCCAGAGGGTAGTTTATTATCCTCTGGACCACAGATGACCATGTCAAGTTCCACAGAACTTGTCTCTGATTTGACAGAGGACTCAGATTCTGATTCAGAGTCTGTGTCAAGAAAGTCCCTGTGACATTCTGGAGATGCGTTTCTTGGTCCATATGTAGTGTCCTTTGGAGTATTTAAATCTTTTGAAATATAAGGAATGACCATAGGAACATTAAGACAGTTTAGAAGATCTTGCTCAAAGATTTCTCTTGTTTCAGAGGTAAGATCAGGATGGTTGAGAAAATGATTTTCATAGGTTCTTCTCAAGTCGCTTTTCAAAAACCTTTTAAACAATTTCTCTTCCACAGAGGCAGGAACAAACTCTGGTGCATCAGAGGATAGTTCATTTTCAGGAATCATCATGCACATAAAAGCCATTTGAGTTTTCGTTTCTGGGTGACCAAATCTGAAGACCCCTATATGTTTTTGAGACAGATATTTCTTTGGAATAGATTTTCTTTTTGATGAGTGTGCAGATGGTAAATCATTGTTTTCATACCATACATTTGCCATCTGCAGAGGTTTCCTCAGATGTGGTCCTTCAGAGGTTCTGCGCCTCTTGAATGTGGATAATAGGTTTTTGAGACAAATATTTCTTTGGAATAGATTTTCTTTTTGATGAGTGTGCAGATGGTAAATCATTGTTTTCATACCATACATTTGCCATTTGCAGAGGTTTCCTCAGATGTGGTCCTTCAGAGGTTCTGCGCCTCTTGAATGTGGATAATAGGTTTGGAAGACTTGGTTTTAAAAATTGTCCAGGGCAGAAGATGCTTGATAAAGATTTGTTTCTTTTATTTCCTGTGTATGGGTCAATATTCTCAAACCCTAATCCTCTTCTGCCGATCTGGGTGTTTACCTTTTCATGAACCTTTTGAGCATCCTGATACCTTTTAATTTGGAGATCTCTATCGAACAGATCTTGATGAAGGACTTCTCTTTCTTTTTGAAAAAAGTTTTTTAGGGAAATGGCATTTAATCGATCAGTCTCACATTTCTTTAGCTCCTTTATCTTGTCTTTCAAGGCTTGATCAAGTTTGGAAATTTTCTCTTTTAATCCTTTCTTTTCAATAATATGTTCATAAACGAGAATTTTTCTTTCTTGATAAAGTTTGTCCTTTTCTTGGGTGAGAAGCCTTGTTTCTCTCTCAAAGAAGGCCAATTTCTTCTCTAGTTCTGAGCACATGTTTTTGTAGGCAGAAAACTCATTTTGTATTGTAAGAAGTTTGTTCTCAGAGTCAGAATTAAAGGAGTTAGAAGTGGATACCTCACTCTTGTTGTCGGAAGAGTGGACTTCTGCCATTCCACAGAAGAGTGCATTATTGTTCCCTTCATCAGAGGAACCATCAGTCTCAAGGTCTTGTTGTTCTGCCATTAGGGACCTCTGTGTGTAATACTCTGCCTTCTTTTTGTAGAAAGCAGCGTCTCTTGTGGGCTTCCCTTTGATGGCAGAAGACCTGCACTCTGCAGCAAAGTGGCCTGGTTTTCCACATTTGAAGCATCCTTCAGTTTGCTTCGGGGCTCTATCACCACTTCTGCCGTCTGGCCTCTGTCCGCTACTCTTCTCTTCTTGTCTTTGCTCCTCGAACTCTTCTCTTCGATAGTTTCTCACCTCACCAAATCCTCTGCTTCTTTCAACTCTATCCTCTCTTCCTCTGTACTCTGGCTTTTTCTTGAGACCACGATTGAATTGTCGGGTCATTAATGCAAGAGTCTTGGCCAAAGCAACCATATCAATCCCTTGTTCCGATCCTTCCTCACTTTCTCTCTCTGCCACCAGAACCTTTTTCTTCTTCTTTTTTCTTTTAAGCTTCCTCTGTTGCTTTCTCCTTTCCTCTGTCCTGACCCTTTGTGGTGCTTCCTACTAAAGCCAGAGGACCACCGACAGGGGTCATCAACTTTGATATCCTGTTTTCTTGACTTATCAGAGTCCCGAAGAGGTCTGAGATGGACCAAACATCGAGATCCAGTGTTGCTTGCATGGACATGGTTAGATGGAGCCATTCATCATTAAGACTTTGAAGAAATCTAACATTATTTTCTTCAAAAGTTCTGTGGATGTCATACCTTTTGCACTTGTTTAATAGGGAATTGTACCTATTGTATTTGTTTTGAATGGATTCACTTGGCAGAGCCTTGAATGCAAAATATTCATTGATGCATAGAGCCCTGTTGTTCTTGAGGGTTTTAGCACCACCCTCAAGCTGTTTCTCCAACTCCAACCACAAGTCTTTCGATGTTTCACAGGAATCAAGGGATTGGAAGATATCGTTTGGGATAGCCATAATGATTAATCTTTTGGCTTTATTTGCAAGTTCATGTTGTGCCTTTTCTTCTTCAGTCCATTCAATGACAGGTTTGGGATGCTGTTATTCAGGAACTTCAGGAGTGTTTGCAGTGGCAGGAACACGAGGAACGGTTGTCATTAGGATGAAAGGAGGATTGTGAAGAAACTCAACCAGACGAGGATCCACTCCTTCGAGAAAGTGCACCATCCTGATCTTCCATTGAGGATATTCATGCCTTAGTAGAGTGGGAGGTTTTGATTGAGATCCTGCACTGAAATAGTTAACAGGGTTCGCCATTTTTAAATGAAGAGTAAAACAGAGTATGAGGAGTTCTTTTGAGAAAGATAGGGAATGTGTCAAGCCGGAATGAATTTCTGGTATGAGGAGAGTGACAAATAATTAATGAGCTTTGAATCTGTCTTCAAAGGATTAAACACACATGCCTTTGAATCTACTTCAAACTGGTTGAAATAACACCAAAGAACAGAGTACGTTTATGAGTGAAGAACAAAATGAAGAAAACAGACTCTAAACTACTACCTGGATCGTTGGGAATCAAGTATAGAACAGGATCCTTTGATATTGAGAATCAAAGTCTTCTCTGATACCAATTGTTGATCCCAATAATGATGTTCTTAACTTGATTTGACCTTAAACTACACACTGGTTTTGTAAGATGTGAGTGCGGAAGCGTTTAAGATGTGTAGAAAAGGTAGAACATGCAAGGTAGTAAACACACAAGTAATCAATAAACAGGAAGTAAAGTATTACAAGAAAGTTACTCAAAGAACTGTTTCATTGATTACTGAAGAACACCAAGAACACGCACTGGTATGTGCAAATATTCTCTTGGAAGATACAGTCTCTATTTTCTATTGTGTGTGATCGCATTGCATAAAACTCTAAGGTGGTGCTCCCATAATATACAAGAAGGATGCACCCCTTAGTACAGACAATGGCTGACATCCCATAAATGGAGTGCCACCTGGAAAGTAAAACCATCGTGCGCCGCTCCAAGGTGATCTAGAAATATTCGTACAGCAGGCATCACGTGATTTGCATGCGATCTTGTCTTGAAATGAGTTTGCACATCTTCGAACTGTCTCAAGAGGTTAGCCATCATAGAGGCTCTGTGATCTGATGATCATTATCAGGTGTGTCCTCTGGTAGTGTTGACAGATGTCTTCTGAGACTTTAACTTCTGCGGTCTACTTGGATGTTCTGTGATAGACTTCTACGGTTCCTATACTTAGTCTATTTTTCAATACTTCTATACAATGTGATTGGAGCTATCAAGTTTGTTCAAGAGTTTTCGTCCCATATCTCGGCCCATATGTCCACAAGGAAAACCTACAAACATCTTTACCAATGTCCATCCTTCTCACCATCTTGATCAACAATCTTCACCCTAATTCTTCTTCTTTATCATCACAAAAATACTCTAAATGGGCAAGACAAAAATAATAGAATTCTTACAATAAGAAGCATAAATTCAAACTTTATTTTCCTCATGATTAAAATCCTAAAAATATATGTAAATTATAAAAAAACTGATAAAAGACTCAAATTCTTTATGTATTTTGACACTAAAATATAATAAAAGTGATGATGAGGTAAATAAATTTACCTCATCACATATACACAACAGATCTGTGTAAACGATTTCTTTGAATTTCTTCATCTGAATCTAAGAATATGACTGGAGGTGGCCGGAGAAAGTTGGGATTTGGATCTTTGGATACTCAGAAATGCTTCTGTTATGTTGAATCACAAAGGAGAGACCGGAGGGTTTTCAGATACTCAGACACGTCACCCATCTTCTCTCTTTAAAAACATGGCAGAGGGTTGGAAAAGAATGGAGAGGAATCCCAAGTGAGTGGTCACTGGGGTGATTTCATTTCATTTGAAATTTGAATTTGATTACTTTGGGTGTGATTTTGGAAGAAAGATGAGCGGGAACCTATAGACGATCTAAAAATATGAAACATTTGGAAAGATAAATTACAGGAGATATAAGAGTGCAATAGTAACTTTTACATCATGCTTTAAGAGTAGTAATTAAGAGATTTTTTAGTTTGATGCATTAAAATTAAGTAGATGTTGCTTAAAGACTTGTACTTAAGACTTTATCATATACTACTTAAAGTACTCTTATTCATACTAAGCTATATACATGATACATACACTAAACGTTCAAATAAAAAATTGAAATATCCGTTTTAAATTTAGTTTAATTATGCGTTCTTTTTAATAGTCAATTTTAAATCCGTCATAAATCTATCTGTAATTACCTACAGATTAGCGATGGATAATTAAAATTTATTTTTTAATTGACATTTTTTTTTTAAAACGGCTATATGACACATTATTTTTAAAGTGTCCTAAAAACTTATTAAAACGACCAAAAATGTCTTATAAACACTACTAGACAAGTGACTATTACTGACGGATCACTGAATGATTACCAACAGATCTTTTAATTTTAATTTTATTAATTTGGGAGTTTTAGAAAAATAAATTAAAATATCCGTCGTAAATCCATAGGAATGCCTATTGTTCATATTCTCAGTTCCTTGGGAAATAAACGTCCAAGCTATTTATGTTATTCGTGTAAATACATTTTACGAAGGTATCTAACAAGAAGCCGAGTAAGATCGTGATTCAATCATAAGCTAGAAAAAAGTAATTCGAAACATATAGGTCTGAAAGAACAAAAAAGGATACGATAATTATAACTTAAAAACCATATGACAATTATAACTTAACGTGCCATACATAAATCTACTAGAGGGATTATTTAAACTCATATATGTGAAAGTGCATAAATTTAGTTATATATCATTACCCACGTATCATATTGTAACATAAAAAATTTAGCTACAAGTATCAAACGGATTAATATTAATATAGAATAAACTGGATTAATATTAATTATTTATGAATATAAAAAAATTTGTTGATAGTCAAATCAACCCCTTAAAATTTACTGATTTGAATTGGTACCGAAAACATTCCATCCCAATTCATTTTTCCAGTTATAAAACTTATTTCAAAAATAAACATTTCATTTTTTAAAATTGAAAAGAAATAATGTATTATTTTTTAAGGAATAAAATAAATTATTGTTAGAAATGTATTGGAGCATTGTTCGTTTTTATTAATGTGATTCGAGATTCAAACATATAACAATCAAAGTATGAATCTAAATCAATAATGCTAAAGAAATATAGAGAGATAAATTTTGGTCACAAGTCCTTGTCATAGATCTCACATGAAAGTACAAGACTTGAATATTGCTTACAAGGAAATGAAATAAGGAAAGGTATTTATATGAGTCAAACATCCCTTGACCTCATACAATACTTATAAGCAAAAAGTCAACTAAAGCAAAATTACAAATTGATTCAAACTAGATCTAACATTCTCACCCTTTTGGATCAATTTGAAAAACTTTAAGAAATCACTTGGTCCATCTTTTAAGACTGATTCTCCTGATTCTCATGTAAGATTCAAATCTTCTTATATTAGCTCTAAAATCAATCTTGTCTTGAATAGCAAGGATAACTTGACCAATAAACACTCTGTCCAATCTAGGCAAATGATCTCCTTCAACCAATCTTCTCTCATTCTCTTCATAGATCTCCTTGAGTTTTTGCAAAATTATTCTTAAAGTACCATCAGAGTACTTTACTATCTCAAAAACTCTCATGAATCTCTTCTCCTTTTCTCCATTTTCATAAACAACTCCAAGTTCTTGCTCTCTTAACACAGTAAACAGTGGAGTCTCTTCAAGATTGGGATGAGTCATATTAGGTGCAAGCATGTTGACTCTTTTCTGATTGGTTTCCATACCAAGTTGGAAATTATAATAGTAAGTATAGAATATGTGCCTCTTTATGAACTTTTTGATTGTTTCAAGAGCATAAGTGATATTTTCAAATCTGATTGCCATGTCTTTGAACTTATGATACATGTATTCCAGATCATCAAAGTGAAGATTTGGAAAATCAGCTTAAGAGAATATGTACTCACACATATCTTTTCTCATCACAGTAAACTATAGATACCAAATTTTCACAAACTTCTTCAATCTAACTTCTTTAATCACAACAATTCCATGTCTGCTCTTTATATCTTTGGAGGTTCTCTTCAGAAAACTCATCATCCTGACATACTCAAATTGATAATCATGTGATTTATCTTCAATCCCCATAATCAAAAACTCTGATTTTTTTGTCACAAACATTCTCTTCTCCTCTTCTAAAAATGGAGCTCTGAATGCACGACGAATCCTTCTTAAAATTTCTTTTGTAGGACCATATTCATCATATTGAGCTTGAGGATTAGAGGGACCAACTTCATTAGCATTACCAGAAGGACCTGCTTCACTTGGAATTTCTGGCACATGAAGTGGTTTTGGCTGGAAGTCAGATTGGTTTTGTGGGTTGTTAGGCTTAGGCTGGTAAGGCAACTCTTCTTCAACATTTGTTGCAGTAGATTGATTAACAGGATCATTAGAAGTATCAGGAAATCCAAAATCTATAATCTCTGGAATAGAAAGAACATCAGTCTGAACTGGCTCAGGCATATCAGAATGAACTGGGCTCAGTTGAATGTCTTCAGGTGTGCTTGGTCCAAACATAACATTAAGCACTTCTAAATCTCTATCATCAAGCAGACCATCTAACACACTAGCCTCATTCTCTGGTATGACCTTTTTGGCATTTTTCAGCATCAACATCAATTATCTCTATATCAATCTTATCATCATAAACATCCATGAAATTTTCCTTTTATTCTTCCTTCACTCTCCAAAATTGCTCATATTTCTCATTGATATCTTCATCCTCATCATCATCAGAAATGACTACCACATCAACTTCCATTCCTGTTAACAACACAATCTCCTCCCTTGTAACTACCTTAGGCTTTGCAACCCTTGATAATATCTAGATTGACATATAATATATTCTCCTTTCCAGTCACATCTCCATGATCATTTCTCTTTTTAACATGATCAGCATTATCTTCTTCCACATATTCAGATCCACCAACAACATTTGCAGCTACAACATCTTTGTTTCTGACTCATCTCCCCCTCATGGTCATGATCTGAATCATGATCATCCCTTTTCTGAGAAACAGAGGTCTGGGCTTTACATGATGTTTGCACAACCTTTGAAAGATTTGAGAAGGCTTGTTGCATAGCCTAAAGGATTTGCAAAACATCTGTTTTAAAAGAAGTAAACTCTGAGGCCCTAACCACATATGTCGGCTTTGAACGGATGGTGGTGGTGGTGCTTGGTGTTGAGATTGTAGTAAAGTAAAGAGATCAACATCAACTTAGTTTTTAGGTGTCTGGGATAAAAGTTTAGCAAACAAAAGTGACTTGAGCTCATCAATGCTCATTTCAGATTGGTGAGGTTGAGTAGGTTGAGGTTGAGGTGGTGGAACGTGTTGCTCTTGCTCAACTGTTGGGCCTTTCCCTTTTAATAACCTTTTAACTCCCCCAATTTCTTCTGAAAATCTCTCCATCAGTCTACTTTCAACAGCCTTTAAGGCACCATTTAGAGTTTCCTTTGACACAAAGTCTAGTAATCTAAAACCGCATTCACAAAGACTTTCTGTTGTCATGACAGTTGTAGAAGCAACTGCATGGCCTGTGTTCATTCCTGTCATGGTGTTAGCAATGACAGGACTTCCACCCGATCCTTGTAGTCCTATAGCAGGAGCTACTCTAGGTGTTCCGGTCAGGTCACTTAGACTTCTGACAAACAAAGAAGTATCTATATGTGTCCTAGGAATAACAATAGGTAATTCAAAAGGCACTAGACTCAATGGTGCATTCAAAGGAAGTGAGAACTAGGGCTGATGTTCTATGGTTTCAAAACCTGAGCTCTCCAAATAATAACTAGGTAGATTATGTGTTAGATCCCCGCGAGTATGTGAAACTAACACTTGTTGAAAGGTGGTAGAGTGGTTGGCTGAGGTGTCAATTGCATAAGTGGGTGACTTATGTCTTCTTCAATACTTACACGCAACACATGCGACAAAATAGTAGATGTGGCTGCCCTTTTGGATCTGTAGGTTTGGACGCTCACACACTCAACATTTTTTTTTTCTTTCCATCTCACTATGTCTCACATTTATATTTTCAACTAAATCTCCCTCATTTCTTCTTATGTCACCAATTACATCCATCGCAGTAGAGTCTATATCTATGTCCATGATCTCATCATTGAATGCAACAAAACCACTGTCAGCATTGTCTTGGATAGCATCACCACCTTGATTATCTTGATCATCATCAGTATCATCATCATCATCATTTCCATCACTTTCATCATTTGCATCAACTGAATAAGGCCGTGGCAACTCAAACTATAGATCGTGGGTGGTTGAACTCGATAAACTTTGGTGCTATAATAGAAGCTCCATAACATTGATATGTGACCTACTTATGTGTTTCATCACTTCAATGGTAAACCGGGTCTCACCCGTTACTTTATGAGACCTTACTCCATCCCAAGGCTGAATAAGGCTTGAATCCATAAATTAAATTTGGTTAAAATCATGCATTAGTATCAACCATTTGCGTTTGAACTCAGTAGGCGTAAGCCAAACACCTTTTTTCTCAAATGACATGTCTATTCAGGTTCCGTTATAGCGGGGCTCGCAAAGATTAAGGGGCAAGAGTGAGTGGATAACAGAGATTTTTGAAGTAAATTTTTGGAAAATTGGCGTACAAATTCGTATAGATACCTTTTGGGAGATTTTGAAGACAATTGTTTAATCTAGATGATTATAGCCTAGATTAGTGTGTTGTCATTTATAATTTCCATTTATAGAAATTATATACGCTCCAACTATTCCCTTTTTGAGGTGATCGCCATTTATTTTAGTTTCATATTTCGTAAGATTAGAGGTTTAAATTTACCCCTTTTTTGGGTGTTACAAGTTGGAATCAGAGTATTAGTTTAAGTAATAGGTATGAATGTAAGATGCCTAGACTTAAGCTGAGATAATAAGTTATGATTTGTGAGATTTGAGTAGATCTTCTAAGGTAAGATGGTCTTAGACTCGACGGAAATTACACTAATTGAGAATTGTGGTGATGGGAACGAGAACTCTTACCGGTCATAATTTCACTTACCTAACGTTATTATGAATATATTTTATGTGAGCATGCTTGTCTTACTATTGTTATGAAGATTGATGAAAGGAATAGTACATTTTCTTTTGTCTCTCGATGATATGTCTTACTCTTGTTGTCATGTGTATGGAAGTGTAATGGTTAACACGAGAAGTAGGCCGGGATCTGAAGCGGAGGACCAAGAGGCAAGCGTATCCAACCCGAATCAGTTGTATAGAACTGTCAATGCTATTCCTTTACCCTTGCCTCCATTGGCCGGTGGAAGAGTATAACACATTCTACGGGTGACTTTAGCTTCCTCGAACCCCGTCATTTAGGAGGTGAATCCACAGACGGAGATGATCAATACTGTGATGCAAATGGTCACCTTTACGATGGAAAAGCAACAAGAGATTTTTTTGAAAATGTTGGAAGATTATGACGTTATCCTTCGAAAGCATGAGACTGTCGCCAAAAACATAGTGGCGAGTTCCAAGGGCACCGGAAGTGTTATTAGAATGGATGAACAAGTGGTCTCCGATGCAAGGCGGGCGTGGAAGAGTTTGTTCTTATAAGACCTTCCTTTGTAGCAAGCCACTAGAATTTTCGGGGTCGGATGATTCGATCGTTTGTGTGAACTAGCTCAAAGAGACAGAGTAGGAATTCGACTCTAGTGAATGCGAAGAGAGCCAAAAGGTAAGGTTTGCCTCCCAGATGTGGAGGGGCCTTGTTCTCAGATGGTAGAAAATCACCAAGTTTACTTTAGACGCTACCGTCCTAGCCCAACTGTCATGGGCTATGTTAAAAAAGAAGATAATGGAGGAATATTGTTTTGAGCGAGCAATTGACCGTCGAGGAGGAGTTCCAAGACCTCCGAAAGGGGGACAAGACGGTGAGGGAATACACTAGCCTTTTCAATGAGAATCTTGACTTAGTGGTACATGTGGCCCAAAGCAAGAGACAGAAGATCAAGGCCTACCTTAAAGGCCTACTGGCCGATATGATGGCCATGGTCCGGAACTCTAAAGCATACACACTTCTTGAGACCATTAAAGAGGCTAAACTCATGGAGGACGAGTATGCTCGGAAGAAGGAAGAAGAGGCGTTAGTTGGAGAAAAGAGGAAATGGGAAGGAAATTCGGGATCTTTCAAGCGACTAAGGCCGTTAAACAACATCAACAACAATCGAAACAATGATTCAAGGAGAGAGGCCAAGTGGTGCCCGAAGTGTAGAAGTAAACATTTGGGCCTGTTCCACTCAAAGCCCAACTCCTGTTATAAGTGTGGAAAATTTGGCCATACCCAACGAAACTGATCAGTGAAGGGACTAATATGCTTTTAGTGCAAAGAGTTGGGTCACTTCCGAAATGAGTGCCCAAAACTCAAAACTGGAGGAAATCCTGGAAGGAAAGAGAGCACGACGAGAGTGTCGGGGAGATCCTTTCAGATGAAGACCGAGGATGCTAAGGCATCGACAAATGTGGTGTCGGGTACATTCCTTGTAAACTCCATACATGCGCATGATCTTTTTGATTCGGGTGCAACTTATTCTTTCGTATCGAATTCCTTCGAGTCAATATTGCCTATGATTGCTAGTATACTAGAAGGTGCTATGGTAGTGGAAATAGCAAACGGTAGTCGTGTCATTGTTAGAGAAGCCTATGAGAATTGTGTGTTGGAGATAAGGGAAGAAGTTTCCGATAAAACTCTTTCCAATGCCCATTGGTGGATTTGACTTGATAGTCAGAATGGATTGGTTGGGGGAGAACAAAGCTGAAATCCTTTGCTCGAAGAAGTTGATCCAAATCCCGTTGGTGGGGGACGTAATAGTCATTTCAATGGCAAAAGAACGTAAGTGTTTGGTGAAGGGATGCTCTTCATACATCGCATACATTGTGGTTGCCAAGTTGGAAAAAAAAGAAGCTTGAAGATGTCAAGGTTGTTCGTGCGTTTCTGGATGTGTTTCCTGATGACTTTCCCATATTATCACCTGACCGGCAAGTCGAATTCCGAATAGATTTAATTCCGGGCGCCGCTTCAATCGCTAGAACGTCTTACCGATTGGCACCATCTGAAATGCAAGAGATTATGTCGCAATTACAAGATCTCTTGGAGAAGGGATTTGTGAGACCGAGCTCATCACCTTTGGGAGCTCCGGTCCTATTCATAAAGAAGAAGGATGGCACGATGAGAATGCGCAATGACTATCGATAACTAAACAAATTGACCGTGAAGAACAAGTATCCGCTCCCGAGAATCAATGATCTATTTGATCAAGTTCAAGGGGCGGGGTGTTTCTCCAAGATTGACCTTCGTTCGTGGTACCACCAAGTGAAGGTGAAAGACAAAGACGTGGAGAAGACCGCCTTTGGAAGACTATATGTCCATTATGAATTTCTAGTAATGCCATTCGGGTTGACAAACGCACCGATGATGTTCATGGATTTGATGAACCGGGTGTGTCGACCGTTCCTCGACAGATCAGTGATCCTCTTCATCAACGATATACTTGTCTAGTACAAAGACGATACGCTACATGAAAAAGACCTTTGGGAAGTTTTGCAAGTCTTGAGGTGGGAGAAGTTGTACGCAAAATTCTCCAAGTGTGACTTTTAGCTAGAAGAAGTCCAATTGTTAGGCTATCTAGTCAACCACGACGTAGTAAAAGTGGACCCATCCATGATTGAGGCGACGATGAATTGGGAGCCATCAAGAGCCCGTCTGAGACCCGAAGTATCTTGGGTTTAGCAGACTACTATAGGAGGTCCATCCAAGATTTCTCTAAAATCGCTTCCTACTTGACGGCCTTAACCCGGAAGAATGTGATGTTCGTGTGGGCGGAAGCTCAAGAGAAAGCCTTCCTAACTCTTCAAATGAAACTGTGTGAAACTCCAATCCTATGGTTTTCAGAGGGATCTGAAGATTTCGTGGTCTACAGTGATGCGTCCCAGATGGGTTTGGGTTACATTTTAATGCAACGAGGCAAGGTGATCGCATATGCGTCAATGCAACTAAAGGAGCACGAGAAGAACTATCCAACCTACGACTTGGAGCTAGCGGTCGTGCTGTTCGCTTGAAGTTATGGCGACACTACCTATAAGGTACCAAATACACATTCTTCACGGACCACAAGAGTTTGAAGTAAGTGTTTGATCAAAAAGAGTTGAACATGAGATAGCGGTATTGGTTGGAACTAGTAAAAGATTATGACTACGAGCTACTCTATCACCCGAGAAAAGCTAATGTAGTAGCGGATGGTTTGAGTCAGAAAGAACATAGTGGATTTAAGCTACAGTCGCGATAATAGACTTGTTGTTGGTAGCCCCATATTCTGACATGTTAAAGTATTAAAAAAGAAGACAAGCCCTTAGAGCCAGAGGACCTCTGTTCCAGATGGGTTTCGGTTGCATTTTAATGCAACGAGGCAAGGTGATCGCATATGCGTCAATGCAACTAAAGGAGCACGAGAAGAACTATCCAACCCACGACTTGGAGCTAGCGGTCGTGCTGTTCGCTTGAAGTTATGGCGACACTACCTATATGGCACCAAATACACATTCTTCACGGACCACAAGAGTTTGAAGTAAGTGTTTGATCAAAAAGAGTTGAACATGAGATAGCGGTATTGGTTGGAACTAGTAAAAGATTATGACTACGAGCTACTCTATCACCCGAGAAAAGCTAATGTAGTAGCGGATGGTTTGAGATAGAAAGAACATAGTGGATTTAAGCTACAGTCGCGATAATAGACTTGTTGTTGGTAGCCCCATATTCTGACATGTTAAAGTATTAAAAAAGAAGATAAGCCCTTAGAGCCAGAGGACCTCTGTCGATGATAGCAGTTGATCTTTAGAAGCTCTGCAATCACCAAGCACATAATATCCTTAACAAGAAGATGATCCATGGTCCACAGAGATTATGTGACAAGCTCTGTGGAAGCAACCTCTATGCTACCATTCCAGAAGAATTCAACAAGTCATCTCTCTCTCACAGCTACGTCAACGAATGCAGCTCTGCGACGTCAACCTGAAATGGTTTCTTCGCCTTTACACATGGAAACCTATAATAGGTGCTTGGTTTGACTTTCCCATGATTCTCTTATGTATACAAGATTTGTGTAGGAGATTTGTATTGTCCTTGATACTCTCAACAGATTTACACACTCAATTGCACAAAGTAGCTAGAGAAAAATTTATGAGATAGAGAGAGAATTACACGTAGTCTGTGTGTGTTCTTCGTGTTCTTGCTGTAATAGATTACTTTATCATCAATACACATGACATTTGTTGCTCAATCACTGTTTGTTATTGTGTATTGATTTCTCTCATTGTTCTACTACTGTTTCTACGTATCAATCTTATTTTACTCACACAGCTTCCACATAAGACTTTAATATATTTGATTGTTTAATTCTTTATGAGTTAAATCTGGGACAACAATTGGTATCAGAGCATAATGATTCACTAGAATCATTTCGATCAGTCTCTCGATTGTTGATTTCCTCATAGGTAGAGTTTTTCTTTCAAAACCTGGTTCCGATTCATACCAGTCTCTGTTCTTGCCTAATTTTTGATATACCACTTGTTAGGTTTGATTTATTGATTATAGATTAACAAGAGATTGGGAGGGAATAGTTTGTTTATTAACAAAGTCTAGAGAGAGTTACAAGCTTTCTCTCTCTAGAAAACTGAAACAATTCGTACGACTACTTTTTGGAATTACTTACAAACAACTACAAACATATCCTTATTTCTACCCCAATACCCTTGTTACACATTTAAGCCCAAACCCAAAGTACAAGGCCCAAATACAAATAAAAAAGATTACTTTAAAAAACTTCAAAATAGAACATTTATGTTCTAACATTCTCCCCCTAAGTTTTGTAAAGGAATCATCCTTTTCACTTTCAGTTCCTCTCCCCCTTGATTTCTTAAGAAAACTTAGTGTTGTATAAACTTCAAAGCATCCTCAGCTCCCCCTTGAATATAGGTCTTATCCTTGAAGTTTCAACTTTAATATCAGATCTGATGTATACAATAACCTCGAATGAGTGCACATAAAGACAACTTTTATCTCTTGTAAATCCAACACATTCGTTACGCCCACAAGAAAGAAATGCGTGAATTATGTATTGACAACCAATGTGCATCTTCAGTTTATAACATTTGATCTGTCTTCGAACCACGAGTTGAATAGGAATTCAGCTTAAGAACCTATTCTTATCAGCTCGCAGGAGAAAGCATCTTGTAGCAAACACTACTAGGCAAGGGTTAGAAGACAATTCTGACAAATGTTCAACAACTGATGAAAGACGCTCATTTTCTAACTGCTTCTTAGAACACTAAACAAATGAACTCAAAACTCCTTTCTTCACGAATTAGCTGGATGATTATAAGCGCTCAAGATTTTGAATCACAACCAAAGCATCAGAACAATGATTGCAGTCACTCACGCTTCTAATTGATCAGGTCAGAAGAATGATTAAGAGCACTCAACGGTCTAACAACATAAAGAAGTACTCCAGACTGATGATTGCAGATACTCAAGCTGCTAATCTAATCTAATCAGAGACTAAATCCAAACATCCAATATCTGAAAATCTTGACAAGCATGAGCACTCGTGAAAATATAGATCAGTTGCTAAGAATATGTGACCAACAGAAGATAGGAATGATATCACATATGCATTTCGCGAAAAATCTCGGGGAACAGGGAAAACTTGTAGCAAAATGGGTTCAGAACAGTCACTTTTTGCAAAAAACTCAAAAAATTTCGCATAACCTTCACAATTCTCAGATCACTGTTCATTAAAGCACAATTCGCATGAGGCTTAGCCGAAATCTTCACAATTCGCATAGGGCTATATGCGAATTCCTACTTTTCGCATGTGCCTATGTTCGAATTCTTGCTTCTCGCATGAGCCTGTAAGCGAATTCCTCGCAATTCACATCCTTCTATAAGTGAACTCCATCTTTTCGCATATGACTCTATACGAATTCTGTACTTAGAATTTATTTTAGCCACAAAGAATTCGTATCGATGCGAATTCTGCACTTCTCGCATATCACTGCATGCGAATTCCATACCTTAAAAAAATTCATCTTCAAAGTTTTTCATCGTGCGAATTCTGACATGCGAAATCTTGCATGCGAGTTCTTCATGCGAGTTCTCCAAGAATCATGCGAATTCTTGAGGTCTACGATTGTTTTTCCAAAAATTCTTTGAATTCATCTTCAATACATCGAATTTGAGTCTGGAAATTTGTGAGCAGGTTCGAAAATATCAATGGAGCATATTTGTTGTTTATGATCATGTCTAAAAACAACTCTATAGCATCATTCGATCTCAACACAGTGATAAAAACATCTTCGAACAAAAATTTCTCAAAATCGACCAATTCAACCAAATCTGTTGAAATTAAATATGGTAATTGATTCAATATTGATCGACTTTGTCCTTTGAATCAATCTGACATCAATGCTCATCCAAATTAATACCAAAACAGAGAATTCGAGAAATTTACAGCGACTGTTCAATCAAAACAACTTGATCTCGATCGTTCGTAGAAACAATTCTTCGTTAGGCTCTATTACCACTTGTTAGGTCCAGTGATCAAGCTTTGATTTATTGATAAAAGATTAACAAGATATTTGGAGGGAATAGTTTGTTTATCCACAAAGTCTAGAGAGAGTTACAAGCTTTCTATCTCTAGAAAATAAAACAATTCGTACGACTACATTTTTGAATTACTTACAAACTACTACAAACATATCCCTATTTATACCCCAATACCCTTGTTTCACATTCAAGCCCAAACCCAAAGTACAAGGCCCAAATACAAATACAAAAGATTACTTTACAAAACTTCAAAATAGAACATTTATGTTCTAACAAGTTCCTTTTGGATAAAATCAGTGCACTATTCTTCGTTTAGATAGTAATTTAGTGTGTGTTTATTAAATCCATATCTGTTCCTAGATCTGAGCCCAAAAATTTTGTTAGCGCACATATTGGTTGGATACAAGATCATGAAGACTGAAGGTCAAAGTTCAAGAAAGTCAAAGCTCAAAGTCAACGCTCAATGTGAAAGTCAAAGTCCATTGTAAATAAGTCAAAGTCAAAGTGTCTTTGTATTATGTTTTGTAAGCGTGTTGTTTCATTTTCTCTTTAATAGATTTATGGATAGAAGGTTTGGTGTTGTAAGTACATGTAACTAGAACTGATTTTGTACGCGAATAGATAGAATTCTAGAGAGAGAAAGTTTGAGAGAGAAAGTGAATGTATACGAATCCTTTTAGTGAATCAATAACAGGTTGAGTGATTAATTCATACTATCTTGTTATTGTTATTGTTTGTATAATGAGAACTTGATAGAATTGGATATTAATAATTGGTATCAGAGCAAATCCAAGAGAGAAATCAAGAAAATGCGGTTGTCGGACTTTGTTCTTGAGTTTTTAGATTAATTTTTATGTTTTTGTGAGTTTTTCATGTTGTAATTGAGTTCATTGTATTCATTGAGTGAAATAGATAAATCTTGTATAGGTTTGATAGATAATTGCACTGTAATTTTGAGAATTTTTGAGTTTTTAGATACACGAGTTCTGTCGCACTGTATATTTAATCAATCTGTTAGGTCTAATGAATTTTCTTGAATTTCAGTGAGTGAATTTGTTTCTAGATATTCTAGTGGTCATTTTGGTGAAGTTTCATATCGAAATTCAAAGTATAGATGGGATTTTGAGTGGATCGGTGCGTATTTTGTTCGTAGATCTGAAGAACTCGCATCCTTCATCAAGAACTCGCATCCTGAACTCGCAGAACCACTAGATTTCGCATCTCATTAGAATTTGCATCTTAGATTTCGCATAAATTGATTTTGAATTTTTTTACAAGTGTTGATTTTGCAGATAAGTATGGTTTGAATTACATAGAATTCGCATATGTGTGTGAAGAGCTATTCAGAATTCACACAAGTCTAATATGCGAAAAGCTTGAATTCGCTTATTTGTTTGATACGAAATGTTTTTAGAAAATTCTTTCCAGGAAAGAATTCGCATATTACCTTATACGAATTCTTTGAATTCGTATAAGACTGAGTTACAAATTCCTCATAATTCGTAGTAGAGTATTGTACGAATTGTTAAAGAATTCGCATAAAAGCTTTTCAAAATTTCTTCAAGGATAAAATTCGCATGATTTTGATGTGCGAAAAGTGTTATGCGAATTGTGTTATGCGAAAAATTTTATCTTAAAATTTTTCTAAGTTTAGAACTCGCATAGTGTTATATACGAATTCTGAATTTATTTTGCATGCGAATTCTGAAGTGAGTGTAGTGTGCGAATTCTATAGTTGTGCGATTTGTGCATACGAATTCTGTGTATTTCCTCTTGCTTGCGAATTCCACACTTAAGAGAATTTGGAAATTTCATTTCTGAATTTTCTTTCTAGTTTTCTGTATTTTTATGATTTCTATTGGAGTAACGATCATTTGTCAAGTTCTTATTGAATATTTTCAATAACAGGATGACTTCCAAGGACGCGCTCTCAATTGGTACAGATGTCAAGCCTCCTGTTCTGTTTAAAGGGGAGTATGAGCAGTGGAAGGACAGGTTCCTTGATTTTGTTGACCGGCACACAAAACGGAGAGAACATTCTCTTATCCATCACTGAAGGTCCAATCGTACTCCCTACCATGAAAATACCTAATGAAGAGTCATCGGACAGTGAAGACGGAAATGTTGACAGAGCTCAGAGAACAAAGACTGTTCTGAAAGAACCTTCACAATATACTGAGGAAGAAAAGAGCAAACTCAAAGCCGACAAGCAATCCAGATCATTACTTTTACAGAGAATTCCAAATGAGATATACATAAAGATTGACAGCTACAAAGCCAATGCTAAAAAGATGTTGGATCAACTTCAGAAGATGATGTTGGGTTCAAAGGTTGGTAACCAGATGAAAGTAGTGAACTGCATCAACAACTACGAAGAGTTTAAGGCAAAAGAAAATGAAGCAAGCTATGTTGTTATTGACCCATGCATTTCAAAAGACGTTCTACAAGAAGTCGGGTTCAAACTCTCAGAGGTACTCGTCAGAGTCAAAGAATCATGAACACCGAGAAAGAGTGGAAGGAAGGAAATTTGAGGAGAAGAGATTTGGAGAAAGAAAGCCAGAAGAGAAGAAGAAATGTGTGAATGACTATGGTTCTGAGAAAAACACTGAGGAAATGGTTAAGTGCTACAACTACGGAAAGTTGTGTCACTATGCCAAGGACTGCCGAAAGCCTACCGTCAGGAATTCAGACTACTACAAACAGAAGATATTGCTTGCAAAACAGAAAGAAGCGGGAAAGGCACTAATGGTTGAGGATGAGTTCTGGCTAGACCACTCCGAGGATGAAACGGAAGAGACAACACATATGTGTCTGATGGGTGATACTGTGATGTATGATGATTCAGAGGAAGAAACAACTGATGAGGTACTTAATTTTTCTGAATCTGATTTTGTAACCAAAATGGAAGCCATGATGGTCGAACTTCAAGACCTTCAATCAAAGCTGAAAAAGGAAAAGAACAGAGTTGCAAAGAAAAGTCAAAATATTTTTGAACTCAACAAAGAACTTGTTGGGAAAAAAGATTTGGTTGACTCTCTAAACAAATCTGCTTCTGATTTTAAACTGCAAAATTATTGTTTTGAAAGTAAGATTTCTGATTTTGTGTCTAAACTTTCTAAGTCTGACCTTGAAAAGTATGAATGTGTACTAAAAGCTCATATTTTGCAGGTAGAAAATAAGAGCTTAGAGAAAAAGGTAAATGGTTTAAAAGCCAAGTTATATTCTAGAGGCCAAACAAATCAAACTATTTTCCTAAATATACCCAATGAGGAGGCTGATTTTAAAGAGAAGTGGGGACTCGGTTATGATAACCCCCACTACTTAAAGAAAGCCATCAGAAAACAACCATCATTATATAACTTTGATTTTTTATTTGCAGCTAGTAAATATCCTCATTTGAAACTCAAATTTGTTACAAAGTCATCTGATGAGGATGAGGCAAAAGAAGATGAGAAAAGAAAGAATTAAAAGAAAATGCAAGTACCATTCTGTTATCAAAAACTGAATGATAGTTATCTTTCAGAAAAACCAAAGTTTCTTTCAAATGATTATTTTGTTAGCTATTCTACTACTGAGATGGAGGCAAAACCGATTAAAGCTAAGATTTATACTCCTTCACTCGTGTTAGAAATTAAGATAATAGATCTTGAAAATGCTTTATCAGATGAAAGAATTTTGGTTGATATTGAACAAAATGTGTTTTCAACTGTAATGAAGAACACTGTCTTCAAAGCTGAATCTCAATCGTGTTCTAATTCTTCTAAGGCACCACAAACTTCAGAAGTTGATTTTGATGACTTATTTGCGTCCGCAAATGATTTTTTAAATTCTGATGATGGGTGTGTTGAAGAATGTATTCATAGGTTTGTCTTTAACTCTAAACTTCCAGATCATTTTGCTTTTATAATAAACTCTGAAGTTTTACCAAGTGTGTATGATGTTGGTGAATCATCGACTAAGGTTGGTGAACCAGTTTCTATGAGTACTGATGTTAGACTATAATTGTATTCAAGATTAAATGAGGGTCATTGTTGTAATTAGTGTTCGAAATGTGTTGGTGAGTATATTGTCAAATTTTCAGATCGAAATTCGAAGTCTAGATGTGTTTTGTGTGATTTTAATTGATTTTAGAGGTTTGCATTTGATTCATCTGGTTTGCGTTTGATTCATACTGCTTTGCGCTTGTTTCATCCTAGTTTGCGGGTGTTCATACTGGTTTGCGTTTCATTCATCGAATCTGTGTTTGATTTGTATCCATAGCACACACGCAAAGCTAAGATTTGCGTTCCACATCACAAACGCAAAGTAGAGTTTGCGATTCACACTACAAACGCAAACTAAGGTTTGCGCTCCTCGTTACAAACGCAAAGTGTGGTTTGCGTTCCACACTGCAAACGCAAAGTGTGGTTTGCGTTCCACACTGCAAACGCAAAGTGTGGTTTGCGTTTCATACTATTCACTCGATTTGCGTTTCAGATTGAGTTGTACTTAGAAAGTCTGCGCTAAGTCTGCGCAGGGGGACAAAAGTTCTTTGAGTAATCAAAATCTCTGAATTTTTTTAAGTTTTCTTGATTTGATTGGATTTAAAGATCTTTACTAGCTAATATTTTTCATCTTGTGTAGGTACATACATTCTTCAACCATGGCAAATGAATTTCTTTCTATGGGATCTCATCTGAAGCCTCCGGTCTTATCTGTTGGAGATTATTCACAATGGAAGAAAAGAATGATTCAGTTCTTAAATCTAAAGAACAGAGATTATATGATATCTATCATAGATGGTACGGGAAATCCACAATCATTTGTACCTGGACAAGCAGCTACAGCTACATCTCCAACAATCCCAGATCGATATGTGTCAAAACCATATCAATTCTTTACTGATGCAGAAAAGACAAGATACAAGCTAGATGATGAGGCACTTATCTATCTCACTATGGAAATCCCTAATGATATCTACAATCGAGTAGATAGTAGGGAATCTGCAAAAGATTTATGGGATGAATTGGAGAAACAGTTTCAAGGATCAAAGAAGTCAATTCAGACAAAGTTGAATCAGAGTATAAATGCATATGAAGGTTTTCATGCGAAAGAAGGAGAGACTTTGTTGGAAACATACAATCGTTTCAATGTGATATTGAATGATCTAAGGAGAAATGGGATGAACAAGTTAGAATCAGAGATCAATTATAAGTTCATCAAGAACTTGAACCCAGAATGGAAAAGCTATGCTATCAACATTCACATGACCAAGGACATGGCACAAGAAGACGTCAATGATATCTTCACAACTTTATCTCAGCATGAAGATGAAGTAAAGCAGCTTGGTGCTGAAAAGAAAATGGTCAAAGATTCTTTAGCCCTAATGTCTGAACGTAAGAAAGGGTCAAGTTCCAAGTCCAGTTCTTCTTACAAGTCAAAATCAAGGAAATCCAGAGCTCTCCTAACTAAAGTCACTGATTCAAGCACTGATCACTCTTCTACTGAAAGTGAAGAATATTCAGATGAGGATATGCAACGATTCGCTGAAAATCTGGCTCTTCTCACAAAGCAGTTCAAAAGCTTTGGAAAGAACAAGTACAAGACGAAATATGAGAGCTACAAGAAAGACAAGTACAAACTGAGATCTGAAAAGAAGTATGAGAAAAGAGGAGAGAAAAGAGATGAAAAGCGAGAAGAGAAACGAGAAGAGAAGAGAGAAGGAAAGAAAGAAGAGATTGAGCCGAAATATGGACGATGCTACAATTGTGGAAAACCAGGTCATTTTTCCAAGGATTGCAAGTTCAAGCGTACAAAGAATTCGGAATATTATGCTCGGAAAACTTTATTAGCAAAGAAGGTGGAAGATGGTCAGAACTTAATGGCGGAAGAAGAGAATTGGCTCTACAAAAGTTCTGATGATGAATCTGCACACTTTACTCAAGTGTGTATGATGGCCAAAATAGATGAGGACATTGGATCATCTTCTGATCATTCCGACTGTGGTTCCGAGGTACGTATTCAATTCTTAAAGGCTCAAGTTAAATTCATGAAAGAAGAGTTTAAAACTTTAAAAGGCAAACTTAGTCATGAAAGACAAACAATGTTGAATTTTCGTGATGAAAATTCAATGTTGAAAGATGTTGTTAAGGAAAAAGAGTCTGAGAAAGATTGTTTGAAAAAGGACAAAGATGTTTTAAATTCAAAGATATCTTAGCTTGAAAGAGATCTTGTAAACTTAAATGCTGAAAAAGGTGATTTTCAATTAAAATTTGAAGCGTTTTTTCAAGAAAGAAACGAGGCATATTGTAAAATTAAGCAACTGGAGGATTTAAATCTGAAAAGAGGACAGACTGAGCAAACATTAAATCTTTTAACGAACAAACTCCAAGATGTCAGATTTTATAATGTTAAAACAGGTTTGGATTTTTAACCAAATAATGTTTTAAAAAGAGCACCAGAAAATTTGTATAATTTTGATAAAATGGGCTCTACTCCTACAAAACTCGATATTCATGATACTTTTGTAAAAGGTAAAATCGTGAATGATGATGACACTTCATCTTGTGCTGATTCAATTTCAAGTTTAAAATCTGTTGGTTTTGCTTATAAAGATTTAAATGAAAGTTACAAAACAAGAAAAATAGAATTTAGTGAATTTACGTCACTATTTCGCTCCTTGTTTACCAACGGAATCACCCAAGGTTGAAGAAAATAATACTGAATCTCAGTGTCAGTTTGATGAATCTGATTCAGAAAATGCTGTTGAGAATCACGTATTATCTGATTTATTCACTTCTAATTCCTCAAATGCTTCAAAAGATGAAAATATCATGAATCAAAACCTTAAGTCTGATTTTTCAAAAACTATGACTGAGGAGATTTTTACAGAAATGATGAATGCTTCAGATCCTGTTTCTATAATAGAAAAGATGGAATCAAACTCTGAGGTGAATCAAACATTTATTTTTGAGAAACAAATCATAGATCTTCAAAAGACAATTGAAGAGTTAGAAGATGAGAACGTTGATCTCAAATTCAAACTTGACAAGTCTTTTGAAGAAAACAAAGAACTCTCTAAAGAGTTAAATATTTTGAAAGATGATTTGTTTAAACGAAATCTTCAAGATAAAAAGATGTTTGAGTCTCCAAACTGGAATGTTCATTCTAATCCAGAGTTTGATACTGTTAATTCTAAAACTTCAGTTGTTTATACTACTAATCCTGAATATCCTCCGAGTATTTTTGAAAAAGGAGAAGCTTCTTGTACTTCAAAGCCAAAATCATTTTCTTCAAAGAAAACTAACAAGATTTTGTTTCCTGTTTCAGATGTAAAAAGGCAAAATGGTAAAGGAGAAAGGATGAAGAATGTGAAGGAAAATAAAGTTGCTAAAAATAAATGTAATATCAGTGATAGTGGTAGTTTGATGTGTAAAAATTCAAACGTTTTCAAATGTCAAAGTTGTATGGATGGTTGTACCTCATTGGATAAATCTAAGCTTTTGACATTTGCACGTAAGAATTTTATCTGCAAACACTGTCAGGATAATGCATTTATCATTCCTTCCATTTATCCTAAATCTAAAGTTGTCAAGAAAACATCACATGTCAAATCAGTTTCTAATTCCTTAACTCATCAGGCTAAAATTTTTCATGCTAAGATTGATCATTTTTCTAAAAAGAAAACATTTCATGAGATTAATGTTAAAATGATATGGAAATGGGTACCTAAGCCTCACTATGAATGGCGAATCAAGGCTAAGGTAAATGATGTTGATGAATTGCGAAAAGCTAACAAGGAAGGACCCATATGGATATGGGTACCTAAGCAGAAGTAATTTGTTCTTTTTGCAGCCCTCACATACATGGTATATCGATTCAGGATGCTCGCGCCATATGACAGGATTTAAGCATCTACTTCATAATTATGTTGAGGAATCTGCCGGTACTGTAAGTTATGCAAATTCTGAGGTTACTGGATACATTCGAGGACACGGATCTTTAACAAATGGCACCGTGATGATCAAAAGAGTACTATACGTAGAAGGACTTGATCATAATCTTTTCAGTACAAGTCAATTATGCGATAGTAAATTTCAAGTTCGGTTTACTGATAAATGTTGTTATATTGAAGATAAAGATGGTCGTGCAGTTTTTAAGGCTATGCGGCATGCAAATCTTTATTCTGTGAATTTTCCAACACTTTCTGCATCAAGACCTGTTTGTCTGATTGCAAAACCTTCAAGAGCTGAAAGTTGGATATGGCATCGGCGTCTGTCTCAACAAAACTTTGATGCGATTAATTAGTTGGCGAGACAAGGCATTGTCAAAGGTCTACCAGAACTAAGGTTTGAGAAGAATTCTCTTTGTCCCGCTTGTGAAATGGGAAAGATGAAGCGAACATCTCATAAAGCAAAGACAGAATTCTCATCTTCAACACCTCTTGAATTGATACATATGGACTTTGCGGCCCGATAAGGACTCAGTCTATCAATGGTAAGAAATATATTTTGGTCATGATAGATGAGTACTCCAGATATACTTGGCTGGAATTTTTAAGGAACAAATCAGATGCAGCAGAGCTGATCATTGAGTTTTTAAAGAAGATCCAGGTTCAACTACAATTGTCGGTTATATCTTTGAGAAGTGACAATGGCACGGAATTCAAGAATGAAAAGCTTCAGAGTTATCTCATATCTGTTGGGATCTCTCACAACTTTTCTGCTGCCTACACTCCTCAACAAAACGGAGTAGTTGAAAGGAAGAATCGAACACTGGTGGAAGCTGCAAGGACAATGTTAGCCTATTCCGAATTGCCAATGTTTCTGTGGGCTGAAGCCGTAGCCACTGCATGTTTCACACAAAACCGCACGATTGTCATCAAAAGACATAAAAAGACAGCATATGAACTTATTAATAGTCGAAAACCGAATATTAAATTTTTTCGTACTTTTGGTTGCAGGTGTTATATTCTCAATGATCGAGACAATCTTGGTAAATTTGACAAGAAGGCTGACGAAGGCTATTTCATTGGTTATTCGTTAACGTCTAAAGCCTATCGGATCTACAATAGACGAACCAAGACGATCATGGAGAGCATTAATGTGTCATTCGACGAATCATCAACGTTGACTTCTGAACACAACAGTTCAGAACTCAAGCTTAAACAGAAAGTTTCTATTCAAGACGGAATAGAACCTGAAGTCAAACAGAATAAGTCTTCTAATTCAAATAAAATTACAGCTGAATTAGACTTATTATTTTTTGATGCTTTTATGGATATTTGTGCAGATTTTGAAAAATCAAACATATCCACATCAACTTCAGAGGTTCCAATTATAGTGGCATCTACACATATACATTCTGAAGATACTAATGTTGATTCTGTGCATGCAGATTCAAATTCTGCAACAGAAGTTCCGAGTGATTCTTCTATTGCTCCAGAAATATTTACTTCAGAAGAGGATGTAGAAGATGTCCCGACCACATCTGGGGTTGATAAAGACTTACCTGCAGTATATGATGAATATGAGGAAGATAATACTCAAGATGAAATTCATCCGATTCCAAGTACAATTAAATGGACAAGAAATCACCCACTTCATAATATCATTTGTGATGCACAGTCTGGTGTACAAACGCGTGCAGTATCGGCTAATTTTTGTCTATATTCAAGTTTTTTATGTTCTCTCGAGCCGAAGAAAGCTTCAGAAGCCTTGTGCGATCCAGATTGGATACTGGCGATGCAAGATGAACTTCTACAATTTGAGAGGAAGAAAGTTTGGCGACTTATACCACTTCCAAAAGGAAAATCTGTTATTGGAACAAAGTGGGTTTTCAGAAATAAGAGAGATGAATCTGGAGTTGTAGTTCGAAACAAAGCTCGCCTTGTTGCAAAGGGTTATTGCTAACAGGAGGGGATTGATTATGAAGAAACATTTGTTCCTGTGGCACGACTGGAAGCGATACGAATCTTCTTATCCTATGCAGCGCATAAAAATTTTACGGTCTTCCAAATGGACGTAAAATCAACATTCTTAAATGGGATATTGCATGAAGAAGTATATGTTGCTCAACTAGAAGGATTCGTTGATCCAAAGAACCCTGATCATGTCTATGTCTTAGACAAAGCCTTGTATGGACTCAAACAGGCACCAAGAGCTTGGTACGAAACTTTAACTCAATTTTTACTCGCTTCAGGATTCAAGAAAGGTACAATTGATACTACTCTCTTTCTAAAAAAGCAAGGTGATGATATTATTCTGATTCAGATTTATGTAGATGACATAATTTTCGGTTCTACAAATCCAAAGTTTTGTAATGTCAATGATGGGCGAACTGAATTTTTTCCTTGGTCTTCAAGTGAAACAGTTACCCGAAGGCATTTTCCGGGATATTTTTAAAGAAATTTAACATGAGTGATAGTTCAGTGATGAAAACACCGATGGCAACGGGCACACTTTTAGATGCAGATCTTTCTGGCAAATCAGTAGATCAAAAAGTGTACCGTAGCATGATTGGTTCACTGATGTACTTAACTGCAAGTAGACCGGATATTATGTTTGCTACATGTTTCTGTGCGAGATATCAAGCTAATCCGAAGGAATCACACCTGGTCGCTGTAAAACGGATTCTTAGGTATCCTAAAGGATCTACTAAGTTAGGCCTTTGGTATCCTAAGGGTTCGTCTTTTGATTTAACTGCCTATACTGATGCTGATCATGCAGGATGCAAACTGGATAGAAAGAGCACCTCTGGGTCTTGTCAGTTCTTAGGTGATAAGTTGGTTAGTTGGACATCTAAGAAACAAAATTGTATTTCTACATCCACCGCTGAGGCTGAATACGTAGCTGCCACAAATTGCTATTCATAAGTACTCTGGATGCGAACACAGTTAAAAGATTTCGGATATACTTATCAACGAGTCCCTATATACTGTGATTCTAAGAGTGCGATTGTGATAACAGCTAATCCAGTACAGCATTCCAAGACGAAACACATCGACGTGCGTTATCATTTTATAAAGGATCATGTTGAGAAGGGCGATATCGAGATGCACTTCGTGACTACAGACTACCAGTTGGCTGACCTTTTCACCAAGCCGTTGGATGAAAACAGGTTTACCTTTTTAGTTAGTAAACTTGGTATGCTAAACGTTAATTCTAGGGGGAGTTTTCTAATCTTGTACTTTATTTGCATATATTTTAGATATTTCATCATATGCTATCTGACAAAAGCGGAATCATTTTTATAATGATTACCAAAAAAAAATTCTTGCAGGATATTTTATGTGACATTGGCTTTTGGACAATTCAGTTCAAAACCCGTATTCAAATGTTTTCTTCTGAAGGATGCTTTCAAGATTACATCTTATCAGGAAGTATTTCGTTTGAAAGGGAGTTTAGATATTATATTGCTAAATCTTTTATAATAATATTTCTAAAAAGATTGACGTTTTACAGATATCAAGGGGGAGGATATCTAGTCAAGGATATTTTAATTGCTATATTCATTCGACGGGGAGTTAAGGATGTTAATTCACAGGTATAACATTCTAATCCTTATACTCTAAAGAACAACTTTCACTTGTGAAAAATGGTTTTAAAATGTTCAAACCACTTCACGATCTTAACATGTATTTATGATTTGAGAAGTGTGAATTTTAAATGATTTTTTTTTGGATATTTCATTGTTTATCTGGCCGTGTGTTCTTTAAAGAATAATACTTGTGTATTTTCTTTTCTATATACTTTGTCAAGTATTCATACATACACTGGTTCAGTATTTTCAAATTGATTTTGTTATTACCATGTATCAAATGATATATCTTTCTATGGTAATACTCCCGCCGTTTGGTATTCATTGTTGTTTGAATCAAACGTCATTTCATTTTTAAATGTGCTTTCATTGATAATATGTTTATATATTGTTCATATAAACAACATACGTCTTTGAATTCCCAAATTTTTTTTTCTTCATGATAATTTGATCTGATCTTAATCATTGTCAGATTCTCAAAACATTTCTATTCTTTTCATTCATATAAAGTTTTGAGATATCTTAAATGTTTAAAATGCTCAATTTTCATTTCTGATTTTTGAATGAGCATACAAACCCTGATATATGATTTATTGTGCTTTACATGTCAAGAAAATCATTGAACAACATGTACTTTTTAGGAACATGGGATTCAGTGTGAGTGCTTAATAGATCTTCCATGGATTCACGATAACCAGTGTTTCCTACCCCGGAAGAAATCCTTTGAGTGATTGAGGGGAGAGGGGTCTAAAAGAATTGAGTGTGGAAGTGAGCTGAGGTAAAATGGAAATGAGAGATTGGTTCGATGTGAGCTTAAATATTTAAAAGAAAGAGGGTGTGAGAACATAGTTAAAAGAATATCATAACTCTGCACCAAACATCTTTCTGAGCCGGGAAGCTACATTACTGATTGGTTCACATTTATTTCATGACCATCATTGAAATAGGCAAATAGCCCATGCCATCTCTTGCATACAACCCCACTAGCTACTCATTCTTTTCTTAAAAAAAGAATGTTTCACATTTTCTGGGGAAGCAACACATAATCTATTGGATCTTCACTTCGAAGATGCTGATATTGAAAAAGAAGGAAAGTTGCCCCACCTTCGACCCTTTCTCATGCACGTTGAGTCCATGTACAATCATTGATGTCTCAGTGATTTACATATTTTGAGCCTTATGAAACACAATCATTGTGCTAATTCTTTCATACACAAGCACGGGCACACAGAAAATTTGTTTTTCTGTCAGAACATTCATAGATAAACCTTGTGTTTTTCAATGATTGAATGGAAGTCCTGGGGAGTCATCATCAAACCAACTCCTTAAATTGTACATCCGTTGTACACAGTAACTTCGTGTTACTGACAGACACTTCTAACTGTTTCATATGTTGATTCAGGGTTACCATTCTTATTTCGTTTGAATTTGAAAAGATTCAAATGAATATGTTCGTGAATCAAAGGCCAATCCAGATCAGATGTGAGAATGATTTTCCTATATGAGGAGATTGTCTATTATCCAAAGGAGGAGATGAAAGTTCTTGAAGAATGTGCTTATCAGATGTTGGGAAGTTTATTCAATGACGGATCTGATCTTGAAGTGTTTTAATGATTTTGATTCTTACAAATCATTAAAAAGGGGGAGAATAATCAGAGTTCAAGATCAGATTGAAGTTTTAAAGATTTCAGAGGAGATAAAGTTTTCAGTTTATTGAAATCAAAGATTAAAGAAAGCTTGTCAAAGAAAAAGTGGAAGAAAGTCAGAGTTTAGTCAAAAGCTAATTCAAAGGAAGAGACAAGTTTGAAGATTTGTCAAAGTTTTTGAGATGTCAAAGCCAGAAAAGATTCGAAGTTGAAGATCAATTCTGAAGATACGAAGACCTGAAGATTATTGCCAATTTTTTTTTTAATCTTGAATCCAAAGGGGGAGATTGTTAGACTGTAATTGTATTCAAGATTAAATGAGGGTCATTGTTGTAATAAGTGTTTGGATGTGTGTTGTAATGAGCTTAGAAGGTTTGACCTTGCTTGGTCATGTTGACCTATATATAAGCAAGTCCTTGTGTTGTTTTAAGTAAGGGAGTAAGTGTGTGTGAAATTGAAGGTGTAATATTGGTGGTAGTTGAGAGAGAGTAAGAACACACACAAAGAACACACACATACGTGAGATCTGTGATTAATTGTAATTCATGTGATTGATCTAATAAAAGTGTTTTGTGTCAATCTAAATGTGTTAATGCTAGTAATCACTGGGCCACAATTGATTACTATCAGAAAGGTAAGAAGCAAAGGAAACGACGCTCACAGAAACGGAACAACACTGGTAAGCCTAAGAAAAGACAATCTAAGAAATCTGATTTTCCTAACAAATCTAAATCTTGTGTTTCAGATTTGAAAAAAAAGGTCGGAAGAAAGAACTGAATGGCGACCAAAAAGGAAGATTGATGAGACTTTAGAATC
Source organism: Arctium minus (assembly GCA_954870635.1). Lineage (NCBI taxonomy): Eukaryota > Viridiplantae > Streptophyta > Magnoliopsida > Asterales > Asteraceae > Arctium > Arctium minus. The sequence goes on along the minus strand of OX941081.1, from coordinate 80,922,523 downwards.
ATTTCCTGATGTTGATTGTAATAGACAGACTAGTAGTGTTTCTGATGTAGTTGGTACGGTTGCTTCTAAAAAACAAAAACTTGTAACTCATTACAAGAAATATACAATAAAGCAATTACTCCAATTATCTCGGTCTACTACTAAGTCATCTACTTATAAAGGGAATGATTTTGTTTCTCACCGATATTCTGATGATTGGTTTGGTACTTATCATGTCTATTCTTATAAGACATATATTTCAAAGATTTTTCAAAAGTCCAGGGGATCCATATACAAATGGATACCAAAATTTTGTGCTAATCCGATAGGACCCACTTTTAAATGGGTACCTAAAGTTGTTATTCCCTGATTTCTCTTATGCAGACCCGTCATATATGGTACTTGGATTCTGGTTGGTCCAAGCATATGACCGGGCAAAAGGATTTATTGTCTAATTATATAGACAAATTCTGCGGGAATGTACGATTCAACAACGACCATTTTTCACCGATTTTGGGCTACGGTGACGTGATTAATGACAACGTGACGACTACAAAGGTGAGCTATGTGGAAGATTTAGGACATAACCTCTTCAGCATTGGACAGTTCTGTGACAAAGATTTAGAGTTAAATTTCAATGCCAAGCGATGTTCTGTGCGTACTGAAGACGGTAAGGAACTATTGGTCGGCACGAGAAAGTCTAACCTCTACACGATCAACTTGTCAAAAGTCCAGACTGACAATGAGGTTTGTCTACTATCAAAAGCCTCGCTGCAACAAAGTTGGTTATGGCACCGAAGGCTTTCTCACCTAAATTTTCGTTACATCAACAAACTAGTCACGGGCAAGCTAGTCAAAGGACTTCCTGAGCTAAAATACGAGAAAGAACATTTGTGTGCAGCGTGCAAGAAAGGTAAAATGAAGAGAGCTGCTCACAAGCCAAAGCCTGAACCAAGTACAAGTTCTCCACTTGAACAGTTGCATATGGATCTCTGCGGTCCTATGCGTACGCAAAGCATTAACGACAAGAAATACGTGTTGGTAATTGTGGACGATTATTCACGGTACACATGGGTCAAATTTCTGAGATCAAAGGATGAGACACCCGAAGTCATCATCAGTTTCTTAAAGATTACCCAAGTGAATCTGCAACCAGTCAAACTTTTTCGTACAGACAACGACACAGAGTTTAAGAACAAAACTGTAGAAGATTATCTCGAATCGGTCGGGATAACACATCAATTCTCTGTTGCCAGAATGCCAGAACAAAATGGAGTAGTTGAAAGATGTAACCGAACACTAGTCGAGACTGCTCGAACTATGTTGAATCAAATCCGATTTACCTCTGTTTCTATGGGCTGAAGCTATTTCGACTGTCTGCTATACGCATAATCGTTCCATAATACATCGCCGGTTTGGTAAAACACCTTATGCTTTGATAAATAATCGTACACCTAGCATTAAATACTTTCATATTTTTGGATGCAGGTGCTTTGTACTAAATGATAGAGAGAGCTTGAACAAGTTTGGACCAAAGACTGACGAAGGCATCTTCAATGGATATTCTCAAACATCTGTTGCTTACAGAGTCTATCTAAAGAAGTCAAAGACTGTCATTGAAAGCGTTAATCTTACATTTGATGAGGTATTGGCTTCTGAACAAAGCAGTCCAGAACCCGTACTTACAGGAGTGTTAGCTTCTTCACAAATCAGTCCAGAATCTATGATTCATGCTACTGATTTTGATAAACCTTCTACATCAACATCTCATTTATCAGAATTAGATTTATTGTTTGAATTCTTTTATGATGAGTTTCTTGGATCTAAACTGCCTAAATCTGTTGTGGTTGACAGGTCAGAAGATTCAATGACTAATCATCCAACTACTTCAGATATATCTACAGAAATAATTCCCCCAATTCAGAAAGAAACTCCAATTCAAACAATTACTCCTTCAGTTGAAGTTGTATCTGAAAATGTCGAGACAAAAGTTGCTGATTCAGTTGGTTGTACTGTGACGTCTACTCAACAGCCAGAAATAGTTGTCCCAACTGAAACTTCTGCACCAAATGCTTCAACTGAACCACTCCCTGAACAAGAAGAGACTGAAAGTGGATACTTAGATGAGCATCATGATCAATCTACATCAAATCGACTCCCTCATGAACATAAGTGGACCAAAGAACACTCGATAAGCCAAATCATTGGAGATCCTTCAAAACCAGTGAAAACTAGGTCTGCTACATTAAACATGTGTATGCATGACTCATTTCTGAGTAAGATAGAGCCAACACGCGTATCATAAGCTCTAGCTGACTCGGATTGGATAACTGCAATGCAAGAGGAGCTAAACTAGTTCGAAGCATTAAAAGTTTGGAGACTTGTGCCAAGACCGGAAGGTAAATCTATCATTGGTACAAAATGGGTATTCAAGAACAAAAAGGACGAAGATGGTATCGTGATAAAAAATAAACTAAGACTTGTCGCTAAAGATTATGGGCAAGATGAAGGTATTGATTACGACGAGACTTACACTCCAGTGGCACGCATCGAAGCGATCAAAATGTTTCTTGCATATGTTGCCCACAAAAACTTCACCGTCTACCAGATGGACGTGCAGAAAACATTTCTCAACGACATTATAGAGGAGGAAGTCTACGTCTCACAGCCTGAAGGCTTTGTAAATCAAGAGAAACCGAATCACGTCTACATTCTCGACAAAGCACTTTATAGTCTGAAACAAGCACCTCGAGCCTGGTACGAAGTTTTATCTAAATTCCTAGTCAAGTCGGGCTTCACGAAAGGTAAAATCGATACTACTTTGTTTATTAAAAAGGAAAAAGCCGATATCATATTAATTCAGATTTATGTGGATGACATCATATTTGGCGCAACAAATCCAAAATACTGTAAGAATTTTTCTAACCTCATGGTGTCAAGATTTCAGATGAGTATGATGGGAGAGATGAATTTCTTTCTCGGATTACAAGTCAAACAATTTTCAACAGGGATTTTCATTAATCAATCAAAGTACATTTTCGATATTCTTAGAAAATTTAAAATGGACAATTGTACACCTATTGGAACCCCGATGTCACCTGGAACTAAGATTGACACGGATCCTTCGGGAAAAGCTGTCGATGTTAGAACCTACATAGGGATGATTGGTTCTTTGATGTATTTAACTTCTAATAGTCCAGATATAATGTTTTCTACATGTCTATGTGCTCGATATCAGGCTACTCCAAAAGAATCCCATTTGTCTGCGGTCAAAAGGATTTTTAGATATCTAAAGGGCACTGCAGATCTTGGTATGTGGTATCCTAAAGATACAAGTTTTGAACTGACAACCTACTCAGATGCAGATCATGCAGGCTGTATGCTGGACAGGAAAAGTACGCCGGGGCACATACAATTTCTTTGCGATAAACTCGTGAGTTGGGCATCAAAGAAACAACTCTTTGTATCCACGTCAACAGATGAGGCAAAATACGTCGCTGCTGCGAGTTTCTGTTCTCAAGTGTTGTGGATGAGGACACAACTACGAGATTATGGCTTTCAATACAAGAAGATCCTGATATACTGTGATTCAAAGAGCGCTATTGCTATATCTGTGAATCTTGTTCAACATACGAAGACCAAACACATAGATGTCCGATATCATTTTATTAAAGATAATGTCGAAAAAGGTACAATCGAACTTTATTTTGTAAACACTGATTACCAACTTGCAAATTTATTTACCAAGCCTCTCGACGAAAAGAGATTTAATTTTCTTATTTCTAAACTTGGTATGTTAAATCTCAAGACATAATCTGTGTTTACCTGCTAAAGTTTTGTTTTTGTTATTTTTCTTTATTTCTTTATTTTTAAACTGAAAAGATATATGCACTTTAAGGTTTGTTCATGATTTCAGGGGGAGTGTGACAAGATGCTTAGATGATCTACATTCTTTTGAGGGGGAGTTTATAGAATTTGCATATGTTTATCATTGTTAAACTTGCTGATGCATATTTGCAGGGGGAGTTTAAAGACAACGAGTATGGAATATGACTTCTGATTACATCTGATTAGAACTTGTAATTTCACAGTTTTACTGCTTTATGTCATTTTATTTTTCAATAAATGTTGTGAATAAATGTTTTGACCACTTTGTGACTTTTGCAGAATTAAGAAGAAGCTTAAACGATCATATTATATATGACTTAGAGCTGACTTGATGAGATTTAAGACTGAGTGAAAAGGTTTATTTCTAATCTTAATCTCATAAGTATCTGAAACAAGGACAACTTTCAGATATGAAAACATATTTTTAAATGTTCAAACCACTTCTTGTTCTTAAAATGATTTCATGAATTTTAGAAGTGTGATTTTAAATGTTTTCATTTACTTGTGCATTAATTTCTATATAAACCGTGTGTTTCCAAAGATTAATATTTGCGTATTGTCTTTTCCATATACTTTCAAGTATTCACACACACCGGTTTAATTTTTGTTGAAAAATGTTATCACCATATCTCATATTGAACAAAATTTTTTGATGGTGATACACCCCGCTTGATATTAAAAGTTTGAGCGTTGATTTCATTTCAAAACATTTCTTTCAAGAATGTCTATATTTTGATTCGTATAGACAATATCCAATTTTGTTGACCTAAGCCTTAATCGATAAATCATTCTGATTTTGATCTTTTTCATACAATGTCAGATTTTCAAACAAGTTTCTTGTATTCATTTCATTCATTCAATATACTTGTTTTGAAAAATCTTCAATGTTTAAAATGCTCAAATCTTCATGATTACATCTATGAGCATACAAATATCTGACTTGTATTTCATATTTTGTGCTTTAACTGGAAAGTTAAACCAGTTGAGCAACATGTACTTTTAGGAAAATTACATGGGTTCATTGTGAGAGCTTAAATGAAACTTCTATGGATTCACGTTAACCAGTGTTTCCTACCTAAAAAGTTAATCCTTGAGTGATCGAAGAGTGAGGAGTCAAAAATACTGAGTGTGGGTTGAGTGATGAGGTAAAATGAAAATGAGAGTTTGGTTAGATGTGAGCTTAAAGATTAAAAGAAAGGGGGTCTGAGAACAGAGTAAAAGAATATCAAACTCTACACCAACTTTTTCTGAGTCGGGCAACCACATTACTAGTGTTTCACAATTCTTCGTGAACATTATTGAAATAGGCAACTTGCCCATGCCAACTCTTGATAAAAACTCTACCAGCTACTCATTTTCTTCTCAACAAGAAAATGCTTCAATATTCAATAGGGGACGCAACACATATGCTATCTGATTTTCATTTGGAAAAACTGGATATTGAAAAAGAAGGAATCTGCCCCACCTTCGCACTTCGATCATGCACAATTGAGTCTATGTTTAACTGTTGTTGTCTCAATGGTTTACACAATTTTGTGCCTTATAAAAGCAATCATCTGTCCTTAATTCTTTCAAACACATGCATCAACACAAAAGGAATATGTTTTCTTGTCATAACGTTCATAGAAATTCCTTTGTGGTGTTTCGAAGATTGAATGGAAGACCTAGGGGAGTGAACATCAAAAAGCTCCTTTCCAATGTGTATTCGTTACACACAGTGACTTCGTGTTACTGACAGGCACTTCTAACTGATTCATTTGTTGATTCAGGTGTTACACTCATAGTTTGTCTGAATTTGCAAAGATCCGGATGAATATATTCTTGGGATTGACAGATAGTCACAGGCTCTTGTAAAAGATCATTGGTCAGATCAGATTTGATTAAAGACATTTCTTGCAAAGTTTTGATGATTTCAATGCTCCAATCATCAAAAAGGGGGAGACAGTATCAAGAAATGTTAAAGAAGGGAGAGATATTCAATAAATGTGGTCTGATAAAGAAATTTTGGAATTTAAAGGAGAAATTTATGTCAAGTTGAAGAAAGATTGTTGAAGAATTGTTGAAAGCTGAAAGAGATGAATTCAAAGATTTCCGAAAGCAAGTAGATTTTAGTGAAGTTTTCTTTGAAGATAATATGCTAAAGCAAACTGAGCTAAATCAGAAGATAATTTCTTTCCAGTGTCTGAAAGAGATTTCTAACCATCTTTGGGGGAGATTGTTAATATTTTTGAAGACAGACGTTGGGAAGATTACAGATATTTGTGAAGACTATTTTTGCTAAAGTTCTACAAATGAGGAGATTGTAATTTTTTAGTTTAAAGAGGGAGATTGTATTGCAAAATTTTTAGTGATGATCTTGAATCCAAAGGGGAGATTGTTAGTGCACATATTGGTTGGATACAAGATCATGAAGACTGAAGGTCAAAGTTCAAGAAAGTCAAAGCTCAAAGTCAACTCTCAATGTGAAAGTCAAAGTCCATTGTAAATAAGTCAAAGTCAAAGTGTCTTTGTATTATGTTTTGTAAGCGTCTTGTTTTGTTTTCTCTTTAATAGATTTATGGCTAAAAGGTTTGGTGTTGTAAGTACATGTAACTAGAACTAATTTTGTACATGAATATATAGAATTCTAGAGAGAGAAAGTTTGAGAGAGAAAGTGTCTGTATACGAATCCTTTCAGTGAATCAATAACAGGTTGAGTGATTAATTCATACTATCTTGTAATTGTTATTGTTTGTATAATGAGAACTTGATAGAATTGGGACATTAATATCTTCTACTATATTTCTCCTTTAAATTCCAGATCAATTTGATCCCTGAGTTTACTCTGTTTTTTTTGAAAATATCGAACATAAATGCAATATACACTGTCGGTTCTCAAACCAAACCTCCGACTCTCTTGAGCGACGAATACCCTCAATGGAAGATTCGAATGATCAATTTATTCGAGGGTATCGACAAAAACCTATACAAATTTGTTCTAAGGAAATCATATGTTCTAATAATGACTGTTCCTTGAGTCACTGCTACTGCAGCCACTGAGGAAATCCCTGCCTATGATAAACCCAAAGAACCAACTTGTTATTCTGAAGAAGAGTGGGAGAAAATCGAAGTAGAGAAAAAGGCCAGTTAATCATGGCCATTACCATTGATATTTTCTCTTCACTAGATGCATGTGATACTGCTGAAAGTCTATGGGTTGAACTAGAAAAACAACTAGAAGGTCGTGTTAGAACTCAAAAGAATCGAAGGTCACAATGCTTGAATGACTACTACAATTTTTCTGCCAAGCCATAGGAAACTCAACAACAAACGTATGATCGATTTAATGGATTAATCAATAAGTGCAGAAAGGTAGGCATTCTGCACACAAATGAGGAGAACAACGTTCTGTTTTAGAAATCCTTGGCGATGAATGGCTCCAACTTCCCATGTCCCTACAGTCCAATGAAGACCTCGATGCATAGTATTTACATGATATTTTTGGCACTCTAGTTGCTCAAGGGAAAAATATCCTGAAGACAAAGTAAGTGGTTGGAGGCCCTCTGGCCTTAGTTTCAGAGTCCACAGAGGCTCTGGCACAGAAGCACAAAGAGAAAGCTTTTGAGGGCAGTTCTAGAGGGTAGGTCAGATGGAAAGGAAAGAAGGCCTTTGTAGCAGAGAGTGAGGTAGAGGAAGAGAGTGATGAAGAGAAAATGAATAGCATGGATCTACTTACCAGGGAGTTCGATAGTGGTTACCCGAAGAAGCAGGGTGCTTTCAGAAGAGATCGTGAGGAAAGAGGAGATAGATATTAGAGGGTTGCCCCCTGTGTACCAAAGAAAATATGGACCCCCAGAGTCCTACGAGCCAAGGTACTCATATAGAGAAGATGCATATGAACCAAGGGTAGTGGAATAGAAGCCTTATGAGCAAAGGAATGTTGAGCACAAAGCCTCTGAACCTAAGTAGACACAGAAGCTGGCTCCGAAGAAAGATGGAAGGAGTGAGAGATCACAAAAGGTAGATGACAAATTCTACAAGTGTGGAAAACCTGGTCACTTTACAAGAAGAAAACTGAATTCAATGCTCAAAAGGGCCTTATGGTTGAGCAAGAGAAGTGGGTCTCTAACGATATCTCTGATGAGGAATGCCGACAGGCCTTACTCTGTGGCATGGCAGAAGCGAGTAGGATAGATTATGATGATAACCCTCAGGTACCTTCTACTTCTGATCCTTCTATTTTACCATGATCAGAAGTTGATAACTTTTTTCAGGAAGATCTCAAGCATATAGAACAAAAGCTCTTTGAAAACCAAAAACAGTTAGATTTTTACAATAGGGAAAAGGAGCTTCTAGAAAAATATAAACCTGAGATTTTCATAGAAAAAGAGAGCTTGATCAAAAATAAAATCTCAAATGAGCTTCTACTTAAAAAAAAGATGGAAGCACTTGAGAAAAACTTGAAGTGTACATAAAAGAAGCTGAAGGAGTCAGAGTCTGACAAAATGAGTACTCTAGCCTTAAAACTATTTTTCCAAAAAGAAAGAGAATTCTTGCATCAAGACTTACAAAGGAAAGAGATAATTTTTAGAAAAATAGCATGATGCTTAAGATGTACATTCAAAGATAAATTCTTAAATGGATATGCAAGTGTTGGGTTTTAGTGACACTGATCCCTTCACTGGCAAGCAGAAAGATTCTTTGGTGTCCACCTTCTACATAGGCAAAACTCAAAAACCCTCATTTCCTATTATGCCTTCTGTCTTTAAGAGGTTAAAGACTTCTGATGGTACAAGAACAAGAAACCTACAGAGGTTTAAAAACATTGTCTATTCCTCTGAGCAACCAAACATTGCAAAGGGTAAGGAGAATGACTTGTTCATTTTTGGCCATCCAGATACACAGAAGCAGGTCACCTCTGCAATCAATGAAGACACTACTGAATATGTTCCCTCTAAGGCGGATGAGGAAATAGTTTTTGAAGATGATCTTCTGGAAATCTTGAGACATAGTAATTCTATAAAACCTAAAGTTGTGCCTTGCAGCATGCCAAAGATATGCAAAACAGTGGAAAAGGATGTTGAAAGCCCTGACATATATCTCTGAAATCAGGCCTCTTGAGTAAAATTAAAAGATTTTCTTGATTCATACTCAGATTTTGAGGATGACTCTTCCATTGTAACTCTAGAGGCTGGTTTTGAGGAACCAGATATTGTTGGAAGCTCTTGTTCAATAGAACCTTCCACAAGATATTGTGAAATCATGTCAAAATAATGACTCATAAGAGTTGGGTACATAGTTGTAGTACAACTCTCTGAAGAATCAATTCAGAAAAACCTTTCTGAGCTTAACTATGGTTCAGATGACTCATCCTCTACGGATGAAGAAATCATCAATGAAAAATTCTTTTGGTGTCATTAAACCTATGTTGACTCAAGAAGTGTCAGATATAGTTGTTAGCCCTAAACTCTGAAATGTAAAAGTATTCAAAAGGAAGACAAGTACTCAGAGCTAGAGGACTTCTGTCAAAGAAAGTTGTTGGGTCTTCAGAAGTTCTTCATTCACCTAAGCTCGGAGAGTTCTTAACTAAAAGATGATCCATGACCCACAGAGCTTCTGTGACAAGCTATGTGGAAGTAATCTCTGTGCTAACCAAACTGAAGATTTCAACAAGTCTCTGTGCTAACCAAACTGAAGATTTCAACAAGTGACCTTTCTTGCTACTACTTCAACCAATGAAGCTCTGCCACATCAGCTCAAAGCGGTTACTACGCCTTTACACATGGCGGTACTTGATAGGTTCTTGGTTTGACTTTGTATTGATTGTCCTATAAATAGTGGATTTGTGTAGGACATATTGTACGATTGTATGCAATATTCGGTCAACATATTTACACATACAACTGCACATAGTAGCTGGTAGTTTTGGTGAGCAAGAGAGAGAATTCACATAGTCAGTGTGTGTGCTCTTGGTGTTGTTCTTGTAATCATGCATCTACTCATCAAATACAATGATAATTGTGGTTCAATCACAACCTCTTGTTTATTGTTGATTGTCATTACCTTTCTACTACTGTTTCTACCTGCAATCTTAATATATTAATTTAGCTTCCGCACCAAACTTTAATATGTGTTGAATATGGATTGTTTGTGAGACAAATATGGGACAACAATTGGTATCAGAGTTGATTGATTCACTGGAATCAAATCGATTAGTTTCTCGATTGTTGATTTGATCCTAGGTAGAGTTTTGCTTTCTAAACCTTTTTTCGATTCATACCAGTCCATGTTTTTTCCTAATTTTTGACTAGTTCGATTGGGGTGAAATCAGTGCACTATTTGTTGTTCAGAAAGTAATTATGTGTGTTTACAAAATCATTATCTATTCCTCGATCTGAGCCTAAATCCTTACCCCATTTCTTTTCCATTTTTCTAAATCGATTTCATCCCTGAACTTATCCTGTTTTTATGAAAAATGGAGAATATGATTGCTATTTATACCGCCGGTTCCCAAACCAAACCTTTTACTCTTTTCAGGTATGAATACCCTCAATGGAAGATTTGTATGATAAATTTTTTCGATGGTATTAACAAAAATATCTATCAAGCAGTTCCAAGGAAACCTCATGTTTTGATGTTGATAGTTCCTAGAGTCCCTGCCATTGCAACCACAGAAGTGATCCTAGCTTATGAGAAACCCAAGGATCTAGCTTCTTATAATGATAATGGTTTGACATTGATCGAGGTTGAGAAAAAGGCCAAAAGATTGTTGATCATGGCCATTCCCAATGATATCTTTGATTTACTTGATGCCTGTGATACAAATGAGAGTTTGTGGGTTGAACTGGAGAAAAACTAGAGGGAGGCATCAGAACCTAAGAGAACAGAAGGTCACAATACCTTAATGACTATTACAACTTTTCTGCCAAGCCAGAGGAAACTCTGCAACAAACCTAAGATTGATTCAATGGATTGATCAACAAGTGTAGAAAAGTTGGCATTCTACGCACTAAAGAAGAAAACAATGTTCTGTTTCTCAAAAGCCTTGGAGATGAATGGCTCCAACTCTTTATGTCTCTGCAGTCTAATCAAGATCTCGATGCTTGGTCTCTACATGACATTTTGGCACTCTTGTTTCACAAGAAAAGCACATTTTGAAGTCAAAACCTGTGGTTGGAGGCCCTCTGGCCTTAGTGTCTGAGTCGACAGAGGCTCTGGCACAGAAGCCAAAGGGGAAAACTTCTGAAGGAAGTTCCAGAGGGCAGGCCAAGAGAAAAGGTATGAAGGCCTTGGTGGTGGAAAGTGAAGGAGATTAGAAGAGTGAAGAGGAAGATCTGGACAATATGAGCTCCATTGCTAAATCTTTAGCTCTATTAACAAGGGAATTGGACAGAGGAAACTTCAAGAAGCAGGGCACTTACAAGAGGGAAACAGAAGGTGAGATAGATTTCAGAGGACTGCCCCAGTATACCAAAGGCAATATGGACCACTAGAGTCTTATGAACCAAGGTATGTTTACAGAGAAGAAGCTTATGAGCCGAGGGCAGTGGAACAGAGGTCGTATGAGCATAGGCCAGTTGAGCACAGAGCCTCTGAACCAAAGTGTCAACAGAAGATGGTTCAGAAGGATGAAGATAGAGCTGAGAGATCACAAAAGAATGATGACAAGTACTACAAGTGTGGCAAACCTGGTCATTTTGCTTCCAACGGTCGGAGTACTCAAGTGAAAGATGTTGCCTTATATAAAATGAAAGCAGAATTCCATGCTCAAAAGAGCCTCATGGCTGAGCAAGAGAAGTGGGTCTCTGATGAAACCTCTGATGAGGAGTGCCGACAGGCTATGTTCTATGGCATGGCAGAAGATAGCAAAACCGACTCTGGTGATGACTCTCAGGTACCTACTACTTTTGATCCTTCAATATTATCATGTTTAGAGGTTGCTAAATCTTTTCAAGAAGATCTCAAGCACATGGAACAGAAGCTCTCTGAAAATAAAATAAAAACAGTTAGATTTTATAAAAGAGAAAATGAGCTTATAGAAAAATAGAAACATGAGATCTTTGTGGAAAAGGAAGAGTTGATTAAAAGTAAAATTTCTAAGGAACTTCTGCTCAAGAAAGACTTGAGGAACTTGAGAGGGATTTGAAAACCACATAAAAGAAATACAAAGAGTCTGAATCCGACAGAATGAATACTCTGGCCTTAAAACTGTTTTTTCAAAAGAAAAGAGAGTTTTTGCATCAAGATTTACAGAGGAAAGAAATCACCATTAAAAAGTATCAAGATGCTTTACATGTATAAACAAAGATAAATTCTCAAATGGATACGCAAGGGTTGGGCATCAGTGATACTGATCTCTTCACTGGCAAGAAGAAAGACTCTTTGGTGTCCACCATATGCATCGGCAAAACTCAAAAACCTTTTTTCCAATTATGCCCTCTGTCTTTAAGAGGTTGAAGACTTCTGATGGCACAAGAACAAGAAACCTACAGATGTTTGAAAACATTGTCCATTCCTCTGGGCAACTAACCATTGCAAAGAGTAAAGAAAATGACTTATTCATGTTTGGCCATCCAGAATCACAAAAGCAGGCCACCTTTGTACTAAATGCAGAAGGGAACCAGTTTTTGAAGATGGTCTTCCGGAAATCTCGAGGCACAGTAATCCCACTAAACCGGATATTGTGCCTTGCACAATAACATAGGTAAGAGATTGATTGACTTAACACATGTCCTAAAATTCAAGCCTCTGAAGTTAAAATAAAATATTTTTTAGATTCAGACTCAGAATCTGAGGATGATTCTTCCTTTGTCACTCCAGAGATTGGCTTTGAAGAGCTAGAGGTTGATGGAAACTCTTGCTAATTTGAGCCTGAGTAAATTCCAAAGGATATCAAAAGAACTTGTCAAAATGAGAGTTCTGATGAACTTGGTACATCAATTTTAGTGCAATTATCCAAAGAAACAATTCTAAAGAACCTTCTTGAGCTAAACCATGATTCAGATGACTCATCCTCTGAGGATGAAGATATAATCAATGAAAACCCTTTTGGAGTCATTGAACCATTGTTAAATCAAGAAGTATCAGAGGAAATTGAAAGTGATCCACTTGCATCCCAACGATCAATATTCCTACAGAGCCCTTGAAAAGCCGATAGTCAACATTGGGTTTGAGTATATAGCAGATACTTTGGCTAGTTTATCAAGCCAACAAACCCGGATATCATCCCAGAAGCATCTATCGCCCAAGTTCAGTAATCGCTAATCGAAACAGTCAATGTTGTAGAGGAAAATGTACAGAAGATGCCCACAAAACAACCTAAACAAAATTCTAAAGCCACTACCTCTGAACCGAGTATGAAGAAACCCTCTGTCACAGGTGAGTCGACAGTGCCTAAACTATCCACAGATGATCGAGTGAAAGTGATAGTACAGACGATGGATACGATGAGGATCCCAATCCCCAGACCCCCACCGAAAGAATTATCTTCCACGAAAACATCTACAATTACTTATACATCGCAGAAGACGAGGTGGTTTTCATAGATCCAAGTATTCACCCTCTATTGAAGGAGGAGGTCAGAAGAAGGTTCTGGTGGATTGCTCTAGAAAAGAGCAAGGTTTTATCAGAATATGATATTCAAACTATAATGGGCATAACTTTTCATTCGTTCTCCAACAAGACTATGATTGGTACGCCAAGTATCGAGTGAAGAGGAATGATAGATAAGAGTATGTGTTCACGGATGAGGATTTGGTCAACCTTCGTCCATATGACTTACCCCAATTACATGATTACACATAATAGAGGGTGGTTACGAGAAAAGAGTACACTATCGCCAACAGATCCATCAAAGAGGTTATGAGAGAACATGTGAAATACTATAGCAAAGTCAATTTCCAGATAGCTCTGGAATTGGGAGACGACAAGCTATCAGTTACAACTCCAGATGATCTGATCCCTGGCATAGAGAACATCCCCTATATAACTCTTTAATCATTGAACCAGTGAATGGCTTCATGTATAAAGACGATGATGGCCAAAATAAGATATTCAAGCCATGTTAGAGTCACATGTATTCAAAGGACACTCTGAGAAACTGAAGAAAACAACAAGCTACAGAGTGGGCACTGCGAGAGTGCAACAAGGGCCTACAGAGAATATGATCTAGGATATAGATGCTCAGATAAAGTTTAGGGATCTATTCATGCCGATGAGCAAAACTTTAGCCGATAACATTACCATTTCTATTGATGATTTTCCCAAGTAGTTTCATTTGTATTTTATACTTGTAATTACTTTTGAAATGAAATTACTTTTTACAGAGGTTTATTAATACCTCTTGCTTTTAGACTAGAAGCACTTCCCGTTCACATTTTTTAATTCTTCTTTTCAAATACTTAGGGGGAGATTGTTAGCTCCAAACTCTGAAATGTAAAAGTATTCCAAAAGAAGACAAGTCCTCAGAGCCAGAGGACCTCTGTCGAAGAAAGTAGTTGGGTAAATAGAAGTTATGCATTCACCAAGCTCAGGGAGTTCTTAACCAGAAGATGATCCAAGACCAACAGAGCTTCTATGACAAGCTCTGTGGAAGTAACCTCTATGCTATCCAAACTAAAGATGTCAACAAGTTACCTCTCTCGGTACTACGTCAACCAATGAAGCTCTGCCATGTCAGCTCAAAACGGTCACTATGACTTTACACATGGTAGTACCTAATAGGTTCTTGGTTTGACTTTCTATTGATTCTCCTATTAATAGTGGATTTGTGTAGGAGATTTTGTATGATTGTGTGCAATATTCGCTCAACAGGTTAACTTACACAAGTGCACACAGTAGCTGAGAGTTTTGGTGAGCAAGAGAGAGAATACACATAGTCAGTGTGTGTTCTTGGTGTTCTTCTTGTAATGAAGCATCTACTCATAAAATACAATGACATTTGTGTCTCAATCACAACTTGTTGTTTATTGTTGATTGTCATTACCTTTCTACTACTATTTCTAGCTGCAATCTTTATATATTCATTTAGCCTCTACAAAAAACTTTGATATATGTAGAATATTGATTGTTTGTGAGACAAATCTGGGACAACAATAGTTGCAAATGGTCCAAAGGAAAATAAACTTCCTTCTAGAATTTTGAACAAAATTGTTTCAATCAAAAAGTATGTACCAAAGATCCCTGTCTACCCTGATTTCCTTGATATGTGTCTAAGTGCTAAAACATCCTTAGAGCTTGAAAAAGAGTAAAAATAGAAGACTTATGTTGTGACTCCTCAAGTGTCTAAACCATATGTTTTCAAGCCAATCAAGTTCATAAGAGAACAGAAGGGATAATGGATTGTTATTGATAAAATTGATCCTTCTGTGGCAGTAAACACTATGGATACGAGGAAGAGGTTAGAGCAGAGACCTCTGCAAGATAAGAAGACCTTTGAAAATAAATCCCAACTAGATAGGAAGTTTTCCAAAACCTCCAATGCTAGGAAGGATATTCATAAATCTTTTGTACCTATTTTTGAGAAAGTTAATGAAATGTTTAAGAAACATTCATGCATACATACTTGTCATTGCATAAACTTATTAGATCAATTGAAGAAATATTTCTCAAACCCCAACTGTTTCCTCTCGAGGCCCAACAAAAAGAATAGAAAATTCAAGGGCCAGAAGAAACAACCACAAAAGACCAATGTGAAAACTAAAAAGCCAAAGGCTACATAGGTCAAACAGAACGCTCCTAATGTCAAAGGACCCATTTGGATATGGGTACCTAAAATTTTTGATCTGTTTTGCTGAAGTAGTATGTGCCCGTATGGTACCTTGACTATGGGTGCTTGAGGCACATGACTGGCAATAAGAAGTTGCCATCCTCATATATTGACAAATCTGGAGGGACAATAACTTTTTGTGATGATAAAAAGGGTCAAATCAAAGGCTATGGAGCCATTGCTAAAGGAAATGTAGTCTTGTCGAAAGTTGCTTATGTTGATGGACTCAAGAACAATCTTTTTTGTATAAGTCAACTAAGCGACAGTGGCTTTGATGTCAAGTTTAGGAGAAACTACTGCTCATTACTTATAGAATCAGGTGAGGAACTGCTTAGAGATGACCGAAAAGGTGACCGCTATCTTATGAATTTTAATGCAATGAGCACTAGAAAGAAGCTCTGTCTTGTCTCAAATAAAAATGAGGAAGCCTGGCTCTAGCACAACAGGTTCTCACTTCTAAATTTTGATACACTTGATAAACTTGTGAAGCACAATTTGGTAAGTGGTTTACCTTCTCTTAAGTTTGCCAGAGGCCACTTATGTTCTGCGTTTGAATAAGGCCACACACAGAACCAAGTCGAACATCATTTGTGCAAGACCTGTGTGGTCCTATTGAAGTGCAGAGCTTGTCTGGCAATAATTATATTTTGGTATTAATTGACGAATTTTACAGATATACTTGGCTAGAGTTTATACGTAAGAAGTCTGATGTCCCTGAACTACTAATCAATCTCTTGAAAATAATCCAGGTGTTGTATGATAGCAAGATTTAAAAGCTAAGAAGTGACAACGAGACATAATTCAAGAATACCAAAATTGATGAATATCTTACCTCAAAAGGCGTATCCCAGAACTTCTCTGCATCAAGGACTCCTCAACAAAATGGGGATGTTGAGGGACGAAATAGAACACTCGTTGAAGCTGCCAGATCCATGCTAGCTACCTTTGGATTACCTACAAACTTCTGGGTTGAAGCTGTATCTATCGCATGGTTCACTCAGAACCGATCATTGATAGTAAATAGACACATGAAGACTTCTTATGAACTTCTGAACCTAAGAAAGCCTATGTGATCACAATATTCAAGCGAACATGATTAATCAAACACAAAAGAATTAACAATCAAAGATAATATGATGAGAAAACAATAGTCACAAGTAATGTCGTAGTCATTGATCTAACAGAGAGAATTACAAGACTTAGACTGAAAGCTTACTTACAAGACTTAAGAAAACAAGACAAAAGAATGTTATATATAGGGTCAAACACAACCTTGACCATTACATAAGCTACATAGAATAGTCAACACAATTAAATAAAACTACTTAACAAATTCACTCAAAATTCTATTCTAAGATTCTCCCCCTTTTTGAGCAATTTGAAAAAAAAATTATCAATTCATCCATCTCTTCATGCTTGTTCTTCTCAATCCCAAATATCCCTCAAACCTTCTGATTGCCTGTATGAATCTGATTATGTCCTTGATTATATCTATGACATCTTCAGTACAAATCCTTTGCATTCTGGGCATATGATCATTCTTAGCTAACCTTTGCTTATCACTTTCCTCATACTTTTCTTCTAGCTTTTTCAAGACATCTTTCTGAGTTCCATCAGAATACTTAGCAACTTCAGTTGCCCTCATAAATCTCTTCTCCTTTTTAAAATTATTCTCATACACAACACCAAGTTCTGGCTCTCTTAGTACTGTGTAGAGTGGAATCTCTTCAAGTAGAGGATGAGTCATGTCAGGTGCAAGCAAATTTAACTCTCCTTTGATTGGTTTTAATGCCCAGCAGAAAATCCTACAAATAAGTATGATAGATATGCCTTAAGATAAATCTCTTGATGCAATCCAAAGCAAACACAATATCAGGATGTCTGATAGTTCTACTTCTGAAGTCATGATACATAAACTCAATATCCCAAAAGTTTATGTTTTAGAAAATCAGCTTCACTGAAAGTATAAGTAGACAAGTTCTTTCTCTGAACTTCAAACTGAGGATACCAAATACTATTATACTTCTTCATGGTAACAAAGTACCCTTGCACATTTTCATGCTTCATCCTGACTTCTTTTTGAGTTTGGCTCCTTACTCGCAACAACTTGATGTAATCCTTTTGGTATTCTGGTGACTTGTCTTGAATACCCGAAGTTGAGCTTGATCTAACTGTCTGATATAGCTCACAAAAATCGTAACACCTTCTTCTATGTAAGGAACTCTTAACATTCTTCTGATTCTCTTAATCTCTTCCATAGGCATACCCGATTCATCATAACTAGTAAATGGAGTAGAACTTCCTTCTGGTTTATCTGAAGGACCTACTTCAGCTTGTGGAAAAATTGGCACAATTGGAGGTTCCTTAAGAAACTCCTCTTGATGACCTGGACTTCCAGGCTTCTTCTGGTATGGAAACACTTCTTCCATATGAGTACCAGAAACATGAGTATCAGACATATGAACATCAGAATCAGGATTGACAGATGATTCAACATTCTGCTAAGCAACATCAGTTTGAACAACACTGGATGAGAACTAAACTCACTGAATGAAGGAATAGATTAAACTGCAGCAATACTTGGTTCAGGAATACTCGCATGAACAGGACTTAAATGTAATTCCTCAGGTGTACTCTGAGCGAACATATCATTTAAAGCTTTTGTGTCCCTGTCCTCAAATAAATCATCAAGTATGCTTGCTTCATTCTCTGGAATCTCTTGAGGTCTTTTAACAAACTCAGTAACAATAACAACTTCATCATCAGATTCCAGCTCCAAGAATTCATCTTTTTGACCTTCCTCTTTCATTTTCCAATACAACTCATACTTTGCATCAGCTTCTTCAAAAGTATCATCTTCAAGAGCAATTACATAAGTATTAGGAAGACCTGTAATCTCCAGAATTTCCTGCCATGTTGCAATCTTAGGCTTTTCAACCCTCTATTCAACACCTTCTCCAACATATAATACAATCTCCATTCGATCATTCTGCTCAGAATCATGATCAGCTCCCCTCTTTTCACCTTCAGCATTTTCAATCCTTTCTTCCACCATGACTGATACACCAGATCCAGTAGCAGTTGCCTGTTTCTCCCTTTTCTCCCCCTCATGATCATTATCTGGATCATGATCATGTTCTCTAGTAGAAACAGCTGCTTGGGTTTTGCAAGAAGTTTGAAATACCTGTTTGATTTCAGATAAAGCAAACATAACATCAAATTTAAAAGAATTAAACTTTGAGGCACTAACCACATCTACTGCTTGAACAGTCTGTGGCGGTTGATGTTGTTGGTGGGATTGCAGAAAGGTAAGAAGATCTGCATCATGCTGAGAATCCGGATCTTGAGATAGCAACTTTGCAAGAAGCAAATATTTAAGCTCATCAATGGATAAATCAACAGGTTGCGTGTTTCGATTTTGCTGACTATGTTGGACAGGCTCATGTTCAATTACTGGATCCTTCCCTTTCAAGAAACGTTTAATACTTCCAACTTCCTCCTACACCTTTTCAAGAATACGAGGAAGAGGTTAGAGCAGAGACCTCTGCAAGATAAAAAGACCTTTGACAATAAATCCCAACTAGATAGGAAGTTTTCCAAAACCTCCAATGCTAGGAAGGATATTCATAAATCTTTTGTACCTCTTTTTGAGAAAGTTAATGAAATGTTTAAGAAACATTCATGCATACATACTTGTCATTGCATAAACTTATTAGATCAATTGAAGAAATATTTCTCAAACCCCAACTGTTTCCTTTCGAGGCCCAACAAAAAGAATAGAAAATTCAAGGGCCAGAAGAAACAACCACAAAAGACCAATGTGAAAACTAAAAAGCCAAAGGCTACATAGGTCAAACAGAACGCTCCTAATGTCAAAGGACCCATTTGGATATGGGTACCTAAAATTTTTGATCTGTTTTGCTGAAGTAGTATGTTCCCGTATGGTACCTTGACTATAGGTGCTTGAGGCACATGACTGGCAATAAGAAGTTGCCATCCTCATATATTGACAAATCTGGAGGGACAATAACTTTTTGTGATGATAAAAAGGGTCAAATCAAAGGCTATGGAGCCATTGCTAAAGGAAATGTAGTCTTGTCGAAAGTTGCTTATGTTGATGGACTCAAGAACAATCTTTTTTGTATAAGTCAACTAAGCGACAGTGGCTTTGATGTCAAGTTTAGGAGAAACTACTTCTCATTACTTATAGAATCAGGTGAGGAACTGCTTAGAGATGACCGAAAAGGTGACCGCTATCTTATGAATTTTAATGCAATGAGCACTAGAAAGAAGCTCTGTCTTGTCTCAAATAAAAATGAGGAAGCCTAGCTCTAGCACAACAGGTTCTCACTTCTAAATTTTGATACACTTGATAAACTTGTGAAGCACAATTTGGTAAGTGGTTTACCTTCTCTTAAGTTTGCCAGAGGCCACTTATGTTCTGCGTGTGAATAAGGCCACACACAGAACCAAGTCGGACATCATTTGTGCAAGACCTGTGTGTACCTATTGAAGTGCAGAGCTTGTCTGGCAAGAATTATATTTTGGTATTAATTGACGAATTTTACAGATATACTTGGGTAGAGTTTATACGTAAGAAGTCTGATGTCCCTGAACTACTAATCAATCTCTTGAAAATAATCCAGGTGTTGTATGATAGCAAGATTTAAAAGCTAAGAAGTGACAACGAGACATAATTCAAGAATACCAAAATTGATGAATATCTTACCTCAAAAGGCGTATCCCAGAACTTCTCTGCATCAAGGACTCCTCAACAAAATGGGGATGTTGAGGGACGAAATAGAACACTCGTTGAAGCTTCCAGATCCATGCTAGCTACCTTTGGATTACCTACAAACTTCTGGGTTGAAGCTGTATCTATCGCATGGTTCACTCAGAACCGATCATTGATAGTAAATAGACACATGAAGACTTCTTATGAACTTCTGAACCTAAGAAAGCCTATGTGATCACAATATTCAAGCGAACATGATTAATCAAACACAAAAGAATTAACAATCAAAGATAATATGATGAGAAAACAATAGTCACAAGTAATGTCGTAGTCATTGATCTAACAGAGAGAATTACAAGACTTAGACTGAAAGCTTACTTACAAGACTTAAGAAAACAAGACAAAAGAATGTTATATATAGGGTCAAACACAACCTTGACCATTACATAAGCTACATAGAATAGTCAACACAATTAAATAAAACTACTTAACAAATTCACTCAAAATTCTATTCTAAGATTCTCCCCCTTTTTGAGCAATTTGAAAAAAAAATTATCAATTCATCCATCTCTTCATGCTTGTTCTTCTCAATCCCAAATATCCCTCAAACCTTCTGATTGCCTGTATGAATCTGATTATGTCCTTGATTATATCTATGACATCTTCAGTACAAATCCTTTGCATTCTGGGCATATGATCATTCTTAGCTAACCTTTGCTTATCACTTTCCTCATACTTTTCTTCTAGCTTTTTCAAGACATCTTTCTTAGTTCCATCAGAATACTTAGCAACTTCAGTTGCCCTCATAAATCTCTTCTCCTTTTTAAAATTATTCTCATACACAACACCAAGTTCTGGCTCTCTTAGTACTGTGTAGAGTGGAATATCTTCAAGTAGAGGTTGAGTCATGTCAGGTGCAAGCAAATTTAACTCTCCTTTGATTGGTTTTAATGCCCAGCAGAAAATCCTACAAATAAGTATGATAGATATGCCTTAAGATAAATCTATTGATGCAATCCAAAGCAAACACAATATCAGGATGTCTGATAGTTCTACTTCTGAAGTCACGATACATAAACTCAATATCCCAAAAGTTTATGTTTTAGAAAATCAGCTTCACTGAAAGTATAAGTAGACAAGTTCTTTCTCTGAACTTCAAACTGAGGATACCAAATACTATTATACTTCTTCATGGTAACAAAGTACCCTTGCACAATTTCATGCTTCATCCTGACTTCTTTTTGAGTTTGACTCCTTACTTGCAACAACTTGATGTAATCCTTTTGGTATTCTGGTGACTTGTCTTGAATACCCGAAGTTGAGCTTGATCTAACTGTCTGATATAGCTCACAAAAATCTTAACACCTTCTTCTATGTAAGGAACTCTTAACATTCTTCTGATTCTCTTAATCTCTTCCATAGGCATACCCGATTCATCATAACTAGTAAATGGAGTAGAACTTCCTTCTGGTTTATCTGAAGGACCTGCTTCAGCTTGTGGAAAAATTGGCACAATTGGAGGTTCCTTAAGAAACTCCTCTTGATGACCTGGACTTCCAGGCTTCTTCTGGTATGGAAACACTTCTTCCATATGAGTACCAGAAACATGAGTATCAGACATATGAACATCAGAATCAGGATTGACAGATGATTCAACATTCTGCTAAGCAACATCAGTTTGAACAACACTGGATGAGAACTAAACTCACTGAATGAAGGAATAGATTAAACTGCAGCAATACTTGGTTCAGGAATACTCGCATGAACAGGACTTAAATGTAATTCCTCAGGTGTACTCTGAGCGAACATATCATTTAAAGCTTTTGTGTCCCTGTCCTCAAATAAATCATCAAGTATGCTTGCTTCATTCTCTGGAATCTCTTGAGGTCTTTTAACAAACTCAGTAACATCAGATTCCAGCTCCAAGAATTCATCTTTTTGACCTTCCTCTTTCATTTTCCAATACAACTCATACTTTGCATCAGCTTCTTCAAAAGTATCATCTTCAAGAGCAATTACGTAAGTATTAGGAAGACCTGTAATCTCCAGAATTTCCTGCCATGTTGCAATCTTAGGCTTTTCAACCCTCTATTCAACACCTTCTCCAACATATAATACAATCTCCATTCGATCATTCTGCTCAGAATCATGATCAGCTCCCCTCTTTTCACCTTCAGCATTTTCAATCCTTTCTTCCACCATGACTGATACACCAGATCCAGTAGCAGTTGCCTGTTTCTCCCTTTTCTCCCCCTCATGATCATTATCTGGATCATGATCATGTTCTCTAGTAGAAACAGCTGCTTGGGTTTTGCAAGAAGTTTGAAATACCTGTTTGATTTCAGATAAAGCAAACATAACATCAAATTTAAAAGAATTAAACTTTGAGGCACTAACCACATCTGCTACTTGAACAGTCTGTGGCGGTTGATGTTGTTGGTAGGATTGCAGAAAGGTAAGAAGATCTGCATCATGCTGAGAATCCGGAGATTGAGATAGCAACTTTGCAAGAAGCAAAGATTTAAGCTCATCAATGGATAAATCAACAGGTTGCGTGTTTCGAGTTTGCTGACTATGTTGGACAGGCTCATGTTCAATTACTGGATCTTTCCCTTTCAAGAAACGTTTAATACTTCCAACTTCCTCCTACACCTTTTCAAGAATACGAGATTCAATAGCCTTTAAGGCGCCTTCGAGAAGTTCCTTTGACACGAAGTCAGGATGAATAACACCGGTATCACTAAGATTAACCGTTGACATGTCAGTTGTGGAAAAAACTGCATGACCTGTGTTTGTCGTTGGCAAAGACGTGTCGATGATAGGACTTCCAACCGATCCTTGTAGTCTAGATTGCGGAGCTACTATGGTTGTTCCGATCGTGTCACTAGGACATTCGATGGTAGAATCAGTAAAAAGTGTCCTAGGAAGAATAATTGGTAAACGATAAGGCACTAGACTCAATTGTGAATGAAATGAAGTTGAGAACTGGGGCAGGTATTCTCTATTTTCAATACCTTGATTCTCCGAATGAGTACCCGGTAGACGTTGTGCTATATCCCCGTGAGAACATGAAACTATTTCTTGTTGAGAAGAAATAGAGTGGATGGCCTAGGTGTGCGAGTGCATAAGTGGACTACTTAGGTCTTGTGCATCTGTACGCAACACATGCGATGGAGCACTGGATGTGGTTGTCCTTTTGGATAGGTAGGTTTGGGTATACACACGCTCACTCACACCATGTACTTTTCCTTCCCTTTCACTCTCTTTCTCAATATTTTCTACTTTATCTCCCTCAGTTCCCCTTATTTCACCAATTACTGCATCTAAAATGGAATCAACTTGGCGTTGCTTCTCCACTTCCATGGCTGCAGTACAATAGAATGGTTCAAAGACAACTACATCACCAAGTATATCAGCTTGGGTCTCAACAACATCATTGGCATCATCATTCTCAACCTTATCATCATCAACTGATCCACCAATAGAATCTGCTTCAGTTTCCTCATCATCACCTTTAGAGCTTGAAGCAGAAGGCACTATACTTGTATCACTTTCATTATCAGCCCGTTCATCATGTGCAAGATCCATATCTTGTTCAGAGCCATGACCTTCATCGACAGAAGGTGTCACTATACGTGGGGTAACAACCCATGACCCTGATGCCTCTAGTCGTGGTCTCTGACCCCTTCCAGAACCACTCTCAGAATTTTTTTTCTTCTCTCCCCGTTTCTGTACCCCTATGGTATCAGAAACCCTCATAGACTCCGCTCGCCTAGGGGTGGAGCCCTGGGTAGGGATGACCAGTTCTGATCGTCCCATAGACTCTCTATAATCTATGACAATAAGACACTATGGATCTGCATAGTCTAACAAAGCTTCAGGCACAGGAATGATGAATAAAAACTTTTTCTTCTGCCTCATTAAATAACTCATTTCACTGACAGGAGCATGTGGATGATTAATTCTTTTAGGAATGCTTCTGTTACTCCTCAACATGCTTCGGACAATAAGCGCCATGAATCTTTGGTAAGGAATATAGTTCGGAGCTTTAGCAGACTTCTTGGCCACCACTTTTACATACAGTTCAGTCTAGAATATCTGAGCATAGTCAATATGCAAGTCATGAACCACTGAATAGAACAGTTTCAGAATGTGACTGCTGGCATTATCTGATCCAAAATTCTTAGCAGTGAGGCACCGATTGATCACATAGAACAAAGTATAGTAGAACGGAGGTAGATTGTTTTTCTTGAACTGGATCACTTGAGTAAGATGTCCTACATACCCCATGTCTCTAATGCCTCAGAGTACTTCAGCTTCAGAAGGTAACTGATCGTAACTGGTTATGTCTTCTCTTTCAGTCTCAGATGGAAGACTAAGAGTTAATCTCAGCCTCTCTGGTGTGAGAATAGATGTAAAGTCGTCAATTTCCAGCTTGAAGATCTGAACTCTTACTCTGTTTTCGTTCATGTGGGAAACCCTGATGGTTTTCCAAGCTTGTTGTACATAGAGTTCTGGAACAACAGCTTCAGCAGTAAGAGCATCTCTGAGTGGATGTTTTCTCAAGATATCCAGTACCAAACGATCAATACGAATAGTGAACTGTAGATGATGATTATTTGGCTGCTGTGGTTTCATTTCAGATGGTGATATCAGGAATTGATCAGGATTCACATATTGTGGAATTTGGAAATCATATTGGGACGATGGCATTGGGCACTGCTCAGAAGCTTGTTGTGCTTCTGGTGAATTCTCACCGGTCTGAACTTGCTGATCAACAGTCTGATCTTCCATTGGTACCTTAAAGGATATAACAATAATGGACAAGGTCCAAATGGATTAGTGAAAAACAAAAGAAATGATTTTTGACAATGAAAACCAACTTTTGAAAAACACAGTCCAGAATTCGCTAGATAGACATCTGCGAATTCTATACTTAGGAATTCTAGGAAACAATCAAGAATTCGCTAAACTTCAAGAATTCGGATAACAGAATTCGTAAGAGTCAGATTCACGAATTCTTTATTTAGAAAAAAAATTGACAATCAAAACAACTCCAGAATTCGTAAAGATGAAGATACAAATTCTATACTTCAAGAAAATTAGAAAAAGATTCTCAGAATTCATAACATGCACTGTATGATCAAGAATTCGCAAAACTCATAAATTCTTGAAAAATTCTTAAGTATTCATACTTATCTCAAGAACATCTTCAAACATTCAAATCCAAACCCAGAAATAAAAATCTTAAATCTTTAATTTTAACCCAATAAATGTATTCTGTTAGGATCGATTTAGAGTTTTAACCTGAATTTAAGCAATCAAAACCAAGATTAAGTAACTTTCGATCATTTAATTTGATTTTCAAGTAAGTACCTGATGAACGTACTAAAAGTCGAATGGTGAGTTTCAATTTCAATCCCAAAAAATATTGATTTTAGGTCAAAATTTCAAAAATCTTAGGTTCGATTTGAGTCCAATAATGTTCCTGTGATTCGAATTTACACTTAACACTTTATCACGAACAAGATTTAAGAAAAAAATATTTAAGAGTTCACGAGTTCTTGAAGAACAGTCATACGAATCGACAAAATCTAAAACTAAGTCCGGTTAGGGTTTCCTGCACAAAATCAAACAACAAAACAACATAATACGAACAAACAAAACATAAATGAAACAAAGTAAACACCTTTTGGAACGAAAAATCGAAGAAATCAGATGAAATATGAGAAGTCGTAGAACAGGGTTTAGGGTTGTGCACTGGAATAATTCGTAAGCCAAAGAGATATGCGAAAAGTGAGGTATTCTCAGATATCAACTCTATATATACTCGAGATTAAGAGTGACACGTGGCCCGAGTTAAGTGGACCACCACTTTTCGCAATATACACTGAAACGAATTGCCTAAGAAAAAAAATTTAGAAAAGTGTGTGAGAATTCGCAAAGAACAATTCTGCGAATTTTGTGCAAGAAAAACAAGAATTCCTTAAGGTGTGTGTTGCGAATTCTTCACATTTCGCAGAAACACTTATGCGAATTGTTAGAATTCGTGACACTCACATCTGCGAATTCTCAAGAATTTGTACCTCTCACATCTGCGAATTCCTCAGATTTCGCATGTGTGAGGTATGCGAATTTCTGACTTAGCCAATTTCCAACCTTTTTTGAAAAACATTCTAAATGAGGAAACTTGCTAATTTTGAAAAAAAACTTTCTAAAAAAATGACTTTGTACATTATTTTTAATCCAAAAACATTTCACACACACACAACACACTTACAACCCTTTTCAGATTTTATCATTAAGCTCCCCATTGACTTGATGTCTGTTCCTTCTGTTCCTTGACATTCGATGTATTTGTCTGTCTGATTTTGCTGTTGGGCTCCCCCTTGACATTATGTGGACCTTTTGAACAGCTGTACAAATATGCTCCCCCTTCATATATGCATCCAGATAAAAATGTGACAATTAAGAATACTACATTCTCCCCAAATATTTCATTCTTTCATTATACACAATATGGCATTTAATCTTAAAACTCCCTAGTATAATTTGGCAATCAAGATCATCAGTATCTTGACATTGAAGTTTGAGTCCTAGACTGCTTTGTCTAGAAGTCATAGTCTTGAACATTGAAGATTGGGTCCTAAACTGCTATGTTTAGAAGCCATTGTCCTGCTCAATCCTTCTTGATTGGAGGATCCTGCATCACAGGTTCAATAGGTTTTGGTACCCAGATGAGTTTGGGTCCAGTCTGGTTAGTATGTGGAACCTTTAGTGGATGGTTTCCACCTCTGTGATAAGTAGTATCCGTAAACTTCTTCTTTGAGAAATACTTTTTATAGATATGTGCTTTATGAACAAAATCATTACTACAACAATATGAACAACAACGTTTTCTTTTTGCAAACCTGATTAGATGTTGATTTGACTTGATAGCATCAGGTGCAAAAGATTTACCTTTCTGTGCTCTGTTCTTTTTCTTCAATTCAGCTTCTGCAGATGATTTCTGGTATTTAACTGATCCAGGAGAACCTTTAACAACCCAAATCATCTTCTCTTTCTTAGAAACATTGAATCCATAAGCATATCTATCAACAAAATTGATATAAAATGGACTAGAAGGTTTAATCTGATTTGGTTTCAATTTCAGATTTAACATTTTGTTTCTTGAAAACCATCTTTTGATACAAGCTATATACTGATTGAAAGTAGCACACTGATTCACTTGCATCACCATCATAAGGAGATAATACATGTGTATCAGATGCTAACTTGTCAGATAAATCAATGTTAGCTTTCTTAAGTTGACTGATCTTGTCATTCAACTTGGCTTTTTCATTAGAAAGCTTGTCAAATTTGCTTGGCATTTCAGATTTAGTCTTCTGTCCCTTTTGTATATCGGTTGACAAGACAACTAATTTGTCAAAAAGTTCAGAAATCACAGATTCAAAATGTTTTCTTTCAGCTTCAAAATCTTTCTCCAAGTTCTGATTTTTATCAAAAATCTCTTTGAACATTAAAGTGTTTTTCTTTTCAGAATTTTTTCCTTCTTTGTCAAAGATATCTCTTTCAGTAATTACTATCTTTTCAAAATCATAAACTTGTTTTGAAAGTTTGGTACATCTGTGTTCTAATTCTTTCTTCTCTGATTCAGCTTTCCTTGAAAGTTCAGACAATTTTAGATTGAAGATTTTCTCCAGTTCAACTTTCTCTTTCTTGAATCTTTCAGCAACTTTCTTGATACATTCTTTTCCTTTTGATTCATAAATTGATACTTGTGCTTCAACTTTTGTTAGTTTGACATTCAGGGTATCAATCTCTGTTCTGAGCTTTGAATTTTGACTTTTGAGCTTTTCATTCTCAGCTTCTATCTTTCGAATCTCCGACATGTATGACAATGCACATTCCCTGTTGGTAAGACAAAGATTTCCTTTCTCATCAGTATAAGGCATGATTAAAATCAATGAACAGTTATGCTTGAAATGATCTTTTAACAGAAGAACAACAAAATTTAAAGTGAAAACACAAAAAAAATCAATTAAAATGAAATTTAAGCAAGAATTCGTAAGACACACTAAAGACAAAATTCGCAAGGCAAGAATTCATAAAATGAACAGGAATTCGTAAGGTACAATTCGTAAGGCTCACACACAAAATTCAACAAGGAATTCGTAAGCAAGCAATTCGTAAAAAGGATATAAGTAAAGATACGAATTGTGAACTTTTGGCAAGATGACTTGTGCGAGTTAATCACTTTTCGCAAGAAGGCCTATGCGAGTTCTTACAATTCGTATAAGACACAGACACGAATTCTTCAGAATTCGTGTCTCTCGCAGTTGCAAAATCTTGGCTCTTCGTATAGAACACTTGTTCGAATTCTTTACTTAGCCATTTTTCTTCTCTGTAGATGCGAATCCTTTAGACTGCGAATTCTTTACTCTGCGAATTCTTTCCTTGTAAACAACAAGAATAGGTATTCTGCGAATTCTTTCACTCTGCGAGTTCTACTTGCGAGTTCTTCATGAATGTTGCGAATTCTATAGATCACAGCCTTATTTTCGAACTTTCCACCCAAAATCCATCAAAATGATGATGTTTGACTCTGAAACTTTGAACGAATGATCTTTATATCATCTATAACAACCCTACGGAGGGAATTTCCATATGAAAAACAAACAACGTGGGAATTTTATCTTGACAGTCCGCGAATGAAAAGTTGCTAAAAGTTGGAAAGATTGATCAAATTATGACAATCTGTTGGTTCAATGAGCAATCAACCAAAACAAGAAACGTTCTTCTATATCACACGAACACTGTGGTATCAATTTTACATCAAGAACTCCATGAAATTAAAAATTCAATTTCAATGGAACAGTGTATTTTTGAAAATAGAAATTGTGACCAATCTGTCTTCAATTCGATGCTTCAAATCTTCCTGTTGTTTCTGTTCAAGCTCTGATACCAATTGTGATCCCAATATTCAAGCAAACATGATTAATCAAACACAAAAGAATTAACAATCAAAGATAATATGATGAGAAAACAATAGTCACAAGTAATGTCGTGGTCATTGATCTAACGGAGAGAATTACAAGACTTAGACTGAAAGCTTACTTACAAGACTTAAGAAAACAAGACAAAAGAATGCTATATATAGGGTCAAACACAACATTGACCACTACATAAGCTACATAGAAAAGTCAACACAATTAAACAAAACTACTTCACAAATTGACTCAAAATTCTATTCTAACAGCCTAATATAAAATTCTTTCATGTCTTTGGTTGAAGATGTTTCGTGCTTAATGACAGAGATCAACTAGAAAAGTTTGACAAAAAGGCTAATGAGGCAAAGTTGTTGGCTACTCACTAACCTCAAAAGACTACAAAATCTTCATGTTAAAGAAAAAGTTGACTCTAGAGAGCATAAATGTCACTTTTGATGACATAACTCCAGATACTTCTGAGCAATTCAGCTCAGAACTCGATATTCAACGGAAAAACAAAGGCTCATCATCAACTAGGGATGCAAAGCTTGCAACGTTATTCGAAGATATCCTAGATGATGAGAAAGCTTCTGTAGAACATCGCAGAGCTTCTGTGGAAGAAGCCTCTGGGGCTCCAGAATCAGGTACAATTATTGGACCATCTTTAGATTCACCCACTATGATTACTTCTACGGGTCACTCTGTCAAGGGGAGTGCACATAATCTATTTCGCCAATTCAGAGCACACTCAAAACGTACCAACTGCAGAAGATGTTGCTATGTTATTCCCGGTTAGTAAGATTATTAAGATGAACAACAAGATTTAATCTTCAAATCATCATATGTATTGATCTTCCAAAGATTACAATCTCATTCTCTCTCTAGAATGATTCTCTATAAAAGCTCCTAATGACATATTACAAAGACAAAAATTATTTATACCTAGATCTATTGCATAGCAAATACAACTAACAAAACTAACACCAAGGCTTGACTTTGACTTCTTTTTTAAGTAGGTTGACTTTGAGGCTCTCATTGAAGCTTTGACTTGAAGCTTTGACCTTCATGATCTTGAATACAATAAAATGTGCACTAACAATGTCCTCCTTTGGATTCAAGATCATTTGAAAAAGAATTTTAGCATCAACGAACAATCTCCCCATTCATAACAAATATTGATAATAACAATCTCCCCTGTATATCATTCTCCCTTGGGTAAATTCAATCTTCTAACATTATTTTCAAAAATTTTGCCAATCTCCCTTTTCTTTGGAACAACTTCAGATTTTTAACGATCTACCCCAAAGTCTGTAACAATCTCGCTTTGTCATATAGTCTTCAGCAAAACAATCTTCCTTTAGAGGCATAAAATCTCTTTAGAAAAGAAATTATCTTCAGCTTTAGTTCGCTTTCCTCTTTGAAATAATCTTCAAAAAAATTTCTGTAAATATTTGTCGAACTTTCAGAAATCTTTGAATTGGCACATTCTGAACTTCTTTCGTCCTTTGAAACCGCTTAATTTTCTTTAAACCTTCAAATCATCTCCCTTGAACTTTCTTAATTTCTTGAAATTTCTCCCCATATCTTTGAAATCAAATCTTTCACAATCTGTCATTTCTTTATATTGTCTCCCCCTTTTTGATGAATGTGAAGAAGAAACAATACTCTTTGATTTCATTGTATATACCTTCTTTTGAAATTTCATCAGTTTACTCTGAAGTTCAACAGTCTCAGCTTTTAGCTTTGAGTTCTGAACTTCAAGCTTCTCATTCTCAGCTTCTAGAGCAGGTATCTCTGGCATAAATGCTATGGCACCGTCTTTTTTTTGACAAAACTGTATTCCCCTTTGCATCAATATGAGGCATCTTGATCAAATTCTAAAAATATTCTTCAAACAATGATCGTCCTGAAAAATTCAGATGAAATTGGACTCTGAAAGTCAACTATGGTTAAAACTTGATAATTTGTAAAAAATTTCTAAGTTATGAATCCGCAGAATGCTATAACCAAGATTCCACAGGCAGAAGAAAACACAATTCGCAGGCAAGGAATCCGCAGGCAACTATGTGCGAAAACTCAGAATCCCCAGACAACGGTGTGCGAATTCTTCACTTTCCGCAGGCTATGGTTCACAAAAAGCTTCAATCCGCAGTCTATGACTTACGAATTCGGAACTTCATGTAGAGAATGGTTTACGAATTCTATACTTTGAAAAATAAAGAACAACAATCCATAGACTTTTGCTTGCAAAAACCTAGAACTCATAGGCTATGGCTTGCGAAAAGTACACTTTCTGTAGGTCTCTATTTACGAATTATGCACTTAACAAATCCAACAAAATATCAAAACTTGAGGCTTGCGAGTTCATCCTTGAAGCTTTTGAAAGGTCTGGATCATGCGTGTTCTTCCTCGAATTTCATTAATTCAGCAATAGAATCTTCAATAATACAAATATCAAGCTACAAAAAAAAACAGCGTTGCTCGAATTTGAATCTAGAACACTTTCTTAGCACATAAATTTGTCCAAAAATCACTTGAATAGCAAATTCGATCCAATCATGGTAACTTTCAACTTTCTAACAAAAAATTCAAATAATCTCAAAATTCACCCCAATAAACTATGAATTTGATTACACAACCTGAATAGAACATGATCTAATACCAAATTCGAATCAATTGGTCACAATCTTAAACACAATTTTCACTAATTTGTGAAAATCCGAATGGAACAGTAACTTTCCAAAAATATTGTGCGAGTTCTTAAATCTTCCCAAATTTGCTCAAATCTTCAAAACTTCAATGAATCTGAATTAGTCGGTTTGCTCTGATACCAATTGATTGTTCCAGTTTCAAGCACAATCACATATTAATATTGCACACAAAATATTGAAATCATTTGTATTGATTTATCACAAATTACAATGATTTCTCTCTCTAAGAACATGTACTTTCTATCTCTAAACTCATATACCTGTTTCTCTCTGTGTGCTTGTGTTCTAAAGATTACAAGACACACACCTTTTTATACCAAGTCAACACTTGTTGACTTTTACAACACATGACATTAAAGGAAAGTCAAACACACTTGACTTTAACAAGACTTTACAACATTTACACTTTTTACCCTTTTAAACTTTAATTCAACATTTTAGTTTCAACAATCTCCCCCTTTGGGTTCAAGATTAAAAAAAAAATTGACACGAATCTTCAACTCTTCTTTCTCTTGAAAAATCTTCAGCTTTGTAGATTCTGAAAACTACACTTTGTGTAAATCTCCCCCTTTGCATTTCTTTTCAACAAACTCTTTCTACAAACTTTATTTCTTCAAAACCTAAGTCTTTATCTATCTCCCCCTTTGGTAATAATATGTATCTGTAGCTTTGTATCTCTTTCAGTCTCTCCAAACAATCTCTCCTTTCTGATAAAATCTTAAAATTATCTTCTGATTTGATTTGAACTTTCAGAAACATCTTCTGTATATATCTGACATTGCGTTGAAATATTCTCCCACTTTTACTTGAAATTGAACTTTAGAATTTTCTCCCCCTTTTTGATGAATTTTGAGACATCAGAATCATAAAAAAACTTTGTCAATTTCATCATGGTCTTTGATAACAATCTCCCCCATATGTAGATAAGAAAACTCTTCATGATGTATAGAGACAACCCCCCCCCCCCAATGTATGTAACAATAAGCGCCACTTGATCTGAGTAACCGTCAATTCATTGTATGTACTCATCCGAATTTTTTCAAATCCAGACAAAATAGAAAGTTGTAACCCTGAATCAACATATGAAACAGTTATCATTCCTGTAAGTAGCATGGAGCCACTTTTTACAACGAATGTACTTTAGAAAGGAACTTTATGATGTTCACTCCCCAGGGCTTCCATTAAATCATCGAAAAACCACAAAGGAATTTTCTATGATCGTTATGACAAGAAAACTTATTTCTTGTACGTGCAAGTGTAAGAATGATTGAAGCTACTTAAGCTTTAACAGGCTCAAAATGTGTAAGTTATTGAGACAACAACAAGTTTTCCACGGACTCAATGTGCATGAAAGAGGTTCGAAGGTAGGGCAACTTTCCTTCTTTTTCAATATCCAGATCTTCCAAATGAAGACCGGATAGCAAATATGTTGTGTCCCCAAAGAAAATGAAACATTTATTTGTTAAGAAAGAAACGAGTGGTTGGTGGGGTTATTCTAAGAGTTGACATGGGCTCACTACCTATTTCAATGATGGTCACCAAAGAATGTGAACCAATCAGTAATGTGGTTGCCCGACTCAGAAAAGTTGGTGCATAGTTCTGATATTCTTTCAACTCTATTCTCACACCCTCTTTCTTCTAATCATTTAGCTTACTTCTAACCAAACTCTCATTTCCATTTTACCTCATCACACCGAGAAAAACTCAACCCTTTGAGTTATCTCCCCCACTCTTTGATATAATGACCCTTCACCCCTCAATCACTCAAGAATAACTTATTGGGTAAGAAAAGTTCTGTTAAGCTCACAATGAATCCCATGAAATTTTGTCCTAAAAAGAATAATGTTTAATAGTTTAACTTGAACATTTAAAGAATCGCATATATGAATCACACTGTCAGTGAATGCATGATCCACAAAAATATCATGATTATTTGAGCATTTTGAACTTTGAAGATTTTCTCATAACAAGAATATTAAATGAATGAAATGAATTTGAAAGACTTGTTTAAGAAA
This sequence comes from Arctium minus, assembly GCA_954870635.1. Classification (NCBI taxonomy): domain Eukaryota; kingdom Viridiplantae; phylum Streptophyta; class Magnoliopsida; order Asterales; family Asteraceae; genus Arctium; species Arctium minus. The sequence continues at coordinate 80,888,459 of OX941081.1, read as the reverse complement.
CTGACAATGTATCGGAAAGATCAAATAAGAATGATAAACATGAAAGTCTTTGGTCATTAAAGAATTGTAATTTGTCTATATGAACAAATATAAAAAATCGCTTACGTTTGAATGAAAATGATGCCCAACAAACATTGAAATGCAAACAAAGTGTATTACCATCGAAAATTGTTTCATTTTGAGACATTGTAATAACAAATATCAATAAGAAAGACTGAACCAGCGTGTATGAATACTTGACAGTATATGAAAAAGATAATACACAAGTATTAATCTTTGGAAATATACGGTCGGTAAAATAGTAATGCTCATTTATGAAAACATTTAAAATCACACTTCTAAATTCATAAAATCTTTTTGAGAATCGAGAAGTGGTTTAAACATTTAAGAAAAATGTTTTCATGCTTGAAAGTCGTTCTTCTTTCAAACATATTGAGATTAAGGTTAGAAAATATACAAAACTCAAATTTTCCTTCAAGTCCTGATTATTTGAATATAATCTTGTAAGCTCCTCCTCACAATCTGCATAAAGTCAAAAAGTCGTCAAAATATCGAAGTCTTAGTCAAACAAAAACATTGAAGCATGAGTCTTGATCTGAAGTAATCAGAAGTCCACATTTTGTTAGTGCAAAAATATGTTGGATCCAAGATCAAGAAGATAAAAGTCAAAGTCAAAAGCTCATGTCAAATCCTCTTATTGCAATAAGTCAAAGTCAACGTAATTGTTTTGTTTAGTTTTGTCTTTGTAATTGCTATAGGTATAAATAGTTTTCTTTTATGTTCGTAGACTTATATGACTAAGAGAGAGTCTGAGTGTAGAGAGAGAAATACTGAGAGCATCTTGTACTAATTGAATTGAGATTGAATGAAAATGAAAATGGATTTGTTATTGTCATCTTCATCTATTTGCACATAAACTGGGGCACACAATTGGCATCAGAGCCTATTCGATTGAAATCATCAAGAATGTTCTTCGCACCCTATTTGACTGAGTTTTAATCGATTTTCGGTTTATCTACTGTAATTGTTTGAAATTTCAATTGTATGTTGATCGATTAGTGTTTTAGACAAGGTTTGTATTGATTTGTAACTCAATTACACTGTAATTGTCGATTGATTTTGAGTTTTTTTGTGAATTTTGAATACATGAGTCGAATGCACTGTATCATGATCGAAATGTATAGGTGAGTTGATTTGAGTGTAATTCATTGTTTGTAATTGACTCCTGCACTATTTGTGACTGATTTGGTGAAGTTTCAGAATTGAATTCGAAGTATTAATGAGTTTTTGGATTGATTGAATTGATTTTGGACCGAAAAGATAATGAACTTGCAAGATTCAATCCGTTCGCACGAAGAACTCGCATGATGAACATGTTTGCAATGGAATTCTCATAAGACTTATTGATTAAAAAGTTAAGGAATTCGCATAAGCTTGTATATGAAAAGTTGGCAGAAATTTATTCAAGTGAAGAATTCGCATCGTGCTAGTTACGAGAAGTAAAGAATTTGCATAAGCCTATATACAAAAAGTACGGATTTCGCATCTCACTACGTGCGAAAAGTGAGGATTTTGCATCAAGTATCGTACGAATTCTTGGGTTTTCGCATAGAAAGTTGGAAAATATTCTAAGTGTAGAATTCATATCGATACAAATTGTTTCAGGTTGAAATATTTTCTAAGTACAGAATTCGTTTCTCCTTGTTGTGCGAAAAGTTGCATGCGAAAAGTTAGAAGTTCAAGAAAATTCTAAGTCATCAATTCGCATATAGTAGTGTTCGAATTTCTCAGAATTCACATATAGCTATGTGCGAATTTCTAGCATTTCGCGTCTCTTTGTGTGCGGATTTGTCAGGGTGTGTGAAATTTGGCCTCTGTGGTGTGCGGATTTCTCGAAGTTTGCGAATTTTGTGAAGGTTGTTTGTGTTGTGCAAATTCTATCTTCAGTGGTGTGAGGATTCCTCCCTTATGAAATTTTTGGAAATTCTTCATAAAAAAAATTTCGAGGATTTTCTTACTATTGATTTCTTTCGAACTAACGATCGTTCAAAGTTCTTATTAAACATATTGTAAAGATGACTTCTAGGGATGCTCTTGCAATTAGAACTGATGTCAAACCACCAGTCTTGTTCAAAGGAGAGTATGAACAGTGGAAGGATAGATTTTTGGATTTTATCGACAAAAATGAACTTGGTGAATATATCAGACTATCTTTGAAAGAAGGGATCATGGAACCTCTAACAAATATTCTTTCTATAGAAGAAGAGGGATAAGATGTAGTTAACAAAGAATATCCGATGGATATAGATGAGTATTCTGATGAACAGAAAAAGAGGCACAAGGCTGATAGACTGGCAATATCTTTTCTACCTCAAGGAATTCCTAATGAGATATATGTGAAGATAGACAGCTACAAGGCAACAGGAAAACAGATATGGGATCAGCTGGAGAAGATGATGTTAGGATCAAATATTGGCAATCAGCTTAAGGTTTCAAATTGTCTCAACAATTATGAAGAATTTAAAGCAAAGGAAGGTGAAAGCCTAGAGTCAACATATGACAGATTTGTTACTCTTCTAAACAAGAATAGAGTCAAGAAATCTCAGATTAAGCTGAATGTGAAGTTTCTGAGTATCTTACAACCAGAGTGGAAAAGATTTACTCGCCAGATGAAACAAATGAAAGATCTTAATGAATTTCCTTTGCATGAAGTTTATGAAACTTTGCGTCAGAATGAGGAAGAGTTAGAGGAGATAAGAGATGAAAAGAAGAAAACTGAGAAACCTATAGATGATCTAGTTGCCTTGGTAGTTAAGAGAAAACAGAAAAGGTTAGTCAGTCTGAAGAAGAAAAAGGTGATAGCTTCTGAGTCTGAGGAAGAGAATAGTGATGATTCTGATTCTGATGACGGTGAGAATTTGAAGGAAGATATGCTTTTATTGACCAAAAGAAGTTTTACAAGAAGCGAAGGTCAAACAGTCAATGGTATTCGTCGGGATCAAAGAATCATGAGCACAAAAAGAGAGTAGAAGGTAAAAGATTTGATGATTAGAAGTTGGATGAGAAAAGATATGTGAATCAATATGCAAAAAAAAAAGCAGATGAACCAGTCAAGTGTTATAACTATGGAAAGATAGGCCATTTTGCTAAAGACTGTCGGAAGCCAAAAATTAGGAATTCTGAGTATTACAAGAACAAGATGCTTCTGGCTAAACAGAAAGTAGTTGGCAAAGCTTTAATGGCTGAAGATGACTATTGGCTGGATCATTTTGAGCCTGCGAGTGACAAGGAAGAGACTGCCCATATGTGCTTCATGGGACAGAAAGTAGCTAAAGAAGATTCAGATGAGGAAGATTCAGAAGAAGTAAATGATATGATTGAATCTGATTTTCTCAAACAAATGCAATCCATGATGGTTGAACTTCAGGATCTGCAGTCTAAACTTAAACGCGAAAAAGGTATCATTGAAAAGAAAAACTAAGCAATACTGAAACTCAACAATGATATTGCTGAGAAAAATGTATTAATTGAGACTTTGCATAAAAATATTGATACCAGTGCTAGAGAAAAGACTGTAATTCGTAATCAATTATCTGAAACATCTTGAAAATTCAAATTGTGTGAACTTGAGATCAAAGAGGTTGCTAAAAAGTGTTTATCCTTAAAGAATGAAAATAAATCTTTTGTTGAAAAAGTGAATGGTTTAGAAGAAAAACTTTATATACTAGAGATCAGACTGATCAAATCATTCATCTTAATAAACCAAAAGAGGGTATTGATTGTTGGGATATTGGTTACGATAGCCCACATTATTTGAAAAAGGGTATTTCCAAAGTGCCTGCTTTATATGATTTTGGTTTTCTAAAATTGGCACCTAAATATCCTGAACTCCAAGTCAAATGGACTAAATCATCAGATGAGGAAGAAGCTAAGAAAGATGAGAAAAGGAAAAATAAAACTAAAATGCAACTACCATTTCGTTATGAAAAGTTGAATTCTAGTTACAATTCTAAACAGTCAAAATTTCTTTCTAATGATTATTTTCAAAGTTATTCTACAGAGGAAATGGAGTGAAAACCTATTGAAGGCCAGCTTTATGTTCCTCCACTCATCTTAGAAAGAAATTTCTGAGCTTGAGAATACTCTTGAAGAAGAAAGAATTTTGTTTGGATTAGAACAAATGGTATTTTCTACTGTTTTTATAAACACTGATTTTTCCAATACTTCAAAAGCTTCTATATCTAATGATGATGATGTTTTCATTGAAGAAGAGTTAGATTTTCTAAACTCAAATGGTTGCTTTGATAAATGTGTTGATCAATTTGATTTTAATGCAAAATTCCAGATCATCCTCAATTCATTATTAATTCTAATGGTTTACCAAGTGTATATGAAAAAGGTAAATCATCAACGAAAGTTGATAAACCAGTTTATGTGAGCACCTATTCTGTAAAATGTAAGAAAAGAAAGAACAGACACTCACAGAAACAGACCAACACTGGTAAATCAAAGAAGAAACAATCTTTCAAGTCTCACAGTTCTAACATGAAATATTCATATGTTTCAAATCGGAAAAAGAAGAGATCCGATGTGAAATCTGAATGGAGGGTAAAGCAGAAGGTTGATGAGACAACAAAATCATGTTCGGATGTTGAATGTAATTGTGTTAGTACACAGATTTGTTGGATGCAAGATCATAATATTTGAAGATAGAAGTCAAGCAAGTCAAATGTTCAAAGTCAACTCTCAAGATAGAAAGTCAAAGTCAAAGTATTGTATTTTGTTTCATAATGTAATGTAGTTGGTATAAATAGTTTTTATCTTCTGTCTTTGTTGTTAAGCTTGTCAGAGTTGTAGGTGGGAATTCAGTCTAGAGAGTGTGAAAGAACAAGTAAGTGAACGAAGCATATGAGGGAAGAATCTATTGCATATTCATTCTAGTGAGAGAAAGTACAGAGAGAAAGAGTGAATTGTAATTTGTGATGATGAATTCAATGACATGTGATTACAATTTGATATAATCTGGTTTGTGTGATTAGAACTTGAAAAATCTAGGAATAACAATTGGTATCAGAGCATATCCATAGAGAAATGAAGAAAAATATGGAAAGTTCGCACTGTTCATAGAGTCGTAGATCAATTTTGTTTTTTTGTGCAAATTTGTGAGTTTAATTGATTAGAGTTGGTTCGAATTATGATTTAGAACAATCTTGTATAGGTGAATTGGATTCTTGCACTATAATCTTGGTTAATTTTGAGAATTTTCGAGTTTTTGAGTTTGACGAGTTTTTCGCACTGTAATGGGATCAATTTTCTTTGTTGAGTGTATCTTGTTGAAATTCATTGGTAGAATTAGGTTCTAGAAGTATAGGTGATCAAATTGTCGAAGTTACAAGATGAAAATTGAAGATTTCATGAGCTTTTGAGCAATTCAGATCGATTTTTCTTCGAGATGTCAAGAACTCACATGGTCCTGAAGAGCTCGGAGAAAGAACTCGTAGAACCATTGGAATTCTCATAACCAAAGTATTTTGCATAAGTTTGAATTCTGAAAATATTCAAGTATAGATTTCGCATATGTCTGTTATGCCAAATGTCTTGAATTCGCATATGTGTGTGTTACGAATCATTCAGAATTCGCACGAGTGTATATGCGAAAATCTTGAATTCGCATAGTTGTTTATACAAAATGTTTTTCTGAGAAAATCTTTACAAGGCATGATTCGTATAAGTTGTTGTGCGAATTGATCAGATTTCGCATCTGAGTGTCATGCGAAAAGTCTCAGAATTCGCATTAGGATATCATACGAATTCCTTTGTGTCTCATAAAAGTTTTTCAAATTTTTCTATGTGATGGATTCGTGTGTCTCTGACTTGCGAATTGTTGTATGCGAATTCTGAAGGTTTATTGTATGCGAATTCTGGATTTATCTTGTATGCGAATTCTTGATTGATTGTGCTTGTATGCAAATTCTTGGTGTTTCTAAATAACCAGCGAATTCTTTACTTGGTGAATTTTGAAAATTTCATTTATGAACTTCTTCCTAAGTTTTTCTATATTTTTTTTTGAGATTTCTATTGGACTAACGATCAAATTCAAGTTCTTTTTGTTAACAAATATTCAAGATGGGATATTTTTCTGATGATGATGAACAAAAGATTGCCAAACTCAGAATAGAGAACAAAAATCCCACTTCTTCAATTGACTATTATTCAAAGCGGTCAAAGAGATATTCTAATGAAAGGAAGATACTGACAGAAGAAGTTAGTGCATTAAAGATGATTAATGAATATCTTTTGAAATAGACTTTTGGGATGAATGATGAAAAGATACTGAGTTTGGAAATTGAGAACACTGAGCTGAGAAGAAAGATCTTTGACTTGGAATATCAGATTGCCCAATTCCAGCAAGCAGCTTTTGTTGACAGTAATGAAGAGAAGATTAAGAATCTGGAGGATTCTAATGAAGAGTTGAACAAGAAGATTACTGATCTGGAGTTGAAGATAGTCAAAGACAGAGATAATTTTGAGATTGAAAAGAAACAGTTTACACAGAAATTCTCTGAGTTTTCAAGAAAATCATTTGAAGAGAAGAAAGCGTTTGAGCTCAAATATATAAAGCTTTCTCAACAAGTTTTTTAATTTGAGAAAGTGATCATTTTGGAAAGAGAAAAGTTTGACAAAGAGAAGAAGATCATAGAACAGAAAAATGTTGGATTCTTTAAAGAAATATCCAATGAGAGAAAGAATGTGGAGAAAAACTTTGAAGAAGAAAGACAAATGTTTGAGGAAGAGATTAGGAAGCTTACGGAGAAGTTATCTGAATTATCAGAGAATGCACTAAAAGAGAAGAAAACGAAGTCTGAGTTTCAAGAAAAAAGAATTGACCTGCTTGTCAAGGAAAGAGACAGTTATTCTTCAAGGATAAAAGAGCTTGAAGACATTGTTTCAATGGTGGTCGTGACTGAGCAAACGACTCTAGAGTCACAAATCCACACACCTAGAAATGATTCAGTTGATTCTGAATGTTCATTCAAGACAGCTGCAAGCTCACATCAGAAAACTGTTTCTTCAACAAGGTCAGTTTATGTCAGGATCGAATTCTCAACAAGAATTAATTATCAGAAACAATATCAAAGAAGTTTGCGGAATAACACTTTGATATTTAATCAAACAGGAAATCAAAACAGAATATAATTAACAAACTGTAAACTTGTATTGAATGCTTTAAAGTTACAAGATTACTCACTCAACCTCAATATTGATGAACAGGCTCACCAATACGAATTCTACTTCTCTAGAATTAGGATATATGTCTTGAGGTTGATTTTCTCTCTAAAAAGAATGAAAACTGAAAAATTTTAAATTATTATTCTAAACTATACAATATATATACTGAATACAAAGATAATTACAATAAATAAAATATCTTCAGTATATCTTCTATGTATATCTCTAAGCTTCCATGTATATCCTTTCATACGAATCTTCATCATATAAGCAGTATTAATCTTCAGCAGCATTAACTTCCTTCTAGCAGCATTAACTACTAAGCAGTACTAACCACTAGCAGTACTAACTAGCTAAGCAGTACTAACTTTGTTCAAGCAGTACTAACTTTGACTAGCAGTATTAATAATACTAGCAGTAGTAACACTCAACAGTATTAACCTTTAAGTCTTCTAGCAGTAGAAATTTTGAACCAGCAGCATTAACCATACTTGATGAATTCTTCAGTTCCCAACAATCTCCCCCTAACTTGACTTTTAGGAAGAGAAGTCAAGTTCTTCAAATTTTCTTCAAGATGCTCCCAAAACTCTATCAATGCCTAAATCCCAGTGTTTGCATCCAATCCCAAACTCTGATTGATGGTTCTTTGAATCAAGTATTTAGCCATTTCTGAATCTGGAACACACCTTAACTTTTTCTTCAGCATGGCATGTAGCTTCAATCTGCTATGATTATACACTCTATCCACTAGGAAGTATTCAGTGTGATTTAAATCCAAAGTCACTGTATATACTCCACTAATTTCATATAAAGTCCAACTGTTTACTGATTTGAAGACATCCTTGATCAAGTGCTTTACTTCTTCAGGTTTGAACATCATACACAGATACTCCATTACCAGTTTTGTAATTGAAATCCCTGGAGCCTTTAGAATATCTGCATACAACTTCATTCCTATCTCAAACATCTCTTCAATATCTGATCTAGAGCATGTTCTGACAATTTTTGCCCATGTGTTAAACACTTCATACTTTTCATCCTTTCTTTTCAGCCTTATGTATTCCTTTCCATCCACTGTCAATGTATCCCAGAGAATGACCTCAGGAGGCTTAACTCCTACAGGTTCTGCTGAAATTGGTTCAGGCACTTTGTCCATCACTACCATATACAAATTTACATCATCAGTGTTAGATGGCTCTGTCTGTTTAGATGACTCAGGTGCCCCTTCTTCTTCAGCAACCTTATCATCCTCTTCTTCAGATACTCTAGGCTTTTTAATTGGCTTTCTCCTTGCCATCATTTTTGTTCTCTTTAAAGTCCTTAGACTTTCTCCCAGGGTGGACTCTTTCTTAGGAGGTGTTTCTTGCTCATCTGGGAATGGCTTTTGACAATCAAAGTCATTACTTTCTTTTATTCTCTTCTCCATCTCCACCCTAGCAGTTTCACTTCCCTGAAGCTTTAACATTTCTGAATCATAGAGCTCTTTGATCTTCTCAAAAGACATTTTGGAGAACATCTCCTTTTTGACTCCTACAGCACCTTTGAGAAATATAATCATCTTGTTTCTCTCTTGGGTACCTAGGAATGTCTTTGAGGGTCTTCTCTTCTTTGCAACTTTTTTCACCACAGATTTCTTCATACTTGCAGCTTTCTTCTGTGCAATTTCAGTTGCCATACTCTGTTGATAAGCTTCATTCAATTCAACAGCTAGAGCTTTTGCCATTTCCCTGTCCTTTTCCATCTGAACTCTTTCTTCTTTTTCAATATCCTCCTGCATCTTTTTAGCTAGGGCTTCATCTGATTCAACCAACCTTTGCTTTTTGATTGGTTGATCAGATTCTACCATCTTTGCTTTTCCTTTGTCTTTGCTCATTGCCTTTTTACTGTTATCTTTCTTGATCACTTCACCTTGTTCTTTTATGATTACACCTTTGGTCTTTGAAGTGACCTTGGGAGTATCATTCTTGGCTTTTAGTAAGGTCTCTGCAATCTCAAGATCTGTTAACACTTCTTTCACAGTTTCTGCTGCTTTATTAATATCAGTAGTAGTAACTGTTTCTTCTTGCTTCTCCCCCTGAACATCAACTTTCTCTCCATCAAGCTCCCCCTTTCTTGTGGCTTCTTCCATGTTGATCTCCCCCTTTTTGGGAGCATCATCCTCAGTTGGCCTTCTCCTTAATTGGAATTGCTGTCTCTTCTTCCTTTGTACCAGACTAACCACCATCCTCTTCAGCTTAGCAATCTGTTCTTGTTGTGACAGAATTACTAGCTTCATTTCTTCAATTTCTTTGCCTTGTTTGAGAACATCTTGATTGATGTTCCCCATTGTTTCCATCAATTCATCGTACGTATATCTGTCCTCACCCTCTCTAGAAGTGTTACCCTCCTTTGAAGGATCATTGGATCTTTTATTTGTGGAAGTCTTCTGCCTTGCAGAGGCACTATCCACCCCTGTGGTTTCTTGGCACCAGGGACCTTCAAATGATTGCTCATTCAAAGTTGCCATGGGGGAGGTCTTATTGATGTTACCACTTTCCTCCTCTGAACTAGCAGGAGTAGTGGCAGCCTCATCACCCATATGCTCTACCTCCTCCTCAGAGAGCACCTCCTTTGGGTTGGGAGACACCCGTGTGGTTTCCCTTTGAATATTCTCTAGGGGAGAATTCTCCCTTAGAGGGCTTATAGGCTTAGTGGGTAATGGTACAAGAAGGGAAGGAACCTTCTTTACCTGTTTTCTCTTGTAAGTTTGGGTGATGGGAGAGGTTGGTTTTTCAAGAAGGGACTGGGGAATTGATTTTGAGAGGGAAGGTTGGGCTTGGCTAGCAGTGGGTTGGTCTAATTGGGGCCTTGACCCTGCTGCCATACCTTCATTGGTTTGGGACACCACCATCATTGTAGAGAACAATGGGGTGTCAACTCCTTCAGAGTCCCCAGCAGATCTTCTCATATTTGAGAACACCTTGCCTTTGGGGGGTTTAGGTACATATACCCCAACAGGTTGAGGTATATCCGTCAATTCATGAGTAATAATTTCTTGAACAAACCTGGGATACATAAAGAAGCTCTTTTTGTTTCCCATGTTTGAGACAAGATCACTGAAAATCATTTTAGAAAAATTATACTTTCTGGCAGTGGCCAAGCACACCAAAGCATAAGCAATAGTGCTGCTGAACTCACTCCATCCAGTAGTCTTTTTGGAGATACAATGCATAAGAGTATGGACAAAGAAACGCCATTGGGGTGAGAATTTTGCTTTAGAAAATTTGAAAATTCCCAATGGGCCTCCATACCCCATTCTTGTAAGGTTTGAAAACAGTTCATCATTTGGGATAGAGGATATACCAGAGGCATCGTCTAGACGTAGACTGATGCGAATAACCTCTTCAGTAACCGTGAGTGATTGATCACAGATTCTTGTCTTGATCATCTGCACACCATTCTCAACAACAATGGTTGCATTAGCCCAGAACTGCCTTTGATGCTCAATATAGATTGTAGGGGATACAATAAGAGCATGAGCAATGTGGCTTGTCTTGAGGAAATCCACAATCTGATGAAATCCTGCAGCTTGCTTTGGCTTTTGTAGCATCGCAATCTCGTTGTGCTCGTCGATGAAAGTCTTGGATGCCATTGATCTTAGTGAAAAGCTTGCCTAAAAACTTCGAACTTGAGAGAGAAAAGGTTTTGAGCGCAAGAGAACAGTATGCAAAGAGTCGTTATGAACTTTTAGGCGGGCTAAAAGTATTTATAGTATTCGGAATATAAGCAGTATTAACCTAGAGCAGTATTAACTACTAGCAGTATTAACTGAAAGCAGTATTAACTGAAAGCAGTATTAACCACTAGCAGTATTAACTGAAAGCAGTATTAACCACTAGCAGTATTAACTGAAAGCAGTATTAACCACTAGCAGTATTAACTGAAAGCAGTATTAACCACTAGCAGTATTAACTGAAAGCAGTATTAACCACTAGCAGTATTAACTGAAAGCAGTATTAACCACTAGCAGTATTAACTGAAAGCAGTATTAACCACTAGCAGTATTAACTGAAAGCAGTATTAACCACTAGCAGTATTAACTGAAAGCAGTATTAACCACTAGCAGTATTAACTGAAAGCAGTATTAACCACTAGCAGTATTAACTGAAAGCAGTATTAACCACTAGCAGTATTAACTGAAAGCAGTATTAACCACTAGCAGTATTAACTGAAAGCAGTATTAACCACTAGCAGTATTAACTGAAAGCAGTATTAACCACTAGCAGTATTAACTGAAAGCAGTATTAACCACTAGCAGTATTAACTGAAAGCAGTATTAACCACTAGCAGTATTAACTGAAAGCAGTATTAACCACTAGCAGTATTAACTGAAAGCAGTATTAACCACTAGCAGTATTAACTACTTTACTCCTTTTAAACTTGCTAAACACTGAGTACTGCTATGCAAATCCTGAAACAGAAGATTAGTAACTCCAGGAATACTATACAGATATAAAACCACTTTTTGAGAAGGGGATTATTCAGAGTTTATCATTCCCACACTTGTTACCAAGAAAGTGAATCTACCCACATCAAAAGCTTTAGTGAATAGATCAGCAAACTGATTATCAGTGTGAACTTTGACAACTTGAATAAGTTTCTTTTCATTACAATCTCTTATAAAGTGATACCTGATTTCAATGTGCTTAGTTTTTGAGTGCTTGACTGGATTATTCACAATGCTAATAGCACTGCTGTTGTCAATAAAGATTGGAGTGTGTAGAAAGGTTACCCCATAATCCAACATTTGATTCTGAATCCATAAGACTTGAGAACAGCAACTTGCAGCTGCTATGTACTCTGCCTCTGTTGTAGATGTGGATACTGTGGTTTGTTTCTTGCACTGCCATGAGACTAGTCTAGCACCCAAAAACTGACATCCTCCAGAAGTAGATTTTCTGTCCAAGTTTGCCCCACCTAGATCACTGTCTGAGTATGCTATTAGGTCAAAAGGTGAGTTATGAGGATACCAAAGTCCCAATCTGGGTTGCCCTTTGAGATATCTGAATATCCTCTTAACAGCTTGAAAGTGAGATTGCTTTGGCCTAACTTGAAATCTTGCACATACACAGACTGGAAACATTATATCTGGCCTTGATGCTGTGAGATACATGAGAGAGCCAATCATGGATCTATAATGATGCACATCCATATCCTCCCCCTCAAGATCTGCTGTGATCTGCTTGTGTGTTTCCATAGGTGTGCTGGCAGGTTTTGATTCTGAGAAGCCAAACTTGGTTAGAATATCCTGCACATACTTGGATTGACAGATGAAAATGCCATCTGACTTCTGTTGAACTTGGAGTCCAAGGAAGAAAGTAAGTTCCCCCATGGAACTCATTTTGAACCTTTGATGCATTAAATCCTCAAACTCCTTGCACATGTTGTTTCTTGTAGATCCAAAGATAATGTCATCAACATAGATTTGGACCAGCAAAATATCCTTCTTCTTTCTTTTGATAAATAGAGTCTTATCAATGACTCCTCTTTCAAAGTCATTTTCCAAGAGATAGGATGACAGTGTGTCATACCATGCTCTTGGGGCTTGATGTAGTCCATAAAGTGCTTTCTTTAATTTGTATACCCTGTCTGGATAGCTTGGGTTTTCAAACCCTGGTGGTTGACAGACATATACTTCTTCTTCAATTGATCCATAGAGAAAAGCACTTTTTACATCCATTTGATAGACTTTGAAGTTCATGTAAGAAGCATAGGCTAGGAATAGTCTGATTGCTTCTATCCTAGCTACAGGTGCAAAAACTTCTTCATAATCTATACCCTCTTCTTGAGTATAGCCTTGAGCCACCAGCCTTGCTTTGTTCCTTATGACAATACCTCTTTCATCTCTCTTGTTTCTGAAAATCCACTTTGTGCCAATCGCTCTGTGACCTTTAGGAAGGTCTACTAGATCCCATACATCTTGTAGCTTGAACTGTAATAGTTCCTCTTGCATTGCTTCTATCCAGCTGGATTCTTTCATAGCATCATGTGCCTTTTTAGGCTCAAGCTGTGATAGAAAACAAGAAAGCACTGTATGCTGTTGATCTTGCATTTCCTGAAGCCTGCTTTGATGTCTAGTCATCATAGGAGAAGAGATATCTCCTATTATCAACTGTGGAGGATGATTCTTTTGAACTCTGGTGTTATGACTAGGTTCTTCATTCAGTCCAGCCTCAAGATTAGATTCATGCAACTCAAATGAAGTGTTTTTAGATGCCACTTCATTATTTTCTTGAGTCTCCTCATCTCTAGTGTCTTCTTCACTCTGACTTGGTCCAGTAATTGATTCCTTTTCACAGTCTTCACCAGAATTTACTGTGGGTATGGGAAAATTCACAGATTTAGATATACTTTCTTGAACTTGTGTGATCCCTGATCCTCCACTTCCTGTTCCTGTATACTCATTACTAAAACCCAAAGAGTTAGTTAGTGAATCAATGTCAAATAGCCACTGAGGTCCAGACCCAACAGGATTTGGTGTGTTCTCATTGCATTTGACATTGTCACTTTCTTCAATTATTCTAGAAGAAGAGTTAAATACTCTGTAAGCCTTACTCTGAGATGAATATCCAACAAGAAATCCATCATCTGCTTTGCTATCAAACTTACCTAAGTGAGATTTGGTATTTAGTATTGTACAAGGACACCCAAAAGGTTTGAAGAAACCAATAAAAGGTTTTCTTTTATTTAAAAGCTCATATGGGGTCTTGTTCTTTTGCTTGACCACTAGAACTCTGTTTTGGACATAACAAGCAGTATTAACTGCTTCAGCCCAGAAGGTAATTGGCAATTTTGAATCAGCCAACAGAGATCTAGCAGCCTCTATTAGTGTTCTATTCCTCCTTTCAGCAACACCATTCTGTTGAGGAGTCCTAGGAGCACTATATTGCCTCTCAATACCTTTTTCTTCACAAAAGGTGTTTAGATCATGATTTTTAAACTCAGTTCCATTATCTGATCTCATGACTTTTACTCTTTGATTAGTTTGGTTTTCAATTCTTAGAATAAAGGATTTGATAAGACCACTTGTTTCATCCTTAGTCCTTAGAAAATATACCCAAGTAAATCTGGAGTAATCATCAACAATAACCAAGCAGTAAGATTTCTTGCCTATACTCATAACATTTGTAGGACCAAACAGATCCATATGCAGTAACTGGAGACAAGAAGAAACAGAATTTAACTCTTTGGTCTTATGAGAAGTTTTGTGTTGTTTGCCTTTAAGACAAGCAACACAATGATCATCACATGAAAAGACTTTTGAAGGTAACCCTCTTACAAGGTTATTTTTAACAAGATTGTTCATAGTCTTGAAATTCATGTGACACATCCTTCTGTGCCATAGAGAGGATTCATCTACAGAAGCTTTTGAAACAAGACAATTTAGAGATGAATCACTATCAACATTGTCCATATCAAGACAGTAAACATTGTCCTGTCTTGGAGTTCTAAGTAGTATCATGCTTTCATCAACTACCTTGAACCCTGGAGCAAGAATCATACACTCAGTATTAGTAAATAATATACTATGTTGTTTGTCACAAACCTGTGATACACTTAACAGGTTGTACTTTAATTGATCAACATAGTAGACATCCTCAAATGTCATCTTACCTTTGGTGACATTACCTTTTCCACTTATCTTACCACCAGTAAGATTGTCTCCAAATGCAACATGTCCTCCATTGATATGCTTGAAATCCTGAAGGCATGACATGTTGCCTGTCATGTGCCTAGAGCAACCACTATCAACATGCCAAATGCTCTTTCCCTTGAGCTGTTGGTTGCCCTGCACATTAGATAAATCAATTAGTATGAATTAGGAACCCAAGCCAAAGTGGTCTTGGGTACCCCTTTCTTATCAAAATATTTGCATTCTTTCTTGACAAGATTTTTGAACTTTAACTCCTCATTCTTGGAGTACTTTGTTACAATAATAGGCTTGGAACCATGTTTGCTAGAATCAGTACTAGTTTTAGAAGTACTAACTGCCTTGGCAGCACTTGCATGCTTGGCAGCACTAACCTTGTTAGAAGTAGTAACTGTGTTAGCAGCAGTAACTGTGTTGGCAGTATTAACCTTTGAAGAGGTATTAACAGTATTAGCAGCATTAATATTTTCAGCAGTACTAACACTGTTAGCAGTAGTAACTGTGTTAGCAGTACTAATATTGTTAGCAGTACTAACACTGTTAGTACTTCTAGGTACCCACATTTTGACACTTTCTTTTAAAATCTTTTTCTTTAAAGTGCCTTTACTTTCAATAGATTTCTTTATCACATTTTTCTTTCCAGCCTTCCTATAACCAACAGATTTTTGCACAAATCTTTGAAAGTTCATCTGTTGGTTAATAGGGTTAAAGTAACAATACTTAGCCAAATGATTCAACTTGCCACTTATAAAACAAGGTTTTGGTGTATTGATTTTATTCAGATCAACTCCTTGTTTCTGAGCCCATTGATTATTCCAGTTTCTTTGATTTCCTCTTTTTAAACCAGAATTTAGGCTCTTGGCTTTATTGCAATCACACTGTTTACAAGATCCAGGATTCACAACTGTGGTTTGTTTGTAATGGACCTTGTTATCATTTCCTTTAGTCTTCTCTATCTCCTTGGACTTGACCCAGATTTTTCCACATCCCTCATTGGTGATAATATTGTTTTCTAATGGTATCTTTTTACTCACATTATTATCACTGTTCTCACTTGCTCCTTTCTCAGTCAAATCCTTAACTACTACCTCATCCAAAGGATCTATCTTAAATGCTTCTTCAGACAAGTCCTTTTTCTCCTTAGTTTCTAACAAGTCTGATGTAGGAGAAATATAGTTATTATTGTAAGGAGGGGGTGTATTGTTGTATCCAATGCCAGGCTTCATCTTATCATGTATCTGAGCCTTTAGAAGAGAGTCCATTGCTTTTGAAGCATAGGAAAACTTGTCTATGTCAAGCTTAACTTTTGACAGTTCCTCTTTCAGTCTATCATTCTCTTCTAAGGACTTAGACAGTTTGGTTTCTAACTCATTCTTTTCCCACTTCCAATAGTTTGTGTCATAAGAGTGTTGAAGTTCATTAGCTTGAAAGCCTTTGATTTGCTCTTCAAATCTCTCTACTATTAACACATAATCTCTTCTGTCTTTTTCTAATCTTTTGAGATCATCACACATACTTTGATTGTGATCCCTGTATCTTGTAACAGTGTCAATGCAAGATTTAGTACAAAGATTAGAACTTACCTCAGTAGGGAGATCAGACACTTCTGCCATAAGAGCTTGGTTCTGAATGGCTTCCTCAGCTTGATCACTCCAGTCAAATCCCATTCCTTGTTGAGAAACAAGGGCTTGAGCAGGATTCTTGTTCTGATTGTATCCTCCATTCTGAGCTTGTTGGTGGTTATTGTTTGGAACAGCACTCCTGCATTCTCTAGCAAAGTGTCCTTTCTTGTGACACTTATAACATTCCACCTTGGTTTTGTCAAAACCAGCTCCATCTTCTCTTCTTTGAGAGAAGTTATTTCTTCCAGTTCTTTTAATGAACTTTTTCACCCTCATGGATAACATGGCCATCTGCCATTTAATATCCATCTCCTCCAGATCATCAGGGTGAATTTGATCAAGATCATCATTAATCAGAGAATTGCTGCTATGACTGGACAAAAAGGCTTCAAAGATAGTTTCAGTTCCTTTTTCTAAACTTACTCCACTGGCAGTACTAGTTGCTTCAGGGTTGGCAGTAGTATCAGTGGATGCTGAAAGAAGTGCAGCATTGTGAATATAACCAGAGGGCTTCTTCTTGGTTTCTACCTCAGTTTCAAAAACTCTTAAATCATTGTATAGATCATCAAGTTCTTTCTCTTCCAGATTGTCACTCTGTCTATATGAGACAGTGTACATAGTCCATTCATCCCCAAGAGATCTGAGGAACTTTCTGTTGATATCGTCTTGTTCCATCTTCACTCCTACAGTAGCCAGTTCACCTATGAGTTTATTGAACCTGTCAAAAGTTTGAGTCATAGACTCATTCTTTGTGGAAGTGAAGTTCTCATACTGTTGCTTTAGAACATCTCTCTGATTTCTTTTGATGCTCTTAGTTCCAGCAAATCTTTTCTCTAGAGCATTCCAGAGAATCTGAGCATCAGTGCAGTTGCAAAATTGATGCTGATATTCATTGGGAATGGCCAAGAGCAGAGTGCTCAAAGCCTTCATCTCTGTCTGTCTGATCTTCCTCTCACCATCTGTCTTTGGTGGAGGTCTTTTCCCATCTGGTCCTATCCTTCCAGCTTCAGAAGGACCATTCTCAATGATATCCCACATTGAGTAGTCAGTGAGAAGAATATATTGTCTGATTCTGATCTTCCACATGTCAAACTCACTTGGTTTGAGCATTGGAACCTTAGAAACCAAAGTACTGCTTGATTCTGTAAGATTTTCCATGATGAATAACTGTTTCTGAGAGAGTTAGGCTCTGATACCACTTGTCAGGATCGAATTCTCAACAAGAATTAATTATCAGAAACAATATCAAAGAAGTTTGCGGAATAACACTTTGATATTTAATCAAACAGGAAATCAAAACAGAATATAATTAACAAACTGTAAACTTGTATTGAATGCTTTGAAGTTACAAGATTACTCACTCAACCTCAATATTGATGAACAGGCTCACCAATACGAATTCTACTTCTCTAGAATTAGGATATATGTCTTGAAGTTGATTTTCTCTCTAAAAAGAATGAAAACTGAAAATTTTTAAATTATTATTCTAAACTATACAATATATATACTGAATACAAAGATAATTACAATAAATAAAATATCTTCAGTATATCTTCTATGTATATCTCTAAGCTTCCATGTATATCCTTTCATACGAATCTTCATCATATAAGCAATATTAATCTTCAGCAGCATTAACTTCCTTCTAGCAGCATTAACTACTAAGCAGTACTAACCACTAGCAGTACTAACTAGCTAAGCAGTACTAACTTTGTTCAAGCAGCACTAACTTTGACTAGCAGTATTAATAATACTAGCAGTAGTAACACTCAGCAGTATTAACCTTTAAGTCTTCTAGCAGTAGTAATTTTGAACCAGCAGCATTAACCATACTTGATGAATTCTTCAGTTCCCAACAGTTTACTCATTTTATCATATTCATACTACTAACATCTTTTATGATCGAAGTATAGATGGTTCAGGTACACAAAGATGGAGAAGAAGAAGATTTAGAGAAGAAAAGTTGGACTGGAAAGTGAGACCAGTTGATGAGAAAAAGAAGGATGAGAAGAATGATGTGAAGAAAAGAAAGAAATCATGTGTACATGCATCACAAGTCAAGAAGAACAATGTGCGGAAAGGTAAACCTGCGTTTGTTTACATGAGAAATCAGTTACTCAGGTTAGCTCATAAGAAGAATTTTTGTTCTTACTGTCGTACATATGATTTTGTGCATAAAACGAGTGATCATTACTGGTATGGTTCTTATTCAATTACTCCTAATAGAACTTCAACTAACAAACATGGACCCAAATACCAGTGGGTTCCAAAGCCAAATGATGATTTTGTGTTGCAGGCACCTCAAGTCAAGGGGGAGTAAAGGAACCAAGGCTTCTGAATACTACAGTTCAGGCCCCGTACCTCAATGATAAGGAGTTTGACTTCTAAACACAACAGTTTAGGACTCTCTCTTCAATGATCAAAAGAAATGATGCTCCCGGGCTGATACGAGATTGTACTTCGATACTCAAATGAGGAAATCAACCTTCAAGGGGGAGTACATATTTTTACTGAAATATGCATTCGAAAGATATGATGATCTATACTTCAGGGGGAGTTGTATCTGATCTCTATCATGTTTTTCAGTGACATATTTTATGATGCATAATTTCAGGGGGAGTATATAACTTCTGATGACATCTGATTACATCTGATCAGAACTCGTACATTCAAAGTTTTATTGCTTTATGTCATTTACTTTTCAATAAAGTTTTTGTGAATAAAGCTTTGCACTTTGACGACTTTGTGACTTTTCGCAGATTGAGAGGATGCTTACAAGATCATATATTATATGACTTGAAGCTTGACTTCATGAGATTTAAGACTGAGCAAAAAGGTTTATTTCTAATCTTAATCTCATACGTATCTGAAAGACGGACAACTTTCCAGTATGAAAACATGTTCTTAAATGTTCAAACCACTTCTGATTCTTAATCGATTTCATGAATTTTAGAAGTGTGATTTTAAATTTTTTTATTTTTGCTTAAATGTCAATAAACTGTGTGATTTCCAAAGATAAAAACTTGTGTATTATCTTTTCCATATATTGTCAAGTATTCACACACAGTGGTTTAATATTTTGTTGAATATGTATTTACCATGTCTCTAAATTGAACCAAATTTTTGATGGTAAGACACATCAATTGCATTTCAATGAATTTTGAGCGTGATTTCATTTCGAAACGATTCTTTCAAGAATGTCTATATTTTGATTCGTATAGACAACATCCAATTTTTGCTGACCTAAGCTTTATTTGTTAAATCATTCAGATTGTGATCTTTATCATACCATGTCAGATTTTCAAACAAGTTTCTTGTCTTCATTTCATTCATTCAATATACTTGTTTTGAAAAGTCCTCAATGTTTTAAAATTCTCAAATCTTCATGATTATCTTATTGAGCATACAGACATTTGACTTGTATATTTTATGCCTTAACTGAAAAGTTAAACCAGTTGAACAACATGTTCTTTTAGGACAAACATGGGTGCATTGCTTGAGCATAACTAAAACTTCTATGGATACACATTAACCAGTGTTTCCTACACAAGAAGTTAAACCTTGAGTGATCGAATGTGTGAGGAGTCAAATACTGAGTGTGGGTTGAGTGATGAGGTAAAATGTAAATGAGAGTTTGGTTATATGTGAGCTTAATGATTAAAAATAAAGAGGGTGTGAGAACAGAGTAAAAGAATATCAAACTATGCACCAACTTTTTCTAAGTCGGGCAGACACATTACTAGTGTTTCACTATTCTTCGTGAACATTATTGAAACAGGCAACTAGCCCATGCCAACTCTTGATAAAAACCCCACCAGCTACTCATTTTCTTCTTAACACGAAAATGTTTCAATATTTCAACGGGATGCATCACATAATCTATCTGGTTTTCATTTGGAAAATCTGGATATTGGAAAAGAAGGAAGTCTGCCCCACCTTTTCACTTCGATCATGCACAATCGAGTCTGTGTTTAACTGTTGTTGTCTCAATGGTTTACACAATTTTGAACCTATATAAATAAATCATATGATTTAATTCTTTCAAACACTTGCACGAACACACAAGGAATATGTTTTCTTGTCATAACGTTCATAGAAATTTCTTTGTGGTGTTTCGATTATTGAATGGAAGACCTGGAGGAGTAAACATCATAAAAGATCCTTTCCAATGTGTATTCATTACACACAGTGACTTTGTGTTACTGACAGGCATCTTACCTGATTCATTTGTTGATTCAGGTGTTATACTTTTAATTTGTTTGAGTTTGCAAAGATTCGGATGAATATATTCTTTAGATCGGCAGATAATCAAAGGCTCTTGTTAAAGATCAATGGTCAGAAAAGATTTCAGAGACATTTCTTGTGAAAGTTTTGATGCTTTCAGTTCTCTAATCATCAAAAAGGGGGACAACTTATGTTCAAGAAATGTCTGGAAAGAATAGTTTGTATCATATATGGGAGAAAAGTTCAAGAAATGTATGACTCAGAAATATTATAGATGGGGAGAAGATCAAGAAATATTTGAAAAGTGTTCAAGAGTTATTCGTTTGATAAAGTAAAGTTGAAGCTGAAAAGAGAAAAGTTCAAAGTTTACTGAAATTTTATTTAGAGATAATTTGTTGAAGCAATCAGAGCTATGTCTGAAAGTGGTTTTTATAACCTTTAGGGCAGAATGCTAATATTCTTGAAGAACATACTTTGAGAAATTGTTGAAAGTTTTGAAGATTGTTTTTATCAAAGAAAGGGGAGAATGTTCCTAGCATAAAAGGGGAGATTGTACCTCAATGATTGTGTTTATTTCTGAAAATGATCTGAATTGACTAGAAGTACAAGGGAATGATAAAGTTGATCAAAGGGGAGTTTGTACAAATTGACCTTAAAGAGAGAAGATTGAATTGCAAAATCTTTTTAGAGATGATCTTGATCCAAAGGGGGAGAATGTTAGTGCACAGATTTGTTGGATGCAAGATCATAATATTTGAAGATAAAAGTCAAGCAAGTAAAATACTCAAAGTCAACTCTCAAGCAAGAAAGTCAAAGCCTTTGTAATAAGTCAAAGTCAAAGTATTGTATTTTATTTCATAGTGTAATGTCGTTGGTATATATAGTTTTTATCTTGTGTCTTTGTTGTTAAGCTTGTCAGAGTTTTAAGTGGGAAGTCAGTCTAGAAAGTGTGAAAGAACAAGTAAGTGAACGAAGCATATGAGTGAAGAGTCTATTGCATATTCATTCTAGTGAGAGAAAGTAGAGATATAGAGAGAAAGAGTGAATTGTAATCTTTGATGATGAATTCAATGACATGTGATTACGATTTGATATAATCTGTTTTTTGTGATTAGAACTTGAATAATCTGGGAATAACAAATTGAGTTACTGATAGTGTTTCTAATGTAATTGCTCAAGTTGCTTCTAATAAACAAAACCTTGTATCTTGATACAAGTCATATATAACAAAACAATTGATCCAATTATCTCCGTCTACTACTTAGTCTTCCACATATCGTCCAAATGATTTTTTGTCTCGACAATATTCTGATAATTGGTTTGGTTCATATCATGTCTATAATAATAATGTTTCAAAAGTTTTTCAAAAGCTCAGAGGGTCCAAATTCAAATGGATGCCAAAATATTGTGCTAACATGCTAGGACCCATTTATAAATGGGTACCTAAACCTCTTGTTGCTTGATTTCTCTTGTGCAGACCCGTCATATGTGGTTCTTGGATTCTTATAGATCCAAGCATATGACTGGGCAGAAAGATATTTTATCTAATTATACAAATAAATTATGTAGCAATGTTCGTTTTGGGAATGATCAGTTTTCATCAATCTTGGGATATGGAGACGTAGTGCAAGAGAACATAATGATTAAGAATGTGAGCTATGTTGAAGGATTAGGACACAATCTGTTCAACATTGGTCAGTTATGTGACAAGGATTTAGAGGTGAATTTTAAGGCCAAGTGATGATGTGTTATAACGGAAGATGGTAAAGAACTCTTGGTCGGGACGAGGAAGTCAAACCTCTACACGATAAATCTGTCAAATGTCAAGACTGATAAAGCGTTGTGTCTACTTTCAAAAGACTCTGTGCAACAAAGCTGGTTATGGCATAGAAGGCTATCTCATCTCAACTTCAGATACATTAACAAGTTGGTGACTAGAAATTTGGTTAAGGATTTACCTGAGCTGAAGTACGTCAAAAAACATCTGTGTGATGCATGTGAGAAAGGTAAGATGAAAATAGCTTCTCATAAGCCTAAGCTTGAACTAAGCACAAGTACTCCTTTAGAGTTGTTGCATACGGATCTCTGCAGTCCTATGAGAACACAAAGAATAAATGGCAAGAACTATGTTCTAGTGATTGTGGATGACTATTCTAGATACACTTGGGTCAAATTTCTATAATCAAAAGATGAGACGCCCGATGTCATCATCGCATTCTTAAAGACCGTTCAAGTGAACTTGCAGAAGACAGTCAAGTTTATCCGAACTGATAATGGCACAAAATTTAAAAACATAATTATTGACGATTATCTCGAAACGGTCAGGATAACACATCAATTTTCTGCTATCAGAATGCTAGAATAGAATGGAGTAGTTGAAAGACGATATAAAACCTTAGTTGATGTTGCACGCACGATACTCAGCAGTTAGACTGACTTCTATTCTTATGGGCTGAAGTTGTGTCTATTACTTGTTATACACATAATAGATCTATCATCCATCGTCGCTTTGGTTAAATGCCTTATGCTTTGATTAACAATAGAACACCAAGCATTAAAGTTTTTCATATTTTTGGATGCAGGAGGAGAGCTTGAACAAGTTCAGTCCTAAAGCTGAAGAAGGGATCATTAATGGCTATTCTCAAACATCCACATCATACAGGGTATATCTTAAGAATTCAAAGATTGTGGTGGAGAGCGTAAATGTCACATTTGATGAAGAGATGGCTTCTGATAAAATCAGTTCAAAACCCGTGATAACAGGAATATTAGCTTATGGGCAGATCAGTCCAAAACCTGCGGTTAAAGTTTCTAATTCTGATAAAGCATCAACGTCTACATCTCATTTAACATAATTAGATTTATTGTTTGAACATTTTTATGATGAGTTTCTTGGTTCTAGAATGACTAAACCTGTTGTGATTGACAAATCTGAAGATTCAAGTAATCATCATCCAATAACTTCAGATGTATCGACTGAATCAAATTCCCCGATTCAAGAAGAAACTCTAATTCAAACACCTACTCAATCAGTTAAAGTTGAATGTGAAACTGCTGAACCAGAAGTTGAACATTCAGTTGGATGTACTGTCATGCCTACTCAACAGACATCAAATGTCCAATCCACTGAAACTTCTGTACCAGTTACTTCAACTGAACCCCAACTTGAAGAACATAATGGATATCTAGATGATCAACATGATCAGTCTACATCTAATCCACTCCCTCATGTACATAAGTGGACCAAAGAGCACTCGGTACATCAAATTATTGGAGATCCTTCAAAACCGGTGCAAACTAGGTCTGCAACAGCTAATGAGTGCATATTTAATTCTTTTCTGAGCAAGATAGAGCCTACACGAGTATCCGAAGCTCTAAAAGATCCAGACTGGATATTATCTATGCAAGAAAAGCTCAATCAATTCGAATCGCATAAAGTCTGGAGACTCGTACCTCGACCGGAATGAAAAACCATTATAGGTACGAAATGGGTATTCAAAAACAAGAAAGATGAAGATGGTATCGTGGTCAAGAACAAAGAAAGACTTGTTGCTAAAGGTTACCGGTAAGAGGAAGGAATAGATTATGATGAGACATATGCTCTAGTTGCACGTATAGAGTCAATCGGAATGTTTCTAGCCTACGCTGCACACAAAAACTTCAGTATCTACATAATGGACGTGAAAACTGCCTTTCTAAATGGCATATTGAAAGAGGAGACATACGTCTCACAACCAGAAGGGTTTGTCAATGCTGAAAAACCAGATCATGTTTACATTCTTGACAAAGTTCTCTATGGATTAAAGCAAGATCCTCGAGGCTGGTACGATGTTCTATCAAAGTTTTTAGTCAATTCAGGGGTTTCAAAAGGTAAAATCGATACTACTCTTTTAATTAAAAAGGAAAAAAAAACTGATATCGTTTTAATTCAAATATATGTGGACGATATAATATTTGGTTAAACTAATCCGAAGTATTGTAAGAATTATTCTAACCTCATGGTGTCACATTTTCAAGTGAGTATGATGGGAGAGATGAATTTCTTTCTCGGATTACAAGTTAAACAATTTTCTACGGGGATT
The DNA here is from genome assembly GCA_954870635.1 of Arctium minus. Lineage (NCBI taxonomy): Eukaryota > Viridiplantae > Streptophyta > Magnoliopsida > Asterales > Asteraceae > Arctium > Arctium minus. The sequence continues at coordinate 80,863,611 of OX941081.1, read as the reverse complement.
TTTATAAATCATGCCAAGTATATTGTTGACATTTTAAAGAAATTCAATATGTTAAATTTTACTCCAATTTCAACCCCGATGGCACCAGGAACTAAGATTAGAGCCGATCTTTCGGGAAAAGTTGATGATATTAGGACTTATAGAGGAATGATTGGTTCTTTAATGTACTTAACGAAAAGTAGACCGGATATTATATTCTCTACATGCTTATGTGCTGGATATTAAGCTTCACCTAAAGAATTCCATCTTTCGGCAGTTAAGCGAATATTTAGGTATCTGAAGGGAACTGCAGATCCTGGTATCCAAAATATATTGGTTTTGAGCTAACAGCGTATTCAGACGCAGATCATGCAGGTTGTATGATAGACAAGAAAAGCACATCATATCACATTCAATTTCTTGGTGACAAGGTCGTAAGCTGGGCGTCAAAGAAACAACTATGTGTTTCCACTTCTACTGCTGAAGAAGAGTATGTAGCTTCTGCCAGTTGCTGCTCTCAAGTTTTGTGGATGAGGACACAACTTCAAAACTATGGATTCCAGTTCAACAAGATTCCTATATATTCTGATTCGAAGAGCGCCATAGCCTTATCAGCTAATCCTGTTCAGCACACAAAGACTAAACATATAGACGTGCGTTATCACTTTATCAATGATAATGTTGAAAAAGGTACAATTGAACTTTACTTTGTAAAAATATATTATCAACTTGCTGATTTGTTTACCAAGCCGTTAGACGAAAAGAGATTTAATTTTCTCATTTCGAAACTTGGCATGTTAAACCTCAAGACATAGTCTGTAGTTACCTAGTACAGTTTATTTTGTTATTTTTCTTCATTTCTTTATTTTTAATCTAAATGATATCTGCACTGAAAGGTTTTGTTCATGATTTTAGGGGGAGTGAGACAACGATTAGATAATGTAAATTTTGAGGGGAAGTATGAGTAATTGCATATATTTTTTAATGGCATATTTTGTGATGCATATATTCAGGGGAGTAAGGACATTGACTTCTGATTATATCTGATCAGAACTCGTTCTTAAATGTTTTATTGCTTTTATGTTTTTAATTTTTCAATAAATGTTTTTGTTTCAATAAGTCTTTGTACTTTGACGACTTTTTGACTACTTGCAGAATTTGAGGGGGAGCTTACATGATCATATCAATGATGACTTTCGAGCTGACTTTATGAGGTTAATGCTGAGCGTAAGGAATATTCTAATCTTAATCTTATTGTGTTTGAAAGAAGAACAACTTTCAGACATGAAAACATGTTCATAAAAGTTCAAACCACTTCTCGATTCTCAAACAGATTTCATGAATTTAGAAGTGTGATTTTAAACGTTATTCATTTTATGAACTTCATTGTTTAACTAACCGTATGTTTCCAAAGATAAATACTTGTGTATTATCTTTTCTATATAATGTTAAGTATTCATATACATCGGTTTAATACTTTTGTTCACTATGTTCTTACCATGTCTCAAAATTGAACATAATTTTCGATGTTAAGACACCCTGTTTGAAATTCAAAGTATATTGAGCGTTAATTCATTCAAAACGTTTCTTTCAAGAATGTCTATATTTGATTAGTATAGACAACATCCAATTTTTCATGACCGAAGCTTTTAATGATAAATCATTCATATTTGATCTTTTCCATACATTGTCAGATTCTCAAAACATATCTATTGATTTCACTTCATTCATTCAATTTCTTTGTTTTGAGAGAATCTTTCAAGTTTAAAAAGCTCAAATCCTCATGATTATCTTACTGAGCATATATATATCTGACATGTATTTCATATTATGTGCTTTAATTGTTGAAGTTAAATCAGTTGAGCAACATTTTGATTTTAGGACAACCTACATGGGATCAATGTGTGAGATGAATAGTACTTCTATGGATTCATGATAACCAGTGTTTCTTACCAAAGAAGTTATCCCTGAGTGATCGAGAGGTGAGGAATGTTAGTGTATGAAAGTTTTGTAAAGTAAATTTGAAATTTTTGTATTGTAAAGGCTTTGGGCCTATTGGGCTTTAATGTTTAAGATGGACTTGGGCTTAATTGTTGTAACAAGGGTAGTGTGTAGTGGACTATAAATAGCCTTGTAATTGTAATGTTTCATTTTCATATTTTCATAATTCAAGATGCAGTTCTCTAAACACATTTGCTCTCTCTAGTTTATGTTTACTTTCTCTCTCTAGAATAAATAGTCCTCTCCTATTCTATATAGTTACATAATCATGAGATGTTATAGATCTAGAACCTAACAAGTGGTATCACAGCCAAACGATGAAATTTTTTTCGAAACGATTATCAAATCTCGACATTTCAAGTTTTTTAGCCCGATCTACATGTAAGTTTGTTCAAATCTCTCATGCACAAGATTTCATATCTCCTACAATATTTAGATTCGAAGATTGACAAGTTTTTGATGTTTTTCGAAAAAAAATTTAAAAATTTTCGGTGTTCTTCGTTATCATTTTTAGATCTGAAAATTATTTGTGCATGAGATGATTCAAGTTGTATAGATATGTTCGTTATTCAAGTTCAAGCATTCTGCAACTTTTAGATTTGAAATTCATCGAAAAAGGAGTGAGATATGAGGTTTTAAAGAGTGTTCGCCGAAAAAACGGATCTGACCGGAATCTCGCCGGAATCTGAGGTTTGAGCTTAGATATTGTCAAATTCTTCATCAAAAATCTGTTCTTAATGTTAATCTCGATATATGTTAAGTTGTTTGATGAATTTTGAGCATTAGATCGAGTGTTGTAATCTGTTGAATACACCTCGTCGGAAAATCGCAATTGCCAGATTATGCACTGTTCTCGCCGGATTTTTCACTGTCATATCGATCAGATCTGGTTATTTACTCTTGTCGATCAGTTTACAAAAATTTCTAGCATGAATTCGTGGTTTATGAGTTTTTGGACGAAGTCACCAGTAAACCTCGCCGAAAAAACGAATTCGCTGGAAAACTTACTTTTTGGCCATAACTTTTTTGCCACTTTGATCCAGATCTTGTTATTTGTTCATATTAATCTGTATGCAAGTTGTTTACATGAATTCCAACAAAGAAACAGAAGATATTTTGGTGTTTGAAAGACTTCGCTGGAAAAGTTTGTTGAATCGCCGGAATTTGTCTGTTGCATCGCCGGTTGGAATTTTTAACGATGCATGAGAATTTCTTTGTGTAGAAAACGTTTACTTCATGTTTATTGATGAAAATAGATGGAACAAACAACTTACTTGATCGTAATTTTTGAAGCTAAAGGAAAAAAGAAAAGTGCAGTTCGTATGATTTTATGTGAAAGTGATGATGAATAGTGAACTAACGGACTTCCGTTAGTCATGTTAGTTTTCTAACATTTTTGGTTCAAAATCCGTTAATTTGGCCAAAATTTATTCCTCGACCCTACCGTGTAGTTTGTGCTTTATCGTTCATCCTTCAAATGAAAATGTCTACGCTCTTAAGTCAAATTCCTACTCGACTCGCGGTTAATTGACAGATTCTTTGTAATAAACTAAGAATACACTTGGTTTGTCACGTAAAACTCGCTCGTTATCTTTCTTTTGGGCTTATCGGAACGAGTTCGAGTTTCTACATTTCGAGATGATTTTCATGCACTTAGTCGAGGTTATGGTTCACATTGGATCCAATTTGAAAGTTGAAACTAAAAGAGTAAGAGAAACTTTGGGGAGCCGATCCTACAATTGAAGATGCATCACTAAATTTTTTTCAAGAAAATCAAGGGGGAGAGGAGCTTAAAGACTTGAAGATGATTTACTTTACAAAACTTTAGGGGGAGAATGCTAGTGTATGAAAGTTTTGTAAAGTAAATTGGTAAGTTTTGTATTGTAAAGGCTTTAGGCCTGTTGGGCATTAATGTTTAAGATGGGCTTGGGCTTAAATGTTGTAACAAGGGTAGTGTGTAGTGGACTATAAATAGCCTTGTAATTGTAATGTTTCATTTTCATAATTCAAGATGCATTTCTCTAAACACATTTGCTCTCTCTAGTTTATGTTTACTTTATCTCTATTGAATAAATAGTCCTCTCCTATTCTATCTACTTACATAATCTTGAGGTGTTGTAGATCTAGGACCTAACAAGGGGTTAATCTCAGAGTGGGTGTGTGATGAGGTAAAATGAAAAGAGAGTTTGGTTAGACATGAACTCAATGTTAAAAAGAAAGTAGGTGAGAGATCAGGGTTAAAAGAATATCAAACTCTGCACCAACTTTTTCTGAGTCGGGCAACCATATTACTGTTGTTTCACAATTCTTTCGTGAACATCATTGAAACATGCAACTCATCCATGCCAACTATTGTTTAAACCCCACCAACTACTCATTTCTTTCTTAACAAAGGAATGTTTCATTTTCTAATGGGGACGCAACACATAATCTATCTGATCTTCATTTAGAATATGTGGATATTGAAAAAGAAGGAAGTCTACTCCACCTTCGCACTTCGATCATGCTTAATTGAGTCCATGTAATATTGTTGTTGTCTCCATGGTTTACACATTTTGAGCCTTATAAACATTCATGCTTAAGTTCTTTCATACACAAGCACGAACACACAAAAAATTTGTTTTTCTATCGGAACGTTCATAGAATAATCTTGTGTTATTCGATGATTGAATGGAAAACCTGGGGAGTGAACATCAATAAAACTCCTTGTACAGTACATTCGTTGTACTAAGTAGCTTCGTGCTGCTTACAGGCATCTTAACTGACTCATTTGTTGATTCAGGGTTACATTCTTATTTGTTTGAATTTGAAAAGATTCAGATGAATACTTTATGAATTAACCGATGTTTAGTGCCTCATATGGAATGATCATTGGTCAGAAAATGATTCATGACATTTCTTGAAGAAGTTTTGATGATTTCTATGCTCTACATCATCAAAAAGGGGGAGACAGGATCAAGAAATGAAAATTATGTGAATGGTCAAATTCAGAATATGGTGGCAAATATATAGTTCATGATGGAGATATTTCAAGAAATGCAAGACTGATTTGAAGAAAGATCAACAATTTAAGAAAGTTTGCTAAAGTGTACAGAAATTTTCTTTGAATATGATTTGCTGAAGCAAAGAGAGCTAAATCTGAAGATAATTTCTTTTCTGAAGTCTGAAAGAGGTTTTATTACCTTGGGGGGAGATTGTTAAAGTTTTTTACGAAAGACATGCACAGAGTTTGGGGGGAGCTTGACATTGATTGTTTTTGTCAAAGATCAAACAGAGAAGAAGATTGTTCGGGAATGCTGAAATTTGTTTTTGTTTATCCAAAGGTGGAGTTCATTTGTTTCTGAATCAAAGGGGAGATTCAATGTTTATTCTTTTTGAAGATGATCTTGAATCCAAAGGGGGAGATTGTTAGAGCATAAATATGTTGGATCCAAGATCATGAAGATAAAAGTCAAAGTTAAAAGCTCAAGTCAAAGCGTGTTATTGCAATAAATCAAAGTCCTTGTAATAAGTCAAAGTCAAAGTCAAAGTCATTGTATTGTTTAGTTTTGTTTTTGTAATTGCTATTGGTATAAATAGTTTTCTTTTATGTTCGTAGACTCATATGACTAAGAGAGAGTCTGAGTGTAGAGAGAGATTTTGAGAGCATCTTTTACTGATTGAATTGAGATTGAATGAAAATTAAAATGGATTTGTTATTTTCAGCTTGATATGTTTGCACATAAACTGGGATACACACATTTCACTAAAGATTGAGTTCTAAACTTATATGTTTAGAAGTCATCAACTCCCCTTGAAAATATGTATCATAAAAATTTGTCAGTACAAGCATATATGAAATTTATATAACCCCACCTTGAAAATAGATCATCTAATCTTGTGACTCACTCCCCCTGAAATCATGAGCAAACCTTCAGTGTAGATATCTTTTAAAATTAAAGAATAAAGACATGAAGAAAAACAATAAACCAAATTGTACAACGTAAAAATGGATTATGTAATAATCATGTTTTAAGATTCAACATGCCTAACTTTGAAATCAAAAAATTAAATCTCTTTCCATCCAAACTTTCTACCCGCATATCTTTTTCCTTCAACTCTTTCCTTATGCTCAAAATTTCTAGATCCAGACGAATATCATTGACTATTTGATCCCGGCTTCTTGTTGAACTTTTTCTGGAATGCATGGGTCAATATGATCATAGCTTGCATGAGAAACAACAGAGGTTGTCAAATCCTCTGAGAAGAAGAAAAGGAGGATACTGCGTACCCTTGTAGAGAAAGAGCGATCTGTTGAAGCCAAAGTTGAGGCTCTGAGTGCTAGAAGTGAACCTGCAGAGGGTGGTGATAAACCTCTGCAGAAGCCAAGAAAGAGAGCACTGGTCTTTGAAGAAACCCCTGAGGACAGACCTCAGAGCCCCTTGAAATTGGCCTCTGAAATAGCTAAAGAGGTCATTCTCAAGTACTCAGGGGATTTGGGCGAAACCATAGCTATAGATATCGAAGATGCGACCGGAAAGTCATAGAGTGAAGAGGAAGAAAAAGAGAACAAAAAATCGATGGAGGAGAGTAGAATAAAAGATGCCTTGGGCACACAACCTGAACCAACTCCCCGTGCAACCCACACTACTACCTTTGCAGTTCTAGTGCAAAAAGATATTGAAGAAGGACCGCATAGTCTGATCCCAACCGAAGCCATCTGGACAGAGGATATTCCTTCGTCCTCTATACCACCATCCGGGGAAGCCAAATCCACCTCACCCTATCAAAAGGGTGAAAGTGTTTTTCTTAGTGTCAATTTGCCCCATGACACAATCCTACCACACACAGACACATTTGTTGCCTCTATCACGGACATGAGTGACCCCCTAACTGCTTCAGAGTTGGTAGAGAGAGAACACACCAGTTATGTGGTTCTAGAACAACCACATAACTTGATCACTAGGACCTCTGGGGAAGCCTCTGAACCCTTCCTCAAGAAACCTACTAACAGAACTTCCATAGATGATTCCTTTATGGAACATCGAGGATTGGAAGGAAATCCTACAGAGCTCATCAAACAAACAGGCTCTGAAGGTTCCAAATACTCGTTGGCCAAATTTGGAACATGTGTTGTTCCAGAGGTCACGTCGGACACTTTCGTCACAAAGGGCGAGTTTAAAGCCTTTGTTGACATGGTGTTCCAAAAACTTGACGAGTTGAAAAGCTCTGTCACGAAGGAATCCCAAGAAAACTCAAAAGTCCTTGAAGAGGCCTTGAAAGCCAACACAGAGGCTCTGAAAGCTCTCCACCAAACCTCCGAACAACATACTGTAGAGATACGGAAGCTGATAGAGAACTCTGTGACAAGGAACGTTATTCAAGCTTGTGGTGATTCGATCAACGTACAAACAGATGCAGTTACGACCCTCAGGGATATTTGCATGGAGGAGATGGGAAAATTTGCTGCACAAGTCGTTCAGTCAGGGGTGGATGATCTGACCAAGCTTCGAGACAAAATCAAGGACATAACTCGCAGTGTTATAGTTCCTTTTCAACCGCAGGCGTCCACTTCTGCACCTCCACCCTCCACCTATGCCACTGACATTTCAGGCCTCGCAACAAAAGAAGAGTTAGAAACAATGAGAAGAATGGTTCTGAAAAATCTCAACCTCATAGGAGCTGACATCCCCCAATAAGGCAAGAAAGTGGCAGAGGATCTAAAGAAGATTGTAGCCACGATCAAGTTCAAGTCCGATCTAGAAGTCAACAGGCTATCGTTGGCTACAGAGGATATATTGAAAAAGATCACTAAGCATGTTGAAGATCACCTCTGCAAGAGGCGAAAGAGGAAGGCACCTGCAACCTGCCAAGCCGAGGCATCGCAGAAGAGGGCGCGACATGAGGACCAGGATCCTGATGCCTCTGGTCCACATGAGGGGGAGACTTTACAGACAGAGACTACAAGCAAAACTCAACCCCTGAGCCAAGTCCCTACAAGCTCAGATCCTGGACCTCACAAGTCAAATCAACCACAGGCCTCTGCAGCTTTATCTCCCATAGTCCAAATCCCTACAATCCAAATCAAAGCACCACCAACCTCGAAAGACAAAGGTAAAGCGATTGCTACAGAGCCTCTGAAGAAGAAGTTACCTCTTCTTAGCACAGAGAAGCTTCTGAAGAGCTCCTTCGATGCCCACAAACGAGAAGCTCTGAGAGGCATTAAACCCGAAGAGGAAGACTGGACGTTCGATCTACAACCCCTCTCTGAACTCCCTGTCCTTGACCCAATTGAAAAACCTTCAAAGGAAAGAGTTGCAGAAGTAATCCAAGGCTTTGAGAGCTTGAGAAGACCCTTCCCTACTCCTCAGAAGAAGAACATAGAAGAAGATGTCCACAAGTACCTCTACAGTCGAAGGGTCCACGATCAGCCTTCTGTTAAACTCTTAGAGCAAATCGTTTCAGAGGAGAGGAAAAGATTCTACAAAGACAAATCCAAGCCAAGAATGAAAGTCTTCTCCATGGCCAAAATCGCAGAGGTTCTGTCAATCAAGCTTGTCCATACAAAGTGCAAAAACTTCTGGTTCAGCGAGTATGTAGTGAAGAGAGACGATGGGGAGATATGGACGTTCACCGATGCAGATCTGACAAATCCCCATCCCCACGATCTCCCAGAGCTATTCAAATGGACAGAAGACAAGTTCGGATGGAAGAAAGAGTACCAAGAAGCCCTCTACCACCTTCTGCCACAATTCTTCCGAACTCCATAGTCAATTCATCTTCCTTTGGCTTCGTGTACATAAATCCCAAGGGTGAAAAGAAGATCTTTATGGGGATAGAAAGTCACAAGTACTCAACTCAGTCTCTGTTGTTCATCCAAGACCTAATCATCAAACACAGAGGCACACCACTTGTACCCACAGAACCTGCAATCGTTCTTCTGGAAGGTATAGGTGCAACCATAAACTTCAGGGACTTGTGCGTGTTTTATTACAGAGAGCTGAAGAAGAAAGGAGGATTTGGAAGAAAAGTAAATGACTTTCCAAACGCCAAAGTATAGGCTCTGAAGATTTGTATTTTATTTACCTTCATTTATTGTACTTATATGTAATTGCCTTCTGACATTTCTTATCTTGAATGAAAGTAAGTAGACAGAGGTTGAGTTCCTTTCACCTCTTTTTGTTTCTAACTTAGCCAAACTCTCAATTTTTCACTTCTTTATTTTTCAATACTTAGGAGGAGATTGTTAGCTCCAATCATAGTATATAGAAGTATTGAAAAATAGGCTAAGTATAGGAACTGCAGAAGATCTGCTCAGAACATCCAAGTGCACCACGAAAGATGCAATCTCAGAAGACATCTTTCAAGACTCTGCCAGAGGACATGAAACCTGATAATGCTCTTCAGATCACAGAGCCTCTGTGATCACTCACAGAACCTCTGTGATGGCTATCCTCTAGAGACTTCGACTTTTTTAGCAAACTCAATTCAAGATAAGGTCGTATGCAGATCACGTGATGCCTGTTGTACGAAGATTTCCAGATCACCTTGGAGCGGCGCACGATGGTTTTACTTTCCAGGTGGCATTCAGTTTATGGAATGTCAGCCTTTGTCTTGTACTACGGGGTGTATCCTCGTATATTATAGGAGCACCACCTTTGAGTTTTGCATGCGAGCACACACAAATAGTCTGAATAGAGATTGTATTTTCCCTGAGAATATTTGCACATACCAGTGCATGTTCTTCAGAAAATCAATGAAATAGTGTTTTGAGTAAATTTCTTGCAATAGTTTACTATTCTGTTTATTGATTACTTGTGTGTCTACTACCTTGCATGTTCTACCTTTTCTACATATTATAAACGCTTCCGCACTCACGTTGTTCAATCAGTGTGTAGTAAAAGGTCCATCAAGTTAAGAACTTCATTATTTGGATCAACAAAAAAATTTGATTTTGTGTTGTTTTTGGTAGACTAGAAATGTATTCAAGATTAAATAGAGGGTAAAAGTTGTAATAGTTTGATAGTTCAAGGGTTTTGATGTAAATTCAACTTAGTTTGACTTAGTATAAATAGTTTTGGTCTTGTTGTAATCTAGTAGACACACACATAGACATACAAATTCAGAGGATTGGTAAGAGAGAACTCGCACACATACTCAGAACACATACATAACGTGAGATCTGTGATTACGAGTTAGATCTGTGATTAATTGTAAATCTTGTGTTTGATCAATACAAAAAGTGTGTTAATCCAATATCGATCCAAATTTATAGAGAGAGAAAGTAGAGAGAGACTAAGACGTATGTATTCAATATCAGTGCAATCGTTGTTTACAAGACAAGGCAAAAGGGCCTTAAATACCCTTGGCCAAAACCATATATAAAAGGGAAGCTAAACTACAGTTAGGGCCACAAGGGATAAATACATTGATTACTACAAAATCAGACTTAACAAAGTGTTCTTAATCTGTGTTGTTAAATCGTATGCTAGTAATCTGGGTCACAATTGGTACCAGAGCTAGATCAGAATAATCAGAAAGATCGATTTTTTCAAGAAATAGAATGTCACGGTTGCATTCATCGATTTTGTGAAAGAGAGATGATTTCGATGTGAAATTGAGTTCATTGTGATCGCTCATTATAGTGGAACAATTCCTGTTTGGAGCAGAAATCCAATTGATCAACAGATTCAAAGATTTGATCATTTTTTAAATTTTTCTGAAAGTTTCAAGTCGTGAACTGTTAAGAATCGATTACCACATATGATTGTTTTTTAGACAAATTCACTCCGTAGGTTTGTGTTCAATGACAAAGTGATCAAGACTGCAAATTTTCAGAATCAAACATCAAGCTTTGGATGGAAATTTGTGGATTTTTGTGAAAAATAACTCGAGATTTACAGAATTCGCACAAGTTATGAAGAACTCGCACGATGAACTCGCACAACTGAAGGAATTCGCAGATTAGTTGCTTCTAGTGATTTTTAAGGGAAGAATTCGCAGGGTCAAAGATTTCGTACAAGAACTATACGAAAAGTATAGAATTCGTACAAAAGACATGTATGAAATGTTTAGAATTCGCAAGAGAGACACATACGAATTTTGTTTAATTCGCATCTGAGTGTTAGAAAATTCCAAGGGAGGAATTCGCATACAAGGTTATACAAAAACCACAGATTTCGCACACTGCTATCTGCGAAAAGCTCAGAATTTGCACAACAAGTCTATACGAAAAGCTTAGAATTCGTATCCTTTATTATATCCTTTCATGCGAATTGTTTCATACGAATTCTTGAGTATGAGTGCTATGCGAATTGTGTCTATGAATTTTTGCTTAAGTGTCTTGCGAATTGTGATCATACGAACTCTAATTCTTACGAATTCTTGCATGTGAGTGTTTTGCGAATTGTACTATACGAATTGTTCTTGTTGTGAGTGTCATATGAATTCTTGTCATGCAAATAGTGATATACGAATTCTTTACTTGTAATCATTTTTGAGTGATTTTTCTGTATTTTCAATAGTGATTTTTCTGATTTTCTAATTAAAGATCATTACTAGCTAATTTTTTTTGTTGTGCAGATTGATTGATTTTCAAAATGCCATACATTGATGAGAAAGGAAACACTGTGCTTACAAAAAGAGATTATGCTTTAGCATATATGCCAGAGATTTCGTCCATGGAAGCTGAAATAAAGAATCTGAATATTCAGAATGCATCTCTTCGTGAACAAATTAATAGATTGAAAGATGATAAAGATTCAGAGAAAAGCTTTATTTGCTCAGATTGTGTAGCTAACTCGAAAATTAATTTTGCAGGGATTATTGAATCAAAGGAAAAAGAGATTTCTACTTTACAAACAAAGCTAAAAAAGTTTGAAGGTCTAAATGAAAATACTACATGGTCAAAGAAGGAGCAAATGCAAAGAGAGCTTGATGAACTGAGAAGAATAGAAAATATTGCAAGTGAGACATCTGATGCACTTAAAAAGTCAAATTCTCTACTCTATGCTAAAAGAGATGAGCTAAAAGACAAAGTGTTCAGTTTGGAAGTTGAAATAAACATGCTCAAAGAGAAAGCGATTAAAGAGAAGAAAATTTCTACAACCCAAGATGAGATGAAGAAGATTGAGAAGAAGAGAAAGGAAATTGAAAGAGATAAAGCCCAAATGGATAAAGAGAAGAAAGAAAGAGTTGATTTTGAGAAAGAAAGAAAAGAATTTGCAAAGAAATTTTCTGATTTCTCAAGAAAAGCTTTTGAAGAGAAGAAATCAGTGGAGCTTAAATGTGTAAAGCTTTCTCAACAAGTTTCAGACTTTGAGAAAGTAATCATAATGGAGTGAGATAAGTTTGATAAGGAGAAAAAGATAGCTGAGAAAAAGTGTGTAAAGAAAGATTTTGGAGAAGAAAAGAAAGCATTTGAAGCTGAGATAATGGAGTTGAATAGAAAGCTATCTGAGCTGTCAACAAATATTCAGAAGGAGAAGAATGTAAAATATGAGTTGCATATAAAGTTTGACATACTGTCTAAGGAAAGAAACTATTTGTCTACAAAGATCAAAGAACTTGAGGAGATCTTGTTTAAGGTGAAGCTGACTGAGCACAAGACGCCTGAATCAATAGCTCAATCACCAAGAGATGATCTAGCTGCATCCGAATGTTCATTCAAATCAGCTAAAAGTTCAATTTTCACACATGTTTCAATTAATCTTTTATTTGATTCCATTGACAGTCATACTTCTAAATCAAATGATCAAATTCGTCCTTCTAACCTTTTCTATGACAAAAATGTTGATGGTTCAGGTCACATCAAAAGGAATAAAACTCAGAAGAAAATGACCTGGAGAAAGAAAGATGAGAAAGATAAAGAGAATTGGTATTGGAGAATTAAAGGATCTTCGGAGGGGAAGAAGAAAGAAGATAAATCATTTGTGCATGCATCTAATGCTAAGAGGAACAATGTTTCTAAAGGTAAAACATTTGGCAAACCTGATCTGGTTTACACTATAAATCAATTGATCAGGTTATCTCAAAAAAAAATTAGTTGTTCCTATTGTGGCTCAAATGATTTTGTTAACAAATATTATGAGAATAGATGGTATGGTTCTTACTTTATCTCTTCTACTATAATTGCAACTAATAATTCAGGATCCAAATACCAGTGGATAACAAAAGCTAAACCTATGTTGTAGGCAAATAAAGACTAAGGGGGAGAAAAAACAAAGACTTCTGAATACAACAGTTCAGAACTCGTTCTTCAAAGAACAATGACTTCTAGACAAAGTAGTCTAGGACTCGTAATTCGAAGAAAGAACTATGGATCTTGGATAAAATAGTTCAAGACCCGTTCCTCAATGTTTCAGAACTATGGTTTCTGGTTACATCAGATCAGGACTCGTTCTTCATTGGTAAATTGCACATTACTATTCTCACCAGAAAATATGTAATCATGGCTTCTGATTAATTAAGTTCAGAACCCGTACTCAAATTGTTTTTCTTCTGATAGATGCTTAAAAATAACATCTTTTCAAGACGTTTTTTATTTGAGGGGGAGTTAGTGAATTACACTGTTATATCTTTTAGGGGGAAGAGATATAAGAAGTTGATTATATTTTCATTGTTATATTTTTCTAATACTTTGAATTGTTACAGATTTTGAGGAAGCTTAAATGAGAATATTCATTTTAGGGGGAGAATACAGGTATATCTTTCTATATCTTAATCTTTAACACTTGTTGAAAGATGAACAACTTTCACCTGTGAAAATCATTTTTGGATTAAATGTTCAAACCACTTCGTGTTCTCAAATGTTTTATGAATTTCGAAGGGTGATTTTAAATGATTTTGGATACTTTGATGCTTATCTGACCGTGTGTTTTCAAAAGATAAATACTTGTGTATTATCTTGTCATATACTGTCAAGTATTTCTACACACAACGATTCAGTACATTTCTTGACTTCGTAATTACCATATATCAAATGTTAAATCTTTATATGGTAATACTCCCGTTTGTACTCTACATTGTTTGAGATCAGATGTCATTTCATCATTATATGTGCTTTCATTGCAAACATGTTTATATTTTGTTCATATAAACATCTTACGTCTTTGATATCCCATATTATTTTTCTTCATGATATTTTGATCCAATTTAAATCATTGTCAGATTCTCAAAACATTTCTATTCATTTCATGATATTCATTCATTCAAATTGTTTTGAGAGATCTTAAATGCTTAAAATGCTCAAATTTCATTCTTATCTTTATGAGCATACATACACTAACATTGATTTCTTGTGCTTTAATGTCAAAAAAATCATTGAGCAACACATTCTTTTAGGACAAAAATAAATGGGATTCGATGTGAGAGCTTAAAAGAAAGAGGGTGTGAGAACAGATTAAAAGAATATCAGATTCTGCACCAAATTCTTTCTGAGTTGGGCAGCCACATAATCTGATTGGTTCACATTTTTTGGTGACAATCATTGAAACAGACAGTGAGCCATGCCATCTATTGTATACATCCCCACCAGCTACTCATTCTTTTCTCAAAAAGAGAATGTTTCACATTTTCTGGGGATGTAGCACATACGCTATTGGTTCTTCATTCGGAAGATACTGATATTGAAAAAGAAGGAAAGTTGCCCCACCTTCGACCCTTTATCATGTACGTTGAGTCTATGTATAATCATTGTTGTCTTAATGGTTTGCATAATTTTGAGCCTTAACAACAATCATTGTGCTTAATTCTTTCATAACACAAGCACGAGCACATAGAAAATATGTTTTTCTATCAGAACATTCATAGAAAATACCTTGTGTTTTTCAATGATTGAATGGAAGTTCTGGGGAGTGAACGTTAACTCAAGCTCCTTAAAATGTACATTCGTTGTACACAATGGCTTTGTGCTACTGACATGAATTCCTAACTGTTTCATCTGTTGATTCAGAGTTACAACTCATAATTTGTCTGAATTTGAAAAGATTCAGATGAATACATTCATGAATTGACGGCTCATTATCAGATCTATTGGGAACGATTGATTTCTTTCATACATGGGGGAGATTGTTAAACATGAATATTGTGCTTATCATATGGTTTAGGGGAAATCATTCAAAGACTGCGCTAACCTTGAAAAAGTTTTGATGATTCTGATTCTCACAATTCATCAAAAAGGGAGAGATATATCAACTTTTCAAAGTTAGACTAAAGTTGATATTATCAAGAAGGGAAGAATTTAAAAGTCATATACAAAGTTTCAGTTGTTCAAGTTCAAGTCAGTTACAAGATGATTGAAAAAGCTGAGAAAAGAAAGAGATTTTGAAGAATGCCAAAATTTGAAAGTTTTGAAGTTAGTCAAAGTTTAAAGACTCCAATATTTGTGAAGAATATGTCAAAGATGTTGGAAAAGTCAAAGGAAGAAATTTATTTCAAGCGCTATCAAAGTTTATACAAAGCTTCAAAGTTTTCAAGGTTTAAAGTTGATAAAGACTGTTTGCTGAAGATTGTTTGAAGATAAGAACACTTGAAGATAATTGTCAATTTTTTTTTTAATCTTGAATCCAAAGGGGGAGATTGTTAGACTAGAATTGTATTCAATATTAAATAGAGGGTCAAAGTTGTAATAGTTTTATAGTTCAAGGGTTTGGTTGTAAAGTCAACTTAGTTTGACTTAGTATAAATAGTTTTGGTCTTGTTGTAATCTAGTAGACACGCGCATAGACATACGAATTCAGAGGATTTGTAAGAGAGAACTCGCACACATACTCAGAACATATACATAACGTGAGATCTGTGATTACGAGTTAGATCTGTGATTAATTGTAAATCTTGTGTTTGATCAATACAAAAAGTGTTCTTAATCTGTGTTGTTAAATCGTATGCTAGTAATCTGGGTCACAGTTTTGATTGTAATTTTTTGTTTCTTTGTATTCGGTTTGCATAGTAGAACATATTTGATTTGATTTGTAATGTCTAATTCGCATCAGATTGTGTGAATTTTGGAGTTTTGTAAATTTCGTGTTCTAAGTTTGTACGTACTGACTTTGTAGATCGAATTGTAATTTTGGTGATTTTGTTGAAATTGAACAATTGTAGCGTGTTCAGATTGTAATCAAGATCAAATTGTCAGAGTTTTAGGCAATAATTCAAAGTATTGGATCGATTTCGGATTGAAATTGAAGTTTTTGGAACAAGATCTGAGAAATTCACATGAAGAACTAAAGAACTCGCATGATGAATATGAACTCGTAGGAAAGTGAAGTTTGAAATTTGTTAAGTACAGAATTCGCATCATGTAGTGTACGAGAAGTGCAAAACTCGCATCTTCCTACATGCAAATAGAAGAATTTCGCATCTCTTGTTATATGAAAAGTTGATTTTCAATTTGTTAAGGACATAATTCGCATCACTTTACATGCGAAAAGTGGGATACTTGCATCATGTTACCTGCGAATTCTGAGGAACTCGCATCGATACGAATTGTTTGGGTTTGAAAATTATTCTAAGTCCAAGATTTGCATCACAAGCTCGTGCGAAAAATTTTCAAGTTGGTGAAAAGTTTAAGTCCAAAATTCGCATATTGCTATATGCGAGAAGTCTGAAATTCGCATCGTTCTGCATGCGAAAAACTCAGTACTCGAATCCTTCAGCGTGTGAATTCTATCAATTTGCATCCTTACTTGTGTGATTTTCTTCCTTGTGCGAAAAGTTTGGTGGCTAAGTTCTTTGGTGTGCGAATTTCATCATTGTGTGCGAGAAGTTCCTTCTTTGGCGTGAGAATTCCATACTTGGTCATTTTTCTGACTGAGTTTTTTTTAGATTCTGATATTTTCTGATTATGTGTGTATAGATATGTGCTTTTGATCAAGATGACTTCAAAGGATGCTCTTTCAATGGTTATGGATGTTAAACCACCCGTTTTGTTCAAGGGTGAATATGAGGAATGGAAGGATAGATTTATGGATTTCATAGACAGACATGAAAATGTATAATTCATCAAACAGACTATTGATGAGGGTCTAATGAAACCAGTAACTTCTATTTGCTTGACGAGGACAATGAGAGTTCAGATAGTGAAGATGGTACTAAGAATATAGGGATAAAGACCAAAGAGATTGTGGTTGACTTTTCAAGTTATACACCTGAACAAAAGAAGAGATACAAGGCAGATAAACATGCAAGATCTCTACTTCAGCAGAGGATACCTAATGAGATCTACATAAAGATTGACATCTAGAAGGCTACTGCAAAGAATATGTGGGATCAGTTGGAGAAAATGATGATGGGATCAAAGGTTGGTAATCAGATAAAGGTGGCCAACTGCATAAATAACTATGAAGAGTTCAAAGCTAAATCTGGGGAAAGTGTAGAGGACACATATGAACTTTCTCTACTAAATGAGCTGGCAAAGAACAAGGTGAAAAAGAGGGAAATTGAGAATAATGTTAAGTTTCTCAGTGTTTTGCAACCAGAGTGGAAGAAACATACAAGAAGAATGAAGTAGATGAAAGATCTGAGTGAGATCCCTCTACATGAGGTTTATGAATCTTTGAGACAAAATGAAGAGGAGGTAGAAGAGGGGAGAGATGAGAAAAAGAAGAGTGAGAAGTCTGTGAATGATCCAGTTGCTTTGGTGGTAGAGAAGAAGAAAGAGAAAGAAAACAAAGATAAAAAGAAGAAAACAAAGATAGTGGTTTCTAGTTCTGATGATACTAACAGTGATTGTTCAGATTCTGATGATGGAGAGAACCTGAAGCAAACTATGTTGCTGCTTACCCGATCCTTTCAGAAGAAGTTCTATAAGAAGTCGGGTTCCAATAGTCAAAGGTACTCTTCAGGGTCAAGGAAATTTGAACACAAGGAAAGGGTGGAAGGAAGAAGGTTTGATGACAGAAGGTCTGAAGGAAAGAGTTATGTGGAAATGAAGCCGGAATAAAAGAGATATGTGAATTAGTATGTGGAGAAGAAAGTAGAAGATCCAGTGAAATGATACAAATGTGGTAATATAGGCCAGTTTGCCAAGGATTGCCGTAATCCAAAAGTCAGAAATTATGAGTACTATAAGAACAAGATGCTTTTTGACAAGAAAAAAGAGGCAGCAAAGCACTAATGGCCGAGGATGATCAATGGCTTGATTATTCTGAATCTGAGAGTGAAGGAGTAGTAACTGCTCACATGTTCTTAATGGCCAAGGAGGTCAAATATGATGAATCTGATGAAGAGACTTCCGAAGAGATAAATAATTTTTCTGAATCTGATTTCTTAAAACAAATGGAAACCATGATGGTTAAGCTTCAGGACTTACAAGCTAAGCTCAAAAAGGAGAAGAGTAGAGTTGTGAAAAGGCGTCAAACAATTTTTGATCTCAACAAGGAAATTGCTGGGAACAAAAACTTGATTGACTCTTTGAACAAATCTACTACTAATTTTGAAAAACAAAAAGCTTGTTTTGAAAATCAAATTTCTGAAACGGTTTCTAAATTCAATAAGTCTGAACTTGAGAAGAAAGAGTTTGTTGTCAATTATAATAAATTGTTGTTTGAAAACAAATCTTTGCTGAAAACGATTAATGGTTTGGAAGCAAAACATTATGCTCGAGGTCAAACTGATCAAACCATTTATCTAAAGAAACCAAAGGAAGTTACTGATTTGAAAGATAATTGGGGTATTGGTTACGATAACCCACATTATCTGAAGAAAGCTATTAGAAAGCAACCAACTTTATATAACTTTGATTTCTTACAAGTGGCTGATAAATGTCCTCATTTAAAATCCAAACTTGTTACAAAATCATCTGAAGAGGTTGAGGCTAAGAAAGATGAGAACAGAAATAACACAACCAAAATGCAACTACCATTTTGCTATAAAAAGTTGAATGATAGTTATCTTTCTGAGCAACCAAAGTTTCTATCAAACGACTATTTCCAAAGCTATTCTACTGAGGAGATGGAGGCAAAACCTGTTAAATAAAAGATTTATGTTCCTCCACTCATCTTGGAAAGTAAAATTTCTGAGCTTGAGAACACCTTAGCAGAAGAATGAATTTTAGTTGATCTTGAGAAGATTGTGTTTTCTACTGTTTTAATGAACACTAATATCCAAAGAAATTGTTAGAGCATAAATATGTTGGATACAAGATCAAGAAGACTGAAGGTCAAAGTTTAAGAAGTCAAAGCTGAGAAAATCAAATCTCATTAAAGTCAAAGTCTTTTGTAATAAAATTCAAAGTCAACAATGTATTTTGTTTTTCCTTGTATTATAGATGTAGGTATAAATACCTTGTATTTCTGTTTTTAGTTGTAACAAGTCTAATTGAGAATCTAAGAGAATAGGTTTTAGAGAGAGAGAGAAAGTTGTATTCTTGGAATTTGAAAGTGAAATCAAACAGGTAATTGATTGATAAATCTTGTTTGTTTGATTAATTGCATTTAGGAACTAGAATCTGGGAATAACAATTGGTATCAGAGCAGATCCAAAAGTGAAATCAGATCAAGAAATACAAAAAGTTTGGTTCGACACTGTGTTCTTGAGTAGAGAATCAAATTTTGAGTTTTAGTGTGAATTTTGAGTTGTAATTGGTTTATTAGTGATCGATGAATGTAAGAGATTGAGTTTGTATAGATAATTTCACGAAATGCACTGTAATTTTCTTGTAATTTTGGATTTTATTGAAGTTTTTGTTCACGAGTTCTAAACACTGTAATCGAGTCGATTTGTATAGATTTGTGTTTTTAGATCGAAATTAGTGGATTGTATTGTGTTCTCGATGATTAGGTGAGTAAATTCTCAAATTTTGGTGCTGAAATTCAAAGTTTAGATTGATTTTTTGATGAATCAGATGAAGAACACGCATGGAACTCTGAAGAGCGCGCTAGATCTGCAAAACGCGCAAGTTCTTCGTTAGAACGCGCAAGCTGAAGAATCTCAGTTTTGGTCAAAACGCGCAAGGTATTGTTAGCGAGTTCTAGAAAGTCGCTGATTGAAGTCTGCGAGTTTGAAGATTGGGAAAATTTTCTAACTTTTGAAACACGTAAGTAGACACTTGCGAGTTCTACAAATGCGCTAATCGAAGGGTGCGAGTTTGAGCCGGAATAGTGATCTGCGAGTTTGTTCGATCTGGGAGTTTGGTCGATCTGCGAGTTTGGTTGATCTGCGAGTTTGGTCAAAACAAGCTAGTAACGACTAGCGAGTTTTTCAAACACGCACGCCTCTATCTGCGAGTTTATCAGTGAATAGTCTCTAGCGAGTTTTAGCGGCTAGCGAGTTTTACAAAACACGCAAGTTTCTCAAACGCGCAAGCTTAAGCCTGCGAGGGGTCAATATCTGAGTGTGGGTGTGTGTTGATGTAAAATGAAAAGAGAGATTGGTTAGAAGTGAGATAAAATGATAAAAAGAAAGAGGGTGTGAGAACAGAGTTA
Organism: Arctium minus; assembly: GCA_954870635.1. Taxonomy (NCBI): domain Eukaryota; kingdom Viridiplantae; phylum Streptophyta; class Magnoliopsida; order Asterales; family Asteraceae; genus Arctium; species Arctium minus. The sequence continues at coordinate 80,843,230 of OX941081.1, read as the reverse complement.
AAAGAATATCACAACTCTGCACCAACTTTTTCTGAGCCGGGCAGCCACATTACTGTTGTTTCACAATTCTTTCGTGAACTTCATTGAAACAGGCAGTGAGCCCATGCCAACTCTTGACTTAACCCCACTAGCTACTCATTTCTTTCTTAACAAATAAATGTTTCATATTTTCATGGGGACGCATCATATATGCTATCTGATCTTCACTCGGAATATTTGGATATTGAAAAAGAAGGAAGTCTGCCCCACCTTTGCACTTAGATCATGCACAACTGAGTCCATATAATACTGTTGTTGTCTCAATGGTTTACACATTTCGAGTCGTATAAAACATTCATGTTTAATTCTTTCATACACAAGCACGAACACACAGAAAATTCGTTTTTCTGTCGGAACGTTCATAGAATAACCTTGTGTCATTCGATGATTGAATGGAAGACCTGGGGAGTGATCATCAATAAAAATCCTTGTACAGTACATTCGTTGTACTAAGTTGCTTCGTGCTACTTATAGGGATTGTAAATGATTCATTTGTTGATTTAGGGTTACATTCTTATTTGTTTAAATTTGAAAAGATTCGGATGAATACATTATGAATTGACGAACGGTTCAAAAGCTCTTTTGGAAAGATCAGTGGTCTGAAAAAGATTCATGACATTTCTTGAAGATAGTTTTAATGATTTGTTCGCTCTATATCATCAAAAAAGGGGGAGAAAATAATTTCAAGAAATGTTGTCTGAAGAAAAGCTTGTAACATCTACGGGGAGAAAGTTCAAGAGATGACAAAGTTTGGAAGGTTATATTTCTGAAATATAGGGAGAATGCTCATATTGAAAGTTAAAGCTCAACAAATTCTGAAAGATTGATGAAGTTTACTGAAAATTTCTTTGAAAGTTATTTGCTGAAGTAAAGTGAGCTAAATCTGAAGATAATTTATTTTCTGAAGTCTGAAATAGGTTTTATTATCTTGGGGGAGATTGTTATAGTTTATTGAAGAACACATTTACCGACGTTGGGGAGAATACTGTAACTTTGAAGATTGTTTGTGAAGACATAAAGAGAGAGATAAAGAAGAAAGGGGAGATTGAATGTGATTGATTTGTTCAAGAAGAAGATTATCTGCTTTCATAATAAAAGTGGAAGATTGAAGATAATTAAAGATCAAACAAGAGGAAGATTGTTCCGTGTTGCTGAGATTTAATTTGAATCCAAAGGGGGAGTTTCAATGCATATTGTTTTGGAGATGATCTTTAATCCAAAGGGGGATATTATTAATGCACAAATATGTTGGATCCAAGATCATAGGAATTGAAAGTCAATGCTCATGTCAAAGCCTCTTTGCAAAGTCAAAGTTTCTTAATAAGAAAGTCAAAGTCATAGTGTTAGTTTAGATTTTGTTTTTATCATTGTAAAGCTTGTGGTATAAATAGCTTTTGTTTCTTTGTAATCTTTGTATCACTTAGAAGAGATACACTGAGAGAGTAAAACTTAGAGAGAGAAATATACCTTTGAGAGCATTTTGTACTGTTGAGTTCAAGTTCAATAAAAATGGAATTTGTGATTAAATTCTATTGTTGTTCATCTTGATTTGCACACATTTTAGGAACAATAAAGTGTTTTACTTTGACATAAGGTCTTGTGTTGTAAGGTAAAACATATTGACCATATAAATAGGTTTTTGTCTTTGTAACTTGTAGATACGTTAGACACGCTAGAAACACAAGAACTTGCATTAGCTTTAGAGAGAGAAAATAACGTGAGACTTGTGGCACTCTGTATCACTTGTGACTAGAAATCATTGTACTAAAAGTGTAATCAATTCATAATGATTTCTACATATTCTTGAGTGTGTTTAGTAGCTTGGATCTGGAACATCTGAGAATTTCACCAAGTTCTTCTTGAACCTTTTCATATCAAACAAAGTACTGGTTACATCTATTGGCCTTATCTCCCTTCTCTTAAAATCAAACAGTAAACCATGAAAATCTTCTACTCCGTATTTTTGAAGTCAGCTTCAGAGAATACCCACCCATTGGCATCTTGTCTGATCACTATGAATTCTGGATTCCAAACACCGAATAACTTCTTAGAGAAAATATTCTTGATTTTACCATTTCTCTCTGAGTAATAGTTTGTCTTCTAAGTAAACCTACTATATCAACATCCTCTAGATTTTTTTCGGTGCTCTCTGACAGTAGTTTAGCATACAACAAAGACTTCAACACATCAACAAATAACTCTTGTTGGACTGGTGGTGGTGGAGGTGGAATAGATGTGGGAGCTTCTTCTACTACTTGTTTCTCCTTCAACAACCTCTAAACATTTAAGGATAGGTTCTCCATTATGGTGTCCCTCCCCTTGAAATGACTCTTGACAGAATTATTCATAGCTGCCAAACTCTTCTTGAACAAATCCTTCATAATGAAATGAGGGCAAGTCACCGGTAATATTCCTGGTCCATGTAGGATTCCAATTGTAACAACAGTAGAGTCAATTGTTGCACTTGTGTTCAAGCTAGCAAAGTTGTAGCAATGACAGGATCTTCATCCAATTCTCATGAAGTACCTTCATGCGGTATCACTTTGGATGTTTCGGTTTGGCCTCTAAGGATCTCAACATTTGAAGTCTCAACATGTGCCTAATGTGTGTAGGCTTTCGACTCGATGTGTGAATTAACGAAGTCAACGACGGGGGTTGTTGCCTGCCTTGTTCAATATCAACATTATCCTTGTGAGAAGTTGATAGATCATGTGCTATATCCCCGTGAATATATGAAACAATAGTCTGTTAAGAAACTACTTAGTGGTTGGGAGGGGTTGTGCAATGCGTAGTTAGGTCCACTACATTTGTGTCAATACTGGACAACAACGAATTCACATCGGTAGTAGATGTGGTTACCCATATAGAAATGATTTGAAATGGGCTTTCATTTTCTTTTTGCCCTATCTCACTCTCTCCATTTTTTCCTTCCCTTTTGCTCAACCTCTTAGCATTTTAAACTGGAGCCCTCTCTTCCATTCTTATTTCACCGGTGATATTTGTAATCACAGTATCAACATCCATGACATCAATATCATGGAATGGTGTTTCATCAAAACTCTCAATCTCAGAAGTAACACTTGGTCTGGGACCAACGTGTCTTGGGATCTTGTGAAGCTCTGCGTCATGAGATTCATCATTATCATCTCCTTGGTCGTCATCATCATCAGAGGTATATTCTAATTTTACCTTTGTCTCACTCTTAGAAGATGCAGAGATTATATATTCTGGATAATCCAAAAATATATCATCATCATCATCATCTTTAGAAGCATTGTCATCTTTCTGATCAATATCATCAGCAGTGGCAGAATCAGCTAAGGCAGCCCCATAGAACCCCTCTCTGTTACATTTTCCTTCTACTCTCCCTGATTAGGAACCCCTTGTTCCAGATCCTGCTTATGTCCTAGACCTAGACCCTCTCTCTCTCTCTCATCTGGTTATGTCCGAACCATCAATGCAATTTCGCTCATATACTTCCTAACACACTTTGCCTGCTGATCTGTGTATGTTATGAGCTCTGTTGATATACGCCTTACAAATGGAAACTCAAGATTTGTGAGCTTTAGAAACATCATATGATTCTCTGGCTCTTTGAATGCACTTTCTCTTATTGGAATGTCATGGTTGCCACCCAACATGCTTTGGATGAAAAAGCTGTAAAAATCTCTGGAATGGCACAAAAGATCTGGCTTTGTTGGTGTTATTCCCAAATCTATCAAGTTCTCAATGTAAAACAGAATTCAAGATTAAAATCGTAATCACAAGTCTTTGATTAAAACTCAAACAATTACAAACTCAATTTTTTCTCTCTACTTTCTCTCTCTAGAATGATGTTCAATAAACTCTTCTCTAAAATGCTCTCTCAATCACACCGACTTACAATCTTAATCACACTCACAAAAATGATACTCACTCCTTCTTACAAAGACTTACAAAGGTATTTATACCCGCAACAAATACAAAGAAACAAAATACAATTACATTGACTTTATTAACAAAGGAATTTGACTTTCACTTGAGAGTTGACTTTCCAGCTTTGACATCTTGAACTTTAGTCTTCAATCTTTATGATCTTGAATCCAATAAATCTGTGCTCTAACAATCTCCCCCTTTGGATCAAGATCATTACTAAAAGATTTAGAAATGCAATCTTCTCTCTTTAAGCTCAATTAAAATAACTCCTCCTTTGATCAACCTTTATCTTCTCTTGTAATCTCCCCTTTGATACAAGAATGATTTACAATCTCTCCCTTAACACTATGAAATTCATCTTTGATGAGCTCAGAAAATTCTCTCCCAAAGTTATAAAACCTCTTTCACAAATAAAATTTCAGTTCAATCAAATCTTGAACATCTCTCCCATTTCTGAATTAAACTTAACACATCTCTTGAAACAAATACTTGTAATGGACATTTCTTCAAATCTTTATCTTCTCCCCCTTTTGATGATTAGAGCATCGATATCATCAAAGCTTTCCCCAAGAAATGTCATTGACCATTCTGATATGTGCAAGAGCCTTTGATTCACCGTCAATCCTCCAAGATATTCATCTAGATCCTTTCAAATCCAGATAAATTAAGAAATGTAACACCTGAATCAACAAATGAATTAGTTAAAATGTCTGTCAGTAACTCAAAGTCACTGTGTGTAACGAATACACATTGTAAAGGAGCTTTTTGATGTTCACTCCCCCAGGGCTTCCATTCAATCATCGAAACACCACAAAGGCAATTTCTATGAATGTTATGACAAGAAAATAAATTCCTTGTGTGTTCGTGCAAGTGTAGAAAGAACTTAGCACTTAATGATTGCTTTTAAAGGCTAAAAAATGTGTAAACCACTGAGACAACAGTAGATAAACACAGACTCAATGTGCATGATTGAAGTGCGAAGGTGGGGCAGACTTCCTTCTTTTTCAATATCCAGATTTTCCAAATGAAAATCAGATAGATTATGTGTTGCGTCCCCTTGAAAATATGAAACATTTTCTTTTTAAGAAGAAAATGAGTGGCTGGTGGGGTAAAGTCAAGAGTTGGCATGGGCTATTTGCCTGTTTCAATAATGTTCACCAAGAAATGTGAAACATTAGTAAGGTGGTTGCCCGACTCAGAAAGTAGTTGGTGCAGAATTTGATATTCTTTTACTCGGTTCTCACACCCTCTTTCTTTTAATCATTAAGCTCACATCTAACCAAACTCTCTTTTCCATTTTACCTCATCAATCATCCCACACTCATTTCTTTTAGACACCTCACACTCAATCACTATGGATTAACTTCTTTGGTAGAAATCACTGGTTAACGTGATTCCATAGAAGCTCAATTAATCCTAGCACAAAGAACCCTGTATTGACCTATAAAGCATATGTTGCTAAAAAATGGTTTAACTTCATCTGGTAAAGCTCAAATACAACTGTCAGATGTAAATATGCTCAGAGATATAATCATGAAGATATGAGCATTTTTAGACAATTAAGTATTTTCAAACAAGTATATTGAATGAATGAACATGAATGCAAAAGACTTTTTTGAAAATCTGACATTGTATGAAAATGATCAGAAATGAATGATATAATAATCAAAGCTTATGGTCAAGAATAATGGATATTATCTATATGAACCAAAATATAGACATTCTTGAAATGACGTTTCGAAATGAAATTACGCTCAAATTTCTTTAAAGTACAAGCAGGGTGTCTTACCATCGAAAAATATGTTTCAAATTTGAGACATGGTAAGAACATTTTGAATACTTGAAAGTATAAAGAAAAGACAATACACAAGTATTTATCTTTGGAAACACACGATTTATAATCATGTAAGCACAAGTAATTCTTGAAAACATTTAAAATCACACTTCCCAATTATAAAATCTGTTTAAGAATCGGGAAGTAGTTTGAACATTTAAAAAATGTTTTCTTATGACTGAAAGTTGTCCTTCTTTCAACCATATCTGAGATTAAGATAAGAAATTAACCTTTTTCGCTTCGTCTTAAATCTCATGAAGTCAGTTGAAGTTATAAAAATATGATCTTGATAGCTTCTCTCATTCTGCACAAATCTCAAAGTCATGTGAAAGCAACTTTTATTCACAAAATTTATTGAAAAATAAAATGACATAAAGCAGTAAAAGAATTAAAGTACGAGTTCTGATCTGAAATAATCAGAAATCATAATTCTTTACTCCCCCTGCAAATATGCATCTGAAATTTATCAGTAAAAGGCACATGATACAGATCTACAACTCCATTTGAAGTGTTGTTCATCATATCTTCCGAATACATATTTCCAGAAAAATTTATGTACTCCCCTTGAAGGTTGATTTCCTCTTCTGAGTATCTGAGTACACTCTCTTATCAGCCCGGGAGTAGCATTTCTTTTTCATCATTGAAGAGCGAGTCCTAAACTGTTGTGTTTAGAAGTCAAACTCCGTTAAAGCACGGGTCCTAAGCTAATTTACTTAGAAGCCTTAGTTCTCTTACTCCCCCTTGACTGTAAGTGCCTGCAACACAGATTCATCTTTCGGTTTTGGTACCCACTGGTATTTGGGTCCATGTATGTTAGTTGCAGTTCTTATGGGAGTAACTGAATAAGAACCATACCAGTAATGATCACTTGTTTTGTGAACAGGATCATGTGTACAACAATAAGAACGATAATTTTTCTTACCTGACAACCTGATTAATTGATCTTTCGTGTATATATGATCAGGTTTATCTTTATGCATATTGTTCTTCTTTGCCGTATGTGTATGTACACATGACTTTTTACATTTCAGCTCATCTTTCTTCTCTTCATCATCCACTGGTTTCACTCTCCATACCAGTTTCTCGTCTTTATATCTCCTTCTTCTATGTATACCTGAACCATCTATTTTTCTATAATATAAAAGGTTAGTAGGACGAATCTAACTACAAGATTTAACTGACCTTTTGGAAGAAACATTCTTATGAAGTGAGCTTGCAGCTGTCTTAAATGAACATTCAGATTCAGCTGTATCATCTCTAGGTGAGTGAGTAATTAACTCTGGAGTCTTATGCTCAGACACCACCACCATCATGGAAACAATATCTTGAAGCTCTTTTACCTTTGAAGAATAACTGTTTCTTTCTTTGACAAGTTGGTCAATCTTCGTTTCGAATTCAGACTTCATTTTCTGCTCTTTTAGCGCACTTTCAGATAGTTCAGATGACTTAACAGTCAGCTTCTTTATCTCTTCCTCAAAAATATTCCTTTATTCCTCAAAGTCCTTCTCGACATTGTTTCTCTGGCCGGATATTTCTTTGAAAAATCCCACATTCTTTTGTTCAATGGCCTTCTTCTCTTTGGCAAACTTTTCTCTTTCCAAGATTATTACTTTCTCAAAATCAGAAACTTGCTGAGAAAGTTTTATACATTAAAGCTCAATCACCTTCTTTTCTTCACAACTCTTCTTGGAAAGTTCTGAAAACTTTTTTTCAAACTCATCTTCGTCCTTAGCCATTTTTATCTCCAAATCTGATATTTTCTTCTAAAGCTCAGTGTTCTCATATATCAGACTTTGTTCCTTGTCTTCAAAGCTTTCATCATTAAGGATAGAAGGAGAATGATCTGGAAGTGGTGCATTGAAGTCAAACATATCAATTTCCTTAACACACCCATTATCAGAATTAAGAAAATCATTTTCAGACTCAAATAAATCATCAAAATCATCAATTGAAGTTTGAGGTGCTTTAGAAGATGGAGAACACACTTCGGATTTAAAATAAAAATCTGTGTTCTTTAACACTGTAGAAAATACATCTTGTTCTATGTCAACCAAAATTCTTTCTTCAGATAAAACATTTTCAAGCTCAACTATTTTTCTTTCTAAAATGAGTGGAGGAACATAAATTTTTGCAGTTGCAGATTTTGCCACCATCTCAGTAACAGAATAGCTAACAAAATAGTCATCTAAAAGAAATTTTGGTGTGTCAGAACGGTAACTATCATTTAGCTTTTCATAGCAGAATGGTAATTGCATTTTCTTTAAATTCGTTCTTTTGTCATCTTCTTTGTCCTCAACTTCTTTTGCTTTGGTGATAAATTTGGGTTTCAAATGAGGATGTCTATCAGCAGCATACATATAATTTGCATTATATAGACCTGGCTGTTTTCTGATAGCTTTTTCTAAGTAATGAGGATTATCATAACCTAATCCCCATTTCTCTTTAACATCAACCTCTTCAATGGGTGCATTTAGAAAAATGGTGTGATCTGTTTGACCTATCGCATGAAGTTTAGCTTCCAAATCATTTACCTTTTTCGTTAGTCTCTCGTTCTCAACCTGCAATTTATAAACAGTTAGTACAATTTTTTTCTTTTATAAATCAGACTTTGAAAGTTTAGATTCAACATCAAAAATCTTCTTTTCAAAACAATCCTTTTCATGTTTAAAATCTCAAGCAGATTTACGTAGAGAATCAATCAGATCTTTGTTTCCAATAACAGACTTATCAAGCGCAAAGATCTTTTCATTTCTTCTAGCAACTCTGTCTTTTTCTTTTATCAATTTATCTTGAAGGTCTTCAACTTTAACCATCATAGCTTCCAATGTTGTCATGAAGTCATTTACAGTGAAATCCTTTACCTCTTCAGCTGAAAAAGTCATCTTGAATATCTGTAACAAAAAGAACTTGACAAAAATGATCGTTAGCAATTCAGAAACAGTAGATCACAATCAGAACTTTGTCCCCCTCCGCAGACTTACCCGGTTAACGGGTGGGGTCAAGGGGCAACGCCCTTGTGGGGGTATGGGGGAAACGCCCTTAGAGAATTTTTTTTTGACATTTAGAGGCCATGTTACAGTTTTGAAAATTTTGTCTAAGTATAGAAACTCGCAAATCACTATTAAAGCATAAAACACGTAGACGTCTAAACTCGCAAACCACTGTTCAAAGAGAACTCGCAGGCTTAAGCGTGCTTGTTTGTGAAACTCGCAGATACCTAAACTTGCAAGTAACTGTTCACTGATAAACTCGCAGGCTGAGGCGTGCGCGTTTGAGAAACTCGCAAACAAAAGATTGCGTGTTTTGAGAACTAGCAGACCGAATAAACTCGCAGACTACTGTTCCTTAGAAACTCGCAAGCTTAGTCTTGCGCCTTTAGAAAACTCGCAAAGGTCTACTTGCGTGTTTCAACACTTAGAAACTTTTTCCCAAATTTCAAACTCGCAGACTTCGATTTGCTTGTTTCTAGAACTCGCAGATAACCCTCTGCGCGTTTCTGGCCAAAATCAAAATCCTTAGGCTTGCGCGTTCTTCCAGATGAAACTTGCGCGTTTCACAGATGTTGCGTGTTCTTGGGCTCTTCGAACAAAAAATCAAACTTTCACACCGAAATCCATCGAAACCTTCGAATTTGATCTCGAAACTTTGTCAATTTGCTCTAATCCATATCACGATCAGGTTACAATACAAGAATTACAAAAACAAACACAAATCGATGGAATTTAATCCAATCACAGTGAATACAGACTCGATAACAATTTTGAACAAAAATCCACAAATTCACCCTCAATCTGTGTGAATTAGCCTAAAAGACATGAATCAAACTTGTTTTACACACAAAATCGAGTCTACTAGAACCAAATTTACATTCAAAACAACACTGAAACTCGAAAATAGAATCTGCACAGTGTTCTTCATGTTCTTGAAATGTCAATAAAAAAAAATTCTTCAATATCAATCCAATTTCTGAATTCCTATCTGCTCTGATACCAATTGTTATTCCCAAATCTATCAAGTTCTCAATGTAAAACAGAATTCAAGATTAAAATCGTAATCACAAGTCTTTGATTAAAACTCAAACAATTACACACTCAATTTTTTCTCTCTACTTTCTCTCTCTAGAATGATGTTCAATAAACTCTTCTCTAAAATGCTCTCTCAATCACACTAACTTACAATCTTAATCACACTGACAAAAATGATACTCACTCCTTCTTACAAATACTTACAAAGGTATTTATACCCGCAACAAATACAAAGAAACAAAATACAATTACATTGACTTTATTAACAAAGGACTTTGACTTTCACTTGAGAGTTGACTTTCCATCTTTGACATCTTGAACTTTAATCATCAATCTTTATGATCTTGAATCCAATAAATCTGTGCTCTAACAGTTGGTTTTAGCTTTTATCTTAGACTACTTCAATCAGTTCATTCCAAATGTGGACATTATAGTCATAATGTCGATTAAATGCAACACCATGGAATCTTCTGAGCACTGAGATGTTACACTTGTCCAATCTGATATTCTTTGATGTAAGGCAGCAGTTGATCACAGAAAACAAGGTGTACCATAAGTGTGGTAGAAACTTAGATGTTACACTTGTCCAATATGATATGCTTTGATGTAAGGCAGCAGTTGATCACAGAAAACAAGGTGTACCATAAATGTGGTAGAAACTTTCTTTTGATGTTGAGGCTTTGACAAGGACATCTCTATAGCCAAGGGAGATGATATCACCACACAGTTCTTCTTCAGATGCAACATCCTCAAATTTTTCTGTCTGCCTGGAAAGGAATCAACTTTGGGTAATCCAAAGACTTTTCTCAATCTGCTGAATGTGAGTTTTGTCTCAAAATTGTCAACTTGAGCTGTAAAATACTTGTCTAGCATTGGATGGTAGGTTAGAGTCTTTTAAAACTGTTTTAGGTAAATCATAGGCATATATGTTGTTTTTGTCAAAGCATTTGAAAGTGGACGGCCTCTGAGAATCTCCAGGATGACGGGGTACTCAATTTTCATTTTAAAATCAAGGGTATGATTGTCTGGTTAGGTCTTCAGGTATTGGTTTGGTGTACTGAGTAGGTCATTTGGGTTTGCAGTATAAACATATGGCATAGATGACCTTTGTACGGGCATTGGGTTGTCATCATCTGATGCATTGTCCTCAAATGGATTTTGATGTGCCATAATATCCCTAAAAGAACACTGATTAGCATAAACCCTTGAAAATCCTTTGAAAATTAATTTTAAGCACTTCTGAAAAAATTTAAAAAATATCCTAAGTATCGGATGTTATCGCATGGAACTTCAAGAATTTATTGCAAACAACACAAGATGGAAGGTTGTCGCACAAAGCAGGTACGATAACATGAAGTTGTCGCACAAATTTTGTGTGATAACATTGAAGCTAAGACGCATGTGATAAATATGAATGTCAATAACACTATGTCACGCGATAACTTTGAATGTTAGAATCTAGATGAACATTCAAACCCAGAATTTTGAATAGGTTGATAAAACCTTAAAATGGTTATACCCAGTAGATCGAAAACATATTCTGAGGATATTTTGTGAACAAAGCAAATCCAAAAACACTTAAAGATGGTAATTTTAGATCTGAATATGAAGAGTCTGTCGAATATTTTTCAAGAAACATATCACATATTCACTTTTTGAAATGAAGGTACATATAAAGAAATAGAAACAATAATACTACCTTTGATTAGTAATCGAATGAAATACTCAAATATTTAGAACAAAGAAATCACAAAAACGATGAACTCTCAAGTAAAATTTCAAAAACTCTCTATGAAGACTTGAACAGTTGGAAAAGATAATTGTTCACACCTGTGAACTATTTATACGTTTTTTGAACTTGTAGGACACGTGGCAGAAAAGGATTGGTCAACCAAAAAATTTAACCAAGTCAACTTATCGCACGAGTGATATGCGATAAGGACCAAATGTTTGTCACACAACACATGTGCGATAAAGAAGGGTAACGTCATCACACAACGCATATGCGATAACACTATTCACCATGAGTTATCGTACGACATATGTCCGATAACTACTACTCAAGAAGGTTGTGGCACAATACATGTGCAATAACCGGTTTTTGTCGCGCAAGGCTTGTGCGATAACCTTAGTGTATCGTGCAACATATGTGTGATAACCTAAGTTTGTGACGTAAGGCTCGTGCAATAAAAACTCAACACTTAGAAATTTTCAAAAAAACTTAATAAATGCAAAAATATACCACATCAAAAGATGTCCAAATTTTAACATGTTTAAGCTCAATACTTTTCAAGATATCATTTTACTCCCCCTAAAATGATGCATAAGATTCATAAAATGCTTTACATCACTTAGGGGACGTTTGGTTCGCAGAATGTTTTTGGATGGAATGGAATTTGTAAAAGAAATTTGATTTTGAAGGAATTGGAATGGAATGTTATCAGGTTTGACCACCTGTTTGGTTGACATACATTGAAATGTCATATGTTAAAGGAATTGGAATCTGTCTCTTTGGTTCACATAATGTAGCTTTGGAATTGTAATGAAATATTAGTAAATGACAAAAAATACCCTTTTTGAAAACTTTTGAAATTGAAATCCAACTATTGTGGTTCAGATCAGTGGTGGTCGGTGGTGACTCATATCGGTGGTGGTTGGCGATGGTTCAGATTGGTGGTGGTCGGCAGCGGTTCAGATCGGTGGCGGTTCAGAACGGTGGTGGTCTGCGGCGGTTTAGATCGGTGGAGGTTAGATCGATGGTGGCCAGCGGTATTTCAGAATGGTGAAGGTCGACGATAGTTCAGAACGGTGGTGGTCGGCGATGGTTTAGAACAGTGGTGGTCGGCGACGGTTCAGAACGGTGGTGCTCGGCGATGGTTTAGAACAGTGGTGGTCGGCGACGGTTCAGAACGGTGGTGGTCGGTGGCGGTTCAGAACGGTTGTGGTCGGTGGCGGTTCAGAACGGTGGTGGTCAAGGTCGTTCACAATGGTGGTGGTCGGCGACGGTTCAGATCAGTGTTGGTTGGCGGTAGTCGGTGGTAGTTCAGATTGGTGGTGGTTGGCGGTGGTCGGTGGTAGTTCAGACCGGTAGTGGTCGGCGATGGTCGGTGGTGGTCGGTGGTAGTTCAGCCCTGTAGTGGTCGGCAGTGGTTCAGATCGACGGTAGTCGGCATATTTTCATATTGGTCTCGTAAATCAAGTAGGGAAGATGACGGTAGTTTTGTCTTTTTGAGAAAATGGGATGGAATGGAATTGAATTCCTTCTCAATTGTGATGGAATAACCAAATCCATGAATGGTGGAATGTGTGGAATTCAATTCCATTCTATAGGTAACCAAACACCTGAATGGAATTTGGTCAATGGAATTGATCATTCCAATTCCTTCAAATTCCATCGTAATCCTGCAAACCAAACGCTCCCTTAGGGTTAGCAGTAAAACTTTTAAGATCATAAATACTTACCATCAACTCCCCCCTTAAGTTATTCACATGAAGGGAAAAAAAATGCATGTCTCACACAAAAATATATCAGTATAAAAATTGTGAAACTCCACGTGAAATGTTGATCAGATAAATTCTTTCATAGTCCCCCTGGAAAGATGGGCAACCATTAACAAACAAATACCATTCAAAAAATAGATATACACATGTATAAATCAATACATTGAGTCACACTTTGAAAATACATAACTCAAAATTGAAGTTTTTAAATTCAACATGCCAAACTTTGAAATCAGAAAGTTAAAACGTTTTTCATCTAACGCTTTTGTAAATAGATCAGAAAGTTGAAATTTTGTATTTACAAAATACAACTCAATAGTACCTTCTTCAACATGATCCTTAATAAAAATGGTACCGAATGTCGATGTGATTGGTTTTAGTATGATGAACTGAATTTGCAGAAATTGCTATGGCACTTTTTGAATCATAGTAAATGGGAATTTTATCATAGTTGAAGCCATAATCTCTCAATTGAGTCTGCATCCAAAAAACTTGCGAGCAACTGATGTGATCTCCCCCAACAAGTATGGGTTTGAACATGTGTTCCCGATCGTTCTAATGGTTGCGAAGATAGCTATGCTGGAAACCGCGACCCATTGCCTATAAAGGAGGCAAGAACCTTGGTATAAGATGTTGCGGAATTGAGATGAAAGATGCTTCAAGGAATTAAGACCCAACTTCAATAAAGTGAAGTGAACCTTAATTAAATCCCGATCCTTTATATACTACGGAACTAGAACTTTGATTATAAAGAATCAAAACCCTAGAATGACACTTATCAATAAATAACCTAGACTATAGACTCTACATTCAAGAGAAGCAAATCTTGAATGATAAGTCTACAGGAATTACTTGACCTAATCAAGCAACACTCATATTAGTTCAATAAAGAACCCAAGAGTGAAGGAACTCCTCACAAATTATTAAATTTCATTCATTTAATCTTCTCATTACATCAAAATTCGTCTTTAATATATAGGGACTACAAAACTAGGGGTTTTCCAAACAAAAGGAAACATTTAACTAAGGAAACTTGAATTAAAATAAAAGGAAACAACTTTAAACTCAAAATGAAACTATAATATGGAATATTCCTTTCATATCTTACAAAATATACCAAATCTTAAGCAAACTTGGAAAGGAAGCAAACCTATTCATCAACTTGTAGCTTGAAAATTAATCCATTGTTGCAATTGAAATCATATGTTGATTCACTTGAAATTCTTTTATTCCAAAATCAGTTTCTTCATCTTTGTAGATCATATCAGCAGCAACTTGCAACAGCTACATACTCTGCTTCTACAGTTCAGGCAGAAACACAATTCTATTTATTGGATGCCCAACTTACCAACTTATCACCCAAGAACTGGACATACCTTGATGTACTCTTTCTGTCTAACATGCAACCAACATGGTTTGCATCTGAATAAGCAGTTAGTTCAAATCCTGTATACTTCGGGTACCACAGACTAAGATCAGCAATACCTTTCAGATATCTAAGAATGCATTTTACCACCGAGAGATGTGATTCTTTAGGCTTCACCTAATATCTTGCACAAAGACATAATATCAGGTCAACTTGCCTTCAAATACATTAAAGAACCAATCATGCCTATGTAAGTTTTTAAGATCAACAACCTTTCCATCAGGATCAACTCCAATCTTCGAACCAGGTGCCATCGGGGCTTTTATTGGAATACAATTTTCAATTTTGAATTTCTTCAAAATATCAAATATATACTTAGATTGATTTATAAAAAACCTCGTAGATAATTGTTTAACCTGTATTCCGAGGAAAAAGTTCATTTCTCTCATCATACTCATCTGAAAATATGACACCATCAAGGCAAAAAAAATTCTTACAGTATTTTGGGTTTGTTGACCCAAATATAATATCATCCACATATATTTGGTCAGTGAAATTAATCATTACAATTCCTTCAAATTAGGTGATTGCACCACACATTGCGCAGTGTTTACAAATGTTATATATGAATACAAATACGACAAAATTTTTAATTTATGAACTTATTATATTTGAAATTTTCTATTATGTAGCAGTAGAAAAAAATGTTGGTCGAATTTAGAAGTAAACAAACCAACGAAATATATTTTAAGAAATTCAAAACAATATTGTAAATCAAGCATATACATTTGGAAGTTTGTTGTTTAAGCTCTACATATGCAAGTGGTCGATAATTGCCTTTTTCTCTCAATAATCTCATACTTTTTAGACAATATAGAACATTTTCGCTCAATAGATGACGAACCTTGGGACCAAGTTCTTGTGCACAGGTGCATGCATTAAGTTTTTCTGTAAAAAAAATATGGATAACAAATTAGACAAATGAGAATAGATATGTCATGCACTTGACAATTTCATCATATATTCTCATCGATTAGAATCATGTCATTAATTGAATCTCCCCCTTTTTTTGTGTTTAGACATTCCCACATTCTACAAATCCGAGTTTTTATAACGTAGTCATCGTGATCATTTTTCAAGCCATTTGGCAAATAATATTCCATGAAGTTAAAATCAAATAACAAAATAATTGTTCAAGCAATGGAAATACTTAATTTTCTACAACCTTTATATAGAGTAAAATTGAAATACAATTGTAAGGTAAATAAATTATAAATTGATAGTGAATCATAATTGTTATTTAGTTATAATCAATTTATAATAAGTTTTTTCCATTAAAAATTTTAACTATTTAATATGAACTATTTCATTTATATATTGTCATGTTTTTTTATAAATATTATGCAATATAGGTGTTATGTAAAAAATAATACATGTAATCAATATTATGTATAATGGTAATGTTTTGTAAATAATAACTAAGAGTAAACTCTAATTTTGGTCCTTGAGGTTTAGTTAAAAATCTGAAAGTGGGACCTGAACTTTGATAAGTCTAGAAAGTATCCATGTGGTTTTCATTTTGCTTTGAAAGTAGTCCTTGGTCACCAACTCCATTAATCAATGTCCGTTAAGTGAGGGCAACTTAGTCTTTTTACTATTTTTACCCATTTCCTGTTCAAAATTAAATATATTATATTGATTTATATAATGTTAATATATTAATAAGAAACCCACCATGGGCCCCGATCTTTCTTTCTCACCGGAAACCAGAAACCAGAAACGAAAAAGAATCCAAAACTGAAAAACATAAACAAAAAACGGATCAGTGACCGGAAGTATAATTAGTTTTTTTGGGAACGGACTTCATTGGAAACAAATTTGGTACATATTCATTTGCAATTGATTAAGGATAAAGAGCAAGATTGATTCTGATTTTGGGGGGAAGTTTTCGTCCTTGTGAGTCAATGAGATAAAGGGCAAAACCTAACCTTTGAATGGAAACAAAAAGGTGAAATCAATTGGCCTATTTTGTTTCCTCACTAAGACATGGATTTAAAGTCGATAAATGCTAAATCCCAACCCTAAAAATCTGTAGCTTAAATAGTTGCAACACAAGGTTTTGACAAAGGCTTCATCAAACCAGTATTTGGAATGGAAACATGGGTGAACACATAGGTCGTGAGAGAAGCTGGATATGGTGGGTTTTCTATGAAGATGAAAAGCATGGCTACTGGTGGTGAGGTTGGCCAAGCAGATCATTCCCCTATAGTTTTGTGTGTGGATGAGCTAGATGGGGGTTGGGGGATTTTGGCCATATTCTTCGGTCTCTATGAGATGAATTAGACGACTTGCAGATGTTGCGGTGGAGAAGAAAATCGATGATGGTGGTTGTGCAGAACAAGAAGATCAATCGATTCAGGTTGGATCGACAACAGGAGCGACAGAGAAGAAGATCTGTTGTAGTTGTTTGTTGGAGGTGGGGATCAACGGAGCAACGGAAGCTTGGGGGCGAGGGTTTATTAGTTTATTTAATGTTTTTAGAAGAAAAATTGGTAATAAAGGTAAAAGGAGAAAAATATTCTTCACTTAACGGATATTGTTTAATGGAGTTAGCGACCAAGGACCACTTTCAAAGCAAAATGAAAATTACAAGGATGATTTATAGACTTATCAAAGTTCAGATTCCACTTTCATATTTTTCACTAAACCTCAAGGACCAAAGTTAGAGTTTACTCTAATAACTAATGAAAACGTTCAAAATAATTTGATTAAATAAATTGGAACAGGGTTTCCATCATCATAAATTTGGTATAATATATAACGTAACGAATGATTCAGATGCAAGAGAAGTAATCATATAAAATGTTATTAAGGTCATTTAGTAAGATAAAATATTGTTTAAATAATATGTATAAAGAGTTGTTATGACGTGAATTGAATCATATTGTTTAAAAGTTATTATTAAAATGTATTATGTATCATGGAATCATCTTTCATGTGAGTTGGAATATTTGTGTTGATCCAAACTCTCTCAGTGATTTGATGATGACCTTTTGAAATACTTTGTGAAAATTACATTTAACGTCTGTATGTATTAGTGTTTCACCATCAGTGATTATATACTGAGTCTATTCAGTATCGCTGATGATCTATGATGTATTTTGTAACGCCCCAAAAATAGGGACAACCAAAAATTTCCGAAAAAGGAAATGTCGTATATAAAAGATGCCAAAGCACGAGCTTTCCCAAATAGGGGAAGCAATATACGCCTGTTATATTTATATGTTTGTAATAATAAAGCATTAAGAAATAACAACCTCTTAATCATATTCCTAATAAGAAATGAGATTACAAACAGTTGTCATCCAAGTTCCAAAATAAACATCTTCTAATGACGTCCCGAAATCTCCCCATGCTCTCCTCTAAAGGTTTGCTAAACCTTCTCAGCGGTCACACCGCTAGAACCTGAGATACACATCAAACCAATCAAGTGATAGGCCAAAAGAGCCTAGTGAGTTGAACACTAGCATAACATAATCATTTAAAGGGGGTTTAACAACATAAAGGTCCATAGAGGAATCAATGGGGGCGACCCAAAACACCAACGAGTTTCACCTCAAGAGTCGATGTACCTTGATGTTCACTCTCATGAGCAACATCCTAAAGGCTCGACACATTTGAAGACTACCTCCAAGGCATTACTCCCAATGGCGGAGATCTAGGCACATACCAATAAGGTGGCGGCCAAGATTACATCCTCCTAGTGCCTAATCGAGGTTCATCCAATATTCAATCTCACATTATATACATTTCACTCTAAGCAAAATTATATAAAAGATCCCACATAGCTCCAAGCCTCATTTTAGGTTAACATCCTAAATATTGTAAATCCTACATATAGCATTCATCATATACACATATCATGTGAATATATCCCAACATTTGTCAACAAATAACCTCATTAAGATCATCATAAAGTATTAGAACCAAAACCCCAACATTTCCCCATATGACAATAATAGGTCTATTTTTATCAGGTGATTAACATGATGAGAAGGAACAAGATATGATAATAGAAAGCATATAAAGACATGTATCTCATTTTAAAATTGTTATAAAACTCACAATATAGGTTTTATAGAAAACCCTAGAAACTTGAAAAACCCTAGAAGTGAGGATGGAGAAGGGAGATGATCTTGAGACTTGAAATCCATGGCTAATATCTTTGGTTGATAAAGATTGATTCTTGCAATGAATGTGAAGAAGGTAGCTTGAAGGTTCTTAAATATGATCTTGAAAAGTATTTAGTGAGAAGAGTGTTTCGAAAAAGGGTAGATGGAGAAATTAAATGAGAATGAGGGTTGATTTCCATTTTTAAATCGTCAAGGGCCACGCGCGGGTAGTGGCGCGGTTGGACTCACGCGGGGAGGTGCATCGGCCTTTGGAGTCGCGAGGGAATAGAGCCTTGCATGGCTCATGACGCGGCTCCACCCGCGCATCCATCTGCGCGGGACACTGCCCACTTCGCTATTTTCCTTGGTCAAAAGTCGTGGTGTTACAACCCTCCCTACCTAAAGAGGATTTCGTCCACGAAATCTCATCCATCAAACAAATGGGGATATATTTTCTTCATGTTCTATTCCGATTCCCATGTCGTGTTAGCACCCCGGTGGTGCCTCCATTGGACCTTAACCATGGTCACATATTTATGTCTCAACTTCCTTGTCTATGACTCTAGAATAGCTTCCGGTTCTTCCACACAATGATTCCCATTGCCCACCCGGATTTCTGTTAGTGGAATGATGTTATCCTCCTCGGCTAGACACCTACGAAGGTAACACACATGGAAGGCAGAGCGAATCCCGTCCATTTCTGATGGCAAGTCCAACCTATAGGCTTGTAGTCCAATCTTCTCCAATATCGTAAAGGGTCTAAAGAAACGGGATGATCCCCTTCCACGGTTATACTTTCAACATAACTCGCTTCCCTACTTGGAACTCGACCGGTCACCGACAAATTGTTTTTCTCCTGCTTCAAGCCAACACACCGCAGTTCTACATTTTCGTCCGTACAGTGCCTCGAATGGTGCCATCCCAATGCTCGAGTGGTAGATATTATTGTAGGCGAATTCCACTAGATGTAGATGTGAATCCCAATTGACCCCGAAATCAATCACACACGACTGGAGCATGTCCTCGAGCGTTTGGATCGTTCTCTCACTTTGACCGTCTGTTTGAGGATGATAGGTCGTATTCAGTTTAACCCTCGTGCCCAACTTCTTTTGTAGACCATCCTAAAACTTGGAAGTGAACCGACTGTCTCAATCGGAAGTGATAGATAGTGGAACACCATGACGCAATACCACTTCATCAATATAGAGTCGATCGGCATCGTCTCTCGCATCTCCAAAAAGTGTGCGCTCTTTGAGAGTCGATCCACCACCACCCAAATAGTATCATGACCTCTCAAGGTCCTTGGTAATTTGGTGACGAAGTCCATCGTGATGTGTTCCCACTTCCATTCCGGAATGGCTAGCGGTCGTAAGCTCCCATAAGGCCTTTGATGTTTCACTTTGACTTGGAGGCAAGTGACGCATCTTTCCACATAATTGCCCACATCGAACTTCATTACCGGCCACCAATAATGCAACTTCAAATATCTATACATCTTGGTGCTACCAGGATGTATAGAGTACTTGGACTTATGAGCCTCCGCTAAGAGCAACTCACGGATTCCTCCAACCTTAAGTACCCATACTCTCCTTTGAAATAGCTTGAGGCCGCGGCTATCTTCCATCAGTAGTTCCTGTTGCTTCACCATGATCTCGGCTTTGAGATTCTCTTCCCGAAGCCCCTCACTTTGACTTGCTTTGATGTCTTCTACTAGGCTTGATATCACGTCAATCTTAGAAAGGGTTACTCTGACCTCGCTTCCATAATTCTTCCGGCTAAATGCATCCGCCACCACATTGGCTTTATCGGGGTGGTAAAGAAACTTATAATCATAATTCTTCAAGAGCTCCAACCACCTCCTTTGCCACATGTTGAGATCCTTTTGGTCAAATATGCACTTCAAGATTTTGTGGTCGGTGAATAGTGTATACTTCGTCCCATAAAGGTAGTGTCGCCATAGCTTCAATACAAACACCACATCCGCTAATTCCAAGTCGTGTGTAGGGTAGTTCTTCTCGTGGTCCTTGAGTTGTCGCGACGCATGCACTATCACTTTTCCTCATTGCATTAGGACACACCCAAGACCCAATTTAGAGGCGTCACTATAAACCACAAAGTCGTCCGATCCTTCGGGTAAGGATCGGATTGGTACCTCACCCAGTTTCTTTTGAAGAGTTCTAAAGGCTTTCTCTTGGGTCTCGGTCCATAAGAACTTAACGTTCTTCCTTATCAACGATGTGAGCGGAGAGGCGATCTTGGAAAATTCTTGAATAAACCATCAGTAGTAGCCAGCCAAACCCAAGAAACTTCTTACCTCCGTTGGACTCGTCGGAGGTTCCCAATTCATCATCACTTTAATCTTCGTCGGGTCTACCTTTACCCCGTCCTTTGATACCACATAGCCCAAGAATTGGACCTCTTGCAACCAAAATTCGCACTTTGAAATTTTTGTGAATAGTTTCTCTTTCCGAAGAGTCTCCAATACTTCTGGTAGATGTTGACCGTGCTCGGCCTTGTCTCGCGAGTTGATTAGAATGTCGTCGATGAAGACTATAACAGATTTGTCCAAGAAAGGTCGACACACGCATTTCATTAAGTCCATGAATATGGACGGAGCATTAGTAAAGTCGAATGGTATGACTAAAAACTCATAATGATATGGATCTCCTTCACCCTCACTTGATGGTAACCGGACCGCATGTCTATCTTGGAAAAATATCCCGCTCCTTGCAATTGATCGAAGAGATCATCGATTCAAGGAAGTGGATATTTGTTCTTTACGGTGACCTTGTTGAGCTCACGGTACTCGATACACATCCGCATGGAACCGTCCTTTTTCTTCACAAACAAAAATGGAGCTCCCCACGGGGACGAGCTCTGGCGTATGAATCCCTTCTCGAGGAGTTCTTGTAATTGCGTCATCATCTCTTGCATTTCCGTCGGGTCTAGACGATAAGGAGCACGGGCGATCAGAGCGGCACCCGAAGTGAGGTCAATATGAAACTCCACTTGGCGTTCTGGTGGTAGTCCGGGTAGATCTTCCGGAAAGACATCCGGTTAGTCGCGTACCACCTCCACATCTTATATCTTCTTCTTCTAGAGTTTCGCATCGATCACATAGGCCAAGTATGAAGTACACCCCTTGGCCAAGCTCTTGCGCGCTTTGAGTGACGAGATAATCATGTTGGAATTCCGGTTTCTCTCCCCGTAGACTATCATTTCTCCACCCTTCGGCAAGGGTACTCTAATCATCTTCTTGAAGAAAAATATATCGGCGTCGTGCTTAGCAAGCCAATCCATGCCTATGTTCACATCGAATCCCCCAATGCCCACCGGCAACAAGTCCAACATGAAGGATTCTCCATTTTAATCAAAGGTACACCCATTAAAGAGTTTCCAAACTAACATCTTTTCCCCATTTGCCACTTCTACTACTAGTGCTTCGGACAACATACAAATAGGAGTAGTGAAACTCTTGCAGAAACTGGTAGACACAAATAGACGGTTCGCACCAGAATCTCACAAAACACGTGTAGGTAGAGAGTTTACTAGAAAAGTACCCGAAACGACATCAGTCGTCACTCTCGGCTCCTCCGCTGTCATTTGGAAGGCCCGACTTGGTGCCTTCGGTGGAATCTATTTCTTTGGTGCCCACCCGCTTGAAGCTTCTTGATATCCCCTTACTAGCTTGGCACAATCTCTCTTAATGTGCCCCGGCTCTCGGCACTAAAAATATACCGGCCCCGAGAGGGGTAATCCTGACTCATGTGGTCCTTTCGCCCACATTTGAAACACTCAGTCGTATTAGAGAAAGGTATTGGATTACATGGCCGGAAATGCTTAATCTTACACTTTAGGCTCCACCTCGCCTCACGTCGTGGCTCTACGTTCCTTCCCCCGTTGAAGGGTTTGGATGGTCGTACGGGCCCGGTTGGCCCTTCCCATTTCCGCTTCTCTCCTTGTTGGCCCATCTCTTCTCTTTCTTGGATGATGTCGTCCTCCACCAATTGGGACTCCTCAATGACTTCTTGTAATGACTTGTTGTTTGAACATAGTTTGAATCAATTTGTAATTTGCTTTCGTTGACTTTTCTTGTAAATATTTTATGAGGTCAAGGGATGTTTGACTCATATAAATACCTTGTCTTAGTTTCATTTCTTTGTAAGTAACCTTGTCATTGTAAGCTTTCACAATTTCTCAAGTTTTGTAACTCGTTCATGTTAGATATATGACAATGACTTGTGACCATACTTTCTCTCTCTAGATTTTCATTGTGTTCTTGAATTGATTCATGTTCTTTGATTGTTATATGCTTGAATCTGGAATCACAATTGGTATCAGAGCCTGAGCAAATCAATCAGAAATCAATCAATTTCATTTAGAAATCGAATTCTTACTGTTCATCATGAAGAACTCACACATCACTGTTTCTTGGATCGATTTTGAGTTGTAGTGTTATTTTAGTCGAAATTTTTGTTGTACTATATTCGTATGATATACTAGAACATTTCTTGTTCACATTTTAATCACTAATTCACATTTTATTCTTGTCAATTTAATGAATTTGTGAGTTCTTGAGTTTTCGAGTCTATGCACTGTATTTTGAGTCAAATTTGTTGAATTTGTTATTTTGTGTTGTAATCATTGCCAAGGGTTTGTTCTCGACATTGTTGTAATCAATTTCATAATGTTTCAGAAGCAAATTCAAAGGATTGGATCAAATTCAGTGGAATAAAGTGATATTTGAATCGAAGTTGTCAAAATTCGCAAGATCTGAAGAATTCACATGAAACTGAAGTTTGAAGAATATTAAAGTTAGATTTCGCATCAGACATTGTGCGTGTTAGGTCCATGATCACAATCTATACAACGTAAAAGGATTAACAAAGATGAATTGGGGAGGAAATGTTTGTATTATTCACAAGTCTAGAGAGAGCAAAATGTTTCTCTCTCTAGAATACACAGTACACACGTATGGCTACATTTTGAATGAAAAGATTACTACACAATTACAAAGCAAATCCTATATATACCCCTATCACCCTTGTTAACAATTAAGCCTAAACCCAAAGCTAAATACAAGGCCCAAAATACACAAACATGATGACTTTACAAAACTTCTAAAACATAGAACATTTTATGTTCTAACATTCTCCCCCAAAGTTTTGTAAAGGAATCATCCTCTTTAAGCTTCGGCTCTTCTCCCCCTCGATTTATTTAGAAAACTTAGTGTTGCTTAAACATCAAAACAGCTCTGGCTTCCCCTTGAAAATAGCTCTTATCCTTGAAGTTTCAACTTTAATACCAGATTTGATGTAGACAATAACCTCGACTTAGTGCACATAAAGACAACTTTTATCTCTTGTAAATCCAACACATTCGTTATGCCCACAAGAAAGAAATGTGTGAATTATGACATGACAACCAAAGTGCACCTTCAATTTATAACACCGGATCTGTATTTGAACCACGAGTTTAATAGGAATTCAGCTTAAGAGTTTAATCTGATCAGCTGGCAGGAGTAAGAATCTTGTAGCAAACATTACTAGACAAGGGTTAGAAGATTATTTTGATATTTGTTCTACAATTGATGAAAAACGCTCATTTTCTAACTGCTTTTCAGAACACTGAACGAACGAACTCAAAACTCCTTTCTTCACGAATCAGCTGGATGATTATAAGCACTCAAGATTCTGAATCACAACCAAAGAATTAGAATAATGATTGTAGTCACTCACACTTCTAATTGATCAGGTCAGAAGAATGATTAAGAGAACTCAAAGGTCTAACATCGTAGATAAGTACTCCAGACTGATGATTGCAGATATTCAGGCTGCTACTCCAATCCAATCAGAGACTAAATCCAAACACCCAGTATCTGAAAATCTTGACAAGCATGAGCACTCGTGAAAATTTAGATCAGTTGCTAAAAATATGTGACCAACAGAAGATAGGAATGATGTCACATATGCAATTCGCGGATAATCTCGGGAACAGGGCAAACTTGTAGCAAAATGGGTTCTGAACAGCAACTTTTCGCATACCACATGAAAACTTTTTGCGTAACCAATAATTCGCAGACCATAAATCTTTTAAGCGCACAATTCGCATGAGGCTTTAGCCGAAAGCCCAACAATTTTCGTAGGCTTGTATGCGAATTCCTCACATTTCGTATACGCCAATATGCGAATTCCTCGCATTTCGCATGCAACTATAAGCAAATTCTGCGCATTTCGCATACAACTACATGCGAATTATGAACTTATCGCATATCCTTTCAAGCGAATTCTATACTTCGAAAATATTTTCATCCTGGAAGTCACTTCTCGCATATAACATCATGTGAATCCTTGACATTTCGCATCAAGTGACTTGCGAATTCTTCACAATTCGCACACAACTTCAGCACAATAGCATGCAAATTCTCCACTTTTCGCACACAGCTACATGCGAATTCCATACTTAGAAAAATTGTTGTGTCCAAGGATGATGTTCATGCGAATTCTTCAATATTTCACCATGCAAATTCTTCAAATTTCATGTGAATTCTATAGATCTACGATTGTTTTCGACAGAAACATCCAAAAAACTTTGAATTCTCCTTCAATTTTTTGAATTTGAGTCTGAAATTTTGTATGCATGTTCGAAATCAACATCTAAGCACATTTGTAGTTGATGATCTTGTTTGAAAAGCACTCTATAACAAAATTCGATCTCAACACAGTGTAAACTTATTTTCGAACCAAAATCCTCAAATTCGATTAAAATTGAACATTGTAATTGATTCTCTATGATTCGACTCTAATCTCTTAATCAAATTAGCATCAAAGCTCGACCAATTAAACACCAAATCAAAAAATTCTAACTTCACATAACACTTTTCATGCGTAAGTCACTGTTCCATCTAATAAATTGTGATCTTGATTGAATCGATGAAAGATTTCTTCGATTTAGGCTCTGATACCACTTGTTAGGTCCATGATCACAATCTAATAAATGTAAAAGGATTAACAAAGATGAATTGGGGAGAAAATGTTTGTTTTATTCACAAGTCTAGAGAGAGTAGAATGTTTCTCTCTCTAGAACACACAACACACACGTATGGCTACATTTTGAATGAAAATATTACTAAACAATTACAAACCAAATCCTATATATACCCCTATCACCCTTGTTAACAATTAAGCCCAAACCCAAAGCTAAATACAAGGCCCAAAATACACAAACATGATTAATTTACAAAACTTCTAAAACTTAGAACATTTTATGTTCTAACAGTGCAAAAAGGTCGAATTTCGCATCCTTCATCATACGAAAAGAAGGATTTTGCATCACACTTCATGCGAAAAGAGTAAATTTCGCATCTTGAAGATATGAAATTTTTCTAAGGGAGAATTTCACATCGATACGTAAAGTGGACAAGTGGAAATTTTTCTATGTCCAGAATTCGCATCATTCTCTTGTGCGAAAAGCTTTGAAAATTGAAAAGTTCTAAGTCGAAAATTCGCATCTCCTTGTGTGCGAAAAGCAAGAATTCACATCCTACATTATGCGAAAAGTCAGAACTCGCATGACATTGTGTGCGAAAAGCAGGGAGTTTTTCTTCCTTGTGTGTGAATTTTTCATCTTGTGTGAAAAGAAATCCTTTATGTGTGAAAAGTTTACTTAGAATATTTTTAGAATTTTTCTGAACATTTTTCAAAGTTGATTTTTCTGATTATCTATTAACGATCATTTCAAGCATCTTTTCAGAATCTATTTCAAAATGCCTTACGTAGATGAAAAAGGGAACACAATATTGACAAATGGAGACTGAGTTATGGCATGCATGCTTGAGATACCAGCAATAGAAGCTGAAAATGAAAATCTTAAACTTCAGAACACAGAGTTAAAAGCTGAGAATGCTGATCTACAAGTTAGACTGAAGAAAGCTGAAAAGCAGGTATCTATTTATCAGGCAAAGGGAGCTGAATGGATCAAAAAGTTTGAAGAGAGAAGTGAGAATGATAAAGCTGAACTGGAGAAAACTTTCAATCAGAAGTTGTCTAATCTTTCTAAGAAGGCTTTGCAAGAAAAGAAAGATTTAGAAACTAGGTGTATAAAACTTTCCATGCAAGTTTCTGAGTTTGAAAAGATTTTAATCTCTGAAAGAAATATCTTTGAAAATGAGAAGAAAAAGTTTGAAAAGAAAAATACTGCTATTTTCAAAGAGATTTCTAGTAAAAACAAAAACTTGGAAAAGGATTTTGAAATGGAAAGAAAAGTTTTTGAAAATGAGATTTCCAAATTAACAAGTAAACTAGCTGCTTTATCTTCAGATATCATGAAAGAGCAAAGTGTTATATCTTATCTACAAAGAAAGTTTGACAAGATTTGTAATGAAACATCTAAATTGTCTGATAAAATCAAACAGATGGAAATAGCAAATGTTGATTTGTCTGTTAAATAACAGTTGGTACAACTGACTTATCTTCTTATGATGATGACTCAAATGAATCAGTTTGTTCTGTTCAATTTGTTTCTAACCTATTTCAGAAAATGGTTTTCAAAAAGAAAAGTGTCAAACCAAATGTTTTGAAAACAGATTAGATTAAACCTTCAAGTTCATTCTATGTTAAATCTGTTGATAGACATGCTAGATATTTTTCAAAATCTGGAAAAACAACATCTGGGAGAGATCGGATGATTTAGGTTGTAAACGGATCTCCTGAAGCTGAGAAATATCATAAATCAAATGCATCTACACCAAAGGTACAAAAGAACAAGTCACCTAAAGGTAAATCATTTGCTATGCCTGATCTCACTAAGTCTGTAAATCATTTAATCAGATTAGCTAAAAGAAAATTTTGTTGATCTTATTGTGGCAGTGATAATTTTGTACACAAAGTACATATTCAAAACTGGTATGATTCATATAGAAAAACTTCAAATGATTCTGCATATCACAGAAGTGGAAACTATTCAAAAAAGTTTCCAAGTACTAACAAAGAAGGACCCAAGTTCATATGGGTACCAAAACCTGTTCAACTTGTGATGCAAGAATCTACACTCTAAGAGGAGTTGGACTTCTGAACACAACAGTTTAGGTCTCATTCTTCAATGTCAAAGAAAGATTGACTTCTAATTAATTCAGATTAGGACTCACACTTCAAAGACTACTACTAAAGGACACTTTGAATGTTAAATATTTCAAAGGGAGTATTTCTTTGCTCGAAATGTTATATTTTCGGGGGAGAATGAAATGTTATATTTCAAGGACACTGATTGCGTTGAACGTATGCAGGTATGAAGGGGGAGCATATCTGATAAAATTCAATAAGTCCAGATTAATTCAAGGGGAGCAAATCAGTAATCAAAGTTCAAAGGGGAGTACATACTAAGGGGGAGTAATTGTCTTATGTAAGTGTCAAAATGTTTTTCAAAAGATTTTGTTAAAAGTTTCCATTTTTGGAAAACTTCCTTTTTAGGAAAGTTTCTATTTTTGGAATTTTTGAAAAATGTTTCTATTTTTGGCAAGTTTCCATGTTTAAAATGTTTTTTGAAAAGTTGGAAATTTTGCTAAGTCCAAAATTCACACATAGTGGCATGCGAATTGTAAGAATTCACATCCTATGCCATGCGAATTTATGTATTTCACATCCTATTGCATGGGAAAAGCTACTTCTTGCACCCTCCAGTATGCAAAAAGCAACAATTCGCATATAGGGTCATGCAAATTTCTCATTAGGCACAACAATCCGCATATCGTTTCATGCGAATTGTTCACACACCCTTGTCTTATTTTTTTCAAAGACAAGCCTGAGTCAATGCCATGTGAAAAGTGATTGCCCAATCCATTCGTGCCACATGTCACCTCTATTCTTGGGTATAAATACAAGTCCTTCTCAGATTTAAAATCACTTTTCACCCTTTGGCATTTTCTTATGGATTTTGCACTTAGAAACCTCTATAACCCCTTTCGTGCGTGTTCTTGATTTCCAGATTTAGATTCCTCGATTTTTCATATTCAAGGGTAGGACTTCGATTCTTGTTTTGATTTTTGTTTTTATTATTGTTGTTTGTATCGATTTCTTGCAGGGTACCTTGACTGGATTTTCGATT
Organism: Arctium minus; assembly: GCA_954870635.1. NCBI lineage: Eukaryota > Viridiplantae > Streptophyta > Magnoliopsida > Asterales > Asteraceae > Arctium > Arctium minus. The sequence goes on along the minus strand of OX941081.1, from coordinate 80,814,277 downwards.
TAGGGTTTAGAATTGCTATGGACTGTTCATCTTCAAAACCTTCATCGAACCGATACTTTGAATGTTTGAACTTAAATCTATAATTGATCTTCGTTGTTAAAATTCAAACTCGGTATTATTGTTTTGATTTGGTTTTCGAACCCTAGACATGGTGTTTAATGGATAAATTTTGGACCTTGGCTTGAATTCAGTTTGTGACTCTTGGAATATTCATAACTGCTCTTGCGTGTTCTTGATGTTCTTGAACCATAATCAAATAATCTTGATTAGAAATGAACTTTAATGTTGAAATTAATGGTTAATTCATGGTTTTCAAGTGTTTTCGATCAAATCTGAGTTTAAGTTTTGGGCTTTAATTACAAAACAAAGAATTTTAAATCTGGAATTTTTGTTGATGTTATGGGTTTTTGGATGAACACCATGCGTGTTCTTGAGTATGAATTTCAACACTTAAAAAATTTTCAGATTTGAAAATTCAAATTTCCAAAGGCTCATGCGTATTCTTTCAAGTGTCAAAATTTTCCAAGTTACAAATTCGCATATAGTACCATGTGAATTCTGAGGTTATTTGTTTATTATTCTTTCAAGTATGAAATTCGCATATACCTTCATGCGAAATTCAGTGTCATGTGAATTCCATTCTTAGGATTTTCAAGAAAAAAATTTTCAAAAAATTAGTGTTGGATTTTCACTGACAAATTGGACATATGTCCATATCTTTCCATTTTTCAGGTACTTAAATGGCAGACAATCAATCTGTGGAGCAACAAGTTCAGATGAATGAAAATTCACCACATGCATCTAGGGAATAACATATGCCTTCATTGATATCTGACTATCAGCCTCATCCTGGTGTCGATCCTGATCTTATTTTGATCGCACCATATGAGAAGAAGCCGTTATCACCAAACAATCACTATGTTGATTTCAACCATCTGAAGATTGATCCTCTTGTTTATTGGCATTATTCAAAATCATCCTCTCAGATATGCATTGGTTGCTCAAGCTACTGTTCCTGAGATATACCTGCAACAAGCTTGGAAGACAATCGTATTCCTTCGAAATGCCAGACTTCCACAGTTTAAATTCCAGATTGATCACTACAAATAAATTTGGAATTAACAGAGGTTAACATTTATTTTGGATCTTCCTGAAGCTGATTTAAGAGAAGGAAGAGATTCATATGATAAATTCCCAACTGATACAGAAGTGTTTGAGGGAATCAGAGCTTTGCGGTATGTTGGCCGACTGACACAGGTCAATCTTTTTAAGAAGAACAACTTACCACCATTTTACTAAACTCTCATATCAGTGGTCAATAGATGTATGACTGCCAAGTATCAAGGAACTGATAATGCCAACATTCATATCCTCAAGCTATTCATGCAATTGTCTATGATTTGCATATGGACTATGCAATTGTATTTTGGAATGAGTTGTATGAGAGAGTACTGTCAAAGAAGACTTCAAAAGCTCCAGTTTTTGTGCCATATCAAAGGTTTCTTACTCTATTCATCAAGAGTATGTTTAGAAGCAACAAGGACATACCAAAGAGACCTAATCATTCAGTTGCACCAACACATTCTATGAGATTTTTGATGTAACAAAAGAAGAGCTTTAACTATTTTATGCCAATTCTTGAGGCACTGCTAGATTATGTTTATCCGGACTCTAAGTGTGTTTTAGCTTATAGAGAACCAGCACCGGTTGCCCCTACCCTAGACTCAAACCCTAGGCAAGTGAAGTCAGTAAGGGTTCCTGCTACCCAGGAGGTGCAAGAACAGGGAGTGAAGAGGAAAAATACCGGGAGGGGTACTAGAGGGGGTCGGAGACCTAGATTTGAGGCTTCAGGGTCACAGGCAAATGCCTCACATTTAGTCACACCTGCAGCTGAGGAAAGTCAAGGCTCTAAAACTTAGTTGGATCCAGCTCTAGCAGCAAATGAAAGTGATGATGAAAGCATTCCTTCTGCAACAAGTGATGGAAATAATAATGATGAAAATGATGGTGATGATAATGATGATGATATTGATGATGATCAAGATGATCAAGGTGGTGATTCTATCCAAGACAATGTTGACATTGGTTTTGCTGAATTCAATGATAATGTCATGGACATGGACATAGACTCAAATGTTATGGAAGTAATTGGTGATATAAGGAGTCATGAGGGAGCTGTAGTTGAAAATATGAATGTGAGATAGAGTGGAAGGGAAGGAGAAGAACATGGTGAGAGTGTGAGAATCCTAACCTACAAATCCAAAAGGGCAGCCATATCTACCACTTCGTCGCATGTGTTGTGAGCAAGTGTAGAAAAAGACACAAGTAGCCCACTTATGCATGTGCACACCTCAACCAGCCACTCTACCACCTCTCAACAGGTGTTAGTTTCACATGCTCACGGGCAGATAGCACAAAATCTATCTAGTTCTCATTTGGAGAGCCCAGGTATTGAAACTAGAGAACATCAGCCCTAGTTCTCACTTCCTTTGTATGCACAATTGAGTCTAGTGCCAATTGATATACCTATTATCATTCCTTGGACACATAATGATAATTGTTAGCTCCAATCACATTGTATAGAAGTATTGAAAAATAGGCTAAGTATAGGAACTGCAGAAGTCTGGTCCAGAACTTCCAAGTACACCACAGAAGATACAATCTCAGAAGACATCTGTCGACCTTCTACCAGAGGACACGAAACCTGATTATGCTCTTCAGATCACAGAGCCTCTGTGATGGCTACTCCTCTGGAGACTTCAACGTTCTTAGGAAACTCAGTTCAAGACAAGGTCACATGTAGATCACGTGATGCCTGCTGTACGAAGATTTCCAAATCACCTTGGTGCGGCGTACGATGGTTTTACTTTCCAGGTGGCATTCCGTTTATGGAATGTCAGCCTTTATCATGTACTACGGGGTGCATCCTCCTTGTATATTATGGGAGCACCGCCTTAGAGTTTTTGCATGCGAGTACACACAAATTGTCTGAATAGAGATTATATTTTCCAAGAGAATTTTTGCACATACCAGTGTGTGTTCTTGGTGTTCTTCAGTAATCAATGAAATAGTGTGTTATCCCAGTTTAATCTAGTTGGTAAATAATCAATCAAGTAATGAAACAACACAATAATAATCAAGACATATATAAATCAGAGAAACATATCAATCCCTTGAATAAACAATAAAACCCTTGAGTGTTCTTGATACCCTTTGAATACAGAGAATACGTACGGCTATAAACTAGAATATTATCAGAGTTAACCTAAAACTAAACTAAACAAAACTTTAAATACCTAGGCCATATGGGCTTTAACCTTAATGGGCTTTCTAACAGGCTTTAGGCCCATTTACAAATAACTATTAACATATTACAATTTAAGCCCTAAACTGTAACTATCAAACAAATACAGTTTAAACCCTCTAATTTAACTTTAATCTTGAATACAATTATGATCCAACAATCTCCCCCTTTGGATTCAAGATTAAAAAAAAAATTTGCAATTGTCTTCGGGTCTTCACTTGTATTCTCTTTTCTTCAGATATGTCGTTGATCGCTTCAAAACTTGATATCTTTAAAATCTTTAGATCTTCAGATTATATTCTCCTTCTTTGATAATTCTCCATTTTTGTATCTTCCCCCCCTTAATTTATTCTCCCCCTTTTTATATGTTCTCCCTTTTTGTATCTTCTCCCCCTTTTTGATGAGTGGTGAGAATCATCATCATCAAAACTTTGCAAAACAATATCCTCCTTTCAAGACAATCTCCCCCATTGTGTATGATCACGTAAGCACAGTCTTCATGTAACGAGCCCTGTATGGAAATAAAAGCAGTCTTCCCAGATGGAAAGAGTGATTATTTCAATCTTTTCAGATTAAAATAGAAAATAGTAACCATTCAAATCTTTTCAAATTCAAACAGTTTAATAGATGTAACCCTGAATCAACAAATGACTCAGTTAGAATGCCTGTCAGTAACACAAAGTTACTGAGTAACACAAAGTTACTATATAAAGAGTTGGTTTTGATGTTGGCTCCCCAGGTCTTCCATTCAATCATCTAATAACACATGGTTATCTATGAACGTTCTGACAGAAAACACATTTATGTGTGCTTGTGCATGTGTATGAAAGAATTAAGCATAGATGATTGCTTTTCAATTTAGGCTCAAAGTATGTAAACTTGTTGAGACAGCAACAAATTATACAAAAACTCAATGTGCATGAGAAAGAGTTCGAAGGTGGGGCAACTTTCCTTCTTTTTCAATATTAGTATCTTCCAAATGAAGAACCAATAGCGTATATGCTGCGTCCCCAGAAAATGTGAAACATTCTCTTTTTGAGAAAAGAATGAGTAGCTGGTGGGGTTGTATGCAAGAGATGGCATGGGCTAGTTGCCTTTTTCAATGATGGTCACCAAAGAATGTGAACCAATCAGATTATGTGGCTGCCCGGCTCAGAAAGAAGTTTGGTGCAAAGTTTAATATTCTTCTGTTCTCTTACCCTCTTTCTTTTAATGCTCACTTCTAACCAATCTCTCTTTTCCATTTTACCTCTTCACACACCATCACTCTATTATTTTGACCCCTCTCCCCTCAATCACTCAGGGAATACTTCCTGGGTAGGAAACACTGGTTATCGTGAATCCATGGAAGTTCTGTTAAGTTCTCACACTGAATCCCATGTATGATCCTAAAAAAAACATGTTGTTCAACAGGCTATTGTACATGTAAGCACAAATACCACTTGTTACATGAGAAATAAGACTTTTAGAGATGTCAAAACAGTTATGTATGACGATTCAATTCTCCCCCTCAAACTAAAAGAGTTTGATAATTAAGCTCATATCATTTTGTCATGAAGAATAAGATTTTGGAGAATCAAAAACGAATGTTGTTTATATGAACAATATATAAACATATTTTCAATGAAAGCACATGAAATGATGTTTGATTCAATCAACAGTGAATACAAATAACGTGAGTATTACAATAGAAAGAATTAACTTTTGATACATGGTAATAACAAAGTCAAATAGAATGTTCTGAACCGTTATGTGTATGAATACTTGACAAAGTATATTGACAAGATAAAACACAAGTATTTATCTTTGAAGAACACACGGTCAGATAATCTTTTAAAATCACAGATATTCTCCACCTTAACTGAAAGAATTTTTTTTTAAGGCAGAAAAAATAAATAAAGCACTGAAGTGCAGGTTCTAATCCGATGTGATTAGAAGCCATATTCCGTTGAGGTACGGGTTCTAAGCTGATTTTCTTAGAAGCCTTCTTTTTGACAATTAAGTCCGGGTTTTGAACTGTTTTGTTCAAAAGCCATTGTTCTTTCTCCCCCTTAAACATTGGGTGCCTGCAACACAGATTTAGCTTTTGGTACCCACTGGTATTTGGGTCCTAATGGGTTAGTTGCAGTTCTTGTGGGAGATATGAAGTAAGAACCATACCAGTTATTCACATAATCTTTTCTTACAAAATCATTTGAGCCACAGTATGAACAACTAATTTTCTTTTGTGCTAACCTGATCAATTGATGGATTGTGTAAACCAAATCAGGTTTGCCAAAAGTTTTACCTTTTGTAGCATTGTTCCATTTTGCATTTTATGTATGCACAAATGATTCTTCTTTCTTCTTTTCCTCCGAGGATCCTTTAACTCTCTAGATCCAGTTTCCTCTTTCTTTCTCATCTTCTCTTCTCCAGAAGCTTTTCTTCTGAGACTTAGTCTTCTTGAAGTTACCTGAACCATCAACATTTTTGTCATAGAAAAGGTTAGAAGGACGAATCTGATCAATAGATTTAGAAGTAAGACAATCATCTAAATCATAGAAAGGATTATAGAAAACATTTGAAACATGTGAACTTGAAGCCTTTTTGAGTGAACAATCTGAATCAGTTTGATCATTTCTCGGTGATTGAGTTATTGATTCTGGCGTCTTGTGCTCAGTCAGCTTCACCTTGAACACGATCTCTTCAAGTTCCTTTATCTTTGAAGACAAACTGTTTCTTTTCTTTTCAATCAGATCAAACTTCTTATGCAACTCAGATTTTGCATTCTTCTCCTTCATGATGTTTGTTGACAATTCAGATAGCTTTCCTGTCAGCTTAGCTATCTCGGACTCGAATACTTTCTTTTCTTCAGAAAAGTCTGTATTTATATCCTTCAGCTTAGCTTTCTTCTTTTCATTCTCAGCCTTTTCTCTCTCTAGAATGATAACCTTCTCAAAGTCTGAAACTTGTTGAGAAAGTTTAACACATCTAAGCTCTAATGATTTCTTTTCTTCAAAGGCTTTTCTGGAGAAGTCAGAGAGTTTCTTGGCAAATTCTTTTCTTTCTTTCTCAATCTTCAACATCTCATCTTGAGCTATTGCATTGTCTCTGTCTTGGGTTGCCTTTTCATTCAACTTTTCAATCTCAACCTCAAGACTGAGAACTTTATCTTTAAACTTATCTCTGTCCGCACAGAGTTGAGAATTTATCTGTCTTAGTCCTGTACTAGTATCCTTTGCAACACTTGTACTCCTTCTAAGCTCCTCAAGCTCTCTTTGCATTGCATCCTTCTTAGACCATGTAGAGCTTGACTCAGATCTTTTCAACTTTACTTGAAGATCGAATATCTCTTTTTCTTTAGACTCAATTATTCCTGCAAAGTCAATTAAAGAATCAGAATCTTTTAAATTTTCTTTTAAAGCATTGATATGAATAAGAAGAGATGAGTTCTGAATTTGTAAAGCCTTGTTCTCAGCTTTGAGCATTTTGTCCTCTTTGTCATACTCATCAATCATGCGAGATGATGTTGATAACCGTCCAACAAGTTGTTTAGCCTTTGCTTTTACTTCAGAATGTGTCATCTTTTCAAAATCAAGGCAATCCCTTGTTAGTAATTAAACTTATCTGTACCAAGACAACCAACTAGATGAGATCCTTAGAATCAAAATGAAAACCACACTCAAAAATTTTCAGAAAAATAAATTCCCGAAAATAATTAAATGCAGTCCTTTCAATCAGTGTAAAGCTTCAAATAATACTGAACAAAAAGAAAAAGTTGATCTCGAACAGAACTTTGTCCCCCTTCGCAGACTTAGCACGGGGGTCCCGCTAGGTCTGGAAAATGTGCTTCAACCGATAATGTTGTTCGACCGGTAAAAGTGCTTCGACCGGTAGAGATTTGCGTGAGTACCAGGCGACCGGGGTGGTGTGAGGACCGGTATCGGGTTCGACCGGGAAGTTGCTTCAACCGGTAAGACTTTCGACCGGGAGCTTGTAATGACCGGTATTGGAGAAGACCGATAAAAATATTCGACCTATAAAAGTCTTCGACCGGGAGGTTGTAAGACCGGTAAACCACTTAGACCGGTATTGATTCGACCGGACAAGGTATCGACCGAGGTGTTCTGTGAGTATACCGGGCGATCGGACTATTTGACCAGTGTCCAGATTTGACCGATATTATGCGTTAGACCGGGACGTTCTCAGTCTACCCAGAACGATGATGAACCCAGAAAATTAACACAGAAAACAAGTCGAGAGCACAAAATCAAATTCAGAAATCAGACTTTGGTATCCACTAGCATGCATCGATCACCACATAATCAAAGTTAAAGATTAAATTCAACTTTCCAACCTCAATTTTAAGAGCACAGTATCGATATTCATGCAAACCCAGAAAACACAAAATCAATAAATTCAATCACTTGATGATCTATAATGCGATTAATCAATCAGATAGTATTCAGAAGCATGAACCTCAACTAATCAGATCAACTTTAAACCAATAAACACAATAATTCATGAAATCAGATGAACAGTAACTTTCGATGAATAGTGATTTTCGATGAACAGTGATTTTTTGATGAATAGTAATCTCAAAAAAATATTTGATTCTTTTAGGCTCTGATACCAATTGTTATCCCAGTTTAATCTAGTTGGTAAATAATCAATCAAGTAATCAAGCAACACAATAATAATCAAGAGATATATAAATCAGAGAAACATACCAATCCCTTGAATAAACAATAAAACCCTTGAATGTTTTTGATACCCTTTGAATACAGAGAATACGTACGGCTATAAACTAAAATATTATCAGAGTTAACCTAAAACTAAACTAAACAAAACTTTAAATACCTAGGCCATATGGGCTTTAACCTTAATGGGCTTTATAACAGGCTTTAGGCCCATTTACAAATAACTATTAACATATTACAATTTAAACCCTAAACTGTAACTATCAAACAAATACAGTTTAAACCCTCTAATTTAACTTTAATCTTGAACACAATTATGATCCAACATAGTGCTTTGAGTAATTTCTTGCAATACTTTACTAATCTGTTTATTGATTACTTGTGTATTTACTACCTTGCATGTTCTACCTTTCCTACATATATTAAACGATTCCGCACTCTCATCATTTCAAACCAGTGTGTAGTAAAAGGTCAATCAAGTTAAGAACATCATTTATTGGGATCAACAATTGGTATCAGAGCAGACTTTGATTCTCAATATCAAAGGATCATGTTCTATACTTGATTCCCACGCTCTAGGTAGTAGTTTGAAGTCTGTTTCTTCATCTCAATCCCCACTCATAAACATACTCTGTTTTCTGGAGCAACTTCAACTAGTTTGACGTAGATTCAAAGGCAAGTGTGTTTAACTCTTTGAAGACAGATTCAAAGCTCAGTTAGTTAGTTAGTTATCACCTTTCTCATACCAAAAATTCATCCCTGGTAGACACATTCCCTATCTTTCTCAAAAGAACTCCTCGTACTCTGTTTTACTCTTCATTTAAAAATGGCGAACCCTGTTAACTATTTCAGTGCAGGATCTTAATCAAAACCTCCCACTCTACTGAGGGATGAATATCCTCAGTGGAAGATCAGGATGATGCACTTTCTTGAAGGTGTAGATCCTGGTCTGGTTGAGTTTCTTCACAATCCTCCTTTCATCCCAATGACAACCATTCCTCGTGTTCCTGCCACTGCAAACACCCCTGAAGTTCCTGAGTATCAGCATCCCAAACCAATCATCGAATGGACTGAAGAAGAAAAGGCATTACATGAACTTGCAAAGAAAGCCAAAAGACTAATCATTATGGCTATCCCAAACGATATCTTCCAGTCCCTTGATTCCTGTGAAACATCGAAGGACTTATGGTTGAGTTGGAGAAACAGCTTGAGGGTGGTGCTAAAACCCTCAAGAACAACAGGGCTCTATGCATAAATGAATATTTTGCATTCAAGGCTCTGCCAAGTGAATCCATTCAAAGCACATACAATAGGTACAATTTCTTATTAAACAAGTGCAAATGGTATGGTATCCACAGAACTTCTGAAGAAAACAATGTCAGATTCCTTCAGAGCCTGAATGATGAATGGCTTCATCTAACCATGTCCATGAAAGCTACACTAGATCTCGATGTTTGGTCTATCTCAGACCTCTTCGGGACTTTGATAAGTCAAGAAAACAGGATATCGAAGCTAATGACCCCTGTCGGTGGTCCTCTAGCATTGGTGGGAAGCACCACAGAGGCTCAGGACAGAGGAAAAGAAAAAGTGACAGAGGATGCTCAAAGGAAGAAAAACAAGAAAAAGGTCCTAGTGGCAGAAAGCGAAAGTGAGGAAGGATCGGAGGAAGAGATTGATATGGCTGCTTTGGCCAAGACTCTTGCACTGATGACCCGACAATTCAATCGTGGTCTGAAGAAAAAGCCAGAGTACAGAGGAAGAGAGGATAGAGATGAAAAAAGCAGAGGATTTGGTGAGGTGAGAAAGTATGGAAGAGAAGAATTCGAGGAGCAGAGACAAGAAGAGAAGAGGAGCGGACATAGGCCAAATGGTAGAAGTGGTGACAGAGTCCCGAAGCAAACTGAAGGATGCTTCAAATGTGGAAAACTAGGCCACTTTGCCGCATAGTGCAGGTCCTCTGCCATCAAAGGAAAGCCCACAAGAGACGTTGCTTTCTACAAGAAGAAGGCAGAGTACTACACACAGAGGTCCCTAATGGCAGAACAACAAGACCTTGAGACTGATGAGTCCTCTGATGAAGGGGACAACAACGCACTCTTCTGTGGAATGGCAGAAGTCCACTCTTCTGACAACAAGAATGAGGTATCTACTTCTAACTTCTATGAATCTGACTCTGAAAACAAACTTCTTACAATACAAAATGAGTTTCTTGCCTACAAAAACATGTGCTCAGAACTAGAAAAGAAATTGGCCTTTTTTGAGAGAGAAACAAGACTTCTCACTCAAGAAAAAGACAAGCTCTATCAAGAAAGAAAAACTCTTGTGTCTGAACATATTGTTGAAAAGAAAGGGTTAAAAGAGAAAATTTCTAAACTTGATCAAGCCCTGAAAGACAAGGTGAAAGAGCTAAAGAACAGTGAGAGTGATCGATTAAATGCCATTTCCTTGAAAAACTTTTTCCAAAAAGAAAGAGAAGTTCTTCATCAAGATCTGTTCGACAGGGATCTCCTAGTTAAGAGGTATCAGGATGCTCAAAAGGTCCATGAAAAAGTCAACACCTAGATCGGCAGAAGAGGAATAGGGTTCGAGGATATTAACCCTTACACAGGAAATAAAAGAAACAAATCTGTATCAAACATCTTCTGCCCTGGACAATTTTTAAAACCAAGTCTTCCAAACCTATTATCTACATTTAAGAGGTGCAGAACCTCTGAAGGATCACATCTGAGGAAACCTCTGCAGATGGCAAATGTATGGTATGAAAACAATGATTTACTATCTGTACTCTCATCAAAGAGAAAATTTATTCCAAAGAAATATCTGTCTCAAAAACAGATGGGGTCTTCAGATTCGGTCACCCAGAAACGCAAACTCAAATGGCTTTTATGTGCATGATGGTTCCTGAAAATGAACTATCCTCTGATGCACCAAAGTTTGTTATGGCCTCTGTGGAAGAAAAACTTTTTAAAAGGTTTTTGGAAAGTGACTTAAGAAAAACCTATGAAAATCATTTTCTCAACCATCCTGATCTTACCTCTGAAATAAGAGAAATCTTTGAGCAAGATCTTCTAAATTGTCTTAGTGTTCCTATGGTCATTCCTTGCATTTCAAAAGATTTAAACAATCCCGAGGACACTATGTACGGACAAAGGAACGCATCTCCAGAAAGTCACTATCATATTCACAAGGACTTCCTTGACACTGACTCTGAATCAGAATTTGAGTCCTCTGTCGAATCAGAGACAAGTTCTTTGGAACTTGACATTGTCATCGGGGGTCCAGAGGATAATAAACTACCCTCTGGCATCCTTAATAGGATAATTGCTCCCAAAAGGAGAACCATAGGAATACCAATCTGCCCTGACTTCTTGGACATGTGTCTTCAAGCAAAGACTTCTCTTGAGGTTGAAAAATTGAAAAGTGAAAAGATCAAGATCACTCAAACTCCCAAAGTTCCAAAACCTGTCTTTGTATCAAAACCTTTTCAAGAAACGCTCACCTGGCTAAAGAAGGCAAAATGGCCCAAAATTGACAAAAATAATGCTTTTGTGGCAGTGAAAGCTCAAAGGGAAGGTCGTCGAGGGAGAGTACACAGAGAGAGCCATCCAAGTGGAATTTTTGACAAAAGGCAACCTAGATTAGACAAAGTTTTCTGTAAAAAGAAACCCGAATCTAAAATGGGTTTTTGTAAAAGTTACTCTGTACCCCCCTTTGACAATTTCAATGGAATATTTAAGAAGTTTGCTTCCAAGGTTCCTCATTGCAAATGTTTTAATCTTGTGCATGGATTAAATGAACACTTCTCTAGGCCTTCCTGTCTTATATCTCACCCAAAGCCAATGAATGCCAAATTCAAAGGTGAGAAAGGACAAAATGGTACCTCCATTAAAGAGGATAAAACCAAAATCAAAGATGTTAAGGCATCTTTAAAGACTCCTAACAAAACTGGACCCATTTGGAAATGGGTACCTAAATCTTCTTGATCTGTCCACAGAACAAACAACATGTGCCCATTTGGTACCTAGTCTCTGGATGTTCAAGGCACATGACTGGCGACAGAGGGTTGCTCTCCGCCTACAGAGAAAAATTTGGAGGTGGTTCTGTAACCTTCGGAGACAACAAGAAGGGACAAATCAAAGGCTATGGAGTCATAGCCAACAGAGACATCGATGTCAACAGAGTTGCATATGTGGAATCTCCTTAAGCACAACCTGCTAAGTGTTAGCCAACTCAGTGATAATAGACTCAATGTAATGTACAAAAAGAAATAATGCCCATTGTTCAGAGAAGACACAACCACAGAGCTTCTGCGGGCCAAGACACGAGGTGATCTATACCTCATGGACTTCATGTCCATCAACAGAGATGAAAAGCTCTGTCTTGTCTCAAGTAAGAACGGAGAAGCTTGGCTTTGGCACAACAGGTTCTGTCACTTAAACTTTCATTCTTTAGACAAACTTGTGAAACTAGATCTGGTAAAGGGTCTACCAAGTATCAAATTCGATAGGGATCATCTATGTTCTGCATGTGAAATGGGCAAACTCAAAAGAGCAGCCCATAAGACAAAAATAGACATGTCTTGCACCAGATCTCTGCAGATGCTTCATGTAGACCTCTATGGTCCTATATATGTGTAGAGTCTAGGTGGCAAGAAGTACATCCATGTACTCATAGATGAATTCTATAGATATACTTGGGTGGAATTCGTTCGAAAGAAATCAGATGTTCCTGAGGTACTAATCAATCTTCTTAAGAGGATACAAGTTCTTCATGATTGCAGGGTACAGAGAGTTCGAAGCGATAATGGGACAGAGTTAAGGAACTCAACAATAGAAGCCTATCTCACAACAGAGGGCATCTCACAGAACTTCTCTGCTGCAAGGACTCCACAACAAAACGGTGTTGTTGAGCGCAAAAACCGCACACTTGTGGAAGCTGCAAGAACCATGCTCACTGCCTCAAGACTTCCAATCTCCTTTTGGGCAGAAGCCATCTCCACAACATGTTTTACCCAAAATCACTCATTGGTGGTAAAAAGACATGAAAAGATCCCTTAACACCTACTCAATCAAAGAAAGCCAAATATCAAGTACTTCCATGTCTTCGGCTGCAGATGCTTTGTGTTGAACGATAGAGAGCAAATGGGGAAATTCAGTCCCAAAGCTGATGAGGCCAAATTTGTTGGCTACTATTCAAACTCCAAGGCTTATCGAGTCTATGTGCTCAAATCAAAACATATACTTGAAAGTATTAATGTTTCATTTGATGACTCGTTTCAGGTGGCTTCTGAGCAAATAAGCTCAGAACTCAAGCTCCAAGATAAGGAAACTGGTGGATCATCAAGAACAAATGTACTTCATCATATATTTGAAGATATGTTTAATGATGATGGACCCTCAGAGGATGAGCACAGAGCCTCTGGAGCTGAAGCCTCTGCAGAACAATCAGGTACCTCTCTGTCAGGTCCTAGAAATACTTCACCTTCTTCCAACACTTTTGCAGATGCAAATGTCGAGGGAGAGCACTCAGAGGGTAATATTGACCAGGGCTCCACGCTTAATCAAGAACGTGGTCACCTTCAAAACATCTCTGAAGGGTCAACACCAGAACAATCAGAGAACTCTGAACAAGGCACCGCAGAGCTCGTGACATCAACTCAGAATGACCAAAGTCCAATGACAAGTACAAATGATCTCCCTTCCACAGAGGGTGATAAGGTTCAGGAAACTGAACATGCTCCAGGAGTGTTCCCAGAAGGTTCAAATGATCACCTACCTCGAATGACTAAGTGGACCAGAAGTCACCCACAGAGCCAAATTATAGGTGACCCCTCTGACAGAGTCCAGACTCGATCAAGCACCGCAAATTTTTGTTACTATACAAATTTTGTAAGCATTATCGAGCCCAAAAATATCTCTGAAGCTCTTGGAGACCCAAACTGGGTAGAGGCTATGCAAGATGAGCTTCTACAGTTTGAAAGAAACGAAGTATGGACCCTAGTGCCTCTGCCAAAAGGCAAAACCGCAATAGGGACCAAATGGGTCTTTAGGAACAAAAAGGACGAGGATGGTGTGGTGATCAGAAACAAAGAAAGGATGGTGGTCAAGGGATACTGCCAAGAAGAAGGGATTGACTACGAAGAAACTTTTGCCCCTATGGCTAGGCTCGAAGCAATAAGAATATTTCTTGCCTTCGCAACCCACATAGGTTTTAAAGTGTTTCAAATGGATGTTAGGTCGGCCTTTCTGAATGGACAAATTCAAGAAGAAGTGTACGTCCAGCAGCCACCAGGGTTTGAAAGTTCCAAGTACCCAAATCACGTATATTTCTTGGACAAGGCTCTGTACGGACTCAAGCAAGTCCCCCAGAGCCTGGTACGATAGACTTTCAAACTTCCTTCTTGCAAATGGTTTCGAAAGAGGTACAACTGATACAACTTTATTTTATAAAAAGAGAAAAGGTGAGATTCTACTTGTACAGATTTATGTTGATGACATTATATTTGGGTCTACAAATGAATATTATTGTAAAAAGTTTGAGTCTTTCATGAAGAGTGAGTTTGAGATGAGCATGATGGGAGAACTTACCTTCTTTTAGGATAGCAAGTCAAACAAACCAAAGAGGGCATTTTTATAAACCAATCTAAATATGTCTCTGACATACTTGAAAAATACAAGCTCTTTGACTATTCATCAATGAAAACCCCTATGGCCACTGGATCAAAGCTTCATGCAGACCCAGAGGGCAAGTCTGTGGAGTGTAAACTCTACAGAGGTATGATAGGGTCTCTATTGTACTTAACCGCCAGTCGACCCGATATAATGTTCGCCACATGCCTCTATGCAAGGTTTCAAGCTAACCCGAAAGAATCTCATCTTCATGCTGTCAAGAGGATCTTCAGATACCTAAAATGGACCAAGTATCTCGGCCTCTGGTATCCAGAGAACTCTGGATTTGATTTAGTTGCGTACACAGATTCAGATTACGGAGGATGCAAGTTAGACAGAAAAAGCACCTCTGGGAGTTGTCAATTCCTCGGAGAGAAACTAGTAAGTTGGACTTCGAAAAAGCAGAATTGTGTCTCGACCTCCACGGCAGAAGCGGAATACGTTGTTGTTGCTAGTTGTTGTTCGCAAGTTCTGTGGATGAGAACCCAACTCATAGACTATGGATTTGACATCGAGAAAATCCCCATCCTCTTTGACTCCAAAAGCGCCATTGTGATCTCTGCCAATCCTGTTTAGCACTCTAAAACGAAGCATATCGATATCAGGTACCACTTTCTGAAACATCATGTGGAGCATGGAACAATAGAAATGTACTTCGTCCCCACAGATTACCAGCTTGCCGACCTTTTCACTAAGGCGTTAGATGAGAAAAGGTTCACTTTTCTTGTTGGCAAGATTGGCATGCTGAACATGAGTTGATCCACAGAGCCTCTATACCCTTGTACAGAGCCTCTGTAAGTACATTCTGTATATTTGTACATACTCCCTTTTGTTATAGTCCTCTTGCTTTGTGTCTTGCTCAATCGTCCATTTTTAAACCCAAGCACAGATCAAGGGGGAGCTGAGATAAAAGACCTTGACTTTTCAAGGGGGAGCTGAGACATCTTTTGTCAAACATGTCACTCTGCCCCTCAAAAATGCTTTCACAACTATCGAGTGATCACCAACTCAGATCATTTCCTAAATTAGAAGTTTTGGATCTCAGAGCCTCTGTGACCCTTCACAGATCCTCTGTACCTCACAAAGGGGTCTCTCGTCCATTACTCAATTGGATCCGTGTTCGATCAACTCGAACGCTCTTACGAAAGTCTTGGTCATCTCAAGTTTACTGAAACCTCATAATGACCTCAGAAGCTCTTGTCCCACAGAGCTTCTGCCATTTTTTTTTTACCTTCAACACTTTTACCATTTGGTCATTATGTGCGGGTTATTTTTCAAAAATCACTGTCATGTGGGAATAGTAACTGCCACGCGTGTGAGAATAGAGGGAGGCTCACGTTCTCAATCGTGCACCGCGTATACTGACGTGGCACATTCCTATTGGTTCGTATTTGTACCATCACTTTTTGAAAACGGATACTTATCCGTTAGCACTCATTACGGAATTCAAATTTTTATTTTTTACCGCTAATTATTTTCACCCTCCTCAGTATAAAAACCTTTTCTCTTTTACCTGCAATCTTTGCTCACAAGAACATCCTTTGCAAGTATTCTTCTTTTTTCTAGCAATGGCTTCCCACTCACACTCAACCAAGAACTCTAATAGTTCTAAGAACTCCAACAAGTCCCATCACTCCACAGCTCAAAAAGATGATTCAACCTCCATTGGACAAGAACAGGTGCTTACGAGCAGAATGCTCTCTTTCACTTGGCATGACTACCATTTAACTCAAATGAACAATAAGCCAAACAACCACTTTGTCATTCTTACCCCCTCTGGTTTCCCGATGAAGCCGCTCCCCTGATCAAAATCCTCAAGAACCATTTTCTGGTCAATGTCCTCACAATGAAAAGAATTGACATCCTTGAATCCTACATTCACCAGTTATGGCTGAGCGCTCAACATGCTAAGATGGAAGGATACGGACATTGCATCATTGGATATGCAACCCATCCATCGACCACAAAGATTCTGAACTTAGGCATCAACCGAAGAAAATTGTCTGACGTTTTTGAACTACCCACCAAGACATATCTTAATATGCGCAAATTCTCATAGGAGCCCACAGAAGAAGAAATATTGAAGTTTCTGGAGTTCATTGGATACGCAGTTCCAATCACCAAACGCACAAACTTCAGAAGACAGAACCTGCCTCCTCTGTGGAACGTGCTCTTCTCAATCCTGAACAGACGCCTAACGTCGAAGGTAGGGAGCCAGGACCAGTCTAGGCACACCATTCTGTCTATCATGTATGGGATCTATTATGATCTCCCACTAGACTATCCGGGACTCATATTCAGGGAGATCAAGAATGCTGTGATCACCAAGCAGCAAGATCAAGATAGGGGCACAGAGCCCAAAAACGTAGCCTTTCGATGATTCCTAGGCTTACTTCTGGGTGATGACTTGATCGGGGAGGACAAGCTGCCTGCAGAGGGGAAGATGATCAAGCTACATGAGATGAAATCTCACAAACCCACTACCCTCAAAACAGGGTACCCAAATGCAAGACCTCTGTCAACAAAGCTATTAACATACTTGGGCAGTGAAGAGGGTGTTAAGGATTACATACGAGGGCACAAGACTCCTGAACCGAGTCTTGCAACCCCCCCCCCCCCTCACATAGGATTCCATGTAGGTGAAATAGCTATTTATTTGAGAGATAAGGGAGAAAGGGACACAGAGGTTGTGGCCACAGAGGCACAAGTGAGTGAGAAAGAGGTAGAGCTAGCTAGAGGGGAAGGGAGTGAGAAAAAGGAGAAAAATAAATATAAGAAAAAGAGAACCGAAGAAGAAGAGGTTCCAAAATCCTCGAAGAAGAAACATAAGGAGAAGACTGCAGAGGAGACTACTGAGGTCAAATCCTCAGAGAAAAAGAAAAGGAGAAAACTGCGAACGCTTGCAGAGAAGGAAAGATCTGCTGAAGCCATCTGGCAGAGAAGGAAAGATCTGGTAGAGGCTCTCAGTGCTAGAACCAAACCTGCAGAAGGGGGGCGAAAAACCTCTGCAGAAGACAAAAAAAGTACTAGTCTTTGAAACAACCCCTGAGGATAGACCTCAGAGCCCGATAAAATTGGCCTCTAACATAGCAAGAGAGGTCATTCTTCGGTACTCGGGGGACCTAGGTGAAACCGTGGATGTAGAGATGGAGGATGTGACCGGAAAGTCACAGAGTGAAGAAAAGGAAGAAGAGGACAAAAAATCGATGGAGGAGAGTGGAATGAAAGATGCCTTGGGCACACAACCTAAACCAACTCCCCGTGCAACCCACACCACTACCTCTGCAGTTCTAGTGCAGAAAGGTATTGAAGAAGGACCGCACAGTCCGATCCCATCCCAAACCATCCGGATAGAGGATATCCCTTCATCCTCTATGCCACCATCAGAGGAAGCCAAATCGACCTCACCCTCTCAAAAGGGTGAAGGTATTGTTTCTCGTGTCCATTTGCCCTAGGACACATCACCCCCACACACAGAGGCATTTGTTGCCTCTGTCACGCACGAGAGTGAACACTCAACTGCTTTAGAGATGGCAGTGAGAGATCACACCAGTTCTGTGGTTCTAGAACAACCAAAAAACTTATTCACTAGGACCCTTGAGGAAGCCTCTTAACCCTTCCTCAAGAAGCCTACTGACAGAACTTCCATACATGCTTCCTCTGTGGAACATCGAGGATTGGAAGGAAATCCTCCAGAGCTCAACCTCATCATAGGCTCTGAAGGTTCCAAATACTCGTTGGCTAAATCTGGAACATGTGTTGTTCCAGAGGTCACCTCGGACACCTTTGTCACAAAGGGCGAGTTTAAAGCCTTTATTGACATGAGGTTCCAAAAATTTGACGATTTCAAAAGCTCTGTCACATGGGAATCCCAAGCCAACTCCAAAATCCTTGCAGAGGCTCTCCAAGAAAACGCAAAGGCTCTGAAAGATCTTCATCAATATTCAGTGCAACATACTACAGAGATCAAGAAGCTGACAGAGAACTCTGTAACTAAAGCCGACATTCAGGAATGTGGACGATCAATAAACATTCAGACTGATGCAATTAAGACCCTGGGGGATATCTGCATGGAGGAAATGGGTACTTTTGCAGCTAAGGTTGTTCAGTCAGGGGTGGATGACCTGACCAAGCTTCGAGATGAAATCAAGGATATAACTCGCAGTGTTATAGTCCCTTTCCAACCACAGGCGTCTATTTCTGCACCCCCACCCTCAACCTCTGCCACTAACATCTCTGCCTTAGCAACAAAGAATGAATTAGAAACAATGGGGAGAATGGTTCTAAGCAACCTCAACCTTATTGTATCTGACATCTCTCAACAATGCAAAAAGGTGGCAGAAGATCTGAAGAAGACTGTAGCCACGATCAGGTTCAAGTCTGATCTGGAAGTCAACAAACTATCGTTGGCTACAGATGATGTTCTGAAGAAGATCTCCAAGCACGTCGAC
Organism: Arctium minus; assembly: GCA_954870635.1. NCBI lineage: Eukaryota > Viridiplantae > Streptophyta > Magnoliopsida > Asterales > Asteraceae > Arctium > Arctium minus. Next base: position 80,795,175 of record OX941081.1, on the reverse strand, counting down.
GATCATCTCTGCAAGAGACGGAAGAGGAAGTCACCTGCGACTTGCCAAGCCGAGGCATCGCAGAAGAGGGCACGTCATGAAGACCAGGATCCTGATGCCTCTGGTCCTCATGAGGGGGAGATCATGCCAACAGTTCATATTTCAGCAGAACCCCTTAACCAAGTCCCTACAAGCTCCGAGCCTGGACCTCAGAAACCAGATCAACAACAGGCCTCTGCAGCTTTATCATCTCCCACAGTCCAAATCCCCAAAATCCAAATGAAAGTACCACCCACCGTGAAAGACAAAGGCAAGGATATTGCCACAGAACCTCTGAAGAAGAAGGCACCTCCTAGCATAGAGAAGCTCCTCCAAAGCTCCATAGATGCCATCAGAAGTGAGACTCTGAGAGGCATAAAACCTGAAGAAGAAGACTGTGCAATTGATATGCAGCCCCTATCTGAACTCTCCGTCCTTGACCATATTGAAAAAACATCAAAGGATAGAGTTGCAGAGGTAACACAAGGCTTTGAGAGCTTAAGAAGACCCTTCCCCGTTCCTCAGAAGAAAAATCTAGAAGAAGACCTCTACAAGTATCTCTACAGCCGAGGGGTCCACGATCAGCCCTCTATAAAGCTCTCAGAGAAAATTATTTCAGAGGAGAGGAGGAGATTCTACAAGGACAAATCCAAGCCAAGAGGTCAAGTCTTCTACATGGCTAAAATCACAGAGGTTTTGTCAATAAAGTTGATCCATACAAAATGCAAGAACTTCTGGTTCAATCAGTATGCCGTGAAGAGAGATGATGGGGATATATGGACGTTCACCGATGCAGATCTGACAACTCTCCATCCCCACGACCTCCCAGAGTTACTCAAATGAACAGAAGACAAGTTCGGGTGGAAGAAGGAGTATCAAGAAGCCCACCTTACAATCAAGAGAACAATGAGGAAAAAGCTACTCTTCTACAGCGTGGTGGACTTTCAGGTGGCACTTGACCTAGGGGTCAAGAAGGTGAACTTTCCTCCACCAGAGGATAGTCTACCAACCTCTTCCATGATTCTTCCAAATTCCATAGTCAACTCACCTTCCTTTGGATTCGTGTACATAAATCCCATGGGTGAAAAGAAGATATTTATAGGGATTGAAAGTCACAAGTACTCGACTCAGTCTCTGCTATTCATCCAAGAACTAATCATCAAACACACAGGCACACCACTTGTACCCACAGAACCTGCAAACGTTCTTCTGGAGAATATAGGTGCAACCATCAACTTCAGAGACTTGTGCGTGTTCTATTACAGAGAGCTGAAGAAGGAAGGAGGGTTTGGAAGAAAAATAGATGATTTCCCAGACGCCAAAGTATAGGCTCTGAAGAAATGTAATTTTCCTTTATTTTTATTGTAATCAAATGTAATTGCCTTCTGGCATTTCTTTTCTTAAATGAAAGTAAGTAGACAGAGGTTGAGTTCCTTTCACTTCTTTATGTTTCTAACTTAGCCAAACTCTCATTTCTCATTTCTTTATTTTTCAATACTTAGGGGGAGATTGTTAGATCCAATCACATTGAATAGAAGTATTGAAAAATAGGCTAAGTATAGGAACTGCAGAAGTCTGGTCCAGAACTTCCAACTGCACCATAGAAGATACAATCTCAGAAGACATCTGTCGACCTTCTGCCAGAGGACACGAAACTTGATTATGCTCTTCAGATCACAGAGCCTCTGTGATCACTTACAGAGCCTCTGTGATGGCTACTCCTCTGGAGACATCATCGTTCTTACGAAACTCAGTTCAAGACAAGGTCACATGCAGATCACGTGATGCCTGTTGTACGAAGATTTCCAAATCACCTTGGTGCGGCGCATGATGGTTTTACTTTCCAGGTGGCATTCCGTTTATGGAATGTCAGCCTTTGTCTTGTACTACAGGGTGCATCCTTCTTGTATATTATGGGAGCACCACCTTAGAGTTTTTGCATGCGAGCACATACAAATTGTCTGAATAGAGATTATATTTTCCAAGAGAATTTTTGCACATACCAGTGCATGTTCTTGGTGTTCTTCAGTAATCAATGAAACAGTGCTTTGAGTAATTTCTTGCAATACTTTACTAATATGTTTATTGATTACTTGTGTCTTTACTACCTTGCATGTTCTACCTTTTCAACATATATTAAACGCTTCCGCACTCTCATCATTTCAAACTAGTGTGTAGTATAAGGTCAATCCAGTTAAGAACATCATTTATTGGGATCAACAATAATTCTTTATTTGTCAGAAGTCTAAGTGACCTGAATAGAACACCTAGAGTAGCTCCTGCTATAGGAATACAAGGACCGACCATTACTAAGGGTGGAAGTCCTGACATTGCTAACATAATGCCAACAATGAGCACAAGCCATGCAGTTGCTTCATCAACTATATGACAACGGAAATTCTATGTGACTCCAGTGTTAGATTACCAGACTTTGTGTCGAATGAAACTCTCGACGGCGCCTTAAAGGTGGTTGAAAACAGATTGTTGGAGAATTTCACAAAAGAAATTGGGGGAGTTAGAAGATTGTTAAAGGGGAAAGGTCCAGCAGTTGATCCAGAGCAGCAAGTTCTTCCTACATCTCCACCTCAACCTCAACCTACTGAAATGTGCATTAATGAGCTCAAGTCACTTCTACTTTCCAAATTGTTATCTGAAGCACCAGATAACCAATCTGATGTTGATCTCTTTACCTTACTACAATCTCAACACCAAACACCTCCACCACCACCATCTGTTCAAATCCCAGCAGATGTGGTCAAAGATTCAGAGATCAATTCATTCAAAGCAGATATTCTAAAGTCTATTGAGCCAATGCAAGCTGCCTTTCTAGATTTTTCAAAAGTGGTTCAGACATCTTGCAAGACTCAGGCCTCTGTTTCTAAGACAAGGCATGATCATGATTCTGATCATGACCATGAGGGGGAGATGAATCAAAAACAGAGAGTTGATATTAATGTTTCTACTGGAAATGTTGTTGGTGGATCTCAGCCTATGGATAGAGACAATGTTGATCATGGTGAAATGACAAATGATCAAAGTGATGTGACAAAACAGGAGATTGTTTTATACGTCAATCTAAATGTTGAACCAAGGGTTGCAAAGCCTAAGGTATTTTCAAGGGAGGAAATTGTTTTACTGACTGGAATGAAAGCTGTGAATGTTATTGATTTATCTTCTGATGATGATGAAGAAGACATTGATGATAAGTATGAGCAGTTTTGGAAGATAAAGGAAGAGGAAAAGGAAAACTTTATGGATGTTTGTGATAATGAGAATGAAGTAGAGATAATTAATGTTGATGCTGAAAATGTCAAAGAGGTCATACCAGAGGATGAGTCCAGTGTATTAGATGATCTAAATGATGATAGAGATACAGAGGTACTGAATGTGATGTTTGGTCCAAGCACTCCGAAAGACATTCACCAAAGCCCAGTTCACAGTGATGTACCAAAGCCAAATCAGACAGAGGCTCATGTCATTTATGATTTTAAAAGTTTTGAATTCCCTGAAGCTGATATTAATGTTGGTCAAGAAACTAATATTGAAGAAGAGTTGCCTTACCAACCTAAGCCTAATAGCCCACATAGCCAATCTGACTTCCAACCAGAATCACTTCATGTGCCAGAAATTCCTAGTGAAGCAAGTCCTTCTGGCACTACTAATGAAGTTGGTACCTCTAATCCTCAAGCTCGGTGTGATGAATTTTTGTCCTACAAAAGAAGAATTAAGAAGGATTCATCATGCTTTTAGACCTCCATTTTTAGAAGAGGAAAAGATATTGTTTGTGAGAAAAATCAGAGTTTTGGATAAAAATCTGATTATGGGGATTCAAGATAAGTCTCCTGATTATCAGTTTGAGTATGTCAGGATGATGATTTTTCTGAAGAGAACTTCCAAGGATATAAAGAGCAGACACGGAATTGTTGTGATCAAAAAAGTTAGATTGAAGAAGTTTGTGAGAATTTGCTATCCAAAGTTTACTGTGATGAGAAAATACATGAAGGAGTACATATTCTCTGAAGTTGATTTTCCAAATCATCACTTTGATGATCTGGAATACATGTATCATGTGTTCAGAGACATAGCAATCAAATTTGAAAATATCACTTATGCTTTGGAGACAATCAAGAAGTTCATAAGGAGACACGTATTCTACACTTACTATTATGATTTCCAGCTTGGTATGGAAACCAATCGGAAAAGAGTCAACATGCTTGCACCTGATATGACTCATCCAAATCTTAAAGAGACTCCATTGTATATTGTGTTAAGAGAGACAGAACTTGGAGTTGTTTATTAAAATGGAGAAAAGGAGAAAAGATTCATAAGAGCTGCTGAGATTAGCTGAAGGAGATCATTTGCCAAGGATGGATAGAATTTTTATCGGGCATGTTGTCCTAGAAATTCAAGACATAATTGATTTCAGAGCAGGAATCAGAAGATTTGAATCTTACATGGGAATCAGAAGAATCACTCTTAGAAGGTGGACCAGATGATTTGGTGAAGATCTTCAAATTGATCTAAAAGGGGGAGAATGTTAGAACTTGTTAGAACTTAGTTTGAAACAATTTGTAATTTGCTTTTGTTGACTTTCCTTGTAAGTATTGTATGAGGTCAAGGGATGTTTGACTCATATAAATACCTTGTCTTTGTTTTATTTCTTTGTAAGTAACCTTGTCATTGTAAGTTTTCACAATTTCTCAAGTCTTGTAACTCATTCATGTTAGATATATGACAATGACTTGTGACCATACTTTCTCTCTCTAGATTTTCATTGTGTTCTTGATTTGATTCATGTTCTTTGATTGTTATATGCTTGAAGCTGGAATCACACTTCTCAAACCTTATTCTTTGCTCTTCCGTCCCAATTACGTTATTGGTACCACCCGACCCAATCACCGCATTGTCTCCTACCGTTTCATGCCTCTAGTGGCTTGTATCACGATCCTCTAGCATCTTCATGAACTTTTCATCACGCTTGTCCATTACAGAGTTCATCATCTGCATAATACTAGCCAATAGGACCGATTGGGGGTCCACTTCTTGGACGACCGAGTTCTCGGTCTCCAAGTTCACTTGGGGAACTTGGTCCACCACTCCCTCCAACAAAGTGGTCCTTTGGGGACCCGCTGGAACACCCGTTTGAGTTACTCTTCTTGAAGTTTCCGGAGCCATGACACTCACCTCATTACCCTCCTCGGGTACCACCACCCGATTCCTTGTATTTACGATCGTGAACTGTCACACATTATAAGGATCATACCGGTTAATTCTTTAAAATATCAGTGGTTTGGTAAGTACTACTACAATGATCAATCATCATAACAACAATTTCAAGCACGCTCACGTATTTATAAATTCATAATAACACTGGCCAAGTGAAATTTTGAACATACGTTACATAAGAATTCATGTTACCATCATCACAATTTCTTAATCAATGCATTTCCCTGGTCCTAGTACTCTCCCCACCTAGGAATGTTCTACCCGAATGGACAATGATGCTATAGGCACAAACAGCTTAAGTCTAGGTATACTAGAGTCAACACCTAGTTCACTTAAACTAAACCTCTGATACCAACTTGTCACACCCCAAAATATGGGACAAACAAAAATTTCCGAAAAAGGAAATGTGGTATATAAATGATGCCAAAGCACGAGCTTTACCAAAAAGGGGAAGCAATATACGCCTGCTATAATTACATGTTTGTAATAAGAAAGCAATAAGAGATAACAACCTTTTAATCTAATTCCTAACAAGAAATGAGATTACAAACAGTTGTCCTCTAAGTTCCAAAATAAACATCTTCTAATGGCGTCCTGAATGCTTCCCAAGCTCTCCCCTAAGGGCTTGCTAAACCTTCTCAGCGGTCACACCGCTAGAACCTGAGATACACATCAAACCAATCAAGTGTTAGGCCAAAAGAGCCGAGTGAGTTGACTAATAGCATAACATAATCATTTAAAAGGGATTTAACAACATAAAGGTCCATAGAGGAATCAATGAGGGCGACCCAAAACACCAATGAGTTTCAGCTCAAGAGTAGATGTACCTTGATGTTCACTCTCATGAGCAACATCCCGAAGGCTCGGCACATTTAAAGACTACCTCCAAGGCATTACTCCCAATGGCGGAGATCTAGGCACATACCAATAAGGTGGCGCCCAAGACTACATCCTCCTAGTGCCTACTCGAGGTTCATCCAATATTCATTCTCACATTATATACATTTTACTCTAAGAAAAATTATATAAAAGATCCCACGTAGCTCCAAGCCACATTTTAGATTAAAATCCTAAATCTCGTAAATCCCACATATATCATTCATCATATACGCATATCATGTGAATATATCCCAACATTTGTCAACAAATAACCTCATTAAGATCATCATAAAGTATTAGAACTCAAAACCCCAACATTTCCCCATATGACAATATTAGGTCTATTTTTATCAGGTGATTAACCTGATAAGAAGGAACAAGATATGATAATAGAAAGCATATAAAGACATGTTTCTCATTTTAAAATGGTTAGAAAACTCACAATCTAGGTTTTATAGAAAACCCTAGAAACTTGCAAAACCCTAGAAGTGAGGATGGAGAAGGGAGATGATCTTGAGACTCGAAATTCATGGCTAAGATCTCTGGTTGATGAAGCTTGGTTCTTGCAATGAATGTGAAAAGGTAGCTTGAAGGTTCTTAAATATGATCTTGAAGAGTATTTAGTGAGGAAAGAGTTTTGAAAAAGGGTACATGGAGAAATAAATGAGACTGAGGGTTGATTTCCCTTTTTAAATCGTCAGGGGCAGCGCGCGGGGAGTGGCGAGGTTGGACTCGCACAGGGAGGCGCGCTGGCCTCTGGAATCGCAGGGAATAGAGCCTGTAACACCTCGAAAATCAGAGTAAATTAAAACCTGGAAACCTGACAATAAGACGAATGTAAAACCATTAACTTCCCATAAATGGGATCAGTCCTTAAGACTATACAATCCTATACAAGGATTTTATCAAAAGAATGGGACTTAACAATGTCCAGCAACAATACTAAACAACTCCAAAAAACGTCGAGACTCAAAACTCGTCTCTCCAAAAACCCCGGCAACCCACCGCTAATGGAAACCTGATACACATACCATTTGAGAAAAAGGTGTCAGACTTAAAGCCTGGTGAGAACATACAGTTTATGAAGCTCAAAAGATAAAACATTTGCATCAAGATAGTATTTCCAAAGCGATTAAATTTACACATTAGGACCTTGCCACAAACGGGCTTTTTCGTTATAAACACACCATAAAAGGACCGAAAACAAAACATTTTACCAAGGATTGTGGCGTAACACAAAGTTAGGCCAAAATCCGAGTTACGAGCTAAACCAATTGGTGTCCGCGGATACGAATCACAAAGTCCGTACTACAATGTGAGATCAAGCCCCAAGCGCAAAACCAAGGTATACTCCTTCGCTAGGATCACTATGAACCATGGCTAGTATTCGGCCTCACATAACCGTACCAAGTTGCCCTCAAGGAACAAGTGATCCCTAGCTACAATTCTGGGGAATGTAACATCCCAACAATACAGTCTACTCAAAACCTAGGGACCCACTAGTAATGGTAAGGACTCGTCACAACAACGTATGTGACCAACCATAAATAAACATATGGTTACAAACATATTTTTATAAACAAAATGCTATTCCCAGTTCAACTTCTGGTAAGAATGAAAAGCATTTAAAAGAAGTTCCTTTGAATATTTCTTTCGCATAAACGCACAGGTAAAACATCATTTTACTTTTAAAATAAGATAAGATCAAAAAGGTAACTTTTGATATGTATACAGTTTAAAATGATAGTAGGAACTCACCTCTGTTTCCTTCTTCTTAACAAGCGCTACCTATGATAACACTGAAAGAATCGGTAAGTCGAAATACAGATAAACCTCTCGTTACTTGAATAGGACTCAAAGACACAGAAGCTAACAACTTAACAGAACCTAAACCGGTCAAAGGACAACTTCGGTCTACAACAACACCGGTCGAACGACCTCCGGTCGGGCACAACCCCCCGGTCGAACCATCTCCGGTCGAAGGGCACCGGTCGAAAGCATTCGTCTGGTCCTTCACTCATTCGGTCGAACGCTCATCGGGTCAAAGGACTACCGGTCGAACGACCATCGGTCCTTTGCTCATCCGATCGTCTTGTTCATCAAGAACAGTACGATGCAGAACCCAGATTCAACCCAGATCCAAATGAGAAATACTCAGATCTCAAAATGGAACGGTTCAAAATCTTCACAACGAGATTCTACACGGCTAAAAGCATTCAGATCAAAGCATTAAGCTAGATTCGTACCTCGATTTGCCTGAAACGATCGACCCAAAACAAAGCTTCTCCTGCACTCTTCCTTTCTCTCTGACTTCTCAAAACCAAGTAACTGATATTTGTGATATAAATCAAAATATCTAATTTGATTTGTATTTATATAGCCCAAGTTACAGAATACCCCCTTGAACTTTGGGTAAAGGTCAACTTCTCACCCAATCCCAAAAATTCAGGGTGTTACAGAGCCTCGCACGGCTCATGGCGCAATTCCACTCGCGTGGGACACTGCCCACTTCGCTATTTTCCTTGGTCAAAAGTCGAGGGTTACATATTTGTTGAATGTAATCCCTGAAAACAAGTTTCGCGACAAAGACGTTCATCGCTGACATCAATGACAAAGATGATGAACAAGTGACAAGTCTACTCATTATCTGATGCGGATATTAGTGAAACCAATACAAGTCCACACACGCGACGAATCAAGTAGCTGACTTTTATTCAGGCTCTCTAATAAAAGACTTCATCAGCGATCACTGATCATGAAGATTACACTCCAAGGTTCGTTTATCTTAACATTTATACAAATAGTACGAAGTGTCAGAAGAGACATACTTTTGTGCAAGATCGTACAACAACTCTGAAGACTACACTGGTCACCATATGGCTAGGAGCATGTCGCTAAAAGTCAGAAGCATGCACCCAACCAAGTGATGACACGTGTAAAGTACCTCTGCCATGTATTAAATGCATAGGGTATAAATAGAGAGGTTATACTTGTCACAACCCTTTTTTTTCTTAACCTTCACCTCCGCGAAAGCGTTCTAGCAACAACTCAATAGCCTAACATTTATAATGGCTATTTTAAGAACTATAACTCGTCGTGCGATCCCTTCATATCTTATCCTGATCTTACCTGAGATACATATATGGAATACGTAAGCTTTATGCTTAGTGAACAATTATGGTTTCATGAGGAAATCATCTTTCATAAAATATATCATTTTAGTGCATAGAATAACAAATCAATATACTTCTCATAATTATGCATAATAACATTGATACATAAAACCACTTCTAAAAAAACATCATCTTCTTTTAGTGTGACATCTCATATGTGTAAGTATGCCAAACATTCTAAACAAGATCCTAGATCCCTAGGGTTCCGCGAAGGATCTTCCCCCTATGGTCTGTTTGCAAGACGTCCTCCATTCTTATACCCCGTCGGGTATTTAACATGACCATATTTTCACATGCACAAAACGTTTAATATACCACATGTAAAATACATGTCTTTCTCATAAAATGCATTATAAGCATAACCTTATCTCGTACAAGGCAAACATGCCAAAACAACATTTCAAATATTAATAATGCATAAAACATTTATATAGCACATATGTATCCCAGTAAATCTCATAATGTACTCACCTTGATTGCTTAACCGAAATGTTTGATTTATCATCCTAAAGTGGATGTAACTCTCTAATTTACTATTTTGTGTTTTTGAGTGTGTTTTATAAATCCAAATGCATATGTCTATATATAGTGAATAGGAAGGTTGAAATATGTATCGAATTGAGGCGGTGGACGTAAGATGTATTCAAAATCTCATCATAATGAATTCAGGCGGCCAGTGTGGATTTAAAATCAACAACTGTGAGCTTCAGGCCTACGTTACCCAATATACATATATATTATAATTATTAATATTTTTATTCATTATATATACTAATATCTATATCGAGTATAACTTTCTATACGTAACCCCAAACATCAATATTAACATATATTTGGAACCTATGCAATAGTACCTATCCATAGGCATGCTATTACTATACCTTTTTCTAAGTTGTACAAATTTCCGTAGCCATATTTTGATCTTTTTGACATTTATGGTATCTAGATTTTTCAACGTATTTAAATATGAAATTTGGTATTAATCCGATATTTCTATAATCCATAAATGACACATGTATATCGTTTTGCTCAAGTGACCCTAAAATAAAACTTTATTCTTTTTCGAATCTAAAAACGTCATTACGATCTATGTAAATCGTTGAGTCCGAATATATATGCATTGTCTAACTTATAAATCCATTTGAGTACTTAAACTAATAAAAACGATATATTTAATATCGAATCAGTCCTATAAATAAAACTTTGTCGTTTTTCAAATCAGAAAGTTTCATCGTGATCGTCATAAATCGCAGGTCATAAAAACATATTAGCCGCATTTCATAAAAATACATACGACTAGCTATATATTTTGAGTAAAACGACAAAACATTTTAAATAGAATTAATATTAAAATATTTATATATATATATACACGCATAATATGTGTATCTTTAATTAATAATAAATTGAATATATTATAAATTCTATATATTTAAAATTATATTTTCATTTCATCCTCATAATTATTAATCAAATACATTTTACTCTTTCTTTGTTTCTAACAAATATATTCATAAATCTTTAAATTATCCCCTTTTCAATTATATCGATATTTGATATTAAAAACTTAACTTTTGTATTCGATGTATATATCTCCTTATCAGATAACATTTCTTTATCGATCATAATTCATCATGTTTAACCCTTATCTTAAAGATTTAAGATAATCAAATAGACGTAGTCTTGTAATTATTGTAATAGTAAAAACGGGGAGTTACAATTCTCCCATCCTTATAAGAATTTCTTCCTCGAAATTGGATCATAGATATGAATTTTATTTTTCCGTAATTATTCTATTTTCTAAATAGCTTCTGGTTCATGATAATAACACTGACTAACTAATATCCAGAGTTTTTCTTTGTTTTGTAGTTTCTCAATTTCTAACTTAACAAAATATCAAATTTCTTAAATATAATATTTCTAACTTTCATTGTTTTTCTCAAACTTCTTTATTTTCTTCTTAATGCTTTCTACTCTATGAATATCCGCATATACTATGCTATTAATCTTTTCTCGTAACACTATATCACAATTATTAAATGTCACTCTCTTTTGGATACACTTAATTTCCCTATCATTTACATATATTCAAACATCTTCATTTACCGATATCTTAACTCATCTGCTACTCCACAGATTGGATATCTCCTATCAATATTTAACCGTCAAGTTACCACTTCATGACACTATTTATCCTTACATCAATGACTTAAAATTTTATGCTACTAACCCACAATTTCCAATACTTAATTAGTATGAATTTCTTAGATTGTATTTCCTAACACTAGATTCTTCTTTATAACTTATCATAGGGCAATAATTTCATCAAACATTTCTTTACTTAACGCTATTTACTATTTGAACATCCTCATATACTGTATTCAAAATCACTTCTCAATCATGATTGATAACTATTGTATACTTTTGGATACAATTATATATCCTACTATATAGTTAGATTCAAATTCCATCATCATATATACCCTTGGTTGTCTGCACATCAAAAATATCTCCTACTCATATCTGACAGTCAAATTACTACTTATCCATATAGCACTGACTTAAAGCTTTACTCTACTAACCATAATTATCAATACCGGGTATGATGTTTTTAGATTGTATTCCTGATATTGGATTTTTTTTCTTTCATAAAGTATCATATGGAAATGATTTAAGTAACCATATAAATTTCTTTATCAAACTAGAAAATTTTTTCTGTCCTTTATTAATCACCATTTTGTTTTTATACATTTCTCCTGTCATACTATATTGATATCATTATATTCAAATAGTAACGTACAAAAAGAAATTCTTTTTAGCAACATTGTACTTTCGCTGTGTACTATGATTCTTTCTGAACATCTTTTTTTTCTATTTATTTCCACATTAGCAATATACCACACTTCCTTTGACATTTCTATTCAAACCATATCTTTTATTTCATAATTTACTGTCAGGCTAATAACCTTTTTTTTATAATTGCACATGAAAATTTCTAAAATAACCTTGACAACGTATACTACACATAGTGGTTGTGATCCATCGGGCGTGACACGCTTTTCCATGCTCTCACGGTAAACTTATATCATGGCATAACCCACTTGTCATGCTCTTACATCAAACTTTTAACAACCACTACCACTGCTTTTAGTAAAACATTATCAGTTTCATGTTCATGCATCTTTGAAAACACATTTTAAAATTAACATCTCATATCATGAACAAATCTTATTTCACGATAACCATTTCATTTATGCATCTTTATCGCATCTCTATCGGTGCTATATGACTATACATTTAGTGTCGCTCCCTGTACAAAGTCGATTTTGAACTTGACATAAATTTCTATTAGTATTATAATTAAATGTTTGACGAATATTTCTACATTTCCATTTACTATTGACACATTCTATAACTTGCATTCCTGCTTAACATCTTTTATGTATAACATAAATGCAACACATCTTTCCTTAAGCACCTACTTATTTTGATCACTAAAATAATTCCTATTTCACCTATGTATCTAACATTATACATTGATTCTCCATTCATGTTACATATCTTAATCATATCACTTTAATGTCATTCTTTGTCAACTATTCCATTCCAAATCATATCAAACTCATCTAAATACATCAACTTAACAAGGTAACTCTACCATTTATATCGACTGAACAATCCTCAACAATTTCTTTAACCTTTATCTAACCACTATCAACAGACACTACATAATTCTTATTCTAGTTGCTTAAGTTATCTATTCAAGTAGAGGAAATTAATCTTCTAGATGTATTTGAATTTAATAAACTAGGGCACAATAATTATTGACAATAAATGCACCCAAAACATTGTCAATATCCCTTTGGCCTCGTTTGTTGTACTGACATATTCCATAACCCTTACCTCTAGTTCCTCCTTCTCATTTCCACTCTTAACTAAACGTTCTCATATGGACACGTAAACTATTATTCAACACCGTTAGGGAAACTTGTAAAATCCGGATCCAAAATTTAATTAATTTTGGAGTTGGGTGAAAAAGTTGACCTTTACCCAAAGTTCAAGGGGGACAAATGTAACATAGGTTATATAAATATAAATCAACCCTGAGATATTTTCAGGATATCTCATAATCTGATTTTTGGTCCTGGGTTGTGGAAGCGAGAGAGAAGTAGAGAGAGTTCTTCAACATCGACTCCATTCATCATTCAAGGTACGATCTCGTCTTCTAACAACTTCTAAGTGTTGATAGCCGTATAGAATCTTGTTAGTAAGGTTTTTAACCGTTTCATTTCTAGATTTATGTATTTCTGAGATGGATCTGGGTTCGATCTAGGGTTTTGAAATAGCTCAGATGAACTGTGAGTATCGACCGGTATGTGTCGACCGGTATGCCTTCGACCGGTATGTCTTCGACCGGTATGCCTTCGACCGGTATGTCTTCGACCTGTATGTGTCGACCGGTATGTCATCGACCGGTATGTTAATCGACCGTTATGTCGACCAGGGAAGGCAGGGCGACCGGAGAGGGCCGGGCGACCGGGGAATTCTTCCCATCGCACAGGGTTCTTCTGTTCTGATGTTTTAATCTTTAGTCAGAAGGAATTATCTGCGTTTAGCTTATCGAATTATTCGGTGTTATCGTAGGTAGCGATCGTTAGAAACCGGGCCTTTAAGCAAGAAGAATTCTGAGGTGAGTCTTTTAAAATAAATCCGTCTATATTTTAAAAGCTATGTGATAAATGTATTTGTTGAACTATGGATAATCACAATTTTGGTAAGGTATATTGTTGGCGGGTAATGTTTTCTAATTCCCATCATTTACAACTTTCTTTACAAGAATCAAGATTTATTGAATTGAACCATTGTTCATATGAATTACTTATATGCTTGATTTAATGTCAGTATGATATAAAATGTCATGCTTTGGATTTGAGTGTTAGTGCAATGGATCCATAGGCACAGTGTTCCTATGTCTCCATTTTGGGCATTTGGTTCACGTTTTGGCACGGAATAGGCATCGGGTTGCCATGATAAGTATGGTGTGGGCCTATACGGTCGGGCAGCGTCTCATGGTCCAGTAAGGTGTAATTCCATTATGTGCTTGAGTTCCCCTGTTTTGGAAATCTCAAGAATAGATCCAGAGGGGTTGACTTGATGTTTTGAGCAATAGATCTAGAGGGGTTGAGCTCGTTATGTGATTTGGTGTTATTTGTACCATGTTTAATCACTAATGGTTTATTTGGTTCCTTGACTTAGCTCATGGCTATACTCACCGCGTGGCCCCGATTGGGTTTAGTACTCCCTTTTATTTGGCTTGTTCTCACTAGGCTTTAGCCTAACACTTGCTCTTGGTTGTCATGTTGGCAGGTCATCTTAGCAGTGGGGCACGCCGGGACTGAGGGAATGACCTTGGGGTCGTGAGTGGTCTTTTTGAGGATATCTAGTGACCATCGTACAGTGATTTTTGAAGATACACATTTTGGAAGGATAGCGACACCCGACCCTAATCTAGTTAATAAATCGTAGATTAGTAGGTTGTCGTCTTATGCTTCATTCATTGACCGTGATTATGTCTAACCTATACTCCGTTTGGGATGTTTTCGTATGTTGGAATTGTAATACTTTATTCCGCAAGTTTAGTCTATTGCAGAATTTCGAATTTTTATTTTCTGCTAATTTTTAGGTTGTTACAAGTTGGTATCAGAGCCTTGGTTTAAGTTAACTATGTATGGCTGTAAGACGCCTAGACTTAAGCCGAGACTATTAAGCTATGATTCGTGAGATGGGGTAGACCTTCTAAGATAGGATGGTCTTAGGGTCAACGGAAACTTGCACAAATTGAAAGTTGTAACGATGGTAATAAGAATTCTTACGTATCATATATTCATAATTTCACTTAGCTAACGTTATTATGAAAATGTTTTACGTGGGCATACTTAAATTACTGTTGTTATAATAATTGATAAGTGTAGTAGTACGTTCTTTGTGTTTTCCGTAATCCTTATCCCGTTCTTTTGCATGTTTGCGTTCAGAAGAACCATGGTTAATACCAGGAATCGTCCGGAAGGTCAGGAGGCCGAAATATCTGCGGCAGACCATCCGCTGGTGACTGAAGTGGGAGTAACCGCGCGTGTGGGTAATGTGCTGGGTGGAGGACCCGAGCACATTCCTCGACGCAATTTGGAGGCTGAATAGCCTATTATTGAGGAAGTGACGGCAGAAACAAGAATGATGGACCGTATAATGTTGGCCATGAACAGGGCCATGGCCAAACAGCAAGAGATGTTCTTGAAACTCCTAGAGGAGCGAGATGCCAACAACCGTAGTCCCGGAGCGGTTGGCGAGATTGTGGTTGTTGCGGGATCTGGGGCCCTGTACCTGTAATTCCCCCTGAGGTAATCGCAGCCCGGGGTGTTGGACAAGCGATGCGGACTTGCACGTTCAAAGCTTTTTTGGGTTGCCGACCACCCGAATTTAAGGGCTCGGACAATCCCTTGGATTGTATGGGCTGGGTTCGAGAAATGGAGCAAGCTTTTCGCTCGAGTGAATGTGGGGAGGAGAAGAGGGTTATCTTTGGTTCCCGAATGTTACGAGGTATGGCTCTTACTTGGTGGGACGTGTACTCTGCCTCGCTTGAGCCGACTATTCTGGATCAACTGTCTTGGTCTACCTTCAAAGAAAAACTTCTAGAGGAATAATGTAACGAGAGGTCGTTGGAACGAATCACGGAGGAATTTCAGAACTTAAAGAAAGGTGGTATGTCTGTGAGGGAGTACAACCGTCTCTTCATGGACAAGCTGGGTTTTGTGGGACGCTTGGTCCCGACAGAGAAAGATAAGATCAAGGCTTACATCAAGGGCCTCCCATCGGACATGATGTCGATGGTGCGTGTAACAAAGACCTCCACCCTTCGGGAGGCAATAGAGGAAGCTCAACTGATGGAGGATGCTTACAGTCTCGGCAGGGATCAAAGTGGTCGCCAAGTCGAGAAAAGGAAATGGGAGGGAAGCTCGATGCCCTCAAAGAAACCTTATTATGCCAACAACAACGCTCAGCGGGGAGCCGATCCTAGACGTGATGCCAAGTAGTGCTCCAAGTGCCGAAGCAAACATTTCGGCCCATGCAACTTTGTTCCCGGAGTGTGCTACAAGTGCGGAAAGACGGGTCACATGTTTTGAGATTGCCCTCTTAAGGGGCAAATATGTTTCGAATGTAAGGAACCGGGGCACGTGAGGGCGGAATGCCCAAAGCTCAAGGCCGGAGGATATGGCGGGAAGAAGATGGAACCCCCACGGTCGACTGGAAGGGATTTTCAGATGACATCAGAGGAAGCTAAAGCATCGACCGATGTGATGCCGGGTACGTTCTTTCTAAATTCCGTGCCTACACGTGTGTTATTTGATTCTGGTGCTAGCTACTCGTTCGTATCCGAATTGTTCTGTCAAAGGCTTGCTATGTCTAAGAGTATACTAGAGAATGCTATTGTTGTAGAAATAGCAAATGGAGGTCAAGTTCTAATCCAGAATATCCTTAGAGATTGCATCTTAGAGCTTAAAGGAAAGAAATTTCCAATTAACTTATTGCCTATGCAAATTGACGGGTTCGATGTGGTTGTGGGTATGGATTGGTTATCAAAGAACCAAGCCGAAATTGTGTGTTCCAAGAAAATGATTCGATTACCCATGGCAAACGGAGAAGCGACAATAATTTACGGCGAAAGAAGAAAAGGCGATGTGGCGATTATTTCAGTGATCAAAACTAGAAAATGTTTGGCGAAAGGATGTCCATCCTTCCTGGCTTATGCTATCGATACCAAACTCGATCAACGGAAACTAGAAGATGTTAGGGTGGTGCGCGAGTTTCCCAATGTGTTTCCGGAAGACTTGCCCGGGTTGCCACCCGATCGTGTAGTGGACTTCCATATTGACCTCATTCCTTGAGCGGCTCCAATTGCTCGAGCTCCTTATCGATTGGCTCCTACCAAAATGCAATAAATGATGGCTCAAATCCAAGATATTCTTGAGAAAGGTTTCATTCGATCGAGCTCGTCACCTTAGGGAGCTCCGGTCCTGTTCGTCAAAAAGAAGGACGGTGCAATGAGAATGTGTATAGACTACAGAGAACTGAACAAAGTGACGGTGAAGAACAGGTATCCGCTTCCGAGAATCGATGATTTGTTTGATCAACTTCAGGGAGCAGGTTGTTTCTCAAAGATCGACCTTCGATCTGGGTATCACCAAGTGAAGGTAGCAACGAACGACATCCCAAAGACGGCATTTAGAACACGCTATGGACACTACGAGTTTCTGGTGATGCCATTCGGCCTAACCAACGCACCGGAAATATTTATGGACTTGATGAATCGAGTGTGCCGACCGTTCCTTGACAAATCGGTAATCGTGTTCATCGACGACATATTAGTTTACTCCAAGAATGAAGAAGAGCATGAGCAACATCTCCGTGAAGTGTTGGATGTGTTAAGGCGAGAAAAACTTTACGCGAAGTTTTCAAAGTGCGACTTTTGGCTCCCAGAGGTACAGTTTTTGGGGCATGTGGTTTCAAAGGAAGGAGTAAAAGTGGATCCCGCAAAGATTGAGGTGATGACGAATTGGGAACCTCCCAAGAGTCCGTCTGAAATCTGAAGTTTCCTAGGTTTGGCAGGGTACTACCGGAGATTCATACAAGACTTCTCGAAGATAGCCTCGTCACTGACGGCCTTGATCCGAATGGACGTGAAATTTGTGTGGACCGAGAGGCAAGAAGAGGCGTTTCGCACCTTACAAAAATAAGCTTTGCGAAGCTCCTATCCTATCCTTACCCGACGGGACGGAAGATTTTGTGGTGTACAGCGACGCATCAAAGATGGGTTCGGGCTGTGTCCTGATGCAAAGAGGGAAGGTGATCGCTTACGCATCAAGGCAACTTAAAGTGCACGAAGTCAACTACCCTACTCATGACTTGGAATTGGCAGCGGTGGTGTTTGCACTGAAATTGTGGCGACACTACCTTTACGGTACGAAATGCACTCTTTACACCGATCATAAGAGTTTGAAGCATATCTTTGATCAGAAAGAGCTAAACATGAGGCAGCGGAGATGGTTGGAGTTGTTGAAGGATTATGACTGCGAGTTTCTCTACCATCCGGGTAAGGCAAACGTTGTTGCCGACGCCTTGAGTCGGAAAGTCTGCGGAGGAAATTCTCGTACTATCTTTGCACGGATTGAAATAACTTCAACACTCATTGACAGAATCAAGGAATCGCAAGTCGAAGCCTTGCTAGAAGAAAATCTCAAAGGAGAAATCATGGCAAAACAACACCTTTTGTTGAGTGAAGATAGTCGAGGGGTGAAGCTTTTCAATGGGCGAATTTGGGTGCCTAAGATTGGGGGTAATAGAGAACTTCTTCTCGAGGATGCCCACAAGTCAAAATACTCTATTCACCCGGGAAGCACGAAAATGTATCGAGATTTGAAATTGCATTATTGGTGGCCAATCATGAAGCTTGATGCGGCACACTATGTGGAGCAGTGCGTAGTTTGCTTGCAAGTAAAGGCTGAACACCAAAGACCTTACGGAAGTTTGCAATCCTTGAAATTCCGGAATGGAAATGGGAACACATCACGATAGATTTCGTGACGAAGCTGCCAAGGAACTTGAAAGGTCACGACACCATTTGGGTTATAGTAGACCGCTTGACCAAAAGCGCTCATTTCTTGGCCATGCGGGAGACCTTACCAATGGATAAATTGGCAAAGTTGTACATCGATGAGGTAATATCCTGACACGGTGTGCCGCTATCTATTGTCTCTGATCGGGATAGTCGGTTCACGTCGCATCCTCAAACTGAGCGGCCAAAGTGAGAGGACAATACAGACTCTAGAAGACATGTTGAGATCGTGTGTGATCGATTTTGGGGGTAGTTGGGATACGCACCTACCTTTGGTAGAGTTCGCGTACAACAACAGCTACCACTCAAGTATTGGAATGGCACCGTTTGAGGCTTTATACGGTCGCAAGTGTCGAACTCTTGTGTGTTGGCTCGAAGCGGGGGAGAAACAATTTACCGGACCCGAAATCGTACAGGTGACTGCCGACAAGATCAACCAGATTCGAGAAAGGTTAAAAGCAGCTCAAGATCGTCAGAGGATGTATGAAAATACGCAGAGGAAACCGATAGTGTTTCAAGTGGGAGACAAAGTTATGTTAAAAGTCTCGCCCTGGAAAGGGGTATTCCGCTTTGGAAAGAAAGGAAAGTTGATACCGAGATTCGTTGGACCATTCACAATTGTAGCGCGTGTTGATGAAGTATCCTACAAGCTTGACCTACCCGAGGACTTGCGCGGGATCCATCCCACCTTTCACGTGTCAAATTTGAAAAAGTGTTTGGTAGAAGCAGATGTGGTGATCTCTTTAGACGACATCCAAGTAGATGAGAAATTGAACTATGTTGAGGAACCAATAGCCATTTCGGATCTCAAGGTAAAGAAATTAAGAAACAAGGAGATTCGACTGGTGAAAGTAGAGTGGAAGTTCATAAGGGACAGGAGTCAACATGGAAGGTAGAGGCTGATATGAGATCTCAGTATCCCCATCTTTTCGACAATGGAATTCCGGGGACGGAACTCTCTTGAGGGGGGGATATTGTAATATCCGGATCCAAAATTGAATTAATTTTGGAGTTGGGTGAAAAAGTTGACCTTTACCCAAAGTTCAAGGGGGGTCAAATGTAACATAGGTTATATAAATATAAATCAACCCTGAGATATTTTCAGGAAAAAGTTGACCTTTACCCAAAGTTCAAGCGAGAGAGAAGCAGAGAGAGTTCTTCAACATCGACTCCATTCATCATTCAAGGTACGATCTCGTCTTCTAACAACTTCTAAGTGTTGATAGCCGTATAGAATCTTGTTAGTAAGGTTTTTAACCGTTTCATTTCATGATTTATGTATTTCTGAGATGGATATGGGTTCGATCTAGGGTTTTGAAATCACTCAGATGAACTGTGAGTATCGACCGGTATGCCTTCGACCGGTATGTCTTCGACCGGTATGTGTCAACTGGTATGCCTTCGACCGGTATGCCTTCGACCGGTATGTCTTCGACCGGTATGTGTCGACCGGTATGTCATCGACCGGTATGTTGATCGACCGGTATGTCGACCAGGGAAGGCAGGGCGACCGGAGAGGGCCGGGCGACCGGGGAATTCTTCCCATCGCACAGGGTTCTTCTGTTATGATGTTTTAAGCTTTAGTCAGAGGGAATTATCTGCGTTTAGCTTATCGAATTATTCGGTGTTATCGTAGGTAGCGATCGTTAGAAACCGGGCCTTTAAGCAGGAAGAATTCTGAGGTGAGTCTTTTAAAATAAATTCGTCTATATTTTAAAAGCTATGTGATAAATGTATTTGTTGAACTATGGATAATCACGATTTTGGTATGGTATATTGTTGGCGGGTAATGTTTTCTAAATCCCATCATTTACAACTTTCTTTACAAGAATCAAGATTTATTGAATTGAACCATTGTTCATATGAATTGCTTATATGCTTGATTTAATGTCAGTATGATATAAAATGACATGCTTTGGCTTTGAGTCTTAGTGCAATGGATTCATAGGAACAATGTTCCTATGTCCCCGTTTTGGGCATTCGG
The DNA here is from genome assembly GCA_954870635.1 of Arctium minus. Classification (NCBI taxonomy): domain Eukaryota; kingdom Viridiplantae; phylum Streptophyta; class Magnoliopsida; order Asterales; family Asteraceae; genus Arctium; species Arctium minus. The sequence continues at coordinate 80,774,228 of OX941081.1, read as the reverse complement.
TTCACGTTTTGGCACGGAATAGGCATCGGGTTTCCATGATAAGTAAGGTGTGGGCCTATAAGGTTGGGCTGTTTGTTCCAGATTCTAGTTTCTAATCAATAACAATCAAACAAACAAGATTAAACACAATGAATTACCTGTTTGATTACTTTGAAATTCACAAGATTACACTTTCTCTCTCTAGAATTCTTTCTCTCTCTAAAACCGTATTCTCTCTCAAATCTCAATTCTTACAATACGTACATTATGAAAAATGACAACTTCTACTGAAAATACAAAGAGAAAAACTATTTATACTACTACCTAATACAAGAAAACTAAAAACAAAAACAAATACAACTAAGTTTGACTTATTACAAAATAGACTTTGACTTTTAATGAGATTTGACTTTAGCAGCTTTGACTTTCTCAACTTTGACCTTCAGTAATCTTGATCTTGTATCCAACAGATTTATGCGCTAACAATCTCCCCCTTTGGATTCAAGATCACTGTTGAAAAATCTAGCAATTCAGTCTTCACTTTAAGCTCTATCAATACAATCTCCCATTTTTCTTTAACTGTATTCTTTCCAAAATTGTCTTCAATCAATGAACAATCTCTTCAAAATTTTCACAGAAAACTTTCAGTCTTTGGAAAGAAATTATCTTCAAAATCAGCTCGAATTGCTTTAGCAGAAAATCTTCAAAGAAAATTTCCTCAAATCTTCAGAAATTCTTTGATCTTCTTTAAATCTTTCCTTTGAACTTTCTGACTTGAACATTTCAGAAAATTAACTCACAAATCTTTATCAGATCTTGATATCATCTCCCACAAACTTCAAAACTTTAATATTTCTTGATACCATCTCCCCCTTTTTGATGATTTGAGCATCGATATCATCAAAACTTTCTCCAAGAAATGTCTTTGACCAATCTGATATGTCAAACTGAGCCTCTGATTCTGTGATCCATAACCAAGTATTCATCTAGATATTTACAAATTCAGACAAAATAAGAACATGTAACTCCTGAATCAACAAATGAATCAGTTAAAATGCCTGTCAGTAACACGAAGTCACTGTGTAACGAATACACAATATAAAGGAGCTTTTTGATGTTCACTCCCCCAGGGGTTCCATCCAATCATCGAAACACTACAAAAGCAATTTCTATGAATGTTATGACAAAGAAACAAATTCTTTGTGTGCTCGTGCATGTGTAGAAAGAATTAAACACAAATAATTGCTTTTCAATAAGGCTCAAAATTGTGTAAACCACTGAGACAACAGTAGATAAACACAGACTCAATGTGCATGATTGAAATGCGAAGGTGGGGCAGACTTCCTTCTTTTTCAATATCCAGATTTTCCAAATGAAAATCAGATAGATTATGTGCGGCGTCCCCTTTAAAATGTGAAACATTTTCTTTTTGAGAAGAAAATGAGTAGCTTGTGGGGTTTATTCAAGAGTTGGCATGGGCTAGTTGCCTGTTTCAATAACGTTCACGAAGAAATGTGAAACATTAGTAATGTGGCTGCCCGGCTCAGAAAGTAGTTGGTGCAGAGTTTGATATTCTTTTACTCTGATCTCACACACTCTTTCTTTTAATCATTAAGCGCACTACTAACCAAACTCTCTTTTCCATTTTACCTCATCACACAACCCACACTCATTTCTTTTTGACTCCTCACACTCAATCTATTTGGATTAACTTCTTGGGTAGAAATCACTGGTTAACGTGATTCCATAGAAGTTCAGATAATTCCTAGCACAAAGAATCCATATTTCCTATAAAAGCATAATGTTGCTCAGAGGATTTAACTATAACAATTAAAGCTCATATACAAATGTCAAACGAATGTATGCTCATAAAATATAATCATGAAAAATTGAGCATTTTTAGACATTGAAGTATTTTCAAACAAGTATACTGAATGAATGAACATGAATGCAAAAAAAAAACTTGTTTGAAAATCTGACATTGTATGAAAATGATCAGAAATGAAATGATATATCAATCAAAGCTTAAAGTCAAGAATAATGGATATTGTCTATATGAACCAAAATATAGACATTCTTGAAATGACGTTTTGAAATGAAATGACGCTCAAAATTCTTTGAAGTACAAGCGGGGTGTCTTACCATCGAAAAAATTATGTTTCAATATGAGACATGGTAAGAACTATTTGAACAAGAAATCAAACCAGTGTGTGTGAATACTTGAAAGTATATGAAAAGACAATACGCAAGTATTTATCTTTGAATACATACGGTTTGTTTATCAATGAAGCACAAAAATAAAATGAAAACATTTAAAATCACACTTCCAAATTATAAAATCTGTTTAAAATTCAAGAAGTGGTTTGAACATTTAAGAATATGTTTTCTATATCTGAAAGTTGTCCTTCTTTCAGATACATTTGAGATTAAGATAAGAAATTTACCTTTTCGCTCAATCTTAATACTCATAAAGTCAGCTGAAGTCAAAAATGATATGATCGTGTCATCCTCTCTCATCCTGCATAAGTCTCAAAGTCTAGTCAAAAATTTATTCACAAAATTTATTCGAACAATAAAAGAACATAACACAGTAAAACGATTAAAGAACGAGTTCTGATCTTAAGCAATCAGAAATCATAGTCTTACTCCTTTTGATAAGCTCCCCCTAAAATCATGCATCACAAAAATTTTATCAGTTAAGTATAATGCATAAATTAGTTGTGCTCCCCCTTAAAATAATGTAGATCATCTAAAATCTTCTCTTACTCCCCCTGAGAACATGAGCAAACAATTAAAGTGTAGATATCGCTCAGACATAAAGATAAAGAAAATGATGAAAAATAACAATACGTAACTTTATTAGGTAACAACCGATTATGTCTTAAGATTTAACATACCAAGCTTAGAGACAAGAAAATTAAATCTCTTTTCATCTAAGGGTTTGGTAAATAAATCTGCAAGTTGATAATCTGTTTTTACAAAATAAAGTTCAATTGTTCCTTTGATGCCCAGATAGCGAGCTTGTCTCCAAGAAATTGAACATGACCTGAAGTACTCTTTCTGTCCAACATGCAACCTGCATGATCTGCATCTGAATAGGCAGTCAGTTGAAACCCAGTATCCTTAGGATACCACAGACCAAGGTCTGCAGTCCCCTTCAGATATCTAAAAATCCTTTTGACAGCAGCCAAATGGGATTCTTTAGGAGCAGCCTGATATCTAGAACATAAACATGTTGAAAACATAATATCTGGTCTACTGGATGTAAGATACATTAATGAACCTATCATACCTCTATAGTTTCTAACATCAACACTTTTACCCGAAGGATTAGTGTGAATCTTAGTACCTGGTGCCATCGGGGTTCCAATAAGTTTACAATTTTCCATTTTGTACTTCCGAAGAATATCCAAAATGTACTTAGATTGATTTATGAAAATCTCCGTAGAATACTGTTTAACTTGTAATCCGAGAAAGAAATTCATCTCTCCCATCATACTCATTTGAAAACGTGACACCATGAGGTTAGAAAAGTTTTTGCAATATTTTGGATTAGTAGAACCAAATATTATATCATCAACATATATCTGAATAAGAATAATATCAGCTTTTTTCTTCTTGATGAATAAAGTAGTATCAATCTTACCTTTAGAAAAACCAGACTTGACCAAGAATTTGGATAAGACGTCATACCATGCTCGAGGGGCTTGTTTTAATCCATAAAGGGCTTTGTCCAAGATGTAAACATGATCTGGCTTATCTGAATTGACAAACCCTTCCGGTTGAGACACGTACACTTCCTCTTTAAGAATACCATTCAGAAAGGTTGTTTTCACATCCATCTGAAAGACTGTGAAATTTTTATGAGCTGCGTAGGCTAGAAACATGCGGATTGCTTCTATACGCGCTACTGGAGCATACGTCTCATCATAATCTATGCCTTCCTCTTGCCGGTAACCTTTGGCAACAAGTCTAGCTTTGTTTCTTATGACGATACCATCTTCATCCTTTTTATTCTTGAAACCCATTTAGTGTCGATCACGGTTTTACCTTCTGGCTTAGGAACTAATCTCCAAACCTTTATGGCTTCAAACTGATTGATCTCTTCTTGCATAGCAGATACCCAGTCCGAATCAGCAAGAGCCTCTGATACTCGCGTTGGCTCAATCTTACTGAGAAATGAGTCATGCATACATTGGTTAAGAGTCGCTGACCTCGTTTGTACAGGCTTGTTGAGATCTCCAATTACTTGATGTAATGGATGTTCTTTGGTACAACGATGCTCATGAGGGAGTGGAGTAAATGAAATTTGAATATGATCATCATCTAGAAATCCACTTTCAGATTCTTCAGCTTGAATAACAAGAGGGGGTTTTGCAGTTGAAATTTCAGGTGCAGAAGCATCAGTTGGAACAACAGACTGTGGCTGTTGAGTAGACAATGTATTACACCCAACTGAAACAGTTACTTCTGGCTCAACAGTTTCTTGTATATCTTCAACTGTAGGAGTAATTGTTGGAATGTGAGTTTCTGACTGAACGGGAGATACAAGTTCAATTAAAACTTCTGAAGTGACTGGATGAATGCAACTTGTGTCTTCAGACCTGTCAGTCACAGCAGATTTAGATACATTAGAACCTAGAAACTCATCATAAAAGAATTCAAATAACAAATCTAAATCAGTTAAATGTGAAATAGAAGTAGAAGCGTTATTTGAATTATTCGCTGTTGAAGTAGGTTCTGGACTGATCTGCCCAGAAGCTAATACTCCAGTGATAACGGGTTCTGAACTGATTTGATCAGAAGCCATCTCTTCATCGAATGTGACATTAACGCTCTCAACAACTGTCTTTGACTTCTTCAGATAAACACGATATGCTGCTGATGTTGAAGAATAACCGATAAAGATGCCTTCGTCCGCCTTAGCACTGAATTTATTCAGACTCTCTCTGTCATTAAGCACAAAACATTTACACCCAAATATGTGAAAATACTTGATTGTTGGTGTTCTATTGTTGATCAGCTCATATGGAGTCTTCTGAAAACGACGATGTATCATGGAACGATTTTGAGTATGGCATGCAGTCGACACATCTTCTACCCACAAGAATAGAGGTAAGTCCGATTGGCTAAGCATAGTCCGAGCGGCCTCGACTAGCGTCCGATTTCGCCTTTCGACTACTCCATTTTTTTCAGGCGTACGAGCAGCAGAGTACTGATGTGATATCCCGACCGATTCGAGATATTCTTCAACTATCTTGTTTTTGAACTCTGTGTCGTTGTCCGTTCGAATAAACTTGACTTGTCGCTGCATTTTCACCTGGGTCGTCTTTAAGAAAGTAATAAGAACTTCCGGCGTCTCATCTTTTGATCGAAGAAATTTGACCCACGTGTATCTTGAGTAATCGTCCACAATGACCAACACGTATTTCTTTCCTCCCAAACTCTGAGTTCCCATTGGACCACACAAATCCATATGTAACAATTCTAACGGAGAACTAGTGTTTGGTTCAGGCTTCGGTTTATGCGGAGCTCTCTTCATCTTACCCTTCTCACATGTTGCACATAAGTGTTCTCGTTCATATTTCAGCTCAGGAAGTCCTTTGACCAATTTCCTATGAACCAGCTTGTTGATATAACGAAAGTTCAAATGAGATAAACGTCTGTGCCAGAGCCAACTTTGTTGCGTTGAAGCTTTTGTCATCAAGCATACTTGATTGTCAATCTGTACTTTGGAAAGATTGATGGTATAGAGGTTTGTCTTTCGATGTCCACCTAAGAGTTATGTGCCGTCTTCAGTACGAACTGAGCATCTCTTAGACTTGAAGTTGACCTCTAACCCTTTATCGCAGAATTGACCAATTCTGAATAAGTTGTGCCCCAAGCCTTCGACATAACTCACCTTACTTATCGTTATGTTGTCTTGAATGACGTCACCATATCCTAAGATTGGTGAAAGCTGATCGTTTCCAAATCTGACATTTCCACTGAATTTCTCTGTATAGTTAGACAATAAAGCTTTTTGCCCAGTCATATGCTTGGAACATCCACTATCCAAGTACCACATATGCCGGGTCTGCAAGAGAAATCAGGCAATAACAATTTTAGGTACCCATTTAAAAACGGGCCCTAACGGATTAGCACAAGATTTTGGTATCCACTTGAAAATGGACCCTCTGTTCTTTTGAAAACTTTGAAAAACATTTGATCTTGAAGAATTAACATGATAAGATCCATACCAATCAGAAGAATTATAAGAATAAGCAAAATCAGTTCTCCGATAATTAGAATAAAATGTAGTAGGAATAAGAGATAATTGAATCAATTGCTTTATTGAATATTTCTTGTAAGAAGTTACAAGGTTTTGTTTATTTGAAGCAAATTGATCAATTACATCATTATCACTACTAACTTGACTAGTAAAAGAATTATCAGAAACTGATCCGGCTATCTCATCCTCCTTCCGTTTTGGTCTCCATTCGGATTGAGCTTTCAACTTTTTCTTCCTTAAATCTGAAACATAAGATATAGATTTATTAGGAAAAGCAGATTTCCGAGATTGAGTATACTTTCGTGTACCAGTGTATTTCTGTTTCTGTAATCGCTGTTTCTTATGTTTCTTACCTTGAGCATAATAATCAGCAGTTACAGAAACTGATTCAGCAACCTTAGTTGATGAGTCCATAGTATTTACACCACTTGGTAACACTTTGTCATTTTTAAGACAAGTAGAATGATCAGAAAGTGTAGTATTGACATCAAACATATCAAATTCTTCCATGCACCCATCATCAGAATTTAGAAAATCATTTGCAGACTCAAATAAGTCATCAGAATTATCAGATGAAGATTGAGATGTCTTAGAAACTTTAGAACACTTTGTAGATTTAGTTTGGAAAACAGTGTTCTTTATAACTGTAGAAAATACATTTTGTTGAATATCAGCCAAAAGTTTTTCATCAGATAAAACATTTTCAAGCTCGACTATTTTGCTTTCAAGAATAGATGTAGGAACATAAACCTTTGCAATCGCAGGTTTTGCCTTCATCTCAGAAGCGGAATAACTAACAAAATAGTCAGTTCAAATAACTTTTGGTGTTTTGGAAAGATAACTATCATTTAAATTTTCATAGTTAAACGGTAGTTGCATTTTCTTTTTATTCTTTCTGTTTTCAGTTTCTTGGTCCTCAACTTCTTCTGGCAATTTGGTAACAAATTTGGGTTTTAAATGAGTATGTTTACCAGCACAAGCAAGAAAATCATAGTTATAAAGTGTCGGCTGTTTTCTGATGGCTTTCTTAAGATAATGGGGGTTTTCAAAACCAAGTCCCCATTTCTCTTTAACATCAGCCTCTTCATTAGGTGCATTGAGAAAAATGGTTTGATCTGTTTGACCTCTTGCATAAAGTTTTGCTTCCAGACCATTTACCTTCTTATTCAAATTCTTGTTTTCAACCTGCAGTTTATAAACAGTTAATGCAGATTCATTTTTCTCAAACTCATATTTAGACACTTTACCTTCAAACTCAGAAATCCTCTTTTCAAAATCATCTACTTTAGATTTAGAATCAAAATCAGATTTGCGTAAAGAATCAATCAGATCTTTGTTTGAAATAACAGACGTATTAAGCTCAAAAATCTTCTTGTTCTTTTTAGCAACTCTTTCTTTTTCCTTTTTCAAATTATTTTGCAAATTTTGTAGCTCAATCACCATAGATTCCATTTTGGTAATAAAATCTTTTTCAGATAAATTTAATACCTCATCAACTGCCTCATCATCTGACTCGTCATCCTTTACTTCTTTGCCTATGAGACAGATATGAGTTATTTCTTCTTTCACTTCTTCTTCTCCTTCTGAGTAATCCAGCCAAAACTCATCTTCAGCCATTAAAGCGACACCCGCTTCTTGCTGTCTTGCAAAAGCAACTTGTTCTGATAGTACTGAGAGTTGCGAACTTTCGACTTTCGACAATCTTTTGCAAAATGACCCATCTTGCCGCAATTGTAGCATTTGATGGAATTTGTTGCTGGCTTCTCGGCAACTGTGTAGTCATTCACGAACTTCTTCTTCTCATCCGGTTTCTTCTCCACATATCTATCCTCTTCATACCTCTTTCCTTCCACTTTCTGTCGATGCTCGTGATTCTTTGAACTAGATGAAGAATACCTTTGAGAATTTGATCCCGGCTTCTTGTAAAATTTCTTCTGGAATGCACGGGTCAATAATATCATGGCTTGTTTCAGACTTTCACCATCATCACTATCTGTAACTGAATCTGACTCAGAACTGGTAAGAACTATCTTCTTTTTCTTCTCTTTCTTTTCTTTCTTTTCTTTCTTCTTCTCTCCAGCTACTAAGGCAATAGGATCAGGAACTTGTGCTACCTTCTTCTTCTCAGCTCTTTTCTCTTCAACCTCTTCCTCAATCTGCCTCAAGGTCTCAAATACCTCATGTAGTGGTATTTCACTCAAATCCTTCATCTGTTTCATCCTTCTTGTATGCTTTTTCCAGTCCGGACGTAGGATACTCAGAAATTTGACATTGTTTTCCAACTGCTTCTTTTTGACTTTATTCTTTGTCAGCTCATTCAGAAGCAATACAAGCCTCTCATATGTATCTTCCAGACTCTCATTCTCCTTAGCTTTGAATTCCTCATAACTATTAATGCAGTTTGCCACTTTCATTTGATTTCCAACCTTGGATCCCATCATCATATTTTGCAAATGATCCCACATCTTCTTAGCATTGGCTTTATAGCTATCAATCTTGATGTAGATCTCGTTTGGAATTCTTTGAAGAAGTAATGATCTCGCTTGTTTATCTGTTTTGTATCGGATTTTCTGATCTTCAGAATATTGAGAAATATCCACTGTCACTGTTTTCATCTTTTGCTCTTTTTCCTCAGTCCCATCTTCACTATCAGAAGAATCAACATCAGGTACTTGAACTGTTATTGGAGCCATTGGACCTTTAGTGATAGACAGAAGAATATTCTCTCCATTTGAATGCCGATCTATGAAATCCAAGAATCTGTCCTTCCATTGTTCATACTCGCCTTTGAATAGAACTGGAGCCTTAACATCAGTACCAATCGAAAGTGCATCTTTGGAAGTCATCTTGTATAACCTGTTTGAAAAATATATCAATAAGAAACTAGAACTGATCGTTAGTCCAAATGAAACAATCAAAAAAATACAGAAAACTTGAAATATAAAATTAGAAATTTTAATCACAAAAAGAACTATGTCCCCCTAGGCAGACTTAGCACGGGGGTCCCGCTACCCGGTTAGCGGGTGGGGTCAAGGGGCAACGCCCTTGCGGGGTCGAGGAGCAGCGCCCCTAGAGAAAAAAATTTCACTATTAAAGGGCATATTATAGTTTTGAAAAATTTGTCTAAGTCCTCCACACTTTGCGCTTCAAGTGGGAAACGCAAACCTTGACTTTGCGTGTCATACGGGGAACGCAAACCTATACTTTGCGGTTCATGTGGGAAACGCAAACCACCATTTTGCGGTTCAAGAAGGAAACGCAAACCACAACATCTCTGAACTCAACTTTGCGTTTCTAGAAATCTTTTGCTTTTGACAACTTTGCGTTTCAAATTACAAACGCAAGATAAGCTTTGTGTGTCTAGTTACACCCGCAAGATAAGCTTTGCGTGTCTAGTTACACCCGCAAGATAAGCTTTGCGTGTCTAGTTACACCCGCAAACCACGATTTTGTCTTCTGAAAAAAATCCTTTTACTTCGCGTTTGTCATTAAGCCCGCAAACCATAGCTTCTTGTTTCTTAAAAGAAACGCAAATCTCACTTTGAATTCACCCGCAGACTTTGAATGTCCCGCAAATCTCTGAAGAACTTGTACATATATTGATGAATGACCCGCAAACCTCAATGAATCAAACGCAAACCTGAAGAACAACCCGCAAACCTCTAAAATCGAACTAAATCGTACCAACAACTCATTTATGCCTAGAAATCTAACTAGAAACTTCAACAATTTGATCTTCTATACAACTCGAACACAAAACTATCACTAATTTTCAATCAAATACACAAAAATTACAAATTTGAATCAGATACAGTGTCAAGAACTCGTGAACACGAAAACCACACAAAATTTGAAAATTCGAATTGATTACAGTGCAATTGACAAATCTTTCTATACAAACTCGATCGAATTCACTTTCCTAACAACACTTAATCGAAGTCAAACCTGATGATGATACTCAGATCACAGAGCCTCTGTGATCACTCATAGAGCCTCTGTGAAGGCTAACCTCTGGAAATCAATGTTGAAGCTTTTCTAAGAGTTCAAGACAAGACCACGTGCCAAGCACGTGAGACCTGCTGTACGAAGATCCGCATGATCAAGTAATGGGCGTCCCAGGATGTTTACTTTACAGGTGGCATTCAATTTATGGAATGTCAGTTTCTGTCTTGTACTAAGGGGTGCATCCTTCTGTTATATTAAGGAGCACCACCTTAGAGCACAAAATATGAGAGTACACACAAAATAGTAGTCTGTATAATCCTTGAGCATTTTTGCACACACCAGTGCGTGTTCTTGGTGTTCTTGAGTAATCAATGAAACAGTTCTTTGAGTAACTTTCTTGTAATACTTTACTTCTTGTTCATTAATTACTTGTGTGTTTACTACCTTGCATGTTCAATATTTTCTACACATATTAAACGCTTCCGCACTCTATTTATTTAATCTGTGTGTAGTAAAAGGTTAAATCAAGTTAAAGAACATCACAACTGGGATCAACAATTGGTATCAAAGCAGTCTTTGATTTTCAATATCAAAGGATCCTGTTCTATACTTGTTTCCAGTACTCAAGGTAGTAGTTTGAGTCTGTTCTTCGTTCCAAACTCCATTCACAATCACACTCTGTTTTTCTGAAGATATATCAACCTGTTTGGTATAGTAACAGGTACAAGTGTGTTCTTCATTTAAAGACATATTCAAAGCTAGTTGGTTGATCATCTGCTCTTACTAATTCATATTCTCATCATTTCAAAAACCTTTACTGTTATACTCTTTCTGATTCGTGCCATACCTTGTTCTCCTCTCTAAAACTAAAATGGCAAACACTGTCAACTACTTCAGTGCTGGATCTCAGTCCAAACCTCCTACTCTTCTAAGGGATGAATATCCTCAGTGGAAGATCAGGATGGTACACTTCCTTGAAGGTGTGGATCTTGGTCTGGTTGAATTTCTTCACAATCCTCCTTTCATCCCAATGACAATTGTTCCTCGTGTTCCTGCCACTGCCAATACTCCTGAAATTCCTGAATATCAACACCCCAAACCTGTCCTTGAATGGAGTGAAGAAGAAAAGGCACAACATGAGCTTGCAAAGAAAGCCAAAAGACTAATCATAATGGCTATCCCAAATGATATCTTTCAATCTCTTGACTCATGTGAAACTTCAAAGGACCTATGGTTAGAGCTAGAGAAACAACTTGAGGGTGGTGCCAAAACCCTCAAGAACAACAGAGCCTTATGCATAAATGAGTATTTTGCATTCAAAGCTCTGCCGGGTGAATCCATTCAAAGCACCTATAACAGATACAACTCTTTGATAAACAAGTGTAAGAGGTATGGCATCCACAGAACCTCTGAAGAAAACAATGTCAGATTTCTACAGAGCCTGAATGATGAATGGCTTCATCTAACCATGTCCATGCAAGCCACATTGGATCTTGATGTTTGGTCCATATCTGATCTCTTTGGAACACTGATTAGCCAAGAGAACAGAATTTCCAAACTATCAACCTCTGTCGGAGGTCCTCTGGCTCTTGTGGGAAGTGCCTTAGAAGGCAAAGATAAGGGAAAGAAGGATAAGGCAGCTAAGGAGGCACAAAAGAAGAAGAAGAAGAAGAAGGTACTTGTGGCACAGAGTGAAAGTGAAGAAAATTCTGAGGAGGAAATTGACATGGATGCTCTGGCCAAAACAATTGCACTAATGACCCGACAGTTCAATCGTGGTCTCAAGAAGAAGCCGGAGTACAGAGAAAGAGAAGAAAGAGATGACAGAAGCAGAGGATATGATGAGGCAAAAAGAAAGGAGTGGTCTGAAGAACCAAGGCAAGAAGAAAGGAGTGGACAGAAGTCAGACGGCAGAGCTGGTGACAAATTCCCGAAGCAAACTGAAGGCTGCTTCAAATGCGGGAAACCAGGCCACTATGCAGCAGGGTGCAGGTCCTCTGCCAACACAGGGAAACCCACAAGGGACGCTGCCTTCTATAAAAAGAAAGCAGAGTACTACACTCAGAAATCCCTAATGGCAGAACAAGAGAACCTTGTAACCGATGAATCATCTGATGAAGAAAACAACGCACTCTTCTGTGGAATGGCTGAAGTCCACTCTTCTGACAACGAGAGTGAAGTATCCACTTCTAACTCTTGCAACTCAGACTTTGAAAAAAAACTTCTTGAAATACAAAATGACCTTCTAGCTTATAAAAACACATGCTCAGATCTTGATAAAAAGCTTGCCTTCTTTGAAAGAGAAACTAGGCTTCTCACAGAAGAGAAGGATAAGCTTTACCTTGAAAACAAAACTCTTACCTCTGAGCATATTTCAACAAAAAGGGGTTTCAAGGATAAAATCACAAATCTCGATAAAGCCTTGAAAGAAAAGGTCAAAGAGCTAAAGAAATGTGAGAGTGATCGTTTAAATGCCATTTCTTTGAAAAACTTTTTTCAAAAAGAAAGAGAAGTTCTTCATCAAGATCTGTTTGACAGAGATCTCCAAATTAAGAGGTATCAGGATGCTCAAAAAGTTCATGAAAAGGTTAACACCCAGATAGGCAGAAGAGGATTAGGGTTCGAGGATATTGACCCTTACACAGGAAACAATAAAACAAATCTTTATCAAACATCTTCTGCCCTGGACAATTTTTAAAACCAAGCTTTCCAAACCTCTTATCTACATTTAAGAGACGCAGAATCTCTAAAGGACCACATCTGAGGAAACCTCTGCAGATGGCAAATGTATGGTATGAAAACAATGATTTACCATCTGCACCTTCATCAAAAGGAAAATCTATACCAAAGAAATATCTATCTCAAAAACAGATAGGGGTCTTCAGATTTGGCCACCCAGAAACGCAAACTCAAATGGCTTTTATGTGCATGATGATTCCTGAAAAGGAACTATCCTCTGAAGCACCAGAGTTTGTACCTACCTCTGTGGAAGAAAAACTGTTTAAAAGCTTTTTAGAAAATGACTTGAAGAAAACTTATGAAAATCATTTTCTCAACCATCCTGATTTAACCTCTGAAATAAGAGAAATCTTTGAACAAGATCTACAAAATTGTCTTAATGTTCCTATGGTCATTCCGTGTATTTCAAAAAGTCTAAATACTTCAGAGGAAACCAATGGACAAAGAAAGGCACTTAGAGAAGGTCAGGATCTCATTCACAGAGACTTTCTCGATTTAGACTCTGAGTCAGAATCAGAGTCTTCTGTCGACAATGGGACAAGTTCTGTGGAACTTGAGATAATCCCCTGTGGTCCAGGGAAGAGTAAACTTACCTCTGGCATTTTTAATAGAACAGTTCTTCCCAAAAGGAAAACCACAGGTGTACCTATCTGTTCTGATTTCCTGGACATGTGCTTGCAAGCAAAGACTTCTCTTGAGCTTGAAAAATCTAAAAAGAACAAGATCCCTCATGCTTAAAGAGCTCCAAGACCATTAAAATCTTTTCAAGAAAAATTCACTTGGCAACAGAAGAATAAATGGCCTAAAATTGATAAACTTGATGCTTCTGTTGCAGTGAAAGCAAGGAAAGAAGATCAAGGGAGAGTACAACCAAAGAGCCACTTAAGAAGAGTTTTTGAAAAAACTCAACCTAGATTAGACAAAGCTTTCTGTAAAAAGAAACCCATATCTAAAATGGGTTGTAGTAAAATTTGCTTTGTACCCTCCTTTGACAAATTTAATGAAATTTGCTTTGTACCCTCCTCAAATGTTCCTTATTGTAAATGCTTTGATCTTATGCATTCTTTGAATCAACATTTCTCGAGGCCCTCCTGTCTTATATCTCACCCAAGTCCAAGAATGAAAAATTCAAGGGTGAGAAGAGACAATCTGGTACCTCTGCAAATGAGGATAAATCCAAAACCAAAGATGTTAAGGCATCTTCAAAGTCTCCTAACAAAAATGGACCCATTTGGAAATGGGTACCTAAATCTCTCTAATTTGTTCGCAGGAGAAACAACATGTGCCTATCTAGTATCTAGACTCCGGGTGCTCAAGACACATGACTGGCGACAGAGGGTTGCTTTCCTCCTACAAAGAAAAACATGGAGGAGGATCTGTGACTTTTGGAGATAACAAAAAGGGACAAATAAAAGGCTATGGAGTCATTGCCAAAGGAGACATCGATGTCAACAGAGTTGCCTATGTGGATGGCCTCAAGCACAACCTTCTGAGTGTAAGTCAACTTTGTGACAATGGACTCGATGTAATGTTCAAAAGACAGTACTGTTCTCTGTTGAAGGAAGATACAACCACAGAGCTTCTGCGAGCCAAAAGACGAGGTGATTTATACCTCATGGACTTTAAATCAACTAACAGAGAAGAAAAGCTCTGCTTAGTCTCAAGTAAGAATGAAGAAGCTTGGCTCTGGCACTACAGGTTCTGTCATCTAAACTTTCACGCACTTGACAAACTTGTGAAACTAAAACTTGTAAGTGGTCTACCAAGTATTAGATTTGACAAGGATCATCTATGCTCAACTTGTGAGATGGGCAAACTCAAAAGGGTTGCCCACAAAACCAAGTCCGACATATCTTGCACCAGACCTCTGCAGATGCTTCATGTTGACCTCTGTGGTCCTATTTCTGTGCAGAGTCTTGGTGGCAAGAAGTACATCCTTGTACTCATAGATGAATTCTCTAGATATACTTGGGTTGAATTTGTTCGAAAGAAATCAGATGTTCCTGAAGTACTAATCAATCTTATCAAGAGAATACAAGTTCTTTATGACTGCAGGGTACAGAGAATCCGAAGTGACAATGGGACAGAGTTTAAGAATTCAACCATTGAAGCCTACCTTTCGACAGAAGGCATATCATAGAACTTCTCTGCTGCAAGGACTCCACAACAAAACGATGTTGTTGAACGAAAGAACAGAACACTAGTTGAAGCCGCAAGAACTATGCTCACTGCTTCAGGGCTCTCTATTTCTTTCTGGGCAGAAGCCATTTCAACCGCATGCTTCACCCAAAATCGATCCTTGATCGTGAAGAGATATGCAAAGACACCATATCACTTACTACACCAGAGGAAGCCAAACATTAAGTACTTCCATGTCTTTGGCTGCAGATGCTTTGTACTGAACGACAGAGATCAGATAGGGAAATTTAGTCCCAAAGCCGATGAAGCCAAATTTGTTGGCTATTCATCAAACTCCAAGGCATACAGAATCTATGTACTCAAATCCAAGCATATACTCGAAAGTATTAATGTTTCATTTGATGATTCTTTTCAGGTGACTTCTGAGCAAATCAGCTCAGGACTCAAACTTCAAGATGAAGATTCTGGTGGATCATCAAGAACAAATGATCTTCATCATCTGTTTGAAGAGATGTTCAATGATGATGGACCCTTTGAAGGTGAGCACAAAGCCTCTGAAGCCGAACCCTCTGAGGACCAAACAGGTACTTCTCTAACTGGTCCTAGCAATGCTTCACCCTCTTCCAGTAATGCTGCAGCTGCAACCATCGAGGGGGAGAACTCAGAGGACAATGCGAATCAAGGCCCCAAGCTCAGTCAAAATCATGGTCATCTTCAAAATATTTCTGAAGGGTCAACACCAGATCAAGGATCCGTAGAGGTCTCTACCTCAATTCATGATGAACAACCAAGTCCTGTGGCAAGTACGAATGATCAATTCCTCTCAACAGAGAATGATCTAAATCAAGGTGAACAAGCTCCTAAGCTAACCACAGAAGGTTCAAATGATCACCTGCCTTGAATGATCAAATGGACCAGAAGTCACCCACAGAGCCAAATTATTGGTGACGCTTCTGACAAGGTCCAAACTCGATCGAGTACTGCAAATTTTTGTTACTATACAAATTTTGTGAGTATCATCGAACCCAAAAAGATATCTGAAGCTCTTGAAGACCCAAACTGGGTAGAAGCTATGCAAGATGAGCTTCTGTAGTTTGAAAGAAACGAAGTATGGACCCTAGTGCCTCTGCCGAAAGGCAAAACCGCAATAGGGACCAAATGGATCTTCAGGAACAAAAAGGATGAAGACGGTGTAGTGATCAGAAACAAAGCAAGACTGGTGGCCAAGGGATACTGTCAAGAGGAAGGCATTGACTATGAAGAAATCTTTGCCCCTGTGGCACGACTCGAAGCAATAAGAATCTTTCTTGCCTTCGCAGCCCACAGAGGTTTCAAAGTATATCAAATGGATGTCAAGTCAGCCTTTCTGAATGGGCAGATTCAAGAAGAAGTATATGTCCAACAACCACCAGGGTTTGAGAACTCTAAGTACCCAAATCACGTCTACTTTCTGGACAAGGCTCTGTATGGACTAAAACAAGCCCCTAGAGCATGGTACGATAGACTTTCAAACTTCCTCCTTGCAAACGGTTTCGAAAGAGGTACTACTGATACGACTTTATTCTATAAGAAGAGAAAAGGTGATATTCTACTTGTACAAATTTATGTTGATGACATTATTTTTGGGTCTACAAATGATTTATATTGCAAAAAGTTTGAGCCATTGATGAAAAGTGAGTTTGAAATGAGCATGATAGGAGAACTCACATTCTTCTTAGGATTGCAAGTCAAACAAACCACAGAGGGTATTTTCATAAACCAATCAAAATATGTCTCTGACATACTTGAAAAATACAAGCTCTCTGACTCTTCACCAATGAAAACTCCTATGGTCACTGGATCCAAGCTCTACGCAGATCCAGGGGGCAAATCTGTGGAGTGTAAACTCTACAGAGGGATGATAGGATCTTTGCTATACTTAACCGCGAGTAGACCTGATATAATGTTTGCCACATGTCTATGTGCAAGATTTCAAGCTAACCCCAAAGAATCTCATCTTCATGTTGTCAAGAGGATCTTCAGATACCTAAAAGGGACCAAAAATCTTGGTCTCTGGTATCCGGAGAACTCTGGCTTTGATCTCATGGCTTATACAGATTCAGATTACGGAGGATGCAAGCTCGACAGGAAGAGTACCTATGGGAGTTGCCAATTCCTAGGAGGGAAACTGGTAAGTTGGACTTCCAAGAAACAGAACTATGTTTCGACCTCTACGGCAGAAGCAGAATATGTTGCTGCTGCAAGTTGCTGTTCACAAGTTCTGTGGATGAGGACCCAACTTAGAGATTATGGATTTGATATCGAAAAAATCCCCATCCTCTGTGACTCCAAAAGTGCCATTGCGATCTCTGCCAATCCTGTGCAGCACTCTAAGACCAAACATATCGATATCAGGTATCACTTTCTGAAACATCATGTGGATCATGGGACAATAGAGATGTACTTTGTGCCCATAGACTATCAACTTGCCGACCTTTTCACAAAGGCATTGGATGAGAAAAGATTCACTTTTCTAGTTGGCAAAATTGGTATGCTCAACATGAGTTGACCACAGAGCCTCTGTTGTACATATTTGTATGTAACTTATTTCTTGTTTGTAAATACTCTCTTCGGCTTTCTTTATTATATTATTTTATGCGAATCTATGTCTTGTGCAAATCTTATCTTTATATGATCCAAGCATAGTTGAAGGGGGAGCAGAACGAACCATCAAACACCAATCGTGACTAGTCAAGGGGGAGCAAGACAGTTCTGCGCAACAGACTACAGAGTGAGGTTAGTCCATCTGAACCAAGGGTCAAAACTCTTTCTCGAGCACTATGCCCTCAGAAAGATCCCACTTTGTACTAATTTTTCTGTCAAAACTTTGTAATGATCAAATCTTTGAAAATCTTTCCTAAAAAGGAAATTTTTGGTCTCAAAACCTCTGAGGTCAACCACAGAGCCTCTGTGATCTATCACAGAGTCTCTGCACCTCTAAACTGAGGGTGCTTGACCAAATGCACTTTAAAAGGAACTCGATCATTTCATCGCACTTTTCCCCCTCTTAAAAAGCTCTTCTGATAACCTTGCATATGACCTCAGAAGTCTCTTACCCACAGAGCTTCTGTCATTCCCATCACCTAAGAAATTCAGGTCATGTGTTGCGGGTTATTTTTTGAAACTCACTGTCACGTGAGAATAGAAAATGCCAGGCGCGTAAGAATAGGGTGGCACACGTCCTAGATCGTGCACCGCCATCATCTGACGTGGAAATATTTGATTGGTTCGTAACCTGTACCGTCGTTTTTTTAAAACGGCTTCTTATCCGTTAACACTCATCACGGATTTGAAAATTTTATCTTTTACCGCTCATTCTTTTTACCCTCTCTCTTCATATATAAACCCCTCTCATACCCCAAATTTCTTTTTACCTGCTATCTTCTCTCCTTCAAGAATCCCTTTGCAGAGAATTCTCATTCTCCATTTCTTTCCATGGCTTCTCCCTCATCTTCCTCCAAGAACTCTAATGGATCCAAGAAATCAAACTACTCTCATCACTCGATGGCTCAAAAGGCTGATTCAGACTCCGTCGACCAAGAACATGTGCTTACCAGCAGAATGTTATCCTTCACCAGGCATGACTATCACTTGACCCAAATGAACAATAAACCAAACAACCATTTTGTCACCCTAAATCCCTCTGGTTTTCCCACTGAAGCTGCACCATTGATTCAACTCCTCAACAATCATTTCCTGGTTAGAGCCCTAACGTTGAAACGAGATGACATTCCGGAATCCTACATCCAACATTTTTGGCTAAGTGCCCGCCATGCCAAGATGGACAATTATGGACACTGCATCATTGGCTATGCAACCCATCCATCAACTGTAAAAATTCTGGACTTAGGGATCAATCGTAGGAAACTCTCCGATGTATTTGGACTTCCCACCAAATCTGATCTCAACCTACGTAAATTCTCAGAGGAGCCCACAGAGGAAGAGATACTAGAGTTTCTGAGGTTCATTGGCTATGCAGTTCCAATCTCCAAAAGAACAAACTTTAGACGACAGAATCTACCCCCTCTGTGGAACGTACTTTTCTCTATTCTGAACCGTTGCCTAACATCGAAGGTTGGAAACCCGGATCAATCAAGCCATACAATTTTGGCTATAATGTATGGGATTTACTACGATCTCCCACTGGACTACGCTGGACTAATTTTCAGGGAGATCCAAAATGCTGTGATTTCCAAACAGCAGGACCAAGACAGAGGGACAGAACCAAAGAACATTGTGTTTAGACGTTTTCTAGGACTGCTTATAGGCGATGACTTGATAGGAGAAGGAAAGCTACCAGTAGAGGATAAGACAATCAAACTCTATGAGATGAAGTCTCATAAACCCACCACCATCAAAACAGGATATCCATAAGCTAGACCTCTGTCAACAAAGATGTTGACTTATTTGGGTAGTAAAGAAGACGTTAGGGAATACATACGAGGGAACAGGACACCAGAACCATGTCCTGTAACCCCCCCTCGCGTAGGATTCAAAGTAGGAGCCATTGTAGTTTACTTGAGAGACGAGGGAGTACGAACAGAAGTTGAAGCCGCTGAGGCTAAAGTGAGTGAGAAAGAGAGCCCACTAGTTAGAGGGAAGGGGAGTGAGAGAAAGACGAAAAAGAAAAACAAGAAAAAGAGAGTCGCAGAGGTAGAGACTCCGAAATCCTTGGCAGCTGAAGAGAAAGCCACAGAAGAAACTGCAGAGATCAGAGTCTCTGAGAAAAAGAAAAGAAAATTGAGGACGCTTGCCGAAAAAGAACAAATATTGGAAGCCCTCAAACAGAAAAGGACAGATCTGGATGAATACCTTGCTGCAAGAACCGAACCTTGTCAGGATCGAATTCTTAACAAGAATTAATTCTCAGAAACAATATCAAAGAAGTTTGCGGAATAACACTTTGATATTTAATCAAACAGAAAATAAAGACAGAATATAATCAACAAACTGTAAACTTGTATTTAATGCTTTGAAGTTACAAGATTACTCACTCAACCTCAATATTGATGAACAGACTCACCAATACGAATTCTACTTCTCTAGAATTAGGATCTATGCCTTGAGGTTGATTTTCTCTCTAAAAGAATGAAAACTGAAAATTAAATTATTATTCTAAACTATACAATATATACTGAATACAAAGATAATTACAATAAATAAAATATCTTCAGTATATCTTCCATGTATATCTCTAAGCTTCCATGTATATCCTTTCATACGAATCTTCATCATATAAGCAGTATTAATCTTCAGCAGCATTAACTTCCTTCTAGCAGCATTAACTACTAAGCAGTACTAACCACTAGCAGTACTAACTAGCTAAGCAGTACTAACTTTGTTCAAGCAGCACTAACTTTGACTAGCAGTATTAATTAACACTAGCAGTAGTAACACTCAGCAGTATTAACCTTTATGTCTTCTAGCAGTAGTAATTTTGAACCAGCAGCATTAACCATACTTGATGAATTCTTCAGTTCCCAACAATCTCCCCCTAACTTGACTTTTAGGAAGAGAAGTCAAGTTCTTCAAATTTTCTTCAAGATGCTCCCAAAACTCTATTATGGTCTAAATTCCTGTGTTTGCATCCAATCCCAAACTCTGATTGATGGTTCTTTGAATCAAGTATTTAGCCATTTCTGAATCTGGAACACACCTTAACTTTTTCTTCAACATGGCATGTAGCTTCAATCTGCTATGATTATACACTCTATCCACTAGGAAGTATTCAGTGTGATTTAAATCCAAAGTCACTGTATATACTCCACTAATTTCATATAAAGTCCAAC
Organism: Arctium minus; assembly: GCA_954870635.1. NCBI lineage: Eukaryota > Viridiplantae > Streptophyta > Magnoliopsida > Asterales > Asteraceae > Arctium > Arctium minus. Next base: position 80,753,327 of record OX941081.1, on the reverse strand, counting down.
TGTTTACTGATTTGAAGACATCCTTGATCAAGTGCTTTACTTCTACAGGTTTGAACATCATACACAGATACTCCATTACCAGTTTTGTAATTGAAATCCCTGGAGCTTTCAACTGATCTGCATACAACTTCATCCCTATATCAAACATTTCTTCAATATCAGACCTTGAGCATGTTCTGACAATTTTAGCCCAAGTACTGTAGACTTCATACTTTTCATCTTTTCTCTTCAGTCTGATATACTTCTTGCCATCTACTTCCAAAACATCCCAGTGAATGACTTCAGGAGGTTTAACTCCTACAGGTTCTGCTGCAATTGGTTCAGGCACTTTGTCCATCACAACCATGTACATCTTGACATCCTCAGTACTTGCAGGTTCTTTCATTGTAGATGACTCAGGTGCCTCTTCTTCTTCAGCAACCTTTTCAGCCTCTTCTTCCACTAATCTAGGCTTCTTTGTAGGCTTTCTCCTGGCAATCATCTTTGTTCTTTTTAAAGTCCTTAGACTTTCACCAATTGTTGTTTCCTTCTCTGGAGTTTCTTGCTCATCAGGGAATGGTTTTTGTAAGAAATCATTGCTTTCTTTCATTCTTTTCTCCATTTCAACCCTTGCAAGATCATCCCCTTGAAGCTTTATCATCTCAGCATCATACATCTTCTTGAGCTTCTCAAAATACATCTTTGAAAACATCTCTACCTTGACACCTACTGCACCCTTGAGGAAAGTAATCATTTTCTTTCTCTCTTGAGCACCCAGGTATGTCTTTGAAGGTTGTCTTTTCCTTGCAGCCATTTTGATCTTAGCAGGCTTCCTCAAAGGTGTGGCTTTCTTCTTGGCTTGTTCTGTTGCTAAGCTTTGTTGATAGGCTTTGTTTAACTCTGCAGCCATTGCTTTAGCTATCTCTCTATCCTTTTGCACTTGCATGGTTTCTGCTTCTTCAAGTTCAGCCTGTATCTTCCTAGCTAGAGCTTCATCTGATTCAATCAGCTTCTGCTTTTTCATTGGTTTATCAGATTCAACTAGCTTTGCCTTACCTTTCTCTTTACCCATCACCTTCTCAATGCTAGAGTTCTTTGCTGCATCACCTCTTTCTTTTATGACAACTCCTTTGGCCTTTGAGGTGACCTTGGGAGTATCATGTTTGGCTTTGATGAGTGTTTCTGCAATCTCAAGCTCTGTAAGGACCTCTTTTACTGTTTCTGCTGCTTCTTTCAGCTCAGCAGTATTAACCATTTCTGCTGCTTTACTTGAACTGGCAGTATTAATGGTTTCTGCTGCTGGCTCTGTTTCTGCTGCTTGCTCATTCTCCCCCTCAACATCATGTTTTTCCACTTGCTCCCCCTTAGCTTTGGCATCAGCTTCTGACTCCCCCTTTTTGGGAGCATCAGTCACTGGTTTCCTCCTTCTGAGCACAAATTGTTTCTTCTTCCTTTGCAGAATCAGTTTCCTTACCATTTGCTTCAATTTGATGATTAGTTCTTGTTGTGACAGTACTATGAGTTTAAGCTCTTCTATATCTTTGCCCTGTTTGAGTACATCCATGTTGATGTTGCCCATGGTTTCCATCAATTCATAATAGTTATATCTGTCCTCACCTTCTCCAGAAGTGTTACCCTCTTTTGAAGGATCATTGGATCTTTTTGTAGTGGAAGTCTTCTGCCTAGCAGAAGCACTATCCACCCCCTTGGGTTCTTGGCACCTGGGACCTTTGGATGATTGCTCACCCAAAGTTTCCATGGGGGAGGTCTTATTGATGTTACCACTTTCCTCCTCTGTACTAGCAGGAGTAGTGGCAGCCTCATCACCCATAACCTCTACCTCCTCCTCAGAGAGCACCTCCTTTGGGTTGGGAGACACCCTTGTGGTTTCCCTTTGGATATTCTCTAGGGGAGAATTCTCCCTTAGAGGGCTTATAGGCTTAGTGGGTAATGGTACAAGAAGGGAAGGAGCCTTCTTTACCTGTCAGGATCGAATTCTTAACAAGAATTAATTCTCAGAAACAATATCAAAGAAGTTTGCGGAATAACACTTTGATATTTAATCAAACAGAAAATAAAGACAGAATATAATCAACAAACTGTAAACTTGTATTTAATGCTTTGAAGTTACAAGATTACTCACTCAACCTCAATATTGATGAACAGACTCACCAATACGAATTCTACTTCTCTAGAATTAGGATCTATGCCTTGAGGTTGATTTTCTCTCTAAAAGAATGAAAACTGAAAATTAAATTATTATTCTAAACTATACAATATATACTGAATACAAAGATAATTACAATAAATAAAATATCTTCAGTATATCTTCCATGTATATCTCTAAGCTTCCATGTATATCCTTTCATACGAATCTTCATCATATAAGCAGTATTAATCTTCAGCAGCATTAACTTCCTTCTAGCAGCATTAACTACTAAGCAGTACTAACCACTAGCAGTACTAACTAGCTAAGCAGTACTAACTTTGTTCAAGCAGCACTAACTTTGACTAGCAGTATTAATTAACACTAGCAGTAGTAACACTCAGCAGTATTAACCTTTATGTCTTCTAGCAGTAGTAATTTTGAACCAGCAGCATTAACCATACTTGATGAATTCTTCAGTTCCCAACAAACCTGCAGAGGGTCAAACAAAACCCCTGCAGAAGGTAAGAAGAGTCCTAGTCCTTGAAGAGTCCTAGTCCTTGAAGAGTCCCCTAAGGATAAACCTCAGAGCCCAATCCAAGTAGCCTCTGCAATAGCACAAGAGGTTTCTCTCCAATACTCTGGAGGATTAGGGGAAACCATGGAAATGGAAATAGATGATGTGACAGGAAGGTCACAGAGCGAAGATGAAGAAGAAGAACCAAGTAAAAAATCGTTGGAGGAGAGGGAAACAAAAGATGCCTTTGGCACACCACCAAAACCAACTCCCTGTGCAACCCACACTTCTACCCCTGCAGTTCTAGCGCAGAGGGGTATTGAAACAGGACCGCACAGTCCGACCCTGACCAATCCATCCGGGCAGAGGATATTCCTTCATCCTCTGTACCACTATCCGAGGAAACCAAAACCACCTCACCCTCTCAAAAGGGTGAGAGTGTTGCTCTACGTGTCCATTCGCCCCAGGACACATCTCTTCCACACACAGAGGTATTTGTTACCTCTGTCACACACAAGAGTGACACCCAAACCACCTCAGAGTTGGTGGTGAAAGCACACGATAATTTTGTGACTCTAGAACACCCACAGGATCCATTCAACATAAGTCTTAAGGGAGTCTCTGAACCCTTCCCCAAAGAATGTGTTGACAGAACTTCCATAGGTGCTTCCTCTGTGGAACATCGAGGATTGGAAGGAAATCCTCCAGAGCTCAACATAAAAACAGACTCTGAAGGTGCCAAAGACTCGTTGGCCAAATCTGGAACATGTGTTGTTCCAGAGGTTATCTCTGACACCTTTGTCACAAAGGGCGAGTTTAAAGCCTTTGCTGACATGGTGCTCACAAAACTTGACGAGTTGCAAAGCTCTATCTCTAAAGATTCCCAAGCCAACTCTCAAATCCTTACAGTGACCCTAAAAGCCAATATTGAAGCTCTGCAAGCCCTCAATACAAACTGCGCAAAAAGGGCTAATCTTCAAGTTTGTGGACAAGTCATCATTGCACACTCCAATCAGATTCAAATTCTAGGGGATCTTTGCACAGAAGAGTTCCCAAAATATGCTATGCAAGGAGTTCATACTGGAGTGAATGAAATGGGCCGACAAAGAGAGGAAATAAAGGACATAACTCGCAGTGTTATGGTCCCCTTTCACACACAGGCATCAACCTCTGCCCCAGACCCCTCTGCGTTTGCAACAAAAGCTGACTTGGAAGCCATGGGAAATCAGTTTCTGCAAAACCAAAACCTCCTTCGATCCAACTTCAACGACCAAGGAAAGACGGTGGCAGCAGACTTGAAGAAAACCATAGCCACATTTCGGTTCAAGTCTGATGTGGAAATCAACGCCCTATCATTGGTTGCGGAGGACGCCCTACAGAAGATCAACAAACACGCTGATGAACACCTCTGCAAGAGGAAGAAGCAAAAGGCCCCTGCCACTTGTCATGAGGAGGCCTCACAGAAGAGGGCTCACCATGATGATCAGGACCCAGATGCCTCTGGCCCTGGCCATCATGAGGGGGAGAAGGCCTTAACACCAAAAGCACCTGTCATCTCTGCCACTCCTCTTCAAGCCCTACCCTTACAAAGACCATCTTCAGAGGCACACAAAACACAGAATCTCATGCCCAGTGCCTCTGAGGATCCAATACCGTCTTCTCCAATTGTCCAAGGAACAACCTCTGCAGGATCTCAGAAAGGGAAGGTTAGCGTGGGCTCTGAACAGATCGCAGAAGGACTCGCAAAGTTTGTAGAACTCTCAAGTCCTGAACTCATACCCACTGCACCCGCACCAGCTGTACAGTTTCAAAGCATTGATCCAGTAAACGCTGCAGATACTTCAGAGACCTCTCCACGGAAGAAAGATCAAAACCTCTCTAAACCTGACAAGAAAAATCCTCAGAAAAGTCCTCATAGCAGAAACATCAAGAGGACAGAGTCAAAGAGATAGTTCAATCGATGGACGCCATGAGAGTTCCAATCCCAAGGCATCCACCGAAAGAACTTAAATTTCAAGAGAACATTCATACCTATCTTTACAGCGTAGAGCCCGAAGCTGTCTTCTTAGAACCAAATTTGCATCACTTAATCAAAGAAGACATCAGAAGACGCTTCGAGCAAACTGCACTAGAAAGGGATGAAGTGTTTTCCACAGAAGATATCAAAACCGCGATGAGGATCTCTCTGCACTCCTTCGCCAACAAGTCAATCATGTATGCAAAATACTTAGTTGAGAGAAAAGATGGGAAGCAATACACGTTCACAGATGCAGACTTGAAGAACCTCTGTGCCTACGATCTTCCTCAACTACATGCCTTCACAGAGCAAAGACTTGAAAAGCGTAAGGAGTACATGATAGTGAATGGCAGGATCAAGGAAGTGATGCGCGAACATGTAAAATATCACAGCAAAATGGACTTCGAGGCAGCTTTACAACTCGGAGTCGAGAAGCTGTCGATCACCAAACCTCATGACCAATTCCCCAGAATCGAGAACGTTTCTTCCAACTCCTTAATCACAGAGCCTGAGTTCGGATTCATCTACAGAGACGATGATGGGCTTAAATGGATGTATCGGCCAAATCAAAGTCACAAGTATTCAAACAATACTCTGCAGAAGATAACGAATACGATTCTGAGGAAGATAGACTCTGAATTTGTGCAAGCGGGACCTGCAGAGACAATGATCGGACAGATTGATGCACAACTGAAGTACAGGGAACTCATTCTATCGATGAGAAAAACTCTAGCTGAAAGCTTTACCAACCCGATAAATGATTTTCCTCAATGACTTCTATAATCTTTTGTTGTTCATTCATGTATTTCGATGCTTAATGTAATTGCCTTTTGGCATTTTTCTTTTACGAATGAATATCACTTTTCAAAGGTTGAGTTCCTTTCACCTCTTTTGCTTCTAGCTTAGCCATCGTTCTAAATTCCAATTTTTTATTTTTCAATACTTAGGGGGAGATTGTTAGCTCCACTCACATTGTATAGAATTATTGAAAAATAGGCTAAGCATGGGAATCGCAGAAGTCTGCCGCTGAACACTCAAGTACACCACAGAAGGTGCAAAGCTGAGAGGTTGCTCCGCAGAAGATCTACCCGAAGTCAAACCTGATGATGATACTCAGATCACAGAGCCTCTGTGATCACTCACAGAGCCTCTGTGAAGGCTAACCTCTGGAAATCAATGTTGAAGCTTTTCTAAGAGTTCAAGACAAGACCACGTGCCAAGCACGTGAGATCTGTTGTACGAAGATCCGCATGATCAAGTAATGGGCGTCCCACGATGTTTACTTTACAGGTGGCATTCAATTTATGGAATGTCAGTTTCTGTCTTGTACTAAGGGGTGCATCCTTCTGTTATATTAAGGAGCACCACTTTAGAGCATAAAATATGAGAGTACACACAAAATAGTAGTCTGTATAATCCTTGAGCATTTTTGCACACACCAGTGCATGTTCTTGGTGTTCTTGAGTAATCAATGAAACAGTTCTTTGAGTAACTTTCTTGTAATACTTTACTTCATGTTCATTAATTACTTGTGTGTTTACTACCTTGCATGTTCAATCTTTTCCACACATATTAAACGCTTCCGCACTCTATTTATTTAATCTGTGTGTAGTAAAAGGTTAAATCAAGTTAAAGAACATCACAACTGGGATCAACAAAATTAATTTAAGGAAATGTAGTATTGTAAAACTCAATGTCGTCTTAAAAGTTCAAGTCTATATATCTAATCTAAGGCAACCTTAGTCCACTTAAACTAATGCTCTGATACCAATTTGTCACAGCCCATTTTTTTTCTTCCATAACATCATAACCTTCACCTCCGCGGAAGCGTTCTAGCAACATCTCAATTGCCTAAGATTTATAATGGCTATTTTAATAACTATAACTCGTCGTGCGATCCCTTCATGTCTTATCCTGATCTTACCTGAGATACATATATGGAATACGTAATCTTTATGCTTAGTAAGCAATTATGGTTTCATGAGGAAATCATCTTTCATAAAATATATCATTTTAGTGCAGAGAATAACAATTCAATATACTTCTCATAATTATGCATAATAACATTGATACATAAAACCACTTCTATAAAAACATCATCTTCTTTTAGTGCGAGATCTCATATGCGTAAGTATGTCAAACATTCTCAACAGAATCCTAGATTCCTGGGGTTCCGCGAAGGATCTTCCCCCTCAGGTCCGTTTGCAAGACGTCCTCCATTCTTATACCCCGTCGGGTATTTAACATGACCATATTTTCACATGCACAAAACGTTTAATATACCACATGTAAAATACATGTCTTTCTCATAAAATGCATTATAAGCATAACCTTATCTCGTACAAGGCAAACATGCCAAAACAACATTTCAAATATTCATAATGCATAAAAACATTTATATAGCATATATGTATCCCAGTAAATCTCAAAATGTACTCACCTTGATTGCTTAACTGAAATGCTTGATTTACCATCCTAAAATGGATGTAACTCCCTAATTTACTATTGGTGTTTTTGAATGTGTTTTATAAATCTAAACGCATATATCTATATATAGTGAATAGGAAGGTTGAAATATGTATCGAATTGAGGCGGTGGACGTAAGATTTATTCAAAATCTCATCATAATGAATTGAGGCGGCCACTGCGGATTTAAAATCAACAATTCTGAGCTTCAGGCCTAAGTTACCCAATATACATATATATTATAATTATTAATATTTTTATTCATTATATATACCATTATCTTTATCGAGTATAACTTTGTATACGTAACCCCAAACATCAATATGAACATATATTTGGAACCTATGCGATAGTACCTATCCATAAACATGATATTGCTATACCTTTTTTTGAGTTGTGCAAATTTCCGTAGCCACATTTTGATCTTTTTGACATTTACGGTATCTAGATTTTTCAACGTATTTAAATATGAAATTTGGTATTAATCTGATATTTCTATAATCCATAAATGAAAAATGTATATCGTTTTGCTCAAGTGAGCCTAAAATAAAACTTTATTCTTTTTCGAATCTGAAAACGTCATTATGATCTATGTAAATCGTTGAGTCCGAATATATATATATGCATTGTATAACTTATAAATCCATTTGAGTACTTAAACTAATAAAAACGATATATTTAATATCGAATCAGTCCTATAAATAAAACTTTGTCGTTTTTCAAATCTGAAAGTTTAATCGTGATTGTCATAAATCACAGGTCATAAAAGCATATTAGTCGCATTTCATAAAAATACATACGACTAGCTATTTTGAGTAAAACGAGAAAACATTTTAAATAGAATTAATATTAAAATATTTATATATATATACATGCATAATATCGTGTATCTTTAATTAATAATAAATTTTATATATTATGAATACTATATATTTAAAATTATATTATCATTTCATCCTCATAATTATTAATCAGATATATTTTACTCTTTCTTTGTTTATAACAAATATATTCATAAATCTTTAAATTATCCCCTTTTCAATTATATCAATATTTGATATTAAAAATTTAACTGTTAGCTCCAACTCATTTTTATTGAAGTATTGAAAAATAGGCTAAGTGTAGGAACCTCAGAAGACTGCTCAAATCACCAAGTACACCACAGAAGTTGCAATGCTCAGAAGACTCTGTCGACCATCTACCGTGAAGATCACAACCTGAAGATTTGACTCAGACCACAGAGCCTCTGTGATCCCTCATAGAGCCTCTATGGTGGCTAACCTCTGGAGATGGAAGACTTGAAGATTACAAGACAACTGGTTCAAGACAATATCACGTGCAGAACACATGAGCCTGTTGTACGAAGATTCTCAGGATCATTTCTGCGCGTCCCACGTTGTTTTACTTTCCAGGTGGCATTCCTTTTGTGGAATGTCAGCTTTTGTCTTGTACTATTTGTGTGCTCCTCGTCCTATATGAGGGGAGCACCTCCTGTTTTATAAATCACACGAGCACACACTAATCTGAAAGCACCCTGTATTTTCTTTGAGCATCTTAGCACACACAAGTGCGTGTTCTTGGTGCAAAAGCAAGTTTATTCAAGTTGATTCTTCGACAATCATTCATTACTTGTTTGTGATCATGTTTGTTACTTGTTGGTGTGTTTACTACGATTCAAAGACTATATTACTACATTCTAAAACGCTTCCTCACTCTAAATCATCTGTTTTGTGTAGTTTATAGTTAATCATCATATAGAACACCATATTTGGGATCAACATTAACTTTTGAATCTGATGTATATATCTCCTTATCGAATAACATTTCTTTATCGATCATAATTCATCATGTTTAACCCTTATCTTAAAAATTAAGATACTCAAATATACGTAGTCTTGTTATTATTGTAATAGTGAAAACGGGGTTTTACAATACTTCATTTTGAAGTATTGCCTTCTATCTCCTTTCTCTCAGTCTATCTTATAGAAAGTCCCTCAACCTATCTTTCTCTTGTTCTTGTACAGCCTTCTTAGTGTTTCTTAAGTTTGTTTAGATTAAGTTTACTTAATCTTATTCCGCAACAAACTGTAAATTGTAATTTGATTTATCAATAAACAATTTATCAAACTTAAAATTTGTGTTTGTATTCACCCCCCCCCCTTCTAGAAACTTGTATAACACCTTTGGGGCCAACAAGTGGTATTAGAGCAGAATGTTTAATCCATAAACAAGATCTTGCTTAATTCTCTTCCTTTTTTTTTTGGGGGGGGGGAGGGTGTTCTAAGTTATTCCTAGACTAATCCCTTGGCCAATTATGACTATAAGACATCAACCCTGATTAAACCTCAATGGCCACAATTGTTGTTTACACATGGATTCGAACCTTGGGCAGATGAGATATTCCACCACATAAATGGCAGTGAACACAAACTCAAATTATTATGATAATGGTTCTCTCTCTAAACCTCCTCGATTCTGCAGAGACAACTTAGCTCTTTGGAAAAATCGAACGATTCAATTTCTAGAAGGTGTAGATCCCACTATACCTGAATATGTTGCAAATAGACCGTATGAACCCTTTGTCATCATAGCTGCAGTCCCTGCAACTGCAACTACTGGAGTTGTCCCTGAAAGACAAGCTGCCAAAGAAATAAGGCAATAGAGTGATGAAGACAAGAAAAAAGTGGACCTTGATGCTAAAGCTAAAACCATTATCTCTATAGATTTACCTGATGAAGCTTTCCATTCCATCATGCATCTAAAAACCTCCAAGAAATGTGGGACACAATCTGTGTTCAATATGAAGGTACCACTGAAATCCAAGAAACGAAAAAGATCAATCTAGTAAGACAGTATGAAAGTTTCACTTTTGGTAAGAATGAATCTTTATCTGATGTTCACCAACGATTTAATTGTTTAATGATTGATCTAAGGACTGTTGGTAGGACCTACTCTAACTCTAAGGTTCTTACTAAATTCCTGGAATGTCTTTCTGAAAGCTGGGACAGTTATTCAATGTATCTCAAGCTAAAAAAAGACTTAAATGTCCTTTCCCTCATTACTCTTTATGGGATTTTGCTCAATTATGATCAATCCAATCAATTGAAGAAGAATCTTGTCAAAGATTCTAAAGACTCCAAAAGCACACCTGTTGCTTTAGTCTCGTCAGAGATCATCCCATCTCAGCGATCTTCTACTCTTACTATCACTGAGTTAGATTCTGACTCAGAGGATCCATCAGACACTGACCTTTCAAAGTTTAATGAATCTCTGGCACTCTTGACAAACTTTTTTAAAAGATTTGCAAGAAATAGCAATTTCAGAAGAAATAAGCCTCTCTCCATATCTGACAAGCCTAAGTCAACTCCTATCGATAAGGCAACTGCTACTTGCTATAACTGGGAGAAATTGGACATTTTGCCAGCGAATCCAGGTAAAAGAAAGTATTCAAACCTTTTTCATCCCGAAAAACCAGCGATGACAAATACCGAAAGAAGAAAGAAAAATATCATAAACTGAAAGGATTCAAGCAAAAAGGTAAAGGTCTGATAGCTGAAGAACATGTTTGGGATGAATCAGAAGAGTCAAGTTCTAATGAAGAAGATGCAGCTAATCTCTATCAAATGGCTGAGATTAAAGAAGAAGTGGAGGAACCATCTAGAACGTCCACAAGCTCTATCACCTCTCAGGTTTCAATCTCTACTGACCCAACTCTTACTGAAGCAGAGAGATGTCGCGTTGTTAATGTGCTGACAATTGACTTATACAATGCACTGAATGGTAAAACTCTTGCTGAAAACAAAAATATTGATTTAACTGAACAGCTTAAGAAATGTCATTTAAAGATCAAAGAACTAACTCTTCTAGAGGAAAGTTTGAAAGATCAAGTCATTGTAAATGAGATTATCATCATTGAACGCGAACAAGCTATCGCTGAACTGAAAGATAAAAAGGCTACAGTTAAGGGATGGTGTAAATCCTCAGCTAAAGTCGCGGACATCATAGATGCTCAAATACCTGCTCAGGTTAAGAGTTGTCTTGGTTATGATTCTGAGAAAGATAGCCCAGATATAGATCATTCCATGCAAAAATTTGGTTTGTCTCATCTATCCCTGACACTTCCTTCTTCTGTTCCTATATCTGAGGGTTTATCAAAAAGTTCTAAACTCACTGATAAAAAGAAATATGTTTCCCATCACTTTTAGAAGGTTACGAAAGTAGCAAAGCAAAAGAAGGTTCTCTCCAAACCTTCAGCTAGTCAACTCTCTGATTCTGGATCTAAGATCACTGGTAATGCTCAGAAATCTACTCCAAAGTTGAAGTTTGACATTAAGCCTAAGATATTTGAAGAACTAAAAATTCCTCTAAGATCCAATGCAAAGGGTATTCTTGGAGTTGGCTCTGCTCATCTAAAGCTTTCAAATGCAAATGCTCATGGTCGTAAGGCTACTTTCAGCTATAGAAATTGCTACCACTGTGGACTTACTGACTACATTGCCAGTAAATGTCCCAATGCCACCAAATCTGAAAAGTCAGCTAAAGTGAAGATGATTGCCTCCAAGATAAAGAAGGTCACCAAAGCTGAGAAATCTGCCAAGGTGAAAAATGCCACTAAAGTTAAGAAATTAACTAAGGTGAAGGTTACCACTGAAGCTGAATCTTTAGATGCTTTGAAGATTGTTGAACCTTCCATCTCTAGTAACTCACCTGGACCCACTGAAAAGTGGGTACCAATCAAAAATTGATCTTCCTTATGTTTGCAGGTCTCGAAGGGTATTTGGTATCTTGATAGTGGATGCTCTTGACATATGACTGGCCAAAAGGACCTTCTCACTAAATACAAGGAAGAGAAGGGTCCATCAATGACCTTTGGTGGAAATAGGAATGGCTATACCAGAGGGTCTGGTGTACTCAGCAATGGTACAACTACCATCCGAAGAGGCGCTTACATAGATGAACTGAAGCATAATCTCTTCAGCATCAATCAACTATGTGATAAAGAATTTAAAGTATGCTTTACTAAGAAAGCATGTTCAGTCTTGGACAAAGATGGAAAACTTGCTCTCAATGATTATCGTTTGGGAAATGTTTATGTTATATACATGGACTCAACAACCACTAAAAACATTTGTTTTATGACCAAAGCCTCATCTGATGTCAACTGGCTATGGCATAAGAGGCTCTCTCATCTCAACTTCAAGACGACGAACACTCTATCTTCAAACGAACTAGTCTTCGGTCTACCTCAGCACTCTTATGCTAAAGCATCTATTTGCTCAACTTGTGAAAAAGGAGAACAAACAAAATCCAGGTTCAAATCAAAGCAAGTATCATCAGTGACAAACCCTCTTTAACTCTTGCATATGGATTTATTTGGCCCTGTCAATATACAATCCATTGTTGGAAAGAAATACACTCTTGTCATAGTAGATGAATACTCTCGCTACACCTAGGTCATGTTTCTTCGTTCTAAGAGTGACACCCCAAATTAACTCATCTCATTTATTAGAAAAATGGAAGTGTTGAATAATATGACAGTTCGCTCTATAAGGAGTGATCATGGAAATGAATTTAAAATAGTTTTCTTGATAACTTTTTGAGAACTAGGGAATTTCTCACAATTTCTGAGTTGTGAGAACTCCTCATCAAAATGGAGTCGCTGGAAGAAGAAACAGAACGATCATCGAAGCTGTCGATCAATGCTTAGCGATTCTCATCTTCCAACTCAATTTTGGGCAGAAAACTGTCAATACTGCCTGTTTTATTCAAAATAGGTCACTGATTGTCAAAAGATTTAACAAAATTGCCTATGAACTTTTTCATGGGAGAAATCCCTCTATTAGCTTTCTTCATATCTTTGGTTGTCAGTGCTTCATTCTAAACAATAGAGATAACCTTGGAAAGTTTGATCCAGAGGTTGATGATGGAATATTTCTCGAATACTCTTCAGTATCTAAAGCCAATAGAGTCTTCAACAAAAGAAGACAAACAGTAGAATAAACCATTCATATATCCTTTGATGAATCCAGATCAGCGAACTCAAAGACTATCGCTGATAATGATGAACTTAATGCCTGGATGTTTTCTCACTATGGAGAAGATGAACTTTTCTTCAACACATATCATCATGCATATCCTACGAATGTTGATGATGATCCAGTCATTGTTCCACCTAACACTGAATCCACTTCTTGGGTTTCAGTTGTTCCCTTAAACACAATACCACCCTCTGAACCTCCAACCTCTGAATCGTCTCTCATCTCTGAAGAACTCTCAGTGAATGACGTTCAATCTGAACCTCAACAGTTTATTGTTGATGAACCCCAGGCTGAAGCTTCTTCCTCAGCAAATATTCCCATTTTGATCCAATATCAGACATGGACGCTAAATCCCCCACTCAGAGATAGACTAAGAATCAACCAATCAATGAAATACTTAGTGATCCAGGTGCAGGTATTCAGACTCGACGAAGTTCAGGTAACATTTGTCTCTTGAAAACTTTCTCTCTTTTCTTGAGCCAAAGAAGACTGGTGATGCCCTCAGAGATCCAAACTGGGTCAACGCTATGCAAGAAGGGTTGACTGAGTTTGAAAGAAACAAAGTTTAGAATCTCGTTCCCCGACCATCTGACAAAATTGTTATAGGAACCAAATGGGTGTATCGAAACAAGTTAGATGAAAATGGGGCTGTGACACACAACAAAGCTAGGCTAGTTGCTCAGGGATACAGATGTGGCTAGGAGCGAAGCAATTTGATTATTCTTAGCCTATGCAATTCACAATGACTTCAAAGTACATCAAATGGATGTCAAGACAGCATCCAGAATGTAAAGTTGAGTGAAGAAGTTTATGTTGAACAACCCCCAGGGTTCTATGAGGCTAAACATCCAAATTATGTATATAAGTTGGCTAAGGCTCTTTATGGGTTAAAACAAGCCCCATGTACTTGGTATGATACTCTATTTTTCAGAAAGATTAAAGGTCACATTATTCTTGTTCAAATATATGTTGATGACATTATATTTGGTTCTACTAACCCATCTCTGTGTACTCGATTCACTGAACGAATGAAGAAAGATTATAAAATGAGTATGAGGGGTGAGCTAACTTACTTCCTTGTACTTAAAATCAAGCAATCTGATAAAGACACGTTTATTCATCAGGGTAAGTAAGTTAAAGATATGCTGAAAAAGTGTGATCTTTCTGAAACATCAGCGATGAAAACTCCTATGGCACCACCGTTAACATTAAACAAGGATCCCGCTGAAAACCTGTTAATGTCACTGCCTATAGAGGAATGATTGGCTCTCTTCTATATCTTATAGTGAGCTGACCAGATATCATGTATTCTACCTGTCTTTGTGCACGATATCAATCAGAACCCAAGTAATCCCATCTGGTCATTGTAAAGGGAATTTTCATATACCTGAAGGGAACTCCTAACCTAGGTCTTTGGTATCGTAAAGACTCGGGGTTTGATCTAACTGCCTATTCAGATTGTGATTTTGCAGGTTGCAAAATGGATAGAAAAGCACCACAGAAGGTTGTCAGCTCCTAGGTGAAAAGCTAGTAAGTTGAACAAGTAAAACGCAAAACTCAGTGTCCACCTTGTAGATCCCAGTGCAGTGCAAAACAGAATAACAACAATCAAAGATAAACAGATTTTAGGCCACAGCAACTAGTCATATGATTGATATTAATTCAAAGGGTTTAGGTTTACAGAGAGAATTTCTGATAAGGGTTTGTAAACCTAATGACTAGAAAACTGAATAATGAACTTCTAACCTAAACTGTCTAAACTGTTCAACCCTAATTATGAACTAATAATGCCTTTATATACTTAGGCACGCAGGCCTGATGGGCTTATGGGCTTGGGCCCATTTAAATAAAACAACTATTAGTTAATTACATATTGAACCCTTATAAATACTTTATTCCACTTTCAACGCATAGGACTTTTAGTCCTAACAATCTCCCCCTAAAGTTGAATAAAGCATTTATCTTCTTGAAAAACTTCAGGCCTTGATCTTCTTTCCCTCTTGAATCTTTGAAGAACTTTGGTGTTGCATGTCTTCATGTCTTTCCACGCTCCCCTTGAATAAAGCTCTTGGTCTTCATAGTATCAACTTTGTAACCAGATTCAAAGTACAGTAACATCGACTGAACGCACTATCAAGCAGCTTTCAGCTGTAAAAACTCAATCACATCGGATCAGCGCACAAGAAAAATAATGTGAGAGTTACTTGACATTCCACGGTGCTTCTTCAGTTTAAAACAAAGAATCTGTCTTTGAACCGCGAGTTGAATAGATTTGTTTTCTTCTCAAGAACTTGTTTCAATCATCGCATAGGAGGAATGATAAACAAACTTGTAGCAGACACCACATGATACGTGATACGGGAAAGAATCAATACAAACTTTGAAAACTTCACTGTCTTCAGACAAACAAATTTAGCATTAAACTCATATCTTCATCTCTTTGATCTTTAGACCGTCTTCAGAAAAACAAACTTTCTTTCTTCAAAACTTTAATTGAACTTTGAAAAATTCTCCCCCTTTTTGATGATTGTGAGCATCATGATCATCAAAACTTCTTCAATTTTAACGCATTCTTTGATCTCCCGTTTATGATAATATGATATTCTTCGTCCTTTGATCTGAGTATCCGTCAATTCATGAAATGTATATATCCGAATCTTTTCAAATTCAGACATAATGGACAATGTAACCCCGATTCAACAGATGAAACAGTTAGTATGCCTGTAAGTAGCACAGAGCTACTTTGTACAACAGATGTACATTGTAAAGGAGCTTTTGTGATGTTCACTCCCCCAGGTCTTCCATTCAATCATCAAAAAGCCACAAAGGAATTTTCTATGAATGTTATGACAAGAAAACTCATTCCTTGTGTGCTCGTGTAAGTGTATGAATGATTGAAGCTACTTAGCTTGATCAGGCTCAAATTGTGTAAAATGTTGAGACAGCAACAGATATTACACGAACTCAATGTGCATGAAAGAGGTGCGAAGGTGGGGCAACTTTCCTTCTTTTTCAATATCTAAATCTTCCAAATGAAGACTAGATAGCAGATATGTTGCGTCCCCAAAGAAAATTAAACATTTCTTTGTTAAGAAAGAAACGAGTGGTTGGTGGGGTTATAGCAAGAGTTGGCATGGGCTAGGTGCCTTTTCAATGATGGTCACCAAAGAATGTGAACCAATCAGAATATGTGGCTGTCCGGCTCAGAAAGTGGTTGGTGCAGAGTTCTGATATTCTTTTAACTCTGTTCTCACACCCTCTTTCTTTTTAACATTAAAGATCACTTCTAACCAAAATCTCTTTTTCATTTTTCCGCTCAGCACAATGAGAAAAACTCAACCCGATGAGTTATCTCCCCCACTCTTTGATTTATGACCCCTCACCCCTCAAATCACTCTAGGATAACTTCCGAGGTAGGAAACACTGGTTTACGTGAATCCATGGAAGTTCTGGTTAAGCTCACACATGAATCCCATGTAAGTCCTATAAAGAATGGTCGCTCAACAATTTAACTTTAGCAGTTAAGCTCAAAATACATGATGACATTGTCAAAATGTATGCTCATGAGATTTGAGCAATTGAACTTTGAAGATTTGTCAAAAACAAGGATATTGAATGAATGAAATGAAATCAAGAGAATTGTTTTGAGAATCTGACAATGTATCAATCATATCAAATGAAATGGTTAGGGTATCAAGGAATTGGAAATTTTGTTTATATGAACGAATATAAACAATTTTGCAATGAACGCACAAAGAATGAAATGATGATTGATGCTCAACAACATTTGAAAGCAAACGGGAGTATTACCATCGAAAAATTGGTTCGTTATGAGACATGGTAATAACAAAATCAATATGAAGTACTAAACCGATGTGTGTGAATACTTTACAGTGTATAGAAAAGATAATACACAAGTATTGATCTTTAGAAACACACGGTCAGTTAAACATTAAAGCTCAATAATGAAAAACATTTAAAATCACACTTCTTAATTCATGAAATCGTTTGAGAATAGAGAAGTGGTTTGAACATTTAAGAAAACTGTTTTTCATGTTCGAAAGTTGTTCTTGTTTCAAACAATCAGAGATCTAGGATCATAAGATATTTACCTTTAAGGCTCCCCCTCAAATCATTATAGAATGATTTAGTTTTATTAAGCTCCCACTGGATATTAACATAATATCCTTATCTTTAAACATTAAAGAAAGGGTCCTGATCTGTCATGTGATCAGAAGCCACACTTCGTTGAAGTCCGGGTTCTAAGCTGATTTACTTAGAAGCCATTGTTCTTCTACTCCCCCTTGACAGTAGGTGCCTGCAACAAAGAATCAATTTTCGGCTTTGGTACCCACTGGTATTTGGGTCCTCGAATGTTAGTTGCAGTTCTTGTGGGGGATATAGAATAAGAACCATAGCAGAAGTGATCACTGGTTTTGTGAATGTGATCATGTGTATGACAATAAGAACAGTGGTATTTCTTACCTGATAACTTTATTAATTGATCTCTCGTATAGATATGATCAGATTTCCCTTTACGCACATTGTTCCTTTTGGCATTAAACGCATATACACATGATTCTTTTTCCTTCAGCTCATCTTCAACTGGTTTCTTCTTCCAGACCAGTTCCTCTTCTTTGTATCTCCGTCTTCGTTGATGTGTACCTGAACCATCTATATTTCTATCATAGAAAAAGTTAGTCTTACGAATCTGATCAAAAGATTTAACTGACCTTTGTGAAGAGACAGGTTTCTGATTTGAACTTGATACAGACTTTTCAAGCACTTTAATTGTTGAAGCGAAGTTGTCTCTTTCTTGTACAAGCAGGTCAAACTTCTTCGTGAACTCAAACTTCGTTTTCTGCTCTTTTAGTGCCTTCTCAGATAGTTCAGACAACTTGGCAGTAAGCCTTTTGATCTCTGTCTCAAACATGCTTCGTTCTTCTTCAAATCCCTTCTCAGCATCATTTCGTTGGCCGGATATTTCTTTGAAGAATCCCACATTCTTTTGTCAATGGCCTTCTTTTCTTTTGCAAACTTTTCTCTTTCAAGGATGATTACTTTCTGAAAATCAGAAACTTGCTGAGAAAGTTTTATGCATTTCAGCTCAACTTCTTTCTTCTCATCTGCACATTTTCTCGAAAAATCTGAGAATTTCTTTGCGAACGATTTCTCAAACTCGGATTTATTTTTAGCATGCTTTTGCTCCAAATCAGATATTCGCTTTTGAAGATCGGCATTTGCATCTTTCAGTTCAGAGATCTTTTCCTCATATCTTTGAACAGAGACTGTTTGCTGAGGTTTAGCTTCCAAAATAGAAATCTTTCCTTTTAGCTCAGAGATTTCAGCTTCCAGTTTTCTTCCTTTTAAAATCTCATTTGGCCCTAACACCAACCATTCAGTACAATCCCACAACTCTTTTCCTGTCATGTTGTTGGTATTTATTTGATCAATAAGTTCACTAAAAATGTAACGAAAAAAATCATTAGAGATACTACTTGTCATATAATTTCGAGCTACATTGTTAGCCCTCTCTCTTTCCTCCTTTTCCACGGGTGAAGCTTCTGTAGGAATCTGGGATTGCATCTCCCCTTCAGTCAAAGATAATCTGATGTAGGACCCACCTCATGTTCGTCCACACAGTTCAAAAAATGAACTTTCCACTCTTCATATTCTCTTTTGGACTGCAGCCTTGGTAGGTACACCATTTTTATCGTTTCGAATAGAATGTATTCGCTCCGGCTTTGAAGAGAGATGAAACTTGAAAGTGCAGGGACCAAAAGTGACAAATTGTGAAACTTGACAGTTTCGGTCACAAATGACACACTACTGAAACCTTGAAGTACGGGGGCTAAAAGAAATGCACTGCAAAATGATCGTGAGACAAAAAATTTGACCCTTTTGTACTTTTTTTTTTTTTAAAACACAGGTCGAGCAAGGTACCGGTCGAACCAAAGGACCGGTATAAACAACGTACCGGTCGAACCAAAGAACCGGTTTAAACAACGTACCGGTCAAGCAAAGACCGGAATATGCAAGATACCGGTCGAAGGTAAGACCGGAGTAGCAAGTACCCGGTCGAATGGCAAGACCGGAGTAGCAAGTACCCGGTCGAAGGACGAAGACCGAAATAGCCGAGTATTGGTCGAATGCTAGACCGGAAACCACTAAGGTCCGGTCGATGCACGTAACCGGTCGAAGGGAAAGACCGGGGAATGTTAAGGTCCGGTCGAAGGGAATGATCGGAGATCACAACTACCCGGTCGAAGTAAGGACCGGTGTTTACAAACTCTCGGTCGAAGGCTCGGGTCGAATAACTATCGGTCAAAAACAATAAAATCGATAAACACGTAACAAATACGATCGATTAACATATAAGGCCGATAAACACGATGAATCGACCGAAGAACACGATGAATTTATGGGATTCGATCGAAACCAAACCCAGAAATTCGATCCTTCGATCGAATGAAACAAAAAAAATCAATAAACAAATCGACCGGATGATACCACAGAGAACTCACTTAGACCGATAGTTTGCAAAAGTATGATATTTCCAGATTCGATCGATAGCTATTAATTTTTCCAGAAGAGAGATTTCGATCGAATCACAAACACAAAAACTTAACTTTGCAGATATCGATTAATCAGATAAACACAGAATGCAAACACTGACAATCAGTTAAAGCAAGTAAAGCAATTATCACAAGTAATTGATTTTAGGGTTTTAGACAAACCTTTTTACTGGATCAAACCTTTTTGCCTATTGGCTCTGATACCAATTGTAGATCCCAGTGCAGTGCAAAACTGAATAACAACAATCAAAGATAAACAGATTTTAGGCCACAGCAACTAGTCATATGATTGATATTACTTCAAGGGTTTAGGTTTACAGAGAGAATTTCTGATAAGGGTTTGTAAACTTAATGACTAGAAAACTGAATAATGAACTTCTAACCTAAACTGTCTAAACTGTTCAACCCTAATTATGAACTAATAATGCTTTTATATACTTTGGCACGCAGGCCTGATGGGCTTATGGGCTTGGGCCCATTTAAATAAAACAACTATTAGTTAATTACATATTGAACCCTTATAAATACTTTATTCCACTTTCAACGCACAGGACTTTTAGTCCTAACACACCTCCACCGCTGAAGCTGAGTACGTAGTTGCTGATAGTTGTTGTTCTTATGTCTTATGGATGAGAAATCAGCTATTAGACTATGACCATCAGCTATCAAAGATCCCTATCCATTGCGACAGCACTAGTGCCATCGCTATAGAAAACAATCTCGTGCTACACTCAAAAGACTAAACACATCGAATCAGATATCATTTTATCAGAGATCATGTGATGAATGGAGATATAGAACTTCATTTTATACCCACTAACTATTAGTTATACTGATCTCTTTACCAAACCTGTTGATGACACAAGATTCAACTTTCTCATCAGCGAGCTAGGAATGTTGAACCTTGAAGATTAATTCTTTAGTGATCACACATTGTGTATGTTGTTCCAGTTTCTATCTAAGTAGATTACACATAAACAATGTAGGAAATGCTTGTTTATTGATTGATCCATGATTACAACATCTCCATAAATCCATATACCTATTTCTTGAAATAATTCTCTCAAGCTCTGTGTGTGTGTTTTCAACAGTGTTCTTAATCTCAATGCGCATATGTGTGTTCTAAGATGCGTACTTTTACGATGATCATTGACATTCCTATATATATGGTCAACATGACCAATTAGCCTATCTAAGTAAAAGGTCAACTACTTTGACATTACAACTCAATTACAAGGTAAACCCTCACATTTTACATATTTTTACTTATGACCCACTTTTAATCTTGAATACAATATAGTTCTAACAATCTCCTCCTTTGGATTCAAAATTAAAAAAAATTTGACACTAATCTTCAGGTCTTTTTTCTCTAGAAAAATCTTCAACAATGAATCTTTAATATCTTCAACTCTTGAATAATCTCTGTCTTTCTTAAGCAAACTTAGAAAACTTCAAAACTTTAACATCTTCAAAACCTTGACACTTTCTTCAATCTCCCCCTTTGATTTCAAATATGCAATTTCAGATAATCATGACTTTATCTTCTGGACAAATTTCTCTTCCTTTTTGATAATCATGAACCTGACTTTGAAATCTTGAACTATGTCCCTCTTTTTGATGAATTATGAGAATCAGAATCATCAAAATATTTCAGTATCAGCATTGTCTTTGAAATATCTCCCCCAAATAACTAAATAAGCATAGTCTTCATGAGAAACAAAGATATTCTCCCCCTTTTGGAAAAATATGAACAATCTCCCAAAACGAGAATATAAACTTCGTTTGGTCTGATATGAACAGGTTGTCGTCAATTCATAAATGTATTCATCCGAATCTTTTCAAATTCAGACAAATTAGGATTTGGTAACCTTGAATCAACATATGAAACAGTTAATCTTCCTGTCAGTAGCACAGAGCCACTGTGTACAACGAATGCACATGGGAAAGGAACTTTTTGATGTTCACTCCCCCAAGGCTTCTATTCAATCATTGAAAAACCACAAATGAATTTTCTATGAATGTTAAGACAAGAAAACTTACTCCTTGTGTGCTCGTGCAAGTGTAGCAATGATTGAAGCATTTAAAGCTTTAACAGGCTCAAAGTATGTAAACCGTTGAGATAGCAACAGATATTACATAGAATCAATGTGCATGAATGAGGTTCGAAGGTGGGGCAACTTTTCTTCTGTTTCAATATCTGAATCATCCGAATGAAGATCGGATAGATATTGTGTTGCTTCCCCTTTAAAATTTGAAACATTCTTTTGTTAAGAAAAGAGTGAGTAGCAGGCGGGGTTATTTGCAAAGCAAGGGCTAGTGCCTTTTTAAATGAAGTTCACGAAAAAATGTGAAACAACAGATAATGTGGTTGCCCGGTTCAGAAAAGATTTGGTGCAGAGTATATTATATTTTTACTCTGATCTCTCACCCTCATTCTTTTAAACATTTGAGCTCACTTCTAACCAAACTCTCTTTTACATTTTACCTGAGTACACACCCACTCTCTTTCTTTTGACCCCTCTCCCCTCAATCACTCAAGGATAACTTCTGGGGTAGGAAACACTGGTTAGTGTGAATCCATGGAAGTCTTTTAAGCAGTCACATTGAATCCCATGTATTTTGTCCTAAAAAGAATATGTTGCTCAACATTTTTGTTGACAATTAAGCACAAGATATCATTATCAGAAAATGAATGCTCATTAAAGATAAGAATGAAATTTGAGCAATTAGAACATTTAAGATTTCTCAAAAACAATGAAATTGAATGAATGAAACGAATTCTACTAAAGTGTTTTGAGAATCTAACAATGATACAATCAGATCAAATATCATGAAGAAAAATATTTTGGGATATCAAAGAACGAATATTTGTTTATATGAAAAAAATATAAACAATGTGACAATGAAAGCACAAAATACATAAATGACGTCTGATTTCAAACAATTTAGAATTCAAACAGGAGTATTACCATCGAAAGATATATCTTTTGAGACATGGTAATAACAAAGTAAATAAAGATACTGAACCGATGTGTGTAAGAATACTAGACAAGTATAAGGACAAGATAATACGCAAGTATTGATCTTTTTAGAAACACACGTTCAGATAAACATGAAAGTACCAATATGAAAAACATTTAAAATCACACTTCAAAATTCATAAAACATTTGAGAACACGAAGTGGTTTGAACGTTTAAGAAAACATTTTTCACATTCGAAAGTCGTTCATCTTTCAAATATGATAGAGTTTAAGATTTAGAATAATATACCTTTAGTGTAGAAATCTTAACTCCCCCTAAAATGAATATTTATCTTTTAAGCTTCCTTTGACAAAACATCAAATACTCCTCCACTGTATCTGTAAAAAGTCAAACTATTAGCAGAGAACAATATGAATATAACAATTAATATCATTTCTCTTTTCTATTATCTCCCCCATGAAAAAATATGGCAGTGAAAATTTAAACAAACCCCCCTCAAACAAACAGTAAAAACTTCTTAAAAATATGTATCATTTCAGAATCCTTAAGAAGAAAATCAATGAATTCCGGGTTCTGAACAAAAATATCCAGAAACCATCGTTACAAATTCTCCGGTGAGAATAGTAACTCTCCATCTTTATCATTGAAGACCGGGTCTTGAACTGCTTTGTTCAAAAACCAATGTTCTTAAACATTGAAGATCGGGTTCTGATCTGGTGTAATCAGAAACCAATGCTCTTACTCCCCCTAAACCTGTGGTACCTGTAAAACAGATTTGACAGGTTTTGGTACCCACTGGTATTTGGGTCCAGAGTGGTTAGATTTTGGAATCCACTTCTCATTAGATTTAAATCTTTTAAGTTCATTTTGTTGAGAAGTGATTCTGTAAGTTCCATACCAATTATGAGCATAATTCTTATTAACAAAATCATCAGTTCCACAGTAAGAAAAACAAAGTTTCTTTTGTGCAAGTCTGATTAAATGATTTACAGAATATGAAGAATCAGACTTACCAAAAAATTTACCTTTCGGAGCATTGTTCTTTTTGTTCACTTGAGGTGTAGGAACAAATGACTTTGAATTGTCTTTCTCATCTTTCCTTCTCCAAACCATTTTTTGTTGAGACTTGTTCTTGTTACCTGAACCATCAATATATTTAACATAAAAAAGTTAGTAGGACGAATCTGATCTTCATGATTTGATACAATATCAACTGAATCAACAAATAAAGGATTGTTAGAAACATTTGCAAAAATTGAACTTGTAGCTGATTTGTATGAACATTCTGATGCAGCTGAATCATTCATGGGTGATTGAGCAATTGTATCTGGACTTCTGCGTGCTCTCAATTCATCCTTGAAAATGATTTCTTCAAGTTCTGATATCTTGTTTGACAAACTGTTTCTTTCTTCAGATAACATGTCAATCTTCTTCTGTAATTCAAACTTCGTCTTTTGTTCTTTCAATGCAGTTGCTGATAGTTCAGATAGCTTCTTTGAAAGCTTGGTAATCTCTGTCTCAAAAACCTTCCTTTCTTCCTCAAAATCCTTTTCAACACTTTTTCTCTTGTCAAATATTTCTATACAAATACCAACATGCCTTTGCTCGACTATCTTCTTTTCTTTTTCAAACTTATGTCTTTCCATAATGATCACTTTCTCAAAATCTGACATTTGTTAAGAAAGTTTTATACATTTGAGTTCAACTGCCTTCTTTTCTTCAAATGATTTTCTTGAAAAATCAGAAAAATTCTGTGAAAAAAGCTTTTCTTGTTGTAGGATAAGTGTGACATCGTCTTAAGGATATGACGGTAAAGATAGAGATAGAGATAAATATATCAGAGTTAGATTAGAACTGAAATATCTCCTAACTATCTACTTGTAACTCCTCCCTATTTAAAGGGCTTATGATTAATGAGAATTATAGACTTCTTCTCTCTGTCTTATTGTTATTCTCTCCATATTGTTGTTCCATTTGTTTTTCCCTTTAACACGTTATCAGCACGTACGCTCAGTCAATTCACGAATAGTTCGACTTCCAACTTCATCAATTAGTCTCGAATACTTCTACAATCCAAGTAAGAATTTTTCTTTTATTCATCTGATTGAGACTTAAATATAAAAAGAGATTTTTTTTCTACTTAGCAATTTATAATGAAATACTATTTTATTGAAAAATAATGGGATGAAATTCGATGTGTTCTTTTTTATTATTTTATTTCCTTTAAAAAAAGGTCAACTCATGTCTCTAAACATAATTATAAAGTTATTTTAATATTTTATATTACACTTTCTAATTACGATTTTAATTTTATCAATAAATCAATTTGTGTCATCTATTAAATATGATTTTATTATTTTTTAATTAAAAAAAAGATCTTTATTATAAGGAATTGATAACTAAATATCATTACTTATTTTTCTTTTTTCTTCTTTTAAATTGATTGATTATTTTTTTTGGTATGTATATCTTTAAGATTGTAACCAACTATAAAACATATTTTTTTATGCTTATCTCTCCTAAATATTATTTAATATATTTATTGTTATTCTTATCTCAATTGATATGTATATACTTAAAAAAAATCTATTTTTTTAAGTCCTTGTTTTTATTTTACGTAAACTCTTTTGGCAACTAGATATAGAATTATTGTAGGAGAATATTTGAGTATTTTAATTATTGTATCTAAATGCTTATCACTTTAATCATATATTACCTTTTGTATTGATTTATGTATATATTATTCAAATGTTTATTTAAATGTTTATTTTAAGGATTTAACATTTGAATTTGATCTCTCACATAATATATTCAATGGATACCTTAATTATAAGTTCCTACTTATAATTCCAATCATAAAATTAAGTTTTTGGAAATTACACTTCCAACCCTTAAATATTTTGGTTTCTACCAAAAACTCCAAAATGTTATTAAGATATTAAAAGTTTGAATTTGACTTTTATGTCAAAACCAATATTTATTTGTCTAATGAAAAAATCTCCTAAAATACTATTAAGGTATTAAAATACTAAAATTGGTTTCATATGTAAATTCATTTTAATCTCATGCCAAAAGCCCTATAATCATCAATGTTATCTAAAATTAAATAAATCGCAAAATATTGATTTGATTTTGTCAAACGGGTGTAAATAGCCCTAAGGTTTGTAGGGATTTAAGAAATCCATGTGATTCCCCTACTACCTGGAAATCCAATAGATTGAGTGATTGTTTTTTGCAAATTGAAATATTGATGAAGTATTATCAATAAAATTAAAGCATACAAAAATCCGATATGGTTATGATAATGAAATTTCATACATAAAATAATAATTATAACCACACTCCACTATCTTATCAAATAGAAAAACATATATTATCCCTTATATATGTAAATTGATGAAACAAAACTCAAAAAAATCTGAGTACCATAAAAGAATATATAAATCTCATTTTGAAAGGTAAAAAAAAATACCTAAAGTCCATCAACTCCTATTGACTCTAAAACCAACCTCTTGAAAAGGTACATACAAATACCCTCATGTTTCGAGACGACATATAAATCCTAAGTTTAATAGGAATACCTTTACTAGAAACCCCCAAATAAATGTGGGATGTCCCGAAAGGGATAATCGGGAGTACTCATGAATATGTATTTCCTGAACTAATTGTATAGTGAAATGAAACCCACTTACTCGATTACAAAAAGGTAATTGGTTTCAACAAAGAAATGTTATATCCAAAACGCGTCTCAATCTCTGTGGCAAGGAACTCACAGAAGATGACATGATTCTTAACATTATTTCCACCTTTCATATATCAAAAATATTAATGAACTAATATAAGTTGGAATGTAACCTTTAGCCAAACTCATCAACCTACTGCAAGTGGTTGAGAGACATAACAAGGTTCTTTCGAATAACAACACCACATATGTCGAGACAAAGAAAATTCTCGAGATCAATAATGAAAGCATTAAAGGTGGAAACAACTCCAAAGAACAGAGAGTTAAAAACATTTTTACACATGTGGCATTTATGCACTATGTGGACAAAACCCTAGAACGGGTCAGGGTCTTGGTAAGAGTCTGGAATGATTTTTCAACATATGGAGTAAATATACAACTACTGCCCCATGTGATAATGAGTAGTCAAATAAGAAATGCACTAAAAAGTGCTCCTGTCGAAAAGGGAACATGTTAAAAATGAACTATATCATATTAATTTAAGAATGATAAAGCATAGGTATCTTTGAAATTTATTTTATAGCATTTTAATTAATTTCTTTTGCTTAAGCAAAATCGAATATGTAACCATTATAGATGTAAAGAAATACATCAAAACAAATACAAAACTTTCAATATTCTCCGTTCTGTATAGGAATGTATCGAGGAGAACTTGATTTTTTGTAAGACATATTCCACACAATCTAAAATGATAGACAAATGCTTATTTTATAATTCATCCAATGGAAGCTACTTGGTTCGATAGATACTCATCTAAAGGAAGAGAAGAGTAAGAAACAACATTGTCATCATAACATGTCCCTCGAATACCTAAAACTTTTGTATATATCCTAATCCTTAGCCAAGACAGAAATGAGATCATCCTAAAGATAAGGACATAATACAAAAATATTTCATTGTTACAACGAATACAAGGTGATATTTATGGACATAAACATCCAGAATGCGGGCCATTAAAGTAATTTATGGTTCTGGTTTCAACACGATGAACGCATGTCGTATTATAGTCCACATGAAATCCTGCACTCCTAGCACTAGTTATACATTTAAGGGCTCACCACCCTGATTATTTCTTCAAGTCTACATGACTTGGAATGCTGGAGAATTTACATCATAAGGATTTGATGTTAATTGCATACGTATTAGGATCAATGTAGAGTTTCCTGTACCCCATGTGTATATATAAAATGGTCACATAGAAGTTGTTATCAAAAGAATATGATGACATCTAGGGTATTAGTAATGCGCACCAATTTACCCACATCTACCTGGGGTTATGCAATTAATATATGCAGTTTTTTTTGTTCGTTCTTAGACCCACTGTTTGCTAACTAGAATCATGTGTACCAGTTGGTAACTGGATATAAGCCTGATAGTTTACATTTACGCATGTATGGTTCTGTAGTGTATGTGCCAATTGCGCCCCCACAGCGCAACGAAATGGGTCCGTAAAGACGACTTGGTATATGTTGGATATGAACCCCCAACAATTATCCGCTAATTATAATATTTGACTAGTGATTTCTTTACCGCTAGATTTGCGGGTTGTCACTTTCATGAGACAGTCTTCCCGTCGTTAGGGGGAGATAGGAAAAAGGATTTTCCATGGGAACGACAGGAAGTGTCATTGAATATTCTCACTCTGTCTCATTTCGATCCCTAAAACTTCACAACGTAATGTTGAAGTCAAACGAATCAGACTCGATACCTGATACGTTTAATATTCCAAAAGTGACAAGATCACATATACGAGCTGCAAATATACTCGTAAGGTTAAAAAGTCCCCAACAGGGGCACAACGCCACTGGAAAGTGTGTTGAAATCACACATGGTGGAGGTGTGGTTGAGGTCGTAGCTCCCAAACGGAAATGGGGGAAGCTACTTGGTTCGATAGATACTCATCTAAAGGAAGAGAAGAGTAAGACACAACTATTTGTCATCAATACATAAACCTCTCATGAGATTGTCTATAATTAAACTATGTCCATGAATCATCACTGGAGGACGCTCCGAAGTTAATATTGATTTTAGAGATGAATATTAATCTCAAATGAACTATGAGAGTACATATGAGTCGATGGACAGATCATATATAATCATTGATGATATATTTCACATATATTGTTGCTTATGAGATGATAGAGCACATTGACATCGAACCATGCTCAATTGAAAAATATCAACAAAGAGCAAATCGGCCTAAATAAGAAATCTAGGAGAATCATAATTATTTGACAAATGAACAGGTATTTGGTTTGGTAGTGCTAACCCACCAAGTGTAAAGCCTATAAGACATAGATAAATCATTTGCCCTAAAGCGTAATGAGAATAATTAAGTCATAATGTATGAGACTCTCCTTTGGCGCAAGGTTTCTCACAACGCCCTGGATTGACCACGAGAAGACTTACTCTCCCATGATGAACGTTATAAAGTTCTTCTAATTAATTATCCTGGTAGTTTCCGAAGGACTGGAAATGCAGCTCATAGATGTGGTTACTACATATCTCTATGGGGATCTAAATTCAGAGATATAAAAGTGCTTGATGGCATTACATTACCAAAATCAAGTAACTCTAAACCACGAAATGCGTTTGCAATAAAATTGAAACGCTCACTTTATAGATTAAAGCAATATATGCGGATGTGGTATAACCGACTAAGTGAATACTTGATTGGGAAATAATATATAAGAACTATGAACTGTGCCCTTGCGTATTTATTTAGAAAAACAAGTTCTAGATTTTCAAAGCAGCTTTATATGTCGATGTTATGAACATAATAGGTACTCTTGATGAAATAAGAGAAACCACCAGCTACTTGAAATCTAAATTTGAGATTGAAAATCTTGGGAAAACTTGGTTTTGTCTAGCTATTTGAGCTAGGACACCGAGTTTGTGAAATATTAATTCACCGATCGCATATGTCTGGAAGATAATCAGAAAATTTAATATGGACAAAACGCATCCAGTTAGCACTCCCATGATCGGTCAAAGTGTTGGACATAAGAAAAGATCCATTTCGTCTAAAGGATGGTGACGAAAAAGTGTTGGGAGCTGGAATTCCCTATCTAAGTACAATATGCGCATTATCGTACTTAGCACAATACACTTGACTGTAAAATGTATTTCTCAGTGAACTTGTTAGCTAGATTTAGCTCAGCGCCAACGCAACGTCATTGGCATAATATCAAGTTTATCTTTTGGAACCATTGACATGGGCCTATACTTTCCCTGTAGAAATAAAAATGAGATTGATAATGAAAGTTCAATACCTACTTAGAATGTAAGAAACAAAAGTACTAGCTCTTATAGAAAAAACACCAAGCAATCTCTTGGTTTGTATTTGCTGATATTAGGTATCTACCTGACCCATACAAATGATGTTCCCAAACTGGATAAGGAATTACCACTGGGAACATGTCGATTGCTTGAAAGTAAGCTAAGCAAACCTTTGTAACTACCTCCTTGAAATAATCCAAGAATATTACTCTCCATGAGATAATAAAATAATGTATATGATTAAGGACTATCATTACATATATTATAGGAGTTAGTAATTTTGGGTTCAACCAATATCCTACTTGCATATATGGAAATAATGCATCATGTATAGAAGAAATGAACATAAGATACATCAGGGGTAATAACACAAAGCATATTCTGCTTAAGTTTCTATACAATCAGCAATAAAAGACACTACTTTAGATTCAAGTGAATCAAGTAAGGTGTCAAAAGAATGTGACATATTTTACCAAGTCATTACCTAAAACCATATATTGGGAAACATGTAGAAAGTAAATGGAAAGGTTTTCCAAACTCCCTTGATGAATGCACGAATCAGGGGGAGTAGTAGACAAAAGCGGGAATCTACTATATTTGTGATATTGGTATGTTATGCTCTTTCCTTCAACCAATGTTTTATTTTTCCTATTAGGTTTTGTTCCTTGGTGTAAGGTTTTAGTGAGGCAACTGTTTATATACCATCATGCTTTCCTAACTCTCATGATTAAAGTACGAATCTAAGAGAAAACTAGACTGAAGGAAAAGTCTATATATTGCAAAGGAAACTGGTGCGTTGTACTCTTTCCTTCGTCATATTTTTATTTTTTCCCACTGGGTTTTATTTTGGCTTAAGGTTTTAACGAGGCAACAACTGTGCACCACCACTCCTTTAACTCGGCACAAGGGGGAGTGTTGTAGGATAAGTGTGCCATCGTCTAAAGGATATGACGATAAAGATAGAGATAGAGATTAATATATCAGAGTTAGATTAGAACTGAAATATCTCCTAACTATCTACTTGTAACTCCTCCCTATTTAAAGGTGTTGGTCCCGAAGGTGCTTAACAAGTTTGTAGAAGGGGGGGGTTGAATACAAACACAGAAATTAAAGTTTAATAAATTGTTTATTGATAAATCAAAATACAATTTACAAGTTTGTTGCGGAATAAGATTAATACAGACTCAATCTAAACAAACTTAAGAAACACTAAGATGGTTGCACAAGAAATTCAGAGAATGGGGGATTTTTAGAGAGATAGAAAACAAGGGTTTCTATTTTGGAGTTCAAGGATTGAGCACACCTTCAGATGAAGGAGTGAGCTTCCTATTTATACCCTATGCATTAAATGCATGGCAGGGTACTTTACACGTGGCATTCATAGATTGGCTTTGGTAGTCTCACTTTTGGAGACATGCTTTTGGCCACTTTATGAACAGTGTAGTTGACAGAGTTGGTGTACGATTTGTGGCAGAGACTTGTCCGTTCTGACACATCGTACTGGTTGTGCAAGGTAAGACAAAAGAAAACTTGAGGCATAAGCTTTGTGATCGTTGATCGCTGAGTATCTCTTCTTCCAGAGATAAAGTTCAGCTATCGCTGAAGCTTTTCCTCAGGCTTCTTCGCGTAAGTAGATTTGTCTGGTCTTCGCTGATATCCGCATCAGGTCACTAGTAGACTTATCTATTGTTCAGTGGCTTCGTCTTCGATTCAGCTATGAACTATGTTGACGCGAGACTTGTCTTCAGGGATTACGTTAACTGTGTTACATAGGAAACGATCAGTGATGACTGAACAGACTCAGTTTGATCGCTGAAAGTGAAACACTAATACATATTAAATGTTTACAGAAAGGTCATCAGCGATAACTGAACAGACTCAGTCTGATCGCTGATGATGAAACACTAATACATATAATAACGTAATTTTCACTAAGTATAAAAGAGGGTCGTTATCAAATCACTGAGAGAGTTTGGATCAACAATCTCCCCCTATTTGATAATGACAAAGTAACAAAAGAAAATTACTTTTTAATTCAAAATATAGGAATAAAAAGGACTCATAGAATGCATGTCCCAATTACTATTTTGAGGGATCTTTTACAGTACTGATAGGGTTAAGTACATCACTGCAATTTTCATTTAATTCAGGGATAGAATTACAAGATGTGAAAATCATAAGTACAAGTGACTAACTAACTACTGTAAGTATAACTAACAGATTGCAGATAAGAAAACTAATCTATCAGCTATAAGAAGATTTGGGAGGATTGATCATATACTCAGGTATTTCTTCTCCTTTCTGTCTTCGTTCCAAAGATTCTTGACTGATAATTTCTTTAATTTTTTCAGCAGCAGGGAAGAAGTCACACCATAAGCATAAGAGATCCTTGAGATGATTCAGAGGACAGATAGGAATCTCAGAGATTCTTTGAAATCTGAGTTCCTCATCATCATCTCTGAAGAATATTCCATAAGGCTTGTCGATTACTTGACCAGCTTGGAAGGGACCACCAGGAGGCAGAGATAAGTCCAGAACTGAAAGATCAGGAGGAGGACCAAACAGTGCATCTCTTGAAAATTTGATAGAAGTTTCATTCCTGATGATGGCGACATCTTCAGAGGAGGAGGACCCATATTTTTCTCTTGAGTTTCAAAGATTTGGGAGGAAGAGGAGATGGCAGCTTTAGTACAGAAACGACTCTATTTATGAGGGCTTCAAGGAGTCCTTCAACGTAGCCTCTGTATGTAGATTTGGATTTCTTCAGCGCATCCCAGAACTCTAACCATTCCGTAAATCCGAAGCTTTCAAGTTTTGATACGTACATTGCTTTTTGGGTTCCATCCTCTCTGGTAATCTCCATGGTCACTGAGAGTTGATCTTTCTTCTTGCGACCAGAGATAGTCACGGCTGATATTGGAAGAAGATCAGAACGATAATCCATCTTTTGTTTGCACCATTCGATAGACTTATCGTTGATCTCTTGTTCTTTGAAGCGTTCCTCTTCAATTTCTTTCAGTAGTGCTGCTTGAACTTCCACAGGTTTGCTTTTCAGCTTTTTGTCCTTAACTTGAGAGGATTGAATCTTTAAAGCGAGTTGGGCATCTCGTTTGCATTCAGCGATCAGCTTCTCAGCTTTGGCAGATTCTTCTCTTTCAGCTTCAGTAAGGAAGTCGAGCTCTGTGGATATTTGAAGAGGGATTTTCAGCCGTTGACTTTCTAGTTGAGCGATCATTTCAACTCTTTTCTTCACCACTTCCTCTGACCAATAAGATGGTCGAGAGGGCCTTCCTGGATGGACCAGGGAATCTTCTTCTTCTTCTTCATCAATCTCAGCGATAGAGATTGGGATTATTTCTTCAGCGATAGTCGCTGGTATTATTTGTAGTTCAGAACCCTTAAGCAGGGGTGAGAACTGTCTGGTTAGAAAAAGAAGGAAAGAAGGGATAAGTGTATTTTTAGAACGAGAGAGATAAAGGCTAGAAAGACATAGGGGTTTGGAAAGAGTAGAAAAGTGG
This sequence comes from Arctium minus, assembly GCA_954870635.1. Lineage (NCBI taxonomy): Eukaryota > Viridiplantae > Streptophyta > Magnoliopsida > Asterales > Asteraceae > Arctium > Arctium minus. The sequence goes on along the minus strand of OX941081.1, from coordinate 80,720,068 downwards.
TACAATTGAAAGACATACCTGAGAAGGATGCTCCCCCTCAGATTGTGATCCAGTCCTCAAGCATTCTTCAGCGATCGGTTGCTTGTCTTTGCTTTGCGAAGGAACACTTGAAGATGTATCACCTCTCACCCCTGTTTTGACAACCTCTTGCGAAGTTGTCCCTGATACGACGTTCGGCTTAGAGAACCACATAGATTGGTCTTCATCGTCGTCGTCGTCATCGGAGGGCTGATCCTTTTCTTGATCATCAAGATCTAGATCATCTTCCTCTTCATCGTCTTCTTCCTCATCCTCTTCAAAGAGAATGGAGTGAATCGATGAGGATTCTTTTGCCTTCTCCCCCTCAGATTGAGAGGGAGGTTCCTTAGCTTCCCCAGCAGCAATAGAGGTTTCTTCATTTTTCTCCCCCACTTTGTCATTATCAGCGGTAGGGGATTGTTCAGCTGCTGGAGTAGCTGTTGAAGCTTTTAGCACTTGAACGTCAGCCTCCAGACGCTTAACTCGGTCTTCAACCGTAGGTATGTCGCATGTGGCATCATGAATGAATTCCACAGCGATGTTGAGGTTGGTACGATCATCTTCAGTGAAGGAGGGAGGCAGCGCTGGAGCTGGTTCATTCACTTTCTGTAGAACTTGCTGAAGAAGGGACGTGCAGAGGTCAACCTTGGAAGAGAGATCCTGAACTTCAGCTGTAAGAGACTCAAATCGTCCTTGAAAGAGTCGAGAGGACTCTCTGAGTTGGACGACTTGTTCTTCAAGAGCTGAAAGTTGAGAGTTCTCAGCTTTAGATGAGCAAGTGGCGGTCAACTTCTTCAGCTCCTCACCAGCCTGATTTACGGCGTTGGTGGTTTCATTGATGGTGTTGGTGAGAGCATCCACCTTTTCTCCTAGACTGTTGACATGCGTGTCAACAGTCGCCAAGCTAGGACCTGAAAATAATGTTAGTTCAGATATGGGCTTATTTGGAGAGGGGGGGAGAGAAGTGTTTAGGAGTATAGGTGTACCTGACGTATCAAACATTTTGTAGAACTGCATAGATTCCTCAAAAGTTTGATGCTCAGGTCCTATAGGGAAAGAAGAGGTGGCAGGTTCAGAGACCAAATGAGGAGAGAAGGGAAGAGTTTTGGGGATAGAAGTAGGGATGGGGTTAATCTCAGGGAATGAGATAGTAGGTGGGGTTACTGATGATGTGACAGCGAGTGAGATCGCTGACACGGCAGTATGAGTGACTGCTGAAGTTGTGGAGGAAAGACCCACAAAAGCATCTAAGGTAGCTTGTTGAGAAGCTCCCTCAGGTATAGTACTAGAAGGTGTACTTTCCTTAGTCTTTTTGGCCTTTTTGGAAGGACCAATTGGACTAGCTGATGGTCTTTTAGAAGTAGTGGTAGCGACAGGGATAGCAGACGAAGGAACCGTCTGCGTGGTCGCTGAAGATGAAGAAGAATGGAGAGAGAGACGAGAGCGAAGGAGAGAGATACTTACCTCGTCGGTGAGTGGCTTGACCTCCAGTGATCGTTGACCAACCCTGGCAAAGGTGCCATCATCTTTGGTGGGATAGGTGTTGGGATAGAGGAACTTGATGTACGTACATATGAAACGTACGTACGAGATCTTGGGATCTCGTTCAGGCTTCTCTAATCTCGACCTCAGATCTTCAAAGATGGCTGTGGCGTAGTCAAAGTTTTGACCAGCGATAACGGAGTATGCCATCTGCAGTTGTGTTTTGCTGGCTTGATCCAGCGAACCACTCTTCCCACTCATGCACTGAATTATGTGCGAGAAGATAAAGTTCAGTTGTGATGGCATCTGAGCTTTAAGAATCTTGGTGAGCTTCTTGTTAGGAATAGACGATCTTGGTTTGTTTTCCCAACAATAGCCCATTGCGTCCAGGAAGAATATCAGCTCATCATCAGTGGGGAGTGCGTCGAATCCACTCTTTGGTTTGTCAGGGAATCTTAAAGATTTCCTGAGGCTAAGAGCGGTCATGCTCCCTGGCCCTAATTCCGTGCTGAACGAGATAGCAGGGACTCGTTCGCCTTTCCTGTTGGTAAGTTCAGTTGCATCAGCAGTGAACCAGAACTGCTGAAGTAGAGTCTTGGAGGGCTTAGGATCCACAGTGATCGCGTAAGCTATGCATGACTGCTTGAGGAAATTAGCAGCTTCCACCAGATGTGGGTATTTGTCAGCTTTGAAGTCGAGTCTGGCCAAATGATTACATTTAGTAATCTCAACTTCAGTGAGAGCGAATCGTACATGCTTGGAAGCAACGATTGAAGACTGTGTCATTTCTGTTATGGAAAGAGGCATAATAGAAGAAATGATTTAGATTAAAAATAATATGATTACCAGTTTCCATAGAAGAAGGGAAACTGGAAAATTATCAAGTTATTTTTAAGAGAAAAAAAATAGTGTTCTGGGTAGAAAGAATGAAGAACACTTTAAAACCAAAAGGTTTTTATTTAAAAACATAAAATCAGAAGGAATGATCTTTAGTTTTAAAAAAAACGTTTTATAAAATCCATAGAAAGCGAGTAGGATTTTAAAAGAATAAAAAGCATATGAACAAAGCATATAAACATGAAATAAACCTGTGTATCTTGAAGAAAAAGAGTTGCAGATTCAATATTCTGGGTTTACTTGCTTGAGTGTTCTTGAGAGAATGTTTCTTGCTTTGAAAGTTTTGAAAGCGTAAACCGTATAAAGGAGAGAAGAATTCCTTTTATACGAAGAGAGAGAAGAGAGATAAGAGAGAGAATGAAGCGGGAAAAGAAATCATCATGACATTGACACGTTCCACGAAGTTGATTGGATAGGAGGGCAACGGACGAACGTGTCAGAAAAGGCATGTCGTGGATTGTCGGTTCAAATGACGTCATAGAGGAGAGAGACTGTTCATTTGTCCGTTCAAATGATCACTGAAGAAAAGTCAGTGATAGATTTTCCTTTTTAAAAGTATCCCTGATTGTAAAGATAGGGATAGATTTTCCTTTTAAAAGATCACTGATTGGAAATATCAGTGATTAATGTATTTTTCAAAAAAAAGCTTTTAATCATTTGAAGAAAGTTCAGTGATTAAAGTTTATATTTTGAAGAAAAACATCTTTGAGGGAGAGAGAACATACCTGAGAGTCAGAATGTTTATCAGAGAGAATGATGAGGGGAACTTTTGATTACTGACACAATACATGAACGCTGAAGAATTATTCTTCGAGGTTCAGCATTCCAAGCTCACTGATGAGAAAGTTGAACCTTGTCTCATCAAGAGGTTTGGTGAAAATATCAGCAAGCTGAAAGTCAGTAGGGATAAAGTGAAGTTCAATATCACCATTCATCACATGATCTCTGATAAAATGATATCTGATCTCTATGTGTTTTGTCTTTGAATGTAGCACTGGATTATTTGCTATAGCGATAGCACTAGTGCTGTCGCAATAGATAGGAATCTTTGACAGCTGAATGTCATAATCTAATAGTTGATTTCTCATCCATAGGATTTGTGAACAACAGCTTCCAGCGGCTACGTATTCAGCTTCAGCTGTTGAAGTGGACACAGAATTTTGCTTCTTGCTTGTCCAGCTTACTAGCTTTCCTCCCAAGAGTTGACATCCACCAGTGGTACTTTTTCTGTCAAGTTTACAGCCTGCAAAATCACTATCAGAATAACCAGTTAGATCGAACCCTGAGTCTTTGGGATACCAAAGACCGAGGTTAGGAGTTCCTTTCAGATATCTGAAAATTCGCTTTACAGCGATCAGATGGGATTCCTTGGGTTCAGATTGATAGCGTGCACATAAACAAGTGGAGTACATGATGTCAGGTCGGCTTGCTGTAAGATACAACAATGAGCCTATCATTCCTCTATAGGCAGTGACATTAACAGGTTTTCCAGATGGATCCTTGTTAAGTGTCAGTGGTGGTGCCATAGGAGTTTTCATCGCTGAAGTTTGTGTTAAATCAAACTTCTTCAGCATGTCTTTAACATACTTACCTTGGCAGATAAAAGTACCTTTGTCAGATTGTTTAATCTGAAGACCAAGAAAATATGTCAGCTCACCCATCATACTCATTTTATATTCTTTCTTCATTCTTTCAGCGAAGCGAGTACATAGAGATGGGTTAGTAGAACCAAATATTATGTCATCGACATATATTTGTACAAGAATTATATGACCTTTTATCTTCCTGAAAAATAACGTATTATCAATCTTGCCACGTTCAAAATTTTCAGAGATAAGAAAAGATGAGAGAGTGTCATACCAAGCACGAGGGGCTTGTTTTAACCCATAGAGAGCCTTATCCAATTTATAAACATAATTTGGATGCTTAGGGTCATAGAACCCTGGTGGTTGTTCTACATAAACTTCTTCATTCAGTTTTCCATTCAGAAAAGCTGATTTTACGTCCATTTGATAAACGATGAAGTCTTTATAGACTGCATAAGCTAAGAATAGTCGAATTGCTTCGAGCCTGGCCACAGGGGCAAAGGTTTCATCATAGTCTATGCCTTCCTCTTGTCTGTATCCCTGAGCAACAAGTCGAGCCTTGTTGCGGGTTACAATTCCATGTTCATCTAACTTGTTTCTAAACACCCATTTGGTGCCTATTACAGTTTTATCAGATGGTCTAGGAACGAGATTCCAAACTTTGTTTCGAGAGAATTCAGTCAGCTCTTCTTGCATAGCGCTGACCCAGTTTGGATCTCTGAGGGCATCATCAGTCTTCTTTGGTTCAATTAAGGAGAGAAAGTTTACAAAGAGACAGATATTACCTGAGCTTCGTCGTGTCTGAATACCTGCATCTGGATTACCAAGAATTTGATCTATGGGGTGATCTCTGGTCCATCGCTGAGCAGGAGCAAGATTGCTTATTTCAGCGATAGGATCAACAATAGGAGCAGTCACTGATGAAGATGCTTGAGGTTCATCAGCTAGTAATTGTTGAACATTAGATACACCAATACTTTCAGAAGGGTTTTCAGACGTAGATGGATTTGATGGTAGAAGTGTGTTTAGAGGTTCAGCTGAAATCCATGAGTTGGATTCAGCGGTGGGAGGTATGATACTTGGTTCTTCATCAGCAGCTGGAGTTTCAGTGTGCTGTTGGTTTGAGAAGAAAGGTTCAGTTCCTTTATAGTGAGAGATCATCCAAGTATTCAGTTCTTCATTGTCAGCGATTGGTTTAGAGTTCGCTGAGCGCGTTTCATCAAACGTGACATGAATGGTTTCTTCTACGGTTTGTCTTCTTTTGTTGAAAACTCTGTAGGCTTTTGAGATGGAGGAATATCCTAAAAATATTCCATCATCGGCTTTTGGGTCGAACTTTCCAAGTTGATCTTTGTTGTTTAAGATAAAGCACTGACAACCAAAGATATGAAGAAAACTGATAGAAGGCTTCCTTCCAAGAAAGAGTTCATAAGCTGTCTTCCCAAATCGCTTTATTATCAGCGATCTGTTTTGAGTAAAACATGCAGTGTTTACAGCTTCTGCCCAAAATTGAGTAGGGAGGTGAGAATCGCTGAGCATTGATCTAGCAGCTTCTATGATCGTTCTGTTTCTTCTTTCAGCGACTCCATTTTGCTGAGGTGTTCTTACTGAAGAGAAGTTGTGAGAGATTCCCTTGTTCTCAAAGAAATTGTTCAGGGAACTATTTTTGAATTCAGTTCCATGATCACTCCTTATTGATCGAACAGTAAGATTATTCAGCACTTCCATCTTTTTGACAAAAGATATTAGTTCTTCTGGAGTATCATTCTTGCAGCGAAGAAAAATAACCCAGGTGTAGCGAGAATATTCATCTACAATGACAAGCGTATATTTCTTTCCAGCTATTGATTGGATATTGACAGGGCCAAATAGATCCATATGCAAGAGCTGAAGAGGACTTGTTACTGAGGAAACTTGTTTCGACTTGAAACTAGCTCTTGTTTGTTTTCCTTTTTCACATGCTGAGCAGAGAGATTCTTTAGCATATGAGTGCTGAGGAAGACCAGAAACCAGTTCCTTAGATGAGAGAGAATTCAGGGTTTTGAAGTTTAGATGAGAGAGCCTTTTATGCCATAGCCAGTTGACATCAGAAGAGGCCTTAGAGAGAAAACATAAGTTATCAGTGATAGTAGAGTCCATATCTATTACATAGACATTTTCTCTTCTATAACCACTGAGAGCAAGTTTTCCTTTTTCATCTACCACTGAACATGCTTTCTTAGAAAAGCGAACTTCGTAGTCTTTGTCACATAGCTGACTGATGCTTAGAAGATTGTGCTTCAGTCCATCTACATAAGCGACTCTTCGAAAGGTAGTTGTCCCATTTCTGAGGACACCAAACCCACGGGTAAATCCTCTTCCATTTCCACCAAAGGTTACAGAGGGACCTTTCTCTTCCTTGTATTCAGTGAGCAGGTCTTTTTGTCCAGTCATATGACGAGAACATCCGCTATCGAGATACCAGATGCCCTTTGATCCCTGCATACATAAGGAAGATTAAGCTTTGTTTGGTACCCACTTTTCAATGGGTCCTTCAGAGTTAGTGGATAAGGAAGATTCAGCTTCAGTGGTAATCTTCACTTTGGTTAATTTCTTAACCTTAGTGGTATTTTTCTTCACTTTGGCTGTTTTATCAGCTTCGGTGGTATTTGGACACTTGCTCGCAATATGGTCAGTGAATCCACAGTGATAACATTTTCTATATCTGACGGTGGATTTATAACCAAAAGGTTTTGAAAACTTAAGATGAGCAGGTCCAGCTCCAAGAATACCTTTAGCACGAGATCTGGGAGGAATTTTTATTTCTTCAGATTTCACGGGCTTTAGATCAACCTTCAGCTTTGGAGGACAGATATCAAAGATTTCTGTCACTGAGCTAAAAGGTTTATCCACTGAAGGTTTGGAAGGAACTTTCAGTTTGGTTTTCTTGGAAGCCTTCTGAGGAGGGAGAATAGACTTTCCTTTATCTGCAGGCTTAGATTTTGCAGATATCTCCTCAGGGATGGGATTAGAAGAAGAACAGGGATAGAATTGATTATAAGAAGTGTCAAAGAAAGATGTGACAAAAGTTCCAAACTTAAGCGAGGAACTTTCTTCTTTAGGATCATCCTGTGGTGTCCAAAAACCAAGACCAGTTTTATCACTTTCAGGAGTTTGAGCATTTATTATCTCAGAGATCTTTGTTGATGATTTGCACCATTTTTCAACATGAGCCTTTTCTGCTTTTAGAGCAGCGATGGCTTGTTCGCGTTCAATGCTGATGATTTCATTTATAATGACTTGATCTTTTAGCTTTTCTTCTAAAAGATTTAGTTCACTGATCTTTTCATGACATTTCTCTAGCTCTTGTGTTAAATAAACATTTTTATTTTCAGCTTGAGTTTTGTCGTTTAGAGCATTATAAAGGTCAATCGTCAGCACATCAACAGCGCGACTTCTCTCAGCTTCAGGTAGAGAGGGATTTGTAGAGATGGATACCTGAGATGATATGTAGCTCATAGAAGGTTCAGATGGTTCTTCTACTTCTTCTTTAATCTCAGCCATGAGGCAAAGATTAGCGACTTCTTCTTCATCAGAAGATGATTCTTCTGATTCAGCCCAGTCATGTTCTTCAGCGATGAGACCTTTACCTTTTTGCTGATAGCTTTTCAGCTTTTGATATTTGTTTTTCAGCTTATGGTATTTGTCATCACTGGATCTTCTTGAGGTAGAAGGTTTGAAGACCTTTTTAGACCTGCACTCACTAGCAAAATGTCCAATTTTTTCGCAGTTATAGCAAGTGGCTGTAGCCTTATCAACCGGAGTTGATTTTGGCTTTTCAGTAAGAGAGAGAGGTTTACTTCTTCGGAAGTTACTCTTTCTTGCAAATCTCTTAAAAGAGTTTGTCAAGAGTGCTAAGGACTCATTAAACTCTGAAAGATCAGGGTCTGATAAATCCTCAGATTCAGAATCTAACTCAGTGATGGTGAGAGTAGATCGCTGGGATGGAATTATCTCTGATGAGACTAAAGCAACAGCAGTGCTTTTGGAGTCTTTAGAATCTTTTACAAGATTCTTCTTCAGGAGATTAGATTGCTCATAGTTGAGCAATATTCCATACAGAGTGCTTAGAGAGAGAGTATGTAAGTCCTTTGTCAGCTTAAGACATATTGAATAACTGTCCCAGCTTTCAGGAAGACTTTCCAAGAATTTTGTTAGGACCTCAGAATTAGAATAGGTCCTTCCAACAGTTCTTAGGTCAATGATCAGGCAGTTAAACCGCTGATGAATGTCAGAAAGAGATTCATTCTTACCAGCGATAAAACTTTCATACTGTCTTACCAAGTTAATCTTTCGGGTCTCTTGGATTTCAGTGGTGCCCTCATATTGAACACATATGGTTTCCCACATTTCTTTAGAAGTTTTTAGATGCATGATGGAATGGAAAACTTCATCAGGCAGAGCCATTGATATAATGGTCTTTGCTCTTGCATCTATGCCTACCTTCTTTTTATCTTCATCACTCCACTGTCTTATTTCCATAACGACATATCGTTCAGGGACAGCTTCAGTGGTGGCAGTAGCAGGAACCGCAGCTATAATTCTAACAGGTTCATAGGGTCCGTTTTCTATATATTCAGGTATAGTAGGATCCGCACCTTCAAGAAATAGCATCATTCGATTTTTCCATAGAGAAAAGTTATCTCTGCTAAATCGAGGAGGTTTAGAAAGTGAACCATTATCATAGTAGTTTGTGTTTGTGTTTAGTGCCATTTTAGAATAGCAAGGAAGAGTATACAGCAAGATCTTGTTTATTAGATTAAACAAACCGCTCTGATACCACTTGTTGGTCCCGAAGGTGCTTAACAAGTTTGTAGAAGGGGGGGGTTGAATACAAACACAGAAATTAAAGTTTAATAAATTGTTTATTGATAAATCAAAATACAATTTACAAGTTTGTTGCGGAATAAGATTAAGACAGACTCAATCTAAACAAACTTAAGAAACACTAAGATGGTTGCACAAGAAATTCAGAGAATGGGGGATTTTTAGAGAGATAGAAAACAAGGGTTTCTATTTTGGAGTTCAAGGATTGAGCACACCTTCAGATGAAGGAGTGAGCTTCCTATTTATACCCTATGCATTAAATGCATGGCAGGGTACTTTACACGTGGCATTCATAGATTGGCTTTGGTAGTCTCACTTTTGGAGACATGCTTTTGGCCACTTTATGAACAGTGTAGTTGACAGAGTTGGTGTACGATTTGTGGCAGAGACTTGTCCGTTCTGACACATCGTACTGGTTGTGCAAGGTAAGACAAAAGAAAACTTGAGGCATAAGCTTTGTGATCGTTGATCGCTGAGTATCTCTTCTTCCAGAGATAAAGTTCAGCTATCGCTGAAGCTTTTCCTCAGGCTTCTTCGCGTAAGTAGATTTGTCTGGTCTTCGCTGATATCCGCATCAGGTCACTAGTAGACTTATCTATTGTTCAGTGGCTTCGTCTTCGATTCAGCTATGAACTATGTTGACGCGAGACTTGTCTTCAGGGATTACGTTAACTGTGTTACATAGGAAACGATCAGTGATGACTGAACAGACTCAGTTTGATCGCTGAAAGTGAAACACTAATACATATTAAATGTTTACAGAAAGGTCATCAGCGATAACTGAACAGACTCAGTCTGATCGCTGATGATGAAACACTAATACATATAATAACGTAATTTTCACTAAGTATAAAAGAGGGTCGTTATCAAATCACTGAGAGAGTTTGGATCAACAAAAGGGCTTATGATTAATGAGAATTATAGACTTCTTCTCTCTGTCTTATTGTTATTCTCTCCATATTGTTGTTCCATTTGTTTTTCCCTTTAACGTTTCTTTCTTTTTCAAAATTTTCTCTTTCTTTCTTAACCATCTTTACACCGTGAGAAAATTGCTCTTTCATTTTTGTAATCTTTCTTTGAAGTTCAACTTTTTTTTCAGTCCTTTTTATCTTCTCTTGATCTCTTGTGTTGTCTTTCTCTTGTGAGGCTTTCTCTTTAAACATGTTTATCTCAACCTCAAGACTAAACACTTTATCTCTTAACTGGTTTCGTTCAGAAAAGATTTGTGAGTTTATCTTTTTCAGTCCATCACATGTTTCTCCAGCAATATTTGTTATTTTCCTAAGATCATCAATCTCTCTTTGCATTAACTCTTCTTTGACCATGTAGTGTTTGAACTATTTGCTTTCCATCTTGCTGATTCCTCTTCATATTTCTTCAATTTGATTTGAAGATTAGAAATCTCTTTATCTTTTGAAGCAATTATTCCTGCAAAATTAATTTTGGAGTTAGAAATGCAATTTGAGCAAATAAATTTTTTCTCTAAAACCATAGAATTTCCTTTCAGTTTAATAATCTGATTCTGAAGAGATGAATTCTGAATTTTCAGATTCTCATTTTCAGCTTCCAGTGCAGGTATTTCTGGCATATACGCAATAGAACAGTCTCTCTTGGTTATGATCAAATTTCCCTTCTCATCAGTATACAGCATCTTCAAATCTGTAAAAGTATAAGCTTGAAATGATCGTTAATTCGAAAAAATAATCAACAAATAAAACACTTAAAAATTTTCAGAAAAATTCCCAAAAATTTCTAAGGAAAGAATCCTCACACCACTGAGTTTCAAACAATTCGCACACCAAAGAAAATACACCAAAATTCGCAAAATATGAGAAATTCGCACACCAAGAACAATTCGCATAACTTGGTATCCGAATTCTATGAATTTCGCATGTCGCTTTATGCGAAATATGAGAAATTTGCATGCTATTGTATGTGAATTCTTGCCTTAAACTTTTCTTCAACATTCAAACAAATTCGCATGAACTTTTCGCACAACAGGAAGATGGGAATTCTTCACTTTGTAAATTTCTTGATCTTCAACTTCCCGTATTGATACGAATTGTGTGCTTAGAAATTTTTTTAACTTTCTATGCGAAAAGTACAAGAATTCGTATGATATACTATACGAATTCAGAGAAATCCGTATATAGCACAATGTGAATTCTGAGAAATTCGTATGCTTCTTTATGCAAATTCTTCACTTTCCGTATCAAGACCGATGCAAATTTTGTCCTTAGAAAAGTTTCCACCAACTTTTCGTGTGAGACAGATGTGAATTCCTCAACTTCTCGTATGAGTCTATATGCGAATTCCATACTTGTCTTTTTCAAATATCAAATGCTATGAGAATTCCTTTCACTATGCGAGTTCTTGATATGAATTTCGTAGATCTTGCGAGTTCTTAAGAGGATCATGCGAGTTCTTCAACTTTCGATGTAAAATCCTTTAAGTTCGATCGAAACCTTATCAAACCTTCAAATTTTGATCTAAAACTTTGCCAATTTGTTCACGATCACTATTAGAACCAATTACAAACAAAGAATTGTAGTAAAATGAACTCAAAAATACATTCCCATGATCATCCAGTGCTTTGAACTCGTAAAACCAAAAAAAATAACAAAAACTCAAAATTGAATGAAAATTACAGTGCAATTGTGTTTTTAACCTATACAATTGGATTGTAAAACATCAATCGATACTCATAAAATCAATTTGACAATTACAGTCTAAAACTCAAAAATCAATCGAAAAATAGAAACTCATAGTGCAATGTCATTTTTGTTGATTTTTTGTCGAATTTGGCTCTGATACCACTTGTTGTTCCAGTTTCAAACTCAGTAGATTTCAGACAAACAATGTAGGAAATGCTTGTTTATTGATTGATCAACGATTACAACATCTCCATAAATCCATATACCTATTTCTTGAAATAATTCTCTCAAGCTATGTGTGTTGTTTTCAACAGTGTTCCTAATCTCAATGCGCATATGTGTGTTCTAAGTTGTGTACTTTTACAATGATCATTGACCTACCTATATATATGGACAACATGACCAATTAGCCTATCTAAGTCAAAGGTCAACTACTTTGACATTACAACTCAATTACAAGGTAAACACTCACACTTTACATATTTACACTTATGACCCACTTTTAGTCTTGAATACAATATAGTTCTAACAATTCCTTGAAAATAGCTCTTATCCTTGAAGTTTCAACTTTAATAACCTCAACTGAGAGCACAAAAAGACAACTTTTATCTCTTGTAAATTCAACACATTTGTTATGCCCACATGAAAGAAATGTGTGAATTATGACTTGACAACCAAAGTGCATCTTCAGTTTATAACACCGGATCTGTCTTTGAACCACGAGTTGATTAGGAATTCAGCTTAAGAACTTAATCTGATCAGCTTGCAGGAGGAAGCATGCAACTGGTAACAAACACTACTAGGCAAGGGTTAGAAGATTATTTTGAAATTTGTTCAACAACTGATGAAAGACGCTCATTTTCTAACTGTTAGAGCACAGATTGTTGTCTTCAAGATCATCTAGATGGAAAATCAAAAGCTCAAGTCAAAGCCTTCAAGATTGTAAAGTCAAAGTCTATTAAAGTGGAAAGTCAAAGTCAATGTGTTTGTTAATTGTCTGTTCCTTGTAATTGTTAGTAGGTATAAATAGAGTTTTTCTTTGTTGTAATCTTATACGTATGCATCTTGGAGTATCATTTTGTTCATTGTAGAGAGAGAAAGTAGAGTGAGAGAAAGATTGTAATCTCTGAAGTTTAAGTCAATGACATATGATATTTAATTGAGAAATCTATTGTTAATTTTGCACATAATTTGGGAATAACAATTAGTATCAAAGCATACAAAGATCATAATCTAGATCAATTTTTAAAATCTTTGGCCAGAACTCGCACAGGACTGTTTCAAAATCGATTTCATTGTTCTAGTGCATTTTTTATTGTAATTTTTGTTGCACTGTATGCGTTTAGTGTTTTAGAACACATTACCTTCAAGTTGTAATCACAAATTCACAGAATTTCATTGTCAATTTCTTGAATTTTATTTGTCTGTGTTTTCGACATTAACGTACTGTATGTTTGATTCAATTGTAATCGTTGTTGATTTAGTTGAAATTAATTGTTTGTAACCAGTTCTAGGTGTGGTCGAGATCAAATTGACAAAGTTTCATGGCCTAATTCAAAGTATTGGATCGTTTTTGGGTTGAATTTGATGTTTATGGGCTGAGATATGAAGAATTCGCATGGAAAATGAAGAACTCGCATGATCATAGGAAGAACTCGCATAGTGATAAGAATTCGCATAGAACTGAGTTGTTGAAAAAGTCTAAGGAAAGAATTCGCATAAGGTTTTGTGTGAATTGTTTAGAATTCGCATAGCTCAGTATACGAAAAGTTGGAAAAAAATTTCTAAGGGCAGATTTCGTATAGTGCTACGTGCGAAAAGTAAGGATTTCACATATAGTAGCATACGAATTCCTAGAATTCGCATTGTACTTCATGCAAATTGCTCAGAATTCGCATAAGGGTTACATACGAATTCCTCAAATTTCGGATAGAAAGTTGGAAAATTTTCTATGTCTAGAATACGTATCGATACGAATTGTTTGAGATTGAAAACGTTTCTAAGTATAGAATCCGTATCTCTCTGTTGTGCAAAAATGTTAGGGCATAAATATGTTGGATACAAGATCATAGAAGACTGAAGATTGAAGTCAAAGCTGAAGTCAACTCTCAAGCATCAAAGTAAAAGTCTTATGTAATAAAAGTCAAAGTCAATGTATTGTATTTTGTTTACTTGTTTTAGATGATAGGTATAAATAGCCTTTGTTCTTATGTTGTACGTTTGTAAGATTAGAAACTCTCATAACACACTTGATACGGAGCAGATGAGAGAAGAGGTTTTTTGTTATATCATTCTAGAGAGAGAAAGTGTGTAGAGAGAAAAAGTGAGATTGTAATCTTTGTGTTTTGGAAATCAATGACATGTGATTTACGAATTGTTCATCTTGATTGTTTATACGATTAGAACTTGAAATTATGGAAATTAACAGAAAAGTTACGTGCGAATTGTGTGGTTGTGCGAATTCTGTTGTGTGCGTATTTCTAAGGTTGTGCGAATTGTGAATTCTGTGTGTTGTGTGAGAATTTCATACTTAGACAAATTTATGAAAGCTAAAATATGGTTTTTCAATGTCAAATTTTTTTTCTGATTTTTGTTTCTGACTTAGCGGGACCCCCGTGCTAAGTCTGCGGAGGGGGACAAAGTTCTGATTGTGATCAAAGTTTCTGATTTTTGTTAACGATAATTTGTGCAAGTGTTATCAAGATGGGATATTTTGATGATGATGAAGAAGATCAGATTTTTAAACTCAAATCAGAGAATGCAAATCTCACCTCATCTGTTGATTATTATTCAAAGAGATCAAAGAAATATCATACTGAAAAGAACTTGCTACGTGAAGAAGTCAATGTGTTAAAGAAGATTAATGAGGATCTTTTGAAGCAGATTTTTGATTTTCAACAATTAAAAGATGATAAGAGCAATGAAGAGAAAGGAAAGGCTTTGGAAACTGAAAATACTGAACTGAAAAGGAAGATTTCAGATTTGGAAGCTGAGATTCTTAACCCAGAACAATGTAAATTAGATGACAACAATCAATTCCATCAATCTCTATTATTATTTCACAATCAAAGAATTATTACAAGTATATTCTCACAACTTTCTCTCTTTACACAGGAACACGTATGACACTCTTATTAAGCCCCAAGTCTCTTACACACCTTACACACACACAACACCTATTTATACAAAGACAGAAACTCTCACACAACTAAACACGCAGACAACAAAACACTCAAACAACTAAACTCTCAAAACACTAACTTTGACTTTTTATTACAATTGACTTTGACTTTGCTTGAGAGTTGACTTTTGAGCTTTGACTAGGCTTGACTTTCATCTTCAGACTTCATGATCTTGTATCCAACAAATATATGCTCTAACATTCTAACCCTTTAGATCAAGATCATCTCTAAAAGATTTTGCAATTCAATCTCCCCCTTTGTTATATTGAAAAACTTTGTCAACTTCATCTCCTCCTTTAAGCTCAATCTGTGAAATCTCCCTCTTCGCTAAGCAATCTTCAAACATTCTGTCTTCAGAAAACTTTTGTAATCTCTTCAAAGAAATTATCTTCAGGTTTCGCTCAATATGCTTCAGCAAAATGTCTTTAAAGAAAATTTAAGTAAAATCTGCTTTCTTTCGGGATTCTTTGAACTTTCACTTTCAGCTTTCAACAGTCTTCAACAATCTTCCATCAAATTGACATAAATTTCTCTTTTCAGCTCCAAACTTTCTTTATCAAACCACATTTCTTTTATATCTCTCCCCCTTTTTGATGAAAGAAGCATGAAATCATCAAAACCCTTTACAAGAAATATCTCTGAAATCTGTTCTAACCACTAATCTTTTAACACTAAGCCTCTGACCATCCATCGATCCAAAAATATAGTCATCCGAATCTTTGCAAATTCAGACAAAATATGAGTGAAACACCTGAATCAACAAATGAGTCAGTTAGAAGTGTTTGTCAGTAACACGAAGTCACTGTGTGTAACAAATACACATTAGAAAGGAGCTTTTGTTATGATCACTCCCCCAGGTCTTCCATTCAATCATCGAAACACCACAAAGGAATTTTTATGAACCTTATGACAAGAAAACGTATTCCTTGTGTGCTCGTGCAAGTGTTCGAAAGAATTAAGCACAGATGATTGCTTTTATAGGCTCAAAATTGTGTAAACCATTGAGACAACAACAGTTAAACACATACTCGATTGTGCATGAAGTGCGAAGGTGGGGCAGACTTTCTTCTTTTTCAATATCTAGATTTTCCAAACGAAAATCAGATAGCATATGTGTTGCATCCCCTTGAAAATATGAAACATTTTCTTGTTGAGAAAAAAATGAGTAGCTGGTGGGGTTTTTATCAAGAGTTGGCATGGGCTAGTTTCCTGTTTCAATAATGTTCACGAATAATTGTGAAAGACTAGAAATGTGGCTGTCCGACTCAGAAAAAGTTGGTGCAGAGTTTTATATTCTTTTACTCTGATCGCACACCCTCTTTCTTTTTAATCATTGAGCTCAATTCTAACCAAACTCTCTTTTCATTTTACCTCATCACTCAACCCACACTCAGTATTTGACTCCTCACACATTCAAACACTCAAGGATTAACTTCTCGGGTAGGAAACACTGGTTAACGTGAATCCATAGCAGTTTCGGTTAAGTTCTCACACAATGAATCCATGTAATCCTAAAAGATCATGTTGCTCAAAATGGTTTAGCTTTGAACAATTAAAACACAAAATACATGTCAGATGTTTGTATGCTCATAGAGATAATCATGAAGATTTGATCATTTTTAAACATTGAAGATATTTCAAGCAAGTATATTGAAAGAATGAAATGAGTACAAGAAACTTGTTTGAAAATCTGACATTGTATGAAAAAGATCAAAATATCTGAATGATTTTTCAATTAAAGATTATGTCTTCAAAAATTGGATGTTGTCTATACGAAACAAAATATAGACATTCTTGAAAGAACGTTTCGAAATGAAATAAACGCTCAAATTTTTGAAATTCAAACAGGGTGTCTTACCATCGAAATTTTGTTTCAATTTAGAGACATGGTAAGAACATATCCAACAAAATATTAAACCGGTGTGTGTGAATATTTGAAAGTTTATGGAAAAAATAATACGCAAGTATTTATCTTTGGAAACACACGGTTTATTGACATTTAAGCATTAACAAAAATGAAAACATTTAAAATCACACTTCTATATTCATAAAATCGTTTAAGAATCAAAAGTGGTTTGAACAATTAAGAATATGTTTTCATATCTGAAACTTGTCCTTCTTTTAGATACGTATGAGATTAAGATTAGAAATGAACCTTTTGCTCAGTCTTAGATCTCATCAATTCAGCTCTAAGTCATATATAATATGATCGTTTAAGCTTCCTCTCAAAACTGCAAAAGACACAAAGTCGTCAAAGTACAAAGCTTTATTCACAACATTTATTGAAAAGTTATGACATAAAGCAGTAAAACTTTGAATGTACGAGCTCTGATCAGATATAATCAGAAATCATAATCCATACTCCTTGTCTTTTAAACTCCCCTTGCAAATATGCATCAGAAAATTTATCAGTTAAGAATATATGCAGAATTTATTAACTCCTCCTCAAATGAACGTAGATCATCTTAATGTCTTCTCACACTCCCCCTGAAATCATGAACATACCTTAAGTGCAGATATCTTTTCAGATTAAAAATAAAGAAATGAAGAAAAAATAACAATAACAATAACAAAAACTTTAGTAGATAATCACAGATTAAGTCTTGAGATTTAACATACCAAGTTTAGAAACGAGAAAATCAAATCTCTTTTCATCTAAAGGCTTGGTAAATAAATCAGCAAGCTGATAATCAATGTTTACAAAATAAAGTTCTACTGTACCTTTTTCAACATTGTCTTTGATGAAGTGATACCGTACATCGATGTGTTTAGTCTTTGTATGCTGCACAGGATTCGCAGATATTGCAATAGCGCTCTTAGAGTCATAGTATACCGGGATCTTGTCAAATTTGAAGCCATAATCTCGTAGTTGTGTTCTCATCCACAAGACTTGAGAGCAGCAGCTCGCAGCAGCAACATACTCTGCCTCAATCGTTGATGTAGAAACACAAAGTTGTTTCTTTGATGCCCGACTCACGAGTTTATCACCTAGGAATTGTATATGCCCCAACGTACTCTTCCTATCCAACATACAACTTGCATGATCTGCATCTGAGTAGGTTGTCAGTTCAAAACTAGTATCCTTAGTATACCACAGACCAAGATCTGCAGTGCCCTTCAGATATCTAAAGATCCTTTTGACCATAGACAAATGGGATTCTTTTGGATTAGCCTGATATCTCGCACATAGACATGTAGAAAACATTATATCTGGCTTACTAGAAGTTAAATACATCAAAGAACCAATCATCCCTCTATAGGTTCTAACATCGACTGCTTTTCTCGAAGGATCAGTGCCGATCTTAGTTCCCGGTGCCATCGGGGTTCCAATTGTTGTACAATTTTTCATTTTGAATTTTCTAAGAATATCAAAAATGTACTTTGATTGATTAATAAAAATCCCCATTGAAAATTGTTTGACTTGTAATCCGAGAAAGAAATTCATCTCTCCCATCATACTCATCTGAAATCTTGACACCATGAGATTTGAAAATTTCTTACAGTATTTTGGATTTGTTGAGCCAAATATTATGTCATCCACATATATCTGAATTAATATGATATCGGCTTTTTCCTTTTTAATAAACAAAGTAGTATCGATCTTACTTTTCGTGAAGCCCGACTTGACTAGGAATTTAGATAAAACTTTGTACCAGGCTCGAGGTGCTTGTTTCATACCATAAAGTGCTTTGTCGAGAATGTAGACATGATTCGGTTTCTCCTGATTGACAAAGCCTTCAGGCTGTGAGACGTAGACTTCCTCCTTTAGAATGTCGTTGAGAAAGGCAGTCTTCATGTCCATCTGGTAGACTGTAAAGTTCTTGTGGGCAGCATATGCAAGAAACATTATGATCGCTTCAATTCGTGCCACTGGAGCGTAAGTCTCGTCGTAATCAATTCCTTCCTCTTGCCCGTATCCCTTAGACACAAGTCTTGCTTTCTTTCTGATAACGATACCATCTTCGTCCTTTTTATTCTTGAATACCCATTTTGTGCCGATTATTGATTTACCTTCCGGTCATGGCACAAGTCTCCAGGCTTTTAAATCTTTAAACTGATTCAACTCCTCTTGCATTGCAGTTACCCAATCTGAGCCAGCTAGAGCTTCAAATACGCGAGTTGGCTCTATCTTACTCAGAAATGAGTCATGCATAAACATATTTAATGTAGCAGACCTCGTTTGCACCGGTTTCGCTGAATCTCTAATAATTTGGCTTATCGGGTGCTCTTTGCTCCACCTATGTTCATGAGGGAGTGGATTTGATATAGATTGATCATGATTATCATCTAAAAATCCACTGTCATCTTCATCAGTTTGCTAAGGAATTGAGAGGGGTTCCGTTGAAGTTTCTTGTGCAGAAGCTTCAGTTGAAACAACATTTTCTGACTGTTGATTTGTCGTTATAGTGCAACCAACTGATTCACCAACTTCTGGATCGTCATTAACGTTCACAACTTCAACTGTTGGAGTAGGCGTTTGAATTGGAATTTCTTGCTGAATCGGGGAATTTGATGCCGTAGATATGTCCGAAGTGGTTGGTTGATTTCTTTGTGAATCTTCTGATCTGTCAACCACAACAGGTTTAGACACTTTAGTTCCAAGAAATTCATCATAAAACAATTCAAACAAAAGATCTAAATCAGATAAGTGAGATGTCAATGATGACACTTCATCAAATTTCCTCTCAGTATGTATAGGTTTTGGACTGATCTACCCAGAAACTGAAACTCCTGTAATTACGGGTTCTGAACTTCTTTGTTTAGAATCCATATCCTATTTGAATGTTACATTAATGCTCTCAATTACTATCTTTGACTTCTTCATGTACATCTGTATGCTGCAGACGTTTGAGAGTATCTAATGAAGATGCCTTCGTCTGCCTTCGGTCCAAACTTGTTCAAGCTCTCTCTGTCGTTTAGTACAAAGCACCTACATCCAAAAATATGGAAGTGTTTAATGCTAGGTGTACGATTATTAATCAAGACATATGAAGTTTTACCGAACCGGCGATGTATTATGGAACGATTCTGTGTGTAGCACGCAGTCGAAACAGCTTCGGCCCACAGAAACTGAGGTAGATCGGATTGGCTTAGCATAGTACGAGCGGCCTCGACTAGTGTTCAGTTCCGTCTTTCTACGACTCCGTTCTGTTATGGCGTTCTGGCAGCAGAGAATTGATGTGTTATCCCGACCGATTCGAGATATTCTTCCACGGTTTTGTTCTTAAACTCTATGTCGTTGTCCGTTCTAAGAAGCTTGACTTGCTTTTGCAGATTCACTTGGGTAGTCTTTAAGAATGTGATGATGACTTCGGGGGTCTCATCTTTTTATCTCAGAAATTTTACCCATGTGTATCGTGAATAATCGTCCACAATACTAAAACGTATTTCATGTCGTTAATACTCTACGTACACATAGGACCACAGAGGTCCATATGTAGCAACTCCAATGAAGAACTTTTACTAGGTTCAGGCTTTGGCTTGTGAGCAGCTCTTTTCATCTTACCTTTCTCACACGTTGCACATAGATGTTCTTTCACATATTTCATCTCAGGAAGTCCTTTCACTAATTTTCCCATGACTAGTTTGTTGATGTAACAAAAATTCAGATGAGAAAGCCTTCGGTGCCATAACCAGCTTTGTTGCAGCGAGGCTTTTGACAGTAGACAAACCTCATTGTCAGTCTAACAGATTAATCGTGTAGAGGTTAGACTTTCTCGTGCCGACCAAGAGTTCTTTATCGTCTTCAGTACGCACAGAACATCTCTTGGCCTTGAAATTTACCTCTAGATTTTTGTCACAGAACTGGCCAATACTGAATAGGTTATGCCCCAATCCTTCAACATAGCTCACCTTCGTAATCGTCACATTGTCTTGAATTACATCACCATAACCTAGAATAGGTGAGAACTGGTCATTGCCAAATTGAACTATTCCGCAGTATTACTCTGTATAATTAGATAAAATATCTTTCTGCCCGGTCATATGCTTGGAGCAACTAGAATCCAAGTACCACATATGACGGGTCTGCACATGAGAAATTAGGGAACAACAACTTTAGGTGCCCATTTAAATTTGGGTCCTACAGAGTTAGCACAAGATTTGGCATCCATTTATATATGGACCCTTTGACCTTTTGAAAAACATTTGAAGCAATAGAATGATAAGAATTACATGATATGTGCCAAACCAAACATTAGAATATTATCGAGACGCATAATCATTTCTTTTATAATTAGAAGACTTTCTAGCAGACAGAGATAGTTGGAACAATTGCTTTATTGAATATTTCTTGTAAGAAGATACAAGTTTTTGTTTATTGAAAGCAATATTCTCAACTATATCATTAGTTGTTGATCCCAGTTGTGATGTTCTTTAACTTGATTTAACCTTTTACTAAACACAGATTAAATAAATAGAGTGCGGAAGCGTTTAATATGTGTAGAAAAGATTGAACATGCAAGGTAGTAAACACACAAGTAATTAATGAACAGGAAGTAAAGTATTACAAGAAAGTTGCTCAAAGAACTGTTTCATTGATTACTCAAGAACACCAAGAACACGCACTGGTGTGTGCAAAAATGCTCAAGGATTATACATACTACTATTTTTTGTGTGTACTCTCATATTTTGTGCTCTAAGGTGGTGCTCCTTAATATAACAAAAGGATGCACCCCTTAGTACAAGACAGAAACTGACATTCCATAAATTGAATGCCACCTGTAAAGTAAACATCGTGGGACGCCCATTACTTGATCATGCGGATCTTCGTACAGCAGGTCTCACGTGATTGGCACGTGGTCTTGTCTTGAACTCTTAGAAAAGCTTCATTGATTTCCAGAGGTTAGCCTTCACAGAGGCTCTATGAGTGATCACAGAGGCTCTGTGATCTGAGTATCATCATCAGGATTGACTTCGGGTAAATCTTCTGCGGAGCAACCTCTGAGCTTTGCACCTTCTGTGGTGTACTTGAGTGTTCAGCGGCAGACTTCTGCGATTCCCATGCTTAGCCTATTTTTCAATACTTCTATACAATGTGATTGGAGCTAACAATCTCCCCCTAAGTATTGAAAAATAAAAAATTGGAATTTAGAACGATGGCTAAGCTAGAAGCAATAGAGGTGAAAGGAACTCAACCTCTGAAAAGTGATATTCATTCGTAAAAGAAAAATGCCAAAAGGCAATTACATTAAGCATCGAAATACATGAATGAACAACAAAAGATTACAGAAGTCATTGAGGAAAATCATTTATCGGGTTGGTAAAGCTTTCAGCTAGAGTTTTTCTCATCGATAGAATGAGTTCCCTGTACTTCATTTGTGCATCAATCTGTCTGATCATTGTCTCTGCAGGTCCCGCTTGCACAAACTCAGAGCCTATCTTCCTCAGAATCGTATTCTTTATCTTTTGCAGAGTATTGTTTGAATACTTGTGACTTTGATTTGGCCGATACATCCTTTTAAGCCCATCATCGTCTCTGTAGATGAATCCGAACTCAGGCTCTGTGATTAAGGAGTTGGAAGAAATGTTCTCGATTCCGGGGAATTGGTCATGAGGTTTGGTGATCGACAGCTTCTCGACTCCAAGTTGTAAAGCTACCTAAAAGTCCATTTTGCTATGATATTTTACATGTTCGCACATCACTTCCTTGATCCTGCCATTCGCTATCATGTACTCCTTACGCTTTTCAAGCCTTTGCTCTGTGAAGGCATATAGTTGAGGAAGATCGTAGGCACAGAGGTTCTTCAAGTCTGCATCTGTGAACGTGTATTGCTTCCCATATTTTCTCTCAACTAAGTATTTTGCATACATGATGGACTTGTTGGCGAAGGAGTGCAGAGAGATCCTCATCACGGTTTTGATATCTTCTGTAGAAAACACTTCATCCATTTCTAGTGCAGTTTGCTCGAAGCGTCTTCTGATGTCTTCTTTGATTAAAGGATGCAGATTTGGTGCTAAGAAGACAGCTTCGGGCTCTGCGCTGTAAAGATAGGTATGAATGTTCTCTTGAAATTTAAGTTCTTTCGGTGGAGGCCTTGGGATTGGAACTCTCATGGCGTCCATCGATTGAACTATCTCTTTGACTCTGTCCTCTTGATGTTTCTACTCTGACGACTTTTCTGAGGGATTTTTCTTATCAGGTTTAGAGAGGTTTTGATCTTTCTTCCGTGGAGAGTTCTCTGAAGTATCTGCAGCGTTTACTGGATCAAGGCTTTGAAACTGTACAGCTGGTGCGGGTGCAGTGGGCATGAGTACAGGACTTGAGGGTTCTACAATCTTTGCGAGTCCTTCTGCGATCTGTTCAGAGCCCACGCTAACCTTCCCTTTCTGAGATCCTGCAGAGGTTGTTCCTTGGACAATTGGAGAAGACGGTATTGGGTCCTCAGAGGCACTGGGCATGAGATTCTATGTTTTGTGGCCTCTGAAGATGGTCTTTGTAAGGTTAGGGCTTGAAGAGGAGTGGCAGAGATGACAGGTGCTTTTGGTGTTATGGCCTTCTCCCCCTCATGATGGCATCTGGGTCCTGATCATCATGGTGAGCCCTCTTCTGTGAGGCCTCCTCATGACAAGTGGCAGGGGCCTTTCGCTTCTTCCTCTTGCAGAGGTGTTCATCAGCGTGTTTGTTGATCTTCTATAGGGCGTCCTCTGCAGCCAATGATAGGGCGTTGATTTCCACATCAGACTTGAACCGAAATGTGGCTATGGTTTTCTTCAAGTCTGCTGCCACCGTCTTTCCTTGGTCATTGAAGTTGGATCGAAGGAGGTTTTGGTTTTGCAAAAACTGATTTCCCATGGCTTCCAAGTCAGCTTTTGTTACAAACGCAGAGGGGTCTGGGGCAGAGGTTGATGCCTGTGTGTGAAAGGGGACCATAACACTGCGAGTTATGTCCTTTATTTCCTCTCTGAGTCGGCCCATTTCATTCACTCCAGTCTGAACTCCTTGCATAGCATATTTTGGGAACTCTTCTGTGCAAAGATCCCCTAGAATTTGAATCTGATTGGAGTGTGCAATGATGGCTTGTCCACAAGCTTGAAGATCAGCCCTTTTCGCGCAGTTTGTATTGAGGGCGTGCAGAGCTTCATTATTGGCTTTTAGGGTCTC
Organism: Arctium minus; assembly: GCA_954870635.1. NCBI lineage: Eukaryota > Viridiplantae > Streptophyta > Magnoliopsida > Asterales > Asteraceae > Arctium > Arctium minus. The sequence continues at coordinate 80,696,280 of OX941081.1, read as the reverse complement.
TGCAAGGAATTGAGAGTTGGCTTGCGACTCTCTGGAGATAGATCTTTGCAACTCGTCAAGTTTTGTGAGCACCATGTCAGCAAAGGCTTTAAACTCGCCCTTTGTGACAAAGGTGTCAGAGGTAACCTCTGGAACAACACATGTTCCAGATTTGGCCAACGAGTCTTTGGCACCTTCAGAGCCTGTTTTTATGTTGAGCTCTTGAGGATTTCCTTCCAATCCTCGATGTTCCACAGAGGAAGCACCTATGGAAGTTCTGTCAACACATTCTTTGGGGAAGGGTTCAGAGACTCCCTTAAGACTTATGTTGAATGGATCCTGTGGGTGTTCTAGAGCCACAGAATTATCGTGTGCTTTCACCACCAACTCTGAGGTGGTTTGGGTGTCACTCTTGTGTGTGACAGAGGTAACGAATACCTTTGTGTGTGGAAGAGATGTGTCCTGGGGCGAATGGACACGTAGAGCAACACTATCACCCTTTTGAGAGGGTGAGGTGGTTTTGGTTTCCCCGGATGGTGGTACAGAGGATGAAGGAATATCCTCTGCCCGGATGGCTTGGTCAGGGTTCGGACTGTGCGGTCCTGTTTCAATACCCCTCTGCGCTAGAACTGCAGGGGTAGAAGTGTGGGTTGCACAGGGACTTGGTTTTGGTGGTGTGCCAAAGGCATCTTTTGTTTCCCTCTCCTCCAACGATTTTTGACTTGGTTCTTCTTCTTCATCTTCACTCTGTGACCTTCCTGTCACATCATCTATTTCCATTTCCATTGTTTCCCCTAATCCTCCCGAGTATTGGAGAAAAAACCTCTCGTGCTATTGCAGAGGCTACTTGGATTGGGCTCTGAGGTTTATCCTTAGGGGACTCTTCAAGGACTAGGACTCTTCTTGCCTTCTGGAGGGTCTTTGTCTGACCCTCTGCAGGTTCGGTTCTTGCAGCAAGGTATTCATCCAGATCTGTGCTTTTCTGTTTGAGGCCTTCCAATATTTGTTCTTTTTCGGCAAGCGTCCTCAATTTTCTTTTCTTTTTCTCAGAGACTCTGATCTCTGCAGTTTCTTCTGTGCCTTTCTCTTCAGCTGCCAAGGATTTCGGAGTCTCTACCTCTGCGACTATCTTTTTCTTGTTTTTCTTTTTCGTCTTTCTCTCACTCCCCTTCCCTCTAACTAATGGGCTCTCTTTCTCACTCACTTTAGCCTCAGCGGCTTCAACTTCTGTTCGTACTCCCTCGTCTCTCAAGTAAACTACAATGGCTCCTACTTTGAATCCTACGCGAGGGGGGGTTACAGGACATGATTCTGGTGTCCTGTTCCCTCGTATGTATTCCCTAACGTCTTCTTTATACCCAAATAAGTCAACACGTTTGTTGACAGAGGTCTGGCTTCTGGATATCCTGTTTTGATGGTGGTGGGTTTATGAGACTTCATCTCATAGAGTTTGATTGTCTTATCCTCTGCTGGTAGCTTTCCTTCTCCTATCAAGTCATCGCCTAGAAGCAGTCCTAGAAAACGTCCAAACACAATGTTCTTTGGTTCTGTCCCTCTGTCTTGGTCCTGCTGTTCGGAAATCACAGCATTTTGGATCTCCCTGAAAATTAGTCCAGCGTAGTCCAGTGGGAGATCGTAGTAAATCCCATACATTATAGCCAAAATTGTATGGCTTGATTGATCCGGGCTTCCAACCTTCATTGTTAGGCAACGGTTCAGAATAGAGAAAAGTACGTTCCACAGAGGGGGTAGATTCTGTCGTCTAAAGTTTGTTCTTTTGGAGATTGGAACTGCGTAGCCAATGAACCTCAGAAACTCTAGTATCTCTTCCTCTGTGGGCTCCTCTGAGAATTTACGCAGGTTGAGATCAGATTTGGTGGGAAGTCCAAATACATCGGAGAGTTTCCTACGATTGATCCCTAAGTCCAGAATTTTTACAGTTGATGGATGGGTTGCATAGCCAATGATGCAGTGTCCATATTTGTCCATCTTGGCATGGCGGGCACTTAGCCAAAACTTTTGGATGTAGGATTCCGAAATGTCATCTCGTTTCAACGTTAGGGCTCTAACCAGGAAATGATTCTTGAGGAGTTGAATCAATGGTGCAACTTCAGTGGGAAAACCAGAGGGATTTAGGGTGATAAAATGGTTGTTTGGTTTATTGTTCATTTGGGTCAAGTGATAGTCATGCCTGGTGAAGGATAACATTCTGCTGGTAAGCACATGTTCTTGGTCGACGGAGTCTGAATCAGCCTTTTGAGCCATCAAGTGATGAGAGTAGTTTGATTTCTTGGATCCATTAGAGTTCTTGGAGGAAGATGAGGGAGAAGCCATGGAAAGAAATGGAGAATGAGAATTCTTTGCAAAGGGATTCTTGAAGGAGAGAAGATAACATGTAAAAAGAATTTAGGGTATGAGAGAGGTTTATATATGAAGAGAGAGGGTAAAAAGAATGAGCGGTAAAAGATAAAATTTTCAAATCCGTGATGAGTGTTAACGGATAAGAAGCCGTTTTAAAAAAAGACGGTACAGGTTATGAACCAATCAAATATTGCCACGTCAGATGATGGCGGTGCACGATCTAGGACGTGTGCCACCCTATTCTCATGCGCCTGGCATTTTCTATTCTCACGTGACAGTGAGTTTCAAAAAATAACCCGCAGCACATGACCTGAATTTCTTAGGTGATGGGAATGACAGAAGCTCTGTGGGTAAGAGACTTCTGAGGTCATATGCAAGGTTATCAGAAGAGCTTTTTAAGAGGGAGAAAAGTACGATGAAATGATCGAGTTCCTTTTAAAGTGCATTTGGTCAAGCACCCTCAGTTTAGAGGTGCAGAGACTCTGTGATAGATCACAGAGGCTCTGTGGTTGACCTCAGAGGTTCTGAGACCAAAAATTTCCTTTTTAGGAAAGATTTTCAAAGATTTGATCATTTCAAAGTTTTGACAGAAAAATTAGTACAAAGTGGGATCTTTCTGAGGGCATAGTGCTCGAGAAAGAGTTTTGACCCTTGGTTCAGATGGACTAACCTCACTCTGTAGTCTGTTGCGCAGAACTGTCTTGCTCCCCCTTGACTAGTCATGATTGGTCTTTGATGGTTCGTTCTGCTCCCCCTTCAACTATGCTTGGATCATATAAAGATAATATTTGCACAAGACATAGATTCGCAGATAATAATATAATAAAGAAAGCCGAAGAGAGTATTTACAAACAAAAAATAAGTTACATACAAATATGTACAACAGAGGCTCTGTGCAGGGGTACAGAGGCTCTGTGGTCAACTCATGTTGAGCATACCAATTTTGCCAACTAGAAAAGTGAATCTTTTCTCATCCAATGCCTTTGTGAAAAGGTCGGAAAGTTGATAGTCTGTGGGCAAAAAGTACATCTCTATTGTCCCATGCTCCACATGATGTTTCAGAAAGTGATACCTGATATCGATATGTTTGGTCTTAAAGTGCTGCACAGGATTGGCAGAGATCGCAATGGCACTTTTGGAGTCACAGAGGATGGGTATTTTTTCGATATCAAATCCATAATCTCTAAGTTTGGTCCTCATCCACAGAACTTGTGAACAGCAACTTGCAGCAGCAACATATTCTGCTTCTGCCGTAGAGGTCGAAACACAGTTCTGTTTCTTGGAAGTCCAACTTACCAGTTTCCCTCCTAGGAATTGGAAACTCCCAGAGGTACTCTTCCTGTCGAGCTTGCATCCTCCGTAATCTGAATCTGTATAAGCCATGAGATCAAAGCCAGAGTTCTCCGGATACCAGAGACCAAGATTTTTGGTCCCTTTTAGGTATCTGAAGATCCTCTTGACAACATGAAGATGAGATTCTTTGGGGTTAGCTTGAAATCTTGCACATAGACATGTGGCAAACATTATATCAGGTCTACTCGCGGTTAAGTATAGCAGAGATCCTATCATCCCTCTGTAGAGTTTACACTCCACAGATTTGCCCCCTGGATCTGCATAGAGCTTGGATCCAGTGACCATAGGAGTTTTCATTGGTGAAGAGTCAGAGAGATTGTATTTTTCAGGTATGTCAGAGACATATTTTGATTGGTTTATGAAAATACGCTCTGTGGTTTGTTTGACTTGCAATCCTAAGAAGAATGTGAGTTCTCCCATCATGCTCATTTCAAACTCACTTTTCATCAATGACTCGAACTTTTTGCAACATAAATCATTTGTAAACCCAAAAATAATGTCATCAACATAAATTTGTACAAGCAGAATCTCACCTTTTCTCTTCTTATAGAATAAAGTCGTATCAGTAGTACCTCTTCCGAAACCGTTTTCAAGGAGGAAGTTTGAAAGTCTATCGTACCATGCTCTGGGGGCTTGTTTTAGTCCATACAGAGCCTTGTCCAGAAAGTAGACGTGATTTGGGTACTTAGAGTTCTCAAACCCTGGTGGTTGTTGAACATATACTTCTTCTTGAATCTGCCCATTCAGAAAGGCTGACTTGACATCCATTTGATATACTTTGAAACCTCTGTGGGCTGCGAAGGCAAGAAAGATTCTTATTGCTTCGAGTCGTGCCACAGGGGCAAAGGTTTCTTCATAGTCAACTCCTTCCTCTTGACAGTATCCCTTGGCCACCAGTCTTGCTTTGTTTCTGATCACCACACCGTCTTCGTCCTTTTTGTTCCTGAAGACCCATTTGGTCCCTATTGCGATTTTGCCTTTCGGCAGAGGCACTAGGGTCCATACTTCGTTTCTTTCAAACTGCAGAAGCTCATCTTGCATAGCTTCTACCCAGTTTGGGTCTTCAAGAGCTTCAGATATCTTTTTGGGTTCGATGATACTCACAAAATTTGTATAGTAACAAAAATTTGCAGTACTCGATCGAGTTTGGACCTTGTCAGAAGCGTCACCAATAATTTGGCTCTGTGGGTGACTTCTAGTCCATTTGATCATTCGAGGCAGATGATCATTTGAAACTTCTGTGGTTAGCTTAGGAGCATGTTCACCTTGATTTAAATCATTCTCTGTTGAGAGGAATTGATCATTCGTACTTGCCACAGGACTTGGTTGTTCATCATGAATTGAGGTAGAGACCTCTGCGGATCCTTGATCTGGTGTTGACCCTTCAGAAAGATTTTGAAGATGACCATGATTTTGACTGAGCTTGGGGCCTTGATTCGCATTGTCCTCTGAGTGCTCCCCCTCGATGGTTGCACCTGCAGCATTACTGGAAGAAGGTGAAGCATTGCTAGGACCATTTAGAGAAGTACCTGTTTGGTCCTCAAAGGGTTCGGCTTCAGAGGCTCTGTGCTCACCTTCAGAGGGTCCATCATCATTGAACATCTCTTCAAACAGATGATGAAGATCATTTGTTCTTGATGATCCACCAGAATCTTCATCTTGAAGTTTGAGTCCTGAGCTGATTTGCTCAGAAGTCACCTGAAAAGAATCATCAAATGAAACATTAATACTTTCGAGTATATGCTTGGATTTGAGTACATAGATTCTGTATGCCTTGGAGTTTGATGAATAGCCAACAAATTTGGCTTCATCGGCTTTGGGACTAAATTTCCCTATCTGATCTCTGTCGTTTAGTACAACGCATCTGCAGCCAAAGACATGGAAGTACTTAATGTTTGGCTTCCTCTGGTGTAGTAAGTGATATGGTGTCTTTGCATATCTCTTCACGATCAAGGATCGATTTTGGGTGAAGCATGCGGTTGAAATGGCTTCTGCCCAGAAAGAAATAGAGAGCCCTGAAGCAGTGAGCATAGTTCTTGCGGCTTCCACTAGTGTTCTGTTCTTTCGTTCAACAACATCGTTTTGTTGTGGAGTCCTTGCATCAGAGAAGTTCTGTGATATGCCTTCTGTCGAAAGGTAGGCTTCAATGGTTGAATTCTTAAACTCTGTCCCATTGTCACTTCGGATTCTCTGTACCCTACAGGAATAAAGAACTTGTATTCTCTTGATAAGATTGATTAGTACTTCAGGAACATCTGATTTCTTTCGAACAAATTCAACCTAAGTATATCTAGAGAATTCATCTATGTTGTTTCTCCTGTGAACAAATTAGAGAGATTTAGGTACCCATTTCCAAATGGGTCCATTTTTGTTAGGAGACTTTGAAGATTCCTTAACATCTTTGGTTTTGGATTTATCCTCATTTGCAGAGGTACCAGATTGTCTCTTCTAACCCTTGAATTTTGCATTCTTGGACTTGGGGTGAGATATAAGACAGGAGGGCCTCGAGAAATGTTGATTCAAAGAATGCATAAGATCAAAGCTTTTACAATAAGGAACATTTGAGGCAAACTTCTTGAAAATTTCATTAAATTTGTCAAAGGAGGGTACAGAGCAAATTTTACTACAACCCATTTTAGATCTGGGTTTCTTTTTACAGAAAGCTTTGTCTAATCTAGGTTGAGTTTTTTCAAAAACTCTTCTTGAGTGGCTCTTTGGTTGTACTCTCCCTTGATCTTCTTTCCTTGCTTTCACTGCAACAGAAGCATCAAGTTTATCAATTTTAGGCCATTTATTCTTCTGTTGCCAAGTGAATTTTTCTTGAAAAGATTTTAATGGTCTTGGAGCTCTTGAAGCATGAGGGATCTTGTTCTTTTTAGATTTTTCAAGCTCAAGAGAAGTCTTTGCTTGCAAGCACATGTCCAGGAAATCAGAACAGATAGGTACACCTGTGGTTTTCCTTTTGGGAAGAACTGTTCTATTAAGAATGCCAGAGGTAAGTTTACTCTTCCCTGGACCACAGGGGATTATCTCAAGTTCCACAGAACTTGTCCCATTGTCGACAGAAGACTCTGATTCTGACTCAGAGTCTGAATCGAGAAAGTCTCTGTGAATGAGATCCTGACCTTCTGTAAGTGCCTTGCTTTGTCCATTGGTTTCCTCTGAAGTATTTAGACTTTTTGAAATACACGGAATGACCATAGGAACATTAAGACAGTTTTGTAGATCTTGTTCAAAGATTTCTCTTATTTCAGAGGTTAAATCAGGATGGTTGAGAAAATGATTTTCATAAGTTTTCTTCAAGTCATTTTCTAAAAAGCTTTTAAACAGTTTTTCTTCCACAGAAGCAGGTACAAACTCTGGTGCTTCAGAGGATAGTTCCTTTTCAGGAATCATCATGCACACAAAAGCCATTTGAGTTTGCGTTTCTGGGTGGCCAAATCTGAAGACCCCTATCTGTTTTTGAGATAGATATTTCTTTGGTATAGATTTTCCTTTTGATGAAGGTGCAGATGGTAAATCATTGTTTTCATACCATACATTTGCCATCTGCAGAGGTTTCCTCAGATGTGGTCCTTTAGAGATTCTGCGTCTCTTAAATGTGGATAAGAGGTTTGGAAAGCTTGGTTTTAAAAATTGTCCAGGGCAGAAGATGTTTGATAAAGATTTGTTTTATTGTTTCCTGTGTAAGGGTCAATATCCTCGAACCTTAATCCTCTTCTGCCTATCTGGGTGTTAACCTTTTCATGAACTTTTTGAGCATCCTGATACCTCTTAATTTGGAGATCTCTGTCAAACAGATCTTGATGAAGAACTTCTCTTTCTTTTTGAAAAAAGTTTTTCAAAGAAATGGCATTTAAACGATCACTCTCACATTTCTTTAGCTCTTTGACCTTTTCTTTCAAGGCTTTATCGAGATTTGTGATTTTATCCTTGAAACCCCTTTTTGTTGAAATATGCTCAGAGGTAAGAGTTTTGTTTTCAAGGTAAAGCTTATCCTTCTCTTCTGTGAGAAGCCTAGTTTCTCTTTCAAAGAAGGCAAGCTTTTTCTCAAGATCTGAGCATGTGTTTTTATAAGCTAGAAGGTCATTTTGTATTTCAAGAAGTTTGTTTTCAAAGTCTGAGTTGCAAGAGTTAGAAGTGGATACTTCACTCTCGTTGTCAGAAGAGTGGACTTCAGCCATTCCACAGAAGAGTGCGTTGTTTTCTTCATCAGATGATTCATCGGTTACAAGGTTCTCTTGTTCTGCCATTAGGGATTTCTGAGTGTAGTACTCTGCTTTCTTTTTATAGAAGGCAGCATCCCTTGTGGGTTTCCCTGTGTTGGCAGAGGACCTGCACTCTGCTGCATAGTGGTCTGGTTTCCCGCATTTGAAGCAGCCTTCAGTTTGCTTCGGGAATTTGTCACCAGCTCTGCCGTCTGACTTCTGTCCACTCCTTTCTTCTTGCCTTGGTTCTTTAGACCACTCCTTTCTTTTTGCCTCATCTGTTGGGAACTGAAGAATTCATCAAGTATGGTTAATGCTGTTGATTCAAAGTTACTACTGCTAGAAGACTTAAAGGTTAATACTGCTGAGTGTTACTACTGCTAGTACTATTAATACTGCTAGTCAAAGTTAGTGCTGCTTGAACAAAGTTAGTACTGCTTAGCTAGTTAGTACTGCTAGTGGTTAGTGCTGCTTAGTAGTTAATGCTGCTAGAAGGAATTTAATGCTGCTGAAGATTAATACTGCTTATATGATGAAGATTCGTATGAAAGGATATACATGGAAACTTAGAGATATACATGGAAGATATACTGAAGATATTTTATTTATTGTAATTATCTTTGTATTCAGTATATATATTGTATAGTTTAGAATAGTGAGTTAACTTTTGTTTTATTCATTCTATTAGAGAGAAAATCAACCTCAAGGCATAGATCCTAATTCTAGAGAAGTAGAATTCGTATTGGTGAGCCTGTTCATCAATATTGAGGTTGAGTGTGTAATCTTGTAACTTCAAAGCATTCAATACAAGTTTACAGTTTGTTGATTATATTCTGTTTTGATTTACTGTTTGATTAAATATCAAAGTGTTATTCCGCAAACTTCTTTGATATTATTTCTGAGAATTAATTCTTGTTTAGAATTCGATCCTGACAAGTGGTATCAGAGCCAAACTCTCTCAGAAACAGTTATTCATCATGGAAAATCTTACAGAATCAAGCAGTACTTTGGTTTCTAAGGTTCCAATGCTCAAACCTAGTGAGTTTGACATGTGGAAGATCAGAATCAGACAATATATTCTTCTCACTGACTACTCAATGTGGGATATCATTGAGAATGGTCCTTCTGAAGCTGGAAGGATAGGACCAGATGGGAAAAGACCTCCACCAAAGACAGATGGTGAGAGGAAGATCAGACAGACAGAGATGAAGGCCTTGAGCACTCTGCTCTTGGCCATTCCCAATGAATATCAGCATCAATTTTGCAACTGTACTGATGCTCAGATTCTCTGGAATGCTCTAGAGAAAAGATTTGCTGGAACTAAGAGCATCAAAAGAAATCAAAGAGATGTTCTAAAGCAGCAGTATGAGAACTTCACTTCCTCAAAGAATGAGTCTATGACTCAAACTTTTGATAGGTTCAACAAACTCATAGGTGAACTGGCTACTGTAGGGGTGAAGATGGAACAAGATGATATCAACAGAAAGTTCCTCAGATCTCCTGGAGATGAATGGACTATGTACACTGTCTCATATAGACAGAGTGACAATCTGGAAGAGAAAGAACTTGATGATCTATACAATGATCTAAGAGTTTTTGAAACTGAGGTAGAAACCAAGAAGAAGCCCTCTGGTTATATCCACAATGCTGCACTTCTCTCAGCATCCACTGATACTACTGCCAACCCTGAAGCAGTTAGTATTGCCAGTGGAGTAAGTTCAGAAAAAGGCACTGAAACTATCTTTGAAGCCTTTGTGTCCAGTCATAGCAGCAATTCTTTGATTAATGATGATCTGGATCAAATTCACCCTGATGATCTGGAGGAGATGGATATTAAATGGCAGATGGCCATGTTATCAATGAGGGTAAAGAAGTTCATTAAAAGAACAGGAAGGAATAACTTCTCTCAAAGAAGAGAAGATGGAGCTGGTTTTGACAAGACCAAGGTGGAATGTTATAAGTGTCACATGAAAGGACACTTTGCTAGAGAATGCAGGAGTGCTATTCCAAACAACAACCACCAACAAGCTCAGAATGGAGGCTACAATCAAAACAAGAATCCTGCTCAAGCCCTTGTTTCTCAACAAGGAATGGGATTTGACTGGAGTGATCAAGCTGAGGAAGCCATTCAGAATCAAGCTCTTATGGAAGAAGTGTCTGATCTTCCCTCTGAGGTAATTTCTAATCTTTGTACTAAATCTTGCATTGACACTGTCACAAGATACAGAGATCACAATCAAAGTATGTGTGATGACCTCAAAAGATTAGAAAAGGACAGAAGAGAGTATGTGTTGATAGTAGAGAGATTTGAAGAGCAAATCAAAGGCTTTCAAGCTAATGAACTTCAACACTCTTATGACACAAAATATTGGAAGTGGGAAAAGAATGAGTTAGAGACCAAACTGTCTAAATCCTTAGAAGAGAGTGATAGGCTGAAAGAGGAACTGTCTAAAGTTAAACTTGACATAGAAAAGTTTTGATATGCTTCAAAAGCAATGGATTCTCTTCTAAAGGCTCAGATTCATGACAAGATGAAGCCTGGTATTGGATACAACAATACACCTCCTCCTTACAATAACAATTATATCCCTCCTACTTCAGACTTGTTAGAAACCAAGGAGAAAAAGGACTTATCTGAGAAAGCCTTTAAGATAGATCCTTTGGATGAAGTAGTAATTAAGGATTTAACTGAGAAAGAAGCCAATAAGTATAGGGATAATGATGTGAGTAAAAAGATACCATTAGAAAACAATATTATCACCAATGAGGGATGTGGGAAAATCTGGGTCAAGTCCAAGGAGATAGAGCAGACAAAAGGAAAGAATAACAAGGTCCATTACAAACAAACCACAGTTGTGAATCCTGGATCTTGTAAACAGTGTAATTGTAGTAAAGCCAAGAGCCTAAATTCTGGTTTAAAAAGAGGAAATCAAAGAAACTGGAATAATCAATGGGCTCAGAAACAAGGAGTTGATCTGAATAAAATCAATAGACCAAAACCTTGTTTCATATGTGGCAAGTTAAATCATTTGGCTAAGTATTGTTACTTTAACCCTATTAACCAACAGATGAACTTTCAAAGATTTGTGCAAAAACCTGTTGGTTATAGGAAGGCTGGAAAGAAACATGTGATAAAGAAACATGATGAAAGGAAAGGCCCCATGAAGAAAAAGATTTTAAAAGAAAGTGTCAAAATGTGGGTGCCTAGAAACACTGAATCTGTTGGTACTGATGACAGGGTTAGAAGCACTAAAATTGTTAGTACTGCTAACATGGTTACTACTGCTACCTGTGTTAGTACTGCTGAAAATATTAATGCTGCTAATACTGTTAGTACCTCTTCAAAGGTTAATACTGCCAACACAGTTACGGCTGCCAACACAGTTACTACTGCTAACAAAGTTAGTACTGCTAAGCATGCAAGTGCTGCTAAGGCAGTTAGTACTTTTAAAACCAGTACTGATTCTAGCAAAAATATTTCCAAGCCTATTATTGTAACAAAGTACTCCAAGAATGAGGAGTTAAAGTTCAAAAATCTTGTCAAGAAAGAATGCAAGTATTTTGATGAGAAAGGGGTACCCAAGACCACTTTGGCTTGGGTTCCTAATTCATATTAACTAACCTATCTTATGTGCAGAGCAACCAACAGCTCAAGGGAAAGAGCATATGGCATGTTGATAGTGGTTGCTCTAGGCACATGACAGGCAACATGTCATGCCTTCAGGATTTCAAGCATATCAATGGAGGACATGTTGCATTTGGAGATAATCTTACTGGTGGTAAAATAAGTGGAAAAGGTAATGTCACCAAAGGTAAGATGACATTTGAGGATGTCTACTATGTTGATCAATTAAAGTACAACCTGTTAAGTGTATCACAGGTTTGTGACAAACAACATAGTATATTATTTACAAATACTGAGTGTATGATCCTTGCTCCAGGGTTCAAGGTAGTTGATGAAAGCATGATACTACTTAGAACTCCAAGGAAGGACAATGTTTACTGTCTAGATATGGACAATGTTGATAGTGATTCATCTCTAAATTGTCTTGTTTCAAAAGCTTCTGTAGATGAATCCTCTCTTTGGCACGGAAGGATGTGTCACATGAATTTCAAGACTATGAACAAACTTGTTAAAAACAACCTTGTAAGAGGTTTACCTTCAAAAGTCTTTTCATGTGATGATCATTGTGCTGCTTGTCTTAAAGGCAAACAGCACAAAACTTCTCATAAGACCAAAGAGTTAAATTCTATTTCTTCTTGTCTCCAGTTACTGCATATGGATCTGTTTGGTCCTACAAATGTTATGAGTATAGGCAAGAAATCTTACTGCTTGGTTATTGTTGATGATTACTCCAGATTTACTTGGGTATATTTTCTAAGGACTAAGGATGAGACAAGTGGACTTATCAAATCCTTTATTCTAAGAATTGAAAACCAAACTAATCAAAGAGTAAAAGTCATTAGATCAGACAATGGAACTGAGTTTAAAAATCATGATCTAAACACCTTTTGTGAAGAGAAAGGTATTGAGAGGCAATATAGTGCTCCTACGACTCCTCAACAGAATGGTATTGCTGAAAGGAGAAATAGGACACTAATAGAGGCTGCTAGATCTCTGTTGGCTTATTCAAAATTTCCAATTACCTTCTGGGCTGAAGCAGTTAATACTGCTTGTTATGTCCAAAATAGAGTTCTAGTGGTCAAGCAAAAGAACAAGACCCCATATGAACTTTTAAATAAAAGAAAACCTTTCATTGGTTTCTTCAAACCTTTTGGGTGTCCTTGTACAATTCTCAATACCAAATCTCACTTAGGTAAGTTTGATAGCAAAGCAGATGATGGATTTCTTGTTGGATATTCATCTCAGTGTAAGGCCTACAGAGTTTTTAACTCATCTTCTAGAATAATTGAAGAAAGTGACAATGTCAAATGCAACGAGAACACACCAAATCCTATTGGGTCTGGACCTCAGTGGCTATTTGACATTGATTCACTAACTAATTCTTTTGGTTTCAGTAGTGATGATTATACAGGAACAGGAAGTGGAGGATCAGGGATCACACAAGTCTCAGAAAGTATATCTAAATCTGTGATATTTCCCATACCCACAGTGAATTCTGTTGAAGACTGTGAAAAGGAATCATTTACTGGACCAAATCAGAGTGAAGAAGAAACTAGAGATGAGGAGACTCAAGAAAATAAAGAATCAGAAGTGGCATCTGAAAACACTTCAGTTGAGTTGCATGACTCTAATCTAGAGGCTGGACTGAATGAAGAACCTAGTCATAACACCAGAGTTCAAAAGAATCATCCTCCACAGCTGGTAATAGGAGATATCTCTTCTCCTATGATGACTAGACATCAAAGAAGGCTTCAAGAAATGCAAGATCAACAGCATACAGTCCTTTCTTGTTTTCTATCCCAGCTTGAGCCTAAAAAGGCACATGATGCTATGAAAGAATCTAGCTGGATAGAAGCAATGCAAGAAGAACTATTACAGTTCAAGCTACAAGATGTATGGGATTTAGTAGACCTTCCTAAAGGTCACAGAGCAATTGGCACAAAGTGGATTTTCAGAAACAAGAGAGATGAAAGAGGTATTGTCATAAGGAACAAAGCAAGGCTAGTGGCTCAAGGATATACTCAAGAAGAGGGTATAGATTATGAAGAAGTTTTTGCACCTGTGGCTAGGATAGAAGCAATCAGATTATTCCTAGCCTATGCTTCTTACATGAACTTCAAAGTCTATCAAATGGATGTAAAAAGTGTTTTTCTCTATGGCTCAATTGAAGAAGAGGTATATGTCTGTCAACCACCAGGGTTTGAAAACCCAAGCTATCCAGACAGGGTATACAAATTAAAGAAAGCACTTTATGGGCTACATCAAGCTCCAAGAGCATGGTATGACACTCTGTCATCCTATCTCTTGGAAAATGACTTTGAAAGAGGAGTCATTGATAAGACTCTATTTATCAAGAGAAAGAAGAAGGATATCTTGCTGGTCCAAATCTATGTTGATGACATTATCTTTGGATCTACAAGAGACAACATGTGCAAGGAGTTTGAGGATCTAATGCATCAAAGGTTCAAAATGAGTTCCATGGGGGAACTTACTTTCTTCCTTGGACTCCAAGTTCAACAGAAGTCAGATGGCATCTTCATCTGTCAATCCAAGTATGTGCAGGACATTCTAACCAAGTTTGGTTTCTCAGAGTCAAAACCTGCCAGCACACCTATGGAAACACACAAGCAAATAACAGCAGATCTTGAGGGGGAAGATATGGATGTGCATCATTATAGATCCATGATTGGCTCTCTCATGTATCTCACAGCATCAAGGCCAGATATAATGTTTCCAGTCTGTGTATGTGCAAGATTCCAAGTTAGGCCAAAGCAATCTCACTTTCAAGTTGTTAAGAGGATATTCAGATATCTCAAAGGGCAACCCAAATTGGGACTTTGGTATCCTCATGACTCACCCTTTGACCTAATAGCATACTCAGATAGTGATCTAGGTGGAGCAAACTTGGACAGAAAATCTACTTCTGGAGGATGTCAGTTTTTGGGTGCTAGACTAGTTTCATGGCAGTGCAAGAAACAAACCACAGTGTCCACATCTACAACAGAGGCAGAGTACATAGCAGCTGCAAGTTGCTGTTCTCAAGTCTTATGGATTCAGAATCAAATGATGGACTATGGGGTAACCTTTCTACACACTCCCATTTTTATTGATAATAGCAGTGCTATCAGCATTGTGAATAATCCTGTCAAGCACTCTAAGACAAAGCACATTGAGATCAGGTATCACTTCATAAGAGACTGTAATGAAAAGAAACTTATTCAAGTTGTAAAAGTCCACACTGATAATCATTTTGCTGATCTATTCACTAAAGCCTTTGATGTGGGTAGATTCACTTTCTTGGTAACTAGTGTGGGAATGATCAACTCTGAATAAGCCCCTTCTCAAAAAGTGGTTTTATACCTGTATATTTTTATTCTTGGTGTTACTAATCTTCTTTTCCAGGATATGCATAGCAGTACTCAGTGTTTCACAAGCTTAAAGGAGTAAGTTAGTTAATACTGCTAATAGTTAATACTGCTAGTTAGTAGTTAATATTGCTTTCAGTTAATACTGCTAGTTAGTTAATACTGCTTTCAGTTAATACTGCTAGTTAGTTAATACTGCTTTCAGTTAATACTGCTAGTTAGTTAATACTGCTTTCAGTTAATACTGCTAGTAGTTAGTACTGCTAGTGGTTAATACTGCTAGTAGTTAATACTGCTTTCAGTTAATACTGCTAGGTAGTTAATACTGCTAGTTCGTTAATACTGCTAGTAGTTAATACTGCTTTCAGTTAATACTGCTAGTAGTTAATACTGCTCTAGGTTAATACTGCTTATGTTCCGAATACTATAAATACTCTTTGCCCGCCTAAAAGTTCATAACGACTCTTTGCATACTATTCTCTTGTACTCTAAACCCTTTCCCTCTCAAGTTCGAAGTTTTCAGGCAAGCTTTTCACTAAGATCAATGGCATCCATGACATTCATCGACGAGCACAATGAGATTGCGATGCTACAAAATCCAAAGCAAGCTGCAGGATTTCATCAGATTGTGGATTTCCTCAAGTCAAGCCATATTGCTCATGCTCTTATTGTATCCCCTACAATCTATATCGAGCATCAAAGGCAGTTCTGGGCTAATGCCACCATTGTTGTTGAGAATGGTGTGCAAATGATCAAGAAAAGAATCTGTGATCAATCACTAACAGTTACTGAAGAGGTTATTCGCATCAGTCTACGTCTAGACGATGCCTCTGGTATAACTTCTATCCCAAACGATGAACTGTTTTCAAATCTGACAAGAATGGGGTATGGAGGCCCATTGGGTGTTTTCAAATTCTCAAAAGCCAAATTTTCACCCCAATGGCGTTTCTTTGTCCATACTCTCATGCACTGTATCTCCAAAAAGACTACTGGATGGAGTGAGTTCAGCAGCACTATTGCTTATGCTTTGGTGTGCTTGGCCTCTGCCAGAAAGTATAACTTTTCTAAAATGATTTTCAGTGATCTTGTCTCAAACATGGGAAACAAAAAGAGCTTCTTTATGTATCCCAGGTTTGTTCAAGAAGTTATTACTCATGAATTAACGGATATACCTCAACCTGTTGGGGTATATGTACCTAAACCCCCCAAAGGCAAGGTTTTCTCAAATATGAGAAGATCTGTTGGGGACTCTGAAGGAGTTGACACCCCATTGTTCTCTACAATGATGGTGGTGTCCCAAACCATGAAGGTATGGCAGCAGGGTCAAGGCCCCCATTAGACCAACCCACTGCTAGCCAATCCCAACCTTCCCTCTCAAAATCTATTCCCCAGTCCCTTCTTGAAAAACCAACCTCTCCTATCACCCAAACTTACAAGAGAAAACAGGTAAAGAAGGCTCCTTCCCTTCTTGTACCATCATCCAGTAGAGAATATTCAAAGGGAATCCACAAGGGTATCTCCCAACCCAAAGGAGGTGCTCTCTGAGGAGGAGGTAGAGCATATGGGTGATGAGGCTGCCACTACTCCTGCTAGCACAGAGGAGGAAAGTGGTAACATAAATAAGACCTCCCCCATGGCAACTTTGAATGAGCAATCATTCGAAGGTCCCTGGTGCCAAGAAACCACAGGGGTGGATAGTGCTTCTTCTAGGCAGAAGACTTCCACTACTAAAAGATCCAATGATCCTTCAAAGGAGGGTAACACTTCTAGAGAAGGTGAGGACAGATATAGTTACCAGGAATTGATGGAAACCATGGGAAACATCAACCTAGATGTTATGAAACAAGGAAAAGAAATAGAGGAGATGAAGCTGGTCATTCTGTCCCAACAAGTACAGATTGCTAAGCTGAAGAAGATGGTGCTAGGTCTGGTACAGAGGAAGAAGAGAAAGCAATTCCAACTAAGGAGAAGGAACACTGAGAATGATGCTCCCAAAAAGGGGGAGATCAACATGGAAGAAGCCACAAGAAAGGGGGAGCTTGATGGAGAGAAATTTAATGTTGAGGGGGAGCAGGAAGCAGAAACAGTTACTACTGCTGACATGAATAAAGCAGCAGAAACTGTGAAAGAAGTTTTAACAGATCTTGAGATTGCAGAAACCTTACTTAAAGCCAAGAATGATACTCCCAAGGTCACTTCAAAGACCAAAGGAGTAATCATCAAAGAACAAGGTGAAGTGATCAAGAAAGATAACAGTAAGAAGGCAATGAGCAAAGACAAAGGAAAAGCAAAGATGGTGGAATCTGATCAACCAATCAAAAAGCAAAGGTTGGTTGAATCAGATGAAGCCCTAGCTAGAAAGATGCAAGATGACATTGAAAAGGAAGAAAGAGTTCAGATGGAAAAGGACAGGGAAATGGCAAAAGCTCTAGCTGCTGAACTGAATGAAGCTTATCAACTGAATCTGGCAACTGAAATTGCACAGAAGAAAGCTGCAGCTATGAAGAAAGCAGTGATAGTAAAAGCAGCTACAAAGAAGAGAAAACCCTCAAGGACATTCCTAGGTACCCAAGAAAGAAACAAGATGATTATATTTCTCAAAGGTGCTGTAGGACTCAAAAAGGAGATGTTCTCCAAAATGTCTTTTGAGAAGATCAAAGAGCTGTATGAGTCAGAGATGTTAAAGCTTCAGGGAAATGAAACTGCTAGGGTAGAGATGGAGAAGAGGATGAAAGAAAGTAATGACTTTGATTGTCAAAAGCCATTTCCAGATGAGCAAGAAACACCCCCTAAGAAAGAGGCCACTCTGGGAGAAAGTCTAAAGACTTTAAAGAGAACAAAGATGATGGCTAGAAGAAAGTCAATCAAGAAGCCTAGAATATCTGAAGAAGAGGCTGAGAAGACTGCTGAAGAAGAAGGGGCACCTGAGTCATCTAAATAGAAAGAGCCAACAAACACAGATGATGTAAATTTGTATATGGTAGTGATGGACAAAGTGCCTGAACCAATTTCAGCAGAACCTGTAGGAGTTAAGCCTCCTGAGGTCATTCACTGGGATACATTGACAGTGGATGGAAAGGAATACATAAGGCTAAAAAGGAAGGATGAAAAGTATGAAGTGTTCAACACATGGGCAAAAATTGTCAGAACATGCTCTAGGTCAGATCTTGAAGAGATGTTTGAGATAGGAATGAAGTTGTATACAGATATACTAAAGGCTCCAGGGATTTCAATTACAAAACTGGTAATGGAGTATCTGTGTATGATGTTCAAACCTGAAGAAGTAAAGCATGTGATCAAGGATGTATTCAAGTCAGTCAACAGTTGGACTCTATATGAAATTAGTGGAGTATATACAGTGACTTTGGATTTAAATCACACTGAATACTTCCTAGTGGATAGAGTGTACAATCATAGCAGATTGAAGCTTCATGCCATGCTGAAGAAAAAGTTAAGATGTGTTCCAGATTCAGAAATGGCTAAATACTTGATTCAAAGAACCATCAATCAGAGTTTGGGATTGGATGCAAACACTGGAATGTAGACCATTATGAAGTTTTGGGAGCATCTTGAAAAGAATCTTGAAGATTAATTCTGAAGAACTTGACCTCTTGTCCTAAAAGTCAAGTTAGGGGGAGATTGTTGGGAACTGAAGAATTCATCAAGTATGGTTAATGCTGTTGATTCAAAGTTACTACTGCTAGAAGACTTAAAGGTTAATACTGCTGAGTGTTACTACTGCTAGTACTATTAATACTGCTAGTCAAAGTTAGTGCTGCTTGAACAAAGTTAGTACTGCTTAGCTAGTTAGTACTGCTAGTGGTTAGTGCTGCTTTGTAGTTAATGCTGCTAGAAGGAATTTAATGCTGCTGAAGATTAATACTGCTTATATGATGAAGATTCGTATGAAAGGATATACATGGAAGCTTAGAGATATACATGGAAGATATACTGAAGATATTTTATTTATTGTAATTATCTTTGTATTCAGTATATATATTGTATAGTTTAGAATAGTGAGTTAACTTTTGTTTTATTCATTCTATTAGAGAGAAAATCAACCTCAAGGCATAGATCCTAATTCTAGAGAAGTAGAATTCGTATTGGTGAGCCTGTTCATCAATATTGAGGTTGAGTGTGTAATCTTGTAACTTCAAAGCATTCAATACAAGTTTACAGTTTGTTGATTATATTCTGTTTTGATTTACTGTTTGATTAAATATCAAAGTGTTATTCCGCAAACTTCTTTGATATTATTTCTGAGAATTAATTCTTGTTTAGAATTCGATCCTGACAAGATATCCTCTGCTTCTGTCATCTCTTTCTTCTCTTTCTCTGTACTCCGGCTTCTTCTTGAGACCACGATTGAACTGTCGGGTCATTAGTGCAAGTGTTTTGGCCAGAGTAGCCATGTCAATTTCCTCCTCAGAATTTTCTTCACTTTCACTCTGTGCCACAAGTACCTTCTTCTTCTTCTTCTTCTGTGCCTCCTCAGCTGCCTTATCCTTCTTTCCCTTATCTTTGCCTTCTGAGGCACTTCCCACAAGAGCCAGAGGACCTCCGACAGAGGTTGATAGTTTGGAAATTCTGTTCTCTTGGCTAATCAGTGTTCCAAAGAGATCAGATATGGACCAAACATCAAGATCCAATGTGGCTTGCATGGACATGGTTAGATGAAGCCATTCATCATTCAGGCTCTGTAGAAATCTGACATTGTTTTCTTCAGAGGTTCTGTGGATGCCATACCTCTTACACTTGTTTATCAAAGAGTTGTATCTGTTGTAGGTGCTTTGAATGGATTCACCCGGCAGATCTTTGAATGCAAAATACTCATTTATGCATAAGGCTCTGTTGTTCTTGAGGGTTTTGGCACCACCCTCAAGTTGTTTATCTAGCTCTAACCATAGGTCCTTTGAAGTTTCACATGAGTCAAGAGATTGAAAGATATCATTTGGGATAGCCATTATGATTAGTCTTTTGGCTTTCTTTGCAAGCTCATGTTGTGCCTTTTCTTCTTCACTCCATTCAAGGACAGGTTTGGGGTGTTGATATTCAGGAATTTCAGGAGTATTGGCAGTGGCAGGAACACGAGGAACAGTTGTCATTGGGATGAAAGGAGGATTGTGAAGAAATTCAACCAGACCAGGATCCACACCTTCAAGGAAGTGTACCATCCTGATCTTCCACTGAGGATATTCATCCCTTAGAAGAGTGGGAGGTTTGGACTGAGATCCAGCACTGAAGTAGTTGACAGTGTTTGCCATTTTAGTTTTAGAGAGGAGAACAAGGTATGGCACGAATCAGAAAGAGTATAACAGTAAAGGTTTTTGAAATGATGAGAATATGAATTAGTAAGAGCAGATGATCAACCAACTAGCTTTGAATATGTCTTTGAATGAAGAACACACTACCTGTTACTATACCAAATAGGTTGATATAGCTTCAGAAAAACAGAGTGTGACTGTGAATGGAGTTTGGAACGAAGAACAGACTCAAACTACTACCTTGAGTACTGGAAACAAGTATAGAACAGGATCCTTTGATATTGAAAATCAAAGACTGCTCTGATACCAATTGTTGATCCCAGTTGTAATGTTCTTTAACTTGATTTAACCTTTTACTACACACAGATTAAATAAATAGAGTGCGGAAGCGTTTAATATGTGTAGAAAAGATTGAACATGCAAGGTAGTAAACACACAAGTAATTAATGAACAGGAAGTAAAGTATTACAAGAAAGTTGCTCAAAGAAATGTTTCATTGATTACTCAAGAACACCAAGAACACGCACTGGTGTGTGCAAAAATGCTCAAGGATTATACAGACTACTATTTTTTGTGTGTACTCTCATATTTTGTGCTCTAAGGTGGTGCTCCTTAATATAACAGAAGGATGCACCCCTTAGTACAAGACAGAAACTGACATTCCATAAATTGAATGCCACCTGTAAAGTAAACATCGTGGGACGCCCATTACTTGATCATGCGGATCTTCGTACAGCAGGTCTCACGTGCTTGGCACGTGGTCTTGTCTTGAACTCTTAGAAAAGCTTCATTGATTTCCAGAGGTTAGCCTTCACAGAGGCTCTGTGAGTGATCACAGAGGCTCTGTGATCTGAGTATCATCATCAGGTTTGACTTCGGGTAGATCTTCTGCGGAGCAACCTCTCAGCTTTGTACCTTCTGTGGTGTACTTGAGTGTTCAGCAGCAGACTTCTGTGATTCCCATGCTTAGCCTATTTTTCAATACTTCTATACAATGTGAGTGGAGCTAACAGTAGTACTAGATGTTCCTCTATTACAATAAGAAATAACAGAAGATGGTTTAACAGTCTCTTCAACCTACTGCTTTTGTAGCCATGCCGATTTAACTCCAGTCTTTTTCTTTTTCACATCTGAAACATTTGACACTTTAGAATTAGAACTGTGAGTTTTAAAAGATTGCTTTTTCTTTGGCTTACCAGTGGTTTTCTGTTTCTGTGAATGCCTAGATTTCTTCTTCTTACCTCTAGCATTCTTGGTGTTCACAGAAACTGATTCATCAACTTTCTTTGATGTTTCACCTTTTTCATACACACTAGGTAATCCAAAAGAATTTATCACAAATTTGGAATGATCAGGAAGTTTAGCATTAAAATCAAATTGAGCAACACTCTAATCTAATTCACCTTCAGAGTTTAAAAAATCAAACTCTTCATCAAATAGATCATAAATATCATTAGATCTTCGACAGTTCGAAAGTAGAAAGTTACTAAACTTGGAAAGATCGATCAAATTTTAACAATCTGTTGATCCAATGAGTAATCAACCAAAACAAGAAAGCATTCTTTTTCTCAAACGAACACTGTAGGTACAATTTTACATCAAGAATTCCATGAAATCAAACAATCAATCATGCACAAGAATATAACAATCAAAGAATCAAAGATGAGAGGAAAATGTGTTTGTCATACATCTCTTAGTCATACGCCTACAAAGATTACAAAAGCATTTTAGAAACTTACTTACAAACACAAAGGAAACAAAGACTTATATATGGGTCAAACAAGCCTTGACCTCACATAAAGTCAACAATACAAAAGATAATACTAACACTCTAATTGACTCAAAACTCTAGGTCTAACAGAAACAGCTTCGGCCCACATAAACTAAGGTAGATCGGATTGGCTTAGCATAGTACGAGCGGCCTCGACTAGAGTTCAGCTCCGTCTTTCTATGACTCCGTTCTGTTTTGGCGTTCTGGCAGCAGAGCATTGATGTGTTATCCCGACCGATTCGAGATAATCTTCCACAATTTTGTTCTTAAACTCTGTGTCGTTGTCCGTTCTAAGAAGCTTGACTTGCTTTTGCAGATTCACTTGGGTAGTCTTTAAGAATGTGATGATGACTTTGGGCGTCTCATCTTTTGATCTCAGAAATTTTACCCATGTGTATCATGAATAATCGTCCACAATAACTAAAACGTATTTCTTGTCGTTAATACTCTGCGTACGCATAGAACCACAGAGATCCATATGTAGCAACTCCAATGAAGAACTTTTACTAGGTTGAGACTTTGGCTTGTGAGCAACTCTCTTCATCTTACCTTTCTCACACGTTGCACATAGATGTTCTTTCACATATTTCAGCTCAGGAGGTCCTTTCACTAATTTGCCCGTGACCAGTTTGTTGATGTAACAAAAATTCAGGTGAGAAAGCCTTCGGTGCCATAACCAACTTTGTTGCAGCGAGGTTTTTGACAGTAGACAAACCTCATTGTCAGTCTAACAGATTAATCGTGTAGAGATTAGACTTTCTCGTGCCGACCAAGAGTTCTTTATCGTCTTCAGTACGCACAGAACATCTCTTGGCCTTGAAGTTTACCTCTAGATTTTTGTCACAAAACTGGCCAATACTGAATAGGTTATGCCCTAATCCTTCAACATAGCTTACCTTCGTAATCGTCACATTGTCTTGAATTACATCACCATAACCTAGAATAGGTGAGAACTGGTCATTGCCAAATCGAACTGTTCTGCAGTATTACTCTGTATAATTAGATAAAATATCTTTCTGCCCGGTCATATGCTTGGAGCAACCAGAATCCAAGTACCACATATGACAGGTCTGCACATGAGAAATTAGGGAACAACAACTTTAGGTGCCCATTTAAATTTGGGTCCTACAGAGTTAGCACAAGATTTGGCATCCATTTATATATGGACCCTTTGACCTTTTGAAAAACATTTAAAGCAATAGAATGAAAAGAATATAAATGATATGTGCCAAACCAAACATTAGAATATTGTCGAGATGCATAATCATTTCTTTTATAATTAGAAGACTTTCTAGCAGACAGAGATAGTTGGAACAATTGCTTTATTGAATATTTCTTGTAAGAAGATACAAGTTTTTGTTTATTGAAAGCAATATTCTCAACTATATCAGTAGTACTAGATGTTCCTCTATTACAATCAGAAATAACAGAAGATGGTTTAACAGTCTCTTCAACCTTCTGCTTTGGTAGCCATGCTGATTTAACTCCAGTCTTTTTCTTTTTCACATCTGAAACATTTGAATCTTTAGAATTAGAACTGTGAGTTTTAAAAGATTGCTTTTTATTTGGATTACCAGTGGTTTTATGTTTCTGTGAATGCCTAGATTTCTTCTTCTTACCTCTAGCATTCTTGGTTTTCACATAAACTGATTCATCAACTTTCGTTGATGTTTCACCTTTTTCAAACACACTAGGTAATCCAAAAGAATTTATCACAAATTTGGAATGATCAGGAA
Organism: Arctium minus; assembly: GCA_954870635.1. NCBI lineage: Eukaryota > Viridiplantae > Streptophyta > Magnoliopsida > Asterales > Asteraceae > Arctium > Arctium minus. The sequence goes on along the minus strand of OX941081.1, from coordinate 80,672,618 downwards.
GTTTATAATTAAAATCAAATTGAGCAACACACTCATCTAATTCACCTTCAGAGTTTAAAAAATCAAACTCTTCATCAAATAGATCAGAAATATCATCAGATTTTGAAGCTTTAGAAGATTTAGAAAAATCAGAATTTTTAAGCACAGTGAAGAACACAGTTTGTTCTAAATCCATCAAAATTCTTTCTTCGAATAGAGTATTCTCGAGTTCAGAAATTTTACTTTCTAACACGAGAGGAGGTACATAAATCTTACCTTCGATAGGCTTAGCCTCCAACTCTTTTGAAGAATAACTTTCAAAATAGTCATTAGAAAGAAATTTTGGTTTCTCAGAACTGTAACTATAATTCAACTTCTCCTAACGGAATGGAAGTTTCATTTTAGTTGTGTTCTTCCATTTCTCATTTTCTTTAGCTTCATCCTCGTCAGACAATTTGGTCCATTTGTGCCAGTTTTAAAAATCCAAAGTCATAAAGCGCAGGCACTTTTGAAATACCCTTTTTGAGGTAGTGTGGGTTTTCGTAACCAAGTCCCCAACACTCACTACTCTCTTTAGGCTTGTTCAGATGAATAGTGTGTTCAGTTTGACCTAAACTGTAAATCTTTTCCTGCAAAATATTCACCTTGTCAGTTAAAGATTTATTATCTTTTGAAAGTGATGAACACTTTTTAGCAATCTCTTTTGATTCAAATTGACACAGTTTATACGTTGAAGTAGTTTCAGCTAATTCATTGTGAATTATAGTCTTCTCTTTAGCGATGGTATCAATATTTTTATGTAAGGCTTCAATCAATACGTTCTTCTCAGCAAGATCCTTGCTAAGTTTCTGTATTGATTGATTGTTTTCTTTATTGATACCTCTTTCACGTTTAAAATTAGACTTTAATTCCTGGAGTTCAATCATCATAGCTTGCATGGCATTAAGAAAATATGATTTAGACATATCACATAGCTCTTCAGTGTCTTCTTCCTCAGAATCAGCTTCAGCTTCCATCTCTATCTTACCCATAAAGCACAAATGGGCTTTTTCTTCTTTCTCTTCCTCGTCTTCTGAATGGTCAATCCAGAACTCATCCTCAACCATGAGTGCCTTGCCAGCCTCTTGTTGCTTGGCCAAGAGCATCTTGTTTTGTAATACTCGGAGTTTCGGACTTTGGGCTTTCGACAATCCTTAGCAAAATGTCCGAGTTTGCCACAGTTGTAGCACTTTGTCGGTTCTGGATGTTTCTTCTCTTCAACTTTATACTGCTTCTCATCAGACCTCTTCTCCTCTATTCTCTTTCCTTCAATCCTCTCCTTGTGTTCATAGTTTCTGGAACCAGAAGAATATCTCTGACTGTTTGAGCTAGGATTTTTGTAGAACTTTTTCTGAAAGTGTGACATCCGTCAAAAATCAAAATCTTCAAGGTTAGAATCCATCGAGCTATTAGAGAGTAGTTCATAGAATTTACTCCTCTGGAATCTAATTAGATTGGTTAGATTAGAATTTTCCCGAAAAATTTTGGTAGTCGTTTAGAAAGCCCGGTTCGGACCAGTAACTGACTAAAACGTCCCATAAAATGCCAAATATTATGTCACATGTCTAAAATACATAAAATAATGAGGTTTATATTATTTAGGTGAATATATATTTATTTATAAAAGTTTACTCAATTTAGAGAAGGTTTGAGAACTAGAGTTGTCGGTTCTCAATTTAACTGATTTAACTTCTGGGCTTGGGTTACACTTCAATTTAAAAGTATATATATATATGAGTTGGGCTTGGAGAGGCCACTTGGCCGGACCACACCCTTTCCCTCTCTTATTATTAAAAACAAAAATTTACTTTTGAATACTCATTATCCCACTTCAAAAGTTTTGACTCCTCATCTCCTCTCTCTCTCTCTCCCTACATACGGTTCACACACACACACACATCTTCAACTCAAAATTTTCCAGAAAATTCAAGCATCAAACAAGGTTGTAATCATCTCCATAGTAAGAATATCAAGTTTTCATCATCATCTAATCAAGGTACAAACCTTATTTCTCCATTTCTTCACATTTTTGACAAATTTGATGCTAAATTCCACAAAATAACTCATGCATGTATGAAGATACTCCATCTATGGTTTTATAAGTGAATGGACATCAATTATGGTTAAAAACATCCAAAAAGTGATGTCATATGATGATCTTCCATGATAAACCACTATTAAGAGATAAATTTTGAGGTTTCTTGTTGAACCAATTGTTTATATCATGGTACACTTTGTTGTAAGAAAATTTTGATGTTTTAGTTGGTTTAGAAAACTAATTTCATGTTGTAAATTCATGCTTAAACAAACTCTTATGACAAGATTGTGCAAACTTGTGGGATTAAGAGCTTTGTAGTTTGTTAGTGATGAAAAATCACTTATTTGGTTTTCATAGTCACATGCAACCCATTTTGGACGAAAATTTTGTATTTATAAATGTGTCCAAAATGTATAATTTCCTTCTTAGTTCATTATTTAGTGAAAAGAGGTTTTAATCCAAGTGGTTTCACAAGTAACCATGGAATTTTGACCTCTTAATGCTTAATACAAAAATTTGTAGCACACAACTTGCTGTCAAGAATGAAACCCCCACTTCCAAGCTGTGTATCTCATTATTTACACCATAAAATTTGGGCTTTTTGCTTCTAAACTTTAGTTTACTGAGTTATCTTTCCAACGCATTATGAATCACTCAAAATAATGGGGTTTAGGTCACTCATTTGAATTTTAGAAGAAAGTGGTGCAATCTGTCCCAGGCTGATAGATTGGTATACCCTACTTCTAACGACCATAAATCCCTCAAAAATCATCTTAAAGCGGTGAATCTTTTTACATATAGAATATTTATGTCTTAGCTTTACATCCATATATGGATCACTGATTAATGTTGAGTTTTGACCCTCCAAAAGCATGTTACAACAGAAGTGCGCAACTGATTCAAAAATCAGTGACCTACTGTTTTGTAGAAATTATTTGGGACATCAAAACACTTCCAAAATCTATGAAATTTTACCTTAGAGTTCTTAATTCAGTATATTAGCTCATATAAAAAACTGGTTAATATTGTTAAATGGGAAGTTGTATTTTGAAAGCCATTATGTGGATATAATTTCTGGACAGCAAGTGCTGAATCCAGAAGGTTGGTTCTAACAACCTCAAACTTATGTATTATGGTATAAGGATGTTATATTGATCATCAATTCTTATTTTTAAACAACAAACTATATATTGGCATTTTATAAGACGTGGGATTAGTTAGTTAGACCTAAGGTTGGGAATTGACGTTTAGCACTTCTCTATGCATCTTCCTCTATAGGGACCTAGGAGCTCCGGGCTTGAGATATCACTATTGTGTATCTTGCGTCATCATTTGAGGTGAGTATTCACAGCCCCTCTTTTACCGTTTTTATACGTTTTGGGGTGAAAAGCATGTAAATTTATAAATTGTTATTACTGAATGATTGTTCGTTAAAATTGGCGAATTTTGAATTAAATTGTTTATGCACTATGGTATGTATACTTTACGCTGCAAGTGAGTAATCACAACCCCGTTTTAATCGTTTTAATTGATTTGGGGTGAAAAGCATGCTTAATTAAGTTCATTAAGATTCATGATTGGTTATAATGTGTTGCGTTTATTAAAATCGTTAAGGCTTATTTATAAGCACTTTGAATTATAACGGTATGACGTTGAAATGGTTGGTATGTTGAGTCTAAGTGAAGTAAAGTCCCCTTGGTACACTACTATTAACTCATCTGAAAATGGGCCTATAGTATTAGTGGATAGCGCTATTTGGTCTGACAAACCCACCTTATGCTGACGAGTAAGGGTGCACTATGCTAGAGAAGTGATTATCCATGTGGCTTGACCACCGCTGAGGTAACTCACGTGGGGCGTTGAAAGTTTAAGTCAAGGATGGTTTAGTAGTGGCTCAACGTGGTTTAATAAATACCGACTCAAGTCATACAATTGTTGAATTGGCAACACCCATGAATCGCTTTCAAAATTAAGATATCGAATTATTCGATAAAGTTCCGTTTATCAAACTTTGCATATGAAATATGTTGTGCATAATTAAAACCTGTGAACTCACCAACTTTTTGTAGTTGACTTTGTTTTGTACATGCTTTTCAGGAGTCAAGAAGGTAGGCAACGATGTTTAAGCTACATGAATAACGTTTTCAAGCAAGCCTACCTTTACAAATATATTCCATTATGTTTAAGATTTTGGGAATTGTAAACGATGATATATATATATATATATTTTAATTGTAATGTTTTAAATAATTAAATTGTATGGTGGTATGAACTTTAATCTTGTGCTATGCGTATCGAGCTGTTATGCCCCGTGTTTCCGCTTTAGCGGGGTGTGACAGAAAGGCTTTGGTCAACATCAGCATAGCCTGCTTTAAGTTCTCACAGTCATCGGAATCAGAATTCTCTTCACTGTCAGCCTCTTCTGACTCAGAAACTATAACTTTCTTCTTCTTTTTCAAGCTCACGGAATTTTTCTTGACCACCAGAGCAATCGGATCAGCAACTATCTTCTCAGCCTTTTTCTTTTCATCCTTAATCTCATCAACCTCTTCTTCATTCTGCCTGAGAGTCTCATATAGCTCGTGGAGTGGTATTTTATTCAAATCCTTCATTTGCTTCATATGTCTAGTAAACCTCTTCCACTCGGGTTGCAAAATGCTGAGGAACTTGACATTAAGCTCTATTTGAGACTTTCTGACTTTGTTTTTGTTGAGTTCGTTCAATAAAGTCACAAATCTGTCGTAGGTTGCCTCAAGAGATTCTCCCTCCTTGGCTTTGAACTGTTCATAATTGTTGAGGCAGTTGGAGACTTTAAGTTGGTTTCCAATCTTTGATCCAAGCATCATCTTCTCTAATTGATCCCACATTTCCTTGCCCGTGGCATTGTAGCTATCAATCTTTACATAGATCTCATTGGGTATGCCTTGAAGAATGAAAGATCTAGCCAATCTATCAGCTTTTCTTCTATTTCTATGTTCTTCTGTGAACTCATCTATTGGTAGTAAGTAATCTCTCTGTTCCTCTTCTTCTCCTTCATGAACCTTCACAGGAGGTTTCATGATTCCTTCATTAAGATATATTATGATATACTCACCCAAATCATGTCTGTCTATGAAGTCCAGGAATCGGTCTTTCCATTGCTCATACTCTCCCATGAAGAGTATCGGTGGCTTTACGTCGGTTCCAATCGCGAGAGCTTCTCGGGAAGTCATCTTTGGCTTTACACTACTTTTTATGATCGTCAAAATTCAGAAATAAAGGTTGTTTCTACAAAAATCAAACTTAGTCAAATTTCAGAAAAATCAGAAAAATTACTAAGTATAGAAAGCTCATAATACATAACAACAAACACTTCGCGCAAGACTCTTTATGCAGGTTTGAAGTTCGCGCACAAAGAAGAACCAATAGAGCTCCACTTCTCGCACACAGGGTTGTGCGAGTTTGTGGTTCGGGCACGACAAAGGATGCATGAACTAATGTTCGCGCAAGCAATCTTATGCAAGTTCTTTGTTCTCGCACACAACTACGTGCGAGTTCTGAGGTTCGCGCAAGATACGTGCGAGTTCAAGACTGAGAATATTTTTCAAAAACCAAGTTATTGCTAAATGCAAACGCGCAAGAATACTTCTCGCAGACCTCTTGCGAGTTTTAGACTTAGAAAATTTTGACAAAACTACTTCTCGCTAAATGGAAACGCGTAAAACGAACACTTCGCGCACAACACAATTCTTGCATACCACACTTCGCGCACACCAAATCAAGTGAATAGTATAAACTCGCAACTAAGGATGTGCGAGTTTCTACTTCTCGCACAAAGCACTTTGCGAGTTCTTCATTTCCAACGAATTCTTGCCTTTGAGAGTTCTTCAGTCTATGCGAGTTCTTCCCTTAGCGAGTTCTTCCTCTGCACGTTTTTCAAATCTTGCGAGTTTTACACTTTTTCATCCAAAAACTCGATTTCTCACACTGAAATCCAATCAAATATTTATCAATTGATTCGATACTCTACAGAAACACTCTAATTCATCTTTCGAACAGATTACAACTGAGAAATTTTAGTCTATTACACCAAACTTACAAATTCGATTAGGAACAGTGATTTTTCTAAAACTCGAACTGAAATTCAACAAAAATCCAAAATTCCCATGATTAACTATGAATTAGACTAAGTGAATCAAACAAAAATAGTTCTAAGCACAAAATCGAATACAAACAAGTCAAACTCAGATCAAAAACATCACAAAATTGCAAAAATTGATTCTGAACAGTGTTCTTGCGAGTTCTTGAAATGTCGATGAAGATTCTTGAATTTGATCCAAATATTTCTGAATTCTTCTGCTCTGATACCAATTCTTAACCTAGAAACAATGTAAATCAGATGACAACAATCAATTCCATCAATCTCTATTATTATTTCACGGTCACAGAATGATTACAAGTATACTCTCACAACTTTCTCTCTCTACACAGGAACACGTATGACACTCTGATTAACCTCCAAGTCTCTTACACACCTTACACGCACACAACACCTATTTATACAAAGACAGAAACTCTCACACAACTAAACACAAAGACAACAAAACACTCAAACAACTAAACTCTCACAACACTAACTTTGACTTTTTATTACAATTGACTTTGACTTTGCTTGAGAGATGACTTTTGAGCTTTGATTAGGCTTGACCTACAGCTTCAGACTTCATGATCTTGTATCCGACAAATAAATGCTCTAACAGAGATTGTCAAACTCAAGGAAGAAGATTCTTGCAAGAAGAATGAGGAGACAGAAAAGGGTTTAGAAAGTGCTAATGCGGAGCTGAAAAAGAAGATTTCAGAGTTGGAACAGAAGATTGCTAAAGACAGAGATGAATTTGAAAAGGAAAAGATGGGGTTTGAAAAAGAAAAGACAAGATTTGTGTTGATCCAAACTCTCTCAGTGATTTGATAACGACCCAATTCTATACTTAGTAAAAATTACGTTTTAATATGTATTAGTGTTTCACCATCAGCGATCAGACTGAGTCTGTTCAGTTATCGCTGCTGACCTTTCTTGTAAACATTTCATATGTATTAGTGTTTCACTATCAGCGATCAGACTGAGTCTGTTCAGTTATCGCTGATAGTTTCTGATGTAAATAGTTAACGTAATCCCTGAAGACAAGTCTCGCGTCAACAAATGTTCATAGTTGAATCGAAGACGAAGCCACTGAACAAAGACAAGTCAACTAGTGACCTGATGTAGATATCAGTGAAGCAAAGATGACTCTACTTATACGCGAAGGAACATGAGGAAAAGCTTCAGCGATAGCTGAACTTCTTTGTATCTCTGAAGGAAGAGATATTCAGCGATCAAACGATCACGTAGCTTATGCCTCAAGTCTCTTTTTGTCTTACCTTGCACAACCAGTACGATGTGTCAGAACGGACATACCTCTGCCACAATTCGTACAACAACTCTGTCAACTACACTATTCATGATACGGCCGAAAGCATGTCTCCCAAAGTTAGACTCTCTCAACCAATCAATGAAGGAGACGTGTAAAGTGCCCTGCCATGCATTTAATGCATAGGGTATAAATAGAAATATTACCTCTTCATCTGAAGTGTGTGCTCTATTCTTAAACCTCCATAGAAACCCTTGTTTTCTATACTCTCAAATCCCCCATTCTCTATATTCTTGTGCAACCATCTTAGTGTTTTCTTAAGTTTGTTTAGATTCAGTTCTACTTAATCTTATTCCGCAACAGACTTGTAAATTGTGTTTGATTTATCAATAAATAATTTATTAAACTTTAAATTATGTGTTTGTATTCAACCCCCCCCCTTCTACAAACTTGTTAAGCACCTCCGGGACCAACAAGTGGTATCAGAGCAGACTGTTTAATCTGATAAACAAGATCTTGCTTTATTCTCTTCCTTGCTATTCTAAAATGGCACTTAACACAAACACAAATTACTATGATAATGGTTCACTTTCTAAACCTCCTCGATTTAGCAGAGATAACTTCTCTCTCTGGAAAAAATCGAATGATGCTATTTCTTGAAGGTGCGGATCCCACTATCCCTGAGTACGTAGCAAACGGACCCTATGATCCTGTCTAAATCATAGCTGTCGTTCCAGCTACTGCCACCACTCCATTTATTCCTGAACGCTATATTGCTAAGGAAATCAGACAATGGAGTGATGAGGACAAAAAGAAGGTTGGTATTGATGCAAGGGCAAAGACCATTATCTCTATGGCTCTGCCTGATGAAGTTTTCCATTCCATCATGCATCTTAAAACTTCTAAAGAAATATGGGTAACCATATGTGTTCAATATGAAGGCACCACTGAAATCCAAGAGACTCGAAAGATTAACTTGGTAAGACAGTATGAAAGTTTTATCGCTGGTAAGAATGAATCTCTCTCTGATGTTCATCAGCAGTTTAACTGTTTAATCATTGATCTAAGAACCGTTGGTAGGACCTATTCTAATTCTGAGGTCCTAACAAAATTCTTAGAATGTCTTCCTGAATGCTGGGACAGTTACTCAATATGTCTCAAGCTGACAAAAGACTTAAATTCTCTTTCTCTCAGCACCTTGTATGGAATATTGCTTAACTATGAGCAATCAAACCTTTTGAACAAGAATCTTATAAAAGTTCTAAAGACTCCAAAAGCACTCTTGTTGCTTTAGTCTCTTCAGAGATAATTCCATCTCAGCGATCTACTCTCACCATCACTGAGTTAGATTCTGAATCTGAGGATCTATCAGACACTGATCTTTCAGAGTTTGATGAGTCCTTAGCAATCTTGACAAACTCTTTCAAGAGATTTGCAAGAAAGAGCAATTTCAAAAGAAATAAGCCTCTCTCTTTCTCACTGACAAGCCAAAATCAACCCCTGTTGATAAGGCTACTGCTACTTGCTTTAACTGTGAAAAGATTGGACACTTTGCAAGTGAGTGCAGGTCGAAGAAAGTCTTCAAACCTTCTACCTCTAGAAGATCCAGCGATGACAAGTACCTAAAGTTGAAAGAGAAATATCAAAAGCTGAAAAGCTACAAGCGAAAAGGTAAAGGTCTCATTGCTGAAGAACATGACTGGGCTGAATCAGAAGAATCAAGTTCTGATGAAGTAGAAGTCGCTAATCTCTACCTCATGGCTGAGATTAAAGAACAAGTGGAAGAACCAACTGAAACTTCTATGAGCTATATATCATCTCAGGTATCTATCTCTACTAATCCCTCTCTACCTGAATCAGAGAGAAGTCACGCAGTTGATGTGCTGACGATTGATCTTTACAATGCTCTAAACGGCAAATCTCTAGCTGAATGCAAAAACAATGATTTAACTGAACAGCTGGAAAAATGCCATGAAAAGATCCGAGAACTGACTCTTTTAGAGGAAAGTTTGAAAGATCAAGTTGTTGTAAATAAAATCATCAGCATAGAACGCGAACAAGCCATCGCTGCTCTAAAAGCAGAAAAGGCTACTGTTGAAAAATGGTGTAATTCCTCAACAAAAATCACTGAGATAATAAACACTCAAACTCCTGACGGTGATAAAAACCGGTCTTGGTTTTTGGAAACCACAGGATGAGCCTAAAGAAGACTGTTCCATGCTTAAGTTTGGAACATTTGTCACTTCTATCTCTGACACTTCTTATAATCAGTTTTATCCTTCTTCTTCTAATTCTATCCCTGAGGAAAAATCCAAAGGCTCTAAGTCTGCGGATAAAGGAAAATCCATTCTTCGTCCTCAGAAGGCTTCCAAGAAAGCAAAGCTGAAAGTTCCCTCTAAACCTTCAGCGAATCAATCTTCTAGCTCTGTGATAGAAATCTTTGATCTCTGTCCTCCAAAGCTAAAGATTGATCTTAAGCCTAAGAGATCTGAAGAAACAAAAATTCCTCCCAGATCTCATGCTAAAAGCATTCTTGGACCTGTCCCCTCTCATCTTAAATTCTCAAAACCTCTTACTTCTGGTCCTAAAACCACTTTCAAATATAGAAAATGCTATCACTATGGATTTACTGACCATATTGCAAGCAAATGTCCAACTGCCACTAAAGCTGATAAATCAGCCAAAGTGAAGATGAATGCCTCCAAGGCTGAGAATGTCATCAAAGCTGAAAAATCGACCAAGGTGAATAATACCACTAAGGTTAAGAAATTAACCAAAGTGAAGATTACCACTGAAGCTGAATCTTCATCTGTTGTGAAGATTGTTGAACCTTCCATCTCCACTAACCCCAAAGGACCCATTGAAAAGTGGGTACCAAACAAAGCTTAATCTTCCTTATGTGTGCAGGGATCAAAGGGCATCTGGTATCTCGATAGTGGATGTTCTCGTCATATGACTGAACAAAAAGACCTGCTCATTGAATACAAGAAAGAGAAAGGTCCCTCTGTGACCTTCGGTGGAATGGAAAAGGATATACCCGAGGGTTTGGTGTCCTTAGCAATGGGACAACTACCTTTAGAAAAGTCGCTTATGTAGATGGACTGAAGCACAATCTTCTAAGCATCAGTCAGCTATGTGATAAAGACTATGAAGTTCGTTTTTCCAAGAAAGCATGTTCAGTGGTAAATGAGAAAGGAAAACTTGCTCTTAGTGGTTATCGTAGAGAAAATGTCTATGTAATAGATATGGACTCTACTATCACTGAAAACGTATGTTTTCTCTCTAAAGCCTCTTCTGATGTCAACTGGCTATGGCACAAAAGGCTCTCTCATCTAAATTTCAAAACCCTGAATTCTCTCTCTTCTAAGGAACTGGTTTCTGGTATTCCTCAGCACTCATATGCTAAAGAATCTCTTTGCTCAGCATGTGAAAAGGAAAACAGACAAAAGCTAGTTTCAAGTCTAAACAAGTTTCCTCAGTGACAAATCCTCTTCAGCTCTTACATATGGATCTGTTTGGCCCTGTCAACATCCAATCAATAGCTGGAAAGAAATATACGCTTGTCATTGTAGATGAATACTCTCGCTACACCTGTGTTATCTTTCTTCGCTGCAAGAGTGATACTCTAGAAGAACTAATATCTTTTATTAAAAAGATGGAAGTGCTGAATAATCTCACTGTTCGTTCAATAAGAAGTGATCATGGAACTGAATTCAAAAACAGTTCTCTGAACATTTTCTTTGAGAACAAGGGAATCTCTCATAACTTCTCTTCAGTGAGAACACCTCAGCAAAACGGAGTCGCTGAAAGAAGAAACAGAACGATCATTGAAGCTGCTAGATCAATGCTCAGTGATTCTCACCTCCCTACTCAATTTTGGGCTGAAGCTGTAAACATTGCATGTTTTACTCAAAACAGATCGCTGATAGTAAAGCGATTTGGAAAGACAGCTTATGAACTTTTTCATGGAAGAAATCCTTCTATCAGCTTTCTTCATATCTTTGGTTGTCAGTGCTTTATTTTAAACAACAAAGATCAGCTTGGAAAGTTCGACCCAAAAGCTGATGATGGAATATTTCTAGGATATTCCTCCATCTCCAAAGCCAACAGAGTTTTCAACAAGAGAATACAATCTGTGGAAGAAACAATTCATGTTACTTTTGATGAAACTCGCTCAGCGAACTCTAAACCAATTGCTGACAATGATGAGTTAAATGCTTGGATGTTTTCACATTACAGAGAAACAGAACCTTTCTTCTCAAACCATCAGCATTCAAATCCTTCAGCTGCTGATGATGATCCAAACATCATACCTCCTAATGTTGAATCCAACTCATGGATCTCAGCAGAGCCTCTAAACACCTTACTTCCATCAGATCCATCTTCGTCTGAACACCTCTCAAAAAACAATGGTTTGTCTGACACTCAACAGTTAATAGCTGATGAGCCTCAAGCTTCTTCATCAGTGAACATTCCCATTATTGATCCAACCTCTGAAATGAGCGATCATGCTCCTGCTCAGCGATGGACCAGAGATCACCCCATAGATCAAATTCTTGGTGATCCCGATGCAGGTATTCAAACACGACGAAGTTCAGGTAATATCTGTCTCTTTGTCAATTTTATTTCTTTAATAGAGCCAAAGAAGGCTGATGATGCCCTCAGAGATCCAAACTGGGTCAGCGCTATGCAAGAAGAGCTGACTGAGTTTTCTCGCAACAAATTTTGGAATCTCGTTCCTAGACCATCTGACAAAACTGTTATAGGCACCAAATGGGTGTTTAGAAACAAGTTAGATGAACATGGAACTGTAACACGCAACAAGGCTCGACTTGTTGCTCAGGGATACAGACAAGAGGAAGGCATAGACTATGATGAAACCTTTGCCCCTGTGGCTAGGCTTGAAGCAATTCGACTATTCTTAGCATATGTAGTTTATAAAGACTTCATTGTTTATCAAATGGATGTTTAATCAGCGTTCCTAAATGGAAAACTGAATGAAGAAGTCTATGTAGAACAACCTCTAGGGTTCTATGACCCTAAGTATCCAAATTATGTTTATAAATTGGATAAGGCTCTCTATGGTCTCAAACAAGCCCCTCGTGCTTGGTATGACACTCTCTCATCTTTTCTTATCTCTGAAAACTTTGAACGTGGCAAAATTGATAATACACTATTTTTCAGAAAGATAAAAGGTCATATAATTCTTGTACAAATATATGTTGATGACATCATATTTGGTTCTACTAACCCATCTCTGTGTACTCGCTTCGCTGAAAGAATGAAGAAAGAATACAAAATGAGTATGATGGGTGAGCTGACATATTTTCTTGGCCTTCAGATCAAACAATCTGACAAAGGTACTTTTATCAGCCAAGGTAAGTAAGTTAAAGATATGCTGAAGAAGTTTTATCTAACACAAACTTCAGCGATGAAAACCCCTATGGCACCTCCTCTGACACTTAACAAAGACCCATCTGGAAAACTTGTTAATGTCACTGCCTATAGAGGAATGATAGGCTCCATGTTGTATCTTACAGTGAGCCGACCTGACATTATGTACTCTACTTGTTTATGTGCACACTATCAATCTGAACCCAAGGAATCCCATCTGATCGCTGTTAAGCGAATTTTCAGATATCTGAAAGGGACTCCTAACCTCGGTCTTTGGTATCCCAAAGACTCAGGGTTCGATCTAACTGGATATTCTGATAGTGATTTTGCATGTTGTAAACTCGATAGAAATAGCACCACTGGTGGATGTCAACTCCTAGGTGGAAAGCTGGTAAGTTGGACGAGCAAAAAGCAAAATTCAGTGTCCACTTCCACAGCTGAAGCTGAATACGTAGCCGCTGGAAGTTGTTGTACTTAGGTCTTATAGATGAGAAATCAACTATTAAACTATGACCTTCAGCTATCAAAGATTCCAATCTATTGCGACAGCACTAGTGCTATCTCCATAGAAAATAATCCAGTGCTACATTCAAAGACGAAACACATAGAGATCAGATATCATTTTATCAGAGATCATGTGATGAATGGTGATATTGAACTTCACTTTATCCCCACTGACTATCAGCTTGCTGATTTATTCACCAAACCTCTTGATGAAACAAGGTTCAACTTTCTCATCAGTGAGCTTGGAATGTTGAATCTCGAGGAGTAAATCTTCAGCGTTCATGCATTATGTCAGTGATTATAAGTTCCCTTTTATCACTCAATCTCTGGTTAAAATTCTGACTCTTAGGTATGTTCTCTTACTCTCAATCACTGAATCTTCATTCAGTAAGACGTTTAAAAATAAAACTTTGATCACTGAAGTTTTCTTCAAATGATTAAAAGCTTTTTGATAAACAAAATCTATCACTGACATTTCTTTTCAGTGATCCTTCTGAACTAAAAATCAATCTCTGAATTTTTCATCAAGGATTCTTTCAAAGGAAAACCTATCTCTGACTTTTCTTCAGAGATAATTTCAAAAAGGACAAATGAAACGTTTTTCTCTCTCCTATGACGTCATTTGAACCGACAATCCACGACATGCCTTTTTCTGACACGTTCGTCTGTTGCTCTTCTATCCAATCAACTTTGTGGGACGTGTCCATGTCATGATGAACATTTGTTTTCCCGCATCTCTCTCTCTCTCTCTCTCTCTCTCTCCTACTCTCAAACGTATAAAAAGATTGTTTTTCCATTCTTCTCATTTTACGCTTTCTGGAAACCCTCTTGAGCAAGAAATTCTCTCTCAAGCAATTTCAAGCATCTGCATCATCCTCATTCAAGATCACCAGGTTAATTTGATCTTATTCTTATTTCAATCTTGTTAATAAACTCCATTTATGTTCCATCATTATGGGTTTTTCTATAAGATTTTCTATCCTATAAAATCATTTTTTTTATTCTTTCGAAACCTTTGATTTTCTCACCGTTTTAATCTTCAAATATGTTGGTTTTTTCTATGTTTCTTTCCTCAAATAGAAACTGATAAAACCTTCTTTATTTTTAGATGAAACTTTTCTTCTACTCTTCTTTATTTCCATATTCAGAAATGGCTCAATCCGCTCTTGTTGCTTCTAAGAACGTCAAGTTCGCCATCACTGACTCTGAAGTCCCCAAGAACAACCATCTTGGACGCCTAGACTTCGATGGAATCAAATACCCACACCTTGTGGATGCTGCTAAATTCCTGAAGCAATCTTGTATTGCTTACGCTCTAAATGTGGATCCCAAGCCATCCAAAACTCTACTTCAACAGTTTTAGTTCACCGCTGAAGAATCCATCATCACCAACAAGAAAGGTGACCAGGTTCCTGCCATTTCTTTCTGCACTGACCTAGGAAAAGGAATGATGATCGCTTTCAGCTTGAGGAAGGCTCTCAGGTTTCCTGACAAACCCAAGAGTGGGTTTCACGCTCTACCCACTGACGCTGAATTCATCCAGTTTCTAGATGCTATGGAGTATTGTTGGGACAACAAGCCACGAACAACCATCCCCAACAAGCGGCTAACTCTTATCAAGAAGGCGAACATGCCTTCTCAGCTGAACTTTATCTTTTCTCACTTCATTTAGTGCATGAGTGGGAAAAGTGGTTCACTTGATCAGTCCAGGAAGGTTCAGCTCCAGATGGCCTACTCAGTGATCGCTGGTAAAAACTTTGACTTTGCTACCGCTATCTTTGACGATCTCAGGTCAAAGATAGAGAAGACGGAGAGGGATCCCAAGATCCCATATGTACGGTTCATCTGTGCATATCTGAAGTTTCTCTACGCCAACTCTTACCCCACTACTCCTGATGGCTCCCTCGCCAAAGTAGGTCAGTGTTCACTAGAGGTCAAACCGCTGGACAACGAGGTAAGTATCTCTACCCTACGCTCTCGCCTCTCTCTCCATTCTTCTACTTCAGCGGCCACGCAGGAGGTTCCTTCTTCTGCTATCCCTGCCGCTACCATCGTTTCAAAACGCCCATCAACTAGTTCCTTTGGTCCTTCGAAAAAGGCCAAAGTGACTAAGGAGACAAGCGCCACTAGTTCAATGCCTGAGGAAGTTTCTCGACAAACTTCCTTGGATGATTTCGTGGTTCTCTCCTCCACATCTGCAGCTGTGATCACATCAACCGTGCCAGCGATCTCGGCCGCTGTCACAACAACAGTGACTCAACCTGAAATCTCAGTTCTTCAATCAACTGAGGTACCTTCTCAACCCCAAACTTCTTCTATCCCTGTTACTATTCCTCCCATCTCTTTGGTCTCTAACCCTTCATCTTTTATGCAGCAACCTCATGTTGCATTTCTAGGACCTGATGCTCAAACCTCTGAAAGAGACATGCAATTTTTCAATTTGTTTGAGCGTTCAGGTATACCTAAACCCCCAAATACACCTCCCACCTATCCATATAAGCCTGTTACTTAGAAACTAACTTTTCTTTTAGGTCCTAGTATGGCGACTGTTGACGCTAATGTCAACAGTTTGGGAGTCAAGGTGGATTCTCTCACCACCTCGTTGAACGAAACCACCAGCGCCGTTAATACCGCTGGTGAAGAGCTGAAGCAGTTGACAGCCACCTGCTCCACCAAAGTTGAAGTCTCCTCACTTCAGGAAGAGCTTGTCCAAGTGAAGGACGCTACTCGACTTCTTCAAGGACGCTTTGATTCTTTAAGCAACGACGTCCAGGGATTATCTGTGAAGATCGATTCCTGCACCTCTCTCCTTCAACAGGTCCTTGGAAAGCTGATTGAACCAGCTCCGACTATTTCCCCTTCTTTCACAGAGGATGATCGCACCTCTCTGAACGTAGCTGTTGAATTCATTCATCATGCTACTTCGGACATCCCTATGATTGAAGGACACCTGGAAATTCTGGAGGCTGAAGTCCGAAAATTGGCCGCTGCACAACCTTCCTCTCCAACCAAAGATCTCTCCCTAGATGATAATGACAAAGAGGGGGAGAAGGATGCTGAAGAAAATATAGAGGTGGAGGAAGCTGCTGCTGAGGTTCAACAGGAAGAACCTCCCTCTCATGTTGAGGGGGAGAAGGTTGCTGACAAAACCCCTCCTTCTTTCAAAGACTTAGTCGAAGAAGAAGAAAAGGAGGAGGATGAAGAAGAAGAAGATCTTGATCTTCAAGATCAAGAGAACGAGCAACCTCATCAAGAAGATGATGATGATGATGATGATGAAGATCAGTCCTTATGGTGTTCTACAGCCATCACATCTTCAGTGATAACTTCGAAAGAAGTTGTCACAGTAGGGGGGAGTCATGAAACATCCTCAGGAACCCCTTCCCAAAGCAAATCCAAGGGTGCAGTTGCTGAGGGAAGCCTGAAGACAGTTTCACTATCTGAGGAGAATCCTTCTCAGGTATGCCTTTTACTTGTTCCCATATCCTACTATAAATTCCCTACCCCTGTTTTCTTCTAGCCTTTATCTTTCTTCTTCCCAAAATAAACACTAACTTTGTTTCTTTCTATTTTCTGACCAAACAGTTCTCTCCCCTGCTTAAGGGTAAAGAACTACAAATAATCCCAGCTCCCATAGCCGATGAAGAAATAATCCCAATCTCTGTGAATGAGATTGATGAAGAAGATGAAGAAGAAGAAGAAGAAGAATCCCTGCAACATCCAGGAAAGCCCTCTAGACCATCTCACTGGTCAGAGGAAGAGATGAAGAGAAGAACAGAGTTGATCTCTCATCTAGAGAAACAACGACTGAAGGTCCCTACTCAATCAACAGATCTAGAGTTCCTAACTGAAGCTGAAATCGAAAAATTTGACAGGGCTGAGAAGTTGATAGCTGATTGTCAAAGAGATGCCTCTCTTGCTCTCAAAATTCAGTCCTCTCAAGTCAAAGACAAGAAGCTGAAAAACAAACCAGTGGAAGTCCAGGCTGCTCTATTGAAAGAGATTGAAGAGGAGCGCTCAAAAGAACTATCGGTCAGCGATAACTCAGTTGATTGGTGTAAGCATAAAATCGACTATCGCTCTGACCCAATGAAGATCGTAGCAGTTGTTATCTCAGGGAGAAAGAAGAAGGACAAAGTTTCTATCACTATGGAGATTACCAGAGAGGATGGAAGCTGCAAGGCTATGTTCGTTTCAAAGCTGGAAAGCTTCGGCTACATGGAATGGCTTGAGTTCAAAGATGCTCTGAAGAAATCGAAGTCAATCTACAAAGGCTATGTTGAAGGGATAAATGATGCTCTCATCAACAGAGTCGTTGCAATCCTAAAGGTGCCATCTGCTCTTCCTTCTAAGCCAAAGCAAATCAAAATAAAGCATGTCTCCTCCTCGTCTGAAAATGTCGTTGTGATAAGAAATGAAACCTCCATCAAATTCTCAAGAGAAGCTCTGTTTGGTCCTCCTCCTGATCTTTCAGTTCTCGATCTATCTCTGCCCCCTGGTGGACCATATGTTGCAGGACAAGTTCTTAAATAATCTTTTGGAATCTTCTTCAGGGATGATGAAGAACATCTCAGACTCCAAAGAGTATCTGAAATTCTTATCTGTCCCCTCAGTCATCTCAAGGATCTCTTGTGCTTATGGTGTGACTTATCTTCTATTGCTGAGCCAATCAAAGCAATCATTAGCCAAGAATCTTTAGAGCGAAGGAAAAAAGGAGAAGAAATACCTGAGTATATGATCAATCCTCCAAAGTCTTCTTTAGATAGTGATAGATTAGCTTCCTATTTCTTGTAATCTATTAGTAAAACTTACAGTAGTTAGTTCCTCACTTGTACTTGTAATTTTCATATCTTGTAATTCTATCTCTGAATTAATGAAAATTTCAGTGATGTACTTAACTCTATCAGTACTGTAAAAGATCCCTCAAAATAGTAATTGGGACATGTATGTTATGAGTCCTAATTATTCCTTTATTTTGAACTATAAAGTAATTTTCTTCAGTTACTTTGTCATTATCAAATAGGAGGAGATTGTTGATCCAAACTCTCTCAGTGATTTGATAACGACCCTCTTCTATACTTAGTGAAAATTACGTTTTAATATGTATTAATGTTTCACCATCGGCGATCAGACTGAGTCTGTTAAGTTATCGCTAATGACCTTTCTTGTAAACATTTCATATGTATTAGTGTTTCACTATCAGCGATCAGACTGAGTCTGTTCAATTATCGCTGATAGTTTCTGATTTAAACAGTTAACGTAATCCCTGAAGACAAGTCTCGCGTCAACAGATGTTCAGTGAAGCAAAGACGACTCTACTTATACGCGAAGGAACATGAGGAAAAGCTTCAGCGATAGCTAAACTTCTTTGTATCTCTGAAGGAAGAGATATTCAGCGATCAAACGATCACGTAGCTTATGCCTCAAGTCTCCTTTTGTCTTACCTTGCACAACCAGTACGATGTGTCAAAACGGACATACCTCTGCCACAATTCGTACAACAACTCTGTCAACTACACTGTTCATGATACGGTCGAAAGCATGTCTCCCAAAGTCAGACTCTCTCAGCTAATCAATGAAGGACACGTGTAAAGTGCCCTGCCATGCATTTAATGCATAGGGTATAAACAGAAAGATTACCTCTTCATCTGAAGTGTGTGCTCTATTCTTAAACCTCCATAGAAACCCTTGTTTTCTATACTCTCTAATCCCCCATTCTCTATATTCTTGTGCAACCATCTTAGTGTTTTCTTAAGTTTGTTTAGATTGAGTTATACTTAATCTTATTCCGCAACAGACTTGTAAATTGTGTTTGATTTATCAATAAATAATTTATTAAACTTTAAATTATGTGTTTGTATTCAACCCCCCCCCCCCTTCTACAAACTTGTTAAGCACCTCCGGGACCAACAATTTGCTTAGAAATTCTCTTAATTTTCAAGAAAGACTTTTGAAGAGAAGAAATCTATTGAACTTAAATGTGCCAAACTTTCTCAACAAGTGTCAGATTTTGATAAAGTAATCATTATGGAAAAGGACAAGTTTGCAAAAGAGAAGAAGATGATTGAAGTTGGATTTTTCAAAGATTTGTCTGATCAAAGAAAGAATGTGGAGAAGGATTTTGAAGAAGAAAGAAAGATTTTTGAGTCAGAGATTAAAAAGCTAACAATGTCATTATCTGAACTATCAACAAAGGTATTGAAATAGCAAAACACGAAGTCTAAATTTCAGAAAAATATTGACCTTCTCATCAAGGAAAGGAACAGTTTATCTTCCAAGATAACAGAACTTGAAGAAATTGTCTCTAATGTCGTTTTGACTGAGTTGAAGACTCCAGACTCAATTGATCAAACACCTAGACATGATTCAGCTAACTCTGAATGTTCATTCAAGACAGCATCAAGTTCACATCATACAAATGTTTCCACAAAAAGGTCAGTCAATTTAAAAGATCAGATTCATACTACTAACCTATTCTATGATAGGAATGTTGATGGTTCAGGTACATTTAGAAGAAGGAATGGTAATGAGAAGTTCGTATGGAAAGTGAAAGGATCTTATGATGAGAAGAATGAGCATAAGTCATTTGTGCATACACTCAATGCTAAGAAGAACAATGTGCCAAAAAGTAAACCTGATTTTGTTTATTCTAGAAATCAATTACTCATGTTAGCTCAAAAGAAGAGTTGTTGTTCTTAGTGCCGTGCAAATGATTTTGTTCATAAATCATCTGATCATTATTGGTATGGTTCTTATTATATTACTCCTAATAGAACTGCAACTAACAAACATGGACCCAAATACCAGTGGGTACCAAAGCCAAAAGATTCATCTGTGTTGCAGGCATCTCAAGTCAAGGGGGAGTAAAAAAACTTAGACTTCTAAATACAACAGTTTAGAAGTCATACTTCAGCGAATAATGGCTCTTGGATAACAAAGTTCAAGACCCGTACTTCAATGTTGAGAAGTTAGACTTCTGAGTAAATAAGCTCAGTACTCGTTCTTCAATGTTAAGGAATTTGATTTCTAAACAAAGTAGTCTAGGACTCGTACCTCAAAGATCAAGTTTGACTTCTAAACACTACAGTTTAGGACTCATACTTCAACGATCAAAAGAAAGTGTACTCCGAGGCATCAAAGAGATGATCAACCTTCAAGGGGGACTATACATATTACCTCTACTGATAATATTGTGAATGCATATTTTCAGGGGGAGTAATTGATTTCTGATTACATCTGATCAGAACTCGTTCTTAAAAGTTTTACTGCTTTTATGTCTTTACTTTTCAATAAAGTTTGTGAATAAGACTTTGTACTTTGACGACTTTTTGACTGATTGCAGATTTTGAGGGGGAGCTACATGATCATATCATTAATGACTTTGGAGCTGATTTTATGAGATTAATGATGAGCGTAAGGAATATTCTACTCTTAATCTCATAGTGTTTGAAAGATGGACAACTTTCAGACATGAAAACATGTTCTTAAATGTTCAAACCACTTCTCGATTCTTAAACAGATTTCATGAGTTTTGAAGCGTGATTTTAAATGTTTTCATATATGAGATTCATTTTTTAACTAACCGTGTGTTTCCAAAGATAAATACTTATGTATTATCTTTTCCATATACTGTCAAGTATTCACACACACCGGTTTAGTATTTTTGTTGATTTTATCATTACCATGTCTCAAACTGAAACAATTTTTCGATGGTAATAAACCCCGTTTGAATTTCAAAGTTTATTGAGCGTTATTTCATTGAAAACGTTTCCTTCAAAAATGTCTATATTTGGTTCATATAGACAACATCCAATTTTTCATGACCTAAGCTTTTATTCGTAAATCATTTTTTTTATCTGATTGTATCATTGTCAGATTCTCAAAACACTTCACTTGAATTCATTTCATTCATTCAATTTCATTGTTTTGAGAGATCTTAAATGTTCAAAAGCTCACACATTGATAATGTGAAGCATAAATACATTGACTATGATATCTTGTGCTTTAACTGTTCAAGTTAAACCATTTTAGCAACATTTTCTGTAGGATAAAATTCATGGGATCAGTGTGAGGACTTAACTGAAATTCTATGGATTCACATTAACCAGTGTTTCCTACCCAAGAAGTTATTCTTGAGTGATCGAGAGGCGAGGAGTCAATATCAGAGTGTGGGTGTATGTTGAGATAAAATGAAAAGAGAGTTTGGTTAGACGTGAGCTCAATGTTAAAAAGAAAGAGGGTGAGAGATCAGAGTAAAAGAATATCAAACTCTGCACCAAACTTTTTCTGAGTCGGGCAGCCATATTACTGTTGTTTCACAATTCTTTCATGAACATCATTGAAACAGGTAACTAGCCCATGCCAACTCTTGACTTAATCCCACCAGCTACTCATCTTTTTCTCAACAAAGAGATGTTTCAATTTTTCTTGGGGACGCAACACGTAATCTATCTTGTCTTCATTTGGAAAATGTGGATATTGAAAAAGAAGGAAGTCTGCCCCACCTTCGCAGTTCGATCATGCATAATTGAGTTCGTGTATTACTATTGTTGTCTCAATGGTTTACACATTTTCAACCTGATAAAGAAATCTTATGCTTAATTCTTTCATACACAAGCACGTACACACAGAAAATTTGTTTTTCTGTCGGAACGTTCATAGAATAGTCTTGTGTTATTCGATGATTGAATGGAAGACCTGGGGAGTGAACATCAATAAAACTCCTTGTATAGTACATTCGTTGTACTAAGTGACTTCGTGTTACTTACAGGCATATTAGTTGATTCATCTGTTGATTCAGATTTTCACTCTTATTTGTCTGAATTTGAAAAGATTCGGATGAATACATTATGAATTGACGGATGATCAGAGACTCATATGAAAGGATATTGATCAGAATATTATGACATTTCTTGAAGAAGTTTTGATGATTTCTCTGCTCTACTTCATCAAAAAGGGGGAGAGATGATAAAGAAATGTAACAGTTTTGGAGAAAGTCAAGAAATGAAAAGCAAGTTACGGGAGAAGTTATTTCAAGAAATTATGATTTAAGTTCAATTGGTGAAAGTTTGAAAGATTTATTGTCTGAGTTATGGGAAGATTGTTCCAGATTTGAAAGAAAGTTCAGAGAATTTGGAAAGGTTGTTGAAGATTTGCTGAAATTTTCTTTGAAGATGATTTGTTGAACCAAAATGAGCTAAATCTGGAGATAATTTCTTTTGCAAAGTCTGAAAGGGATGATTGTAAACCTTGGGGAAGATTGCTAAAGTTGTTATTTTTCAGATAAAGAAGAAAGGGGGAGATTGTTATAGTTCTTGATGAGTATTTTTTTTTCACAGAATTTGGAAGAGATAACAGAAAAAAATTTAAGACAGTTCAAACAAAGAAGAAAATTGCTCGAGAATGCTGAAAGTTGATTTTGCTTATCCTAAAGGATGAGATAATTTGTTTCAAAATCAAAAGGGGAGTTCAAGATTTTATTCTTTGAAGATGATCAGTTGTCATAAAGGAGAGATTAAATGTGTTAAAGATCAAACAAAGGGGAGATTGTTTATTCTTGCTAAGTTTCTTTTTGAAGATGATCTTGAATCCAAAGGGGGAGATTGTTAGTGCTTAAATATGTTGGATCCAAGATCATGAAGATGAAATTCAAAATTCAAAGCTCAAGTCAAACCTTCAAGCAAAAATCAAAGTCTTTATAATAAATGTCAAAGTCAAAGTATTTGTGTTTTCTAGTTTTGTCTTTGTATTTGTCTAGAGTATAAATAGATTTCTTTTTCTTTTGTAAGTAGGTAGAACTAAGAGAACAATTCGTATCCAGTGAGTTTAGAGAGAGAAAGTTTGAGAGCTTCCTTTGTACGAAATTGTAAATTGTGAAATTGGAAATTCTAATTATATGGTAATCGGAATTGAATATTTTGTTGTTGATATTCTTGAATAGAACTTGTATTGTGGGACACACACTAACTGCTTTCTAGAACACTAAATGAACGAACTCAGAACTCCTTCCTTCACGAATCAGCTGGATGATTATAAGCACTCAAAACACCAGAATAATGATTGCAAATACTCAAGCTGCTAATCCAATCCAATTAGAGACTAAATCCAAACATTCAATATCTGAAAATCTTGATTGACATGAGAACTCGTGAAAATCTAGATCAGTTGCTAAAAATATGTGACCAACAGAAGATAGGAATGATGTCACATATGCATTACGCGGAAAATCTCGAGAACAGGGCAAACTTGTAGAAAAATGGGTTCAGAACAGCAACTTTTTGCACACCAAGCAAAAACTTTTCGCATAACAAACAATTCGCAGACCATATAACATTTAAAGGCACAATTCCCATGAGGCATAAGCCGAAATCCAACTTTTCGCATAGGCTTGTATGCGAATTCTAGCTTTTTGTATCAGCCTATATGCGAGTTCCTCGCTTTTCGCATATAACTTCATGCGAATTCCTCGCTTTTCGCATAAGGAAGGATGCGAATTCTTGACTTTTCACACAACATCTCTTTACTGTGATGCGAATTCTTTCCTTAGAAAATAATTCAGCCTCAAAGAATCCGTATCGATGCAAATTCTATACTTAGAAAATATTTCATTCTGGAAGCCACTTTTCGCATACAACGTCATGCGAATTTCTCACTTTTCGCACAGTGTGGCTTGCGAAATCCATCTTTTCGCACACAACTTAAGCACAGTAGCATGCGAGTTCTCCCCTTTTCGCACATAGCTAATTACGAATTCTATACTTAGAAAATTTTGTTGTGTCCAAGGATGATGTGACATGTGAATTCCTCGATACTTCACCATGCGAGTTCTTCAATATCATGCGAATTTTGTAGATCTTACGAATGTTTTCGACTTAAATTCCAAAATTCTTCAAATTCTTCTTCAATTTTTCGAATTTTGAGATGAAATTTTGCAAGCAGGTTCGAAAATAATTTCTAAGCATAATTGTAGTTGATGATCTTCGATAATAATGCCTCTATGATTGAAATCGATCTCAACATAGTGTATAATTGATTTTCGAACTTAAATCCTCAAATTCGATCAAATCATCAAAATCTGTTGGAATTTAAGCTTGTAATTGACTCCATATGATTCGACTTTGAGCATAGAATCAATTTAACATCATAGTTCAACCAATTAAGCACCAAAACGAAAATTTTGAAATTCACATAACACTTTTCATACAACAAAGTCATTGTTCCATTGAAAAAATTGTAATCTCGATCGTTTCGATGAATGATTTCTTCGATTTGGCTATACCACTTGATAGGTCACGTGATCACAATTAATTCAATGTTAGAAGATTAACAAGAGGATTGGGGAGGAATTGTTGTTTATTCACACATTCTAGAGAGAGTCAAATGTTTCTCTCTCTAGAAACACGCAGTACACGTTCAATCTACATTTTGAAATGAAAGTTAACTACAAACTTACAAAACAATTCATGTTTATACCCTCACACTCTTGTTAAAAATTAATCCCAAACCCAATGTACAAGGCCCAAATACAAAAACATGATTACTTTACAAAACTTCTAATACATAGAACATTTTATGTTCTAACAGTGTCAGTAATAAAATTCTTTTCTGATATTCATCCCATAAGCTCTGAGCAAATTTTCTCTGATGTTTAGGTATGTCTCCAAATATTCCTTACAAAAATTTTATTCAACGAGACGACTTTCAAAAATCTCCAAACCTAATCACTAAATTTCTTCAAGTGATTAAAAACATTTTGAAAATAAAACTCATCATTGATTATTTCCATCAATGATTCTTCAAAAACAAACTCCATCACTAATTTTCTATCAGAGATGTCTTTGTAAAATGAAAAGACATTTTGTGTGACGTCATCTGAAATGATAATCCATGGCATGCATTTTTGTCTGACACATTCTCTGTTGCACTTTTTGACCAATCATCTTCGTGGGACGTGTCCATGTCTTGAAAAGCAACTTTTTCCCGCTCATCACATTTTCTCTCTCCTCACTCACACCTATATAAACAATCCTTTGTTCATATTTCACTTTTTTACCCGTACAATACTCTCTCAAGGAAATTATTCTCTCAAGGCAAACAAAGTTTTTCCTTCAAGAACCTAAGAACCAATCCTTGAAACTTAATCATAGGTTCTTATTCCTTCTCTTGAATCTTCTTAAAAAAACACCTTTTTGATCTTAAAATATGTGTTTACAAGATCAAATACTTGTTTTTCCTCAAAAATCATATTTTTCATGATTTTCATTTCAAAAACCCTAAACGGTTTTTAAGGTTTAAAACAGTTTTTTAAACTTTTCCTATTTCCTTCTTCAAAGGTTTTTCAGTTTTCTTCTGTAAGTTATTATATGCCCACGACACGTGTCACACAGGGATACTACTGAGTAGTATGTAAACCTATAGGGTTGCACACAAAGATTATGTGTGTTTCCATCTTTAGAAACTCGGATTAAATCAAGTTGACTAAGGAAATAATTATTTTTGAAGAATAATTATGAAAATATGTGTTAAACTGTAATTATGATAATTACAGGGTGAAAACGTAATCATGTTAATTACATGGTGTTATCTGTAATTATATATATATAATTATATTTAAAGTTTAAAAGAAAATTATATATATATATAGGGTTGGGTTCACGTGAGACCAACATGTTTTCGTGAGACCGGTGAGACCACGATTTTACACTTGAAACTTCACAGTAAAACATTGTGAAGGTAAAAAAATCTGAACCTTCACAGTGTTTTGTTGTGAAGGTTTTTACCTTCACAATGTTTTGCTGTGAAGGTTCAAGTGCAAAATCGTGGTCTCACAAGTCTCACGAAAACATGTTGGTCTCACGTGATCGATATATATATATATATATTACAGATAACTACTAAACCTTGTTTGAATTATAGTCTATCTATAATTCTTCTTGTATAAATAGGGCGTTAGGCTAAACCATTTGATAGACGATTGAAAATAGAATTAGCCTTTTAGATAAAATACAGAATAGAAACATTTTTCTTTTCTGTAAAACACATATCGATCTCGGGTTCTTGGGCTAGCACCCGGTGGAGACGGGAAATGGGTTCTCGTGTGGACTACCAATAGAGGAAACCTATTTTGGTTTCTTGGTGCTCCGTTTCAATCCCGACTGATCTATAAAAGGCATGATTCTAAACACCATATGGTGTGATATTATATTTAATTAAATACATCATTGGATCCGATTAGGTTTTAAGTATTTAGAAAAGTTCTCTATCTATAATATTTGTAACCAAATATTTTGATTTTCCGTTGTGTTTAACGGTTACAATTTCTCTTAAAATCCAACAGTGGTATCAGAGCCACTTTGAGCATTTAATTAAACAAAAGAAATATGGAACAAATGCTATGACAAATTAAATTAATTTAGACCCAAAAACAATTTTTTTAAAAGAGTTTTGTGGGTTGGAAAATAAAAATAAAAGTTTTTTTCTTTGTTTTGACGATGTTGTGTCCTTACATAAGTCCATAAGGGTTTCTATTACTTTTGAATCATTCTCCCTACACCAGTCGCAAGACGCCTTGTGGTCGACGACTTCTTTTTCCAGTTGATCCACCGAATGCCTTTATCGGATAACTATGATTGTTGTCGCCATAGTCGTTGAACATCACCCCTTCCCTTATGCGGCTGCTACCGCCGACCTACCCTCTCACATTCGCAAGTTTTTCACGGCTGCTGCTATTTTGATTTGGTTGGTCGTCCATGTCGCCACTCTTCGAGGGTGGTGGTATTGGTTTCTTTTTGTCTCTGGTCGCCGGTTTTAAAATGGATGTTACCATCAGTCCCTTTGTCCTATCCTCAAGGTTGAAGTTTTTCACTGTTTCATCACCACCGGACTTAACGGTAACTTGTTAGTGGTATTCGTCGAGATACCATGTAGATGTCGATGACCTAAGTAGTCGATCCAGATCTGTTGATCTATCACCAACCACCGCTAATGGCGGTTGGTGTTGGTTTTGTTACCCCACGTCTTTTCCACCATGGGGTTGTTGCGGTTTCTCTTGCCACTAACGACGATAGTCGATGGCTGCTATCACAGGTTATTCCCGGTCGGTATGGCGCTAATGCTGGTGCCCTTCGCATTTAGTCGAGCGGCTTGGTGGTGGGTTCGTTGGTTCCCGCCGTTGGCCACCAAGTGTAACACCCTCAAATATAGAAAGAGCGACTAATTTAAAACTTTCAATAATACCTCAAAGAAGGATAAAATCTACCACAACAAGTTCACACTAGAAATATGATTTAAGATTTAACCGTCAACAAAATGAATAAAGTCTTACATAAAGTCTGACTAAAGTCAGGTGTTACTAAAACCCAATGACAGTCGCTATATCTAAAGTAAATGCGGAAAACTTCACCAAGCAATTCACTACTTCGAGCCCCCAACTAGCACTCATCTCTTCACAGTGTCGCTAGAACTAATCCCGAAACGAAACCTGATGCACATGCCGACAAATAAAAAGGTTAGGCTAATGCCTAGTGAGTTTAAGAGTTTTCAACAGGATTAAATATATTGCTAAAAGAAAAGGGTACAATTTAAATCACAATCTTTCAAAATGGTTTACTTTAAATATGGAAACGACTCGTTTTCCAATAACATTCATTTTCAAAGATGAATACCCCAATACAAAACATTCCTTTTAAAATGAGGCAACCCAAAACTCACTCTAAATGTGAATAGAAAACGGACTCCCAATTTATAAAATACGGATAAAACTTATCTCCCGAAACACCCAAAACACGGGTGGGGCATAATACTCAACTCATAGATCATGGAAAACAATCCATATAAATATAATATGCGATAGAAAACATGGAACTAGCATTCAATACTCACGCGACCATAAAATGGAATGAAATCCAAATGTTAAAGCATGGACAACTAAATATCCAAAATACTGCTAGCCGACAACGGGGGAGACACGTATCCATTGAGAGTGGAGGAACACAAAAGTATGACACTCATACAACGTTAATCGTATGACACTTCACGACATGAAAGCCCAAGTGTCCCTACGACTCCCTTCAAGCTACACCAAAAGAGACAGTTGACCTTAGCGAATATTACCATGAATACCGCCAAAGGCCCGGCACAGTCGGGGGTTACAACCATGGCATTGCCCCGACATGGCGGAGGCCCCAAATGCCCATCAACACTTAGCACAACCGGACTCAGCCCTCCTAGTGTACACTTAAAAGGTTAAGGTCATAAAATATGGGTCCCGGAGTCCAACCTCGCAATACCCAATTGACCAACACATAAAGACTGACTTACGTGCCTATGGATCCAATGCAACACAATCTAACATTACATGACTACAGATGAATGACCAACACACTCGAGATTGTAATTAACATTAATATGCAATAAGATGCATTAAAATGTAAATCTTAAATGGTGTTCCACATTGAGCCATTAAAACCGGACAAATGTCCTCAAGACTCTTTTAAGTCAAAATCGAGCTAAAATGCTCAAAACCATTTTGACCAACAAATAACGGTTCCCATATAGAAAGATGCATTTAAACGGCGTCTATGCAGACACATACCTCAAAGATTTAACCAACCCAAAACTCATCACGTATTGGGACAAAAGATTTTCCAAATGGGCTCATACTCTTATGTTTTCCAAAATGTCTCGTAACACTGAGACATATATTTTCCAAATGATTTATGGAATTAAATACACCAAAATGTATAAGTTATACGTTATACTTCATATGTATAAAAATCACCAAAAATGCATAAATGATAAAATAGACTTCATTTGTAGAAAATCACCAAATGCATAAATCATGCTATTTATTTATCAAAATATCCAGATCCCAAATATGGGCATTTCATGAGATTCAAATAACCCAAGTTTACTAAATATGAAAACTTCTCAAGATATTCAACACATTGACAATCACCAAGCAAAACATATTTTTAATTTAAAATATATATTTTGGCATGTACATAGTTTTTACAAAGCAATTTGAACTCACCTTGCTAGATTTAGGCTAAATCTAGATTTTTCCCCCAACTTGAGCTCCTTTGAAGAAGCTTGGATCTTCAAGCCAAACACTTCCAAAAACCTAGATCCATAAACTTCCCACCATAAATAATCATATTCAACCACCAAGAACCGCTCCCCAAACTTTATACATGAAGATCTCAACTTATGTCAAAACCCTAATTTCCATAGATGAAGAAAAGAGAAGGTTACCTTACCCACACCTTGAATCCATCAACAATTCACTTATAGGTCACCAAAATGAGCCACAAACTTCCCATCTTCAAAATAGATAAAAAGGTTTGGGTGAAACCCTAAGAAGCTTGGTGGAGAAGATGAAGATGGAGGGATGATGGTTCTAGCTCCCAACTTGATATATGGAGAAGTAACACTTAGTTTTAGGAGGAAATCCTCCAAACATGAGTTAGGGTTCGAATTTGGGTTTTGGGGGTCGGTTTGGGAGAGGAAATGAGGAGAAGTGTTGAGGTTTTGTTGAAAATGAAGTTTGGGGCCGGATTTTCCCATTTTATTGCACACAGTGGCTCCGCACGAATGTTGCCGCCAATCGATCCGCGCGGAACACTGCCTGCCTGATTTTCTTCATTTTCTTGCCCGATCACTGTTTTGGTCATAACTTCTTCGTTTTAGCTCCGATTTTGCTCCGGAAAGAACCGTTGGACTCGTAATTGAACCCTTCATCGAACAAGACTATAAAATTTAGGATTCAAGTCCAGAATACTATTTCTTCTTTCTCTAAAACACCCATTTCTGTATTAACTTGAAATTATACCTTCCTAAAAATCAGGGTGTTACAATCCTCCCAACCTTAAAAGAGATTTCGTCCTCGAAATCTAACCCCGACCAAACACCCAACGTCGCATTTAGCGAGATCAATTGGCTCTCCATCCAACAGGGATACTTTCACGATACCTTGCCTCATATACAAATCCGATTACATCCCTATCGAGGTTGGCACTGTATTTCTTAGAACGAGTCGTCACAAACTTAATCTCAGGTTTGGCGTATCTGTGAGGTCCATGATATCATAATTGATTGATTAGATAATATTGACAAGGATAATTGGGACAAAATCTGTAGTTTTATTCATTGAAAGTAAACTACACTACATAGCACAAAGAACTCGTACAAGGCAACATTGTAAAATGAAAGTTACAAACAATGAACTACAAGATTCCTATTTATACCCAATACACCCTTGTTACACATTAAGCCCAAACCCATGTACAAGGCCCATTAACAAATACAAAGGATTACTTTACTAAAATTCTAAAATAAAACATATTTATGTTCTAACATTCTCCCCCTAAGTTTAGTAAAGTAATCATTCTCTTTTAAGCTCTAGCTTCAGCTCCTCTCCCCCTTGATTTCTTTATAAAACTTAGTGTTGCATAAACTTTAAAGATCCTCTAGCTCCCCCTTGAAAGTAGCTCTTATCCTTGAAGTTTCAACTTTAATATCAGATCTGATGTAGACCATAACCTCGACTGAGTGCACATAAAGACAGCTTTTGACTCTTGTAAACCCAACACATTCCTTACGTCCACAAGAATGATATGTGTTGAATTATGGAATGACAACCAAGTGCATCTTCAGTGTATAACATATGATCTGTCTTTGAACCACGAGTTGAAGTAAGAGTTCAGCTCAAGAACTTAATCTGATCATCTTACAAGAGGTAGCATCCGATAGCAACACTACAAGGCAAGGGTTAGAAGACTGATAAATGTTCAACAACTGATGAAAGACGCTCATTTTCTGACTGCTTTCCAGAATACTAAACAATCAAACCCAGAACTCCTTTCTTCACGAATCAGCTGGATGATTATAAGCACTCAGGATTCTGAAACACCACCAAAGCATTAGAAGAATGATTGTAGTCGCTCACACTACTGATTGATCAGGTCAGAAGAATGATAAAGAGCACTCAACGGTCTAACAACAAAAGAAGCACTCCAGACTGATGATTGCAAATGCTCAGGAAGCTAACTCAATCCAATCAGAGACTAAATCCTCAAATCCAGAATCTGAAAATCTTGAAAAGCATGAGCACTCATGAAAGATTAGATTAGTTGCTAAAAATATGTGACCAACGTATGATAAGAGTGATGTCACATATGCATTACGTGTAAACAGCTCGGGAACAGGGCAAACTTGTAGCAAACTGGGTTCAGAACAGTCAATTTTCTCAAAGATCACAAAACTTTTCGCATAAGGGCCACAATTTGCAGATCACTATTCCAATTTAGCACAATTCGCATGATGGCATTAGCCGAACACCACAATTCGCATAGGCCTGTGTGCGAATTCTTACTTTTCGCATGCGCCTTTGTGCGAATTCCTCACATCTCGCATCACTCTAGCATGCGAGTTCTTTACTTTTCGCATCACACTATCATGCGAATTCCACACTTAAAAATTTTCATCTTCAAAGAATTGCATCGTGCAAATTCTAAGCATTTTGCATATGTGTGTCATGCGAATTCTGTACATTTCGCATATGTAGCTCATGCGAATTCTGTACTTAAGAAACAATATCATCTTTAAGGAACATGCGAATTCTTCAATACTTTCAGCATGTGAATTCTTCTATGCGAGTTCTTCCATTTTCATGCGAGTTCTTCAACTAATCATGTGAATTCCGTGGATCTCGAAAGTTTTCCACTGAAATCTTCAAATTGACCTTCTATACTTCGAATTTTGAGATGAGCTTATGAGATCAAGTTCGAAAATGAGTTTGGAGCATATTTGATGTTAATGATCTAGTCTAAATCTGACTCTATAGCAACATTCGATCACAACACAGTAACAAACATTTTCGAACATAAAAATCTCAAATTCGATCTAATCAACCAAATAAAATGAAATTAAATCTAGTAATTGATTCTATATGATTTGTCCATAACCTCAGAATCAAATTAGCATCAAAGTACATTCAATTTAACACCAAATCAATGAATTCGAAAAAATCCACAGTGACTGTTCTTTCAATCAATTCGATCTCGATCGTGCGATGAATAATTCGTCATTAGGCTCTGATACCAATTGTGAGGTCCATGAGATCATAATTGATTGATTAGATAATATTGACAAGGATAATTAGGACAGAATCTATAGTTTTATTCACTGAAAGTAAACTACACTACAGAGCACAAAGAACTCGTACAAGACTACATTGTAAAATGAAAGTTACAAACAATGAACTACAAGATTCCTATTTATACCCAATACACCCTTGTTACACATTAAGCCCAAACCCAAGTACAAGGCCCATTAACAAATACAAATGATTACTTTACAAAACTTCTAAAATAGAACATATTTATGTTCTAACAGTATCTTACCGATGACGGGGTGAACATCGAGTCCTTATCAAATCATTTTCTTATCATTAAGATCTCGGTTGTCTCCCAACCTTAGATCGCACTTATTACCTCAAGAGTAGCTTACAATCCTACCTAATTGACCACTTCCACCAAGGACACCCCAAGGCGAACATTACCCTTAAATACTTCTAATTTTGAAACATCACAGTCTCCTCAATAAACGATTTCTACTTAAGGTCTACTTCGACGGTCTTACTACTTCTTCCAATAATCATTACCATAAAGGTTTATCGTCCTCTCCTTGACGAAATTCCTAGCACTAGTTTGGTCCGATCCAATCTTCAATAAATCTGTTTCCCCCAAGCTGACACAAGCACAACATCTGCAGATAGTGGATCACTCTAAACTCCACGGTTACACAATTATCATAATGCATTCAAGCATCGGTTGTCAATCAATCAAAACCTCGATGATTACAGAATTATGAATGATTGATTCCTAATTTCCATCATCTAATCTCTTTAAGGTTACCACTTACGATACAAACACACAGGATTCATCGGAAGTACACTGAAGCACCGTAATGGTTTTTGTCCTCAAAATCGAGGGTCGACACCTATCCTCAAGACAACTATCTGCAACGTGGACATACCACCAAAAATTTCGTTCTAGATTTGCGATGTCGAATATAAGTTGACACCTACTCATGGAAATTAAACCCCAAAACATACCGCTTTATTAGCCAACCATAATATCATCAATATTCACCAATACCCATTAAGGTGGCACACCACAGACACGCAACATGCTGCCGCACAATTAATTCGCCGGTTCGAACCCAACCATACATAAACAACTGCACAGGGTTCTATCACAAAGATTTGCCAAAGCGGAAAGATCATCACTTAATTAGCTGGGAGAAAGCATAAGTCTAATGCCTCAATTACTTTTGGGTGAACCAGTCCATGAAACCGAAATCCCAAATTCAAAACTAACCATAGGTCAAGTCCTCTAACACTTCAACCTCCGAGGACTCCTTTAGTCCTTAAACGCAACCTCTATCACAAGAGGGTTTGCATCTATAGCTCTAATAAGTTCAATGTTTTTCAAACTACTATGCAGACTTGAAATTTTATAAACTTCTAAAAGCAAAAGTGTTATAACGCTTAGTCGTACGAATAAAAATCCAGTACCGTTTACTCGGTAGGTGTACAAAGTAGCCTCAAACGCCTCACACATAAAATCACTTCGAAAAACGTTCGATCATTACTCAAGCCAATAACGACAATAAACAAGGATACAATACAAACTTTTCAAATGGACCACTATGGTTCTAACATGCATCAATTTATGCCATAAATAAAACAGTGTATGACAGCACGTTTGTACAAAACTCCCCAAAGGGAAAATTCACGTAATTAAGTCCCAAATATCACTCATTTAACCATATAATGACATGACATAAAATTTCCAACAAGGCCTACATACGTCAATTTCTCAAACTTAGTAAAACGATAAGTACATATGATTTATCAAAAGTTGATAACTTTTAAATCGATTTCAAATTTTAGGTCGCATGAATAAAATGCTCTTGACCAATGATAGTGGCTATGAAGCCATGCATACTAGCAAATCAATATAACGTATTTGCATGAACCTTTAAAAGTGGTGTCAACAACCGCAACGCACAAAACAACCCTTAGTATGAGCCATCACAGACTCCTCGTACGTTTACTCACTCCATGGTGTAAATTTATATGTGCACTAAACAACATACGACAAAATGCTTGCAAAACTCAAAATAAAATTTTCATGATGTCAAACTCCCAAAGTTTTCTTTCTTTAGTCACAACAGGACGCGGAATAAGATTCCACAACAAAAATTGCATGAGACGATTTATTTCACAAAACTAGTTAAGTGATATGTGTATGCGCTCTAGTTAAAAACATGAAGTAATCTATGTCGGTTTCAAGTTCAAATCCAAACAATAACATGCTCTCATCGTTCTAAAATGTTGGTTAAAAACACTATGACGGAAGTTCCAAATAAACATGTATGCATACTACATGAAAACAAACAACCCATACAAAACTTAAGGGAAAACAATACCACTAGACGCCATAAAGTCACCATATCAAATCCGTAAAACCTCAAAAATAGAATTCTCAATAAAACTCAAACATCAAAATAATGGAAGATAACTCTTCGTCCAAAATCTTAACATATGTGGAGGAGATCCAATGTTAAATTCATAAACCGCGGTTACTTGTCCAAGACCCTAATCAAACATCAAAATACGCACCTTGCAATATCCGAAATAGCGTTGGACAACAATGAGAATAAAGAAAGTCCCAACAAAGTTTACAACCTTATGCAATCAACTAATTTTATGCAAGTTTAAAATCATGGTTTAAAATCTTGTGTGTACTAAGCATTTTTTTTCCAAGACCTGGTAATATAATCCACACAATGCTTTTAGAAACATGAGAAATAATTGATGCAGTTCATTTTAGAAATAAATTTCATGCATGAATTTGATCGGCACTCAACGTCTCAAACTACGCTCCTCAATTTCTAGCCACACTATCGTCACCCAGATGCTCAAACATCTCAATACAATAACCAAGGACTTCATAGGTTCACTTTACAATTTCTCCTCGAATAATGTCGATTCCCTAAGTCTAAGATTCTAAACCAACCAAAAACCCCGACCCAAAATGGTCAACTTAATGTATTTATCATGCTTATCCATCCCTCCAAATGATTATGCTATAAACATCAACTCTTCTATCGGGTACTCGCTTAAGAAACATGTTTTCACGTGTGAAAGTCGTTCATCTTCCAAACACGTATGAGATCTAAGGTTAGAAAAATCCTTACGCATAGCTTAAATCCCATAAAGTCGCCGCAGAGTCAAGATTGATATAAATCTTGTAAGCTCCCCCTCAAATTCTGCAAAAAGTCAGTGTTAGAGTAGAAATATGTTGGATACAAGATCATGAAAACTGAAGGTCAAAATACAAGAAGTCAAAGCTGAGAAAGTCAACTCTCATTAAAAGTCAAAATCTAAGTGTTAATAAAAGTCAAAGTCACCATGTTGTATTTGTTTGTTTTCCTTGTTTTAGCTTGTGGGTATAAATATCTTTATTTGCTGTTTAATAGATAGATGGTTAGAATTTGAGTTTACATTTCAGAGAGAATTGTAGAGAGAGAAAAAGACTTCTAGAGAGAGAAAATTGTAATATTTGAATTTGAATTGAATCAAACAGGTAATCGTAATCATCTTGTTTTGTTTGATTTGTTTGCAATTAGAATCTTAATTTCAGGGACACACAATTCGTATCAGAGCAGGTTCAGATTGAAATCAAATCAAGAAAGTTGTCGACACTGTGTTCTTGAGTTTTTGAATCTGTTTTTTGAGTTTTATGTTGATTTAGTGTCTGTAATTGAAAAGAATGTGTTCGTATATTGTTTTAGAACAAGTTTGTATAGATAATTTCATCAATTGCACTGTAATTGATCTTTAATTTTTAGTTTTATCGAGTTTTTAGTTCACGAGTCTTCGAACACTGTTTCATAGATCATTTCATACTTAGATTGTTTGTTTTTGAAATTCAATGGTTGTAATATGTTCTAGATGTTTAGGTGGTCGAATTCTCAAAGTTTCGAGTTGTAATTCAAAGTCTAGATAGGGTTTTGGTCGATTCAGATTGGTTTTTGTTAGAAAAAGCTAAGAACACGCAAGATCTACAAAACGCGCAAGGTTCATCGGAAGAACGCGCAAGCTGAAGAATTTTGTTTCTGGACAAAAATGCGCAAAGTGTGGTTTGCGAGTTCTAGAAACACGTAGATCGAAGCCTGCGAGTTTGATCTTCAATCTGGGAGTTTGAAAATTGGGAAAAAGTTTCTAAGTGTTGAAACACGCAACCATTGCGAATTTCATCTTACGAGTTTAGCTTGCGAGTTTGTTAAAACGCGCAAGTAGACCTTTACGAGTTCTCCAAACGCGCAAGACTAAGTTTACGAGTTTCTTCGGAATAGTAATCTGCGAGTTCTTTCGATCTGCGAGTTTGTTAAAACGCGCAACTAGACATTTGCGTGTTCAGGAAAAGCGCAAGCCTCTATCTGCGAGTTTCAGCGATTCCTTTCGGTCTACGAGTTTGTCAAAACACGCAACCCTTTGCTTGTGAGTTACATAAACACGCACGCCTAAGCCTGCGAGTTCTTTTTGAACAGTGGTTTGCGAGTTTCAGCGTCTGTGAGTTTTAAGCTTCTTTAGTGATTTGCGAGTTTCAGTACTTAGTCAAAAAAATTTGTGTTGTTTATTTTTGTGATTTCATTTGGACTAACGGTCAATTTCAAGTTTCTTATTGCATATTTTAAATCAAACAGGATGACTTCAAGAGATGCTCTCTCGATTGGAACTGATGTCAAGCCCCCGGTATTGTTTAAAGGGGAATATGAGCAATGGAAAGACAGATTTGTCGATTTTATTGATCGGCAAAAGAATGGAAAGAACATTCTAGCATCAATAGAAGATGGTCCAATGCCAAAAAAAATTGAGGACATTCCTGTTGAAGGTAATGATTCAGATAGAGCTCCGAAATCAAAGAGAATTGAGAAGGGATATGCAAAATTCTCTGATTAGCAAAAGAATCGGTTTGATGCTGATAAAACTGCCAGATCTTTGCTTTTACAAAGCATCACCAATGAGATCTATGTGAAAATAGACAGCTACAATGCAACTGCCAAATCTATGTGGGATCAACTTCAGAAGATGATGATGGTTTCTAAAGTAGGGAATCAAATGAAGGTAGCCAATTGTATTAACAATTATGAAGAATTCAAGGCTAAAGAAGATGAGAGTTTGGAGGAAACCTATGAGAGGTTTGTGCTACTTCTGAATGAGTTTTCCAAAAACAAGGTCAAGAAGAAACAGATTGAGAACAACGTGAAGTTTCTCAGTATCTTACAACCTGAGTGGAAAAAGCATACTCGTCAAATGAAGCAGATGAAAGATTTGAGTGAGATTACACTATATGAAGTCTACGAGACATTGCGACAGAATGAAGAAGAGGTTGAGGAGAAAAGATTTGAGAAAAAGAAAGTTGAGAAAGTTGTTGATTCTATTGCATTAGTGGCTGGAGAGAAAGAGAAAGAAAAGAAAAAGAAGAAGATAGTTGTTTCTAGTTCTGAATCAGAATCAGAATCTGATGGAGATGATGGAGAGAGTCTTAAACAGGCAATGTTGTTACTGACCCGAGCGTTCCATAAAAAGTTCTACAAGAAACCAGGGTCTAATTCTCAGAGATATTCTTCATCAAGTTCAAAGAACCACGAGCATAGAGAAAGAGTGGAAGGAAACAGAATTGTTAAGAAGAAGCCGGAAGAAAAGAAGAAGTATGTGAATGATTACACCAATACTGAAAAAAAAGGTGATGATCTGATCAAATGCTACAACTGTGGCAAAGTCGGACATTACACAAAAGAGTGTCGGAAGCCAAAAGTTCGCAACTCAGAGTACTATAAAAACAAAATGCTCTTGGCCAAGCAATAGGAGGCAGGCAAGGCATTAATGGCAGAAGACGAATACTGGTTGGATCATTCTGATGTAGAAGAAGAACAAGAAGAGACTGCTCACTTATGCTTGATGGGAAAAGAAGAGAAAGATGATGATTATGATGATGAGACTACTGATGAGGTAATGAAATTAACTGAAAATGATTTCATAACCAAAATGGAAGCCATGATGGTCGAACTTCAAGACCTTCAAACCAAACTGAAAAAGGAAAAAGACAGAGTTGCTAGGAGAAATCAACAAATCTTTGAACTTAATAAATCAGTTATTGGGAACAAAGATTTAATTGATTCTCTACGCAAATCTGATTCTAATTTTAAAAATGAAAAAGATTGTTTTGAAAGTAAGATTTCTGAATTGCAAAAACAATTGTCTAAGTCTGATTCTGAAAAACAAGAATGTGTTCTAAAAGCGTTTAAACTGCAGGTTGAGAACAAGACTTTAGAGAAAAAGGTAAATGGTCTGGAAGCAAAACTATATATTCGAGGCCAAACAGATCAAACGATTTTCTTAAATACACCTAATGAAGAAGCTGATTTTAAAGAAAAATGGGGACTAGGTTATGATAATCCTCATTACCTAGAAAAAGCTATCAGAAAACAGCCAGGTATATATAATGCAAATTATATGTATGCTGTTGATGAACATCCTCATTTGAAACCCAAATTTATTACCAAAGCATCAAAAGAAGTTGAGGACAAAGAAGATGAGAAAAGAATGAATTTAAAGAAAATGCAACTACCATTCTGTTATGAAAGACTGAATGATAGTTATCTTTCTAAAACATCAAAATTTCTTTCAAATGATTATTTTGCTAGCTATTCTTCGACTGAGATGGAGGCAAAACCTGTTCAAGCTAAAATTTATGTACCTCCACTCGTCTTAGAAAGCAAAATAATTGAATTAGAAAATATTTTATATGATGAAAGAATTTTGGGTGATCTAACACAAGATGTATTTTCTACAGTGTTAAAGAACACAAATTTTCATTTTAAATCTAAAGTGTGTTCTCCATCTTCTAAAGTACTTCAAACTTCTGAGACCGTTTTTGATGATTTATTTGAGTCTGCAAATGATTTTCTAAATTCTGATGAAGGGTGTATAGAGGAAATTGATATGTTTGACTTTAATTCTCCACTTCCAAATCATTCTACTTTTGTGATAAATAGACAAGCTTTACCAAGTGTTCATGAAAAAGGTGAATCATCAACTAAGGTTGGTGAATCAGTTTCTGTGAATGTTGATTACTATGCAAAGGGTAAGAAACATAAGAAACAGCGCTCACAGAAATAGAATAACACTGGTAAACACAAGAAAAATCAATTTCAGAAATCTGATTTTCCTAATAAATCTAAATCTTCTGTTTTCAGATATAAGAAAGAAAAGGTCAAGAGAGAGATCTGAATGGCGACCTAAAAGGAAGAGTGATGAGAAGGCATAATCAATTACTGATAGTTCTTGTAATAGATCAACTAGTAGTATGTGTGATGTAGTTGGTTCTATTGTTTCGAAAAATAAAAACCTTGTAACTGATTACAAGCGATATTCTAATAAGCAATTGTTCCAATTATATTCTACTACTACTAAATCTTATTCTTATCAGTGGAATGATTTTGCTTATCATCATAATTCTAATGATTGGTTTGGATCTTATCATGTTTATTTTTATAAATCAAAAGTTTTCAAAAGAAAAGAGGATCCATATTCAAATGGATGCCAAAATCTTGTACTAAATAGTTAGGACCCGTTTTTAAATGGGTACCTAAAATTGTTGTTTCCTGATTTCTCTTGCAGACCCGGCATATGTGGTACTTGGATAGCGGTTGTTCCAAGCATATGACCGGGCAAAAAGCTTTATTGTCTAATTATACAGAGAAATTCAGTAGAAATGTACGATTTGGAAACGACCAGTTTTCACCAATATTAGGATATGGTGACATCATTCAAGATAATATAACGATTAAGAAGGTGAGCTATGTCGAAGGCCTAGGACACAACCTGTTTAGTATCGGTCAATTCTGCGACAAAGGGTTAGAGGTAAATTTCAAAGCTAAGAGATGTTCGGTACGTACTGAAGACGGCAAAGAACTCTTAGTCGGAAATCGAAAGACAAATCTCTACACCATTAATCTTTCAAAGGTTCAGAATGACAATCAGGTTTGCTTACTGACAAAAGCTTCAATGAAGCAAAGTTGGCTTTGGCACCGAAGGTTATCTCATCTGAATTTTCATTATATAAACAAGCTGGTCAGTGGAAAGTTGGTGAATGGACTTCCTGAACTGAGATATGAAAAAGAACACTTGTGTGCAGCATGTGAAAAAGGGAAGATGAAGAGAGCTCCACATAAACCGAAGCCTGAACCTAGTACCAGTTCTCCATTAGAGTTGTTGCATATGGATCTTTGTGGTCCGATGCGAACGCAAAGCTTAAGCGGAAAGAAATATGTGTTGGTTATTGTGGACGATTATTACACGTGGGTCAAATTTTTACGATCAAAGGATGAGACACCAGAAGTACTCATTACATTTCTGAAGATGACCCAGGTGAATTTGCATAAACCAGTCAAGCTTCTCAGAACTGATAACGGCACAGAGTTTAAGAACAAGACTGTTGAAGAATATCTCGAATCGGTCGGGATATCACATCAATACTCTGTTGCTCGTACCCCCGAACAAAATGGAGTAGTCGAAAGGCAAAATCGAACGCTAGTTGAGGTCGCTCGCACTATGCTTAGCCAATCTGACTTACCTCTATTTTTGTGGGCAGAAGCTATTTCGACTGTGTGCTACACTCAGAACCGTTCCATGATACACCGCAGATTTCAAAAGACTCTGTATGCTTTGATCAACAACCGAACACCAACCATTAAATATTTTCATGTTTTTGGTTGTAAATGTTTTGTGCTCAACGACAGAGAGAGTCTGAACAAGTTCAGTGCTAAGGCAGATGAGGGCATCTTCATTGGATATTCTTTTACATCTGCTGCATATCGAGTATATTTGAAGAAGTCGAAGAATGTTATCGAGAGCATAAACGTCACATTCGATGAGGAAATGGCTTCTAAACAAGTCAATTCAGAATCCGTGATAACTAGAGTATTAGCTTTTGGGCAAATCCGTTCAGAACCTGTACTTGCAAAGAACAAATCAGATGAAGCTTCAACGTCTACTAATCATTTATCTGATTTAGATACTTTATTTGAACTGTTTTATGATGAATATATTGGATCTAATGTGAATAAACCTGTTGTGGTTGACAGGATTGAAGATTGAACGATTAATCATCCAACCACTTCAGATGTTTCTACTGAATCAAATTCCCCGATTCAGCACGATATTCCAGTTCAAATGCCTACTCCAATAGTTGAAGTTGTGTCTACTAATGATGAGCCAGAAGTTGCTGAGACAGTAGGATGCGCTATCAGGACAGATCAACAGACTGAACAAGTTGTACCTACTGAAGCTTCTGCACCAATTACTTCAACTGAATCCCTCCCTCATGATGTTCAACCTGAAGAATCTGTAAGTGGATTTTTAGATGATAACCATGATCGATCTTCATCTACTCCACTTCCTCATGAACATCGCTGGACCAAAGAGCACCCTCTACACCAAGTAATTGGCGATCTATACAAGTCGGTACAAACTAGGTCAACAACTTTGAATCAATGTCTGCATGACTCATTCCTCAGCAAAATAGAGCCTACTCGAGTATCAGAAGCTCTTGCTGATTCGGATTGGGTGTCTGCTATGCAAGAAGAGTTAAACCAGTTCGAAGCCCTGAAAGTCTAGAGACTAGTGCCAAAACCAGAAGAAAAAACCATTGTCGGCACTAAATGGGTGTTAAAAAATAAAAAGGACGAAGATGGTATTGTTATAAGGAACAAAGCAAGACTTGTTGCCAAGGGATATAGGCAAGAGGAAGGCATCGATTACGACGAGACGTATGCTCCAATAGCGCGTATAGAGGCAATCCGCATGTTTCTAGCCTACGCAGCTCACAAGAACTTCACTGTCTATCAAATGGACGTGAAGACTGCCTTTCTGAATGGCATACTTAAGGAGGAAGTCTACGTCTCTCAGTGTTGGGAACTGAAGAATTCATCAAGTATGTGAAGAATTCATCAAGTATGGTTAATGATGCTAGTTCAAAGTTACTACTGCTAGAAGACTTAAAGGTTAATACTGCTGAGTGTTACTACTGCTAGTAGAATTAATACTGCTAGTCAAAGTTAGTGCTGCTTGAACAAAGTTAGTACTGCTTAGCTAGTTAGTACTGCTAGTGGTTAGTGCTGCTTGGTAGTTAATGCTG
This sequence comes from Arctium minus, assembly GCA_954870635.1. Taxonomy (NCBI): domain Eukaryota; kingdom Viridiplantae; phylum Streptophyta; class Magnoliopsida; order Asterales; family Asteraceae; genus Arctium; species Arctium minus. Next base: position 80,630,004 of record OX941081.1, on the reverse strand, counting down.
CTAGAAGAAATTTAATGTTGCTGAAGATTAATACTGCTTATATGATGAAGATTCGCATGAAAGGATATACATGGAAGCTTAGAGATATACATGGAAGATATACTAAAGATATGTTTATTTTTTTGTAATTATCTTTTTGTTTAGTATATGTATAGAAGATACAGAATAGTTTTAAAAAAAGAGATTAATCAATTCATTCTAAGTGTTAGTGCTAGAGAGAAAAACAACCTCAAGGCATAGATCCTAATTCTAGAGAAGTAGAATTCGTATTGGTGAGCCTGTTCATCAATATTGAGGTTGAGTGTGTAATCTTGTAACTTCAAAGCTTTCAATACAAGTTTACAGTGTGTTCTTCATATTTATTGTGTTGATTTACTGTTTCATTGAATATCAAAGTGTTATTCCGTAAACTTCTTTGATATTGTTTCTGAGAATTAATTCTTGTTGAGAATTCGATCCTGACAAGTGGTATCAGAGCCAAAACTCTCTCAGAAACATCTGTTCATCATGGAAAATCTTACAGAATCAAGCAGTACTTTGGTCTCTAAGGTTCCAATGCTCAAACCCAGTGAGTTTGACATGTGGAAGATCAGAATCAGACAATATATTCTTCTCACTGACTACTCAATGTGGGATATCATTGAGAATGGTCCTTCTGAAGCTGGAAGGATAGGACCAGATGGGAAAAGACCTCCACCAAAGACAGATGGTGAAAGGAAGATCAGACAGACAGAGATGAAGGCCTTGAGCACTCTGCTCTTGGCCATCCCCAATGAATATCAGCATCAATTTTGCAACTGCACTGATGCTCAGATTCTCTGGAATGCTCTAGAGAAAAGATTTGCTGGAACTAAGAGCATCAAAAGAAATCAAAGAGATGTTCTAAAGCAGCAGTATGAGAACTTTACTTCCTCAAAGAATGAGTCTATGACTCAAACTTTTGATAGGTTCAATAAGCTCATTGGTGAACTGGCTACTGTAGGAGTAAAGATGGAACAAGATGATATCAACAGAAAGTTCCTCAGATCTCTTGGGGATGAATGGACTATGTACACTGTCTCATATAGACAGAGTGACAATCTGGAAGAGAAAGAACTTGATGATCTATACAATGATCTAAGAGTTTTTGAAACTGAGGTAGAAACCAAGAAGAAGCCCTCTGGTTATATCCACAATGCTGCACTTCTCTCAGCATCCACTGATACTACTGCCAACCCTGAAGCAGTTAGTACTGCCAGTGGAGTAAGTTCAGAAAAAGGCACTGAAACTATCTTTGAAGCCTTTTTGTCCAGTCATAACAGCAATTCTTTGATTAATGATGATCTGGATCAAATTCACCCTGATGACCTGGAGGAGATGGATATTAAATGGCAGATGGACATGTTATCAATGAGGGTGAAGAAGTTCATTAAAAGAACAGGAAGGAATAACTTCTCTCAAAGAAGAGAAGATGGAGCTGGTTTTGACAAAACCAAGGTGGAATGTTATAAGTGTCACTTGAAAGGACACTTTGCTAGAGAATGCAGGCGTGCTGTTCCAAACAACACCCACCAACAAGCTCAGAATGGAGGCTACAATCAAAACAAGAATCCTGCTCAAGCCCTTGTTTCTCAACAAGGAATGGGATTTGACTGGAGTGATCAAGCTGAGGAAGCCATTCAGAATCAAGCTCTTATGGCAGAAGTGTCTGATCTTCCCTCTGAGGTAATTTCTAATCTTTGTACAAAATCTTGCATTGACACTGTCACAAGATACAGGGATCACAATCAAAGTATGTGTGATGACCTCAAAAGATTAGAAAATGACAGAAGAGATTATGTGTTGATAGTAGAGAGATTTGAAGAGCAAATCAAAGGCTTTCAAGCTAATTAACTTCAACACTCTTATGACACAAACTATTGAAAGTGGGAAAAGAATGAGTTAGAGACCAAACTGTCTAAATCCTTAGAAGAGAGTGATAGGCTGAAAGAGGAACTGTCTAAAGTTAAACTTGACATAGAAAAGTTTTCATATGCTTCAAAAGCAATGGATTCTCTTCTAAAGGCTCAGATTCATGACAAGATGAAGCCTGGTATTGGATACAACAATACACCTCCTCCTTACAACAACAATTATATCTCTCCTACTTCAGACTTGTTAGAAACCAAGGAGAAAAAGGACTTATCTGAGAAAGCCTTTAAGATAGATCCTTTGGATGAAGTAGTAATTAAGGATTTAACTGAGAAAGAAGCCAGTGAGTATAGGGATAATGATGTGAGTAAAAAGATCCCATTAGAAAATAACATTATCACCAATGAGGGATGTGGGAAAATCTGGGTCAAGTCCAAGGAGATAGAGCAGACAAAAGTAAAGAATAACAAGGTCCATTACAAACAAACCACAGTTGTGAATCCTGGATCTTGTAAACAGTGTGATTGCAGTAAAGCCAAGAGCCTAAATTCTGGTTTAAAAAGAGGAAATCAAAGAAACTGGAATAATCAATGGGCTCAGAAACAAGGAGTTGATCTGAATAAAATCAATAGACCAAAACCTTGTTTCATATGTGGCAAGTTAAATCATTTGGCTAAGTATTGTTACTTTAACCCTATTAACCAACAGATTAACTTTCAAAGATTTGTGCAAAAACCTGTTGGTTATAGGAAGGCTGGAAAGAAACATGTGATAAAGAAACATGATGAAAGGAAAGGCCCCATGAAGAAAAAGATTTTAAAAGAAAGTGCCAAAATGTGGGTGCCTAGAAGCACTAAAACTGTTAGTACTGATGACAGGGTTAGAAGCACTAAAATTGTTAGTACTGCTAACATGGTTACTACTGCTACCTGTGTTAGTACTGCTGAAAATATTAATGCTGCTAATACTGTTAGTACCTCTTCAAAGGTTAATACTGCCAACACAGTTACTGCTGCCAACACAGTTACTACTGCTAACAAGGTTAGTACTGCTAAGCATGCAAGTGCTGCTAAGGCAGTTAGTACCTCTAAAACCAGTACTGATACTAGCAAAAATATTTTCAAGCCTATTATTGTAACAAAGTACTCCAAGAATGAGGAGTTAAAGTTCAAAAATCTTGTCAAGAAAGAATGCAAGTATTTTGATGAGAAAGGGGTACCCAAGACCACTTTGGCTTGGGTTCCTAATTCATACTAACTGATCTATCTTATGTGCAGGGCAACCAACAGCTAAAGGGAAAGAGCATATGGCATGTTGATAGTGGTTGCTCTAGGCACATGACAGGCAACATGTCATGCCTTCAGGATTTCAAGCATATCAATGGAGGACATGTTGCATTTGGAGATAATCTTACTGGTGGTAAGATAAGTGGAAAAGGTAATGTCACCAAAGGTAAGATGACATTTGAGGATGTCTACTATGTTGATCAATTAAAGTACAACCTGTTAAGTGTATCACAGGTTTGTGACAAACAACATAGTATATTATTTACAAATACTGAGTGTATGATCCTTGCTCCAGGGTTCAAGGTAGTTGATGAAAGCATGATACTACTTAGAACTCCAAGGAAGGACAATGTTTACTGTCTAGATATGGACAATGTTGATAGTGATTCATCTCTAAATTGTCTTGTTTCAAAAGCTTCTGTAGATGAATCCTCTCTATGGCACAGAAGGATGTGTCACATGAATTTCAAGACTATGAACAAACTTGTTAAAAACAACCTTGTAAGAGGTTTACCTTCAAAAGTCTTTTCATGTGATGATCATTGTGTTGCTTGTCTTAAAGGCAAACAGCACAAAACTTCTCATAAGACCAAAGAGTTAAATTCTGTTTCTTCTTGTCTCCAGTTACCGCATATGGATCTGTTTGGTCCTACAAATGTTATGAGTATAGGCAAGAAATCTTACTGCTTGGTTATTGTTGATGATTACTCCAGATTTACTTGGGTATATTTTCTAAGGACTAAGGATGAGACAAGTGGACTTATCAAATCCTTTATTCTAAGAATTGAAAACCAAACTAATCAAAGAGTAAAAGTCATTAGATCAGACAATGGAACTGAGTTTAAAAATCATGATCAAAACACCTTTTGTGAAGAGAAAGGTATTGAGAGGCAATATAGTGCTCCTAGGACTCCTCAACAGAATGGTATTGCTGAAAGGAGAAATAGGACACTAATAGAGGCTGCTAGATCTCTGTTGGCTGATTCAAAATTGCCAATTACCTTCTGGGCTGAAGCAGTTAATACTGCTTGTTATGTCCAAAATAGAGTTCTAGTGGTCAAGCAAAAGAACAAGACCCCATATGAGCTTTTAAATAAAAGAAAACCTTTCATTGGTTTCTTCAAACCTTTTGGGTGTCCTTGTACAATTCTCAATACCAAATCTCACTTAGGTAAGTTTTATAGCAAAGCAGATGATGGATTTCTTGTTGGATATTCATCTCAGAGTAAGGCCTACAGAGTTTTTAACTCATCTTCTAGAATAATTGAAGAAAGTGACAATGTCAAATGCAATGAGAACACACCAAATCCTGTTGGGTCTGGACCTCAGTGGCTATTTGACATTGATTCACTAACTAATTCTTTTGGTTTCAGTAATGAGTATGCAGGTTCAGGAAGTGGAGGTTCAGGGATCACACAAGTTCAAGAAAGTATATCTAAATCTGTGATATTTCCCTTACCCACAGTGAATTCTGTTGAAGACTGTGAAAAGGAATCATCTACTGGACCAAGTCAGAGTGAAGAAGAAACTAGAGATGAGGAGACTCAAGAAATTAAAGAATCAGAAGTGGCATCTGAAAACACCTCAGTTGAGTTGCATGACTCTAATCTAGAGGCTGGACTGAATGAAGAACCTAGTCATAACACCAGAGTTCAAAAGAATCATCCTCCACAGCTGGTAATAGGAGATATCTCTTCTCCTATGATGACTAGACATCAAAGCATGCTTCAAGAAATGCAAGATCAACAGCATACAGTCCTTTCTTGTTTTCTATCCCAGCTTGAGCCTAAAAAGGCACATGATGCTATGAAAGAATCTAGCTGGATAGAAGCAATGCAAGAAGAACTGTTACAGTTCAAGCTACAAGATGTATGGGATCTAGTAGACCTTCCTAAAGGTCACAGAGCAATTGGCACAAAGTGGATTTTCAGAAACAAGAGAGATGAAAGAGGTATTGTCATAAGGAACAAAGCAAGGCTAGTGGCTCAAGGATATACTCAAGAAGAGGGTATAGATTATGAAGAAGTTTTTGCACCTGTGGCTAGGATAGAAGCAATCAGATTATTCCTAGCCTATGCTTCTTACATGAACTTCAAAGTCTATCAAATGGATGTAAAAAGTGCTTTTCTCTATGGCTCAATTGAAGAAGAGGTATATGTCTGTCAACCACCAGGGTTTGAAAACCCAAGCTATCCAGACAGGGTATACAAATTAAAGAAAGCACTTTATGGGCTACATCAAGCTCCAAGAGCATGGTATGACACTCTGTCATCCTATCTCTTGGAAAATGACTTTGAAAGAGGAGTCATTGATAAGACTCTATTTATCAAGAGAAAGAAGAAGGATATCTTGTTGGTCCAAATCTATGTTGATGACATTATCTTTGGATCTACAAGAGACAACATGTGCAAGGAGTTTGAGGATCTAATGCATCAAAGGTTCAAAATGAGTTCCATGGGGGAACTTACTTTCTTCCTTGGACTCCAAGTTCAACAGAAGTCAGATGGCATCTTCATCTGTCAATCCAAGTATGTGCAGGACATTCTAACCAAGTTTGGTTTCTCAGAGTCAAAACCTGCCAGCACACCTATGGAAACACACAAGCAAATAACAGCAGATCTTGAGGGGGAGGATATGGATGTGCATCATTATAGATCCATGATTGGCTCTCTCATGTATCTCACAGCATCAAGGCCAGATATAATGTTTCCAGTCTGTGTATGTGCAAGATTCCAAGTTAGGCCAAAGCAATCTCACTTTCAAGCTGTTAAGAGGATATTCAGATATCTCAAAGGGCAACCCAGATTGGGACTTTGGTATCCTCATGACTCACCCTTTGACCTAATAGCATACTCAGACAGTGATCTAGGTGGGGCAAACTTGGACAGAAAATCTACTTCTGGAGGATGTCAGTTTTTGGGGGCTAGACTAGTTTCATGGCAGTGCAAGAAACAAACCACAGTATCCACATCTACAACAGAGGCAGAGTACATAGCAGCTGCAAGTTGTTGTTCTCAAGTCTTATGGATTCAGAATCAAATGTTGGATTATGGGGTAACCTTTCTACACACTCCAATTTTTATTGACAACAGCAGTGCTATTAGCATTGTTAATAATCCGGTCAAGCACTCAAAGACAAAACACATTGAAATCAGGTATCACTTCATAAGAGACTGTAATGAAAAGAAACTTATTCAAGTTGTAAAAGTCCACACTGATAATCAGTTTGCTGATCTATTCACTAAAGCCTTTGATGTGGGTAGATTCACTTTCTTGGTAACTAGTGTGGGAATGATCAACTCTGAATAAGCCCCTTCTCAAAAAGTGATTTTATACCTGTATATTTTTATTCTTGGTGTTACTAATCTTCTTTTCCAGGATATGCATAGCAGTACTCAGTGTTTCACAAGCTTAAAGGAGTAAGTTAGTTAATACTGCTAATAGTTAATACTGCTAGTTAGTAGTTAATACTGCTAGTCAGTTAATACTGCTAATAGTTAATACTGCTAGTAGTTAATACTGCTAGTTAGTAGTTAATACTGCTAGTCAGTTAATACTGCTAGTAGTTAATACTGCTAGTTAGTTAATACTGCTTTCAGTTAATACTGCTAGTAGTTAATACTGCTCTCAGTTAATACTGCTAGTAGTTAATACTGCTCTAGGTTAATACTGCTTATGTTCCGAATACTATAAATACTCTTTGCCCGCCTAAAAGCTTATAACGACTCTCTGCATACTATTCACTTGCGCTCTAAATCCTTTCTCTCTCAAGTTCGAAGTTTTCAGGCAAGCTTTTCACTAAGATCAATGGCATCCATGGCATTCATCGATGAACACAATGAGATCGCGATGCTACAAAAGCCAAAGCAAGCTGCAGGATTTCATCAGATTGTGGATTTCCTCAAGTCAAGCCATATTGCTCATGCTCTTACTGTATCTCCTACAATCTATATTGAGCATCAAAGACAGTTCTGGGCTAATGCCACCATTGTTGCTGAGAATGGTGTGCAAATGATCAAGACAATGATCTGTGAAAAGCCACTAACAGTTACTGAAGAGGTTATTCGCATAATTCTACGTCTAGACGATGCCTCTGGTATCACTTCTATCCCAAACGATGAACTGTTTTCCAATCTTACACGAATGGGGTATGGAGGCCCATTGGGTGTTTTCAAATTCTCTAAAGCCAAATTTTCACCCCAATGGCGTTTCTTTGTCCATACTCTTATGCACTGTATCTCCAAAAAGACTACTGGATGGAGTGAGTTCAGCAGCACTATTGCTTATGCTTTGGTGTGCTTGGCCACTGCCAGAAAGTATAACTTTTCTAAAATGATTTTCAGTGATCTTGTCTCAAACATGGGAAACAAAAAGAGCTTCTTTATGTACCCCAGGTTTGTTCAAGAAGTTATTACTCATGAATTGACGGATATACCTCAACCTGTTGGGGTATATGTACCTAAACCCCCCAAAGGCAAGGTTTTCTCAAATATGAGAAGATCTGCTGGGGACTCTGAAGGAGTTGACACCCCATTGTTCTCTACAATGATGGTGGTGTCCCAAACCAATGAAGGTATGGCAGCAGGGTCAAGACCCCCAGTAGACCAACCCACTGCTAGCCAATCCCAACCTTCCCTCTCAAAATCTATTCCCCAGTCCCTTCTTGAAAAACCAACCTCTCCTATCACCCAAACTTACAAGAGGAAACAGGTAAAGAAGGCTCCTTCCCTTCTTGTACCATCATCCCCCAAGCCTTTAAGCCCTCTATTGGAGCATTCTTCAATAGAGAATATTCAAAGGGAAACCAAAAGGGTGTCTCCCAACCCAAAGTTAGTACTGCTTAGCTAGTTAGTACTGCTAGTGGTTAGTGCTGCTTGGTAGTTAATGCTGCTAGAAGAAATTTAATGTTGATGAAGATTAATACTGCTTATATGATGAAGATTCGCATGAAAGGATATACATGGAAGCTTAGAGATATACATGGAAGATATACTGAAGATATGTTTATTTTTTTGTAATTATCTTTTTGTTTAGTATATGTATAGAAGATACAGAATAGTTTTAAAAAAAGAGATTAATCAATTCATTCTAAGTGTTAGTGCTAGAGAGAAAAACAACCTCAAGGCATAGATCCTAATTCTAGAGAAGTAGAATTCGTATTGGTGAGCCTGTTCATCAATATTGAGGTTGAGTATGTAATCTTGTAACTTCAAAGCTTTCAATACAAGTTTACAGTGTGTTCTTCATATTTATTGTGTTGATTTACTGTTTCATTGAATATCAAAGTGTTATTCCGCAAACTTCTTTGATATTGTTTCTGAGAATTAATTCTTGTTGAGAATTCGATCCTGACACTCAGCCAGAAGGGTTTGTAAATCCAGATAAGCCAAATCACGTTTACATCTTGGATAAAGCCTTTTATGGTCTGAAACAAGCACCTCGTGCCTGGTATGATGTTCTATCTCAATTCTTGGTCAAGTCAGGTTTTTCAAAAGGTAAAGTCGATACCACTTTGTTTATTAAAAAGGAGAAAGTTGATATCATTCTTATTCAAATATATGTAGATGATATTATATTTGGTTCTACAAATCCTAAATACTGTAAGAACTTTTCAAATCTCATGGTGTCACGTTTTCAGATGAGTATGATGGGAGAGATGAATTTCTTTCTCGGATTACAAGTCAAACAGTTTTCAACGGGGATTTCATTAATCAATCTAAGTACATTTTTGATATTCTTCGGAAATTCAAAATGGAAAATTGCAAACCTATTGGAACCCCAATGGCACCAGGTACTAAGATTAACACTGATCCTTCGGGAAAAGCTGTTGATTTTAGGACTTATAGAGGTATGATAGGGTCTTTAATGTATCTTACTTCAAGTAGACCAGATATAATGTTTTCAACATGCTTGTGTGCAACATATCAGGTTGACCCTAAAGAATCCCATTTGGCTGCTGTCAAACGGATTTTTAGATATCTGAAGGGGACTGTAGATCTTGGTCTGTGGTATCCTAAGGATACAGGGTTTGAACTAACTGCTTATTCAAACGCAGATCATGCAGGGTGCATGCTGGACAGGAAGAGCACTTCAGGTCATATTCAATTTCTTGGAGACAAGCTAGTTAGTTGGGCGTCAAAGAAACAATTATATGTTTCCACATCGACTGCTGAAGCAGAGTATGTAGCTGCTGCCAGTTGTTGCTCTCAAGTCTTGTGGATGCGAACATAGCTTCGAGACTATGGATTCAAGTTTGATAAAATACCGATCTATTGTGACTCGAAGAGCGCTATCGCCATATCATCTAATCCTGTGCAGCACACTAAAACAAAGCATATTGATGTCAGGTATCATTTTATAAAAGATAATGTAGAAAAAGGTTCAATAGAACTTTACTTTGTAAAAACTGATTATCAACTTGCAGATTTGTTTGCCAAACCTTTAGATGAAAAGAGATTCAATTTTCTTGTATCTAAGCTTGGTATGCTAAATCTCAAGGTCTAATCAGTAATTACCTATTAAAGTTTCTTTTATTGTAATTTTTCATCATTTCTTTATCATTATTTCTGAAAGGATATCTGCACTTTAACATGTTGTTCATGTTCTCAGGGGGAGTGATACAAGATTCTAAGATGATCAATTTTATTTTGAGGGGGAGTTTATAGAATTTTATTGCTAAATTTTTGTGATGCTTAATTTAGGGGGAATTTATGCGTACAACAAAAGGAGTAAGGATGTGATTTCTGATTATTTCATATCAGAACTCGTACTATAATTGTTTTACTGCTTTATGTCTTTTACATTTGAATAAATTTTGTGAATAAAGTTGCTTTGACATGACTTTGAGACTTGTGCAGGATGAGAGAAGTTTACAAGATCATATTTTTATGATTTCAGTTGACTTCATGAGATTTAAGACGAAGCGATAAAGGTTAATTTCTTATCTTCATCTCATATATGGTTGAAAGAAGGACAACTTTCAATCATAGAAAACATGTTCTTAAATGTTCAAACCACTTCCCGATTCTTAAACAGATTTCATGAATTGGAAGTGTGATTTTAAATGTTTTCAAGAATTACTTGTGCTTACATGATTATAAACTGTGTGTTTCCAAAGATAAATACTTGTGTATTGTCTTTTCTATATACTTTCAAATATTCACACACACCGGTTTGATTTTTTTCTTCAAAATGTTCTTACCATGTCTCAAATTTTGAAACATATTTTTCGATGGTAAGACACCCCGCTTGTACTTCAAAGAATTTTGAGCATAATTTCATTTCGAAACGTTATTTCAAGAATGTCTATATTTTGTTTCATATAGACAATATCCATTATTCGTGACCATAAGCCTTAACTGTTATATCATTTCTTATTTAATCATTTTTCATACAATGTCAGATTTTTCAAACAAGTCTCTTGCATTCATATTCATTCATTCAATTTACTTGTTTGAAAATACTTCAACGTTTGAAAATGTTCATATCTTCATGATTATATTCTGAGCATACACATATCTGACTTGTATTTGAGTTTTCACTGTTCAAGTTAAACCATTTTTGAGCAACATATGCTTTATAGGACAATATGGGTTCTTTGTGCTAGGACTTATATGAAACTTCTATGGATTCACGATTACCAGTGTCTCCTACCCAAGAAGTTAATCAATAGTGATTGAGTGTGAGGAGTCGAAAAGAAATGAGTGTGGGTTGTGCGTTGAGGTAAAATGAAAAAGAGAATTTGGTTAGATGTGAGCTTAATGATTAAAAGAAAGAGGGTGTGAGATCAGAGTAAAAGAATATCAAACTCTGCACCAACTACTTTCTGAGTCGGGCAGCCACATTACTAATGTTTCACAATTCTTCGTGAACATTATTGAAACAGACAAATATCCCATGCCAACTCTTGATAAAACCCCACTAGCCACTCATTTTCTTCTTAAAAAGAAAGTGTTTCATATTTTTAAGGGGACGCAGCACATAATCTATCTGATTTTCATTTGGAAAATCTGGATATTGAAACAGAAGGAAGTATGCCCAACCTTCGCATTTCAATCATGCACATTGAGTCTGTGTTTATCTACTGTTGTCTCAGTGATTTACACAATGTTGAGCCTTTATAAGCAATCATTCGGGCTTAATTCTTTCTATCACTTGCACGATCACACAGGGAATTTGTTTTCTTGTCATAACATTCATAGAAATTGCCTTTGTGGTGTTTCGATGATTGGATGGAAGCCCTAGGGGAGTGAACATCAAAAATCTCCTTTCCAATGTGTATTCGTTACACACAGTGACTTTGTGTTACTGATAGGCATGTTAATTGATTCATGTGTTGATTCAGGTGTTACACGACTATTTTGTCTGGATTTGAAAAGATCTAGATGAATGTCTTGGAGGATTGACAATGATTCAGAGGCTCATGAACAGATTAGATTGGTCAAAGACATTTCTTGGTGAAAGTTTTGATGATATCGATGCTAGTTTCATCAAAAAGGGGGAGATGAATTACAGAAATGTCCGGATCAGAAATTTAAAAGATTTGAAAGTTTGAAAGTTTGGATAAAGAGTTGAAGAAGACAAATTTCAAAGTTTGAAAGATTGTTCAAGCAAAGTAAAAAAAATTTGAAGATGTGTTGATTTTCTGAAATTTTCTTTGAAGATTATTTGTTGAAGCAAGTCGAGCTAAATCTGAAGATAATTTCTTTCCGAAGTCTGAAAGAGTCTTGTGATAATTTTGAGAGATTATTGAAGATCGTTTCTATCATATTTTGGAGAGATTGTTAATTTTTTTCAGAGACAGACTTGGGAAGAATAAAGTTAAAGATCAACCAAAAGAGGAAGATTGTACTCAGATTGAGCTTAAATGGGAGATTTAAAGTTCTTCAATGCAACTAAAGAGGGAGATTGAACTGCTAAATTGTTCAAAAATGATCTTGAATCCAAAGGGGGACATTGTTAGAGCAGAAATATGTTGGATACAAAATCATAAAGACTGAAGGTCAAAATACAAGAAGTCAAAGCTGAGAAAGTCAACTATCATTAAAAGTCAAAATCTAAGTGTTAATAAAAGTCAAAGTCAACATGTTGTATTTGTTTGTTTTCCTTGTTTTAGCTTGTGGGTATAAATATCTTTATTTGTTGTTTAATAGATAGATGGTTAGAATTTGAGTTTACATTTCAGAGAGAATTGTAGAGAGAGAAAGAGACTTCTAGAGAGAGAAAATTGTAATATTTGAATTTGAATTGAATCAAACAGGTAATCGTAATCATCTTGTTTTGTTTGATTTGTTTGCAATTAGAATCTTGATTTCAGGGACACACAGTCAGAAAGTCGTCAAAGTATCAAAGTAAACTATGGAAAACGAGCTCTGATTTGAATTAATCAGAAGTAAATTAACCCCCCCCCCCTTTTAAATATGATTTCACATTATTTGTCAGTAAGCATAATATGTACTCCCCATTGAAGATTGATCATCTCTTATGCATCGGAGTACAAAATCTCTTGATTTTTGAAGTATGAGTCCTAAACTGTTGTGTTTAGAAGTCATTATTCTTTGTCATTGAAGATCGGGTCCTGAACTGTTGTATTCAGAAACCATCATTCTTATATCTAAAGTATGGGTTTTGAATTGTATTGATCAAAAGCCATCATTTTTTACTCCCCCTAGACTTGAGGTACCTGTAACACTGATGGAATAGCTTTCGATTTTGGTACCCATTGTAACTTGGGTCTAAATATGTTAGTTGCAGTTCTATGGGAAGTAATATTATAAGATACATACCAATTATGTGCATAATCCTTGTGAACAAAATCATTTGCACCACTGTAAGAACAAAAGATTTTCTCTTGTGCTAACCTGATTAATTGATTTACAGTGTATTAATGTAAACAAGATCAGGTTTACCAAAAGATTTACCTTGAGAAGTATTGTTCTTTTTGGCATTAGGTGTATGCACAAATGATTTCTGCACATTCTTCTCATCAAAAGAACCTTTGACTCTCCAAACCATCTTTTCTTTACCGTTTCTCTTTCTAAATGTACCTGTACCATCAACATTCTTATCATAGAAAAGGTTAGTAGTATGAATCTGATCTTTTGGATTGACTGACATTTTTGAAGAAACATGAGTAAGGTATGAACTTGAAGTTGTCTTGAATGAGCATTCGGAGTCAGCTGAATCATCTCTAGGTGATTGAAGAATTGAATCTGGAGTCTTTTGCTCAGTCAAATTCACCTTAAAGAAGATCTCTTCAAGTTCTGTGATCTTTGAAGACAAACTATTTCTTTCTTTTGTGAGTAGATCAATATTCTTGTGAAATTCAGACTTCACATTCTTTTCTTTCATCATTGTTGTTGATAGTTCAGACAATTTCTTTGTAAGCTTCTTTATCTCTGTCTCAAATATCTTCCTTTCTTCCTCAAAATCTTTCTCAACACTCTTTCATTTTTCGGATATTTCTTTGAATACTCCAACATGTTTTTGTTCAACTATCTTCTTCTCGTTCTCAAACTTATCTCTTGCCATGATAATAACTTTCTCAAAGTCTGAAACTTGTTAAAAAGTTTTGCACATTTCAGTTCAATCGCCTTCTTCTCTTCAAAAGTCTTTCTTGAAAACTCAGAGAATTTCTGTCCAAACATGTGTTTTTCATTTGCAAATCCTTTCTTTTCTTTTTCAAACTCAGCTCTGTCTTTGGAAATTTTCTTTTCGAGGTCTGAAATCTTTTTTTGCATCTCAGTAGTTTTACTATCCAAAATCTTAGATTTCTCTTCACTTTTCTGGATAGCATCTTCATTATTGCTGACAATATGAGCTTGCAAGTCTGAGATCTTTCTTTTCAATTCAGTACTTGCACTTTCTAAAAAGTTTACTCTTTCCTCATTCTTCTTGATAATATCTTGAAGTGAATTCTCACCTTCCAAAAACTGTACTTTTTCTTCTTTCCTCTTGGTAGCATCTTTCTCCATTTCTGAAATATTATTCTTTAGCTCATAATTCTGACTTTCCAAACGCTTAACATTGTCACCTTTCAAAGCTTCAAGAATTTCTATTTGAAGATCTTTTATTTGTTGTTTATACTCAGCAACAAAATTGGAATATTTCCCAGAAACTAGTTGCCTTTTCCAGTGAAGCCATATGCATGTGGAGCCATTCTTTAAGTCTATTGAAAGAGGCAATTCGTTCATTCTCTGATTTCTCATATGTAACACCCTCAAATTTGGTAAGAGCAACTAATTAAAAATTTGATATTACATCAAGTAAAAGATAAGCCTACAAAATAAAATTCTCCATTTAACCTCAACAAATATAAACTCCAGTCTTATACAAGGACCATACCAAGTCGGGTGTTACTTAATCCCAACTATAAGTTGCTCTTCCCGAAATAAAAGCGGAAGACTTCACTAAGATAACCACTTCTCGAGCAGAACTAGCACTCCTCTCTGCACAGTGTCACTAGAACTATTCCCAACCGAAACCTGTTGCACATGCCAACAAGTAAAAAGGTTAGGCTAACGCCTAGTGAATTCAAGAGTTTTCAACATGAATAAAGATATTGTAACACCCTAAAAATCAGAGTAAATTAAAACCTGGAAAGAAAAAAAAAACCTGGCAACATGACGATCGTATTGATATAAACCTCCCATCAAGGGAATCAGTCCTTAAGACTTTACAAAACCTGAACAGATATAGGGTTCATTAATGAACTAATCTAGATACCTATATCAAGATTACATCAGCTGACAATCCATAATTCACCAAAAGAATGGGACTTAACAAATGCCCAGATACAATACTAGTCATCTCCCAAAAGCCTCGAGACCAAACTCGTCTCTCAAAACCCCGTCAGCCCACCGCTAAGGGAAACCTGTTATACAAATCATTTGAGAAAAAGTGTTAGGCTTTAAGCCTAGTGAGAACATACAGTTCATAAATCTCAAGAGATATTGACAAATGTAGCAAGCAAATCCTTTCAAAGGTTTGGTTATGCAAAATACAGTTCTTGATAATAAATGGACAACCGGTCCAAAACATATCTTTCGATGACGGGGATTACCCGATTTACCAAGGATTATAGTGGAACACAAAGTAAGCCACAAATCCGAGTTATGAGCTAAATACATGGAACCATGGCCACGAACGCTTCGGTCCGTACTACGATGTGAGGGAGGGCCCCCAAGAAACCATGTCATACTCGTTCATTAGACTACATTTGACCCATGTCTAGGATCCGGTCTCACATAACCGTACCTAAGTTGCCCCCGAGGATCAAATGTATCTAACTATAACGGAAGGGGCATATCCTTCCCAGCCATAAGCCGACTCGATACCTAGGGATCCACTAGTATAGTCATGACTTGTCACAATATTTCGTGTGACCAACAAAGCTAGATAAATAGCTTCCAACACATTTATATTTCAAAATGCCATTTTCCAGACCAACTGCTGGTAAGAAAGATAATCATAAATCCAGTTTATATACATTCTTTCGAATAAGCCACACACTGGGCAAGTAAAACATTATTTTACTTCAACAAGGTGAAATCCATCATTTTAGTCAAAAGCGTTTCAGGAACCCTAAGATATCTCAAAACCCCAAGTTACATCAAAATGAAATAGACGGACAATCCGAAAACGTAGAGATATATAGGAGTTAAAAACACAATCTTTGACATATATAACAGTTTAGAAAAGTTAGTAGGAACTCACCTCAGTTTCCTTCTCCCTAACGAATGCTACCTATGACAACACCGAAAGAATCGGTAAGTCGAAACACAAATAACTCTCCTGCTACCTGACTAGAACTCAAAAGAAATAACATAAGCTAACAACGAGCAGAACCTAATCCGGTCGAAGGCACTACCGGTCGAAAGGGGTTTCGGTCGAAGACAACACTCCGGTCAAACCCGTACCGGTCAACCCATACCGGTCAAACCCATACCGGTCAAATGGGTTCCGGTCGAATGCATTTCACCGGTCGAAAGGGTTCCGGTCGAATGCATCTCACCGGTCGAAAGGGTTCCGGTCGAATGCATTCGTCGGGTCCTTTGCACATCCGGTCGTCTTGTTCGCCAAGAACAATCGGAGATACAGAACCCAGATCCAAAATGAGAAATACTCAGATCTCGAAATGAAACGGTTTAAAACCTTTACAACGAGATTCTACACGGCTAAAAGCATTCAGATCAAAGTATTAAGCTAGATTCGTACCTTGATTTGTCCGAATCGATCAACCATTTCAACACTGCTTTTCTCCTGCTCTTCACTTCTCTCTGGATTCTCAAACAAGAATCAGACCAAATGAGATATTTTGAAAATATCTCAGATTTTATTTGTATTTATATAACCCAAGTTACAAATAACGTCCCTGAACTTTGGGTAACAGTCAACTTCTCACCCAACCCCAAAATTCAGGGTGTTACAATCCTCCCCTACTTGGGAATGATTTCGTCCCCGAAATCCAACTATACAAAGAGATGAGGATATCTACGCTTCATATCCTCTTCAGATTCCCAAGTCACATTTGCTCCCCGGTGATGCTTCCACTGCACCTTGACCAAAGTGACTTCTTTGTGACGCAACTTCTTAGACTTTCTCTCTAAGATGGCGTCGGGTTCTTCCACACAATGGTTACCTTCGTCTACCCTTAACTCTGAAAGGGGAATGACGTTGTCTTCTACCGCCAAACATTTCCGGAGGTAGCAAACATGAAACGTGTTGTGTATTCTGCTCTACTCCGGTGGCAGTTCCAATTGGTAGGCTTGCAAACCCACCCGCTTAAGTACTTTGAAAGGTCCGAGGAAACGGGGACTCAGCTTCCCACGTTTTCCGAACCGTATAATGCCCTTCCACGGCGACACCTTAAGCATAACACGGTCGCCTACTTGGAATTCCATCGGTCGCCTCTTCTTATCGGCATAGATTTTCTGACGATCCTGAGCCGCTTTCATTCTTTCACGAATGCACTTGACCTTATCGGCAGTCTCTTGCACTATTTCAGGCCCGGCGAACTGCTTTTCTCCCGCTTCAAGCCAGCACACTGGAGTCCGACACTTTCGCCCATACAATGCTTCGAAAGGTGCCATCCCAATACTCGAGTGGTAGCTATTGTTGTAAGCAAACTTCACCAAAGGCAGGTGAGAGTCCCAACTACCCCCGAAATCGATGACACAAGACCTCAACATGTCTTCCAAGGTTTGGATCGTTCGCTCGCTCTGCCCGTCGGTCTATGGATGGTAAGTCGTACTCAACTTAACTCGTGTACCAAGCTCTTTCTGAAACCCATCCCAGAAGTTCAAAGTGAACCGACTATCGCGATCCGACACGATCGACAATGGTATCCCATGCCTCGAGACCACCTCATCGATATAAAGCTTTGCCAACTTATCCATCGGTAAAGTCTCGCATATAGGCAAGAAGTGAGCGCTCTTTGTCAATCTATCAACTATCACCCAAATGGTATCGTGACCTCGAAGGGTTTTAGGCAACTTCGTCACGAAGTCCATGGTGATATGCTCCCACTTCCATTCGGGAATCTCTAAAGACTGAAGACTCCCATACGGTCGCTGATGTTCGGCCTTGACTTGCGAACACGTCACACAACGTTCAACGTAACGCGCCACATCAAGCTTCATTACCGGCCACCAATAGTGCAACTTCAAGTCCCTGTACATCTTTGTACTTCCCGGATGAATGGAATACTTGGACTTGTGAGCATCTTCTAGCAACAGCTCACGGTTACCCCCAATCTTGGGCACCCACACACGACCATTGAACAGTTTCACTCCACGGCTATCATCCGTTAAGAGTAAACGTTGTTTTGTCATGACTTCCTCTTTGAGATTCTCTTCCAACAGTGCTTCTACCTGCGATGTCTTGATCTTCTCAACAAGACTAGACACTAGCTCGATTCTCGAATGGGTAGTCCGAATACTCCCGCTATAGTCCTTCCGACTTAGCGCATCGGCCACCACGTTCGCCTTACCGGGATGGTAAAACAATTCACAGTCGTAATCTTTAAGCAACTCGAGCCACCGCCTTTGCCTCATATTCAGCTCTTTCTGGTCAAAGACATACTTCAGGCTCTTGTGATCCGTGTAAAGAGTGCATTTCGTGCCGTAGAGGTAATGTCGCCAAAGCTTCAAGGCGAACACCACCGCCGCTAACTCCAGATCATGGGTTGGATAATTCTGCTCGTGTATTTTGAGTTGCCTCGAGGCATAAGCGATGACCTTGCCTCGTTGCATCAACACACAACCCAGTCCCATCTTTGAAGCGTCGCTGTAAACCACGAAATCTTCCGACCCTTCAGGTAACGTCAAGATCGGAGCTTCACACAACTTCTTTTGAAGGATCCGGAACGCCTTCTCTTGGGTTTCGGTCCATTCGAGCTTCACATTCTTCCGAGTCAGAACTGTCAAGGAAGAAGTGATCTTTGAAAAGTCTTGGATAAATCTCCTGTAGTATCCCGCCAGACCCAAGAAACTTCGGATCTCGGACGGACTCTTAGGAGGCTCCCAATTCATCATAGCTTCAATCTTGGAGGGGTCTACTTTCACTCCGTCCCGAGTGACTACGTGACCCAGAAAATGTACTTCTTTAAGCCAAAAGTCGCACTTGGAAAACTTGGCGTACAACCTTTCTTTTCTCAACACCTCCAGAACTTCACGTAGATGTTGCTCGTGCTCTGTCTCACTCTTGGAGTACACGAGTATGTCATCAATGAATACAATGACCGACTTGTCGAGGAATGGTCGGCACACTCTATTCATCAAGTCCATAAACACTGCTAGTGCGTTTGTCAGGCCAAAAGGCATTACAAGAAACTCGTAATGGCCGTAACGCGTTCTGAAAGCTGTCTTCGGAACATCTTCTTCTCTTACCTTCACTTGGTGATAACCCGGTCGTAAGTCGATTTTAGAAAAACATCCCGCTCCTTGAAGTTGATCGAACAAGTCGTCTATTCTCGGAAGCGGATATATGTTCTTTACTTTAGCTTTGTTCAACTCACAATAGTCAATGCACATTCTCATTGTGCCATCCTTCTTTTTGACAAATAAGACCGGAGCTCCCCAAGGTGACGAACTCGGTCTTATAAAGCCTTTCTCCAATAGCTCTTGGAGTTGTGCCACCATCTCTTGCATCTCCGATGGCGCTAAACGGTAAGGTGCTTTAGTGATCGGTGCTGCTCCAGGCACAAGATCAATCCGAAACTCTACCTGACGATCGGGTGGCAACCCGGGCAAGTCGTCCGGAAAGACATTTGGAAACTCACGCACGATCTTCACATCTTCTAGCTTTGATTTCTCTAACTTGGCATCGATCACATAGGCTAGGAAAGACGAACATCCTTTTACTAAGCACTTGTGTGCCTTTGCCATTGTGATTATTGCCACTTTACCCTTTCTCTTTTCACCATAGATGGCAACGACTTCGCCAGAGGGGTTGGGAAGTCGAATCAACTTCTTGGAACATACGATCTCGGCCTAATTGTTTGACAACCAATCCATGCCGACCACAACATCAAAACCCCCGATTAACATCGGCAGTAGATCGATCGGGAATTCTCTCCCTTCGATACTAAGAGTACACTGCTTCAGAACTTCGTGGATCAGAACTTGTCTACCATCTGCTATTTCTACCACTAATGCATCCTCAAGACTAGTAGTGGGCATAGCAATTTTCTGACGGAACAATTCAGATACGAAAGAGAAACTAGCACCTGTATCGAATAAAATACGAGCAGGTACAAAGTTTATAAGAAAAGTACCCGATACCACATCAGCGGATGCCCTGGCCTCTTCGGCCGTCATCTGAAAAGCTCGACCCGGAACCCTCGGAGGGTTCTCCTTCTTTGCCGCCGCACTACCCGACTTGAGCTACGGGCAATCTCTCTTCACATGCCCTGGTGCCTTACACTCGTAGCAAACCATCCCCACGACAGAACAGTCACGGGCGGTGTGGTCATTCTTACCACACTTGAAGCAGAATCTAGAAGTGGAGTTACAGTTACCGTGGTGTTTGGTTCGACACTTCGGGCACCACCTTGCTTCTTGATGATTGTTGAAATTGCGGTTTCCGACAAAAGATCGGGCCCGCTTGGAAGGTACTGAACTGCTCTCTCACTTCCTCTTATCAGATACCACCACTGCTTTCTCAGATTTGCATCTCGCGAACATTTCTTCCATGAACTGAGCTTCCTCGACCATCTCTCGGAGGTTAGAAGCTTTGGAATTGTGGACCATAGATTGCATGTCCGCTGGTAAGCCATTGAGATATGCTTTCAACATGAAAAAAGGTTAGGCTAACGCCTAGTGAATTCAAGAGTTTTCAACATGAATAAAGATATTGTAACACCCTAAAAATCAGAGTAAATTAAAACCTGGAAAGAAAAAAAAAAACTGGCAACATGACGATCGTATTGATATAAACCTCCCATCAAGGGAATCAGTCCTTAAGACTTTACAAAACCTGAACAGATATAGGGTTCATCAACGAACTAATCTAGATACCTATATCAAGATTACATCAGCTGACAATCCATAATTCACCAAAAGAATGGGACTTAACAAATGCCCAGATACAATACTAGTCATCTCCCAAAAGCCTCGAGACCAAACTCGTCTCTCAAAACCCCGGCAGCCCACCGCTAAGGGAACCCTGTTATACAAATCATTTGAGAAAAAGTGTTAGGCTTTAAGCCTAGTGAGAACATACAGTTCATAAATCTCAAGAGATATTGACAAATGTAGCAAGCAAATCCTTTCAAAGGTTTGGTTGTGCAAAATACAGTTCTTGATAATAAATGGACAACCGGTCCAAAACACATCTTTCGATGACGGGGATCACCCGATTTACCAAGGATTATAGTGGAACACAAAGTAAGCCACAAATCCGAGTTATGAGATAAATACATGGAACCATGGCCACGAACGCTTCGGTCCGTACTACGATGTGAGGGAGGGCCCCCAAGGAACCATGTCATACTCATTCATTAGACTACATTTGACCCATGGCTAGGATCCAGTCTCACATAACCGTACCTAAGTTGCCCCCGAGGATCAAATGTATCTAACTACAACGGAAGGGGCATATCCTTCCCAGCCATAAGCCGACTCGATACCTAGGGATCCACTAGTATAGTCATGACTTGTCACAATATTTCGTGTGACCAACAAAGCTAGATAAATAGCTTCCAACACATTTATATTTCAAAATGCCATTTTCCAGACCAACTGCTGGTAAGAAAGATAATCATAAATCCAGTTTGTATACATTCTTTCGAATAAGCCACACACTGGGCAAGTAAAACATTATTTTACTTCAACAAGGTGAAATCCATCATTTTAGTCAAAAGCGTTTCAGGAACCCTAAGATATCTCAAAACCCCAAGTTACATCAAAATGAAATAAACGGACAATCCGAAAACGTAGAGATATGTAGGAGTTTAAAACACAATCTTTGACATATATAACAGTTTAGAAAAGTTAGTAGGAACTCACCTCAGTTTCCTTCTCCCTAACGAATGCTACCTATGACAACACCGAAAGAATCGGTAAGTCGAAACACAGATAACTCTCCTGCTACCTGACTAGAACTCAAAAGAAATAACATAAGCTAACAACGAGCAGAACCTAATCCGGTCGAAGGCACTACCGGTCGAAAGGGGTTTCGGTCGAAGACAACACTCCGGTCAAACTCGTACCGGTCAACCCATACCGGTCAAACCCATACCGGTCAAATGGGTTCCGGTCGAATGCATCTCACCGGTCGAAAGGGTTCCGGTCGAATGCATCTCACCGGTCGAATGCATTCGTCCGGTCCTTTGCACATCCGGTCGTCTTGTTCGCCAAGAACAGTCTGAGATACAGAACCCAGATCCAAAATGAGAAATACTCAGATCTCGAAATGGAACGGTTTAAAACCTTCACAATGAGATTCTACACGGCTAAAAGCATTCAGATCAAAGTATTAAGCTAGATTCGTACCTTGATTTGTCCGAATCGATCAACCACTTCAACACTGCTTTTCTCCTGCTCTTCACTTCTCTCTGGCTTCTCAAACAAGAATCGGACCAAATGAGATATTTTGAAAATATCTCAGATTTTATTTGTATTTATATAAACCAAGTTACAAATAACCCCCCTGAACTTTGGGTAACGGTCAACTTCTCACCCAACCCCAAAATTCAGGGTGTTACAGATATCGTTGAAAAGAAGTAATGTAATTTAAATAATAATCTTTCAATTTGATATGTCTCAAATATGAAAACGACCCGTTTTCCA
Source organism: Arctium minus (assembly GCA_954870635.1). Taxonomy (NCBI): domain Eukaryota; kingdom Viridiplantae; phylum Streptophyta; class Magnoliopsida; order Asterales; family Asteraceae; genus Arctium; species Arctium minus. The sequence continues at coordinate 80,607,539 of OX941081.1, read as the reverse complement.
ATAAAGTGCATTTTAAGCAAAGTAACTCCCATGTAAACGCGTTTCCAATTCAAACAAGATCCAAAGTAAAACGTTCTTTTGTAAATAGATTCAACCCAAAAACTCACTCAAACGTGAATAGAAATTGAACTCCCAATTATGAAATGAGGATAAAACTTTATATCCCGAAATACCCAAAAACATGGATGTGGCATAATACTCAACCCAGAAATCATGGATAAGATCCATATATACAAAACGTCACCGAAAACTTGGATAATAAAATTCAATACCCAAAACAACACCTTTTGGTGACGGGGGAGACCCGAATTCCATCGAATGTGGTGGGCACACAAAGTTGGGCCACTTATCAATGTTATATGAGTGTCACTTAGGGATAAAACACTCGTTAACATCAACCTTTATGGGTCTAGAGCTAACAAACCAACAAGCTCAACAACTCCATGTTTATTACTTGGATAATCATCAAGTTCAACCCCTCTAGGTCTGTACCTTGGAAATCTTCATGCACTCATCAAGTTCAACCCCTCTGGGTCTATACCTTGGAATTCCAAAACATCCCAGTTAAGCTCGTTCACAAGAAAATTGCAATTATTGGTCAGAAGACCCCATGCCTATTTCAAGTTACAAAACGGGGATATTTATCCCACTCAAACTGACTCTTATGCCTATGGGTCCATTGCATTACAGCCTAAAACATTACATGACTTTAAATGAATGAACTAGTGAATCCAAAACATGTAACTCTCAAATAAGATGCAACTAAGTACACCATACGACCAAGGCTCCTTAATGAGCTACCAAAACTGAACAATTGTTCCAAAGACTCATTTGAGTGTAAAACAAGCCCAAAAGGCGAAATGAACGATTGGCTAAAATACGTGAGCCAACAAGGTTCCATAAACCAAAATACATCTTTTTTTCCCAAAAATCTTTGTCTCTCGAATCGCAGTTGGCCTTTGACCCAAACTAAAGGTTTACCACTTCTAAAATGTTCCCAAGGTCGGGAATGACCAAAGTTAAAGGACTCACACCTTCGTATTTTCAAAACGTCCCATTACGTGAATGATGCATAAAACCAGACAAACACTAAAAGTGCATTTTTGACCGAATACCCATTTATGCAATAAACCATCAAAACACATTCGTTTATGACACATTTATCAAAATGCCCAAAAATCCCAAATGTGGGTGTTTTACAAAGTTTAATAAGCTAAACACTTCAAATAATCAAAAGTTACTAAATAACTCAACAGTTGACAATTTCATGTAAAACACATAAATACTTTAAAATGGACATTTTGGCATGTACAACGTTTTCACAAATCAACTTGAACTCATCTTGCTAAATTTAGGCTAAATCTAGATTTTACCCCAATTTGAGCTTCCTTGAAGCAACTTGAGCCCACAAGCAAATCCTTCCAAAAACCTATATTGACAAGTTTCCAACCATGAATATACCCTTTAAACCATTTAGAATCATTCCCTAAACATTTTACATAAAGATCTCAACTTTTGTCAAAACCCTAATTTCCACAAATGAAGAAAATAGAATGTTACCTTAACCATAACTCCAATCCACCAACCAAAATGCTTAGAGATCACCAAGATGAGCCATCCACTCCCAATCTTCAAAATTATAAGAAGGGTTGGGTGAAAACCCTAGAAATGGAGGAGGAGGGTGAAGAAGATGAAGACATCTTAACTCTAGCTTCCAAGTATGCTAGATGAAGGAGGAATACTTGGTTTAGAGAAGGAAAAAGCTCCAAAATGGGTTAGGGTTTGTGAGGGAAGAAGGGGAAATGATTTGGGAGAGAAAGAGAAGAGGTTAGAAGTAAGAAATGGGAAGAATGACTGAAATCCCGTATTTGACAGCCTCTCCTCTCCCCGGTGCGACATTGCTAGGCGACATTGCCCTGGGCAATGGGCAATGTCGCTGGTCATAGTCGTTGGTGTGTACCAGCACACGGTACACTCCATGCGATTGTGACAGTGCGACTATGAGTCGCCAGGCATTGTCGCGGGACCCTTCCCAAGCCCCGAAACTCAACTTTTTCAACGCCAACACTCCCGATACTCTAAGGGACTTTAAACAATGCATTTCCCAACAAAACCCCACTGTTCACAAGTCTTATACTTACCGAAAATCATGGGTGTTACATCATAGTACTGAAGCTGATTCTCCTTCCCAAAAAGAGCTTTGTGTGTGTCCCACAATACGTGCAAATCAATCAAGATGACAAACAATTTACCAATCAATTTCTATTTCAAATTTAGTTTTGATTACAACAGTATGCTCTCAATATTTCTCTCTCTAAACAGTAACTCTCTTTTAGCCTAATGAGTCTACTAACATAAAAAGAAGCTATTTATACCCTACAATTACAAGACAAAAACTAAAATACAAGTTGACTTTTTAACTAAGACTTATTACAAAAGACTTTGACTTGAGCTTTTGACTTTGACTTTCATCTTCATGATCTTGTATCCAACACATTTGTGCACTAACAATCTCCCCCTTTGGATTTAAGATCATCTTCAACAAGAAATTTCAGCAATGATAAACAATATCCCCCTTTGATTGATCTTTAACACATTTAATCTCCTTCATTATGACAACTAATCATCTTCAAGGAATAAAATCTTGTGCTTCCCTTTGGATTTAGAAACAACTTATCTCCTCCTTTTGGATAAGGAAAAATAAATTTCAGCCACAAAGAACAATCTCCCTCTTTCATTTGAAATTATGTTCTTCAAGAATTTTAACAATCTCCCCATTTCTTCTTTATCAGAAAAACAACAACTTTAGCAATCTTCCCCAAGGTTTACAAAACCTCTCTCAAACTTTAGAAAAGAAATTATCTTCATATTTAGCTCACTTTTCTTCAGTAATCAAACTTCAAAGAAAAATTCTAAAATCTTCAGCAGATATTCCGAAATCTTTTAACTTTCTTTCAAATCTTGAACAATCTTTCCAAACTCTAGAAAAATATAACATTCTAGCTCTGTCAATTCTTGATCAACTCGTCATAACTGTTACAAACTTTTCTTCAAACAACATTTCTTGAAATGAATTTCTCCCGTATATATAACATTTCTTGATCTTCTCCAAAACTGTTACATTTCTTGATCATCTCACACCCTTTTTGATGAAGTAGAGCAAAGAAATCATCAAAACTTCTACAAGAAATGTCATTAATCTTTTCTGACCATTGATCTTTGCCACTGAGCCACTGAACATCCATCAATTCATAAAATACTCATCCGAATCTTTTCAAATTCAGACAAATAAGAGTGAAAACCTGAATCAACAAATGAATCAGTTAATAATGCATGTCAGTAGCACGAAGCCACTGTGTGTAACAAATACACATTGGAAATGAGCTTTTTTATGTTCACTCCCCCGGGTCTTCCATTCAATCATCGAATAACACAAAGTAATTCTATGAACGTTCCGACAGAAAAACAAATTTTCTGTGTGTACGTGCTTGTGTATGAAAGAATTAAGCATATGATTGCTTTATCAAATAGGCTCAAAATGTGTAAACCATTGACAAAACAATAGTAATACACGGACTCAATTATGCATGATCAAAGTGCGAAGGTGGGGTAGACTTCCTTCTATTTCAATATCCACATCTTCCAAATGAAGACGAGATAGATTATGTGTTGCATCCTCAGAAAAATTGAAACATCTCTTTATTGAGAAAAAGATGAGTAATTGGTGGGGTTTAAGCAAGAGTTGGCATGGGCTAGTTGCTTGTTTAAATGATGTTCATGAAATAATTTATGAATCAACAGTAATATGGCTCTCCGACTCAGAAAAAGTTGGTGCAGAGTTTGATATTCTTTTACTCTGATCTCTCACCCTCTTTTTTTAATCATTGAGTTCATTTCTAACCAAACTCTCTTTTCATTTTATCTCAGAACACATACCCACACTCAGATATTGACCCCTCGCCTCTCGATCACTCAAGGTTAACTTCATGGGTAGGAAACATTGATTAACGTTTATCCATAGAAGTTCTATTAAGCCCTCACACTGATCCCATGTTTTTGTCCTATAAGCAAAATGTTGCTCAATTAGTTTAACTTTTTCAGTTAAAGCACAAAATGAAATACATGTCAGATATTTGTATGCTCAATGAAATAATCATGAAGATTTGAACATTTTAATCATGGAAGATTTTCACATAACAAGTATATTTGAAAGAATGAAATGAATACAAAAAGACTTGTTTGAGAATCTGACATTGTATGAAAAGATCAAATATGAATGGTTTAACATTAAAAGCTTAGGTCATGAAAAATTGGATGTTGTCTATAAGAACAATTATAGACATTCTTGAAAGAAACGCTTTGAATGAATCAACGCTCAAATATCAATGAAATTCAAACGGGGTGTCTTACCATCGAAAATTAGTTTCAAATTTGAGACATGGTAAGAACTTAGTCAATAAAAGTACTAAACTGGTGTGTGTGAATACTTGACAGTATATAGAAAAGATAATACACAAGTATTTATCTTTAGAAACACACGGTTTGTAAAACATTGAAGCACATAATAACAAAAACATTTAAAATCACACTTCTATATTCATGAAATTTGTTTAAGAATCCAGAAGTGGTTTGAACGTTTAAGAACATGTTTTCATATCTGAAAGTCGTCCATCTTTCAAATATGTATGAGATTAAGGTTAGAATAATCCTTACGCTCTACTTAAATCTCATAAAGTCAGCTCGAAAGTCATAAAAGATATGATCATGTAAGTTCCCCCTCAAAATCTGCATTTAGTCAAAAAGTCGTCAAAGTACAAAGTCTTATTCACAAACTTTATTGAAAAATAAAGACATGAAAGCAATAAAACTTGTTAAGAACGAGTTCTGATCAGATGTAATCAAAAATCATTGTCCTTACTCCCCCTAAACATATGCATCATATGATATGTTAGTAACAGAATATATGCAAAATTCTCTAACTCCCCCTAAAATGTAGATCATCTTATCTTTGTCTCACACTCCCCCTGAAATCATGAACAACCTTCAGTGCAGTTATCTTTCAGATTAAAAATATAAATAAATGAAGAAAAATAACAAAAATAAACTGTACTAGGTAACTAAATATTAAGTCTTGAGATTTAATATACCAAGTTTTGAAATGAGAAAATGAAATCTCTTTTCATCTAATGGCCTGGTGAATAAATCAGCAAGTTGACAATCTGTGTTTACAAAGTAAAGTTCGATTGTACATTTTTCAACATTATCTTTAATAAAATGATATCTTACATCAATATGTTTGGTTTTCGTATGTTGAACAGGGTTTGCAGATATAGCGATAGCGCTCTTTGAATCGCAGTAAATCGGGATATTGTTGTACTTGAATCCATAATCTTGGAGTTGTGTTTGCATCCATAACACTTGAGAACAGCAGATAGCCGTAGCTACGTACTCTGCCTCAGCTGTTGAAGTAGATACACACATTTGTTTCTTGGAAGCCCAACTCACGAGCTTATCTCCCAAGAATTGTATGTGTCCCGAGGTACTTTTCCTGTCAAGCATACAACCTGCATGATTTGCGTCTGAATACACTGTTAGCTCAAAACCAGTATCTTTAGGATACCACAAACCAAGATCTGCAATTCCCTTCAGATACCTAAATATCCGCTTTACCACTGAAAGATGGGATTCTTTAGGCAAAGCCTGATATCTAGCACACAAGCATGTAGAAAACATAATATCTGGTCGACTAGCCGTCAAGTACATTAAAGAACCAATCATTCCTCTATAGGTTCTAACATCCACAGCTTTTCCTGAAAGATCAGCTCCGGTTTTAGTTCCAGGTGCCATCGGGGTACCAATCGGAGTACAATTTTCCATTTTAAATTTTCTTAGAATATCATAAATGTACTTTGCTTGATTAATAAAAAACCCCATAGAAAATTTCCTGACTTGTAATCCGAGAAAGAAGTTCATCTCTCCCATCATACTCATTTGAAATCGTGACACCATGAGGTGTGAAAAATTCTTACAATACTTTGGATTAGTTGAACCAAATATGATGTCATCCACATATATTTGAATTAAAATGATATCAGCTTTCTCCTTTTTAAAGAAGAGAGTAGTATCGATTTTACCTTTAGAAAAGCCAGACTTGACTAAAAATTTGGATAGAACATCATACCAGGTGCGAGGAGCTTGTTTCAAACCATAAAGAGCCTTATCCAGAATGTCCAGAATGTAGACATGATCTGGTTTATCAGGATTGACAAAACCTTCAGGCTACGAGACATAGACTTTCTCCTTTAGAATGCCATTCAGAAAAGCAGTCTCCACATCCATCTGATAAACTGTGAAGTTTTTGTGTGCGGCGTAGGCTAAAAACATTCTGATTGCCTCTATACGCGCAACTGGAGCATAAGTCTCATCGTAATCTATGTCTTCCTCTTGTCTATATCCTTTAGCAACAAGTCTTGATTTGTTCCTTACCACGATACCATCCTCATCTTTCTTGTTTTTGAATACCCATTTCGTACATATTATTGTTTTTCCTTCAGGTCGGGGTACGAGTCTCCAGACTTTAAACGCTTCGAATTAATTGGGCTCTTCTTGCATTGAAGTTATCCAATCTGAATCATCTAGAGCTTCAGATACTCGGGTAGGCTCTATCTTACTCAGAAATGAATCATGCATGCACTGGTTCAATGTTGCAGACCTAGTTTGCACCGGCTTGGACGGATCTTCAATGATTTGATGTATGGGGTGCTCTTTGGTCTACTAATGTTCATGAGGAAGTGGATTAGATATAGACTGATCATGTTGATCATCTAAGTATCCAATATCGTCTTCTGATTGGGGTTCAGTTGAAGTAACAGGTACAGAGGTTTTAGTTGATTGGATATTTGTTGTCTGTTAAGTAGGCATGACAGTGCATCCAACTGATGTTGCAACCTCTGGCTCTTCATTAACATGTACATCTTCAACTGATTGTGTAGGTGTTTGAATTTGAATTTCTTCCTGAATCGGGGAATTTGATTCAGTTGAGATTGTTAAGTCCAAATTGTATCCAAGATTTAATTAGGAAAGTCAAAGTTAGAAGTCAACATTGTCAAAGTCAATATTGTAAAAGTCAAAGTTTGTCTTGTTTTAGTTTCCTTAGTGGTTAAGCTATCGATAGATTAGTGGGTATAAATACCATTTGTCTTGTAATAGTTTAAAAAGAACTTCATTGTAAACATTTTCATGTTGTTAGAGACGTATGACATTTGAAGAGCCACTTTCTCTCTACTCTCTCTCTCTAGATTTCATTGCTAAATCATTGTTTGTTTGAGAATTGCTTGATTGTTTTGTATTCACAATTGGTATCAGAGCCTTACCAAATCAATTCAGAAGGCTTTAGATCATCAATTTGAATTGAATTCTGAAATTTTTGGGTCAAATCTGGAATTTTTCAAGAACACAGATTTTTTTCTGGAAAAATGAAATTGAATCGAATTTTCATTATTTTGTTGATTTTAGTTTGTAAGATTGGTTGTGTTGTGATCGATTTGTGATAATAAACACTTTATATTCTTTAGATTTCACAAATCAATCACTAGTTCAATTTGATAATTTTGGAATCTGCGAATTTAATTTTGTTCTGCATGCTGTGATTTAGAAGGAAGGTCACACACTCTACACACACCTGTCACACACAGTTCACACACAGTTGCAGATTACAATCAATTCGGTTGATTGAATTAAAGATCAAGAAATCAGTGGTTTATAGAACTCACGCAAACCACAGGTTTGCGTTTCAGCTGTCTTACGCAAACCATACTTCTCACAAACCATACCTTACGCAAACCATACTTCTCGCAATGGTGTTGCAGTTTCAATTAATAAATGGTGTTGCAGTTGATTAAATGATTTCAGTGGCTGGAAATTGACAGAGTGCAATGGTTTGCAGTATACATTAAATGCTTTCAGTGCCATTCACAGCAATCGATGTTGCAGAATTGTAGGACTATGGTTGTATTTTTTTTAAATGTTTCCAAATTCATCATGGGTCGGTTAAGTGTTGCATATCACAGTTTCAATTAATCCATTTCGCACAAATCATTGGGTCGTTGGTATTGTTTTTCAATTTCAGTGGCTGCAGTTTTAAATTGGTTGAGCATTTTTCACGCAAACACAATTGAAGATTGATATCAATGAGATTTATGGGTTGGTGATGGAATACGATTGGTTGATTGCTCCATAATGGGACGGTGATCATGTGAAAGAATTGAATTCATTTTGATATCTCTCACGGTCATCTCTCGTAAACCACAGAAGCTATTAATTAACTCATTAGGTGGTTGCAGGTTTGTTCTTTCAATATGATTGGATGAAATTTTGGTAGTGGGTCGGTGATTTAGTTTTGATTGAAAAAGCATTTCGGTGGTATGCATTTTACTCACACAAATACCTCACGCAAAGTTCAAATGATTGGATGATGAGTTTGATAGTGGATCATGGTTTGCGCTTTCAAGCACCCACGCAAACCATACGTTTGCGCAAGTAATGTCTCACGCAAACCACTTCATTCAAATGGAAATCATTTTTTTTATTGCAACTTCATCATGGGACGGTGATCTTATGAGGATTGATTTCATATTAGAATTGATGGTGATGGTGATGTGAACTTAATTGTGATTGGGTGAAAAATCTTAGTGGGGCGGTGGTGGTTTTATCAAGTTAAACCAAAGTTAAATTTGTGATTGGTTTGCAAGTTCATCGTGGGACGGTGGTCTTAAGGTTTGCGTTTTAGACTTCTCACGCAAAGTTCTTTTGTGAGAATAATTGTGATTGGTTTTCAAGATTTCAATTTGATCTGATTTTTGAATTTCTGTTTTGCAGGATGTGAATATATTTGATAATTCAAGTGCTTTGAAATTTTCAGAATTTATTTTTTAGTGCTGATCTGATTTTGACTTTCGTCAAAATTTCTGAATTGTTTGGGAACGATCATTTGTTTTATCAAGCTGTTTCTCATTCAAAGTTTTCTGAGAGAGAGAAAATTTTAGATTGTCCGTATTTTGTTTTTGAATTCATTTCAACTCACGTTAATTTTGTCAAATTCTTTTTGAAACAGAATGAGTTCACCAATTTTGCTCAGAGGAAGATACGAGCAGTGGAAAGCTGATTTTTTCAAATTTGTAGATACACATGAGCTGAGTTGTTATATCAGACTGTCGTTGACTGAAGGAGAGATGAAACCTCTTACTCCAACAGAAGATTGTATGAGGATCGGGAGAAAAGAAAGAAAGCTGATATTTTAGCCCGAACTTTTGTGTTTAATAGTATTCGTCATGATATTAAGAGTCACATAAATACCTATCAGTTGACAGGAAAAGATTTATACAAGTCAACAGGAAAGGAGATATGGGACTATCTTGAATGGACGATGTTAGGGCCAACGGCTGTGTCTGAGCTAAAAAGAAAGATTTATGAGTTGGAAGCTAAAATTAAGCAGACAATCTCTGTTGAGAGTAATGAGCAGAAAGTTAAGAAATTGGAATCTGAGAATGCTGAGCTTAGAAAAACTATATCTGATTTGGAGCAAAAGCTTACTGAAGATAAAGCTAATTTTGAGAGTGAAAAGAAAGGTTTTTCAAAGAAGTTCTCAGATTTCTCTAAAAAGTGTTTTGAAGAGAAGAAGTGAGTTGATCTTAAATGCATAAAACTTTCTCAACAAGTTTCCGATTTTGAGAAAGTACTTATTTTGGAAAGAGAGAAGCTTGCTAAAGAAAAGAAGGCCATTGAACAGAAGAATGTGGGATTCTTCAAGGAACTATCAGGTCAAAGAAATGATTCGGAGAAAGGATTTGAAGAAGAACGATCCATCTTTGAGTCTGAAATCAAAAAGCTGACTTCCAAATTATCTGAACTATCTGCTAATGCACTGAAAGAGCAGAAAACGAAGTCTGAGTTCTCGAAGAAGATTGACCATCTTGTGAAAGAAAGAGACAACTTTGCTTCAAATATCAAAGAGATTGAGAAGTCTGCCTCAAGATCAACTGAGAAATCTGTCTCTTCACAAAGGTCAGTTAAATCTTTTGATCAGATTCATCAAACTACATTTTCTATGATGGATATGTAGATGGTTCAGGTACATCTCCAAGAAGAAGAAGTTACAAGAAAGAGAAACTGGTCTGGCAGAAGAAACCAGTTAAAGATGAGATGTCAAATGAGCTGAAAGGGAAGACATCATGTGTACATATACACAAAGCAAAGAAGAACAAAGAGCATAAAGGTAAACCTGACCTTATATACTCAAGAGATCAATTATTCAGGTTTCAGGTAATAAATTTTATTGTTCTTACTGCTGTACACATGATCATATCCACAAGACCAGTTATCATTTCTGGTATAGTTCTTACTCGGTTACCCCCACAAGAACTGCAACTAACATTCATGGACCCAAATACCAGTGGGTACCAAAGAAGAAAACTGATTCTGTGGTGCAAGCACCTCAAGTCAAGGGGGAGTAAGAGAATAATGGCTCTTGAATAACACAGTTCAAGACCCGCACCTCAATGTCAAGATTATGGCTTCTAAGCACATCAGTTTAGGATCCGTATCTCAACGATTAAAGACCTTTACTCCTGTCATGATATGAGGATTGTACTCCAATACTCAAATGAGGAAATCAACCATCAAGGGGGAGTACTTTCTTTTCTGAAAAATGCATTAGAGAGATATGACGGACTACATTCCCGAAGGAATTGTAGATCTCTATCCTGTACTTTTTCACTGCTAAATCTTACTGATATGACGGACTACATTCCAGAAGGAATTGTGGATCTCTATCTTGTTTTCATTGATAAATCTAATGTTGCATAATTTATAGGGGGAGTAAAGGTGATGGCTTCTGATCAAATAACAGATCAGGACCCGTGTTGGGAACTGAAGATATGAACAAGTCTTTAATGCTGCTAGTTCTGAATTACTACTGCTGGAAGACTCCAAAGTTAATACTGCTGAGTATTACTACTGCTAGTAGAATTAATACTGCTAGTCAAAGTTAGTGTTGCTTGAACAAAGTTAGTACTGCTTAGCTAGTTAGTACTGCTAGTGGTTAGTGCTGCTTAGTAGTTAATGCTGACAAGACTTAATGCTGCTTATAAGGTAATGTGAAGATAATGATGAAGAGATCGTGGTTAAAGATAAACAAGGATATTCTGAAGATATTCATGGAAGATATACTGAAGATATTTTATTTATTTGTAATTATCTTTTTGTTCAGTATATGTATAGTTTTGACAGAATAGTTTAGATATAGATTGATAGTTTTACAGATTCAATTAAAAAGTTTTTGTTTGAGAGAAAATCAACCTCAAGGCATAGTTCCTAATTCTAGAGAAGTAGAATTCGTCTTGAAAGAGTTTGTTCTTCAAGATTGAGGTTGAGTGTGTAATCTTGTGATTTTAATCATTCAATACAAGTTTACAAGTTGTTCATCATATTCACTGTTTGTTTACTGTTACATTGAATATCAAAGTGTTATTCCGCAAACTTCTTTGATATTGTTTCTGAGTATTCATAATTCTTGTTGAGAATTCGATCCTGACAAGTGGTATCAGAGCCTGTTCTCTCAGAAACTACTATTCTTTCATTATGGAAAACTTTGTAGAATCAAACAGTACTCTGGTCTCTAAGGTCCCAATGCTCAAACCCAGTAAGTTTGACATGTGGAAGATCAGGATCAGACAATACATTCTTCTCACTGACTACTCAATGTGGGATATCATTGAGAATGGTCCTTCTGAAGCAGGAAGGATTGGACCAGATGGGAAAAGACCTCCACCAAAGACAGATGGTGAGAGGAAGATCAGACAGACAGAGATGAAGGCCTTGAGCACTCTGCTCTTGGCAATCCCAAATGAATATCAGCATTAATTTTGCAACTGCACTGATGCTCAGATTCTCTGGAATGCTCTAGAGAAAAGATTTGCTGGCACTAAAAGCATCAAAAGAAATCAAAGAGATGTTCTAAAACAGCAGTATGAGAACTTCACTTCTTCAAAGAATGAGTCTATGACTCAAACTTTTGATAGGTTCAACAAACTCATTGGTGAACTGGCTACTGTAGGGGTGAAGATGGAGCAAGATGATATCAACAGGAAGTTCCTCAGATCTCTTGGGGATGAATGGACAATGTACACTGTCTCATATAGACAGAGTGACAATCTGGAAGAGAAGGAACTTGATGATCTATATAATGATCTAAGAGTTTTTGAAACTGAGGTAGAAACCAAGAAGAAGCCCACGGGGTATATCCACAATGTTGCACTTCTATCAGCATCTACGGATACTACTGCCAACCCTGAAGCAGTTAGTGCTGCCAGTAGAGTGAATTCAGAAAAAGGCACTGAAACTGTCTTTGAAGCCTTTTTGTCCAGTCACAGCAACAATTCATTGATTAATGATGATCTGGAACAACTTCACCCTGATGACCTGGAGGAGATGGACATTAAATGGCAGATGGCCATGTTATCTATGAGGGTGAAGAAGTTTATTAAAAGAACAGGAAGGAACAACTTCTCTCCAAGAAGAGAAAATGGAGCTGGGTTTGACAAGACAAAAGTGGAATGTTATAAATGCCACATGAAGGGACACTTTGCTAGAGAGTGCAAAAGTGGTGTGCCAAATAACAACCACCAACAAGCTCAGAATGGAGGCTACAATCAAAACAAGAACCCTGCTCAAGCCCTTGTTTCTCAACAAGGAATGGGGTTTGACTGGAGTGACCAAGCTGAGGAAGCCATTCAGAATCAAGCTCTTATGGCAGAGGTGTCTGATCTCCTCTCTGAGGTAATTTCTAATCTTTGTACTCAATCTTGCAAAGACACTGTCAAAAGGTACAGGGATCACAACCAAAACATGTGTGATGACCTCAAAAGATTAGAAAAGGACAGAAGAGATTATGTGTTGATAGTTGAGAGGTTTGAAGAACAAATCAAAGGCTTTCAAGCCAATGAGCTTCAACATTCTTATGACACAAACTATTGGAAGTGGGAAAAGAATGAGTTAGAGGCCAAACTGTCTAAGTCCATAGAAGAAAATGATAGGCTGAAAGAAGAACTATCTAAGGTTAAGCTTGACATAGAAAAGTTTTCATATGCTTCAAAAGCAATGGATTCTCTTCTAAAGACTCAGATTCATGATAAGATGAAGCCTGGTATTGGATACAATAACACACCTCCTCCTTACAACAACAACTATATCTCTCCTACTTCAGACTTGTTAGAGACCAAGGAGAAAAAGAACTTGTCTGAGGAAGCCTTTAAGATAGATCCTTTGGATGAGGTAGTTGTTAAGGATATGACTGAGAAAGAAGACAGTAAGAATAGAAAAAATGTTGTGAATAAAGAGATACCCTTAGAAAACAACATTGTTACCAATGAGGGAAGTGGAAGGATCTGGGTCAAGTCTAAGAAGATAGAGAAGACCAAAGGAAAGGATAACAAGGTCCATTACAAACAAACCACTGTTGTGAATCCTGGACCTTGTAAACAGTGTGCTTGCAACAAATCTGAGAGCCTAAATTCTGGTATAAAAAGAGGTAACCAAAGAAACTGGAATAATCAATGGGCTCAGAAACAAGGAGTTGATCTGAATAAAATAATCAGACCAAAACCTTGTTTCATATGTGGAAAGTTAAACCATTTGGCTAAGTATTGTTACTTTAATCCTATTAACCAACAGATGAACTTTCAAAGATTTGTGCAAAAACCTGTTGGTTATAGGAAGGCTGGAAAGAAACATGTAGTGAAGAAACCTGTTGAAAACAAAAGCCCCATGAAGAAAATGTTGAATGAAAGTATTCAGATGTGGGTGCCTAAAAGCACTAAAACTGTTAGTGCTGCTGACAGAGATAGTGTTGCTAGAAGCATTACTGCTGCTATCAGTATTAGTACTGCTGAAAATTTTAATGCTGCTAATACTGTTAGTACTTCTTTAAAAATGAGTACTGCTAACACAGTTACTGCTGCCAAAACAGTTACTATTTCTAATAATGTTAGTACTGCTAAGCATGCAAGTGTTGATAATGCAGTTAGTACTTCTAAAACCAGTACTACTTCTAGCAAATGTGTTTCCAAGCCTATCATTGTGACAAAGTACTCCAGTAATGAGGAGTCAAAGTTTAAAAATCTTGTCAAGAAAGAATGCAAGTATTTTGATGAGAAAGGGGTACCCAAGACCACTTTGGCTTGGGTTCCTATATCAAACTGATTGATTTATCTAATGTTCAGGGCAACCAACAGCTCAAGGGAAAGAGCATTTGGCATGTTGATAGTGGTTGCTCTAGGCACATGACAGGCAACATGTCATGCCTTCAGGATTTCAAGCATATCAATGGAGGACATGTTGCTTTTGGAAATGATCTTACTGGTGGTAAAATAAGTGGCAAAGGTAATGTCACAAAAGGTAAGATGACATTTGAGGATGTCTACTATGTTGATCAATTGAAGTACAACCTGTTAAGTGTATCACAGGTTTGTGACAAACAACATAGCATATTATTTACTAACACAGAATGTATGATCCTTGCTCCAGGGTTCAAGGTAGTTGATGACAGCATGATACTACTTAGAACTCCAAGAAAAGACAATGTCTATTATCTAGATATGGACAATGTTGATAATGATTCATCTCTGAACTGTCTTGTCTCAAAAGCTTCTGAGGATGAATCCTCTCTTTGGCACAGAAGGATGTGTCACATGAATTTCAAGACTATGAACAAACTTGTTAAAAACAACCTTGTAAGAGGTTTACCTTCAAAAGTCTTTTCATGTGATGATCATTGTGCTGCTTGTCTTAAAGGCAAACAGCACAAAACTTCTCATAAGACCAAAGAGTTAAATTCCATTTCTTCTTGTCTCCAGTTATTGCATATGGATCTGTTTGGTCCTACAAATGTTATGAGTATAGGCAAGAAATCTTATTGCTTGGTTATTGTTGATGATTACTCCAGATTTACTTGGGTATATTTTCTAAGGACTAAGGATGAGACAAGTGGACTGATCAAATCCTTTATCCTAAGAATTGAAAACCAAACTAATCAAAAAGTAAAAGTCATTAGATCAGATAATGGGACTGAATTTAAAAATCTTGATCTAAACACCTTTTGTGAAGAGAAAGGCATTGAGAGACAATATAGTGCCCCTCGGACTCCTCAACAGAATGGAGTTGCTGAGAGGAGAAATAGGACACTAATAGAGGCTGCTAGATCTCTGTTGGCTGATTCAAAATTGCCAATTACCTTCTGGGCTGAAGCAGTTAATACTGCTTGTTATGTCCAAAACAGAGTTCTAGTAGTCAAGCCAAAGAACAAGACCCCATATGAGCTTTTAAATAAAAGAAAACCATTTCTTGGATTTTTCAAACCTTTTGGGTGTCCTTGTACTATTCTCAATACCAAATCTCACTTAGGTAAGTTTGATAGCAAAGCAGATGATGGATTTCTTGTTGGTTACTCATCTCAGAGTAAGGCTTACAGAGTCTTTAACTCTTCTTCTAGAATAATTGAAGAAAGTGACAATGTCAAATGCAATAAGAACACACCAAATCCAATTGGGTCTGGTCCTCAGTGGCTATTTGACATTGATTCACTAACTAACTCTTTTGGTGTCAGTAGTGATGATTATGCAGGATCAGGGAGTGGAGGATCAGGAACTACACAAGTTCAAGACAGTGTATCTCAATCTGTGATCTTTTCCATACCCACAGTGGATCCTGTTGAAGACTGTGAAAAGGAACCATCTACTGAACCAAGTCAGAGTGAAGAAGAAAGTAGAGATGAGGAGACTCAAGTCAATAAGGAATCAGAAGTAGCTGCTGAAAACACCTCAGTTGAGTTGAATGACTCAAATCTAGAGGAGGTACTTAATGAAGAACCTAATCATCACACCAGAATTCAAAAGAATCATCCTCCATAACTGGTAATAGGAGATATATCCTCTCCTATGATGACTAGAAATCAAAGCAGGTTACAAGAATTGCAAGATCAACAGCATACAGTGCTTTCTTGCTTTTTATCCCAGCTTGAGCCTAAAAAGGCACATGATGCTATGAAAGAATCTAGTTGGATAGAAGCAATGCAAGAAGAGCTATTGCAATTCAAACAGCAAGATGTTTGGGATCTGGTAGACCTTCCTAAAGGCCAAAGAGCAATAGGAACAAAATGGGTCTTCAGGAATAAGAGAGATGAAAGAGGTATTGTGATAAGAAATAAAGCAAGGCTGGTGGCTCAAGGGTATACACAAGAAGAGGGAATAGACTATGATGAAGTATTTGCACCTGTGGCCAGGATAGAAGCAATTAGATTATTCCTGGCTTATGCTTCTTATATGAAATTCAAAGTCTATCAAATGGATGTGAAAAGTGCATTTCTTTATGGCTCAATTGAAGAAGAAGTATATGTCTGTCAACCACCAGGGTTTGAAAACCCAAGCTATCCAGACAGGGTATACAAATTGAAGAAAGCACTTTATGGATTGCATCAAGCTCCAAGAGCATGGTATGACACTCTGTCATCCTATCTCTTGGAAAATGGTTTTGAAAGAGGAGTCATTGATAAGACTCTATTTATCAAAAGAAAGAAGAAGGATATCTTGCTGGCCCAAATCTATGTTGATGATATCATTTTTGGATCCACAAGAGACAACATGTGCAAGGAGTTTGAGGAACTAATGCATCAAAGGTTCAAAATGAGTTACATGGGGGAACTTACTTTTTTCCTTGGACTCCAAGTTCAACAGAAGTCAGATGGAATCTTTATTTGTCAGTCCAAGTATGTGCAGGATATTCTAACCAAGTTTGGTTTCTCAGATTCAAAACCTGCCAGCACACCTATGGAGACACACAAGCAGATAACAGCAGATCTTGAGGGGGAGGATATGGATGTTCATCATTATAGATCCATGATTGGCTCTCTCATGTATCTTACAGCCTCTAGGCCAGATATAATGTTTCCAGTCTGTGTATGTGCAAGATTCCAAGTTAGGCCAAAGCAATCTCACTATCAAGCTGTCAAGAGGATATTCAGATATCTCAAAGGGCAACCCAGATTGGGACTTTGGTATCCTCATGACTCATCCTTTGACCTACTTGCATACTCAGATAGTGATCTAGGTGGAGCAAACTTGGACAGAAAATCTACTTCTGGAGGATGTCAGTTTTTGGGTGCAAGACTAGTTTCTTGGCAGTGCAAGAAACAAACCACAGTGTCCACATCTACAACAGAGGCAGAGTATATAGCAGCTGCAAGTTGCTGTTCTCAAGTCTTATGGATTCAAAATCAAATGTTGGACTATGGGGTAATCTTTCTACACACTTCGATTTTTATTGATAACAGCAGTGCTATTAGCATTGTGAATAATCCTGTCAAGCACTCAAAGACAAAGCACATTGAGATCAGGTATCACTTCATAAGAGACTGTAATGAAAAGAAACTTATTCAAGTTGTAAAGGTTCATACTGACAACCAGTTTGCTGATCTATTCACCAAAGCCTTTGATGTGGGTAGATTCACTTTCTTGGTAACAAGTGTGGGAATGATCAACTCTGAATAAACTCCTTATCAAAAAGTGGTTCAATACCTGTCCAGTATGTATTCTTGGTGGTCCTCATCTGTCTCTTCAGGGAATTCATAGCAATCCTCAGTTCACCTTACATAGAAAAGAGTAAGTATTGTTAATACTGCCAGTGCATTATTAATACTGCCAGTACATTGTTAATACTGCTTTCAGTTAATACTGCTAGTAGTTAATACTGCTCTCAGTTAATACTGCTTTCAGTTAATACTGCTAGCAGTTAATACTGCTTTCAGTTAATACTGCTAGTAGTTAATACTGCTTTTGGTTAATACTGATTTCAGTTAATACTGCTAGTAGTTAATACTGCTTTCAGTTAATACTGCTCTCAGTTAATACTGCTAGTGGTTAATACTGCTTGTAGTTAATACTGATTTCAGTTAATACTGCTAGTGGTTAATACTGCTTTTGGTTAATACTGCTTATGTCCCGAATACTATAAATACTCTTTGCCCGCCTAAAAGCTCATAACGACTCTTTGCATACTGTTCACTTACGCTCTAAACCCTTTCTCTCTCAAGTTCAAAGTTTTCAGGCAAGAATCTTCAAGGTCAATGGCATCCATGGCGTTCATAGACGAACACAATGAAATAGCGATGCTCCAAAAGCCAAAACAAGCTGAAGGTTTTCACCAGATAGTCGACTTTCTGAAGTCAAGCCATATTGCCCATGCTCTTACTCTATCTCCTACCATCTTCATAGAGCATCAGAGGCAATTCTGGGCAAATGCCACCATTGTTACTGAGAATGGTGCGCAAATGATCAAAACAAGGGTGTGTGACAAACCCTTGACAGTTACTGAAGAGGTACTTCGCATTAGTCTACGTCTAGACGATGCCTCTGGTATAACTTCTATCTCTAATGATGAACTGTTTTCTACTCTTACAAGAATGGGGTATGGAGGGCCATTGGGTGTGTTCAAGTTCTCAAAAGCCAAATTTTCACCCCAATGGCGTTTCTTTGTCCATATCCTTATGCACTGTATATATAAAAAGACTACTGGATGGAGTGAGTTCAGTAGCACCATTGCTTATGCTTTGGTGTGCTTGGCCACTGCCAGAAAGTATAATTTTTCTCAAATGATTTTTAATGATCTTGTCTCAAACTTGGGAAGTAAAAAGAGCTTTTATATGTACCCCAGGTTTGTCCAAGAAGTAATTAACCATGAATTGACGGATATACCTCATTTTGATGGGGTATATGTACCAAAAATTCCCAAAGGTAAGGTCTTTTCAAACATGAAAAGATCCCCTTTGGACTCGGAAGGAGTTGACACCCCATTGTTCTCTACAATGATGGTGGTGTCCCAAACTGATGAAGGTATGGCAGCAGGGTCAAGGCCCCCATTCGACCAACCCACTGCTAGCCAATCCCAACCTTCCCACTCTAAATCAATTCCCCAGTCTCTTCTTGATAAACCTACTTCACCAATCACCCATACTTACAAAAGGAAACAGGTAAAGAAGGCTCCTTCCCTTCTTGTACCATCATCCCCTAAGCCTTTAAGCCCTCTAAGGGAGGATTCTCCCTTAGAGAATATCTACAGGGAACCCACAAGGGTGTCTCCCAACCCAAAGGAGGTGCTCTCTGAGGAGGAGGTGCTCTCTGAGGAGGAGGCAGAGCATATGGGTGAGAAGGCTGCCACTACTCCTGCTAGCTCAGAGGAGGTCAGTGGTAACATACATAAGACCTTCCCCATGGCAACTTTGAATGAGCAATCATTCAAAGGTCCCCGGTGCCAAGAAACCAAGGGGGTGGATAGTGCTTCTGCTAGGCAGAAGACTTCCACTACAAAAAGATCCAATGATCCATCAAAAGAGGGTAACACTTCTGGAGAAGGTGAGGACAGATATACTTACTATGAATTGATGGAAACAATGGGCAACATCAACCAAGATGTTCTCAAACAAGGAAAAGAAATTGAAGAGATGAAGTTGGTCATCCTGTCACAACAAGTACAGATTGCCAAATTAAAGAAAATGGTGACAAGGTTGGTGCATAAGCAGAGGAGAAAGCAGTTTGTTTTAAAGAAGAGATCAAATAATAAAAATGCTTCCAAAAAGGGGGAGAATTCTAGCTCAGAACAGATAGATCAACAGTTTGAGGGGGAGTTTGTTGAAGAAAAGAGATCTGCAGAAACAACACCAGCAGCAGTAACAACCCCGGCAGCAGAAACTGTTACTACTGCTAAGCCAAAACAAGCAGCAGAAACTGTTAGTGCTGCTGAAACTACACAAGTAGCACAAATAGCAGTAACAGGATTAACATCTGAAGAGGTTGAAGTAGCAGAGATGCTGGTAAAAGCAAAGAATGACACTCCCAAAGCAAAGGGAGTGGTCATAAATGAAGGGGGAGCAAAGAAATCAGAAAAGAAAGACATGGCTGCAGATGTAAAAAGAAAAGGGAAAGAAAAGATGATAGAATCTGATCAACCATCTAAAAAGCAAAAGATGATTGAGTCAGATGAAGCATTAGCAAAGAAAGTGCAAGAAGAGTTAGATCTAGCAGAAAAGGAGCAGGTGGAAAAAGACAGAGAAATGGCCAGAGCACTTGCAAATGAGTTAAATGAAGCATTCCAGAAAGGGCTGGAAACAGGGAAGGCAAAGCAAAGAGCAATGTGCTTGAAAAAGGCTATGATGGCCAGAACAAGTGCTAAGAAGAGAAGACCTTCACAAACTTACCTTGCCACTCAGGAAATAAACAAAATGATAACTTTCTTGAGGAGTGCAATTGGTGTCAAGAAAGAAATGTTTGTGAAGATGAATTTTGATCAAATCAAGGATCTCTATGAGAAAGAAATGGGGAAGCTGAAGAGTAATGAAAAGGATAGAGTGGAGTTTGAAAAGAAGGCCAAGGAGAGATATGATGTGAATATTAATCAACCATTCCCTGAAAGTGAAGAGGGAACTCCTATCAAAGAAAAGGTAGAGAAAAAGGAAGAAAAGAAGAAGGAAGCTACTTTAGGGCAAGTTCAAAAGATTCTGAAGAGAACTAAAATGATGGCTAAAAGAAAGAAGATTGTAAAGAAGCCTAGAGTAGAAGAAAAGCAAAAGGTTGCTGAAGAAGAAGAGGCACCTAAGAATGAGGCTGAAACTCAGGAAGTACCACAGAATTCAGATGTAAACATGTACATGGTGGTAATGGATAAAATTCCAAAGCCTATTTCAGCTGAACCTGTTGGATTCAAACCTCCTGAAGTTATCATCTGGGATACTATGGAGGTGGATGGCAAAGAGTACATTAGATTGAAAAGAAAGGATGAGAAGTATGAAGTCTACAGCACCTGGAGCAAAATTGTCAGAGAGTGTTCAAGATCTGATTTGGAAGAAATGTTTGAAGTGGGGATGAAAGTTCATGCAGATCAGTTGACAGCTCCAGGGTTACCAATTGTGAAGCTAGTTATGGAATATTTGTGCATGTTGTTCAAACCAGAAGCAGTAAAGCATTTGATAAAAGATGTATTTAAAGCTGTTAGAGGATGGACTCTATATGAAAGGAGTGGAGTCTACGAACTGGTATTGGATACTTTTCACAGGGAGTATTACTTGGTGGATAGGATATACAACCATACAAATCTGAAGCTTCATGCCATGTTAAATAAGAAGTTGAGTTGTGCACCAAATTCAGAAATGGCAAAGTACTTAATTCAAAGAACTATTAATCAGAGCATGGGACTGGATCCTAACATTGGAGTAGATCAATGAAGATTTTGGAAGCATCTGAAGAACTTGACTTCTCTTTCTAAAAAGTCAAGTTAGGGGGAGATTGTTGGGAACTGAAGATGTGAACAAGTCTTTAATGCTGCTAGTTCTAAATTACTACTGCTAGAAGACTCCAAAGTTAATACTGCTGAGTATTACTACTGCTAGTAGAATTAATACTGCTAGTCAAAGTTAGTGCTGCTTGAACAAAGTTAGTACTGCTTAGCTAGTTAGTACTGCTAGTGGTTAGTGCTGCTTAGTAGTTAATGCTGACAAGACTTAATGCTGCTTATAAGGTAATGTGAAGATAATGATGAAGAGATCGTGGTTAAAGATAAACAAGGATATTCTGAAGATATTCATGGAAGATATACTGAAGATATTTTATTTATTTGTAATTATCTTTTTATTCAGTATATGTATAGTTTTGACGGAATAGTTTAGATATAGATTGATAGTTTTACAGATTCAATTAAAAAGTTTTTGTTTGAGAGAAAATCAACCTCAAGGCATAGTTCCTAATTCTAGAGAAGTAGAATTCGTCTTGAAAGAGTCTGTTCTTCAAGATTGAGGTTGAGTGTGTAATCTTGTGATTTTAATCATTCAATACAAGTTTACAAGTTGTTCATCATATTCACTGTTTGTTTACTGTTACATTGAATATCAAAGTGTTATTCCGCAAACTTCTTTGATATTGTTTCTGAGTATTCATAATTCTTGTTGAGAATTCGATCCTGACAACCCGTTTTTCAATGATCAGAGAAGGATATTCTGCTAATATCCAGGGGGAGCTTAAAAGATCTAAATCATTTTATCATGATTTGAGGGGGAGCTTAAAGGTAAATATCTTCTGATCTAGATCTCTAATTGTTTGGAAGAAGAACAACTTTCAAGCATGAAAAACGCTTTCTTAAATGTTCAAACCACTTCTCTATTCTCAAACGATTTCATGAATTTAGAAGTGTGATTTTAAATGTTTTTCAAGTTTTGAGCTTTAATGTTTAACTGACCGTGTGTTTCCAAAGATCAATACTTGCGTATTATCTTGTCTTTATACTGTAAAGTATTCATACACACCGGTTCAGTATTTCATTTGATTTGTTATTACCATGTCTCATAACGAACATATTTTTTGATGGTAATACCCTCGTTTGCTTTCAAAGTTGTTGAGCATCATTCATCTTTTTCATATTTGTGCTTTCATTGATAAATTGTTTATATTTGTTCAAATAAACAAATTTCCAATTCTTTGATACCCTATCCTTTTCATTTGATCTGATTGATACATTATCAGATTCTCAAAACAATTCTTTTGACTTCATTTCATTCATTCAATTTTCTTGTTTTGAGAGATCTTCATTGTTCAATTGCCCAAATATCATGAGCTTACATTTTGACAATGTTATCATATATCTTGTGCTTAACTGTTCAGTTAAATTGTTGAGCAACTATTTTTTATAGGACTTACATGGGATTCATGTGTGAGCTTTAAACAGAACTTCCATGGATTCACGTAAACCTATGTTTCCTACCCAGGAAGTTATCCTTGAGTGATTGAGGGGAGAGGGGTCAAAATCATAGAGTGGGAGAGATAACTCATCCGGTTGAGTTATTCTCATTGTGTGGAACGGAAAAATGGAAATGAGAGTTTGGTTAGAAGTGAGCATAATGATAAAAAGAAAGAGGGTGTGAGAACAGAGTTAAAAGAATATCAGAACTCTGCACCAACTACTTTCTGAGTCGGGCAGCCACATCTACTGATTGGTTCACATTCTTTGGTGACCATCATTGAAAAAGGCAGTGAGCCCATGCCAACTCTTGCAATTACCCCACCAACCACTCGTTTCTTTCTTAACAAAGAAATGTTTCATTTTCTTTGGGGACGCAGCATATCTGCTATCTAGTCTTCACTCGGAAGATTTAGACATTGAAAAAGAAGGAAAGTTGCCCCACCTTCGCACCTCTTTCATGCACATTGAGTCCGTGTATTATCTGTTGCTGTCTCAACAGTTTACACAATTTGAGCCTTATGAAACACAATCATTGTTCTAAATTCTTTCATAACACAAGCACGAGCACACAGAAAATTTGTTTTTCTGTCAGAACATTCATAGATAAACCTTGTATTTTTCAATGATTGAATGGAAGTCCTGGGGAGTCATCTTCAAACCAGCTCCTTATATTGTACATTCGTTGTACACAGTAACTTTGTGTTACTGACAGGCATTCCTAACTGTTTCATTTGTTGATTCAGGGTTACCACGTTCATTATGTCTGAATTTGAAAAGATTCGAATATATTCATTTCATGAATTGACGGCTATCAGATCAAAGCGCGCCAATTGTCAAAGGAAAGATTGTTATTTGTTTACAAAGGGGGAAATCAAAGTCTGTGCTGAAATTGAAGAAATTTTGATGATCATGATGCTCTCAATCATCAAAAAGGGGGAGAATTTTCCAAAGATCAATTTCAATATCATGAAGAGTTGTTAAAAGTGAAAAGTCTTGTGAAGAAAGTTAAAGTCAAAAGTAAATTCAAAATGCTTCCGCTACTTCAAAGTCAAAAGATAAATCAAGATGATTCGTGAAAGTTTATTCTTCCAAAGATGGTTCAGAGATCACAAGTGATGAAGATAGAAGTTTTTCAAAGACTCCTCAATGTTTCAAAGATGTTTCAAAAAATGAAGTTTCAAGTTCAAAGAAGTTTCAAGAATTAAGTTTCAAGTAAAAAGACTTTTCAAGATTCTTCAAAGGCTGAAAGTGTTTCAAAGTTCAAAGTTATCAGAGACAAAAGTTGAAGAATCAAGAGCTGAATACTAGTGTCAAATTTTTTAAATCTTGAATACAAAGGGGGAGATTGTTAAGTCCAAATATTGTATCCAAGATTTAATTAGGAAAGTCAAAGTTAGAAGTCAACATTGTCAAAGTCAATATTGTAAAAGTCAAAGTTTGTCTTGTTTTAGTTTCCTTAGTGGTTAAGCTTTTGATAGATTAGTGGGTATAAATACCATTTGTCTTGTAATAGTTTAAAAAGAACTTCATAGTAAACATTTTCATGTTGTTAGAGACGTATGACATTTGAAGATACACTTTCTCTCTCTACTCTCTCTCTCTCTAGATTTCATTGCTAAATCATTGTTTGTTTGAGAATTGCTTGATTGTTTTGTATTCACAGAGATATCTGAAGTGATTGGATGATGATTACTTGAATCTTCAGATCTGTCAATCACAACAGGTTTAGTCACTCTAGAACCAAGAAACTCATCATAGAAAAATTCAAACAATAAATCTAAATCTGATAAATGAGATGTAGATGTTGATGCTTTATCAGAATTAGAAACGTTAACCGCAGGTTCTGGACTGATCTGTCCAGAAGCTAATACTCCAGTAATAACGGGTTATGAACTGCTTTGAACAGAAGTCACTTCTTCATCGAATGTTACGTTTACACTCTCCACCACAATCTTCGACTTCTTCAAATAAACTTTGTATGTTGCAGACGTCTGAGAATATCTTATGAAAATGCCCTCATCAGTCTTAGGACTGAACTTATTCAAGTTCTCCTTGTCATTCAGCACAAAACACCTACATCCAAAGATGTGAAAATGTTTAATGCTAGGTATTCTATTATTAATCAAAGCATATGGTGTTTTACCAAACCGGCGATGAATAATGGAGCGATTTTGCGTATAGCATGCAGTTGACACAGCTTCAACCCACAGAAATAGAGGTAGATCAGATTCACTCAGCATAGTACGAGTAGCCTCGACTAGAGTTCTGTTTCACCTTTCTACTACTCCATTATGTTTTGGTGTTCTGGCAGTAGAAAATTGGTGTGTTATCCCGACCGATTCGAGATAATCATCAACAATTTTGTTCTTGAATTCTGTGTCATTATCAGTTCTAAGAAGCTTGACTGTCTTCTGCAAGTTCACTTGAGTGGTCTTTAAGAATGAGATGATGACTTCGGATGTCTCATCTTTCGATCTTAGAAATTTGACCCAAGTGTATCTTGAATAATCGTCCACAATCACCAACACATATTTCTTGTCGTTGATACTTTGAGTTCGCATTGGACCACAGAGATCCATATGCAGCAGTTCCAAAGAAGTACGTGTACTCGGTTCAGGCTTAGGATTATGTGAAGCTCTTTTCATCTTACCCTTCTCACATGCAGCACACAGATGTTCTTTAACATATTTCAGCTCTGGAAGTCCTTTTACCAAATTACCAGTCACTAGTTTGTTAATGTATCTGAAGTTGAGGTGAGATAGCCGTCTATGCCATAGCCAGCTTTGTTTCATAGAGGCTTTTGAAAGTAGACACATTGCATTATCAGTCTTGACTTTAGACAAATTAATCGTGTAGAGGTTTGACTTCCGCGTCCCAACCAAGAGTTCTTTTCCATCATCAGTTCTAACGCAACACCGCTTAGCCTTAAAATTCACCTCTAAATCTTTGTCACATAACTGACCAATGTTAAATAGGTTGTGTCCTAATACCTCAACATAACTCACCTTCTTGATTGTTACATTCTCTTGCACAACATCTCCATATCCCAAAATTGGTGAAAATTGGTCATTTCCAAATCTGACATTCCTGTAGAATTTCTCTGTATAATTAGATAAAATATCTTTTTGCCCGGTCATATGCTTGGAGCAACCAGAATCCAAGTACCACATATGACGGGTTTGCACATGAGAAATCAAGGAACAACAGGTTTAGGTACCCATTTATAGATGGGTCCTAGCAAGTTAGCACGTGATTTTGGCATCCATTTGAATTTGGACCCTTTGATCTTTTGATGATCTTTTGATAATCTTTTGAAACATATGAATTATTAGAATAGACATGATATGATCCAAACTAATTATCAGAATATTGTCGAGATACAAAATCATTTCTACGATATTTAGAAGACTTATCAGTAGACGGAGATAATTGGAGCAATTGTTTTATTGAATAGGTCTTGTAAGAAGATACAAGTTTTGTTTTGTGAAAAGCAATATTACTAACTACATCAGTATCACTAATAGTCACTCTATTACATTCAATATCAGAACATGATTTTGTAGTCTCTTCAACTTTCTTCTTTGGTCTCCATTTCGATCTCACTTTAGGCTTTTTCTTTTTCACATCTGAAACATATGAATTTTGAAAGTTAGAACTGTGAGATTTAAAAGATTGTCTTTTCGTAGATTTACCAGTGTCAATCTGTTTCAGTGAATGCCTATTCTTTTTCTTCTTACCTTTGGCATGTGGGGTACTCACAGAAACTGATTTATCAACTTTCGTTGATGATTCACCCTTTTCAAATACACTTGGTAAACCTTTGGAATTTACAATAAATGGAGAATGATCTGGAAGTTTAGCATTAAAATCAAATTGATCAACACAGTCATCTAAACAACCATCAGAGTTTAGGAAATCAAACTCTTCATCAAACATACAACTAGCATCATTTAATTTAGAAACTTTGGAAGAATTTGAGAAATCAGTGTTTACAACAACAGTTGAAAATATCAATTGTTCTAGCCCAGTCAAAATCCTCTCATCTACAAGAGTGTTCTCAAGTTCAGAAATTTTACTTTCTAAAATGAGTGGAGGAACATAAATTTTGCTTTCAACCGGTTTTGCCTCCAGTTCCTCTGTAGAATAACTTTGAAAATAATCATTAGAAATAAATTTTGACTATTTAGAACTGTAACTAGAATTCAACCTATCATAACGAAATGGAAGTTGCATTTTAGTTTTATTTTTCTTTTTCTCAATTTCCTTAGCTTCATCCTCATCTGATAATTTTGTCCATTTAATTTTGAGTTCAAGATATTGAGGTGCCAATTTTAGAAAACCAAAATCATATAGAGCAGGCACCTTGGAAATACCCTTTTTCAAATAATGTGGGTTATTGTAACCAATACCCCAACACTCACTACTCTCTTTTGGTTTATTAAGATGAATGGTTTGCTCAGTCTGACCTAAAGTATAAAGTTTTTCTTCCAAAACACTCACTTTTTCAACTAAAGACTTGTTTTCTTTCTTTAAAGATAAACACTTTTTCGCAACCTCTTTATTCTCAAGTTCGCACAGTTTGAATTTGGATGATGTTTCAGATAGTTGATTGTGGATTACAGTCTTTTCTCTAGGACTGGTATCAATATTTTTGTGTAAGGCCTCAATCAATACATTCTTCTCAGCAATATCATTGTTGAGCTTCAGTATTGCTTGGTTTTTATCTTTAATGATACCTTTTTCGTGTTTAAGTTTAGACTGTAGATCCTGAAGTTCAATCATCATGGATTGCATTTGAGATAAGAAATCGGATTCAGTCATATCACATACCTCTTCAGTATCCTCAGCATCAGAATCTTCTTCAGGTACATTTTGACCCATAAAGCACATGTGAGCATTTTTTTCCTTGTCGTTGTCAGGTTCTGAGTGATCCAGCCAGTATTCATCTTCAGCCATTAATGCTTTGCCAGCTTCTTGCTGTTTGGCCAAAATCATTTTGTTCTTGTAATATTCTGAGTTACGAACCTTTGGCTTCTAGCAATCTTTAGCAAAATGGCCTATTTTGCCACAGTTATAACACTTTACTGGTTCAGCCTCTTTCTTCTCCTCATATCTGTTAACATACTTCTTCTCTTCTGGCCTTTTCTCCTCAAACCTTTTACCTTCCACTCTCTCTTTGTGCTCAAAGTTCTTTGACCCTGATGAGTACCTCAGACTGTTTGACCCCGGTTTCTTGTAAAATTTCTTCTGGAAAGCCTTGGTCAATAGAAGCATTGCTTGCTTCAGGTTCTCACCATCATCAGAATCAGAATCCTCACTTACTTCTTCATTAGATTCAGAAACCAACACCTTTTTCTTCATCAGACTTACATATCTCTTCTCTTTTTTCTTTACAACCAAAGCAACTGGATCAACTGTTGGTTTCTCAGCTTTCTTCTTCTCAGCTTTAATCTCATCAACCTCTTCTTCATTTTGTATGAGAGTCTCATAAACTTTATGAAGAGGTATCTCATTCAGATCTTTCATCTGTTTCATTTAACGAGTAAATCTCTTCCACTCAGGTTGTAAAATGCTCAGAAACTTGACATTCAGCTCAATCTGAGATTTCTCTACTCTGTTCTTTCTCAGCTCGTTCAGAAGAGTAACAAATATGTCATAGGTGGACTTTAAACTTTCACCTTCCTTAACTTTAAACTCTTCATAATTGTTCAAACAATTTGACACCTTCAGTTGATTACCAATCTTAGATCCTAACATCATTTTCTCAAGCTGATCCCACATCTGCTTCCAGTAGCTTTGTAGCTATCTATCTTCACATAGATTTCATTGGGAATTCCTTATAGTAGAAAAGATTGTGCAAGTCTATCAGCCTTGTGTCTCTTCTTCTGCTCTTCAGAATATTCTTCAACAGGCATTGGATATTCTTGATTTACAACTTCCTCTCCATCAGCTTCAGTAGAGTGAATCTTTGTTGGAGGTTTCATCACTCATTCTTTCAAAGATAGCCTTATGTAATCTCCTAGTTCATTCCGGTCTATGAAATCTAAGAATTTGTCCTTCCACTGCTCATACTCTCCTTTGAATAACACCGGTGGCTTGAAATCAGTTTCAATTGCAAGAGCCTCCCTAGAAGTCATCCTGACAGATAAAACTATAAAATAAGAACTTGAAATGATCGCTAGTTCAAAAGAAATCAATATACAAAAAAACTTGGAAAATTTTTCAGAAATAAATTTCCAAAAATTTCCTAAGGCAAGAATTCTCACACCACTCTAGTTACACAATTTGCATGCTACCACAATTCGCAGAACACCAATAATTCGCATACTTGAGAATTTGTACACCACACAATTCGCAAGCAACTAGATGTGAATTCTAAGAATTCGCACGCTACTATATGCAAATTCTAAGCAATTCACACAGACCTATATGTGAAATCTAGACTTAGGATATTTGAGAACTTCCAACTTTTCGCACAACAAGGATATGTGAATTCTACACTTAGAAACTATTTCAACCTCGAGCAATTCGTATTGATACGAAATCTAGACTTAGAAAATTTTCCAACTTTCCATGCGAATTCTTAAGAATTCGTATGTAACCTCATGCGAATTCAAGGATTTCGTATGTGCCTATCTGCGAATTCCTTACTTTTCGTACGTTGCCTTATATGAAATCTGTCCTTGGAAATTCTTTTCAACTTTTCGTATACTGAGCTATGCGAATTCTGAACAATTCGCATAACACCTTATGCGAATTCTTTCCTTAGTTTTTTCACCAACTCGGACTTATGCGAATTCTTCTATACGAAATCTGTAGATTATGCGAGTTCTTCAGTACCCCATGCGAGTTCTTCAGAGATTATGCTAATTTTGTAGATCTTGATTCAAAACTTCAATTTTCACCCAAAAATCAATCCAAAACCTTGAATTAGACTATGAAACTTTGTAGATTTGATCTCGATCAAGGTCTGAACAATTTACAAACAAACAATTACAATCAAATCAACAAAAAATACAAATTGATCTCAAGAACAGTGTGTCGAACTCGTACGACTCAAAAATCACAAAAACTCAAAATTGATCGAAAATTACAGTGCAATATCAATTCAAACTAATACAAGATCTTTCTAAAACATTATACGAACACTTTAGACTCAATTAAACACACTATTACACTTCAAAAATCCAAAACTTGATCAAGTCATAGTAGCTATGGTGTGATGAACATATTTTCTTGATTTCGATTGAACCTCTGCTCTGATACCAATTGTGTGTCCCACAATACGTGCAAATCAATCAAGATGACAAACAATTTACCAATCAATTTCTATTTCAAATTCAGTTTTGATTACAACAGTATGCTCTCAATATTTCTCTCTCTAAACAGTAACTCTCTTTTAGCCTAATGAGTCTACTAACATAAAAAGAAGCTATTTATACCCTACAATTACAAGACAAAAACTAAAGTACAAGTTGACTTTTTAACTAAGACTTATTACAAAATACTTTGACTTTTGCATGAGAGACTTTGACTTGAGCTTTTGACTTTGACTTTCATCTTTCATCTTCATGATCTTGTATCCAACACATTTGTGCACTAACACTTTGTAATAGTTCTCACGCTTTTGTACAATCTTTTCTTCAAGAGAGGCAATCTTAGCTTTGAGTTTAGCATTCTCTTCTTTTGAAAACATTGTTTAACACACTTGACAACACTTATACTGATCGTTAACAAAAATTAGGAATTTGATCGCACTCAAAAATTTGCCCCCTCCTGAGACTTAGCACGGGGGTCCCGCTAACCGGTGGGGTCAAGGGGCAACGCCCTTGCGGGGTTTAGGGGCAACGCCCCGAGAGAAAAAATTTGACACATAAGATTCATATTGCAACTTGTCAAAATTTTGACTAAGTATAGAAGTCACAGACCAAAGACTTCAACTTTTCGCAAAGCACTGAAACACACACTTTCCGTAGAGAACTGTACCCGAGAAGTGAGGAATTCGCAGATTGAAGCTTGCGGATTCTCACTTGTCGCAGACCGAAGGATGCGGATTCTTCACTTTTCGCAAATCAAAGCTTGTGGATTCTGAACTTCTCGTAGATAGAGGCTTGAGGAATCTTGACTTAGAAAAATTCCAAGACAAATTAGCAACTTGTCGTAAGCTTATACTTGCGGATTCCTGAACTTGTGGCAAAGCAAAGGAAGTGAACAATGACTTCTCGTACACTGTTGCTTGTGAATTCTTCACTTTACGTAGAAAGAGCTCTGCGAGTTCTTATTTTCCATAGACAAGGTTCTGCAGATTCTAACTTTTCGTAAGCTTTGTCTTGCGAGTTAAGGACTTAGAGATTTTTCAACAAACACAAACACAAAGTTGCCTGCGAGTTCTTGAAGATGAAGCTTGCGAATTGTGTAGATATTGCGAGTTCTTCACTTGTCGAACTCAAAAACCACATAATCAATCAAAAATCAAACCAAATCTCTGAATTTCCTCTGAAACTTTGCCAATTTGATCTCAAACACAGTCTGAACCTGTCACAACCCGTTAAAGCGGAAACACGAGGCATAACAGTTCCAATCTCATAGCACAAGATTAAAGTTCATACCACCATACAATAATTATTAACACATTACAATTTTAAAAGAAAAACATAAATATTTATCATCGTTTACAATTCCCAAAAACTTATACATAAAGGAAAATATTCGTAAAGGTAAGTTTGCTTCAAAACATTATTCATGTGGCTTAAACATTGTTGCCTACCTTCTTGACTCCTGAAAAGCGTATATAAAACAAGGTCAACTACAAAGAGTTGGTGAGTTCACAGGTTTTAAATATGCACAAATCAATTTATATGCAAGTTGTCATTTATAAATCATACGTATAAACCAAACTTCAATTCTTTGATTCATGAGTATCACAATTTAGTTTATATGACAAGAGGTATGCAATGATAAAATTACGTTGAGCCACTACTAAACCATCCCTGACCAATTTCAACGCCCCATGAACTACCTCAGCGGTGGTCTATACCACATGGATAGTCATATTCTCTAGTATAGTGCACCCTTACTCGTCAGCATAAGGTGGGTTTGTCAGACCAAATAGCGCTATCCACTAATACTATAGGCCCAATTTTTGGGTTAAATAGTAGTGCTTAGGGGGACTTAACATTTGATAAACTCAACATATCAATAGCATACATGTCATATAATTATGATTCCAAACGCTTATAACAAAGCCTTACAAATTGTTATTACACAATACTTTATAATCAATCTCATGAATCTTTAAATACACAATTTAAATATGCTTTCCACCCCAAAATCAATTTTAACAGAAAAAGTGGGGTTGTGAATACTCACCTCAGATGATGATGATGATAAATAACACAACAACGCAAATCTCTAGTCCGGAGCCTTTACTTCCCTATAGAGTAATTTGCATAAATGAATACCAAATGTCAACATCCATCTATAATCCTAACTTAACCATTCCTACATCTCAATATATGCCTTTATGTTTATTTTCTTGTCTAAAATAGAAATTTAGGATTAAAATATCAATAATGATCACCAAAACATAACCTTTAAGGTTTTAAGATCAACCTTCTGGATTCAACACTTGTTGTCCAAAATTTGTGATCACAAAATGAACTTCAAAATAACACTTCCCAAATATCAAAGATAACCAAATTTTTATGGGAACTAATATACTAAGTTAAGAATATCAAGTCAAATTTTCATAAATTTTGAAGATGCTTTGATGCCCCAAATAATTCCCACCAATCAGTAGGTCACTGATTTTTGTGTCAGTTGCACACTTCTTTTGTAGTATGTATTTGGGATACCAAAACTCAAAACTACACAGAAAGCCATATATGGCTGCAAAGATAACTCAAAAACTAAACATATGGAAAAAGATTCACTCAATTTGGAAGATTTATGAAAGAGTTACGGCCTTTGGAAGTTGAGTGTACCAATATGTCAACTCTGGACAGATTGCACTACTTTCTTCTAAAATGCAAATGGATGACCAAAACTTCATAATTTTGAGTGATTCCAGATTCTTTGAATAGTTAACACCTTAAATTAATGTTTGGTGACAAAAGCCCCAAATTTTATGGAGTAAGAAATGATTTATGAAGCTTGAAAGTGGATACAAAATCCATGACAGCAAGCTGTGAAGAAAATAAGCTTTGTATAATGCAATAAGATGATCATTTGGCATGGTTTTTAATAATACCACATGGTTTCACCTCTTAAATCAATATATAATGATTCTAGTAAAGCAAGTATGCATCTTGGAGTCATAGCAACTATATGTGCTCATCCAATCCTATGCATGATAACCAAAATCATTAGTTAAGTGATATTTCACTACTTATATGCTCTTAATCATGTGAGATTTGAATAGTCTCATCCTAAGAGTTTCTTTACACTCTATATTGTTGCAAATACATAAATTTCAATCCAAAATAATCAAAATTTCGTGGACCTTAGAACCACACTACATAAAATTGACATTTTGATGAAAATCTCAAAAATTACACTTAAATTCCAAATTTTATTGAAAGATCATTCAATGGTTTTACTTTGCAAATGTATAATCTACCAAATGCATCCCATTTCACTTCCAAAACCAAGATTATACAACTACTACATGCAATGATGTAAATCATTCATATTTTGAATAAAAGTTTGAAAAAAAAATGAAGATATAAAGTGATTACCTTCACAAATGAAGATGCAAACTTGATTTCTTGAAGCAATTTCATGTTTAAATCTTGATTTCTCCCTTGGAATTTTCTGAAAATTGGTGATGGTAGTGGTGGTGTGTGGTGACCGGCGTGAGGAAGAAGAGAGGAGAGGGAGATGAGAAGTCTACTTGAGATTTTGAAAATGAGATAGTAATTCACTAATTTTGGTTTTTAATTAAAATAAAAAGAGAGAGAGGGCATAAAATTCGGCCAAGTGGCCTTGTAACTCACCAAATTACATTTTAGATAAAATTAGAGTTATAATTATGATATAAATTTAGTTGATTTATCAGATAAATTTGAGAATCGCAACCCTCAATTATCAGTTATGCTAAAAAAAATGAATATTATAATTTAATAAATATATTTTATTTTGAAAATAATTGAATCCTATTATTTTATGTATTTTAGACTTCCAACATAATTTTTGGCATTTCAGAGATGTAATGGTCAATTATCAGTCCGTACGGGGTATTCTACGCGATTACTGAAATTTTTCAGGTAAAATTCTAATCTAATCAATCGAGTTAAATACTAAAGAATTTAACTTTATAATTAGATCCTAAAAGATCAAAGATTGCTAACCTTAAAATTCTGGTTATTGGACGGTTGTCACAGTTTCCCCTCCTTAGAAGAATTTCGTCCCGAAATTAATGACTGCTATCTCTGGACTGATTCTTTGCGAAGAGGTAGGGGTACTTGTGCTTCATAAAATCTTCTCTCTGAACCCTTTACTAATACATGATTTCAAACAATAACAACAAAATTACAAACTTGATTGAAACTCGGGATCTGAAAAACCTCGAACAAAAAATCTATCCAAAATCCAAAGTTCACACAATCTGTTGTGAATTGGACAAATCAATCTAAACAGAACTTGTTCTACATTATAAATTGAATACAAAGCAACCAAAATGCAATCCACAAGCACCAAAATCAAATAAATTCGAATCTTGACGGTACGTTCTGGGAGTTCTTGAAAAATCGACCAAAAATTTCAAATTTGGATTTGAATCTAATCTTTGTTTGCTCTGATACCAATTGTTATTCCCAGATTAGTGCAACTATCAAGATAAATAACAAGATTCAATCCAAATAGCCATATGTATTGATCTTCAATATCCACATATTACAATCTCTCTCTCTCTCTCTCTCTCTCTCAATATTTCTCCCTCTACAAATTATGCAATATGAATCCTAACTACATGATTACAAAGCAAAAGGTATTTATACCTACAAACATTACAAGCAACAAAAGCAACTAACTAAACCAACAATGACTTTGACTTCTCTTTAAATGAGATGACTTTGACTTTTGTTCTTGAGTCTTTGACTTTAAAACTAGATGATCTTGGATACAACAAATATGCTCTAACAATTTGGCATGATGGGATAACTAAGCTACATAGATGACATAGTGTATATGTATATATAACTAAATATATGTTTGAAACCATATATATAAAATAAACGAAAACACATTTGAAGCATAAGATTGATTGATCAATCTGACTTCACAAAACCAACAATAAAAAAAACTTTCTACCCTAAAGTACATCAATCTGATCGTCACAAAACCAAGCAACTGGTCGTCTCGTCTAGTGTGTGGGGGATGGGAGGGAGAGGGGGGAGTGTTAGAGCAGAAATATGTTGGATACAAGATCATGAAGACTAGAGGTCAAAGTACAAGAAGTCAAAGCTGAAAAGTCAACTCTCAGTGAAAGTCAAAGTCAAAGTGTAATAAAGTTAAAGTCTTTGTATTGTTTTTTTTCCTTGTTATTTGTAGCTAGGTATAAATAGTTTTTATTTGTTGTTTAATAGATAGATGACTAGAAATTGAGATTGCATTCAGAGAGAATTGTAGAGAGAGAAAGAGTCGTCTAGAGAGAGAAAGAGAGAAACATTTGTAAACATTGTGATTTGTGAAATTGAATCAAACAGGTAGTTTAAACAATCTTGTTTGTTTGTAAATTAGAAACTTGATTTCAGGGACACGCAATTGGTATCAGAGCAAACAAGGAGCAGATTCAGATCAATTTGAAGATTTCTTGAAAAAAAAATTTGTTCGACTGAAAGTTGCTGTTTGATCTCTGTTTTTCTTGTTTTTGCACAATTAAATCAAGAATTTGATTTGATTGTGTGCGTATTATCACTAGGATCAAATTTCATTCAGATCACTTAGACTAATTTCACTTCTAGGTTGATCAATTTGATCAAAATGTTGTTTTCTTGAAACTTGATGGTCGAACACTGTATTGCACTTAATCACTGTAATTTTTCAATTGTATTTGTATTTCAGTGTTGTAATAGTGCTTAGTATTGCTTCGTGAAGAAATTGTGCAAGTTTCAGAATCAGAAATCAAGAATTACTTGATTTTTGATTGATCAGGTCAAGAACGCGCAAATAAACCCAAGAACACGCAAGATCTACAAAACGCGCAAGCTTCATCGGAAGAACGCGCAAACTGAAAGATTTTGATTTTGGCCAGAAAAGTGCAAAGTGTTATTTGCGAGTTCTAGAAAAGCGCAAATCGAAGTTTGCGTGTTTGTTCTTCAGTCTGCGAGTTTGAGTATCTATGAGTTTCCTTCTGCGAGTTTAACTTGCGAGATTGATAAAAGACGCAAATAGGCTTCTGCGAATTCTTCAAACGCACACGCTTTGTTTAGAGAGTTTCTCAATACGCCCAAGCAGTTTCATGCGAGTTTTAGTTCGCGCATATGCCTTCTAGCGATAAGTGTGGTGAACAGTTATTTGCGTGTTTAGGCATCTGCGAGTTTCAAGCATTCTTTAGTGATCTGCGAGTTTCAAGCATTCTTTAGTGATCTGTGTGTTTCAGTACTTAGTCAATTTTTGCCAGCTATTTCAAATTTGATCAGTTTTGGATTTTACACAACGGGTGTAATTTGCACTTCTTGAACGATCAGTTCAAATCACAAAGTTCTGATTGTGATCTACTGTTTCTGAATTTTTAACGATCAAATTCAAGTTCTTTGTGAAACAGATATTCGAGATGGGATATTTTTCTGATGATGATGAAAGGAAGATTGCGAAGCTTGAATTAGAGAACCAAAATCTCACTTTGTCAGTTGACTATTATTCAAAGCGAGCAAAGAGATGTTCTGATGACAGGAAGTTACTGAGAGAAGAAGTTAGTGCATTAAAGATTGTTAATGAAGAACTTCTTAAACAGACTTCTAGTCTTAATGAAGAAAAAGTGCTGATTATGGAAGTTGAAAACACTGAGTTAAAAAGCAAGCTCTCGGACTTAGAAGATCAAATTGTCAAATTTCAGCAAACAGGGTGTGCTAATGAAAAGAAGATCTTTGAATTAGAACTGCAAATTGTTGAAGAAAGATCAGTTTTTGAGAAAGAAAAGAAAGAGTTTGCTAAGAAATTCTCAGATTTTTCCAGAAAATGTGCTGACGAGAAGAAAACAGTTGATCTGAAATGTATAAAGCTTTCTCAACAAATTTCAGATTTTGAGAAAGTCATCATTTTGGAAAGAGAAAAGTTTGCAAAGGAGAAAAAGATCATAGAACAGAAGAATGTTGGATTTTTTTAAAGAAATATCTGATGGAAGAAAAAATGTGGAAAAGGACTTTGAAGAAGAAAGACAGATTTTTGAGGAAGAGATTAAAAAGCTTACTGTTAAGTTATCTGAACTATCTGAGAGTGCACTGAAAGAGAAAAAAATGAAGTCTGAGTTTGAGACGAAGATTGACCTTCTCGTCAAAGAAAGAGACAGCTTTGTTTCAAAGATTAAAGAGCTTGAAAAGATTGTTTCAAATGTGGTGGTGACTGAGCACACGACTCCAGAGTCATAAATCCACACACCTAGAGATGATCCAGCTAATTCTGAATTTTCATTCAAGACAGCGACAAGCTCACATCATAAGACTGTGTCTTCAAAGAGATCAGTTAAATCTTCTAATCAGATTCGTAGTACTAACCTTTTCTATGATAAATATGTAGATGGTTCAGGTGCACAAAGAAGAAGAAGAAGAAGAAGAAGAAGAAGAAGAAGAAGAAGATAAGAAGAAGAACTGGTATGGAAAGTGAAACCAGTACTTGAAGACGAAAAGAAAGATGAGAAGAAAATTGAGAAGAAAGAAAAGAAGACATGTGTACATGAGACTAAAGCCAAGAAGAACAATGTGCAAAAAGGTAAACCTGATCATGTCTACTCGAGAGATCAGTTAATCAGGTTGTCAAGTAAGAAATATTATTGTTCTTATTGTCGTACACATGATCATGTTCACAAAACTAGTGATCATTACTGGTATGGTTCTTACTCAATTACTCCTATTCGAACTGCAACTAACACATATGGACCCAAATATCAGTGGGTACCAAAACCGAAAGATGAATCTGTGTTACATGCACCTACAGTCAAGGGGGAGTAAGAGAACCAAGGCTTCTAAGTAAATCAGCTTAGAACCCGTACTTCAATGAAGTTTGACTTCTAAACACAACAGTTTAGGACTCGTACTTCAGTGATCAAAAGACCTTACTCCTGTGCTGATAAGAGATTGTACTCCAATACTCGAATGAGGAAATCAACCATCAAGGGGAGTACATACTTTTCTGAAATATTTTGCATCCGATAGATATTATGAACTACATTTCAAAATAGAATTGTAGATCTATATCATGTGCTTTTTCACTGACATATTTTAGATGCATAATTTCAGGGGGAGTAAAGGATATGATTTTTGATTATTTCTGATCATAACTCGTGCTATAATTGTTTTACTGCTTTATGTCTTTTATTTTTCAATAAATTTGTGAATAAAGTTGCTTTGACATGACTTTGAGACTTGTGCAGAATGAGAGAAGCTATCAAGATCATATTTTTATGACTTCAGCTGACTTCATGAGATTTAAAACTGTACGATAAAGGTTAAATTTCTTATCTTAATCTCATATATGGTTGAAAGAAGGACAACTTTCAATCATAGAAAACATGTTCTTAAATGTTCAAACTACTTCCCGATTCTTAAACAGATTTCATGAATTGGAAGTGTGATTTTAAGTGTTTTTCAAATTTACTTGTGCTTACATGCTTATAAACCGTGTGTTTCCAAAGATAAATACTTGCGTATTGTCTTTTCTATATACTTTCACGTATTCACACACACCGGTTTGACTTATTATTCAAAACGTTCTTACCATGTCTCAAATTTGAAACATATTTTCGATGGTAAGACACCCCGCTTGTACTTCAATGAATTTTGATCGTCATTTCATTTCGAAACGTTCATTTCAAGAATGTCTATATTTTGTTTCATATGGACAATATCC
Organism: Arctium minus; assembly: GCA_954870635.1. NCBI lineage: Eukaryota > Viridiplantae > Streptophyta > Magnoliopsida > Asterales > Asteraceae > Arctium > Arctium minus. The sequence continues at coordinate 80,568,644 of OX941081.1, read as the reverse complement.
ATTATTCTTAACCATAAGCTTTGGTTGTTATACCATTCATTTCTGATCATTTTTCATACAATGTCAGATTTTTCAAACAAGTCTCTTGCATTCATGTTTATTCTTTCAATATACTTGTTTGAAAATACTTCAATGTTTAAAAATGCTCAAATTTTCATGATTATCTTATGAGCATACATTTATCTGACTTGTATTCGAGCTTTAACTGATAAAGTTAAACCATTTTTGAGCAACATATGCTTCATAGGAATATGGTTTCTTTGTGCTAGGACTTAAATGAACTTCTATGGATTCACGTTAACCAATGTTTCCTACCCAAGAAGTTAATCCATAGTGATTGAGTGTGTGGAGTCGAAAAGAAATGAGTGTGGGTTGTGCGTTGAGGTAAAATGGAAAAGAGAGTTTAGTTAGATGTGAGCTTAATGATTAAAAGAAATAGGGTGTGAGATCAGAGTAAAAGAATATCAAACTCTGCACCAACAACTTTCTGAGTCGGGCAACCACATTACTAATGTTTCACAATTCTTTGGTGAACGTTATTGAAACAGGCAACTAGCCCATGCCAACTCTTGATAAAAATCCCACCAGCCATTCATTTTCTTCTTAAAAAGAAAATGTTTAATATTTTTCTGGGGACGCAACATATAATCTATCTGATTTTCATTTGGAAAATTTGGATATTGAAAAAGAAGGAAGTATGCCCCACCTTCGCACTTCAATCATGCACATTGAGTCTGTGTTTATCTACTGTTGTCTCAGTGGTTTACACAATGTTGAGCATTTCTAAGCAACCATCATATGCTTAATTCTTTCTACACTTGCACGAACACACAAGGAATTTGTTTTCTTGTCATAACATTCATAGAAATTTCCTTTGTGGTGTTTCGATGATTGGATGGAAGCCCTAGTTAGGAAGGATAGGTTGAACTAGTTGTTCATTCAATGTCACATTAAGGATTTTTGATCCGTCTACCTTCATTTCTTAGCCATAAGCCTAGCCCCATTACAACCTTTGCAAAGACCTGGATGATCTTTTGGGAAGTGTAGGAAGATAGATGAAGTCGTACTAATAGTCCTAGTCTTGTTGCTTGATTCCTTCCGAGATCATTTCTTTGGACAATTGTGCGTTTTTCTTGTTTAGTTGTTCATGCGAATATCTTGTGAATTTTTGTACATAAACTCTAAAGTCATGAGCAACATGTGTGATAACCTAGGGTCCGAGTGTGAAGAGAGAATCCAGTAAGGTAGGGTCGAAGCGAAATCCTCCTGAATCATGTCAGACTTAAGTCGGAATCTATGTGAAGTTATCTCTTGCATGACTGTCCCAATTGATGGCTACACTTCTTTTTGTGCATTATCGAGATTCGAAATATTAGTCAGACCATATTTGTTAACTCACACCCAAAAATTATATGAAACGCATGTATCTTAACCAGTCATGTAGTATGCCAAGATTATTCTGCTTTGGTTTATCTTAATTTATCGCTATTTTGCTTGGGGACAAGCAACGCTTGGTTTGGGGTTGTGATAATGTCACAATTGACATTATTTATTCTCTAAAATTAAGTTGAAACTGCAAGCTCTTGTGTAAAATAATGGTAATTTCTAATGTTTTTATTAAGAAAATGTCAGAGTAAGGCAAGTGGTGGAAAAAAGAAGTTTTCTTTTAAAGCCTCGATTTAAGAGCCAGTTCACATGTTGATGGAAGAAGTCAAAAGAAGCAGTCTGTGGATTAGGAGACGCGGGCGACTTGTGCCGCGACCCTAACTCGCGGCATAAGTCGCGAAAAGGCCTGGATTCGTTTTTTTTACTTGTTGCTGCTAGGGTTAATGATTATGGAATAGCAGAGAACTGACGGCGGCGACAGAAGGCGATTTTGGAAGAGAAGACGAAGGCACGAACGTGACAAAAAGGTGGGAAAACTCAGCGGAAACGGATCCTGGATCTTGTTACAACCTTGCTGCAAGATTAAAGATCTCAGGGAGTGTTAACTTTTGAAGATTATTTGTTTTTCTTAAGAACAATGTTTAGATCTGAGTATTCTTTCATTTCTTTATCATTTTCATAGACCCCAACATGAGCTAAACTTCTCATGTTGGGGGTTGGTGGATTAATGGGTGATGTTCTTTAAACTTTTGGTTTGAGTTGTAGACAGATGGTTTCTATCTCGTTTTAATGAAGCATATGACTAATTTTGAATAGAATCTTTATAGTCTGATCAGCTATGTGGATATCTCTTGGTCACTTAACTCTTCGAGAGGAGAGTAAAGTGATTAGATGTGTTTGTTGTATGCCTATGGAGAAAATAAGATAGAGCTATACCATTTTCTCCATAGATCTTTAATCTATTCTTTATAAGCAACCCAACTTGATCTTTGAGTTTGAGAAAAGAAATGTCATTGTTGATTGCTCGTATTGTTATTGCTTGAAAAAGGGTAACAGTCATTCTATTAAATTTTCATTGAACTATGTTAACATCTTATTCAATTCAAACCAGGTTTTTAGTACAAATCCTTTTATGAAACCAACCCTCAATTTCTTTTACCGTAATTGTTATCTCGTTGTTCCTTGTTCATTTCTGTTAATCGTATAATCAAATTCTCTTAAAAGAGTAATTTGCCAACAACCTTTTCTTGTTAAGTCTAGTTAATAATTGATATAGATTTGTGGTAATTAATACCAAGTTTCCACGGTTCGATACTCGTACTTACATACATATTACTTGAGTCGACACCGTACACTTGCGGTTCATGTGGGAAGGGTGTCAACCTGACCTATCAAGTTTTTGGCGCCGTTGCCGGGGAGCTTGTTTAGTGTTGATATCACTATAGTCTATAAAGATTATTAGATTAGATATTTTTAATTTTCAGTTTTATTATTATTTAAATCTTTAAAATCTAAGGCTTGTGTCTTATTTGCAGGTCTCTCTTTGGTTTATGCCAAGAAGAAGACTTTTTGGAGATCTCGAGCCTCTTGATCCGGAAATTGAAAGGACAACAAGGCAATTAAGACGCGAAGCTAGAAACAGAACTGCTAGAAGAATGGGGGATCGCCATAATGAAGACGAGGTACATGTCAACAACAATGAACATCCACCACCACCACCACCTCCTCCTCCACATCAACCACCTCGCATTCCTATGAGGAACTTGGCCACTCCAACAATGGCAGCTGCTCAAAGAGGAGTTCAAGCTCCAGCTGTGGCTGCTAATTCATTTGAGATCAATCATGGGACTATCCAATTCGTCCAAACTCACCAATTATAACTTTAAAAAATAGGTTTAATTATATCAATTAATAAACTTTAAAAAACTCAATTATATCAATTACTAAACTTTAAAAAATAAAAATTGGATTGGATCACTAAAATACACTTTAAAAACACGTTTTATTTATAATTTTAAGTTACAATATATCAATTCTAAGAAAAAACACTTGCTAAAAACCCAAAGGTCCTACTTCCGAACTCCGACCCTCACCCCATGGATTGTAATTGTATGGATTGTACTCTGGATTGTAGTCTTCAAGAGTTCGTACTTTTCAAGTCGGTCAACAGCCGTATTATCATCAAGGTAGTCGGTGTCTGGTTCTTCTTCTTCATCATCGTAACGTGAGACGCCACCGACACTACTAGCATCGTCCTCAGTTACTAGGGAATTTAGTCCTTCATCCACTTCGTTTTCGGCTAAATTTAATTCCACATCGTGTATGAAATAATTTTCCATTTAAAATAGGGGATAAAGCCAATCTTAATTTGTTCACACATAACGTATTATTACTAGCGTTATCAAACGAAATGCTAATAACTTTATTCAATAAATTATAATATTGAATATTTCTCATAATTATAGAAAATTGATGCTCACCCGAATGTGGCTAACCAAAGTGCTCAAACGTGATTACACGTTTACATAATTGCCACAATTGCGGCACAACCCAATGTGCAATTATGCATATATAAGATTGTGGCAATCCGAATGGTGCGTTCCATATATCACACGTTAAAGAAACGTTGTTGGGTAATGATAAAAACGTTTGTCGCGTATCAATTTTAGCCATTTTCCAAAGTTTTATAGCATCACGTCTAAGAGTTTGACGACTTACCGAACCCACGTAGCGTGGTTGGAGCGAGACTTTGATCATGTTCGTAATGTGAGGATTGTCGAAATGTTCGAACGGCAACCCGCTTTGAATGACACATTTCATTGTCATTTCTCGGTTCAACTCGACATCATGCGACCATATTTGACCGGAATTGTCAAGTATGGGTTGATTTGGATCGTCACCCGATTTCAACTTCTTACACGAAGACTCATGGTTGCGCTTTAACGTGGAATTTCCGGACGCCGTAAGGAGATCTACACACATTTTGCATTGCGCTTTTTTTGTACCGTCGTTGAGGATCACCAAGTTGAAATGGGCCCAAATCAGTGCTTTTCGTCCATGCTCGACAACAAGATGGTAATTTTGTTTGGCCATTTTGAGAGTAGAGATTTGAGAGTAGAGCGTAGAGAACTAGAGATATTAGATTAGAACTTGCGAGAAACGAATATAGCGAGACCGAGAAATGAGAATTGTATGCGTTTTTTGCGTTTTGTAAAGTTGGTGTCTAACTCCATAATCAACAATTCAACACAAATATTTATAGGGGTTTGGGGGAGGTAGAAAATAAAAAAGGGTCAAAAAATCGAAAATAACAGCTATATAATGGCTCTATAACGACTATAAAATGGCTACTTTTTTGAAAAACTCATATCGGGCCGGCCCGGGCCAAAAACCGGGCCATGAACTGGTCCCGAGCCGGGCCGCCAAAACATCCAAATACCTGAACCGGTCTGTATGTTTCGGGCTATGAACCGGTCTTCTACCGGGCCGGGCTTTTAGCGGGGAGGGGGCTTTGGTTGACTGATCAGTTCGGACCGGACCAGCCCCATTTGGCCCTCACTAGTTGGAACGAACCAAACACGTAAAAACATTATATTTCGAAGCCCAATTTTATAAACTTGGGCTGGGTCTGGGTTGGGCTTTTACTGCATTCAGGAATAAAAATATTACAAAAGAAAAAGAAAACACTCGCGGTTTGGTTTGCTTGGGGAGAAAGAATTGCAAGGGTTCGGCTTAATACCTTTGCTGCTCCAATTCAAGAACACCATCTGCAATCTGGGATTCAAATATCTGCTCCAATTCTCTCATCAATTTTAAAGTTTAGGGTTTTTAGATTCTGTTAATCTGCTTACTATGGAGCCGGAGCCAAACAATACTGCTAGCGGTAGTGGAAACCCCAAAGAAGAAGCGACTTTGAAGGTCCCATCAAAAGATCCCAAGAAGAAAGATGATAAGAAAGACGAAGATCTTGTAAGCGCTCGCTTGTTTTATTTTATTATCTGGATTGAAATTTCTGATTGTTGTTTTGTTTTTCACTGTGATAGTCAGAGGAGGATGTGGCGTTGAAGCAGCAATTAGAGTTGTACGTTGAGAGGGTTCAGGATACCGATCAGGGGTTACAGAAGGTTGCTCTTGAGAGCATGAGGTACTAATGTTTTCTTCTTTTAGTGTGCTTTTCTTTGATGAAAAGTAACCTCTTTGTGGATTATTGTTTTGCTAGCAGTGTTGGTTTGGTTTGTTGAGATCTGTTAGCTCAAACGTTTGAGTGCCTGAAAATTGTTAGATTGTGAGAGGGTTATAAGTCTCTACCCACTTTTCTTATGGCTGGAAGTGGTAAGGGCTTTAAGTTGCTTGAAGGTATTGACTGTGAGGAACTTACGGTTATTATACATGTTACATATCTATTCTCCCGAAGCAGTTATTAATTATCCGCTAAGCAGATGGTTAGGATTATGAGAATCATAATTACTTTGAAGGCCAATGGGAATTTGGCTTCCACATATTTATGGAGGCGTACCATGCTCTGAACTAGAGTAAATTATAAAATTGTTATGGCCCATTTGCGAAGTTGATGAAAGCTCTCATCATTGAGAAACTCCGTTACTCTAAAATCTCAGGTACTAAATGATGATTAACACTGAGAAATGCTTGGACCTTTTTGATATTTCAAAACTTAGGGATGGAAAATGTTGACCTTCACCAAGTGGCACTGCTTGATGACTCATTTTGCTTGAGCTCATACCTCAAGCTTTTCTTTTTCTGTTCTTGTCATCTTTATTAGCTTGATCTGGAACTTCATATTGTTCCATATAGTACTTGATGTTGTTATGATATTCATATTTGCCCTTGGGAGTTATTGTAATGAAAATATAATATAAAATAGCCTCTGATTGGAGAGGGATTCTTGAGTGGGGATGTGGGTAATCACTTCCCAGAAGTGGTTCTCTGCATGCTTTAGACCAACAAGAGGCCTGTTGCATTACAAGTTACTACACCAGTAAAATTACTATTACATTGACGATATCAATTCAACTCCTTTGTTGCAATTTTCTACTGTTAGTTTATCATGTTCATATAAAAACCATTAGACATGTATATATATACATATATCTATCGAATATATAGGCAATTTACACATAGCCTTTTTTATGCTAACAATATTCATATTTGCTTGTAGGCAAGAAATCCGAACATCAACAAGCTCAATGACTTCGGTCCCAAAGCCACTGAAGTTTTTACGTCCGCATTATGGAACACTGAAATCATATTACGACACAATGCCAGATTCCGATTTAAAGGTATTTATTTCATTTTGTTGCATCACACATCCCTATTTTCATTGTCAACTTTTCTGATTGACTTTATATCTTGATGCAGAAATTGCTTGCAGATATACTTTCAGTTTTGGCTTTGACAATGTCCGCAGAGGGTGAGCGGGTAAGTTAGCCATGTGCAGATATTAATTTACATTTTGTAGTATGTCTAAATACACCGTTGATTAGTTTAGATCGCGGCAATTTCCCATTGTCCGAGGTATTTTTGCTATCTGCTGGTATATACCCTTTGGATACTTCAAAAGTGTACTCATTACAGATTTAGTCCTTTATGCCGTTCTGGTATTGCGTTTTGCTACTGAGGTCTTCTCCATTTTGCATATTACAGGAGAGTTTGAAGTATCGCTTGTTGGGTTCTGAAGGTGATATTGGTTCCTGGGGTCATGAGTATGTTAGGTAATCACTGTATATCCTTTTGCTTTAAATATTGATGATTACTTCATTGCTTAAAACAGAAAAAAAGAATTATAAGCTACATCCATAACCATAAGCAAGGAAATAAATGTGTCCCTTGCTTGCTTTGTAATAGAATTATGCAAAAGACTTATTTCAGCAATTTAACCACATTCATCGATGGATGCCACATAGTCCAATCTTCTTAAAGATGATATCCACCACAAGTAATATGGCTCTTGCAAGGCTGTGCTGTCTGCTGCAGAATACTTCCATAAGTTCAGTTTAGCAGCATAAATAGTTGTTCTTAACTGAGCTTTTAGTTTATATTTACAATTGATTTTGTGCATATATTTAATATATTTTACAATACTTTGTTTTTTTCACTTCTATTGCTGCATATTGATTGCCAGGTCTTGACTCTGATTTGAGATTGTGATAGCAAATGAAAAGAAAGGAACCCATGAATAATAAAAAGAATCCAATATTTTGATCCTTGTGTTTCTGAGTATATAGAGTCCATCATTTTATTTGTGACATATTATAATGGAACATTATTTTTACCTCTCAGAGCTATTCTGCATTCTCATTATAATATATTGATTTTGTGCCTTGCATTGTTATATAAATTTTCCATATCTAAGAATCAATCATGAAAATTATAGATATTTGAGATGATTCTCCCACTTGATTAGTTAGTCTGATCACTGATATTGTTATCTCTGTAGGAATTTGGCTGGTGAAATTGCACAAGAGTATGCGAAAAGAGTGGTACTCTTTTTACCTTAATGATATCATTTATTATTACTTCTATTTATTTGTGTAAATGTGCTCAAGACAAATGTAGGTCTAGTTTTTGAGATATTGCTTGCTGTGCTCTGCAACGTGGTCGCTCTTTTCTGTATTTCCTGATTTTTGTTCTATTCGTCCTGTTGTATTTGCAGAAAAAATTTCTTATGATTCTAGTTGGTAGTTCTTAAATTCATTATTCATCACGTCGTCAATATATAACTTTGAAGCCTCTTATACCAATGAAGGCCAATAATTTCGATGAAGTTGATTTTCCTTATTGCTTTTTTTTAAATGGAAGGTTGAGTTTTGAAGTCACATGCAAAGTAACTTCTTTGTGAAGAAGTTCTGGGTCATGAAATCTCTCCTTTCATAATTGTGAGTGAAAGGGTGTGCAAGGACATCCTCCCTAACCCTTGCAAAGCCAAGGAACGTGGGGGATATTGATTGCTCCATGTAACTGTGAGCATATTATTGATACCATTGGTTATTCATAACTAGACTATAATTTTATAATGGTTGATATAATTATAATTTTATGGATATTATAAAAAGCACTAGTCTTGTGGAATTATGGTTTGTATGAATCTCTAGCTCTTTTTTGAGTGAAGATTAGTGGTACACACTGATAAGTAGGAAAATTTTAGTGTTTTTTGCTTCTCTTGAGTTGACAAGTATGTCACTTTAAGTGTAGTTATTTGTGTTGTACGTATCACCAACCTTGAGACTAGAAAATTCTCATTAATGTATGTATTTCCAACTTTGTGCCAATCCAGAATGAGGAAGCAGCAGTAAAGGATCTAATAGAGCTTGTGGAACAAATTGTTGCTTTTCACATGAAGGTATGTCTTATCTGAATCTTTGTTCTGGATTGTAGTTTACTCATTCTTTTGTCATTTTTCATGTTGGATGACGTATCTATACATAATTTGTTTCTATTACTTATTTACACATTGCAGCATAATGCCGAACCAGAGGCTGTAGATCTCTTGATGGAGGTATCCTGACTACTTTTGACATACTCGATATACTGGTTATAAAAGATGAATATGATTCTTAACTTTGATTAAATTCAGGTTGAATTTCTTGATCTACTAGTGAAGCATGTTGACAGCACGAATTATAAAAGAACTTGTTTGTACCTAACAAGTTCAGCAAGGTAAACTACTGAGTTCAGATGAATTGTCGTCTTCTATATATGGCTTTAAATTTTCTTTCACATATTGTTCATGCTTCTCAAATCACTTGGTAGATGCTAGGGATTTTGGTAGAACCTGCCCATATTTTCATGTGTCTTATTTGTCATGGAATATTTTTTTTATGTTTTTTGCTTGGTACGAAGGTAAGAAAAAATTCAATGGAGGTAGATGTATTGTTGATGCTTTTGCTTTTGAGGTATTCGTAGTGTTCAATTTGATTGATAATCCTTGAGATCCCATGCTTGTACTTTCACAAACAATATGTATTAGTTACATCCCTAACTGGGAGAATGACAGCCTGCGGTAGATGGGCCTTCTAGGAAAGTTGGTAAATGGAAGGCAAGTTTCTGTGTGGAATTAATTTTAGGTATGTTCACATTGATGCGTTAAAAGGCACTGTTAGATTCACAAGACATAAAGTCAAAGACCAGATCTTGTCACATGAGCATTTTCCAGAATTTATAGCATGTGGTACCAGCTATACATGGTATAATGAACTTTGACAAAAGCCTCTGGAACTAGCTGTTCCTCATCTGTCTTGTAAGATCCAGATTCGGGTCTTTAAGAGATGGCCAGACTTTGCTGCGGAATCATTTTCTGTCTTGTGGACGGTATTGGGGGAGTCATCAGTAAATAGAAAATATTGAATAGTAGTAACTAGTAACAGTCTTTGACATGAGCTTCCATATAGAGTGGTGACTAGTAGTAACTAGTTCTGACAGTTTATTTTTTTCTTGAAGGGAGATGCATATAAGTGTTATTTTGTTTTTTTGGGAAGAAAAAAGGGGGGATGGGTTGGACCACATTCATGATAGGTGATGGGATACTGCAGGCCTTGCAATGTCAACATTTTGTTAAAAAACTCATACATGTAATATAGCTACCTCATACACTACATCTTTACCCTTTACCTTTGTACTCGTATCTTGCCACATATGACTGTCACACTACATATACATCCACCGGAAAAAGTGTCAAACATTTTTGTTGCTTTCGGCATTTACATGTGGTTCCTTGATCTCTCTGTATTTCTTGTATGTGTGCTTGTCACATTATATGCTAATTTACTGTGTAGTCTGTATGATTGTTTTTCATTCCAACATTTTGTAGGTATCTCCCTGGACCAGATGACATGTCAGTTTTGGACATTGCATACACAATCTACACAAAATTTGAAGAATTTCCAAGTGCCCTTCAGATTGCACTCTATCTTGACAACATGCAGGTTGCGTTTCATGATTATTTGAAGATATTTGTTATTTGATATATTATGTATGACCTGTCGGTCAGGGACATAGGTGAATTCTTTTCTTTTCTGTCTTTGGAGAAGAAATGAAATAGGAAATAACACTCCTTTGAGCTTCCAAACTGTCCGCTTGGTTATGATACAATGTTGTGGTCTTTCTCGTTTTCTTCTCTTCTCTCAGATTCCGTTTTTGCCCTCACTTCAATACGCTAACATCTGGGTTTATGAAACCGATGTACAAGTATAGTAACAAGGTCTAGATTTAAATCATCTTGTTAAAGTGATTGCGTGTAGAAGTTCATAGCCGACTCGTTAGGAAACAAGAAAAGTAGGATTATGTATTATTTTTATTATGCATGTTAATATAAAACAATGTACAGTTGACCATTATGAATATGCTTATCTTGTGTACTTCAATTTTATGTAAGGCTGGAAATGACAGAATCTTTTGCTTGTATAGTAGGGATGCAAATAGTTTTCATGAGAAGATGATGCCTACTGTTGTTTTCCATCATTTTTTGATGGTTTATGTTCTGATATCGCATTGGATGTTTGTTTGGCAGCATGTGAAGCAGGTATTCACATCTTGTCCTGATCTTTTGCGGAAGAAGCAATTTTGTTACATTCTTGCTCGACAAGTAAGTTTTAATCCTTGTAAGCTCTTTGTTTTCACATAGCAGTATTGATCATAATTTCTCAAAAGTAGAAGCTGTTCTTACCATGGCTAGAAAGTTTCATCTCAAAAAGTAACTGTGTTGGAATTTCCACTTGTGAAAACTTTAGGGGCATGACTTTGATCCTAGGGTCTCAACGATCTCATAAGAGAAAAAAAGATTCAACGAAGTTTGTTGAGTTATTACCTAAGTAGCCTTAGAGATGAAACATGCCCCAAATAATTTTGTTGAGTTATTACTTAAGTAATAAGTAGCATTTTCAGGAGTTTGGAGTATCTTTATTTGCAAGGCTGCAAGTGCTCTTTTATTTACAAGTGTCATTGGTATTAATATCTCATCTTATGCAGGGTCTAAGTTTTGAGCTTGATGAAGAGATGTGTGCCGATGATGAAGACAGGGAGGCCTTGCAAGAGATCATCAACAATACTAAACTAAGTGAAGGCTATCTAACCCTTGCTCGAGATATTGAAGTCATGGAGCCAAAATCTCCCGAAGATATTTACAAGGTATCGGAAGTGGTTTTATATTTTCTTTTGCTTGTTCAACAACTCTTGCAAGTTGGATCACACACTTTCTTAATTTTCTATTGTTTGGGTTGTATCAATCTTTTACAGACATGGCAGCCTCATGATATTCTCCATATATACTGATATACATGCACATTCACAACACTGTATATAGCCTCCCCTCCTAACACAATTCTTAGCCCAGCCTGGCTATAGGTCATGCAATTGTCTTGAATTGACATGAACTCAAGCAAGCTTATTATCCCTCATCCCTTCGCCTGTCAGGAGTTGGGAGACACGAGTATGCGATAAAGTGAATCATATCAAGCATTTTAAAATGGTCATCAAATCTTAGTTTACACATCATCAGAGATTGCTCATGATCAATTATAACTATTACTCTGATGCTTGGTTGTTTCAATCTTTAGGCACATTTACTTGATGGGCGGGCAAGTGCTGGTGCCAGTGTTGATTCAGCAAGGCAAAATTTGGCAGCCACATTTGTGAATGCATTTGTGAATGCTGGCTTTGGTCAGGTAGATTTTCTGTTTCAATACGGAACAAACAATTGAGCGTTCATCATGGGAATGAATAGGCTTGTTATTAAAATGTTCTTGCCTTTGTATCTAATGGTTTGTTTTTCTCTTTTCAAGGATAAATTAATGACAGTTCCTTCAGAGGCTTCAAGTGGAGGTTCATCTGGAAATTGGCTTTTTAAGAACAAAGAACATGGGAAAGCCAGTGCTGCTGCAAGTCTGGTATGTAAAAACTGTTTAATAGTCGTATTTTAATTATTACTTTATATATGAACGTTGTTTGTGAATCAGTGTATGAACCGTTAATTTTGTTTGTACCATCTTAGGGAATGATCCATATTTGGGATGTTGATGCTGGCCTTGCTCAAATCGATAAGTACTTCCATAGCAATGATAATCATGTCATAGCTGGTGCATTGTTAGGAGTTGGGGTTGTAAATTGTGGTATCAAGAATGACTGCGATCCTGTGAGTTATCCTGATTTTATTTTGTTCAAATCAGTTTTGACTTTGACATTTTCCTTGAATTCTAAGATTATTGGTCCTTTTAGGCTTTGGCACTTCTTGCTGATTATCTAGATAAAGAAGACTCTTCTATTAGAATTGGGGCCATAACTGGTCTGGGTCTTGCGTATGCCGGCACTCAGAATGAGCAGGTTTGCATCAGTTATCCCATTCATTGAACAGATGATAAATGATACCTCCATGGCAATGAGCTATGTTTTTTCCATATGCTTAGGTGTGTGCAGAAAGTCATTCGATCCAATTAGAACTGGCCGATCCAATTAGAACCGACCGACCATAATCAGATATCCAATTGTAATTGGATCGGATCGGATCCAAAATTTAAACGTCCAAATTGGATCTGTCGGTTCGTGGATGACTTTCCAGAATCCAATAAAACCTAACCGAGGCAATCCAATTACCCATCCAATTATCATCCAACTACATCCAATTAATAACAATATATAATATTATAATTCTTAACATTTTATGATATTGTTTTTTAGTTGATATTTATGCATAGTGGTTTCTAATAAATTAAGAAAATATATGAATAATTGGTTGAAACGTCGGATTAATTGGTTGGAAATTGTATCAAAATATTGGATGGATCCAATCCGATCCAATGGATAAGCAATAGTATTATTCAATGGATAGAACCCATCCTATTCAATCATCCATTGGATTGGATCAAATGTCCATTGTCGATTGGATTGAATGAACAAAATTCAACATTCATTGGATGATCGGATCGGATCCACCTAAATGGCTAAATCCATTGGATCTCAAATCGATGAACACCCCTATGCTTTTCATTGATGAGCCATTAGTTGTGTTTTTCAATAGAGGTTCTTGACTTTGATAATATTGTAACTTCTTTCTTAACATCTGCGCTCTTTGAATTACATAACTACTTCATTTTTCAGATTCGTGACAAACTGACTCCCATTCTTGGAGATCCAAAAGCACCATTAGATGTCATTGCCTTCACGGCAATTGCATTGGGTTTGGTATATGTCGGTTCTTGTAACGAGGATGTTGCACAGGCTATAATTTTTGCTCTCATGGACAGAAGTGAGTCAGATTTGGGGGAGCCTCTCACCCGACTGCTACCTCTTGGCCTAGGTCTTCTTTATCTTGGGAAGCAGGTAAAAAAATGCTTCTTGTTTCACCCAACACACCAACTGTATTGAGAAGATATTTTTTTTCCCGGTTTTTAGCATTTAAAACACTTCTAAATCCAGTTGGTAAAAGCAGCAGCTTGCGCATTCATTGTGATATACTAGCAGGAAGTAATTTTGAAATCTGTCTCTGCCCAACAGGATAGTGTGGAGGCTACTGCCGAGGTATCAAAGACATTCAATGAAAAGATCAGAAAATATTGCGATATGACCCTACTATCATGTGCCTATGCTGGCACAGGAAACGTGTTGAAGGTACCTTACCGTCAAAGCTTATACCAGCATAACTCCTACTATGGAATTGCAATCAGCTCATATCTTTTGTTTTTTTAGGTTCAACACTTTCTTGGTCAGTGTGCCCAGCACCTTGAGAAGGGTGAAACTTTTCAGGGTCCAGCTGTGTTGGGTATAGCCATGGTAGCGATGGCTGAGGAACTAGGCCTTGATATGGCAATACGTTCGTTAGAGCATCTTTTACAATATGGGGAACAGAATATCAGAAAGGCAGTTCCATTGGCTCTTGGTCTTCTCTGCATATCAAACCCAAAGGTGATAACTTATGTGACCAACTAATGTTGTAGCCTGACTGTGTACTGTGACTAAAGGTGCTGGTTGACTGTGTTATTTCTAATATTTAATGTTCGTTTCTATTAGGTCCACGTTATGGATACATTAAGTAGACTTAGTCATGATGCTGATACAGAAGTGGCAATGGTAGGATGTTAATTTAATATACTCCAGTTTTATCACCAATTTGTTGTAGACAACGCCATGACTTTCTTGAGGTGTTCTACAGGCAGCAGTCATCTCTTTGGGGTTGATAGGTGCAGGAACCAATAATGCGAGAATTGCTGGCATGCTTCGCAATCTTTCAAGTTATTACTACAAAGAAGCCAGCCTTCTTTTCTGTGTAAAGTTCTCTATGCTGAATGCTCTTTCACTATTATACTTGAACAGCATTAAGTTCATTATTTATGATTTGTGTTTACTACTGGTGCAGGTGCGAATTGCCCAAGGTTTTGTACATATGGGAAAGGGTTTGTTGACCCTTGCTCCCTACCACTCGGAACGATTCTTACTATCTCCGTAAGTAGAGCAAACTGATAAACCTTTTGTATGCATAAGGTTATAGTGGCATCTGTGTGTGATTATCAAAGATGTTTGGATATCATCATTGTTTTGATCCCCTTTAGGAGGCTTCATAAGCAGTCCTCTAAGTGTAAAGCATGCCTCACCAATTCGATTAGTTAGGGCTGCTTAAACAGCTGCCTAGGTGTTGAGCATTCCCACTGCTTTGATTAGCAACTAATCATCGAATTCAGTATTTTCCAAAACTGAGCAGGGATTGGTCAAATTCTTTCAGCTTATTTCATCAATCAACATTTCTCAACTTGGAACATATTTTTTTTCCCTTTTCTAGCTGATTCCTAAATGAAACAATGGAATCAGTCATGTGAAAGTTGTTTTTATCAAGATTATATCAAGTTTTGAACCATCTAGCACCAGTTATCATTTTCTTGTGAACAAAGAATTGTTCTTGTTTATATGGAAAGTTATTGTTCTATCTTTTTTTGTAGGACGGCGCTGGCTGGACTAGTGGTATTACTGCATGCATGTCTTGATATGAAAGCTGTCATCTTGGGAAAGTATCACTATGTTCTCTACTTTGTAGTTTTGGCTATGCAGGTTTGTTCCATCTCACATTCTTGCCCCCCCCCCCCCCCCCAAAAAAAAAAAAAAGGAGTGGACTAATATTTGTTTGTGATTACAGCCTAGAATGCTGCTGACTGTGGATGAAAATCTGAAACCTTTGTCGGTAGCAGTTCGGGTAGGGCAAGCGGTTGATGTTGTGGGGCAGGCAGGTCGGCCCAAAACAATCACTGGGTTCCAGACCCATTCAACCCCTGTCCTGTTGGCTGCTGGGGATAGGGCTGAACTTGCAACAGAGAAGTACATCTTTTATTTATGTTTTTATGGTGGTTGTGATTTTGAAGGCAAGGCAGATTTATAATATTATTTTTGGTGGGTATGCAGGTATATTCCTCTTTCCCCTATCCTTGAAGGATTCGTTATTTTGAAAGAGAACCCAGATTACAGGGAAGAAGCCTAGGTAAAAAAACAGGGTTTTAATGGAAATCATGATGTTTTATGGTGCTTCGAAGGCATGAGTTTTTCGACATGTAGCTCTTGTTGATTGCTTCTGGTTTTAATGTTAAAATAGATTCACGTTTTCTTCATCAACTTGTATACACTCTTTCAATTCAATCCAACTAAAGCTATCGGTAGATGATTTCTTAATTGCTAGTGGTGGTATGATATTGGTTTGTTAAAGATCACGATTCGTCGCTATGTTTTTGGAGTTACGGTTTTTGTTTATGTGGTGTGCAATTCATTGCTTTTTTGTGTTTGATCCGAACTCCGGTGGTTTTCCTGAGGGATGAAAACAACAATGATTGTAGAACATAGGGATGAAAACCGTAATTTTTGAATGCATAGGGACTAGTTTAGTCCATTTGTTTTGCAATGTCTTAGCAATCTTCCATGTGTTGAGTATCTCGGCATAGTACCTAGGGGTGCTCAAATAACCGACATACCCGATCAACCCAACCTAGAAAAAAATCAACCCGAGGTAACATGGCATAATAGATACAAAATTAGGACAATCCGAAGCTATTGGGTTGATATTGGATTAGGATCAAAGTAACCCGACCCTTTAATATGTATAAGTTATCAAAGACAACTTGGCAATAACGAGCAATGAAACTCGTAAGAGGACATTATTTAAAAGTTATATGTAATACCTAAATATTTGATGAACTCGTATATTCTTTTGAATGATGTATCGTATTTCAAAAAAAAGTTTCCATATTTTTTATGTTTTCAATATTGCTTTTAATCTATTACTTTGTTTAAACACAACCCGTCCAACTCGAACGAGTTGGGTTGGGTTAGGTTGAAAATTTTCAAACTGTCAACATTGGGTTGAGTTGTTGAAACGTCTTCAACCCGATCAACCCAACCCGTGAGCACCCCATTAGTACCTATCCCTAAAGGGTACTGTATGAATAATATATATGTGGATTTATCTGTTTGTATGGATATGATTTTTTTTTTGAAGGAAGTGTCTTTTAATTGGAAGAGACATGTTTGGAAATTTTTTGGTTTTTTGCATGCTGCCCCTAGAAAGTCGTTGTCTATATTAAACCACTTCCAAACAGTCATATATAACTAAGGGGTTATTTACCAAATTCTTAGCAGGTAAGCGCTTATTGGTAAGAGATTCACCTTCGTTTACCCTATCATGTAACATCATTAGTCATGAAAATGGATTGTTGGTAAGCATTTTAAACACGGTAAATGCTTACCGGGTAAGAGTCGTTTCCCACACATACTGGGTAAGACTCTCGGTCCTTCCCTTGTCTCTTACCAGGTAAGCTTCTTGGTCCTCACCATGCTTTATTAATAAGGTAAATGATATTGGAGAACGCTTACCTTGTAAGCATTTAGTAAACAGGTCCTAATTAAGGGGGTGTTTGAGATTGCTTATTTGAAGTGCTTTTTAGCTTATTACCGTGTGACATTGGAGATAAACATTTTCTAGTGTTTGGATGGAGAAAAAGTAAAAGGGCTTATAGCAGTGTCAAACCGCTGAAAATGAGTTTTTGATAAGTCATTTGGTTTTAACTTATCAACTTATTTTAAAAGCGCTTATGACTATTATGGTTATTTTATATGTATAAGCAATCCTAAACACCTTTAAATAATAACTTATTAGCTTATTACATTTTGGTACCACAATAAGCTAATCCAAACACCTTTTAGAAAACTACAGTTTGGCACGGCATAAATTGATAAGTACTTTTCAAAATAAGTATAAATTGTTTTAAATAAGCAATCCCAAACACCCCTAAATAAGTTGTAATTTTTATTAAGCATATTAAGTGGTTAACCGACAAATAAGGACCGATAGTTAACCCGTATGACACCCGAACATGGGTGCATAAACACCCATAGGATCTTAATTTTCACTTTCCATTGCTTAACTGGTTATTTTCCCAAAACAAAAAAGCAGAGCAAAAGCCAAAATGGGTAAAATAGTAATGTGTTTTTTTTAATCGAGTAAATTACATGATTGGTCTCTATGGTTATAACAAAATCACACCGTACGTTCCTAGATCAAAATAATTAAAAAAAAACGTCCATTTAATTTACATTTTCATACGTCTTTGGTCCCTTTATCCTAACACAATCAACATAAATCTGTTAAATAGATTTATTAAGAGGATAATTTAGTCATTTCATAATTTCTTTATTTTCTATTAAAAATCACAGGGAAAATAATGTAATTCACCCTATTAAAACATGAGGTTTTTATGTTTTTGTTTAGGGAAAAATTCATAAAAACCCAACAAACTATTTCATTTTAATTGATTATGTCGTTGAACTAATTTTTCAAATGAAAAAACCATTAAACTTTATCATTTTGAATGATTAAGTCACCGAACTATTTTTTTGAATGAAAAAATCATTAAACTTTCTCATTTTGAATAAAAAAACCATTAAATTTTCTCATTTTAAATGATTAAGTCCTTGAACATTTTTTTTTCAATAAATTAAATTATCGAACTTCTAAAAATTGGTTACTTACATTATTTTAACCCAAAAAACTACCTGTAACCGGTTATTTTTTTGATTTTTTCTCTTTTGATAGATAAAAAATAGATCAAAAAGAGGGAGATCGATGACAGGGGCTAACAACATGTTAGACGATATGGAGAACGGACAACGTTCGGGCAACGGGGAATGGCAAGGCGAAACGATACGATTGTTTGTGAGAGGTTTTAATGGCGTAACGTTTGAGAACGGTAAAACTGATTTAGATTTGTTTTTACTTTAAAACCTTCATAATCAGTTCCAGGTATCTTAAAAAAAAGGTAACAAATTTTTAGAAGTTTGATGGTTTATTTATTTAAAAAAAATGTTTAGGAACTTAATCATTCAAAATTAGAAAGTTTAGTGATTTTTTCATTTGAAAAAAATTGTTGAGGGGCTTAATCATTCAAAATGAGAAAGTTTAATGTTTTTTCATTCAAAAAAATAGTTCAAGGACTTAATCATTCAAAATTAGATAGTTTATTAGGTTTTTTTTTTTTAACTTTTCCCTTATGTTTATTAATAAATGGTTCCACCCTAATCAACCACCCTCCTCAGTCCCCCTACTAGGGATGGCCAAAAATGACCCAAACCGCCAACCTAAGCAAAACCCAACCCAAAATTAGCAGGTTGAGTTGAAAATTTCAACCCATTTAAGTTAAATGGGTCAACCCGTCTAACCCATTTATGTAAATGGGTCGGGTTGGGTTGAAAATTCCGACCTGTTTTCAACCCATTTACAACCTGTTTTCAACCAATTTATAATACTACATAATTTTATTTTATTTTTAATTAGTTATCATTATTTAATTATAATTAATAATTTAATATCTGTTTCATAATTAAAAAATTAATAGAAAAAATATGCATCATAAATCCTAATTACATCCGACGACACATTGACAATTTGACACATTGACCAAACCAAAATTTTTCTCTTTCATTCACAAGACTTGTCGACTCCTCAAAAGCCTAGCAGACCACCGATGCCTGACGCCCTTCCACAACCATCGACGGCCCGACGCGACAACTCCCTTCCACGAGTTACTTAGAAACTTATTTGAAACTTTGAACACTTTATTTGACTTTGTGGTTGTGTTTTATTGAAACTTTGAACAATTTATTTGACTTTATGGTTGTGTATTTGTCATGAAATTAAGTAGTTTAATCTTTTTTATTTTATTTAAAATTTTAAAATTAAATGAGTCAACCCAGGTTCAACATATTTATTTAACAGGTTGGGTTGAGAGAACCATAAACAGGTCAACTCGCAACCAACCCATTTAAGTAACAGGTTGGGTTGGGTTGAAAATCTCAACCCATTTAATTAAACAGGTTGGGTGGGGTTGAGATTTTCAACCCAATTAATAAATGAGTTGAACCCGAACCCAACACAACCTGACCCATTGCCACCCCTACCCACTATCTCTCTCTCTCTCTCTCTCTCTCTCTCTCTCTCTCTCTCTTCAATAACTAATGTTATACCCGTCCGTTGGTCGAATACACGACACGATTTTAATTTAGATTCTGTTATTTGATACTACCATTTCAAAAGTTATGTTTATTTATTGTATTCTATGTTTCTTTACCATGGACGGAGCCAACTTTGGCCCAGAGGCCTCACTGGCCCACCCTCACATTCAAACTTTTATTTAATATGCCCAAAATTTTATTTTAATAAGCCCAAATTTCAGACCAGACTTGCTGTATATAAACATAAAACAACAATTTGAACTTGAACGTATCGACTCTTAATATTTTTATTATATTATATGAACCAACATTCCATTGTAAATTATCTATTGTTCTATCTATAAACAGTCCCAAGTCTCAACCCTAACAAATTTGTTCCTAGACTTTTAAGTATTTCTATTTTGAAATTGTATATTTGCTTTTTGATCGAACTTTTGAAACACGTCGTAGAATATGTAAAAGTAAGTGTTACGGCTTTTAAAATATATATTTTGATAAACTTAAAATATTTGAACAAAGAAAAATATTTTCCCTGTGTTTAATAAATCATTATTATTATTGGTCTGATATTTATTTTCTTTACCTTGTATTTATTAATCTCCATTATACCATGTTGTTATATGTTTTCAAAAATTCAATAATCATAATAACTAATTTTTTCTAGATCTAGTATGAAAATGTAAAATCCATTACAAATCTTTAAAACGTGTAGGGAATTAAAGAATGAAAAAAATAGCAAAAATTAGGAATAGGAATGCTTTTGGAGAATACATACTATTGAACCTACTTTCATTTCCTTCCTATAAAATCCCTCAATTAGAAACCAGAAAACACATGATCAAATTAACCAACTTCCAACAAAATTATTAAATGGGTAGCTTCCCTATTGCAACCACCGAGTTCTTGAACCCTTTAGACCATGAGCAGTTTAGAAAGCAAACCCATTTGGTTGTTGATTTCTTAGCAGATTACTACTCAAACATC
Organism: Arctium minus; assembly: GCA_954870635.1. Lineage (NCBI taxonomy): Eukaryota > Viridiplantae > Streptophyta > Magnoliopsida > Asterales > Asteraceae > Arctium > Arctium minus. The sequence continues at coordinate 80,547,788 of OX941081.1, read as the reverse complement.
GAAAATTATCCAGTTTGTAGCTAAGTTAAACCCGATTTTCTCACAGAAACCATGCCCGATTCACTACCAACCCAACCTCAACCCATTGAATCTATCTTACAAGAGGTACAAAAACATATCATTCTAGGCATAACCCATTGGCAAAGTCCTAAGTTTTTTGGTTACTTCCCATCCAGTTTAAGAACTGCATCTTTTCTTGGAGAAATGCTACTTACTGGCTTTGATATAGTAGGGTTTAACTGGTTGGCATCTCCCGCTGCAACCGAGCTCGAAATCGTTGTCATGGAGTGGTTTTTGAAGCTTCTTCAACTTCCAAAATCGTTCTCATTTTCGAGCAATGGTGGGGGTGTCATGCATAGGACTACATGTGAGAGCTTTGTATGCACATTGGTTGCCGTGAGAGAAAAAAAGTTGAGCCTGATTGGGAATGATAAGGGAGACACTTTAGGGAAGCTTGTTGTTTACTGCTCTGATCAAACACATTGTTCTCTCCAAAGGCGAGCCAAATTGTCGGGATTAGTCCGAAGAATGTCCGCGCTATCCCGACAACAAAGTCCATGAATTTCCAGTTATGTAGATAAATGGTGAAATAGATAAATGTACTTTATAGAGATCAACGGATCTGATTCCTAGAAAGTAGTTACCTCGCAATATGGATCGGTATGAAGACATGAAAAGTTCAATGTAGAGAGTACTTAACCAGAAGAGTTTACTTCTTACCTTTCCCTGTTTTGGGCACCTGATGTACAAATATATATTTTAATAGAATGTATTTACAACCTTGTTTTGTTTTTTCTTATGGAAAACACTAACTCTGTCCACATCTCTCTGACATTTTCAAGCACCATGTTACAATGTCGATCAAAAGCTCTCACATGTGCTAAAAGCTTTTTATTGTTCTTGTAGTTGATGAGCACCTGCATGTGCAACAAATTGACAAAAGTGTTATCCATAAGACTAAGGTCGCTCAAGAAGTCAATTCAATGTAATGGCAATGTTCTGGGTGGTTTGGATCAAGTCTTTTTGGTTTGGATCCTCGGCCAAAATCGATGGTCTTTCGGTCTTTCCAAATTACACATGGGTTGTGCCAAAATTGCATCTGGACCACCCAGACCAACTCTAGCCGAATCATACACTTCAGAATTCAATTAATGAACAATCCACTTATACCGTACAAATCAATGAAATAGTAGAAGTTAAACATTTAAAACTTACTGGGTGCACCATGGACTTCTGGGTCTTGCTCCATTTCTTCATCATCATCGTCATGATGATGATGATCATCGCCTCCATGACCATGTCCATGCTTTGTTATGGTATTCTTTATCTTCTTGGATTTTTCTTTGACTTTCTTAATCACGGATTTCTTCTCGGCATGATGTTCATCTTCATCGTAATCATGACCTTAAACAACATACAACATTTGATGATCAACCTCATACTATCAATTGATAAATTATAGAACATTAATTAATTGTTACCGATGTGATGGGTGCCGACTCTGGCAGGATCGAGGGTGTCATTCACCTGCCGGAGAAGAAGAAGTCATCTGTCACCGCAAAAACAAACAACATAAATCCCTTGTTTAATTTAATTCCATCAACCAAAAACCAAATTATTTCACTATTAACTTTAAAGAAAAATTAATTAAAACACATTGCTACTTACCATGAGAAGTCCCAACAGTTCCCTCAGGGTGCATTCCCTTTCCCACCAAACCATGAACCCATTGCATCCTTCACCTTATCTACTACCCATTTCTCCGCCACCACATTACCATCACTCCACAATCGCCGAGACTCTGTCACCCTCTGTTGGATCAAATAATTGTATTCAAGATTAAAGTTAAAGTTCAGGGTTTAAACTGCAATTGTGTCAAAGTTAAATTAGAGGGTCTAAACTGTATTTACTTGATAGTTACAGTTCAGGGTTTAAATTGTAATAGTTTAATAGTTATTAGCTATTGGGCCCAAGCCCATTAAGCATTAGGAAGCCCATATGGCCTAGGTATTTAAAGTTTTGTTTAGTTTAGTTTTAGGAAAACTCTGATAATTTTCTAAATAGGTAGCCGTAAGTTTTCTCTGTATTCAAAGGGTATCAAGAACACCCAAGGGTTTCATTGTTTATTCAAGGGATTGGTATGTTACTCTGATTTATATATCTCTTGATTATTATTGTGTTACTTGATTACTTGATTGATTGTTAATCAACTAGATAAATCTGGGATAACAAGTGGTATCAGCCAAAATAATCAATTTTTTTTTATTTTACTGTTCATCGAAAATCACTGTTCATCGAAAATCACTATTCATCGAAAGTTACTGTTTTTCTGATTTCGTGAATTTATGTGCTTTTATGGTTAAAGTTGATCTGATTAGATATGTTTGATGCTTCTGAATGTTATCTGATTGCTTAATTGCTTTCAAATTCATTAAGTGATTGAATTTCTGGGTTGATTTTTCTGGGTTGTTCATCGTTCTGGGTAAACTAAGAACGTCCCGGTCGAACGCATAATATCGGTCAAATCAGGACACCGGTCAAATAGTCCGATCGCCCGGTATACTCACAGACCACCTCGGTCGATACCTTGTCCGGTCGAATCAATACCGATCGAATCAATATCGGTCAAAGTGTTTACCGGTCTTACAATCTCCCGGTCGAAGACTTTTATCGGTCGAATATTTTTATCGGTCTTCACTGTACCGGTCAACTATATTCCCGGTCGAACAAAGTACCGGTACAAGCAACTTACCGGTCGAAGCACATCCCCGGTCGATTTTTGCAAACTGTAATAGGGACCCCCGTGCTAAGTCTGCGAAGGGGGACAAAAGTTTTGTGTTTGATCAAAAATTTCCTAATTTCATTATTCAGTATTATTTCTTTGTGTTTTATACTGTGCAAATTATGTACTTAATTATTTTTTGGAAATTTATTTATTAGACAGTCGGAACTCTGCAAAGGAAATCTGGGATGAACTATCCAGACAGTTTGAAGGAAGTGAAGCCTCTATCCAAGCTAAGCAGAATATATGCATAAATGCATACGAAGGGTTTCATGCAAAAGAAGGAGAGACGCTGCTAGAGACCTACAACAGATATAACATCATTCTCAATGACCTGCGGAGGAACAACATCTCTAAGTCTGCTTCGGAGATTAATTATAAGTTCATCAAGAACTTAAATCCAGAATGGAAGAACTTTGCCATCAACCTTTAGATGTCAAAGAACATGGCTCAGGAAAACGTCACTGATATTTTCTCTACTCTTTCTCAGCATGAGGATGAGGTGAGAACCATCAATCTTGAGTCCAATAAACTGAAGGATTCTGTGGCTCTTATAGCTGGCAAAAGTTCTGTATCTTCCGCAAGGTCAAAGAAAAAGGTGACAAAAGCTCTAGTTACTGAAGTTACTGACTCTGACTCTGCTTCAAGTGATGAAGAACTGGAGATTGATTCTGATCCAGATATTCAGAAGTTCTCTGAGGACTTGGCTCTTATTACTCGAAGATTCAAGAAGACCTTTGGCAAGAAGAAGTTTTATTCAAAGCCTAAGTACGAAGGTCACAAGAAAGAGAAGGCTGAATTAAGATACAAGCCAAGGCAAGGACGGCGAGAGGAAAGACGAGAAGAGAGAAAAGAAGATAGAAGAGAAGATAAGAGAGAAGAAAAGAAAGAAGACAGAGCTGATGAACCAGGAAGATGCTACAATTGCGGCAAATTTGGGCATTTCTCAAGAGACTGCAGATTTAAGAAGATCAAGAACTCAGACTATTATGCACGAAAGTCACTTATTTCCAAGAAAGCTGAAGAAGGAAAGGTGCTAATGACTGAAGAAGAGAATTGGCTGTTCCAAAGTTCTGATGATGAGGAGCAAGCATACTTCACCCAAGTTTCCTACATGGCAAAGCTGGACGGTGACGATGAAGATTCTGAAGCGTATTCTGAAGACGCAAACTCTGAGGTAAGTGATAATTCTGAGCTTATTGAATCTCTTATGGCCCAAATACATAGCATGAAAGATGAATTTGCTTTATTGAAAGGCAAACTTAGCTCTGCACAACAATCAATATTGAGTTTTCGTGATGAAAACGCTTTGCTGAAAGTTGTTGTGGAAGAAAAAGAAAAGGAAAAAGACGGTTTAAAAGCTGAAAAGGATTCTTTGAAAAGCAAAGTATCTGATTTAGAAAAGGATCTTGTGAATATCAATGCTGAAAAAGGTGAGTTCAAAATTAAATTTGAAGTCTGTTTTCAAGAAAGAAATGAAGCTTATACAAAGATTAAGCAATTGGAGGATATTAACATGAAACGAGGTCAGAATGAGCAGACGCTAAATCTGTTGACCAATAAACTCCAGGATGAAAGGTTTTATAAACTGAAACCAGGTTTGGGTGTGCCAACTAATGATGTTTTGAAAAAGGCACCGGAGCATTTATATAACTTTGATAAATTTGGCTCCGCAATCAGACCCATTCCAAACATTCGTGCTACTTTTGTTGAAGCTAGTGCTTCTAAACCTTTTACTGAGACCAAAGGTCAAGAAGAAATGGGAGAAAACAAGTCTTGTGCCACTGATTCTCAAAATGCTTTTAAATCAGTTGGTTTTAAATACAATGATTTGAACAAAAGCTATGCAACTCGAAAGATTGAATTTACTGAGTTTGAATCATTGTTTACCACTTCTACTAACAAATCAGTCAGCAATGACACTGTTCCATCTGAGACTGAATGCAAATACGATGAGTATGAATCGGATGTTGATCCATCTACTATACCATCAGTCTCAAATCCCATTACTCCTAAACCTTTACTCGTTGAAGAGGTTGAAGAAGAAACTGTAAACACGAATGAATCTTGTTTGAAAAATGATAAAACGGAGTTTATTGAGTCCATGACTGAAGAATTATTTTCTGAAATGATGAATGCTTCAGACTCTGATCCTGTTTCTATTCCAAAGGAGTCGAATTATGTGAGTGATCATACATCTGACTTGATGAAGCAAATTGATCTGTTGCAACAGTCTCTTGATGAGGTTGAAGATGAAAACTTTGATCTCAAGTTTAAACTTGAAAAATCTTTGAAAGAAGATCAAGAGCTTTGCACAGAAATCAATGATTTGAAAATTACTCTATTTAAAAATGCTTCAAATGATAAACAGATGTTCAACGATCCAAGATGGAAGGTAAGAACAAATCCAGAATTTGATGCTCCTACAAAACCTTCAGTTGTTTACTCTGACTGTCCTGAATATCCACCGAGCATCTTTGAGAAGGGTGAAACTTCAACTAATTCTAGAAAAGAATCACCTTCTAAGCATGAGACTAATGAGATTCCTATTTCTGTTTCAGATATAAGAGGAAATGGAGTTGGGAAGAGTAAGAAGAATAAAGATCTTAGTTTGAATAAAAAGAATAGTTTGAATTCTAGTAGTTGTCCTACAGACAGTGTTATTTTGAACAATACTTCTTTTGATAAACATGAATGTAAGATTTGTTCCGATAAATCTAAGTTTATGAATTTTGCTCGAAAGAATCTTTATTGCAAACACTGTTGGGATAATTCATTCAAATACTACTCCCCTCCTAAGTCCAAAAAGAATAAAAGCAAAGCTAAGCTGAACTCTAAGTCTAATTCTAATTCTGATTCTTCTACACAACCCAAAGTGTATCGAGCTAAGGTTGCCAATCCTACTTCTAAAAAGCACTTTCAGGAACTGAATGTTAAGATGGTTTGGAAATGGGTTCCAAAACCGCGTTATGAATGGAGAGTGAAAGTCAAACCAGATGATATTCCTGAGTTGCTTGATGCTAACCGCGAAGGACCCATCCTGATATGGGTACCTAAGCAAAACTAATTGTCTCTTTTGCAGGCCTGTCGATTGTGGGTAATAGATTCCGGATGTTCACGCCACATGACAGGATTCAAGCATCTCTTGCATAACTATGTGGAGGAGCCTGCCGGAGCAGTTAGATTTGCCAATTCTGAAGCCGAAGGCCACGTCAGAGGATATGGAATGCTCGATAACGGTGTTGTGAAGATTCAAAAAGTGTTATATGTTGAAGGACTTGATCACAACCTGTTGAGTACCAGTCACTTATGTGATATGAAATATCAAGTCCACTTCACAACCACTCATTGCTATCTAGAGGATCCCGATGGTTACGAAGTCTTCAAAGCTGAGCGTCATGCAAATCTATACTATGTAGATTTTCCTACACTGTCTGCCACACGTCCAGTATGCCTACTAGCCAAAGCTTCCAAAGCACAATCGTGGACGTGGCATCGACGCTTGTCTCATCAAAATTTAAGATCTATAGTGAAGCTACAGAGACAAGGTCTGGTCAAAGGTCTACCAGAAATGAGGTTCGAAACAGACTCACTATGTCCCGCATGTGAGTTGGGCAAAATGAAGCGAAGCTCCTTCAAGTCCAAAGCTGAATCATCGACCTCATCTGCATTGGAACTTCTTCATATGAACCTTTGTGGTCCAATGCGCACAACATCTATCAACGGAAAGAAATATGTGCTGGTAATGATAGATGACTACTCAACGTAAAGTCGACTTTTCTAAACGGCGTTTTGCATGAGGAGGTTTACGTGGCTCAACCTGAAGGTTTCATTGATCCTCATCACCCTAATCATGTCTATGTTTTAGACAAAGCGCTTTATGGTCTTAAACAAGCACCGCGAGCCTGGTATGAAACTCTCACTAAATTTCTACTTGCTTCTGGTTTCAAGAAAGGTACTGTTGATACAACGTTATTTCTTAAAAGGCAAGGTGAGGACTTGATTCTCATTCAGATTTATGTTGACGACATAATTTTTGGGTCGACAAATCAGAAATTTTGTAAGAACTTTTCAAAAATAATGGAAACAAAGTTTGAGATGTCGATGATGGGTGAATTGAATTTCTTTCTTGGTCTACAAGTAAAGCAATTACCCGACGGCATATTTATTAATCAAGCTAAATATATAAAAGATATTTTGAAAAAGTTCAATATGTCAGATAGTTCAGTCATGAAAACACCAATGGCTACTGGTACACTCTTAGACGCAGATCCCTCCGGGAAACCTGTTGATCAAAAGGTGTATCGTAGCATGATTGGTTCTTTACTTTATCTGACTGCCAGTCGCCCGGATACAATGTTTGCCACATGTTTTTGTGCGAGATATCAGTCTAATCCTAAAGAGTCGCAGTTATCTGCTGTTAAGCGAATCCTTAGATATCTCAAAGGTTCTCCTAATCTAGGCCTTTGGTATCCAAAGGATTCTCGTTTTGAAATAACTGCCTTTACAGATGTTGATCATGCAGGATGTAAGCTAGACCGGAAAAGCACCTCTGGATCATGTCAATTCATAGGTGACAAACTTGTGAGTTGGACTTCAAAGAAACAAAACTGTGTTTCAACATCCACTGCCGAGGCTGAGTATGTAGCTGCTGCTAGCTGCTGTTCTCAAGTCCTCTGGATGACGACACAGTTAAGGGACTTTGGCTACAACTACAAGCGTGTTCCTATTTATTGTGATTCCAAGAGCGCAATATCTATAACTGCTAATCCGGTACAGCATTCGAAGACCAAGCATATCGATGTACGCTATCATTTCATCAAGGATCATGTAGAAAAAGGTAATATTGAAATGCACTTTGTTCAAACTGACTTCCAGTTAGCTGACCTTTTCACCAAGCCATTGGATGAAAAGCGTTTTCAATTTCTCATCAGCAAACTTGGAATGTTGAACATGTCTTAAACCTTACTCATGATTCTAGGGGGAGTATTCAAAGTTTTGATCTTGTGTGTTATTTTCCAACTGTTGTTAACGAGAGATGAATCATTTTCATAAATGATTACCATTATTTCTTTTATTTATGCAGGTTTGGTCAAGTGACAATGGCTTCTAATCACATCGGATTAGAACCCGCACTTCAGTGCCTTATTTTTTCTGTTTTTTCTTAAACTCTGAAAAAAAAAATCTTTCAGTTAAGGGGGAGAATATCTGTGATATTAACAGATTTTTGGATACTTAAATGCTTATCTGACCGTGTGTTCTTCAAAGATAAATACTTGTATTTTATCTTGTCAATATACTTTGTCTAGTATTCATACACATAACGGTTCGGAACATTCTATTTGACTTTGTTATTACCATGTATCAAAAGTTAAATCTTTCTATGGTAATACTCACGTTATTTGTATTCACTGTTGATTGAATCAAACGTCATTTCATGTGCTTTCATTGAAAATATGTTTATATATTTTTCATATAAACAACATTCGTTTTTGATTCTCCAAAATCTTATTTTTCATGACAAAATGATATGAGCTTAATTGTCAAACTCTTTTAGTTTGAGGGGGAGAATTGCATCGTCATACATAATTGTTTTAACATCTCCGAAAGTCTTATTTCTCATGTAACAAGTGGTATTTGTGCTTACATGTACAATAGCATGTTGCACAACATGTTTTTTTTAGGATCATACATGGGATTCAGTGTGAGAACTTAACAGAACTTCCATGGATTCACGATAACCAGTGTTTCCTACCCAGGAAGTATTCCCTGAGTGATTGAGGGGAGAGGGGTCAAAAGATTTGAGTGTTGGTGTGTGAAAAGAGGTAAATGGAAAAGAGAGATTGGTTAGACGTGAGCATTAAAAGAAAGAGGGTGAGAGAACAGAGTAAAAGAATATTAAACTCTGCACCAAACTTCTTTCTGAGCCGGGCAGCCACATAATCTGATTGGTTCACATTCTTTGGTGACCATCATTGAAAAAGGCAACTAGCCCATGGCATCTCTTGCATACAACCCCACCAGCTACTTATTCTTTTCTCAAAAAGAGAATGTTTCACATTTTCTGGGGACGCAGCACATACGCTATTGGTTCTTCATTTAGAAGATACTAATATTGAAAAAGAAGGAAAGTTGCCCCACCTTCGAACCCTTTCTCATGCACATTGAGTCTTTGTACAATTTGTTGCTGTCTCAACAAGTTTACATACTTTGAGCCTATATTGAAAAAGCAATCATCTATGCTTAATTTTTTTTTCTAACACATGCACGAGCACACAGAAATTTGTTTTCTGTCAGAACGTTCATAGATAACCATGTGTTATTCGATGATTGAATGGAAGACCTGGGGAGTCTACATCAAACCAACTCCTTATATAGTAACTTTGTGTTACTCAGTGACTTTGTGTCATTGACAGGCATTCTAACTGAGTCATTTTTTGATTCAGGGTTACACTTATTAAAATGTTTGAATTTGAAAAGATTCGAATGGTTACTACTTTCTATTTTAATCTGAAAAGATTGAAATAATCACTCTTTCCATCTGGGAAGACTGCTCTTATTTCATACAGGGCTCGTTACATGAAGATTGTGCTTACGTGATCATACACAATGGGGGAAATTGTCTTGAAAAGAGGGAGATTGTTTTGGTATGTTTTGATGATGATGCTTCTCACCATTCATCAAAAAGGGGGAGAAGATACAAAAAGGGAGAATACTCAAAGAAGGAGAATATAATCTGAAGACTGCTGAAGATTATCAAAGTTTTAAAGTTTTGATGTTTTGAGGACTGCTGAAGATTATCAAAGTTTTGAAGTGTTGAAGTTTTGAAGCTATCAACGTCATATCTGAAGAAAAGTGAAGACCCGAAGACAATTGCAATTTTTTTTAATCTTGAATCCAAAGGGGGAGATTGTTGGATCAAATAATTGTATTCAAGATTAAAGTTAAAGTTCAGGGTTTAAACTGCAATAGTTTAAAGAAAAATTAATTAAAACACATTGCTACTTACCATGAGAAGTCCCAACAGTTCCCTCAGGGTGCATTCCCTTTCCCACCAAACCATGAACCCATTGCATCCTTCACCTTATCTACCACCCATTTCTCCGCCACCACATTACCATCACTCCACAATCGCCGAGACTCTGTCACCCTCTGTTGGATCAAATAATTGTATTCAAGATTAAAGTTAAAGTTCAGGGTTTAAACTGCAATTGTGTCAAAGTTAAATTAGAGGGTCTAAACTGTATTTACTTGATAGTTACAGTTCAGGGTTTAAATTGTAATAGTTTAATAGTTATTAGCTATTGGGCCCAAGCCCATTAAGCATTAGGAAGCCCATATGGCCTAGGTATTTAAAGTTTTGTTTAGTTTAGTTTTAGGAAAACTCTGATAATTTTCTAAATAGGTAGCCGTAAGTTTTCTCTGTATTCAAAGGGTATCAAGAACACCCAAGGGTTTCATTGTTTATTCAAGGGATTGGTATGTTACTCTGATTTATATATCTCTTGATTATTATTGTGTTACTTGATTACTTGATTGATTGTTAATCAACTAGATAAATCTGGGATAACACCCTCCCCACCGCCGGTCTATCCTCTCTACACTTCTTTTCCGTCTCCTCATCCTTTCCTCGGTGGAAATCATGTGTAAATATGCTTCCCATTAGAGTTGTAGATATGTAAACAATCAAAAAAGTATTGCTAGTAATTTGCTTCATTTTAATGGTGGTAGATATGCATAAATCTGGTCACATCAAAATAACACAATTGAAGGTCGTGATGCAGTCATCAAATTAGAGGCTTAAAAAACACAACTTTAGAAAAAAAATATGGTATTTAAATAACACAGTTGACAACTTTAGTCATAACAAAAACACACACAAAAAAAAGGTGAGGACAACTTTACACCTTATTAATACACTTATTGAAGTTCCAGAAAATACACTTATTGAAGATCGAGAAAAAAGCAGGGGAAAACGGTAAATAAGTTGACAAAAAATTACCTGGACCAAGCGCGAATCAATGAGAGTCTTGAGAGATGAACTGAAATCAAAAGAAATGCAATCAAAATATTGAATTTGGAAAAAAAATTACGAAAACATAAATCTTAACTCTTTCCTTTTAGCACCGAGTATACCATTGTTATATATGTTATATACAATACCATTGTCTAAATGGATTTCAAACCAGAAAATTGATGCTTATGACCGAACAATTAATGATAAACCGAGAAAACAAACACTTGTTATCTTAAATTGATGCTTATGATTGAACAATTAATGATAAACCCAACTCTAAGCAAAAAGAAAGTGAAGTACCCTATATAGAAACCCGAGATGAATATCGTTTCTAGGACTGAAATAAATCAAATACCATCTAGGGTTAAATCAAAATTTGTGTGATGTTTTCTGATAAAATCAACCAATCAAACACTCAACAAAAAATAGTTACATGCCTTAAGGAGCAGAGTACGGTTGGAGACGTAAAGACGGCAAGAGGATCCTCTCATTCTATGAAAAACAAAGTCAACAAATTATATTACATATCACCAGAATTGAATATAGTAACATGAATCCGTACAGAAATTGAACGCAAACGATGGTAACAATTTCCCATATTTCAAATTGGAGAGTGTCGTGATATAAATTCTTTAATCTTCTCAAGTTATCTTCAAAATTACCACCAATAGAACCAATCTCTAAAAAAGAGAACGGAAACGAAAAAAAAAATACGAAGAACATCTTACCGAAAACTGGAGCATCCATCGACCAGAGAAACTCGTCACTGAAAACTCTGGAAACCAATATATGATCTTGAATCAATAAGGGGAAAAATTGGATCAGAACATTAGTAGGGGAAGAAAGATTCGAACACACATTTTGATGGTGATAATGGGAGGATTCGAACCCTAAAACACAACATTTTGAAGAGGGAAAGAAAGAAAATAGAAACTAACCATATGGAATAGCGATGGAGTCAATCAAATTAAAAAACCTTAACCGTATGGAACCAGGGAGTGTGGCTTGATTGCAAATCAGCTAATAAAATAGGAAGTCAAAAAAATGATACCTCATGGCGCTGCAGCCTACCGCAAAGAAGAATCCACTTCTCTGCAGATTCGTCTCACGTTCCCATTGATTCCCGTTAGCACATTGGTACTTGAAAGCTTCATCATTGCCTTGCCAAAGTCTCTATGAAACAAGGAAACAAAATTCACCCCCACCGATATTATTTTCGTTTTTTTTTCAGTTGCAAATGCAGATTCAGGGCTTAGGGCTTGCCAAATTGAGAGGTTGAAGACGATCGTGCGAGAGAAATTAGCGAGTGAGGGGTCTGGAAGAGACATAATCGCTTTGGGTTCCATTCTTGGGGGTTAGAATTCGGAGGTGTGGACTGAAACGAATGAATGGGAGAGAAATTAGTGCTATTTTAGAGGAACATGGAGAAGACGTGGGGGTTAGAATTAGGGTTTAGTACATCATGCTTGATCAGTAGTACTTCTTAATTTAAACGGTTCAGATTGAAAATTGGATGAATTTAAACGGTCCAGATCAACCCTAAAACGGTTGACTCGTCTCCATCCATATATATATATACACACATAGATAATATATATATATAATCTCTTTTTTTTTCTCTCTCTCTTCTCTCTTTTCAATATTATGCACATAAGTACACACACACACACACACACACACATATATATATATATATATATATAGGGGCCTAATCAAATGAGAACTATGTAATTTGTGATAACTGTGAGATCCAATATGAGCCAATCATTTAAGATAATTAATGTTATTTACTAAAATAAAATAAAAGGTAAAAATGGTAATTTAATTTATTTTAACAACTCATGGAACCCTAATTTTTTTTTCATCCGTCGCTCACTACCATGAATACATTCACTTTCTATTATACAGTGTCACACCCTCAAATTTGGTAAGAGCAACTAATTAAAAATTTCGATATAACATCAAGTGAAGGATAATGTAGATCCCAGTTACAGTGCAATCACGAATAGTAATCAATGAATAACAATGAATATGCCACAACTTCTAGTCATATGATTAATATTCAATAAAGGATTAGGTTTACAGAGAGAATATCTGATAAGCAAAAGTAAACCTATTGACTAGAATGATAATGAATGAGACTAAACTCAACAAAACCTAATTCTTAATATCAAACGCCTTATATATGTGGCGATAAGGCCTCATGGGCTTTAGGCCCATTAACAAACCAACTATCAAATAAATACATTTTACCCCCTTATAAATGCTTTATACAACTTTCAACGCACATGACTTTCAGTCCTAACAGATAAAACTTCCTCTTATAATTCAAAACTCAATATTACTCAAGTTAAAAATTCTACAATTAACCTCAACAAAATATAAACTCCAATATGATACCAGGACTAAACCGAAGTCGGGTGCTACTTAACCCCAATACAAGTTCCTCTTTACGAAACCAGTGCAGAAGACTTCACCAAGCTACTCACTTCTTGAACACACAACTAGCACTTCGCTCTTCACAGTGTCCCTAAAACTATTCCCAACGAAGCTTGTTGCACATGCCGACAAATAAAAATGTTAGGCTAACGTCTAGTGAGTTCAAGAGTTTTCAACATGAATAAATATATCGTTTAAAAGAAAGAATGCAATTGAAATCATAATCTTTCAAAATGAATGCTTAACATATGAAATCGACTCGTTTTCCAATAATATGCATTTTAGGCGAAGGAACACCAATATAAACGTTTTCCAAACCAAACTGTTTTAAGGACTAACACCCCAATATAAAACGTTCTTTCATAAATCAAATTCGACCCAAAACTCACCCAAAATGAGAATAGAAAGAGATCTCCCAATTTATGAAACGCGGATAAAACTTTATATCCCGAAACACCCAAAACACGGGTAGGGCATAATACTCAACCCATAAACCATGGATAAAACCCATATAAACAAAGCGTCACCGAAAATATGGATAATAATAAAACTCAATACCCAAAACAACACCTTTCAGTGAAGGGGGAGACCCGAATTCCATCGAATGTGGCGGGCACACAAAGTTAAACCACTTTTCGATGTTCTCGAGCTTCACATAGAGTCATGGATCCCCATATCTGGCTCACCATGGGCACCACCGCAAGATACACAAATGACCCTAGTGTCTACTCGACCTCTAGATGAGTGTCACCATAAAAGCCACAAATCCCCGTATCTGGCTCACAATGGGCACCACCGCAAGACTTAGGTCTGTATACGGCTCTGCAGAGCACCACCGCAAGCTTCCATAAAAACATGACTTGGGGAGCACTCACTAGACTTCAAACGTAGACACAAAAATTCCACGATGAGTAACCAGACTGGATTACCCGAGCATTGAGTTCAACCACCCACGATCTATACCTCGAGCCCTTCACTAAAGGTTATGCGGTTATCGAGTTCAACCACCCACACTCTATACCTCGAGTTCCCGCTAGCCATAAACAACTTTCAGTCCCAATTAAACCAACTGACTGACTCATATGCCTATGGATCCAATGTATTTCAGTCTAAAACGTTACATGCCTCAAACGAATGAACTAACACATTGAAAACATGTTACTCCCAGATAAGATGCAACTAAGTACACCATACGTCCAAGGCTCCTTAACGAACTACTAAAAACCAAACGAATACCCCAAAGAATCATCTGGGTATAAATCAAGCCCAAAGGCATAATAAGCGTTTGGCTAAAACACGTGAGCCAAAATGGATACGTAAACCAAAATACATCTTTTCCCAAAATCGTCGTCTCTCAAATCACCATTGGCCTTCGACCCAAAACCCAAGAAAAGGTTTACAATTTTTAAAATGTTCATAAGACTAGGAATGACTAAAATCAAATAACTCACACATTTGTATTTTCAAACGTCACATTTGGTAAACGATGCACATTTCCAACAAACACTAAAAATGCACTTTTGACCAAATAATATCCTTTTATGCAATAAATCATAAAACACTTTCATATATGACTTATTTATCAAAATGCCCAAAAATCCCAAATGTGGGTGTTTTAGAAAGTTTATAAAGCTAAACACTTCGAATAATCACAAGTTATCAAATAACTCAACAATTGATAATTTCATGTAAAACACATAAATACTTTAAAATAGACATTTTGGCATGTACAACGTTTTCATAAATCAACTTGAACTCACCTTGCTAGATTTAGGCTAAATCTAGATTTTACCCCAACTTGAGTTTCCTTGAAGAAACTTGAATCCACAAGCATATCCTTCCAAAACCTAGATTCACAAGTTTCCAACCATAAACATTCATATTCAACCATTTAGAATCGATCCCCAAACATTTTACATCAAAATCCCCAATTTGGCCAAAACCCTAATTTTGACCTAATCTATCCAAAATCACCCAAATCGAAATTTGAGAAACATAAATACTAGGAAGTCACCAATAGATAATTTATTACTCATAATTTCAAACTAGAAGGATCAACTCACCACTTAGGTTTTAGTGAAAACCTACAAAACCTCAAATTTTTTTAAGATGGAGGTGATGATGATGAGCTATTGTTAGGTCCGAGATCTAGACATTCATGTATATGAGTATGTAACTAGGTAGGATAGGAGTAGACTTTATTATTCTTGAGAGAGAAAGTAAACTGATCTAGAGAGAAAGAATGCTTTAAGGTTACATCTTGAATTATGATTTCATAAAATGAATTATTACAAAGACTAAGCTATTTATAGTCCAATAACTACTCACTATCTAGTTACAACTTGTAAGCCCAAACCCTTCACAATTAAGCCCAATAGGCCCAATAGCATTTTACAAAATATTTACTTTCCAACACTTTCTATACACTAACATTCTCCCCCTAAAGTTTTGGGAAGTAAATCATCTTCAAGCTTTAGGATCCTCTCCCCCTTGATTTGATTGAAAAACTTTAGTGATGCGTCTTCAAATGTAGGCTCGACTCCCCCTTGAAAGTTGTTCTCATTCTTCACGTTTTCGACTTTAAAACCGGATCCGATGTACACCATAAGCTCGACTAAGTGCACGATAACACATCTTGAAATGTTGAAATCCAACTCATTCCAATAAGACCACAAGAAAGATAACAAGTGAATTTGACGTGACAAACCGTGTGCAAACTTAGTTTTTAACAACGGAACCGTCGTTAACCACGAGTCGAGTAGGAGTTCAGCTTGAGCGTCGTAAACTTGTTGCTCGAAGAGGGAACAAATGATCACACACTATAATGTAGGAAATGAGGAACAAATTTGGCCAAATTTAACGGATTTTGGACCAAAAATGTTAGAAAATTAACGTGACTAACGGAAACCCGTTAAATCACTATTCATTGTCTTCTACATGAAATCACACTTACTGTTCACTTTTTCTTTTCACTTTGCTTCAAAAATGATGTGCAAGCTTGCTACTTGTTCCAACTAAGAGTTTCAATGAATCAGCAAAAAAAAAAAAAATACATGCATCGTGAAACAGGTTGTACGCCGACGATTCAACAGTAAGTTTTCGGCCATAACAAACATTTTCCGGTGATCTCTTTTCCAACAGCTCAAAATCATCGATTTTATGCCAAAATCTTTGCCAATCATGTGCAACAAGATCAAAATACCGAAACAACCAGATCTGGATTGAGTTTGTAGCAGCCTCCGGCAACACAGTCTCCTTTTCAGCGACTTTCGTTTTTCCGGCGAACTGTTGTAATCATTTCAAAACTTCGAATTTCATGCTTTAAACTCTTGTAAACAATTTTCAAAATGATCAAAAGTGTTAAACACACAGATCTGGATGAAAAATTTGACAATCCACGTTTTTTCGATCAATGAACAGTAAACTACGGTGACCTGCTATTTTCCGGCGAGGCATTGTCTACAGATCATAATACTTGATTTTTATGCTCAAAATCAATCAAACAACTTAGATAAACTTTGTAGAACAGATCTGGACGAGATATGACAGTGTTTAAGATCAAACCTCAATTTTTCGGCGAGATTCCGGTCAGATCTAGATTTTTCTGGCGAATAAACTTTCGAAGCTCATATCTAGCTCGCTTTTCATTGAAATTCGAATCTAAAAGTTGTAGACTGCTCGAAATTCGATAACGAACAGATCTATGTAAATCACATTGCCTCATGCAAGAAAAATTACGGATGGAAAAATTTGACGCAAAGAACACCGAAAATTTCGAACGAAAAATTTGAAAAACCTCAAAACTTAATGAAATTCGAATCCAAAAATTATTGTAGATCTGTAATCTAATCAAGAACAAATCCTCAAGAGGAATTGGGTTTTGAACAAACTTACTTGTAGATCGATCTAAAAAACACGAAATGTCGAGATCCAATAATCGTTTCGATAAGAATTTATCGTTAGGTTCTGATACCACTTGTTAGGTCCGAGATCTAGACATTCATGTATATGAGTATGTAACTAGGTAGGATAGGAGTAGACTTTATTATTCTTGAGAGAGAAAGTAAACTAATGTAAAGAGAGAGAATGCTTTAAGGCTACATCTTGAATTATGATTTCATAAAATGAATTATTAAAAAGACTAAGCTATTTATAGTACACTAACTACTCACTATCTAGTTACAACTTGTAATCCCAAGCCCGTTACAATTAAGCCCAATAGGCCTAATATAATTTTACAAATTATTTACTTTCCAACACTTTCTATACACTTGTAGATCCCAGAAACAGTGCAATCAGTAGTAATAATAATCAATCACAACTGCTAGTCATATGATTAGATTTAACAGTAAAGGGTTTAGGTTTACAGAGAGAATTTCTGATCGGCTAGAGTAAATCTTCATGACTATTAACCTCCTCTTCAACCCTAATTCTCAACTAAACAAACCTTTAAATACTAGGAGCTTGGGTCTAAAAGCCCAAGGCCCATTACAACCAAACTTAAGCCCAATAACAATAAAAGGCTTTTTACAACGCTTTAGAATAAAACAATTAAACTCTATAAATGCGTTATACAACTTTCAACGCACTAGGACTTTCAGTCCTAACAATCTCCCCCTAAAGTTGAATAAGGCATTTATCATCTTGAAATCTTCAGGCCTTGATCTTCTTTCCCTCTTGAATCTTTGAAGAACTTTGGTGTTGCATGTTTTCATATCTTTCCAAGCCCCCCTTAAATAAAGCTCTTGGTCTTCATAGTTTCAACTTTATAACCAGATTCAATGTACACAAGCCTCGACTGAATGCACTACAGAGCAGTTTTCAACTGTAGGAACTCAACACATCGAATCAGCACACAAGAAAGATAATGTGTGAGTTACATGACATTCCACAGTGCAACTTCAGTTTAAAACCAAAGAATCTATCTTTGAACCGCAAGTTGAATATGCTTTCAACTTCAGAACTTGTTTCAATCAATTCATAGGAGGAATCAACTTGTAGCAAACACCATATGATACGGGATAGAAGAAATGCAATCTTGAAATCCAATGGCTTTTCAACCTCTGATTTAAGAAATTTTGTTACTCCCCCCCAAATTTTGTTATCTCCTCTTCAACATAATAATCTGTGTCTTTGAATTGTGTGACATTTTCCCCTCATGATGATTAGGAGAAACCTGAGCATCATGTATCTTCAAAGACTAAACGAATGAGTAACAAAAGATTAGATAAAATGATACAGTAACCGAGGGTAACAGCTAACACAGAAACACAAGAGTAACTGTTATCATAACAATTAAAAGTAATTGTGTGGCCTATTTTTGGAGTTGGCATCGATGTATCTCTGATTGGACTTCCAGTTATCACTGAAGTAAAATATTAAAAAAATTACTTCTCAAACTGTTCTGGAAATATCACAAAGATATGCAAGGGGAATCACAAAGATTCGTGCGTGTGTGAAAGAAGTATAAATCACATCGATTAGGCTCAAAGATTGATTCAACCTGGGATGCAGATTAGAAATCAATAGACACAGTGAGATGAATATGAAGTTCGGAGACCAGAGCTGATGTCTTCCTTTTTCAATATCTAAGACCTCCGAGTGAGGAATAGATAGATCATGTGCTAAATCTCCGTGCATATATGAAACAAGTATCTTTTGAGAGATACTTGAGTGCCTGGGTGGGGTGACACAAGTTATCGACACTGGGTTCATGTCTGTTTCAATATCCATCTCCAAAGAACGAGAATGAATAGATTATGCGGTAACCCGGATAACTGACTCGGTTTGGTAAGGACCAATAGTTCTTTTAAGTCCTGTCACATCCTCACCATTTATTATTATTATTTATTATTTTTATTTTCAATCCGAACTCATCTATCAATCTAGACCCCTCATTGATATCTATGAATGGGATGTGTTTCTTGGGTAGGTCCATCCGGTTCTGGATTGACCATAGAAACATTAAAATCCCTAACACTCCTTTAACTCGCCAAAATAGAACATTTAAGTACAAGTCAAAACATTGAAGTACGAGTCCTGAACTGAAGTGTTCAAAAGTCGATATGAAAATTTAAACACATGGTACTCCCCCTCAAAAGATGGCATAACCCTTGATTGTAGTCATGTGACGTGATTAATCTGAATTAAATCACACATGACATTCCTGCAAAACAAATTAGGAAGATTTTGGTTTTGGTATCCATGTTGTGATGGATCCTTGATGGTTAGTTGCCTTAGTTTTTAAGCTATTAAACTGAGAATTGGGGATGCTATAAGTACCATACCAATTATTAACATACCTTGAATCCACAAAGTCACTATTTCCATAATGAGTGCAACAAATTGTTTGTCGGCGCAAACTGATCAACTTTCCTATAGAATAGACATGTAACACCCTGAAAATTAGTGTAACATAAAATTCGAAAATTTGGCAAAATGACGTTTGTATTTGGTATAAACCACCCAAGAAGGGCAAATGTAATAGGCATTTACAAATCCTGTGAACGGATATAGAAATCGACAACAAACTAATCTAAACATGTACTATCTAGATTACATCGGTTGTCAACCCAAATCACCAAAATAAAGGGACTTAATTAATGCCCAACGTCAAATACTAGTCATCTCAAAAATTGCCTCAAGCCTACGCTCTTCCCTCAAATCTTTGGCAACCCACCTCTAAAGGGACCTGTTATACACATCATTTGAGAAAAAAGTGTTAGGCTTAAAGCCTAGTGAGAACATACAATTTATAATTTAAAGAAATATAGACCACTGTAACGAAAGGAGATCTTTTCAAGAAAGTTTACTTTATGATTGAAATCTTGACATATAAGGACTGTACGGTCCAAAATTCATCTTGCAAGGACAGGGGATACCCGATTTACCAAGGATTGTAGCGGAACACAAAAGTAGGTTACAATCCGAGTTGTGAGCTAAATACTTGGAATCCATGTCCACGAACAACGCCGATCCGTACTAAGATGTGGGGGAGGGCACCCGAGGAAACCATATGTTAGTGTATTTGTTGTATCCAAGATTTAATGTACAATGTCAAAGTATGTGAAAAGTCAAAGTTTGTAAAGTCAACATTATCAATCTTAGTGGTATGAGAGAACTAGTGGTGTGAGAGTTTGTTTTTCTTGAGAGAAGTGTATTAGTATAAATAGCATAGTGTTGTAAGGGAACCATGTAACCAAGTTAGATGTAACACCCCGAATTTTCGTTGTAAAAATTCTATCGTTCAGACTCCTAGCCTTCCGTATTTTAATCTTAGTTATCGCACGTTATCCTATTCGTGGGTATCGCGTGTTCCTAGCCAAGTTCATGTGTCAAGTCTTGATTTTTGGATGAAGGGAACAGTGGACCACGCGACTTACCTCGCGGATTGGAGTCGTGGCACTAGCCGTGTATCCCACTGTTTGTCTAACTTCTCAGGGACACGGACGACTTATGCCGCGACTTGAGGCCGTGGCATAACCCGCAGAACTCCTCTGGACGCCTAAATACGGGTTTCTTCCCCATTTTTCTCATTTATTGCAAGTGTAGAACTAAGTAGAGTGATTTTGGAACCCTAGGTAAGTCTTCTCTCATCTCTTTCCATTTATTGATCTATCACAAGCATTTATGGAGGTTTAATGCTTGTTTAGGGTGAACTTTCGGTGAACCTAGCTTGTGTCATCATCTCAAGTCTTCAACTCTCCATCTAACATTGGCATGACCTAGTTGAACCAATTCATCAAGGTCATGAGGGGGAGAAATCAGAGAAGTCAAGGAGATGATAAAGAGACAAAGAGCTCAAAAGTTTATCTGCTGATCAAGATTCGCTCAAAGATTCTATTCTCTCAGCTACAAATGATTCTTTTGCTGTTCTTGCTCCGAACACCACAATTCATTCAAGGTCATTCAAAAGAGGTGTATCGTCTAGAGCTCAAGCAGCAAAGACAACTTAATCTGAAAGATGCTGATAAGATTTTTTTTTTCTTAAAAGTCAGAATGCTTCTCAAAGTCGCTTTGTTGGTCCGTGCTGATTTAGAAAATGAATTTTTTAAGACCAAAGCGCCAATGATTACTAAGGGGGAGATTGTTAGGTCTGATTTTATAGTAATCATTGTATTTATAGGGCTTGGTCATATACTGTGTTTAGTGTCCTATTCTGTGTATTGTTGACCAAGGGTATTTAAGTCCCTTTGGTCTTTGTTCCTTTGTAAGATTCTAACGCACACATTAATAGAATTCTGTTTTTGCGCATCCTTGCTCTCTCTCTCTCTACTTTCTCTCTCTTCAGATTCATTGATCTTGGACTCTCACAATAGTCAACATCTAACACATGAAAAACAGAATAAACCATCCCATAATGACTACTAATGCTCCTAACACTAAGGCTAAACCCGCGCATAGCCTCTGAATAGTCCTTCTAGTGTCCATAAGCATGGTTAAAACTCCATTCATGGTCTGATCTTGAGTGTTCAAAATCCCCATTAATCTGTCGAGAGACCGACCATGATGGTCCAGTCTAGTCCTAAATATCTCCGCGTCTCGGGACAAGCCCGTGACCCATAAGCTCTCAAGTGGAGTCATTCCGGTCGGCTGTCCTGTCGGCTGTCCTGTCGGCTCCGCGACCCGAGGTGGTGATGGCATATCATATCTAACTCTCAGCCGAGAGGGCCCTGCCTCATCCCTAGGTGGAATGATGAAAGTCTCTCTGACTGGTCTCGGAACACTAATCCGTGCGGTCGCCCGGACTCTGGATCGAGGCGCCGACTGTGGTAGGGGTGCAGACACAGAAGTAGACGATCTTGCTCATGAAGATCCGATCCCCGAGTAACTATGATCGGACGGATCGTAATCCTCACTCACTCGTGCCCTCCTAGGTCGACCAGTGACGTATCCAGACTCGTCAGGGGACGACTCAGAGTGTGATGATGAGTGAGACATGATAACTGCAATTAATGACAAACTTTAAATCATTAGAATGCTAAAATAAATATTAAAATCACAAAATGCTTATGCGAACTCACATATTAATCATGCTTTTTATTTTTGAAACAAAAAGTTTCTATATTTAGCAACTCATAATATAACCATTTCAAGTCCCTTCTTATGCATACCAAATTAGTCATAGGTGATCAAGCTTTGCCTAATTGTAACATGCTAAGCCGCCACTCGTCTTAGTTATACTAGTAGTGTGCTCAAGCTCAAGATTTGTTTGCGAAAATAATTTTTGAAAATAGTGGTTATAGTGTATGGTTTTATAGCAAAAACCGGTAATCTCTATAACCTATGGCTCTTATACCAAGTCTGTCACACCCCGCTAAAGCGGAAACACGGAGTATCACAGTTCGATAAACATAGCACTAGGAAATGATAAAATACCACCATACATTTCAACCAAAGATTACATCAAGTTCACAAAAATTAACAAATATAATACATCCAAAAGCTTGATTACAAAAGTCACTACTAAATGTTAATATATGCGGTAACATCAATCTAAAATCTTAAACATTTCCCGTAACCTTCTTGTTTCCTGAAAAGCATGTTTAAATAAAAAGGGTCAACTACAAGAGTTGGTGAGTTCACAGGTTTAAAATATGCACAAAACCAATTTATATGCAAGTTGTCAAACGTAAATCAAATTATTAATCCAAACTTCAAAACCATTAATTCACGAGTACCAATCTTTAAATTATATGACAAAAATTATGCCTTCAAAATAACAATACATTTGTATGTTGGACCTCTACTAGACCATCCCTGACAATAAACATGCCCCAAAAAGAACTACCGACGTGGCCATGAATCACATGGATAGTCCCTACTTCTCTAGAATTAGTGCACCTTTACTCGTCAGTATAAGGTGGACTTGTCACACCAAATAGCGCTATCCACTAAAACTATAGGCTCCTTTATGAGTTAACTAGTAGAGTCAGCCGGGGACTTAAAGAAACAACCCAACATACTATTTGCATATATGTCATATAATGTCCAAACCAAACGCTTTATAATCAAAGCTACCAAAATTATCCATGAAAATCGTATTTAAGCAATCTCGTGAATTATTAAAATAAACACTTTAACATGCTTTTCCCCCAAATTCAATTAGAAACAGTAAAATAGGGGCTGTGATTACTCACCTCGGATGATGATGATGCTAAGAAATAAGACAATGCAATTCTCTAGCCCGAAACCTTTATCCCTATAGAGTAATTTTGCATAAAGGAATACCAAAATGTCAATCATCCATCTATAATCCTAACTTAACCATTCCTACATCTCAATATATATGCCTTTATGTTTATTTTGTTGTCTAAAATAGAAATCTAGGATTAGAATATCAATAATGATCACCAAAACATAAATCTTTAAGGTTTTAAGATCAACTTTCTGGATTCAGCACTTGCTGTCCAGAATTTGTGATCACAAAATGAGCTTCAAAATAACACTTCCCAAATATCAAAGATAACCAAATTTTTATAGGATCTAATATACTGAGTTAAGAACATGTAGTCAAAATTTCATAAATTTTGGAGATGTTTTGATACCCCAAATAATTCCCACAAATCAGTAGGTCACTGAGTTTTGTATCAGTTGCACACTTCTATTGTAGCATGCATTTGGGATACCAAAACTCAAAAATATATGGTTGCAAAGCTAACTCAAAAATATTTCATATGGAAAAAGATTCACTCAATTTGGAAGATTTATGAAAGAGTTATGGCCTTTGGAAGTTGAGTGTACCAATCTGTCAACTCTGGACAGATTGCACTACATTCTTCTAAAATGCAAATGAATGACCAAAACTTCATAATTTTGAGTGATTCCAGATTCTTTGAATTGCTAACACCTTAAACTAATGTTTAGTAACAAAAAGCCCAAATTTTTGTGGAGTAAGATAGGATTTATGAAGTTTAAAAGTGGATATAAAATTCATGACAGCAAGCTGTTGATAAAATGAATCTTGTATAACATAATAAGATGATCATTTGGCATGGTTTTTAATATTACCATATGATTTTACAACTTAAATCATTATACAATGATTCTAATGATGCAAGTATACATCATGGATTCATAGCAACTTCATGTGCTCATCCAATCCCATGCATGTTAACCATATAACTAATTAAGTGATTTTTCACCACTTAGAAACTCTTTAATCATATGAGATTTGAGTAATCTCATCCTAAAAGTTTCTTTGTACTCAAAATTGTTGTAAATACATAAATTTCAATCCAAAATAACCAAAATTTCGTGGACTTTAGAACCATACTACATAAAATTGGTATTTTGACAAAAATCTCACTTAAATACCCAATTTTTATTGGAAGATCATTCAATGGTTCATTTGCAAATGTATAATCTACCAAATGCATCCCATTTCACTTCCAATAATCAAGATTATACAACTATTACATGCAATGATGTGAAACATTCATATTTTTGAATAAAACTTGAAAAATGGAGATAATAAGTGATTACCTTCTCAATTGGAAATGCAAACTTGATTTCTTGAAGTAGGATGATGTTAGAAACTTGATTTCTTCATGAAATTTTCTTGCAAAATCGATGGTGGTGGTGTGTGTGTTTGTGTGTGGCCGGTTGTGAACAAGAAGAGAGAAGAGGGAGATGAGAAGTCAAGTTGAAATTTTGAAAATGAGATATTAACTCTCTAATTTTTGGTTTTTAGCTAAAATAAAAAGAGAGAGAGATCACAATTTTCGGCCATGTGGCCTTTTGACTCATCAAAACTATATTTTTTTTATTGAATTAAAATTACAAGTATAATATAAACTTAGATAATTAATCAGATAAATTTGAGAATCGTAACCCTCAATTCTCAGTTTATGCTTAAAAATGAACATTATAAATTAATAAATAAAATTTTATTTTGAAAATAATATAATCCTATTATTTTATGTATTTTAGACTTCCAACATAATTTTTGGCATTTCTGAGATGTAATGGTCAGTTATTAGTCCGTACCGGTATTCTACGCAACTACTGAAATTTTTCGGGTAAAAATTCTAATCTAATCAATTGACTTAAATACTAAAGAATTTAACTTTATGATTAGATCCTAATAAGTCAAAGATTGCTAACCTTAAAATTCTGATTATCGGACGGTTGTCACAGTTATGACAAAGAAACAAATTCCTTGTGTGTTCGTGCATGTGATAGAAAGAATTAAGCACGGATGATTGCTTATAGGCTCAAAATTGTGTAAACCACTGAGACAACAATAAGTTAAACACAGACTCAATGTGCATGATTGAAGTGCGAAGGTGGGGCAGACTTCCTTCTTTTCTATATCCAGATTTTCCAAATGAAAATCAGATAGCAAATGTGCTGCTTCCCCTTTTAAAATGTGAAACACTTTCCTTTTGAGAAGAAAATGAGTAGTTAGTGAGGTTTGATCAAGAGTTGGCATGGGCTAATTGCCTGTTTCAATAATGATCACCAAAGAATTGTGAAACACTAGTAATGTGGCTGCCCGACTCAGAAAAAGTTGGTGCAGAGTTGTGATATTCTTTTAACTCTGTTCTCACACCCTCTTTCTTTTAAACATTAAGTTGCCTCTAACCAAACTCTCTTTTTCTGTTTGACACACTCATTTCGTTTGACTTCTCACACTCAATCACTATGGATTAACTTCTTGGGTAGAAATCACTGGTTAACGTGATTTCGTAGAAGTTATGTTAAGTCCTAGCACAATGAAATCATGTTTTCCTAGAATGCATATGATGCTCAAATTGGTTTAACTATTTCAGTTAAAGCACAATATTGATCTTGAAAACATTTAAAGTCACACTTCCAATTCATGAAATCGGTTTAAGATTCGGGAAGTGGTTTGAACATTTAAGAACAATGTTTTCTATGATTGAAAGTTGTCCACTTTTCAACCATATTTGAGATTAAGATAAAGGATTATACCTTTACATGTGATCTTACATCTCATAAAGCTAAGCTTAAAGTCATAAAGAAATGAACATGTAAGCATCTCTCAAAAACTGCAAAAGTCTTATGTCATAGTCAAAACAAAATTTATTCACTGAAAATGAAAATGACAAAAAGCAGTAAAACAATTAAAGTATGAGTTCTGATCAGAAATAATCAGAAGTCATATCCTAACTCCTTTTATTTGACGAGCTCCCCCTAAAATCCTGCATTACAAAAATTTGGCATAAAAGATAAATGCAGAAATTAGTGAGCTCCCCCTCAAAATAATATTGACCATCTGTCAATTTATTCTCATACTCCCCCTTGGATTATGAACAGAATATTTGTAGAGCAGATATCATTCAGAAATAAGTATGAAGAAATGATGAAAAAGTATACAATTAGAAAACTTTGATAGGTAACTACTGATTATGTCTTAAGATTTAGCATACCAAGCTTAGAGACAAGAAAATGGAATCTCTTTTCGTCCAAGGGTTTGGTAAACAAATCTACAAGCTGATAATCAGTTTTTACAAAGAAAAGTTCAATTGTTATTTTTTCGACATGATCTTTGATAAAATGATACATGACATCTATATGTTTTGTCTTGGTGTGCTGAACAGGATTCGTTGTTATCGCGATGGCACTCTTTGAGTCATAGTATATCGGGATTTTGTTGAAGTGAAAACCGTAGTCACACAGTTGTGTTCTCATCCATAAGACCTGAGAACAGCAGCTAGCAACAACTACATATTCTGCTTCGGCCGTTGCAGTTGAAACACAAAGTTGCTTCTTCGTTGCCCAACTTACGAGTTTATCACCGAGGAACTGTATATGACCTGACGTGCTCTTCCTGTCTAACATACAACCAGCATGATCTGCATCTGTATATGCTGTTAGTTCAAAGCTAGTATCTTTAGGATACCACAGACCAAGATCTGCATTGCCCTTCAGATACCTAAAAATGCGCTTAACGACAGACACATGGGATTCTTTAGGATTGGCCTGATTTCTTGCACATAAGCATGTAGAGAACATTATATCTGGCCTACTAGAAGTAAGATACATCAAAGAACCTATCATCCCTCTATAAGTCCTAACATCAACAGCCTTTCAAGAAGGATCGGTGCCAATCTTAGTACCTGGTGCCAATGGGGTACCAATCAGTTTTGAATTTTCCATTTTGAACTTCCGAAGAATTTGAAGAATGTATTTTGATTGATTGATAAAAATCCCCGATGAAAATTTTTTGACTTGTAATCCGAGAAAGAAATTCATCTCTCCCATCATATTCATCTGAAATCTTGACACCATAAGGTTTGAAAAATTCTTACAGTACTTAGGATTTGTAGAGCCAAAAATAATATCATTCACATAGATTTGAATTAGAATGATATCGGCTTTTTCGTTTTTAATAAACAAAGTGGTATTTACCGTACCTTTTGTAAAACCAGACTTGACTAAAAATTGAGATAGGACATCATACCAGGCGCGAGGAGCTTCTTTCTGTCCATAGAGTGCTTTGTCGAGAATGTAGACATGATTCGGTTTCTCTTGATTGACAAAGCCTTCGGGCTGTGAGACGTAGACTTCTTCCTTGAGTATTCCATTCAGAAATGCTGTCTTCACGTCCATTTGAAAGACCGTGAACGGTACCATCTTGCCTCTAAACGCGCCAGAGGAGCATAAGTCTCGTCGTAGTCTATTCCTTCCTCTTGCCTATATCCTTTGGCTACAAGTCTTGCCTTGTTTCTGATAAGGGTACCATCTTCATCTTTCTTGATTTTGAAAACCCATTTCGTACCTTTAATGGTTTTACCTTGAGATTTGGGTACGAGTCTCCAGACTTTAAGTGCGTCGAACTGATTCAGCTCTTCTTGCATTGCAGTCACCCAGTCTGAATCGGCAAGAGCCTCAGATATGTGATATGGCTCGATCTTGCTCAGAAAGGATTCATGCATACACAAATTCATTGAAGCTGACCTAGTTTGCACCGGTTTGGTTGGATCACCAATGATTTGGCTTATCGGGTGCTCTTTGGTCCATTTTTGTTCATGAGGGAGTGGATTATATGAATATATATCAATATTACCTGTATTCCCAATATTCAAGTTCTAATCAATAACAAATAATTAAGATGAATCAAATCGTGAAATCACATGTCATTGATGAATAAAATTGATACAAAAACTCACTTTCTCTCTCTACAAACACTCTGTCTCAAACAAATCTTGAACAACTCAAAGTCTTTCAGCTTTCAAACAAATCTTGAACAACTCTCCCATATGTTAAACTTCGGACATTTCTTTTTCTTTGCTTTCTCAAACATTTCTTGAACGCTTCTCCCCCTTTTTGATGATTAGAGCATTAATATCATCAAAACTTTCACCAAGAAATGTCTTTGACCATTCTGATCTGTCGAAGGGCCTCTGATTCGTTGCCAATTCAAACAATGTATTCATCCAGATCTTTTCAAATCCAGATAAAATAGAAATGTAACACCTGAATCAACAAATGAATTAGTTAAAATGCCTGTCAGTAACACAAAGTCACTGTGTGTAACAAATACACATTATAAAGGAGCTTTTTGATGTTCACTACCCAGGGCTTCCATCCAATCATCGAAATACCACAAAGGCAATTTCTATGAATGTTATGACAAGAAAACAAATTTCTTGTGTGTTCGTGCAAGTGTAGAAAGAATTAAGCATACGATGATTGCTTATAAAGGCTCAAAATTGTGTAAACCACTGAGACAATAGTAGATAAACACAGACTCAATGTGCATGATTGAAGTGCGAAGGTGGGGCAGACTTCCTTCTTTTTCAATATCCAGATTTTCCAAATGAAAACTAGATAGATTATATGCTGCTTCCCCAGAAAAATATGAAACATTTTCGTTTTGAGAAGAAAATGAGTGGCTGGTGGGGTAGAAAGCAAGAGTTGGCATGGGCTAGTTGCCTGTTTCAATAACGTTCACCAAAGAATTGTGAAACATTAGTAATGTGGCTGCCCGACTCAGAAAGTAGTTGGTGCAGAGTCTGATATTCTTTTACTCTGATCTCACACCCTCTTTCTTTTAATCATTATGCTCACATCTAACCAAAACTCTCATTTCCATTTACCTCAACGCACAACCCACACTCATTTCTTTTCGACTCCTCACACTCAATCACTAAGGATTAACTTCTTGGGTAGAAATCACTGGTTAACGTGATTCCATAGAAGTTCATTTAAGTCCTAGCACAAAGAACCCATATTTTCCTATAAAGCATATGTTGCTCAAAATACAAGTCAGATGTTAATATGCTCAGAGATATAATCATGAAGATATGAGCATTTTTAAACATTGAAGTATTTTCAAACAAGTATATTGAAAGAATGAAATGAATACATGAAACTTGTTTGAAAATCTGACTTTGTATGAAAATGATCAGAAATGAATGATATAACAATCAAAGCTTATGGTCAAGAATAATGGATATTGTCTATATGAATCAAAATACAGACATTCTTGAAATGACGTTTCGAAATGAAATATCGCTCAAAATTCTTTAAAGTACAATCGGAGTTTCTTACCATCGAAAAAATATGTTTCAAATTTGAGACATGGTAAGAACATTTTGAACACAAAGTCAAACCGGTGTGTGTGAATACTTGAAAGTATATAGAAAAGACAATACACAAGTATTTATCTTTGGAAACACACGGTTTGTTAAACATTTAAGCACAAAAATTATGAAAATCATTTAAAATCACAAATCCAATTCATGAAATCCATTTAAGAATCGGGAAGTGGTTTGAACGTTTAAGAACATATTTTCTATATCTGAAAGTTGTCCTTCTTTCAAATACATTTGAGATTAAGATAAGAAATTTACCTTTTCGCTCAAGCTTAATTCTCAGAAAGTCAGCTGTAGTCATAAAGATATGATCTTGTAATCTTCTCTCATCCTGCATAAGTCTCAAAGTCTAGTCAAAGCAAATTTTATTCACAAAATTTATTCAACTGTAAAAAAACATAAAGCAGTAAAACAGTTAAAGTACGAGTTCTGATCTGAAATAATCAGAAATCATAATCCTTTTACTCCCCCTGAAATTATGCATCTAAAATATGTCAGTTATAAAGCACATGATAGAGATCTACAACTCCTTTTGGAATGTAGTTCGTCATATCTATCGGATGCAAAAATTTCAGAAAAATATGTACTCCCCCTTGAAGGTTGTTATCCTCGTTGGAGTATCGGAGTACAATCTCTTATATCAGCCCGAGAGTAGCATCTGTTTTTAATCTTTGAAGAGCGAGTCCTAAACTGTTGTGTTTAGAAGTCAAATGAAGTACGGGTCCTAAGCTAATTTACTTAGAAGCCTCGGTTCTCTTACTCCCCCTTGACTGTAGATGCCTGCAACACAGATTCACTTTTCGGCTTTGGTACCCACTGGTATTTGGGTCCATATGTGTTAGTTGCAGTTCGAATAGGAGTAACTGAGTAAGAACCATACCAGAAATGATCACTAGCTTTATGAACAAAATCATATATATGACAGTAAGAACAAGACCTCCTTTTAGATAACCTGATCAATTGATCTCTCGAGTAAGCAAGATCAGGTTTACCTTTCAGCACTTTGTTCTTCTTGGCTGTTGATGCATTTACAAATGATTTGTTACTTTTCATCTCTTCCTTCTTTCCTTTGTTTTCTTCCTTCTTCTCATCATTCTTCTCATCTTCAACTGGTTTTACCTTCCAAACCAGCTTCTCTTTTTCATATCTTTTTCTTCTATGTGTATCTGAACCATCTATTTTTCTATCATAGAAAAGGTTAGTAGTACGAATCTGATTGGAAGATTTAACTGACCTTTTGGAAGAAACAGGTTTCTGATGTGAGCTTGCAACTGTCTTGAATGAACATTCAGAATCAGCTATATCATCTCTAGATGTGTGGATTTGTGACTCTGGAGTCTTGTGCTCAGTCACCACCACCTTGGAAACAATATCTTCAAGCTCTTTTACCTTTGAAGCGAAACTGTCTCTTTCTTTGACAATAAGGTCAATCTTCGTCTCAAATTCAGACTTTGTTTGCTGCTCTTTAAGCACACAAGTAGATAGCTCAGATAACTTTGCAGTTAGCTTCTTTATTTCAGCTTCAAACAAGCTTCTTTCTTCCTCAAAGCCCATTTCAACATTTGTCCTCTGACCATATATTTCTTTGAATATCCCAACATTCTTTTGCTCTATTAACTTCTTCTCTTTGGAAAAATTTTCCCTTTCCAGAATGATTACTTTCTCAAAATCAGAGATTTGTTGAGAAAGCTTAATGCATTTAAGCTCAACCTTCTTCTTCTCTTCAACACATTTTCTGGAAAAGTATGAAAATATCTTTGCAAATGATTTCTTTTCAGTCTCAAACTGATCTTTGTCTTTGAAAACCTTTTGTTCCAATTCATATATTTTCTTTTGAAAATCAGCATTAGCATCTTCCAACTTCTTAATCTTCACCTTATAGATGTCAACAAAAGCTGCTTGCTGGATCTGGACACTTTGATCTTCTAAGATTGAGATCTTTATTTTCAACTCATCATTCTCAGTTTCCAAACTCAGTATTCTCACAACATTCAGCCCAGAAGTCTGTTTCAGAAGTTCTTCATTAATAATCTTCAATGCACTAACTTCTTCTCTCAGTAGCTTCCTTTCATCAGAATATTTCTTTGACCTCTTTGTGTAATAATCAACTGAGGAAGCAAGATTTGTGTTCTCTAATTTGAGCTTGGCAATCTTCTTTTCATTATCATCAGAAAAATATCCCATCTTGAATATCTGTTTCAAAAATAACTTGAACTTGATCGTTAATCCAAATATGAAATCACAAGAATATAGAAAAACTTGAAATAAAAAATTCAGAGATTTTGATCACAAAAAGAACTATGTCCCCCTCCGCAGACTTAGCACGGGGGTCCCGCAGACTTAGCAGACGCCTAAACTCGCAAAACACTATTCACAGAAAACTCGCAGGCTTAAACTTGCGTGTTTGTGAAACTCGCACGCAAAGGGTTGCGTGTTTTGTCAAACTCGCAAGGTACTATAACTCGCAGATCGTTGAAAATCGCAGAAGCTTGAAACTCGCAAGTGATTTTTCTCGATAAAACTCGCTAACAATGACGTGCGCTTTCCCCAAACTCGCTAAGCACTACTAGCGTGTTTTGATCAAACTCGCTAACCACTGTTTACTTATAAACTCGCAAGCTGAGGCGTGCGCGTTTGAGAAACTCGCAAGATACTACTAGCGCGTTTCGAACAAACTCGCTAGACAAAGTTAGCGTGTTCCAACACTTAGAAAATTTTCCAAATCTCCAAACTCGCAGATAACACCTTGCGCGTTCTTCCAGATGAAGCTTGCGCGTTTCACAGATCTTGCGTGTTCTTGGGCTCTTCGAACAAAAAATCAAACTTTCACACTGAAATCCATCAAAACCTTCGAATTTGATCTCGAAACTTTGTCAATTTTCTCTATTCCATATCTTGATCAGGTTACAAAACAAGAATTTCAAAAACAAACACAAATCGTAGCAATTTGATCCTGGAATAGTTCGTACAGACTTTAAAAACGAATTCAAGAAAAATCCAAAATTCGAACAATCTGTTGTGAATTAAGAAGAACAAAACAAATCAATAACATTCTAAACAACAAATCAAGTCTAATACAACCAATTTCAGCTTCAAAACAACACTAAATCAAGAAATTTGAATGCTACAGTACATTCGATGATGAACAGTTCAAAATCTTCAAACTTGATCCGTTTTTCTGAATTTCTATCTGCTCTGATACCAATTGTATTCCCAATATTCAAGTTCTAATCAATAACAAATAATCAAGATGAATCAAATCGTGAAATCACATGTCATTGATGAATCAAATTGATACAAAAACTCATTTTCTCTCTCTACAAACACTCTCTCTCACTAGAATGATATGTTCTATACAATTCTTCTCTGATTCGTATTATGAGTGACACCACACCTTACAAAGACAACAAAGGCTATTTATACCCACAACAATTACAAGGAAACAAACAAAATACAAATGTTGACTTTGACTTTATTAACAAAAGACTTTGACTTTGATGAGAGTTGACTTTCAGCCTTTGACTTCTTGTACTTTTGTCTTCAATCTTAATGATCTTGAATCCAACAAATATGTGCTATAACATTACCATCTAAGAATCCACTTGTACCTTCTTCAGGTTGTTTTGGAGGAATGATGGTTGCAGTTGAATTTGTAGGTGCAGAAGTGTCAGTAGGTACAGCTTGGAGAGGCTGTAGATCAGTCCGTACAGAACATCCTACTGATGCAACAACTTCTGTCTCTTCATTGTTTGTCACAACTTCAACTGTTAGAGTCGACATTTGAACCTGAATTTTTTGTTGAATCGAGGAGTTGGATTCAGTAGAGATATCTGAACTGGTTGGTTGAGTAGTCGTTGAGTCTTCCATCCTGTCAACCACAACAAATTTCTGTACATTAGATCCAAGAAATTCATCATAAAACAGTTCAAATAATAAATCTATATCAGATAAATGATTAGTAGACGTTGATGCGTCATCTGATATGTTCACTTGAGACGCAGGTTCTGGACTAATTTGCCCAGAATCTAGTACTCCGGTTATAACGAGTTCTGAATTGTGTTGTATAGAAGCCATATCTTCATCAAATGTGACGTTGAAGCTCTCTACTACTGTCTTTGACCTCTTCAGATATTCACGGAATGAAGTAGATGTAGAGGAATAACCAATGAAGATGCCTTCGTCAGCCTTGGCGCTGAACATGTTCAGACTCTCTCTATCGTTTAGAACGAAACACTTACACCCAAATATATGGAAATATTTGATTGTCGGTATTCGGTTGTTGATTAACGCATAAGGAGTCTTCTTGAATCTGCGGTGTATCATGGATCGATTCTGAGTGTAGCACGCAATCGATACAGCTTCAGCCCACAGAAATAGAGGTAAGTCAGATTGACTTAGCATAGTACGAGCAACCTCGACTAGCGTACGATTTCTTCTTTCGACCAGTCCATTCTGTTGAGGCGTACATGTAGCAGAATATTGATGTGAAATCCCGGCAGATTCGAGATATTCTTGAACTGTTTTGTTCTTGAACTTTGTGTCGTTGTCTGTTCTTAGAAGCTTGACCGGTTTCTGCAGATTTACCTGGGTCGTCTTTAGGAATGTAATGAGAACATATGGTGTCTCATCTTTTAAACGTAGAAATTTGACCCAAGTGTACCGTGAATAGTCCTCCACGATAACTAGAATGTACTTCTTTTCGCCTAGACTTTGCGTTTGCATCGGACCACAAAGATCCATATGCAACAACTCTAACGGAGCGCTGGTACTCGGTTCAGGATTTGGTTTATGTGGAGCTCTCTTCATCTTTCCCTTTTCACATGCTGCACACAGGTGTTCTTTTTCATACTTCAGCTCTGGAAGTCCTTTAACTAGCTTTCCACTGACCAGCTTGTTGATGTACCAAAAGTTGAGGTGAGAGAGCCGTCGATGCCATAGCCAGCTTTGCTGCATCAAGGATTTAGAGAGTAGAAAAACCTGCTTTTCAGTATGGACGTTTGACAAATTGATTGTGTAGAGGTCAGACTTTCTCGTGCCGACCAAGAGTTCCTCGCCTTCTTCAGTGCGAACAGAACATCTCTTGGCTTTGAAATTGACCTCTAAGCCTTTTTCACAGAACTGGCCTATACTGAACAAGTTGTGTCTTAAGCCTTCAACATAGCTCACCTTTTTTATCGTGACTTTGTCATGTACCATATCACCATAACCCATTATTGGTGAAAACTGATCATTCCCGAATCTAACTGTTCCGCAGTACTTCTCTGTAAAGTTGGTCAACATACCTTTTTGTCCAGTCATATGCTTGAAACATCCGCTATCCAAGTACCACATATGACGGATCTGCATAAGAGAAATTACGAAACAAGAGATTTATATATTTATAAACAAAATTTGAGTAAAGGCTTTTGAGCATTGAAGTGTGGGTCTTGAACTGTTGTATTCAAGAGCCATTGTTCATTGAGGTACGAGTCCTAGACTGTTTTGTCTAGAAGTCATACTTCGTTGAAGTACGGGTTCTAAGCTGAATTGCTTAGAAGCCTCCATCTTGACATTTAAGTCCGGGTTTTGAACTGTGTTGTTTAAAAACCTAAGATCTATGCTCCCTCTTTAAATGTTGAGTGCCTGCAACACAGATTTAGCTTTTGGTACCCACTGGTATTTGGGTCCAACTGTGTTAGCACATGATTTTGGTACCCATTGAAATTTGGGTCCGTTTTGCGTTTTAGAATCAAATGAAGAATTAGTATGATAAGAGTGAACATTATAAGTGCCATACCAAACATCAGAGTCTTGACAAGAAGCATAAACATGTTTATCATAAAATGAAGACTTTCTAGCAGATAAAGATAACTGGAATAATTGCTTCATAGAGTATTTCTTGTGATAAACGACAAGTTTTGGTTTCAAAATAGCAACATCAGCAACTAAAACATCTTTAATAGGCGAAGTCTTATTACAATCAACAGTACAAAAAGATTTATCTGTCTTGTCAGTCTCCTGTTTTGGTTTCCATTGAGATTTAACTTATGGCCTTTTCTTGCTCAGATCTGAAACAGTTGAAACTTGTGAGTTAGACTTTTGAGCAACAACTGGATGCTTCTTCTTTGGGTTACCAGTAGTGATCGGTTTCTGTGAATGCTGAGATTTATTCTTACCTTTAGCATACTTAGAGTTCACAGAGACTGATTTATCAACTTTCGTTTATTTTGCACTTTTTACAAACGTACTGGTTTTTCCCAATGATTTCACAAAAAAAGATGAATGGTTAGGAAGTTTCTCATTAAAGTCAAATTGATCAAAACAACCATCCAAACCACCGTCAGAGTTTAGAAAATCAAACCCTTCATCAATTAGACCAAAACTATCATTAGATTTTGAAACCTTAGAAAGAACAACATTTTTAAACACAGTTGAAAAAACTTTTTGTTCAATATTAATCAAAAGTCTTTCATCTGTTAAAGAATTCTCAAGTTCAGAAATTTTACTTTCCAAAATGAGAGGAGGGACATATAGTTTACCTTTAATAGGCTTCGCCTCCATTTCTTTGACAGAATAACTCTGAAAGAAGTCATTTGAAAGAGTTTTCTTTTGATATATTGGATCATCATTATAACTATTATTCAACTTCGCATAACGAAATGGAAGTTGAACTTTAGTTGTGTTCTTTCGTTTTTCCGTTTCTTTGGCTTCATCCTCTTTTGACAATCCAGTCCAGAAACTTTAAGCTCAGGGATTCTTCGAGCTAGTTTCAAAAATGTAAGATCATAAAGTGCAGGCACTTCAGATTTACCCTTTTTAAGGTAGTGAGGATTCTCATACCCGAGTCCCCATTTCTCTATTTCCTCTTTGGGTTTGTTCAGATGAATGGTTTGTTCAGTTTGACCCAATTTGTATAACTTCTCTTCCAAACTTTTTAATTTAGCAAGTAAAGAAACGTTTTCTTTGGAAGTTGAAGAATGCAATTTCATAAGCTCGATGAAATCAAACTCACTCTTTCTCAATTTAGTCTTTGTTTCAGTAACTTCTTGAAGAATTATGGTCTGTTCTTTGGCGCTGGTGTCAATGTTTTTGTGTAAGGTCTCAACCAATACTTTCTTCTCAGCAACATCATTGCTAAGTTTCTGTATTGATTGGTTTTGTTCAAGAATGACACCATTTTCTCCCTTAAGCTTCGACTCTAACTCTTCGAGCTTAGTCAACATGGCATGCATTTGATTTAAGAAATATGAATGAGTTAAATCATATACCTCATTTTCCTCGTCATCATCTGAATCTGCTTCAGCTTCTATTTCCATCTTGCCCATGAAGCATAGATGTGCTTTCTTATCCTTCTCTTCATCCTCATCTTCCTGGTCAGAATGATCTAGCCAGTACTCATCTTCTGCCATTAATGCCTTTCTAGCCTCTTGTTACTTGGCTAGAAGCATTTTGTTTTTGTAGTAGTCTGAGTTTCTGACTTTGGGTCTTCGGCAGTCTCTGGCAAAGTGACCTATTTTGCCACTGTTGTAGCACGTTGGAGGTTTTGACTGACTGGATCCTTCTGCTTTATATCTTCTCTCTTCAGGCTTCCTTTCCTCTATTCTCTTTCCTTCAAATCTATTTCCTTCAACCTTCTCCTTGTGAATATAGTTGCTCGGACCAGAAGAATATCTCTGACTGTTTGAGCTTGGATTTTTGTAGAATTTCTTCTGAAAAGCCTTAGTCAACATTAGCATTTCCTGCTTTAGTTGTTCACAGTCGTCCGAGTCAGAGTTTGCTTCAACTTCAACCTCATCTGATTCAGACATAAGCATCTTATTCTTCTTCTTTTTCACAACAAGAGCAACTGAGTCATCAATTGTCTTCCCAGTCTGCCTCTTTTCATCCAGTATTTCATCCACCTCTTCTTCATTTTGTTTGAGGGTTTCATACACCTCATGAAGTGGAATCTTGTTTAGATCCTTGATCTGCTTCATTTGTCTGGCAAACCTCTTCCATTCAGGCTGGAGAATGCTGAGAAATTTTACATTCAGCTCTATCTGAGATTTAGTGACCTTGTTCTTGCTTAATTCGTTCAACAAGGTCACAAACCTGTTGTAAGTTTCTTCTTGAGATTCTCCAACTCGGCCTTTGAATTCTTCATAGTTGTTTAGGCAGTTGGATATCTTCAGCTGGTTCCCAACCTTTGAACCTAGCATCATCTTCTCTAGTTGATCCCACATCTGTTTGCCAGAGGCTTTATAGCTGTCTATCTTCATGTATATTTCATTTGGAATGCCTTGAAGAATATAAGACTTTGCTAGCCTATCACCTTTTGCTCTTCTGAAGTTATCACCTTCTAGTTCCTCATACTTGAGTTGAAACTCTGTTGCCACAGTTCCTTCCATACGAGTCTCATAAACTGGTGCCATAACTCCCTCTTCTATAGATTTCTTGATGAAAACACCCAAATCATGTCTTTCAATAAAGTCCATTAACCGATCCTTCCACTGTTCATACTCTCCCCTGAAGAGTACTGGTGGCTTAGAGTCAGTTCCGATCGCTAGG
Source organism: Arctium minus (assembly GCA_954870635.1). NCBI lineage: Eukaryota > Viridiplantae > Streptophyta > Magnoliopsida > Asterales > Asteraceae > Arctium > Arctium minus. The sequence continues at coordinate 80,509,459 of OX941081.1, read as the reverse complement.
GCTTTTCTTGAAGTCATTCTTGATTGAATAAGGATAAGTTTGGTATTGGCGCAAAAGACACACTTTGCGCTAAAGGTTGCTGGCGCAAAAGAGTTTTGCGCGAGGTGCACGTGGAGCGAAGTAACGATTTGCACTAGAAAAGGTTGGCGCAAAAGATGGTTTGCGCTACAAGGAGTTGGCGGAAAAATCAATTTTGCGTAATGAGGTGTTGGCGCAAAAAGTGACTTGAGATCAACCTTGCGTTATGAATTTTGCGTGAACTTAAGATCTGAGAATTGCGTGAGGCAAAGTTGGCGCAAGTTGAGGCTTGCGTGAGATGAAGGTCGCGCGAATTTGAGTTTGCGCGATGAACTGATGACGCAAAAGCGAACTTTGCGCTAATAGTTGTTGGCGCAAAGTGGAGATGCTATTCTCGTCCAGTGTGAATGGCGCAAAGGTAGATTTGCGTGAGAAGTTGATCTCGCGAAAGGAACTTTGTGCGAGGTGTTGATGGCACAAAAGTCAAGTTTGCGCAAATAGTTGATGGTACAAAACTGACTATGAACTGGCACGAGTTTGAACTTTGCACAAGTTCGTCCCTGTACTTCAAAAAATCGACATGTTTCGCTCAAATGAACCTGTTTGGCAACGATTAGCAGTCCCAAATTCTAACAAATTGACCACTAACTAATCTAGAACAAATTATAACCACTTGATCTCGAAAACAAACGAAATGATCAATGGCACAGTGAGTTTTTACTCGTGAAAAGTTTTGCAATAAAATCACAAAATTTGAATCGATTGAAGCTTTAAAATGAAATCAAACTATAACAACTCGATCTAGCACCCTATTCGATCACAACCTGATCAATTTCAACTCCTAAAACACACTAAAACTTCGAGAATGATTTTGAAATGAAGAACACAGAGTCGTTCTTTGTAAAAACTTGATTTGAATCTATTATCAGGTTCTGATACCAATTGTCGGTCCACAATATTATGATCAAGTTCTTATCGACAATAACAATAACAAGATTACCAATCTATTTGATTAATATTCAACGATTACAAGGTTTGGTGTTTGACACTTTGAAGCTCTAAATGTGTTCTCTCTGATTTTCATCGTGAGTGTGTGTGTTGTATGTTTTCTGATTGTTGTCTTCTCTAACACACTAACAATATAATATCTAAACATAGATATTATAACTAAACTAATATCTAACTTAATATCTAATTCTAATATCTAAATATTTAATCTAATAATAAAATACTAAAAACAATACCTTGATATTTTATTACAAACGACATTAGACTAATATTTAAGAGTCGACTTTCCGGCTTTAGCTTCAGATTGGATCTTCAGATTGGATGATCTTGAATCCAATAGATCTGTGCGCTAACACTAAGAGTGATAAGAACTTGTTATTGTGGGACACACAATTGGTATCAGAGCAGAAGGTTCAATCGAAATCAAAAAAATGTTCTTCGCACCTCTGTTCGTTGACATTTGATCGATTTTAGTGTTGTTTAGTGTGTAATTGTCAAAATTTTCAATTGAAAGTTGATCGATTAGTGTTTTAGAATGAATTAGTATCACTTAGAAACTCAATTGCAATGTATTTTTGATCAATTTGGTGATTTGTTAAATTTTGAGTTTACGAGTCGAAAGCACTGTATCTCAATCAAATTGTACATTTGTGTGAATTTCTTTGAAATTCATTGTTTGTAATCGATTTCTGCAGTGTTCGTGGATATTCTTGTGAAGTGTCAGACTCAGAATCGCAGATTTGATCAAGTTTTGACTTGTTTGAAGTGTTTTTAGATTGAAAACTGAAGAACTCGCAAATATCCTCGAAGAACTTGCAAGATATACAAATTTCGTATAAAGAACTCGTAGAATTGGAAGAATTCGCATGTTGACTTTGTTTGCCTAAGAATTCACATAAGTTTGATTTTGTAAAAATGCTAAGGAAAGAATTCTCATATTTCGGTGTATGAAAAGTTGGGAAGATTTTCTAAGGCCAGATTTCGTATAAGGCTACGTGCGAAAAGTAAGGATTTCGCAGATAGCAGCATACGAATTCCTTGAATTCGCATAAGGTTACATACGAGTTCTTAAGAATTCACATGGAAAATTGGAAAATTTTCTAAGTCTAGAATTCGTATCGATATGAATTGCTCGAGCTTGAAATAGATTCTAAGTATAGAATTCATATATCTCTGTTGTGCGAAAAGCTCATGCGAAAAGTTGAAAGTTCTGGTATATTCTAAATCTAGATTTCACATATAGTTCTATGCGAATTCCTCAGAATTCGCATATAGTAGCGTGTGAATTCTTAGATTTCGCATCTAGTTACTTGCGAATTATGTGGTGTGCGAATTCTTCAGCGTGCGAATTGTGAGTGTTCTGCGAATTTTGTGGTTTGTGAGAATTGTGGTGTGAGAATTCTTGCCTTAGGAAATTTTATTTCTGAAAATTTTTCTAAGATTTTATGTATATTGACTTCTTTTGAACTAACGATCATTTCAAGTTCTTATTTTACAATTTATCTGTCAGGATGATTTCTATAGAGGTTCTTGCAATTGGAACCAATGTCAAACCACAAGTTCTTTTCAAAGGAGAATACGAACAGTGGGAAGATAGATTTATGGACTTCATTGACATAAATGAACTCGGTGATTACATCAGATTATCTTTGACAGAAGGAGTGATGAAACCTATAACTAAGATTCATTCTACAGAAGCAGATGGTGAAGAGATAGTCAACAAAGAATATCCAATGTCTGTAGAAGACTATTCTGATGAACAGAAGAAGAGGCACAAGGCTGATTGACTGGCATGGTCTTTTCTACTACAAGGAATTCCCAATGAGATACATGTGAAGATTGATAGCTACAAAGCTACTGGGAAGCAGATATGGGATCAGCTTGAGAAAATGATGTTAGAGTATAAGATTGGTAATCAGTTGAAGGTGTCAAATTGTCTGAACAATTATGAATAGTTTAAATCTAAGGAAGGTGAAAGTTTAGAGTCCACCTATGACAAATTTGTTACTCTTCTAAACGAGCTAAGAAAGAACAGAGTAGAGAAATCTCAGATTGAGTTGAATGTCAAGTTTCTGAGCATTTTACAACCTGAGTGGAAAAGGTTTACTCGATAGATGAAACATATGAAAGATCTGAATGAGATACCTCTCCATGAAGTTTATGAGACTCTCACACAAAATGAAGAAAAGGTTGATTATATTAAAGCTGAGAAACCAACAGTTGATCCAGTTGCTTTGGATGTAAAGAGAAAGGAGAAGAGATTTGTAAGTCTGAAGAAGAAAAAGGTGTTAGTATCTGAGACTGAGGAAGAGGAAAGTGAAGATTCAGATTCAGATGACTATGAGAACCTAAAGCAAGCAATGCTACTGTTGACCAAATCTTTTCAGAAAAAGTTTTACAAGAAGTCAGGGTCAAATAGTCAACGATATTCATCAGGGTCAAAGAATTTTGAACACAAATAACGAGTAGAAGGAAATAAGAGATTTGAGGAGAAAAGGCCAGAAGAGAAAAAGTATGTGAAAGAGTACGAAGAAAAGAAAGTTGATCAGCCAGTAAAGTGCTATAACTGTGGTAAAGTAGGCCACTTTGCTAAAGATTGCCGGAAGCCTATAGTCAGAAATTCAGAGTATTACAAGAATAAAATGCTTCTGGATAAACAAAAGGAAGCTGGTAAAGCACTGATGGCTTAGGATGATTAATGGATGGATCATTCAGATGTTGAAGAGGAGATAGTGGAAACTGCCCATATGTGCCTAATGGGATAGAATGTTGATAAAGAGATGTCTAATGAAGAGGATTCTGAAGAGGTAAATGATATGACTGAATCTGATTTCTTAACTCAAATGCAATCCATGATGATTGAACTTCAGGATTTACAGTCAAAACTTAAATGAGAAAAAGTATCATTAAAGAGAAAAACCAAGCAATACTGAAACTCAACAATGATATTGCTGAGAAGAATGTATTGATTGAGACTTTACACATAAATATTGATACCAGTGCTAGAGAAAAGACTGTAATCCACAATCAACAATCTGAAACATCATCAAAATTCAAACTGTGTGAACTTGAGATTAAAGAGGTTGCTAAAAAGTGTTTATCTTTAAAGAAAGAAAACAAATCTCTAGTTGAAAAAGTGAGTGGTTTGGAAGAAAAACTTTATACTCTAGGTCAAACTAAGCAAACCATTCATCTTAATAAACCAAAAGAGAATAGTGAATGTTGGGGTATTGGTTGCAATAACCCACATTACTTGAAAAAGGGTATTTCCAAAGTGCATGCTTTATACGATTTTGGCTTCCTAAAATTGGCACCTAAATATCCTGAACTCGGAGTTAAATGGACAAAATCATCAGATGAGGAAGAAGCTAAGGAAGATGAGAAAAGGAAAAACAAAACTAAAATGTAACTTCCATTTTGTTATGATAAGTTGAATTCTAGTTACAGTTCTAAACACTCAAAATTTCTTTCTAACGATTATTTTCAAAGCTATTATACAGAGGAAATGGAGACAAAACCAATTGACGGCAAAATTTATGTTCCTCCACTCATTTTAGAAAGTAAAATTTCTGAACTAGAGAATACTCTTGTAGAAGAGAGAATTTTGACTGGACAAGAACAAATGATATTTTCAACTATTTTTATAAACACCAAATTTTCAAATTCTTCCAATGTTTTGAAATCAAATGATGTTAATGATATGTTTGATGGAGAGTTTGATTTTCTAAACTTTGATGGTTGTTTTGATGACTGTGTTGATCAATTTTATTTTAATGAAAAACTTCCAGATCATTCTTAATTTATTGTGAATTCCAAAGGTTTACCAAGTGTATTTGAAAAGGGTGAATCATCAACGAAAGTTGATACACCAGTTTCTGTGAGTACCAAACATGCCAAAGGTAAGAAAAGGAAGAATATGCATTCACATAAACGGATTAACACTGATAAATCTAGGAAAAGACAATCTTTTAAATCTCACAGTTCTAACTTTGAAAATTAATATGTGAAAAAGAAAAAGCCTGAAGTGAAATCGGAGTGTATACCAAAGCAGAAAGTTGGAGATAATATAAAATCAGTTTCTGATTCTAAATGTAATAGGTTTATTGTTAGTGATACTGGTGTAATTGTTAATATTGCTTCTCATAAAACAAAACTTGTATCTTATTACAAGACTTACCCAATAAAGAAATTGCTCCAATTATCTCCGTCTACTAATAAGTTTTCTACATATCGTAGATATGATTTTGTATCTCGACAATATTCTGATAATTGGTTTGGATCATATCATGTATATTCTCATAATATTATTTCAAAAGCTTTTCAAAAGATCAAAGGGTCCAAATTCAAATATATGCCAAAATCATGTGCTAACTTGCTAGGACCCATTTATAAATGGGTACCTAAACCTGTTGTTCCTTGATTTCTCATGTGCAGACCCGTCATATGTGGTACTTGGATTCTGGTTTCTCTAAGCATATGACTGCGCAGAAAGATATTTTATCTAATTATACAGAGAAATTCTACGGGAACGTTGGATTTAGGAATGACCAGTTTTCACCAATACTTGGGGTATGGAGATGTCATGCAAGAGAATGTAACAATCAAGAAGGTGAGCTACATTGAAGGATTAGGACACAATCTGTTCAGCATTGGTCAATTTTGTGACAAGGATTTAGAGGTTATGTTAAAAGCCAAGAGATGTTGTGTCAGAACTAAAGACGGAAAAGACTCTTGGTCGGCACGAGAAAGTCAAACCTTTACACCATAAATCTGTCTAGTGTTAAACCAAACAATGATGTGTGTCTACTATCGAAAGCCTCTATCCAACAAAGCTGGTTATGGCATAGACGATTATCTCACCTCAACTTTCGGTACATCAACAAACTGGTGACTGGTAATATGGTTAAGGGTTTACCTGAGCTGAAATATGTTAACGAATATATGTGTGTTGCGTGTGAGAAAGGTAAGATGAAAAGAGCTTCTCATAAGCCTAATCCTGAACCGAGCACAAGTACTCCTTTAGAATTGCTGCATATGGATCGTTGTGGTCCAATGCGAACTCAAAGCATCAATGGTAAGAAATATGTTTTGGTGATTGTGGACGATTATTCAAGATACACTTGGGTCAAATTTCTAAGATCAAAAGATGAGACGCCCAATGTCATCATCTCATTCTTAAAGACCACTCAAGTGAACTTGCAGAAGACAATAAAGCTTCTCAGAACTGATAATGGCACAAAATTTAAGAACAAGACTGTAGATGATTATCTTGAATCGATCGGGATAACACACTAATTTTCTGCTGACAGAACACCAGAACATAATGGAGTAGTAGAAAGGCAAAACAGAACTCTAGTTGAGGTTGCTGGCACTATTCTTAGTCAATCTGATCTACCTCTATTTCTGTGGGCTGAAGCTATGTCTACTGCATGCTATACGCAAACTCGCTCAATCATTCATCGCCGGTTTGGTACAACACCATATGATTTGATTAATAATAGGATACCTAGCATTAAACATTTTCATATCTTTGGATGCAGGTGTTTTGTGTTGAATGACAAGGAGAACTTTAACAAGTTCAGTCCTAACGCCGATGAAGGCATTTTCATCGGATATTCTCAGACGTCTGCTGCATATAGAGTTTACATGAAGAAATCCAAAATAGTTTTGGAGAGCGTAAACGTCACATTTGATGAAGATATGGCTTCTGGTCAAAGCAGTTCAGAACCCGTGATAACTGGAGGTTTAGCTTCTGGAAAAATTAGTCCAGAACCTGCGGTTACTGTTTCTAATTCTTATAAAGCGTCAACGTCTACATCTCATTTAATAGAATTAGATTTATTGTTTGAATTTTTCTATGATGAGTTTCTTGGTTCTAGAGTGACTAAACCTGTTGTGATTGACAGATCTGAAGATTCAAGTAATCATCATCCAATCACTTCAGATATCTCAACTGAATCAAATTCCCTGATTCAGGAAGAAATTTAAATTCAAACACTTACTCAATCAGTTGAAGTTGCAAATGAAATTGTCGAGCCAGAAGTTACACATTCAGCTGCGTGTACGGTAATGCCTACTCAACATACATCAAATGTCCAACCAACTGAAACTTTTGCACCGATTACTTCAACTGAACCCCATAATGAACAAGAAGAAGAAAGTTGATATCTAGATGTTCAACATGATCAATCTGCATATCATCCACTTCCTCACGTATACAAGTGGACCAAAGAGCACCCGGTTCATAAAATTATTGGAGATCTATCAAAACTGGTGCAAGCTAGGTATGCAACAGCAAATGAATGCTTATTTGATTCATTCCTGAGCAAAATAGAGCCAACAAAAGTTTTAGAAGCTCTTTGTGATCCAGATTGGGTTACAGCCACGCAAGAAGAGCTCAACCAATTTGAAGCACTTCAATTCTGGCGATTGGTGCCCCGACCTGAAGGAAAAACAATTATTGGCACCAAATGGGTATTCAAAAAAAAGGATGAAGATGGTGTTGTTATTCTAAACAAAGCAAGACTTGTTGCCAAGGGATACAGACAAGAGGAAGGGATTGATTACGATGAAACATATGCACCAGTTGCGCGTATTGAGGCAATTAGGATGTTTTTAGCCTACGCTGCTCATAAGAATTTTACGGTCTATCAGATGAATGTCAAGACAACCTTTCTGAATGGATTGTTAAAAAGAAGAGGTGTACGTTTCTCAACCTGAAGGATTCGTAAGTGCAGACAAACCTGATCATGTCTATATTTTTGACAAAGCACTTTACGGACTCAAACAAGCCCCTCGAGCCTGGTATGACGTATTGTCCAAATTCCTTGTCAAGTCTGGATTTTCCAAAGGTAAAATCGACCCCACTTTATTCATTAAAAGTGAGAAAGCTGATATCATTTTAATTCAAATATATGTAGACGATATCATATTTGGTTCAACTATTCTAAAGTACTGTAAGAATATTTTCTAACCTCATGGTGTCACGTTTTCAAATGAGTATGATGGGAGAGATGAAATTCTTTCTCGGATTACAAGTTAAACAATTTTCTATTGGGATTTTTATAAATCAAGCGAAGTATATTGCTGACATTTTAAAGAAATTTAATACGTCAAATTGTACTCCAATTTCAACCCCGATGGCACCAGGTACTAAAATCGGAGCTGATCTTTCGGGAAAAGTTGTTGATGTTAGAACCTATAGAGGGATGATTGATTCTTTAATGTACTTAACGGCTAGTCGGCCAGATATTATGTTCTCTACATGCTTATGTGCTAGATATCAAGTTTCGCCTAAAGAATCCCATATGTCGGCTGTAAAGCGGATATTTAGATATCTGAAGGGAACTACAGATCTTGGTTTGTGGTATACTAAAGATACATGTTTTGAGCTAATAGTGTATTCAGACGCAAATCATGCAGATTGTATGCTAGACAAGAAAAGCACATCGGGTCACAAAAACAACTTTGTGTTTCCACTTCAACTGCTGAACCAGAGTATGTAGCTGCTGCCAGTTGTTGCTCTCAAGTGTTGTGGATGAGAACATATGATGCGGGAAGCTTGCAACCATTTAAGATTATCCAAAGGCTCCAAATGACTATAGTGATTATTGGTTTAAATTAATAATTATCTAAATTTATTTTCCTTGATTAGATTGATTTAATTTATTTTAGAGTTAGGATTATCATAATAATTTCCTTGTTAGGATTATCATAATAGTTTCCTAATTAGCTCCAACAATTAGGATTATAAATAGTTTGGTTTATTTAGATTATTATTTAATACTGAATTTTGATAATAAAGTTTCTTAAAGTCTCCTAACGGGTTTCTTGAAAGTGTTCTTGATTCGATCATAAGTTCGGCCGTTTCAATCGATCCGTCATCATTTGGTATCAGAGCACCAAGTTGTCTTTCAAATGGTCGGACGTGGTAGACATAACCCTCGTAGAAATGCCGATGGAGGCAACGATGGAGAACAATATGATCCATGTGATATGGAAATTGAAAGATTGCAACAACGAGTTAGAGAATTGGAGCCGCTACAGGAGGCGCAAAACACGGAGGAGACCGACTCGGAAATAAACTATGAGGACGGAGAACGGAATCCTTTCGGTGCCCACAGGCGGAATGTTTTTGAAACATACCAACGGCATACCCAGAGACAGAACAATGAAGATCCTTTGCGTAGCTTGGGAATGAAGATAGAGATTCCTGAGTTTGATGGTAAGGCCCATCCCGACGATTTTATAGATTGGGTGAACACAACGGAGCGGGTCTTTGATTTAAAGGATGTCCCCGATCCTGTGAAAGTAAAGCTTGTGGCCATAAAACTTCGGAAATCTGCTTCCCTCTGGTGGGAACACGAGAAAAAACGACGCCAAAAGGACGGGAAGACCAAAGTCAAGACTTGGTCAAAGATGAAGAAGTTATTACAAGGCAAGTTCCTTCCGGTCAATCACCGTCAAGAAGCCTTTCTAGATTACCATAACGTTGCTCAAAAGGCTTCTTCTGTTGAAGACTTTATCACGGAATTTGATTGACTCAGAATGCGATGTGCTGTCGAGGAAGAAGAAGAACAGGTTATTACTCGTTTTTTGGGTGCTCTTAAACCTGAAATTGTAGACATCGTTCATCTCCAACAATATTGGACATATGCAGATGTATGTCACTTAGCTATAAAAGTCGAAAAGCAGTTAAAGAACCGAGGAAAGCCCGGGGGCAGCAGGTTTATAACCTCTTCCTAATCACCACCGACACTAACTAACATGGCAACCAACCCTAAAGTCGACACCTCAGCCGGTACTACCATCAACCCACCCGCCCCCTGCGTCCTTCGATGCTTCAAATGTCAGGGTGTGGGTCACATTGCTAGAGATTGCCCGAACAAACAACTCGTTACATTGGTGGACGAGTCAATCCTTGTTTATGACACCGAAGATGAACAGGAGAGTGATGGGGATGGAACCGAAGTGATATATGCTGATCGTGGTGACCTCCTGATTACCCAACGTGTTTTAAATGTCGAAGTGTCAAAAACAGCCGATGATAAATCGTGGTTGCGGAACAACATTTTTTGCACCAAATGCACAGCAAAAGGGAAAATCTGTAGCGTCATAATTGATGGAGGCAGCTGTGACAACATGGTGGCAACGACATTGGTGGAGAAATTAGGCCTCGAAGTGGAAAACCATCCAGAACCGTATCAACTGACATGGCTAAAAAAAGGTAATGCATTCAAAGTAAGTAAACGTCGTTTGGTTCAATTTTCAATTGGAAAAAAAATATATTGATGAGGTCTGGTGCGAAGTAATTCCCATGGATGCATGTCACGTTCTTTTGGGAAGACCTTGGCAATACGATCGAAGAACCAGACACAATGGGTTTTTGAATACTTATAGTTTCAATAAAGATTGAGAATAAAAAAAACTTATCGAGACTTTTGGATCTCGTTCTTCATCCTGTGTAGTTTTGACCATTTGAATTGCTAGGTTTTGCATCATTTGGTATCAGAGCTTCTGGTGCGATGGCCGGTCTGATTCCTTGTGTTAGCGCATAAATCTGTTGGATACAAGATCAAGTATTCTGAAGGTCAAAGTTGAGAAAGTCAAAGCTGAAGAAAGTCAAATCTCATTAAAAGTCAAAGTCTATTTGTAATAAGTCAAACTTAGTTGTATTTTTATTTGTTGTTTCCTTAGTATTAGGTGTTAGTATAAATACATTTTTCTTCTTGTATTTTCAGCAGCATCAAAGGGTTGGAAGTTGGAAAATTGTAAAATCAGATTTGAGAGTGAGAGAGAATACGTAGAGAGATAGAGAGAGAATTCTAGAGAGAGAAAGTGTAAATTGAGAATTAAAGAGTAATCAAACAGGTAATCTTTGAATTGAATCTTGTTTGTTTGATTGTTTTGTATTAGAAACTAGAATCTGGAACATACAATTGGTATCAGAGCAGATCCAAAGTGAAATCGAATCAAGAAAATCAAAGTTTTGGATGTTATTGTTCTTGAAAGAGAAAATCGAATTCTGAGTTTCAGAGTGTTTTTGGAGATGATTTTGGTTAGGTTTTGGTTGCAAAGTGTAATAGATCGAGTTTTTGTAATTCAATTTCTGTTTTGCACTGTAAATCACACGAATTTTGTGATTTTTGTTAAGTTTTGTACACGAGTTGGTTTTTACTGTTTCATCGATATTATTGTATTGTAAGTGTTTGTTTGTAAAAATCATGTATTGGAATATATTCTTGGGTTGATTACAAAGGTTCGTTCAAAGTTTCAGACCAGTTGGACAAGTTTAGATCGAATTCAGATGAAAAAAATCAGTTTTTGGGTCGACAAACAGAAGAACGCGCTAGATCTCCCAAACGCGCAAGTTCTTCGTCCAAACGCACAAGTTCTTCGTCAAACGCGCAAGATTCATAAGCTAGAACGCGCAAGTCGAAGGAATAGATTTTTGGTCTAAAACGCGCAAGGGCTATCTACGAGTTCTAAGAAACGCGTTAGTAGTGGCCAGCGAGTTCTACAAACTCGCTAATCGAAGCTAGCGAGTTTGAGGAGGAACAGTTGTTTGCGAGTTCTTCGACGTGCGAATTTGAAGAGGAATAGTAGAAACGCGCAAGCTTCGACGTGCGAGTTTGGAAAACGCGCATACCTCTGTTAGCGAGTTTCAGCGTGAACAGTTTTTAGCGAGTTTAGGCACTTGCGAGTTTCATCATCTGCGAGTTTGATCTGCGAGTTTGCTTGCGAGTTTGTCTGCGAGTTTGCTTGCGAGTTTGTCTGCGAGTTTACTTGAGAGTTTATCAAACGCGCAAGTCTCGATCTGCGTGTTTCACAGTGAATAGGGCTTAGCGAGTATAAGCGTCTGCGAGTTTCACTTTGAATAGTGACTTGCGAGTTCTATACTTAGAATTTTTTCTGAGAAATTTTCAAAACTGTATTATGGCCTTTAATAGTGAAATTTTTTTCTCTAGGGGTGCTGCCCCTCGACCCCGCAAGGGCGTTGCCCCTTGACCCCACCCGCTAACCGGGTAGCGGGACCCCCATGCTAAGTCTGCGAAGGGGGACAAAATTCTGATTGTGATTAAAATTTCTGAACTTTATTTTTTTTTCAGTGTTATTTCCATATTCTTGTGATTTCACATTTTGGACTAACGATCAGTTCTAGTTTCTTATTTGATATATTTTTCAAACAGGTTTAAAGAAGATGACTTCCAAAGATGCACTTTCAATCGGCACTGATGTCAAACCTCCAGTTCTATTCAAAGGAGAGTATGAACAATGGAAGGACAAATTCTTGGATTTCATAGATCGGCATTCAAATGGAGAGAATATTCTTTTGTCTATCATTGAAGGTCCAATGGCTCCAATAACAGTTCAAGTACCTGATGTTGATTCTTCTGATAGTGAAGATGGGACTGAGGAAAGAGAGCAAAAGATGAAAACAGTGACAGTGGATATTTCTCAATATTCTGAAGATCAGAAAAACCGATACAAAGCAGATAAACAAGCGAGATCATTACTTCTTCAAAGCATTCCAAACGAGATCTACATCAAGATTGATAGCTATAAAGCCAATGCTAAGAAGATGTGGGATCAGTTGCAAAAGATGATGATGGGATCCAAGGTTGGAAATCAAATGAAAGTGGCAAACTGCATCAATAGTTATGAGGAATTCAAAGCTAAGGAGAATGAGAGTCTGGAAGATACATATGAGAAGTTTGTATTGCTTCTGAATGAGCTGACAAAGAATAAAGTCAAAAAGAAGCAGTTGGAAAACAATGTCAAATTTCTGAGTATCCTACGTCCGGAATGGAAAAAGCATACAAGAAGGATGAAACAGATGAAGGATTTGAATGAAATACCACTACATGAGGTATTTGAGACCTTAAGGCAGAATGAGGAAGAGGTTGAAGAGAAAAGAGCTGAGAAGAAGAAGGCAGCACAAGTTCCTGATCCTATTGCCTTAGTAGCTGGAGAGAAGAAGAAAGAAAAGAAATAAAAGAAAGAGAAGAAAAAGAAGATAGTTCTTACCAGTTCTGAGTCAGATTCAGTTACAGATAGTGATGATGGCGAAAGTCTGAAACAAGCCATGATATTGCTGACCCGTGCATTCCAGAAGAAATTTTACAAGAAGCCGGGATCAAATTCTCAAAGGTATTCTTCATCTAGTTCAAAGAATCACGAGCATCGACAGAAAGTGGAAGGAAAGAGGTATGAAGAGGATAGATATGTGAAGAAGAAACCGGAAGATAAGAAGAAGTTCATGAATGACTAGACAGTTGCCGAGAAGCCAACAACAGATACCATGAAATGCTACAATTGCGGCAAGATGGGTCATTTTGCAAAAGATTGTCGAAAGCCGAAAGTTCGCAACTCTCAGTACTATCAGAACAAGTTGCTTTTGGCAAGACAGCAAGAAGCGGGTGTCGCTCTAATGGCTGAAGATGAGTTTTGGGTGGATTACTCAGAAGGAGAAGAAGAAGTGAAAGAAGAAACAACTCATATCTGTCTCATGGGCAAAGAAGTAAAGGATGACGAGTCAGATGATGAGGCAGTTAATGAGGTATTAAACTTATCTGAAAAAGATCTTATTACCAAAATGGAAACCATGGTGGTTGAGCTACAAAATTTACAAAATAATCTGAAAAAGGAAAAAGAAAAAGTTGCTAAAAAGAACAAGAAGATCTTTGAGCTTAATACGTCTGTTATTTCAAACAAAGATCTGATTGATTCTTTACGCAAGTCTGATTTTGATTCTAAATATAAAGTAGATTGTTTTGAAAAGAGGATTTCTGAGTTTGAAGGTAACGTGTCTAAATATGAGTTTGAGAAAAATGAATCTGCACTAACTGTTTATAAATTGCAGGTTGAAAATAAGAATTTGAATAAGAAGGTAAATGGTCTGGAAGCAAAACTTTATGCGAGAGGTCAAACAGATCAAACCATTTTTCTAAATGCACCTAATGAAGAGTCTGATGTTAAAGAGAAATGGGGACTTGGTTTTGAAAACCCCCATTATCTTAAGAAAGCCATCAGAAAACAACCGACACTTTATAACTATGATTTTCTTGCTTGTGCTGGTAAACATACTCATTTAAAACCCAAATTTGTTACCAAATTGTCAGACGAAGTTGAGGCCAAAGAAACTGAAAATAGAAAGAATAAAAAGAAAATGCAACTACCGTTTAACTATGTAAAGTTAAATGATAGTTATCTTTCAGAAACACCAAAAGTTCTTTCAACTGACTATTTTGTTAGTTATTCCGCTTCTGAGATGAAGGCAAAACCTGCAATTGCAAAGGTTTATGTTCCTACATCTATTCTTGAAAGCAAAATAGTAGAGCTTGAAAATGTTTTATCTGATGAAAAACTTTTGGCTGATATACAACAAAATGTATTTTCTACAGTTATAAAGAACACTATTTTTCAAAGTAAATCTACAAAGTGTTTTACAGTTTCTAAGGTATCTCAATCTTCATCTGATAATTCTGTTGACTTATTTGAGTCTGCAAATGATTTTTTAAATTCTGATGATGGGTGCATGGAAGAATTTGATATGTTTGATGTTAATTCTATACTTCCTGATCATTCTACTTGTCTTAAAAATGACAAAGTGTTACCAAGTGGTGTAAATACTGTTGAATCATCAACTAAGGTTGGTGAATCAGTTTCTGTAACTGCTGATTACTATGCTCAAGGTAAGAAACATAAGAAACAGCGATTACAGAAACAGAAATACACTGGTACACGAAAGTATACTCAGTCTCGGAAATCTGCTTTTCCTAATAAATCTATATCTTATGTTTCAGATTTAAGGAAGAAAAAGTTGAAAGCTCAATCCGAATGGAGACCAAAACGGAAGGATGCTGAGATAGCTGAATCAGTTACTGATAATTCTTGTACTAAATCTGTTAGTAGTGATTCTGATATAGTTGGTCAATGTGCTTCTCATAAACAAAACCTTGTAACTTCTTACAAGCGTTACTCAATAAAGCAATTGATTCAATTATCTCCTATTATTACTAAATCTCGTCCTAATTATCGGAAAACTGATTTTGCTTATTCTCATAATTTTTCTGATTGGTATGGATCTTATCATGTTAATTCTTCGAGATCAAATGTTTTTCAAAGTTTTCAAAAGAACAGAGGATCCATTTTCAAGTGGATACCAAAATCTTGTGCTAAACTGATAGGACCCATTTTTAAATGGGTACCTAAATCTATTATTGTCTAATTTCTCTTGCAGACCCGACATATGTGGTACTTGGATAGTGGATGTTCCAAGCATATGACTGGGCAAAAAGCTTTATTGTCTAACTATACAGAGAAATTCAGTGGTAATGTCAGATTCGGAAACGATCAGCTTTCACCTATCTTAGGATATGGTGACATTATTCAAGACAACATAACGATAAGTAAGGTGAGTTATGTCGAAGGCTTGGGGCACAACTTATTCAGCATAGGTCAATTCTGCGATAAAGGGTTAGAGGTCAACTTCAAGTCTAAGAGTTGCTCAGTTCGTACTGAAGATGGAACAGAACTCTTATCTGGAAATCGAAAGACCAACCTCTACACCATCAATTTGTCCAAAGTTCAGATTGACAGTCAAGTATGCTTATTGTCAAAATCTTCAATGCAAAAAAGTTGGCTCTGGCACAGACGTTTATCTCATTTGAACTTTCGTTATATTAACAAGCTGGTTCGTGGGAAATTGGTCAAAGGACTTCCTGAGCTGAAATATGAACGAGAACACTTATGTGCTGCATGTGAGAAGGGTAATATGAAGAGATCCGCACATAAACCGAAGCCTGAACCAAGCACTAGTTCTCCGTTAGAATTGTTACATATGGATTTGTGTGGTCCAATGAGAACTCAGAGTTTGGGTGGAAAGAAATACATGTTGGTTATTGTGGACGATTATTCAATATACACGTGGGTCAAATTTCTTCGATCTAAAGATGAGACACCGGAAGTTCTCATTACTTTCTTAAAGACGACCCAGGTGAAAATGCAGCGACCAGTCAAGTTTCTTCGTACTGATAATGGCACAGAATTCAAGAACAAGATTGTTGATGAATATCTCGAATCAGTTGGGATTTCACATCAGTATTCTGCTGCTAGAACGCCTGAACAAAATGGAGTAGTCGAAAGGCGAAATCGAACGCTAGTCGAGGCCACTCGGACTATGCTTAGCCAATCGGACTTACCTCTATTTTTGTGGGCAGAAGCTGTGTCGACTGCATGCCATACTCAAAATTGTTCCATAATACACCGCCGATTTCAGAAGACTCCATATGAGCTAATCAACAACAGAACACCAATTATCAAATATTTTCACGTATTTGGGTGTAAATGTTTTGTGCTTAACGACAGAGAGAGTCTGAATAAATTCAGTGCTAAGGCGGACGAAGGCATCTTTATCGGTTATTCTTCAACATCTGCTGCATATCGTGTTTATCTAAAGAAGTTAAAGACAGTTGTGGAGAGCGTCAATGTCACATTTGATGAAGAGATGGCTTCTGATCAATTCATTTCAGAACCCGTTATCACTGGCATATTAGCTTCTGGACAGATCAGTCCAGAACCTGTTTCTACAGCGACAAATTCGATTAACGCTTCTACTTCTACTTCACATTTAACTGATTTAGATTTGTTATTTGAATTCTTTTATGATGAGTTTCTAGGTTCTAATGTATCTAAATCTGCTGTGACTGACAGGTCTGAAGACACAACTTGCAATCATCCAGTCACTTCAGATGTCATAACTGAACAAGCATCTCCCGTTCAGTCTAAAACTCACATACCATTAACTACTCCTTCAGTTGAAGATACACAAGTTAATGCTGAGCCAGAAGTAATTATTCCAGTTGAGTCAGAATCTGTTGTTCCAAATGATACTTCTGCATATGAACCTTCAACTGAGAACCCCCCTCATGATATTCAAACTGAAGATTCTGAAAGTAGATTTCTAGATGATGATCATATTCAAAATTCATCTACTCCACTCCCTCATGAGCATCGCTGGACCAAAGAGCATCCATTACATCAAGTAATTGGAGATCTCAACAAGCCTGTACAGACAAGGTCAGCGACTATAAACCAATGTATGCATGACTCATTCCTCAGTAAGATTGAGCCAACACGAGTATCTGAGGCTCTTGCTGATTCGGACTGGGTATCTGCAATGCAAGAAGAAATCAATCAGTTTGAAGCCCTAAAGGTTTGGAGATTAGTTCCTAAGCCAGAAGGTAAAACCGTGATAGGAACTAAATGGGTATTCAAGAATAAGAAGGATGAAGATGGCATCGTCATAAGAAACAAAGCTAGACTTGTTGCCAAAGGTTACCGGCAAGAGGAAGGCATTGATTATGATGAGACGTATGCTCCAGTAGCGCGTATAGAGGCAATCAGAATGTTTCTTGCCTACGCAGCTCATAAAAACTTTACAGTCTTTCAGATGGATGTGAAAACATCTTTTCTGAACGACATTCTTAAAGAGGAAGTGTACGTGTCTCAACCAGAAGGGTTCGTCAATTCAGATAAGCCAGATCATGTCTACATATTGGACAAAGCCCTTTATGGATTAAAACAAGCCCCTCGAGCATGGTATGATGTTTTATCCAAATTCTTGGTCAAGTCTGGTTTCTCTAAAGGTAAGATTGATACCACTTTATTCATCAAGAAGGAAAAACCTGATATTATTCTTATTCAGATTTGTGTTGGTGATATAATATTTGGTTCTACTAATCCAAAATATTGCAAAAACTTTTCTAACCTCATGGTGTCACGTTTTCAAATGAGTATGATGGGAGAGATGAATTTCTTTCTCGGATTACAAGTTAAACAGTTTTCTACGGGGATTTTCATAAATCAATCTAAGTACATTTTGGATATTCTTCGGAAGTACAAAATGGAAAATTATAAACCTATTGGAACCCCGATGGCACCAGGTACTAAGATTTACACTGATCCTTCGGGTAAAAGTGTTGATGTTAGAAACTATAGAGGTATGATAGGTTCATTAATGTATCTTACATCTAGTAGACCAGATATTATGTTTTCAACATGTTTATGTTCTAGATATCAAGCTACTCCCAAAGAATTCCATTTGGCTGCTATCAAACGGATTTTTAGATATCTGAAGGGGACTGCAGACCTTGGTTTGTGGTATCCTAAGGATACTGGGTTTCAACTGACTGCATATTCAGATGCAGATCATGCAGGTTGCATGTTGGACAGAAAGAGTACTTCAGGTCATGTTCAATTTCTTGGAGACAAGCTCGTTAGCTGGGCTTCAAAGAAACAATTATGCGTTTCCACATCGACTGCTGAAACAGAGTACGTAGCTGCTGCAAGTTGCTGCTCTCAAGTCTTGTGGATGCGAACACAGCTACGAGACTATGGATTCAAGTTTGATAAAATTCCAATCTATTGTGACTCGAAGAGTGCAATTGCGATATCTGCTAATCCTGTCCAGTATACGAAAACCAAACACATTGATGTCAGGTATCATTTTATAAAAGATAATGTAGAAAAAGGAACAATTGAACTTTATTTTGTAAAGACAGATTATCAACTTGCAGATTTATTTACCAAACCCTTAGATGAAAAGAGATTTAATTTTCTTGTCTCTAAGCTTGGTATGTTAAATCTTAAGACATAATCGGTTGTTACCTAATAAAGTTACGTATCGTTATTTTTCATCATTTTCTTTATCTTTATGTCTGAAGGATATCTACACTTTAATTGTTTGCTCATGATCTCAGGGGGAGTAAGAGAAGATTTTAGATGATCTACATTATTTTAAGGGGGAGCATAACTGATTTCTGTATTTTACTTAACTGACAAAATTTTTGTAATGCATGATTTCAGGGGGAGCTTATCAAAAGGAGTAAGACTATGATTTTTGATTACTTAAGATCAGAACTCGTTCTTTAATTGTTTTACTGTTTTATGTTCTTTTATTGTTCGAATAAATTTTGTGAATAAATTTTTGACTAGACTTTGAGACTTATGCAGGATGAGAGAGGATGACATGATCATATTATTTTTGACTTCAGCTGACTTAATGAGTATTAAGATTGACCGAAAAGGTAAATTTCTTTTCTTAATCTCAAATGTATCTGAAAGAAAGACAACTTTCAGATATAGAAAACATGTTCTGAAATGTTCAAACCACTTCTCGAATTTTAAACAGTTTTTATAATTTGGAAGTGTGATTTTAAATGTTTTCATTTTATTTTTGAGCTTCATTGATAAATAAACCGTGTGTTTCCAAAGATAAATACTTGCGTATTGTCTTTTCTACATACTTTCAAGTATTCACACACATCGGTTTAATTTTTGATTAAAATGTTCTTACCATGTCTCTAAATTGAAAAAATTTTTCGATGGTAAGACACTCTGCTTGTACTTGAAAGAATTTTGAGCGATATTTCATTTCGAAACGTCATTTCGAGAATGTCTATATTTTTGTTTCGTATGGACAATATCCATTATTCCTGACCATAAGCCTTGATTGTTATATCATTCATTTCTGATCATTTTTATACAATGTCAGATTTTCAAACAAGTCTCTTGCATTCATGTTCATTCAATTAACTTGTTTGAAAATACTTCCATGTTTTAAAATTCTCATATCTTCATGATTATATTCCGAGCATACATTCATCTGACATTTATATATGAGCTTTAACTGTTATAGTTAAATCATTTGAGCAACACATGCTTTCTAGGAAAAATATGGGTTCTTTGTGCTAGGAATTATCTGAACTTCTATAGAATCACGTTAACCAGTGATTTCTAACCAAGAAGTTAATCCCTTAGTGATTGAGTGTGAGGAGTCAAAAGAAACGAGTGTGGGTGTGACGAGGTAAAATGGAAATGAGAGATTGGTTAGTAGTGAGCTTAATGATTAAAAAAAAGAGGGTGTGAGATCAGAGTAAAAGAATATCAAACTCTGCACCAAATACTTTCTGAGCCGGGCAGCCACATTACTAATGTTTCACATTTCTTCGTGAACGTTATTGAAACAGGCAACTAGCCCATGCTAACTTTTGACTATACCCCACTAGCTACTCATTTTCTTCTCAAAAAGAAAATGTTTCATATTTTCTGGGGACGCAACATATAATCTATCTGGTTTTCATTTGGAAAATCTGGATATTGAAAAAGAAGGAAGTCTGCCCCACCTTCGCACTTCAATCATGCACATTGAGTCTGCGTTTATCTACTGTTGTCTCAGTGGTTTACACTATGTTGAGCCTTAAAAAGCAATTATTCGTGCTTAATTCTTTCTACACATGCACGAACACACAAATAATTTGTTTCTTTGTCATAACATTCATAGAAATTGCCTTTGTGGTATTTCGATGATTGGATGGAAGCCTTGGGGGAGTGAACATCAAAAAGCTCCTTTATATTGTGTATTCGTTACACACAGTGACTTTGTGTTACTGACAGGCATTTTAACTGATTCATCTGTTGATTCAGGAGTTACATATTCTTATTTTGTCTGGATTTGCAAAGATCTAGATGAATACTTGGTTATGGTTACCGAATCAGAGGCTCAGTATGACAGATCAGAATGGTCAAAGACATTTCTTGGACGAAAAGTTTTGATGATATAGATGCTTAAATCATCAAAAAGGGGGAGATGATATGAAGAAATGTTAAAGTTTTGAATTTTGGAAGAGATGATACCAAGATCTGATAAAGTTTTGTGAAGTTGATTTTCTGAAATGTTCAAGTCAGAAAGTTCAAAGGGAAGATTTGAAGACAATCAAAGAATTTTTGTAGTTTTTGAGGAAATTTTCTTTGAAGATTATTTGTTAAAGCAAGGTGAGCTGAATCTGAAGATAATTTTCTTT
Organism: Arctium minus; assembly: GCA_954870635.1. Taxonomy (NCBI): domain Eukaryota; kingdom Viridiplantae; phylum Streptophyta; class Magnoliopsida; order Asterales; family Asteraceae; genus Arctium; species Arctium minus. Next base: position 80,488,568 of record OX941081.1, on the reverse strand, counting down.
CCAAAGTCTGAAAGTGTTGTGTGAAAGTTTTGGGGAGATTGTTACTCTTTTGAAGACAATTTTGGAAAGAAGACCGTCAAAGAAAAAGGGGAGATTGTTCAGACAGAGCATAAAGTGAAGACTTAATTGCTAAATCTTTCAACAATGATCTTGAATCCAAAGGGGGAGATTGTTAGCGCATAAATCTGTTGGATACAAGATCAAGTATTCTGAAGGTCAAAGTTGAGAAAGTCAAAGTTGAAGAAAGTCAAATCTCATTAAAAGTCAAAGTCTATTTGTAATAAGTCAAACTTAGTTGTATTTTTATTTGTTGTTTCCTTAGTATTAGGTGTTAGTATAAGTACATTTTTCTTCTTGTATTTTCAGCAGCATCAAAGGGTTGGAAGTTGGAAAATTGTAAAATCAGATTTGAGAGTGAGAGAGAATACGTAGAGAGAGAGAGAGAGAATTCTAGAGAGAGAAAGTGTAAATTGAGAATTAAAGAGTAATCAAACAGGTAATCTTTGAATTGAATCTTGTTTGTTTGATTGTTTTGTATTAGAAACTAGAATCTGGAACATACACCTTGCAGTCGTGGAAGAACTCACGATGCTGTTAATCATAGACACACGGAGCGAGACAATGATATAGCCAGCAATCGTGATCCATGCGGTATGGATATTGATTGCCTACTACAATGGGTGAGAGAATTCGAACTTTGCGGTTTTGTTAATCATAGAAACGCCGATCGAGGAAATGATGTAGCCAACAACCGTGATGATCCTTTGCATGACGTCAGGTTCAAGGTAGAGTTACTTGAATTCCATGGGCGTCCCTATGCGGATGGCCTTCTTAATTGACGAATTAATGATGTCACTAATTATGACGTCGATAACATAGGACTACCACAATATGATGAAGCCGAATATGTTGAGGACGATGTAGGTCCCTTACTGATTTGGCGACAGACCTATTTGAGCCCATTGGCGCAAGATAGCGACTCTGTTTGGACTGATTTTTTTCTCTTCAATGGCCATCGTTCAAAGTAAAATTTTTCATTTTATTGTCGACTCTTGTAGTCATAAGAACGTGCTCGCTGAATCAGCTGTAACGATAGACCATCCTAAGTCATACACACTTGCAGCTCGAGAAATTGTCAATCAGAAGATCAATGAGAAGGATAACCCACATGCATTACGACAAGAATGCAATTTTATGGCTTATATGGAACATCCGAAGGCTTTGAAGGCAAGCAGAAGCTTCATGACCCAGGGAAAATTCAAGAACGTCATTTTGGACAAAAATATACACTTTTCCAAGTGGATACGACGTCTTCTCATGATATTTCTGAAGATAAAGCAGACTCGAGGTCGAGTCTTTTTGAAGCAGGGGAGGATGATGTGGGAAGCTTGCAACCATTTAAGATTATCCAAAGGCTCCAAATGACTATAGTGATTATTGGTTTAAATTAATAATTATCTAAATTTATTTTCCTTGATTAGATTGATTTAATTTATTTTAGAGTTAGGATTATCATAATAATTTTCTTGTTAGGATTATCATAATAGTTTCCTAATTAGCTCAAACAATTAGGCCTATAAATAGTTTGGTTTATTTATATTATTATTCAATACTGAATTTTGATATTAAAGTTTCTTAAAGTCTCCTAACGGGTTTCTTGAAAGTGTTCTTGATTCGTTCATAAGTTCGGCCGTTTCAATCGATCCGTCATCAACATAGCTTCGAGACTATGGTTTCAAGTTCAACAAAATTCCTATATATTGTGATTCAAAGAGCGCCATTGTAATATCTGCTAATCTTATTCAGCACACAAAGACTAAACATATTGATGTGAGATATAATTTTTTCAAAGATAATGTCGAAAAAGGTACAATTGAACTTTACTTTATAAACACAAATTATCAACTTGCAGATTTGTTTACCAAGCCGTTAGATGAAAAGAGATTTAATTTTCTCATTTCGAAACTTGGCATGTTAAACCTCAAGACTTAATCTGTCGTTACATAGTACAATTTATTATTGTTATTTTTCTTCATTTCTTTATTTTTAATTTGAACGATATCTGCACTGAAAGGTTCTGTTCATGATTTCAGGGTGAGTAAGATAAAGCTTCATTGATCTACATTTTAGGGGGAGTTATAAATTTTGTTGTATATAATTTTCACTGACATATCTTGTGATGCATATGTTCAGGGGGAGTAAGGACATTGATATCTGATTACGACAGATCAGAACTCGTTCTTAAGAAGTTTTAATGCTTTTATATCTTTATTTTTCAATAAATTTTGTGAATAAGACTTTGTACTTTGACGATTTATTGACTAATTATAGATTTTGAGGGGGAGCTTACATGATCATATCAATCATGACTTTCAAGTTGAGTTTATGAGATTTAAGCAGAGTGTAAGGATTATTTTAACCTTAATCTCTTACATATTTGAAAGATGGACGACTTTCAGATATGAAAACATGTTCTTAAACGTTCAAACCACTTCTCGATTCTTAAACATATTTCATGAATAAAGAAGTGTGATTTTAAATGTTTTCTTACATAAGCTTCATTGTTTAACAAACCGTGTATTTCCGAAGATAAATACTTGTGTATTATATTTTTCATATACTGTCAAGTATTCACACACACACACACACACACACACACACCGGTGTAATACTTTTATTGACTATGTTCTTACCATGTCTCAAAATTTGAACATAATTTTTCGATGGTAAGACACCCCGTTTGAAATTCAAAGTTTGTTGAGCGTTATTTCATTCAAAACGTTTCTTTCAAGAATGTCTATAATTGTTCTTATAGACAACATCCAATTTTCATGACCTAAGCTTTTCTTGATGAATCATTCATATTTGATTTTTTCAAGACAATGTCAGATTCTCAAACAAGCAATTTGTATTCATTTCATTCATTCAAATATACTTGTTATAAGAGAATCTTTCATGATTAAAATGCTTAAATCTTCATGATTATCTTACTGAGCATACAAATATCTGACATGTATTTCAGTTTGTGCTTTAACTGAAAAAGTTAAACCAATTGAGCAACATTTTGCTTATAGGACAAATACTTGGGATCTGTGTGAGGACTTAATAGAACTTCTATGGATTCACAATAACCAGTGTTTCCTACCCAAGAAGTTAATCTTGAGTGATCGAGTGACGAGGAGTCAATATCTGAGTGTGGGTGTGTGATGAGATAAAATGAAAAGAGAGTTTGGTTAGAAGTGAGATTAATTGATAAAAAGAAAGAGGGTGAGAGATCAGAGTAAAACAATATCAAATTCTGCACCAACTTTTTCTGAGCCGGGAAACCACATTACTATTGTTTCACAATTCTTTCATGAACATCATTGAAACAAGCAACTAGCCCATGACAACTCTTGCATAAAATCCCACCAGCTATTCATCTTTTTTCTCAACAAAGAGAAGTTTCAATTTTTCTAGGGAAGCAACACATACTCTATCTGGTCTTCATTTGGAAGATGTGGATATTTAAAAACAAGGAAAGTTTCCCCACCTTTGCACTTTGATCATGCACAATTGAGTCTGTGTATTACTGTTGTTGTCTCAATGGTTTACACAATTTTGAGCCAAATTGATAAAGCAATCATCATGCTTAATTCTTTCATACACAAGCACATTCAAACATAAAATTTGTTTTTCAGTCTAAACGTTCATAGTTTAACCTTGTGTTATTCGATGATTGAATGAAAGACCTGGGGGAGTGAACATCAAAAAGCTCCTTTCCAATGTGTATTTGTTACACACAGTGGCTTCATGCTAATGACAGACATTATTAACTGATTCATTTGTTGATTCAGGTGTTACATTCATATTTGTCTAAATTTGAAAAGATTCGGATGAATACATTATCAATTGACGGAATTGGTTCGAACAGATCATGGTCAGAGATTATAATTGACATTTCTTGAAGAAGTTTTGATGATTTCTATGCTCTACATCATCAAAAAAGCGGAGAAATTAATTCCAAGAAATGTTGTTTGAAGAAAAGTTTGTAACAGTTATGATAAGTTGATCAAGAATTGACAGAGTTGGAATGTTATATTTTTCTAGAGTCTAGAAAGAATGTTCAGAATGAAAGAGAAAGGTCAAAGAGTTCAGAATATTTGCTGAAGATTTCAGAAAATTTCTTTGAAGACTATTTACTGAAGGAAAGTGAGCAAAATATGAAGATAATTTCATTTCTGAAATCTGGAAGATATTTTTATTACCTTGGGGGAGATTGGTAAAGATTCTTGCAAAAGATTTTCACAGACTTTGGAGGAGATTACAGAAGGAACTTAAAGAGGGAGAATGTTCTTGAAAAAGGGGAGAACATGCTTTAAAGATGAAATTCATTTGAAGAGAAAATACAAGTTTATCCAAAAGTGGGAGATTGTTTTTTGATGCTGAATTTTGTTTTTGCTTATCCAAAGGGGGAGATAATTTGTTTCTGATTCCAAAGGGGAGCTTCAATGCATATTTTGTTGAAGATGATCTTGAATCCAAAGGGGGAGATTGTTAGTGCGCAAATATGTTGGATCCAAGATCATGGGAATTAAAGTCAAAGCCTCTCAAGATTGAAAAGTCAAAGTCAAAAGCTGAAGTCAAAGTATCTCAAACAAAAGTCAAAGTCATTGTAATAATGTTATCCCATATAACAATGTAAAACAAGATGACAACTTTGATTTCAATCAATTACTATTTTATTTCAATCACAGAATTATTACAGATATGCTCTCACAACTTTCTTTATCTAACACTAATTTACGCACACACTGAATGAACACTAGTTCTGAACTACTCACACAACATGAAACCATATCCCTATTTAAACATGGGATAAAACACTCAAGACACTATGCATGGACAATACAAAACGCGTACATAACAAAACACTCATACAAAAACACTTTGATTTTTTATTACAATTGACTTTGACTTTTTGCTTGAGAGTTGACTTGAGCTTTAACTTTCATTATTCAGTCTTTATGATCTTGTATACAAAAAATATATGCACTAACAATCTCCCCCTTCGGATTCAAGATCATGTCTCAAAGACTTTGCAATTCAATCTCCCCCTTAAGCAAAATTTGTGCAATCTCCCCCTTTTGTCAGAATATCATCAGATTAAATCTCCCCTTTTACTTAGAAATCTCCCCAAATTTTGTCTTCAAGAATAGTAACAATCTCCTCAAGGTCGTAAAACCTCTTTCAGACACTGGAAATAAAATATCTTCAGATTCAGCTCGGATTGCTTTTGCAAATTGTCTTCAAAGAAAATTTTAGTAAAACTCAGATTGCTTTCAGAAATCTTTGAACTTCTCAATTTCAGCTTCCAACAATCTTCAACAATCTTTCTTCAAATTGATAATTCTTGATCACTTTTAAAACATTTCTTGATCCTCTCCCCCTTTTTGATGAACGAAGCATGAGATCATCAAAACTTTACAAGAAATGTCCGTAATTTGTGCTGACCACTGATCTTTTAACACTGAGCCTCTGATTATTCATCGATCCAAAAAGATATTCATCCGAATCTTTGCAAATTCAGAGAAATTGTGAGTGTAACACCTGAATCAACAAATGAATCAATTAAGATGTCTGTCAGTAACACGAAGTCATTATGTGTAACGAATACACAATGGAAAGGAGCTTTTTGATGTTCACTCCCCCAGGTCTTCCATTCAATCATCGAATAACACAAGTTTATTTTATGAACGTTTAGACAGAAAAACGAATTTCCTATGTGCTCGTGCTTGTGTTTGAAAGAATTAAGCACATGTGATTGCTTTTGATAGGCTCAAATTTGTGTAAACCATTGAGACAACAAAAGTTAAACACAGACTCGATTTTGCATGATCGAAGTGCGAAGGTGGGTCAGACTTCCTTCTTTTTCAATATCCATATTTTCCAAATGAAAACCAGATAACATATGTGCTTTGTCCCCTTTAAAAAATTGAAACATCTTCTTTTTGAGAAAAAGATGAGAAGCTGGTGGGTTTTTTTATCAAGAGTTGGCATGGGCTAGTTGCCCGTTTCATTGATGTTCACCAAAGAATTATGAAACAATCAGAAATGTGGTTGCCCGACTCAGAAAAAGTTGGTGCAGAGTTCGATATTCTTTTACTCTGTTCTCACACCCTCTTTCTTTTGATCATTGAGCTCGTTTCTAACCAAACTCTCTTTTACATTTACCTCATCACACAACCAACACTCAGTTATTTTGACTCCTCACACATTCGATCACTCAAGAATTAACTTCTTGGGTAGGAAACACTGGTTAACGTGAATCCATATAAGTTTCAATTAAGCTCACACAATGAACCCATGTAATCCTAAAAGTATAAGTTGCTCAAAATGGTTTAACTTTGCAGTTTAAAGCACATGTATATACAAGTCAGATGTCTGGATGCTTATAGATATAATCAAGAAGATTTGAGCATTTTTAAACATTGAACATGTTTCAAACAAGTATATTGAATGAATGAAATGAATACAAGAAACTTGTTTGAAACTCTGACATTGTATAAAAAAAAAATCAAAATCGAAATGATTTATCAATTAAGGCTTAGGTCAGCAAAAATTGGATATTTTCTATACGAAGCAAAATATAGACATTCTTGAATGAAAATGTTTCGAAATGAAATCATGCTCAACAAACATTGAATTTTCAAGCGGGGTGTATCACCATCAAAAAATTTGTTCAATTTGAGACATGGTGATAACATTTACAACAAAAAAATTAAACCGGTGTGTGTGAATACTTGAAAGTATATGGAAAAGATAATATGCAATTATTATTCTTTGGAAACACACGGTTTGTTAAACATTGAAGCACAAATAACATGAAAACATTTAAAATCACAGTTCTATATTCATGAAATCTTTTAAGAATCAGAAGTGGTTTGAACATTTAAGAACATGTTTTCATATCTGAAACTTGTCCGTCTTTCAGACACATATGAGATTAAGATCAGAAATAAACCTTTTTGCTCTGTCTTAAATCTCATCAAATCAACTCTAAGTCATATATGATATGATTGTTTAAGCTCTCTCTCAATTCTGCAAAAGTCACAAAGTCGTCAAAGTACAAAGCTTTATTCACAACATTTATTGAAAAGTAAATGACATAAAGCAATAAAACGGTTAAAAGTTCGAGTTATGATTAGATATAATCAGAAGTCATATACATTACTCCTTATCTCTTACTCCCCCTGCAATTATGCATCAACAAATTTATCAGTGATAAACAAATGCAAAATTTATAAACTCCTCCTCAAATGAATGTAGATCATCTTATCGTGTAACATCTCACACTCCCCCTGAGATCACGAACAAACTTAATTGTAGATATCTTACAGAATAAAAAATAAAGAAATGAAGAAAAATAACAATAACAAAAACTTTAGTAGGTAATCACAGATTAAGTCTTGAGATTTAACATACCAAGTTTAAAACGAGAAAATTAAATCTCTTTTCATCTAGAGGCTTGGTAAATAAATCTGCAAGTTGGTAATCAGTGTTTACAAAATAAAGTTCGATTGTACCTTTTTTTACAATATCTTTGATAAAGTGATATCATACACCAATGTGTTTGGTCTTGGTATGTTGAACAGGATTCACAGATATATCAATGGCGCTCTTCGAATCACAGTAGATTGGGATCTTGTTGTATTTTAAGCCAAAATCTCGTAGTTGTGTTCTCATCCACAACACTTGAGAACAGCAGCTCGCTGCAGCGACATACTCTGCCTCAGTTGTTGATGTAGATACATAGATTTGTTTCTTTGAAGCCCAACTCACGAGTTCATCGCCCAGATATTGTATGTGACCCGATGTACTTTTCCTGTCAAGCATACAACCTGCATGTTCTGCATCTGAATATGCTTTCAGTTTAAAACATGTATCCTTAGGATACCACAGACCAAGATCTGCAGTGCCCTTTAGATATCGAAAAATTCTTTTAACTGCAGACAAATGGGATTCTTTTGGATTAGCCTGATATCGAGCACATAGACATGTAGAGAACATTATATCTAGCCTACTAGAAGTTAAATACATTAAGGAACCAATCATTCCTCGGTAGGTTCTAACATCGACAGCTTTTCCCGAAGGATCCGTGCCAATCTTAGTTCCAGGTGCCATCGGGCTTCCAATAGGTGTACAATTTTCCATTTTAATTTTTCTAAGAATATCGAAAATGTTCTTTGATTGATTGATAAAAATTCCCGTTGAAATTTTTTTGACTTGTAATCCGAGAAATAATTCATCTCTCTCATCATACTCATCTGAAAACGTGACACCATGAGGTTAGAAAAATTCTTACAGTATTTTGGATTTGTTGAGCCAAATATGATGTCATCCACATAAATCTGAATTAAATGATATCGGCATTTTCCTTTTTGATAAACAAAGTAGTATCGATCTTACATTTCGAGAAGCCAGACTTGACTAGGAATTTAGATAACACTTCGTACCAGGCTCGAGGGCCTTGCTACAGTCCGTAAAGAGCTTTGTCCAGAATATAAACATGATTCGGCTTTTCTGGATTAACAAAACCTTCAGGCTGAGAGACGTAGACTTCCTCCTTTAAGATACCATTAGGAAAAGCAGTCTTCACGTCCATTTGATAGACGGTGAAGTTCTTGTGAGCGACATATGTGAGAAACATCCTTATAGCTTCGATGCGCACCACTGGAGCATAAGTCTTGTCATAGTAAATTCCTTCCTCTTTCCTATATCTCTTCGCCACTAGTATTGCTTTATTTCTGATCAAGATACCATCTTCGTCCTTTTTGGTCTTGAATACCCATTTTGTGTTGATTATAGCCTTTCCTTCAGGCTTAGGCACAAGTATCCAAACTTTTATTGCTTCGAACTGATTCAGCTCTTCTTGCATTGCAGTTACCCAGTTTGAGTCGGCTAGATCTTCAGATACACGTGTTGGCTCCACCTTGCTCAGAAATGAGTCATGCATACATATGTTTAATGTAGCAGACCTAGTTTGGATGGATCTCCAATGATCTGACTTATCGAGTGCTCTTTGATCCACTTGTGTTCATGAGGGAGTGGATTTGATTTAGACTGATCATGATTCTCATCAAAGTATCCACTTTCAGTTTCTTCTTGTTCAGGGAGTGGTGCAGTTGAAGTATTTGGTGTAGAAGTATCAGTTGGAACATCAGTATCTGGCTGTTGAGTAGACGTTACAGTGCAACCAACTGAGTCAACAACTTTTGTCTCGACATTTTCATGTACAACTTCAACCGAAGGAGTAGTTGAGTGAACTGGAGTTTCTTGCTGAATCGGGGAAACGAATTTAGTTGACACATCTAAAGTGATTAGATGATGACCACTTGACTCTTCATGTCTGTCAATCACAACAGATTTAGGCAATTTAGATCCAAGAAACTCATCGTAAAAGAATTCAAACAATAAATGTAATTCTGATAAATGAGATGTAGAAGTAAACGGTTTATCAGAATCAGTAGCATTAACCACAGATTCTGGACTGATTTGTCCAGAAGCTAATACTCCTGTAAGTACGGGTTCTGAACTGTGTTGTTCAGATGCTAACTCTTCATCAAATGTAACATTTACGCTCTCTATGACAGTCTTTGACTTCATCAAATAGACTCTGTATGCAGCAGATGTTTGAGAGTAGCCAATGAAGATGCCTTCTTCAGCCTTGGGACTGAACTTGTTCAAGTTCTCTTTATCATTCAGCACGAAGCACCTGCATCCAAAAATATGAAAATGTTTAATGCTAGGTGTACGATTATTTATTAAAGCATATGGTGTTTTACCAAACCGGCGGTGTATTATGGAGCGATTATGCGTGTAACAAGCAGTCGATAAAGCTTCGGCCCATAGAAATAGAGGTAGATCCGATTGACTAAGCATAGTTCGAGCGGCCTCGATTAGCGTTATGTTACGTCTTTCTACTACTTCGTTCTGTTCTGGCATTCTGCCAGAAGAATACTGATGTGTTATCCCGACCGATTCGAGATAATCTTCAACAATTTTATTCTTGAATTATGTGCCGTTGTCTGTTCTAGAAGCTTCACTGTCTTTTGCAGATTCACTTGGGTAGTATTTAGAAATGTGATGATGACTTCAGGAATCTCATGCTTTGTTCTCAGAAATTTGACCCAAGTATACCTCGAGTAATCGTCCCCAATCACTAATACATACTTTTTGCTGTTTATGCTTTGGGTATGCATTGGATCGCAGAAATCCATATGCAATAGTTAAAGTGAAGAACTTGTACTAGGTTCAGGCTTTGGCTTATGAGCAGCTCTCTTCATTTTTCCCTTCTCGCACGCTGCGTACATATGTTCTTTCTCGTATTTAAGTTCAGGAAGTCCTTTGACTAATTTCCCGGTGACCAGTTTGTTGATGTAACGAAAATTCAGATGAGAAAGCCTACGGTGCCATAACCAACTTTGTTGCAGCGAGGCTTTTGACAATAGACACACCTATTTGTCAGTCTGGACTTTTGACAGATTAATCGTGTAGAGGTTGGACTTTCTCGTGCCGACCAAGAGTTCTTTACCATCTTCAGTACGCACACATCATCTCTTGGCCTTGAAATTAACCTCTAAATCTTTGTCACAGAACTGTCCAATGCTAAACATATTATGTCCTAATCCTTCCACGTAGCTCACCTTCGTAATCATTATATTTTCTTGAATCACGTCACTGTAGCCCAAAATCGGTGAAAACTGATGATTTATGAATCACACGTTCCCGTAGTATTTCTCTGTATAATTAGAAAAAATATCTTTCTGCCCAGTCATATGCTTGGAGCAACTAGAATCCAAGTACCACATATGACGGGTCTGCACAGGAGAAATCAGGGAACAATAACTTTGGGTACCCATTTAAATGCGGGTCCTATCGGATTAGCGCAAGATTTTGGCATCCATTTGTATATGGACCCTCTGATATTTTCAAAACCCTTTGAAGCATATGACTTATAAGAATAGACATGATAAGTACCAAACCAAACATCAAAATATCGGTGAGAAACAAAATCATTCCGTCTATATGTAGAAGACTTAGTAGTAGACCGAGATAATTGGAGTAATTGCTTTATTGTATATTTCTTGTAAGGAATTACAAGTTTTTGTTTATTAGAAGCAATAGTACCAACTACATCAGAACTACTATCAGTCGATCTATTACAAACAATATCAGGACATGATTCTGAACTCTCATCAATCTTCCGTTTTCGTCGCCACTCAGTTCGTTCTTCCGACCTTTTATTTTTCAACTCTGAAACAAAAAATTTAGATTTTCTAGGAAAATTAGATTTCTGAGTTTGTCTTTTCTTGAGTTTACCAGTGTTGGTCCGTTTCTGTGAGCGTCGTTTCTGTGAGCGTCGTTTCTTTTGCTTCTTACCTTTCTCATAGTAATCAATACTCACAGAAACTGATTCATCAACCTTAGTCGAGGATTCACCTACTTCAAATACACCTGGTAAAGCTTCAGAATTAATAATAAAAGAACAATGATCTGGAAGTTTAGCATTAAAGTCAAACATACCAACACTTTCATCAACACACCCATCATCAGAATTTAGAAAATCATTTGACGACGCAAATAAGTCATCAAAATCAACTTCTGAAGTTTGAGGTGCCTTAGAAGATGTTGAACACTCTTTGGATTCGAATTTAAAGACAGTGTTCTTCATTACAGTAGAAAATACACTTTGTTCAATATCAATCAAAATTCTTTCATCAGATAAAATATTTTCAAGTTCATTATTTTGCTTTCTAACACAAGTGGAGGAACGTAAATTTTAGCTTTAATCGGTTTTGCCTCCAACTCTTGTGTAGAATAACTTGCAAAATAATCATTTGAAAGAAACTTTGTTTTTTCTGAAAGATAACTATCATTCAGCTTTTGATAGCAGAATGGTAGTTGCATTTTCTTTGTATTCTTTCTATTTTTATCTTCCCTGGCCTCTACCTCATCAGGTGACTTGGTAACAAATTTGGTTTTCAAATGAGTATATTTGCCAACCACATATAGAAAATCAAAGTTATATAAAGTTGGTTGTTTTTTGATTGCTTTCTTTAGATAATATGGGTTATCGTAACCGAGTCCCCACTTCTCTTTAACATCATCTTACTCATTAGGTGTGTTTAAGAAAATGGTTTGATCTGCTTGTCCTCTAGCATATAATTTGGCTTCCAAACCATTTACCTTTTTCTCTAAAGTCTTGTTTTCAACCTGCAATTTATGAGCTTTTAGTACACATTCTTGCTTTTCAAGATCAGACTTAGAAAGTTTAGAAACAATATCATAAATCATATTTTCAAAACAATCTTTTTGAAGTTTAAAATCAGAAGTAGATTTGTTCAGAGAATCAATCAAACTTTTGTTCCCAACAAGTTGCTTGTTGAGTTAAAAAATATTTTGACGTTTCTTCGCAACTCTGCTCTTTTTCTTTTTAGTTTAAATTAAAGATCTTGAAGTTCGATCATCATGGCTTCCATTTTGGTTACAAAATCATATTCAGAAAATTTAAGTACCTCATCAGATGTCTCTTCATCTGTTTCATCATACTTCACCTCCTAGCCCATCAGGCACATGTGTGATGTTTCTTCCTTTTCATCCTCGTCGGAGTGGTCAAGCCAGAACTCCTCCTCAGCCATTAGAGCTTTTTCGGCTTCTTTCTGTTTAGCTAACAACATCTTCTACTTGTAGTAATCATAATTTCTAACTGTAGGCTTTCGACAGTCCTTGGCATAGTGACTGTTAGCTTAAATTAGCCCCAATTTAATTTAATGTTTTATAAAGAAATTGTATTTTGGGCTTTTTAGTTAGTTGTATAGGCTTGAGCCTTTTTATTGTAAATGGGCCCTATTAATAGGTGCACATGGCTCATTTGTTCATTTAGGTTTTTGGAGAGAACACACTTTTCACACACATACACTTAGAGAGTCAATTAAAATGTTTAGTGTGGTGTTCTCTACATTTTCCCCTCCATCAAAGAATCAAAGCATATGAGATGAGTTATTGATTATTTTGTTTTTAATTTTCATCTTATCTCTACATTTTTATGGAGTATCTTCTTTTGTTGCTTGAAATTGGATCTAACAATTGGTATCAGAGCAAAATGAAGAAACTCTTCTTCATTTCGGTCATCTATGGCAACAATTGAAGATTGAATGATTATTTTGTTGTTTTGGTGCTTAGATTGTTTCAATCACATGAGCCTAATCACAAATATCATTTCTATGATTTATTTTCTGTTTTTGTGCTTATTGGAAATCTATTTTTTCATTTAGATGAGATTTGGATGATCTTCGATCAAATATTTGTTTGTTTTTACACAAAATCTGTTTATGCACCCCACATGTTTGATGAAATGCCTATGTGAAGATTTGATTCTATTTGGATTAAATCTGATCAGATTGATTACATGTGTGTGTTTTGATCCTTTCTCATTTATTGGTCTAATATTTTATAAGCACTAAGTAAATGGTTGATCTATGATCCCATCCTTGTGTGTGCTTTAGTCCATATCTTTTATGGCATCTTGGATACAAGGTTGTTGATCTGTGATATGGTTTTATTTAATTCCGAGATTGGACTATCTTTTTACTCATATTTTGTTTTCTAAAATTTTTGGGTTTCTTTATGGATTGGCAGATTTTTCTTTGATCTGGCCTTCATGCTTTCCAAGAATGGGCTTCTATTTGGGTTTGAAGGATATTGATCTATTGTGACAAATGCGTTCCAAGATCAACATATTTGTGATGTCTGTATTTGATTCTAGAAAATGATGTTGCTATGTTTGAATCCTGGATTTTTGGATAAATGTTAAGTTGTTGTTCATGTTCAATCTATGCATCAAAAAGGTTTAAACATAATGTAATTGTTATTCTAAGCCAAAACAGAAACCAAAATCTGTTTCGGAAGTTGTTGATTCAAATTTCGATTAGCTTTATCAGAATTGATTTGTGGTATATTCAGAATTATGGATAAAGAATTTGAAAGTTGTTTTTAGAATTCTGATTATGTTAATCCAGAATTTGATCTTATTTTGTCCAGATTTGGGTCAATGTATATGTCGTGTTCGACACTGATCTATTTATAAGATAATTCCAAATTTAATGTTCAGAGTTACATTTATTTGCACCAGGATGTTATTGTAAATTGATGACAACAGGTTCTTCAATCTGTTAATAAGAAGGATTCGAGAACAGCAGAGTTGTGATGACACCAGATTATGAACAAATTTGAAATGGAGCAGCAGACTTTGATTAAGATGTTAATACAAAACATATTTTTGGTCATAGTTGCTGTTAGTTTGACACTCAATCGAGAATTCTGAGAAAAACAGCAGAAGGTTGCTGTTAAGTTTTTCAAAACAGAAAATAAGTGTTGCAGTCTCTGTCACCAGTGCAACGTGCACACTTGATTCTGCAACAGCAACTGCATTCGAGGCAAAATTTTAAACAACAGAGCTTCCAATCTGCATCTGCAGTAAACCGACCCTATTATACGCATAGCTCAACCAGAGAAGTTGCTCTACAAGAATGTCATAAAGAGATCTATTGCTGGAATTCCTGAGTTGCATTTGGCAAATTTTCTTCTCATGATTACTACAATGGTAGAATCAGGTTCTACAGAGGACCAGATGGAGTTCTTCATTATGAACAACCAAAAGTTATCAAAGCTCCCAAATGAAGAATCGCAATGGTCTTTGGTATTCATGACATCACCAGAAGGGCATAAGGATGTACCAACAACAAGCTCTGGTTTATCATTAGATGATACCATTTTTCGTTTGAAGATTATGAACCTGCAAGTCTGCAACAGATTGTGTTGTGCAAAACGAAACAATTTTTTATGCTGTGTGGTTCAAAATAGCAAGTTGTCGGGGCTGTGATACTGTCCAGAATTTGATTCTAAGCTGTCAAAATCGTGTTCGATTGGTGCTACTGCTAAAGCAAAGATGGAGAGAAGAATTGATCCTGACGCGCCACTTGGTTTTTTCGAACTTCAGATATTTCCAAGCCATAACAGATTTGGAAAGTGCAGCTGTTGGTACAACAGTTCATGTTAACACAGATTGACAACGAATTTTGAATATCAGAGTTTCAATTCAGTTCAATCTTTGTTGTCCAGAATTCGAAAAGTAGCAAAAGATGTTCAAAACACAAATTTTTGTTGTTTGATTGCAGAATTATGAATGAGATGGATGCTGTCGTGAATTTAGTGCAGTGGTGTTGAGAGTGGTGTTGTCCAGAAAATTGTAGTGGTGCAGTCCATAAATCACTTGAAAAGGTGCAGGTCTGCACAGGTCTTCATTATGTGTATGTGCATAAAAGGCAGTTGGATCAATAAATAAGGAATCTGAGGTATCAGACATATATTTGAGGCTTATACCGATTCTCTGCAACTTCATTGAACTTGTAGCTGCACTAAGAAATGAACTCGAAGAGCCACATAGCTCTGATGGTGATCAACTTCCACGTCTCCAGAGCTCACAGAGGATGCTTCTGGGATCCGTTGCAGTTCAAGTAAAAAGTGGTGTACTGAGTGTGTGCAGCAGAATTCAACTTTTAAGCTATCAGAAGAAGTTGAAATGTGCAGCAGTAGAATGAAATTTTTGTGTCAAAGTTTGTGATTAGAGGCTGCAACAGAATATCAGAAACGCAGAGGTTGTTTATGCAGAGGCTCTGTGAGGCAGTTCAAAGAGCCTCTGGGAAAAATCACAGAACCTCTGTGGCTATCCATCTCGATAAAAGCAGCAGATAATTGGACAACATTGGGATTTCGACGTGCAAAATTCGAGAGATGCAAATCTTTCCATGTGTTCACTTCAGATTTTGATCATGGTCAATTCTAATCAAAGTGTTGTTGCTGTTCATTTGAAAGAGATGACAGAGTTGTACCATCAATATAAAAGCATTTGTGGGATCAACGAGGGTGAAGACACAATGATCTCATTGTCAGGGTCATCCGTTTCAACTGATAAATCATGGTGGGAATGATGAAAATGATTTCAAGGAAGAACTTTGTTGGAATCATCGACTCGGCCAAGTTCTACGCAGATGTTCCTTCGAAGCTCGAGAAATTACGTAAACTAAAAGAGGAGTTCTGTCGCGCACAAGACCCTCACTTGGTCACAGAGTTTCTTCCTCAATTTCTTGATCTTCACACCGACCGCTACAGTCCCGTTAGCATATTCGTTGCATAGATCACTGGTGATCACAAATGATGCTGAAAGAATCAAGTGGCAACAACATATTATTGTAGAAAGAACACAACAAGGGTTCTGAATTGCCAACCAAATCTTGTGGTTATGTTGGTTTAGGTCCAAAATCTGAAAGTTATGGATTCAAAAGTAAAAGTAACCACAATATTTGTTGTTGTTGAGCTGTTGTTGCTTGCTGATGTGTTCCAAGACCAACAACAGACTGTTTTTGTTAACCAAAAACAGAAAGTTGTTGAGCTGCTGTTGGATTTGCAGATCTGTGCAAAATACTTAATTCCAGAAAGCTACTGTCGTTCGAACCAGAAGCTGTGCACAGAGGTTGATAAAAGATATGTACATAAGCTAATTTCAGAGTCTATCCAGAGCCTCTATGTGCGATCAACTGCTGTCAAAATCTGAGATGCATTCACAGAGCCTGTTTGTACGTGGTCAGAAGCTGTCCATTCGAAGTGAAGGCATAAGGATGATGTGCAGAGCCTCTGTAAGGTCTGTCCAGAAGCTCTGGAAGATTGCAGAGGCCTCTGTGATTTTAAGAATGCAACTACGATATGAACAAATGTTGTTCACATAACCTCTGAGGCTGTTCACAGAGCCTCTGTGGACTAAAAACAAAAGAGCAGAGACCAGAGGGGAGGACCAGAGGTAGACCCAAGCACGAACATCATAGGTCGATGGTCCAGAGGTTGCAATGAGCCAATTGCCCGAAGCCCGAATTTTTCAGATTTTCTGACAGCATTGCGCCGTTTCAGAAACATGCGTACAACGTTTTACTCGAAGCTCCGATTTACATGAGTCCAGTTGCGTTGGATTTATAAAACATAGATGTACGTTTTTGAAGTTTGGAGTTTTCTCAAATTTCTGGTTCTGATCTTCCAAAATCAGTGTCAAAGTCTGCATAAGGTTGCTGGACCGAAATCATCGCATTTCACTCGCGCTCTTTCCGCTTTCAAGAACGGTGTTCTCTCGTCGGTTCTTCATGGTTTCAAGCTACATATGTGACACATTTTTTGTCACTCCCTCCTAAGTTATTAAAGTTTAAGGCTCGGTGCTGAACGCTTACTCAACGGGATCTTAAGAGTCAAATTTTCTGTTTTTACGACCGTTATGCGCAGCTGTGGGAAAACTTGCACAACTCACTCATTTTTCATCCAAAATGGATGAATCAAAACTCGTTGGAAACCTAGGAGGTTGTAGTTAAATGTTCATGCTTTATGTTTTCTCTCAATCATTCTCCTTGATGGTAAAAAACAGTGGTGAAGTTGAGACATGAAAGCTGGACAAAATGGGGTAATTCGTCTAAGTCTTTCAAGAAGATAGTCCTACATTTGAGGGGGAGCTTGTGATGCTTTGAAGACTTGAAGAATGGCACACCAAAGATTCTAAAGAAAGCAAGGGGAGACTATATGATGACGCTTTCTTTATAAAACATTAGGGGGAGATTGTTAGCTTAAATTAGCCCCAATTTAATTGAATGTTTTATAAAGAAATTGTACTTTGGGCTTTTTAATTAGTTGTATAGGCTTGAGCCTTTTTATTGTAAATGGGACCTATTAATAGGTGCCCATGGCTCATTTGTTCATTTAGGTTTTTGGAGAGAACACACTTTTCACACACATACACTTAAAGAGTCGATTAAAATGTTTAGTGTGGTGTTCTCTACATTTTCCCCTCCATCAAAGAATCAAAGCATATGAGATGAGTTATTGATTATTATGTTCTTAATTTTCATCTTATCTCTACATTTTTATGTAGTATCTTCTTTTGTTGCTTGAAATTGGATCTAATAGTGACCAACCTTCCCCCAGTTGTAGCACTTTATCAAATCATCACTCTTCTTCTCAGTACCATAATCATTCACAAATCTCTTATTCTCTCTAGTCTTTCTTTCTCCAAACTTCTTATCCTCAAATCTCTTTCCCTCAACTCTTTCTCTATGTTCGTGATTCTTTGATCCAGAGGAGTATCTCTGACTGTTTGAACCCGACTTCTTGTAAAATTTGTTTTGAAATGCACGGGTCAAAAGAACCATCGCTCGTTTGAGATTCTCTCCATCATCACTGTCAGAATCAGAATTAGCAAAATCATCTGAACTTGGAAGCACCACTTTCTTCTTCTTTTTCTTTTCTTTCTTCTCCTTCTCTTTCTGACCAACCACCAAAGCTATGGGATCTATAACTTTCTCAGCCTTCTTCTTCTGACTTCTTTTTTCTTCTACCTCTTTCTCATTTTGTCTCAGTGTTTCATAAACTTCATGGAGTCAGATATCACTGAGATCTTTCATCAGTTTCATTCTCCTTGTGTGTTGCTTCCACTATGGTTGGAGAATGCTGAGGAATTTGACGTTGTTTTCAATTTTCTTCTTTTTAACTTTATTCTTTGAAAGCTCATTCAGAAAAAGAACAAATCACTCATATGTATCCTCAAGACTCTCATTCTCTTTTGCCTCAAAATCTTCGTAGCTGTTAATGCAGTTTGCTACCTTCATTTTGTTTCCGATCTTCGAACCCATCATCATCTTCTGGAGTTGTTCCCACATCTTCTTTGCATTGTCTTTGTAACTGTCGATCTTGATGTAGATGTGGCTTGCTTATCGACCTTGTATCTGCTCTCTTTTGTTCTTCATTGTACTGTAAAAGATCTTTTGGGACAGTCTTTGTCTTTCGAACTCTATCTTCATCTCCATCTTCACTGTCCGAAGATTCGTCATCTGGTATCTCAATGGTAAGAGGTACCATTGGACCTTCCATAATAGACAAGAGAATGTTTTCTCTGTTTTCATGCCGACCAACAAAGTACTGGAACTGATCCTTCCACTGTTCATATTCCCCTTTGAATAGAACCGGGGGTTTGACATCAGTACCAATGGAGAGTGCGTCTTTGGAATTCATCTTTGTCTTTATATTGCTTTGAACGATCGTCAAAATTCAGAAATAAAACTGGATTTACAAAAATCAAACTTTGTCAAATTTCAGAAAAATTCAGAAAATATTCTAAGTACAGAAAGCGCATAACAAAGAAAATATAGCACTTCGCGCAACGCCCTTTACGCGCGTTTGATCTTCGCGCATAAGGAAGGCTACATGAACTCACTTCTCGCACACAGGGTTGTGCGATTTTGAACTTCACGCACGATGAAGGATGAGAGAAGTCTGGTTCGAACAAGAAACTTTGTGCGAATTTCTGGTTCTCTCACGATACAACGTGCGAGTCTATCCACTTCTCGCAGGCCTTTGCGAGTTTAAGACTTAGAAATTTTTTTAATTTTCTAGTTCGCGCTAAATGCAAACTCGCAAAGCATTTCTCGTAGAACTCTTGCGAGTTTAGGACTTAAAAAATTTTGAAAAAAAATAAACTTCTTGCTAAAAGGAAACGCGCAAAACGAACACTTCTCGCAGACTTTACTTCGCGCACAAAGAAGAGTTTGAACAGTAAGAACTCGCACCAAGAGGCTTGCGAGTTTCTACCTCTTGCACATCAAAGCTTGCGAGTTCTTCATCTCTTTGCGACTTCTTTACTTAGCGTGTTCTTGAGATCTAACGAGTTCTTGTCTTTTCCAACAAAAAATCAACTTTTCAATCTGAATTCAAGTCAAATCTTCATCAACTGATCTGAAACTTTGCGGGATTTATCTAGAGAATATTTCGAACGAGTTACAACAAGTGAATTTCAAAATTAAACACTAAAAATACAGAATTTGATCTATCACAGTGCGTATTTCTAGACTTCGAACAAAACAACAAAAACAAATCAAAATTCACTCTGATCTAATTAGAATTGACCTTCGTATTACACACAAAAGTTGTTCCAGATGACAGAGCGAATCTAGAACAAACAAATCCAAGTTTAAAACACTCTGAAATCCAAAATTCAATGTAGCACAGTTCGATTTGCGAGTTCGTGAAACTTTCGATCAAAATTTTCAAATTGATCCTAGTTTCTTCTGAATTTTGACCTGCTCTGATACCAATTGTTATCCCATATAACAATGTAAAACAAGATGAAAACTTCGATTTCAATCAATTACTATTTTATTTCAATCACAGAATTATTACAGATATGCTCTCACAACTTTCTCTCTCTAACACTGATTTGTGCACACACTGAATGAACACTAGAACTGAACTACTCGCACAACACGAAACCATATCCCTATTTAAACACGGGATAAAACACTCAAGACACTATGCATGCACAATACAAAACGCGTACATAACAAAACACTCATACAATAACACTTTGATTTTTTATTACAATTGACTTTGACATTCTGCTTGAGAGTTAACTTGAGCTTTGACTTTCATTCTCCAGCCTTTATGATCTTGTATCCAACAAATATGTGCACTAACAAATAAGTCTTTGTACAAGTGAACAAGTCAAAGTGTTTTTAGTTTTGTATTTGTATTGTAATAGGGTATAAATAGTTTTTCTGTTCGTAGAATCATGAGGCTAAGTGTATACTATCATTGTAAAGAGAGAAATTTTCAGAGAGCATAATGTATACGAATTGAGAATTAATTGAAATGAAAACTCTTTGAGTAATCTTGTTTTTATTTTGATTCTAAGAGTGATAAGAACTTATTATTGTAGGACACACAAATGTATATCGGATATGACCATTACAAGGCAAATGATAAGAATTTTTCTTCTAAGTATTGAATCAGATGCTATTTATATTCTTTACATATCAGATGATTGAGACCAACAATCTACCCCTATATGTTAATAATACAAATAGACATCTAATATGAAATACTTAGAAAAATATGGTGTTAGTGCAAAAATATGTTGGATCCAAGTTCATGGGAATTAAAGTCAAAGCTCAGGTCAATCCTCAAAGAAAAGTCAAAGTGAAAGCTTCTAAGTGCAAAGTCAAAGGCTTTGTATTTCTAGCTTAGTGTGTTTAGATTGTTTTGTAACTTGTAGGTATAAAAGTTTTTTTTCCTTTGTATTTCACTGGTAGCACATATTAAGAGAATACAAAATTCTCATCCTTGAGAGAGAAATATTGTAACATTTAGAGCATTTGTGTTAGATCCCATATTTAGTCTTATAACAATGATATAAATATATAATGATAAAGACAGCAGAAGCAAAACACTTTAATATCAAAGTAGATTCAACTCATAGTAAATAAGAAGATATCCAATAAAGTAAATACAAGAACACGCTTAATATTCACTAGATAAATCAGGTAGATTATCAAGAACACCAAAGAAGGTGATTAAATCATACAATATCTTCTTAGAATACTTTTCAGTATAAAAGAGATATTTCTATTACAAGTTGTAAAGAAAAGCATCCTTTTAGTAATGGGGTGATGGTCCTATTTATAGGACCATAAAGTGAACAATGTACTTTCCTAACAAAGGAAACATGCTTGAACAGTGTCTTACCTAAAAGGTAAACTCAAGACATGCTTGAATAGTAACCTACTCTAAAAAGTAAATCTTATCACTAGGTGACGTGTCATCTATTCTTTTGTCAACACTTGTACAATTTCTTCAGCTTGGTCTTCAGAGAGAATGTCTTTAGAGCTTTGACTTAGGTGTCTGATGAAGCTATCTCTGATATCTTCTCGGCTGAAGAGTCTATCTCTGAACTGACTTAAGAGGTAGACTTGGTTTTCTTTGCAGCAGACTCTGAACGTCTTCAGAAGAAGACTTGAAATATTTTCAATACTTTTATATTATATAATTGGGACTAACAATCTCCTCCTAAGTTTTGAAAATAAAAAATTTCAAAAGTAGCAGAGAGAAATTTAATCTATAAAACATAGAGGAGAAAATTATCCTCTTAAATGTTATTTCTCTGGTAAATATTTTAAGATACAAACAAAGAGAAAATAACATCAAACAAAAATACAAGGAAAGAAATTACACTTGATCACTAGAACAAATCCTATGAAACTTCATTATCAACTCTTTGAACTCAATCATTGAGTTAATCTCTAAGTGTAGTTTCTTGTGTAGGTCTGCTATGTGCCTTTCCTTCTTCACAACAATCATCTTCAGAATTCCTCTTAATATCTCATCAAAGTACTTGGCTGTCTCTGATGCAAGAAGGATTTTCTTTTTGTTGTCCACCCTCAAGACAAATCCTAGAGGCTCTGCTATAATTGAGCATGTTTTGTATTTTTCCAAATTTTCGCAAGTCTCAACTAGAGCATTGACTCTAAGTCTTTCTTCTCCTAGACATGAGCTTCCATGGCACGCCTGACTTCATATAGGCTCATTCTGAACGTTATTCCTCTTTCATACTTTATAGAGCAGTAGGCATAAAGATGAGGCAAATCATAAGGGTTCAGATTTACAAGGTCATTGTCATTAAATTCATACACTATTCTATCAGTCCAATGATCTTGTAATGCCTATATATGATTTTTTGTAGGCAAATTTCTTCTAAGAGATGTTGTGTACTTCTGCGATTGTTGAATCTGAGAGAACCTATGTTCTGGGCTGGTCTTCTCCTTAATGAATCTCTTTTCTCCTTCGTCTATTCCTTCTTTGATTCTGGGTTTCAGAAGGTAGGTATGTATATCCTCTAAATTGAATTCGCAATAAAGGTATCTGAAGTGATCCTCTATTGAAGTCTATGGTTCTAAAGAGAGAAATTCTGGAGGTTGTGTAAATTTTGAAAGACCGAGGAGGCCAATGCTTGTCTTCTGAACAGGTTCATCTGGAGGGGCCTGTTCATCAACAACCATTGTGGGATCTTCAACAGACAACTTAGTTGTCTCTAGTTCCTTCGGTTAAGCTCTTGGTAATTGTGGAGGGGTTTCATTAATGGCAGAGGAGAGTAACACTTGTATTTGCGTTTCATCTTGAATCTGATGCTCTGCCTCTGGTGTATAAAATTGATGAGGTTGAGCATTCTGGTAAGTGTACTCTTCCATTGTTACAGCTTCATCTTCAGATTCATCTCCAAGACCATCTCTCTTTATCATCTGTGGTCTTTCTGGAGAGGAGAAATGGTCTTCAGATGAAATGCTAGAGTAGTCGACCTTTTGCTCATCAACATCATCTAGTGCAACAATTGTTTATGGATTGATGTTGCGTTGTGTTTCCTTTCCATGATCTACTAATGAGGAGGGGGGAGCAGAGCTACTGGATTTCACAGCTTCAGTTGATTTTCCTTGTTTTGTTGTCCCATGCATCTCCCCCTTTTGATGATCAGAGGCCTCATCTTCATCTTCTGAGTCCTCTGAATCATCAAACTTGCCTTTCTTCGACTCCTCTCTGCAAAGATCAGAGGCAACGCGTTTTTTTGGATACTTGGGGAAAGGGTTCTCATCATCCACTCCTTTGCCTTTGTCAATTATTGAAGACCTTTTGATGGCCTCTATAACATCAGTAGCAGTAGTGAAAATTTCAGAGACCTGATCCTCAACACTATACTTGTGAATGGCAAGGGCGGCTTGAACCTTCTTATGTGTGACCATGCTTATCTTTGAGAAACAAGATAGCATTCGACCCATAATGCCTACCCTGAAATCTGCTAGGTCAGCCTTGGTGACCAGATCCTCTGAAGTACGTGGTGGTGGAGGTGGAGGCTCTGAAGTTGGTGCAGAGGTGGGAAGTGAGGCAGTGATGGTGGACTTGATGAGTTCAGAGATAGACACCATTTGTTCTGAAGATAGAGACATTGATTGTTTGGCGACTAACTCTGATCGTAGATTCTGAACCTCTGATTGTAAATGCTCTGAACTGGATTTTGATTGAGAAGTGGAGTCAGAGACAGTGTTCTTCAGATTCTACAGTTCTGTTTGAAGCTCAGAGATAGATACTGAAGTAGTTGATTTGCTTTTGAGCTCTGCAATTTCTGCCTTGGGTGCTGCTATCTCTAGAGATGAAACGGTGTTCTGCTCCCAGATTTGCTTTTCCAACCCCTAAATTCTATTGGTAGATTCAAGGAGTTGGGTATTTATAGTTGACCTCTGCCTTGATTTTATCATTTTCAGAGACAAGGGCAGAGGTCTCTGAGCCATCAATTCCTTGAAGTTTATGATCTTTCAATGAGCCTGTGATCTCTTCACAAAAACTTGTGAACTCTGTCTTAGTAAGAAGATCAGAGAGGGGTAACTTGGCAACAGCACATGCTACCAATTTTTCCTCAAGTTCATAGGAGCCTTCATTCAGAGATGGCTTATTGTTGTCTCTAAGCGTTCTGTCATCTTCCATATCCTCCGCTTCAGAATCAGAGGAATGGAAGTGGATGTGGGAGTTGACCTTGTGATCCAGACAGGTCAATCCTTATGCTTTAACGTTCAACCAATGTCCCTGAGTTGGACATGTGTTTTGTGAAATCTGAAAAGATTTTAGAGGACTAGGGTTCCGAGAGGAATGAGCCACAAAGGCATCATCATGTGTGGATGTGTGTACTGTACTCCGAGGCATGAAAGTACTTATTTGTTCAATAGCCAAGTCCTTTTGGGAGGCCTTGTCCAAATTGGAGGCTTCCTCTGGCTTGTGTACTTCAGATGTGGAAAGAGGTACCTCTGAAGTGGCTGGATGGTTAAGGTTCGAGGAGTGCACCTCTGATTCAATAGCTTTAGCATCTGGATCATGATGGCTAGATGACGTGGAAGCACTGTGAGTTAGCGAAAGAGTCCTAAAACATATGTGCCTAGAGGCATCTTTTTCTATTACTAACTCTATGGTTTCTATGAGGTTAGAACGCTCTAGAATCACACAGTCCATAGGGGACTCTCTTCTCTTAGAATCCTCATAGCTAGTCTCTGAAGACTCATTCTCACTCTCTTTAGAGCTAGAAGAGCTACTCTCTTCTTTAGTCTCTAAAGATGACTCCTTAGCACCCTCATTGACAACCTCCTCAGATGCTCTGTCATTTATCTCAACATCGGCTTCTCTGAAAGAGATACCCTCTGGTTCATCCCCTAAAGTGCTCTACACTTCAGGGTCCTCTGATCCGTCTGAAGCAGAACCACTCTGACTCTCTAATTGTGGTGTAGGACCTAAGTGTGGTTGGGTTCCCAGAACTAGATCTAGTCCTTGGGCAACACAGAGGTAAGAAGCTAAGGCTACATAATTAGGATTTACCTGTTTCAACATCATCTGAGGAATTCTTCATGCCCCTGGATATCCCTCTGGAAGAATTGTTGGCTTCAATCTATTCATGATGTAGAAGGTAGTTTTTCTCTGATCATCATAAGTCAGAATATGAAGTCTGTCGATGGCAGCCTTGATGATCAGTGCAGAAAGAGATTGAACGTACAGTTGTGAGAATTTGATCAAATAAGATGCCTACCATGTCAATGTTGTAGTTAAAGAACAACGCATACATGATTGGGAGCATTTCAGAAGTGGTCTGGTCCATGCTTCCAAGTTTGCAGGTTAGGGTGGTTCGATTTAAAACTAAGAACATGAAGTTCCAGATTGGGGGTAGATGTTGCCTTCGAAACTTACTCAAGTGAGTAATTTCAGTATTGTAACCTAGAAATCGTAGAAATAGAAGGAGGGTTTCAGAAGTAGGTCTTTCTTCGAATCCTGGGATTTCGAGTTCTTCAGCCTTCAGTAAATAAATCACATCACGAAGAATAGATGGTGTGATGATAACTTGGCATTTGACCACTTGGGAGATTTCAAACTCCCCAACAATTCCTCGATGTGCTTCGCTGTAATGGCTTGTCAAGAACCATTTCTGGACAAATGTTGGTGGTACTTCATTCGTTGTAGCAGTGAGAGCATGGGTGAGGTCGCAGTTTGCGAGATACTCACAAATCAAATGGTAGGTTTCTTCAAAGTTCAGGGAATCGAGTCTCACCATGTGGTTGTTATCTTTGATTGGAAATCGGTGAATGTGAGAGATTTCCCCTGATTTGGGAATGAGTTTACACCATTCAGATGAAGTTACAGGTTGCGCCATTGGAAAACTTGATGAAGAAGATGGTGTTTTAGAGAGAGAAGTTATGCTCGAGAGAAATTGTGCGTGTGAAAAATAAAAATCTGGATATAAAATTGATTTTATACCAAAATTTGGAAAATAACACTCGAGGGTAAAAAGGTTAAACAGCGACGATTAGACCTTTTGGGTAATGGTCGTTCTGCCTTACTCTTTGTAGTTCCAGTTTCTAGCTATTAATCGATACACACAATATCAAGAAACATTTTCTTTATTGATCAAAAACCTAAATCAAGTCATATCCCTATTTTGTGCATATTACAATTAGCTCTGTGTGTGTGTTCTTACGTCCTAATCACTCTGTATGCGTGTGTGTTCGTTAATGACGAAGCAACACTATTACCTGCTTTATATATGGCCAACATGACCCTTAGCACATGGTCAACTACTTTACAATTACAATGAACATACTCACACTTTACGACATTTACAGTATAGACCCTCATTTTAATCTTGAATACAATTTACATCTAACAATATCCCAATTTGGATTCAAGATTAAAAAAAAATTGACACGAATCTTCGGGTCTTCTTCCTTTAGAAAAATCTTGAACAAATAATATTTCACAACTTTGACACCTTCAAATCTTTGAAGCTTTGATTAATCTTTGATAGCGCTTTAAGTAACTCTCCCTTTGGATTTCTTGAACATATTTGACAATCTTCACAAAACTTTGAAATCATCAAAACTTTAACACTCTTTAATCTCTCCCTTTGAGTAAAAATGCAATTTCAGATAAGCTCAACAACTTGAGAATCATCAGACTTCACTTTGAAACATTTCTTGATTTTAATTTTCTGACTTTTATTTCTTCCCCTTTATCACATCTTGCTTGACTATCGCTTTGAAATTGATCTGACTTTGAAATCATGAAATTATCTCCCCCTTTTTGATGAAATTTGAGAATCAGAATCATCAAAACATTTCAAGGCCAATTCTGTCTTTGAAATCATCTCCCCCAAATAAACATTTAAGCACAGTCTTAATGAGAAACAAATATATTCTTCCCGTTTGGAAAAATGTGAGCAATCTCCCCCAACGAGAATATAATCTCCGTCTGATCTGATACGATTCTGCCGTCAATTCATAAAATGTATTTATTCGAATCTTTGCAAATTCAGATAACTTATGAGTGGTAACCCTGAATCAACAAATGAAACAGTTAAAATGTCTATCAATAACACAAAGTTACTGAGTACAACGAATGTACTGTATACGGAGCTTGAGTGATGTTCATTCCCCAGGACTTCCATTCAATCATTGAATAACAAAAGGTTAATCTATGAACGTTCTGAAAGAAAAATAGATTTTCTGTGTGCTCGTGCTTGTGTATGAAAGAATTAAGCATAATGATTGCTTTTAATAAGGCTAAAAATATATAAACCATTGAGACAACAATAGTTATATACAGACTCAATGTGCATGAGAAAGGGTCGAAGGTGGGGCAACGTTCCTTCTTTTTCAATATTTGCATCTTGAAAATGAAGATCCAATAGATAATGTACTGCTTCCCCTTTAAAATTTAAACATTCTTTTGTTAAGAAAAGAATGAGTAGCTAGTGGGGTTGTTTGCAGGAGTTGGCATGGGCTAGTTGCCTATTTCAATGAAGGTCACGAAGAAGTGTGAACCAACAGATTATGCAGCTGCCCGACTCAGAAAAATTTTGGTGCAAAGTTTTATATTCTTTTACTCTGTTCTCACACCCTCTTTCTTTTTAACATTTGAGCTCACATGTAACCAATCTCTTTTTGTCATTTTACCTCAGCACACTCCCACACTCAAATCTTTTGACCCCTTTCCCCTCAATCACTCAACGGTTACTTCCGGGGTAGGAAACACTGGTTAACGTGAATTCATGGAAGTCTTTTAAGCACTCACACTGAGTCCCATGTATATTATCTTAAAAAGAATGTGTTGCTCAACAATTAACTTGACAATTAAGCACAAGAAATCACTTGTCAGAAAATGTTTGCTCATGAATAATAAGAATGAAATATGAGCAATGTGAACATTTAAGATCTCTCAAAACATTGAACATTTATGATCATTCAATTTCATTGTTTTGAGAATCTGACAATGATTCAATCAGATCAATCATCAAGAAGAAAAATATATTGGGATTGTTATTGTATTTGTTTAGATCATTGTGTTTGACTTTTTGTTTGACTTTTAATGTTTTGAGAGAACCTTTGTAGTGAGGTTACTTTGTATTGTTTGAGAGAAGTCTTTTGTATAAATAGCTTTGATTTGAGAGAAGCTTGTAACCATTGTATTGTACACATATCATTGGTGTTCAATAGATATATGACTTTCTCTCTATAATTTCTCTATCTAAAATCTTGAGTTGTTTTGTGATTGAATTGATTGACAAAGCTTGAATTAGACATTATCAATTGGTATCAGAGCCAACCCAAGAGAATTCAGAGTGTTTAGATTGTCAAATTTGATCGATTTTCTCGAAATTTTTTCAAGAACAGTCGTATTCTTGAAAAGTTACTGTTTAATCGAGATTTTCTTGTATTGTTGATATTCGTGTGTATAATTGTAATAGTTGTGATCGATTAGTGATTGTAAACACTTTGTATTCACACACAAACACGAATTAATCACTTGATATGATGTAATTTTCGATTTTCTTGGATTTTTAGATACACGAACTCAGAGTATGTATTTTGATAAATTCGCACTTTAATTTTCAGTTTTGATCGTAGTTGTTTGTTCGAATTGTGTTCGAGTTGTATTTTCGAACCTCTTGGATGTGTTTGTAAATCAATTGGCAGGAAATTTGAGTTTTGGATCGTTTTTCAGAAAGCAAAGGAAGAACTCGCTAGATCCACAATTCGCGCTAAGGAAGAACGCGAAAAATCCTATTCATGTGTTTTGTGCGAGTTTTGCAGGTTCGCGCGTAGTACAGCTTACGAGAAACAGCTTCGCGCAAAGAGTTTTCCAGATCGCGCACGTACCTTTTGCGAGTTTCATTGCTTGCGAGTTTGCATTCTGCGCATTTCAAGATGTTCAATTTTTTCCTAAGTATGGTTCTCGCAAAGGCTTCTGCGAGTTTCTACTAGCGTGCGAGTTTACATTCGTCTGCGAGAGGTTCGATTTTCAAAATTTTTCCAAGTCAACTTCGCGCACACAGTATCTTGCGAGAAGTCACTTCGCTCTCATCATTGTTTGCGAGTTTCTTACTTCGCGCTCTTAATGTTCTGCGAGTTTCTGTTTCGCGCATAAGGTGTCTAGCGAGAAGTTTGGGAATAGTGACTTGCGAGTTTCTGCTATGTGCGAGTTCTAGCCTTCTGCGAGTTTTATGCTTGTAATTTTTCAGGAAATCAGTTTTTGTGATAATCTGTATTTGACTCTTCTAATCAAATATTTCTGAATCTTTTGGGGGATCTTCAGTATTCAAGCCGTTTTTGATAAATCTTTCACAGTTATCTACCATCATGTCTCGAGATCTTCTTAGTATGTGATCAAAATCCAAATCACAGAATGAAACAGTGTATGAAATCAAATCACAAGTTATATTGAATTAACTTGATGATTACAACCGAAGCCTCAATCTATTGAACAGGCTCAACAGACGTTCAATACTTCTCTAAAGAAAGGACTACTAAGAATCTTGAGGCTAATTCTCTCTAAAACAAAAACGTATATCTATGTATGTTCTGTATATTGTTATGTTCTGTAATCTAAGACTTCTAGACTATATATACAAAACATATTACAAAATAATTACTAAAGAAACGTTGATCTTCAGCATCCAGTCCATAATTATCATCAGCATTATCTTCAGCTCCTAGTCTTTCGCTTTAAGTCATCTTTATCTTCAAGTCATCTTTATCAACATAAGCAACATTAATCTTCTAGCAGTATCTTTATCTTCAGCAGTACTAACATACTAGCAGTAGTAACTCTGTTGGTTGTACTAACTCTCCAAGCAGCACTAACTATTCTTCTTAGCAGTACTAACCCTTCAAGCAGTATTAATATGCTAGCAGTAGTAATCTTCAAGTTGCAGTACTAAAATCTTCAGAAGTAGTAGTCTTCAATACTTAGCAGCACTATCCAGACTTGGCACATTTCAGACCCAACAATCTCCCCCTAACTTAACTATTTAATTCAAGAAGTTAAGTTCTTCAGCATAAGGTCTTCGTGATGCTTTCAAAATACTGCTTAATTACCCAGATTAGGATCCAAACCTAAACTTTGATTGATTGTTCTTCTAATCACAATTCTTTCCATTTCAGAACCTTTAGGACAGACCAACTTGGCTTTCAGCCTCCCTTCCAACTTTACTTTGTTGTGGTCATACACCTTATCAACCAAGTAGTACTCATGAAAGCTTTTGTCAATGGTTATGACATATACTCCTGATCTTTCAATGAGCATCTAGTGATCAATTCTTTTAAATCCATTTTCAAGATGCACATCTTTGATAAGATTTTTGACTCTATCAGGATCAAACATCATGCACAGAAACTCCAAAGCCATCTTTGTAATGCTCATCCCTGCACCTTTTAACAGATCATCATACAGATTCAATCCAACCTTGTACATTTCTTCCAAGTCAGATCTGGTACAGCTTCTCATTATCTTACCCCAGGTTGAATAAACCTCAAACTTGTCACCCATTCTTTTGATTCTGAAGTATTCTTTGCCTTTATCCATCAAAGTATCCCAATGAATGATTTCTGGGGCTTTCACTGAGATAGGATCTGCTTTTACTGGTTCTTCATCTGTCACAGTCATGTACAAGTCACACTGCTCATCAGATTGTCTTGACTGTTCTGAAGGCTGTTGACTTGATTGTTCTTGACTCTGTTCTTGAGTTTGAACATGCTCTGTCTCACCTTCCTCAGTCCTTGGCCTTTTTTCCTGTTTCTTTGAAGCAATTGACTTCATTCTTTTATAGCTCTAATCTTTTGAGCTAAAGTCTCTGTCTTCTTGTCTTCTTTCTTTTATTTTGTAGGAGTGCCTTCTTCACTGTCAGGAAAAGGTTGTTGAATATTCAGATCATGTCTTTCTTTCATCTTCCTTTCAAATTCAACCCTCTGACTAAAGTCTCTTTGAAGCTTGGCCATCTCCTTTTTATACAAGTCTTCTATTCTGCTCCAAGACATTTTTGTAAACATTCCTTCAGGAACTCCAACAGATCCTTTCAGGAAGTTTATCATTTTTCTTCTTTCTTGTGCAGCTAGAAAGGTCTTTGAAGGCTTCCTGTGTCTTGTTACTTTTATTGCAACCCTCTTTGCAGCCAGTTTCAAGCTCTTATGATATTCTTCATGGAGCCTTTTTGACAAATCTAGTGCAATCTTTCTGTCTTTGGCAATTTGAATCTCGTTCTCCTTTTCAAGCTCTTCTTGCATTTTATTTGCCAATTCTTCATCCAGTTCTATTTGCTTTTGCTTCTTTGATGTTTTCACAGGCTCTACCATCTTCTCTGTGCCTTTCTTCTTGGCCTCTGACATACTGACCTCTTTCTTTTTCTTCTTTAAGACTCCTTCTTTGATCACCACTCCCTTAGCCTTTGAGTAGCCTTGGGAGTGTCATTCTTTGCCTTAACCAGAGTTTCTGCAATCTCTATTTCTTCTTTGGACATTTCAGTTTCTGCTACTGGTTTCTTTGTTTCTGCTTCTTTAACAAATGTTTCTGCTTCTTTTTCTGTTTCTGCTGCTTTCATTATGGTTTCTGCTGCTTTCACACTTTGAACTTTCTCAGCTTTCTTTTCTGCTTCACCACTAATCTCCCCCTTAAAATGAAATTCCATTCCAACTGGGCTCTCCTTTTCACCTTCTGCTTCTTTATTCTCCCCCTTTTTGGAAGCATCATGAGCAATGCCCCTTTTCTTCAATACATACTGCTTTCTCTTATTTTTGTGCACCAAACTGAGAACCATCTTCTTTAGTTTGCTTATCTGCACTTGTTGAGAAAGGATCACCTTTTGCATCTCCTTTATTTTTGAACCCTGTTTGTGTACATCCAGGTTGACATTACCAATTGTTTCCATCAATTCATCATAGTTATATCTGTCCTCAGCTCCTTTAGGTATGTTGACCACCCTTGAAGGATCCTTGGATCTTTTAGTAGAGGTCTTCTGCCTAGCAGAAGCACCTACTACCCCCTTGGTTTCTTGGCACCTGGGACCTTTAGATGATTTCTCATCCAAAGTTGTCATGGGGAAGGTCTTAGTGATGTTCACACAGTCCTGATCCACACCTTGTGCAGAATCAGTAGTGTGAGCCTTACTGCCCACATGCTCATCCTTCTCCTTAGAGAGCACCTTCTTGGGGTTGGGAGACACCCCTGTGGATTCCCTTTGGATATTCTCTAATGGAGAATGCTCCATCAGAGGGCTTGCAGGCTTTTGGGGTGATGATACAAGAAGGGAAGGAACCTTCTGTACCTTTTTCCTTACATATGTTTGAGTGATGGGGGAAATTGGCTTCACAACAGGGATCTGAGGAGGATCATTTGAAATGAATGGTGTGGGTAGGTCATCAGTGGGTTGGTCAGATGTGGGCTTTGACCATGATGCCTCACCATGGGAATGGGACACAACCATCATTGTAGAGAACAATGGTGTGTCTGTTCCAGAGAAGTTCTTATTAGGCCTTTTCATGTTGGAAAATACCTTCCCTTTGGGAGGTTTTGGTACATACACCTCGTCAAAAGAGGGTAAATCCGTCAATTCCTTGCTTAGTACTTCTTGTATAAACCTTGGATACATAAAAAATCTTTTTGTTTTGGTTTTGGTATCCAGGTTTGACAGCAAATCATTCAGAATCATTTGAGAAAAATTGAACTTTCTGGAGGTAGCTAAGCAGACAAGAGCATCGTTCTTGGGTTCGAATCAACACTAGGGTTTGCACACTGGTAATCAAGAGTTCTAAAGAGAGAGAGAGGATGAAAACTCGCTGGAAATTCAAAGAGTCGTTTGGGTTTTGGCGGTCCGAAAGGGTATTTATAGGGTAAAGGTTTCAGTTAGAAGCAGTACTAAGTACCCTAGCAGCATTAACACATACCCGCAGTATTAACTCATATAAGCAGTAGTAACACATACCGACAGTATTAACACAGACGAGCAGTATTAACACATACCAGCAGTATTAACACAGATTGGCAGTACAAATAAGGCAAGCAGTAGTAACTTTGCACTGGCAGTATAAACCACCTAGCAGTAGTAACCATACTTAACCATATTTGAACTGTCATAATGGGTAATATAGAGAGCAATATTAACTTAACCATAAGTACCAAGTATCCAATCAGTAAAGCAATCTGAAACACTTAAACACATAAGATTAGCAGCACCATTTACTAATTATTATGAAATTTGAAAAAGCAATTATTGAAGAATTTACCAAAAGCAACACGTCCTCCATCAAATCTTTTGAAATTTTGAAGGCAGTCCATGTTACCTGTCATG
Organism: Arctium minus; assembly: GCA_954870635.1. Lineage (NCBI taxonomy): Eukaryota > Viridiplantae > Streptophyta > Magnoliopsida > Asterales > Asteraceae > Arctium > Arctium minus. Next base: position 80,454,967 of record OX941081.1, on the reverse strand, counting down.
TGCCTAGAGCAACCACTATCTACATACCAAATGTTCTTCCTCTTGAGCTGTAGGTTTCCCTGCACATTAGATAAAACAGTTAGTTTCTTGAGGGAACCCAAGCCAAAGTGGTATTGGGTTGCCCTTTCTCATTAACATACTCATGCTCAGTACTAACTTGGTTAGCAGTACTAACTTGGTTAGCAGTAGTATTGCTATTAGCAGCACTATTTCTGTTAGCAGTACTATTTGGGGTAGCAGTACTAACAGGTTTCTTGACTTTTGGAACCCAAATTTTGACAAAGTTGTTCGCTTTCCTATTCTGTGAGTTACTCCTTGAATTTCTTGGAGTATTTTCTTTTGCTTTAGCAAACTTATTCTGAATATGAGATTTTGCAGTACCAGTTTTCATTGGTGCTGTTCTCACATTCTCAACCATGTGGTTCCTTGATCTTTTTGATTGCTTCCTATAACCAACAGAATTTTGATTTTGTCTTTGAAAAGTAAATATTTGGTTAATAGGATTGAAATAACAGTGTTTGGCTAAATGATTCAACTTGCCACAAATAAAACAAGGCTTTGGTCTATTGATTTTCTTAGATCAATTCCCTGTTTTTTAGCCCACTGGTTATTTCTGTTTCTCTGATTTCCCCTTATTTTATCATGTTGATGGGGCTTGTTCTGTTGACAAGTACAGGGATTTACAACAGTAGTTTGCATATAATGATCTCCCAGTACCTTTTCCTTCCCTTTCCTGGAGGTCTCAGCTTTCTCACTCTTAACAGTCTCTTCCCCAATCTTAGACTTCTCCACTTTCTCACTCTTGACAAATGGTTTACCTTCCCTCTCATTTATAAGAATATGGTTTTCTAGGGGAATTTCTTTCTGGTCTTCCTTATTCTTAACCTCAGTGTTCTCTTCTTCAGATTCTGCCTCAACCACTACTTTGTCTAATGGATCTACTTTTGTGGCTTCTCCATGTAAGTCCTTCTTATCCTGTCTTTCTAAGAGATCTGAGGTGGGTGGAATATAGTTGTTATTGTAAGGTGGAGGGGTGTTGTTGTAGCCTATACCTCTTCTTAGTTTGTCACGAACTTGAGTTTTAAGTAAATTTTCCATTGCTTTAGAAGCATTGGAAAATTTCTCAATGTCTAATTTGGCCTTCTAAAATTCACTCCTAACTTTCTCACATTCCTCTTTAGCCTTCTCTTGCTTAATCTCTAACTCCTACTTCTCCCACTTCCAATAGTTGTGATCACATGAATGTTGAAGTTCATTGGCCTGATATGCCTTAATTTGTTCATCAAAATTCACAATTATCAACTTAGACTCTCTCCTATAGTTCTCCAGTCTTTTAAGATCACCACACATGCTCCAATTGTGATCCCTGTACTTTTTAACAGTTTCAAGACAAGCTTTAGAGCAAAGTTTAGATTTTACCTCTGTGGGGATTGCAGTGCTTGAAGACTCTGAAACCCCAGCCATGATGATTATTGATTTCTGAGTTCCTGATGCTCTGATACCACTTGTCAGGATCGAAATTCGAAACAAGAATTAAACTAAACACTCAGAAACTATGTTAAAGAAGTTGCGGAATAACACTTTAACAATAAATCAATGAAACAGTGTATGAAATCAAATCACAAGTTATATTGAATTAACTTGATGATTACAACCAAAGCCTCAATCTGTTGAACAGGCTCAACAAACGTTCAATACTTCTCTAAAGAAAGGACTACTAAGAATCTTGAGGCTAATTCTCTCTAAAACAAAAACATATATCTATGTATGTTCTGTATATTGTTATGTTCTGTAATCTAAGACTTCTAGACTATATATACAAAACATATTACAAGATAATTATCTAGAAACGTTGATCTTCAGCATCCAATCCATAATTATCTTCAGCATTATCTTCAACTCCTAGTCTTTCACTTTAAGTCATCTTTATCTTCAAGTCATCTTTATCAACATAAGCAGCATTAATCTTCTAGCAGTATCTTTATCTTCAGCAGTACTAACATACTAGCAGTAGTAACTCTGTTGGCAGTACTAACTCTCCAAGCAGTACTAACTATTTTTCTTAGCAGTACTAACCCTTCAAGCAGTATTAATATGCTAGCAATAGTAATCTTCAAGTAGCAGTACTAAAGTCTTCAACAGTAGTAATCTTCAATACTTAGCAGCACTATCCAGACTTAGCACATTTCAGACCCAACACTCCGGTCTATCAAGCCAATGAATACCCGCAGTGGAGAAAAAGGATGAGCAATTTCCTCAACAACCAAGATAAAAAGTTGATGCATTCAATTCTGAAAGGTCCTCATTTCCCACACGTCACGGTTGCCAGGATTCCAGCTACGGAGACAAATCTTGAAATACCTGAACGTATAGTAGGAAGAGATCCTATTCAATTTACTGAAACAGACAAAGAATTAGTTGAAAGAGATGCAACTGCTTTGACTTTTCTTATAATGGCCATTCCAAATGACATTTTCAACCGTGTTGATAGCCGAGAATCCGCAAAGGACATTTGAGATGAGCTAGAGAAACAGTTCATGGGATCAGCAAAGTCTATCAAGACCAAACGGAATCAAAGCATCAATGCCTATGAAGGATTCAAAGCTAAAGAAGGGGAATCACTAAGAGAGGCATATGATCGTTACAACATCATCCTTAATGATCTGAGATGGAACGGGGTTCAAAAATCAGAGTCTGAGATAAATTTCAAGTTCATCAAGAACCTTCAACCAGAGTGGGATGTTTACACCATTCAAATGCAAATCAATAAAGATATGGATGAGGAAAAGCTGAATGATCTGTTCTGTGCTTTAAACCAACACGAGGACAAGGTAAAGGAGCAAGCTACAGTGAATAAAGAGTTACTATAGTTGAAAGACAAGCAAAAGAAGGTAGAAGACTCTTTGGCATTGATAGCTCAGGGCAAGGGAAAGATAGTAAAGACAAGTTCTTGTTCTGGATAGAGTATGAAGAAGAAAGCCCTGATAACAAGCATGGTTGATAGCTCGGATAATTCTGATGATGAGATTGTGGAAGATTATGATGATGATGAGTTAACCGAATTTGCAGAAAAGCTTGCACTTCTGACTTCGAGCTTCCATAAACGGTTTGGTCAGAAAAACTTTTATAACAAGACGAAGCATGAGTCTTACAAGTATGGCAAGCATAAAGGCAGATATGATGAGAGGAAAGAGAAAGAGAAGAAAGAGGAGAGAAAAGAAGAAAAGAATGAGGAGAAAGAAAAGTCAGACAAGTGTTTTAATTGTGGAAAAACCGGCTACTTCGTCAAGGATTGCCCAGAAAAGCGTGTCAAAAATTATGAGTATTACAAGAAGAATGCTCAACTGGCAAAAGCAATGGAAAAGGGCACAACTCTGAAGGCAGAAGAAGAGATATGGTTTGAATATTCTGACGATGAAGAGGTTGAGGTTGCAAAGGTGAATCTGACTCTAGTCCATTACAACTTAATGGCACATCTGAATGACGAGTCAGATTCTGAGGTAAATTCCACTTCTGATAATTCTGAATATTTTGATGATACTGATGAAGTGATGAACTTGATGTCCCAGCTCAATCTGATGAACTCTGAAATTTTGAAATTAAAAGAAAATTTCAAACAACAAAAGAGTACAATACAAGGACATCAAGATCAGGCTTACATCTATAAAACCTTGGCTGAAGAAAAAGAAGAAGAGAAAAATGTTCTGAAATTGGATATAACTAAACTTCAAACAAGAATTTCTGAACAACAAAAAGATATAATTAATCTAAAAGATAAGAATCTTGATCTAACTCTTAAGTATGACATTGTTTTGAAAGATAGGATGGAAGCTTACACGAAGATCAAGGAATTGGAAGATCTGAATTTCAAAAAAGGTCAAACTGAACAGACTCTTAAGATTTTAACCAACAATCAGAAAGACACTCGATAACATAAAGCAAAACCAGGTCTTGGTCTTTCGGATGTGGATGTGTTGAAAAAGGCACCCGAAAATATTTACAACTTTAAAAAGTCCGGTGATGAACCTATTGTTTTAATTCCACACATCCTTGAAACATTTGTAAAGCCTGAGACTACTTTGTCTGAATCTCCTAAGATAGAAAAGGAATAAATAGTAGAAGTAATAACATAAATTGAAACTGAATCAGAGACTCAACATTTTAAATCAGTTAAATGTTCATATGATGAATTAAATTCTTGTTACGAAAGTAACAAGGATTCTTTTGTTGAATATGAAAATATTTTTAAAGAAAAACCTGAGTCTTCTACAGCCAATTCTGATTCTATTGAAACTGTTTTGACCTGCTTAATATTAGAAGATAAAAATGAAGAAGTTGTTTCTGATAAGTCTGATTCTGTTTGTACTTCAAAATTTTCTGATCTTGAATATCAACAAGCCTTGGATAAAATTGAAGAATTAGAAAGGCAAATCTCCCATCTCAACAACATGATTGTTGAATTGGAAGAAGCTAATGAGAATTTTGGGATGGAACTAGACTCAAGTTTTATTTAAAATGAATCTTTGCAAAAAGAAATGAGAAGTCTAGAATCTCAAATTTTCAAGTTATCAAAAGGCAAAAAGGTTGTTGTTGATAAAGATATTCCAATTTCTGTGACTAAAAGTGTTGAGTCTTCATCCAAGTCTGCAAAAACAAATGAAAAAGGTGAATGTTCTTATTCTTCATCATCTGTTAATATTTCTAAATCTGTTTCTATTTCAGATGAAAAAGTGAAGAAATATTGTTTGAAGGAAGAGAAGACTGAAGTGGAAAAGACAGTGAATGAATTAGATAAATGTCATTGTAATAGAGTAGTTGGTGCTTGTACTTTTGTCAATTAAAAAAGTTTCAATAAAACAAAAATGTTTTCCCGAAAAGAGTTGTTGACGCAAGCTACTAAAAAATTGCAATGTTCATATTGTCTTACTAGTTCATTTTCTTGGAAACCAAAGTCTTCAAAGAAAAAGAAACATGTCCAATTTAAGAACATAAACTCTTCAAATCATTCTAAAGCTAACAAATCTGAGATTTATTCTTTGAAAAAGAAAAATAATGCTTTTCAAGTTAATAAAATTGTTGATGTGAAGTTTGTGTGGAAACGGATTCCGAAAGCTGAACTTAACACACAAACTTTACCAAAAGGACCAAGATTTGAATGGCGCATTAAAGGGTCATCAACAAATTTAAAAACTGTTAAGAGTACTAACAAGAAAGGACCCATATTCATATGGGTACCTAAAGTAAAGTGATTGCTGATTTCAGGCGTGTCATGTGTGGATCATTGACTCTGGAGCTTCAAGACACATGTCAGCGCATAAACACCTGTTGTTCAACTACATAGATCATTATGCAGGTGCTATGTACTTAACGATTGAGAGAACTTATCCAAGTTTCAACCAAAAGCAGATGAGGGGATATTCATTGGGTATTCTCTACAGTCCAAAGCATACAGAGTCTATTATATTAGAACAAAGACGGTGATTAAAAGTGCAAACGTGCAAACGCAATCTTTGATGAGAACAAGACGAGGACTTCTGAACAAAGCAGTTCAGAACTCGGATCTAAAATAAAAGATAAAGCTTCTACTTCATCAAGAGTAGAACTGATCGTCAACAGAATAAGAAATCTGACTCTTACACTGATTCTGATCTTGATCTATTATTTTTTGATGCTTTTAATGATTTATCTGTTGAAGATAATAGTCAAGAAAATTTAGGAAATACTAACTCACACTCTACCAGAGCAGATATCTCTGGCCCATCTACAAGCACAATGCAAGAGGTTTCTGAACAAGTTGTTCCAGAAAACACCACAGAAATGATCTCACCACAAATTGAAGTGAGATCAACATCTGAACAACAACATCAGACATAACCTACATCTTCAGAAGCCGAACCGTCTTCAAGTGCACAAAGTCCTACTGCAAGTGAAACAGAACAACCTGCAGTACTTGATGAGTTTGACATATCAAACAATCAGACTGACAGAGATGTATTGCCAAGTACACATAAGTGGACGAAGAGTCATCCTCCGGAGAACATTATCGGAGATCCGAATGCTAAAGTATCTACCAGATCTGCAACTGATTCTGCATCGGCCAATTTCTGTATGTTCTCAAATTTTCTCAGCAGTATGGAACCCAAAAAGCCGTCTGAAGCTCTTAAGGATCCCGATTGGATAAATGCGATGCAAGACGAGCTAAATGAGTTTAAAAGGAATGAGGTGTGGAGACTTGTACCAAGACCCAAGGATAAGACCATTGTTGGAACAAAATGGGTATTTCGGAACAAGAAAGACGAGGCTGGTATTATTGTCAGGAACAAAGCACGACTTGTAGCGAAAGGTTATAATCAACAAAAAGGAATCGATTATGATGAAACCTACGCTCCTGTGGCAAGGATCGAGGCAATAAGTATCTTTCTTACGTACGCAGCACACAAAAATATCAAAGTATATCAGATGGGCGTCAAATCGGCTTTCCTGAATGGTATACGACATAAAGAGGTGTATGTAAGTCAACCCGAAGGCTTCATTGATCCGAAATTTCCAGACTATGTATACGTGCTAGATAAAGCTTTGTATGGACTAAAGCAAGCACCGCGTGCATGGTATGAAACTCTTTCAATATACCTTACCAAGTCTGGATTCCGAAAAGGTACAATCGATACAACTCTTTTTCTTAAAAAGAAATATGAGGATTTGATGCTAGTACAAATTTATGTAGATGACATTATTTTTAGTTCTACAAATAATGAAGTTTGTGATGAATTTCAAAACATCATGAAAAAAATATTTCAAATGTCAATGATGGGTGAATTAAATTTCTTTCTAGGCTTGCAAGTTAAACAAACCCCGCAAGGGATTTTTATTAATCAAGCAAAATATATACGAGACATGTTGAAGAAATTTGACATGAACTCGTCATCACTCATGAAGACTCCCATGCAAGCTGGAAGTCTGTTGGACGTTGATATTTCTGGAAAATCAGTAGACCAACGGACATACACAAGCATGATTGGATCTCTTCTATACTTGACATCTAGTAGACCAGAGATAATGTTTGCTACATGCTTTTGTGCTCGTTATCAAGTAAATCCTAAGGAGTCCCATCTTGCTGCAATCCAAAGAATCTTCAGATACCTCAAAGGCACACCCAATCTGGGCCTTTGGTATCCAAAGGATTCTGGTTTTGAACTAATGGCCTATACAGACGCAGATCATGCAGGAAATAAATTAGACCAGAAGAGTACCTCAAGAGCATGTCAGTACCTGGGTGATAAGCTAGTAAGTTGGTCATCTAAGAAGCAGAACTGTGTATCAACTTCTACAGCTGAAGCAGAATATGTTGCAGCTGCTAGTTGTTGCTCACAGGTTCTGTGCATGATGACTCAGTTGAAGGATTATGGATATACATTCAGCAAAGTACCTATCTACTGTGACTCCAAGAGTGCCATTGCCATAACTTCTAATCCAGTACACCATTCTAAGACTAAGCACATCGACATTAGGTACCATTTTATAATGGATCATGTTGAGAAAGGAAATATTGAAATGCACTTTGTGTCTACTGATTTTGAGGTTGCTGACCTATTTACAAAACCTCTTGATGAAAAGAGATTTACATTTTTAGTCAGCAAACTTGGAATGACAAACCATGATGCATAGAAATATTTTTTTATATACCTGTTATTGAGGGGGAGCTAGATATGTTTTTAAATGCTTAAGTGTTTTGGTCAATATAATCTTTGAAAAGTTTGATGTTATTAACATTTCTGGACTCATGTTCAAATGAGTACCAAAGACTTATCTTGTTTTGCAGTTTAATTCATTGGACTATGACTTCTGATCACATCAGATCAGGACTCGTACTTTAGTCAGATGAGCAGAATGTCATATCAAGGGAGAGACACACAGACTTGCACATGTGAAGGGGGAGCTTAATGGAAAGTCTGTAAGTTAGTGTGTGAGTGGGTATTTTTCAAATGATTTTGAAATCAGAAAGAATTTTTCAGAGAAAAAAAGTTAATTTTTGTGCTTAAAGAGTGTTTTTTATAAAACTTGTTGTTTTTGGAAATAGCCTTAATGCATTTTTGGAAACAGCCTTAATGCATTTTTGGAAATAGCCTTAATGCATTTTTGGAAAGTTTCCATTTTTGGAGATTTTTCAAATTTTTTTTTTCTAAGTGTAGAACGCGCATAGCACTATGCGAGTTTACACTTCGAGCAAATCATTGCGTGCGCTAAGTGTAGAACGCGCACACTTCATTGTGCGAATTCTCACTTCGCGCATGACAAAGGATGCGCGAAGTCCAAAACTCGCAAGCAATGTCATGCGCGTTTCTACTTCACGCACATAACTACTTGCGAGTAGTTACTGTTCATTGTGGTTCGCGCACATAGTATCGTTCGCGTATCTCATTCGCTCAAGCTTAATCATGCGAGTTTCATCACTTCGCGCACCTCGTTCATGCGCGAAGTGCACACACAACTTGCCACGTGTCATCTTACTCTCAGGGTATAAATTCGATGGTTTCTAGATTTCAGGTTATTTCTCTCATATCATTTTTAGCAAGTTTCACACTTCAAATTTTTTCTCTCATGATTTTTTTGCGACTTTCTCTATTTCAGTTTCATACATACGAAGATTCAAGTGTAGGTGTTGTTTTCTTTGGTCGTTATTGTTTATATTTGTTTGTTTTTTTTTCAGATTCGATTTTAAATACCTAGGGTTTCGATTGGAGTTCTGTCTGTTCATCTTCTTGTCTGTTCTTATGCTTGAACGATGATACTCGAAATTTTGACTTTGTTTTTTCAAATTTTTGTTTGTATTGCTCATTATACTTGATTTATATATCTGGGTTTGTATAGATATTGATTCTTTGCAGGTTACCTTGACTTTTGGATATTTTGGACTCGAACTACATGACTCTGTGACTTGAATTTTTTTTTTAATCTTTTTGGAACTCGATGACTTAAACTGACCCGATGAACTCGATTTTGAACAAGGAACTGATCTTATGGATTTTTTTTGTTATGGAAATTCGAACTTTTGGTATTCGAATTTTTAAACAGGACTGTTGTATTAATTTTGAAGACTTTGTTTGGATTAAATCGATATTAAAAGAAACTTTGAACCTAAATCTGAAAATCTAAACATATATTGAAATTTCTTAATTCCGATTCTTGGGATTAAAAGTTGGATTTTTTTTTTGAAATTTGAAATTCAAATTTCTCAGTGAACAGTGTCTGAGAGTTCTGGTTCAGATTAATGAGAGTTCTAAATCAATTCATATGACTTGATAATTTTAGGTTCATGAGAGTTTCAAGATTTAAGAGTTTTGAGAGTTTTTGGTAACTTTGCAAGATTCTTTGTTGAAGAAACAATTTTCTGATTTGAACTTGATGCTGTCTTTTCAAGCTCTTTAATCTTTGAAGCAAAGCTATCTCTTTCTTTGATGAGAAGGTCAATCTTCGTCTCGCACTCAGACTTCGTTTTTTGCTCTTTCAGTGCAATCTCAGATAGTTCAGATAATTTGGGAGTAAGCTTTTTTATCTCAGACTCAAACATACTTCGTTCTTCTTCAAATCCCTTTTCAGCATCCATTCTCTGGCCGGATATTTCTTTTAAGAATCCCACATTCTTTTGTTCAATGACCTTCTTTTCTTTGGCAAACTTTTCTCTTTCTAAGATAAGTACTTTCTCAAAATCAGAAACTTGTTGAGAAAGCTTTATGCATTTAAGCTCAACATTCTTCTTTTCTTCAAAACTCTTCTTGGAAAACTCTGAAAACTTTTTAGCAAACTCTTTCTTTTTACTCTCAAACTTAGATCTTTCTTTGACCATCTTTTGGTCGAAATCAGATATTTTATTTAGATGCTCAATCTTAGAATCTTCCAAACTTGTAATCTTCTCTTCATAACTCTCAACAGATACGACTTGCTGAATTTTATCATCCAACTCATAAATCTTTCCTTTTAGCTCAGACACAACCTTTGGCCCTAACATCCATTCAAGATAGTCCCATATCTCCTTTCCTGTTGACTTGTATAAATCTTTTCCTTTCAACTGATAGGTATTTATGTGACCATTAATATCATAACGAATATTATTCAACAAAAAATTTCGAGCCATACTATCGGCACTCTTTCTTTTCTCCCGATCCTCGGTACAATCTTCTATTGGAATAAGAGGTTTCATCTCTCCTTCAGTCAATGATAATCTGATATAGCAACTCAGCTCATGTTTATCTACAAAGTTGAAAAAATCAACTTTCCACTGCTCGTATCTTCCTTTGAGTAATATTGGTGAACTCATCCTGATTCAAAAAGAATTTGACAAAAAGATCGTTAGTTGAAATGAGTTCAAAAACAAAATTCAGACAATCTAACTGAAAGTACAGTATTTCCTCTCTCAGAAAATTTTGAATGAGAAATCAGCTTGATAAGAATGATCGTTCCCAAACAATTCAGAAAACTTTGACTGAATGTCAAAATCAGACCAGCACAAAAAATAATCTCAGAAAAAATTCAATTTCTGGAACTCTTCAAATCACTGAAACTTGCAGATCAAATTAATTCAAAACCTGCAAATCAGAAAGTCGAAAATCAGATCAATTGAAATCTGGCGCAAAATAGAAACTTGAATAACACTTGTTTTGCTCGAAGATAAGGTGGCGCAAGAAAGAATTTTGTGCGAACTGTTGAAGACGTAAGAAAGAATTTTTCGCGAACAATTGGTGGCACAAGAACGAGTTTTTCGCGAAATGAAGGTGGCGCAAAACAACCAAGAGTGGTGCAAATTTGGACTGTGGCTGGCGAAAAACTTGTGTGGATGGCGCACACTTTGAAAATTGATGTAGAAAAACAATTCTCTTTGAGTGGCGCAAAATTCCAATCAAAATATTGCCACCGCCCCATAAATCTTGTGCAAAATTCCAATCAAAATTCCAATTAAAATAACCAAACCACTTGTGCAAAACTCGATGAAATTTTAATCTGTGAATGCAAAATTTTGTGAATGCAATTACTACACCGCCCCATTATATTTTTTTTATAACCAATAAAATCAATGAATTTATCATCTCACCGTTTGAATTGAATTTCCACTACTTGAGCAAAATTAATTGAATTGTCACCGTCCCATTATCTCAAAGTTGGTGCAAATATTTAGATGCATGTGGTAAAATCTTCATGAAGGTGCCGTCTGGAAATGGAAGGCTTTGGATGGCGTAAAAAACAAATTGTCAAGTTTTGCGCTAGAAACCTTTAGCGCAAAACTTGATGAAGGTTGGCACAAATCACAAACATGAAATTCAAACATGGAACCTGCAAATCTCAAACATGAAAGTGGTGCACCGTCCCATTATCTCCACCAACCAATGAAGTTTTAACCTATAATTGATTATCAATTAACAAATGATTGTTAGTGCAACATCAGTTTCACTTGAATCTGAAGCAGATTACGAAATCACAAATCAAGAACTCGAAATCACAGAATAATCACAGTTCAACAATTTTTGATCCATAGATTGATCCAAAATGATTCAATTCGTCTGAAATTAAAACATGAAATTTCACAGGAATGATCGATTAAACATATAAAACCTATATTCAAAATCAATTTCTGATTAACAACAACAAATCAAACTAATTTGATTCAAACAGTGATCGAGTCCATTTTCAAGAAAAATAAAAAATTTCAAAAATTGACAACGATTTAATTTGAATTTCATGATGTAATCAATACAAGAAACAATCCAAAACACAAATCGAATCTAATGGAACCAATTTTACAATCAATGAACAACAAATCACAGAAAAATTGATTTAACAGAGAAGAATCTGTGTTCTTGATATTTTCAAGAAAATTCAACTTTTTGATCCAAAATTCCAGATTTCAATTCATCTTTCTGTGCAAATCTTTTCTGAAAATCGTTTGGTATGGCTCTGATACCAATTGTGAATGATAAAATCCCAAACAATCAAGCTAATCTCATCAAGATTTATCAATAAAGTCTAGAGAGAGAGAGAGTAGAGAGAGAAAGTAGATCTTGAATCCCATACGTCTCTTACAAAATAAAATGTTTACAATGAAAAGTGCTTACAAAATATTACAAAGCAAACCTATTTATACCACAAGTCTAGCAAAGACTTAACTACTAAGTAAACTAAAACAACTTTGACTTTCCTTGACTTTGACAATACAAACTTTGACTTTTCTAATTAAATCTTGGATACAATATTTTGACTTAACATAGGTCTCTAAATGTTTTGAGAGTTCTATATTTGGAACATTTTTTTTTCGAAAGTTCAAGTGTTTTTGCAATACAACATCATTTGTTAGAACAATTCAAAATGTTAAGTGTTTAGTTCATGTTTGTGTCTTTTTAGTCTTTTTCTTTCAAAGTTACATTTTGTTATCTTGTAACTTTTTATGCTTATCTGTTTTGTCCTTCTAAGTACAATTTGTTTATGTACTTGATACTTTGTGTATCAAAATGGTTTTCTGAAAAATATATTTTGTGCTTGTTAACTAACATATTGGATTTTATCCAATACTTGTTATATTTTTCAGGTAATCAATGGCGGAGGAAAACATCCATGATCAAAGTGTCCACATGGATGAACATGATCCACAAGGCTCAAAAGAAACTCCTATGCCATCCTCACGATCTCATTTTCAATCTGAGATTGGTCAAGATCCTGATCAAGCCCTTATTAATCCATCTGAGTACCTGCTGCTATATCCAAATAACTACCATGTGGACTTTGACTCATTATCTGTCAATCCACTTGTGGTAGAGATTCTGAAAGGCCATCCACTTCAACATGCTCTAACAGACACTGCTGCTGTTCCACTGATCTAGTTACAGCAAGTCTGGAAGACGATCGAGTATGTAGTTGAAAGTGAAACCAACAAGTACTTCAGGCTCAGAATAGCCAACTTCACATCTATTCTTACTTATTAGAGATTGAGATGGATTCTAGACTTACCGGAGACAAATTCCAGAGAAGGAATAACCCATTTTGATTCATATCCACTAGATTCTGAAGTTTTTGAAGGCATTCTAGCTGTTAGACCACAGTCTCATTAGATTCAAGATCATCCAATCTGAAGATCCAATCTGAAGCTAATGCCGGAAAGTCGACTCTCAACAAAGTCTAATGTCGTTTGTAATAAATTTCGAAGTAAATTATTGTTAATTGTAACTCTAAGTAACTTAGTTTAAATATCTAATTATGTTAGATATTAGTTTGTTAGTTAAATATTTAAGTTATTTAGATATTTAGATATTAGTTTAGTTTGTAATAATATCTAGATAATATCTAGATATTAGTTAGTAAGTTTTAGATATTAGTTGTAGTTGTGTGTTAGAGAAGCAATCGTTCATAATATCAGATCAGAAAAACACACACAAAAGGTGTAAAAACAAAGAACACATCCAAAGCTTGAATAGATCAATCCTGTAATCGTTTGTTATTAAATCAAAACAGGTTGGTAATCATATTGTGTTGTTTGGTAAGAACTTGATATAAACATTGTGGACCGACACTAGCTTTGGGTTATACTGGTTCACTCACCAAGATCACTGAGTTCAAAAAGACCAATCTACCTCCCTTCTACTATCAAATGTTCTCTGTCTTCAATCGTTGCTTCACTTCAAGGAATTATGGTCTAGACAACACCAACATTCACACACTGAGATTATTCCATGCAGTCATGTACGATCTACACGTCGACTATTCAGTGGTGTTCTGGAGAGAACTTTATGAAAAAGTGATCAGCAAAAGGACATCTAAAAGTCCTATCTACGTGCCTTATCAGAGATTCTTACAGCTGATAATCCGAAGTATGATCCGCTCAAACAGAGAGATTCCTAAAAGATCTCAACATGAACTTGCTCCAGAATTTGAGATGAAATATCTACCAAAGCAGAGAAAGCAGTTAACTTACTCCATCCAGGTTCCACAAGCTCTGCTCTCGTATGCCGATCCAAACTCTGAGTGCGTCATTGAGTATAGAGAGTCTATTAGAATACCAACACCAGTAATCCCTACCCAGGACTCAAACCTTAGGCGAGAGGAGTCGGTGAGGGTTCCTGAAACTACGGGGGTTCATGAGCGGGGAGAGACGAGGGAAAATTTAGAGAGGGGAACTGGTGGGGTTTAGAACATTACATCTGAAGTTGTGGGGACCTTGGCACAAGCTGCCACACGTCTAGAGGTTTCCACATCTGAACCTGAACGGACTTTAATTCGTCAATCAAGTCCTCAGGTAAGGATTGTTGATGATGATGTGATTTCTGATACTGAGTCGGATAGACATTCTTCAGATGTTGTACCTTCAGCTACTTCGGATCATCAAGCTGAAGATGCTATTTTTCATGAAGCAGACATTGACTATGAGAATATCCAGCATAGTTTTGGATTCCTAGATGATGTTTCTCTCCATCATGAGGACATGATCATTGATACTGCTTATACGGAGATTGCTCAAGTAGTGGGAGATATAAGGAGATCAGAGGGAGACATAGTCGAAAATAATGAAAGTGTGAGACTGAGAGAGGTTGAAGCAAAAGAATATGGAGAGCGCGAGTGTCACATAACCTACCATTCTAGACGGGTAACCACATCAAGTGCTCCATTGCATGTGTTGCAATCGGAAGTATAAGACATGAAAATGTATGATCCCAATTCAATCAAGCACAATCAATGAAAGTTTTGACAATCTAAGAACTTAGAGAGCAAGTAGAGAGAGAAACAGTCACATGTATATTGATATGAAAGTTATGCATATGATACTTGGTTACAAGATTTACAAAGCAACATGGTATTTATACCAAAAGCTTTTCTCACAAGATAAACTCTCACAAGTCTAAAACAACAAATTACAAGATTGACTTTGCTAACTTTGACTTAGAAACTTTGACCTTGTTGACTTTACAGACTTAGACTTTTCCTATTAAATATTGGATACAATAAAATACACTAACATTCTCCCCCTTTGTATTCAAGATTTAAAAAAATTTGACACTAGTCTTCAGCGCTTGATTCTTCAACTTTTATCTTTGACATTCTTTAAAACTTTGAAGCTCTAACAATCTTCAGTCTTTCAGTCTTTGAAGAATCTTGAAAAGTCTTTTGCACTTTGAAAAGCAACATGTCTTGAATGAAACTTTGAAACTCTTTGAAACTTTGAGGAACCTTTGAAAATTGTATCTTCATCTCTTGTGATCTCTGGACCGTCTTCGGAAAAACAAACTTTCACGAATCTTCTTCAGAATCTTTTAAAAAACTTTCATCTGGCTTGGACTTTCAGAGTCATCTTCACCATTTTCATCAGAAATTCTTGTCTTTGAAATTGATCTTTGTAGATATCTCCCCAAGTCTTTGTTTGAAATTGATCTTTATAGATATCTCCCCCTTTTTGATGATTGTGAACATCATGATCATCAAAACTTTTCAATTTCAACACATTCTTTGATCACCCCCCTTTGTATTCAACGTAACAATCTCCTCCTTTATGATAATTTGACATTTTCCATCCTTTGATCTGAGTATCTGAATCATGAACTGTATATACCCGAATCTTTTCAAATTCAGTTATAATGAACTTGGTAACTCTGATTCAACAAATGATACAGTTGATATGCCTGTAAGTAGCACGGAGCCACTTTGTACAACGGATGTACATTGGAAATGAGCTTTTGTTATGTTCACTCCCCCAGGGCTTCCATTCAATCATCGAAAAAATCATGAAGGAATTTTCTACAAATGTTATGACAAGAAAACGTATTCCTTGTGTGTACGTGCAAGTGTATGAATGATTGAAACTACTTAGATTTTTCAGGCTCAAATTGTGTAAACTGTTGAGGTAGCAACAGATATTACACGGACTCAATGTGCATGAAAGAGGTGCGAAGGTGGGGCAACTTTCCTTCTTTTTGAATATCTAAATCTTCTGAGTGAAGATTAGATAGCAGATATGCTGCGTCCCCAAAGAAAATGAAACATTTCTTTGTTAAGAAAGAAACGAGTGGCTGGTGGGGTTAATGCAAGAGTTGGCATGGGCTCACTGCCTGTTTCAATGATGGTCACCAAAGAATGTGAACCAATCAGTAATGTGGCTGCCCCGCTCAGAAAGTGTTTGGTGCAGAGTTTTGATATTCTTTTAACTCTGTTCTCACACCCTCTTTCTTTTTAACATTTAAGCTCACTTCTAACCAAACTCTCTTTTACATTTTTCCGCTCCACACAATGAGAAAAACTCAACCGGATGAGTTATCTCCCCCACTCTTTGATTTTATGACCCCTCACCCCTCAATCACTCTAAGGATAACTTCCTGGGTAGGAAACACTAGTTTACGTGAATCCATGGAAGTTCTTTTTAAGCTCACACATGAATCCCATGTAAGTCCTAAAAAGAATGGTTGCTCAACAATTTAACTTTAGCAGTTAAGCTCAAAAATGTATGATGACATTGTCAAAATGTTTGCTCATGAGAATTGAGTAATTGAACTTTGAAGATTTCTCAAAACAAAGATATTGAATGAATGAAATGAAATCAAGAGAATTGTTTTGAGAATCTGACAATGTGTCAATCAGATTAAAAAAAATGGTTAGGGTATCAAAGAATTGGATATTTTGTTTATATGAAGAAATATAAACAATTTTGCAATGAAAGCACAAATTTGGAAATTATGATTGATGCTCAACAATATTTGAAAGCAAACGTGAGTATTACCATCGAAAAATTGTTCGTTATGAGACATGGTAATAACAATTTCAGATGAAGTACTGAACTGGTGTGTATGAATACTTGACAGTATATAGACAAGATAATACACAAGTATTGATCTTTGGAAACACACGGTCAGTTAAACATAAAGGCTCAAAATTGAAAAACATTTTAAATCACAATTCTTAATTCATAAAATCTTTTGAGAACCAGAAGTGGTTTGAACATTTTAGAAAACGTTTTTAATGTTAGAAAGTTGTTCTTCTTTCAAACAATCAGAGATCTAGATCAGAAGATACTTACATTTAAGCTCCCCCTCAAATCATGATATAATGATTTAGGTCAGATAAGCTCCCCCTGAACATTGAGGAACGGGTCCTGATCTGTCATGTGATTAGAAGCCATAATCCTTTACATTAAAGTTCGGGTTTTGAACTGTTTTGTTCAAAAGCCTATGTTTTATGCTTCCCCTTAAACTTTGTGTGCCTGCAACACAATTTTAGCTTTTGGTACCCACTGGTATTTGAGTCCTGATGTGTTAGTTGCAGTTCTTGTGGGGGTTACATTGTAAGAACCATACCAGTAATTGACAAAATTCTTACTTACAAAGTCATGTGCTCCACAGTAAGAACAACAAATCTTCTTTTGAGCAATCCTGATAAGATGATTAGTAGAATAAAACGTATCAGGATTACCAAAAGATTTACCTTTATGCGTTCTGTTCTTTTTGGCATTGGTTGTGGACGTAGATGCTTTGTCTTTCTTTTTCTCTTCTGAAGAATCCTTCACTCGCCAGACCATCTGATTTCTCTTTGAACTCTTTCCAAGAGATTTAACATAGAAGCTCGTTGGTCCATCAACAGATTTGTCATAAAATAGATTAGATGGTCTGATCTGATTTGATTATACAGTTTGTGATTTGACACTTTTATTTTTAAAAACATCTTTCTCATGAATAGAACTTGAAGTTGTTTTGAAAGAATAGAATGATTCTGTTGAATTATCAACAGATGATTGATTAATCACATCAGTTGTTACTTTATCTGACAATTCAATGTTTGCAGCTTCTAAGTCATTTATCTTTTTAGCTAAAATGGTTCTTTCAGAAGTTAATGTGTCAAACTTTTTTTTCAAATCAGATTTGGCCTTCTGTTCTTTTTGGACATCTGATGATAGAGCAGTGATTTTGGATATGAGCTTAGATATTTCAGATTCAAAATGTAAGTGTTCATGCTCAAAATCCTTTTCCAAGTTCTTGGACTTCTCTGAAATATCCTTGAAAATCCCAGTATTTCTCTTTTCCGCGTTTTTCTTTTCAAGCTCATAAGACTTTTTGTTTTCTTTGAAAATTTGTCTTTCTTTTTCGAGCAAATATTGTAAAGTAGAAATATGTGTGGGAAGTTCAGTTATTTTAGCTTCAAGAACTTGTCTTTCTTTCACAAACGTGTCTCTTTCAGTGATTATTATCTTTTCGAATTCTGACACTTGCTTAGAAAGTTTTGAACATCTCAGCTCAAGATCCTTTTTCTCTTGGTTAACTTTCTTAGAAAAATTAGAAAGCTTTTGAGTAGAGGAAGTCTCCATATTTTATTTTTCTTTCTCTGCTTGGATGCTTTTCAGTAGTTCAGCATTCTTGGCTTCCAACGCAGAGATCTTCTCTTCGAAAGCCTTAAACTTGTTTTGAAGCTTGACTGATTCATCTTGCAATTCTGATGATTTCTGTTCAGTCATCTTTAGTTGGCTTTGAAGATTCGCTTTAACTTTATCTTCTTTGTTGCTTTTCATCAAGTCAGCATTTTTTACTTTCAATGCATATACATTTTCTTCAGAAGCCATATACTTTTGTTGAAGCTTAACTGATTCATCTTGTAGATCTGATGATTTCTGTTCAGTTTTCTTCAGTTGGCTTTGAAGATTTGTAACATAAGACTCCTTGAGCTTGATTACTTCTTCAAGAGACTGAATGGTATTATCTTTTATTTCCATCATTTTCTCTCTATCTTTAATCTCTTTCTCTTGTTCTTTTATCTCTTTCCCTTTTGCACTGATGATACCTGCAAAATTAGATTTATCCATATTAGTACACTCTTTACACTTAGGAGTTTTATCAGAGTTTGACAGATTAAATTTCAACTCCTGAATCTGCTTAAGAAGCTTTGAATTCTGATTTTTCAGTTTGTCTCTTTCTGCTTCTAGAACAGGTATCTCAGGCATGTACAATACTGCCATGTCTCTGACTGACAGTATTGTATTTCCTCTCTCATCTGTCTTTGGCATCTTGAAAGATATATGAGCTTGATATGAAATGATCGTTCCCAATCAAATCAGAAATGTTGACTAAAAAGTCAAACTTCGATCACAAATAATTTTAATTTCAAAAAAAAATCTATCTTTGAAACTCGCAAGTCACTGAAACTCGCTAAACACTGAACTCGCTAAGCACTGAACTCGCTAAGCACTATTCACTGAGGAACGCGCTAGTAGTTGTTTGCGCGAAACTAAAACTCGCTAGACGTTGGTAGCGCGAAAGTAGAAACTCGCAAGGCACTGGTAGCGCGAAAGTAGAAACTCGCAAGGCACTGGTAGCGAGAAAGTAGAAACTCGCAAGGCACTAAACACGCAAAGCACTATTTACTGAGGAACGCGCTAGTAGTTGTTAGCGCGAAACTAAAACTCGCTAGACGTTGGTAGCGCGTTTCAACACTTAGAATATTTTTCAATGAATTCCAAACTCGCAAGTCTCTTCTAGCGCGTTTCTAAAACTCGCAAGTCTCTTCTAGCACGTTTGTCAAGAACTCGCAAGCCACTATTAGCGCGTTTATGACCAAAATTGAAATCCTTTGGCTTGCGCGTTCTTCAGCATGACTCTTGCGCGTTCTACGGATCTTGCGCGTTCTTGGGTTTTCTTGCGCGTTTTGACAGTTATGAAAACGAGATCGATCCAAATCGATTTAATCCTGCAAATTAATTCTTGAAATTTCACCAGTATACTCGAAATGCATATTTGAACATTTTTCTATCAATCCAAAATAGCTAAAAACATGAAATTACAGTGCAATTGATCGAAATAAGTGTGTTTCTGTTCGTGTTTTCAAGAAATCACGAAAATTCAAAATTCAAACGATTTAGTGAGTAATTCGTGCACAAACTTGAGTACAATGTGATCAATGATCCTAATCGATCACAACTAAATCAATTTAACAATCTAAGAACAACGAAATAATGCAAAATCGATTCAACAGTGAAAATTTCAAGAAATGAGTTCGTAAAATCAAGATTTCTCAATTTTGATTCAATCTGATAATCTGATCCTTATGAATCTGTTTGGTTTGCTCTGATACCAATTGAAAATGTATGATCCCAATTCAATCAAGCACAATCAATGAAATATTTGACAATCTAAGAACTTAGAGAGAGAGTAGAGAGAGAAGCAGTCACAAGTATATAGATATGAAAGTTATGCGTATGATACTTGGTTACAAGATTTACAAAGCAACATGGTATTTATACCACAAGCTTTTCTCACAAGATAAACTCTCACAAGTCTAAAATATTAAATTACAAGATTGACTTTGCTAACTTTGACTTAGAAACTTTGACCTTGTTGACTTTACAGACTTAGACTTTTCCTATTAAATCTTGGATACAATAAAATACACTAACATTCTCCCCCTTTATATTCAAGATTTAAAAAAATTTGACACTTCTTCAGCGCTTGATTCTTCAACTTTTATCTTTGAAATTCTTTAAAACTTTGAAGCTCTAACAATCTTCAGTCTTTCAGTCTTTGAAGAATCTTGAAAAGTCTTTTGCACTTTGAAAAGCAACATGTCTTGAATGAAACTTTGAAACTCTTTGAAACTTCGAGGAATCTTTGAAAACTTGTATGTATCTCCATCACTGTGATCTCTTGACTGTCTTTGAAAAACAAACCTTCTCGAATCATCTTTGAGACTTGAATCATCTTTGTTTTTTCAGAATCTTTTGAATCATCTCTGAATTTTCTTTTTCAACAAACTTGATTGAATTTTGAACTTTCAATCTTTGAAATTGATCTTTGTAGACTTCTCCCCTTTTTAAAGATTGTAAGCTTCATAATCATCAAAACATCTTCAATTTCAACATTCTCTTTGATCATCCCCCTTTGTATTCAACGTAACAATCTTCTCCTTTATGATAATTTGACATTTTCCATCCTTTGATCTGAGTATCTGAATGATGAATTATATATACTCGAATCTTTTCAAATTCAGATATAATGAACTTGGTAACCCTGATTTAACAAATGAAACAATTAGGTGTGCCTGTCAGAAACACGGAGTTACTGTGTACAACGAATGTACAATTTAAGGAGCTGGTTTGATGATGAATCCCCAGGACTTCCATTCAATCATTGAAAGACACAAGGTTTATCTATGAATGTTCTGACAGAAAAACAAATTTTCTGTGTGCTCGTGCTTGTGTATGAAAGAATTTAGCACAATGATTGTGTTTCATAAGGCTCAAATTGTGTAAACTGTTGAGACAGCAACAGGTATTACACGGACTCAATGTGCATGAAAGAGGTGCGAAGGTGGGGCAACTTTCCTTCTATTTCAATATCTGAATCTTCCGAGTGAAAATCAGATAGCAGATGTGCTGCGTCCCCAAAGAAAATGAAACATTTCTTTGTTAAGAAAGAAACGAGTGGCTGGTGGGGTAATTGCAAGAGTTGGCATGGGTTCACTGCCTGTTTCCATGATGGTCACCAAAGAATGTGAACCGATCAGTAGATGTGGTTGACCGACTCAGAAAGTGGTTGGTGCAGAGTTTTGAAATTCTTTTAACTTTGTTCTCACACCCTCTTTCTTTTTATCAATATGCTCACTTCTAACCAAACTCTCATTTCCATTTTACCGCTCAGCACAATGAGAAAAACTCAACCGGATGAGTTATCTCCCCCACTCTTTGATTTTGACCCCTCAATCCCTCAAGGATAACTTCCGGGGTAGGAAACACTGGTTTACATGAATCCATGTAAGTTCTGTTTAAGCTCTCACACAAATCCCATGTAAGTCATATAAAGAATAATTGCTCAACAATTTAACTTGAACAGTTTAGCACAAATTGTATGAAAACATTGTCAAAATGTATGTTCATGAGATTTGAGGAATTGAACTTTGAAGATATCTCAAAACAAAGATATTGAATTAATGAAATGAAATCAAGAGAATTGTTTTGAGAATCTGACAATGTATCAATAAGATCAAATGAAATGGTTAGGGTATCAAAGAATTGGATATTTTGTTTATATGAACGAATATAAACAATTTTGCAATGAAAGCACAAGATTAGAAATGATGATTGATGCTCAACAACATTGAATTTCAAACGAGGGTATTACCATCGAAAAATTTGTTCGTTATGAGACATGGTAATAACAATTTAATGAAGTACTGAACCAGTGTGTGTGAATACTTTACAGTATATAGGAAAGATAATACATGAGTATTGATCTTTAGAAACACACAGTCAGTTAAACATTAAAGCTCAATATGAAAAACATTTGAAAATCACACTTCTTAATTCATGAAATCTTTTGAGAATAGAGAAGTGGTTTGAACATTTCAGAAAACGTTTTTCATGTTTGAAAGTTGTTCTTCTTCCAAACAATCAATGATCTAAGATCAGAAGATACTTACATTTAAGCTCCCCCTCAAATCATGATAGAATGATTTAGGTCAGATAAACTCCCCTGAACATTGAGGAACGGATCCTGATCTGTCATGTGATCAGAAGCCATAATCCTTTACATTAAAGTTCGGGTTTTGAACTGTTTTGTTCAAAAGCCTATGTTTTATGCCCCCCCCCCCTTAAACTTTGGGTGCCTGCAACACAATTTTAGCTTTTGGTACCCACTGGTATTTGGGTCCTGATGTGTTAGTTGCAGTTTATGTCGGGGTTAGATTGTAAGAACCATACCAGTAATTGAAAAAATTCTTACTTACAAAGTTATGTGCTCCACAGTAAGAACAACAAATCTTCTTTTGAGCAATCCAGATAAGTTGATTAGTAGAATAAAACGTATCAGGATTACCAAAAGATTTACCTTTATGCGTTCTGTTCTTTTTGGCATTGGTTGTGGACGTAGATGCTTTGTCTTTCTTCTTCTCTTATGAAGAATCCTTCACTCGCCAGACCATCTGATTTCTGTTTGAATTCTTTCCAAGAGATTTAACATAGAAGCTCGCTATTGAAAATGTATGATCCCAATTCAATCAAGCAGAATCAATGAAAGATTTGACAATCTAAGAACTTAGAGAGAGAGTAGAGAGATAAACATCCACAAGTATATTGATATGAAAGTTATGCATATGATAGTTGGTTACAAGATTTACAAAGCAACATAGTATTTATACCACAAGATTTTCTCACAAGATAAACTCTCACAATCTAAAACAAAAAATTACAAGATTGACTTTGCTAACTTTGACTTAAAAACTTTGACCTTGTTGACTTTACAGACTTAGACTTTTCCTATTAAATCTTGGATACAATAAAATACACTAACATCGAGAAAGGTGAAACATCAACGAAAGTTGATGATCCAATTTTTGTGAATACCAAGAATTTCAAAGGTAAAAAGAAAATAACTCGGCATTCACATAAATTGTCAACCACTGGTAAGCAAAAGAACAAGCAATCTTTCAAATCTCATAGTTCTAATTCTAAAAGTTCAAATGTTTCAGATGTGAGAAAGAAAAAGTCTGGAGTAATATCAGAAAGGTGACCAAAGAAGAAGATTGACGAGACTGCGAAATCATATTCTGATTATGTTTGTAAAAGAAAGACTGTGAGTATTACTGATATAGTTGGTAATGTTGCTTCTTACAAACAAAAACTTGTAACTTCTTACAAGAAATACTTAATAAGGCAATTACTCCAATTATCTACGTCAACTAGATAGTTTTCTACTTATCATAAAAATGATTTTTTTTCTCGGCAATATTCTAATGTTTGGTTTGGATCATATCATGTTTATTCATATCATTCTCATGCTTCAAATGATTTTCAAAAGAAAAGAGGACCTAATTTCAAATGGGTTACAAAATCATGTGCTAAAACTGTAGGAACCATCTATAAATGGGTACTTAAACCAATTGTTTCCTGATTTCTCATGTGTAGACCCATCATATGTGTTACTTGGATTCTGGTTGCTCCAAGCATATGACCGGCCGGAAAGCTATATTGTCTAATTATACAGAGAAATATTGGGGAACAGTTTGATTCGGAAATGGCCAGTTTTCACCAATTCTAGGTTATGGTGACGTTATTCAAGAGAACGTAACGATTAAAAAGTTGAGCTATGTTATTCAAGAGAATCTCAAACTCGCATAACCCATCTTGCGCGAAGTGAAGTTCACGCTAGCTTCTTTGTGCGCGAAGCATAAACTCGCACATCTCTTTGTGTGAAAAGCTTCTTTGTCGTGCGCGTTCCTCAAAATCGCACACAAGCTTTAGCGAGTTTCTTTGGGTTTCTTTGTTTTGCGAGTTTCATACTTAGAATTTTTCTGAACTTTTCAGAAATTTAACTGAGTTTGATTTTTGTAGATCCAGTTTGTGTTTTTCTGAATTTTGACGATCAGTAAGCAGTATATTTCAAGATGACCTCAAAGGACGCTCTTTCTATCGGGACATATGTCAAGCCCCCCGTTTTGTTCAAAAGGGAGTACAAACAGTGGAAAGATCGTGTTCTTGACTTTGTGGACTGGCATGTCAATGGAGAAAACATTCTTTTGTCTATTACAAAAGGACCAATAAAAGTTCCTAGTGAGGAGTTTCCTGCTGAAGCTTATGACTCAGATGGAGTTCATAACACACGGAGAGTAAATAAAGAGTATGCCCAATTTACTGAAGATCAGAAGAAACGGTTTGATGCTGATAAACAGGCCAGATCTTTGCTTTTACAAAGCATGACCAATGAGATATATGTGAAAATAGACAGCTACAAGGAAAGTGCCAAATCTATGTGGGATCAACTTCAGAAGATGATGATGGGTTCAAAGGTTGGGAACCAAATGAAAGTAGCTAACTGTATCAACAGGTACAAAGACTTCAAAGCAAAAGACAATGAAAGCTTGGAAGAGACTTATGAAATATTTGTTCTACTCTTGAATGAACTCTCGAAGAACAAGGTCAAGAAGGATCAAATAGAGAACAACGTCAAGTTTCTTAGCATCTTGCAACCGGAATGGAAAAAGCACACTCGCCGAATGAAACAAATGAAGGATCTGAGTGACATTCCTTTACATGAGGTTTATGAGACGTTGAGACAGAATGAAGAAGAGGTAAAAGAGAAAAGAAGTGAGAAGAAGAAAGTTGAAAAGGTTACCGATCCCATTGCACTTGTGGCTGGAGAAAAAGAGAAAGAAAAGAAAGAAAAGAATAAGAAGAAGAAAGTCATTACCAGTTCTGAATCAGAATCAGAATCTGATGGAGATTATGGAGAGAGTCTTAAGCAAGCAATGTTGTTACTGACCTGAGCATTCCAGAGGAAGTTCTACAAGAAGCCGGGATCAAATTCTCAGAGGTATTCTTCATCAAGCTCAAAGAACCACGAGCATAGAGAAAGAGTTGAAGGAAATAAAAATGTTGAGAAGAAGCAGGAAGAAAAGAAGAAATATGTGAATGATTACATTAGTACTGAGAAGCCAGCTAATGATCTGATTAAATGCTACAACTGTGGCAAGATTGGACATTATGCTAAAGATTGTCGAAAGCTGAAGGTTCGCAACTTAGAGTACTATAAGAACAAAATGCTTTTGGCCAAGCAACAGGAAGCAGGCAAAACATTAATGGCAGAAGACGAATTCTGGTTGGATCATTCTGATATGGAGGAAGAACAAGACGAGTCAGCTCACTTATGCTTGATGGGTAAAGAAGTGAAAGATGATGATTCTGATGATGAGACTGCAGATGAGGTAATAAACTTAACTGAAAATGATTTCATAACTAAAATGGAAGCCATGATGGTTGAACTTCAAGACCTTCAAATCAAACTGAAAAAGGAAACAGATAGAGTTGTTAGGAGAAATCAACAGATCTTTGAACTCAATAAATCAGTTTTTGGGAATAAATATTTAATTGATTCTCTACGCAAATCTGCTTCTGATTTTAAAAATGAAAATTATTGTTTTGAAAGAAAGATTTCTGATATTGAAAAATAATTGTCTAAGTATGATTCTGAAAAACAAGAATGTGTACTAAAAGCTTTTAAACTACAGGTTGAGAACAAGACTTTTGAGCAAAAGGTAAATAGTTTGGAAGCAAAATTATATCTTAGAGGCCAAACAGATCAAACTATTTTCCTGAATACACCTGATGAAGAAGCTGATGTTAAAGAAAAATGGGGACTCGGTTATGATAATCCTCATTACTTAGAAAAAGCTATCAAAAAACAGCCAGCATTATATAATGCAAATTATATGTATGCTACTGATAAATATCATAATTTGAAACCCAAATTTATCACCAAATCATCAAAAGAAGTTGAGGACAAAGAAGATGAGAAAAGAATGAATTTAAAGAAAATGCAACTACCATTCTGTTATGAAAGACTGAATGATAGTTATCTTTCTAAAACATCAAAATTTCTTTCAAATGATTATTTTTCTAGCTATTCTTCTACTAAGATGGAGGCAAAACATGTTCAAGCTAAAATTTATGTACCTCTACTCATCTTAGAAAGCAAAATAATTGAGTTAAAAAATATTTTATCTAATGAAAGAATTTTGAATGATATAATACAAGATGTATTTTCTATTGTGTTGAAGAATACAGATTTTCATTATAAATCTAAAGAGTGTTCTCCATCTTCTAAAGTACTTCAAACTTCTAAGACTGATTTTGATGATTTATTTGAGTCTGCAAATGATTTCCTAAATTCTGATGAAGGTGCATAAAGGAAATTGATATGTTTGACTTTAATGCTCCACTTCCAAATCATTCTACTTTCTCTGATACCAAATCTGTCACACCCCGCTAAAGCGGAAACACGGGGTATAACAATTTCCGATAAACAATCCACAAGCATAAAGTTCAACCACCATACATTTAATAAAAATACATTACAAAATTTAATAGTAGAATGTTTATCGTGAAATTACAATCCCGAGATAATTCAAGATAGATAATTGTCCAAAAGTTTGTACATCCCCCAAAACATATTCATGTTATACGCAGAACGACCCTTAAAGTTTACCTTCTTGATTACCTGAAAAGCATGTACAAAAATATGGTCAACTACGAGAGTTGGTGAGTTCACAGGTTTTAAAGATACACAAAACATTTTATATACAAAAATTGGATAGTTGGAGTATGTTCGTGCTCAAAAGCTTAACTTGAATACTTGGAACATATACATGCTCAAAAACTTAACTTGAATACTTGGAGCATATACGTGCTCAAAAGCTTAACTTGAATACTTGGAGCATATACGTGCTCAAATACTTGGAGCATATCCGTGCTCATTAGCTTAACTTGAAAATTTCATGAGTATTGCTTTACGTATGACTTGAGTCGGTATAACTTAAACTTGGTTGAGCCACTACTAAACCGTCCCGGACCCTTGTTTTTGCCCCGTGTGCCTTGACTCAGAGGTGGTCTCAAGCGCCGCATGGTCAATCACTTCTCTAGTATAGTGCACTCCTAGCTCGTCAGCTGTAAGAAGTGGGGTTGGTCAATCCCAAATAGCGCTATCCACTAATACTATAGGCCGAATTTTCTGGGTTAATAGTAGTGTCGTCTAGGGACTAACTCTTAAATACTCAACATACCAACTATTTAACGTCATACATCTTATTTTTTTATAATGCTTGAGAACAAGCCTTGGCGACTTAACAGCGCAAAACATTTCAATTAACTCGTGAATCATTGTAATCGTACTTAAGCATGCTTTTCACCCCAAAATCATTTAAAACAAGTAAAATGGGGCTGTGAATACTCACCTTGAGAGTGAACTTGGAAACTTAACGATAGTGCTCAAAATAGGTGCCGCTTCCTTAGTTTCCTATAGTGAAGGTTGCCATAGTGGAAATACGTTAATACCCGTTCCTATGTCCAAATGACCCGTCCAAATAACTTATGAAATGCCATTAAGTAGTTGTCAATGTCCAAAACCATATTTAGATCAATTATAGTCTTATTATGTCTTACCACAAGTCTAGATCTCATTATGATCACTTTTCTGAAAATTCAGCAGTAGCTGTCCAAAATTTTAGTCAAAAAAAACCACTATAGAAACATCTCTTCCCAAAGGAATGAATTCACCAAATTGTTTTTGGTAATAATATAGTGTGTAAAGAGTAAATATGCACTTTTTCATAATTTTTGGATGAGTTTTGATACCTTAAATAATTTCCACAAAGCAGTGTGTCACTGATTTCCGGATCAGTGACATACCTCACTTGTAGCATGCTTTTGGGGTATCAATTCTTTGAATTAGCCAATGATCCTTATATGGGTGTAAACCTAAATCAAAATCCTATCATTTGGAAAAAGATTCATCTAATTTGGGATAAGAAATGAGGGAGTTATGGCCTCTACAAGATAGGTGTATGAATCTGTCTTCACTGGACAGATTGCACCATTTTCTTGTAAAATCCATTTAAGTGCTCAAATCATCTCTAAAATTAGTGTTTTCGGACTTTTTAGAAAGCTAACACCCTAAATTAAAGTCTAGAAGCAAAAAGCCCAATTTTGGACATGTGGTTTAAGAGTTGTGCATGCTAGAAGTGAAGGTTAGTTTCTGGACAGATTTCAAAGTACCAAAACATCTCTATTAAGCCGAAAATGATGATCATTATAGCATGGTTTTTGGTATAAACCATGTCTTCACATCATTAAACATTGCAATAAGACTTTTTAGTATACTTTAAGATTCTTGGACTCATAGCATTAAAATATGCTCATCCATACTTATGCATGAATCATTCAACCATTCAAATGTTAAAAATTACTTCAAAATTTGTCCTTAATCATATGGAGATTATAATTTCCATCTTAAGAACACTTTTAGTTTAAACTTCCTTTTGTACCACTAATACCAAAATACCAAAGTAACAAGGGTGCAAATTATTCATACATGCATTGCTATTAAGAGGACAAATAAGTGATTTTCACCACTTTTTAAACTCTTAATCATGTGAGGTTTGTAATACCTCATCCTAAGAGTTCTAATAATAAAAAATTATTGAAATAACAAGAATTTTAATTCATAATCACCACAATTTCTTGGTTCAATCCATCAAAGTACCCGATTTCTACATGTATGAACACTTTAGTTAAACCCTTGATGAAATTTCCATGTTTATTTGAAATGGAGATCATAATCTTGAAACAAAACTCTATATATATCAAATGTGATCTCTTCTATTATCAAAAACAAGTTTTATACACATTTGAATGTAGAATTTTGCTTATGAACTCCAAAAATCGAAAGTGTATAAACATGCAAACAAAAGATGAAATTTAGATGTTACCTAGTGAAATTGTTGTCCAAACTTGATACCAATCTTCTATTGAGGGTGGTGGTGGTGGTGACTTCGGCCGACTAGGGGAGGAAGAAGAGAGAGAGCGGAAATTGAAGAGGTGATTCTAATTTTGAAAATGAAAATGAATTGAAAATGAGTTTTATTTAAGTTTTTAAATTAGTTTTAAATATTAAATTAAACCTCCATGTGACATGTGTCCATATGACACATATAATGAAATTAAAATAATGAATTATGGTTATTATAGGTAATTAAATCAGATATGTGAGAACCGAAATACCCGATTCTCAATTTTTGCTGAACACATTGTATATGTATAAATGCCAAAATATATATATATATATATATATAAAGAATTAAGCCCAAGATACATTGGTCCGTATGAAAGTATTTCAATTAAATAATATAAACTTAAAAAATTTATGAATTTTGGACTTAATTCTTTATATATATATATATATATATATATATTTTTTTTTTGGCATTTCCGGACAGTGACGGTCAGACACGGAACTGTTCCGGGCATTCTACGCAACCTCCTAAATTTCAGGAACTTTTATCTTAAAATTTTATGCAATTTAAGGAGTGGCAAATACTTAAATCTTAATTTTCATTAACTTAGAAATTAACCTGAGCACTAATCTTGACGGTTGTCACAGTCTCCTCTACTTCGAGAAATTTCGTCCCGAAATTTAAAGTTTGTCCCGAAACAAGTGAGGATACTTGCGCTTCATAAGATCCTCTCTTTCCCACGTAAATTCAGGTCCGTGACGCGACTTCCAACGAACCTTTAAAATAGGAATTTTACTCCTCCTTAGTCGCTTAACTTCGCGACCCAAAATTTCAACCGGCTCTTCTCTGAAATAAAGTCGTTCGTCCACTTGGATTTCATCTAGGGGTACAATCGCCAACTCGTCAATGGACAAGCTTTACCTAGTGTTCATGAAAAAGGCGAATCATCAACTAAGGTTGGTGAATCAGTTTTTGTAACTGCTGATTACTATGCTCAGGGTAAGAAACATAAGAAACAACGATTACAGAAACAGAAATACACTGGTAAACACAAGAAAATTCAATTTCAGAAATATGATTTTCATAATAAATCTAAATTCTTTGTTTCAGATGTAAGAAAGAAAAGGTCAGAAGAGAGATCTGCATGGCGACCTAAAAGGAAGAGTGATGAGAAGGCAGAATCAATTACTGATAGTTCTTGTAATAGATCAACTAGTAGTATGTGTGATGTAGTTGGTTCTATTGCTTCAAAAAATAAAAACCTTATAACTAATTACAAGCGATATTCTAATAAGCAATTGTTCCGATTATCTCCTACTACTACTAAATCTTATCCTTATTAGTGGAATAATTTTGCTTATCATCATAATTCTAATAATTGGTTTGGATCATATCATGTTTATTCATCTAAATCAAAAGTTTTCAAAAGTTTTCAGAAGAAAAGAGGATCCATATTCAAATGGATGCCAAAATCATGTGCTAATCTGTTAGGACCCGTTTTTAAATGGGTACCTAAAATTATTGTTTCCTGATTTCTCTTGCAGACCCGGCATATGTGGTACTTGGATAGCGGCTGTTCCAAGCATATGACCGGGCATAAAGCTTTATTGTCTAATTATACAGAGAAATTCTGCAGCAATGTACGATTTTGGAACGACCAGTTTTCACCGATCTTAGGATATGGTGATATTATTCAAGATAACATAACGATTAAGAAGGTGAGCTATGTCGAAGGCTTAGGGTACAACCTGTTCATTATCGATCAGTTCTGTGACAAAGGATTAGAGGTAAACTTCAAAGCTAAGAGTTGCTCGGTACGTACTGAGGATGGAAAAGAACTCTTGGTCGGCATTCGCAAGTCAAACCTCTATATAATCAATCTGTCAAAAGTCTAGATTGACAATCAAGTTTGCCTACTGACAAAAGCCTCGATGCAACAAAGTTGGCTTTGGCACCGACGACTGTCACATCTGAATTTTCGTTATATCAACAAGTTGGTCAAAGATAAGTTAGTAAAAGGTCTTCCTAAGCTGAGATATGAGAAAGAACACTTGTGTGCACCATGTGAAAAGCGTAAAATGAAGAGAGCCGCACATAAACCGAAGCCTGAACCAAGCACTAGTTCTCCATTAGAGTTGTTACATATGGATCTTTGTGGTCCAATGCGAACGCAAAGATTAGGCGGAAAGAAATAGGTTCTTGTTATCGTGGAAGATTATTCAAGATACACGTGGGTCAAATTTCTATGTTCAAAAGATGAGACGCCCGAAGTTCTCATTACCTTTTCTAAAGACGACCTAGGTGAATATGCAGAAACCAGTCAAGCTTCTCAGAACTGATAATGGCACAGAGTTCAAAAACAAAAATGTTGAAGATTATCTCGAATCGGTCGGGATATCACATCAATACTCTATTGCTCGTATGCCCGAACAAAATGGAGTATTCGAAAGGCGAAATCGAACGTTAGTCGAGGTCGCTCGCACTGTGCTTAGCCAGTCTGACTTACCTCTATTTCTGTGGGTAGAAGCTATTTCGACTGCGTGCTACACTAGAACCGTTCCATGATACACCGTCGATTTCAAAAGACTCTGTATGCTTTGATCAACAATCGAACACCATCTATCAAATATTTTCATATATTTGGGTGTAAGTGTTTTGTGCTCAACGACAGAGAGAGTCTGAACAAGTTCAGTGCTAAGGCAGATGAGGGAATCTTCATTGGATATTCTTCTATATCTGGTGCATAATGAGTATATTTGAAGAAGTCGAAGATTGTTATCGAAAGCGTAAACGTTACATTCGATGAGGATATGGCTTCTGAACAAGTCAGTTTAGAACCCGTGATAACTGGAGTTCTAGCTTCTGGAAAGATCAATCCAGAACCTGCAAAGAACAAATCAGATGAAGCATCATCGTCTAATACTCATTTATCTGATTTAGATTTGTTGTTTGAATTTTTCTATGATGAGTTTCTAAGAACTAAATTTCCTAATTCTGTTGTGGTTGACAGGTCTGATAATTCAATGACAAATCCTACAACTGCTTCAGATGTTTCAACTGAACTTTTACCCCCGGTTCAGATAGAAGCTCAAGTTCAAACACATACTCCTTCAGTTGAAGCTGAATTTTTAATGAAGAACCAGAAGTTACTGCATTAGTAGGGTGTATGATTAGGACAGATCAACAGACTGAACAAGTTGTTCCTACTGAAACTTCTGCATCACTTCCTTCAACTGAACAACTCCCTCCTACTTTACAAAATGAAGAAGTTGATAGTGGATTTTTAGATGATAACCATGATCAATCTTCGTCTATTCCACTCCCTCACGAACATCGCTGGACCAAAGAGCACCCTTTACACCAAGTAATTGGAGATCTCAACAAACCAGTGCAAACTAGGTCAGCAACTTTAAACCAGTGTCTACATGACTCATTCCTCAGCAAAATAGAGCCTACTCGAGTATCAGAAGCTCTTGTTGATTCAGATTGGGTGTCTGCTATGCAAGAAGAGTTAAATCAGTTTGAAGCCCTGAAGGTCTGGAGATTAGTTCCAAAACTAGATGGAAAGACCGTGATAGGAACTAAATGGGTATTCAAAAACAAGAAAGACGAAGATGATATTGTTATAAGGAACAAAGCAAGACTTGTAGCCAAGGGATATAGGCAAGAGGAAGGCATCAATTACGATGAGACGTATGCTCCAGTAGCGCGTATAGAGGCAATCCACATGTTTCTAGCCTACGTAGCTCACAAGAACTTCACAGTCTACCAGATGGACGTGAAAACGGCCTTTCTGAATGGCATTCTTAAGGAGGTAGTCTACGTGTCTCAACCAGAAGGGTTTGTAAATACAGATAAGCCAAATCACGTTTACATCTTGGATAAATCCTTGTATGGTTTGAAACAAGCCCCTCGCGCATGGTATGATTTTCTATCTCAATTCTTGGTCAAGTCAGGTTTTTCAAAAGGTAAAGTCGATACCACTTTGTTTATTAAAAAGGAAAAAGCCGATATCATACTTTTTCAGACATATGTTGATGATATAATATTTGGCTCTACAAATCCTAAATACTGTAAAAACTTTTCTAACCTCATGGTGTCACGTTTTCAAATGAGTATGATGGGAGAGATGAATTTCTTTCTCGGATTACAAGTAAAACAGTTTTCAACAGGGATTTTCATTAACCAATCTAAGTACATTTTTGATATTCATCGGAAGTTCAAAATGGAAAATTGCAAACCAATTGGAACCCCAATGGAACCAGGTACTATGATTAGCACTGATCCTTCGGGAAAAAGTGTTAATGTTAGGACTTATAGAGGTATGATAGGTTCTTTAATGTATCTTACTTCAAGTAAGCTAGATATTATGTTCTCAACATGCTTATGTGCTATATATCAGGCTGATCCTAAAGAATCCCATTTAGCTGTTGTAAAATGGATTTTTAGATATCTGAAGGGGATTGCAGATCTCGGTCTGTGGTATCCTAAGGATACAGGGTTTTAACTAACTGCTTACTCAGACGCAGATCATGTAGGGTGCATGCTGGATAGGAAGAGCACTTCAGGTCACATTCAATTTCTTGGAGACAAGCTTGTTAGCTGGGCGTCAAAGAAACAATTATGTGTTTCCACATCGACTGCTGAAGCAGAGTATGTAGCTGGTGCCAGTTGCTGCTCTCAAGTTTTGTGGATGAGAACATAACTGCGAGACTATGGATTCAAGTTTGACAAAATACCAATCTACTTTGACTCAAAGAGCGCTATCGCGATATCAGCTAATCCTGTGCAACACATTAAAACAAAGCACATTGATGTCAGGTATCATTTTATAAAAGATAATGTAGAAAAAGATACAATAGAACTTTACTTTGTAAAAACTAATTACCAAGTTGCAGATTTGTTTACCCAACCTTTAGATGAAAAGAGATTCAATTTTCTTGTATCTAAGCTTGGTATGATAAATCTCAAGGTCTAATCAGTATTTACCTATTAAAGTTTCTTTTATTGTAATTTTTCATCATTTCTTTAGCATTATTTCTGAAAGGATATCTGCACTTTAACATGTTGTTCATGTTCTCAGGGGGATTGAGACAAGATTCTAAGTTGATCGATATTATTTTGAGGGGGAGTTTATAGAATTTAGCTGATAAATTTTTGTGATGCATGAATTTAGGGGGAGTTTACAAGTCAAAGAAGCAAGCCTATGATTTATGATTATTTCAGATCAGAACTCGTACTTTAATCGTTTTATTGCTTTATGTCTTTTAATTTTGAATAAGCTTGTGAATAAAGTTTCTTTGACTAGACTTTGAGACTTGTGCAGAATAAGAGAAGCTATCAAGATCATATCTTTATGACTTCAGCTGACTTCATGAGATTTAAGACAAAGAGAAAAGGTTAATTTCTTATCTTAATCTCATATATGGTTGAAAGAAGGAAAAATTTCAATCATAGAAAAACATGTTCTTAAATGTTCAAACATCTTCCCGATTTGTAAACAGATTTCATGAATTGGAAGTGTGACATTAAATATTTTCAAGATTTATTTGTGCTTACATAATTACAAACCGTGTGTTTCCAAAGATAAATACTTGTGTATTGTGTTTTCTATATACTTTCAAGTATTCACACACACCGGTTTGATTTCTTGTTCAACTTGTTCTTACCATGTCTCAAATTTGAAACATATTTTTCGATGGTAAGACACCCCGCTTGCACTTCAATGAATTTTGTGCGTAATTTCATTTCGAAACGTTCATTTCAAGACTTGTCTATATCTTGGTTCGTATAGACACATATCTGTTATTGTTGACCATAAGCTTTATTTGCTAAATCATATCATTTCTGATCATTTCATACAATGTCAGATTTTCAAACAAGTTTTTGCATTCTTGTTCATTCTTTCAATATACTTGTTTGAAATATCTTCATTGTTTAAAATGCTCATATCTTCATGATTATATTTTGAGCATACAAATATTTGACTTGTATTTGAGCTTTAACTGTTCTAGTTAAATCATATTGAGCAACATTTGTTTCATAGGAAAAATGTGGGTTCTTTGTGCTAGGACTTAAATGCAACTTCTATGGATTCACGATTACCAGTGTCTCCTACCCAAGAAGTTAATCATTAGTGATTGAGTGTGAGGAGTCTAAAAGAAATGAGTGTGGGATGTGTGATGAGGTAAAATGGAAATGAGAGTTTGGTTAGATGTGAGCTTGAATGATAAAAAGAAAGAGAGTGTGAGATGAGAGTAAAAGAATATGAAACTCTGCACCAACTACTTTCTGAGTCGGGCAACCACATTACTAATGTTTCACAATTTCTTGGTGAACATTATTGAAACAGGCAAATAGCCCATGCCAACTCTTGATAAAACCCCACTAGCCACTCATTTTCTTCTTAAAAAGAAAATATTTCATATTTTTTTGGGGACGCAACACATTATCTATCTGGTTTTCATTTGGAAAATCTGGATATTGAAAAAGAAGGAAGTCTGCCCCACCTTCAGATTTCAATCATCCACATTGATTCTGTGTTTATCTATTGTTGTCTCAGTGGTTTACACAATTTTGAGCCTTTATTAAAGTAATTATCATATGCTTATTCTTTCTATCACATGCACGAACATACAAAGAATTTGTTTCTTTGTCATAACATTCATAGAAATTGCCTTTGTGGTGTTTCGATTATTGGATGGAAGACCTGGGGGAGGGAACATAACAAAAGCCCCTTTATATTGTGTATTTGTTACACACAGTGACTTCGTGTTACTGACAGGCATGTTAACTGATTCATATGTTGATTCAGGTGTTACATTCCTATTTTGTCTAGATTTGAAAATATCTGGATGAATACATTATTCGAATTGACAACGAATCAGAGACTCAGTTTGACAGATCAGTGGTCAGAATAGAATTTCAGTGACATTTCTTGACAAAGTTTTGATGAACCAGATGCTCTATTCATCAAAAAGGGGGAGATGATTTTAAAGAAATGTCCAAGTCATAAATTTCAAAGTTAAAAGATTTGAAGATGACAAAGTTCAAAGTTTGAAAGTTTGAAAAGATTTATGAAGATATGCTGATTTTGAAGAAATTTTCTTTGAAGACTGTTTGATGAAGCATTTCGTGCTAAACCTGAAGATAATTTCTTTCCCAAAGTCTGAAAGAGTCTTGTGATCATTCTGATGAGATTATTGAAGATTGTTGGTATTTCTTGAAGATAAACTTTGGGGAGATTAATGTTAAAGATCAACCAAAAGAGAAAGATCTTTATTCAGATTGATTTGCTAAATCTTTTTGTGATGATCTTGAATCCAAAGGGGGAGATTGTTAGAGCATAAATCTGTTGGATACAAGATCACGATATCTGAAGATCAAAGTCAAAGCTGGAAGTCAACTCTCTGTCAAAGTCAAAGTTCTTGTGTAATAAAAAGTCAAAGTCAACATTTGTAATTTTTCTATTTTTAATTGTTTGCGCGTTTGTTTTATGTGCGTGAACAGTGTTTAGCGAGAAGTAGCTTCTTTGTATAAATAGGTTGGTTCCTTGTTCTGAGGGTTGTAACACTTTCAGAGATATTGCAGTGTGCGTGTTCTTGAGAGTTAGAGAGAAAGTTTGTATACTGTGGATTTGAAATCAATAACAGAATGTTTCAATTGATAATTCGTTGTTAATATCTTGATATATATTGATTGTGGGACACACAAAAGGTATAGGACATAACCTATTCAAGATTGGACAATTCTGTGACAAAGACTTAGAGGTTAATTTTAAGGCCAAGAGGTGTAGTGTGCGTACTGACGATGGTAAGAAACTCTTGGTCGGGACGAGAAAGTCGAATCTCTACACGATCAATCTTTCAAAAGTCAAGATTGACAATGAGGTGTGTCTACTATCAAAAGCCTCGTTGCAACAGAGTTGGTTATGGCATCGAAGGCTTTCTCACCTGAATTTTCGGTATATTAACAAGATGGTCACGGGTAATTTGGTAAAAGGACTTCCAGAGCTCAAATATATCAAATAACATCTCTGTGCAGCATGTGAGAAAGGCAAGATGAAAAGAGTCGATCATAAGCCTAAGCCTGAGCCAAGTACAATTTCTACCTTGGAGTTACTGCATATGGATCTTTATGGTCTCATGTGAACACAAAGCATAAACGGCAAAAAGTATGTGTTAGTGATTGTGGATGATTACTCGAGATACACTTGGGTCAAATTTCTAAGATCAAAAGATGAGACGCCCGAAGTCATCATCACATTTTTAAAGACCACTCAAATGAATCTGCAGAAGACAGTAAAGCTTCTTCAAACGGACAATGGCACATAATTCAAGAACAAAGTTGTTGAAGATTATCTCGAATTGGTCAGGATAACACATCTGTTTTCTGCTGCTAGAACGCCTGAACAAAATGGAGTAGTAGAAAGATGTAACAGAACATTAGTCGAGGCCGCTCGAACTATGTTGAGTAAATCAGAGCTACCTCTATTTCTATGGGCTGAAGTTGTGTCGACTGCCTGCTATACTCAGAATCGCTCCATTATCCACCGCCGGTTTGGTAAAACACCGTATGCTTTAATAAATAATAGAATACCTAGCATTAAACACTTTCATATCTTTGGATGCAGGTGCTTTTTATTGAATGACAAGGAGAACCTGAACAAGTTCAATCCAAAAGCTGATGAAGGCATTTTTATCATCTATTCTCAAACGTTTGCAGCTTACAGAGTATATCTAAAGAAGTTAAAGATCATAGTTGAGAGCGTTAATGTGACATTCGATGAAGAGATGGATTTGTTCAAGACAGTTCAGAACCCGTTATTACTGGTGTATTAGCTTCTAGGAAGATCAGTCCATAATCTGTAATTAGTGACAATAAATCGGATAAAGCGTCATCGTGAACATCTCACTTATCTGATTTAGATTTATTGTTTGAATTGTTTTATGATTAATTTCTTGGTACTAGACTGACTAAACCTGTCGTGGTTGACAGATCAGAAGATTCAAGAAGACATCATCCAACCACTTCAGATATATCAACTGAATCCAATTCCCCGGTTCAGCAAGAAGTTCCAATTCAAACGCCTACTCCATCAGTTGAAGTTGTACAAATTAATGAAGAGCCAGAAGTTGTTGAATCAGTTGGATGTACTGTAACGTCTAATCAACAAACATCTAGTGTCCAACCAACTGAAGCTTCTGCATCATCTACTTCAACTGAACCCCTAAATGAACATAATGAAGACGGTAGTGGATTTTTAGATGAGAATCATGATCAATCTACATCTAATCCACTCCCTCATGAACACAAGTTGAACAAAGAGCTCCCAATACATCAAATCATTATAGATCCGTCCACGCCGGAGGAAACTAGGTCTGCTACACTAAACCAATGCATGCATGATTCATTCCTGAGTAAGATAGAGGCAACATGAGTATGTGAAGCTCTAGCTGACTCAGACTGGGTGACTGCAATGCAAGAGAAGCTGAATTAGTTTGAAGCGCTTAAGGTCTAGATACTAGTGCCTAAACCTGAACGGCAAACCATAATCGGGACGAAATGGGTTTTTAAGAACAAGAAAGATGAAAATGGTATCGTAATCAGAAACAAAGCGAGACTTGTGGCTAAATGATATAGGAAAGAGGAAGGAATAGATTATGACGAGACTTATGCTCCAGCTGCGCGCATCGAGGCTATTCGTATGTGTCTATCATATGTTGCACACAAGAACTTCACCGTCTACCAGATGGACGTGAAGACTGCCTTTCTCAACGGTATCTTAAAGGAGGAAGTCTATGTCTCTCAGCCTGAACTTTTTGTCAATCCAGAGAAACCAAATAATGTATAAATTTTGGACAAAGCTCTTTACGGTCTGAAACAAGCCCCTCGCACCAGTTATGAAGTTCTATCCAAAATTTTAGTCAAGTCGGGCTTCTCAAAAGGTAAAATCGATACAACTCTTTATATTAAAAAGGAGAAAGCTGATATCATTTTAGTTCCATTATATGTGGATGATATCATATTTGGCTCAACTAATGCTAAGTACTGTAAGAATTTTTCTAACCTTATGGTGTCAAGATTTCAGATGAGTATGATGGGAGAGATGAATTTATTTCTCGGATTACAAGTTAAAAAATTTTCCACGAAGATTTTATTAATCAAGCAAAATACATTTTCGATATTCTTGGAAATTTTAAAATGGAAAATTGTACTCCTATTGGAACCCCGTTGGCACCGGGAACTAAGATTGGTGTTGAAACTTCTGGAAAAGCTGTTGATATTAGAACCTACCAAGGTATGATTGCTTCTTTAATGTATTTGACATCTAGTAGGCCCGATATTATGTTTTCTACATGCCTATGTGCTAGATATCAGGCTAGTCCTAGAGAATCCCATTTGTCTGCAGTAAAGCATATTTTTAGATATTTGAAGGGCACCGCAGATCTTGGTTTGTGGTATCCTAAGGATACATGTTTCGAGCTCACATCATATTCAGATGTAGATCATGCAGGTTCTATGCTTGACATATACAATTTCATGGCGATAAACTTTTGAGTTGGGCTTCAAAGAAACAACTCTGTGTATCTACTTCTACAGCCGAGGTAGAGTACATAGTTGCGGCTAACTGCTGTTTCTCAAGTACGGTGGATGTGAACGCAACTCCGAGATTATGGCTTCATATATGACAAGATCCCGATTTACTGTGATTCTAAGAGCGCAATTGCCATATCAGCAAACCCTCTTCATCATACTAAGACCAAGCTCATAGACGTGAGATATCACTTCATTAAAGATAATGTGGGGAAAGGTACAATCTAACTTTACTTTGTAAACACAGATTACCAACTTGCAGATTTATTTACCAAGCCACTTGATGAAAAGATATTTAATTTTCTCATTTCAAAACTTGGCATGCTAAATAACAAGACTTAATCTGTTGTTACCTATTATAGTTTAGTTTTGTTATTTTTCTTCATTTCTTTATTCTTTGTTTTGAAATATATCTGCACTTCAGTTTGTTCATAATTTCAGGGGGAGTGTGAGATAGCGCTAAGATGATTTACATTTTAGGGAAGTTAAAGGATTTTGCATATATTTTGTACTGATAAAATTTTTTTGATGCATAATTTCAGGGAGAGTTGAGTAAGGACTATGACTTCAGATCAGAACTCGTTCTTAACACGTTTTATTGCTTTATGTCTTTACTTTTTAATAAAATTTTGTGAATAAAGCTTTATGCTTTGACAATTTTTTGACTGGTTGCAGATTTTGAGGGGGAGCTTAAATGATCATATCTTTTATGACTTTGAGCTGACTTCATGAGATTTAAGCAGAGCGTGAGGTTCATTCTAATCTTAATCTCATACATCTCTGAAAGAAGAAAAACTTTCAGATATGATAACATGTTCTTAAAACGTTCAAACCACTTCTGATTCTTAAGCAGATTTCATGAATTTAGAAGTGTGATTTTAAATGTTTTCATTTTTCATGATCTTAATTGTTTAAACAAACCGTGTGTTTCCAAAGATAAATACTTGTGTATTATCTTTTCCATATACTTTCAAGTATTCACACACACCAGTTTAATATTCTGTTGGAAATGTTCTTACCATGTCTCATATTGAAACTAATTTTCGATGGTAAGACACCCCGATTGAACTTCAAAGAATATTGAGCGTTGATTTATTTCTAAACGTTTCTTTCAAGAATGTCTATACTTTGATTCGTATGGACAAATTTTGATTTTTTTCATGATCTAAGCCTTGATTGATAAACCATTCATATTTGATTTTATCATACGATGTCAGATTTTCAAACATGTCTTTTGTATTCATTTCAATATACTTGTTTTGAAATATTTTCAATGTTTAAAATGCTCAAATCTTCATGATTATCTTTATGAGCATACAAACATCTCACATGTATTTTGTGCTTTAACTGTAAAGTTAAACCATTTGAGAAACATTATGCTTTTAGGAAAACATGGGTTCATTGTGCGAGAACTTAACAGAACTTCTATGGATTCTATGGAGTTAATCCTTGAGTGATTGAGAGGCAAGGAGTCAAAATATCTAAGTGTGGGTGTGATGAGGTAAAATGTAAAAGAGAGTTTGGTTAGATGCGAGCTCAATGTTAAAACGAAAGAGGGTGTGAGATCAGAGTAAAATAATATCAAACTCTGCACCAAAATTTTTTCTGAGCCGGGCAGCCACATTTCTGATTGTTTCACATTTCTTTGGTGAACATTATTGAAAAAGGCAACTAGACCATGCCAACTCTTGATTTAAATCCCACCAACCACTCATCTTTTTCTTAAAAGGAAGATGTTTCATATTTTCTTGGGGATGCAGCACATATGTTATCTCGTCTTCATTTGGAAGATGTGGATATTGAAAAAGAAGGAAGTCTGCCCCAACTTCGCACTTCGATCATGCACAATTGAGTCTGTGTTATACGGTTTATGTATCAATGGTTTACACAATTTTGAGCCTAATATCAAAAGCAATCATCATGTGCTTAATTCTTTCATACACAAGCACATTCGCAAAGGAAATTAATTTTTCTGTCGGAACGTTCATAGTTTAACCTTGTGTTATTCGATGATTGAATGGAAGACCTGGGGGAGTGAACATCAAAAATCTCCTTTCCATTATGTATTCGTTACACACAGTGACTTTGTGTTACTGACAGACATTTTTAACTGATTCATTTGTTGATTCAGGTGTTACACTCATAATTTGTCTGAATTTGCAAAGATTCGGATGGATATCTTTTGGATCGATAAATAGTCAGAGGCTCTTGTAAAAGATCAATGGTCAGATTGGTTCTTGACATTTCTTGTGAAAGTTTTGATGATTTCAATGTCACAATCATCAAAAAGGGGGAGAGACTCAAGAAATGGAGAAGTTTTGATCTAGAAATGTTGGTTGAAAGAAAGTTTGTGTAAAAGTTGTGGAGAAATTTTTGTTACGAAAGATGATTAGAAGAAATTTCTTTACAAGATTCAGTCAAAGAAATGAATGTTGTGAAAAGTTTGGACAGGTTTGAAAGAGCAAGTTCAAAGAATTTTGATAGCGAGCCGGATTTTTCTGAAATTTTCTTTGAAGATTGATTTGCTGAACAAAAGAGAGCCAAATATGAAGATAATTTCTTTTCGATGTTTTAAAGAGGTTCTTATTACCTTGCGGGAAAATGTTGAACCTGATTGCAAAAGATGTTATACAAAGACCTTGGAGAGATTGCAGAATGGTTGAAGTTTGATTATGAAAAAGGAGAGATTGTGATATTGTGCTTCAATGTTTATCTTTATGAAGATGATCTTTGCTGAAAGAAATCTACAAGGGGGAGATAAATGTGCTAAAGACTAATCAAAGAGGGTATTTGAAGATGATATTGATCCAAAGGGGGAGAATGTTAGTGAAGTAATATGTTGGATA
The DNA here is from genome assembly GCA_954870635.1 of Arctium minus. NCBI lineage: Eukaryota > Viridiplantae > Streptophyta > Magnoliopsida > Asterales > Asteraceae > Arctium > Arctium minus. The sequence goes on along the minus strand of OX941081.1, from coordinate 80,412,245 downwards.
CAAGATCAGCAAATTTGAAGTCAAAGCTCAAGTCAATTCTCATGTTAAAGTCAAAGTCAAATTGTAGTAAATAAAAGTTAAATCATTGTTTGTGAGAGTTTAATTTTTTAAGTGTTTGTGTCAAATATGTATATGGCTAGATTAGAGTGTTGTGAGAGTTAAAGAGTGAGAGCATTATACACATTCTTTGTGAAAGCACTTTTGTAATCGAATTCTTGATTGAATGAAAATGGAATTTGATTGAAAATTTGTTAATTACATATTGACAAACACTGATTGTGGAACACACACACTTTAAATCCTAAAAAGAAGAAAGTTTAGGATCAAATAAGTGTGTTTTTGTGAGGTCCACAAACACAATCAATCATAGATTTCAATCATAAATCTCTTTGAATTTCATTGATCTTAACTTTCTCTCTCTACATTTCTCTCACTAGAATCTCACTATACGTATATGACAATGTCAAGGCTTCTACCAAATTACAAAGAAACAAACCCTATTTATACTACCTAATATTACAAGGAGACTAAATCTAAACACACTTTGACTTTACAAGACTTTAACACTAATTTGACATTCTTTGACTTTAAAACTAATTACAAACATTTACACTTTGACCATTTTAATCTTGAATACAATATTGACTCAACATTCTCCCCCTTTGGATTCAATATTAAAAAAAATTGGCAATAATCTGGAGGTCTTCTTTCTTCAGAAAAATCTTTAGCAAAGAATCTTTAACATCTTCAAATCTTGAATATCTTTGACAATCTTTGAAAGCTTTAAGTGAATCTCCCCCTTTGGATATCCAATCAACTTTAACAATCTCTTCCACTTGAAACAAACATGCAACAAGTTCTTCAGAAATAATTTTTATCACAACAATAATCTGAACTTGCTTTGACTTGAAGTTCAAACATCTTCAACTATTCAACATTCTTTAATCATCACTTTGACAAATATCTTCAAACTCTTTTTATCAGGTTCATTTGACTTTGCTTTCGTTTCAAAACTGATATGACTTTGAAATCTTGAAATTCTCCCACTTTTTGATGAATTGTGAGAATCAGAATCATCAAAACATTTCAAGGTCAACTTTGTCTTTGAAATATCTTCCCCAAATAATCAATGTAAGAACAGTCTTCATTAGTAACATAAACAATTTCCTCCATGTAGGAAAATTTTCAATTTCCCCCAAAGAATTATATGAACAAGCTCTGTCTGATCTGATAGTTTGCCGTCAATTCATAATATGTATTTATCCAAATCTTTTCAAATTCAGACAAATTAAGAATGGTAAACCTGAATCAACAAATGAAACAGTTAAAATGTCTGTCAGTAACACAAAGTTACTGAGTACAAAAAATGTACTTTATAAGGAGCTTGTGTGATGTTCACTCCCCCAGGACTTCCATTCAATCATCGAAAAACACAAGGTTAATCTATGAACGCTCTGACAAAAAAAAGAATTTTCTGTGTGTTTGTGCTTGTGTATGAGAGAATTAAGCATAATGATTGCTTTTATAAGGGTCAAAATTATGTAAACCATTGAGACAACAACAGTTATACATAGACTCAATGTGCATGAGAAAGGGTCGACGGTGGGGCAACTTTCCTTCTGTTTCAATATCCGAATTATCCAAATGAAGATCGGATAGAGTATGTGTTGCTTCCCCTTTAAAATTTTGTTGAGAAAAGAATAAGTGGCAGGTGGGGTTATATGCAAGAGTTGGCATGGGCTAGTTGCCTTTTTCAATGAAGGTCACGAAGAAGTGTGAACTAACAGATTATGCGGCTGCCCGACTCAGAAAAAGTTTGGTGTAGAGTTTGATATTCTTTTACTCTTATCTCTAACCCTCTTTCTTTTAAACATTTGAGCTCACTTCTAACCAAATGGACTTTTACATTTTACCTCAGCATACTCCTACTCTCAATCTTTTGACCCCTCTCCCCTCAATCACTCTTAGGATTACTTTCGGGGTAGGAAACGCTGGTTAACATGAATCCATGGAAGTCATTTTAAGCACTCACACTAAATCCCATGTATTTTGTCCTATAAGCAATGATGTTACCCAACAGTTAACTTGATAATTAAGCACAAGAAATCACTAGTCATAAAATGTATGCTCATGAAGAATAAGAATAAAATTTGAGCAATGTTGAACATTTAAGATCTCTCAAAACTTTGAACATTTATGATCATTCAATGTCATTGTTTTGAGAATCTGACAATGATTCAATCAGATCAACCATCATGAAGAAAAATATATTGGGATATCAAAGAACGAAAGTTTTTTATATGAACAAGATATAAACAATTTAGCAATGAAAGCACATTTAATGTAGAAATGACGTCTGATATCAAACGTGAGTATTACCATCGAAAGATTTATCTTTTTGAGACATGGTAATAACATAGTCAATAGGAATGTACTGAACCGATGTGTATAATAATACTTGACATTATATAGACAAGAAAATACACAAGTATTAATCTTTGAGAAACACACTGTCAGATAAACGTGAAAGTACTTGCTATGAAAAATATTTAAAATATCACTCCGAAATTCATAAAACATTTGAGAACACGAAGTGGTTTGAACGTTTAAGAAAGTGTTTTTCATACCTGAAAGTTATTCTTCTTACAAAGTATGGTAGAGTTTATGATTCAGAAAGATATACTTTCAAGGCAGAAATCTAAACTCCCCCTAAAATGAATATTATCTTTTAAGCATCTTTGACAAAACTTCAGATACTCCCCCTTGGTATTTGTAAAAAGTCAACTCATTAGAAAAATATGACAATGAAAGTATGACTAACTTTTCTCATCTACCCCTTAAAAATATAATAGTGAAAATCTTATAAACTCCCCCTCAAATCAACAGTAAAAACTCCTTAGAAAGATGTTATCTTTTCAGCATCCTAAGAAGAAAAACAATTTAGAGCGGGTTCTGAACTGAGATATTCAGAAGCCATCGTCACGTATTCTCCGATGTGAATAGTAACTCCTCCTTAATGTAACAATGAATTTATCTTTTAATCTCCTCCTGAAAAATCAGAAAATGTATCAGTAAAAATATAAAACATATAAGCTCCCCCTTAACATATGCATAATCCTTAATCATTAGACCGAGTTCTGAATTACTAGGATTGAAGTAAACTCAGAAGTCAAACTCCCCCTGAAAATTTGCATTCACAAATTTATCAGAAGAAATACTATGTACTCCCCCTTGAAGATTGATCATCTTTTATGTTTCGGAGTACAGTAATTTGTCATTGAAGTCTGGGTCCTGAGCTGCTTTACTCAGTAGTCATCATTCTTGAACATTGAAGGTTGAGTCCAAAGTTGTTGTACTTAGAAGTCAATGTTCTTTCTCCCCGTAGTCTTTAGGTTCCTGCAACATAGATTTAGCTTTTGGTACCCACTTGTATTTGGGTCCTGGTTTTTTAGTCGCAGTTCTATTAGGAGAGATGTAGTAAGAACCATACCAGTAATATAAATAATTTTTACTTACAAAATCATTTGTACCACAGTAAGAACAATTAATTTTCTTTTGTGCTAATTTGATCAATTTATTGATGGTGTAAACCAGATCAGGTTTGCCAAACGTTTTACCTTTAGGATCATTATTCCCTTTAGCATTGGATGCATGCATAAATGATTTATGTTCTTTCTTCTCATCTGTAGATCCTTTCACTCTCCAAATCCACTTTTCTTTCTCATTTTTCCTTTTATGTTTACCTGAACCATCAACAAGTTTATCATAGAAAAGGTTAGAAGGACGAATCTAATCTTTATGTTTAGAAGTATGATTATCATCTGAATCAAATAAAGGATTATTAGAAACATTCATAAAATGTGAACTTGAAGCTGTTATGAATGAGCATTCTGAATCAGATAGATCATCTCTCGGTGATTAAATAGGTGATTCAGGCATCTTTTGCTCAGTCAACTTCACCTTGAAAATAATCTCTTCAAGTTCTTCGATCTTTAATGACAAAGTGTTTCTTTCCTTTGAAAGTAGATCAAACTTTTTATGCAATTCAGACTTAGCATTCTTCTCCTTTAGTACAGTAGTTGACAACTCAGATAATTTCTTGGTAAGCTTATTTATCTCATTCTCAAAAATTTTCCTTTCTTCTTCAAAGTCTTTCTCCACAAATATCCTCTTATTAGATATTTCTTTAAAGACTCCAACATTCTTCTGTTCGGATTTCTTCTTCTCTTTCTCAAATTTATCTCTCTCTATTATGATAACTTTCTCAAAGTCTGACACTTGTTGAGAAAGTTTTGTACATTTGAGTTCAACCGACTTCTTCTCTTCAAAGGACATTCTTGAAAAGTCAGAAAACTTTTGTGCATAAGCTTTTCTTTCTCTTTCAAACTCTTCTCTTTCTTTCTTGAACTTCTTTTCATATTCAGATATCTATTCTTTCAGTTCAGTAATCTTCTTTTGAATCTCAGCATTATCTCTTTCCAAATCCTTTCTTTTCTTTTCAATCCTCTTTATCTATTCTTGAGCTCTTGAATTTCCTTTCTCTTGGGTTGCTTTCTCTTTCAACATGTTTATCTCAACCTCAAGACTAAACACTCTGTCTCTTAACTGGTTTCTTTCCAAGAAAATCTGTGAATTTATCTTTCTCTGTCCATCACATGTATCTCCAGCTATATTTTCTCTCCTTCTAAGATCATCAAGCTCTTTTTGCATTAACTCTTTCTTTGACCATGTAGAATTTGCATTAAGACCTTCAGACTTCTTCAGCTTGGATTGAAGATTTGAAATCTCCTTTTCTTTTGACTCAATGATTTCTGCAAAATTAATTTTAGAGTTAGAAATGCAATTAGAGTTAGAGTTTTCTTTCAGTTTATTAATCTGATCAAGAAGAGATGAATTCTGAATTTTCAGATTCTTAATTTCATCTTCATGGGCTGGTATCTCAGGCATATACGCGATAGCACAATCTCTTTTTGTCAGACAATATTTCCTTTCTCGTCAATGTAAGGCATCTTGATATCTGTAGAATTTACACTCAGAAATATGTTCCCCCTACTTAGAAACTTTGAAGAAAAAGATGAAGAACAAAAACCTGTAAATGGCATTCCTTTTATATGAGGAGAGAGAAGGAATTTGGAGCGGGAAAAGGAGGTTATCATGACACGGACACGTCCCACGAAGTTGATTGGACATGAAGTGCAACGGACGAACGTGTCAGAAAAAGGCGTACCATGGATTATCAGTTAGAATGACGTCATAGGAGAGAGAAAACATTTCATTTTTAGAAAGTATTACTGATAGAAATTCAGAGATGTGATCCTAGATTTCAAGCAATTGACAATTAAAGAAAAAATTGAAAGAAAATATTTAGAGAGAGAAATGTGCTAAATGTATCGTAGTCATATATCTCTTGAAAGGACTTGAGTTACATGCTTGACACTTACAACTTACAAATTTCAACTACTAATACAAGACAAAGACATGCTTTATATAGAGTCAAACAAGCCTTGACCTCTATACAAGCTTACATGAAAAAGTCAACATTTAAACAAGATTATTTGATCTAAACTTAGATCTAACAAGAGATAAATTTTCTTTTCAAAGGATTACTAACGAGAAATATAAGTGATAAGATTTGTTTATCAAAAAGCTTTTAACCATTTGAAGAAATTCAGTGCTTGAAGTTTTGATTTTTGAAAACATCTTACTGAATAAGATTCAGTGAGGGAGAATGAGAAAACATACTTGAGAGTTAGAAACATTTGGTCAGAGATTATATGATGAAGTGGAACGTATTATCACTGACATAATGCATAAAAGCTGAAAAGTTAATCTTCAAGATTCAACATTCCAAGCTCACTGATGAGAAAGTTAAACCTTGTCTCATCAAGAGGTTTGGAAAAAAGATCAGTGAGCTGATAGTCAGTCGGGATAAAGTGAAGTTCAATATGACCATTTATCACATGATCTCTAATAAAATGATATATGATCTCTATGTGTTTCGTCTTTGAGTGTACTTGATTGTTTGCTATAGCGAAGGCACTAGTGTTGTCGCAATAGATTGGGATCTTGGATAGCTAAAGGTCGTAGTCTAACAACAACTTCCAGCTGCTACATACTCAACTTCAGTTGTGGAAGTGGATACTAAATTTTGCTTTTTACTTGTCCAACTTACCAGCTTTCCACCTAGAAGTTGACATCCTCCAGTGGTGCTTTTTCTATCAAGTTTGCAACCTGTCAAATCGCTATCTGTATAACCAGTGAGATTGAACCCTAAATCTTTGGGTTACCAAAGACCGAGGTTAGGAGTTCCCTTAAGATATCTGAATAGCCGCTTTACATCGATCAAATGGGATTCCTTGGGTTCTGATTGATACTGTGCACAGAGACATGTAGAGTACATGATGTCAGGTTGGCTTGCTGTAAGATACAGCAGGAAGCCTATCATTCCTCTATAGGCAGTGACATTTACAGGTTTTCCAGCTGGATCCTTGTTTAATGTCAACGGAGGGGCCATAGGAGTTTTCATCGCTGAAGTTTGAGTAAGATCAAACTTCTTCATCATATCTTTAACATACTTTCCTTGATTAATAAATGTACCTTTGTCAGTTTGCTTGATCTGAAGTCCAAGGAAGTATGTTAGTTCACCCATCACACTCATTTTATATTCTTTCTTCATTCTTTCAGCGAAGTATGTCATTTTATACCCATCATCTTCATTTTAAGTTCAGATAAAGATTTGTTTTCTTTTTTTAATGATGAACACTTTTTCGCAACCTCTTTGACTTCAAATTCACACAATCTATATTTTGAAGTAGTTTCAGACAATGCATTATGAATTATAGTCTTTTCTTTTGCGCTGGTATCAATGTTTTTGTGTAAAGCATCAATCAATACATTATTCTCAGTAATGTCATTGCTAAGTTTCAATATTGACTGATTTTTCTCTTTGATGATGCCTTTCTCACGTTTAAGCTTAGACTCTAATTCCTGGAGTTGAACCATCATGTCTTGCATTTGATTAATAAAATCCGATTCAGACATATCACATACCTCTTCATTGTCTTCACCATCAGATTCTACTTCAGCTTTAGTGTCATTCTTTCCCATGAAGCACATGTGAGCCCTTTCTTCTGTTTCTTCATCCTCAGAATGATCAAGCCAATATTCATCCTCGGCCATAAGTGCTTTGCCAACCTCCTGTTGCTTGGCCAAAATCATCTTATTCTTGTAATATTCGGAATTACGGACCTTCAGTTTCCGACAATCCTTTGCAAAGTGACCGAGTTTCCCGCAGTTATAGCACTTCACTGGCTCGAGCTCTTTCTTCTTCTCTTCCGTTCTATACTTCTTCTCTTCAAGCCTTTTCTCATTAAACCTCTTACTTTCAATCCTTTCCTTGTGTTCGTAGTTTCTTGAGCCCGAAGAATATCGTTGATTGTTTGAACTAGGCTTCTGATAGAACTTCTTTTGAAAAGCTTTTGTCAACAACATGATTGCCTGTTTCAGATTCGCACAGTCATCGGAGTCAGAATCATCCACACTATCAGCTTCCTCATCAGACTCAAAAACTATAACCTTCTTCTTCTTCTTTAAGATCACAGATCTATTTTCTTTCCTCTTTACCACCAAGGCAATAGGATCTGTAACCACCTTTTCAACTTTCCTTGTCTCATCTTTAATTTCCTCCACCTTTTCTTTATTTTTTATTAAAGTCTTATACACTTCGTGTAAAGGTATCTCGTTCAGATCCTTCATTTGTTTCATCTGCCTTGTGAACCTCTTCCACTCAGGCTGCAGAATGCTCAAGAATTTGACATTTAACTCGATTTGAGACTTTCTGACTTTGTTCTTACTGAGCTCATTCAGAAGGGTCACGAATTTGTCATATGCAGTTTCAAGAGATTCACCCTGCTTAGCCTTGAATTCCACGTAGTTGTTCAAGTAGTTTGAGACATTAAGCTGGTTACCTATGTTGGATCTTAGCATCATTTTTTTGAGCTGATCCCACATTTCCTTGCCCGTGGCACTGTAGATGTCAATCTTCACATAGATTTCGTTAGGAATCCCTTGTAAGATGAATGATCTAGACAGTCTGTCAGCTTTAACTCTTTTTCTTTGCTCATCAGAATATTCCTCAAGTGGCAATGGGTACTCCTTGTTGACTTCTTCCTCACCATTTTCTCCTTCAGTAGACAAAATCTTGGTGGGAGGTTTCATAACACTTTCTTTGAGAGATATCCTGATATAGTCAACTAAATCGTTGCGATCAATAAAGTCTAGATAGTTGTCCTTCCATTGTTCATATTCGCCTTTGAATAGCACTGGTGGCTTCACACGAGTTCCAATAGCTAATGCTTCCCTTGAAGTCGTCCTGTTAATAGATCTGTTTAATAAGAACTTAAAATGATCGTTAATTCAATTGAAATCAGAATACATAAAAACTTAGAAAGAATTTCCAAAAATTTCCCAAAGTCTCCTGATAAACCAAGAATCTCTAAATTCTTTAGAGAGAGAAAGTAGAGAGAGAGAACTTTGGAGCGCAAAGTAAGAATTCTATTGAATAGTGCGTGTGAAACTTACACAAGACAAAGACCAAAGGGACTTAAATACCCTTGGTCAGATACAATACTAATCAGCCCTAAACACAGTATTGACGAAGTCCTATAAATACAATGATTACTATAAAATCAGACCTAACAATCTTCCCCTTAGTAATCATTGGCGCTTTGGTCTTCAAAAATTATCTTCTAAATCAGCACGGACCAACAAAACGACTTTGAGAAGCTTTCTGACTTTTAAAGAAAAAATTTCTTCTCAGCAACTTGCAGATTGAAATTTTCTTTGCTGCTTAAGCTCAAGACGATACACCTCTTTTGAATGATCTCGAATGAACTGTGATGTTCGGAGCAGGAACAGCAAAAGAATTTGATGTAGCTGAGAGAATAGAATCTTTGAGCGAATCTTGATCAGCAGATAATCTTTTGAGCTTTTTGTCTCTTAAACCTCTCCTTGACTTCTCCCCCTCATGACCTTGATGATCTTGATCAACTTGGTCATGTAAATGTTGGAGACGAGACATCGTAAGATCTGCAAAATTAAAGAAACAGAGAAAACAAGGAAGTTTGCGCTTCATGTTGGAGGCGCAAACCAAGGTTTGCGTTTCATAAAGGAAGCGTAAAACAAGGTTTGCGTTCCACATGGGACGCGCAAAGCAAGGTTTGCGTGTCATGCGGGAGGCGCAAATCTGTCTTGGAAATTTTTTTACAATTTTAAGCTCTTTGACTCCCCCTACATAAATGCACTAGATAAGACAATTCAAGATAGCATTCATGTAAAGAAAAACAGACACTCCCCCTCAAAAACAGATTTAATCTTTGAAATACAACTCTTTCTTCACTCCCCCTTGAATAATGCATAAACCCATTAAAATATATTCATGAGAACACAATGATCAGAAATTAATGTAGAAAGAAAAATATACTGAATGTAAATTTTGAAACAACTAAGCATATAAAATTTTAAATACTAAACAAATTAAATTCTTACAGAATAAAATATTACTATTTTATCAATCATTTGAAATCAAACATATGTTGTAGGATACAAGAACAAGTTTCATTGCATATCAAGTTAAGACATGTTCAATTTCAAAAACTTCCAGCAATCTATTCAGTGTGCTCACATGCAAATCTTCGATTAGCTTACAAGAAAATGCAATTCTAAAAATATTATAGAGAACTTTGCATGTACTCACACTAAGCCATCAAGAATTAAGATATTCATAAATTTACAGATTTATCGCAACTCAAACATATCACCAAGTATCATGAGATGTGTGCTCATTGGCATCTTTTAGCATTGTGCTAATTGGTATCTTAACATGAGTGTGCTCTTTGGCATCTTTTAAGCTTGTGCACTTTGGCATCTTTTTAATCAAGAAGTTTATTAAGTAAAGAATATGCCGTAAACGTAACTTTCTATCTGACCCTATTGCAGGATTTGGGTCAGCCGCTCCCAGACCAGTTGGCCTTAGGGGACTAGGTGTCAAGCACCCCTTGGAACTTACTCTCCCAGATCAGAAAGGCTACATCGACATATCCTAAACCCATTCATACCAGTAGAACATGACTTTCGATCTGATTCTATAGAAGGATTTCTGTTCGATCACTCCCAGACCAAATGACCTTAGGGGACCAGATGACTAGCATCCCACGGAACTTACTTTCCCAAACCATAAAGGTCACAGGTACAAACTTTTAAACTTAGAGATTTCTGTATTTTAAGAATTTATTAAGCATCTCAATCACTCATATCAACGTCTAAATGCTTAGCCCATATTTTCATTCCGATCTATAATTCTGATCATTTAGGTAGTCTAAGCAAAGTAAACTATAAAAATTCCGACTCACACATCTTTAAAGCATTAATAAAAGTTTCAAACATGTTGCTGACTTTTCGACTTTTGTAAGATTTGAAATTTGACCATATAAAAACTTTAATATAAACAAAAGAACTTGAAAATTTATCCTAGACACATACTTTATTCAAAGGAAAGAAAAAATGTAAAACTTTACTTTATAGAATAAAATTTGTAAAGATTTAAACTTTTAATTAATATTTAGTTGGAACAAAATAAAATTCAACTATTTCATCTTTTACATAGAAGAAAATAAATTTGTGTCTCATATTAAAAGAAAATTTTGGGTAAAACAAATTCATGAGAAAGATAAACAAGCTTAGATTCTTGAAACATTGAGAAAAACTGGAATACCATCATTACCAGAGATAAATGCAGCGGAATTAATATTGATGTACTCACAGTATCTCATTTAGTTAGAAGCTGAAACTATGAAGAACGAGTTCTAAACTGTTTTGTTTAGATGTCATAGTCTATGAAGTACGGGTCCTGAGCTGAAGTACTCAGAAGCCAACTTTCCCTTACTCCCCCTTAACATGTGATGCCTGCAACTTTGAATCAGATAAAGATTTGGGTACCCACTTGAATTTGGGCCCATGTTTGTTAGTTGCAGTTCTTATGGGGAAACAATAATCAGATTTAACAGGTAAAACACGAGGAATAGGATCAGAAAAATAATCACAACCATCAGAAGATAAAGCATGATCATCTGAACTAGAATCAGAAGACGAATATGAGACATTTTTGGAAATTTGAAACATTTGCTTTATAGAATATTTTGAAACTTTATTACAAACAGCAAATGAATCATTATTATAAAATTTGTCTACACATCGATCTCCATCAAACATAGAATCAGTTGATGTCCGCCTAGTTCTCCAGATCTGCTTCTTGGATTGAGCTCTCAAAGCCCTATCTGTAAGAATTATATCAGAAGAATTAGAACAGCCAGAAAGAACTGTATCTCGTTTCTTCGACTTCTTTGACCGTCTTCTTTTACGCTTAGGTTTATAATATTGATCATTGAGCGTAAAAGAATTATCAAGAATTTTAGACGAAATATTTAAATCAGAAGAAATAAATTTATCCAAGCAACCAATCTGATCAACTAATAAATTTGAATTCACCTCGGAGTCTGAATTATTTTGAGAAAGGATTTTAAAATTTGAAACTTCCTTTTTATTTTCCTTAGAATCAGAAGATAGGCTAGAAATAGAATCTGATTTTTGAGAAAATAAATTTTCTTTAAGACTAGAAGTCATAAAAGAAAGAATAATGTCAGATTCAATTTTCTTCAAAATATTTTGATCTTCTATCTGATTTTCAAGATCTATGATTTTTTCTTCTAATATTAACGGAGGAGTATATTTCTTCGAATCATAAATGATTGGAGAAATATTTTCCTTATCAGAATCAGGGGCATAAGAAGGAATAAAATCATTAGACACTGAAAATTTAACAGAAGATATATTATTTAAAACTCTTCTTCCTCTTCTTGATTTTTTCGGAAAATATTTGGCATTTTCGGACGTATAAACAAAAGGAATTTCATTTTTCTTTTTATATATTCTTTTCTCATTTTCCATTTCTAACACTTGCTTCTCATTCATCCAATCAATCTTAAATTGAGGAGCATAATGAGCAAGATTTAGATAATCGTATTTATATAAAGTTGGGTATTTTTCAATCGCATTGTTTAAACAATGAGGATTTTCAAAACCAAGTCCCCACCTTTGTTTTAAAGCCTCTTCACTCCTCGGTTTGTTCATATAAATTGTTTGTTCAGATTGGTCTCTTCGATAAAGCTTTTCTTCTAACTTATTTATTTTATCTGAAAATTCATCTTTTAAATTAGTCATAGCCGTCAAAGATTCAAGATAAGTCTTATTTAAATTTTCCAAATCATCTAATTTCTTTTGAAAGATGTCTTTAGTATTTTCTAAAATGGATTTTTCATCTTTCAAAGAAATTTTCAGTTTGTCAATCAAATCTGACTTTTCAGAATTTAGATTCTTTTCAGATAAAATCTTTGAACACAAATAAGATAAAGCAGTTATCATAATATCAAACTGAGAGGTAATAAATTTGTAATCAAATTCAGAGTATACCTCATCAGCATCAGAATCAGAATCATCTGACTGATCATCTCCGATCAAGCACATCTGAGCGATCTCGACGTTTGATGCTTCATCATCGGAATAATCCAGCCATAATTCTTCCTCGGCTAGCAAAGCTGATCCACTTTCTCTTTTCTCAGCCAGCTCCAATTTCCTTCGGTAATAAGCTGATTTCTTAATCTTCTTTGCTCTACACTCCTTTGATATGTGACCCGACTTTCCACAGTTGTAGCAAGCATTAGTCTTTGGCTCGGGTACTTTGGCTTTGAAACCAGAAGGGAAGCGTGAAGAGTTGGAACCCGATCTCGGTTGGAACTTCTTCTGGTAATGTTGAGAGAGAAGGATCATATCTTTCTGTAATGCCTCTCCATCGTCATCAGTTGACTCGGTGTAAGCGTTATCAGACAACGCTTGTTCATTCAGTTGCTTCGTGAGAAGAACAACTGGATCTACTGATTTCTTCTTTTTATCCAGCTTGGCCTTTTTCTCTAACACCAAGCTCTCATCAGTTAGCATAATCTCATACAGCTCTTGAATCTGCATCATGGAAATTCTGACATCGTTCCTCAGTCTATGACATAATTTGTTCCACTCTGGTTGTAGAGAATTAAGGAACTTCAGATTCGTCTCCAGATTTGTCTTTTCCACTTTAATCTTTCTAAGATCATTAATCACAGCTCAAAACCGGTCAAAGATAGCCTTCAGAGATTCATTGTCCTTCGCCTTAAATTCCTCAAAGTTGTTCATGAAGCGTGTCTGGCGAATCTGAGTAGCAACTGATGACCCAAGCATGATCTTTTCTAACTGAGTCCACATCATATGTGGATTATGTTTGAAACAATCAATTCTATTGTAGATCGTGTTAGGCAGAGCTAGCATCAAATTGGACTTTGCTTCTCTATCGGTTTTTTCTCGTTTGATTTCATCATCAGTCAAAGGAATGTCACCTTTTGGCTTGACAAATGGTCCTTCAGACAAAGATTTCATCATGTACTCTCCGTTACTCTGACGCTCAATGAAATTTATGAACCTATCTTGCCACTGTGTAAACTCATTTTCGTTGATTAAGACTGGTGGACGAGTATCTGTTCCCAATTGCATCATCAAATCATTTGAGTAGAATCTAGCTTGAAAAGCAAACTTGGCAGAATCTATTACTGATGAATCTGAAAAACAAAAATCAGTAAGAATTGAAAAAAAAATTTGAAAAATATTATAAATTGTAAATTTGAAAAACACTTGTAATGACACAAAGTAGTAAAAAAATATAGATGACACACTAAAAAAAAAATTCCAGACTCTTTTTTTTTTTTTACACCATAAACTTGCATCACTTCAATTCTTGAAGTCGAACATTACGATAAAAGAAACATCGAAGTACAAAACAAATTTGTGTTTTTTTCTTATTGATCAGTTGATTTATGAAAATGATCATGTGTACAGCAAATAGAACAATAAAATTTCTTACCATTAAGTGCTTTGTTCTTCTTTGCTTTGTGCATAGGTACACATGATTTCTTCTCTTTCAGCTCATTTTCCTTATCATCTTGGACTGGTTTCTTTTGCCAAACCAGTTTCTCTTTCTTGAAACTTTTTCTTGGATAAGTATCTGAACCATCTAAAAATTCATCGTAGAAAAGGTTAGTTCGACGAATCTGATTAAAGGATTTGACTGACCTGTTTGAAGAGATGAATTTCTGATTTGAACTTGAAATAGATTTCTCAAGTTCTTTGATCTTTGAGGCGAAGTTGTCTCTTTCTTAAGCTGGTCAATCTTTGTCTTGAATTCAGACTTCGTCTTTTGTTCATTCAGCACAACTGCAGACAGTTCAGACAACTTAGAAGTTAGCTTCTTGATTTCAGATTCAAAAATGGATCTTTCTTCCTCAAATCCTTTTTCTGACTCTGTTCTCTGGCCGGATAATTCTTTAAAGAACCCTACATTCTTTTGTTCTATGGCCTTCTTCTCTTTTCAAACTTCTCTCTTTCTAAAATCAGTACTTTCTCAAAATCAGAGATTTGTTGAGAAAGCTTGATGCATTTAAGCTCTACTGACTTCTTCTCTTCATAACACTTCTTTGAGAAATCTGAGAACTTCTTTGAAAAAGTTTTCTTTTCTCTTTCAAAATCCGCTTGATTTGCAACAAGCTGTTTTTCCAAATCAGATAAATTCTTTCGAAGCTCAGCATTCTCAGATTCCAATTTCTTAACTTTCTGCTCATTGCTCTTAACAGAGACTGTCTGCTGAATTTTAGCTTCCAACTCAGAAATCTTTCCTTTTAGATCTGACACAACTGTTGGCCCTATCATCGTCCATTCAAGATAGTCCCATATCTCCTTTCCTGTTGATTTGTACAAATCTTTTCCTGTCAACTGATATGTATCTATGTGACCTTTAATCTCATGACGAATACTATTCAACAGAAAAGTTCGAGCCATATTATCAGCATTATTTCTTTTCTCTCGATCCTCAGTACAATCTTCTGTTGGAGTATGAGGTGTCATCTCTCCTTCAGTCAATGACAATCTGATATAACAACTCAGCTCATTTGTATCTACAAATTTGAGAAAATCAGCTTTCCACTGCTTGTATCTTCCTCTTAGCAAAATTGGTGAACTCATCTCTCTCTTAGAAAATATTGAATGAGAAATCAGCTTGATGAGAATGATCGTTCCCAAACTGTATATCAGAAAATCAAAAATCAGATCAAATTGAAATCTTAAAAAAATATTTCGTGAAAATTGAAATTTGAACAATACTTGTTAGTTCGCAATGTAAATTTTTTTTTCCAAAGATGAATTTTTTTTTTTAGAGAAAAGAGGTTTGCGTGTGTTGACCGAAACGCAAAGCTAGGTGTGCGGGTCTTTGGTGAAACGCATAGCTAAGAATGCGGGTTGTTGAGAAAACGCATAGTGAGGTATGCGGGTCCTTGAGGAAACGCATAGTAGACTTTGCGGGTTGAACTTGATGCACGAAGAAGAGCTTTGCGGTTCCAACTTGAAATGCAATATGAGCTTTGCGGGTCCTTCTTGAAGCGCAGAGTATGGTATGCGGGTCTCACTTGAAATGCAACGTATGGTATGCGGGTCTCACTTGAAACGCAAAGTATGGTTCTCAGGTCTGTATGAATGACCCGCAAACCGTATGAATGACACGCAAAGTCGATTTCTTGACATTATCTTTCTCAAATCAATTGATTCCTGCACAATTGAACTTCAAGAATTTGTTAGCATCATCGAAAAACAGTTCTAAACACACACAAGCAATCAATTTTCGATTAAAAACATCAAATCGAATATTTTCAATCAAGAACAGTAACTGAACACGTTTTTGACGAAAATCTCAAAAATCAAAAATTGAAACCAATTTTGTTCGAATTTCGAGATGGAATCAAAACAACAATCAATCACCAACATAAATCGAACACAATGAATCCAGTTTCTTGTATTAAAAACAATTTTTCACATGAAATTTGTATTAAACAGTAACAAACTCGTTTTCTTGAAAACTTTTGAAAAATTCAAATTTTCGATCCAAAAACACCAAATTTCAATTCAAATCATGATAAAATCTTTTCTGAAAAGTTTGGTTCAGCTCTTGATACCAATTGATAAACCAAGAATCTCTAAATCCTTTAGAGAGAGAAAGTAGAGAGAGAGAACTTTGGAGCGCAAAGTAAGAATTCTATTGAATAGTGCGTGTGAAACTTACACTAGACAAAGACCAAAGGGACTTAAATACCCTTGTTCAGATACAATACTAATCAGCCCTAAACACAGTATTGACCAAGTCCTATAAATACAATGATTACTATAAAATCAGACCTAACATCTCCTATGTATGGAATTCGCACACCAAACTAAGACAAACACAATTCGCATACACATAATTCGTAAGTCACAATCCGCTCAAACAACAAACTTCAGAATTCGCACACACAAAATTCAGATTTAGCGCACTATAGAATTCGCACGTAGTTATATGCGAGTTCCAAGAATTCGCTCACAACACCATGCGAAATCTAGACTTAGAAAAATTTGAAAATCAACTTTTCGCATATACTTTTCGCATAACAGAATCATACGAATTCTGTACTTGGAAAAAATTTCAATCTTAAGTAATTCGCATGGATACGAATTCTTGACTTAGAAAATTTTAAAACTTTTTATGTGAATTCATCACTTCTCGCACACAAGCATTATGCAAATTCTTTCTTTAGAGAAATTTTCAAGAATCTTTTCGTATAAAGGACTTATGCGAATTCTGGATTTTCGTACACAAGCATGTACGAATTTTGAGGAATTCTCATTACACACATATGCGAATTCTATACTTGTGAAAATTTTCAAATAAGAAATATGCGAAATCTCTTGATCTGTGAGTTCTTGGTACGAGTTCTTGATGCGAGTTCTTGATGCGAGTTCTTGAGGTTTATGCGAGTTCTTCGAATATCGACTAAAAGCCACTATGATCAACTGAAAAACACATCAAATCTTCAAATTCTGATATGAAACTTTGATAATTTGATCACTTACACGTCTAGAATCGATTTCAACCAATGAATTTCAACGAAATTCACTTAAGCATACAAATTTAGTCTGATACAGTGCTTTCGAACTCGTGAAACTCAAACTCATAAAATCTTACAATTTGATCAAAATTACAGTGCAAGAGTACTACAAATCAATACAAACTTTGTCTAAAACAACAAGCGAACTCAAATAAACTTGCAATTACACACAACAATTCTAAACTCCATCAAATCTCAAGAAACAGTGCGAACGTCCATTTTCTTGATTGATTCCAATTTGAACTCTGCTCTGATACCAATTCTTAATCCCAATATTCAAGTTCTAATCACAGTTCAATAACAATGACAATATGAGAACAATCAACCTGTTTTTCCAATTCGATTCAAGAAATCTTATACAGGACTCTGTGAATATTTCTCTCTCAAGAATCTATCTACGTACAATCTCTCAGAATACACCCAACCTTATACCTACTAACATAAACAAAACTATTTAAAATAACTAACTATTACAACACTTTGACTTTGACTATTATTACAAATGACTTTGGCTTCCTGCTTGAGAGTTTGACTTGAGCTTTGACTTTTTCTTGACTTTAGTCTTCAGTCTTTTATGATCTTGTATCCAACATATTTATGCACTAACACGACTACAGAGATATGGGTTAGTATAACCAAATATAATGTCATCAACATATATTTGTACAAGAATAATATGACCTTTTATCTTTCTGAAAAACAAAGTGTTATCAATTTTACCACGTTCAAATTTTTCAGAGATAAGAAAAGAAGAGAGAGTGTCATACCAAGCACGAGTAGCTTGTTTTAAACCATAAAGATCCTTATCCATCTTATATACATAATTTGGATACTTAGGTTTAGAGAACCCTAGGGTTTGTTCAACATAGACTTCTTCATTCAACTTTCCATTTAGGAATGCTGATTTGACATCCATTTCATATACTTTGAAGTCTTTGTAAACTTCATAAGCTAAGAAGAGTCGAATTGCTTCGAGCCTAGCCACATGGGCAAAGGTTTCATCATAGTTTATACCTTCCTCGTGTCTGTATCCCTGAGCAACTAGTCTAGCTTTGTTGCGGGTTATAGTCCCATGTTCATCTAATTTGTTTCTAAACACCCATTTTGGTTTTTCATTCATCACTGAACATGCTTTCTTACAAAAGCGAACTTCGTAGTCTTTGTCACATAGCTGACCGATGCTAAGAAGATTATGCTTCAGTCTATCTACGTAAGCGACTCTTTTAAAGGTAGTTGTTCCATTGATGAGAACACCAAACCTTCTAGTATAGCCTTTTCCATTTCCACCAAAGGTCACTGAGGGACCTTCCTCTTCCTTGTAATCAGTGAGCAGGTCTTTTTTCCCAGTCATGTATCGAGAGCATCCGCTATCTAGATACTAGATACCCTTCGATCCCTGCAAACATAAGGAAGATTAATTTTTGATTGGTACCCACTTTCCAATGGGTCCAGCAGAGTTAGTGGAGATGGAAGGTTCAACAATCTTCACGACATTTGAAGATTCAACTTCAATGGTAACCTTCACTTTGGTTATTTGATTACCCTTAATGGTATTTTTCACCTTAGCAGATTTCTCAGCTTTGGTGACCTTTTTAGCCTTGGGGGAAATCATCTTCACTTTAGTAGGACATTTACTTGCAATAGGGTCAGTAAGTCCATAGTGATAGCATTTTCTATAGACAAAATTTGCCTTGTGACTATGAGTAGTTGAGTTAGAAAACATGAGATGAGCAGGGCCAGCTCCAATAATGCCTTTAGCATAAGATCTAGGAGGAACTTTTAGTTCTTCAGATCTCTTTGGCGTAATATCAATTTTCAGCTTTGGAGTTGATCTCTGAGAGATATGAGTGATTTTAGTTCCAGAACTGGAAGATTGACTTACTGAAGGTTTGGAAATAACTTTCAGTTTTACTTTCTTGGTAGCCTTCTGAGGATGAGAAATGGATTTCCCTTTATCAACGAGCTTATATCTCTTTGATAAGTCCTTAGTAATAGGATTGGAAGACGAAGAACAATGAGTAGAAGAAGTGTCACGGATAGAAGAGACAAACATTCCAAACTTGAGCATGGAACAGTCTCTGCTTGATTCATCCTTTTCCGGATGATAACCGAGACCTGTTGATCCAAACTCTCTCAGTGATTTGATAACGACCCTCTTCTATACTTAGTGAAAATTACATTTATTAATATGTATTAGTGTTTCACGATCAGCGATCAAGATGAGTCAGTTCATTTGTCGCTGATTATCTTTCTTATAAACGCTTATATGTATTAATATTTCACTATCAGCGATCAGACCGAATCTGTTCAGTTATCGCTGATGGTTTCTGATCTAACGTAATCCCTGAAGACAAGTTTCGCATCAACAAGTTGTTCATAGCTGAATCGAAGACGAAGCTGCTGAACAAAGACAAGTCTACTAGTGACCTGATGCGGATATTAGTGAAGCAAAGATGACTCTACTCATACGCGAAGAAACCTGAGGAAAAGCTTCAGCGATAGCTGAACCTCTTTATATCTCTGAAGGAAGAGATATTTAGCGATCGATGATCACTTAACTTATGCCTCAAGTCTCTTTTGTCTTATCGTGCACAACCAGTACGATCTGCCACAATTCGTACAACAACTCTGTCAACAACACTGTTCATGATACGGCCGAAAGCATGTCTCCCAAAGTCAGACCCTCTCAGCCAATCAATGAAGGACACGTGTAAAGTGCCCTGCCATACATTTAATGCATATGGTATAAATAGAAATATTACCTCTCCATCTAAAGAGCGTTCTCACCTCTAGCCTTCATCTTTCTATCTTATAAAAACCCTTGTTTTCTATATTCTCTAATCCCCATTCTCTATATTCTTGTGCAACCATCTTAGTGTTTTCTTAAGTTTGTTTAGATTGAGTTCTACTTAATCTTATTCCGCAACAGACTTGTAAATTGTGTTTGATTTATCAATAAACAATTTATTAAACTTTAAATCCTGTGTTTGTATTCACCCCCCCCCCCTTCTACAAACTTGTTAAGAACCTCCGGGACCAACAAGTGATATCAGAGCAGACTGTTTAATCTGATAAACAAGATCTTGCTTTATTCTCTTCCTTGCTATTCTAATATGGCACTTAACGCAAACACAAACTACTATGATAATGGTTCACTTTCTAAACCTCCTAGATTTAGCAGAGATAACTTTTCTCTCTAGAAAAATCGAATGATGCTATTTCTTGAAGGTGCAGATCCCACTATACGTGAGTACATAGCAAACGGACCCTATGAACCTGTCCAAATCATAACTGCCGTTCCAGATACTGCCACCACTCCTTTTATTCCTGAACGCTATATTGCTAAGGAAATCAGACAATGGAGTGATGAAGACAAAAAGAAGGTTGGTATCGATGTAAGGGCAAAGACCATTATCTCTATGGCTCTGCCTGATGAAGTTTTCCATTCCATCTTGCATCTTAAAACTTCTAAAGAAATGTGGGAAACCATATGTGTTCAATATGAAGGCACCACTGAAATCCAAGAGACTCGAAAGATTAACTTGGTAAGACAGTATGAAAGTTTCATCGCTGGTACGAATGAATCTCTCTCTGATGTTCTTCAGCGGTTTAACTGCTTAATCATTGATATAAGAACCGTTGGCTGGACCTATTCTAATTCTGAGGTCCTAACAAAATTCTTAGAATGTCTTACTGAATGCTGGGACATTTATTCAATATGTCTCAAGCTGACAAAAGACTTAAATTCTCTTTCTCTCAGTACCTTGTATGGAATATTGCTCAACTATGAGCAATCAAATCTCTTAAAGAAAATTTTTATAAAAGATTCTAAAGACTCCAAAAGCACCCCTGAGTTAGATTCTGAATATGAGGATCTATCAGACACTGATCTTTCAGAGTTTGATGAGTTCTTAGAACTCTTGACAAACTCTTTTAAGAGATTTGCAAGAAAGAGCAATTTTCGAAGAAATAAGCCTCTCTCCCTCACTGACAAGCCAAAATCAACCCCTGTTGATAAGGCTACTGCTACTTGCTTTAACTGTGAAAAGATTGGACACTTTGCAAGTGAGTGTTGGTCGATAAAAGTCTTCAAACCTTCTACCTCGAGAAGATCTAGCGATGACAAATACCTTATGCTGAAAGAGAAATATCAAAAGTTGAAAAACTACAAGCGAAAAGGTAAAGGTCTCATCGCTGAAGAACATGACTGGGCTGAATTAGAAGAATCAAGTTCTGATGAAGAAGAAGTCACTAATCTCTGCCTCATGTCTGAGATTAAAAAAGAAGTGGAAGAACCAAATGAAACTTCTATAAGATATATATAATCTCAGGTATCTATCTCTACTAATCCCTCTCTACCTGAATCAGAGAGAAGTCGCGTAGTTGATGTGCTGAAGATTGATCTTTACAATGCTCTAAACGGCAAATCTCTAGCTGAGAGCAAAAACAATGATTTAACTGAACGGCTGGAAAAATGCCACGAAAAGATCAGAGAACTGACTCTTTTAGAGGAAAGTTTGAAAGATCAAGTTGTTGTAAATAAAACCATCAGCATAGAACGCGGACAAGCCATTGCTGCTTTAAAAGCAGAAAAGGCTACTGTTGAAAAATAGTGCAATTCCTCAACAAAGATCACTGAGATAATAAATGCTCAAGCTCCTGTGGGTGATATAACCGGTCTTGGTTTTTGGAAACCACAGGATGAGCATAAAGAAGACAGTTCCATGCTTAAGTTTGGAATGTTTGTCTCTTCTATCTGACACTTCTTATAATCTGTTTTATCCTTCATCATCTTCTAATGCTATCCCTGAGGAAATATCCAAAGTTTCTAAGTCTGCGGATAAAGGAAAGTCCATTCTTTAACCTCAGAAGGCTACCACGAAAGCGAAGCTGAAAGTTCCTTCTAAACCTTTAGCGAATCAATTGTCTAGCTCTGTGATAGAAATCTTTGATCTCTGTCCTCTAAAGTTTAAGGTTGATCTTAAGCCTAAGAGATCTGAAGAAATGAAAGTTCCTCCCAGATCTCATGATAAAAGCATTCTTGGAGTTGGACCTGCTCATCTTAAATTCTCAAAACCTTTTACTCATGGTCCTAAAACCACTTTCAAATATACAAAATGCTATCACTGTGGATTTACTGACCATATTGCAAGCAAATGTCCAACAGACACTAAAGCTGATAAATCAGCTAAAGTGAAGATGAATGCCTCCAAGGCTGAGAAGGTCACCAAAGCTGAAAAATCTACCAAGGTGAAAAATACCACTAAGGTTAAGAAATTAACCAAGGTAAAGGTTACCACTGAAGCTGAATCTTCATCTGCTATGAAGAGTGTTGATCCTTCCATCTCCACTAACCCTAAAGGACCCATTGAAAAGTGGGTACCAAACAAAGCTTATTCTTCCTTATGTTTGTAGGGATCAAAGGGCATCTGGTATCTCGATAGTGGATGCTCTCGTCATATGACAGGACAAAAAGACCTGATCATTGAATACAAGGAAGAGAAAGGTCCCTCTGTAACCTTTGGTGGAAATGGAAAAGGATATACCTGAGGGTTTGGTGTCCTCAGCAATGGGACAACTACCTTCAGAAGAGTCGCTTACGTAGATGGACTGAAGCACAACCTTCTGAGCATCAGTCAACTATGTGATAAAGACTATGAAGTTCACTTTACCAAAAAAACATGTTCAGTGGTAAATGAGAAAGGAAAACTTGCTCCAAGTGGTTATCGAAAAGAAAATGTCTATGTAATAGATATGAATTCTACTACAACTGAAAACATATGTTTTCTTTCCAAAGCCACTTCTGATGTCAACTGGCTATGGCACAAAAGTCTCTCTCATCTAAACTTAAAAACCCTGAATTCTCTCTCATCTAAGGAACTGGTTTCTGGTCTTCCTCAGCACTCATATGCTAAAGAATCTCTCTACTCAGCATGTGAAAAAGGAAAACAAACAAAAGCTAGTTTCAAGTCTAAACAAGTTTCCTCAGTGACAAGTCCTCTTCAACTCTTGCATATGGATTTGTTTAGCCCTGTCAACATCCAATCAATAGCTGGAAAGAAATATACACTTGTCATTGTAGATGAATACTCTCGCTACACCTGGGTTATCTTTCTTCGCTACAAGAGTGATACTCCAAAAGAACTAATATCTTTTGGTAAAAAGATGAAAGTGTTGAATAATCTCACTGTTCGTTCAATAAGAAGTGATCATGGAACTGAATTCAAAAACAGTTCTCTGAACAATTTCTTTGAGAACAAGGGAATCTCTCATAACTTCTCTTCAGTAAGAACACCTCAGCAAAACGGAGTCGCTGAAAGAAGAAATAGAAAAATCATTGAAGTTGCTAGATTAATGCTCAGCGATTCTCACCTCCCCACTCAATTTTGGGCAGAAGCTGTAAACACTCCATGTTTTACTCAAAACAGATCGCTGATAGTAAATCGATTTGGAAAGACATCTTATGAACTTTTTCATGGAAGAAAGCCTTCTATCAGTTTTCTTCATATCATTGGTTGTTAGTGCTTTATTTTAAGCAACAAAGATCAACTTGGAAAGTTTGACCCAAAAGCGGATGATGGAATATTTCTTGGATATTCCTCTATCTTCAAAGCCTACAGGGTTTTCAACAAAAGAAGACAATCTGTGGAAGAAACCATTCATGTCACCTTTGATGAAACTCGCTCAGTGAACTCTAAACCAATCGCTGACAATGAAGAGTTAAATGCTTGGATGTTTTCTCATTACAGAGAAACAGAACCTTTCCTCTCAAACCATCAGCATTCAGATCCTCCAGCTGCTGATGATGATCCAAACATCATACCTCTGAATGCTGAATCCATCTCATGGGTTTCAGATGAGCCTCTAAACACACTTCCTCCATTAGATCCATCTTCGTCTGAACACCTCTTAGAAAACAATGGATCAGAGATAGCTGATGAGCCTCAAGATTCCTCATCAGTGAACATTCCTATTGTTGACTCTATATCTGAAGTGAGTGATCATACTCCTGCTCAGCGATAGACCAGAGATCACCCCATAGATCAAATTCTTGGTGATCCCAATGCAGGTATTCAGACACGACGAAGTTCAGGTAATATCTGTCTCTTTGTCAACTTTATTTCTTTAATAGAGCCAAAGAAGACTGATGATGCCCTCAGAGATCCAAACTCGGCCAGCGCTATGCAAGAAGAGCTGACTGAGTTCTCTCGCAAAAAAGTTTGGAATCTCGTTTCTAGACAATCTGATAAAACTGTTATAGGCACCAAATGGGTGTTTAGAAACAAGTTAGATGAACATGGGACTATAACCCACAACAAGGCTCGACTTGTTGCTCAGGTATACAAACAAGAGGAAGATATAGACTATGATGAAACCTTTGCCCCTGTGGCTAGGCTCGAACAATTAGACTATTCTTAGCTTATGCAGTTTACAAAGACTTCATTGTGTATCAAATGAATGTAAAATCAGCGTTCCTAAATGGAAAGTTGAATGAAGAAGTCTATGTAGAACAACCCCCAGGGTTCTATGACCCTAAGTATCCAAAGTATGTTTATAAATTGGATAAGGCTCTCTATGGTCTAAAACAAGCCCCTCGTGCTTGGTATGACACTCTCTCATCTTTTATTATCTCTGAAATTTTTGAACGTGGCAAAATTGATAATACATTATTTTTCAGAAAGATAAAAGGTCGTATTATTCTTGTACAAATATATGTCGATGTATCATATTTTGTTCTACTAACCCATCTCTATGTACTCGCTTCGCTGAAAGATTGAAGAAAGAATACAAAATTAGTATGATGGGTGAGCTGACATATTTTCTTGGTCTTCAGATTAAACAATCTGACAAAGGTACTTTTATCAGCTAAGGTAAGTATGTTAAAGATATGATGAAGAAGTTTGATCTTACACAAACTTCAGCGATGAAGACTCCTATGACACCTCCTCTGACACTTAACAAAGATCCATCTGGAAAAACCTGTTAATGTCACTACCTATAGAGGAATGATAGGCTCCCTGCTGTATCTTAGAACGAGCCGACCTGACATCTTGTACTCTACTTGTTTATGTGCACGCTATCAATCTGAACCCAAGGAATCCCATCTTATCGCTGTTAAGCGAATTTTTAGATATCTCAAAGGGACTCCAAACCTCGGTCTTTGGTATCCCAAAGACTCAGGGTTCGATCTAACTGGATATTCCAATAGTGATTTTGCAGGTTGTAAACTCGATAGAAAAAGCACCACTGGTGCATGTCAACTCATAGGAGGAAAGCTGGTAAGCTGGACAAGCAAAAAGCAAAATTAGTGTCCACTTCCACAGCTGAAGTTGAATATGTAGCTGCTGGAAGTTGTTGTGCTCAGGTCTTATGGATGAGAAATCAACTATTAGACTATGACCTTCAACTATCAAAGATTCCAATCTATTGTGACAGCACTAGTGCTATCGCTATAGCAAATAATCCAGTGCTACATTCAAAGACGAAACACATAGAGATCAGATATCATTTTATCAGAGATCATGTGATGAATGGTGATATTGAACTTCACTTTATCCCCACTAACTATCAGCTTGCTGATTTATTCACCAAACCTTTTGATGAGACAAGGTTTAACTTTCTCATCAGTGAGCTTGGAATGTTGAATCTTGAAAAGTAACTCTTCATCTTCCTACATTATGTCAGTGATTCTAATTTCCCCTTTATCACTATCTCTGAATAAATTTATGACTCTCAGGTATGTTCTCTTATTCTCCATCACTGAATATTCATTCAGAAAGTTGTTTTTCTCTCAAAAATAAAAATAATCATTTTCTTTCTTCAAATGATTAAAAGCTTTTTGATAAACAAATTCCATCACTGACATTTCTCTTCAGTGATCCTTCTGAAATGAAAAATCAATCTCCGAATTTCTATCAGGGATTCTTTCAAAAAGAAAACCTATCTCTGACTTTTCTTCAGAGAGAATTTCGAAAAGGATAAATGAAACATTTTTCTCTCTCCTCATGACGTCATTTGAACCGACAATCCACGACATGCCTTTTTCTGACACGTTCGTCCATTGCCCTTCTACCGAATCAACTTCGTGGGACGTGTCCATGTCATGATGAACATTTGTTTTCCAGCCTCAAACTCTCTCTCTCTACGTATAAAAGAAATGATTCTTTTCATTCCTATCTTTTACGCTTTCTGGAAATCTTTTTGAACAAGAACTCTCTCTCTCAAGGCATTTCTAGAAAACACCTTCTTCAGGCTTTTGAATCTTCTTCAAGATCAACAGGTTATTTTGATCTTCTTTTTATTTAAATCTTATTAGTAAATCTTATTTATGTTCCATCATTATGGATTTTTATAAGATTTCTATTCACTAAAATCATTCTTTTTGATTATATTCATTCAAACCCCTTGGTTTTCCTATTGTTCTTCATTCTTCAAACAAGAACAACGTTTTAATCATCAAATATTTTGGTTTTTTCTACGTTTATTTCTTCAAATAGAAACTGGTAAAAACTTTTTTATTTTTAGACTCTAAACTTTTCCCTCTATTCTCGATTATTTCCATATTCAGAAATGGCACAATCAGCTCTTGTTGCTTCGAAGACAGTCAAGTTCGCTATCACTGACTCTGAAATCCCCAAGAACAACCACCTTGGACGCTTGGACATTGATGGTATCAAATACCCACACCTGGTGGAAGCAGCTAAGTTCCTGAAACAGTCGTGTATTGCTTATGCAATCACTGTGGATCCTAAACCGTCCAAATCTCTTCTTCAAAAGTTTTGGTTCACTGCTGCCGAAACCTCCATCACCAACAAGGAAGGTGACCAGGTTCCTGCTATCTCTTTCAGCATTGATATGGACTCAGGCATGATGACTGCATACATCCTGAGGAAGGCACTCCGATTCCCTGACAAACCCAAAAGTGAATTCGATGCCCTTCCAACAGATGTTGAACTCATCCAGTTTCTGGATTATATGGAATACTGTTGGGACAACAAGTATCGCTCAACCATTCCCAACAAGCGCCTGACCATCATTAAGAAGGCAAACATGCCTTCCCAACTGAACTACATCTTCTCACACATTATTCAATGTATGAGTGGGAAGAGTGGGTCACTGGATCAGGCAAGCAAAGTTCAACTTCAGATGGCTTACTCTATGATTGCTGGAAAGAACTTCGACTATCACACCGCTATGTTTGACGATCTCAAGTCAAAGATAGAGAAGACGGAGTGGGATCCCAAGAAGGCCAAATTGACTAAGGAGACCATCGCCACTAGTTCAATGCCTGAGGTAGTTTCTCGAAAAACTTCCTTGGATGATTTTGTGGGTCTCTCCTCTATATCCTCAGCTATCACATCATCAACCGTGCCAGCGATCTCGTTCGTTGTCACAACATCAGTGATGCAACCACCCATCCCAGTACCAACTGAGGTAACTACCCAACTAACAACATCTTCTATCCCTGTTACTAGTCCTCCCATCTATTTGGTCTCTAACCCTCCTCTCATGCAGCAACCTCAAGTTGCATTCTTAGGACCTGATGCTCAAACCTTTGAAAGAGACATGCAATTTTTCAATATCTTTGAACCATCAGGTATACCTAACCCCTCAAATACAAATCCCATCTCTCCATATAAGCCTGTTTCTTAGAAGAACTTCTAGAGCGTCTGGAGGCTGAAGTCCGGTCCCTGACATCAACAAAAGTTGCCCCTTCCATTTCTGGCCTCCCCCGTTCTGATAATGACAAAGAGGGGGAAAAAGAGCGTACTGAAGAAAATCTTGAGGAAGATGCTGCTGCTGCTGAAATTCAGACGGAAGAACCTCCCTCTCAGGTTGAGGGGGAGAAGGTTGCTGACAAAACCCCTCCATCTTTGCTAGATTCAGTTTTAGTAGAAGACGAAGAAGAGGAGGAAGAAGAAGAGGATGAAGATCTTGATCTCCAGGATCAAGATACAGAGCAACATCATGATGATGATGATGACGATGAAGAAGACCAGCCTCTATGGTTTTATACAGCAACCACTTCATCAGTGATAGCTTCGAAAGAAGTTATCACAGCAGGGGGGAGAAGTGGAACTTCTTCAAGAACCCCTTCCCAAAGCAAACCAAAGGGTTCAGCTGCTGAGGGAAGCCTGAAAAATGTTTGACCATCTGAGGGGGAGAATCCTTCTCAGGTATGCCTCTCACTTGTCTCTATATCATTCTATAAATACCTAACCTCTGTTTCTTTCTAGCCTTTATCTCTCTTCTTCCCAAAAAAAATACACTAACTCTTTTCATCTATTTTCTGACCAGACAGTTCTCTCCCCTGCTTAAGGGAAACGAAATACAAATAATCCCAGCTTCCATAGCTGATGACTCAATAATCCCAATATCTTTCAATGAGATTGATGAAGAAGATGAAGAAAAAGAAGCCCTGCACCATCCATGAAGGCCCTCTAGACTATCTCACTGGACAGAGGAAGAGATGAAGAGAAGAACAGAGATGATCTCGTATCTAGAGAATCAACGACTGAAGGTCCCTCTTCAAATAACATCTACAGAACTAGACTTCCTGACTGAAGCTGAAATTGAAGAATCTGTCAGGGCTGAGAAATTGATTGCCGACTATCAAAGAGATGCCTCTCTAGCTCTCAAGGTTCAGTCCTTTCAAGTCAAAGATAAGAAGCTAAAAAAGAATCCAGTGGAAGTCCAGGCTGCTATACTAAAGGAAATTGAATAGGAGCGCTCAAAAGAATAAGCGGTCAGCAATAAAACTATCGAATGGTGCAAACATAAAGTCGACTATCGCTCCGACCCATTAAAGATATCAGCTGTTGTCATCTCTGGGAAAAAGAAGATGGATCAAATTTCTGTAACAATGGAGATAACCATAGAGGATGGTAGATCGAAGGATATGTTTGTTTCAAAGCTTGAAAGCTTTGGCTACATGGAATGGCTAGAGTTCAAAGATGCGCTGAAGAAATCCAAATCAACCTACAGAGGCTATGTCGAAGGCATCCTAGAAGCCCTCATCAACAGAGTCACTGCTGTGTTAAAGGTACCATCTGCTCTTCCATCCAAGCCAAAGCAACTCAAAAGAAAGCTTCTCTCCTCCTCATTTGAGAATGTCACTACCATTAGAAATGACTCCTCCATTAAGTTTTCAAAAGAAGCTTTGTTTGGTCCTCCTCCTGATCTCTCAGTACTTGATCTATCCCTGCCTCCTGGTGGTCCCTATATTGTAGGGCAAGTACTCAAAGAGCCTTTTGGAATCTTCTTCAGAGATGATGAGGAACAACTCAGATTCCAAAGAGTCTCAGAAATTCCTATCTGTACCCTCAGCCAACTCAAAGATCTCCTATGCTTATGATGTGACTTCTCTCTTTTAGCTGAACCGATGAAGGCAATCATTAGTCAAGAATCTTCTGATCGAAGGCAAAGAGGAGAAGAAATACCTGACTACATGGTTAATCGTCCAAAATCTTCTTTAGATAACTGATAGATTAGTCTTCTATTTCTTGTAATCTATTAGTTAAACTTACAGTAGTTAGTTCCTCACTTGTACTTATAATTTTCATGTCTTGTAATTCTATCTTTGAATTAATGAAAATTTCAATGAAGTACTTAAACCTATCAGTACTGTAAAAGATCCCTCAAAATAGTAATTGGGACATGTATGTTATTAGTCCTGATTATTCCATTATTGTGAACTATAAATTAATTTTCTTCAGTTACTTTGTCATTATCAAATAGGGGGAGATTGTTGATCCAAACTCTCTCAGTGATTTGATAACGACCCTCTTCTATACTTAGTGAAAATTACATTTATTAATATGTATTAGTGTTTCACCATCAGCGATCAAGATGAGTTTGTTCATTTGTCGCTGATGATCTTTCTTATAAACGCTCATATGTATTAGTGTTTCACTATATGATATAAACAATAAGAGTAATAACAGCGGAAGCAATATAGTTTAATATCAAAGGAGATTCAAATATCACAGTTCATAAAGCAGATAATAGATAAACAAGATATTCTTGGAATAAATTATTCAACTTATATTATCAGTTATAAGACTTATTAAGCACACTTTGAACAATAAGGTGATGGTCCTATTTATAGGACCATAAAGTAAATAGTGTACTTATCTGACAAATAGAAGCATGATTGAAGAATATCTTACCTAAAAGGTAAGATCAAGACATGTTTGAACAGTGACCTACTCTAGAAAGTAAATCTTATCACTAGGTGTCATGTCATCTGTTCTTTTTTGTCATGAAATTCATAGTGATCATCTTCAGAGCTCTGAAATAGGATATTTGATGAGGAGCTCTCTGATGTCTTTCCGTGTGACTGTCTCTGAATTGACTTCAGAGACACACTTGCTTTCTCCGAGACTGACTCTGAACTGACTTCAGAGACAGACTTTCTTTCTCCGCTGATGTCCCTTGAAAGTCTTTAGATGAAGACTGAGTTATTTTCAATACTTTCATTGGTTCAGATTTAGGGCTAACAATCTCCCCCTAAGTACTGAAAATAAATAAAGGAGACAGAGAATATTTAAACTAGAAAGCAAAGAGGAGAAAGTTATCCTCTATAAATATTACTTCTCATAATAATTTGGAATTACAAAAGAGAATAATATTCAAAAAATAACCAGAACCTATCACTAGAACAGATCCTATGAAACTTCATGATGAGCTCTCTAAAGTTAATCATTGAGCCAATTTCCAAGTCTAGTTTTGCCAGTAGGTCTGCTCTGTGATGTTCTTTCTTTACTTGAATCAACTTTTGTATGCCTTTCAAGGTTTCATCAGAATACTTTTCTACTTGCGAAGCTAGAAAGATTTTCTTCACTTGGTTCACTCTGTAGATGAAACCCAGAGGTTCTTCAATGATTGATCCAGTCTTCTGTTTGTCCAGGGTTTTGATGGTTTCCACTGGTTCAGTCACTCCGAGCTTTTCTTCACCCAATTTCAGAGCAATCTGAAAGTCACGTTTGGCTTTGTGTTTGATATAAGCTTCTATTGCCCGTCTTACTTCAACCATGCTCATTCTTATCTCCCTTCTTACTGAATCGTATCTCACAGAGCAATAGGCATATAGTTGAGTGAGATCATATGAATTTAGATTTACGAGATCATTATCATTGAACTTGTAAATCTTCTGATCAGATCGAGTCACCACATAATGCCTATATATGATTTTGTTAGCTTAAATTAGTCCCCAATTAATTGAATGTTTTATAAAGAAATTGTATTTGGGCTTTTTAATTAGTTGTGTGGGCTTGAGCCTTTTTATTGTAAATGGGCCTTATATAAAGGTTCCCATGGCTCATTGTCTCATTTAGGTTATTTGGAGAGAACATTTTCACACACACAGATCAGGTGAATCTCATGAGAGTCGTTTACTAGTTTACTGTGGTGTTCTTCCCAATATCCCCTCCATCTATCAATCAAAGCATATGAGATAAGTTCTTGTTTATCATTGTTGTTAATTTCTATCTTATCTCTACTTTTCTATGGAGTATCTTCAATTGTTGTTGGGAATGGGATCTAACAATTGGTATCAGAGCCAACTGAAGAAACTTTTCTTCAGTCGGTCATCAATGGCAACAATTGAAGATGGATGATTATTTTGTTGTTTTGGTGCTTTGATTGGTTAAATCACATGAGCCTTGACACAAATATCATTTCTGTGATTTTTTCTCTGTTTTGTGCTTATTGGAAATCTGTTCTAGTGTATAGATGAGATTTGGATAATCTTTGATGGAAGATTTTATTGATTTCTACACCAAATCTGATTTCTGCACACCACATGTTTGATGAAATGCCTATGAGAAGATTTAATTTCATTTTGGTTAAATCTGATCAGTTTTATTACATGTGTGTGTTCTTGATCTTTCTCATTCATTGGTCTACACTTGATAAGCACTAAGTAGATGATTGATCTATGATCTCATCCTTGTGTGTGCTTTAGTCCATTGCTATTTTAGAATCTCGATAGTTAGGTTGTTGATCTTAGATATGACCTTGATATCATTCGAGATTGGACTGTCTTTGATCCATATTTTGTTTAATATTTCGCTGCTCGTAATTGATTCAATGAAAGACTAAGTCATTTGGGTCTTGGAAAATGTTGCTTTCCTGTCTTGCATAGGTGCAGAACTAAATTTGTGCAGATTTGTTGTTGTCCCAAACAGAAAGGTGCTGTTGAGTTGTACAAAACAGCAAGTTGCTGTCAGATTTGCATAGCTGTAGAACTTTGACCATATCTCTCTCAATACAACTCTAAAAATGATGATTTCAGATGCGTTGGAAACCTAAGACATAGTTTTATGACTTTCATGTTTTGAGTTTTCTCAAAATCAAGCTGATTCTATGTCAAAAACTGTGTTGAAGGCAAGTCATAGCTGCTGGACAGAAAGTTGCTATCTGCTGTTGGTTGCTGTCTAAATTTAAAGATCAGAGATGTTGTGTTTAAATCATGAAAATCGAAGGATTTTGTACCTCAGAAGCAACGTAGAGATGCTGTCAAATGTGCAGACGATCTCTGTTCATTTGATCAGAGGCTGTCCAGAAGATTGATGCAGAGGTAGTCAAGTGCAGAAGTAGAACCAGAGCATGATCATAGTTCAGAGATGCTCTTATGCTAATCCATAATTTATCAGAAAGTTGCAGCAAAAGAGCCTCTATTGATTGTCCAGAACCTCTGCAGAAGCTGTCCAGAGATATGCTCTGCAGAGACAGCAATCAGTGCAGAAGTTCAGAGGCTAGAAGTTCATATCAGGAGATCACAGAGCCTCTGCAGGCTATCCAGAGTTCGGACTTACAGAAAGACTTCAGAGGACGAAGACTTCAGAGGACACACCTATCTCTGAAGTACCTATCAGAGGAACTCAGCATACATCAGAGATGGCTTCATCAGAGGCTCTGACGTTCTCACCAGAGCTCTGAAGACATTCTCTGAAGACAGAATTGAAGAAACAAGCTCAAAACTGACAGAGCTGCTGTGTTCTTCCAGATTTGTGCAAATGGAATTTGATTATGTTGATTAGTCAAGAATTCAACCAAGACTTACTCCAGAAGTTGATTCAAACGAGTTTGTTGCTGTCATGATTTCAGCCCATAATCAGTTTGAGTTTGTTGCTGTCACATTTGCGCAGCTGTAGCATTTTGATCATATCTCTCTCATTATCGCTCCAAATTTCAAGATTCTAGATGCTTTGGAAACCTAAGACACAGTTTCACAACTCTGATGTTTTGCGTTTTCTCAAAATAAAGCTTCTTGTAGGTAAAAAATAGTGTTGAAGTCGAGTGATAGTTGCTGGACAGAAGGCTATTTGCTGCTGTTTGCTGTTTGTTGCTGTCATGCACAAACTTGTTGTTGTTCAGTTTATTATGTGCAGCACTAGCCGGATCCAATGACAGAGAGGCTTCTATTTTGAAGTGTATTCAGATTTTGATCATGAATGTTCAGACATCAAGACTAATCAGAGTTTACACTTAGCCTACTTCATAGCAAAGTCGATTTTTCAGAAATACTTGACAGCTTTGCGCATCTGTCGAGTTTTGCTCAGATCTCCCTCCTCGAAGCTTCAAATTTGACGAGTCCAGATGTGTTGGATTCCTAAGAGAAATCTGAACATTTTTCATGTTTTGAGCTTGGTCTGAATCAGTTTGCTGATTGGCTAAAATCTGCGTCGAAGTCAGTGCATAGCTTCTGGACAGAAAGCTGTTGTTAAGTTTCAAAACAACAAGTAAAACATATATGTTATTGTCCTTGTTGTGCAAAACGGATTTGTATGATAGATAATTGCAGAGGTTAACCACAGAGGATGAAACCACAGAAGATATATGCACAGAGGCAGCAATAGATGTTAATTAAATATGCACAGAGGTTGTTATGCACAGAGGCATGCGCAGAACTTCTGTGCACGTGCAGAAGATGAGGTGCAGAAAGTGTTCACATCAGAGGACTTCTGCAGAGCCTCTGTAAGGGTGTCCAGAAGTAAAGAATGTGCAGAGGATAGAAGTCCACAAATTCTCTTTGCACGTGCAGAGGTTGTCGTGCAGAAGTATACGTAGAGATGCTCTTAAGAGGCAAAGAGATACTATTTGGTTGTCCGCAGAGGCTCTGACCAAGAAAAATGCAGAAGCATCCATAGAGGCTCTGTGGAACAAAATATCAGAGGTACGAGTAGGGACCAGAGGGGGGGATCAGAGGTTGAACATCAGAGGTCGCGATGAACCAAGTGCCCGAAGCCCGAAATTTTCGAATTTTCTGACAGCATTGCGCTGTTTCAGAAACACACGCACAACTTTTTACTCGAAGCTCCGATTTACATGAGTCTAGTTGCGCTGAATCTCTAAAACACAGACGTACGACTTTGATGTTTTGAGTTTTCTCAAACTCCGTGATCTGATAAGCCAAAATCTGTTTCAAAGTCTGCGTTAGAGTGCTGGACCAAAAGCATCGTATTTCACTCATGCTCTTTCCGCTTTCGAGAACGGTGTTCTCTCATCGGTTCTTTATGGTTTCAAGATACATATGTGACACATTGTTTGTCACTCCCTCCTCCGTTATTCAAGTTTAAGGCTCGGTGCTTAACGTTTACTCAACGAGGTTCGAAGAGTCAAATTTTCTGTTTTGACAACCATTTTTGCGCAGCTGAGGAAAATCTTGCACAACTCACTCAATTTTCATCCAAAATGGATGAATCAAAGCTTCTTGAAAAGCTATGAGGCTGGAGTTCAATGTGCATCCATTATGTTTTCTCTCAATAAGACTCCTTGATGGTCAAAAATAGTGGTAAAGTTGAGACATGAAAGTTGGACAAATTGGGATAATTCGTCTAAGTCTTTCAAGAATATGAGCCTACATTTGAGGGGGAGCTTGTGATGCTTTGAAGACTCGAAGAATGACACACCAAAGTTTCTAAAGAAAGCAAGGGGGAGACTACAAGATGTTGCTTTCTTTATAAAACATTAGGGGGAGATTGTTAGCTTAAATTAGTCCCCAATTAATTGGGCTTTTTAATTAGTTGTGTGAGCTTGAGCCTTTTTATTGTAAATGGGCCTTATATAAAGGTTCGCATGGCTCATTGTCTCATTTAGGTTATTTGGAGAGAACATTTTCACACACACAGATCAGGTGAATCTCATGAGAGTCGTTTACTAGTTACTGTGGTGTTCTTCCCAATATCCCCTCCATCTATCAATCAAAGCATATGAGATAAGTTCTTGTTTATCATTGTTGTTAATTTCTATCTTATCTCTACTTTTCTATGGAGTATCTTCAATTGTTGCTGGGAATGGGATCTAACAGATTTTGTTGTAGGCGAATGTCTTTTCAGTGATTTTCTCAACTTTTATTATGGTAGCATCGTTGAGAACCTCCATTCTTGGTGATGTCTTTGCCTGTATGAATCTTCGTTCGTAGTCTGGAAAATTCTCTATGATTCTTGGATTCAGAGGGATTACTTGAGTGTCTCCCATATTGAACTCGCAGTAGATATGCCGAAAGTGATCTTCTATCGATGCTTCAGGAGTGGATTCTAAGAATGTGGAAGGTTGAGTGAATACCTTGGCTGGTAAACCGATGCTTGTCTTCAGAACAAGATTCTCTTGAGGAGCCTGTTCATCAACAACCATGGTTTCTTTGTCCTTGGGTTGTGACTGAGTTATCTTTGAAGGCTATTCAGAGATATATCCATCTATCTCTGGTGATTCTCTTAATTCTGAAGCTGTTGAGGTATGATGAGGTTAAGCGTGTTTGAAAACATACTCTTCGACATCAATTACTTCGATCTGATCTCTAGCAGCTTCTTCCGCTCTATCAGAATCTGAGTTCTGTTCTTTCTCAGACTCTGATTTAAAGGCATCTCTCATCACCATTGGTGGTCTTTCGGGTGATGAGAATGCATCTTCAGAGGACGTAGAGAAGTCTACAAGTTGTTCGTTTTCTTCCTCTTCCAGAGCTCCAATTTTCTCTGGAGTTGCATCGGTAATTGGAGTGATTGGAACACCTGGTGTTGATGATGCGAAAAGTATTACCGGTGTTGTGAATGTTTGTAAGGTTTGGTTGTCATCAGAAGAGTTGGTGTTCCTCTCTGGTTACTTCTCTTGAACTCCTTTGGTTGGTGGAGCAGAGGCACTTTTATTTACAGATGCAGAGGGAGCAACTTTATATGTGTGTTCGGTTGTATCTCTGATCTCCCTATCGTGTGATTCAGAGGCTTCATCATCATCTGAGTCCTCAGAATCATTAAATCTGGCTTTCTTCTCTACTTCGCTATAAGTCCCACCAGAAAATTTGTGTTTGTATTTGGGAGAGTATGGTTCAGCGATTCCTTTTCCTTTGGGGTCAAGAAGATCCTTCTGAATGGATTCAATTGCTTCTGAAGCCGCAATTCTGATTTCAGCAACCTGGTCCTCTGATTTATAGTGATGAAGTTCCAGAGTAGCTTTGACCTGCTTCTGAGCAATAGTAGAGATATTGGAAGAACATGTTAGCATTCTGCTCATGATTGCAGATTTGAATGAGGCCATATCACTTTTGGTGATGAGGTCTTTAGTAGTCCGGGGTGGTGGTTGTGGGGTTGCTGATGGTGCGCTGACTGCTGGAACAGAGGCTTGAATTGTTGTTTTGATGAGGCCATTTGTTCTGTGGAGAGTGAAGATGATCTGGTGGTTACTACCTCGTCCCTTAGTTCTTGCAGAGCCTTCTGAACATCAATGGTTGTAGTTGCTTGATTTTTAAGAGCAGCATTCTTAGCTTCAAGAGCGGCTACTTCCAGGGATGATTCAGCCTTCTGTTTGAACAGTTCTTGTTCCAACTCTTGGATTCTGTTTGAGGACTCCAAAAGTTGGGTCTTCAGAGTGGAAACCTCTGCTCTGAGGTTGGTGTTTTCATAGCGAAGAGCAGAGGTCTCTGAACCGTCAATTCGCTGAAAGTTATGCTCTTTCATGGAGCCTCTAACTTCCTCACAGAATCTCTAGAACTCAGATTTTGTGAGAAGTTCAGAGAGGGGTACATTGGTTACAACACATGTAGCCAAATTTTCTTCGAGTTCAGAGGAGCCTTCCTTCAGAGCTGTTTTGATGTTGTCTCTGGAAGGACTTCCACTCAATCCTTGATGTTCCGGAGAATCATCTCTGAGTGTTCTTTTCCCAACCAAGTCCTCCTGAGGACTGGAAGTGAATGTGGGAGTTGAGCTTGCGATCCAGGCAAGTCAATCCTTGTTCTTGTAGGTCAAGCCATTGTCCCTGAGTTGGGCAGCTACTTTGGGATATCCTGAAGGGTGAGTGATGAGCCACATAGGCATCATTATGTGTAGGAATTGCTGATGTACTCTAAGGCAACTGAGTACTGAATGTATTGGCTAAGTCCTGTGAAGAGGAATTATTCATAAATTGAGTTTCCTCAGTTATGTGAACTTCAGAGGTGGAAAAAGGTTCCTCTGAAGTGGCTGGCTGGTTTGGGTTTGAGGTGTGCACCTTTGATTCAATAACCATTACCTCTGGATTAGGTAGGTTAGATTGTATGGTTGCACTGGGAGATGGGGTTGGTGTCCTAAAATGTATGTGCCTTGGGGAATCTTTTTGTGTGGAAGGGGAAGAACTCTCAGGTTTCTCTAGGTCCTTAAAAGACTTGCTCTCTTCTCTTTGAGAATCTTCAGAGCTAGTCTCTGAAGATTCATACTCACTTTTCTCAGAGCTAGTAGAGCTATCCTCTTCACTAGCAGATGAGGTTTCTTCCATAACTCCCTCATTGACAGCCCCTTCAAGTGCTCTGTCATCTCTCTCAACTTCGGTTTCTCTAGCAAGAGTACCCTCTGGTTCACTCTTGTGAGAGCTCTGAACTTCAGGGTCCTCAGATCCCTCTGAAGCCGAGTTCCTCTTACTCTCCATTCCAGGTTCAGGACCTAAGTGTGTTGGGGTTCCCAGAACTGGTTCTAGTCCTTGGGCAACACTAAGATAAGAAGCTAAGGCTAAAGATTGAGGATTTACCTGATTCAGCATTTGGTGAGGGATCCGCCTTGCTTCTGGATAGCCTTCAGAGAGAATCGTCGGTTTGAAGCTGTTCATTATGTAGAAAGGAGTTTTGGGTTGTTCAGTGGCGATCAAAATATGAAGCTTCTCGATCGCCGCATGGATGATTAGAGACAGAAATCTAGGGAATGTTATTGAAGGAGCTTTGGATGATTGGGTCGTTTGTTCAGGGTCCTTTGACAAGCATTTGTTCTTTTTCTCTATTGATGTGAGAATCATATCAAAAATTATGTCGGCCATGTCCAATTTGCGATTGAAGAATAGGGCATACATGATTGAAAGAATTTTGGGTGTTGCTTGATTCATGCTCCCAGTTTGCAGGTGAGAGTGCGGTTTAGTACCGAGAACATGAAGTTCCAGATTGGTGGTAGATGTTGTCGTCGGAAGTTGCTCAATCTGGTGATTTCAGTGTTGTAACCTAGCATTCGGATGAACTGGAGCAGGGTTTCAGAAGTTGGGCGTTTTTCAAAACGCGTGATTTGAAGTTCCTCAGTTGTTAGGAGGGGGAGAACTTCTCGTAGAATAGTAGGAGTGATGAGTATTCGACATTTTACCATTTAAGATATGTCGAATTCACCGATTATTCCATTTTGTTCATCACTGTAATGACTGAAAGAATACCATTCTTGAACAAACGAGAGCGGACATTCATTGGTAAAGGCAGTTAAGGCTTGAGTCAGTTCACAGTTGGAGAAGAACTCGCAGATTATCCCGTATTTTTCCTCAAACTTGGGAGAATCAAGCTGAATCATGTGATTGTTGTCTTTGATTGGAAAACGATACAGTCTTGAAGGTTCGCCAGATTTGGGAAAAAGCTTGCACCATTCATTTGAAGACGCCATTTTTGAGTTGAAGTGAAGAAGATGAAGTTCAAATTATATTTGGAGAGAGAGAGAGAGAGAGTGCTCGAGAGTAATTTGTAAAAATGAATATCCGGATTTCAATTGGTTTTGTATCCAAATTTAGAAAAAGATACACTTGAGTGCATAAGGTGAAACGGCAGTGATTTGACCCTTTTGATAAACCCGTTTGACCTTTCACTTATCCCTCTTGTGACACGTGGCCTTGAAAAATGTTGTACCTACGGGTGTAGGTTCCAAGAAAATAGGAATGGGGCGCCATTTTTCAATATTAAATTGAATAACTTCTTTTTGCTGACTTAGACAAACCTTTCGCCTTGAGAAGTAATTTAAGATATCACTTGTAATAAAAAGGTTCAGATAACCTGAAATTTTAATTTCAAATGATATCAAAAACTGCTAATTAATTAAAAAGTTCTTGTTTGAGGAATGACTGGTCTGAAAGTTGTTGACTCCCCCTTGACAGATGATTAGTGAAAAAAAATCCTCAATTTCAGAGACTCTGAGATGAAATACAGAGACTCTGAGATGAATTTCAGAGACTCTGAGATGAAATTCAGAGACTCTGAGATGAATTTCATTGATTCTGAGGTAAAATTCAGAGACTCTGAGATGACATTTGAAAAGTTCTTTTTCTCCCCCTTGACAAAAGAACAACTTTTTATTTTTCTCCCCTTGTCATGTGTTTGGAGAACATTCAGAGACTGATATTGACATATGCTACTTGGTTCAGATGCTCTGATAATTTGATCAGAGACTCTGAGTTTCTTCCTTGTTAGGTAGACATATTCAACATTCCTAACTTGCTAATTAAAAAATTGAACCTTCATTCATCTAAAGCTTTTGTGAAAATATCAGCAAGTTGGAGATCAGTTGGTACAAAATACATTTCTATTGTTCCCCTTTCAACATGATCTTTTAAGAAATGATACCTTACATCAATGTGCTTTGTCTTTAAATGTTGTACTGGATTGGCAGAGATGGCTATGGCACTTTTTGAATCACAGAGAATGGGTGTTCTTTCATATTGTTGGCCATAATCTCTGAGCTGAGTTTTCATCCATATTACTTGAGAGCAACAACTAGCAGTAGCAACATATTCTGCCTCTGCAGTTGAAGTTGAAACACAGTTTTGTTTCTTGGATGACCAACTTACCAGCTTATTGCCCAATAACTGACAGCACCCAGTGGTACTTTTTCTGTGAAGCTTACATCCTGCATGATCTGCATCAGTGTAAGCTGTTAGATCAAAACTAGAAAGTTTTGGATACCAGAGGCCTAATGAGGGTGACCCTCTCAGGTATCTGAAAATTCTTTTGACAGGAGATAAATGAGATTCTTTTGTATTTGCTTGATATCTAGCACAAATACATGTTGCAAACATTATGTCAGGCCTACTTGCAGTTAAGTATAATAGTGAACCTATCATGCCTCTGTAGGTTTTTATATCCACAGATTGTCCTGAAGGATCAGAGTCAAGTTTGACTCCGGTGGCTAGAGGCGTTTTCATAGAAGTTGAATCATTGAGTTTGTATTTTTTTAAAATTTCAGAGACATATTTAGTTTGACTTATGAAAGTACCTTCTGAAGTTTGTTTTACTTGTAAGCCCAGAAAGAAAGTTAATTCTCCCATGAGGCTCATCTCAAATTCACTCTTCATCAACTCTGAAAACTTGTCACAATACTTTTGATTTGTAGAGCCAAATATAATGTCATCAACATAAATTTGTACTAATAACATCTCATTTTTGTACCTTTTGATCAATAATGTTGTATCAATTGTGCCTTTGTCAAATCTATTTTTAATCAGAAAAGTGGACAGAGTTGCATACCAAGCTCTTGGAGCTTGTTTAAGTCCATACAGAGCCTTATCCAAATAATAAACATGATTAGGAAACTCTGTACTTTCAAATCCAGGTGGTTGTTGGACATAAACTTCTTCATTTAATTTACCATGTAGAAAGGCAGATTTAACATCCATTTGATAAACTTTGAATCCTTTGTGTGCAGCATAGGCTAAGAAGATTCTGATTGCTTCTAGCCTAGCTACAGGTGCAAAGGTTTCATCATAATCAATACCTTCTTCTTGGCAATATCCTTTAGCAACCAACCTGGATTTGTTCCTGATTATTATTCCATCCTCATCCTTTTTGTTTCTGAAAACCCATTTTGTTCCAATTGCAAATTTTCCTTTGGGAAGGGGAACTAGGGTCCAGACTTTGTTTCTTACAAACTCTTGAACTTCATCCTGCATTGCAAAAATCCAATGAGGAACTTCAAGAGCTTCTTTTACCTTCTTTGGTTCAATAATGCTCAAAACGTTTACGTAGAAGCATTCATTGATTGTGGCAGATCTTGTTTTAACTCCTTCTGATGAGGATCTAATTATTTGATCAATTGGATGATCTTTTGTCCATCTTGAGATTGGAGAAAAAATTTGGGGTGGTGTTTGAGCTTCAGAGATGACAGTTGGTGACATCTCTGTTGTGCTGTTCAAAGGCTCTGAAGTTGGTTCCCGAGATGGTGAAGCAGATTCTTGAATTTCTTCACTATTTGTTTCTGGAGTTACTTCAGACACTCCTTGATCATCCTCTTTTTGATCTTCAGCTTCTTCTGATTTACTTTGCTGATCTGCATTTGGTGAAGCAGAAGGTGTTAATTCAGAGGGTCCAGACAGGGTTGTACCTATTTCTTGAGGTCCTTCTGAATTCTCTCTTGGTCTATCTCTGAAGATAACTTCTGGGTTATCTTCATCAAAGAAATCTTCAAATATTCTGTTTAATTCAGATTCCCTTGATGATTCAGAGATAGGTCTTGAGAGACTTTCTTGTTGTTTAGAGCTTTTATTGTCATCAAAAGTGATATTGATGCTCTCTTGGATGGTCCTTGTTCTAAGATTGAACACTCTGAAAGCTTTTGAGGCTAATGAATATCCAATGAATTTGCCCTCATCAGCTTTCTTGTCAAACTTTCCAAGAGATTCTCTATCGTTCAGAATGTAACATCTGCATCCAAAAAAATGAAAATATTTAACATTAGGTTTCCTATTGTTAATGAGTTCATAGGATGTTTTCTGAAATCTTTTGACAATTGTAGCTCTATTCTGAGTAAAGCAGGCTGTTGCCACTACTTCTGCCCAAAAAATTGTTGAAAGATCAGATCCAACAAGCATTGTTCTTGCAGCTTCAACAAGTGTTATGTTCTTCCTTTCAACTACTCCATTTTGCTGAGGGGTTCTTGCTGCAGAAAAGTTAGGAGTAATGCCTTCTTCTGATAGATATAAATTTATTTTGGCATTTTTTAACTCTGTTCCATTATCACTTCTTAGTTTCTGAACTTTGCTGCTAAATAGAACCTGTAATCTTTTCAACAATCTTATCAATATTTCAGGTACATCAGATTTGGCTCTGATGAATTCTATCCATGTGAATCTGGAAAAATCATCAATCAGAACCAGAATGTATTTCTTACCTGCTAGACTCTGTACAGAGATAGGACCACAGAGGTCCACATGAAGCATGTGCAGAGGTCTAGGACAGTTGTTTTCACTTTTGGTTTTGTGGGAAGATCTTTTCATTTTTCCCATTTCATAAACAGAACAAAGATGATCTTTGTTAAACTTCAGAGATGGTAATCCCTTAACCAAATTAAGTTTAACTAACTTATCAAGTGAGGAAAAGTTTAGATGTGAACACTTTTTATGCCAGAGCCAGACTTCCTCACTATTCAGAGATACAAGACAAAGTTTCTCTGAATCAGTGTCTTTGATTTTGGTAAAATTCATCTTGTAGAGCTTACCTTTTCTGTCTGCTCTGAGTAATTCTTGACCTGATTCTGAGTGAAGAAGTGAACAATATTTTCTTTGAAATTTCACATCAAAACCATGATCACAAAGTTGACTTATGCTGATCAGATTGTGTTTTAATCCATCCACATAAGCAACCTTTGATACTAAAACATTTCCTCTTGATAACTCACCATATCCTTTAATCTGTCCTTGCACATTGTCTCCAAAAATAACTGCTCCTCCAACTTTTGCTTTGAATGAGGATAGCAGTTCCTTATCTCCAGTCATATGCCTTGAACATCCAGAATCTAAGTACCAGATTGGCATTGACTGATTCTGCAAGACAGATTATTGTTTCTTAGGTACCCATCTCATTATGGGTCCTTTTATGTTAGACTTTGATGGATTTGTATGACTTTTTGGCATCTCATCTTTTGATGTATTGCCTTTACTTGTCTTCTTTTGAAATTTTGTCTCTGAGATATTTTTCAGAGATTGATTCAAAAGACAATGCGATCCTCTGAAATGATTTTTCAGTTTTATCAAGAGATGAATGCAGTTGCAATTAATAGAACAAGAAGAAGTAGGAGCAAAGTTTTTCTTTTTATTAAAAGCATTTGTTACATTTTGACTTCTTTTGAAACTAGCACTAGGAATATTACATGTATCCCTAACTACTTCTTTCCTTTTTGCTTGAAAGACAGTCTTCTTTTCAAGTTGCTTTTTCTTGATCAAAAACATCTTCTTTTCTTTGCTGCTTACTGCACAAACAAGATCAATATGGTTAATTTTTGTCTATTTGCCTTTTTGTTCAGGAGAGAATTTTATTGTTTTATAGGTGTAAGATTCAGAAGTGTTT
Source organism: Arctium minus (assembly GCA_954870635.1). NCBI lineage: Eukaryota > Viridiplantae > Streptophyta > Magnoliopsida > Asterales > Asteraceae > Arctium > Arctium minus. The sequence goes on along the minus strand of OX941081.1, from coordinate 80,368,595 downwards.
GTTTTATTCTTCGCCTTTTCTTGTAACTCTTTTTCAAGTTCCAGAGACGTTTTTGCTTGTAAACACATATTTGCAAAATCAGGACTTATTGGTATTCTGGTTTTGGTTTTCAAAATTGAAATTGGAACATTCAAAATACTAGAGCCGACAGTTACTATCTTTTTGTGAATTACATTCCCTGGTTTACAAAAAAATTCTTCATCAATCTCTTGATCAGATTCTGAATCAGAGTCAAGAAAGTCTCTCTTAGTTTTAATAGAGATAACTACCTCTATTGGTTTTTTAATTTCTTTTGTTCTAGAGACTTTAATGATCCGTTTCATGCTTTCTTTTATTTTTAAGTCCTCCATGACATTTTCTTTCCATATCTTTTTAACATCATCTTCAAATGTAGTTCTGATGTTTTCATCTGACTTTGATGAATACAGAGGGGCATCCGGATTAAGTGAACTCTGAGATTCATTTTCAGAAGTACTTGTATCAGAGGTACTTGGTTCAGATGTCTCTGATTCATTTGAGATGAAAGCATCAAATCTGAAAATTTCTTTGGGATCATTGCTTTGAGGTTTTGTGAAGAGTACCTCTGAAGTTTCTCCTTTTATCTGTAACACAGACTTTTGAAAGTTTTTTACTTCAGAGTATGTAGTATTTTTGAAATTCAAAGCTCTTGTTTTTGATCCCTATGATGTTTTCATTCTTTTGAAATTATTCAGAGATGTACCTTCAAAGCTTTGGACCTTTCCCATACGGAAAGTGGAAGAAAGTGTAGTTTTCTCCAATCCAGTGAATGAATTCAACTCATTGAATCCCATCCCTTGAGAGTCCAATTGAGTTTTTATTTTGTCGAAAACACCTTGTGCATTAACATAGCTTTTGATTCGAAGATTTTTTCTATCTAGAGATTGATGTAGGATTTCTCTTTCCTTTTGAAAAAATTTGGTTAAGGCAATAGAATTGAGCCTTTCATACTCAGATTTCTTTACTTCTTCTTCTTTTCCTTTTAAAACTTTCTCAAATTTTCTTATTTCTTCTGAAAATGATTTTTCTTTTTGCTTGTGAGTTTCTTCAAGTTTGGTTTTTTCAAGAAAAATTTCTTTCTTTTCTGATTCCAGAAGATTCTTTTCTCTTTTGAAAAAAATGAGCTCTTTTGTCACTTGCTCTCTTTTCTTTTTCTCTTCAAGAAACTTTTGCTCTAGATCCTGAAGTTCATTAATTAGTTTAAAAGCATCTATTTCAGGATCACTGTCAGAGGTGTAAAGAGAGTTTACCTTTTCAGAGTTGTCTTCTGATGCTCCATCAGTTTGATTTCCATCTGAAAAAGTCATACCACAGAGATTGGTAGGCTCTTCCTCGCCGTCGCTTGTTGAGTCTGATAGCCAGTCTTCCATTTCTGCTACAAGAACTCTTTCTTTTATGTTGTACTTGTATTTGTTCTTGTAGTAATCTTGATCTTTGACAAGTTTTCCTTTGCAGGTTACAGAGAAATGGCCTTGTTTTCCACATCTGAAACATCTTCCATCATTTTGATTTGTTGGAAGAGTGGCAGTACTTGTCTCTGGCTTCTGTTCTTGAGGTTTGAAGTATCTCTGTGGTTGTGGATACCTTGGTTGAAATGGTTGTTGAGGTCTTGATTGTTGTGTTGCATCATTATTGTTGAGGTTTGTACCCTTTTGATCACTATATGGAGTGAATCTGGGTTCTTGTTGAAATCTGACACCATCTTGTCGAAATCTTCTTTCAGGATTTCTTCTTTCTTCATTCTCTCTCCTTCCTTCAAATACATTCTTGCCAAATTTCTTGTTAAATTGATGAGTGATTAATGCGAGAGATTTGGCGAAGGCATTGATATCATCTTCTGAGTCTGAATCTGTATGATTTTCTTCTATCATTAAGACCTTTTTGGATCTTCTTTTTGTTTCCAAACCTTTTTGTGACTCTTCACAGTTGTTTTCTTTCGAAATTTGTTTTGAAACAAGTGCAAGGGGTCCACCTAAAGAGGTTTTTGATTTTTGCTTCATAACTTCCTTTTCATGTGCAACAAAAGTGCCATAAATGTCAGTTAATGACCATGACTCAAGATCTTGATTGGCTTGTATAGACATGGACAGTTGTGACCATTCTTCATTTAAGCTTTTCAAGAAAAGAACGTTGTTTTCCTCTTTTGTTCTTATCACTCCAAACTTTCTGCATTTGTTGGTAAGAATGTTGAATCTTGAGTAAGTTTGGTGTAATATTTCTTCTGGTAGAGCATGAAAATCATGATATTCATTGATGCATAGATTTCTTCTATTTTTCTAGGTTTGTAGGCCTCCTTCAAGTTGATTTAACAACTGATCCCATATCTCTTTTGCAGTTTTACAAGAATCAAGTTCTTGAAAGATATCATTGGGAATGGCCATTATAAGTAATCTAACAGCTTTTGAGTCATTATCCATCATATTAGTTTCTTCATTAGTGAAGTTTGTGGTTTTCTTTTCATAATATGCAGGTATTTCAGTAGTATCTGCTGTTGCAGGAACTCTTGGTACCAACAACATTGGAATGTGAGGTCCAACGTTCACTGATCTAAAAAGATCCCTGTCCATACCTTCTAAGAAATTTACCATCTTTATCTTCCATTGGGAATATTCATCCCTTAAAAGTGTAGGAGGTTTTGTTAATGACCCAGCTGTATAAATGGTACTTATGCTTGAGTTTGCCATTTTTGAAGAAAAAAGATGAAGATTTGAAGAACTGATGCTTTTTGTATTGAACAGTGATTTACTATCAAATCTTGAGCATATGGTGTTCTTTAATAAACCAGGTTTATATGAACATGCACATATATTGAAAGTTAGAATCAATGAGATGTAAATCTATCCGAGTATGCAGATGCGATCTTTCTTTGTTTAGAAACAAAGGAGGCTCTGATACCAATTGTTGGATCCCAGATTTAATCTCACAACAATGATATAAACAATAAGAGTAATAACAGCGGAAGCAATATAGTTTAATATCAAAGGAGATTCAAATATCACAGTTCATAAAGCAAATAATAGATAAACAAGATATTCTTGGAATAAAATATTCAACTTATATTATCAGTTATAAGACTTCTTAAGCACACTTTGAACAATAAGGTGATGGTCCTATTTATAGGACCATAAAGTAAACAGTGTATTTATCTGAACAGTGTCTTACCTAAAAGGTAAGATCAAGACATGCTTGAACAGTGACCTACTCTAGAAAGTAAATCTTATCACTAGGTGCCATGTCATCTGTTCTTCTTTGTCATGAAATTCAGAGTGATCATCTTCAGAGCTCTGAAATAGGATCTCTGATGAGGAGCTCTCTGATGTCTTTCCGTGAGACTGTCTCTGAACTGACTTCAGAGACAGACTTGCTTTCTCCGAGACTAACTCTGAACTGACTTCAGAGACAGACTTGCTTTCTCCGTTGATGTCCCTTGAAAGTCTTTAGATGAAGACTGAGTTATTTTCAATACTTTCATTGGTTCAGATTTGGGGCTAACACACTATCAGCGATCAGACTTAGTATGTTCAGTTATCGCTGATGGTTTATGATATAACATAATCCCTGAAGATAAGTTTCGCGTCAACAAGATGTTCATAGCTGAATCGAAGACGAAGCTGCTAAACAAAGACAAGTCTATTAGTGACCTGATGCGGATATCAGTGAAGCAAAGACGACTCTACTCATACGCGAAGAAACCTGAGCAAAAGCTTCAGCGAAAGCTGAACCTCTTTATATCTTATGCATCAAGTCTTTTTTGTCTTATCTTGCATAACTAGTACGATGTGTCAGAACGGACATACCTCTGCCACAATTCGTACAACAACTCTGTCAACAACACTGATCATGATACGACCGAAAGCATATCTCCCAAAGTCAGACCCTCTCAACCAATCAATGAAGGACACGTATAAAGTGCCCTGCCATGCATTTAATGCAAAGGGTATAAATAGAAAGATTATCTGTCCATCTAAAGGGCGTGCTCACCTCTAGCCTTCATCTTTCTATCTTATAGAAACCCTTGTTTTCTATATTCTCTAATCCCCATTCTCTATATTCTTGTGCAACCATCTTAGTGTTTTCTTAAGTTTGTTTAGATTGAGTTCTACTTAATCTTATTCCGCAACAGACTTGTAAATTGTGTTTGATTTATCAATAAACAGTTTATTAAACTTTAAATTCTGTGTTTGTATTCAACCCCCCCCCCCCATTCTACAAACTTGTTAAGCACCTCTGGGACCAACAAGACCAATTTTTTATTAGCATGGATATGAGCCCTGATGATTTCAGTGATCTTGGTTGAAGATTTACATCATCTCTCAACAGTTTCCTTTTCTGCTTTTAAAGCAGCGATGGCTTGTACGCGTTTAACGCTGATAATTTCATTAACAATGACTTGATCTTTTAAACTTTCCTCTAGAAGAGTTAGTTCTTTGATCCTTTCATGACATTTTTCTAACTATTCAATTAAATCAATGTTTTTGTTTTCAGCTAGAATTTTGCCATTGAGACCATTGTATAAGTCTATTGTCAGCACATCTACTACGTGACTTCTCTCAGCTTTAGAAAGAGAGGGATTAGTAGAGATTGATACCTGAGAGGAGATATAACTCATGGAAGTTCCTGTTGGTTCTTCCACTTCTTCTTTAATCTCAACAATAAGATAAAGATTAACAACTTCTTCTTCATCAGAACATGATTCTTCTGCTTTAGCCCAGTCATGCTCTTCAGCGATTAGACCTTTACCTCTTCGCTTGAAGTTGTTCAACTTTTGATATTTCTCTTTTAGCTTAAGGTATTTGCTATCGTTGGTTTTCCTAGAGGTAGAAGGTTTGAAAACTTTCTTTATTAACTTGCAAAATGTCCAACTTTTTCACAGTTAAAGCAAGTAGTAGTAGCCTTATCAACAGGGGTTGATTTTCGCTTGTCAGTTTTAGAGAGAGCCTTATTTCTTCTGAAATTGCTCTTTCTTGCAAATCTTCTGAAAGATTTTGTCAAGAATGCTAAGGATTCATCAAACTTTGAAAGATTAGTGTCTGATAACTCCTCGGAGTCAGAATCTAACTTAGTGATAGTGAGAGTAGATCGCTGAGATGGAATGATCTCTAAAGAGACTAAAGCAACAGGAGTGCTTTTGGAGTATTTAGAATCTTTTACAAGATTATTCTTGAGAAGATTTGATTTCTCATAGTTGAGCAATATTCCATATAAGGTGCTAAGAGAAAGAGAATTTAAGTCTTTTGTCAGCTTAATACACATTGAGTAACTGTCCCAACTTTCAGGAAGACATTCCAAGAATTTATTTAAGACCTCAGAGTTAAAGTAGTTTCTTCCAACAATCCTTATATCAATGATTAGACAGTTAAATCTCTGGTGAACATCAGATAGGGATTCATTCTTACCACATATAAAATTTTCATATTGTCTTACGAAGTTAATCTTTCTGGTTTCCTGGATTTCAGTGGTACCTTCATATTGAACACATATAGTGTCCCACATTTCTTTAGGAGTTTTTAGATGCATGATGGAATGAAAGGCTTCATCAGGCAGATCCATAGAGATAATGGTCTTTGCCTTTGCATCTAAACCAACCTTCTTTTTATCTTCATCACTCCATTGTCTTATTTCCTAAATAGCATTTCGTTTAAGCACATCAGGAGTGGTGGCAGAAGCTGGAATTGCAACTATGATTGTGAAGGGTTCATAAGGGCCATTTGCTACATATTCAGGTATAGTGGGATCTACACCTTCTAGAAATAGCATCATTCGATTTTTCCAGAGAGAAAAGTTATATCTGCTTAATCGAGGAGGTTTTGAGAACCATTATTATAGTAGTTAGTGTTTGTGTTTAGGGCAAAATTTTAAAAATAGTGAGGAAGAGAATGAAGCAAGATTTTGTTGATGAGATTAAACAATCTGCTCTGATACCACTTGTTGGTCCTGAAGGTGCTTAATAAGTTTGTAGAAGGGGGGGTTGAATACAAAGACAAAATTTAAAGTTTAATAAATTGTTTATTGATGAATCAAAATACAATTTACAAGTTCGTTGCGGAATAGATTAAATAAGAACCTAATCTAAACAAACTTAAGAAACACTAAGATGGTTGCACAAGAATTAGAGAATAGAGATTAAGAGAATATAGAAAGCAAGGGTTTATATATTTTAGGAGGATTGAAGGTTGAAGAATTCGAAGCACTCTCATATAGACTCATGATCTTTCTATTTATACTCTATGCCTTAAATGCATGGCAGGGTACTTTACACGTGTCTTTCTCTGGATGGTTGCATGAGTCTGAATTTTGGAGACATGCTTTAGGTCGTATGATGAACAGTGTAGATATCAGAGTTGTTGTATGAAATGTTGCAGAGGTATGTCTTTTCTGACACTCATACTATGTGTGCATAGATAAGACAAAAGAGACTTGAGGTATAACCAATGTGATTATCGATCGCTAAATATATCTTTCTTCTCAGAGATAGAAAGAAGTTCAGCTATCGCTGAACCTTTTCCTCAGACTTCTTCGCGTATGAGTAGACTTGTCTTGTTTTCGCTGATATCCGCATCAAGTCAAGAGTAGACTTTTCCTTTGTTCAGCAGCTTTGTCTTTGGTTCAGTAGTGAACATCTTTTGTCGTGAAACTTGTCTTCAGGGATTACGTCTAACTGTTTACATAAGAAATCATCAGCGATACTGAACATACTCAGTATTTTATCGCTGATAGTGAAACACTTATACATACAGAGGTTAAACGTAATTTTCACTAAGTATAACAGAGGGTCATTATCAATTCACTGAGAGAGTTGGATCAACATCTTAGGAAACAAGCTAGTGACTTGGTCATTAAAAGAGCAAAATTGTGTATCAACTTCTACTGCAGAAGCATAATATGTTGTTGTTGCTAGTTGTTGTTCTTAAGTCATTTGGATGAGAACTCAAATCAGAGACTATGGCTTACAATTTGATAGAATTCCCATTCTATGTGACTCTAGAAGTGCCATTGCCATCTCTACAAATCAAGTGCAACATTCAAAGACAAAGCATATTGATGTCAGGTATCATTTCCTAAACGATCATGTTGAAAAGGGCACAATTGAAATGTACTTTGTTCCCACTGATCTCCAACTTGTTGATATATTTACAAAAGCTTTAGATGAATGTAGGTTCAATTTTTTGATTAGCAAGTTGGGCATGCTGAATATGCCTACTTAATTTCACATGAATGAGAGCCCTCTGAGTTTCTCTTCAGAGCTCTGACATATTGAAGTAGCATATTCTCAGTATTGGGGTTTTTTACTTTTATTTCAGAACCTCTGACTTAATTAAAAGCATGTTTTCAAGGCACCAAAGCATAATTCAAGCGGGAGAGTGAAAAATAGACCATCTATTTTCAAAGGGGAGAGAAAGAACAACGGAGACCATCTTTCGTCAAGGGGAGCAAGAAAATGATAAGAGATAACAACGTCAAACATCATAGCCTCTAAATCATTCTAAACTTGTGACATTTTTTTATTACTCTCAAAATTAAAGATTCCTTCAGAGGATAAGGTGAAGAGTTTGTCTAGTAATCATGCATGGTTATTTTTTGAATATTTATCTTCAGGAAACCACTTCTATTTTTTTGGCAACTAAGCAATTATGTGCTTCAGTTACCAAAAACACGTGTCACCACATGGAGAAGAGTGTTAGATGTGAATTGTATTCAAGATTAAAATGAGGGTCTATATTGTAAATGTTGTAAAGTGTGAGTATGTTCATTGTAATTGTAAAGTAGTTAACCATGTGCTAAGGGTCATGTTGACCATAAATAAAGTAGGGCATAGTGTTGCTTAGTCATTAACGAACACACACACGCATACATAGTGATTACATCGTAATAACACACATACAGAGCTAATTGTAAAATGCACAAAATAGGGATATGACTTGATATAGGTTTTGTGATCAATAAAGAAATTGTTTCTTGATATTGTGTGTATCGATTAATGGCTAGAAACTGGAACTACATTTGGTATCAGAGTCAAATTCGACAGAATTGACAGAAAATGGAGTCGTAGACTGAGTTATTGATTTTTTTTAGTGATTTTTGATTTCAAAAGTGTTTTTTAATAAATTTTTGGTTGAAAAGTGTTCGTTTTATGCATTGAAATGAATTTGTGTGATTGATTTTCACTATTAAACAGATTTTGATCACTTAATTTTGATTTTGGTGAGTTCTTGGTTCGACGAGTTTTTGTACTGTTTCATCATGGAATTTGATGTTTGAGTCGTTTTTAGTGTAATTCATTGATCATATTATGTTCTACCACTAATCGTGAATGTTCTTGTGAGATTACATCTTCTAATTCGAGGATTGGATTGGGATTTGGACTAGATTTTGAGTTTTAGGACCGAAACTTGAAGAAATTACAAGATCCATTCTTATAGTATCAAGAACTCGCATGCCTTAGAATTCACATAATCTTTCTTGAAATTTGTGTTAGTGCAGAATTCACATATGTTCTTGTACGAAAAGTTGGAATTCGCATATGTCCCTTACACGAAAAGTTTGATCTGAATATTTCTAAGGACATAATTCGTACATGCTTGCGTGTGAAAAGTAAAGAACTCTCATATACAAGGATACGAATTGTGAAAAATTCGCATATATACCTCGTACGAATTCTTGGGCATTTCGCATGATGTTTTGAAATTTTTTCTAAGTACAGATTTCGTATCGATGCGAAAAGTTTAGAGCTTGAGAAAAAAAATTCTATGTGAAGAATCCGCATCTCCCTTTGATACGAAAAGCTCATGCGAAAAGCTTTGTTGTTCAAGATTTTTCAAAGGTAAGAATTCGCTTGGAGTCGTATACGAACTGTGAAGAATTCGCAGATAGCTATATACGAATTCCTAGATTTCGCATATAAGTACATACGAATTGTGTTGATTTCTCTTATCTCTTGTATGCGAATTGAGGATGGTGTGCAAATTCTAATTTTAATTGTACGAATTCCTCATGCCATGCGAATTCTGATGTTAATTTTCATACGAATTCTATACTTAGAATTTTTTGGGAATCTGTTTTCTGAAAATTTTTAAGTCTTGCTTTTGTTAATTCTTTTTGTCGAACTAACGATCAATCCTAGCTTAATTCTTTTGCAGATTGTTAAATATGTCTAAAGATCTTCTTTCTATGGGATCTCAATCAAAGTCTCTGGTATTTTCAGTTGGAGAGTACGCTCAATGGAAGAGGCGATTGACTCAGTTTCTGAATCATAAAAACCGTGGGTATATGAAGTCTATAACTGAAGGACCGGTGAATCCTGAAGTAACTGTTCCTGGCCAAGCAGCCACTGAAACTGAAACAGTTCGGTATGTTCCAAAACTGTATCAATACTACAGTGAGAGGGAGAAGGAGGTTGCCAAAATTGACCAGGAAGCCCTCATATACATAACAATGGCAATCCCAAATGATATCTACAATCAAGTAAATAGTTGTGAATCCGCAAAAGCGATGTGGGACGAACTTGAGAGGCAATTCCAAGGAATAGAGAGGCCCATTCAGGCCAAACTAAACCAGAGCATCAACACTTATGAAGGTTTTCATGCTAAGGAGGGAGAAGCATTGATAGACACGTACAACAGATTTAATGTGATCTTGAATGACTTACGGAGGAACGGGATGAACAAGTCAATCTCGGAGATAAACTACAAGTTCATCAAGAACTTGAATCCTGAATGACATCTTCTCAACTTTATCCCAACACGAGGATGAAGTAAAGCTACTGAATGAGGAGAAGAAGATTGTCAAAGATTCACTAGCTCTACTGGCTGAAAGAAAGAAGGGTTCTAGTTCTCAATATGTTTTTGTGTCAAAGTCAAAGCTTAAAAAGTCAAAAGATTTTCTCACCGAGCTTAGCCAGTCTAGTTCTGAGTCATCAACCGATTAAGTTGAAGTTCACTCTAATGATGATATCCAAAGATTTGCTGACAACCTAACTCTAGACGGTGCTTCAATTGTGGCAAAGTTTGCCATTTTTCCAAATATTGCTAGTATAAGAAGGTTAAAAACTCTGAGTACTACGCCAAAAAGTCACTGCTTGCCAAGAAGCAAGAAGAGGGGCAGACATTAATGGTAGAAGAGGAGAACTGGCTCTATCAACGCTCAGATGACGAGTCACCTCATTTCATTCAAGTGTGCATGATGGCAGACATTGATGATAATGCTGAAGCCGCCTCTAAACAGTCTGAAGGTGACTCCGAGGTAAGTACTAACTTTGAAAGCTCTAAACTTGTTGAATCTCTAATGGCCCAGATCCAGAACATGGAAAAAGAATTTGAGACTTTAAAGAGCAAACTTAGCTATGAACGACAAAAAATGATGAGTTTTCGTGACGAAAACGCATTGTTGAAAGTTGTGGTTGAGGACAAGGAACATGGAAAAGATGCTTTAAAGAAAGAAAAAGAAACTTTGAAAACGAAGATTTCGAAACTTGAAAGAGACTTAGTTAATTTAAATTCTGAAAAGGGTGAATTCAAGATTAAATTTGAAGCTTGCTTTCAAGAGAGAAATGAGGCTTATTGCAAGATTAAACAACTGGAAGATCTTAACTTGAAAAGAGGACAGACTAAGCAGACATTAAACTTGTTAACAAAAAAACTCCAAGACGTCAGATTTTATAATGCTAAAACGGGATTAGGTTTATTTGAAAACGATGTTTTGAAGAAAGCCCTGGAAAACTTGTATAATTTTGATAAATTGAGCTCAAAAGTAAAGAAAATCCCAGATATTCATGACACTTTCGTTATAGCTGAAACTCCAAAATCTTACACTTCATACAAAGGGAAAGAGGTAATGGAGGCTGATACGTCAAGTTGTGCTGATTCACAAAACAGTTTTAAATATGTTGGATTTCAATACAACGATTTAAACAAGAGCTATAAAAATAGAAAACTTGAATTTTTTGAGTTTAAATCATTGTTTTCCACACCATCTTCAATTGAATTAGCCAATGATGACAAAATTATTCCTGAGACTGAATGTCAGTACGACGAGTATGAATGGAACACTGAAGTTTGTGCTCAGATTCCTGTATCTGAATTTGTTACTTCTGAATCCTCAAGTGAAGTAAAGTTGGAAGAGAATTCAAATTTCATGAATTCAAACATTCAAAAAGAGTTTGTTAATAAAATGATTGAGGAGATTTTTGATGACATGATTAATTCCTCAGATCCTGTTCCAATTTTGAAGAAGTTTGAATCCAACTCTGTGACTGATCAAACATCAGATTTTGAAAAACAAATGAAAGGTTTACAAAAGACTCTTGAGGAGTTAGAAGATGAGAATTGTGATCTAAGATTTAAATTGGATAAAGCTTTTGAAGAGAACAAAGAGCTTTGTAAAGAACTGAATGATTTGAAAAATGATTTGTTCAAAAAGAATTTGAATGATAAAAAATGTTTGATGATACAAAATGGAATGTTCGATCAAATCCAGAGTTTGAGACTTCAATAAAGCCTACAGTTGTTTATTCTGAATGTCTTGAATATTTACCGAGCATTTATGAAAAAGGCGAGACTTCTGGTATTTTGAAAAAGAGATCATCCTTGGAGAAGAAAACTAATAAAGTTTCTTTTCATGTTTCAGATCTTAGTAAGGGAGTTTGTAAAGGAGAATGGAGAAAGAAAGATAATGATAAGAAAGACTGTAAAGATTTTGTTGAAAAAGTTAGTGTTGTACCCAATAGTGTTGATTTGACATGTAATGGTTCGAACGCAAATAAATATCAAGATTGTCTGAATAAATGTACCTCTTTTGATAAATCAAAGATATTGACATTTGCTCGTAAGAACTTAATATGTAAACATTGTGGTGATAGTGTTTTTTCAATGTACTCCATTCCTCCTAAGCCAAAAGCTGTTAAATGAGCATTTAAAGCTAAAACAGTCCCTAAGTCCTCAACACAACACATTAAAGTGTTTCAAGCTAAGTTTGCTAATCTTTCTAAGAAACAGCAGTTTCATGATCTTAATGTGAAAATGGTCTGGAAATGGTTGCCAAAGCCTAAATATGAAAGGAGACTCAAGGCCAAAGTAGTTGATTTAAAGAAACTGCATGATGCTAACAAAAAAGGACCCATCTGGATATGGGTACCTAAAAAGAAGTGATTTTTTCCTTTTTGCAGGCCCGTCATTTGTGGTTCGTTGACTCTGGATGCTCTAGACATATGACAGGATATAAACATTTATTGTACAATTTTGTTGAAGAACCTGCAGGAACAGTCAGTTTTGCAAATTCTGAGCTTCAAGGATTGATCAAAGGATATGGTTCGCTAAAGAATGGCATTGTAACCATAAAGAAAGTACTATACGTGGAAGGACTCGATCATATCTTGTTTAGCACTAGTCATTTCTATGATAGTATGTATCAGGTTCGGTTTACAATCACTCACTGTTACATTGAAGATCCGGACGATTATGAGATTTTTCGAGCTGAACGATATGGAAATCTTTATGCAGTAAATTTTCCAACGCTTTCGTCTACACATCCTGTATGCTTACATGCAAAAGCATCGAAAGCTCAAAGTTGGATATGGCATCGGTGCTTGTCTCATCAAAACTTCAAGGCTATTGATAAGTTAGCGAGACAAGGAATTGTGGAAGGTCTACCGGAGATGAGGTTTGAGAAAGATTCACTTTGTCCCGCATGCGAAATGGGGAAGATGAAACGAAATTCACTCAAATCAAAGACTAAATCTTCTTGCTCAACGTCCATGGAATTAATTCATATGGACTTTTGTGGCCCCATGCGCACTCAGTCTATAAATGGTAAAATGTATATTCTTGTGATGATAGATGAGTATTCAAGGTATACTTGGTTGGAATTTCTGCGAAACAAATCTGATGCACCAGATCTGATCATTGCCTTCATCAAGAAAATCCAACTTCGACTTCCATTGCCAATAAAAACATTGTGTAGTGACAACGACACAGAGTTTAAAAATTATACTCTTCAAAGTTATCTCACATATGTTGGGATTTCTCACAATTTCTCTGCTGCCTACACCCTGCAACAAAATGGCGTGGTTGAAAGGAAGAATCGAACTTTGGTCGAAGCAGCATGAACAATGTTGGCATATTCTGGTCTACCAATGTACCTTTGGGCTGAAGCCGTTACAACCGCCTGTTCCTCTCAAAACCGGATGATTGTGATTAAAAGATTTAATAAAACAGCGTATGAACTGATTAATAAAAGAATACCGAATATTAAATCTTTACGTGTCTTTGGTTGCAGATGCTATATTATGAATGATCGTGATAACCTTGGGAACAAGAAAGCTGATGAAGGCTACTTTGTTGGATATTCGCTCACGTCAAAAGCCTACCGTGTGTATAATCGATGGACCAAGTGTATCATGGAAAGCGTAAACTTATCGTTTGATGAAACTACTACATTGACTTGTGAACAAAATAGTTCATAACTCAATCTTAAGGGAAAGGCTTCTGTTCAAAGCAGAATAGAACCCTAATCCAAACAGACTAAGTCTTCTAACTCATCAACTATTACATCTGAGTTAGATATGTTATTTCTTGATGCTTTTATGGACATATGTGCAGATTTTGACAAATCAGGCGCGTTCGCATCAGCTTTAGAGGTCCCCGTAATTACTAAAGACATATCTGGAGCTTCTGAACCAGTCACTACTACAACCTCTTCAGGTATTTCTACACCAACTATTTCTGACGATACTAATACTGAGTCTGCTTCTGCAGATACAAATTCTGGACGAGAAGTCCCGAGCACTTCTATGAGTCCAAGAATCACTGAATCAATAGAGAGAGAAAGTAGAGAGAGAGACAAGGATGCGCAAAGTAATTGAATATTGAAAGTGCGCGTTAAGTGCTTACAAGGAACAAGACCAAAGGGACTTAAATACCCTTGGTCAATACAACACAGTATTAGACAACAGACACAGTATTTGACGAAGCCCTATAAATACAATGATTACTATAAAATCAGACCTAACAATCTCCCCCTTAGTAATCATTGGCGCTTTGGTCTTTAAAATTCATCTTCTAAATCAGCACGGACCAAAAAACCGACTTTGGGAAGCAATCTGACTTTTAAAAGAAAATATCTTCTCAGCATCTTTCAGTTTGATTTGTCTTTGCTGCCTTTGACAAGTCTGGACCAGATTGGAATAAACTTGAACAAACAGTTGATTCATCAGCTTGTGCTATAGACGACACACCTCTTTTGAAAGACCTTGAACGAACTGTGGTGGTCGGAGCAGAAACAGCAAAAGAAAAAGTTGAAGCTGAGAGAATAGAATCTTAGAGCGAATCTTGATCAGCAGATAAACTTTTGAGCTCTTTGTCTCTTTATCATCTCCTTGACATCTCTGATTTCTCCCCCTCATGACCATGATGAACTGGTTCAACTAGGTCATGCCAATGCTGGAGACGAGACAACTTAAGATCTGCAAAATCAAAGAAACAGAGAAAACAGGGGAGGTTTGCGCTTCACGTTGGTTGCGCAAACAGAGGTTTGCGTTACACCAAGGTGGTGCAAAGTGAAGTTTGCGTTACACCAAGGTGGTGCAAAGTGAAGTTTGTGTTACACGAAGGTGGTGCAAAGCAAGGTTTGCGTTACCAACTAATGACGCAAAGCTGACTTAATTATCAAAAAAATTTACCTTTTTAAGCTCTTTGACTCCCCCTACACAAATGCACTAGATATGACAATTCAAGTTAGCATTCATATAAAGAAAATCAGATACTCCCCCTCAAAAACATATATGATCATTAAGAAAAATTCTCCTTTTTCACTCCCCCTTAAATAATGCTTAAACCCATTTGAAATATATTTATGAGAACACAATGAATGTAAACATCAATGTAGAAAGAAAAATATACTGAATATGTATTATGAAACGACTAAATATATAAAAATTTAAACAAAAACAAATAAAATTCTACTTAGTAAAATATCACAATAAAATCCATCAAATGAAATCAAATGTATGTGTTTGGATACAGAAACAAGTTTTATTGCATATCAAGTTAAGACATGTTCAGTTTCAAAACCATTCATCAATCTATTCAGTGTGCTCGCATGTGAACTTCGATTAGCTTCAAGAAAATGCAATTCTAAAAATATAATAGAGAACTTTGCATGTAATCACACTAAGCCATCAAAAATTCAGACTTTCACAAATTTACAGGTTTATTGCAACTCAGAAATATATAACCAAGTTTCATGAGATGTGTGCTCATTGGCATCTTTTTAGCAGTGTGCACATTGGCATCTTCACATGAGTGTGCTCTTTGGAATCTTTTAATCAAAAAGTTCGGTAAGTAAGAACATGCCGTAAACGTAACTTTCTATCTGACCCTATTGCAGGATTTGGATCAGCCGCTCCCAGACCAATTGGCCTTAGGGGACTAGGTGTCAAGCACCCCTTGGAACTTACTTTCCCGGATCAAAAAGGCTACATCGTCATATCCTATACCCATTCATACCAGTAGAACATGACTTTCGATCTGATTCTATAGAAGGATTTGGGTTCGATCACTCCTAGATCAACTGACCTTAGGGGACCAGATGACAAGCATCCCACAGAAGTTACTTTCCCAAACCAGAAAGGTCACAGGTACAAACTTTCAAACTTAGAGATTTCTGATTTATAAGAATTTAATAATCATCTCAAACACAAGGTTTTACGTCTAAGTGCTTAGCCCATATTTTCATTATGATCAAAAATTTCGACTTTTTAGGTTTTCTAAGCATTGTAAACTATAAATATTCCGAATCACACAACTTTAAAGCAAAAACAAAAGTTACAAACATGTTGCTGACTTTTCGACTTTTGTAAGACTTGAAATTTGAACATATAAGAATTTTAATATAAGCAAAGCAACTTGAAAATTTATCCTAGACACACATTTTATTCAAAAGAAAGAAAATTGTAAAACTTTTACTTTATAGAATAAAATTTGTAAAGGTTTAAACTTTTAAAACAACATGCCGAAATTTTAAAATTAGAAATATTTGATCGGCAAGTTTATATTCAGTTGAAACAAAATATTATTCAATAATATTATCCTTCACACAATGTAAAAATGAAATTTGTGTCTCATTTGAAAAATTGGGTAGAACAAATTTAGGAGATGAAATGAAATGATCAGATTCTTTAAAACATATTGAGAAAACTGGAACAACATCATTATCAGATATAAATTCTGGGAAAAAGAATAGATGCACTCACAGTATCTCATTTAGTCAGAAGCTTAAGGCTATGAAGAGTGAGTCCTAGACTGACATGTCTAGAAGTCATAGTTGTTGAAGCACGGGTTCTGAGCTGAAGTACTCAGAAGCCAAAATGTTGACTTTGAAGTTCGGGTTTTGAAATGTTGTGTTCAAAAGCCATACTTTCTCTTACTCCCCCTTAACATGAGATGCCTGCAACTTAGAATCAGATTGAGACTTGGGTACCCACTTGTATTTGGGCCCGTGTTTGTTAGTTGCAGTTCGTATAGGGAAATAATTAGAAGAATTAATACGAGAAGCATGAGAAACATTATCAGAATAATAAGCACAGTCATCAGATGAGAAAGCATAATCATCAGAACTAGAATCTGAGGAAGAACATGAGACATGTTTTGAAATTCGAATAATTTGTTTTATAGAGTACTTTGAAATTTTATTACAAGAAACAAATGAATCATTTTATAGAATTTGTCTACACATTTATCCCCATCAAAAGTAGATTCATCAGATGTCCGCTTTGCTTTCCAAATCTGCTTCTTTGATGACTTGCTCAAAATTCCTATCTGTAAGAATTGAATTGGAAGAATTAGAACTGTCAGAAAGAACTTTATCTTGTTTCTTTGACTTCTTTGACCGTCTTTTACGCTTAGGTTTATAATATTGATCATTTAGCGTAAAAGAATCATCAAGAATTTAAGAGGAAATATTTAAATCAGAAGAAATAAATTTATCTAAGCAACCAATCTGATCAACTAATAAATCTGAATTAGCCTCAGAGTCTGAAGAATTTTGAGAAAAAGTTTTTAAAATTAGAAACTTCAATTTTGTTTACTTGAGAATCAGAAGAAAGACTAGAAATAGAATCTGATTTTGGAGAAAATAATTTTTCTTCAAGACTAGAAGTCATGAAAGAAAGAAAGATATCAGATTCAATTTCCTTTAAAATATTTTGATCTTCTATCTTATATTCAAGATCAATGATTTTGCTTTCTAATACTAACGGAGGAGTATATTTTTTTCGAATCATAAATGATTGAAGAAATATTTTCCTTATCATAATTAGAATCATAAGGATCAATAAAATCATCAGACATTGAAGATTTGATAGGAGATATATCATTTAAAATTCTTCTGCCTCTCCTTGATTTTACAGGGAAATATTTTGAATTTTCATACGTATAAACAAAAGGAATTTCATTTTTCTTGTTATTCCTCCTTTTCTCATTTTCCATATCTAACACTTGCTTCTCATTCATCCAATCAATTTTAAATTGAGGAGCATAATGAGCAAGAGTCAGATACTTATATTTATATAAAGTTGGGGATTTTTCAATCGCATTGTTTAAACAATGAGGATTTTCAAAACCAAGTCCCCACCTTTGTTTTAAAGCTTATTCACTCCTTGGATTGTTCATAAAAATTGTTTGTTCAGATTGGTTTCTTCGATAAAGCTTTTCTTCTAATTTATTTACTTTATCTGAAAATTCATCTTTTAAATTAGTCATAGCCGTCAAATATTCAAGATAAGTCTTGTTTGAATTTTCCAAATAATCCAATTTCTTTTGAAAGATGTCTTTTGTGTTTTCCAAAATAGATTTTTCATCTTTCAAAGAAATTTTCAATTTGTCAATCAAATCTGACTTTTCAGAATTTAAATTCTTTTCAGATATTAACTTAGAATGCAAATCAGATAAAGCAGTAATTATGATTTTCATCTGAGAGGTAATAAAGTTGTAATCAAATTAAGAATATACCTCATCAGGATTAGTTTCAGAATCGTCTGACTGATCAACTCCAACCAAGCACATATGAGCGATCTCGACATTTTCTGCTTCATCATCAGAGTGATCCAGCCAGTACTCCTCTTCTACTAGCAAAGGAGTTCCATTTTCTCTTTTCTCAGCTAGCTCCATTTTATTCCGATAGTAAGCAGAATCTCGAACCTTCTTCACTTTACTCTCCTTATAGATGTGACCGGGCTTTCCACATTTGTAGCATGCACCAACTTTCTTAGCCTCAGTCAGTTGTACATTCTTTGACCCAGAAGTGAAGTGAGAAGTTTTAGACCGAGGTTGGAACTTCTTCTAGTATTGCTGAGAAAGAAGGATCATTGCTTTCTGAAGAGCCTCACCATCATCTTCAGTTGACCCATCATAAGCATTATCAGACAATGCTTGATTAGCCAGATGACTCGTTAAAAGTGCAACAGGGTCCACTGATTTCTTGTTCTTTTTCTCCAGCCTTGCCTTCTTCTCAGCCACAATGCTCTCATCAGTCAGTAAAATCTCAAACATCTCTTGGATCTGCATGGAAGATATTCTGACATCATTTCTCAGTCTGTGGCATGACTTGTTCCATTCCGGTTGAAGTGCATTGAGAAATTTCAGATTTAATTCAAGCTCAGTCTTTGCAACCTTTATCTTTCGAAGAGCATTGATCACGACACATAAACGATCAAACACAGTCTTTAGTGGCTCCCCGTCATTGGCTTTGACCAAGCATAATCTTTTCAAACTGTTGCCACATCAGATTAGGATGAGTTTTGAAACAATCAATCCTGTTGTATACAGATTTTGGCAAGGCTAGCATCAGGTTTGCTTTAATATCACGATCAACTTGATATGTGGACAACTCTTCATATGTGTACTCTTTAGTAGGCTTATATAATCCAGAAGCCAATTTGGGTTTTTCGAACGGTCCTTCAGATAGAATGATCAACATATCATTACCATTCTTTAGTCGTTCAATGAAGTTTAGGAACCGATCTTGCTACTGTGTAAATTCATTTTCATCTATCAGTACAGGTGGATGATTTTCTGTACCCAAAGACATCATTAGATCACTTTTGTAGAACTGAGCTTGATAAGAAAATTTGTCAGAATCCATAGCAGATGACAAAAAATATTCTAAGTCTGAGACTTGCGCAAAGTTCAGCTTTGCGTGAGAAGGCTGTTGCGCAAAGTAGACTTTGCGTGAGTAGGTTGAAACGCAAACGAGACTTTGCGCATTATGTTGATTGCGCAAAATGAACTTTTCGGAATGCACTGGATACGCAAAGTTAACTTTTCGTGATTGGAATGATACACAAAGTTTAAGCTTTGCGTGATAAACCCAATGCGAAAACCTGAAACAAAGGAACAAAATTAGTAGAACACGCAAATCCAACTATGAACTCGTGCAAAGTAGGAAGAACTTGCGCAAAGCTATATGAATCTCGCCCAAACTTTAGATCTTGCGCAAAGTTCACAAAATCAAGAAAAAACTCCAAAAACTCGTTTTCAATACAGATTTTGATGAAATTTTCTTATAACAACACGTTCGAAAACAACTTTTAAACACTTTTTAATCAAAAATTTCGATTAAAATTCACAAAAACACAATTTCGATAATGAAGCAGTACATAAAAACATATTTCCAGAAAATATTTAAAACTCAAAATCGATGATCAAACACTGTTTTTCTTGCAAAAAGATGTGAAACAAAGATGTTCTCCTATCAATTTCGAATCCAACAAACCAATTTGCAAAGAAATTCACTCAAAAACAAAGCCGAATTTGATGAAAAATTCGAAAACGATATTTTCTTGAAAAATTCAAGAAAATCGATCAAATTTTTGATTTAATCCACAAATTTAGTATCGAAAAAACAATCTCTCAATCCTCTCAAGATTCAGATCGACTCTGATACCAACTGTGAGTCCAAGAATCACTGAATCAATAGAGAGAGAAAGTAGAGAGAGAGACAAGGATGCGCAAAGTAATTGAATATTGAAAGTGTGCGTTAAGTTCTTACAAGGAACAAGACCAAAGGGACTTAAATACCCTTGGTCAATACAACACAGTATTAGACAATAGACATAATATTTGACCAAGCCCGATAAATACAATGATTACTATAAAATCAGACCTAACAACTTCCTCTGTCGCTCCAGAATTACCTGCATCAGAAATACCTGAACAAGATGTTCCATCTACATCTGAGGTTATACATGCTATTATTGATGAATACAATGAGCGAAATACGCAAGAATCTGTTCAACCACTTCCAAGCACAACTTGTTAGACGAAAGATCGCCCCCTGCACAATAGTATTGGAGATATACAAAGTGGCGTAAAAACGCGTGCAACATCAGCTAATTCATGTCTATACTCAAGCTTCCTTAGTTCCTTAGAGCCGAAAAAGGTCTCTAACGCTCTACGTAATCCAGATTGGATATTATCAATGCAAGATGATCTTCTACAAATCGAAAGGAATAAGGTATGTCGACTGATCCCACTACCGAAAGGTAAATCAGTGATAGGCACAAAGTGGGTTTTTAGGAACAAGAACAATGAGGCTGGAGTTGTGGTAAGAAACAAAGCTCGCCTGGTATCAAAGGTTATTGTCAACATGAAGGCATAGACTACGACGAAACATTTGTACCTGTTGCTCGGATCAAAGCCATCAAAATCTTTTTATCTTATGCAGCACATAAGAACTTTAATGTCTATCAAAAGGACGTAAAGTCGATGTTTCTTAATGGTATTTTGCATGAGGAATTCTACGTGGCTCAACCTGAAGGTTTCATTGATCTGCATCACCCTGATCATGTCAACGTCCTAGACAAAGCACTTTATGGTTTAAAACAGGCACCACGAGCTTGGTATGAAACTCTTACTCAGTTTTTCCTTGCCTCACATTTTAAAAAGGGTACAATTGACACAACCCTGTTGCTTAAAAAGCAAGGTGAGGATTTAATTCTAATCCAAATTTATGTAGACGATATTATATTTGGGTCTACTAATTCAAAAATTTTCAAGAACTTTTTTAAAATCATGGAGTCTCGGTTTGAAATGTCTATGATGGGTGAGTTAACATTTTTTCTTGAACTTCAAGTCAAACAGTCATCCGAAGACATTTTCATAAACCAATCAAAGTATATACGAGACATTTTGAAAAAGTTCAATATGACTGATAGTTCGGTAATGAAAACGCCTATGGCTACCGGAACACTTTTAGACGCACATTTGTCCGGAAAATCTGTTGATCAGAAAGTGTAACGAAGTATGATTGGTTCATTACTGTATATAATAGCTAGGAGACCTGATATAATGTTTTCTACATGTTTATGTGCTAGATATCAGGCAAATCCTATGGAATCTCACCTTATCGTCGTTAAAAGAATACTTAGATACCTCAAAGGCACTCCCAAGTTAGACCTTTGGTATCCTAAGGATTCTAGTTTTGAATTAACTTCATATACTGATGTTGATCATGCAGGTTGCAAACTGGATAGAAAGTGCACATCTGGGTAATGCCAATTTCTAGGAGATAAGTTTGTTAGTTGGATATCCAAGAAACAAAACTGTGTTTCTGCATCCACCGCCGAGGCAGAATACGTAGTTGCGTCTAGCTATTGTTCGCAAGTCCGCTGGATGAAGACTTAGTTAAAGGATTTTAGATATTCGTACAAGCGAGTCCCAATTTATTTTGATTCCAAGAGCGCAATTGCAATAACTGCTAATCCAGTTCTACGCTAAAAAATAAAGCATATTGATGTGCGCTACCACTTTATCAAAGATCATGTGGAGAAACGAGATGTTGAAATGCACTTTGTTCAAACTTACTACCAATTAGCTGATCTTTTCACTAAGCAATTAATGAAAAGTGATTCAAATTCTTAATCAACAAATTAGGTATGTTGAATATGTCTGTTTGAATACATATCCATGATCTGAGGGGGAGTGTATCTTACTTTTGCTTAATTATTTGTGTCTTTGGAAACTCTGAACAGTTGTTGTTATTCATCAAATACTGACTAAGGCGGAATCATTTCTATAATGGTTACCAATATCTTTTGTTTTGCGGGTTATTTCATTTGACTATGGCTTCTGAATATCTCAGTTCAGAACCCGCTTTCAACTATTCTTCTTCTTCAGGATGCTTAATAGATAACATCTTTCAAAGGAGTTTTTACTGTTGATTCGAGGGGGAGTTTATGAAATTTTAATTGTTATATCTTTAAGGAGGGGAGATAAGAAAAGTTACTTATACATTAATTGTCATATTTTTCTAATGAATTGACTTTTTATAGATACGTATGGAAGTATCTGATGTTTTGTCAAAGGATTCTTACAAGTTGATATTCATTTTAGGGGGGTTGAGAATTTCTACGATAAAGGTATATAATTCTAAATTCTTAAACTCTAGCACTTGTTGAAAGAAGAACAACTTTCGCTTGTGAAAAATATTTTTTTCAATGTTCAAACCACTTCCTATTCTTAAATTGTTTTCATGAATTGAGAAGTGTGATTTTAAATGCTTTAGGATACTTTGATGATTATCTGACCGCGTGTTTCCAAAAGATCAATACTTGTGTATTATCTTGTCTATATATTGTCAAGTATTCATACACACATCGGTTCATTACATTATTTTTTACTATTATGTCCCCATTTCAAGTTCTAATGCAGTTTTAAACAACAACAAGATGATCACAAAATAATTACACAACCCGTTTCAATTGATTCAAATGAAGGATTCGTATACAATATTCTCTATATAACTTTCTCTCTCTAGAACTAAGTTTTCGTATGATCAACTTCTAACTTGTTACTATATGCTTCTAACTAGTCAAATGTCTATAAAAGACACACGCTTACAAAACACTTACAAACAAATACAATTGACTTTGACTATTTATTACAAAGATAGACTTTGACTTTGCTTTGAAAGTTGACTTTGGCTTTCACTTGGTTGACTTTCAGTCTTCAGTCTTCATGATCTTGTATCCAACAAATATATGCTCTAACATTATCCCCATTTTGATCAAGATCATCTCTAAAAAGATTTTGAAATACAATCTCTTCCTTTCGTTGCATAGATGAACTTTAAGAATTTATCTCCCCCTTGTAGACTATTGTCAACTCAGACCATCTTTGGAAAGAAAATAAGCATTGAGGTTCAATCTCCCCTTTATCTCCAAAAACAATTTTGTGTTCTTCTCAACGTCTCTGAGCAGGATCTTTTACAATTAGCTTTAACGTTCTTCCCCAAGGTAATAAGAAATATCTTTCAGACATCAGAAAGAAATTATCTTAAGCTTTAGCTCAGTTTGCTTCAACAAATTGTCTTTAAATAAAATTTCAGTAAAATTCAGCTCACATTTAGAATTCTTTGAATTATCTCTTTTAGCTCTGAACAATCTTTAACAATCTGAATCAAAAACTTGCAATTAACTCTCATCAAACTTTGCATTTCTTGAACTTTTCGTCTCTTCCCATATTCATTTCTTGATTACTTCTTAAAACATTTCTTGATCCTCTCCCCCTTTTTGATGATTGAAGCATGAGATCATTAAAATTTGTCACAAGAAATGTCTGATCCTTTTTAACCATTGATCTTTCTTCACCGAGCCTCTGATTATTTATCGATCCAAAAGATATTCATCCGAATCTTTGCAAATTAAGACAAATTATGAGTGTAACACCTGAATCAACAAATGAATTAGTTAAGATGCTTGTCAGTAACACAAAGTCACTGTGTGTAAGAAATACACATTGGAAAGGAGCTTTTTGATGTTCACTCCCCAGGGTCTTCCATTCAATCATCGAATAACACAAGTTTATTCTATAAACGTTTAGACAGAAAAACGAATTTCTTGTTTGTGTTTGTGCTTGTGATTGAAAGAATTAAAGCACAAATGATTGTTTTTGTTAGGCTCAAAATTGTGTAAACCATTGAGACAACAATAGTTAAACACATATTCAATTGTGCATGATCGAAGTGCGAAGGTGGGGTAGACTTCCTTCTTTTTCAATATCCAGATTTTCCAAATGAAAATCAAATAGATTATTTGTTGCTTCCCCTTGAAATATTAAACATCTTCTTTTTGAGAAAAAGATGAGTAGCTGGTGGGGTTTTAATCAAGAGTTGGCATGGGCTAGTTGCTTGTTTCAATGATGTTCACTAAAGAAATATGAAACAATCAGTAATGTGGCTGCCCGACTCAGAAAAAGTTGGTGAAAAGTTTGATATTCTTTTACTCTGATCTCTCACCCTCTTTCCTTTTAATCATTGAGCTCACTTCTAACCAAACTCTCTTTTTGTTAATCAATAAAATCCCAATCTTATCAAGCAATTTAACAATATCAGATCAATAACTAGAGAGAGAAAGTAGAGAGAGAAAGTAGAGAGAGAAAGTAGATCTTGAATTCCAATCACAAGTCTGATTTACAATACAATGCTTACAAAACTATTACAAGACAAATGGTATTTATACCCACTAATCTATCAAAAGCTTGACCACTAAGGAAACTAAAACATGACAAACTTTGACATTTACAATATTGACTTTGACAATGTTGACTTCTAACTTTGACTTTCCTAATTAAATCTTGGATACAATATTTGGACTTAACACTTTTCATTTTACCTCATCACACAAGCCACACTCATACATTGACCCTTACACTCGATCACTCAAGATTAACTTCTTGGGTAGGAAACACTGGTTAATGTGAATCCATAAAAGTTTCATGTAAGCTCAAACAAGGAACCCATGTTATCCTAAAAGAATATGTTGCTCAAAATGGTTTAACATTGCAGTTAAAGCACAAAATACATGTGAGACGTCTGTATGCTCATGAAGATTTGAGCATATTAAACATTTAAGATATTTCAAACAAATATATTGAATGAATGAAATGAATACAAGAAACTTGTTTGAAAATTTGATACTGTATGAAAAAGATCAAAATCTGAATGATTTATCATGAAAATCTTAGGTCAGCAAAAAAAAAAATAGGTTATTTGTCTATACGAATCAAAATACAGACATTCTGGAAAGAAACGTTTCGAATGAAATCACGTTCAAACTTTGAATAACATGTAGGGTGTCTTACCATCGAAAATATGTTTCAATATGAGACATGGTAAGAACATATCCAACAAAATATTAAATCGGTGTGTGTGAATACTTGACAGTATATGGAACAGATAATACACAAGTATTTATCTTTGGAAACACACGGTTTATTAATCATTTAAGCACATATAAATGAAAACATTTTAAAATCACCCTTCTATATTCACGAAATCTTTTTAAGAATCGGAAGTGGTTTGAACATTTAAGAACATGTTTTCATATCTGAAAGTTGTCCTTCTTTCAGATACGTATGAGATTAAGATTAGAAATAAACCTTTTGCTCGGTCTTAAATCTCATCATGTCAGCTCTAAGTCTTATATGATATGATCATGTAAGCTCTCTCTCAATTCTGCAAAAATCACAAATCTGTCAAAGTACAAAGCTTTATTCACAAAATTTATTGAAAAATAAAATGAAATAAAGCAATAAAACGTTTAAAATATGAGTTCTGATCAGATGTAATCAGAAATCACATACCATACTCCTTATCTCTTACTCCCCCTAAAAATATACATCATAAAATTTATCAGTAATAAACATATGCAAAATTGATCATTAACAAATTTAAGTGCAGATATCTTTCAGATTAAAAATAAAGAAATGAAGAAAAATAACAATAACAAAACTTTAGTAGGTAATCACAGATGAAGTCTTGAGATTTAACATACCAAGTTTTGAAACAAGAAAATTAAATCCCTTTTCATCGAGACGCTTGGTAAATAAATCAGCAAGTTGGAAATATGTGTTTACAAAATAAAGTTCGATTGTACCTTTTTCAACATTATCTTTGATAAAGTGATATCTCACGTCAATGTGTTTGGTCTTTGTATGTTGAACAGGATTCACATATATGGCAATCGCTCTCTTTGAATCGCAGTGTATCGGGATCTTGTTGTATTTGAAGCCATAATCTCGGGGTTGTGTTCTCATCTACAACACTTGAGAACAACATCTCGCCGCAGCGACATACTATGCCTCAGTTGTTGATGTGGGTACACAAAGTTGTTTCTTTGAAGCCCAACTCACGAGTTTATCGTCCAGAAATTGTATGTGACTCGATGTACTTTTCTTGTCAAGTATACAACCTGCAAGGTCTGCATCTTAATATGTTGTTAGTTCAAAACCTGTATCCTTAGGATACCACAGACCAAGATCTGCAGTGCTCTTCAGATATCTAAAAATTCTTTTAGCTACAGACAAATGGGAATCTTTTGGACTAGCCTGATATCGTGCACATAGACATGTAGAGAACAATATATCTGGCCTACTAGATGTTAAATACATTAAAAAACCAATCATACCTCGGTAGGTTCTAACATCGACAACTTTTCCCAAAGGATCAGTGCCAAATCTTAGTTCCAGGTGCCATCGGGGTTCCAATAGGTGTACAATTTTCCATTTTGAATTTTCTAAGAATATCAAAAATGTATTTAGCTTGATTAATAAAGATCCCCGTTGAAAATTGTTGGACTTGTAATCTAAGAAAGAAATTCATCTCTCCCATCATACTCATCTGAAATTTGGACACCATGAGGTTAGAAAAATTCTTACAATATTTTGCATTAGTTGAGCCAAATATGATATCATCCACATAAGAATTAAAATGATATCGGCTTTTTCCTTTTTGATAAAAAGAGTAGTATCGATCTTATCTTTCGAGAAGCCCGACTTGACTAGGAATTTAGATAATACTTCATACCAGGCTCGAGGGGCTTGCTTCAGACCTTAAAAAGCTTTGTCCAGAATGTATATGTGATTCGGTTTCTATGGATTGACAAAACCTTCAGGTTGAGAGACGTAGACTTCCTCCTTTAAGATAACGTTGAGAAAAGAAGTCTTCGCATCCATTTGATAGACGGTGAAGTTCTTGTAGGCGGAATATGCAAGAAACATTCATATAGCCTCGATGCGCGCCACTAGAACATTAGTCTGGTCATAGTCAATACCTTCCTCTTGCCTATATCATTTAGCCACAAGTCTTGCTTTATTTCTGATCACGATACCATATTCGTCTTTCTTGTTTTTGAACACCCATTTTGTGCCAATAATGGTTTTACCTTCAGGCTTAGGCACTAGTCTCCAGACTTTGAGTGCTTCGAACTGATTTAGCTCTTCTTGCATCGCAGTTACCCATCTGAGTCGGCTAGAGCTTCAGATACGCGTGTTGGCTCTATCTTGCTCAGAAATGAGTCATGCATACACATGTTTAAAGTAGCAGACCTAGTTTGCACCGGTTTAGATGGATCTCCTATTATCTGATGTATCGTGTGCTCTTTGGTCCACCTATGTTCATGAGGGAGTGGATTTGATGTAGATTGATCATGATTTTCATCAAAAAATCCACTTTCAATTTCTTCTTGTGCAGGGAGGGTTCAGTTGAAGGAATCTGTGCAGAAGCATTAGTTGGTACAACATTATCTTGCTGTTGATTAGTCGTTACAGTGCAACCAACTGACTCAACAACTTCTGGCTCGACAGTTTCATGTACAACTTCAATTGAAGGAGTAGTTGTTTGAATCGGAGTTTCTTACTGAACCAGGGGAACGAATTCAGTAGACACGTCTGAAGTGATTGGATGATGATTTCTTGAATATTCAGGTCTGTCAATCACAACAGATTTAGGCAATTTAGATCCAAGAAACTCATCATAAAAGAATTCAAACAATAAATCTAAGTTTGATAAATGAGATGTAGAAGTAGATGGTTTATCAGAATTAGTCATATTAACCATAGATTCTAGACTGATTTGTCCAGAAGCTAGTACTCTAGTAAGTACGGGTTCTGAACTGTGTTGTTCAGAAGCCAACTCCTCATCAAATGTCACATTTACGCTTTCAAGCACTATCTTGGACTTCTTCAAATAAACTTTGTAAGCAGCAAACGTTTGAGAGTAGCCAATGAAAATACCTTTGTCAGCCTTTAGACTGAACTTGTTCAAGTTCTCTTTGTCGTTCAGCACGAAGCACCTGCATCCAAAAATATGAAAATGTTTAATGCTAGGTGTACGATTATTTATCAAAGCATATGGCGTTTTACCAAACCGGCGGTGGATTATAGATCGATTTTGCGTGTAGCAAGCAGTCGATACAACTTTTGCCCATAGAAATAGAGGTAGACCCGATTGACTCAGCATAGTTCAAGCAGCCTTGACTAGCGTTCTGTTACGTCTTTCTACAACTCCATTCTGTTCAGGCGTTCTGGCAGCAGAAAACTGATGTGTTATCCCGACCGATTTGAGATAATCTTCTACAGTTCTGTTCTTGAATTCTTTATCGTTGTCTATTCATAGAAGCTTGACTATCTTTTGCAGATTCACTTGAGTAGTCTTCAAGAATGTGATGATGACTTGGGGCGTCTCATCCTTTGTTCTCAGAAATTTGACCCAAGTGTACCGCGAGTAATCGTCCACAATCACTAGAACGTATTTCTTGCCGTTTATGCTCTGAGTATGCATTGGACCGCAGAGATCCATATGCAGTAACTCTAAGGATGAACTTGTACTCGGATCAGGTTTCGGCTTATGAGCGTCTCTCTTCATCTTGCCCTTCTCACACACGGCATAAAGATATTCTTTAACGTATTTGAGCGCTGGAAGTCCTTTTACCAAATTTCCCATGACCAGTTTGTTGATGTAACGAAAATTCAGGTGATAAAGCCTTCGATGCCATAACCAACTTCGTTGCAGCGAGGCTTTTGATAGTTGACACACCACATTGTCAGTCTTGACTTTTGACAAATTAATCCTGTAGAGGTTTGACTTTCTAGTGCCGACCAAGAGTTCTTTACCGTCTTCAGTACGCACAACACATCTCTTGGCCTTGAAATTAACCTCTAAGTATTTGTCACTAAACTGTCCAATGCTGAATAGGTTATGTTCTAATCCTTCAACGTATCTCACCTTCGTAATCGTTACGTTGTCTTGAATAACATCACCATAGCTCAAAATTGGTGAAAACTGATCATTTCCGAATCGAACTGTTTCGCAATATTTCTCTTTATAATTAGATAATAAATCTTTCTGCCCGGTCATATGCCTAGAGTAACCGGAATCCAAGTACCACATATGACGGGTCTGCACAGGAGAAATCACGAAACAATTGGTTTAGGTACCCATTTATAGATGGGTTCTTTATTGTTAGCACAAGATTTTGGCACCCATTTAAATTTGGGTCCTCTTTTCTTTTGAAAAACATTTTAAGCATAAGAATGATAAGAATAGACATGATATGTTCCGAACCAAACATCATAATATTGCCGAGAAGCAAAATCATTTCTACGAGAAGTAGAAAACTTTCTAGTAGACGGAGATAATTGGAACAATTGCTTTATTGAATAACGCTTGTAAGAAGTTACAAGTTGCCAATTACATCAGTTGTACTATCAATATTTCTATTACAAACAGAATCATAATATGATTTAGCAGTCTTGTAACTTCTTAAAACTTTCCAATACTGATAGTACAACTGATGTAAGGTTTCTACTTCTCATATGATTTATCAGTCTTGTAACTTCTTACAACTTTCCAATACTGATAGTACAACAGAATATGAAGTAATTGGCAACTTGTAACTTCTTACAACTTTCCAATACTGATAGTACAACTGATGTAATTTGAAAAGCAACATTGCCAATTACATCAGTTGTACTATCAGTATTTCTATTACAAACAGAATCAGAATATGATTTAGCAGTTTCGTCAATCTTCTTCTTTGGTAGCCATTCTGATTTAACTCCAGATTTTCTCTTATTCACATCTGAAACATTTGAAACTTTAGAGTTAGAACTGTAAGATTTGAAAGATTGCTTTTTCTTTGGCTTAACAGTGGTTGTCCATTTATGTGAATGCCTAGATTTCTTTTTCTTACCTTTAGCATTATTGGTATTCACAGAAACTGGTACATCAACATTCGTTGATGTTTCACCCTTTTCATAAACATTGGGTAGACCAAAAGAATTAATAACAAATTGTGAATGATCAGGAAGTTTTGCATTGAAATCAAATTGATCAACACAATCTTGTTTTTCATTGTTAGATATTGTTTGATATTGTGCTTGATTGAATAGGGATTTTACATTCACAATTGGTATCAGAGTCGTACCAAACATTTTTCAGAAATGCTTTGAACATAAAATTAGATTGAAATCTGGAATTTTGGTTTTTGGTGATTTCTTGAAAATATGAACACAGAACACTGTGATTTCATTGATTGAACTGTTCTTTTATGTTCTTAGACAAAATTGTTGATAGAAAGGTGTTCAAATCTGTTAATTGATAATTTTCTTGTTAATCCTTGAAATCAAATTGGAGGTTGAATTGAGATTTTGGATCAATTGCTGGAAATGTCAAGATCACGCAGTCAACTTCTATGTTCGCTATTGTATCAAATTTGCACTGTATAATTGTTGATTGAATGTCAAACTGATTCCATTAGGTTCGATTATTGTTATAGAATCATTGTTGTTCTCAAAGTTTAACGAATAAATCACAAGATCAAATTCAATTTTCGAATTTTTTTTTTGGATATTGTTGGCAAAAACATTGAGCATTGTAATTCTATCAATTACACTGTAATTTTATAGTTTTAGTCATGTTCAATGTTTAGAAATATGTTAGATATCATTTTTTATCATTGTTATACAGTTTTTGAAAATCAATTTTCTGGATTGAAGTGATTTGGATCGATCTGTGAAACAAAGTTGAAGAACACGCCACCATCATCAATCTGCGCCAACATCATAAACTTTGCGCCAAAATCATTCGGTTTGCGTGATTCAAATCAATTAATTTGCGCGTTCTTGTTCAAATTGATTTGCGTGTTCCAGGTCTTTGATTTGCACGTCTTAATCCCTTTTATTTGCGCGTTTAGTTCAATTTCCAGATTATTTGACTTTGTGCCATCATCATTAAATTTGCGCTAGTGCAATAAAAAAAATTTGTAATTGGAGGTTACAAGTTAGTGGGGCAGTGGTGCAATGGTCATTTGGATTTCAAATGAGAATAGCAGTTTCAAATTTGTTCAATAAATTTAAAATTGATTGGATAAGATTAGCGCCATCCAAATAATTCAATTTGCACCATCTTATTCATTTGGTTTGCGCTATCTAGTTCATTTGTTTTACACCATTATCATTCTTTTGCGCCAACAATATTCATTTTGCGCCAATCACAGGATCTGCGAGTTCAACACACAGCATGCTATTTCAAATTGATCTGTCAATTTCAATTGATTTGATTTGCAATTTTATGATTTGCAGGTATCAAGTCAAACAGTCTGCAAGTTTCAATTCAGGCTTTTGTGAGTTCCATTTGATGAGTTCATGTTTCAATTTCAATTGATTTGCAGGATGAACACACCAATATTGTTCAAAGGAAAATATGAAAAGTGGAAAGTTAATTTTTTGAATTTTGTGGATAAAGATGAGTTGGGTTACTATATCAGATTATCTTTGACTGAAGGAGAGATGAAATCCCAAATTCTGATAGAAGATTGTACTGAGAAACAGGAGAAAAGACAGAGTACTGATAATATAGCTCGAAATTTTATGACAAATAGTATTTCTCGTGAACATTGTCGTGACATTTCTCGTGAAATTTTTGGTCAAATAAATAATTACAAAATGACAGGAAAAGAGTTGTGGGATTGTACTAAATGGTTAATGTTAGGGCCAAAGGTTTTATTAAAAGAAAGAGAATTGGAAGTTGAAACTCTGAATTAAAAATAAAAATTTCTGCACTGGAAGCTCAAATTGACAACATCCAGAAGCATGATTTTGTTGAGAACAATGAGCAGCAAGTTAAGGATTTGAAAAGCGCAAATACTGATCTTCAAAAGAGAATATCTGATTTGGAGCAAAAGCTTGCCAAAGAAAGATCTGATTTTGAGAAAAAGAAGAAAGAATTTGCACAGAAATTCTCTGAATTTTCCAGGAAGAGTGTTGAAGAAATGAAGACAATTGAGCTTAAATGCATAAAGCTTTCTGAACAAGTTTCTGATTTTGAGAAAGTAATCATCCTTGAAAGAGAGAAGTTTGCAAAAGAAAAGAAGGCCATTGAACAAAAGAATGTTGGATTCTTCAAAGAAATATCCGGCCAGAGAAACAATGCTGAAAAGGGATTTGAATAAGAAAGAATTATATTTGAGACAGAAATAAAGAAACTAACAGAGAAGTTATCTGAACTATCTTAGTGTGTGCTGAAAGAGAAGAAAACGAAGTCTAATTGCAAGACGAAGATTGACCTTCTCATGAAAGAAAAAGATAGCTTTGCTTCAAACATTAAAGGGCTTGAAAAGACAGCCTCAAGTTCAAATCAGAAAATTGTTTCTTCAAAAAGGTTAGTTAAATCTTTTGATCAGATTCGTAGTACTAACATTTTCTTTGATGAAAATGTAGATGGTTCAGGTACACAAAGAAGGAGAAGAAGAAGATATAAAGAAGAGGAACTGGTCTGGAAGAAGAAACCAGTTGAAGATGAGAAGAAAGATGAGCTGAAAGGAAAGAAGTCATGTGTACATGCATCTAATGTCAAGAAGAACAATGCGCGTAAAGGTAAACCTGATCACATCTACTCGAGAGATCAATTAATCAGGATGTCAGGTAAGAAATACTATTGTTCTTATTGTCGTACACATGATCTTATTCACAAGACCAATGATCATTTCTGGTATGGTTCTTATTCAATTACTCCCATTCGAACTGCAACTAACATTCATGGACCCAAATACCAGTGGGTACCAAAGCCTAAATTGATTCTGTGTTGCAGGCACCTACTGTCAAGGGGGAGTAGGAGAACAAAGGCTTCTAAAAGTAATTCATCTTAGGACCCGTACTTCAACGAAGTTTGACTTCTAAACACAACAGTTTAGGACTCGTACTTCAGTGATCAAAAGATATTACTCCTTTCCTGATAAGAGATTGTACTCAAATACTCGAATGAGGAAATCAACCGTCAAGGGGGAGTACATTCTTTTCTGAAATACTTTGCATCCGATAGATATGACGATCTACAATTCACAAGGGAGTTGTATCTGATCTCTATCTTGTGCCTTTTCACTAACATATTTTAGAAGCTTAATTTATAGGGGGAGTAAAGCTGATGGTTTCTGATCACATAACAGATCAGGACCCGTTCTTCAATGTTCAGATATGGATATTTTGCAAATATCCAGGGGGAGCTTAATAGACCTAAATCATTCTATCATGATTTGAGAGGGAGTTTAAAAGTAAGTATCTTATAATTCTAGATCTCTGATTGTTTGAAAGAAGAACAACTTTCAAGCATGAAAAACGTTTTCTTAAATGGTCAATCCACTTCTGGTTCTTAAAAGATTTCATGAATTAAGAAGTGTGATTTTAAATGTTTTTCATTACTGAGCATTTAATGTTTAGCTGACCGTGTGTTTTCAAAGATCAATACTTGTGTATTATCTTGTCCTTATACTGTAAAGTATTCATACACACCGGTTCAGTACTTCATTTGAATTTTTCATTACCATCTCTCATAATGAACAAATTTTTCGATGGTAATACTCCCGTTTGCTTTCAAATGTTGTTGAGCATCATTCTTCATTTCAATATTTGTGCTTTCATTGCTAAAATTGTTTATATTTGTTCATATAAAAAAAATATCCAGTTCTTTGATACCCTAACCATTTTATTTGATCTGATTGATACATTGTCAGATTCTCAAAACAATTCTCTTGATTTCATTTCATTCATTCAATATCCTTGTTTTGAGAAATCTTTAACGTTCTATTGCTCAAATCTCATGAGCATACATTTTGACAATGTTATCTTATCTATGCTTAACTGTTCAGTTAAATTGTTGAGCAATCATTCTTTTTAGGACTTACATGGGATTCATGTGTGAGCTTAAAAAAAACTTCCATGGATTCACGTAAACCAGTGTTTCATACCCCGGAAGTTATCCTAGAGTGATTGAGGGGTGAGGGGTCATAAATCAAAGAGTGGGGGAGATAACTCATCCGGTTGAGTTTTTCTCATTGTGTGGAATGGTAAATTGAAAAAGAGAGTTTGCTTAGAAGTGAGCATAATGATAAAAATAAAGAGGGTGTGAGAACAAAGTTAAAAGAATATCAGAACTATGCACCAACTTCTTTCTGAGCCGGGAAGCCACATCTACTGATTGGTTAACATTCTTTGGTGACCATCATTGAAAAAGGCAGTGAGTCCATGCCAACTCTTGCTATAACCCCACCAACCACTCATTTTTTTCCCGAAAAAGAAATGTTTCATATTCATTGGGGACGCAACACATATGCTATCTGATCTTCACTCGGAAGATTTAGATATTAAAAAAGAAGGAAAGTTGCCCCACCTTCACACCTCTTTCATGCACATTGAGTCCGTGTAATATATGTTGCCGTATCAACAGTTTACACAATTTGAGCCTGAAAAAGCTAAGTAGCTTCAATCATTCTACACTTTCACGTACACACAAAGAATGAGTTTTCTTGTCTTAACATTCATAGAAAATTCCTTTGTGGTTTTTCTATGATTGAATAGAAGCCCTGGGGGAGTGAACATCACCAAAGCTCCTTTCCAATGTACATTCGTTGTACAAAGTGGCTCTGTGCTACTTACAAGCATATTAACTGTTTCATCTGTTGAATCAGGGTTACATTGTTCCTTATGTCTGAATTTGAAAAAATTCGGATATATACATTTCATGAATTGACGGATAATCAGATCAAAGGGCGGAGAATGTCAAATTATCATGATGGGGAGATTGTTAGTCATTACAAAGGGGGAAATCAAAGAAAGAGCTAAAATTGAAGAATTTTTGATGATCATGATGCTTACAATCATCAAAAAGGGGGAGAAATTTACAAAGTTCTATTTCAAGGATTGGTGAAAAGAAATCATTCCAAGATGATTCAAATTATGAATAAAGATGATTTGAGAAAGTTCTGAAGATGATTCAAAGATTATTCAAGATTTGTGAAAGTTTGTTTTTCCGAAGATGGTTCAGAGATCAGAAGAGATGAAGATACAAGATCAGAGATTCCTCAAAGCTGTATCAAATTTCAAAGATGAAGTTTTTAAATAATTTTTAAAGATCAAAGGAGTTTCAAAAGTTTCAAGATTTCTGATTCATGTTCAAGACATGTTGACTTTCAAAAATATAAAGTGAAAAAGACTTTTCAAGATTCTTCAAAGGCTGAAAGTCTAAAGATTGTTAAAGTTTCAAAGTTCAAAGTTGTCAGAGACAAAAGCTGAAGAATCAAGTGTTGAAGACCAGTGTCAAATTTTTTTTTATTAAATCTTGAATACAAAGGGGGGGATTGTTAGTGCATTATATTGTATCCAATATTTAATGTGTTTAGTCAAAGATGTGAAGTCAACAATGTCTTAGTCAATGTTAGTTAAGTTTGTATAAGTTCCTTGTCTAGTTTAGTCTTTGTGTTTAGTTGTGGTATAAATAGGCTTAGTGTCTTGTTTGTTTGTAAGTGAGAAGAACTTCATTGTAATATTCAGTATTGTGAGATATATGACTAAAATGCTTTCTCTCTCTACTCTCTCTCTCTAGTTCTTAATATTCTTGATTCTTGAATGAGATTGTGCTTGATTTGATTGGGAATTTACATTCACACAATCATCTAAACAAATTTTAGAGTTTAAGAAATCAAACTCTTCATTAAGTAGACCATTTAAATCATTATATTTTGAAGCTTTCAAAGTTTTAGAAAAATCAGAATTTAGAAGCACCGTAGAAAACACAATTTGTTCTTGGTTAATCAAAATCCTTTCTTTTATCAGATTGTCCTCGAGTTCAGAAATTTTACTTTCTAACACAAGAGGAGGTACATAAATTTTACCCTCAATAGGCTTAGCCTCCAACTCCTTTGAAGAATACCTTTCAAAATAGTCCGTAGAAAGAAATTTTGATTTATCAGAACTATAACTAAAATTCAACTTCTCATAACGAAATGGAAGTTGCATTTTAGTTTTGTTCTTCCTTTTCTCTTTTTTCTTAGCTTCATCCTCTTCAGACAGTTTAGTCCACTTAACTTTGAGTTTGGGATATTGTGGTGCCAGTTTTAAAAATCCAAAATCTTAAACCGCAAGCACTTTATAAATACCCTTTTTGAGGTAGTGTGGGTTCTCGTAACCAAGACCCCAACAGTCACTACTCTCTTTAGGTTTATTTAGGTGAATGTTTGTTCAGTTTGACCTAAAGTGTAAATTTTTTCTTCCAAAACATTCACTTTATCAGTTAAAGATTTGTTTTCTTTTGATAGAAATGAACACTTTTTAGCAACCTCTTTGGATTCAAATTGACACAGTCTATATTTGGAAGTAGTTTCAGATGGTATCAATGTTTTTATGTAAAGCCTCAATCAACACGTTCTTCTCAACAATATCCTTGCTAAGTTTCAGTATTGATTGATTTTTCTCTTTATTGATAACTTTTTCACGTTTAAGATTAGACTCTAATTCTTGGAGTTTAACCATCATGACACGCATTTCATTAAGAAAATCTGATTCAGTCATATCACATACCTCTTCAGTATCTTCTCCATCAGAATCAACTTCAGTTTCGGTTTCTTCTTTGCCCATGAAGCACATGTGGGCTTTTTATTCTTTCTTCAGCCATAAGAGCCTTGCCAGCCTCCTGCTGCTTGGCCAAGAGCATCTTATTCTTGTAGTATTCGGAGTTTGGGACCTTAGGCTTTCGGCAATCCTTAGCAAAGTGTTCGAGCTTTCCGCATTTATAGCACTTTGTTGGTTTTGGCTCTTTCTTCTCTTCAGATATGTACCTTTTCTCATCAAGCCACTTTTCTTCCATCCTCTTCCCTTCAATTCTCTCTTTGTGTTCATAGTTCCTTGAACCTGAAGAATACATCTGTGATCCCAAATTTCAAGCAATCATGACAATTAAGTTCAAGCACAATAAGAATCAAAGAAAGAATCTAGAGATAAATTAGTCACAAATCTTGCGTAGTCATATATCTCACAGAAGTAAATGTTTTCAATGACTAGCTTACTATGACTCACACGCTTACACAAAATAAGACAAAAGGAAAGCTATATATAGGGTCAAACATGCCTTGACCTCTACACAAGTTTACAAGAAAATTCAAATATAAAAGTAAACAAACTTAGCAAATTGACTCAAAATATATCTAACAATCTCCCCCTTTTTGATCAATTTGCAAGTCTTCAACTGGTACACTTCTTCATGCAAGTTCTCCTTATACCTATATAGCTTTCAAACCTTCTGATGGCTAGTCTGAATATGATTTTGTCTTTGATTGCATCAATGACATTTTATGTCCAAATTCTTTCCATTCTGGGCATATGATAATTCTCAACAAGTCTCTGTTTTCACTCTCCTCATGCTTAGCTTGCAGCTTCTCAAGAACATCTTTCAGTGTCCATCTGAATGCATTGGAATTTCTGCAGCTCTCATGAATCTTTTCTGCTTCTTGTCAACATTCTCATACACAACTCCTAATTCAGGCGTTCTTAGAACTATGTAGAGAGGAGTTTCTTCTAGCAGAGGATGATTCATATCAGGTGCAAGCAAGTTAATTCTCTTCTGATTGGTCTCAATACCTAACTAGAAGTCATAGCAGTAGGTAGAGTAGATATGCCTTTTGATGAACCTTTTGATGGTGTCTAGAGCAAACACAACTTCAGGATATCTTATAGTTCTCCCTCTAATATAATGATACATGAACTCAATATCTCTTAAATTCAGATTTGCAAAGTCAGCTTCATTAAAGACACAAGTCTTCAAATCTTTCCTCTAAACAGTGAACTCAGAATACCATATCTTCTGATATTTCTTCATAATAACTCTGTTGACATCCAAAATCTCAGCTCTACTTATGACAACTTTACAGGTTCTTCCAGTTACTTGCAGCATCCTGATATACTCTTGCTGATACTCCGGAGGTTTATCTTGAATCCCCAAGAGTTGAGCTTGATCAATTTTCCTTATGTAGCTAACAAAGATCTTGACACCTTCTTCAAGATATGGAACTCCTAAAGCTCTTCTAATCCTGTTAATTTCTTCCAAGGTAGGACCAAACTCATCATATCATGTATATGGAGTAGAACCCTCTACAACAGTACTTGACGGACCTGATTCTGGTTCTGGAACATTAGGCTTATGTAGAGTCTCTCTCACAAACTCTTATTGATGTACTGGATTATTAGGATTTTTCTGATAGGGCAACTCTTCTTCAGCATTTGTATCAGAATTCAGATTAACAGTAGGCTCAGCATCATCAGGTTGAATTACATGGGCTTCAGGAAATTCAAACTCACTGAAGGATGGAACAATTGGAACGGTACTTGGTTTTGGCCCTTTCTCATCAATAAGAATTAGATGAAGATCTTTTGGAGAACTTTGAGTGAACATGACATTCAAAGATTCTATATCTCTGTCCTCAAAAAGATCATCAAGTACACTTGCCTCATAAGTTGGTATCTTCTCAGCTCTCTTAACAAATTCTATAATATCCACTACTTCATCATCAGAGGCAATATCAACAAAATCATTTTTCTGCTCCTCCTCCTTGATTTTCTAATACATTTCATATTTTGCATCAACTTGAGCAGCACTATCAGTCTCAAGAACAATCACATTAGGATTTGACATTCCTGTGATCTCCAAAATTTCCCGTCTTGTTGCAATCTTAGAATATTCAACCCTTGATTCAACTTCTTCTCCAACATATAACACCAATTCCATTTGATCAATCTGCTCAGTACCTTGATCAGCATTCCCTTCAACATTTCTGCACTTTCATCCCTTTCCTCCACCATAACTGTATCACAAGAACCACTAACAACTGCCTGTTTCTCTCTATTCTCCCCCTCATGATCATTATCTGAATCATGATCGTTCTTCCTTGTAGAAATAGTTGCTTGGGCTTTACGTGAAGTTTATACTACCTGTTTAAGATCAGATAGAGCAAACAAAATGTCAGATTTAAATGAATTAAACTCTGAGGCACTAACCAAATCTTTTGGTTTCACATATTGTGGCAGTTGATTTTCATGATGGGATTGCAGAAGGGTTAGAAGATATGCGTCTTGTTGAGTATCCGTAGCTTTGTATAAAAGTTTTGCAAACAGCAAAGACTTTAGCTTATCAATAGATAGATCAGCAGGTTGAGTGTTTGGAATTTTCTGACTTTGAGGTGCAAGTTCAGGTTGAGATACTGGGTCCTTCCCCTTCAATAAACGTTTCACTCCACTTATCTCCTCCTCCAACTTCTCAAACATCCTAGATTCAACATCCTTTATGGTGTCGTCGAAAGTTTCCTTAGACAAAAAGTCTAGGTGACTAACTCCGGAATCACGAAGATTATCCGTTTGCATGACAGCTGTAGAATCAACTGCATTGCTTGTGTTCATTGTTGGCATAGACGTGTCAATGACAGGACTTCCATCCGGTCCTCATAGTCGTATTGTGAATCTACTCTGGATGTTCTGATCGGGTCACTAAGACAATCGATGGTAGCCAATTCAATTAGTGTCCTAGAAATGACAATAGGAATATCAATTGGCACTAGACTCAAATGTGCGTCAATAGAAGTTGAGAACAGGGGTTGTTGTTCTCTTGTTTCAATACCTTGAATCTTCGAATGAGAAACTGGTAGATTGTGTGCTATGTCCCCGTGAGAAAATTAAACTATTTCTTGTTGAGAAGAAATAGAATGGATGGCTTGGGTGTGCGATTGCATAAGTGGGCTACTTATGTCTTTTTCAACACTTGCACGCAATAAATGCGGTGAAGTGGTAGATTTGGCTGCCCTTTGGGAAAGGTAGGTTCGTTTATACACTCGATCTCCATGTTCTTTTACTCCAATCTCACTCGCTCTCTCTCTCTCCATATTTTATACTATATCTCCCTCGTTTCTCCTTATCTCTCCAACAACCGCAGTAAGAATGGTGTCAACATTAGCTTTCTCTTCCACTTCCATGGCATTAGTACCATAGAATGGTTCAAATAAGTCGACTTCCTCATTGACATGAGCATCAGTTTGTTCTTCAGATTGAATATTCACTTGTGCATCAGATTAAATAGCAGCATCATCAGCACCACCATCATCATCATTGTTATCATCATCAGAAGTATCACCAGCATTAGTTTACGTGTCCTCATCATCTGTAGAAGCAGATTCTGTACCTCTTGTAGCAGATGGAATATCACTTGATTCACTTTGATTACCAGCCTGATTTGCTTGATCCAGTTCATTTTCAGAGCCATGACCTTCATCAGCAGGAGGTGTCACTGAACGTTGGGTAATCACCCGTGACCCTGATGCTTCCAGTCTTGGTCTCTGACCCCTCCAGAGCCCCTCTCGGTATTTTTCCTCTTGTCTCCCCGTTTCTGTACTCCCTCAGTAGCAGAAACCCTTATCGACTCCGCTCTCTTTGGGTTTGAGCCTTGGGTAGGGATAAACGGTTCTAGTTATCCCATAGATTCTCTATAATCAACTACACTATCGCACTCTGGATCAACATAGTCTAAAAGACATTATGGCACAAGCATGGTAAAAGGAAAAGTCCTCTTCTGCTTCATGAGGTATCTCATCTCACTTATTGGAGCATGAGGATGATTGTTCCTTTTAGGTATCTGTGGGTTACTTCTCAGCATGCTTCTGACAATTAGAGTCATGAACCTCTGATACAGAATGTAATTATGTGCTTTGGAAGTCTTCTTTGCTATAACCTTCTCATACAACTCAGTCCAAAAGTTATTGGTATAGTCAATGTGCAGATCATGGACTATGGAGTAGAATAGCTTGAGGATGTGGATGTTGGCATTATCAGTTCCGTAGATCTTGGCAGTCAGACATCTGTTTATTACTGAGAATAAGGTGTAGTAGAATGGCGGCAAATTGTCCTTTTTGAAATGATTGACCTCAGTAAGTTGGCCAATGTACCCCATATCTCTAATTCCCTTCAACACTTCAGACTCTGATGAAAGTTTATCATAGGATGTTCTGCTTCTTTTGCAGTCTCAGAAGGTAGACTCAGAGAGAATCTAAATCTTTGAAGTGTAATAACTATAGTGAAATGATCTATCTCCAGCTTGAAGATTGGAATCCTCTCTCCTTGTTCCTTTGTATGGCTAAACCTGATAGTCTTCTAGGCTTGTTGAACATATAATTCAGGAACAACAACTTGAGCAGTTAGATCTTCTCTAAGAGGATGATTTCTGAGAATATCCAGTACCAAAGGATCAATTCTGATGTTGAATTGCAGGTGATGGTTATTTGGTTGGTGTGGCTTCATCTCAGATGGTAATATTAGTAACAGATCAGGATTGGCATCATGAGGAATTTGTAAATCTGATCTAGATGATGGAATGGGACATTGCTCAGATGCCTCATGTGGTGAGTTCTCTCCAGTCTGAACATGTTGGTCAACTGATGGTTCTGCCATTTGTACCTAAAAAAGATGAACAGTGTTGGACAGGGTCCAAATGGTTAGTGAAAAACTGAAGTTTTGACACTGAAAAACCACTTTTGAAATTTTCCAAGTGTAGAATTCGCATGACAGGGGTATGCGAATTCCTCACTTGTGGAATTAAAACCAAGGAAACAAACAAGAATTCGTATGACAGAATTTGTATGACACTATATACGAATTTTTCACTTAGAAGAATTTGACAATACATTCCCAATAATTCATATGAACAATTATACGAATCGAATACATAGAAAAATTTGACATTGAGATTCCAGAATTCGTATGGAACTAATTAACCAACAAGTATTCGTATGAATCCTCTAAAATTTCGAAAATTAAAATTTTCTGGAAGATTTCTAACTGTTGAACATGAACCTCAAGAACATCATATGAATATCATCAAACATTCATACATACCCAGATTACCATATTTTAAATTTTGACTTTTAACCCAAAAATTTTAATCTGTTAAGATCGATTAGTGATTGAGAACCATTTTTATCCAAGAAATCTGAGATTAACACAAATATTAACCCTTAATCTTGATTTTTCACCAAGAACACATGAATATCAGTCGAAAGGTCAATTCCAATCAAATCCCAAAATGGATGATTTAGGGTAAAATTATGATCCATGAAGTTCGATAAAATCATAATAATCTCCTTTTAGTTCATATCAACAAGTAGAAATAATCAAGATCAATGTTTGTTCGAAAATTTTAAAGTCCAGTTGATTCTTGAAGATGAACAGTCCCAATATCGAATTCCTAATACTAATCTAGATAAAGTAACCTGCAAAGAAACAAAGATATATACAAACAAACAAACAAAATACTATCAACAGAACAAAACAAATAACACCTTTGAACAAGAAATCAAGAAGAAATTGATGAAAAACTTGAAGTCGCAAGCAAGGGTTTAAAGGTGTCGTGCTCTGAAAGAATTCGTACGCTCAAGATTTTACGAAAAAGTGAGGGTTTCGTAGACAACAATCCTATTTATACTCAGGAATGAATGAGACACGTGGCACGAGTTCATTGGACCACCCACTTTTCGCATCAGACTCATATACGAATTGTCTAGAAAGAATTAGACAATGTGTGTGAGAATTCGCATGACTGAATATGTGAATTCTGTGTGAGAACAAGAGTTCGTATGATAGTGTGATGCGAATTCTTCACTTTTCGCATATAGACACATGCGAGAAGTTAGATTTCACATAAGACACACATGCGAATTCTGGCAATTCGTACAACACACACATGCGAATTCTTAAGATTTCGCATGATAGTGTTATGTGAATTCTAGCCTTACCACTTTTCCATCTTTTAAAAAAAATTTAAACTTGGAAACGTGCTATTTTAGGAAACTTTTCAAAACTTGCCAAAAATAGAAATTTTCCTTGAATGAAAATTTTCCAAAAATGACATTTTTAACTGTTTTTAAATTCCAAAAACGTTTACACACACTATCACACTTACAACCCTTTCAAGAGTTGTCAGATTTGATCTGAATTGAGCTCCCCTTGACTTGATGTTTATCTCTTCTTGTTTCTTGTCATGATTTTGTCCTTTCATGATGTATCTGTTTGTGTTTTCTTGTTGGCTCCCCCTTGACATGATGTGGATTTTGTCATCACTAT
This sequence comes from Arctium minus, assembly GCA_954870635.1. Taxonomy (NCBI): domain Eukaryota; kingdom Viridiplantae; phylum Streptophyta; class Magnoliopsida; order Asterales; family Asteraceae; genus Arctium; species Arctium minus. The sequence goes on along the minus strand of OX941081.1, from coordinate 80,325,330 downwards.
ATGGATATGCTCCCTCTTCATATCTACATACAGGTAAAATGATATAACAATTCAGATTTGTTTCTCTCTTCTAAAAATATTCTTTAAAGTATAATCTCCCTAATTAACAAAAATGAACAATTAAAGGTGAGAAAAACTCCCTGTTTTGATTTGACATTTAAAGATCATCATTTGAACATTGAAGACTGAGTCCTAGACTGCTTTGTCTAGAAGTACTCTTTCTTTCACCATTGAAGTCCGAGTCCTAAACTGATGTGTTTATAAATCATAGCCCTTCTTACACTTTCTTGAGTACTGGCTCCTGCATCACAAGTGTAACTGGTTTTGGTACCTAGATGAATTTGGGTCCAGTCTAGTTAGTATGTGAAAACTTCTTTAAGAGGTTTCCACCTCTGTGATATGTAGTATCGTTAAAGTTCTTATGAGATAATACCTTTTGTGGATATGTGCTTTTTGTAAAAAATCATCATTGCAGCAATAAGAACAACAAAGTTTGCTTCTAGCTAACCTGATTAGATGCTTGGTAGACTTGACAACATCAAGTGTAAAAGCTTTACCTTTTTCAACTCTGTTATTTTTTCTCTGTTCAGATTGTGCAGATGATTTCTGGTATTTTGCTGATTCTGGAGATCCCTTTACAACCCAAACCATCTTCTCTTTCTTAGAAGCTTTGAATCCAGAATAAGCAGCATATTTATGAGCAGCTTTAACATAAAATGAATTAGAAGATTTACTCTAATCTGTTTTTAAGACATCTTATTTGACATTTTGTTTCTTGAAAACCATCTATTGAAATAAGCTTGATACTGATTGAAATGAGCAAACTGATTCAACTGAATCATAATCATAAGAAGATACTACAGGTGTTTCTGATGCTAACTTGTCAGATAGATCAGCATTAGCTTTCTCAAGTAGATTGATCTTGTCATTCAACTTGGATTTCTCATTACAAAGTTTATCAAATTTGCTTTGTAAATCAGATTTACTTTTCTGTCCCTTCTGTATATCTAAAGATAAGGTAGCCAACTTGTCAGTAAGTTTAGAAATCTCAGATTCAAAAAAAATTCCCTCAGTTTCAAACTCCTTTTCCAAGTTCTGATTTTTCTCAGAAATTTCTTTCAAAAGTAAAGTATTTTTCTTCTCTTTGTCAAAGATATCTCTTTCAAAAATGAAAATTTTCTCAAATTCAGAAACTTGTTTGGAAAGTTTGGCACATCTGATTTCTAGTTCTTTTTTTTCTGTTTCTGCTTTTCTAGAAAGATCAGACAATTTCTGATTGAAAGTTTTGTCATAGCCAGCCTTTTCCAGTTTGCTTCTCTCATCAACTTTCTTCAACCATTCTTTGCCTTTAGCTCGATATGTAGATACTTGTAATTCAGCTTTTGTCAACTTGACATTCAGAGCATCTATCTCAACTTTCATCTTTGAGTTCTAAAGTTTTGAGTTGTTCATTCTCAGCCTCAATCTTTGGTATTTTTGGCATGTATGACAATGCACAATCTCTATTTTTGAGAAACAGGTTTCCTTTCTCATTTGTATAAGGCATGATTAGTGTTTACCTGAAAATTTTTGCTTGAAAAGATCGTTAGTCAGATAATCAGAAAAATCAACAGTAAAAAATCACAAAAAATCACAAAAAAATGATCACAAGTACATAATTCGTATGCACTTACAGAATTCGTATGTCACTCACAACAAACAATTCTCATGCACAATTCGTATGAACTACAATTCCCTTAGAAAACACAATTCGCATAAGAAGGATGAGAAGACATCACTTTTCGCATGAGCTTATATGCGAATTCTTAACTTTTCTCATAAAGTTGTGTGCGAAATCTTAGCTTTTCGCATATGGTAGGATACGAATTTTGAGCTTCTCGTATAAATTTGTATGCAAATTCCTCCCTTGGAATACTTTCTAAGACTCAGATGCGAATTCCACCTTTTCGTATGATGCTCTGTGCGAAATCTTCACTTCTCGTATAAACACTTGTGTGAATTCTTTCCTTAGAATCAAAAAAATCAACTAGTATGTGAATTCTTCAGCCCTGCGAGTTCTTCAACATTTATGTGAATTCTTTGAATCTTGGAAATTTGTTTCGAAAATTTCAACAAAAAACCACCCAAATCTTCAAATATGACTCTGAAAATTTGTAGAATAAACCACTATACCATCGAGAACAACCCTTGATAAGCCAAGATCACAAGATCTGTAGAGAGAGAATCTAGAGAGAGAAAGTGTGCGCTCAAATGTAACAGTAAATTGAATTCAAAATATGAAAGTTCTTACAAGCAAACAAGCCAAGAGGACTTAAATACCTCAAGGCACTTACAAGAAAGAAAAGAACAATAAGCACTGACAGATAAAGGAAATAAATACAATGATTACTATAAAATCAGATCTAACAATCTCCCCCTTAGTAATCATTGGCGCCGAGGTCTTCAAAAAAAAATCTTCAAAAACAGCATTGACCATCTAGGTGACTTTGAAGGATCATTGACGTTCTTCTCGTTGACGTAGTCTGTTCATCCCAACTAACACTTCCAATCGTCGCAGAGTTGAACGGAGATTCAGCCTATCTTGAATAATGACCAAAGATCTACGGATCAGACGAATTTCATCATTTTCAAAAAGATATGACTCTCGTCTTGTTTCAAAAAACTTTCTTCTAGCCTCTTGTAGACGATGCTCCAACTGAAGTTTGATCACCTTTAGAGTTCCATCAGAGTAATATCCAATCTCCTCAAATCGTAGAAGGCATTTTTCACTTGAGCTGTTGTTATATACTACTCCGTATGGATCTTCGATAATGGTGAATAACGGATAAGACTCTAGATTCTGCAAACTCCAATTGGGCCTTTCAAGATTAACCACAGGCTGAAAGCTTTCGACGGCCATCTGGAAGTCAAAAACACGATAAAATCGGATCTGTCGTCGAATGAATCGTTTAATAACAAAAAGAGTTTGAGAAACATCCTGAGTCGGTGATAAAGATTCCTGAAGTGATCATATAAGAATTCAATATCATCAATTGAAAGATCAGTGAAATCAGCCTCTGAAAATTTGTACCGATTGCAGTCTCTTCTTTCCACTTCAAGGTCTGGATACCAGATGTTCACAAACTTATTAAATGTGACACTGAGAACTCGAACTATTAGATGAGGAGAAGCAACGGTGTTATTCTTTTTGCGCTGGCACTTGATAAATGCTAAGTATTCATGCTGATAAGCTTCTGATTCTTTCTCTACTCCAAGTATGGCATATATATTGATTTTCCTTCTTTTAGAAACAAAGATGTTGCTTTGGATATCTTCAAGAAAAGCTGTTCTGAGTGTAGAAGCCATATATCTCTGCTGAAGATTTCTCTGTCATTGCTGCCTAGTTAAAGCTTCTCCTTCTTCTAGAAGAGATGGAGAAATTACCGGTTCGGAAGAAGGAATATCTGCTTGAGCTCTAGATGACTGACCAACTTCAAATGCACTTGACAGAATATTGGTTGTCGGAGCAGAACTAGTTACTGGAGTAGATGAAGGTTGATCATCTTCTGGAATCTCACCTTGACTTAGAAGATCACCATATAGCAATTCAACCTCTTTTGTATCTGATGCATCCATAAAAACAGTATCATCCTTTGTATCAGATAAGATGATGATATTGTTGCAATCTTCTTCTTTAACTTGAGCAACTTTCTCAAATCTAACTTCTTCATCATCATCTGAAGTTATCTGTATGAAGTTCGCGAAGAAAGATCTCATGTGATTTGCTGCTTCCGACTCTTCAACTTCATGAGCTTTACCTGAGACATCTGGATCCACATAAACTACAATTTGCATATTATCAATATTTGCTTCAGACATATTAAATTCATTATGCAAAGAAGTTACATCAGCATTGTCAACCATGACATTCACTAAATCTTGGAAACTGCAATCTTGAACTGAATCAGCAGTCTTTTCTCTATCTCCAGCCACTTCTTTTTGACCAACTTCTCGTGCTTCAGAAGACCCTTCTGTTCTTTGTCTCTTTGACATCTCCCCCTCATGGCCTTGATGATCGGGATCATCTTGGTCATGTCGGCGTTTAAGAGACGGACCAGCCTCAGTCCTGCATGATTGCTCTAGATGATCAATCTTGTTAGATAGATCGGAGAAAGCTTGTGACATAAAAGAATGAAGATCAGATAAACTGGATCTAACTTCTGATCTGAATTCCTGAAATTCATGAGATAAAGCATTAATGCGATCAGAATCGGAAGAGGAAGAAACTGGAGGCGGCGTTGGCTGGAAGTTCCTCAGCAGAGAGATCAAATCTTGATCTTGATGTTGTGGCGGAGACATAGATAGAAGACGCGCATAAAGAAGATCAGATAGCTTAGGAATCGGAGAATCATGAATAGAAGCCCTGGAAATATCCGCAGACTGGGTGAATATTGACGGAAAAGGAAGAGATACAATCGGTGATGTAGATGAAGACACCGCAGAAGAAGGTTCCCAAAAAATCACCCCTGAAGGACGACGGAAAAGATTCTCAAGAGGAATAACCGAAGTATCTATCTCTGGCATTTTCCCTTTGAAAAACGACTTCAACTTGTTAATATCTTCCTCTTTTTGAGCATCCACCCTTTCTGAGAACTGACGAATTACCTCATTCAGAGTTGTAAATTTCTCCGAAGAAACACGTGTAGGAACCATAGAAAGCTCAAGAGCAGAAACAGTGGTAGCAGTAACCTCAACAGTAAAAGAAGCAGGAGCTTGACTCTGTGTTTGAGTGGAGGTTTGAGCAAATGAGATATCCAGTTCATCAACGTTTAGACGGGCAGCAGAGGGGTCAATAGATACTGATTCATCTTCTGAAACATCTTCTGAGACAACAACCACTTCCGGTGTTCTTATTTTCCGTTCATACACTTTCATGATGAGTTGATCGGCACCATCATCACCATCGTCTGAATCACTTGTTGTATTTTTACCATCATCAGAAACATCAACATTTGTCGCATCATCATTAGCAACTCCAGTTTCATCAGGATTAACATCTTCTCTAACATTAGTGGCTTCAGCTTCAATAGCAGCAATGACAGATTCCACGTTATGAGTAGCAACGTCTTGTGGTGCTGCAAAAAGATCAACCTCTGTCTCTAGTGTAGTTGCAACGGCAGTAACTATTTCCTGAGTAGTTGCTTCAACTTGCTCTTCATGAGTAGTACCAGCTGGAGTGCCATGAGAAGGTTTTTCCTGTTCAGCCTCTACAAATTCATTTTCCAAACAATAATCGATGACACTGTAATTGGTCATGTCAGCATAATTGGCAATAAGACCATAAGGAATGGTCATAGAAAAAGTGAAGGACTTCTTCTGTTTCTGAAGATAAAGCATCTCCGAATCCTGAACTTGCGGCCAAGATAATCTTCGTGGAATGGCCGGATTGCTTCGAAACATGCTTCTAATAATCAGCTTGAGAAACCTGATAAAAGGAATGAACTTTCGTCGCTTGTTGGTTAACTTGTCTTGCACTACTTCAGAAAGCTCGGTCCAGAAAATAATCGTATAGTCGACATGCAGGTCATAGACTACTGCATGGAACAGTCGAAGATAGTGAAGACTAGAACTATCCGTGCCGGTATGTTTAGAAGTTAAGCACCTGTTGATGACAGAAAATAAAGAATACCAGACAGGAGGAAGATTAGATTTCTCAAAGTCTACAAGCTTTTTCAGTGAACCAACATATCCTAATCGTTTGATGCCCTCAAAAAATTCCTCTTCGGATGGAAAGTTATCATACGTTGTCCTTCCATGTCTAGAAGTAGGCTCACGAAGATCAAGAATTAACCGTAAACGCTTGTAAGAAAGATATGAATCAAATTGATCAATTTTAAGATCAAATCGATGAGGACGTGCCAGTTCGTTCTTAGTGATGGTGTGCCAGACTTGCTGAACGTAGACTTCCGGAACATCAGCAACTGAACAGAGAGCTTGAGAGAGCGGATGTCCACGAAGAATGGAGCGTATGACAGGATGAATCTTGATGCGATCAAAGTCAACAAAGTAGTTGTTAGGCTTATAAGGCATGTACATGATGTTAGGAAACACATTATTTGGAGTTCGCCTAGATATAGAAAGATCAGCCCCAACAGACGGAATAGACGGCATAGGTGTATCATGAGATGCCTGATCAGCCGGATCCTCAAGAACGACATTCTCGTCTTGAATCATTGGATCAGTATTTGTTCGAGAAGACATGATAACCTGAAACACAAAAACAAAACAAAGTTAAACATCCAACAAGTATGGTTTGCGGGTCCTTAAGGGAACGCAAAGGAAGAAATGCGTATCCTGAAGGGAACACATAGGAAGGAATGCGTGTCCTGAAGGAAACTAATAGAAAGGAATGGGTGTCCTTAATGGAATGCAAATCATACTTTGAAACATTGAAACACACAATGAGTTTGCGTGTCACTAAGGAGACGCAAGATAGACTTTGCGTGTTCTTAGTGAGACGTAAACTACACAAAGAAAATGAAACAATACTAGAAGAATTCGGGTTACGGGTGAAATGCATAGTTCACTAAGCGGGTCTAAAGGGACACGTAAAGCGCACTTTGCGTTTCTTGTTAGAAACGCACAATATACTTTACGGGTCTAGTAAGACACGCAAAGAACACTTTGCGGTTCTAACAGGACACGCAAAGTAGCCTTTGCGGGTCTCAAAGACTTGAACAAAAACCTTAGAACACGTTTGTTCGAACCCGAAAACCACAAAACTATAAATCTAAGCACAAAACAACGAAATTAAACCAAAACAAAACATACCTGATTGTCGATTATAAGATCTAAACAAATCCCAATACGCAAATCGATCAAAATCAACTCGAATCTGAGTTTTTAGAGATCGATGAACAGTAAAAACACGCAAGTCAGATAAAACCCACAATAAGAGACCAAGAATGAAATCAAAACAAAGTAATGGAACACTAATAAAACTACAAACATAGAACGAAAAACAAACCTGAAATTCCAAAGTCACAATCTGAAATAAATTAGATGAGAATGCAAGAAGAAAAAACACAGAGAGAATGGAGGGAAGATGAATATTCAAACAAGTTCAAAGGGAATAAAAACACACTTAAAAAAAAATAACTATGAGAAAATTACCTGATAAACCCCCATTACTCCCCCTACACAAATGCACAAAATTTATCAAATTAGTTAAGCATTTGCATAGTAATTTCAGAAATACTTACCTTATGAATTTCTGATCATCACAAGAAGTAATTAATCAGTAACATTCACTTCCCCTCAAAAACAGAACATTAGCAGATATGGAACCCAGATATACACTTCCCCTCGAAATATGCACAGACCATATGACAAAAACACAGGTAGCAAACATAAAGACATCAATATGAAAGATGATCTTATGGTATATAAATTTTGTAACAACTGAATATATAAAATTTAAAACACTAAACAAATTAAAGTCTACTCAGTAAAATTTCTTAGATTTATCAATCAGTTGAAATCAAACATGAGTTGTTGGATATAGAAACAAGTTTCATTGCATATCAAGTTAAGAAATGTTCAGCTTCAAACACATGCAGGTATCTATTTAGTGTGCTCGCATGCGATCTTGGATTAGCTTCAAGAAAAATGCAATTCTAAACATAAAATGGAGAACTTTGCATTTACATACACTAAGACATCAAGAATTAAGATTTTCACAAAGTTACAGATTTATCGCAACTCAAAATATATCACCAAGTATCAAGAGATGTATGCTCATTGGCATCTTCACATGAGTGTGCTCTTTGGCATCTTTTAAGCGTTGTGCACTTTGGCATCTTTTAATCAAAGAGTTTATTAAGTAAAGAACATGCCGTAAACGTAACTTTCTATCTGACCCTATTGCAGGATTTGGGTTAGCCGCTCCCAGACCAGTTGGCCTTAGGGGACTAGGTGTCAAGTACCCCTTGGAACTTACTCTCCCGGATCAGAAAGGCTACATCGACATATCCTAAACCCATTCATACCAGTAAAACATGACTTTTGATCTGGTTCTATAGAAGGATTTCTGTTCGATCACTCCCAGATCAATTGACCTTAGGGGACCAGATGTCGAGCATCCCTCGGAACTTACTTTCCCAAACTAGAAAGTTCACAGGTACAAACTTTTAAACTCAAGGATTTCTGTATTTTAAATGCTTAAAAAAAATCATCTCAATAACTCAGATCTATATCGAATAGCTTAGCCCATATTTTCATTACGATCTACAATTCTGATCACTTAGGATGTTCATGCAAAGTAAACCATAAATATGCCGACTTACATATCTTTAAAGCAGTATCTAAAGCGTCAAGCATGTTGCTGACTTTTTGATGTTTGTAAGATTTGAAAATTGAACATATAAAACTTTAATATAAACAAAGAGACTTGTAAAAGATCCTAGAAACACATTCTATTCAAAAGAAAGAAAATCTGAAAGATTTTACTTTATAGAGTAAAATTTGTAAAGATTTAAACTTTTAAGTTCAATATGCCGATTTTGGAAAGCAAAAAGTTAAAACGTTTTTCATCCAAAGCTTTTGTAAATATATCAGCAAGTTGATATTCAGTTGGGACAAAATATAACTCATTAGTACCTTCTTCCATGTGATGCTTTACAAAATGATATCACATGTCTATGTGCTTGGTCTTGGTGTGTTGGTCAGGATTGACCGATATTGCAATCGCGGACTTGCTGTCACAATATATTGGCACCGTCTTGTATAGAATTTCGTAATCACGAAGTTGCGTTTTCATCCATAGCACTTGAGCAAAACAACTAGCTGCAGCGACGTAATCAGCTTCGACTGTTGATATTGACACGCATTTTTGCTTTTTCAACGCCCAGCTTATCAGTCTGTCACCTAGAAACTGGAGATGACCAGAAGTACTTTTCCTGTCCAATTGATTACCACCATAATCTGCATCAGAGTAATCAATCAAACTATAATCAGAACTTTTAGGATACCATAATCCTAAATAAGGAGTTCCTTTGATATATCTGAATATGCGCTTGACTGCTAGTAGATGCGATTCCTTAGGATTTGCTTGAAATCGGGCACAAAGGCATGTGGAGAACATGATATCTGGTCTACTTGATGTCAGATACATTAGCGATCCGATCATTCCCCAATATGTCTTGACATCGACAGCTTTTCCATCTGGATCAAGTCCGATCTTAGTTCCATGAGCCATGGGCGTGCCAATCGAAGATGATTTGTCCAAATTGAATTTCTTCAAAAGGTCAAATATGTACTTCGACTGGTTGATAAAAATACCATCTGGAAGCTGCTTTACTTGTAAGCCAAGGAAGAAGTTGATTTCTCCCATCATGCTCATTTGAAACCTGGATGTCATTAGATCAGAAGACCAAGTACATAGAGATTGATTACTAGCACCAAATATTATGTCATCTACATAAATTTGAACTAAGCAGATATCCAAGTTAGAACGATATATAAACAAAGTGGTGTCGATGGTTCCTTTGGTGAAGCCGGATTTGAGCAGAAAGGCAGACAACTCATCGTACCATGTTCGAGGTGCTTGTTTCAACCCGTATAAAGCTTTATCGAGGAAATATACGTAATCGGGATGATCTTTGTCCACAAATCCCTCTGGTTGAGATACAAATACTTCTTCTTTAAGTTTACCATTGAGGAAGGCAGTCTTGACATCCATTTGATATACGGTGAAGTTTCGATAAGCCGCGAACGCGAGAAACATCCTGATAGCTTCTAATCTTGCAACTGGTGCAAAGGTTTGGTCGTAGTCAATCCCTTCTTGCTGTCGATATCCTTTGGCTACCAATCTGGCTTTGTTGCGAACAACGATACCATCTTTGTCCTTTTTGTTCTTGAATATCTACTTGGTTCCTACGATGCTTTTACCCTTTGGTCGTGGAACAAGTCTCCAAACTTTTAGCGCGTCAAACTGATTGAGCTCCTCTTGCATTGCTAAAATCCAGTCTGGGTCTTCCAACGCTTCAGATACTTTGGTAGGTTCAATCTTTCTTAGGAAGCAAGTGTACATACATTCGTTGGAAGAAGCTGTTCTGGAGCGAGTAGAAACACTTGCTTGAGGATTCCCAATAATTTGATGGATTGGATGAGATCTTGTCCATTTTTTTGTATGAGGGAGAGGATCAATAACTTCTTGAACCACTTATAATTGATGAGGAGGATCTTCAGATGAAATAATGTTAGAAGATGACACAGATATGGTTTCAACTGGAGGAGGAGGTATTTCCATGACATCAGATTCAGGCTCTTGTTGACCAGACACAGCTTGTACTTCTTGTTGAACATTTTCTACTGGAACAACTTCATCTTCTACAGATTCCTCATGAACAGTTTCAGCAATATTTGGTTCATGTATGAATTGATCCGGATGATGTTCAGAAGGTATGTCTTGAATTTCAGAAGATACTGAAGCAGGATCAGGTTCAGAGGTTGATGCAGCGGAAGTAGGATTAGATACACTTACATATTCCTGATTCAAGACATTTGACACATTATCAGTGTTTGGTTTAGGAACATCATCATAAAAATTTTCAAACAGAAAATCAATATCAGAAAGATTAGACAGAGAAGTAGAAGGATCCTGATTTGACGACTGAAGTACAAGTTTTGAACTAATTTGTTCAGAAGCTGAGTTTCTAGTAATAGTGGGTTCTAAATTGTGTTGTCCAAAAGCCAAATCGGCAGCTTCATCTGTTAGAAGAATAACACATCATCAAATTTGACATTCACTGACTCTATCACTTTTCTTGCAGAGAGGAGAAAGACTCTGTAAGCAGCAAAGTTAGAAGAATAGCCCAGAAATACGCCTTCATCTGCCTTTGGACTAAATTTGTTCAGATTATCTCTGTCATTCAAAACATAGCATTTACACCCGAAAGACTTGAAATATTTGATGTTGGTTTTGATACCGTTCATCAATTCATATGGAGTCTTGTTGAACCGGCGATGTATAATTGATCTGTTTTGAGTATGACAAGCAGTTGATATGGCTTCGGCCCAGTGGGACAAAGGAAGACCTGAATAAGCAAGCATAGATCTAGCAGCTTCCACAAGCGTTCTGTTTCTTCTTTCAACAACCCCATTCTGTTGCGGTATTCTTGCAGTAGAAAACTGTTGTTGTATACCTTGATCATCATAGAATGCTTGAAGAGTTGAATTCTTGAATTCTGTGCCATTATCTGATCTTACAACTTTGACATGCTTTTGCTTATTTGTCTGAATGGTTTTGATGAGGTTGATGAGAATTTCAGGTGTCTCGTCTTTAGATTTGAGAAATTTCACCCATGTATATCTGGAGTAATCATCAACAACAACCAAAACATATTTCTTCTTACCAATACTCTTTGTCTTCATTGATCCGCACAAATCAACATGAATTAGATCTAGGATGTCCACAGAATGTTCAGGCTTAGGCTTATGAGATGCTTTCTTCATCTTTCCTTTCTCGCAGTCCTGACAGAGATGGTCTTTCTGGAAATGGAGGATTGGAAGACCTCTCACTGAATCATTCTTGACCAGGCGATCCATACATTTGAAATTGAGATGAGCTAGTCGTCGGTGCCACACCCAGCTTTGATGAATAGAGGCTTTTGATAGAAGACAAATATCTGATGGAACCTTTACTTCGGAAATATCAATGGTATAAAGATTTGATCGTCTCTTTCCAACAAGTAAGTCCATGCCGCTATTATTCTTTACAACAACTCTTTTAGACTTGAAACTGACTTCAAGATCTTTATCGCAAAATTTTCCAATGCTGAATAGATTGTGACTTAAACCTTCGACATAGCTTACTCTTTTGACAGTTATATTACCTTGAACAAGATCACCATAACCAAGAATGGGAGTCGTCTCGCAGTTTCCAAATTTGACATGACCGCAACATTTTTCTTTAAAATTTGAAAGCAGAGATTTGTTGCCAGTCATGTGTTTGGAACACACCGAATCCAGATACCATAATTGATTTAGCTGCACAATAAAAAATTACTCATATTTAGGTACCCATATGAATATGGGTCCCTTCTTGTTAGTCCTTTCCTTTTTCTTTTTCAAAAAATTATTTTTCCAAAACATCTGAGACTGATCAAATAAAGCATGAACATCATCACATATTAAGGAAGAAATGCAATCATCAGAATCAGAACTAGAGAGACAATATGAGATATTCTTCGAAATTTGAAAGATTTGCTCTACAGAATATTTTGTAGTTTTTTTACACAAGGAAAATGAGTCTTGTTTACAAAGAAGATCTACACATTTATCCTCTACAGATACAAATTCTTCAGATCTCTGTTTCTTTAGCCAAACAGACTTCACACACTTCTTCAAAGGCCTATCTGAAATAGAGGAATCAGAAAAGTTAGAATTTTCAGAAATATCAAACTCTTTCTTCTTTTTCTTCTTTGACCTTCTTCTTTTACGCTTTGTTTTATAAAAATAAGGATTTAACCTAAAAGTGTCATCAACAATTTCAGATATAATATTTGACTTAGAAGAGGAAGTTTTATCAATAAAACCAAACTGATCAGTTAATTGATTTGGATAAACCTCAGAGCAAGAAACATCAGATGAACACAAATTGATGGAAGATTTGAGAAGACCAGAATTATTTTCTTTAAAACTCGATGTCATAAAAGAAAAAATAACATCGTTTTCAATTTTTCTCAAAATTTCTTGTTCTTCCATTTGTTCTTCTAGATAAAAGATTTGGCATTCTAATACTAATGGAGGTATATATCTCTTAGTATCAAAAGGTACTGGAGATATATTGTCCTTATTAGGATTAGCTGCATTTAAATCAAAGAATTCATTAGATATAGAAGAATTAGTAGAAGAAACAATGTTTAACTTTTGTCTTCTCTTCTTTACTTTTTCAGGAAAATATTTTGCATTTTCTTGAGTGTAAACAAAAGGAACTTCCATTCTCTTGTTGTTTATCCGTTTTTTATCTTCCTCAATTGTAGTTTCTTTAGCACTTGTCCAAAGAGGTTTGTATTGAGAACCATATTGTGAAAGATCAAGACAGTCGTAATCATAAAAATTGGGAATCTCAAATTTAGCTTTCTTTAAAAACTGAAGATTTTTAACTCCAAGACCCCAATATTCTTTAAACGACTCATAGCTCCTTAGTTTATGCATATGAATTGTATGTTCAGTTTGTTTTTGTTTATATAATTTTTCTTCTAATTCAATTATTTTATCCGAAAACTCTTGATTTAAAATTGACAATTCAGACAAAGAATCATGAGAAGTCTGTTTTTCAATTTCTAAATCTTCTATTCTTTCTTGAAATTTCTCTTTTGTAAATTTTAAAATAGCTTTTTCATCTCTCAGAGAAATATTCAATTTTTCAATTTGAACAGACTTTTCTTGATTTTCACGTTTTTCGGATAGAAGCTTTGAACGAAAGTCATGTAAAGCATTTGTAATGACATTCATTTGCGATGAAATGAAATTAAAATCAAACTCAGATGTTACCTCAGATTCATCGGTTGAAGTCTCCTCATCCTCATCATCACTGTTGTCATCTCCAATAAAACACATAGCAGCAGTCTCTTCATTATCAACTTCATTGTCTGAGTGGTCCAACCAGTATTCCTCCTCAGCCAACAGAATTGTTCCACTTGCTTTCTTCTCAGCCAAAGCTAATTTCTTCTTATAGAAATCAACATCTTTCACAATCTTCGTTCTGCACTCCTTTGAAATATGCCCGGGTTTGCCACAGTTGTAGCAAGTCACATCCTTCTTATCTTCTTTCTTTGGTTCAGCTGCTGTAGCAGGCTCATATTTGAGAAAGAAAGGCTTTGATGTAGTATCGGGTTCTACCTTCTTTGATCCAGATGAGAATAGAAGATTGTTTGAGCCTGACCGTTTCTGATATTTCTTTTGATAGTGCTGACTTAGAAGAATCATAGCTTTTTCCAATGTTTCGCCATCGTCATCTGTTGACCCGTCGTAAGCAGATTCAGTCAAGGCTTGCTCAGCCATTTGGCTAGCTAAAAGAGCGATTGGATCCACAGTCTTTGGCTTCTGCTTATCCATCTTAGCTTTCTTCTTCAGAACCATGGCTTCATCAGACATCAGAATTTCAAACATTCCCTGAATGGGCATTTTGGAAATTCTGGGATCATTCCTCATCCGATGACAGGATTTTTCCCATTCAGGTTTGAGTGCATTGAGGAACTTCAGATTTGTCTCCAGCTCATTCTTTGTTACCTTGATCTTATACAGATCATTAATAACAGTCCAAAACCTGTCGAAGACACTTTTCAGACTTTCCCCATCCTTAGCCTTGAACTATTCAAAGTTGTTCATGTATCTTATCTAACGAAGTTTGGTAGACATTGCAGTACCAAGCATGATTTTCTCCAGTTGTGTCCACATCAGCATAGGATTATGTTTAAAACAATCGATTCTATTATAGATGGAATTTGGTAGATCAAGAATCAAATTCGACTTGGCTTGATTGTCAGTTTGGTATCTTAGATGTTCATCAGCCTCATATTCTCTCAAGGCTTTTTATACAGTAGTGGCTGGAGTGTTTCCAATAGCTGGTATCACTTTCATTTTGATCTGACCATGGGACCTTCAGTCAAAGCTTTCATCATATTTTCCCCATTTGGTTGCCTTTCGATGAAATTAATAAACCGGTCCTGCCATTGTTCAAATTCGTTCTCATTTATCAGAACAGGTGGACGAGTATCAGACCCCAACAACATCATGAGGTCATTCTTGTAAAGTTGAGCTTGTAGAGACATTTTTGATGAAATCAGGTATTCAGAAAAATAACCAAGTCTTGAAGACCCGCAAACCCAAGGTTTGCGTTTCTGGCTTGAATCACAGAAGAAACTATTCGGGTCCTTGTAGACACGCAAACAAGGACTTTTCGGGTGATAGGAGGAGCGCACACTGAATAAGGACTATGCGTGTTCTGAAAGGTACTCACTTGATGCTTTGCGGGTCCAGAAAGAAACGCACTTAATGCAATGCGTGTTCAAAGAAACACGCATGATATGCTACACGTGTTCAACGGGGCACGCACTTGATGTTATGCGTGTACAGAATGACACGCACTTGGTGATCTGGGTGTGTTGACAGATACGCAAGAGGGTTTTGCGTTTCCAAGTGAAAACCGATAACCTGAGAAACACTAACACCCAAAAGTTAGTTACCCAATGAATATGTGATAGAGGCGCATACCAATAAGATGAACACACAAGATTTCATGAAACACACGCAAAGAATATGAATAACCCGCATACTTCTTGAATCACACGCATACTTCAAAACCTATGAATAACATGCAAACTATAATAACAACCCGCACAATCATATGAATAACACTCATAGTAAGATGAGTAACACGCAAGATATCATGAACAAACACATACTAACACTCGAAGATAAATCTGCAATATCAATCATAACAATGAAATTAAACCCAAACAAATTGCACACAATTGATCGAAAACAAGTTTTTAATACAATTCTATTGACAATTTCGATCAAAACACTCCAAATCTTAAAAAAACAAAAATAATCAGAACACAGAACTCGACTTTTTCAGAAAATACTGAAACTCAAAATCGAAGCAGCAAATCACGTTTTTATGCAAAACAACAGGAATCAAACTCGATCGACTATCTAAAATGCATCTAATAACATCAAATTCATAGCAATTCGATCACCAAAATGACTGAAATTGGTGAAAATCCATAAAATGAGATTTTTCTTGAAAAACAAAAAAAAATCAATCAAATTTTCGAATTAACCACACAAATCAGAAACAAATATACACTAATCTCAATCCTCTCAAGATCTTGAAGGCTCTGATACCAATTGATAAGTCAAGATCACAAGATTTGTAGAGAGAGAATCTAGAGAGAGAAAGTGTGCGCTCAAATGTAACAGTAAATTGAATTCAAAATATGAAAGTTCTTACAAGCAAACAAGCCAAGAGGACTTAAATACCTCAAGGCACTTACAAGAAAGAAAAGAACAATAAGCACTGACAGATAAAGGAAATAAATACAATGATTACTATAAAATAAGATCTAACAACCCTGTTGAATGGATTTTTGCAAGAATAAACATGGTTATGGGAATTGAATCTTGACAGTCCGAATAGTGGAAAGTTGCTAAAATTGGAAAAATTGAACCAATTCTCCCAATCTGTTGTGCAATTGATAATCCAACCTAAACAATAATTGTTCTACTATACTTGGCGATCACAATGTGTACAAATTTACACTCAATCTATCACTAATTTAGAAATTCACTTTCAATCAAACAGTGAACTTTCTTTTTCTGGAAATTCGTAATTTTCTGCTTCAAATCATGATGTTGTTGATTTCTCTGATTAATCTGCTCTAGCTCTGATACCAATTGTGATCCCAGATTTCAAACAATCATGACAATTAAGATCAAACACAATAAGAATCAAAGAAAGAATCTAGAGAGAAATTAGTCACAAATCTTGCGTAGTCATATATCTCACAAAAGTAAATGTTTACAATGACTAGCTCACTATGACTCACACACTTACACAAAACAAGACAAAAGGAAAGTTATATATAGGGTCAAACATGCCTTGACCTCTACACAAGTTTACAAGAAAAGTCAAATACAAAAGTAAACAAACTTAGCAAATTGACTCAAAACATATATAACAACTCTGACTGTTAGATGGAGGCTTGTTGTAAAACTTCTTTTGAAAAGCTTTAGTCAATAGTAGCATCGCCTGCTTCAGATTCTCGCAGTCATCTGAGTCAGGGTCTTCATCACTCTCCACCTCATCGGATTCAGAAACTATATTCTTCTTCTTCTTCTTTAAACTCACAGACTTCTTCTGCACTACTAGAGCAACATGATCAACAAACACTTTCTCGACCTTCTTCTTTTCATCTTTGATTTCTTCCACCTATTCTTCATTTTGTCTAAGAGTCTCATATACTTCGTAAAGTGGAATCTCATTCAAATCCTTCATCTGTTTCATCTGTCTAGTGAATCTCTTCCACTCTGGCTGTAGTATGCTCAGGAATTTTACGTTCAACTCGATCTGAGATTTCCTGACTTTATTTTTACTGAGCTCATTTAGCAGATTCACAAATCTGTCATCAGTAGCCTCAAGAGATTCACCCTCCTTCGCCTTGAACTCTTCATAGTTGTTTAAGCAGTTAGAGACAATGAGTTGGTTACCGATCTTGGATCCGAGCATCATTTTCTCAAGTTGATCCCACATCTATTTTCCCGTAGCATTATAGCTGTCAATCTTCCCGTATATCTCATTTGGAATCCCTTGAAGAATAAATGATCTCTCCAATCAATCAACTTTAATTCTCTTTCTCTGTTCATCAGTATATTATTCCAAACGCAGTGGGTATTCTTTTTGTTCATCTTCTCCATTTTCTCCTACAACAATGTGAGTCTCTGTTGGAGGTTTCATGACTCCTTCCTTGAGAGATATTCTGATATAGTCCCCCAAATCATTTCGATCAATAAAATCCAGGAAGCGATCCTTCCACTGCTCGTACTCTCCTTTGAATAGTACCGGAGGTTTCACATCAGTTCTAATAGCGAGTTCTTCTTTTGAAGTCATCCTGTTTTCTATACAATATGAACTTGACAATGATCGTTAGTCCAAGTGAAATCAGAAATACAGACAAACTTAGAAAGAATTTTCAGAAATTAAATTTCCAAAAATCTACCAAGTATGGAATTCGCACACTAATGTGAAACACACAAAATTCGCACATAGACAACCTACATAATTCGCGCACACTCTAACTTCAGAATTCGAATACAAAAACAATTTAGAATTCGCATGCAAAGAATTCGCATGCAGGTATATGTGAGTTCTAGGAATTCGCATACAACACTTATGCGAACTCTAGACTTAAGAAATTTTTTGAAAAATAAACTTTTCGTATAAACTTTTCGCACAAAAGAATTATGTGAATTCTGGACTTGAAGAAATTTTAAAACTTCTTATACGACTTCTGAGGAATTCGTATATCTCTCTGATGCGAATTCTAAGAATTCGTATGATACGATATGCGAGTTCGACACTTTTCGCACAGAAGACTTATGCGAATTCTTGCCTTGAACAGTTTTCACAGAAACTTTTCGTATAAATGACTTATGCGAATTCTGACAATTCGCATATCACCTAATACGAATTATGAGGTTTTCGCACTACACATATATGTGAATTCAATACATTTCGCATAACACACATATGCGAATTCAACACTTATGAAATTTTCAAACAAAACACAATATGCAAAAACTAAAGATCTGCAAATTCTAGATGCGAATTCTTGAGATTCTATGCGAGTTCTTCAAGATATGCGAGTTCTTCATGTACTTATGCGAGTTCTTAAGATATCGTCGAAAAACCACTTTGTTCAATTCAAAAACCCATCAAACCTTCAAATTTTGGTCTGAAAATTTGACAATTCACCCACTACTTCAACTAGAAACGATTACAATCAAAGAATTTCAACAAAAATCAATCAAATGTACATATCGATTAAATTACAGTGCATTCGAACTCTTCAACTCAAAAATCGTAAAATCAAAGAATTAACCCAAAATTATAGTGCAAGACTCGATTACAATCCCAATTACGCACAAAAACTCAAAATTTGACCCAAACTCAGACGACACAGTACTATTCCATTTTCTTGATCGATTTCACTTTGAACTCTGCTTTGATACCAATTATTATGTCCCAATTTCAAGTTCTATTGCAGTTTTAGAAAACAACAAGATGATCACAAAATAATTACACAACCTGTTTCAATTGATTCAAACGAAGGATTCGTATACAATATTCTCTGTAGAACTTTCTCTCTCTAGAACTTAGTTTTCGTATGATCAACTTCTAACTTGTTACTATATGCTTCTAACCAGTGATATGTCTATAAAAGACACACGCTTACAAAACACTAACAAACAAATACATTTGACTTTGACTTTGACTATTTATTACAAAGATAGACTTTGACTTTGGCTTTGACTTGGTTGACTTTCAGTCTTCAGTCTTCATGATCTTGTATCCAACAAATATATGCTCTAACATTGACTTTGTTATTACCATGTCTCAAAAGATAAATCTTTCGATGGTAATATTCCCGGTTGTATTCAATGTTGTTTGAGATCATACGTCATTTCTTTTTAAATGTGCGTTCATTGTTAAATTGTTTATATGTCCATATAAACAGATGTTCCTTCTTTGATATCCATGATAATGTCTAATTCAATCTTTGTCAATCAATTCAATCACAAAACAACTCAAGATTTTAGAGAGAGAAATGATAGAGAGAAAGTCATATTTATTGAACACCAATGATATGCATACAATGCAATGGTTACAAGCTTATCTCAAAGCAAAGCTATTTATACAATAGACTTCTCTGAACCAATACAAAGTAACCTCACTACAAAGGTTCTCTCAAAACATTAAAAGTCAAACAAAAAGTCAAACACAATGATCTAAACAAATACAGTAACAATCTCCACCTTTTATATCAATTGTGAACAACAGGTCTTCCCCAATGTGATAGTCTTCCTTGACGAATCCCGAGCAAAGACTCAAAGTTTCTGATGTCGCGCCGAAAGTTGAATCGCTCATACAAGGCATCAACTATCCTTTCAGTGTTAAGTCTGAGTTACCTTGGCATACCTTTTTCACCTTGCTTCTTCTTTTCTTTATTAACTTTGAGCTTGCTTTCCATATGCAACTTGATCATCCTTAAAGTTCCATCTGAAAACCTGGCGATTTCTGACAATCGGAAGAACCTTTTCTTGTTCTCAGAATTCTTGTATACCACACCAAGTTCAGGTTTCTCAAGCACAGTAAACAAACTGTAATCATCAATGTTCTCCAATCAAAGGTCAGGCTTTATCATGTTGACTTTTTGTTGATTCGTCTCTATACCAAGCTGAAAGTCATAGAAATAAGTGAAATTGACATGCCTTCTCATGAACTTCTTCACAACATCCAAGACAACTAGAATGTTATCTTTCCTGACAGTCATATTCCAGAATAGATGATACAAAAACTCGATGTCGTCCATATTCAAGAAACAAAAGTCACCTTCAGAGAAAACACATTCTGTTAAGTCTCTTCATTGCACATGGAATACCGAATACCAAATACGAATAAACTGTACAAGTCTCACAAGCTTTAACGAAACAATCCCTGACTTGTTTTTCACTTGACTTTCTGGTCTTCTCACCCAGTTCATCAACCTTGCATATTCTTCTTGAAACTCTGGATGTTGATCTGAAACACCCGACTTTAAAAGTATCCATTTCTCTAATCCTATGAACAAATATATTCTTCATTTCTTCTTCCAGAAATGGTTGCCTCAATATATTCCTCAACTGTCTAACTTGAGCATCAGTAAGAACAGGAGGTAAAAAGGGTTGATCAGAAGGAACGACTTGGGTTTCAACAGGGTTAGAAGGAAAGAAAGGTTCATTTACAGTGTTTGGGTTAGGAATATTTTCAAGGTGGGGTAGTTCAATAAGGTTTGGGCTTGGGATTCTTTGTGGGCTAGGTAAGTTTGTTTAGGTAGATGAAATAGGTTGGCTAGAAGTAATTGATTGTGTTAAGGTTGGTTGGGTAGTTTGAGTTGTTTGGGTAAGTGTATTAGTTTGGATGGAATGAATAGCTTAGGTAGGTTTTGTGGTTTGGGTAGGTTGGATTTATGGGCTTTGTGAAGGTTGATTTATTTGGTTAGGTATGTTGGTTGGTTGGTTAGAGGGTTCAATGACAGCCATTTCTTTAAAAGATGGAATTCAGGTGGTTGAAGAGTTGCTTCTGAAAGTTCAGTGTTCACAAGACTGAGCTGAATGTCCTCTTGAGAGCATGCAAGGATGTCTAGAATACTTGCTTCGCCTTCCTCAAATAAATCTCTTTCTTCTTCCTTTATCTTCCAAAACCTTTCATACTTTACATCATAAGATGCCTCATCATCAGAAGAAAGATCTATGGCATATATTTCTTTAAAACCAGTGAGCCTGATAAGTTCCTCCTTTATAGAAACCACGGGCTTTTCAATCAATGGATCTACTTCTTCATTGACATACAAAATCAGCTCCATTCCATGACCTTCACCACCATCCATCTAATCATCACCTACTAGATCAACCATCTCAGTATCTTCACCCCTTTCTGAACCACCAGCAGCACGTTCAGATTCTGAAGCAGTTCGTTGTCTCTTACTTATATCCCCCTCATGGTCATGATCAGAATCATGGTCATGTATTTTCTTCGAACCTGCTTGAGTTTTACACGAATCCTAAACTGCTCTAGTCAGTTCTTGGATATGCTGAACCATTTCTGTTTTGAATGCATTTAATTCTGTAATGGAAACAACTCCAGTTTGTGTTTGAGGTTGGTGATTTCTGAGTAATCCAATTAAGTCAGCATCTGAATCCTCAGCAGGTGCCTGAGACAATAATTTGGCATAAATCATAGACTTCAGCTCCTCCACCGAAAGATCAATCGGCTGAACGGGTGGTGGTGGAGGTGGCTGAACAGGGTCTTCCACCGCTGGGCCTTTACCCTTTAACAAACTCCTCACCTTTGCAATCTCCTCCTGAAAGTTCGTCGTTAAGCACTCGGTGATACGGTTTTCAATAGCCTTTAAGGCACCCTCGAGATGTTCCTTTGACACGAAGTCGGGTAAAGTAACACCGGGGTCACTTAGACTTCCCGTTAACACAACTGTTGAGGATACAACAGTGTGGCCTATGTTCATTGCTGGAATTTCGTTAACAATGACAGAAATTCCACCTGATCCTTGTATTCTGGACTGCGGAGCTACTACAGGTGTTCCGACCGGGTCACAAAGACAACCAGTGGTAGTAGAAAATATTGGTTGTGTCCTAGGAATGAATAAAGATGTATCAATTGGTTCTAGACTCAAATGTGCACTGAAAGAAGTCGAGCTCGGGGGCAGCTGAGCTCTTGTTTCAATACCTGCCATTTCCGAGTGAACGACAGATAGATTATGTGCTAATTCCCCGTGTAAAGATGAGACTACAGCCTGTTGAGAGGCAGTAGAATGGTTAGCTGTTGTGTGTATTTGCATAACTTTGAAGCTCAGAATCATCAAAAAGGGGGAGATATCTACAAAGATCAATTTCAAACAAAGACTTGGGGAGATATCTACAAAGATCAATTTCAAAGACAAAAGACTTTCTGATGAAAATGGTTAAGATGACTCTGAAAGTCCAAGCCAGATGAAAGTTTTTAAAAAGATTATGAAGAAGATTCGTGAAAGTTTGTTTTTTCGAAGACAGTCCAGAGATCACAAGAGATGAAGATACAGTTTTCAAAGATTCCTCGAAGTTTCAAAGAGTTTCAAAGTTTCATTCAAGACATGTTGCTTTTCAAAGTGCAAAAGACTTTTCAAGATTCTACAAAGACTGAAAGACTGAAGATTGTTAGAGCTTCAAAGTTTTAAAGAATGTCAAAGATAAAAGTTGAAGAATCAAGCGCTGAAGACTAGTGTCAATTTTTTTTTAAATCTTGAATACAAAGGGGTGGAATGTTAGTGTATTTTTTTGTATCCAAGATTTAATAGGAAAAGTCTAAGTCTGTAAAGTCAACAAGGTCAAAGTTTCTAAGTCAAAGTTAGCAAAGTCAATCTTGTAATTTGTTGTTTTAGACTTGTGAGAGTTTATCTTGTGAGAAAATCTTGTGGTAGAAATACCATGTTGCTTTGTAAATCTTGTAACCAAGTATCATACGCATAACTTTCATATCAATATACTTGTGACTGTTTCTCTCTCTACTCTCTCTCTAAGTTCTTAGATTGTCAAATCTTTCATTGATTGTGCTTGATTGAATTGGGATCATACATATTCACTCGAACACACTTGGTAATCCAAAATAATTGATAATAAATTGTTAATGATTAGGAAGTTTTGTATTGAAATCAAATTGAGCAACACAATCATCTAAATCACCATTAGAGTTTAAGAAATCAAACTCTTCATCAAATAGACTCTTAACATCATCAAATTTTGAAGCTTTGGAAGTCTTTGAAAAATTAGAATTGATAAACACAGTTGAAAACACAATTTGTTCTACATTAGTCAAAATTCTTTCTTCTATCAAAGTGTTCTCGAGTTCAAAATTTTTACTTTCTAACAAGAGAGGAGGTACATAAATTTTACCTTCGACTGGTTTAGCCTCCAACTCCTCTGTAGAATAACTTTGGAAATACTCATTTGAAAGAAATATTTTCTAATCAGAACTGTAACTAGAATTCAACTTCTCATACCTAAATGGAAGTTGCATTTTAGTTTTGTTCTTTCTTTTCTCCCTTTCCTTAGCTTCATCCTCTTCTAAAAGTTTAGTCAACTTAAATTTGAGTTCAGGGTATTGTGGTGCCAGTTTTAAAAATCCAAAATCAGATAAGGCAGACACTTTAGAAACACCCTTTTTGAGAAAGTTTGGATTCTCGTAACCAAGACCCCAACACTCACTACTCTCTTTAGGTTTGTTCAAGTGAATGGTTTGTTCAGTTTGTCCTAAAGTATAAAGTTTTTCTTCCAAAACATTCACTTTTTCAGATAAAGATTTGTTTTCTCTTATTAGAGATGAACACTTTTTCGCAACCTCTTTGACTTTAAATTCACACATTCTATATTTTGAAGTAGTTTCAGACAGTTCATTATGAATTATAGTCTTTTCTTTTGCGCTGGTATCAATGTTTTTGTGTAAAGCATCAATCAATACGTTCTTCTCAACAATGTCATTGCTAAGTTTCAGTATTGACTTATTTTTCTATTTTATGATACCTTTCTCACGTTTAAGCTTAGACTCTAATTCTTGCAGTTGAACCATCATGGCTTGAATTTGATTAAGAAAATACGATTCAGACATATCACATACCTCTTCAGTATTTTCTTCAACAGAATTGGCTTCAACTTTATTCTCATTCTTTCCCATAAAATACATGTGAGCCTTTTCTTCTGTTTCCTCCTCACGGAGTGATCAAGACAGTATTCATCTTCGGCCATAAGAGTTTTCCATCCTCCTGTTGCTTGGCCAAAAACATCTTATTCTTATAGTATTCAGAATTGCGGACCTTCGGTTTCCGACAATCCTTTGCAAAATGACCGAGTTTCCCGCAGTTATAGCACTTCACTGGCTCGGGCTCTTTCTTCTTCTTTTCAGTTATATACTTATTCTCTTCAGGCCTTTTCTCATCAAACATCTTCTTTCAATCCTTTCCTTGTGATCGTAGTTTCTTGAACCCGAAGAATATCGTTGACTGTTCGAACCAGACTTCTTATAGAACTTCTTTTGAAAAGATTTTGTCAACAACAGCATTGACTGTTTCAGATTCCCACAGTCATCGGAGTCAGAATCCTCCGCACTATCAGCTTCCTCATCAGACTCAGAAACTATAACCTTCTTCTTTTTCTTTAAGCTCATTGATCTCTTTTCTTTCTTCTTTACCACAAGAGCAACTGGATCAGTAACCACCTTTTCAACTTTCTTTTTCTCATCTTTCATCTCCTCCAACTCTTCTTCATTCTGCCTTAAAGTCTCGTACACCTCGTGGAGTGGTATCTTGTTCAAATCCTTCATTTGTTTCATCTGCCTTGTGAACCTCTTCCACTCTGGCTGTAAAATGCTCAGGAATTTAACATTGAGATCAATCTATGATTTTCTGACTTTGTTCTTGCTAAGCTCGTTCATCAAAGTCACGAATCTGTCATATGTAACCTCAAGAGATTCACCCTCGTTTTCTTTGAATTCCTCGTAGTTGTTCAGGCAGTTTGAGACTTTAAGGTGGTTACCAATTTTGGATCCTAGCATCATATTTTCTAGCTGATCCAACATCTCCTTGCGTGTGGCATTATAACTGTCAATCTTCATATAAATTTCGTTTGGAATCCCTTGTAAGACGAAGGACCTTGCCAGTCTGTCAGCTTTAACCCTTTTCTGTAATCCTAGTATTCTAGCATTCAATTAACATTCATATTATCAAGAACAACAATCTATTATTAATTAAACAATGTACGAATAGTCATATCCCTATTTGTTGCAATATATCAATAAAGCTCTAAGTATGTGTTTTTCACTGTGTAATTCCTTACCAATCTACCCGTGATCTATGACTCTAAAAACACTATGACTTGCTATTTATATGGTCAAGATGACCTTTAGCAAAGTCAACTTCTAAACAACAATTACAAATACTACCACACACTTTACAACAATTACAATTTAGACCCTCCTTTTAATCTTGAATACAATTCAGCTCTAACAATCTCCCTCTTTGGATTCAAGATTAAAAAAAATTGGCAATAATCTTCAGGTCTTCTTTTCTTCAGAAAAATCTTCAACATTTGAATCTTTATCAACTTTGAATCTTGAAATATTTGATGTTCTCTACAAACTTTGCATCTTCAAAACTTTGTCACTTTGCTTGATCCTTGATGTTGCCTTAAATGAATCTCTCTTTTGAAATTTCTGACAACTTTAGCACTTTCTTCATTCTCCCCTTTTGTTTTCAACAATACCATATGCTCTTCAGAAAATTCTCTTTAACACAATAAACTTTGCTTCAGCTTTCCATCTGACTTTAATTTATTCCCCTTTCATTTCATCTCACTTGACATTGATTTCGCTTTAAACTTAATCTGACGTAGAAATCTTGAACTATCTCCCCCTTTTTTATGAATTATGAGAATCAGAATCATCAAAACATTTCAAGGTCAGCTCTGTCTTTGAATAATCTCCCCCAAATAATCATATAAGCCCACTCTCCATGAATAACAATCTTCCCTTTTGTAAGATGTGAACTATCTCCCCCATGCAGGAAAAATATTCAATCTCCCCCAATCTGATCTGATAGAATGATTATGCCGTCAATTCATGAATGTATTCATCCAAATCTTTTCAAATTTAGACAAATTATGAGTGATAACCCTGAATCAACAGATGAAACAGTTATAATGCCTATCAGTAACACAAATTTACTGAGTACAACGAATGTACTATATAAGGAGCTTGGGTGATGTTCACTCCCCAAGACTTCCATTCAATCATCAAAAAACACAAGGTTAATCTATGAACGTTCTAACAGAAAAACGAATTTTCTGTGTGCTCGTGCTTATGTATGAAAGAATTTAGCACAATGATTGCTTTTTATAAGGCTCAAAATTATGTAAACCATTGAGACAACAACAGTTATACTCAGACTCAATGTGCATGAGAAAGGGTCGAAGGTGGGGCAACTTTCCTTCTTTTTCAATATTCGAGTCTTCCAAATGAAGATCAAAGAGAATATATGTTGCTTCCCCTTGAAAAATGAAAGTTTCTTTTGTTGAGAAAAGAATGAGTAGCAGGTGCGGTTGTTTGCAAGAGTTGGCATGTGTTAGTTGCCTATTTCAATATAGGTCACGAAGAATTATGAACCAACATAATATGTGGCTGCCCGACTCAAAAAAAGTTTGGTGCAAAGTTTGATATTCTTTTACTCTGATCTCTCACCCTCTTTCTTTTAAACATTTTAGCTCGCTTCTAACCAAACACTCATTTCCATTTTACCTCAGCACATACTCACTCTCAATCTTTTGACCCCTCTCCCCTCAATCACTTAAGGATTACTTCCAGGGTAGGAAACACTGGTTAACGTGAATCCATGGAAGTATTTTAAGCACTCACATCGAATCCCATGTATTTATCCTAAAAGAATGTGTTGCTCGAGGATTATCTTGACAATTAAGCACAAGAAATCATAGTCAGTGTAAGTATGCTAAAGAATGATAAGAATGAAATTTGAGCAATTGAAACCTTTAAGATTTCTCAAAACTTTGAATATTTATGATCATTCAATTTCATTGTTTTGAGAATCTTACAATGATTTAATTAGATCAAATATCATGAAGAAAAATAATAAGGAATATCAATGAACGAATATGTGTTTATATGAACAAGATATAAACAATTTAACAATGAAAGTACATTTATCATAGAAATGACGTCTGATCTCAAACAACATTGATGTTAGAACACAAATTTGTTGGATGCAAGACCATTTATACTGAAGATGAAAGTCAAGAAGTCAAAAGTTGAAAGTCAACTCTCAGTGAAAGTCAAAGTCAATTTGTAATAAAAGTCAAAGTTTATGTTGTTGTATTTTGTTTTCTTTAGAATTGTGTTTAGGTATTAATAGTCTTGTTTCTTTCTTTGTAATATGTAGTTAGAAGTCATATTGTGTATCAAGTTCCATATCTGTAGAGAGAGAGTTTTTAGAGAGAGAGAAAGAGAGTTTTAGAGAGAGAAAGTTATAAAACACATTTGTAATCATTTGATTTGTGGAATTGAAATCGAACAGGTAGATTACTAATCTTGTTTGTTTTGATTTGTTTTGTGATAAGAACTTGAATTTCAGGGAATAACAATTGGTATCAGAGCAAATCCAATTGAAATCAAATCAAGAAAATAGGTTCGACATTGTTGCATTGAGTTCTAAGATCAAATCTGTATTTGAGTTTGTTTTGCGAGTTGTAATCAATGAATTAGTGTTCGAATTATATTCTAGATTGAGTTTGTAAAGGTAATTTGAACAATTGCACTGTAAATGATTGTAAACTGTTGATTTTATCGAAGTTATGACTTCACGAGTTCAACACACTGTTCTTTGAATCAATTTGTATTAGTATGAGTCTTAAGGTGAAATTCATTGTTAAGATTTTGTTCTAGGTGTATAGGTGATCAATATGTCAAACTTTTAGATCGAAATTTGAGGTCTAGGTGGATTTTTGGTTGATTCAGAGATGATTTATCAAAACAGATCTGAAGAACTCGCAAGTTTCATCATCTAGAACTCTCAGAGTTCATAGATTTCGCAGATAGCTTCAAGAATTCGTTGATATCATTAGTTTTCGCAAAGTTCAATTTTCTGAAAAAATCATAAGTACAGGATTCGCAGAACAGTGTTTTACGAAATTCAGAGAATTCGTTTATGTGTCACTTGCAAATTTCATAGATTTCGAAAAGAGTTTATCTTGAAAAGTTTCAAGTATAATATTTGCAGATTGCTTAGAATTCGTTTTTCAGTGTGTTGCGAAAACTATAAGAATTTGCATAGGTGTTCTTTGCGAAAAGTAATTTCTAAATTTTTTTAAGGGAAGAATTCGCAGAAGTCATTCTTGCGAAAAGGTTTTCTTAAAATTTTCAAAGGACAAAATTCGTTTCTGTGAGTGTTGCGAAAAATATAGAATTCGCAAGTGAGAGTGTTACGAATTTCTTAGAATACGTATCATTCATCTTACGAATTCTTGTGTATTGCGAATTCTGTGATTGTTTTTGTATCTTGCGAGTTTTGCATATATTTTTGGTAATTTGCGAATTTCTTGTCTTTATTTGTGTAGTTTACGAATTCCTTGTACCTCAGTGTTGGTTGCGATTTCTAGACTTAGTGATTTTCAGAAATTTCTTTGTTTAGTTCATTTCAGTGTTATTCAATATTCTTGTGATTTCTTTTGGACTAACGATCAATTTCAATTTCTTATTGCATATTTTTCAAACAGGATGACTTCAAGAGAAGCTCTCACAATTGGAACCGACGTTAAACCACAGGTACTCTTCAAGGGAGAGTATGAACAGTGGAAAGACCGGTTCATGGATTTTATTGAAAGACACGAATTTGGTGAACTTATCAAGAAATCTTTGACAGAAGGAATCATGACAATTCCCATGAAGACTCGTACTGTTGGAGGTGAACAGAGAGACAATCCTTTACCACAAGACAAATTTACTGAAGAGCAGTTAAAAAGAAGAAATGCTGATAGACTAGCACAAACTTACATTCTTCAAGGCATCCCAAATGAAATCTATGTCAAAATTGATAGCTACAAAGCTACAGGCAAAGAAATGTGGGATCAACTGGAAAAGATGATGCTCGGATCGAAGATCGTGTCAGGATCTGATTCTTAACAAGAATAATGAAACTCAGAAACAATATTAAAGAAGTTGCGGAAAAACACTTTAATATTCAAATATCAATGTAACAGTAAAGTAGAAATCACAACTTGTAAACTTTATTGAATGATTAAAGTTACAAGCTTTCACACAAAACCTCAATCTTGATGAACAAGCTCACCAAGACGAATTCTACTTCTTTAGAACTAGGGTTGTAAACCATGAGGTCAATTCTCTTTCTAAACAAAAACTTATGAAAAAAATTAATCTCTATCAAATACTTCTATACTATATATACAAGACTAAATACAAGATAATTATCAAAAATACAATTGATCTTCAATATCAATCCCATAACTATCTTCATCCTTATCTCCAGCATGTCTTCATCTCCAAGGCATCTTTATCTTTATAAGCAGCACTAATTCTCTTCAGAAGTATTAACCATCTTCAGCAGCATTAATCTTCATCAGTACTAACTACTAGCAGTACTAACTCTCCAAGCAGTACTAATTACTCAAGTAACAGCACTAACTCTTTAAGCAGTATTAATTCTACTAGCAGTAGTAATCTTGATAGCCTAGCAATAGTAATCACTTAGCAACATTAATCATGTTGTACTGGCAGCAGTAATCATACTTAAACAAATCTTCAGTTCCCAACAATCTCCCCCTAACTTGACTTTTAGAGAAAAGAAGTCAAGTTCTTCAGATGTGGTCTTCATGATGCTTTCAACACTTCAGTTCAGTTGCCCAAATTTGGATCCAATCCTAGACTTTGATTGATTATCCTGCTAACCACAATGCTTGCCATTTCTGAGCCTTGAGGACAAATTAACTTGGCTTTCAGCATTCCATGAAGCTTAGCTAGGTTGTGATCATATATCTTATCCACCAGATAATATTCATGAAAACTTTTATCTATGGTCAAGATATACACCCCACACCTTTCTATGAGAATCCAGTTGTCCACAGACTTGAATACACTTTTGATGACATGCTTTACAAGATCTGGACTAAACATCATGCATAAATACTCCATTGCTAGTTTCTTGATGTTCATCCTTGGAGTCTTCAGCACATCCCCATACAGATTCATTCTCACTTTCAACATTTCTTCCAAGTCTGACCTGGAACAACATCTGACTATCTTCCCCCAAGTAGAGTAGACTTCAAAATGATCACCCATTCTTTTGATTCTGAAATATTCTTTGCCTTGATCTTCAAGAATATCCCAGTGGATGATTTCAAGGGCTTGGACTGAAATTGGATCAGCTTGTACAGGATCTTTATATGTCACAGTCATATACAAGTCAAACTGCTCATTTTGTTGCAGATTGAACTGCTCTGGAGTCTGTTGTGGTTCTGCTGAAGGTGTAACATTAAGTTCTTCTTCTGTTTCTGCTATTTCTTCTTCAATTCTTGCCTTTTTTGCCATTGACTTGGTGGCAATAGATTTCTTTCTTTTGATGACTCCAATTTGCTGAGCCAAAGGCTCTTATTTCTTTTCTTCTTTATTTTCCTTGATAGGAGTGCCTTTTTCACTTTCAGGGAAGGGTTGTTGTATGTTGAGATCCTGCCTCTCTTTCATCCTCCTTTCAACTTCTTCCCTTTGAGTGGAATCCCCTTTCAGATTTGACATCTCCTTTGTATAAAACTCTTCTATCCTACCATAGGCCATGTTGGTAAACATTCCTTCAGGAACTCCAAGAGCTCCTTTCAGGAAGTTTATCATCTTCCTCCTTTCTTGATTGGCCAGGAAGGTCTTTGAGGGTTGTCTCTGTCTTTGTTTTAATGCCAGCCTTTGCCTTGAAGCCTTCTTTGTAACTATCTTGGCAGCAGTTGCATCCTTCAAACTCTTTTGATATTCTTCATTGAGCTTTTTAGCCATATCCAGAGCAAGCTCTCTGTCTTTGGCAGATTGTATTTCTTCTTCCTTTGCCAACTCTGCTTGAAGCTGTTTGGCCACTTCTTCATCAAACTCTATCTGCTTCTTTTTCTTTAAAGGTTGCTCATATTCAACCATCTTCTCCTTTCCCTTCTTCTTTGCATCCTCCAAACTTACCTCTTTTTCTTTCTTTTCTAAACCTCCTTCTTTGATTATTACTCCCTTAGCCTTTTGAGTGGCTTTGGGAGTGTCATTATTAGCTTTGACCAAGGTTTCTGCAATCTCTATTTCCTCTCTGGACAAAGATGTTTCTGTTGTAGTTTTCTCTGTTTCTACTTCTTTTTCAGTATTCAGCTCCCCCTCAAACTGAGTTTCCATGCCAATGGGACTGTGTTTCTCCCCTTCATCTTGTTTCTCCCCCTTGTTGAAAGCATCTCCCCTCTTCTTCAATACATACTGCTTTCTTTTCTTTTTCTGTACCAACTACATCACCATCTTTTCAATTTGGTAATCTGCAGTTGTTGAGACAGAATGTTCAATTTCATCTCCTCTATATCTGAGCCTTGCTTGATGACATATAGATTAATGTTTCCCATAGTTTCCAGCAATTCATTGTAGTTATATCTGTCCTCACCTCCTTTGGGTGTGTTTACCACCCTTGGAGGATTCTTGGATCTTTTAGTAGTAGAGGTCTTCTGCCAAGCAGAAGCACCCTCCACCCCCTTGGTTTCTTGGCACTTGGGACCTTTGGATGATTGCTCACCCAAAGTTGCCATGGGGAAGGTCTTAGTGATGTTACCATTGGCCTACTCTGTTCTAGCAGGAGTAGTGGCAGCCTTCTCACCCACATCCTCATGCATCTCCTTAGTGAGTACCTTCTTGGGGTTGGGAGACACCCCAGTAGTTTCCCTATGGATATTCTCTAATGGAGAATGCTCCATGAGAGGGCTTTGAGGTTCTGGGTTTGTACGAGGTACAACAAGGGAAGGAGCCTTGTGTACCTTTCTCTTGGTATAAGTTTTTGATATAACTGTATTTGGCTTAAGAACAAGGGACCGAGGGAGTGATATAGTGATTGAAGGTTGGGTTTGGCTATCAGTAGGATTGTCTAGTGAGGGCCTTGACCCTGATGCCATACCTTCTTGGTTGTGGGACACTACCATCATTGTAGAGAACAATGGGGTGTCAACTCCTTCCGAGTCCTTGGCAGATCTTTTCATATTTGAAAAGACCTTGCCCTTAGGGATTTTAGGTACATATACCTCATTAGACTGAGGCATATCCGTCAATTCAGAGGTGATAACTGCCTGGACAAATCTTGGATACATGTAGAAACTCTTTTTATTATCCAAGTTTGACACAAGGTCATTGAAAACAATTTTTGAGAAATTATACTTTCTGGAAGTGGACAAGCAGACCAAAGCATAAGCAATGGTACTACTGAACTGACTCCATCCAGTAGTTTTTCGAGAAATACAGTGCATAAGAGTATGAACAAAGAAACGCCATTGGGAGAAAAGTTAGCTTTGTAAAATTTGAAAACACCCACTTGGCCTTCATACCCCATTCTTGTGAGATTGGAAAACAAATCCTCATGAGAGATAGAGGTAATACCTGAGGCATCGTCTAGTCGTAGACTGATGCGAATGACCTCTTCAGAGACTATCAAGGGTTTGTCACACACCCTTGTCTTGATAAACTGCACACCGTTTTCAGTAACCGCGGTGGCATTGGCCCAAAATTGCTTCTGGTGCTCGATGTAAATTGTTGGTGACACTGTAAGAGCATGAGCTATATAACTGGACTTGAGAAAATCAACTATTTGATGGAATCCAGCAGTCTGCTTAGGCTTTTGAAGCATTGCGATCTCATTGTGTTCATCAATAAACGCCATGTATGCCATCTGACTTGAGGATTCTTGACTGAAACACACTGGTTGCTTGAGAGAAAAGAGTTAGAGAGAAGACGAACAGTTTTCAAAGAGTCGTTGTGATCTTTTTGGCGGGCAAAGAGGGTATTTATTGAATTCAGGAAAGAAGAAGTATTAACCCTAATTTCAGTTAAAGTAGTACTAACCCACTCGCAGTATTAACTGAGAGCAGTAGTAACCAACTAGCAGTATTAACTAACTAGCAGTATTAACAAACTAGCAGTATTAACACATACCTGAAGTAGTAACTCAGACTAGTAGTAGTAATAATGAACCTGCAATAGTAATTTTGCACTGGTAGCATTAAAACTGTACTGGAAGCATTAACTATACTTACACTGTTGAAGCTTGTGTTAGTCTGAGCAAGGCAATAAACTTCCTGAGAAAGATGATTAGTAGCACCAAAAAGAATAAACAAATAACAGGTATACAAACACTTTTTAAACATGAGCTCATTCAGAGTTGATCATGCCCACACTTGTGACCAAGAAAGTGAATCTACCCACATCAAAAGCTTTAGTGAATAGATCAGCAAACTGGTTATCAGTATGAACTTTAGCAACTTGAATAAGTTTCTTTTCATTGCAGTCTCTAATAAAGTGATACCTGATTTCAATTTGCTTTGTTTTGGAGTGCTTGACTGGATTGTTAACAATGCTAATAGCACTGCTATTGTCAATGAGGATTGGAGTGTGAAGAAAGGTTACCCCATAGTCCAGCATTTGATTCTGAATCCATAGAACCTGAGAGCAGCAACTTGCAACAACAACGTACTCAGCTTCTGTTGTGGATAAGGACACTGTGGTTTGCTTCTTACACTGCCAAGAAACTAGTCTTGCACCCAAAAGCTGACATCCTCCTGAAGTAGACTTTCTATCCATATTAGCACCACCCAAATCACTGTCTAAATATGCAATCAAGTCAAAAGTAGATTCATAAGGATACCGAAGACCTAATCTAGGTTGCCCTCTTAAGTATCTGAAAATCCTTTTAACTGCTTGAAGATGTGACTGCTTTGGCTTGACTTGGAATCTGGCACACACACACACTGGAAACATGATATATGGTCTTGAGGCTGTGATATACATGAGAGATCCAATCATTGATCTATAAAGATGGACATTAACATCCTCCCCTTCGAGATCAGCAGTGATCTGTTTGTGTGTTTCCATTGGTGTGCTTGCTGGCTTTGAGTCTGATAAACCATACTTATCTAGGATGTCTTTCACAAACTTTGATTGACTTATGAAAATCCCATCTTTATGGTGTTTCACTTGAAGACCAAGGAAGAAAGTGAGTTCACCCATTGAACTCATTTTGAAGCTCTTGTGCATCAACTCTTCAAAGTCTCTACACATCTGATCTTTTGTGGATCAAAATATGATGTCATCCACATGGATCTGTACAAGTAGGGTGTCCTTCTTACTTCTTTTAATAAAAAGCGTCTTGTCAATGATTCCCCTTTCAAACCCATTTTCCAAGAGATAGGTAGACAGAGTATCATACCGTGTTCTTAGGGCTTGATGTAGACCATAGAGTGCTTTCTTAAGTTTGTATACTCTGTAAGGATATGATGGATTTTCAAATCCAAGGGCTGACAAACGTATACTTCTTCATCAATTGTTCCATATAGAAAGGCACTCTTCACATCCATCTGATATACCTTGAACTTCATATATGAGGCATAGGCTAGAAACAGCCTAATTGCCTCTACCCTTGCAACTGGAGCAAAGACTTCCTCATAGTCTATGCCTTCTTCCTGAGTGTACCCCTGTGCCACTAGCCTTGCTTTGTTCCTGATTACTATTCCTCTCTCATCCTTTTTATTTCTGAAAATCCACTTGGTGCCAATTGCTCTATGACCTTTTGGAAGGTCCACCAAGTCCCAAACATCTTGCAATTTAAACTGTAGAAACTCTTCTTTCATGGCTTCTATCCAACTTGAATCTTTCATTGCATCATAAGCCTTCTTAGGCTCAATCTGAGATAGAAAGCAAGAGAGTACTATATGCTGCTGATCCTGCAAATCTTGAAGTCTGCTTTGATTCCTAGTCATCATAGGAGAAGTGATTTCTCCTATTACCAGTTCAGGAGGATGATTCTTCTGAGTTCTTGTCTGATGACTAGGTTCTTCATTAATTCCCATATCTAAATTGGAGTCATTTAAGTCAGCTGAGGGGATCTCATCAGCTACTTCTGGCTCTTCAAGCTTTGGATTCTCCTCATCTCTTCTTTCTTCTTCACCCTGAA
The DNA here is from genome assembly GCA_954870635.1 of Arctium minus. Classification (NCBI taxonomy): domain Eukaryota; kingdom Viridiplantae; phylum Streptophyta; class Magnoliopsida; order Asterales; family Asteraceae; genus Arctium; species Arctium minus. Next base: position 80,290,240 of record OX941081.1, on the reverse strand, counting down.
TAGGTTCAGTAACAGTCTCCTTTTCACAGATTTCAATAGGGTTCATTGTAGGTATGGGAAAGATCACAGATTGAGGCATAATATCTTGTACTTGTTCATCCCCTGATCCTCTACTTCCTGATCCTGCATGATCATCATTACTGAAACCCAAAGAGTTAGTTAGTGAATCAATGTCAAATAACCACTGAGGACCTGAACCAATAGGATTTGGTGAGTTCTCATTGCATTTGACATTGTTACTTTCCTCAATTATTCTAGAAGAAGAATTAAACACTCTGTAGGCCTTACTCTGAGATGAGTAACCAACAAGAAAACCATCATCTGCTTTGCTATCAAACTTTCCTAAGTGATGTCAGGATCGAATTCTTAACAAGAATAAATTCTCAGAAACTAATATCAAAGGAGTTTGCGGAATAACACTTTGATATTCAATGAAACAATAAACAAACAGTAAATATGATGAATAACTTGTAAACTTGTATTGAATGCTATAAATCACAAGATTACACACACAACCTCAATCTTGAAGAACAGATTCTTCCAAGACGAATTCTACTTCTCTAGAATTAGGAACTATGCCTTGAGGTTGATTCTCTCTCTAGAACAAAAACTTAGAATGAACTGTTTTTCTAACTATTCTAAACAATTCTATACATATACTGAAGATAAAGATAATTACAAAAAATAAAAAGATCTTCAAAATAATCTTCATAATTATCTTCAAGCTTTCCGTGTTTATTACCAGACCCGATCTCTTCAACATTATCTTCACATTATCTCAGAAGCAGCATTAATCACCTTGGAAGTATTAACTCAAACTTGGCAGCATTAACTACTAAGCAACACTAACCTCTAGCAGTACTAACTAGCTAAGCAGTACTAACTTTGTTCAAGCAACACTAACTTTGACTAGCAGCATTAATTCTACTAGAAGCAGTAATACCTAGCAGTATTAAACTTGAATTCCTTTGGCAGTAGTAATTCTGTACTAGCAGCATTAAACACTTAAGCTTTTCTTCAGTTCCCAACAATCTCCCCCTAACTTGACTTTTAGGAAAAGAAGTCAAGTTATTCAGATCTTCTTCAAGATGCTCCCAAAACTCCATCATGACCTAAATTCCAGTATTTGCATCCAATCCCAAACTTTGATTAATTGTTCTTTGGATCAAATATTTAGCCATTTCTGAATTTTCAACACATCCAAGCTTCTTCTTCAACATTAAATGAAGTTTCAATCTGCTATGGTTGTATACTTTATCCACTAGGAAGTATTCAATGTGATTTCTATCCAAAGTCACAGAATCTACTCCACTAGTTTCATACAAAGTCCAATTGGTAACTGCTTGAAAAACACTCCTTATGATCTCCTCCATTTCATCAGGTTTGAACATGATACACAGATACTCCATCACTAGTTTTGTAATTGAAATCCCTGGAGCTTTCAACTGATCTGCATACAACTTCATCCCTATATCAAACATTTCTTCAATATCAGACCTTGAGCATGTTCTAACAATCTTGGCCCAAGTACTGTAGACTTCATACTTTTCATCTTTTCTCTTCAGTCTGATATACTCCTTGCCATCTACTTCCAAAACATCCCAGTGAATGACTTCAGGAGGTTTAACTCCTACAGGTTCTGCTGAAATTGGTTCAGGCACTTTGTCCATCACTACCATGTACATTTTGACATCCTCAGTACTTGCAGGTTCTTTCATTTTAGATGACTCAGGTGCCTCTTCTTCTTCAGCAACCTTTTCAGCCTCTTCTTCCACTAATCTAGGCTTCTTTGTAGGCTTTCTCCTGGCAATCATCTTTGTTCTTTTTAAAGTCCTTAGACTTTCACCAATTGTTGCTTCCTTCTCTGGAGTTTCTTGCTCATCAGGGAATGGTTTTTGTAAGAAATCATTGCTTTCTTTCATTCTTTTCTCCATTTCAACCCTTGCAAGATCATCCCCTTGAAGCTTTATCATCTCAGCATCATACATCTTCTTGAGCTTTTCAAAAGACATCTTTGAAAACATCTCTACCTTGACACCTACTGCACCCTTGAGGAAAGTAATCATTTTCTTTCTCTCTTGAGCACCCAGGTATGTCTTTGAAGGTTGTCTTTTCCTTGCATCCATTTTGATCTTAGCAGGCTTCCTCAAAGATGTGGCCTTCTGCTTGGCTTGTTCTGTTGCTAAGCTTTGTTGATAGGCTTTGTTTAACCTTGCAGCCATTGCTTTAGCTATCTCTCTATCCTTTTGCACTTGCATGGTTTCTGCTTCTTCAAGTTCAGCCTGTATCTTCCTAGCTAGAGCTTCATCTGATTCAATCAGCTTCTGCTTTTTCATTGGTTTATCAGATTCAACTAGCTTTGCCTTACCTTTCTCTTTACCAATCACCTTCTCAATGCTAGAGTTCTTTGCTGCATCACCTCTTTCTTTTATGATAACTCCTTTGGCCTTTGAGGTGACCTTGGGAGTATCATGTTTTGCTTTGATTAGAGTTTCTGCAATTTCAAGATCTGTGAGCACTTCTTTCATTGTTTTTGCTGCTTCCATTGGTTCAACAGTATTAACCATTTCTGCTGCTCTGCTTGAACCAACAGTATTAATGGTTTCTGCTGCTGCTTGTGTTTCTGCTTCTTGTGCCACCTTTTCTGTAGTTATTTGCTCCCCCTCAAACTTTGCATTCTCTTGCTCCCCCTTAGCTTTTGCATCTTCCATATTTTCATCAGCTTCTGACTCCCCCTTTTTGGGAGCATCAGTCACTTGTTTCCTCCTTCTGAGTACAAATTGCTTCTTCTTCTTTTGGAGAAGCAATTTCCTTACCATTTGCTTCAAGTTGAGGATCTGTTCTTGTTGTGACAGAACAATGAGTTTAAGCTCTTCAATCTCTTGACCTTGTTTGATCACATCCATATTGATGTTTCCCAAGGTTTCCATCAATTCGTCATAGTTATATCTGTCCTCACCTTCTCCAGGAGTGTTACCCCCTTTTTAATGATCATTGGATCTTTTAGTAGTGGAAGCCTTCTGCCTAGCAGAAGCACTATCCACCCCTTGGGTTCTTGGCACCTGGGACCTTTGGATGATTGCGCACCCAAAGTTGCCATGGGTAAGGTCTTAGAGATGTTACCACTGTCCTTCTCTGTGCTAGCAGAAGTACTGGCAACCTTCTCACCCATATGCTCTTCCATCTCCTTAGAGAGCACCTCCTGAGGGTTGGAAGACACCCAATTGGATTCCCTTTGGATATTCTCTATTGGAGAATGCTCCAATAGAGGGCTTAAAGGCTTAGTGGGGGAAGGTAAAAGAAGGGAAGGAGCCTTCTTTACCTGTTTCCTTTTGTAAGTTTGGGTAATTGAAGAAGTGGGCTTTTGAAGTAGAGACGGGGGAATAGATATAGAGTGGGAAGGTTGGGATTGGCTAGCAGTGGGATGGTCTGAGGAGGGCTTTGACCCTGCTGCCATACCTTCATCAGTGTGGGACACCACCATCATTGTGGAGAACAATGGGGTGTCAACTCCTTCCGAGTCCCCAGCAGATCTTCTCATGTTTGAGAAAACCTTGCCTTTAGGGGGTTTAGGTACATATACCCCATCAAAGTGAGGTATATCCGTCAATTCATTAGTGATAACTGCCTGTACAAACCTGGGATACATGAAGAAACTCTTCTTGTTGTCCAGATTTGAGACAAGATCATTGAAGATCATTTCAGAAAAGTTGTATTTTCTAGCAGTGGATAAACATACCAATGCATAGGCAATTGGACTGCTAAATTGTCTCCAGCCAGTTGTTTTCTTAGAAATACAATGCATCAAGGTATGAACAAAGAACCTCCATTGGGATGAAAATTTAGCTTTGAAAAACTTGAAAATTCCCATTTGGCCTTCATACCCCATTCTTGTAAGAGTTGAGAATAATTCCTCATTAGGAATAGAGGTTATACCTGCAGCATCATCTAGACGTAGACAGATGCGTATCACCTCTTCAGTAACTGTTAGGGGTTTTTCACACACCCTTGTCTTGATCATTTGGACACCATCTTCAGTAACGATGGTGGCATTGGCCCAAAAATGCCTCTGATGCTCTATGAAGATGGTAGGAGACACAGTGAGAGCATGAGCGATGTGGCTGGACTTCAGAAAGTCGACTATCTGGTGAAAACCTTCAGCTTGTTTCGGCTTTTGGAGCATCGTGATTTCATTGTGATCGTCAATGAAAGCCATGGATGCCATTGAACTTGAGTGTTCTTGCCTGAAAACTTGGTACTTGAGAGAAAAAGGTTAGAGCGCAAGTGAACAATATGCAAAGAGTCGTTACGAACTTTTTAGGCGGGCAAAGGGTATTTATAGTATTCGGATTAAAAGCAGTATTAACCTTAGAAAAATAGTGAAAGCAGTATTAACAGAGAGCAGTATTAACCACTAGCAGTATTAACTGAGAGCAGTATTAACCACTAGCAGTATTAACTAACTAGCAGTATTAACTGAGAGCAGTATTAACCACTAGCAGTATTAACTAACTAGCAGTATTAACTGAGAGCAGTATTAACTACTAGAAGTATTAAATGTGCACTGGCAGTATTAATACTGTACTGGCAGTATTAACCATACTTACACTTTTAAGCGTGTGAAAAACTGAGTACTGCTATACATTTCCTTAGAAAGAAAGTTAGTAACACCAAGAATAAACTATATACAGATAGTGAACCACTTTTAGGAAGGGGCTTATTCATAGTTGATCATTCCCACACTTGTTACCAAGAAAGTGAATCTACCCACATCAAAGGCTTTGGTGAATAGATCAGCAAACTGGTTATCAGTATGAACTTTTACAACTTGAATAAGTTTCTTTTCATTTCAGTCTCTTATAAAGTGATACCTGATCTCAATGTGCTTTGTCTTTGAGTGCTTGACAGGATTGTTAACAATGCTAATAGCACTGCTATTATCAATAAAGATTGGAGTGTGTAGAAAGGTTACCCCATAGTCCAGCATTTGATTCTGAATCCACAACACTTGAGAACGACAACTTGCAGCTGCTATGTACTCTGCTTCTGTTCTAGATGTGGACACTGTGGTTTGTTTCTTGCACTGCCATGAAACTAGTCTTGCACCCAAAAACTGGCATCCTTCAGAAGTAGAATTTCTGTCCAAGTTTGCTCCACCTAGGTCACTGTCTTTGTATGCAAGTAGGTCAAATGATGAGTCATGAGGATACCAAAGTCCCAATCTAGGTTGCCCTTTGAGATATCTGAATATCCTCTTAACAGCTTGATAGTGTGATTGCTTTGGCCTAACTTGAAATCTTGCACACACACAGACTGGAAACATTATATCTGGCCTAGAGGCTGTAAGGTACATGAGAGAGCCAATCATGGATCTATAGTGATGCACATCCATATCCTCCCCCTCAAGATCTGCTGTTATCTGCTTGTGTGTCTCCATAGGTGTGTTGGCAGGCTTTGAATATGAGAATCCAAACTTGGTTAGAATGTCCTGCACATACTTGGACTGACTGATAAAAATACCATCTGACTTCTGTTGGACTTGGAGTCCAAGGAAAAAGGTAAGTTCCCCCATGGAACTCATTTTGAATCTTTGATGCATTAGTTCCTCAAACTCCCTGCACATACTTTCTCTTGTGGATCCAAAGATGATATCATCCACATAGATTTGGACCAGCAAGATGTCCTTCTTCTTTCTCTTGATGAATAGAGTCTTATCAATGACTCCTCTTTCAAAGCCATTTTCCAAAAGATAGGATGACAGAGTGTCATACCATGCCCTTGGTGCTTGATGCAGTCCATAAAGTGCTTTCTTCAGTTTGTATACTCTGTCTGGATAGCTTGGGTTTTCAAACCCTGGTGGTTGACAGACATATACCTCTTCTTCAATTGAGACATATAGAAATGCACTTTTTACATCCATTTGGTAGACTTTGAACTTCATATAAGAAGCATAGGCCAGGAACAATCTGATTGCTTCTATCCTAGCCACTGGTGCAAATACTTCTTCATAATCTATTCCTTCTTCTTGTGTATACTCTTGTGCTACCAATCTTGCTTTGTTCTTTATTACTATCCCTCTTTCATCTCTCTTATTCATGAAGACCCATTTTGTGCCTATAGCTCTTTGACCTTTAGGAAGGTCTACTAGATCCCAAACATCTTGCAGCTTGAATTGTAGTAGCTCTTCTTGCATAACTTCTATCCAACTGGACTCTTTCATAGCATCATGAGCCTTCTTAGGCTCAAGTTGGGATAGAAAACAAGAAAGCACTGTATGCTGTTGATCTTGCATATCTTGCATCCTGCTTTGATGTCTAGTCATCATAGAAGAAGAGATATCCCCTATTACCAGCTGAGGAGGATGATTCTTTTGTGTTCTTGATTGATGACTAGGTTCTTCATTGAGTTCCACCTCTAGATTGGAATCATTCAACTCAACTGAGGTGATTTCAGCAGCTACTTCAGGTTCTTTATTTGCTTGAGTCTCCTCATCTCTCCTTTCTTCTTCACTCTGATTTGATTCAGTAGATGGCTCCTTTTCACAGTCTTCAACAGGATTCACTTTAGGTATGGGAAAAATCACATACTGAGATATACTTTCTTGAACTTGTGTAGTCCCTGATCCTCCATTTCCTGAACCTGCATACTCATTACTACTTAAACCAAAAGAGTTAGTTAGTGAATCAATGTCAAATAGCCACTGAGGACCAGACCCAATAGGATTTGGTGTGTTCTCATTGCATTTGACATTGTCACTTTCTTCAATTATTCTAGAAGAAGAATTAAAAACTCTGTAGGCCTTACTCTGAGATGAGTAACCAACAAGAAATCCATCATCTGCCTTGCTATCAAACTTACCTAAGTGAGATTTGGTATTGAGAATTGTACAAGGACACCCAAAAGGTTTGAAAAATCCAATAAAGGGTTTTCTTTTATTTAAAAGCTCATATGGGGTCTTGTTCTTTGGTTTGACTACTAGTACTCTGTTTTGGACATAACAGGCAGTATTTACTGCTTCAGCCAAGAAAGTAATTGGTAATTTAGAATCAGCCAACAGAGATCTAGCAACCTCTATTAGTGTCCTATTCCTTCTCTCAGCAACTCCATTTTGTTGTGGAGTCCTAGCAGCACTATATTGTTTCTCAATTCCTTTTTCTTCACAAAAGGTGTTTAGGTCAATATTTTTAAATTCAGTTCCATTATCAGACCTAATGACTTTTACTTTTTGATTAGTCTGGTTTTCAATTCTTAGAATAAAGGATTTGATCAGTCCACTTGTCTCATCCTTAGTCCTTAGAAAATATACCCAAGTAAATCTAGAGTAATCATCAACAATAACTAAGCAGTATGATTTCTTCCCTATGCTCATCACATTTGTAGGGCCAAATAGATCCATATGTAATAACTGGAGGCAAGAAGAAATTGAATTTAACTCTTTGGTCTTATGAGAAGTTTTGTGCTGTGTGCCTTTAAGACAAGCAACACAATGATCATCACATGAAAAGACTTTTGATGGTAAACCTCTTACAAGATTGTTTTTAACAAGTTTGTTCATTGTCTTGAAATTCATGTGACACATCCTTCTATGCCAAATAGAGGATTCATCCACAGAAGCTTTTGAAACAAGACAGTTCAGGGATGAATCACTTGAAACATTGTCCATATCTAGACAATACACATTGTCCTTTCTTGGAGTTCTAAGTAGTATCATGCTTTCATCAACTACCTTGAACCCTGGAGCAAGGATCATACATTATGTATTAGTAAATAATATACTATGTTGTTTGTCACAAACCTGTGATACACTTAACAGGTTGTACTTTAGCTGATCAACATAGTAGACATCCTCAAATGTCATCTTACCTTTTGTAACATTACCTTTCCCACTTATTTTACCACCTGTGAGATTGTCTCCAAATGCAACATGTCCTCCATTGATAGGCTTGAAATCCTGAAGCATGACATGTTGCCTGTCATGTGCCTAGAGCAACCACTATCCACATGCCATATGTTCATCCCCTTGAGTTGTTGGTTGCCCTGCACATATGATAAATCAGTTAGTATGGACTAGGAACCCAAGCCAAAGTGGTCTTGGGTACCCCTTTCTCATCAAAATATTTACATTCTTTCTTGACAAGATTTTTAAACTTTGACTCCTCATTACTAGAGTACTTTGTTACAATAATGGGTTTGGATGCATATTTGCTAGAAGCAGTACTGTTTTTAGAAGAACTAACTGCATTATCAGCACTTGCATGCTTAGCAGTACTAACCTTGTTAGAAGTACTAACAGTGTTAGAAGCATTAAAATTCTCAGCATTACTAACACTGTTAGCAGCAGTATTGCTACTGGCAACACTATCCCTGTCAGCAGTACTATTTGATGTAGCAGTACTAATAGTTTTAGTGCTTCTAGGCACCCACATTTTAATACTCTCTTTTAAAACCTTTTTCTTCTTTTGGCCTTTGGTTTCAATAGACTTCTTAGCCACATGTTTCTTTCCAGCCTTCCTATAACCAACAGGTTTTTGCACAAATCTTTGAAAGTTCATCTGTTGGTTAATAGGGTTAAAGAAACAATATTTAGCCAAATGATTCAACTTGCCACATATGAAACAAGGTTTCGGTCTGATTATTTTATTCAGATCAACTCCTTGTTTCTGAGCCCATTGATTATTCCAGTTTCTTTGGTTACCTCTTTTTATACCAGAATTTAGGCTCTCAGATTTATTGCAAGCACACTGTTTACAAGGGCCAGGATTCACAACAGTGGTCAGTTTGTAATGGACCTTGTTACCCTTTCCTTTGGTCTTCTCTATCTCTTTAGACTTGACCCAGATCCTTCCACCACCCTCATTGGTAACAATGTTGTTTTCTAAGGGTATCTCTTTACTCACATCATTGTTCCTCTTCTTACAGGCTTCTTTCTCAGTCATATCCTTAACAACTACCTCATCCAAAGGATCTATCTCAAAAGCTTTCTCAGACAAGTCCTTTTTCTCCTTGGTCTCTAACAGATCTGATGTAGGAGAGATATAGTTGTTGTTTTAAGGAGGGGGTGTGTTGTTGTATCCAACACCAGGCTTCATCTTATCATGAATCTGAGCCTTTAGAAGAGAATCCATTGCTTTTGAAGCATATGAAAACTTTTCTATATCAAGCTTAACCTTATCTAATTCTTCTTTCAACCTATCATTTTCTTCTTTGGACTTAGACAATTTGGTCTCTAACTCATTCTTTTCCCACTTCTAGTAGTTTGTGTCATAAGAGTCTTGAAGTTCATTGGCTTGAAAGCCTTTGATTTGTTCTTCAAACCTCTCCACTATCAACACATAATCTCTTCTGTCCTTTTCTAATCTTTTGAGGTCATCACACATGCTTTGGTTGTGATCCCTGTACCTTTTGACAGTGTCTATGCAAGATTTAGTGCAAAGATTAGAAATTACCTCAGAAGGGAGATCAGACACTTCTGCCATAAGAGCTTGGTTCTGAATGGCTTCCTCAGCTTGGTCACTCCAGTCAAATCCCATTCCTTGTTGAGAAATAAGGGCTTGAGCAGAGTTCTTGTTTTGATTGAAACCACCATTCTGGGCTTGTTGGTGGTTGTTGTTTGGCACACCACTTCTGCACTCTTTAGCAAAGTGTCCCTTCATGTGGCACTTGTAACATTCCACCTTTGTTTTGTCAAAACCAGCTCCATCTTCTCTTCTTTGAGAGAAGTTGTTCCTCCCACTTCTTTTAATAAACTTCTTTACCCTCATAGATAACATGGTCATCTGCCATTTAATGTCCATTTCCTCCAAATCATCAGGGTGAAGTTGTTCCAGATCATCATTAATCAAAGAGTTGTTGCTGTGACTGGACAAAAAGGCTTCAAAGATAGTTTCAGTGCCTTTTTCTGAAAATTCACTCCACTGGCAGCACTAACTGCTTTAGGGTTGGCAGCAGTATCAGTAGATGCTGATAGAAGTGCAGCATTGTGAATGTACCCAGTGGGTTTTTTCTTGGCTTCTACCTCAGATTCAAATACTCTTAGATCATTATATAGATAATCAAGTTCCTTCTCTTCCAGATTGTCACTCTGTCTATATGAGACAGTGTACATAGTCCATTCATCTCCAAGAGATCTGAGGAACTTCCTGTTGATATCATCTTGCTCCATCTTCACTCCAACAGTAGCCAGTTCACCAATAAGCTTGTTAAACCTGTCAAAAGTTTGAGTCATAGACTCATTCTTTGAAGAAGTGAAGTTGTCATATTTCTGCTTCAGAACATCCCTTTGATTTCTTTTGATGCTTTTAGTTCCAGCAAATCTTTTCTCTAGAGCATTCCAGAGAATCTGAGCATCAGTGCAGTTGCAAAATTGATGCTGATATTCATTGGGGATGGCCAAGAGCAGAGTTCTTAAGGCCTACATCTCTGTCTGTCTGATCTTTCTCTCACCATCTGTCTTTGGTGGAGGTCTTTTCCCATCTGGTCCAATCTTTCCTGCTTCAGAGGGTCCATTCTCAATGATGTCCCACATTGAGTAGTCTGTGAGAAGAATGTATTGCCTGATTCTGATCTTCCACATGTCAAACTCACTGGGTTTGAGCATTGGGACCTTAGAAACAAGAGTACTGTTTGATTCTGCAAAGTTTTCCATGATGAATGAATAGATGTTTCTGAAAGAACAAGCTTTGATACCACTTGTCAGGATCGAATTCTTAACAAGAATAAATTCTCAGAAACTAATATCAAAGGAGTTTGCGGAATAACACTTTGATATTCAATGAAACAATAAACAAACAGTAAATATGATGAATAACTTGTAAACTTGTATTGAATGCTATAAATCACAAGATTACACACACAACCTCAATCTTGAAGAACAGATTCTTTCAAGACAAATTCTACTTCTCTAGAATTAGAAACTATGCCTTGAGGTTGATTCTCTCTCTAGAACAAAAACGTAGAATGAACTGTTTTTCTAACTATTCTAAACAATTCTATACATATACTGAAGATAAAGATAATTACAAAAAAATAAAAAGATCTTCAAAATAATCTTCATAATTATCTTCAAGCTTTCCATGTTTATCACCAGACCCGATCTCTTCAACATTATCTTCACATTATCTCAGAAGCAGCATTAATCACCTTGGAAGTATTAACTCAAACTTGGCAGCATTAACTACTAAGCAGCACTAACCTCTAGCAGTACTAACTAGCTAAGCAGTACTAACTTTGTTCAAGCAGCACTAACTTTGACTAGCAGCATTAATTCTACTAAAAGCAGTAATACCTAGCAGTATTAAACTTGAATTCCTTTGGCAGTAGTAATTCTGTACTAGCAGCATTAAACACTTAAGCTTTTCTTCAGTTCCCAACAAGTGAGTGTTGGTATTGAGAATGGTACAAGGACACCCAAAAGGTATGAAAAAACCAATAAATGGTTTTCTTTTATTTAAAAGCTCATATGGTGTCTTGTTCTTAGACTTGACTAATAGAACTCTGTTTTGGACATAGCAAGCAGTATTAACTGCTTCAGCCCAGAAAGTAATTGGAAGTTTTGAATCAGCTAACAGAGATCTATCAGCGTCAATCAGTGTCCTATTCCTTCTCTCAGCAACACCATTTTGTTGTGGAGTCCTAGGAGCACTGTATTGCCTCTCAATTCCTTTTTCCTCACAAAAGGTGTTTAGGTCAAGATTTTTAAATTCAGTACCATTATATGACCTAATGACCTCTACCTTTTGATTTGTTTGGTTTTCAATTATTAGAATAAAGGATTTGATTAGTCCACTTGTCTCATCCTTAGTCCTTAGAAAATACACCCAAGTAAATCTAGAGTAATCATCAACAATAACTAAGCAGTATGATTTCTTACCTATACTCATGACACTTGTAGGACCAAACAGATCCATATGCAACAACTGAAGAGAAGAAGAAATTGTGTTCAACTTTTTGGACTTAAGAGAAGTTTTGTGTTGTTTGCCTTTGAGGCAAGCAACACAATGATCATCACATGAAAATACTTTTGAAGGCAGACCTCTTACAAGGTTGTTTTTAACAAGTTTATTCATTGTTTTAAAGTTCATGTGACACATCCTTCTGTGCCAAAGTGATGATTCATCCAAAGAGGCTTTTGAAAGAAGACAGTTTAAGGATGAATCATTTGAAACAGTTTCCATGTTCAAACAATAGACATTATCCTTTCTTGGTGTTCTTAGTAGTATCATATTTTCATCAACTATCTTGAATCGAGGAGCAAGGATAATGCATTATGAATCAGTGAATAATATACTATGCTTTTTTGTCACAAACCTGTGATACACTTAACAGGTTGTACCTTAACTACTCAACATAGTAAACATCTTCAAAGGTCATCTTACCTTTTGTTACATCTCCCTTACCACTAATCTTACCTCCATCTAGAGTATTACCAAAGGCAACATGCCCTCCATCAATTTTCTCGAAATTCTTGAGGCAAGCCATGTTCCCTGTCATGTGCCTAGAGCAACCACTATCAACATGCCAAATGCTCTTTCCCTTGAGCTGCTGGTTGCCCTGCACATAAGATAAATCAATTAGTATTGACTGGGAACCCAAGCCAAAGTGGTCTTGGCCCTCCATTTCTCATCAAAATACTTGCACTCCTTTTTGATGAGATTTTTAAATTTAGAATACTCTTTACTGGAGTACTTTCTCAAGATGACTGGTCTAGAAGCACAAACACTAGAAGCAGTACTAATTTTAGAAGTACTAACAGAGTTAGCAGTACTAACAGGTTTAGCAGTACTAACCTTGTTAGAAGCACTAACAGAGTTAGCAGTATTAATATCTGATGAAGTACTAACAATGTTAGTTTTAGAAGTACTAAAACTCTCAGCATCACTAACATTGATAGCAGCAGTATTGCTTCTGGCAGCACTATATTTGTCAGCAGCACTATTTGTGGTCAGCAGTACTAACAGTTTTAGTGCTTTTGGGAACCCACATCTTGACATTCTCTTTTACAGTGTTTTTCTTCATGTGGCTTTTAGATTTAACAGGTTTCTTAGCCACATGGTTCCTTTCATCCTTCCTATAACCAAAGAGTTTTTGCACAGATCTTTGAAAATTTATCCTTTGGTTAATAGAATTAAAATAACAGTGCTTGGCAAGATGGTTTAGTTTGCCACATATGAAACAAGGTTTTGGTCTGATGATTCTACTCAGATCAATTCCTTGTTTCTGAGCCCACTGATTATTCCAATTTCTTTGATTTCCCCTACTTTTAACATGCGTTAGGGGCTTAGACTTATTACCTGCACACTGTTTGCAAAGAACAGGATTCACAACTGTAGTCTGCTTGTAATGGACCTTTTTAGACTTTCCCTCAGTCTTCTCTACGCCATCAGATTTGACCCAATCCCTTCCACCACCCTCATTGGTAAGAATGTTATTTTCTAAAGGATCTATCTTAGTGGCTCCCTCATGCAAGTCCTTCCTATCCTTGGTCTCTAGCAAGTCTGATTTAGGAGGGATGTAGTTGTTGTTGTATGGTGGTGGTGTGGTATTGTACCCAATTCCTGGTTTAAGCTTATCATGGATTTGGACCTTTAGAATTGAATCCATGGCTTTAGAAGCATATGAAAACTTTTCCACATCTAGCTTAACCTTGGCTAGCTCTCCTCTCAACTTTTCATTCTCCTCTCTAGACTTTGTCAGTTGGATTTCTAGATCATTTTCCCCCACTTCCAGTAATTTGTATCATATGTGTGTTGAAGTTCATTGTCTTGGAAACCTTTAATTTGTTCCTCAAACCTTTGAACAATTTTCACATAGTCTTTTCTATCCTTTTCTAACCTCTTAAGGTCATCACTCATACTCTGGTTGTGATCCCTGTACCTTTTAACAGTGTCTATACAAGTTTGAGAACAGAGAATAGAGAGTACCTCAGTTGGAAGATTAGATACCTCTGCCATGAGAGCTTGATTTTGAATGGCCTCTTCTGCTTGATCACTCCAGTCAAACCGCATTCCTTGTTGAGAAACAAGAGCTTGAGCAGAGTTTCTGTTCTGGTTGAAGCTTCCAGTCTGAGCTTGTTGATGATTGTTGTGAGACACTCCACTTCTGCATTCCCTGGAAAAGTGTCCCTTCATATGACACTTGTAGCACTCCACCTTTGACTTATCAAAGCCCGCTCCATCTTCTCTTCTTTGGGAGAAGTTGTTCCTCCCAGTCCTCTTGATGAACTTCTTCAGCCTCATAGAAAGCATGGCCATCTGCCATTTAATATCCATCTCTTCAAGATCACCAGGATGAAGCTGTTTCAATTCATCATTGATTAAAGAGGAGTTACTATGGCTGGAAATAAAGGCTTCAAAAACAGATTCATTGCCTTTTTCTTGATTTACTCCATTAGCAGCATTAACTGATTCAGGGTTAGCAGTAGAATCAGTTGATGCTGATAGGAGTGCAACATTATGAACATATCCAGTAGGCTTCTTCTTTTCTTCCACCTCGGATTCAAACACTCTCAGATCATTGTACAGATCATCTAGTTCCTTTTCTTCCAATTTCTCATTCTGTCTGAATGAAACAGTGTACATGGTCCATTATGTTAACTCAAGATCTAAAGATTCTAGAGAGAGAAAGCTAGAGAGAGAGAGTTAATCTTGAAAGCTCTTGTCATATATCTCACTAATCTTATTTACAATTTTGTTCCCCTCTAAAGAATACAAAGCAAACTCTATTTATACCTAAAGCTTAAACTAAAACTTAACTACAAAGGAAACAAAACTAGCTTTGACTTTTACAAGACTTTGACATTGTTGACTTCCAACTTTGACTTCCTAATTAAATCTTGGATACAATATTTGGACTTAACAATCTCCCCCTTTGTATTCAAGATTTAATAAAAATTTGATGCAGAACTTCAACTCTTGATTCTTCATCTTTTGTCTCTTGAAGCTTTCAAAAACTTTGCTCTTTTGCAGCTTTTGAAGAAACTTGGAAAGTCTTTTTAAACTTTGAAGCTTTGGAAAGTCAACATGCCTTGAACATGAAACATTGAAAACTTAAAACATCTTTGAAACATGAATCTTCATTTCTGAAAAATCTTTCGTCTTCAATCAAAATTGTATCTTCATCACTTTGATCACTGAATCGACTTCGGAAGAAACAAACTTTCATGAATCATCTTGATTTGACTTTGAACATTCTTTATCAGACTTGAACTTTGAAAACAACAGCGGAAGCAAATTGAAATTCTGACATGAACTTTGAACTTGAACTCTTGAAATTGATCTTTGAATAATTCTCCCCCTTTTTGATGATGTGAGCATCAATATCATCAAAATTACATCAATTTCGGCATAAGCTTTGATTTCCCCCTTTGTGATCAACAAACAATCTCCCTTTTGATAATTGGCGAACTTTGATCTGAAGAGCCGAATCATGAACAGTATATATCCGAATCTTTGCAAATTCAGACATAATGAGCGTGTAACCCTGATTCAACAAATGAAACAGTTAGAAGTGCCTGTCAGTAACACAAAGTTACTGTGTACAACGAATGTACAATTTAAGGAGTTGGTTTGATGTTGACTCCCCAGGACTTCCATTCAATCATCGAAAAACACAAGGTTTATCTATGAATGTTCTGACAGAAAAACATATTTTCTGTATGCTCGTGCTTGTGTATGAAAGAATTTAGCACAATGATTGTGTTTCATAAAGGCTCAAAGTATGTAAATCACTGAGACAGCAATGATTGTACATGGACTTAATGTGCATGAGAAAGGGTCGAAGGTGGGGCAACTTTCCTTCTTTTTCAATATCAGTATTCTTCCAAGAGAAGATCCGATAGATTATGTGTTGCTTCCCCAGAAAATGTGAAACATTCTCTTTTTAAGAAAAGAATGAGTAGCTGATGGGGTTGTATACAAGAGATGGCATGGGCTATTTGCCTATTTCAATGATGGTCACCAAAGAAATGTGAACCAATCAGTAATGTGGTTGCCCGGCTCAGAAAGATGTTTGGTGCAGAGTTCTGATATTCTTTTAACTCTGTTCTCACACCCTCTTTCTTTTAAACATATAAGCTCACATCTAACCAGTCTCTCATTTCCATTTTACCTCTGCTCATTCCCACACTCAATTATTTTTAGACCCCTCTCCCCTCAATCACTCAAAGGATTTCTTCCGGGGTAGGAAACACTGGTTATCGTGAATCCATGGAAGATCTATTAAGCACTCACACTGAATCCCATGTTCCTAAAAGTACATGCTGGTCAATGATTTTCTTGACATGTAAAGCACAAGAAATCATATGTCAGAGTATGTATGCTCATTGAAAAATATGAATGAAATTTGAGCATTTTTTCTTTGAAGATTTCTCAAAACAAGGATATTGAATGAATGAATATGAAGTCAAGAGAATTGTTTTGAGAATCTAACAATGAATCAATCAGATCAAATCAAATGGTTAGGGTATCAAAGAATTGGATATTTTGTTTATATGAACAAATATAAACAATTTATCAATGAAAGCACAAATATGAAAAAAAAATGAATGATGCTCATCAACTTTGAATTTCGAACATCGAAAAATATGAAAAAAAATATAAACGGGGGTATTACCATCGAAAAATTATTTGAATTTGAGACATGGTAATAACAATTTCAAATAAAATACTGAACCGTTGTGTGTGAATACTTGACAGTATATGGACAAGATAATACACAAGTATTGATCTTTGGAAACACACGGTCAGTTAAACAATAAAGCGCAAAAATTGAAAAACATTTAAAAATCACACTTCTAAATTCATGAAATCGTTTTGAGAATAAGAAGTGGTTTGAACATTTCAGAAATTGTTTTTCATGTTTGAAAGTTGTCCTTCTTTCAAACAATCAGAGATCTCGGATCAGAAGATTTTTACCTTTTCGGTTCCCCCTCAAATCATGATAATATGATTTATGTCTTTTTTTTTTTTTTTTTTTTTTTTTTTTTTTTTTTTTTAGCTCCCCCTGGATATTAGCATAATATCCTTCTTTGATCATTGATGAACGGGTCCTAATCTGTCATGTGATCAGAAGCCACTTTATTCATATTATTTATTCAAAAATAAAAGGACAAAAAGCAGTAAAACAATTATAGAATGAGTTCTGATCTGAAGTAATCAGAAGTCATCACCTTTACTCCCCCTTAAATTAAGCATCTGAAATATGTCAGTTAACACAGGATAGAGATCAAACACTCCCTTAGAATTGTTAGACCATCAATATCAGAAAAATTTAGCAAAGAAAAAATTTAGGATAGAGATCAGATCAATTCACTTGGGACGGAGACCATCAATATCCATCGGATGCAAGCATACAGGAGTAAGGTCTTTTTGATCGTTGAAATACGGTTCCTAAGCTGTTGTGCTTAGAATCCATTATGAAATTGAAGTCCGGGTCTTGAGCTGATTTACTCAAGAACCATTTTCTTTCTTACTCCCCCTTGGATTGAGGTGCCTGCAACACAGATTCAAGTTTCGGTTTTGGTACCCACTGATATTTGGGTCCATAAATGTTAGTTGCAGTGCGTGTGGGGGACACAGAGTAAGAACCATACCAGAAATGGTCATTTGTTTTATGAAAATGATCATGTGTACAACAAATAGAACAATAATATTTCTTACCATTGGGTGTTTTGTTCTTCTTTGCTTTGTGTACATGTACACATGAATTCTTCTCTTTCAGCTCATCAGTCTTGTCATCTTTGACTGATTTCTTCATCCAGACCAGTTTCTCGTTCTTAAAACTTTTTCTCCTTGGATAATAATCTGAACCATCTAAATATTCATCAAAGAACAAGTTAGTGCGACGAATCTGATTGAATGAATTGATTGACCTTTTTGAAGAAACATATTTATGATTTGAACTTGAAACAAATTTTTCAAGCTCTTTGATCTTTGACGCAAAGATGTCTCTTTCTTTCTCAAGCAGATCAATCTTTGTCTTGAATTCAGACTTCGTCTTTTGCTCTTTCAGCCCTGTAGCAGACAGTTCAGACAATTTTGAAGTCAGTTTCTTAATTTCATTCTCAAAGATTAAACGTTCTTCTTCAAACTCTTTTTCTGAATCTGTTCTCTGGCCAGATAATTCTTTAAAAAATCCTACATTCTTTTGTTCTATGGCCTTTTTCTCTTTTTCAAACTTCTCTCTTTCTAAAATCAGTACTTTCTCAAAATCAGAGATTTGTTGAGAAAGTTTTATGCATTTAAGCTCAAACGACTTCTTCTCTTCATAGCATTTCTTGGAAAAATCTGAGAACTTTTTGGAAAATATTTTCTTTTCACTTTCAAACTCAGCTTTCTTTGCAACAAGCTGTTTTTCCAAATCAGATAAATTCCTTTTAAGCTCAAAGTTCTCAGATTCCAATTTCTTAACTTTCTGCTCATTGCTCTCAACAGAGACTGTCTGCTGAATTATAGTTTTCTTAACCACTGAGCCAAGCATGATTTTCTCCAAATGAGTCCACATGAGCATTAGATTGTTCTTGTAACAATCTACACGATTGTATATGTGATTTGGCAATGCAAGAATGAGATTAGACTTAGCAATTCTTTCTCCGTTGTACTTTAAAGATTCTTCTTCATTGTACTCATCAATTGGCTTTAGAATTGTGGATTGTTCAGTATTAGCAGTGGCTGGAATGATCTTGACAAGTCTCTCAAAAGGAGGGTTGGTTAAAGCTCGAACCATGTAATCCCCATTTTGTTTTCTCTCAAGAAAATTAATAAATCGATCTCTCCATTGAGAATACTCATTCTCATTGATAAGCACAGGGAGACGTGTATCTGTCCCGAGAGACATCATCAACTCATTCTTATAGACTTGAGATTGAAGAGACATACTGAAGAGTAGCAGAGAGCTTTTCGGCTGAAGAAAATAAGAACCGAATTGAAATATTATCAGAAAATAAGAACCGAATTGCAAAGCAAACTCTATTTATACCTAAAGCTTAAACTAAAACTTAACTACAAAGGAAACAAAACTAGCTTTGACTTTTACAAGACTTTGACATTGTTGACTTCCAACTTTGACTTCCTAATTAAATCTTGGATACAATATTTGGACTTAACACATTCATCTCCAAGAGATCTGAGGAACTTTCGGTTGACATCATCTTGTTCCATCTGGACTCCAATAGTAGCCAACTCACCAATTAACTTATTGAATCTATCAAAAGTTTGAGTCATAGACTCATTCTTTGAAGATGTAAAATTCTCATATTGCTGCTTGAGAATATCCCTTTGATTCCTCTTAGTACTCTTGGTGCCAGCAAATCTCTTCTCTAAAGCATTCCATAGGATCTGAGCATCAGTGCAGTGGTGAAACTGATGTTGATACTCATTAGGAATGGACAAAAGCAGGGTGCTTAAGGCTTTCATCTCCAATTGTCTCACTTTCTTCTCAACATTAGTTTTTGGAGGTGGTCTTCTTCCATCTTGTCTAATTTTACCTTCAGCAGAGGGACCATTCTCAACAATGTCCCACATAGAAAAGTCTGTAAAAAGGATGTACTACTTGATCCTAATTTTCCACATGTCAAACTCATTAGGTTTGAGCATGGGAACCTTTGAAACAAGAGTGTTGTTTGATTCAACTGTGTTGTCCATGATGAATGAAGGTTTCTGAGAATACTAGGCTCTGATACCACTTGTCAAGATCTGATTCTTAGCAAGAATAATGAAACTCAGAAACAATATTAAAGAAGTTGCGGAAAAACACTTTAATATTCAAATATCAATGTAACAGTAAAGTAGAAATCACAACTTGTAAACTTTATTGAATGATTAAAGTTACAAGCTTTCACACAAAACCTCAATCTTGATGAACAGGCTCACCAAGACGAATTCTATTTCTCTAGAACTAGGGTTGTAAACCTTGAGGTCAATTCTCTCTCTAAACAAAAACTTATGAATAAAATTAATCTCTATCAAATACTTCTATACTATATATACAAGACTAAATACAAGATAATTATCAAAAATACAATTAATCTTCAATATCAATCCCATAATTATCTTCAGCCTTATCTGCAGCATGTCTTTATCTCCAAGGCATCTTTATCTTTATAAGCAACACTAATTCTCTTCAGAAGTATTAACCATCTTCAGCAGCATTAATCTTCATCGGTACTAACTACTAGCAGTACTAACTCTCCAAGTAGTACTAACTATTCAAATAGCAGCACTAACTCTTTAAGCAGTATTAATTCTACTAGCAGTAGTAATCTTGATAGCCTAGCAGTAGTAATCACTTAGCAACATTAATCATGTTGTACTGGCAGCAGTAATCATACTTAAACAAATCTTCAGTTCCCAACAGATCGGCAATCAACTTAATATTTCCAATTGCCTCAACAACTATAAGGAGTTCAAAGCTAAAGAAGGAGAATGTCTAGAAACTACTTATGACAGATTTGTGACCTTGCTGAATGAGTTAAGCAAGAACAAGGTCAAGAAGTCACAAATTGAGTTGAACGTCAAGTTTCTCAGCATTCTACAACCTGAGTGGAAGAGATTTACAAGAAAAATGAAACAGATGAAAGATGTGAATGAAATTCCTTTCCATGAGGTGTATGAAACTCTATGGCAAAATGAAGAAGAAGTAGATGAGATCAAAGCGGAGAAGAAAAAGGATGATAAATCAGTTGCTGATCCAATTGCTCTTGTTGTGAAGAAGAAGTCGGGGAGCTTGAAGAAGAAAAAGAAAGTGATAATTTATGAATCAGAAGAGGCTGAAAGTGAGGATAACTCTGACTCTGATGATTGTAAGAATATGAAGCAGGCTATGCTTATGTTGACTAAGGCTTTTCAAAAGAAGTTCTACAAAAAGCCAAGCTCAAACAGTAAGAGATATTCATCTAGTTCAAAGAATTATGAACATAAAGAGAAGGTTGAAGGAAAGAGAATTGAGGAAAAGAGATCTGATGAGAAGCCGTACAAAGTAGAAGAGAAGAAACAGCCAGAATCTACCAAGTGCTACAACTGTGGCAAACTCGGATACTTTGCTAAAGACTGCAGAAAGCCGAAGGTTCGAAACTCCGAGTACTATAAGAACAAGATGCTCTTAGCAAAGAAGCTGGAAGCTGGGAAAGCACTGATGGCTGAGGATGAGTACTGGCTAGATCACTCATGAAGAAGAAGAGAATGAAGAGAAAGCCCATTTGTTCTTTATGGGTAAAATGGAGGTGGAAGATGAAGCAGAATTTGATGAAGAGGAGAATGAAGAGGTATGTGATATGACTGAATCAGATTTTTTAAATCAAGTGCATGCTATGATGACTAAACTCCAAGAATTAGAGTCTAAACATAAGCGTGAAAAAGGTGTTAATAAAGATAAAAACCAATCAATACAGAAACTTAGCAATGATATTGCTGAGAAAAATGTTTTGATTGATGCTTTACATAAAAGTATTGACACCAGCACAAAAGAGAAGACTATAATTCACAAAGAGTTATCTGAAACTGTTTCAAAATATAGACTGTGTGAATTTGAATTAAAAAGCTAAACAAAATGTATTCTTCGCTTTCAAAAGAGAACAAATATTTACTTGACAAAGTGAATGTTTTGGAAGGTAAATTATACACTTTGGGTCAAAATGAACAAACCATTCATCTAAACAAACACAAAGAGAACAAAGAGTGTTGGGGACTCGGTTATGAGAATCCACACTATCTTAAAAAAGGGTATATCAGAAGTGCCTGCGCTTTATGATTTTGGATTTTTTTAAAATGGCACCACAATATCCTGAACTTCATGTTGAGTGGACTAAACTATCTGAAGAGGATGAAGCCAAGGAATTTGAGAAAAGAAAGAACACAACTAAAGTTCAACTTCCATTTTGATATGAGAGGTTGAATAACAGTTACAATTCTGATAAATCAAAATTTCTTTCTGATGATTACTTTGAGAGTTATTGTGTATCAAGTTCCAGATCTGCAGAGAGAGAGAGTTTTTAGAGAGAGAGAAAGAGAGTTTTAGATAGAGAAAGTTATAAAACACATTTGTAATCATTTGATTTGCGGAATTGAAATCAAAAGGTAGATTACTAATATTGTTTGTTTTGATTTGTTTTATGATAAGAACTTGAATTTCAGGGAATAACAATTGAATTCCAAACGGGAGTATTACCATCGAAAGATTAATCGTTTGAGACATGGTAATAACAAAGTAAAAAATAATGTACTGAACCGATGTGTGTAAGAATACTTGACAGTATATAGACAAGGTAATACACAAGTATTGATCTTTGGGAAACACACAGTCAGATAAACAACAAAGTATCCAAAAACATTTATAAGCACACTTCTCAATTCATGAAAACATTTAAAGAATAGGAAGTGGTTTGAACCTTTAAGAAAACAATTTTCACAAGCGAAAGTTGTCCTTCTTTCAACAAGTGTTAGAGTTTAAGAATTTAGAAATGTATACCTTCAATGCAGAAATTTAAACTCCCCTTAAAATGAATAATGTCTTTGAAGCATCCTTGACAAAACATCAGATATGCTCCCCCTCGATATCTGTAAAAAAAATAAATTCATCAGAAAAATATGACAGTTAAAGTATAATGAACTTTTATCTTCTCCCCCTAAAAGATATGACAGTGAAATTCTCATTAACTCCCACCTAAAAATAAAAATTCCTTGAAAAATTGGTATCTAGTAAGCATCCTTCAGAAGAAAAACATTTAGGATCGGGTTCTAAACTGAAGTATTCAGAAGCCATATTCACCTGTAATAACCTGCAAAAGAAAAGATATTGGTAATCATTATAGAAATGATTCCGCCTTAGTCAGTAAAAGATGAATATTAGTCACGGTTCATAAGTTCCAAAACATGTGTAAGATAAGTAGAATTAAGAGTCACTCCCCATCAGATCATGGATTGGCAATCAACATACCTAATTTGCTGATTAAGAATTTGAAACGCTTTTCATCTAACGGTTTAGTGAAAAGGACAGCCAATTGGTAGTCGGTTTGAACAAAATGCATTTCAATATCGCGCTTTTCCACATGACCTTTTATAAAATGGTAGCGTACATCAATGTGTTTTGTCTTCGAGTGTTGAACTAGATTAGCATTTATCGCTATCGTGCTCTTCGAATCGCAGTAAATAGGAACTCTTTGGTATGAATAGCCAAAATCTTTTAACAGAGTCTTCATCCAGAGGACTTGCGAACAGCAGCTAGCCGCAACTACGTATTTTGCCTCAGCGGTGGATGTAGAAACACAATTTTGTTTCTTTGAATTCCAGCTAACCAATGTGTCTCCTAGAAACTGACATGATCCAGATGTGCTCTTTCGATCAAGTTTGCAACCTGCATGATCAGCGTCCGTATATGCAGTAAAAATAAAACCAGAATCCTTAGGATAACAAAGGCCTAACTTGGGAGTGCCTTTGAGGTATCTAAGAATTCTTTTAACGACGACCAAGTGAGATTCTTTAAGATTCGCTTGGTATCTAGCATAAAAGGATGTAACAAACATTATATCAGGTCTGCTAGTTGTTAGATACAGTAATTATCCAATCATACTTCGGTACACTTTCTGATCAACGGATTTTCCGGACAAATCTGCGTCTAAAAGTGTTCTGGTAGCCATCGGCGTTTTCATTACTGAACTATCAGTCATATTGAACTTTTTCAGGATGTCTCTAATGTATTTCGACTAGTTTATGAAAAAGCCTTCGGGTGACTGCTTGACTTGACGTCCATGGAAAAATGTTAACTCACCCATCATTGACATTTCAAAACGAGACTCCATAATTTTAGAAAAGTTCTTACAGAATTTTGGATTAGTAGACCCAAATATAATATTGTCCACATAAATCTCTATTAGAATTAAATCATCACCTTGATTTTTCAGGAACAGGGTTGTATCGATTGTACCCTTTTTGAAACCGGAGGCAAGTAAGAATTGAGTTAGAGTTTCATACCAAGCTCGTGGTGCTTGTTTCAAACCATATAGCGCTTTGTCTAGAACGTAGGCATGATCAGGGTGTTTTGGATCAATAAAACCTTTAGGTTGAGAAACATAAACTTCCTCATGCATAATGCCATTAAGAAATGCATAATTTACGTCCATTTGATAGACAATAAAGTTCTTATGGGTTGCACAGGATAAGAAAATTCTGATTGCTTCAATCCGGGAAACAGGAGTAAATGTTTCATTATAGTCTATACCTTCCTGTTGGCAGTAACCCTTTGCTACTAGGCGAGCTTTGCTTCTTACAACTGATCCAACCTTATCCCTTTTATTCCTAAAAACCCACTTTGTGCCTATCACAAATTTATCTTTCAGTAGTGGGATCAATCACCATACCATATTCCTTTCAAATTGCAGAAGCTCATCTTGCATTGCAAGAATCTAAGGAAACTAAGGAAACTTGAGACCTTTTTTGGCTCTAAGAAACTAAGGAAACTTGAGTATAAGCAAACGTTTGCGGACGATACACCCGTTTTGACTCCACTGTGTATGTCACCAATGATATTGTGTAGGGGTGATCTTTTGTCCAACCTGTTGTGCTCGGAAGTGGTTGAACAGTTTCTTGCGTATTTTGCTCATCATATTCATCAAAATAGCAGGTACAACCTCTGATGCAGATGGAACATCTTGTACTTATGTTTCTGACTCATCTAATTCTGGAGCGACAGAGGAAGTACTCGGGACTTCTCGTACAGAATTTGTATCTGCAGAAGCAGAATCGATATTAGCATTTTTAGAAACATTTGGTGTAGATGTACCTGAGGTTGTAGTAGTGACTGGTTCAGAAGATCCAGATATGTCTTCAGTAATTATTGGGACCTCTGAAGTTGATGCGGACGCTCCGGATTTGTCAAAATCTTCACAAATGTCAATAAAAGCATCATGAAATAACAAATCCAACTCGGATGTGACAGTTGATGAGATAGAAAGATTATTTTGTGATGATTCGGGTTCTATTCTGTTTTGAATAGAAGCCTTTTCTTTAAGCTTGAGTTATGAACTGTTTTGTTCAGAAGTCAGTGTTGAAGTTTTATCAAATGATTCGTTTATGCTTTCTATGATGCACTTGGTCCATCTGTTGTATACACGATAGGCTTTTGACATGAGCGAATATCCCACAAAGTAGCCTTCGTCAGCTTTCTTATCAAACTTCCCAAGATTATCACAGTCATTCAGTATATAGCACCTGCAACCAAAGACACAAAAAAATTTAATATTCGGTTTTCGCTTATTAATCAGTTCATATGTTGTTTTATTAAATCTTTTGACCACGATCGTCCGGTTTTGAGTAAAACAAGTGGTTGCAACGGCTTCAGTCCAGAGATACATTGGCAGGCCGGAATATGACAACATTGTTCGTGCTGCTTCGACCAAAGTTCGATTCTTTTGTTCAACCACGCCATTTTGTTGCGGGGTGTAGGCAGAAGAGAAATTGTGAGAAATGCCAACAGATGTGAGATAACTCTAAAGAGTATCGTTTTTGAATTTTGTGTCGTTATCACTTCGCAAGGTTTTAACTGGCAATTGAAGTCGAACTTAGATCTTCTTGATGAAGGCAATGATTAGATCTGGTGCATCAGATTTGCTTCGCAGAAATTCTAACCATGTGTATGTTGAATACTCATCTATCATCACAAGAATGTACTTTTTTCCATTGATAGGCTGAGTACGCATAGGGCCACAAAGATCCATATGAATTAGTTCCAAAGGTGTTGAGTAGGAAGATTCAGTCTTTGCTTTATGTGAAATCCTTTTCATCTTCCCCATTTCACATGCGGGACAAAGTGAATCTTTCACAAACCTCATCTCAAGTAGACCTTTGACAATTCCTTGTCTCGCAAACTTGTCAATAGCTTTGAAGTTCTGATGAGACAAGCGTCGATGCCATGTCCAACTTTGGGCTTTCGATGCTTTTGCAAGTAAGCATACAGGACGAGTAGCAGAAAGCATTGGAAAATTCACCGCGTAAAGATTTCCATAGCGTTCAGTTCTAAAAACCTCATAACCATCTGAGTCTTCTATGAAACAGTGTGTGTGTCCCTATGATTTCAATTTCTTATCGCAATAAACATATAATCACAACAAGAGATTAACAAACCTGATTTGATATTACAATTAAAGGATTACAAGTTCTCTCTTGAAGGATGTTTTCTCTCTCTAAGCTCTCTCTCTCTCTCTCTAGAGTTGGCGGCTGATTTTCTATTTTGGGCACTCCTTGCACCTTACAACCCTAGCACCCTATAAAAGCCATATACCTATTTAGGGCAAAACAAAATACAAAATACAAAGAAAATAACTTTGACTATTTATTACAAAGGACCTAGACTATTCTTGAGAGTTTGACTTTTCAGCTTTGACTTCAGATTTCCGTCTTCAGAATTGATGATCTTGAATCCAATAAATCTGTGATCTAACACAGTGATTGATTGTAAACCGAACTTGGTATTGACTGTCGCAGAACTGACTGGTACTGAACAAATTATGATCAAGTCTATCCACGTACAATACTTTCTTTATGGTTACAGTGTCCTTCTTTAATGAACCGTATCCTTTGATGATTCCATGAAGCTCAGAGTTAGCAAAGCCTAATATTCATTCAGGTTCTTCAATATATCTTGAACATCCTGAGTCAACGAAACACAAATGACAGGTCTGCAAAAGGAACAAATCACTTCTTTTTAGGTACCCATATCCAGATGGGTCCTTTCTTGTTAGCAACAAGCAAATTCCCTACATCATCTACCTTAGCCTTAACTCTCCATTCATATCTCGGCTTTGGTATCCATTTGCAAACCATTTTAACATTAAGATCATGAAATTTCTTTTTCCTAGAAAGATTAGCAGACTTAGCTTAAAACACTTAAATTTGTTGTGTTGAGGATTTGGATGCAGTTTTAGTTTCAGATGCTCTTTTAGCAACTTTTGGCTTAGGAGGAATGGAGTACAGTGAAAATTCATTATCACCACAGTGTTTGCAAATTAATTTCTTACAAGCAAATGTCAACAACTTTGATTTATCAAAAGATGTACAATTATTCAAACATTTTTGACATTTATTATCGTTTGAACTGTTACAATTCAACTCAACACTATCATTGACAGTACAATCATTTCCACTATTTTTACAAACATTCTTTTCACATTGTTTCTTCCTCCATTCTCCTTTACCATCATCCTTATTCATATCTGAAACAATAAAAGAAACTTTATTAGTTTTCTTCTTAAAGGATGAATCTTTTTCAAGATTCCGGAAGTCTCATCTTTTTCATAGATACTCGGTAAGTATTGAGGACATTCAGAATAAACGACTGAAGGCTTTGTTGAAGTCTCAAACTCTGGATTAGAATGAACATTCCATTTTTTATCATCAAACACCTTTTTATCAAATAAATTCTTTTTAAACAAATCATTTTTCAAATCATTTAGCTCTTTACAAAGCTCTTTGTTTTCTTCAAAAGATTTATCCAATTTAAATCGAAGATCACAATTTTCATTCTCTAATTCCTCAAGAGTCTTTTGTAAATCTTTGATTTGTTTCTCAGAATCTGATGTTTGATCAGTCACAGAGTTGGACTCAAGCTTCTCTAAGATAGGAACAGGATCTGAGGCATTAATCATTTCATCAAAAATATCCTCAGTCATTTTGTTTACAAATTCTTTTGGAATGCTAGAATTCATGACATTTGAATTCTCTTCAGTCTTAACTTCACTTGGAGATTCATAAGTAACAGATTCAGATATAGGAGTCTGAGTACCAACATCAGTGTCTGATTCATATTCATTGTACTGACATTCAGTCTCAGGATTATCTGTGTCATCATTGGCTGATTCAGTTGATAATTCTGTTGAAAACAATGATTCAAACTCTACAAATTCAAGTTTTCTATTTTTATAGCTTTTGTTTAAATCATTGTATTGAAATCCAACTGATTTAAAACTTGTTTGAGAATCAGCACAACTAGACGTATCGTCATCTATTACCATTTTACCTTTTCCTGAAGTTTCAGACTTTGGAGTTTCAGCCTTAACGAACGTGTCACAAATATTCGGGATTTTCTTTGCTTTTGAGCTTAATTTATCCAAATTGTTTAAGTTTTCAGGGGCTTTCTTCAAACATCATTTTCAGTTAAACTCAATCCCGTCTTAGCATTATAAAATCTGACATCTTGGAGTTTGTTTGTTAACAGATTTAATGTTTGTTCAGTCTGTCCTCTTTTCAGATTCAAATCCTCCAGTTGTTTAATTTTGCAATAAGCTTCATTTCTTTCCAGAAAGCTAGCTTCAAATTTAATTTTAAATTCACCCTTTTCAGAATTTAAATTAATTAAGTTTCTCTCAAGTTCCAAAATCTTTTCTTTTAAAACTTCTCCTTCTTTCTTAAGAGCATCTTTTTCAGATTCCTTTTCCTCAACGACAACTTTCAATAATGCATTCTCATCACAAAAACTCGTAATTGTTTGTCGTTCATGACTAAGCTTGCCTTTCAAAGATTCGAACTCTTTTTCCATATTCTGGATCTGTGCCATTAATGATTCAACAAGTTCAGAATTTTAAAAAATAGTACTTACCTCGGAGTCACCATCAGATTGGTCAGAAGAGGTTTCAGCTTGCTCATCTATCTTTGCCATCATACACACTTGCGTAAAATGAGATGATTCATTATCCGAGGTCTGAAAGAACCAGTTTTCCTCTTCAGCCATCAATTCTTTTCCCTCTTCTTGCTTCTTTGCAAGCAATGACTTCTTAGCATAGTACTCAGAATTCTTTACCCTCTTGAACTTGCAATCTTTGGAGAAGTGGCCTGGTTTGCCACATTTAAAGCACCTTCCAGATTTTGGATCAATCTTTTCTTCTTTCTTCTCTTCTCTTTTCTCTTCTCTGTTTCCAAAACCGGGATTGTATTTCTCTGCTCTTTCCTTCCTGTACCCTTCATACATAGGCTTTGACGAGTATCTCTTTTTACCAAAACTCTTTTGAAACTATTCGGTGATGAAGGCAAGGTTGTCAGAAAATCTCTGAATATCATCATCAGAGTATAACTTGGTTTCATCATATGACAACTCAGAACTGAATTCACTCAGCTCAGCAAGAAAGGCTTTAGGCTTATTTGATTTTGACTTTGAGGTAGAAACAGGTTTAGAACTGGAACCCTTCTATCTTTCAGCTAACAAGGATAACGAATATTTGACAATCTTCTTCTCTTCACTCAGTAGTTTAACTTCATCTTCATGTTGTGAGAGAGTTGAGAAGATGTCATTCACATCCTCCTGAGCCATGTTCTTGGTCATTTTGATGTTGATCGCGTAGCTTTTCCATTATGGGTTCAGGTTCTTGATGAACTTGTATTTTATCTCAAAGACAAATTTGTTCAACCCATTTCTCCTCAGGTCATTCAATATCACATTGAAACGGTTGTATGTGTCTATCAAAACTTCTCCTTCCTTTGCATGAAACCCTTCATAGGCATTTATGCTCTGATTCATCTTGGCTTGAATGGACCTTTCAGTGCCCTGGAACTTCCTTTCAAGCTCATCCCACATGGCCTTAGCAGATTCACGACTATCTACTCTATTGTAGATATCGTTGGGAATAACCGTGGTGAGATATATGAGAGCTTCCTATTCAATCTTTGCCAGATCCTTCTCCCTTTCGCTATAGTACTGATATGGCTTAGGCACATATCTTACTAGAATTTCCGGAGAGGTTTTTGTAGCAGCTTGTCCAGGCACAGTAACAACAGGCTCTACTGGTCCATCAATGATAGATTTCATGTAGTCACGATTCTTGTGGTTCAGAAACTGATTCATCCTCCTTTTCCACTAAGTATATTCTCCGACTGACAATACCGTAGGCTTGGATTGAGAACCCATAGAAAGAAGATCTTTCGACATTCTGATAATCAATCTGCACAAAACAAATTTTGCTAGAATTGATCGTTAGTCCGACAAATCGAATCAATAGAAGAAGAACTTAAAAATTTTCAAAAAATGAATTTTCCAAAAATTCCTAAGTATAGAATTCGTATGCAAGAGTTCAAAGAAAATTCGCATGAAAGGTAGAGAAATTCGCATGAAATGTAGTGACAAAATTCGTATAACAATAAGAATTCGTATAGAAGAAGTTAGAATTCGCACAAGTCCACAATTCGCACACTAAAGACACTCAAAAACATCACAATTTGCATGAGCCTGTATGCGAATTCTAAGAATTCGTATATAGCTATCTGCAAATTCCTTGCAATTCGTATGAGTCTCTATGCGAATTATTTCCTTGAAAAATTTTGAGAATTGAACTTTTCGCACACAAATTTCGTATCACTGAATGATGCGAATTCTTCACTTAAAAAAATTTTCAATTTCAAAAACTTTTCGCATCCATGCGAAATTTGTACTAAGAGAAATTTGTTTTTGAAAACTTATGCGAAATCCTCTAGAATTAGTATAAAGCACATATGTGAAATACTCACAATTCGTATCTAACTATGTGTGAGTTCTACACAATTCTCATGAAGGTGCGTGCGAATTCTTTCCATTGAAATTTAAAAATACACTTTTCGCATCAGGGACATATGCAAGTTCTTCACTTTTCGTATAAAGATGTATATGAGTTCTGCACTTAGACAAAATTTCAATCAATCTATGCGAATTCTCACTTTTCGTACAACTTAGTTGTGCGAATTCTATACTTAAACGAATTTTAAGGAAAAATTATGCAAATTCTCTCTGATAAAATTAATCCTGCGAGTTCTTCATACGAAATGAAGAGATCTTGCGAGTTCTTAAAGTTTCGGTCCTAAAATCAGTTTTTGTCCAATTTTCCTCTCAAATCTTCGACTTTGCTGCTGTAAACTCACAGAAATGATCAGGTTAGTATATAGAACAATCCAAATCCATTAATTAGCACAAAGATAAAATCACGTTCAATAATCTTGATCAAACAGTAAGTACGACTCGCTCGGGAAAAAAATTCCAAAAATCGAAAATTGATGATCCAAATCAATTTATCAATGCAATTCACTTACACAAACTCATTTGAAACATAATTCGAGTGTTTTCCAATCAAAAATTTTATCAAAAACACATTTAAACTCAAAAATCAATCAAGAACCCAAGAAAACAGTATACGAACTCATTTCTTTCAAAAATGTCAGATTTGCTCTAATACCAAATGTGATCCTAGTATTGTAGCATTCAATTAACATTCAGATTATCAAGAACAACAATCTTTTATTAATCAAACAATCTAGAAATAGTCATATATATCAATAAAGCTCTAAGTGTGTGTTTTTCACTTTGTAATTCCTTACCAATCTGCGCGTGTTCTATGACTCTAAAAATACTATGACTTGCTATTTATATGGTCAACATGACCTTTAGCAAAGTCAACTTCTAAACAAAAATTACAAATACGACCACGCACTTTACAACGGTTACAATTTAGACCCTCCTTTTAATCTTGAATATAATTCAGCTCTAACAATTTCCTCTGTTCATCTGTATACTCATCCAGTGGCACTGGGTATTCCGTGTTGACAATCTCCTCACCATTCTATCCTTCAGTAGACAGAATATTGGTGGGAGTTTTCATAACACCTTCCTTCAGAGACAACCGGATATAGTCACCCAAATCGTTGCGATCTATGAAGTCAAGGAAGCGGTCCGTCCATTGTTCATATTCGCCTTTGAAAAGTATCGATGGCTTCACATCAGTACCAATGGCTAAGGCTTCTCTGGAAGTCATCTTTGACAAAAAAACACTGTATATTGATCTGCAGAAAATTTAGAAACAGAATTATCCTACAAAAGTCAAACTTGGTCAAATTTCAGAAAACTCAGAAAAAAAATCTAAGTATGGAACTCGTAGATCAAAGAGATGAACTTTGCGCAAAAATAGTATCTTGCGCGTTTTGAACTTCGCGCACAAAGAAGGATACGAGAGCAAGCTTCGCGTAAATGAGTTCGTGCGCGTTCAGGCTTCGCGTACACTGAATCGTGCGTGTTTTGTACTTCACGCAAACTACTACGTGCGAGTTCTTTTCACTTCTCGCATACACTTCGCGTAAAACGTTGCGCGTTCAAGACTTAGAAATTTTTTGAAAATTTACTTCATGCTAAATGCAATCTCGCAGACTTCACTTCGCGCAGATCAACTTCGCACGATGGGATTTACGCGTTTCTACTTCTCGCATGTCACAACTTGCGAGTTGTTCATGATTTGCATGTTTTAAACCTTTGCGCGTTATTCACTGTTATGCGAGTATTATGTCGTGCGTGTTCGTTGGATCTTGCATGTTCTTGACTTATCGAACAAAAACTCAACCTTTTTCAACTGAAGTCGACCCAAATCCTTATCAACCAATCTGAAACATCAAGGATTTCTTCTAAAACAACTTTCGAACAGGTTACAATTGATAAATTTCAAACTTAAGCAACAAAATTACGAATTCGATTTTAGAACTGTACTAACACAGACTCGAACAAAAAAATCCAAGAAAATCCAAAATTCACACCTAATTGATTTGAATTAGGAATAACAATTCAAATGAAGAACGTTCTAATCAACAATTCGAGTCTGATACAATCAATTACATGACCAAATTATCACTAAATCGTAAAAATCCAAAATGAACAGAAACTTGCGAGTTCGTGAAAATGTTGATAAAAAATTCTTGAATTTTGAAAATGAATTCCCAATTCAAGCAATTGTATCAGTTTACAACATATCAGTTCAAGAATGTAGAGAGAGAGTAGAGAGAGAAAGTCATCTGTTTCATTCAGTCACAAGATTAAGCGTACAATGACCAAGGTTACAAGATTCTCTCAAAGGCTTTCTATTTATACTTCTAGACTTCTCTCAAGACATTACATTTAAACCTCACTACAAATATCACTCAAAACAATTAAGTCAAACATAAAGTCAACTAAAATGATCTAAACAAAATACAGTAACAATCTCCCCCTTTTAGATCATTAGACAAATTTGTTCTGATCCCATCTTCTGAAACAAATTCTTCTGATCCCAAGGTCTGCTTCAAACCTTCTGATGTGCTCTCTAAACTCTATCTTCTTGTTGATCTCTTCAAGCATAGTTTCCATGTTAAGAGACTCAACTAATCTAACAGCTTCATTCTTTCTGAACCTTTCTTGCTCTGACAGAAACAACTTATCTTCAATCACTTTCCGAACATTCTTCAAAGTTCCATCTGAAAACTTAGCCAATTCTGAAACTCTCATGAACTGCTTCTTATGAGACTTGGTGTTTACATACATCACACCCAACTCTAGATATCTTGAGATCTGAAAAGGCTCTAGAACTCTGATCTTCGGATGGTTGAAGTTTGGTGCAAGAAGGTTCACTCTATTCTGATTAGTTTCAATGCCAAGCTGAAAGTCAAACGTATAAGCATTATAGACACTCCTTGTCATGAATATTTTGATAGCATCCAGAGCATAAGCAACAACTTGTGACCTCTTTCTCTTCCTCCTGTCTCTGAACTCATTCACAATAAACATAATATCTGAGAAGTTCAAGTTATCAAAATCAGCTTCTGTAAAGGTGCCGATCTTCATATCTTTTCTTCGAACAGTGAACTTTGGGTAGTGGACATTTAGAATCTTGCACATGTGAACATTTTGGATTTGCAGAATCTCTTCTCTTTTGGAAAATGGGGAAAGTCTGCTCTGAGTTTTCATGAATTTGATGTAGTTGGCCTGATAAATCTTGTCTCTGTCTCCAACACCATAAAAATTTGCTTCATCAACTGGCTACAGACATGAAACAAAGATTTTGGTTGTTTCTTCCAGGAATGGTACTTTGAGTGATTTTCTGATAATCTCAATAAACTTCAAAGAGTCTCCCTCAACATCATAGCCTGTATAAGGAACAAAACCAACTCTAACATCTCCCTTGAAAGTAACCTTCCCTATGTCACTGAATTCATAAGAGATGAGCTCTTCTTCTTGCATTGACTCTATTTCTAGACCATGAGCTTTTGAAAATTCTTCCACTTCCATTAGAGTAACAAACACAGGATTTGGTTTCAGCTGCACTTAGTATCTTTGGTCTATCAGGATTCCGAATGTAAGGAAGTGCACTTGCTTCGGCTCTGGCTTCTTCTTTTTCCTCTTTTCTAAGCTCAGCTTTTGCTTCTCGGATAAACTGTCTTTCCTCCTTTTTTCTTTGCTTTCTTTCTTTGTACAGTTTATCTCTGAAATCTTGGATATCAACAATTATTGGTCTCTCTTCTTTAAGATCTTTTGACTTAGGCTTTGGAGTAGGAATTCTTGACCTTTTAGACTTCCTGGGCTCGTCAACTTTTGGTTTCTGCTTGGGTTGATCAGCTGGTTGTTCAGAATCAAAATCTTCAGGTAAAGGTATAGCAATCCTTGGTTCAGAAGCATCCAGATTTTCAGGGACATAAATATTTCTTGTGGATGAGACTATTGGAATAGCAGTCAAAATTTCATCTTTATCAAACAATCTGTAGGTCGTTGGAGCATAATCAACTGTACTAACAATCTGAGCAACTTCAACAACTTCTGCTTGATGAACTGGAAAGGTTTGATCAAGATCTACAATCTTCTCATCTTCACTATCAAGATCATCAAAATTCTCCTCAAAGTTTTCTCAAAATAAATCATCCAACAAATTCTCATTCTGACCCAAGTTTCATTGAGTAATAGCATTCTACACAAACTCTTCAACTGAAACTGAAGTCTCAGGGTCTGGTCCTTCACTTTGAATATTGTGCTCAATAATATCCATTCCTTCTTGCTTTACTCTCCAATAACTGTCATACCTAGCCGCAACTTGCTCATCATCATCACTAGCATAATCATCTAGGTTGACAAAATTTTCAGCTGTGACTCCCAACATTTCCATAACTTCTTCAACTCTGGCAATCGCAGGCTTTTCAACCCTTGATTCCGTATTATCATAAATCATCAACTCCAATTCAGCATGTGGAGCATTCTCATCCAACATTTCCTGTTCTGACTGATCTCCATGAACGGTTTCAGCTACTTCAGTTCCCTGATCCTCAACATTAACAGTAGTAACATCTTCTTCAGTTTTCTGTCTCTTATTCATCTCCCCCTTATGATCTTGATCAGAATCACGATCATGCCTTTTCGTAAAAACTGCATCTGATTGAGCCTTGCAAGAAAGTTATACTGCTGAAGTGAGATCCTGTAAGTGCTTCTCCACTGAGTTTTTGAACTGGTTGAACTGTGATTGAGTAACATAATCTACTGGAAATTGAGGAACAATTGGTTGGGATTGTTGCCTCAGTAATCCAATAAGATCTACTTCGGTTTGATCTGATGGAGCGTCTGATAACAACTGAGCCAAAAGTAAAGAAATTAATTCAGAAACGGATTGAACTGGTGGTGATTGTGGAACAGATGGTGGTGGAAGTGGTTGCTCTGGCTCCTCAACAACTGGATATTTTCCTTTCAGAATTCTCATCACCTTCCCAATTTCCTCCTCAAACTTTTCAGCTGCTTTACTCGACTCCAACTGAAACTTCTGTGATAAAGAGTTTTCAACGACCTTTAGGGCGTCATTGAAAAATTCTCTTGAAACGAATTCGGGTAAAATAACACCGGGGCTACTCAAGCTTCCCGTTAACACTGCTATTGAAGATCCAACAATGTGGTCTGTGTTCAAAGTTCGCATAGTATTAGCAATGACAGGACTTCCACCTGATCCTCGTAGTCCGGATTGCGGAACTACTACAGGTGTTCCGAACGGGTCACTAAGATGACCGGTGGTAGCAGATATAAATGGTTGTGTCCTAGGAATAAAAACAGATGTAACAATTGGCTCTAGACACACTGGTGTACTGAAAGAAGTCAAGCTCGGGGGCAGTTGAGCTCTTATTTCAATACCTGCCATTTTCGAGTGAAAGGCAGATAGAGTTTGTGCTAAATCCCCTTGTAAAGATGAGACTACAGCCTGTTGAGAGGCAGTAGAATGGCTGGCTGAGGTGTGCATATGCATAAGTGGGTGACTTATGTCTTGTACATCCGATTGCAACACATGCAATGGAGCACGAGATGTGGTTACCCTTTTAGATCGGTAGGTTAGGTTACACTCACGCTCACCATATTCTTTTACTTCAACCTCTCTCAGTCTCACACTTTCTTAATTTTCAACTATTTCTCCCTCAGATCTCCTTATATCCCCTACTACTTGATCAATGTCCATATCAGCAGAATTATGTAGCATGTCCTCATGATGTAGAGACACACCTTCTAAGAATGCAAAACTATCTTGGATATTCTCATTGTGAAAATCAGCTACACCAAAAATAACCTCTTCAGCATGATCAAAAGTAGCTGAAGGTACATTATCAGTAGAGTTTGCATGCCTATCCGACTCAGTATCATAATTTATATCTTCATCAACTAACCTTACATGAGGACTTGATTGACGAATAATAGTCCGTTCAGGTGCAGTTGTAGAAACGTCTAGATGTGTGGCAGCTTGTGCCGAGGTTACCACAGCTTCAGATGTAATAATCTGATCCCCACCAGTTCCCCTCTCAATATTTTCCCTCGTCTCTCCCCGCTCCTGAACCCCCGTGGTTTCAGGAACCCTCACCGAATCCACTCTCCTAGGGTGTGAGTCCTGGGTAGGGATTACCGGTTCTGGTAGTCCC
This sequence comes from Arctium minus, assembly GCA_954870635.1. NCBI lineage: Eukaryota > Viridiplantae > Streptophyta > Magnoliopsida > Asterales > Asteraceae > Arctium > Arctium minus. The sequence continues at coordinate 80,253,569 of OX941081.1, read as the reverse complement.
ATAGACTCTCTATATTCTACTATAAACTCGGAGTTAGGATTGGCATAGGCGAGCAATGTTTGAGGAATTGGCATGGAATAATCAAAACTCTTTCTTTGCTTTTGAAAATATTTCATCTCAAATTCCGAAGCAAGATTGTGATGAAGTCGTTTAGGAATGTCTCTGTTTGATCTGATCATACTATGAATGATAAGCTGTAAGAATATCTTATATGGAACATAGATCAGACTCTTAGAAGTTCTCTTTCTTAGCATCTTCTCATACAATTTTGTCCAGAATGCAACTGAGTAGTCAATATGTAGATTGTACACGACTGCATGGAACAATCTCAGCGTATGCATATTGGTGTTTTCTAGACCAAAATTTCTTGAAGTAAAGCACCGATTAAATACAGAGAACAACTGGTAGTAAAAAGGAGGAAGATTAGTCTTCTTGAAATCACTAATCTTTGCAAGATCACCAGTATATCCCAAGGCCAGAATGTCAGCAAATACTTCAGAGTCTAAAGGGTATGAATTAAAAGTTGTTCGTCCTTCTCTTGAATTTGCCTCCGGTAGATCCAAGATCCATCTTAACCTCTGATAAGTAAGAATAGATGTAAAGTTATCTATTCATAGCCTGATGTACTTGTTCGTCTAACTTTCAACCACGTACTCTATTGTTTTCCCGACTTGCTGTAGATAAATCAATGGAATAGTAGTAGTATCTGTAAGAGCATGAGATAATGGATGGCCTTTCAAAATCTCTATCACAAGTGGTTTGACATTCTCCGCACTTTTGATCTGAATAACTGAATCATGAACAGTATATACCCGAATCTTTTCAAATTCAGATATAATGAACGTTGTAACCCTGATTCAACGGATGAAACAGTTAGTATGCCTGTAAGTAGCATGAAGCCACTTTGTAAAATGGATGTATGTATATTGGAAAGGATCTTGTTTCTGAAAATCTGTAGGCTCTGATACCAATTGTGTGCCCCACAATCAGTGTTTGTCAAGATGTAATTAACAAATTTTCAATCAAATTCCATTTTCATTCAATCAAGAATTCGATTACAAAAATGCTTTCTCAATATTTCTCTCTCTACACAAAGAACGCGTACAATGCTCTCACTATTTAACTCTCACAACATTCTAATCTAGCCATATACCTATTTGACACAAACACTTAAAACACTAAACTCTCAAAAACAATGCTTTGACTTTTATTTACTACAATTTGACTTTGACTTTAACATGAGAATTGACTTGAGTTTTGACTTCAGCTTTGCTGATCTTGTATCCAACATATTTCTGCACTAACAAAGTGTTTTTCTCTCTTAAAATCATTTTCTTTATGATTTTATTGTATACAAAAACCTTTGGTTTTTAAGACTGTTCTTCTTACTTCCTTTCATTAAAATACTGTTTTACTCTAAAAACAAACTTATTTTTCAAGTTTCTTTCCATAAAAAGGGAAACTGGTAAAATATTTTATTATGTTTTTAGACTCTAAACCTTCTATTCTATTCTCCTTATTTCTATTCCATAAATGGCCCAAGATACTCTTGTTGCCTCCAAAAACTTCAAGTTCGCCCTCGCTGACTCTGAAATTCCAAAGAACAACCATCTGGCACGTTTGGCTTTTGACTCTGCAAAGTTCCCTCACCTCGTGGAAGCCGAACATGCCTTCAGAGTTGAACTACATCTTCACTCAAATCATCCAAAGTATGAGTGGAAAGATTGGATCGTTGGACCAAGGCAGCAAGGTTCAACTTCAGATGGGATACTCGCTGCTCGCTGGCAAACATTTTGAATATATCGAAGCAATCTTTGACGATATCATGTCAAAGATTGAGAATTCTGAATGGGACACAAAGATTCCCGATTTCTGGTTCATCTCTGCAATTCTCCATTTCTTTCTCAGAAAGAAGTACCCCACTGAAGGTGACTGCAACTTCTCCAAAGTTGGTCCACGAGTCCTCGAGGTGAAGCCCGCTGACAACGACGCAAGTCTTCAGACTTACGCTTACGTCTCTCCTCCACTTCTTCTACTTTAGTGGCCACGTAGATGGTTTCTTCATCCGCTATCCCTGCCACTACCACCCCTCTCAAGCGACAATCATCACCTCTTCCTGGCCCTTCAAAAAAGGCCAAGAAGACTAAGGAGTTAACCCCTTCATTTAAGAAACCTGAGGTGGTCTTTCAACAGACTACCTTAGATGATTTCGTGGCTTGCTCTGCCACTACTGCTCAACCATCAACAACCGTACCAGTGACATCAATCGTTGATACACCACCGGTGATCAACCCAACTCCTCCAGTCTCTCAAACAATTGAGGTAATTACTATAATCACCAGTGTTCTTCCTTCTATCCCCATTACTTCTCCTTCTAATTCTTTGGTCACTAACCTTCCCACATTATAGCATCCAACTCCTATCGCTGCTAATGTAGGACCTGTCATGGTTCAAACATCTCAACCCTTCTCTCAATTTAAGGGGGACTTGCATTTTTTCAACATGTTTGACACTTCAGGTAAACCCAAAACCATATACACCTCTCCTACCTCTATAAATAATCCTGAGCATAATTTTGCTCAAATTCTAACTTCCCTTTCAGGTCCTACTATGGCAACCATTGACGCAAACATCAACAAGCTCACTGAGAAGGTGGAAAATCTATTTGCCTCTCTCAACACCAACACTACTGTCGTTAATCAGGCAGCTGAAGAGCTGAAGAATTTATCATCGGCCACTGCAACCAAAGCTGAAACTTCTTAGCTCAGCTCCCTTCAAACCGAGGTAAACCAGCTGAAGGACAACATGCCCCGCAATACAAACCAACTCCAATTTCTCACCGTCCATGTTGATCACTTGACTGGCGAAGTCTAGGCTCTCAGCGGCAAGATGGAGTATGCCAATCAACTGCTCTAATAGTTGCTGGCAAAAATGAATGAACCAGCTCCTGCTCCCACTCCTTCCTTTACTGCTGACGATCGATGTCGTTGACTGTTGCTGTTGATTTTATTCATCTAGTAACTTTAGTTATTCTTGAAATTGAAGGAAGGTTGGACAACCTAGAGGTTGATGCCCACCGGACGTCTGTTGCTGATGCTGCTGATGATACAAACGCCGACCTCCCCCATGACGATGACAAAGAGGGGGAGATGAATACTGAAGAAAATACAGTGGATGAGGCTCAGGTAGCTGCGGAAGAACCTCCCTCTCAAGCTGAGGGGGAGAATACATGTGATGTTTCAGCCATTGTAGATCAGGTCCCTCCTTTTTCTTCTCAAGTATTAGAAGAAGAAGAAGAGGATGCAGAACAAGAAGAACAAGACGAGGAAGACCTTGATCTTCAAGATCATGAAGATGATGATGCCATTACTGCTGATGATGATGATGAGGAGGAGGATGAAGACCCTTCTCTCTGGTTTTCAGCAATCAATGCATCATCAGCGCCTCTGACAAAAGGCGTTGTCATAAATGAAGCAAGGGAGAGACAGAAGGATAGTGCTCCATATTCCTCCTCTCAAGGTAGTAGAAGGGGATCGCCGCCGAATGGAATCTAAAGCTACTATCACCATCTGAGGGGGAGCAACCTTTTCAGGTATGCTTCTCCATTGTCCCTCTCTCATTCTATTCCTACCAATCACCCATATCTTTCTAAACCTTTATCTTTCTCTTCCTAAACATATACACTACCTCCTTGTTCTTTTTGCTCAGTTAGTTCTCTCCCCTTCTTAAGGGAACTCAATCTCTACAAATAATTCCAGCTATCATAGTTGATGAACAAATAATCCCAACCTCCTTCAATGAGGTTGATGAACAAGAGGAAGAAGAAAATGAATCCCTGGATCATCCAGGAAGGCCCTCTCGACCACTTCAAAGGTTAGAGGATGAGGTTCAGAGAAGAGCTGAGATGATCTCTCATCTGGAGAGTCAACGACTAAATATCCCTGCTCAGTGTCTACCAGAAGAACTCAATTTCCTCTCTGAAGCTGAATATGAAGAATTTGTCAGAACTGAAAGGTTGTTCGATGAGTGCCAGAAAGATGTCGTTCTAGCTCTCAAGGTACATGCGTCCATGTTTGAAGATGACAAGATGAAGGAGAGTGCAGTTGTAGTTGAAGCTACAATTCTGAAATAGATTGAAGAGGAACGCTTAAAAGAAAAAGGGGTCAGCAATGAAAGTCTAGAATGGTGTAAACAAAATATGGACTATCGTTTTGACCCAATGAAGATCGTTGTTGATACTATCTCTGGAATAAAGAAGAAGGGTCGAACATCGGTTACTATGGAGATAACCAGAGAGGATGGAAGCTCAAAAGCTATGTTCATATCAAGACTTGAACACTTTGGTTATGTTGAGTGGTTAGAGTTCAAGGAAGTACTGTAAAAATCGAAATCAACGTATAAAGGCTATGTTGAAGGTCTCGTTGGAGCTCTCATCAACAGAGTCGCTACTATATTTAAAGTGCCCTCTGCTCCTCCACCAAAGCCAAAGCAAATCAAAAGAAAGCCTGCCTCCTCCTCCTCTGAAAATGTCGCAATGATAAAAAACGACACCTCCATCAAGTTTTCAAAAGAAGCGTTGTTCGGGCCTCCTCCTGATCTGTCATTTCTTGATCAATCTCTGCCTCCTGGTGGACCATTCATCTCAGGTCATGTTTTAGAGAAACCTTTTGGAATCTTTTTCGGAAATGATGAAGGTCAGCTCAAGTTCCAAAGAGTCTCTGAAATCCTTCTTTTCCCTCTAAATCATCTCAAGGACCTTATGTGCTTATGGTGTACCTACTCTCCCTCAGCTGAACCAATCAAGACTCTCATTCGACAAGAATCAGTTGATCGAAGACAAAAAGGAGAGGAAGTACCAGATTATATGATCAAGGTCCTAAAGTCTTATCTAGATAGCTGATAGGTTCTCTCTTTCCTTGTAATCTGTTAGTTAGACATAGGGCCTGTTTATTTGCTTCTGACCACCTCTTACCGGATAAGAGATTCTTACCATGGTAAGAGGTGGATTGTTGACCAAAAAAAAAAGTATCCTCTTACCAGAAATTGGAGTTGACCGAGCTCTTTCTCTGGTAAGAAGCTGATGGGCTCCTTACCACAGTCACAGGTAATCATCCGATTTTACCCTTCAACACAAAAAAAAACTGAAATTTTGAGGAAAAGTATGAAAAACTTAAATAAATAAAAAATCTTGTACTGAATTCCAAAGAAATTACGACTGCAACTTACTGAAAATTGTTTCTTTACCAAAGCTTGATGTTTTATAATTATCAATAAAAAATCTTGACGACTGCAAATTATTGGTTGCTACCAATTTTTTATAAGCTTGATGCTTGAAGATGGTCATGGCAGAAATATGTAGCAGACATGAAATTGATCATCTTGTTGAAATGGTAAGATGATAGAGACTCCAAGAAAACTGATTCATCATCCCCTCCATTTGCCTTGTTGCATCTTCTCTTTGTGTCTCCATGTCCATTTTTTCAATACAAACCCCAGAAAAAAGGTTTGGGGTTTTGATGGTTTCAATAAAAAAAATACAAAAAGCCTACACATCAAGTTCCTTGTGTCGTGTCTCTCTCTAACTTTTTCTTCATTTTTCCTCTTTAATTCTCGATACCCGTGTTTGTTTTTCTCTCCTAGTAAATCTATTTTTTAACAACAAGAGGATGAAACAAATTTAATTCAATAATTAGTATATTTGATCAAAAATAAGAATACTAATAATCTTGTAATTAAGTGGATATATATTATAACACACAATAAAAGAATAATATACAAAAACATATTTTGTAAAATATTATTTTTAATTAAAGGGGTATAATCGTCATTTTCAATTGGTCAACACTTAATATAAAATGTTAAGTAAACAATAATTTTTAGTGAACACTTATCTGAATCAGATCTCTTGCCCTAATCAGAGTTCTTACCCCGGTCAGCGCTTACCCTAAATTTTTGGTAAACAACCCCTTACAGTAGTTTAGAACTTCACTTGTACTTATAATTTTCATATATCTTCTTGTAATTCTTTTTCTTTGAATTAATGAAAATTTCAGTTAAGTACTTAAATCCATCAGTACTATAAAAGATCCCACAAAATAGTAATTGGGATATGTATGTTACGAGTCCTGCTTATCCTTTTATCTTGACTTAAGTAATTTTTTTCATAGTTACTTTGTCATCATCAAATAGGGGGAGATTGTTGATCCAACTCTCTCAGTGATTTGATAATGACACTCTGTTATACTTAGTAAAAATTACGTTTAACCTCTGTATGTATAATTGTTTCACTATCAACGATCAAACAGTTAGACGTAATCCTTGAAGACAGGTTTCGCGACAAAAGATGTTCACTGCTGAATCAAAGACAAAGTTGTTAAACAAAGGACAAGTCTACTCATGACCTGATGCGGATATCAGCGAAAACAAGATAAGTCTACTCATACGCGAAGAAGTCTGAGGAAAAGTTTCAAGGATAGCTGAACTTTTTTCTATCTCTGAGAAGGAAGATATATTCAGCGATCGATAATCACATTGCTTATACCTCAATTCTCTTTTGTCTTATCTATGAACACATAGTACGAGTGTCAGAAAAGACATACCTCTACAACATTTCGTACAACAACTCTGATATCTACACTGTTCATCATAAGGCCAAAAGCATGTATCCAAAAGTCAGACTCATGCAACCAACTAGATAAGGACACGTGTAAAGTAACCTCCCATGCATTTAATCCATAGGGTATAAATAGAAAGATCATGACTCTATCTGAGAGTGCCCCAAAGCCTTCAACCTTCAATCCTTCTTACATATAGAAATCGCTGCTTTCTATTTTCTCTTAATCTCTATTCTCTAATTCTTATGTAACCATATTAGTGTTTCTTATGTTTGTTTAGATTAGGTTCTTAATTAATCTTATTCCGCAACAAACTTGTAAATTGTATTTTGATTCATCAATAAATAATTTATTAAACTTTAAATTTTGTGTTTGTATTCAACCCCCCCTCTTCTACAAACTTGTTAAGCACCTTCGAGACCAACAAAAGATTTGACAACATCCAGAGGTGATCTTTCTGTCTAATTTGTATCCTGCATGATCTACATCAGTGTATGCTATTAGCTCAAAACCAGAGAGTTTTTGTTTCCAGAGAGCCAATGATGGTGTGCCTCTGAGGTATCAAAACACTCTCTTGATTGCAGATAAGTGAGATTCCTTTGGATTGGCTTGATATCTAGCAAAGAGACATGTTGCAAACATTATATCAGGCCTACTTGTAGTTAAGTATAACAGTGAACCTATCATGCCTCTTTAGGTTTTAACATCCATAGATTTTCCTGAAGGATCAGTGTCAAGTTTGACTCCAGTGGCAATAGGTGTTTTCATGGAATTGAGTCATTCCGTTTGTACTTTTTCAAAATATCAGAGACATACTTAGATTGATTTATAAAAGTGTCGTCTGATGTTTGTTTTACTTGAAGTCCTAGAAAGAATGTTAATTCTCCCATTAGACTCATTTCGAATTCACTCTTCATCAACTCAGAAAACTTATCACAATACTTTTAGTTTGTAGAACCAAAGATAATATCGTCAACATATATTTGTACTAGAATCATTTCATTTTTATATCACTTGATGAAAAGTGTGGTATCAATTGTTCCTTTTTCAAATCCATTATCAATAAAAAAAGAGGACAGTGTTGCATACTATGCTCTGGGAGCTTGTTTATGTCCATACAGAGCTTTATCAAGATGATAAACATGGTTTGGAAACTCTAAACTTTCAAATCCAGATGGCTGTTAGACATAAAATTCTTTATTAAGTATGCCATTAAGAAATGGAGATTTGACATCCATTTGATACACTTTGAACCCTTTGTGTGCAACATAGGCTAAGAAGATTCTGATTGCTTGTAGCCTAGCCACAGGTGAAAAGGTGTCATCATAATCAATGCCTTCTTTATGGCAATATCCCTTAGCAAACAGTCTAGATTTGTTTATGATGATTATGCCTTATTCATCCTTTTTGTTTCTGAAACCCCATTTAGTTCCAATAGCAAATTCTCCAGTTAGGAAGGGGAACTAGGGTCCAGACCTTATTTCTTTCAAACTCCTGAAGCTCTTCCTGCATGTCATTGATCCAGTTAGGATCTTTAAGAGCTTCATTTACCTTTTTGGGATCAGTTATGCTCAAGAAATTTACAAAAAGGCATTCACTGACAGTGGTTGATCTTGTGTTGATACCATCCGAGGGAGATCCTATGATCTGATCATGGGGGTGATTTTTGGTCCATCTTGTCATTACAGCATAAACGTAGGGGTGGAGTTTGAGCTTTAGAGATGACAGGTGGTGACATCTCTATTGTGCTATTCAGAGACTCTGAAGTGGGTTCCAGAGATGGTGAAGAGGGCTTTGGAGCTTCTTCAAATGTCCCTTGGTCACCTTATGCTTCTGAAGATTCTTGTTCTTCAACCTGTCTTGATTCATTACTTGGACATGCATTTAATGATGTAGAAGGTGTGATATTAGAGGGACCGGAAAGTGTTGTACCTGAAGTTTGTGGTTCCTCTGAAATAGCTCTAAGTACATCTCTGAAAATAAATTCAGAGTTATCATCATCAAAGAAATCATCAAATATCTGATTTAGTTCAACTTCCCTTAACTTTGATGATTTAGATATTTTCTTTGTTGAGGATTGGATATCCTGATTGTTAGAGCTTCTGATATCATCTAAAGATACATTGATACTCTCTTGGATACTCTTAGTTCTGATATCACCAATGAATTTGTCTTCATATGCCTTTGTATCAAATTTTCCAAGAGATTCTCTATCATTCAAGATATAACATCTGCACCCAAAAACATGAAAATATTTGACATTAGGTTTTATGTTGTTAATGAATTCATATGTTGTTTTCTTGAATATTTTTTGACAATTGTGGCTCTATTTTGGGTTAAACATGTTGTTGCCACAACTTCTGGCCAAAAATTGGTTGGTAGATCAGATCGTGCAAGCATTGTTCTTGCAACTTCAATTAGTGTTCTGTTTTTCCTCTCAACAACACCATTTTGTTGAGGTGTCCTTGCTGCAGAGAATGTTGGAGTTATGCCTTCTTCTGAAAGATAAGAGTTGATTTTGGCATTTTTGAACTCTGTTCCATTGTCACTTCTCAACTTCTGAACTTTGTTGTTGAATAGAACCTACAATCTTCATAACAATCTTATCAAAATCTCAGGCATATCAAACTTAGCTCTGATGAACTCAGTTCAAGTATATCTTGAGTATTCATCAATTAGAACAAGAATATACTTTTTGCCTGACAGACTCTGCACAGAGATAGGACCGCAGACGTCCACATGAAGCATATGCAGAGGTCTGGGACAATTATTATCACTTTTGGTTTTTTGGGAAGATCTTTTCATTTTTCCTATTTCACAAGCAGAAAAAGATGATCTTTGTTGAACTTTAGAGATGGTAATCCCTTAACCAGATTAAGTTTAACAAACTTATCACATGATGAGAAGTTGAAATGAGAGAACTTCTTATGTTAGAGCCAGACATCCTCATTGTTTAGAGATACCAGACAGAGCTTCTCTAATCCATTATCTATTTGCTTGGTAAAATTCATTCTGTATAAATTACCTTTTCTGTCTGCTTTGAGCATTTCTAGACCTGTTTTTGAGTGAAGTAATGAACAATATTTTTCTTGGAATTTCACATCAAAACCATGATCACAAAGTTTACATATGATGATTAAGTTGTGCTTGAGTCCATCAACATAAGCAACCTTGGAAACAGATACATTACCTTTTGACAACTCACCATAACCTTTGATCTGACCTTACATATTGTCTCCAAAAATTACTGCTCCTCCAGATTTTTCTTTGAAAGAGGATAGAAACTTCTTATCTCCAGTCATATGCCTAGAGCATCAAGAATCTAAGTAACATATGGGCATATGTTGTTTCTGCAAAACAAATTAAAGAGTTTTAGGTACCCATCTCATTATGGGTCCATTTTTGTTAGGCTTTGGAGGATTTTTATTGACATTTGGCATTTCATCTTTTGATGCTTTGCCAGAATGGTTTTTCTGTTGTTTCTAAGTCTTTGTCTCAGAAACCTTGTTCAGAGACTGATTCAGAAGGTAATGAGAACCTCTGAAATGATTCTTAAATTTTATCAAGAGGTGAATGCAGTTACAATTAACAGAATAAAATGAAGTAGGAGAAAATCTTTTAATTTCATTTAAGACATTGGGTATATGTTTCTTTTGAACTTTTCTAGAACTAGCTTTCGGAATATTACAAGTATTCCTAACTACTTCTGACTTTTTAGCTTGGGAATTGGCCTTCTTTTAAAGTTTGTTTTTTCATGGCCCAAAACATCTTCTTCTCTTTCTTGCTCACTGCACAAATAGGATCAGAATGGTTAATTTCTTGCCATTTGCCTTTTTGTTCAGGAGTGAATTTGATAGGTTTGTTGTTAGTGCACATATTTGTTGGATACAAGATCAGGAATACTGAAGATCAAAGTAAAGCGAGTTAAAGCTCAAAGTCAACTCTCAAGCAAGAAAGTCAAAGTCATTTGTAATAAAGTCAAAGTCAAAGTAGTTGTGTAGTATTTCTAGCTTGGTATAAATAGCCCTTGTCTTTGTAATTTTAGTAGTGCGGAGCTTATTAGAGAAGAATTCACTTTGTACATTCTAGTGAGAGAAAGTAGAGAGATAGTGACTGTAATCTGCGGAATTGAAATCAATGGATATGACATTTGGTTAAGACATCTTGTTCTTATTATTTTGAATTAAAAGAACTTGATAAACTGGGATTATTAGAGCAAAACGTGTATTTCCCGGAGCAGATCCAAAGTGAAATCAATCAAGAAATGGAAACTTCGCACTGTGTTCATCGAGTCTTGATCGGGTTTGAATTTTTGTTTGTAATTCGAGTTGTAATAGATTGAATTAGATTCGAATTGTGTTTTAGATAAATCTTGTAAAACTTTGATACATAATTGCACTGTATTTGATCATGAATTTTGAATTTTTGTGAGTTTTGTATTCACGAGTTCTGTCGCACTGTATTTGAATCAATTTGCATTGATAAATGAATTTCCTTGAAATTCATTGATAGATTTCGATTCTAGAAGTCTTAGTAATCAAATTGGTGAAGTTTCAGATCGAATTTTGAAGAATAGATGGATTTTTGATTGAATCAAAGTGCATTTTGTTCAAAGATCTGAAGAACTCGCAGATACCTCAAGAACTCGCATCATGAACTCGCAGACTTAGTGGATTTCTCAGACTTTAATTAGATTTCGCATAATTCTGTGTTTCTGAATTTTACAAGTGTCGAATTCACATACTTGTCTTGTGCGAATTGTACATAATTCGTACGTGTAGGTGTTCCGAATTGCAAGAATTCGTGTTAGATCACATATCTATTGGATTCAAGATCATCCAATCTTAAGATCGCAATCTGAAGCTAAAGCAGGAACGTCGACTCTCGATATTAAAGTCTATGTTTTTTTGTAATAAATGTCAAATTAATTGTTTGTTATTGTATTAGTTAAGTTAATATCTAGTTAGTTAGTTATTAGTTATATTATAGTTTGTTATTTAATATCTTTGTAATAGATATTATTTAGAAATAATATCTAGATATTAAATCTAGATATTATGTTAGGTAGTGTGTTAGACACACTAGATCTTTAAGCAAGTGTATCTCTAACTCTAAAGAGATCAGATTAAAAATCACACAAAAAAACACACACTTAAAGGTGAAAATCAGAGAGAAAACAGAGAACACATCTATAGTTTAAATCGATCAATCCTGTAACCGTTGTGATATATCAAAACAGGTTGGTAATCGTTATTGTGTTGTTGTTTCTATAGAACATGATATAAACATTGTTGGACCGACAATTGGTATCAGAGTCTGATTAAGATCAAAATCAAGTTTTTAAAGAAAACGACTCTGTGTTCTTATTGGAAAATCGATTTCGAAGATTTAAGTTGTTTTAGGTGTTAAAATCGATCAGGTTGTGATCGATTAGGTTGCTAGATAGAGTTGTGAGTGTTTGATTTCAGTTTAAAGATTAAATCGAGTTCTATTTTGTGATTTTAGTGGTCTGAGTTCGAGTTTTATAAAGTTACTGTGCCATCGATTTACATTTTAAAAAGTGATTTTTATCGAGATCGAGTGGTCAAAATCAGTTCTAGAAGTGTTTGTAGTCATATTGGTAGAGTTTGGGTCTGTTAATCTTGGAAATACAGGTTGAAAAGTTGAATTTATCAAAGTATAGACGAACTTGCGCAAACCAGAGGAAGAACACACGCAACGCTCACTTTGCGTAACCTACTTTGCGCAACCAACGTGACACGCAAAGCTTACTTTGCGCAACCAACGTCATACGCATAGTCCACTTTGCGCAACACACTTGATACACAAAGCTTACTTTGCGCAACTCAAGCAATACGCAAAGTCCACTTCTCGCATCCAACGGCTTACGCAAACACCACTTTTCCCAACACTCTTGAAACACAAACCTCGAACACTACTTCTCGCAACAAGAAGGAAACGCAAACCTCATTTCAAGTGATCTTCTCTTCACGAAAAGCTCAAGTTCACTTTGCGCAACTCTCTTGAAACGCAAAGCTCACTTTGCGTAACCCACGTGATACGCAAACCTAAGTTTGTGCAACCCACTTGACACGCAAACCTCACTTTGCGCCTTCAACCTCTCGCGCAAACCTTCTCAAAACGCAAAGTTTTTCCAGACTTAGAATTTTCTTCAAAATGACATCCAGAGAAGCCCTTGCAATTGGAACTGACACCAAGCCACCAGTTCTCTTTAAAAGAGAATACGAACAGTGGAAAGATAGGTTCCTAAACTTTGTTGACAGACATGAGCTGGGTGATTTCATGAGACAATCGATAGAAGAAGGGGTTATGAAACCAATTATGACGACTCGTTTGGTTGGAACAGTGCCGACACAGGTTGAACTTAAGTATCATGAGCTAGAAGATGATAACCTAAGAATAGCCAAAGGTGATAAGTTAGCTAAGTCATACATACTACAAGGAATTCCAAACAAAATCTATGTAAAGATTGACAGCTACAAGTCCTCGGGCAAAGAAATGTGCGATCAACTTGAGAAGATGATGCTGGGTTCAAAGGTTGGAAATCAGCTTAAAATTTCCAACTGCCTGAACAATTATGAAGAATTTAGAGGCAGAGTGGTAGAATCTTTAGAAGAAACCTATGACAGGTTTGTGACCTTGCTGAACGAACTAAGCAAGAACAAGGTCCACAAATCTCAAATCGAGCTGAACGTAAAATTCCTGAGTATTCTACAACCGGAATGGAAAAGATTTGCCAGGCAGATGAAGCAGATCAAGGATCTGAATGAGATTTCACTTCATGAGGTGTATGAAACCCTCAGACAAATTGAAGAAGAGGTGGATGAAATTCTAGATGAAAAGACACAGAAAGGAAAGACAGTTGAAGACACAGTTGCGCTTGTTGTCAGGAAGAAGAAAAACAAGACAATTGTGTATGAATCAGAAGAAGATGACGGTTATGCAAACTCTGACATGGATGAAAATGAACAACTGAAGCAAGCAATGATTCTGCTGTCAAATGCTTTTCAGAAAAAGTTCTACACGAAGCCAAGTTCAAACAGTCAGAGATATTCTTCTGGTCCGAACAACTACATCCACAAGGAAAGGGTTGAAGGAAGTAGATATGAAGGAAAGAGATTTGAAGGGAAAAGAATAGAGGAGAGGAAACCTGAAGAGAGGAGATATCAATCTGAAGGAAAGAGAATAGAGGAGAGGAAACCGGAAGAGAGAAAGTTTAAAGCTGAAGGATCCAGTCAGTCAGAACCACCAACGTGCTACAACTGTGGCAAAACAGGTCACTATGCCAGAGACTGCCGAAGACCAAAAGTCAGAAACTCCAATTATTACAAAAACAAGATGCTTCTTGCAAAGCAACAGGAGGCTGGTAAGGCACTGATGGCTGAAGATGAATACTGGCTTGATCATTCAGACGAGGAAGAAGAGGAGGAAGAGAGAGATGAAGCCGTCAACATGTGCTTGATAGGAAAGCAAGAATCAGATTCTGAAGCTGATTCAGATGATGAAGAAGAGGAGGTATGTGATTTATCGTATTCAGATTTTATGAATAAAATCCATGCCATGATTTTAAAACAACAATAGTTTGAGTCAAATCTTGAGCGATAAAATGGTGTTATAACTGACAAAAACCAACTAATACAGAAACTTAGCAATGAAATTGCTGAGAAGAAAGTATTGGTTGAGGTTTTACATAGAGATAATGACACCAACGCAAAGGAAAAGGCAATAATTCTTAAAGAGAATTCTGAACTCAAGTCTAAACTGACAAAAAGTGAGATTGATATATATGAGCTTACAAAATTGCATTCTTCATGTACCAAAGAAAAGTTTTCTTTACTTGGTAAATTAAAAAGTTTAGAAGAGAAGTTGTACAAAATGGGTCAAACTGAACAGACTATTCATCTGAACAAACCCAAAGAGGAAATAGAGAGATGGGGAATCGGTTATAAGAAACCTCACTATCTTCAAAAAGGGATGTCTGAAGTGCCAGCACTTTATGATCATCTTTCTATGAAATTAGCTCGACGAATCCCTGAGTTTAAAACTTTCTTGACTAAACTATCAGAATAGGATGAAGCCAACGAAACTGAAAAACGTTTGAAATCATCTAAAGTTCACCTTCCATTTTATTATGCGAAGATGAATAATAGTTATAATAAAAATCCAATATATCAAAAGAAGAAAACTCTTTCAAGTGATTTTTTTCAAAGTTATTCTGAAAAAGAAATGGAGGCCAAGCCTATTCAAGGTAAACTATATGTCCCTCCTCTTGTTTTAGAAAGTAAAATTTCTGAACTCGAGAATTCTTTATCAGATGAAAGACTTTTGATGAATATTGAACAAAAAGTTTTTTCAACTGTGTTCAAAAATTTTATTATTTCGAAGGCTTCAAACTCTGAGGATGTGTTTGGTTTAGCAAATAAAGGGTTTGATTTTCTGAACGCTGATGGTGGTTTAGATGATTGTTCTAATCAATTTGACTTTAATGCAAAACTTCCTAACCATTCATCTTTTGTTAAGAAATCTTTAGGAAAAACCAGTATGCCTGTTAACAGTGCAAAATCAACGAAAGTTGATAACTCAGCCTCTGTGAAAGCTAAACATGCTAAAGGTAAGAATATATCTTAGCATTCACAGAAACCGAACACTACTGGTAATACGAATAAGAAGCATTCGTTTGTTGCTCAACAGTCTAACTCAAGAGTTTCACATGTTTCAGATCTGAGCAAGCAAAGGTCAGACGTTAAATCTCTGTGGCAACCGAAACTGAAGCTTGACAAGACCGTTAAATTGTTTTCTAGTGTTAATTGTAGTAAGACTTCGCCTAGTAAAGATGTCTTAATTGCTGAAGTTGATATTTTGAACTCAAAACTTGTTGTTTCTCGTAAACAATATACAATGAAGCAATTATATCAGTTATCTTTATCTGCTAGAAAGTCTTCTATTTATGATAAACATGTTTCTACTTCTTGTCAAGATTCTGAAGATTGGTTTGGCAATTATCATGTGCATTCATTTCATTCTAATTCTTCAAATGCATTTCGAAAGAAAAGAGGACCCAATTTGAAATGGGTACCAAAATCTTGTGCTAACACAGTAGGACCCAAATTCCAGTGGGTACCTAAGGCTAAATCTGTGTTGCAGGCACACCAAGTTTAAAAAGGGAGCTTACAGATATGACTTCTAGACAAAACAGTCTAGGACTCGTTCCTTAAAGAAACTAGGTTCTTGAATACAACAGTTCAAGACCCACACTGCAAAGATAAAACGATGGTTTCTGAACACGTCTGTTCAGAACCTGTGCTTAAGAGAAATAATGGATTTTGAACACATCAGCTTAAGAACCACTCTTCCATGCTCAAAAGTTTTAAATTTTGATATATGACTATCTAAATCTCTTGTTTTGTTATTTCTCTTGTGCAGATCCGTCATATGTGGTACTTAGATAGTGGATGCTCCAAACATATGACTGGACAAAAAGATATGCTGTCCAATTTTAAAGAGAAATATTGCGGATCAGTCAGATTCAGCAACGACCAGTTTTCTCCAATAATAGGATATGGTGATGTACAACATGACAATGTCACGATCAAGAAGGTGAGTTATGTTGAAGGATTACGGCATAACCTGTTCAGTATTGGTCAGTTCTGTGACAAAAGCTTAGAGGTCAATTTCAAAGCCAACACGTGTTCAGTTCGCACTGATGAAGGCGAGGAACTCTTGGTCGGCACAAGAAAGTCAGACCTCTACACAATTAACTTGTCAAAAATCCAGAACGACAAGCAGGTTTGTCTATTGACGAAAGCCTCGAAGCAACAAAGTTGGCTATGGCATCGAAGGCTCTCTCACCTCAACTTCAGGTACATCAACAATCTGCTCAGAGGAAAGCTCGCCAAAGGACTTCCAGTGCTCAAATATGAAAGAGAACATCTTTGTGCAGCATGTGAAAAGGGAAAGATGAAGAGGGCACCTCATAAACCAAAGCCTGAACCAAGTACAAGCGCTCCGTTAGAGTTATTGCATATGGACTTATGCGGTCCGATGCGAACTCAGAGTCTAGGTGGAAAGAAGTACATACTCGTGATCGTGGACGATTACTCGCGATACACATTGGTCAAGTTTCTACGTTCAATGGATGGGACACCAGATGTTCTCATCACATTCCTAAAGACGACCCAGGTGAATCTGCAGAAACCGGTCAAGTTTCTAAGAACAGACAACGACACAGAGTTCAAGAACAAAAAGTTTGAAGAATATCTCGAATCTGTCGGGATTTCACATCAATACTCTGTTGCTCGTACGCCTTAACAAAATGGAGTGGTCGAAAGAAGAAATCGTACGCTAGTCGAGGCTGCTCGTACTATGCTAAATCAATCAGACTTACCTCTATTTTTGTGGGCAGAAGTTGTATCGACCGCGTGCTACACACAAAATCGCTTCATGGTACATCGCAGATTCAAGAAGACTCCTTATGCTTTAATCAACAACCGAACACCGACAATCAAATATTTCCATATATTTGGGTGTAAGTGTTTCGTTCTAAACGATAGGGAGAGTCTCAACAAGTTCAGCACCAAGGCGGACGAAGGCATCTTCATTGGTTATTCCTCGGCATCAACTGTATTCCGTGTTTATCTGAAGAAGTCAAAGACGGTGATTGAAAGCATCAACGTCACGTTTGATGAAGAGATGGCTTCCGAACAACACAGTTCATAACCCGTTATAACCGGAGTACTAGCTTCTGGGCAACTCAGTCCAAAACCTGCGTCTCAACAAAATAAATCAGATGGAGTATCAACGTCAACTAATAATATATCTGATTTAGACTTATTATTTGAATTGTTTTATGATGAATTTCTTGGATCTAATGTAAAGAAATCTGTTATGGTTGACAGGATGGAAGACTTAACGACTACTCATCCAACCAGTTCAGATGTTCCTATTGAATCCAACGCCCCGATTCAACAAGAAGTTCCAATTCAAATGCCGACTCCAACAGTTGAAGAAGTTCCATGTGATGAAGAGACAGAAGTAGCTGAACCAGTAGGATGTTCTGTACAGATCCATCCACAGCCGGAACAAGCTGTACCTGCTGAGACTTCTGAACCTACCACTTCAACTGCAATCATCATTCCTCCTGAACAACCTGAAGAAGGTACAAGTGGATTTATAGATGATACAACTGACATACATTAATATAATCCACTGCCTCAAGAACATAAATGGACCAAAGAGCACCCGCTAAGCCAGATCATTGGCGATCCATCAAAACCGGTGCAAACTAGGTCAGCATCAATGAATACGTGCATGCATGACTCCTTTCTGAGCAAGTTCGAGCCAACACGCGTATCAGAGGCACTTGCTGATCCATAATGGGTGATCTCAATGCAAGAAGAGTTGAATCAGTTTGATGCACTTCAAGTCTGGAGACTCGTACCAAAGCCTCAAGGGAAAAAACCATAATAGGTACGAAGTGGGTTTTCAAGATAAAGAAAGACGAAGATGGTACCGTTATCCGAAACAAGGCAAGACTAGTAGCCAAAGGATACAGACAAGAGGAAGGAATTGACTATGACGAGACATATGCTCCTGTGGCGCGATTAGAGGCAATTAGAATGTTTCTAGCCTATGCAGCCACAAGAACTTCACGGTCTTTCAAATGGACGTGAAGACAGCATTCCTGAATGGCATTCTGAAGGAGGAAGTCTACATCTCTCAACTAGAGGGTTTTGTCAATCAAGAGAAGCCGAATCACGTCTACATTCTTGACAAAGCACTCTATGGTCTGAAACAAGCTCCTCGAGCCTGGTATGATGTCCTTTCCAATTTTCTAGTCAAGTCTGGTTTTTCAAAAGAAACGGTGGATACCACTTTGTTTATCAAAAAGGAAAAAGCCGATATCATTTTAATTCAAATCTATGTAGATGATATTATCTTTGGCTCTTCAAATCCTAAGTACTTTAAGAATTTTGCAAACCTTATGGTGTCTAGATTTCAGATGAACATGATGGGAGAGATGAATTTCTTTCTCGGTTTACAAGTAAAACAATTTTCATCGGGTATTTTTATCAATCAATCAAAATACATTATGGATATTCTTCGGAAGTTCCAAATGGAAAATTCAAAACCGATTGGTACCCTAATGGCACCAGGTACTAAGATTGGCACCGATCCTTCGGGAAAGGCTGTTGATGTTAGGACTTATCGAGGGATGATAGGTTCTTTAATGTATCTTACTTCTAGTAGGCCAGATATAATGTTCTCAACATGCTTATGTGCATGATATCAGGACAATCCTAAAGAAATCCATATGTCTGCTGTGAAGCGCATATTTAGGTATCTGAAGGGCACTGCAGATCTTGGTCTGTGGTATCCTAAAGATACTAGTTTTGAACTAACAACCTACATAGATGCAGATCATGCAGGTTGTATGTTAGACAGGAAGAGCACGTCGGGACATGTACAGTTCCTCGGTGACAAGCTCGTAAGTTGGGCATCGAAGAAACAACTTTGTGTTTCAACCTACACGGCCGAAGCAGAATATGTAGCTGCTGCTAGCTGCTGTTCTCACGTCTTATGGATGAGAACTCAATTGCGCGACTACGGTTTCCACTTCAACAAAATCCCGATATACTATGACTTCAAGAGCGCCATCGCAATAACAGCGAATCCTGTTCAACACACCAAGACTAAGCACATAGACGTCAGGTATCATTTTATTAAAGATCATGTTGAAAAAGGAACAATTGAACTTTTCTTTTTAAAACTGATTATCAGCTTGCCGATTTGTTTACCAAACCTTTAGACGAAAAGAGGTTTAACTTTCTTGTCTCTAAGCTTGGTATGCTAAATCTTAAGATTTAATCAATAGTTACCTATCAAAGTTTTCTAATTGTATACTTTTTCATCATTTCTTAATTCTTAACTCTGATTGATATCGGCACTTCTATCTTCTGTTCATGAACCAAGGGGGAGTATGAGAAGAAATTGACAAGTGGTCAATATTACTTCGAGGGGGAGATCATAAAATTTTTCATGTACCTTTTAATGCCAATTTTTTTTTGTAATTCAAGAATTTAGGGGGAGCTCTTCAATACAAAAGGGGAGTACGAATATGACTTCTGATTATTTCTGATCAGAACTCGTATTTTAAAAGTTTTACTGCTTTTTGTTTTTTCAATTTAAGTGAATAAATTTGCTTTGACTTGACATATGACTTTTGCATAATTTTTTAGAGATGCTTACAAGTTCATATGTTTATGACTTTAAGATTAGCTTCATGCGATGTAAGATCGCACGTTAAGGTATAATCCTTTATCTTAATCTCATAAATGGTTGAAAGAAGGATAACTTTCAATCATTTGAAATCATGTTCTTAAATGTTCAAATCACTTCCCGATTTTTCATCAGATTTTATATTTTGGGAGTGTACTTTAAATATTTTACATGAGCTTACAAGATAAGCTAAACCAGATTGAGCAACATATTCTTTATAGGATATACGGGATCAGTGTGCTAGGACTTACAAGAAACTTCTATGGAATCACCTTAACCAGTGATTTCTACCCAAGAAGCCAATCCATAGTGATTGAGTGTACGAAGTCAAAAGAAATAAGTGTGTCAAACAAAGAAATAAGTCTGATAAGAGTAAGCTAAATGTTTAAAAGAAAGAGCGTGTGAGAACAGAGTTAAAAGAATATCACAACTCTGCACCAACTTTTTCTGAGCTAGGCAGCCACATTTCTAGTGTTTCACAATTCTTTGGTGATCATTATTGAAACAAAAAACTAGCCCATGCCAACTCTTGATCAAACCTCACTATCCACTCATTTTCTTCTCAACAAGAAAGTGTTTCACATTTTCTACGGGGATGCAGCACATTTACTATCTGATTTTCATTTGGAAAATCTGGATATTGAAAAGAAAGAAGTTTGCCCCACCTTCGCACTTCACTCATGCACATTGAGTCTGTGTTTAACTTACCGTTGTTTGAGTGGTTTACACAAATTTTAAGCCTATAAGCAATCATCAAGTGCTTAATTCTTTCTATCACAAGCACAAACACACAAGGAATTAGTTTCTTTGTCATAACGTTTATAGAAATTACCTTTGTGGTGTTTCGATGATTAAATGGAAGCCCTGGGGGAGTCAACATCAAACAGCTCCTTTCTAATGTGTATTTGTTACACACAGTGACTTAGTGTTACTGACAGACATGTTAACTGATTCATTAGTTGATTCAGGTGTTACACGACTATTTTGTCTGGATTTGCAAAGATCTGGATAAATATCTTTTGAATTGACGGATCAGTGGCTCCAAGTGGTTGACATTTCTTACTCAGAGTTTTGATGAAGTCAGTGCACATATCATCAAAATGGGGGAGAATGACTACACAAGAAATGGCAAAGATCACATGTTTCAAGAATCACGTCCAAGATTGAAATCTTCAAAAGAAAGTATTCTGAAGACATGCTGATTTTAGAGCTAGAGAAAGAGGTTGCATCTTCTGAGCTGAACAAGAAGACGGAATTGCTAAAATCTTTTTAGTAATGATCTTGATCCAAAGGGGGAGATTGTTAGATCACATATCTATTGGATTCAAGATCATCCAATCTGAAGATCGCAATCTGAAGCTAAAGCAAGAACGTCGACTATCGATATTAAAGTCTATGTTTGTTTGTAATAAATGTCAAAGTAATTGTTTGTATTATTTAAGTTAATATATAGTTAGTTAGTTATTAGTTATATTATAGTTTGTTATTTAATATATTTGTAATAGATATTATTTAGAAATAATATCTAGATATTAAATCTAGATATTATGTTAGGTAGTGTGTTAGACACACTAGATCTTTAAGCAAGTGTATCTCTAACTCTAAAGAGATCAGATTAAAAAACACACAAAAAAACGCACACTTAAAGGTGAAAATCAGAGAGAAAACAGAGAACACATCTATAGCTTAAATCGATCAATCCTGTAACCGTTGTTATATATCAAAACAGGTTGGAATCGTTATTGGGTTGTTGTTTCTATAGAACTTGATATAAACATTGTTGGACCGACAATTCGCATTGGTGTTTGTGCGAAAAGTTTTAGTGAAAATTTTTCCAAGGCAAGAATTCGCATAAGCTAGTTGTGCGAAAAGTGAAAGAACTCGCATATCACATTAGACGAATTCCTGGAATTCACATAACAGTGAGATACGAATTCCTAAGAATTCGCATAAAGGTATCATACGAATTCCTTTGTTTGTGCTTAAATTTTTTTTTAGATTTTTCTAAGTGTTGAATTTGTGTGTGTCTATCTTGCGAATAGTTGTATGCGAATTATGAATATTTCATGCATGTGAATTCTTGGTTATTTATTCTTGTGTGCGAATTCTTGTTGGATTTGTTTGTGTGTGAATTCTTACTAGATCTTGTTTATGAATTCTGTTGTTTTGTCTTGCATACGAATTCTATATACGAATTCTTTGCATTTCAGTGTGGTGCGAATTCCATACCTGGAATTTTTTTTGAAAATCTTATTTTCTGAATTCTTCTGAGTTTTGTTGTATTTTGAGATTTCAATTAGATTAACGATCATTGTCAAGTTCTTGTTGTAGTAATCATTACATAATGACTTCCAAAGAAGCTCTAACAATCGGAACTGATGTGAAACCTCCTGTTTTAGTCAAAGGAGAGTACGAGAAGTGGAAGAATAGTTTTCTGGATTTCATTGATCGCAATGCTTTGGGAGACTATATCAGAATATCTTTGAAGGAAGGAAATATGTCAACTCCAAGAAACACTTATACTTTTCTTGGGAAAAATGGAAAAACGGAACGAGGAGAGTACCCACTACCACTTGAGGAATACACAGATGAGCAGAGATGGAGACATAAAGCTGACAAATTAGCCAAAGCTTTTATCTTGCAAGGAATTTCAGATTAGATTTCTATCCAATTAGATAGTAAAAAGGCTACAGGAAAACAATTGTGGGAACAACTTGAGAAGATGATGGGAGGATCAAAGATGTCTTCAAAAGAAAGAGTAAAGAGTTTGGAAACTGAGAATGTTGAGTTGATTAGAAAGATCTCTGACTTGGAAAATCAAATTTTCCAAATCCAGCAAATGGATTCTGTTGGTATAAATGAGAAGAAGGTAAAGAGTTTGGAAGCTGCTAATGAAGAGCTGAATAAGAAGATTTCTTATCTAGAGCTGAAGATTGCCAAAGACAAAGATGATTTTGAGAAAGAAAAGAAAGCCTTTGCAAAGAAATTCTCAGAATTCTCAAGGATGTGTTTTGAAGAGAAGAAAACGATTGAGCTTAAATGTTCCAAGATTTCCCAACATGTGACTGGTTTTGGGAAAGTAATAATAATGGAAATAGACAAATTTGAGAAGGAGAAAAAGACCATTGAACAGAAGAATGTTGGAATCTTCAAGGAAATATCTGGTCAAAGAAACAATGTTGAGAAGGGATTTGAAGAAGAAAGAAACATGTTTGAAGAATAGATAAGGAAGCTTACTGATAAGTTATCTGAACTATCATCTTGTGCTTTGAAAGATCGGAAAGCGAAGTCTGAATTCAAGAAAGAGATTGACCTGCACATCAAAGAAAAGAACAATCTATCTTAAGAGATAAAAGAGCTTGAAGATATTGCTTCTAAGGTGGTGGTGATTGAGCAAACAACTCTAGAGTCAAAAATCCACACACCTAGAAATGATCAAGCTGACTCTAAAAGGACAACCTCAAGCTCACATCAAAGAACTGTTTCTTCAAAAGGGACAGTCAATTTATTTGATCAGATTCGTTTTACTAACATTTTCTTTGATAGAAATGTAGATGGTTCAGATACATTCAGAAGAAGGAGATATAATGAAGAAAAAGCTAGTTTGGAAAGTGAAACCAGTTGATGATGAAAAGAATGATGAGAAGAAGGATGAGAAGAAAGGAAACAAGTCATGTGTACATGCATCAAATGCAAAGAAGAACAAAGTGCGGAAAGGTAAACCTGTTTTGGTTACTCGAGAGATCAATTAATCAGGTGGTCTACAAGAAAAAGGTATGGTTCTTACTGTCGTACATATGATTTTGTTCATAAAACTAGTGATCATTACTGGTATGGTTTTTATTCTATTACTCCTAATAGAACTGCAACTAACAAACATGGACCCAAATACCAGTGGGTACCAAAGACGAAAGATGAATCTGTGTTGCAGGCACCTCAAGTCAAGGGGGAGTAAAAGAACCAAGGCTTCTGAATACAACAGTTCAGGACCCGTTCTTCAAAGATAAAGATTTTGACTTCTAAACACAAAGTTTAGGACTCGTACTTCAATGATCAAAATAGATGCTACTCCCATGCTAATATGAGATTGTACTCAGATACTTAAATGAGGAGATCAACCTTCAAGGGGGAGTACATATTTTTACTTAAAATATGCATTCGCAAGATATGATGATCTACATTTCAGGGGGAGTTGTAGATCTCTATCATGTTTTTCACTGACATATTTTATGATGCATAATTTTAGGGGGAGTATATGACTTATGATTACATCTGATCAGAACTCCTACATTCAAAGTTTTACTGTTTTCTGTCATTTACTCTTCAATAAATGTTGTGAATAAAGCTTTGCACTTTGTCGACTTTGTGACTTTTTGCAGAATTGAGAGCGAGCTTACATGATCATATTATATATGTCTTGGAGTTGACTTGATGAGATTTAAGACTGAGCAAAAGGTTTATTCTTAATCTTAATCTCATACATGTTTGAAACACGGACAACTTTCAGATATGAAAACGTGTTCTTAAATGTTCAAATCACTTCTTGTTCTTAAAATGATTCCATAAATTTTAGAAGTGTGATTTTAAATGTTTTTATTTACTTGTGCTTTAATTGCTATATAAACTGTGTGTTTCCAAAGATTAATACTTGTGTATTGCCTTTTCCATATACTTTCAAGTATTCACACACACTGGTTTAATATTTTTGTTAAATATGTTATCGCCGTGTCTCAAATTGAACAAATTTTTCAATGGTGATACACCCCGATTGAACTTCAAAGAATTTTGAGCGTGATTTCATTTCAAAATGTTTCTTTCAAGAATATCTATATTTTGGTTCGTATAGAAAATATCCAATTTTTTCTTACCTAAGCTTAATTGATAAATCATTCAGATATTTTGATCTTTTTCATACAATGTCAAATTTTCAAACAAGTTTCTTGTATTCATTTTATTCATTCAATATACTTGTTTGAAATATCTTTAATGTTTAAAATGCTCAAATCTTCATGATTATCGTTATGAGCATACAGACATCTAACATGTACTTTGTGCTTTAACTGCAAAGTTAAACCATTTTGAGCAACATGTTTTTATAGGACAACATGGGTTCGTTGTGTGAGATTAACAGAACTTCTATGGATTCACGTTAACCAGTGTTTCCTACCCAAGAAGTTAATCCTTGAGTGATCGAAGAGTGAGGAGTCAAATATTGAGTGTGAGTTGAGCGATAAGGTAAAATGGAAATGAGAGTTTGGTTAGAAGCGAGTTCAATGTTTAAAAGAAAAAGGGTGTGAGAATAGAGTAAAAGAATATTAAAATCTACACCAACTTTTTTTGAGTCGGACATACACATTTCTAGTGTTTCACAATTCTTCGTGAACATTATTGAAACAGGCAACTAGCCCATGCCAACTCTTGATAAAAACCCCACTAGCTACTCATTTTCTTCTTAAAAAGAAAATGTTTCATATTTTAAAGGGGATGCAGTACATAATCTATCTGGTTTTCATTTGGAAAATCTGGATATTCAAAAGAAGGAAGTTTACCCCACCTTCGTACTTCGATCATGCACAATTGAGTCTGTGTTATACTATTGTTGTCTCAATGGGTTACACAATTTTGAGCCTTATAAAAACCAATCATCGGTGCTTAATTCTTTCAAACACATGCACGAGCACACAAGGAATATGTTTTCTTGTCATAACGTTCATAGAAATTCCTTTGTGCTGTTTCGATGATTGAATGGAAGACCTGGGGAGTGAACATCTCAAAAGCTCCTTTTCAATGTGTATTCGTTACACACAGTGACTTCGTGTTACTAACAGGCACATCTAACTGATTCATTTGTTGATTCAGGTGTTACACTCATAATTTGTCTGAATTTGCAAAGATTCGCATGAATATCTTTTGGATCAATCGATGGTCAGAGGCTTGTTATTAAAGATTAATGGTCAGACAGATTCAGTGACATTTCTTGTCAAAGTTTTGATGATTTCATGCTTCATTCATCAAAAAGGGGGAGAGATAATAAAGAAATGTTAGAGTTGAGAGAGAAGATCGAGAAGAGAAAAGTTCAAAGATTTCAGAGTTTGAGTAGATTTTTCTGAAATTTTAAGTGTAGATATTTTTGGTGAAGCAATCTGAGCTGAACATGAAGATAATTTATTTCATGTGTTTGAAAGAGAGTTTATCAAAGAAAGGGGAGATTGTTCTGATCATTAAAGAGAAGATTTAATCTGATATAAATCTACAAAGAGGGAGATTGTACAAACTGAGCTTAACGGGAAGATAAGTTGATAAAGTTATTCAATGCAACAAAGGAGGAGATTGTAATTTTGTGCTTAAGGGGGAGATTAAAATATTTTAGAGATGATCTTGATCCAAAGGGGGAGAATTTTAGTGCACATATTTGTTGGATACAAGATCATGAATACTGAAGATCAAAGTAATGCGAGTCAAAACTCAAAGTCAACTCTCAAGCAAGAAAGTCAAAGTCATTTGTAATAAAGTCAAAGTTAAAGTAGTTGTGTAGTATTTGTAGCTTGGTATAAATAGCCCTTGTCTTTGTAATTTTAGTAGCGCAGAGCTTATTAGAGAAGAATTCACTTTGTACATTCTATTGAGAGAAAGTAGAGAAAGAGTGACTGTAATATGTTGTAACACTCCGAATTTTCGTTGTATTTTCTAGCGATTAAGAATGCTAGCCTTTCGTATGTTAAACCTTAGTTATTATGCGTTTATCTTATTGGTGCATATCGTGAGTATTAGCCAGGATCGCGTGTCAAGTCTTGGCTTTCGATTTGTGAGACAGGGGATTACGCGAGTTGCTCGCGGCTTGCAAGCCGTGACATAGGTCTCGGTAACCTACTGGATGTCCGCGGGATCAGGAACACGGGCGACTTATGCCACGACTTAAGGCCGCGGCATAACCCGCGGGGTTCCCCTGATACCCAAATATGGGTTTCTTCCCCTTTTTCTCATTTATTGCAAGTTTGGAGCTAGGGAGGTGCGATTTTGGGCGATTTTGGAACCCTAGGTGAGTCTCCTCTCATCTCTCTTCATTTATTCCTTGTTTTTGGAGGTCTAAGGTTCTTTAATGTTCAATCTAGGTTATCAAGTGTTGGTGTGGAGCTTTCAAGTGCTCTAGTTTAAGTTCTCCTCACCTAGAAGTTTTGCTAGGGTTTAGAATAAACCCATTGTGAGTTCATACTTCCTTTTTATCAAACATTATACACATCAAAATTCATTTTTGACTTCTAGATATCTCTTTGTTTACACTTTCATTGTTGATGAGATTTTGACCTAACTTGGTATTTTGGTGATTTCTAGGGTTTCTTACCATTTTGTAAAATAAAGAAATAACCCATGTCTTAGAACTACGAATACGGTTGGTTTCATATTTTGATGAAATAAATGTTCAGCTTGTGGCATTTTAGCCAAGTTCATGTTTCAAATGATGGTATGGGTATTTTGGTTGAAAGTGGCATTTAGGGAAAAGGAAATAAATGGTTTAACGTGAGGAAGTCCATGTTTAAATTAAGATGGTTTTACATATATTTGGAAATGAGAAAAATGCTTTATGCTTCATGATTGAGCTTTGTATTTTCTTATCAGCAATTAACCATAAAAATGTGATTTGGGAACTAAATGGTACTATGAACTATATGTTTGATTATAGTTGGTCACAAGTGTTATTGTGACAAGTCTAGACTATTACTAGTGGATCCATAGGTATAGAGTCGACTTATTAGTTGGGGGTAATTCCCGTATGTAGCTAGTTGAGACATTGGACCCTAGAGGGAAACTTGGTATAGTTATGTGGGACGGGATACTAGCCGTGGGTCGTAAATGTAAATCCTAGTGAATGAGCATGACTAGGGATCATTGGGTGCCCTCCCCCACATCTTAGTACGAGCCGGCGTGTTCGTGGCCTTGATCCTAGTATGGTGAGCTCAAAACTTGGAAAGTGGCTTACTTTGTGTTTTGCCACAATCCTTGGAATTCGGGTTCTTCCCGACATCGCAAGATTAAGTCTGGCCCAGAAGGTCACTATGTGTTTATCAAACCATTTATGAAAACAATTTATGTATGTTGCAAAAAATTCTTCGTACTATCTTTCATATAAACTGTATGTTCTCACCAAGCTTTAACCCTAACACTTTTTCTCAAATGATGTGTATAACAGGTTCCCTTAGCGGCAGGTCGTTGAGGGGTTGAGAGAAGAGCATGGACTCTGGAGGGCAATTTTTGGTTGATTGATATTTTGGAGTTTTGGCGTTGGAACAATTTATTCATATTTTGGTATTGGGATGACAACCTATGTAATCTAGATAGAGTTGGTTTAGATTAGTTTGTTGTCGATTTCCCATGCATATTCAGGTTTTGTAAACGCATACTCTTTTACCCCTTTTTGGGTGGTTCACTCCAATTACAATTGTTATATTGCCAAATTTTCAATTTTCAAAATTACCCGAATTCTTAGGGTGTTACATCTGTGGAATTGAAATCAATGGATATGACATTTGGTTAAGACATCTTGTTCTTGTTATTTTGAATTAAAAGAACTTGATAAACTGGGATTAACATTTGTAGGTGTAGAATTGAGAAATGTTACTTTTATTCTTAACCTTTTCCTTTAACATTTTCTCTAACTCCAGAGAGGTTTTTGCTTGTAGACACATGTCAACAAAATCAAGGCATATTGGATTTCTGGGTTTATTTTTTGAAATAGGAACAGGGGTGTTTGAAATTCAAGAACCAACAGTCTGTTTGGTTTTATGAATTACCTTCTCTAGCGTGTAGAAAATTTGTTGATCTACCTCTGGATCAGATTCAGAATCAGAATCAGAATCAGAATCAAGAAAGTCTTATTTTACCTTGTCAGAGATGATTATCTTTAAAGTATTCTCAACCTTTTTGGGTTTAGAGACCTTGATTATCCTTTTCTTGCATGATTCTTTGATAATACCAGATATGAAATTTTGTTTATAAATTCTTCTAATGTCATCTTCAAAAGTAGTTCTGATGCATTCATCTGTTTCAGGAGAGTAGAGAGGTGCTTCTGGATTCAGTAATCTCTGAGGTTTTCTTTCAGAGGTACTAGCTTCAGAGACCTCTGGTTCTTTAGTGATGAATGAATCAAATCAGAAGATCTCTTTGGGGTCACTGCTATGAGGTTTTGAAAAATGAACCTCTAAAGATTCTTTTTCTATCTTTAAAATAGGTTCTGAAATTGTTTTTACTTCAGAGTATAAGCTATTTTTGAAATTTAGAGCTCTGGTTTTTTATCCCTCTGAGGTTCTTATCCTTTTGAAAATGTTAGAATTTTCCAGAGATGGAAAGCCAGTCCTCTGGACCTTTCCTATACAGAAAGTGGAAGAAAGTGAAGTTTTCTTCAATCCAGTGAATGGATCTAAGTCATTGAATCCCAGCCCTTGAGTATCCATCTGAGAATTAATTTTTATATGCACATCTTGTGCATCTAGATAACTTTTGATCTGAATTTCTTTCCTTTCCAGAGATTGATGTAAGACCTCTCTTTCCTTTTGAAATAAGTTAGTTAAAGCAACAGAATTAAGCTTTTCATACTCAGATTTCTTCACTTCCTCTTCTTTTGCCTTTAAAACCTTTTCAAGTTTTTTGAATTTTTCAGAAAAAGAATTTTCCTTTAGTCTCTGAGATTTTTCAAGCCTAGATTTTTCATTAAAAATTTCTTTCTTTTCTGATTCTAGAAGATCTTTTTCCCTTTTGAAAAAGTTCAAATCTTTTGTAATTTGTTTTCTCTTTTCTTTTTCTTCAAGTAGTTTATGCTTTAAGCTTTGAAATTCATCTGTTAATTTAAGAACATCCATTTCAAGTTCATTTTCATAAGTGGATGGACAATTTACCTTTTCATAGCTTTCCTCTGATGATCCATCAGTTTGATCATCATCTGCAATAGCCATACCACAGAGGTTGGTAGGCTCTTCCTCTCCATCACTTGTTGAGTCTGACATCCAATATTCCATTTCTGCAACAAGTAATCTCTCTCTCACTCTCTAATATTCTACTTGTATTTGTTTTTGTAGTAATCTTGATTATTGATCAGTCTACCTCTGCAGTTTGCAGAAAAATGGCCTGGGTTTCCACATCTAAAGCATCTCCCATCATATTGGTTTGGTGGAAGAGCAGTAACTGTATCTGACTTCTTAGGTTGAGGTCGAAAGTACCTCCGAGGTTGAGGATACTTTGGTTGAAATGGTTGATGAGTTCTTGGTTGTTGAACAACTTCATGATTATTGTAATGAACACCCTTTTGATCACTATGCAGAGTAGATCTTGGTTCTCGTTGATATTCAGTTTTCTGAAATCTTCTTTCTGGATTTCTTCTCCTTTATTCATCATCTCTCCTTCCTTCAAATACTTTCTTACCAAATTTTTTGTTGAATTGATGAGTAATCAAAGCAAGAGATTTGGCAAAAGCATTTATGTCTTCATCTGAGTCTGAATGATCATCTTCTTCAGCTAGCATGGCCTTTTTGGATTTTCTTTTTGACTCTCTTCTTAATGACTTTTCTTTTGAATTCTTTGATTTTTCATCATGACCTTCTTTTGAAACACCTTTTTGTTTTGAAATGAGGGCAAGTGGTCCACCCAAAGAGGTTTTTGACCTTTGTTTAATAATATCTTTTTTCTGGGCAACAAGGGTGCCATAAATGTCAGTTAATGACCAAGATTCAAGATTTTGATTGGCTTGAATATACATGGACAGTTGTGACCATTCTACATTTAAGATTTTAAGGAAAAGAACATTGTATTCCTCTTTTGTCCTCATAACTCCAAACTTCTTGCATTTTTTGATCAAGATGTTAAATATGGAATAAGTTTGGTGCATGGTTTCTTCAGGTAGTGCATGAAAGTCATGGTACTCATTAATGCAAATAGTTCTTCTGTTTTTCTGGGTTTGAATTGTTGATCCCAATAATTATGTTCTTAACTTGATAGACCTTTTACTACACACTGATTTGATAACGTTAGTGCGGAAGCGTTTATAATATGTAGAAGAGGTAGAACATGCAAGGTAGTAGACACACAAGTAATCAATAAACAGAATAGTAAAGTATTGCAAGGAATTTACTCAAAATATTGTTTCATTGATTTTCTGAAGAACACCAAGAACACGCACTGGTGTGTGCAAATATGCTCAGGGAAAAATACAATCTCTACTTAGAATTTTTTGTGTGTGCTCGCCTCATAAAACTCTAAGGTGGTGCTCCTATAATATACAAGAAGGATGCACCCCGTAGTACAAGACAAAGGCTGACATTCCATAAACGGAATGCCACCTGGAAAGTAAAACCATCGTGCGCCGCTCCAAGGAGATCTGGAAATCTTCGTACAGCAGGCATCACGTGATATGCATGTGACCTTGTCTTGAACTGAGTTTGCTAAAAACGTCGAAGTCCCCAAAGGATAGCCATCACAGAGACTCTGTGAATGATCACAGAGGCTCTGTGATGTGAAGAGCGTTATTAGGTTTCGTGTCCTCTGGCAGAGTGTCGAGAGTTGTCTTCTGAGATTGCATCTTCTGTGGTACACTTGGATGTTCTAAGCAAACATCTGTAGTTTCTATACTTAGCCTATTTTTTTCAATACTTCCATACACTATGATTGGAGCTAACAATCTCCCCCTAAGTATTGAAAATAAAGAAGTTAAATTTTTGAGAGCTTGGCTAAGTTGGAAACAAAGAGAGGTGAAAGGAACTCAACCTCTGTCTACTTACATTAAAAAAATGACAGAAGACAGTTACATTTAAGTACAATAAATGAAAGTAAACAAAATACCTATCTTCAGAGCCTATACTTTGGCGTCTGGAAATTCATCTATTTTTCTTCCAAAGCGACCTTCCTTTTTCAGCTCTATGTAGTAAAATACGCACAAGTCCCTGAAGTTTATGGTTGCACTTATACTTTCCAGAAGAACATTTGCAGCTTCTGTGAGTACAAGTGGTGTGCCTCTGTGTTTGATGATTAGGTCTTGGATGAACAGCAGAGACTGAGTAGAGTACTTGTGACTTTCAATCCCCATAAAAATCTTCTTTTCGCCTTTGGGATTTACGTACAGGAAGCCAAAGGAAGATGAATTGACTATAGAGTTTGGAAGCAGTGTGGCAGAGGGTGGTGGACTATCCTCAGGTGGAGGAAAGTTCACCTTTTTGAACCCCAGATCAAGTGCCACTTGAAAGTCCACCACGCTGTAGAAGAGTAGCTTTTCCCTCATCGTTCTCTTGATTGTAAGGTGGGCTTCTTGGTACTCTTTCTTCCATCCGAACTTGTCTTTTGTCCATTTGAATAGCTCTGGGAGATCGTGGGGATGGAGAGTTGTTAGATCTGCATCGGTGAACGTCCATATCTCCCCATCATCTCTCTTCACACATACTCTCTTAACCATAAGTTTTTGCACTTTGTATGGCCAAGCTTGATTGACAGAACCTCTGCGATTTTGGCCATGGAGAATACTTTCATTCTTGGCATGGATTTGTCTTTGTAGAATCTTCTCCTCTCCTCTGAAACGATTTTCTCTGAGAGTTTTACAGAAGGCTTATCGTGAACCCCTCGGCTGTAGAGGTACTTGTAGACAACTTCTTCTAAGTTCTTCTTCTGAGGAATAGGGAAGGGGTCTTCTCAAGCTCTCAAATCCTTGGATTACTTCTGCAACTCTGTCCTTTGAAGGTTTTCCAATTGGATCAAGGACAGGGAGTTCAGAGAGGGGTTGTAGATCGAATGCCCTGTCTTCCTCTTCGGGTTTGATGCCTCTCAGAGCTTCTCGTTTGTGGGCATCGAAGGAACTCTTTAGAAGTTTTTCTGTGCTTGGAGGAGGTGACTTCTTTTTTAGAGGCTCTGTGGCAATAGCCTTGCCTTTGTATTTTGCAGTTGGTGGTGCTTTCATTTGGATTGTAGGGATTTGAACTCTAGGAGATAAAGCTGTAGAGGCTTGTGGTTGATTTGACTTCTGAGGTCCAGGCTCTGAGCTTGTAGGAACTTGATTCAGGGATTCTGCTTGAATTTGGCTTGTAGTAGTCATATGCATCTGCATCTCCCCCTCATGAGGACCAGGGGCATTAGGATCCTGGTCCTCATGTCGTTCCCTCTTCTGCGATGCCTCGGCTTGGCAGGTCGCAGGTGCCTTCCTCTTTCGCCTCTTGCAGAGGTTATCTTCAACACGCTTGGAGATCTTCTTTAAAACGTCCTCTGTAGCCAACGATAGTCTGTTAACTTCAAGATCAGACTTAAATTTTATCGTGGCTACAGTCTTCTTCAGATCATCTGCCACTTTCTTGCCTTGTTAGGAGATGTCAACTCCAAAGAAGTTGAGATTTCTCAGAACCATTTTCCCCATTGTCTTTAACTCTTCTTTTGTTGCGAGGCCAGAAATGTCAGTGGCAGGGGTGGACGGTGGTGGTGCAGAAGTGGATGCCTGTGGGTGAAAAGGAACTATAACACTCCGAGTTATGTCCTTGATTTCGTCTCGAAGCTTTGGTCAGGTCATCCACCCCTGACTGAACAACTTGTTCGGCAAATTTTCCCATCTCTTCCATGCAGATATCCCCCAGGACCTGAACTGCATCTGACAGAGCGTTGATCGATTTTCCGCATGCTTGAATATCTTGCCTAGTCACAAAGTTCTCTGTCAGCTTCTTGATTTATGCCGAATGATGTACTGAAGATTGATGAAGAGCTTTCAGAGCCTCTACGTTGGCTTTCAGAGCTTCTGCAACTCTGTAAGTTGTTGGAACACCATGTCAACAAAGTTTTTGAACTCGTCCTTTGTGACGAAGGTGTCCGTGGTGACCTCTGGAACAACACATGTTCCAGATTGAGACAACGAGTGTTTGGCACCTCCAGAGCCTGAGATGACGTTGAGCTCTGGAGGATTTTCTTCCAATCCTCGATGTTCCACAAAGGAATCATCTATGGAAGTTGTATCAGTGGACTTCTTGAGGAATGGTTCATAGGCTTCCCCAAGAGTCTTAGTGATCAAGTTATGTGGTTGTTCTAGAACCACAGAACTGGTGTGCTCTCTATCTGCCAACTCTAAAGCAGATGGGTGGTCACTCATGTGCGTGATAGAGGCAACAAATGCCACTATGTGAGGTATGGTTTTGTCCTGGGGCAAGTGGACACTTAAAACACCTTCATCCTTTTGATAGGGTGAGGTGGATTTGGTTTCCCTGGATTGAGGTGGTACAGAGGATGAAGGAATATCCTCTTTCCGGATGGCTTGGGCGGGGATCGGACTGTGCGGTCCTTCTTCAATACCTTTATGCACTAGAACTGCAGAGGTAGTAGTGTGGGTTGCACGGGGAATTGGTTCAGGTTGTGTGCTCAAGGCATCTTTTATTCTACTCTTCACCTTCGGTTTTTTGTTCTCTTCTTCTTCCTCTTCACTCTGTGACTTTCCGGTCACATCTTCAATCTCTATAACTACGGTTTCGCCCAAATCCCCTGAGTACTTGAGAATAACCTCCCTAGCTATTTCAGAGGACAATTTCAAATGGCTCTGAGGTCTGTCTTTAGGGGTTGCCTCAGGGGTTTCTTCAAAGACGAGTGCTCTTTTACTTGTCTTCTGTAGAGTTTTATTGCCACCCTCTGCAAGTTCACTTCTGGTAGTCAGAGCCTTAACCTTGGCTTCAGCGGATTGTTCTTTCTCTGCAAGGGTACGTAGTTACCTCCTTTTCTTCTTTTCAGATGATTTGACAACCTCTGTTGTTCCTTCTGCAGTCTTCTCCTTGGGTTTTGGAACCTCTACTTCTGCGGTTCTCTTTTTTCCTTTGTTTATTTTTCTCATTTTTCGCACTTCCCTCCCCCTATCTAACTCTCTCTTTCTCTCTTTCACAATATCCTCTTCTTTGGTCACAACTTCCGTTTCCCTTTCTCCCTCATCTCTCAAGTATTTAACTACATCACCTACCTGGAATCCTACGCGAGGGGGGGTTGCAGGACTCGGTTCTGGAGTCCTGTGCCCTCGTATGTAATTCCTAGGACCCTCTTTACTACCTAAATATGTCAATAGCTTTGTTGACAAAGGTCTTGCGTTTAGATACCCCGCTTTGAGAGTAGTAGGTTTGTGAGACTTCATCTCATGCAGTTTGATTGTCTTTCCCTCTGCCAGTAATTTGTTCTCCCCAATCAAATAGTCTCCCAGAAGTAGTCCTAGGAAACGTCTAAAAATAATGCTTTTGGGCTCTGTGTCCCTATCTTGGTCTTGTTGCTTGGTTATCACAACATTCTTAATCTCCCTGAAAATGAGTCCCGCGTAGTCGAGTGGGAGATCATAGTAGATCCCATACATTATGGCCAAAATTGTGTGGCCGGACTGGTCAGGGCTTCCAACCTTTGACGTTAGGCATTGTTAAACCCAGATTATAGTTGATAAACAATAACACAACACAATAAGAACAAGAGATGAATAGATCAAATCAACATACCACAGATCTCTTGATTAATCAGATAAATACGTGTGTGTTCTTGGTGTATAGAAGATACCTCGTGTGATGCGTGTACAATACAGAGAATATGGCTCCTCTATTTTCTGTTTTTTTTATTTTTAACCTAATTCTAGAAAATAAAACTACTTATACTTAGGTCAACATGACCTAATTAATATAAACTATCTGCTAAAATACCCGCTAAGGTATTAATCACTATTACAAACTAGACCCCTTAAATAATTTAATCTTGAATACAATTATTGATCCAACAATCTCCCCCTTTGGATTCAAGATTAAAAAAAAAATTCAATTATCTTCGGGTCTTCACTTCTTTTGAAAACTGTATTTGATATGACGTTGACAGCTTCAAAGCTTGTAGCTTTACACAGTCTTCATCTTCCTCTTTCTTTAAACGAAGTGTCCTTCTGACGATCATCTTCAGTTAGACCTTTGATAAATCAAATAAGTTCAGACACTTTGATATCTTTGAATTCTTTAGCAGTCTTTAGTTCAAAAATTATTATATTCTCCTCCTTTGTGTATTCTCCCCCTTTTTTTATGAGTGGTGAGAATCAGCATCATCAAAACACAACGAAATAAAGTAGGAATTTTCTCCCCCAAGTCATCAATTAAGCGCAGTCTTCATGTATAGATCCCTGTGTGGAAATAAGAGCAGTCTCCCCACATAGAGAGAGTGATTATTTCAATATTTACAGATTCAAAGAAGTAAAAGTGGTAACCCTGAATCAACAAATGATTCAGTTTGGAATGTCTGTCAGTAACACACAGTCACTAAGTAACACAAAGTTACTATATAAGGAGCTGGTTTTGATGTTGGCTCCCCAGGACTTCTATTCAATCATCGAATAACACATGGCTATCTATGAACGTTCTGACAAAAAAAATTCTATGTGCTCGTGCATGTGTATGAAAGAATTAAGCACAGATGATTGCTTTTCAATGTAGGCTCAAAGTATGTAAACTTGTTGAGACAACAACAGATTATACAAAGACTCAATGTGCATGAGAAAAGGTCGAAGGTGGGGCAACTTTCCTTCTTTTTCAATATTAGTATCTTCCAAATGAAGAACCAATAGCGTATGTGATGCTTCCCCAGAAAATGTGAAACATTCTCTTTTTAAGAAAAGAATGAGTAGCTGGTGGGGTTGTATGCAAGAGATGGCATAGGCTAGGTGCCTTTTTCAATGATGGTCACCAAAGAATGTGAACCAACCAGATAATGTGGTAGCCCGACTCAGAAAGAAGTTTGGTGTAGAGTCTGATATTCCTTTACTCTGTTCTCTCTCCCTCTTTCTTTTAATCTTTTAAATCTCACTTCTAACCAATCTTTCTTTTCCATTTTACCTCTTCACACACCAACACTCAAATCTTTTGACCCCTCTCCCCTCTGTAACTCAGGGAATACTTCCTGGGTAGGAAACACTAGTTATCGTGAATCCATGGAAGTTCTGTTAAGCCTTCACAATGCATCCCATGTATTATCCTAAAAGAATGTGTTGTTCAACAGCCTTTTGTACATGTAAGCACAAAGGAATGCAAATAAACATGAAGAATAAAAATTTGTAGAAGTCAAAAACATAAGGTGTTTGACAATACTATTCTCCCCCTCAAACTAAAAGTGATTGGCAATTAAGCTCTTTGACAATTAAGCTCCCCCTCATCTTAATAATTGTTAAGTCATATTTTATAGTAATCATTGTATTTATAGGCTTGGTCTAATACTGTGTTTTAGGGTGCTTATATGTTCTGTATTAGCCAGGGGTATTTAAGTCCCTTGTGGCTTTGTGTCTTGTAAGAAACTCACGCATACCACAATAGAAACATACTTTTGCGCTTTCAACTCTTTCTCTCTACTTTCTCTCTCTATGATTTGGTTGATTTTGGGATTATCAATTGGTATCAGATCTATTCTAAATCTGAGAGAATTGAGAGAATCTTTTTTTCAAACTGAATTTGTAAACAATTCAGAAAATTTGATTGATTTTCTTGATTTCGA
Source organism: Arctium minus (assembly GCA_954870635.1). Classification (NCBI taxonomy): domain Eukaryota; kingdom Viridiplantae; phylum Streptophyta; class Magnoliopsida; order Asterales; family Asteraceae; genus Arctium; species Arctium minus. The sequence continues at coordinate 80,216,169 of OX941081.1, read as the reverse complement.
TCAAGAAAATCTCGTTTTCTGAATTTTCACAAATTCTTGTTTTTTTGTGAACGATTTGTCTTGTATTTTGGTTCGTTGGATCTGGTTTTATAAGTAGAACACTTTTGATTCACATCATTTTGCATGAAAATCAAGTTTTGAAGTTCAATTCTGAAAATTTTCAAGTTTCTGGAAAAGTTCGTTAACGAACTGTGTGTTTCTCGTTTTTACGATTTTGCTTATTTTGATCGAATTTTTTGTTTGAAAGTGTTTAAAAACTTGTTTTCGATCATATCTGTGTGCTAAACTTTCATCAATTATATTTTTCTAATCGATTTTAGAAGTTGTTTCTTGAAATTCTGTGTTTTGCGCCAGATCTAATATTTGCGCCAGTTCATCAGGGTTTTGCGCGAATTCATCAGGAATTTGCGTGAGATTCATCCAGATTCATTGAACTTTGTGCCAGTTCATTGAGTTTTGTGCCAATTCATCCTCTGCTTTGCGCTAGTTTCTTTAGAAAAGTACAAGTTCACGAATTGTACAATTTCTCTCCGTCCACTCATCACGCAAAATAAAGTTTGCGCCATCCTCATTTAACGAAAAATTCAGATTTTGTGCAAGTTATCTTTGCGCAAACTTTGTATCGTGCAAAGTAACATTTGCGCCACCAACATCTCGCGCAAAGACAAGTTTGCGCTATTAACAGCTCACGCAAAACTCACTTTTGCGTCACCTACTGTTCAAGCAAATAAAGGTTCTCGTCACTATCATCTCACACAAAAAATATTTTGCGCCATCTACATATCACTCAAAGTCAAGTTCGCACCACCAACGCCTTGCACAAATCATAATTTGAGCCACCTTTGTCTCGCGCAAAGTCAAGTTTGCGCTAGTCACTGTTCACGCAAATCTCCTATCTACTTCCAGGCTTGGATTTTTTTTCTGAAGTTTTTCTCTATGGATTCTGCAAAGTTTGCGTTTCAAGCTCAGTTCTACAAGAATGATATCATGATGTCATTGGGCACAGAAACTCGTCCTCCGGTTTTGGTTGATGAGAATGAGTTCACTCAATGGCAAGATCGGTTTCTTAATTTCATCAAGCGTCAAAAGAACGGAGATGACATGATGAAGATTTTAACTGAATGATCTTTTGAAAAACCCATACTGGCTTCTGGGATGACAAAGCCTATCTCTGAATACACACCCGATGAGTCGTTGCAATATAAAGTCGATCGTGATATAAATGCAAATCTGATGCTAACTTTGCCAAATTCTATCTACAACAGGATTCATTGTTACAAAAACAATCCTAAACTAATGTGGGCACAACTAGAGAAGATTATGCTTGGGTCTACAGTTGCAATACAACTTCGGCATACGCGTTTCATGAACAATTTTGAATAGTTCAAAGCCAAAGATGGGGAATCTCTAAAAAGTATTTTTGACAGGTTTTGTGCGGTGATAAACAATCTGCGAAAGATAAAAGTGGAAAAGACTGAGCTAGAGACCAATCTGAAGTTCCTCAACTCTCTTCAATCGGAATGGAACAAATCTTGTCATAGATTGAGGAATGATGTCCGGATCTCTACCATGCAAATCCAAGAGATGTATGAGATTTTGCTGACAGATGAGTGCATTGTCAAGGATAAGAAGGTCAAACTTGACAAGAAGAATAAGAAAATAGTGGACCCGGTTGCACTTCTAACGAGCCACCTGGCTGATCAAGCATTGTCTGATAATGCTTACGATGGGGCAACTGATGATGATGGTGAGGCGCTACAGAAGGCAATGATTCTTCTCTATCAACACTATAACTAGAAGTTTCAACATCATTCGGGTTCCAACAATCTTCGCTTCACTTCTGGGTCTAAGAATGTCAAAGTGCCCGAGGTTAATAAAGCAGCTGGATGCTTTAACTGTGGAAAGCCGAGTCACATCGCTAAGGAGTGTAGAGTGAAGAAACTTCGGGATTCGGCGTATTATCGAAAGAAAATGGAACTAGCCGAAAAGAGAGAAAATGGAACCGCTCTGCTAGCTAAAGAAGAATTATGGCTAGATCACTCCGACAATGAAGCTGACAATGTGGAAACTGCTCATATGTGCTTCATCGGAGATGATCAGAGTGATGATGGTGATGGTGATTCTTCCACTGATGAAGATGAGGTACCTTCTGATTTTGACTTCAAATTTATATCCTCACAGATGAATATCATTATAACTGCTTTACATGATTTACGCTCAAAGTTATTATCTGAAAAGCATTTAAACATAGAAAAGTCAAATTTGATTGACAAATTGCAAATTTCTTTGAAAGATGAAAAATCTATTTTGATTCATACAAACAAAATCTTTCAAAAGAAATTGGGTGATTTGGAAATAAATGATAATTTTTCAGATAAAATAAATGAGTTGGAAGAAAAATTATATCGAAGGAATCAAACTGAACAAACTATTTATTTGAATAAACCACGGAGTTATGAGTCTATCAAAGAAAAATGGGGACTTGGTTTTGAAAATCCTCATTGTTTAAACAATGCTATAGAAAAATCCCCCACTTTATATAAATTCGATTATCTAAATCTTGCTAAATATGCTCCTCAACTTAAAATTGGTTGGATGAATGAAAAGAAAGTTTTAGATATCGAAAATGAGAAAAGAATGAAAAACAAGAAAAAAGGAAATTTCTTTTGTTTACACGCGCGAAAATGCCAAATATTTTCCCGATAAATCAAAGAAGAACATAAACAGTTTAAATGACATTTCTCCCATTAAATCTTCATTATCTGATGATTATTTTGATATCTGTGCTACTAACACTAATAAAGAAAATATATCTCCAGTTTCTTATGATTCTAAGAGATATATTCCTCCGTTAGTGTTAGAAAGCAAAATTATTGATCTTGAAGATAAAATGGAAGATCAAAATATTGAAAGAGAAATTGAATCTGATGTTATTCTTTCTTTCATGACGTCAAGTCTTGAAGAAAAATTAATTTTTCAAAAACAAGATTTACTTACAAATTCTGTTTCTGGCCTTTCTTCTGATTTTAAAGAAAACAAAAAGAAAGTTCTAAAATCTAAAAACTTTTCTCAAAATTTTTCTGACTCTGAGGTAAGTTCAGGTTTATTGTCTGATCAGTATGGATTCATAGATAAAATTGTTTCTTCAGATTTAAATCTTAAATCGAAAATTCTTGATGAATCTTTTATGCTAAATGATGATTATTATAAACCAAAGCGTAAAAAAAGAAGGTCTAAGAAGTCAAAGAAACAAGATAAAGTTATTTTTGACAATTCTAATTCTTGTGATTCAAATATTTGAGATAGGAATTTGAGCACTCATACAAGGCAGATATGGAGGGTCAAGCGGACATCTGATGAATCTACAACTTATGAGTATAGATATGTAGACAAAATCTATAAAAGTGGTTCATTTGCTGTTTGTAATAAAATTTGAAAATACTCAATAAAGCAAATGATTCGAATTTCAAAATATGTCTCATATTCTTCTTCTGATTCTAGTTCTAGTTCAGATGATTATGCTTTTTCTTCTAGTGATGATTCTGTTCATTCATCTGATTATTTTTCTCTTGCTTTATATGTTAAATCTAACAAATATTCTCCCATTAGAACTGTAACTAACAAATATGGACCCAAATACAAGTGGGTACCAAAATCAAAGATTGATTCTAAGTTGCAGGCACCTAATGTCAAGGGGGAGTAAGAGAATAATGACTTTTGAGTAATTCAGCTCAGACCCGTACTTCAATGGACTTCGACTTCTAAACATATCAGTTTAGGACTCGTTCTTCAATGCATTTAGCTTCTGGACAAATGAGAAACTGTGAGTGTATCTACTTTAATCCGCTGCATTTATCTCTAACTGTGATGTTGTTCCAGTTTTCTCATGTTTTTCAAGAATCTGAGCAAGTTCAACCCAAAACTTTGATATGAGACACCAATTCATTATACATTATGTGGACGAAGGTACTATTGAATTTTATTTTGTTCCGACTAAATATCAATTTGCCGAATTTTTTTTTACAATTGCCTTAATTGAAAAATGTTTTTTTTAAAAAAAAACTCGACATGTTGAATTTAAAAGTTTATATCTTTACAAATTTTATTCTATAAAGTAAAAGTTTTACAGTTTTTTTTCTATTGAATAAAATGTGTGTCTAGGATAAATTTTCAAGTTGCTTAGTTTTTGTCGAAGTTTATATGTTCAACTTTCAAGTCTTACAAAAGTCGAAAGGTCAGCAACATGTTTGAAACTTTTGATACTTCTTTAAAGTTATGTGATTCAGAATATATATAGTTTACAATGCTTAGAAATCCTAAAAAGTCAGAATTATGGATTGTAATGAAAATATGGGATAAGCACTTAGATGTAAAACTGAGTGATTGAGATAAAAATTATATAAATAAAATACAGAAATCTCTAAGTTTAAAAGTTTGTACCTATGACCTTTCTGGTTTGGGAAAGTAAGTTCCGTGGGATGCTTGTCATCTGGTCCCCTAAGGTCAATTGGTCTGGGAGTGATCGAACCCAAATCCTTCTATAGAATCAGATCGAAAGTCATGTTCTACTGGTATGAATGGGTTTAGGATGTGTCGATGTAGCCTTTCTAGTCTGGGAGAGTAAGTTCCAAGGGGTGCTTGACACCTAGTCCCCTAAGGCCAACTGGTCTGGGAGCGGCTGACCCAAATCCTGCAATAAGGTCAGATAGAAAGTTATATTTATGGCAAGTTCTTTACTTACCAAACTTTTTGATTAAAAGATGCCAATGTGCACACGCTTAAAAGATGCCAAAGAGCACACTCATGTGAAGATGCCAATGTACACAATGCTAAAAGATGCCAATGAGCACACATCTCATTATACTTGGTGATATGTTTGAGTTGCGATAAACCTATAAATTTGTGAAAATCTTAATTTTTGATGGCTTAGTGTGAGTACATGCAAAGTTTTCTATTATATTTTTAGAATTGCATTTTCTTGAAGCTATTCGAAGTTCGCATGCTAGCACACTGAATAATTTGATGAAAGTTTTTGAAACTGAACATGTTTTCACTTGATATGCAATGAAATTTGTATCTGTATCCAAGAACATACACTTGATTTCCACTGATGGATTATTCTGTGATATTTTACTGAGTAGAATTTAATTTGTTTAGTGTTTAAAATTTTATATATTTAGTTGTTTCAAAATACATATTCAATATATTTTTCTTTCTACATTGATGTTTCGATCATTGTGTTCTCATATCTGTCTCAAGGGGTCTGTGCATTTTTCAAGGGGGAGTGAATAAGGACAATATTCTGAAAAGATCATATCTCATATTTCGAGGAGGAGTATCTGATTTTCTATACAAATGCTAACTTGAATTGTCATATTTAGTGATTATTTTATGAGTTTAAGTCAGATTTGCGCCAACAGTTGGTAGCGCAAAACACAACTTTGCGCCACCTTCAGCTAGAGCAAAACTAAGTTTGCACCACCAACATGTAGCATAAAACTTCCTTTTTCTCCTTTATTATGAATTTTGCAGATCTGAAGTTGTCTCGTCTCCAACATTTGCATCACCAAGTTGATCCAGATCATCAAGGTCATGAGGGGGAGAAGTTAAAGAGACAAAGAGTTCAAACGTTTATCTGCTGCTCAAGATTCGCTCAAGATTCTATTTTTTCTCAGCTATACTAGTTCTTTTGCTGTTTCAACTCCGACCACCACAGTTCATTCAAGTACATTTGAAAGAAATGCGTCGTTTAGAGCACAAGCTGATGAACCGATTGTTCCTCCAAGCTTATTACAAACAGGTCTAGTCTAGTCAAGGCAGCAAAGGCAACATAGATTGAAAGATGCCGAAAAGAATTTTTTTTAGTCAAGAAGCTACTCTAAGACGCTTAGATAGTCTGTGTTGATTTAGAAGATGAATATTGAAGACCACAGCGCCAATGATTACTAAGCGGGAGATTGTTAAGTCAGATTTTATAGTAATCATTGTATTTATAGGCTTGGTCTAATACTGTGTTTTAGGGTGCTTATATGTTCTGTATTAGCCAGGGGGTATTTAAGTCCCTTGTGGCTCTGTGTTTTGTAAGAAACTCACGCATACCTCAATAGAAACCTACTTTTGCGCTTTCAACTCTTTCTCTCTACTTTCTCTCTCTAAGATTTGGTTGATTTTGGGATTATCAATAATAATTTTTTTTGACAATAAATAGAAAACAAATCACTGAAGTGCGGGTTTTAATCAGATGTGATTAGAAGCCATTGTCACTTGTACTATATTGCACATAAACGAAATCATGGTAATCATTTGTGAAAATGATTCCTTTATCGTTAGCAACATTTGGAGAATAAATATATAAAACACAAGATTAAGATTCAGAATACTCCCCCTCGAATCATGAGAAAGGTCTAAGAAGACATGTTCAACATACCAAGTTTGCTGATTAGAAACTGGAACCTATTTTCATCCAATGGCTTGGTGAAAAGCTCAGCTAACTGGAAATCAGTTTGAACAAAGTGCATTTCGATATCACCTTTTTCTACATGATCTTTGATGAAGTGATAGCATACATCTATATGCTTGGTCTTTGAATGTTGAATCAGGTTAGCTGTTATGGCGACTGCGCCCTTGGAATCAAAATAAATAGGAACTCGCTTGTAGTTGTACCCAAAGTCCCTTAACTGGGTGTTCATCCAAAGGACTTGCGAACAGCAGCTAGCAGCAGCTACATATTCTGCCTCAGCAGTGGATGTTGAAACACAATTTTGTTTCTTTGAGGTCCAACTTAGAAGTTTGTCACCTATAAATTGACAAGATCCAGAGGTGCTTTTCCGGTCTAGCTTACATCCTGTATGGTCAGCATCTGTAAAGGCAGTTAGATCAAAACGAGAATCTTTTGGATACCAAAGACCTAAATTAGGAGTTCCTTTGACATATCTAAGGATTCGCTTAACAGCATTAAAGTGCGACTCTTTAGGATTAGATTGGTATCTCGCACAAAAACATGTGGCAAACATTATATCTGGGCGACTGGTAGTCAAATAAAGTAAAGAACCAATCATGCTACGATACACCTTTTGATCTGCAGGTTTACTAGAGAGATATGCATCTAAGAGTGTACAAGTAGCCATTGGTGTTTTCATGACTGAACTATCTGACATATTGAACTTTTTTAACATGTCTTTTATGTATTTGGCTTGATTGATGAAAATGCCTTCGGGTAATTCCTTTACTTGTAAACCAAGAAAGAAATTTAACTCACCCATCATCGACATTTCAAACTTTGTTTCCATGATTTTTGAAAAGTTCTTGCAAAATTTCTGATTTGTCGACCCAAATATTATGTCGTCAACATAAATCTGAATGAGAATCAAGTCCTCACCTTTCCTTTTGAGAAATAATGTGGTATCAACCGTACCTTTCTTGAAGCCAGAAGCTAGGAGAAATTTAGTTAGAGTTTCATACCAGGCTCTTGGTGCTTGTTTAAGACCATACAGTGCTTTGTCTAGCACGTACACATGATCATGGTAATGAGGATAATTGAAACCTTCAGGTTGTGCCACGTAGACCTCCTCTTGCAGAACGCCATTTAGGAAAGTTGACTTTACGTCCATTTGATAGACTGTAAAATTTTTGTGCGCTGCATATGCTAAGAAGATTCTGATGGCTTCTATCCTTGCAACAGGGGCGAAGGTTTCGTCATAGTCAATACCCTCCTGTTGACAGTACCCTTTTGCAACTAGTCGAGCTTTGTTTCTCACAACTACTCCAGCCTCGTCTTTCTTGTTTCTGAATACCCACTTAGTTCCAATGATAGTTTTACCTTTAGGTAGTGGGATAAAGCGCCAAACCTTGTTCCGTTCGAATTACATAAGCTCGTCTTGCATAGCAGAAATCCAGAAGGGATCACGTAGAGCTTCCGATGCTTTCTTTGGTTCTAGGGAACTAAGGAAGCTTGAAAACATGTAGAAATTAGATGACACAGACCGTGTCGTGACACCAGATTGTACGTCACCTATCACGTTATGCAGGGGATGATCCTTAGTCCAACGATATGTGATTGGTAAGGATTCAACTGTTTGTTGCATATGTTATGCATTGTATTCATCATGCACGGCAGGTAGATCCACATATGTGCTCGAGACATCTTGTACAGGTGTTTCTGATACTGAAGCTTCTGGAATGGCAGCTGAAGTACTCTTGACTTCATTTCCTGAAGGAACATCTGCAGAGACAGATTCAACATTAGTAGAGTCAAAAACTAATGCTTTGGTTGTACCTAATGGAGATGCAGTTTCGGTGACTTCTTTGGACGGTCCTGACATGTCTACAGAAATAGTAGGGACCTCCGAGCTTGGTGTTGTTGTTGATATGCCTTTGTCAAAGTCTGCATAAATATCATCGAAGGCATCAATAAACAACAAATCTAACTCAGATGTGATAGAGTTAGTTATAGAAGAAGTAGATTCTTTATATGTTGTTTCTATTCCGGATTGAATAGAAGCTTTGTTCTTGAGTCCGAGTTCTGAACCGTTGTGTCCAGAAGTCCGAGTAGAATTCTCATCAAAGGATACATTCATGCTTTCAACAATCGTCTTGGTTCCAATAATGTAGATTCGATAACCTTTGGATGTTAGGGAGTATCCAACGAGATATCCTTCATCCGCTTTCTTATCAAATTTTGATAAACCTTGACGCTCTCGCATAATGTAACACCTGCAACTAAAAACACGAAGGAATTTGATATTAGGTTTACGATTGTTCATCAACTCATATGCTGTTTTATCAAAGCGTTTGACCACTATGGTACGATTCTGAGTGAAGCAAGCTGTCGTGACTGCCTCAGCCCAAAGGTACATGGGTAGATCAGAATATGCAAGCATAGTATGAGCAGCTTCAACAAGAGTGTGGTTCTTCCGTTCAACAATGCCATTCTGCTGTGGAGTGTAGGTTGTGGAGAAGTTATTTGAAATTCCCACAGAGATAAGATAACTCTGTAAGGTGTCATTCTTGAACTTCGTGTCGTTGTCACTGTAAAGAGTTCTGACTGGCAATTGAAGAAGAACTTGAATGCGCTTAATAAAGGCAATAATCAACTCTGGCGCATCTGACTTGTTGCGAAGAAACTCGAGCCATTTATACCTTGAATAGTCATCTATCATTACTAAGACGTATTTCTTGCCGTTGATAGACGCTGTTCGCATTGGGCCACAAAGATCCATATGAATAAGTTCCAGTGCAGATGAGGTCGATGATTACAGTGCAGATAAGTTCCATACGGGACGTGTGGCGGACAGTGTCGGAATATCTACATAATATAGATTTTCATGGCATTCAGCTCTAATGACTTCGTAACCATCTGGATCCTCTAGATAGCAATGAGATGTTGTGAAGCGAACTTGATATTTCATGTCACAGAAGTGACTAGTTCTAAACAGATTATGATCAAGACCATCAACATAAACCACCCTCTGTATCTTCACAACTCCATTATCCTCTGACATGTCCTTCTACTTCTGAATTAGCAAACCTAACTGCTCCAGCAGGCTCCTCCACATAGTTATGTAGAAGGTGCTTGAATTCTGTCATGTGGCGTGAACAACTGGAATCTATCACCCACACTCGACAGGCCTACACAAGAAACAATTAGTTTTTCTTAGGTACCCATATCAGAATGGGTCCTTCGTTGTTAGCTTCAAGCAATTCAGGAATATCAGCAGGTTTAACTTTCACTCTCCATTCATATCGGGGTTTTGGAACCCATTTCCAAACCATTTTAACATTTAATTCCTGAAAATGCTTTTTAGATCTTGGATTAGTAACCTTAGCACGAAAAACTTTGGGTTGCGTGTAAAATTGGAATTAAGATTAAGTTTAGCTTTTCTTTTACTCTTTTTGGACTTAAGAGTGGAGTAGTATTTGAAAGAATTATCCCAGCAGTGTTTGCAATATAAATTCTTTCGAGCAAAAGTCATAAATTTAGATTTATCGGAACAAATCTGACATTCATGTCCATCAAAAGAATTACTTTTGAAAACATCACTGTCTGTAGTACAACTTTTTGTAACGGAAGTTTCACTAAAATCCAAACTATCATTTTTATTGAAACTATCATCTTTATTCTTCTTACTCCTCCCAACTCCATTTCCTTTTATATCTGAAACAGAAACAGGAATCTTATTGGTCTCCTTCTTAGAAGGTGATTCTTTTCTTGAGATGCGTGAAGTTTCACCCTTTTCAAAAATACTAGGTGGATATTCAGGACAATCAGAGTAAATGACAGACGGCTTTGCAGAATCATCAAATTCTGGATTAGTTCTTACCTTCCAGCTTGGATCATTAAACATCTGTATGTCATTTGAAACATTCTTAAACACGGTAATTTTCAAATCATTGATCTCTGTGCAAAGCTCTTGATTATCTTTCAAAGATTTTTCAAGCTTAAATTTGAGATAAAAGTTTTCATCTTCAACCTCTTCATTGTTTCATCAATTTAGATGTATGATCACTCACAGAATTTTACTCTTTAAAGCAGAAAGAGGATCATAGTCTGAAGCATTCATCATTTCAGAAAACATTTCTTCAGTCATGTTCTCAATAAACTCCATTTTGTCATTTTTAAAACAAGATCCATTGGTGATGACAGTTTCTTCTTCAACCTCTTCAACAAGTAAAGGTGTAGGGGCAATGGGATTTGAGACTGATGGTATATTTGATGGATCGACATCCGTTTCATACTCATCATATTTGCATTAAGTCTCAGGTGGAACCGTGTTATTACTGACTGATTCTTTTGAAGATGTGGTAAACAGTGATTCAAACTCAGCAAATTCGATCTTTCGAGTCTCATAGATTTTGTTCAAATCACTATATTTAAAACCAACTGATTTAAAAGAATTATGAGAATCAGTGTCACAAGACTTGTTTTCTCCCATTTCTTCTTTACCTTTGGTCTCTGTAAAAGGTTTAGAAGTACTTGCTTCAACAAAAGTTGCACGAATGTTTGGAATGGGTCTGAATGTGGAGCCAAGTTTATCAAAATTATACAAGTGCTCCGTTGCCTTTTTCAAAACATCGTTAATTGGCACACCCAAACCTGGTTTAAGTTTATAAAACCTTTCATCTTGGAGTTTATTGGTCAACAGATTTAATGTCTGCTCAGTCTGACCGCGTTTCATGTTATTATCCTCCAATTGCTTAATCTTGGTGTAAGCTTCATTTCTTTCTTGAAAACAAACTTCAAATTTGATTTTGAATTCACCTTTTTCAGCATTGAGATTTACAAGGTCCTTCTCTAAACCAGATATTTTTCCTTTCAAAGATTCTTTTTCAGCTTTTAAACTTTGTTTCTCTTTTTCCTTTTCTTCCACAACAACTTTTAGCAAAGCGTTTTCATCACGAAAACTCAAGACAGTTTGATGTGCGGAGCTAAGTTTATCGTTCAACAAAACAAATTCATCTTTCATATTGTGTATTTGGACCATCAAAGATTCAATAAGTTCAGAATTTACCTCAGAGTTGTCATCTTCGGAATGAGCCTCAGAAGCTTCATCATCACCATCAAGCTTGGCCATGTAAGGGACTTGGGTGAAGTGCGCCTGCTCCTCTTCATCAGAACTTTGGAAAAACCAGTTTTCCTCTTCAGCCATAAGCACCTTTCGCTTTCTTGGCAATGAGAGACTTCCTTGCATAGTATTATGAGTTCTTGACTTTCTTGAACTTGCAATCTTTGGAGAAGTGTCCAAATTTGCCACAGTTATAGAATATGCTCGGTTCATCCTTTCTCTCTTCTTTCTTCTCCTTTATCTTTTCTTCTCTTCTATCTTCCTTCCTTTCATCTATCCTCTATTCTCGTCTTTCCTCTCTCCTTCCATACCTTGGCTTGTATCTCATTTTAGACTTCTCTTTCTTGTACCCTTCGTACTTTGGCTTTGAATAGTACTTCTTCTTGTCAAAGCTCTTCTTGTATCTCCAGTTCTTTATCACTGGAAGCAGAATCAGACTCAGTAACCTCCGTAACAAAAGCTTTAGACATTTTCTTCTTTGACCTTGCAGTAGATACAGGACCAGAACTTGAACTTTTTCCTTTGCCAGCTATGAGAGCCACAGAGTCCTTCAGATTCCTGAACTCATTGTTGATAGTTGTCACCTCTTCTTCATGGTGAGAAAGAGTAGAAAAAATATCAGTTACGTTCTCTAGAGCCATGTTCTTTGACATCTGAAGATTGATGGCAAAGTTCTTCCATTCAGGGTTCAAGTTCTTGATGAACTTATAGTTTATCTCGGAAGCAGATTTAGAGATATTGTTCCTCCTTAGGTCATTCAGAATGATGTTGTATCTGTTGTAGGTATCAAGCTGTGTCTCTCCTTCCCTTGCATGAAATCCCTCATAGGCATTAATGCACAGATTTTGCTTGGCCTAAATTGAAGCTTCACTTCCCTCAAATTGTCTTGCTAGTTCATCCCAGACTTCCTTAGCTGAATTTCGACTGTCTATCCGATTGTAGATGTCATTTGGGATGGCCATTGTCAGGTAAATGAGAGCCTCTTCATCTATCTTGTACAAATCTTTCCCCTTTTCTGTGAAGTACTCATACGGTTTAGGAACAAATCTGTCAGGGATTTCTGGAGAGGTTTCAGTAGCATCTTGACCAGGTACTCTGATCATTGGATTTACTGGACCATAAGTGATTGATTCCATGTAATCTCTGCTTTTGTGATTTAGGAACTAAATCATTCTTTTCTTCCATTGCTGATACTCATTAGCCAAGAGAACAGGAGGTTTGGACTGAGAGCCCCTTAAGAGAAGTTGGTTCGACATCTTTAGTTGTATGGTTAGTAAGCAAACTTAACTGTACCAAGAGAAAAATAATAAGATCTTTTGAATCAAGAATTGGATAAAAACTACACTTAAAAATTTTCAGAAAAATAAATTTCCAAAAATAATCAAATGCAGAATTCGCAAACAGTATAAAACACAAAACACATATAGATAAAAACAAATAAATACAGAATAATACTGAAAAATGAAAATAGGAAAATCTGGCGCAAAACACAGAATGCGCTAGGAACAGTAGCACAAAAGACAGTTTGCGCTAAGCAAAGCTGGCGCGAAATCCAGATATGCGCTGAAGGACAGTGGCGCAAATTACAGTAGCGCAAAAATCAGAAACTCGCTAAGGTTAGTAGCGCAAAAGAGACTTTGCACTAAGAGTAGATGGCGCAAAAGTCAACTGGAGCTGAGGATCTGGCACAAAAAGACTAATTTGCGCTAGGAGAAGATAGCGCGAAACTCAGATATGCTCGAGGAGAAGATGGCGCAAAGACGGTTTTGCGCTAAGAACTGATGGCGAAAACCGGGATCTTGAGGCCGACCGGTGTGTGGGCGACCGGTGTCCTGCGACCGGTGTGTGGGCTGCGACCGGAGTGTGGGCGACCGGTGTGGACCGATGTGCAAGTTTGACCGGTGTCTCCTTCGACCGAAGAGTGGTTGGCGCAAAATACACTTTTGCGCTAAGAGGGATTGGCGCAAAAGACCACTTGAATCTGGCGCAAACTGGAAATCTGGCGTGTTCTTCAACTGTTCGACCCTCTACTCGATTTTCAATCCAGAAAACTCATCCAAAGGTTAAAGCACAATGTAAAAATCATACCATAATCCATAAACATACTACGAATGAACCCCAATGAAAATCAATGACTAAGAATAACTTATGATCACACAATTTGAATGGAGCAGTAGTCGACCGTATACAGACCAAAATTCTCAAAGATCATCACAAGCCAATTGATTTGTGATTTTAAGTGCAATTAGGCAATCAGATGATGTTCAATAACATAAAACACACATAATCAATTCGATTTTAAGCATAAAAACACATTAAATGGTGAAATCGATTTTCACACAGTGAGTTATCGATAAATACTGTTTTAATCCAAAAATCTTGATTCTTTGGCTCTGATACCACTTGTTAAACGTAGATTATAGTTGATAAACAATAACATAACACAATAAGAACAAGAGATGAATAGATCAAATCAACAAACCACAGATCTCTTGATTAATCAGATAAATACGTGTGTGTTCTTGGTGTACAGAAGATGCCTCGTGTGATGTGTGTACAATACATAGAATACGACTCCTCTATTTTCTGTTTTTCTTATTGTTAACCTAATTCTAGAAAATAAAACTATTTATAGTTAGGTCAACATGAGCTAATTAATATTAACTATCTGCTAAAATACCCCCTAAGGTATTAAACACTATTACAAACTAGACCCCTTAAATAATTTAATCTTGAATACAATTATTGATCCAACATGCATCGGTTCATAATTGAGAAGAGCACGTTCCACAGAGGAGGCAGTTTTGTCTTTTCAAGTTCGTTCTTTTGGTGATTGGAACTGCGTATCCAATGAACCGTAGAAACTCCAATAGTTCTTCCTCTGTGGGCTCTTCTGAGAATTTGCGCAGATGTAGATCTTCCTTGGTGGGGATTTCAAAAATATCTGACAGTTTTCTTCGGTTGATGCCTAGGTCCAATATCTTTGTAGTTGAGGTATGTGTTGCATACCCAATGATACAGTGACCATATCTATCCATCTTGGCATGTCAAGTATTTAGCCAAAACTGTTGGATGTATGATTTAGGGATGTCATTTCTCCTTATAGTTAAGGCTTTGAACAAGAAGTAATTTTTGAGGATCTTGATCAGGGGTTCGGCTTCAACAGGCAATCCGGAGGTATTCAGGGTGACAAAATGATTGTTTGGCTTATTGTTCATCTGAGTTCGAAAGAGAGCATTCTGCTCGTAAGCACTTGTTCTTGTTCAATGAAGTTCGAATCAGCTTTTTGAGTTGTTGAGTGATGAGTCTTGTTGTAGTCTTTCGAACCATTTGAGACTGATGGTATAGTAGAAGGATCAACATCCGATTCATACTCATCATATTTGCATTCAGTCTCAGGTGGAACTGTGTTTGTGCTGACTGATTATTTGGAAGGTGTGGTAATCAGTGATTCAAACTTAGTTAATTCGATCTTTCGAGTTTCATAACTTTTGTTCAAATCACTGTATTTAAAACCAACTGTTTTAAAAGAATTTTGAGAATCAGTTTCACAGTACTTGTCCTTCCCTATTTCTTCTCGACCTTTGGTCTCTGTAAAAGGTTTAGAAGTACTTGCTTCAACAAAGGTTGCACGAATGTTAGGAATAGGTCTGATTGCGGAGCCGAATTTATCAAAATTATATAAGTGCTCTGGTGCCTTTTTCAAAATTTTATTAGTTGGCACACCCAAACCTGGTTTACGTTTATAAGACCTTTCGTCTTGGAGTTTATTGGTCAACGGATTTAATGTTTTCTCAGTCTGACCTCGTTTCATATTAATATCCTCCAATTGCTTGATTTTGGTGAAAGCTTCATTTCTTTCTTGATAACAAACTTCAAATTTTATTTTGAACTCACTCTTTTCAGCATTAAGATTCACAAGATCCTTTTCTAAACCAGATATTTTTCTTTCTAAAGAATCTTTTTCAGCTTTTAAACCATCCTTTTCTTTTTCTTTTTCTTCCACAACAACTTTTAATAAAGATTTTTCATCACGAAAACTTAAGACAGATTGCTGTGTAGAGTTAATTTTACCTTTCAGTAAAGCAAATTCATCTTTCATACTATGTATTTGGGCCATTAAAGATTCAATAAGTTCAGAATTATCACTTACCTCAGAGTTTGCATCTTCGGATTGTGCCTCTGAATCTTCATCGTCACCATCCAACTTTGCCATATAAGATACTTGGGTGAAATGCGCTTGCTCCTCGTCATCGGAACTTTGGAACAGCCAGTTTTCTTCTTCAGCCATCAGCACTTTTCCTTTTTCAGCTTTCTTGGCAATGAGTGACTTTCTTGCATAATACTCTGAGTTCTTTACCTTCTTGAACTTGCAGTCTCTTGAGAAATGCCCAAATTTGCCACAGTTGTAGCATCTTCCTGGTTCATCCTTTCTTTCTTCACACTTTTCCTCTCTCTTTCCTACTCTTCTATCTTCCTTCATGTCTTCTCGGCCTTCCTCTCTCCTTCCATGCCTTGACTTGTATCGTATCTCAGACTTCTCTTTCTTGTATCCGTCATACTTTGGCTTTGAGTAGAATTTATTCTTGCCAAAGCTCTTCTTGAATCGTCGAGTAATTAGAGCTAAGTCCTCAGAAAACTTCTGAATATCTGGATCAGAATCAATCTCCAGTTCTTCATCACTTGAATCAGATTCAGACTCAGTAACCTTAGTAACTAGAGCTTTAGACAACTTTTTCTTTGATCTTGCAGAGGATATCAGAACTGAACTCTTTCCATTGCCAGCAATGAGAGCAACGGACTCCTTCAGATTATTGGACTCATTATTAATCGTTCTCACCTCATCCTCATGCTGAGAAAGAGTAGAGAAGATATTAGTGACGTTTTCCTGAGCCATGTTCTTTGACATCTGAAGGTTAATGGCAAAGTTCTTCCATTCAGGATTCAGGTTCTTGATGAACTTGTAATTTATCTCTGAAGTTGATTTAGAGATATTGTTCCTCCGTAAGTCATTGAGAATGATGTTGTATCTGTTGTAGGTCTCTAGCAACGTCTCTCCTTCTTTTGCGTGAAATCCCTCATATGCATTTATGCATAGATTCTGCTGTAACACCCTGAATTTTGGGATTGGGTGAGAAGTTGACCTTTACCCAAAGTTCAAGGGGGTAATCTGTAACTTGGGCTATATATATAAAAAATCAAATCTGAGATATTTTTAATATCTCATTTGATCAGATTGGTTTTGGAGAAGTCAGAGAGAAAGAAGAGAAGGAAGAAGGCAGTGAAGAAGGGTCGATCGTTTCGGGCAAATCGAGGTACGAATCTAGCTTAATGCGTTGATCTGAATGCTTTTAGACGCGTAGAATCTTGTTGTGAAGGTTTTGATCCGTTCCATGTTGAGATCTGAGTATTTCTCATTTGGATCCGGGTTCTGCATCGTGTTGTTCATCATCTGCATCGAACTGTTCTTGATGAACAAAGGAGATGGTCGTTCGACCGGATGGTCCTTCGACCGCATGGTTGATTCGACCGGATGTTCCTTCGACCGGATGGTTGATTCGACCGGATAGTCCTTCGATCGGATGGTTGACTCGACCGGATTGTCCTTCGACCGGTGTTGCCTGTTCGACCGGAGTAGTGTTCGACCGGGGTAGTGTTGGACCGGGGAGGTGTTCGACCGGGGTGGTGTTCGACCGGTTGTTGCCTTTGACCGGATTAGGTTCTGTTAAGTTGTTAGCTTCTGTGTCTTTGAGTCCTATTCAAGTAACGAGAGGTTTATCTGTATTTCGACTTACCGATTCTTTCGGTGTTATCATAGGTAGCGCTCGTTAAGAAGAAGGAAACAGAGGTGAGTTCTTACTATCATTTTAAACTATATACATATCAAAAGTTACCTTTTGGATCTTATCTTATTAAAGTAAAATGATGTTTTACTTGCACGTTATGTGATTATGCAAAAAGAATGATTAAAAGCCCTTTTTAATGATTTTCATTCTTACCAGAAGTTGAACTGGAAATAACATTTTGTTTATAAAATGTATTTATACCATATGTTTATTTATGGTTGGTCACATATGTTGTTGTGACGAGTCCTTACCATTACTAGTGGATCCCTAGGTTTTGGAGTAGACTGTATTGTTGGGATGTTACATTCCCCAGAATTGTAGCTATGGATCACTTGTTCCTCGGGGGCAACTTGGTACGGTTATGTGAGGCCGGATACTAGCCATGGTTCATAGTGATCCTAGTGAAGGAGTATACCTTGGTTTTGCGCTTGGGGCTTGATCTCACGTTGAAGCACGGACTTTGTGATTCGTATCCGCGGACTCCAATTGGTTTAGCTCGTAACTCGGATTGTTGGCCTAACTTTGTGTTACGCCACGATCCTTGGTAAAATATTTTGTTTTCGGTCCTTTTGTGGTATGTTTATAACGAAAAAGCCCGATTGTGGCGAGGACCTAAATTGTAAACTTAATCTCTTTGGAAATGTTATCTTGATGCAAATGTTTTATCTTTTGAGCTTCATAAACTGTATGTTCTCACCAGGCTTTAAGTCTGACACTTTTTCTCAAATGGTATGTGTATCAGGTTTCCATTAGCGGTGGGTTGCCGGGGTTTTTGGAGAGACGAGTTTTGAGTCTCGAGGTTTTTGGGATTGATTAGTATTATTGCTGGGCATTGTTAAGTCCCATTCTTTTGATGAAATCCTTGTATAGGATTGTATAGTCTGGAGGACTGATCCCATTTATGAAAAGTTATGGTTTTACATTCGTTATATTGTCAGATTTCCAGGTTTTAATTTACTCTGATTTTTGAGGTGTTACATCTGCTTAGCTTGGATGGAGGCTTCTCTTCCTTAAAACTGTCTTGATAGTTCATCCCAGACTTCTTTTGCAGAGTTTCGACTGTCTACTCGGTTGTAGATGTCATTCGGAATTTCCATGGTCAGATAAATAAGAGCCTCTTCATCTGTCTTGTACTGTTCTTTCTGCTTTTCATTAAAGTACTGATAAGGTTTAGGGATGAATCTATCAGGGATTTCTGGAGATGTTTCAGTTTCAGCTTGACCCTGTACTCTGATCATTGGATTTACTGGACCATTGATGATTGATTCCATATAGTCTCTGTTTTTGTGATTCAGAAATTGGATCATTCTCTTCTTCTATTGCTGATATTCATCAGCCATGAGGACAGGAGGTTTGGACTGAGAGCCCATTGAGAGAAGTTGATTCTACATCTTAGTTGTATGGTTAGTAAGCAAACTTTTCTGTACCAAGAGAATCAACTATATGAGATGTTTAGAATCAAATATAAGATAAAAACTACACTCAAAATTTTTTTGAAAAATAAATTTCCAAAAATAATTTAAGTGCAGTATTCACAATCAGTATAAAGCACAAAGAAATTGATCACAGAAAAGTTAGCGCAAAGATATGCTAAGACTGTGGCACAAAGGACGGTTCGCGCGAGAGACAGGTTGCGCAAAGAGAGGTTTGCCCTAGACACGGGTGGCGCAAAGTAGAGGTTTGCGTGTTATGTGGGTCGCACAAAGTGAGGTGTGCGAGAGCCTCGGGTGGCGCAAAATGTGGTTTTCGCGAGTAGGCACTGGCGCAAAGTGAGATCGACCCGGGTCTTGCTTGACCGGGGTCTCTCTCGACCGGTGTTCTGTTCGACCGGGATGTTGCACGACCGATGCTTCGATCGGTATCTTGTCGACCGGATAAGAGAGTCGACCGGTATATGACCGACCGGTATTTCGACCGATATGATTGTGAGGAGATCGGTAATATGCGACCTGATCTATTCGACCGGTATTGATCTTCGACCGGTATTGGTCTTCAACCGATAAAGCGTTCGACCGATAATGAGTCGACCGATAATAATTGTGAGTGGGCTGACCGGTAAACTGTATTCGACCGGGGTGGACTGTATGTTAACCGGGCGACCGAAGTGAACCGAGGTCGACCGGGATTCTGTTGGATACAAGATCAAGTATACTGAAGATCAAAGTTGAAGAAAGTCAAAGTTGAAGAAATTCAAATCTCATTAAAGTCAAAGTTTTTTGTAATAAAATTCAATGTATTTGTACTTTGTATTTTTTTTAATTTCCTTTGTATTAATTGTAGGTATAAATACCTTGTCTTGTATTTTTCTGTTTGGAGAAGTTGTCATTTTTGTAACGTACGTATTGTACGAATTGAGATTTGAGAGATAATACGGTTTTAGAGAGAGAAAGAGTTCTAGAGAGAGAAAGTGTAATCTTGTGAAAATCAAAGTAATCAAACAAGTAATTCATTGTGTTTTAATCTTGTTTGTTTGATTAATCTTGAATAGAAACTAGATTCAGGGACACACAATTGGTATCAGAGCAGATCCAAATCGAGAAACATCAAGAAATGCGTATGTTCGTACTGTTCATCGAAGTCCAGATTGATTTTCAGTTTTAGTGAGTTTTTGGAGTTGTAATTGATTAGGTTTTGTTAGGAAAGTTTAATCGATCGAGTCTGTATAGGTGTTATCAAGAATTGCACTGTAATTCATTCGAATTTTTGAATTTTGTGTGGTTTTTGTTTTCACGAGTTCTTGACACTGTTCTTGATTCAAAATTGTAATTTTTGTGTATTTGATCGAAAATTAGTGATAGTTTTGTGTTCGAGTTGTATAGAAGATCAAATTGTTAAAGTTTCGAGTTAGAATTCAAGGTGTAAATGAGTTGTTGGTGTGATTTAGTTCGATTTTAGAGGTGTGCAGGTGTTCATCGAGTTGTGCGTTTGATTCTTCGAGTTGTGCGTTTGGATCATCGAAGTGTGCGGGTCATTCATCAAAATTCTTACAAGTTCTTCAGAATTGTGCGGGTCATTCATAGTGCGGGTATTTTCATCAAAGACAAGCAAAGTGAGAAATGCGTTTCTGTTAAGAAACGAGAAGCTGATTTATGCGGGTCTAATGACAAACGCATAGTAGAAGGATTTGAGTTCAGAAGAAAATCGTGTTTTGCATGTGTATTGAAACACGCATAGTGAGTTTTTGCGGGTGTAACTTGACACGCATTTGCAAAAGTGATAAACGCAAAGTGGTGGTATGCGTTTGCAGTTTGAACCGCATAGTTAAGATGTGCGTGTGCTTCTTGACACGCATAGTGGAGGATTGCAGTCTATGCGAGACACGCATAGTGTAATGTGCGGGTCATGTGCGACACGCATAGTATGATGTGCGTTTCACGTGAGACACGCATAGTTGTTGAATGCGTTTTCTGTGTGAAGCGCAAAGTGTGAAAAACTTAGAATTTCTGATTTTATATTTCAAGTTTTTTGTATTTTCTTGATTGTTTCATTTGGACTAACGATCAGTTCTAGTTTCTTGATTTTTCAAACAGGTTATACAAGATGACTTCCAAAGATGCACTTTCGATTGGTACTGATGTTAAGCCTCCAGTTCTATTCAAAGGCGAGTATGAACAATGGAAGGACAGATTCTTGGATTTCATAGATCGGCATTCAAATGGAGAGAATATTCTTCTGTCTATCACTGAAGGTACAATGGCTCCAATAACAGTTCAAGTACCTGATGTTGATTCTTCTGATAGTGAAGATGGGACTGAGGAAAGAGAGCAAAAGATGAAAACAGTGACAGTAGATATTTCTCAATATTCTGAAGATCAGAAAAGCCGATACAAAGCAGATAAACAAGCGAGATCATTACTTCTTCAAAGCATTCCAAACGAGATCTACATCAAGATTGATAGCTATAAAGCCAATGCTAAAAAGATGTGGGATCAGTTGCAAAAGATGATGATGGGATCCGAGGTTGGAAATCAAATGAAAGTGGCAAACTGCACCAATAGTTATGAGGAATTCAAAGCTAAGGAGAATGAGAGTCTGGAAGATACATATGAGAGGTTTGTATTGCTTCTGAATGAGCTGACAAAGAATAAAGTCAAAAAGAAGCAGTTGGAAAACAATGTCAAATTTCTGAGTATCCTACGTCCGGAATGGAAAAAGCATACAAGAAGGATGAAACAGATGAAGGATTTGAATGAAATACCACTACATGAGGTATTTGAGACCTTGGAGCAGAATGAGGAAGAGGTTGAAGAGAAAAGAGCTGAGAAGAAGAAGGTAGCACAAGTTTCTGATTCTATTGCCTTAGTAGCTGGAGAGAAGAAGAAAGAAAAGAAAGAAAAGAAAGAGAAGAAAAAGAAGATAGTTCTTACCAGTTCTGAGTCAGATTCAGTTACAGATAGTGATGATGGCGAAAGTCTGAAACAAGCTATGATATTGCTGACCCGTGCATTCCAGAAGAAATTTTACAAGAAGCCGGGATCAAATTCTCAAAGATATTCTTCATCTAGTTCAAAGAACCACGAGCATCGATAGATAGTGGAAGGAAAGAGGTATGAAGAGGATAGATATGTGGAGAAGAAACCGGATGAGAAGAAAAAGTTCGAGAATGACTACACAGTTGCCGAGAAGCCAGCAACAGATTCCATAAAATGCTACAATTGCGGCAAGATGGGTCATTTTGCAAAAGATTGTCGAAAGTCGAAAGTTTGCAACTCTCAGTATTATCAGAACAAGTTGCTTTTGGCAAGACAACAAGAAGCGGGTGTCGCTCTAATGGTTGAAGATGAGTTTTGGCTGGATTACTCAGAAGGAGAAGAAGAAGTGAAAGAAGAAACAACTCATATCTGTCTAATGGGCAAAGAAGTACATGATGACGAGTCAGATGATGAGGTAGTTAATGAGGTATTAAACTTATCTGAATTTTTTTTTTTACCAAAATGGAAACCATGGTGGTTGAGCTACAAAATTTACAAAATAATCTGAAAAAGGAAAAAGAAAAAGTTGCTAAAAAGAATAAGAAGATCTTTGAGCTTAATACGTCTGTTATTTCAAACAAAGATCTGATTGATTCTTTACGCAAGTCTGATTTTGATTCTAAATCTAAAGTAGATTGTTTTGAAAAGAGGATTTCTGAGTTTGAAGGTAAAGTGTCTAAATATGAGTTTGAGAAAAATGAATCTGCACTAACTGTTTATAAATTGCAGGTTGGAAATAAGAATTTGAATAAGAAGGTAAATGGTCTGGAAGCAAAACTTTATGCGAGAGGTCAAACAGATCAAACCATTTTTCTCAATGCACCTAATGAAGAGTCTGATGTCAAAGAGAAATGGGGACTTGGTTTTGAAAACCCCCATTATCTTAAGAAAGCTATCAGAAAACAGCCGACACTTTATAACTATGATTTTCTTGCTTGTGCTGATAAACATACTCATTTAAAACCAAAATTTATTACCAAATTGTCAGAAGAAGTTGAGGACCAAGAAACTGAAAATAGAAAGAATAAAAAGAAAATGCAACTACCGTTTAACTATGAAAAGTTAAATGATAGTTATCTTTCAAAAACACCAAAAGTTCTTTCAACTGACTATTTTGTTAGTTATTCCGCTTCTGAGATGAAGGCAAAACCTGCGATTGCAAAGGTTTATGTTCCTACATCTATTCTTGAAAGCAAAATAGTCGAGCTTGAAAATGTTTTATCTGATGAAAAACTTTTGGTTGATATACAACAAAATGTATTTTCTACAGTTATAAAGAACACTGTTTTTCAAAGTAAATCTACAAAGTGGTTTACAGTTTCTAAGGTATCTCAATCTTCATCTGATAATTCTATTGACTTATTTGAGTCTTCAAATGATTTTTTAAATTCTAATGATGGGTGCATGGAAGAATTTGATATGTTTGATGTCAATTCTACACTTCCTGATCATTCTACTTGTCTTAAAAATAAAAGAGTGTTACCAAGTGATGTTCATATTATTGAATCATCAACTAACGTTGGTGAATCAGTTTCTGTAACTGCTGATTACTATGCTCAAGGTAAGAAATATAAGAAACAACGATTACAGAAACAGAAATACACTGGTACACGAAAGTATACTCAGTCTCGGAAATCTGCTTTTCCTAATAAATCTATATCTTATGTTTCAGATTTAAGGAAGAAAAAGTTGAAAGCTCAATCCGAATGGAGACCAAAACGGAAGGAGGATGAGATAGCCGGATCAGTTTCTGATAATTCTTTTACTAGTCAAGTTAGTAGTGATAATGATGTAATTGATCAATTTGCTTCAAATAAACAAAACCTTGTAACTTCTTACAAGAAATATTCAATAAAGCAATTGATTCAATTATCTCTTATTCCTACTACATTTTATTCTAATTATCGGAGAACTGATTTTTAAATGGGTACCTAAAGTTATTGTTTCCTGATTTCTCTTGCAGACCCGGCATATGTGGTACTTGGATAGTGGATGTTCCAAGCATATGACTGGGCAAAAAGCTTTATTGTCTAACTATACAGAGAAATTCAGTGGAAATGTCAGATTTGGAAACGATCAGCTTTCACCTATCTTAGGATATGGTGACATTATTCAAGATAACATAACGATCAGAAAAGTGAGTTATGTCGAAGGCTTGGGGCACAACTTATTCAGCATTGGTCAATTCTGCGATAAAGGGTTAGAGGTCAACTTCAAATCTAAGAGTTGCTCGGTTCGTACTGAAGACGGTATAGAACTCTTAGGTGGACATCGAAAGACAAACCTCTATACCATCAATCTTTCCAAAGTACAGATTGACAATCAAGTATGCTTGATGACAAAAGCTTCAACGCAACAAAGTTGGCTCTGGCACAGACGTTTATCTCATTTGAACTTTCGTTATATCAACAAGCTAGTTTGTGGGAAATTGGTCAAAGGACTTCCTGAGCTGAAATATGAACGAGAACACTTATGCGCAGCATGTGAAAAGGGTAAGATGAAGAGAGCCGCACATAAACCGAAGCCTGAACCAAGCACTAGTTCTCTGATTTTCTTGCTTGTGCTGATAAACATACTCATTTAAAACCAAAATTTATTACCAAATTGTCAGAAGAAGTTGAGGACCAAGAAACTGAAAATAGAAAGAATAAAAAGAAAATGCAACTACCGTTTAACTATGAAAAGTTAAATGATAGTTATCTTTCAAAAACACCAAAAGTTCTTTCAACTGACTATTTTGTTAGTTATTCCGCTTCTGAGATGAAGGCAAAACCTGCGATTGCAAAGGTTTATGTTCCTACATCTATTCTTGAAAGCAAAATAGTCGAGCTTGAAAATGTTTTATCTGATGAAAAACTTTTGGTTGATATACAACAAAATGTATTTTCTACAGTTATAAAGAACACTGTTTTTCAAAGTAAATCTACAAAGTGGTTTACAGTTTCTAAGGTATCTCAATCTTCATCTGATAATTCTATTGACTTATTTGAGTCTTCAAATGATTTTTTAAATTCTAATGATGGGTGCATGGAAGAATTTGATATGTTTGATGTCAATTCTACACTTCCTGATCATTCTACTTGTCTTAAAAATAAAAGAGTGTTACCAAGTGATGTTCATATTATTGAATCATCAACTAACGTTGGTGAATCAGTTTCTGTAACTGCTGATTACTATGCTCAAGGTAAGAAATATAAGAAACAACGATTACAGAAACAGAAATACACTGGTACACGAAAGTATACTCAGTCTCGGAAATCTGCTTTTCCTAATAAATCTATATCTTATGTTTCAGATTTAAGGAAGAAAAAGTTGAAAGCTCAATCCGAATGGAGACCAAAACGGAAGGAGGATGAGATAGCCGGATCAGTTTCTGATAATTCTTTTACTAGTCAAGTTAGTAGTGATAATGATGTAATTGATCAATTTGCTTCAAATAAACAAAACCTTGTAACTTCTTACAAGAAATATTCAATAAAGCAATTGATTCAATTATCTCTTATTCCTACTACATTTTATTCTAATTATCGGAGAACTGATTTTTAAATGGGTACCTAAAGTTATTGTTTCCTGATTTCTCTTGCAGACCCGGCATATGTGGTACTTGGATAGTGGATGTTCCAAGCATATGACTGGGCAAAAAGCTTTATTGTCTAACTATACAGAGAAATTCAGTGGAAATGTCAGATTTGGAAACGATCAGCTTTCACCTATCTTAGGATATGGTGACATTATTCAAGATAACATAACGATCAGAAAAGTGAGTTATGTCGAAGGCTTGGGGCACAACTTATTCAGCATTGGTCAATTCTGCGATAAAGGGTTAGAGGTCAACTTCAAATCTAAGAGTTGCTCGGTTCGTACTGAAGACGGTATAGAACTCTTAGGTGGACATCGAAAGACAAACCTCTATACCATCAATCTTTCCAAAGTACAGATTGACAATCAAGTATGCTTGATGACAAAAGCTTCAACGCAACAAAGTTGGCTCTGGCACAGACGTTTATCTCATTTGAACTTTCGTTATATCAACAAGCTAGTTTGTGGGAAATTGGTCAAAGGACTTCCTGAGCTGAAATATGAACGAGAACACTTATGCGCAGCATGTGAAAAGGGTAAGATGAAGAGAGCCGCACATAAACCGAAGCCTGAACCAAGCACTAGTTCTCTGTTAGAATTGTTACATATGGATTTGTGTGGTCCAATGAGAACTCAGAGTTTGGGAGGAAAGAAATACGTGTTGGTCATTGTGGACGATTACTCAAGATACACGTGGGTCAAATTTCTTCGATCAAAAGATGAGACGCCGGAAGTTCTCATTACTTTCTTAAATACGACCAAGGTGAAAATGCAGCGACAAGTTAAGTTTCTTCGAACGGACAACGGCACAGAGTTCAAAAACAAGATAGTTGAAGAATATCTCGAATCGGTCGGGATATCACATCAGTACTCTGCTGCTCGTACCCCTGAACAAAATGGAGTAGTCGAAAGGCGAAATCGGACGCTAGTCGAGGCCGCTCGGACTATGCTTAGCCAATCAGACTTACCTCTATTCTTGTGGGCATAAGCTGTGTCGACTGCATGCCATACTCAAAATCGTTTTATGATACATCGACGTTTTCAGAAGACTCCATATGAGTTGATCAACAACAGAACACCAACTATCAAATATTTTCACATATTTGGGTGTAAATGTTTTGTGCTTAATGACAGAGAGAGTCTGAATAAATTCAGTGCTAAGGCGGACGAAGGCATCTTTATCGGTTATTCTTCAACATCTGCAGCATATCGTGTTTATCTGAAGAAGTCAAAGACAGTTGTTGAGAGCGTTAATGTCACATTTGATGAAGATATGGCTTCTGATCAAATCAGTTCAGAACCTGTTATCACTGGAGTATTAGCTTCTGGGCAGATCAGTCCAGAACCTGTTTCTACAGCGACAAATTCGAATAATGCTTCTACTTCTACTTCACATTTAACTGATTTAGATTTGTTATTTGAATTCTTTTATTATGAGTTTCTAGATTCTAATGTATCTAAATATGTTGTGACTGACAGGTCTGAAGACACAACTTGCA
This sequence comes from Arctium minus, assembly GCA_954870635.1. Classification (NCBI taxonomy): domain Eukaryota; kingdom Viridiplantae; phylum Streptophyta; class Magnoliopsida; order Asterales; family Asteraceae; genus Arctium; species Arctium minus. Next base: position 80,189,212 of record OX941081.1, on the reverse strand, counting down.
ATCATCCAGTCACTTCAGATGTCATAACTGAACAAGCATCCCCCGTTCAGTCTGAAACTCACATTCCTATTGTTACTCCTACAGTTGAAGATGCACAAGCAAATGCTGAGCCAGAAGTAACTGTTTCAGTTGGTTGTGATATATTGTCTACTCAACAGCCAGAATCTGCTGTTCCAACTGATACTTCTGCACCTGAGTCTTCAACTGCAAAACCCCCTCCTGTTATTCAAACTGAAGATTCTGATAGTGGATTTTTAGATGATGATCATGTTCAATCAATATCTACTCCACTCCCTCATGAGCATCGTTGGACCAAAGAGCATCCATTACACCAAGTAATTGGAGATCTAAACAAGCCTGTTCAAACGAGGTCAGCGACTCTTAATCAATGTATGCATGACTCATTTCTCAGTAAGATTGAGCCAACGCGAGTATCAGAGGCTCTTGCTGATTCGGACTGGGTATCTGCTATGCAAGAAGAGATCAATCAGTTTGAAGCCCTAAAGGTTTGGAGATTAGTTCCAAAACCAGAAGGTAAAACCGTGATAGGAACTAAATGGGTATTCAAGAATAAAAAGGATGAAGATGTAATCGTCATAAGAAACAAAGCTAGACTTGTTGCCAAAGGTTACCGGCAAGAGGAAGGCATAGATTATGATGAGACGTATTATTCTTATTCAAATAAGCCAGATCATGTCTACATCTTGGACAAAGCTATGTATGGATTAAAACAAGCCCCTCGAGCTGGTTTCTCCAAAGGTAAGGTTGATACTACTTTATTCATCAAGAAAGAAAAAGCTGATATTATTCTTATTCAAATATATGTTGATGATATAATATTTGGTTCTACTAATCCAAAATTTTGTAAAAACTTTTCTAACCTCATGGTGTCACGTTTTCAAATGAGTATGATGGGAGAGATGAATTTCTTTCTCGGATTACAAGTAAAACAGTTTTCTACGGGGATTTTCATTAACCAATCTAAGTACATTTTGGATATTCTTCGGAAGTACAAAATGGAAAATTGTAAACCAATTGGAACCCCGATGGCACCAGGTACTAAAATTAGCACTGATTCTTCGGGTAAAAGTGTTGATGTTAGGACTTATAGAGGTATGATAGGATCGTTAATGTATCTTACTTCTAGTAGACCAAATATTATGTTTTCAACATGTTTATGTTCTAGATATCAGGCTGCTCCCAAAGAATCCCATTTGGCTGCTGTCAAACGGATTTTTAGATATCTGATGGGGACTGTAGACCTTGGTCTGTGGTATCCTAAGGATACTGGGTTTCAACTGACTGCCTATTCAGATGCAGATCATGCAGGTTGCATGTTGGACAGAAAGAGTACTTCAGGTCATGTTCATTTTCTTGGAGACAAGCTCGTTAGCGGGGCATCAAAGAAACAATTATGCGTTTCCACATCGAATGCTGAAGCAGAGTACGTAGCTGCTGCCAGTTGCTGCTCTCAAGTCTTGTGGATGCGAACACAACTGCGACACTATGGATTCAAGTTTGATAAAATTCCAATCTATTGTGACTTGAAGAGTGCAATCGCGATATCTGCTAATCCTGTCCAGCATACGAAAACCAAACATATTAACGTCAGGTATCATTTTATAAAAGATAATGTAGAAAAAGGAACAATTGAACTTTATTTTGTAAAGACAGATTATCAACTTGTAGATTTATTTACCAAACCCTTAGATGAAAAGAGATTTAATTTTCTTGTCTCTAAGCTTGGTATGTTAAATCTTAAGACATAATCGGTTGTTACATAATAAAGTTACGTATTGTTATTTTTCATCATTTTCTTTATCTTTATGTCTGAAGGATATCTGTACTTTAATTGTTTGCTCATGATCTCAGGGGGAGTAAGAGAAGATTTTAGATGATCTACATTATTTTAAGGGGGAGCATAACTGATTTCTGCATTTTACTTAACTGACAAAATTTTTGTAATGCATGATTTTAGGGGGAGCTTATCAAAAGGAGTAAGACTATGATTTCTGATTGCTTAAGATCAGAACTCGTTCTTTAATCGTTTTACTGTTTTATGTTCTTTTATTGTTCGAATAAATTTTGTGAATAAATTTTTTTTTGACTAGACTTTGAGACTTATGCAGGATGAGAGAGGATGACACGATCATATCATTTTTGACTTTAGCTGACTTTATGAGTATTAAGATTGAGCGAAAAGGTAAATTTCTTATCTTAATCTCAAATGTATCTGAAAGAAGGACAACTTTCAGATATAGAAAACATGTTCTTAAATGTTCAAACCACTTCTCGAATTTTAAACAGATTTTATAATTTGGAAGTGTGATTTTAAATGTTTTCATTTTATTTTTGTGTTTCATTGATAAACAAACTGTGTGTTATCCAAAGATTAATACTTGTGTATTGTCTTTTCATATACTTTCAAGTATTCACACACACTGGTTTGATTTCTTGTTCAAATAGTTCTTACCATGTCTCATATTGAAACATAATTTTTTCGATGGTAAGACACCCCGCTTGTACTTCAAAGAATTTTGAGCGTCATTTCATTTCAAAACGTCATTTCAAGAATGTCTATATCTTGGTTCATATAGACAATATCCATTATTCTTGACCTTAAGCTTTGATTGATATATCATTTCATTTCTGATCATTTTCATACAATGTCAGATTTTCAAACAAGTCTTTTGCATTCATGTTCATTCATTCAGTATACTTGTTTGAAAATACTTCAATGTTTTAAAATGTTTATATCTTCATGATTATATTCTGAGCATACATTCATCTGACATTTGTATATGAGCTTTAACTGTTATAGTTAAATCATCTGAGCAACATTATGCTTTTATAGGAAATATGGGTTCTTTGTGCTAGGAATTATCTGAATTTCTATGGAATCACGTTAACCAGTGATTTCTACCCAAGAAGTTAATCCATAGAGATTGAGTGTGAGGAGTCAAAAAGAAATGAGTCTGGGTTGTGTGATGAGGTAAAATGGAAGAGAGAGTTTGGTTAGTAGTGCGCTTAATGATTAAAAGAAAGAGGGTGTGAGATCAGAGTAAAAGAATATCAAACTCTGCACCAACTACTTTCTGAGTCGGGCAGCCACATTACTAATGTTTCACATTTCTTCGTGAACGTTATTGAAACAGGCAACTAGCCCATGCCAACTCTTGAATAAACCCCACAAGCTACTCATTTTTTTTCTCAAAAAGAAAATCTTTCACATTTTAAAGGGGACGCAACACATAATCTATCTGATTTTCGTTTGGAAAATCTGGATATTGAAAAAGAAGGAAGTCTGCCCCACCTTCGCACTTCAATCATGCACATTCAGTCTGTGTTTATCTACTGTTGTCTCAGTGGTTTACACAACTTTGAGCCTTATTGAAAAGCAATCATCATGCTTAATTCTTTCTACACATGCACGAGCACACAAGGAATTTGTTTCTTTGTCATAACATTCATAGAAATTGCCTTTGTGGTGTTTCGATGATTGGATGGAAGACCTGGGGGAGTGAACATCAAAAAGCTCCTTTATATTGTGTATTCGTTACACACAGTGACTTCGTGTTACTAACAGACATTTTAACTGATTCATTTGTTGATTCAGGAGTTACATGTTCTTATTTTATCTGGATTTGTAAAGATCTAGATGAATACTTGGTTATGGATCACAGAATCAGAGGCTCAGTTTGACATATTAGATTGGCCAAAGACATTTCTTGGAGAAAGTTTTGATGATATCGATGTTCAAATCATCAAAAAGGGGGAGATGGTATCAAGAAATATTAATGTTTTGAAGTTTGTGGGAGATGATATCAAGATATGATAAAGATTTGTGAGTTGATTTTCTGAAATGTTCAAGTCAGAAAGTTCAAAGGAAAGATTTAAAGAAGATCAAAGAATTTCTGAAGATTTGAGGAATTTTTCTTTGAAGATTTTCTGCTAAAGCAATTCGAGTTGATTCTGAAGATAATTTCTTTCTAAAGACTGAAAGTTTTCTGTGAAAGTTTTGAAGAGATTGTTCATTGATTGAAGACAATTTTGGAAAGAATACAGTTAAAGAAAAAGGGGAGATTGTATTGACAGAGCTTAAAGTGAAGACTGAATTGCTAGATTTTTTTTAAACAGTGATCTTGAATCCAAAGGGGGAGATTGTTAGAGCATAAATCTGTTGGATACAAGATCAAGTATACTGAAGATCAAAGTTGAAGAAAGTCAAAGTTTAAGAAATTCAAATCTCATTAAAGTCAAAGTCTTTTGTAATAAAAGTCAATGTATTTGTACTTTGTATTTTTTTAATTTCCTTTGTATTAATTGTAGGTATAAATACCTTGTCTTGTATTTTTCTGTTTGGAGAAGTTGTCATTTTTGTAACGTACGAATTGAGATTTGAGAGAGAATACAGTTTTAGAGAGAGAAAGAGTTCTAGAGAGAGAAAGTGTAATCTTGTGAAAATCAAAGTAATCAAACAGGTAATTCATTGTGTTTTAATCTTGTTTGTTTGATTAATCTTGAATAGAAACTAGATTCAGGGACACACACAGGTCGACCCAGAACGACGATGTTCAGTCCAGAAAACATATCAAACACTCAAATTGAAAGCAAAAATCATACTTTTGTACCCAATAGCATGTATCGATCACAACATAATAAAAATTAACAACTAAACTCAACTTTCATGCATCAATTCGATAGAAGCAGATGTCGACAGTTTATGAACCCAAAAATCAAAAATCATCAAAAATCGATCAATTTGTGAATTTAAATGCAATTAACCAATCAGACAACCTTCAATAGCATAAAACTCATCTAATCATATCAATTTCAAGCATAAAAACACCTTAAATCATGAAATTGATTTTCACTTTTTGAACCCAGATAAGTCGATGAACACAGTAAATCGATAGACACAGATTTAATCCTAAAAACTTGATTCTTCAGGCTCTGATACCACTTGTTATACCAATTTAATCTAGTTGATTAACAATAACAGAACACAATATAGATCAAGAGATATAAAGATTAGAATAACATACCAATCCCTTGAATAATCAATAAAAACCTTGTGTGTTCTTGATACCTTGAATGTAGGATTACAATACTGATACGGCTACCTCTCTCTCTAAAACAATAATCATGAAAGTAATTCTAAGAGCTTAACCTAAAAACCTAAAAAACAAATCTACTTATACTTAGGCGTATAAGGCCTAATAGGCTTGGGCCTAACTACTAAAATAACTATCAACTAAATACTAATTAGACCCTACAATTTACTTTAACACAATTACAGTTTAAACCCTGAACTTTAACTTTAATCTTGAATACAATTTATGATATCTTTTAATGTTACAAGTTTTTGACAGTTTTCAAATGTCATATCTGAAGATATCTGAAGTTTTCGAGAAAAGTGAAGACAAGTGAAGATCCGAAGACAATTGCAAATTTTTTTTAATCTTGAATCCAAAGGGGGAGATTGTTGGATCATAAATTGTATTCAAGATTAAAGTTAAAGTTAAGGGTTTAAATGGCAATTATGTTAATGTTAATTAGAGGGTTTAATTTGTAATAAGTTATAAGTTGTTAGTTATTTGGCCTCAAGCCCATAAGCCCATTAGGCATTAGGCCTAAATATAAATAGTTTTTATTTATTAGGTTTTAGGTTAACCTCTAATAACACTCATAATTATTGATTAGAGGCAACCCTATTTTCTCTGTAATCGTATTCAAGGTATCAAGAACACACACAAGGTTTTAATTGATTATTCAAGGGATTGTGGTATGTTATTCTGATCTTATTATCTCTTGATCTATATTGTGTTCTGTGATTGTTAATCAACTAGATTAAACTGGGATAACACATCCTCCGTAATCTGAATCTGTATAAGCCACAAGATCAAAGCCAGAGTTCCCCGGATACCAGAGGCCAAGATTCTTTGTCCATCTTAGGTATCTAAAGATCCTCTTGACAGCATGAAGATAAGATTCTTTGGGGTTAGCTTGAAATCTTGCACAGAGGCATGTGGCGAACATTATATCGGGTCGACTTGCGGTTAAGTACAACAGAGACCCTATCATACCTGTGTAGAGTTTACACTTCACAGATTTGCCTTCTGGGTCTACATGAAGCTTAGATCCAGTGGCCGTAGGGGTTTTCATTGGTGAAGAGTCAGAGAGCTTGTATTTTTCAAGTATGTCAGAGACATATTTAGATTGGTTTATGAAAATGCCCTCTTCGGTTTGTTTGACTTGTAATCCTAGGAAGAAGTTAAGTTCTTCCATCATGCTCATCTCAAACTCGTTCTTCATTAATGACTCAAACTTTTTACAATAAGATTCTTTTGTGGACTCAAAAATAATGTTGTCAACATAAGTCTGTAGAAGTATAATCTAACATTTTCTCTTTTTATAGAACAGAGTTGTATCAGTTGTACCTCTTTCGAAACCATTGGAAAGAAGAAAGTTTGAAAGTCTGTCGTACCAGGCTCTAGGGCTTGCTTGAGTCCATACAGAGCCTTGTCTAAGAAATACACGTGATTTGGATACTTGGAGCATTCAAACCCTGCTTGCTGTTGGACGTATACTTCTTATTGAATTTATCCATTTAGAAAGGTTGACTTAACATCCATTTGAAATACTTTGAAGCCTCTGTGGGCTGCGAAAGCAAGAAATATTCTAATTGCTTAGAGCCTAGCCACAGGGGCAAAAGTTTCTTCGTAGTCAATCCCTTCTTCTTGGTAATATCCCTTGGCCATTAGTATTGCTTTGTTCCTGATCACCACACCATCCTCGTCCTTTTTGTTCCTGAAGACCCATTTGGTCCCTATTGCGGTTTTGCCTTTCGACAGAGATACTAGGGTTCATACTTCGTTTCTTTCAAACTGCAGAAGCTCTTCTTGCATAACTTCTACCCAGTTTGGGTCTTCAAGAGCTTCAGAGACCTTTCTGGGCTTGATAATGCTCAAAAAATTTGTATATTAACAAAAATTTGCGATACTTGATCGAGTCTGGACTCTGTCAGAGGGGTCACCAATAATTTGGCTTTGTGGGTGACTTTTGGTTCACTTTGTCATTCGCGGCAGGTGATCATTGGAACCTTCTGGAATCACTTCTGGAGCATGTTCAGTTTCTTGAGGTTGATCACCCTCTATAGAAAGAAGATCATTTGTACTTGTCACAGGACTTTGATCGTTCTGAGTTGAATTCATGAGCTCTGTGGTGCCTTGTTTAGAGTTCTCTAATTGTTCTGGTGTTGACCCTTCAGAGATATCTTGTAGATGACTAAGTTCTTGATTAGGCCTGAAGCCTTGGTCAGTATTAGCCTCTGAGTGCTCCCCCTCGACGTTTGCACCTGCAAAATTGTTGGAAGAGGGTGAAGAATTGCTAGGACCTGACAAAGAGGTACCTGTTTGGTCTACAGAGGCATCAGCTTCAGAGGCTCTACGGTCATCCTCTGAGGGTCTGTCATCAAACATTTCTTCAAAAAGATGACGAAGTTCATTTGTTCTTGATGAGTCACTAGTATCCTTATCTTGGAGCTTGAGTCCTGAGCTGATTTGCTCAGAAGTCATCTTGGAGCTTGAGTCCTGAGCTGATTTGCTCAGAAGTCATCTTGGAGCTTGAGTCCTGAGCTGATTTGCTCAGAAGTCACCTGAAACTAGTCATCAAATGAAACATTAATACTTTCAAGTATATGTTTTGATTTGATCACATAGACTCGGTAAGCCTTGGAGTTTGATGAGTAGCCAAAAAATTTGGCCTCATCATCTTTGGGACTGAGTTTCCCTAATTTCTCTCCGTCGTACAACACAAAGCATCTGCAGCCGAAGACATGGAAATACTTGACATTTGGCATTCTTTGATTGAGTAGGTGGTAAGTGGTCTTTGCGTGTCTTTTTAGCATCAATAAAAACGATTTTGGGTGAAACATGTCGTGGAGATGACTTCTGCCCAAAAGGAAATTGGAAGTCCTGAGGCAGTGAGCATGGTTCTTGCGGCTTCTGCAAGTGTTCGGTTTTTGCGTTCAACAACACAGTTTTGTTGTGGAGTCCTTACAGCTGAGAAGTTCTGTGAGATGCCTTATGTCGTGAGATAGGCTTCTATTGTTGAGTTCTTGAACTTTGTCCCATTGTGACTTCGAACTCTCTGAACCCTGCAATCATGAAGAACTTGTATCCTCTTAAGAAGATTGATTAGTACCTCAGGAACATCTGATTTCTTCCGAACGAATTCCACCCAAGTGTATCTAGAGAATTCATCTATGAGTACAAGAATGTATTTCTTGCCACTTAGACTTTGCACGGACATGGGACCGCAGAGGTCTACGTGAAGCATCTGCACAGGTCTAGTGCAAGACATGTCTGTTTTGGTTTTATGGGCCGCTCTTTTGAGTTTGCCCATTTCGCATGCAGAGCATAAATGATCTCTGTCGAATTTGATACTTGTTAGCCCCTTTACCAGATCTAGTTTCACAAGTTTGTCCAAGGAATGAAAGTTTAAGTGACAGAACCTGTTGTGCCAGAGCCAAGCTTATTCGTTCTTACTTGAGACCAGACAGAGCTTTTCGTCTCTGTTGATGGACTTGAAGTCCATGAGGTATAGATCACCTCTCTCTTGGCCCGCAAAAGCTCTCTAGTTGTATCTTCTTTAAACAAGGAGCAATATGTCTTTTTAAACATCACATCGAGTCCATTGTCGTAGAGTTGGCTAATGCTTAGCAAGTTGTGCTTAAGGCCATCCACATATGCAACTTTGTTGACATCGATGTCTCGGTTGTCAATGACTTCATAGCCTTTGATTTGACCCTTCTTGTTGTCTCCGAAGGTCACAGAACCACCTCCAACTTTATCTTTGTAAGCGGAGAGCAACCCTCTGTCGCCAGTCATGTGCCTTGAACACCCGGAGTCTAGGTACCAAATAGGCACATGTTGTTTCTTCTGTGGACAGATTAAGAGGATTTAGGTACCCATTTCCAAATGGGTCCGGGCTTGTTAGGAGTCTTTAAAGATGCCTTAACACCTTTGATTTTGTCTTTATCCTCCTTGATAGAGGCACCATTTTGTCCTTTCTCACCCGTAAAATTGGCATTCATTGTCTTCAGGTGAGATATAAGACAGGAGGGCCAAGAGAAGTGTTGGTTTAATGCATGCACAAGATCAAAACATTTACAATGAGGAATCTTGGAAGCAAACTTCTTAAATATTTCCTTTAAATTGTCAAAGGAGTGTACAAAGCGACTTTTACAAAAACCCATTTTAGATTCGGGATTCTTTTAACAGAAAGCTTTGTTTAATCTAGGTTATCTTTTGTCAAAAACTTCACTTGGACGGCTCTCTAAGTGTACTCTCGCTCGACGACCTTCCTTTTAAGCATTCACTGCCACATAAGCATTACTCTTGTCAATTTTGGGCCATTTTGCCTTCTGTTGCCAGGTGAGCTTTTCTTGAAAAGGTTTTGTTGTATTGACAAGTTTTGGAACTTTGGAAGTTTGAGTGATCTTGATCTTTTCATTTCTCAATTTTTCAAGCTCAAGAGAAGTCTTTGCTTGAAGACACATGTTTGAAGACACATATTGGTATTCCTGTAGTTCTCCTTTTGGGAGAGATTATCCTGTTAAGGATACCGGAGGATAATTTATTTTCCTCTGGACCACATATTACCATTTCAAGTTCCACAGAACTTATCTCTATTTCGTCAGAGGACTCAGATTCTGATTCAGAATCTGTGTCAAGAAAGTCCTTGTGAATGAGATCGTGACTTTCTGGAAATGCATTGCTTTGTCCATATGTAGTGTCCTTGGGAGTGTTTAAATCTTTTGAAATACAGGGAATAACCATAGGAACACTAAGACTACTTAGAAGATCTTGCTCAAAGATTTCACTTATTTCAGAGGTTAGATCTGGATGGTTGAGAAAGTGATTTTTATAGGTTCTTCTCAAGTCACTTTCGAAAAACCTTTTAAATAGTTTTTCTTCCACAGAGGCTGGAACAAACTCTGGTGCATTAGAGGATAGTTCCTTTTTAGGAACCATCATGCACATGATGGCCATTTGACTTTGTGTATCTGGTTGACCAAATATGAAGACCCCTATCTGTTTTAGAGACATATATTTCTTTGGAATAGATTTTCTCTTAGATGAGAGCGCAGATGGTAAATCATTGTTTTCATACCATACATCTGCCATCTGCAGAGGTTTCCTCAGATGTGGTCCTTCAGAGGTTCTGCGCCTCTTAAAAGTGTATAATAGGTTTGGAGGACTTGGTTTTAGAAAATGTCCAGGGCAGAAGATATTTGCTAAAGATTTATTCCTTTTGTTTCCAGTGTAGGGATCAATATCATCGAACCCTATGCCTCATCTGCCAATCTGGGTGTTGACTTTTTCATGAACCTTTTGAGCATCCTGATACCTTTTAATTAGGAGATCTCTGTCGAACAGATCTTGATGAAAAACCAATGTTCTAAAAAACTCTCCACACAGCCGCCATGGCGCGCCATGGCACCAAGGCTTGTGTGTCACGCCACGTTAAGCCCATGGCACGCCATGGCCTAATGCGCGGTTATTGTAATGAGATATTTGATTTTCATTAAGTTTTTAATGTCTTATTTTGCAAGTTTTTTATATATACAACCTAATTTAACTTCCCTATTACTATTGACTCACTGAGTAACACTACAAACATATGTTTTTATATATAATATTATATATGAAATAGAAATTTGATGCCATAAGTTACGCCTTGAAAACGCTATGGCTTCGTCGTGGCTCCTAAGGCTTGAGGCTTGGCCTCGCTGCCACGCCACGCCTCACGGCATTTAGAACCTTGTGAAAAACTTCTCTTTCCTTTTGAAAAAAGTTTTTCAAGGAAATGGAATTTAATCGATCACTCTCACTGTTCTTTAGTTCTTTCACCTTGTGTTTCAGGGCTTTATTAAGTTTGGAATTTTTTTCTTTTAACCCATTCTTTTCACCAATATGCTCAGAGACGAGAGATTTTCTTTCAAGGTATAGCTTGTCCTTCACTTGAGTGAGAAGCTTTGTTTCTCTCTCAAAGAAGGTCAATTTCTTTTCTATCTTTGAGAACATGTTTTTATAAGCAAGAAGATCATTTTGTACTTCAAGAAGTTTTATTTCAGAGTCAAAGTTATAAGAAATAGAAGTAGATACCTCACTCATGTCGTCAGAAGAATGGAATTCTGCCATTCCACAGAAGAGTGTGTTGTTGTCCCCCTCATCAGAGGACTCATCAGTTTCAAGGTCCTGTTGTTCTTCCATTAGGGATCTCTGAGTATAGTACTCTGCTTTCTTTTTGTATAAAGCATCGTCTTTAGTGGGTTTCCTTTTTATGGCAGAGGACCTGCATTATGCGACGACGTGGCCTGGTTTCCTGCATTTGAAGCAGCCTTTAGTTTGCTTGGGGATTTTGTCGCCACCTCTCTCGTCTGACCTCTGTCCACTCCTCCTCTCTTCTTGTCTCTGTTCCTCGAATTCTTCTCTCCCATACTTCCTCACTTCACCATATCCTTTGTTTCTATTGTCTCTTTTTTCCCTTCCTCTGTACTCTGGTTTCTTTTTGAGACCACAATTGAATTGTCGGGTCATAAGTGCAAATGTTTTGGCCAGAGCAGCCATATCAATCTCCTCCTCAGATCCTTCCTCACTCTCGCTCTCTTCCATAAGAACTTTCTTCTTCTTCTTCTTTTTAGCATCCTCTATCGCTTTCTCCTTTCCTCTGTCCTGACCCTCTGTGGTGCTTCCCACCAATGCCAAAGGACCACCGACATGGGTCATCAACTTCGATATCCTGTTTTGTTGACTTATGAAAGTCCCGAAGAGGTCTGAGATGGACCAAACATCAAGATCTAGTATGGCTTGCATGGACATGGTTAGATGAAGTCATTCGTCATTCAGGCACTTAAGGAATCTGACATTATTTCCTTCAGAGGTTCTGTGGATGCCATACCTCTTACACTTGTTTAAGAAAGAATTATATCTATTGTATGTACTTTGGATGGATTCACCCGGCAGATCCTTGAATGCAAAATACTTATTAATGCATAGAGCTCTATTGTTCTTGAGGGTTTTGGCACCTCCCTCAAGATGTTTTTCTTGCTCTAACCGTAAGTCCTTCGATGTTCCACAGGGACAGGAAGATGTCATTTGGGATAGCCATAAGGAGTAGTCTTTTGGCTTTCTTTGCAAGTTCATGTAATGCTTTCTCTTCTTCTGTCCACTAAATGATGGGTTCGGGATGCTGATATTCAGGAACTTCAGGGGTGTTTGCAGTGTCAGGAACACGAGGAACTGTTGTCATTGGGATGTAAGGAGGGTTGTGAAGAAACTCAACCAGACCAGGATCCACACCTTCTAGAAAGTGCACCATCCTGATCTTCCACTGAGGATATTCATCCCTCAGTAGAGTGGGAGGTTTTGATTGAGATCCTGCACTGAAATAGTTAACAGGGTTTGCCATTTTTAGAGAAATGGAAAAATAGAGTATTAAGAGTTCCTTTTTGAAAAAAAAAACAACGAATGTGCCTAACAGGTATGAGTATTTGGTGTGGGAAAGATGACAACCAATCAACTAAGCTTTGAATTTGTCTTTAGTTGTTCAAACACACTTGCTTTTGACTCTACGTCAAACAGGTTGATGTAGCTCCAGAAACAGAGTACGTTTATGAGTGGCGATTAAGGCAAAGAAACAGACTTCAAACTACTATCTGGATCGAGGGAATCAAGTATAGAACAAGATCCTTTGACATTAAGAATCAAAGTCTCCTCTAATACCAATTGTTGATCCCAATAATTATGTTGTTAACTTGATAGATCTTTTACTACACACTGATTTGATAACATGAGTGCGGAAGCATTTATAATATGTAGAAAAGGTAGAACATGCAAGGTAGTAAACACACAAGTAATCAATAAACAAAATAGTAAAGTATTGCAAGGAATTTACTCAAAATACTCTTTCATTGATTTTCTGAAGAACACCAAGAACACGCACTGGTGTGTGCAAATATGCTCAGGGAAAAATACAATCTCTACTGGTGTGTTCTTGCCTCATAAAACTCTAAGGTGGTGCTCCTAAAATATACAAGAAGGATGCACCCCGTAGTACAAGACAAAGGCTGACATTCCATAAACGGAATGCCACCTGAAAAATAAAACCATCGTGCGCCGCTCCAAGGTGATCGGGAAATCTTCGTACAACAGGCATCACGTGATCTGCATGTGACCTTGTCTTGAACTGAGTTTTCTAAAAACGTCGATGTCCCAGAGGATAGACATCACAGAGGCTCTGTGATCTGAAGAGCATTATCAGGTTTCCTGTCCTCTGGCAGAGTCTCGAGAGATGTCTTATGAGATTGCATCTTCTGCGGTACACTTGGAGGTTCTGAGCGAACTTCTGTAGTTTCTATACTTAGCCTATTTTTTTCAATATCTCTATACACTATGATTGGAGCTAACATGAATGCCACCGTCTAGTTGGTTTAATAACTGATCCCAGATTTCTTTTGCTGTTACACAAGAATCTAGTTCTAGAAAGATATCATTGGGGATGGCCATAATCAACAGTCTAACTGCTTTAGAGTCATTTTCCATCATGTTCTTTTCTTCATCGGTAAAGTTTGATGGTTACTTTTCATAATATGTAGTTATTTCAGCAGTATTTGTTGTTGTAGGAAATCTAGGCACTAACACCATTGGTTGGTGAGGTCCTTCAGTTACAGATCTCATTAGATCCCTATCCACACCTTCCAAAAAGTTGACCATCTTGATCTTCCATTGGGGATATTCATCCCTCAGAAGAGTTGGAGGTTTTGTCAAAGATCCAGCAGTATAAATGGCACTTATACTGGAACTTGCCATTTTTTTAAAGAAAAGATGAAGATAGAACTGATGCTTTCAAAAAAGATATTTTATCAACAAGTAATACTGTGAGTGATTTTCAAACCTGGGCATTTGAAGTTCTTTAAATAAACCAGAGTTTATATGAACATGCACAAATTATGAAAGCTTGAATAAAAAAGATATAAATCTATCCGAGTATGCAGATATGATCTTTTTTGTTTTAAAAAAGAAAGAAGGCTCTGATACCAATTGTTGGAACGCAAATTTACTCTTATAACAACGATATAAACATATAATGATAAAGACAGTGAAAGCAAAACAATTTAATATCAAAGTAGATTCAACTCACAGTAAATAAGAAGATATCCAATAAAGTGAATACAAGAACAAGCTTAATATTCACTGGATAAATCAGGGAGATTATCAAGAACACCAAAGAAGGTGATTAAATCATACAAGATCTTCTTAGAATACTTTTTAGTATAAAAGAGATAATTCTATTATCAGTTGTAAAGAAAAGCACCATTTTAGTAATGGGGTGATGGTCCTATTTATAATACCATAAAGTGAATAGTGTACTTTCCTGACATAAAAAGCATGTTTGAACAGTGTCTTTCCTAAAAGTTAAACTCAAGACAAGCTTGAACAGTAACCTACTCTCAAAAGTAAATCTTATCACTAGATGACGTGTCATCTGTTCTTTTGTCAACTCTTGTAGAATTTCTCCAGCTTGGCCTTTAGAGAGAATGTCTTCAGAGCTCTGACTTAGATCTCTTATGAAGCTACCTCTGATATCTTCTTGGCTGAAGAGTCTATCTCTGAACTGACTTCAGAGGTAGACTTGGCTTTCTTTGCAGCAGTCTCTGAACGTGTTCAGAAGAAGACTTGAAGTATTTTCAATACTTTTATATTACAGAATTGGGACTAACAATTTGTAATCTGTGAATTGAAATCAATCGTATGGTAAGTTGGATTGAATTCATGTGTTGTTCATCTTGATTTGCACATAGACTTGGAATAATAATTGTTATCAGAGAAAGCACGGAATTAGAATTTAATCAAGAATCTGAAAAAAATCTTGGTCGACTTCGAAGAACTCGCACAAGACTGTTCCAAAATCGATATCTTTGTTCTAGAGATGCTCTTTCAATTTATACTGATGTTAAACCACCTGTTCTCTTCAAGGGTTATTACGAGCAGTGAAAGGATAGATTTTTGGATTTTGTGGACAAACATGCTAATGGTGAGAATATAAAGGAGTCTATAGAAAAAGGACCAATGATTCCTCTCACTATGGATATTCTTGCTGATGAATCATCTGATAGTGAAGATGGAGATCAACCAAGAGCACAGAAAACAAAGAAGGTATAAGGAAGATAAACAGGCAAGGTCTCTATTTCTTCAAAGTATACCGAATGAGATCTACATCAAGATAGACAGTTACGAGGCAAGTGCAAAAAAATGTGGGATCAATTGGAGAAAATGATGATGGGGTCTAAGATTGGAAACCAGATGAAGGTGGCTAACTTCATCAATAACTATGAAGAATTCAAGGACAAAACTGGTGAAACCTTGGTGGAGACATATGAAAGATTTGTTTCTCTACTGAATGAGCTGGCTAGGAACAAGGTGAAAATGAAGCAGATTGAGAACAACGTGAAGTTTCTCAGTGTGTTACAGCCAGAATGGAAGAAACATACTCGGAGGATGAAACAGATGAAGGATCTAAATGAGATTCCTTTGCATCATGTATATGAAAGTCTCCGTCAGAATGAGGTGGAAGTAAAAGAAGAAAGAGAAGAGAAAAAAAATAATGATAAATTTCTGCCTGACCCAGTTGCTCTATGTAGTTGACAAGAAGAAAGAGAGAGAGAGAAGAAAGATAAAAAGAAGAAAAAGAAGACAGTGGAATCTAGTTCGGATGATTCTGATAGTGATAATTCTGATTCTGAGGATAGTGAGAATCTCAAGCAAGCTATGCTATTACTGACTAGAGCCTTTCAGAAGATATTTTACAAGAAGTTGGGTTCTAATAGCAAGAGATATTCATTAGGATCAAGAAATTATGAACACAAGGAAAAGGTGGAAGGAAGAAGGTAAGGAGATTGAGGAAAGGAAACCAGAAGAAAGGAAGTATGTGAACAGATATGACTCAAAGAAGGAAGAAGAGCCAGTTATATGTTAGAACTGTGGTAAGATCGGTCATTTTGCAAAAGATTGCCAGAATCCAAAAGTCAGGAATTTTGAGTATTATAAGATTAAGATGCTTCTAGCTAAGTAGAAAGAGGCTGGAAAAGCTTTAATGGCCGAGGATGACCACTGGATAGATTTTTCTGAATCTGAAAGTGACAAAGAGGAGTCAGCGCACATGTGCTTGATGGGAAAAGAGATGAAATATGATGAATCAGATGAGGAGACTTCCGAAGATGTAAATAACTTTTCTCAATATGATGTTGTAAAGAAAATGGAAACCATGATGCTTGAGCTTCAAGACTTACAAGTTAAGATTAAAAAGGGAAAAGGCAAAGTTGCTAAAAAGCGTCAAATAGTTTTTTTATCTCAACACTGAAATTGTTGGGAACAAAAACTTGATTGATTCTTTGAAGAAAACTGCTGAAATTTTTTAAAACAGAAAGTTTGTTTAGAAAATCAAATCTCGGAAGCAGTTTCGAAGTTTAACATGTGTGAACATGAGAAACAAGAGTTTATTTTAACAGTACACAATTTGCAGATTGATAATAAAAATTTGCAGAAAAAGATCAATGATTTGGAAGCCAAGCTTTATGCTCGAGGTCAAACGGATCAAACCATTCATCCAAACAAACCAAAGGAAGTTATAGATTTTAAAGATAATTTGGGTATTGGTTACGATAACCCACATTATTTGAAGAAAGCTATTCGAAAGCAGCCAGGTTTAAATAATTTTAATTTCTTACAAGTGGCTGACAAAAATCCTCATTTGAAACCCAAATTTGTTACAAAATCGTCTGATGAGGTTGAGGCTAAGGAAGATGGGAACAGGAAGAACACAACCAAAATGCAAATACCATTCTGCTGTAAAAAGTTGAATGATAGTTATCTTTCTGAGCAACCAAAGTTTCTTTCAAACGATTATTTTCATAGCTACTCTACTGAGGAGATTGAGGCAAAACCAGTTTAAGCAAAGATTTATGTTCCTCTACTCATATTGGAAAGTAAAATTCTGAGCTTGAGAACACCTTCGTAGAAGAAAGAATTTTGTTTGATATTGAGAAAATTGTGTTTTCTACTGTTATAATGAACACTAATTTCAAATCTGAAGTTACAAATGACAACTCCGAATCAGAAAGAATTGGTGAAAACAACTCCACTGATTCAGATGCATCATTTTGTAATGTTTTCATGGGAAATGTTTTTGCAAATTCTAAATCTTCAGATTTTGATCAAAAGTCTTATCAACAGAAGTGTTCTAATCTAGGTTATCTTTTGTCAAAAACTTCACTTGGACGGCTCTCTATGTGTACTCTCCCTCGACGACCTTCCTTTTAAGCATTCACTGCCACAGAAGCATTACTCTTGTCAATTTTGGTCCATTTTGCCTTTTGTTGCCAGGTGAGCTTTTCTTGAAAAGGTTTTGTTGTATTGACAGGTTTTGGAACTTTGGAAGTTTGAGTGATCTTGATCATTTCATTTCTCAATTTTTCAAGCTCAAGAGAAGTCTTTGCTTGAAGACACATGTCCAAAAAGTCGGTGCATATTGGTATTCCTGTGGTTCTCCTTTTGGGAGAGATTATCCTGTTAAGGATGCCGGAGGATAATTTATTTTCCTCCGGACCACAGATTACCATTTCAAGTTCCACAAAACTTATCTCTATTTCGTCAGAGGACTCAGATTTTTTTTCAGAATCTGTGTCAAGAAAGTCCTTGTGAATGAGATCGTGACATTCTGGAAATTTGTTGCTTTGTCCATATGTAGTGTCCTTGGGAGTGTTTTAAATCTTTTGAAAAACAGGGAATAACCATAGGAACACTAAGACTACTTAGAAGATCTTGCTCAAAGATTTCTCTTATTTCAGAGGTTAGATCAGGATGGTTGAGAAAGTGATTTTTATAGGTTCTTCTCAACTAACTTTCCAAAAACCTTTTAAATAATTTTTCTTCCACAGAGGCTGGAACAAACTCTGGTGCATTAGAGGATAGTTCCTTTTTAGTAACCATCATGCACATGATGGCCATTTGAGTTTGTGTATCTGGTTGACCAAATCTGAAGACCCCTATCTGTTTTAGAGACATATATTTCTTTGGAATAGATTTTCTCTTAGATGAGAGCGCAGATGGTAAATCATTGTTTTCATACCATACATCTGCCATCTGCAGAGGTTTCCTCAGATGTGGTCCTTCAGAGGTTTTGCGCCTCTTAAAAGTGTATAATAGGTTTGGAGGACTTGGTTTTAGAAAATGTCCAGGGCAGAAGATATTTGCTAAAGATTTGTTCCTTTTGTTTCAAGTGTAGGGATCAATATCATCGAACCCTATGCCTCATATGCCAATCTGGGTGTTGACTTTTTCATGAACCTTTTGAGCATCCTGATACCTTTTAATTAGGAGATCTCTGTCGAACAGATCTTGATGAAAGAAAAACTTCTCCTTCCTTTTGAAAAAAGTTTTTCAAGGAAATGGCATTTAATCGATCACTCTCACTGTTCTTTAGTTCTTTCACCTTGTGTTTCAGGGCTTTATTAAGTTTGGAAATTTTTTCTTTTAACCCATTCTTTTCACCAATATGCTCAGAGACGAGAGATTTTCTTTCAAGATATAGCTTGTCCTTCACTTGAGTGAGAAGCTTTGTTTCTCTCTCAAAGAAGGTCAATTTCTTTTCTATCTCTGAGAACATGTTTTTATAAGCAAGAAGATCATTTTGTACTTCAAGAAGTTTTATTTCAGAGTCAGAGTTATAAGAGGTAGAAGTAGATACCTCACTCTTGTCGTCAGAAGAGTGGACTTCTGCCATTCCACAGAAGAGTGTGTTGTTGTCCCCTTGATCAGAGGACTCATCAGTTTCAAGGTCCTGTTGTTCAGCCATTAGGGATCTCTGAGTATAGTACTCTGCTTTCTTTTTGTAGAAAGCATCGTCTTTAGTGTGTTTCCCTTTTATGGCAGAGGACCTGCATTCTGCGACGAAGTGGCCTGGTTTCCCGCATTTGAAGCAGCCTTTAGTTTGCTTGGGGATTTTGTCGCCACCTCTCCCGTCTGACCTCTGTCCACTCCTCCTCTCTTCTTGTCTTTTCTCCTCGAATTCTTCTCTCCCATACTTCCTCACTTCACCATATCCTCTGTTTCTATTGTCTCTTTCTTCCCTTCCTCTGTACTCTGGCTTCTTTTTGAGACCACAATTGAATTGTCGGGTCATAAGTGCAAATGTTTTGGCCAGAGCATCCATATCAATCTCCTCCTCAGATCCTTCCTTACTCTCGCTCTCTTACATAAGAACTTTCTTCTTCTTCTTCTTCTTTTGAGCATCCTCTATCGCTTTCTCCTTTCCTCTGTCCTGACCCTCTGTGGTGCTTCCCACCAATGCCAAAGGACCACCGACATGGGTCATCAACTTCGATATCCTGTTTTGTTGACTTATGAAAGTCCCGAAGAGGTCTGAGATGGACCAAACATCAATATCTAGTGTGGCTTGCATGGACATGGTTAGATGAAGTCATTCGTCATTCAGGCACTTAAGGAATCTGACATTATTTTCTTCAGAGGTTCTGTGGATGCCATACCTCTTGCACTTGTTTAACAAAGAATTATATCTATTGTATGTGCTTTGGATGGATTCACCCGGCAGAGCCTTGAATGCAAAATACTCATTAATGCATAGAGCTCTATTGTTCTTGAGGGTTTTGGCACCTCCCTCAAGCTATTTTTCTAGCTCTAACCTTAAGTCCTTCGATGTTCCACAGGGATAGGAAGATGTCATTTGGGATAGCCATAATGAGTAGTCTTTTGGCTTTCTTTGCAAGTTCATGTAATGCTTTCTCTTTTTCTGTCCACTAAATGATGGGTTTGGGATGCTGATATTCAGGAACTTCAGGGGTGTTTGCAATGTCAGGAACACGAGGAACTGTTGTCATTGGGATGTAAGGAGGGTTGTGAAGAAACTCAACCAGACCAGGATCCACACCTTTGAGAAAGTGCACCATCCTGATCTTCCACTGAGGATATTCATCCCTCAGTAGAGTGGGAGGTTTTGATTGAGATCCTGCTCTGAAATAGTTAACAGGGTTCGCCATTTTTAGAGAAATGGAAAAATAGAGTATTAAGAGTTCCTTTTTGAAAAGAAAAAAAACAACGATTGTGCCTAACAGGGATGAGTATTTGGTGTGGGAAAGATGACAACCAATCAACTAAGCTTTGAATTTGTCTTTAGTTGTTCAAACACACTTGCTTTTGACTCTACGTCAAACAGGTTGATGTAGCTCTAGAAGCAGAGTATGTTTATGAGTGGCGATTAAGGCAAAGAAACAGACTTCAAACTACTATCTGGATCGAGGGAATCAAGTTTAGAACAGGATCCTTTGATATTAAGAATCAAAGTCTGCTCTAATACCAATTGTTGATCCCAATAATTATGTTGTTAACTTGATAGATCTTTTACTACACACTGATTTGATAACATGAGTGCGGAAGCGTTTATAATATGTAGAAAAGGTAGAACATGCAAGGTAGTAAACACACAAGTAATCAATAAACAGAATAGTAAAGTATTGCAAGGAATTTACTCAAAATACTCTTTCATTGATTTTCTAAAGAACACCAAGAACACGCACTGGTGTGTGCAAATATGCTCAGGGAAAAATACAATCTCTACTAAGACTTTTTTGTGTGTTCTCGCCTCATAAAACTCTAAGGTGGTGCTCCTAAAATATACAAGAAGGATGCTCCCCGTAGTACAAGACAAAGGCTGACATTCCATAAACGGAATGCCACCTGAAAAATAAAACCATCGTGCGCCGCTCCAAGGTGATCGGGAAATCTTCGTACAGCAGGAATCACGTGATCTGCATGTGACTTTGTCTTGAACTGAGTTTTCTAAAAACGTCGATGTCCCAGAGGATAGCCATCACAGAGGCTCTGTGATCTGAAGAGCATTATCAGGTTTCGTGTCCTCTTGCAGAGTGTCGAGAGATGTCTTATGAGATTGCATCTTCTGTGGTACACTTGGATGTTCTGAGCGAACTTCTGCAGTTTCTATACTTAGCCTATTTTTTTCAATACTTCTATACACTATGATTGGAGCTAACATGAATGCCACCATCCAGTTGGTTTAATAACTGATCCCAGATTTCTTTTGCTGTTACACAAGAATCTAGTTCTAGAAAGATATCATTGGGGATGGCCATAATCAACAGTCTAACTGCTTTAGAGTCATTTTCCATCATGTTCTTATCTTCATCGGTGAGGTTTGATGTTTACTTTTCATAATATGCAGATATTTCAGCAGTATTTGTTGTTGTAGGAAATCTAGGCACTAACACCATTGGTTGGTGAGGTCCTTCAGTTACAGATCTCATTAGATCCCTATCCACACCTTCCAAAAAGTTGACCATCTTGATCTTCCATTGGAGATATTCATCCCACAGAAGAGTAGAAGGTTTTGTCAAAGATCCAGCAGTATAAATGGCACTTATACTGGAACTTGCCATTTTTTTAAAGAAAAGATGAAGATAGAACTGATGCTTTCAAAAAAGATATTTTATCAACAAGTAATACTGTGAGTGATTTTCAAACCTGGGCATTTGAAGTTCTTTAAATAAACCAGAGTTTATATGAACATGCACAAATTACGAAAGCTTGAATAAAAAAGATATAAATCTATCTGAGTATGCGGATATGATCTTTTTTGTTTTAAAAAAGAAAGAAGGCTCTGATACCAATTGTTGGAACGCAAATTTAGTCTTATAACAACGATATAAACATATAATGATAAAGACAGTGAAAGCATAACAATTTAATATCAAAGTAGATTCAACTCACAGTAAATAAGAAGATATCCAATAAAGTGAATACAAGAACAAGCTTAATATTCACTAGATAAATCAGGGAGATTATCAAGAACACCAAAGAAGGTGATTAAATCATACAAGATCTTCTTAGAATACTTTTTAGTATAAAAGAGATAATTCTATTATCAGTTGTAAAGAAAAGAACCATTTTAGTAATGGGGTGATGTCCTATTTATAATACCATAAAGTGAATAGTGTACTTTCCTGACATAAAAATCATGCTTGAACAGTGTCTTTCCTAAAAGGTAAACTCAAGACAAGCTTGAACAGTAACCTACTCTCAAAAGTAAATCTTATCACTAGATGACGTGTCATTTGTTCTTTTGTCAACTCTTGTAGAATTTCTCCAGCTTGGCCTTTAGAGAGAATGTCTTCATAGCTCTGACTTAGATCTCTGATGAAGCTACCTCTGATATCTTCTTGGCTGAAGAGTCTATCTCTGAGCTGACTTCAGAGGTAGACTTGGCTTTCTTTGCAGCAGTCTCTGAACGTGTTCAGAAGAAGACTTGAAGTATTTTCAATACTTTTATATTACAGAATTGGGACTAACAATTTGTAATCTGTGAATTGAAATCAATCGTATGGTAAGTTGGATTGAATTCATGTGTTGTTGATCTTGATTTGCACATAGACTTGGAATAATAATTGTTATCAGAGAAAGCACGGAATTAGAATTTAATCAAGAATCTGAAAAAAATCTTGGTCGACTTCGAAGAACTCGCATAAGACTGTTCCAAAATCGATATCTTTGTTCTAGAGATGCTCTTTCAATTTGTACTGATGTTAAACCACCTGTTCTCTTCAAGGGTTAGTACGAGCAGTGAAAGGATTGATTTTTGGATTTTGTGGACAAACATGCTAATGGTGAGAATATAAAGGAGTCTATAGAAGAAGGACCAATGTTTCCTCTCACTATGGATATTCTTGTTGATGAATCATCTGATAGTGAAGATGGAGATCAACCAAGAGCACAGAAAACAAAGAAGGTATAAGGAAGATAAACAGGCAAGGTCTCTACTTCTTCAAAGTATACCAAATGAGATCTACATCAAGATAGACAGTTTCGAGGAAACTGCAAAAAAAATGTGGGATCAATTGGAGAAAATCATGATGGGGTCTAAGATTGGAAACCAGATGAAGGTGGCTAACTTCATCAATAACTATGAAGAATTCAAGGACAAAACTAGTGAAAGCTTGGTGGAGATATATGAAAGATTTGTTTCTCTACTGAATGAGCTGGCTAGGAACAAGGTGAAAATGAAGCAGATTGAGAACAACGTGAAGTTTCTCAGTGTGTTACAGCTAGAGTGGAAGAAACATACTCGGAGGATGAAACAGATGAAGGATCTAAGTGAGATTCCTTTGCATCATGTATATGAAAGTCTCCGTCAGAATGAGGTGGAAGTAAAAGAAGAAAGAGAAGAGAAAAAAAATAATGATAAATTTGTGCCTGACCCAGTTGCTCTATGTAGTTGACAAGAAGAAAGAGACAGAGAGAAGAAAGATAAAAAGAAGAAAAAGAAGATAGTGGAATCTAGTTCAGATGATTCTGATAGTGATAATTCTGATTCTGATGATAGTGGGAATCTTAAGCAAGCTATGCTATTACTGACTAGAGCCTTTCAGAAGATGTTTTACAAGAAGTTGGGTTCTAATAGCCAGAGATATTCATTAGGATCAAGAATTTATGAACACAAGGAAAAGGTGGAAGGAAGAAGGTATGAAAGTAAGAAGATTGAGGAAAGGAAACCAGAAGAAAGGAAGTATGTGAACAGATATGACTCTAAGAAAGAAGAAGAGACAGTTAAATGTTAGAACGGTGGTAAGATCGGTCATTTTGCAAAAGATTGCCAGAATCCAAAAGTCAGGAATTCTGAGTATTATAAGAATAAGATGCTTCTAGCTAAGCAGAAAGAGGCTGGAAAAGCTTTAATGGCCGAGGATGACCACTGGATAGATTTTTCTGAATCTGAAAGTGACAAAGAGGAGTCAGCGCACATGTGCTTGATGGGAAAAGAGGTGAAATATGATGAATCAGATGAGGAGACTTCCGAAGATGTAAATAATTTTTCTCAATATGATTTTGTAAAGAAAATGGAAACCATGATGCTTGAGCTTCAAGACTTACAAGTTAAGATTAAAAAGGGAAAAGGCAAAGTTGCTAAAAAGCGTCAAATAGTTTTTTTATCTCAACACTGAAATTGTTCGGAACAAAAACTTGATTGATTCTTTGAAGAAAACTGTTGAAATTTTTGAAAACAGAAAGCTTGTTAGAAAATCAAATCTCGGAAGCAGTTTCGAAGTTTAACATGTGTGAACATGAGAAACAAGAGTTTATTTTAACAGTACACAATTTGCAGATTGATAATAAAAATTTGCAGAAAAAGATCAATGATTTGGAAGCCAAGCTTTATGCTCGAGGTCAAACGGATCAAACCATTTATCCAAACAAACCAAAGGAAGTTATAGATTTTAAAGATAATTTGGGTATTGGTTACGATAACCCACATTATTTGAAGAAAGCTATTCGAAAGCAGCCAGGTTTATATAATTTTAATTTCTTACAAGTGGCTGACAAAAATCCTCATTTGAAACCCAAATTTGTTACAAAATCGTCTGATGAGGTTGAGGCTAAGGAAGATGGGAACAGGAAGAACACAACCAAAATGCAAATACCATTATGATATAAAAAGTTGAATGATAGTTATCTTTCTGAGCAACCAAAGTTTCTTTCAAACGATTATTTTCATAGCTACTCTACTGAGGAGATTGAGGCAAAACCAGTTTAAGCAAAGATTTATGTTCCTCTACTCATCTTGGAAAGTAAAATTTCTGAGCTTGAGAACACCTTCGTAGAAGAAAGAATTTTGTTTGATATTGAGAAAATTGTGTTTTCTACTGTTATAATGAACACTAATTTCAAATATGAAGTTACAAATGACAACTCCGAATCAGAATGAATTGGTGAAAATAACTCCAC
Source organism: Arctium minus (assembly GCA_954870635.1). NCBI lineage: Eukaryota > Viridiplantae > Streptophyta > Magnoliopsida > Asterales > Asteraceae > Arctium > Arctium minus. The sequence goes on along the minus strand of OX941081.1, from coordinate 80,164,337 downwards.
TGATTCAGATGCATCATCTTGTAATGTTTTCATGGGAAATGTTTTTGCAAATTCTAAATCTTCAGATTTTGATCAAAAGTCTTATCAACAGAAGTGTTCTAAAAAGCCTAATGATTTCTATTTTTCAAATTCTTCCAAGCCACAACTATTTGATGATGATGATGATGACTTATTTACGGATGAAAATGATTTTTTAAATTCTGATGGATGTTTCGATGAAAGTATTGATAAGTTTGATTTCAATGTTAAATTTCAGATCATTCTGCTTTTGTGATTAATAATGATGCTCTACCTAGTGTCTTTGAGAAAGGGGAAACAATAACTAAGGTTGATAAATCGGTTCCTGTGAGTACCTATTACGCTAAAGGTAAGAAGCAAAAGAAAAGGCGCTCACAGAAACAAATCCACACAAGTAAGCACAAAAAAAATACAAACTCTTACATCTCATGTTTCTAACAAGTCTAAATCTTGTGTTTTAGAATTGAGATGGAAAAACTCTGAAGCAAGACTGGAATGAAGACCAAAAAGGAATATTGAAGAGACTAAAAAATCATTTTCTGATCCAAATTGTCATAGGACTACTGTTAGTATTTCTGATGTACTTGGTCATAAAACAAAACTTGTAACCTCTTACAAGACTTATACAATAAAGCAATTGATCCAATTATCTCATTTACCCATTCAGTGTTTCACATACGGTCGAAATGATTTTATGACTCAATAATATTCTGATTGTTGGTTTGGTACTTATTATATAAATCATTCTAATGTTTTTGAAAAACAAAGAGGACCTAAATATAAATGGGTGCCAAAATCTTATGCTAACACGAAAGGACCCATCTATAAATGGGTACCTAAACCTATTGTTCCTTGATTTTTCATGTGCAGACCCATCGTATGTGGTACTTGGATTCAGGTTGTTCCAAGCAAATGACAAGGCAGAAAGATATTCTATCTAACTATACAGAAAATTTTTGCGGCAATGTAAGATTTGGAAACGACCAGTTTTCACCTATACTTGGGTATGGAGATGTAGTGCAAGAGAATGTAACGATAAAGAAGGTGAGTTATGTTGAAGGATTAGGACACAATCTGTTCAACATTGGTCAATTTTGCGACAAAGATTTAGAGGTGAACTTTAAGGCCAAGAGATGTTGTGTTAGAAATGAAGACGGCAAAGAACTCTTGGTCGGCATGTGAAAGTCAAACCTCTACACAATCAACTTGTCCAATGTCAAGCCAGACAATGTTATGTGTCGACTATCTAAGGCCTCTATGCAACAAACCTGGTTATGGCATAGAAGCTATCTCAAATCAAGTTTAGATATATTAACAAGTTGGTGACTAGGAATTTGGTGAACGGTCTTCCAGAGCTGCAATATGAAAGAGAACATCCGTGTGACGCTTGTGAGAAAGGAAAAATGAAGAGAGCTTCACATAAGCCAAAGCCTGAACCCAGTACTAGTGCTCCTTTATAGTTGTTACATATAGATCTTTATGGTCCTATGAGAACGCAGAGCATAAAAGGCAAGAAATATGTTCTTATGATCGTGGATGATTATTCAAGATACACTTGGGTCAAATTTCTAAGGTCAAAAGATGAGACGCCCGTTGTCATCATCTCAGTTTTGAAGACCATCCAAGTAAACTTGCAGAAGACAGTTAAGCTGCTAAGGACTGATAATGGCACATAATTTAAGAACAAAATAGTTGATGATTATCTCGAATTGGTCGGGATAACTCATCAGTTTTCTACTGCCAAAACGCCAGAACAAAATGGGGTAGTTAAACGCCGAAATTGGACTCTTGTTGAGGCTGCACGAACGGTGTTGAGCCCATCTGATCTACCTTTATTTTAATTGGCCGAAGTTGTTTATACTGCATGCTATACTCAAAACCGTTATATCATCCATCGTCGGTTTGGTAAAATGCCATATGCTTTGATTAATAATAGAATAGTTAGAATTAAACATTTTCACATCTTTTGTTGCTGGTGTTTTGTGTTGAATGAAAAGGAGAACTTCAACAAGTTCTGTCCCAAGGCTGATGAAGCCATTTTCATTGGATATTCCCATACGTCTGCTGCATACAGATTTTACTTGAAGAAGTCAAAGATCGTTGTTGAAAGCGTTAATGTCACATTGGATGAAGATATGGCTTCTGAGCATATCAGTTTAGCACCCGTTATTACTGGAGTTTTAGCTTCTAGACAGTTCAGTCCAGAATCTGTGGTTAACGTCTACGTCTCATTTAACATAATTAGATTTATTGTTCGAATATTTTAATGATGAGTTTCTTGGTTCATAAGTGACTAAACCTATTGTGATTGACAAATCTGAAGGTTCAAGTAATCATCATCTAATTACATCAGATGTATTGATTGAATCAAATCCCCGGATTTAAGATGAAACTCAAGTTCAAACACCTACTCAGTCAGTTGAAGTTGCACATGACAATGCATAAACAAAATTTATTCATTTAGTTGGATGTACTGTAATGCCTACTCAACAGACATCTAGTGTCCAAACAGCTGAGATTTCTGTACAAGTTCCTTTAACTGAACCACAACAAGAAGAAAACATTGGATATCTAGATGATCAACATGATCAGTCTACATATAATCCACTCCCTCGTGTACATAAGTGGACCAAAGAGAACCCGATACATCAAATTATCGGTGATCCGTCAAAGCCGTTGCAAACTAGGTCGGCGACTGCAAACGAGTGCTTGTTTGATTCTTTTCTGAGCAAGATAGAGCCTACCCGAGTATCTGAAGCTTTAGCAGATCCAGATTGGATAACAGCTATGCAAGAAGAGCTCAATCAATTTAAAGCGCTTAAAGTTTAGAGGTTTGTACCTCGTCCGGAAGGAAAAACAATTATTGGTACGAAATGGGTATTCAAGAACAAGAAAGATGAGGATGGTATTGTGGTAAGAAATAAAGAAAGACTTGTCACTAAAGAATATCGGCAAGAGGAAGGCATAGATTATGACGAGACATATTCTCCAGTTACGCGTATAGAGGCCATAAGGATGTTTTTAGCCTACGCTGCACACAAAAAGTTCATTATCTACCAAATGGATGTGAAAACTGACTTTCTCAGTGGAATATTGAAGGAGGAGGTATATGTCTCACAACCACAAGGGTTTGTCAATGCTGAAAAACTGGATCATGTTTATATTCTTGACAAGGCCTTCTACCGTTTAAAGCAAGCTCCTCGCGCCTGGTACGATCTTTTATCCAAGTTTTTAGTCAAGTCTAGCTTCTCGAAAGGTAAAATCGATACCAATATCTTTATTAAAAAGGAAAAAAGATGATATCATTCTTATTCAAATATATGTTGATGATATAATTTTCGGTTCAACAAACCCAAAGTATTATAAGAACTTTTCTAATCTAATTGTGTCCATATTTCAAATGAGTATGATGGGAGAGATGAATTTCTTTCTCGGATTACAAGTTAGATAATTTCCAACGGGGATTTTTATTAATCAAGCAAAGTACATTTCTAATATTTTGCGAAATTTTAAAAGGGAAAATTGTACTCCAATTGGTACCCCGATGTCACTGGGAACTAAGATCGGAGTTGATCTTTCAGGAAAAGCTGTTGATCTTAGAACCTATAGATGAATGATTGGTTCTTTAATGTACTTAACAACAAGTAGACCAGATATTATGTTCTCTACTTGTTTATGCGCTAGATATCAAGCTAAGCCCAAAGGATCCCATCTTTCTGCAGTTAAGCGGATATTTAGGTATCTGACGGGAACTGCAGATCTTGGTTTGTGGCATCCTAAAGATACTGGTTTGGAGCTAACTGCGTATTCAGACGCATATCATGCAGGTTGTATGCATGACAGGAAGAGTACTTTGGGACATATACAATTCTTCGGAGATAAGCTCGTGAGTTAGGCTTCGAAGAAACAACTGTGTGTATCTACTTCAACAACCGAGGCAGATTATGTAGTTGCGGCTAGCTGCTGTTCTCAAGTGTTGTGAATGCGAACACAACTTCGAGATTATGGTTTCAAGTTCAACAAAATTCTGATTTACTGCGATTCCAAGAGCGCTATTGTTATTTATGCAAACCCTTTTCAACATACGAAAACCAAGCACATTGATTTGTGATATCACTTTATCAAAGACAATGTGGAAAAAGGTACAATTGAACTTTACTTTGTAAACACATATTATCAACTTGTTGATTTGTTTGCCAAGCCGTTGGACGAAAATAAATTTAATTTTCTCATTTGAAAACTTGGCATGTTGAATCTCAAGATATAATATATAGTTACCTAGTACAGTTTATTTTTGTTATTTTTCTACATTTCTTTATGTTTTAATATGAACGATATTTGCACTGAAGGTTTATTCATGATTTCAGGGGAAGTGAGAAAAAGATTAGATGATCTAAATTTGAGTGGGAGTATGAGATATTGCATATGCTTTATACTGGCATATTTTTATGATGCATATTGATATTCCCAGATTCTAGTTTCTAATCAAGATTAATCAAACAAACAAGATTAACAATCAAATTACCTGTTTGATTTCAATTCAATTCCAAGATTACACTTTCTATCTCTACAATCTCTCTCTAACGAACTCTCTCTCTCTCTATGATATTTCTCTCTTTAAAATACAACTGAATAATGATTCAATTAAGTTCTCTACTAATTACCAAAGGAAAGGAAACTATTTATACCTACAACTAAAACAAGGAAACTAAAATACTATACAAAGATGTTGACTTTTATTACAAAAGACTTTGACTTTAATGAGATTTGACTTTCTCAGCTTTGACTTCTTTTACTTTGACCTTCAATCTTATTGATCTTGTATCCAACAGATTTATGCTCTAACAATCTCCCCCTTTGGATTCAAGATCACTGTTGAAAGATCTAGCAATTCAGTCTTCACTTTAAGCTTGTCAATACAATCTCCCCTTTTTTTCTTTGACTGTATTCTTTCCAAAAATATCTTCAAACAATGAACAATCTCCCCAAAACTTTCACAACAAACTTTCAGACTTTGGAAAGAAATTATCTTCAGAATCAGCTCAAATTGCTTTAGCAAATAATCTTCAAATAAAATTTCTTCAAATCTTCAAATCTTTACTTTGAACTTTTCTGACTTGGACATTTCTGAAAATCATCTCTCAAAACTTTATCAATTCTTAATACCATCTCCCCCAAACTACAAAACTTTAACATTTCTTGATATCATCTCCCCCTTTTTGATGATTTGAGCATCTATATCATCAAAACTTTTCTCCCAAGAAATGTCTTTAACCATTCTGATCTGTCAACTGAGCCTCTGATTCTGTGATCCATAACCAAGTATTCATCTAGATCTTTGCAAATCCAGACAAAATAAGAACATGTAACTCCTGAATCAACAAATGAATCAGTTAAAAATGCCTGTCAGTAACATAAAGTCACTATGTGTAACGAATACACAATATAAAGGAGCTTTTTGATGTTCACTCCCCCAGGGCTTCCATCCAATCATCGAAATACCACAAAGGCAATTTCTATGAATGTTATGACAAAGAAACAAATTCGTTGTGTGTTCGTGCATGTGTAGAAAGAATTAAGCACGATGATTGCTTTAAGTAAGGCTCAACATTGTGTAAACCACTGAGACAACAGTAGTATAAACACAGACTCAATGTGCATGATTGAAGTGCGAAGGTGGGTCAGACTTCCTTCTTTTTCAATATCCAGATTTTCCAAATGAAAACCAGATAGATTATATGCTTCGTCCCCTTGAAAATGTGAAACATTTTCATTTTGAGAAGAAAATGAGTGGATGGTGGGGTTTTAACAAGAGTTGGCATGGGCTATTTGCCTGTTTCAATAACGTTCACCAAAAAGTTGTGAAACGCTAGTAATGTGGCTGCCCGACTCAGAAAGTAGTTGGTGCAGAGTTTGATATTCTTTTACTCTGATCTCACACCCTCTTTCTTTTAATCATTACACTCACTACTAACCAAACTCTCCTTTACATTTTACCTTATTACACCCACACTCATTTCTTTTCGACTCCTCACACTCAATCACTAACGGTTTAACTTCTTGTGTAGGAAACACTGGTTAACGTGAATCCATAGAAGTTCATTTAAGTCCTAGCACAAAGAACCCATGTAATCCTATGAAAGCATAATGTTGCTCAAAATGATTTAACTTTATCAGTTAAAGCTCATATACAAATGTCAGACGAATGTATGCTCAGAAAATATAATCATGAAGATTTGAGCATTTTTAGACATTGAAGTATTTTCACGCAAGTATACTGAATGAATGAACATGAATGCAAAAGACTTGTTCGAAAATCTGACATTGTATGAAAATGATCAGAAATGAAATGATATAGCAATTAAGGCTTATGGTCAAGAATAACGGATATAGTCTATATGAAACAAAAATATAGACATTCTTGAAGTGAATACTTCGAAATGAAATAACGCTCAAAATTCTTTGAAGTACAAGCGGGGTGTCTTACCATCGAATAAAAAACTATTTCAATTTAGAGACATTGTAAGAACAATTTGATCAAAACTTAAACCGATGTGTGTGAATACTTGAAAGTATGTAGAAAAGACAATACGCAAGTATTTATCTTTTGAAACACACGGTTTATTTATCAATTAAGCACAAAAATAAAATGAAAACATTTAAAATCACACTTCCAAATTATAAAATCTGTTTAAGAATCGGGAAGTGGTTTGAACATTTCAGAACATGTTTTCTATATCTGAAAGTTGTCCTTCTTTCAGATATATTTGAGATTAAGATAAAAAATTTACCTTTTAGCTTTGTCTTAAATCTCATAAAGTCATGCTTAAGTCAAAATGATATGATCGTGTCATCCTCTCTCATCCTGCATAAGTCTCAAAGTCTAGTTAAAATTTATTCACAAATTTTATTCGAAAAATAAAAGAACATAAAACAGTAAAACGATTAAAGAACGAGTTCTGATTTGAAATTTTCAGAAATCATAGTCTTACTCCTTTTGACTTCACTTATATACTCCCCCTAAAATCATGCATCACAAAAAATTTGTCAGTTAAGTAAAATGCATAAATTAGTTATACTCCCCCTCAAATGAATGTAGATCATCTAAAATCTTCTCTTACTCCCCCTGAGATCATGAGCAAACATGTTAAAGTGCAGATATCCTTCAGAAATAAAAATAAAGAAAAATGATGAAAAATAACAATTCGTAACTTTAGTAGGTAACAACCGATTACGTCTTAAGATTTAACATACCAAGCTTAGAGACAAGAAAATTAAATCTCTTTTCATCTAAGGGTTTGGTAAATAAATCTGCAAGTTGATAATCTGTTTTTACAAAATAAAGTTCAATTTTTCCTTTTTCTACATTATCTTTTATAAAATGATACCTGACATCAATGTGTTTGGTTTTCGTATGTTGGACAGGATTAGCAGATATGGCAATTGCACTCTTCGAGTCACAATATATTGGAATTTTGTCGAACTTGAATCCATAGTCTCTTAGCTGTGTTCGCATCCACAAGAATTGAGAGCAGCAACTGGCAGCAGCTACGTACTCAGCTTCAACAGTCGATGAGGAAACGCATAATTGTTTCTTTGATGCCCAGCTAACGAGCTTGTCTCCAAGAAATTGAACGTGACCTGAAGTACTCTTTCTGTTCAACATGCAACCTGCATGATCTGCATCTGAATAAGCAGTCAGTTGAAAACCAGTATCCTTAGGATACCACAGACCAAGATCTGCAGTCCCCTTAAGATACCTAAAAATCCTTTTGACAGCAGCCAAATGGGATTCTTTAGGAGCAGCCTGATATCTAGAACATAAACATGTTGAAAACATAATATCTGGTCTACTAGATGTAAGATACATTAACGATCCTATCATACCTCTATAAGTTATAACATCAACACTTTTACCCGTAGGATCAGTGCTAATTTTAGTACCTGGTGCCATCGGGGTTCCAATTGGTTTACAATTTTCCATTTTGTACTTCCGAAGAATATCCAAAATGTACTTAGATTGGTTAATGAAAACCCCCATTGAAAACTGTTTAACTTGTAATCCGAGAAAGAAATTCATCTTTCCCATCATACTCATTTGAAAACGTGACACCATGAGGTTAGAAAAGTTTTTGCAAAATTTAGGATTTGTAGAACCAAATATTATATCATCAACATATATTTGAATAAGGATAATATCAGCTTTTTCCTTTTTGATGAATAAAGTGGTATCAACCATACCTTTACAAAAACCGGACTTGACCAAGAATTTAGATAAAACGTCATACCATGCTCAAGGGGCTTGTTTTAAACCATAGAGGGCTTTGTCCAAGATATAAACATGATCTGGCTTCTCTGGATTGACAAACCCTTCTGGTTGAGACACGTACACTTCCTCTTTAAGAATGCCATTCAGAAAGGTTGTTTTCACATCCATCTGAAAGACTGTGAAATTCTTATGAGCTGCGTAGGCTAGAAACATACGGATTGCCTCTATACGCGCTACTGGAGCATATGTCTCATTGTAGTCTATGCCTTCCTCTTGCCGGTAACCTTTGGCAACAAGTCTAGCTTTGTTCCTTATGACGATACCATCTTCATCCTTTTTATTCTTGAATACCCATTTAGTTCCTATCACTGTTTTACCTTCTGGTTTTGGAACTAATCTCCAAACCATTAGGCTTCAAACTGATTGATCTCTTCTTGCATAGCAGATACCCAGTCTGAATCAGCAAGAGCCTCGGATACTCGCGTTGGCTCAATCTTACTGAGAAATGAGTCATGCATACATTGATTAAGAGTCAATGACCTAGTTTGTACAAACTTGTTGAGATCTCCAATTACTTGATGTAAAGGATGCTCTTTGGTCCAACGATGCTCATGAGGGAGTGGAGTAGATACTGATTGAACATGATCATCATCTAGAAATCCACTATCATAATCTTCAGTTTGAATAACAGGAGGTGGGTTTGCAGTTGAAGTTTCAGGTGCAGAAGCATCAGTTGGAACAGCAGAATCTGGCTGTTGAGTAGACAATGTATGACAGCCAACTGAAACAGTTACTTCTGGCTCAGCAGTTTCTTGTATATCTTCAACTGTAGGAGTAATTGTAGGAATGTGAGCTTCTGACTGAACAGGGGATTCTTGTTCAGTTATGACTTCTGAAGTGACTGGGTGATTGCAACTTGTGTCTTCAGACCTGGCAGTCACAACAGATTTAGGTATATTAGATTCTAGAAACTCATCATAAAAGAATTCAAATAACAAATCTAAATCAGATAAATGTGAAATTGAAGTAGAAGCGTTATCCGAATTTTTCTCTGTAGAAACAGGTTCAGGACTGATCTGCCCAGAAGCTAATACTCCAGTGATCATTGGTTTTGAACTGAGTTGTTTAGAAGCCATCTCTTCATCGAATGTTACATTGACGATCTCGACAACTGTCTTTGACTTCTTCAGATAAACACGATATGCTGCCGATGTTAAAGAATAACCATTAAAGATGCCTTCATCCGCCTTAGCACTTAATTTATTCAGACTCTCTCTGTCGTTAAGCACAAAACATTTACACCCAAATATGTGAAAATACTTGATTGTTGGTGTTCTGTTGTTGATCAGCTCATATGGAATCTTTTGAAAACGGCGGTGTATCATGGATCGATTTTGAGTATGGCATGCAGTCGACATAGCTTCTGCCCACAAGAATAGATGTAAGTCCGATTGGCTAAGCATAGTCCGAGCGGCCTCGACTAGCGTCCGATTTCGCCTTTCGACTACTCCATTCTGTTCAGGCGTACGAGCAGCAGAGTACTGATGTGATATCCCGACCGATTTGAGATATTCTTCAACTATCTTGTTTTTGAACTTTGTGCCGTTGTCCGTTCGAAGAAACTTGACTTGTCGCTGCATTTTCACCTGGGTCGTCTTTAAGAAAGTAATGAGAACTTCGGGCGTCTCATCTTTTGATCGAAGAAATTTGATCCATGTGTATCTTGAGTAATCGTCCACAATAACCAACACGTATTTCTTTCCACCCAAACTCTGAGTTCTCATTGGACCACACAAATCCATATGTAACAATTCTAACGGAGAACTAGTGCTTGGTTCAGGCTTCGGTTTATGCGGAGCTCTCTTCATCTTACCCTTCTCACATGCAGCACATAAGTGTTCTTTCTTGTATTTCAGCTCAGGAAGTCCTTTTACTAATTTCCCACTAACCAACTTGTTGATATAACGAAAGTTCAAGTGAGATAAACGTATGTGCCAGAGCCAACTTTGCTGCAATGAAGCTTTTGTCATCAAGCAAACTTGATTGTCAATCTGAACTTTGGACAGGTTGATGGTATAGAGGTTTTTCTTTCGATGTCCACCTAAGAGTTCTGTGTCGTCTTCAGTACGAACCGAGCAACTCTTAGATTTGAAGTTGACCTCTAACCCTTTATCGCAGAATTGACCAATGCTAAACAGGTTGTGCCCCAAGCCTTCGACATAACTCACTTTACTGATCGTTATGTTGTCTTGAATAATGTCACCATATCCTAAGATAGGTGAAAGTTGATCGTTTCCAAATCTGACATTTCCACTGAATTTCTCTGTATAGTTAGACAATAAAGCTTTTTGCCCAGTCATATGCTTGGAACATCCACTGTCCAAGTACCACATATGTCGGGTCTGCAAGAGAAATCAGTAAACAATAGATTTAGGTACCCATTTAAAAACGGGTCCTAACAAATTAGCACAAGATTTTGATATCCATTTGAAAATGGACCCTCTGTTCTTTTGAAATCCTTTAAAAATATTTGATCTTGAAGAATGAACATGATAAGATCCGAACCAATCAGAAGAATTATGAGAGTAAGAAAAATCATTTCTCCGATAATGATAAGATGTAGTAGAAATAGGAGATAATTGAATCAATTGCTTTATTGAATATCGCTTGTAAGAAGTTACAAGGTTTTGTTTATGTGAAGCAAGTTGATCAATTACATCATTATCACTACTAACTGATCTAGTACAAGAATTATCAGAAACTGATTCAGCTATCTCATCATCCTTCCTTTTTGGTCGCCATTCAATTCGAGCTTTCGACCTTTTCTTGCTGACATCTGAAACAAAAGATTTAGATTTATTAGGAAAAGCAGATTTCTGAGACTGAGTTTTCTTTTGTGTACCAGTGTGTTTCTGTTTCTTATATTTCTTACCTTGAGAATAATAATCAGCAGTTACAAAAATTGATTCACCAACGTTAGTTCATGATTTAGCAGTTTTAAGAACACTTGGTAACACCTTTTCATTTATAAGACAAGTAGAACGATCAGGAAGAGAAGCACTGAAGTCAAACATATCAATTTCTTCTATGCACCCACCATCAGAGTTTAAAAAATCATTTGCAGACTCAAATAAGTCATCAAAGTTATCAGTTGAAGTTTGAGGTGCCTTTGAAACTGTAGAACACTTTGTAGATTTAAATTGTAAAACAATGTTCTTTAGCGGGAGTAAGGACATTGATTTCTGATTACATCAGATCATAACTCAGTCTTTAATGTTTTACTGCTTTCATGTCTTTAATTTTCAAATAAATGTTTTATTTTCAATAAGAGTTTGTTTCTTTGACGATGTTTTTGTCTATTGGCAGTTTTTGAGGGGGAGCTTACATGATCATATCAATCATGACTTTGGAGTTGACTTTATGAGATTAATGTTGAACGTAAGGATAATTTCTAACCTTAATCTCATTGTGTTTGAAAGATGGACAACTTTCAGACAAAAACATGTTTCTAAATGTTCAAACCAGTTCTTATTCTCAAAAATATTTCATGAATTCAGAAGTGTGATTTTAAATGTTTTCACTTGTGAAAAAAGTTCATAAACTAAAATGTTTTCATGATTAACTAACCGTGTGTTTCCAAAGATAAATACTTTTGTATTATCTTTTCCATATACAGTCAATTATTCACACACATCGGTTTAGTACTTATATTGTTTATGTTCTTACCATGTCTCAAAATGAAAATATTTTTTCGATGGTAAGACACCATGTTTCGTACTTAATTGATATTTGAGCGTTAGTTCATCTCATTCAAAGCGTTTCTTTCAAGAATGTCTATATTTGATTCGTATATACAATATCCAATTTTTTCATGACCTAAGCTTTTGTTGATAAAACATTCATATTTTATCTTTTCAATACACTGTCAGATTCTCAAACAAGCAGTTTGTATTCATTTCATTCATTCACTATACTAGTCTTTGAGAAAATCTTTCATGATTAAACTGCTCAAATATTCATGTGTTGGAACACAGATTTAATCTTACGATAATAATGATATAAACAACAAGAGTAATAATAGCGGAAGCAATATAGTTTAATATCAAAAGCAGATTCAAATATCACAGTTCATATAATAAGATAAGCAGTAAGAACAAGATCTTCTCAAGATATATTCAGTTGATTCTTCTATTACAAGATAGGACCATAAAGTAAACAGTGTACTATTCTGACAAATAGAAGCATGCTTGAACAGTGTCTTACCCAAAAGGTAAGCTCAAGACATGCTTGAACAGTAACCTACTCTATAAAGTAAATCTTATCACTAAGTGCTTGGTTATCTGATCTGATACTTCAAAAAAGTCTTTAGTGCCTTCTTCAGAGAGAATGTCTTCAGAGCTCTGACGTTGTCTTTAGAGCCTCTGATGAAGCCATCTCTGATGTCTTCTACTGAAGGTGTTCATCTCTGAGGTGTACTTCAGAGGCAGGTATGTCCTCTGAAGTCTTTGTCCTCTGAAATCTTTGTTCTCTGAAGTCTGTCTATTGAAGTTCTGTAAAGTAGGAATAGATATTTTCAATACTTTTAACAAATGAAGATTTGGAGCTAACAATCTCCCCTAAGTGTTGAAAATAAAAGATGCAAGAATAGCAGAGAACAGAAAACTTAAACTAGAAAGCATAGAGGAGAAAATCATCCTCTTAAATATTACTCAAAATATTTGAAAATTCATTACAGAGAAAGTAATACTCAAAAATAAGGAAACACACTAAAATTTGTCACTAGAACTGATTCCATGGAACTTCATGATCAGAGCTCTGAAGTTGATCATTGACCCAATCTCCAAGTCAAGTTTCTCCAGTAGATCTGCACTGTGCCTTTCTTCCTTCACATGGATCATCTTCTGTATTCCTCTCAAAGTTTCATCAGAGTACTTTGAAACTTCCGAAGCTAGAAAAATCTTCTTTATTTGCTTTATTCTGAAGACGAAACCCAGAGGTTCTGCTATGATTGATCCAGTCTTCTGAGTGTCAAGATTTTCGATTGATTCCATAGGTTCAGTCACGTCTAGCCTCTCTTCTCCCAAGCTTAGAGCAATCTGGAAGTCACGTTTTGCTTTGCGTTTGACATAGGCCTCCATTGCCTTTCTGACTTCAACCATGCCCATTCTGATTTCTCTTTTTCCATGATCATATCTAGCAGAGCAATAGGCATATAAATGAGGTAAATCATATGGATTTAGATTTACGAGATCGTTGTCATTAAACTCATAAATCTTCTTATCAGAGCGAGCTACCACATAGTGCCTATAGATTATCTTGTTGTAAGCAAAAGTCTTCTCATAGATTTTGTTGATTTTGATGATTGGTTCATCATAGAGGACCTGTGATCTTTGTGTGGTTTTATCTCTGATAAATCCTCGCTCATAGTCTGACATGTTTTCTCTGATCTTTGGATTCAGAGGAATAACTAGAGTGTCTGCCAAGTTGAACTCACAGTAGATGTATCTGAAGTGATCTTCTATGGAGGCTTCGGGATTGGATGCTAGGAATGTTGGAGGTTGAGTAAAAACTTTGGCTGGTAAACCTATGCTTGCCTTCTGAACAGGATTCTCTGGAGGAGCCTGTTCATCAACAACCATGGTCTCTGGTTTCTTTGTCTCTGGAGGATCTTCTGTTGCAGGTTCAGAGATGAAGCCATCTATCTCTGGTGATTCTCTCAATTTTATTGCTGTTGAAGTGTGATGAGGTTGAGCGTTTTTGAAAACGTATTCGTCGACATCAATTACTTCAATTTGATCTCCAACAACTTCTTTTTCTCCTGAATCTGATTTTTTATTCTTGTTCAAATTCTGATTCTGCTTTTTCAGACTCTGATTCGAAAGCATCTCTCATCACATATGTTGGTCTTTTAGGTGATGAGAATGCATCTTCTGATGTAGAGTAGTCTATTAGTTGCTCATCTTCATCTTCTTCCAGAGCCCCAATAGTTTCTGGAATTGCATTTATGACTGTATTATTTGAGCACCTGAAGTAGATGGTGCTAGGAAGACAACAGGTACTAGAGACTTGAGAGTGGTCTGGTTATCTTCAGCAGAGGTTGAGGTTTAGCGTCTCTCTGTTTCTTTTTCTTTGCCTCGGTTTGTTTCAGAGGAAGTGGACTCCTTTTGTGTTTCAACAGTTCTGGGTGTTTGAGTCTTCTCCCCCTTATGAAGATCTGATGACCTCTGAGGTTTGTCATCATGGTCATCAGAGTCTTCATACCTTGCCTTCTTCTGGGATTCCTCAGAGCATGCGACCTCTGGTTCCTTCCTTTTCAGTGATCCCTTTGATGATTTGACATTCGTCAGAAGGTCTTCAATCTTCTTGTTCTGTTGAGTGGCCTTTGAGACGAACTTGCTCGAGATGTTCATTACATTGCTGGTGATCTTCTTGGAGAAGTTGTTGAGGTTAGCCTTTGTAACGAACTCTGATGTTGTAGGAGTAGTAGCAGAGGAGGTAGGGATCTTTGCAATCACCGCTTCCAAACACCGCAAGACTTCCTCTTTGAATTAAGAAAAGTCTGCATGTGTTGGAGTTGGGGCAGAGGGAGTTCTGTTATGGAGTTCTGAATTTCTCTGGATAGAACCGAGTCATTTTTGATGACCAAGCTTTCCAGAGCATCCAGTTTAGCATTCTGAGAGATAACGGTCGTGCGCAGCTCAGAGACCTCAGAAGTTAGCTTTGCAACTTCAGAGTGAGAGTCAGAGGCCTCTGAGGTTTTCTCCATTTGAAGTTTAATCTCCTTCAGAGAGTTTCTGATTTCATCACCAAAGATTTTGAACTCCTCTTTGGTGACATAATAAGAGGTGGTTACCTTAGGATCAACACAAGATTCTAAGTGTCCCTCGAGTTCAGAGGGGCATTCTTTCGGAGGTGGTTTGATGTTTTCTCCGGAAGGACTTCCCATTAATCCTTGAGGACCCTTTTTCAAGGATTTATCTATAATGGTTCTGATAGGCCTGCCATCATCAGAATGAGAGTCTGATGATGATGAGAACCTAATATGTGTGGACACCTTGTTGTCCAGGCTAAGGAGTCCATGTGCAAGAAGGTCGTGCCATTCTTTTTCTGACAGGAAGTCCTTACGAGAAGTGTTTAATTTCTCTGGATCTAAGGTTTGGTCTATTGTATGATGAGCCATACAAGCATCATGTGTGTGTGGATGTGACGTACTCTGGGCGAATGAGTACTTATATTTTGGTCCAAGTCCTTTTGGGAGGACTTAGTCGTATCTGATGTTTCCCAATGGTGCTTGCATCAGAGGTTGAAGAATATGCCTTTGCGCTGGTGGTTTGGGTAGGGTTCGAGGTGTGCACCTCTGTTTCAATGTCCATTGATGTTGGACCACCTTGGACAGATGATATGTTTGCACGGGGATTGGGGTTTTGGAATTGCTCATTCGTGCCTTTAAGGGCATCTTTTATTTACGTCGCCTCCCTCGGATTCTAGGTTCAGAAACTCACTATCTGGTATTCTCTCTTCCTCACCTTCCTCTGCTCTGACAGAGTTATTCTCTTCGTCAGAGGGAGGGTTCTCTTGTCTTCTCTCCTTCACTCTCACAAAGCCACCCTCTAGTTGCTTTTTGTGAAGATTTTGAGCAGTATAGGAGATGTCACTCTCTGATTCTTGCTCCAGCTTAGAACCTAAGTGTGTTGGGGATCCCATCATCGGTTCTTATGATTGGGCAACACAACTAAGTAGAATATGGGTGTTAGAGTCAGCGGGAATTACCTCAAGCATGGAGTGTGGGAAACGTCGTTCATTCGGGTAAGGAGGAACCTCTATTGCTTTGAACGAGTTCATAATAAACAGTGGCGTCCTTGGACCCTCCTCATTGATGGAGAATTTCTCCATTGCTCTTTGAATGACCACAGAGATGAATCTTGGAAACAGTACCAAAATTGGTTGTTTTCCTTTGGCCAAGACTTTGTTCTTCTTGTCCACCGCCGTCAGCATCTTACAGAAGAGAATGTGAGCCATATTTATGCTTCTGTTGAAGAAGAGAGCATACATTATGGCAAGGATCGCTGGATGGGTCTGATCCTGACTTCCAATCTTGCAGGTAATTGTTCGATTGAGAACACTAAACATAAAGTTCCACTTGGGAGGCAGGTACTGACGTCTGAATTGACTTAGGCGTGTGATTTCCTTATTGTAGCCTAAGTGGTGGAGGAGCTGAAGTAGAACTTCTTGAGTTGGTGGTTTCTCAAAGTTTTCTATTTGAAGATCTGATGTCGTGAACATGTTGAGTCTGCGAGTTAGGGTTTGTGGGGTGATTCTTATGTTCATGCTTTGGTCACCTAGGTCAATGTACCCAACCAGTCATTCCTTTTCATCATCGTATTCACTTGAATACCACCATTGTTGGACAAATCGTAAAGGAACATCGTTGGCATGTTTGGTGATCACATTGTTGAGTTCGCAGTTGCTCAAGAAGTCCAATATTGGGCGAAACTGTTCGTCGTACTTGGTAGGGGTGACATCCAAAAAGTAGTTGTTACCTTTCACTGGCACATCAAACTGTGCCATGTTCAAGGTTGGAACAAGTTTGCTGGAGTTGTCTGAGGTTTGGGAATGAGCCGCCATTGTTGCAGGTTTTGAGAGAGATAAATTAGGATTTTGGATTATGAGAGCATAAAGAATAGAGAGAGGAAAAGGGTTTTTATGGAAAAAATGGTAGAGTGAGAGGTTATAGAAACGGTGATTGAGTGTTCCAATGTCAGAAAGGACGTTCCATCATCCCCTAATTAATAGGTGACACGTTGAGGGGTGTAGGGGAGGGACGCTTGGTGTTAGAAAACCGCCAGTAGGGATTTTGTAAAAAAAACGAATGGTTATCCAAAAGATTTATTATTAAAAGAATTTCCTGGAATATTCGTTTAATGAGAAAAGATCAGAGGCTCTGATATGAGTATCAAAGACAAGATCAAAGGCTTTTATATGAGTATCAGGGAAGCTCTCTTGCTCCCCCTTGAAAGATGGATTCTTTTGCTCCCCCTTGAAAGATCAGAGACAATATCAGAGGCTCTGATATGGTTTTTACTCCCCCTTGACAAAAGAACAATGCCTTTTTATCTTCTCCCCCTTGACAGATGCTTAGAGATACAAAAGAATGATTTTTACCATTTGTGAAAAGTCCAGAGACTCTGAAAATAGTTTAAGAAGCTCTGGTTGAACATGCTAAGCATGTCAGAGGCTCTGATGAATGGATCAGAGACTCTGTTGTTTTCCTGTTTTAGGTAGACATGTTCAACATACCCAACTTGCTAATAAAGAAATTGAACCTTCGTTCATCTAAAGATTTTGTGAAAATATCAGCAAGTTGAAGTTCAGTTGGTACAAAATACATCTCTATTGTTCCCTTTTCAACATGATCTTTCAGAAAGAGGTACCTTACATCAATGTGCTTTGTTTTGGAATGCTGCACTGGATTGGCAGAGATGGCTATGGCACTTTTTGAATCACACAGAATTGGAATTATGTCATACTGTAAGCCATAGTCTCTGAGCTGAGTTTGCATCCATATGACTTGAGAGCAACAACTAGCAGCAGCGACATATTCTTCCTCTGTTGTGGAAGTTGAAATACAGTTCTGCTTCTTGGATGTCCAACTTACCAGCTTATTTCCCAATAATTGACAGCATCCTGATGTACTCTTTTTGTCGAGTTTCCATCCAGCATGATATGCATCAGTGTATGCTGTTAAATCAAAGCTAGACAATTTTGGATACCAGAGACCTAAAGAAGGTGTGCCTCTGAGGTATCTAAAAATTCTTTTCCCTGCAGGCAAATGGGATTCCTTTGCATTTGCTTGATAACGAGCACAGAGACATGTTGCGAACATTATATCAGGCCTGCTTGCAGTTAAGTATAAAAGTGAGCCTATCATGCCTCTGTAGGTTTTGACATCTACAGATTTTCCCGAAAGATCAGAGTCTAGCTTGACTCCAGTTGCAATAGGTGTTTTCATAGAGGTTGAATCATTGAGTCTCTATTTTTTTCAAAATGTCAGAGACATACTTAGATTGAGTTATAAAAGTACCCTCTGATGTTTGCTTTACTTGTAAGCCTAAAAAGAATGTTAATTCTCCCATTAGACTCATCTCAAATTTACTCTTCATCAACTCTGAAAACTTATCACAATACTTTTGATTTGTAGAGCCAAATATAATGTCATCAACATATATCTGTACTAAAAGCATCTCATTTTTGTACCTTTTTATGAACAAGGTTGTATCTATTGTACCTTTTTCAAAACCATTATTTATCAGAAATGTGGACATAGTAGCATACCATGCTCTTGGAGCTTGTTTAAGTCCGTATAGAGCTTTATCAAGATAATAAACATGGTTAGGAAACTCTATATTTTAAATCCAGGTGGTTGCTGGACATAAACTTCTTCATTTAATTTACCATTTAGAAAGGCAGATTTAATATCCATTTAATATACTTTGAACCCTTTGTGTGCAGCATAGGCTAAGAAGATTCTAATTGCTTCCAGCCTAGCTACAGGTGCAAAGGTTTCATCATAATCAATACCCTCTTCTTGGCAATATCCCTTAGCAACCAACCTAGCTTTGTTTCTGATTATAATGTCATCCTCATCCTTTTTATTTCTGAAGACCCATTTAGTTCCAATTGCAAATTTTCCTTTAGGAAGGGGAACTAAGGTCCAGACCTTGTTTGTTTCAAACTCTTGAAGCTCATTCTGCATTGCAGAGATCCAATGAGGATCTTCAAGGGCTTCGTTTACCTTCTTTGGTTCAATGATGCTTAAAAAATTTACAAAAAAGCATTCATTGATTGTGGTTGATCTGGTTTTTACACCCTCTAAAGGTGATCCAATGATCTGATAGTGGGGATGATCCTTTGTCCATCTTATGAGTGGAGCATGAATATTAGGTGGAGTTTGAGATTCAGAGATGATTGTTGGAGACATCTCTGTTGTGCTGTTCAGAGGCTCTGAAGTGCGTTCCAGAGGCTCTGAAGTGGGTTCCAGAGATGGTGATGCATGCTCTGAAATTTCTTCAAGAGAGGTCTCTGGAAATTCTTCAGGTGTCTCTTGTTCATCTTATGCTTCTAAAGAGAATTGTCCTTCTGTTTGACTTGATTCATTTCTTGGACCTGCATTCAAGGAAGCAGAAGTTGCGACTTCATAGGAACCAGAGAGATTTGTACCTGACGTTTGTGGTTGCTCTGAAGTTGCTCTATGAGTATCTCTGAAAAGAAACTCTGAGTTCTCATCATCAAAGAAATCTTCGAATACTTTGTTTAGTTCAGATTCATTTATCTTTGATGATTCAGAGATATTTTTGGCCGTTGGATTGATATCTTTATTGGCCAGACTTTTGTCATCATCAAAAG
The DNA here is from genome assembly GCA_954870635.1 of Arctium minus. Classification (NCBI taxonomy): domain Eukaryota; kingdom Viridiplantae; phylum Streptophyta; class Magnoliopsida; order Asterales; family Asteraceae; genus Arctium; species Arctium minus. The sequence goes on along the minus strand of OX941081.1, from coordinate 80,144,647 downwards.
ACACATTGATACTCTCTTGGATTGTTCTTGTTCTTTGATTAAACACTCTGAAAGCTTTTGAGGCTAATGAATAGCCAATGAATTTTCCTTCATCTGCTTTCTTGTCAAACTTTCCAAGAGACTCTCTATCATTTAGAATATAACATCTGCATCCAAAAACATGGAAATATTTAACATTAGGTTTCCTATTGTTAATGAGTTCATAAGATGTTTTCTTGAATCTTTTGACAATAGTATCTATGTTTTTAGTAAAACAGGTTGTTGCCACTACCTCTGCCCAAAAATTTGTTGGAAGATCAGATCCAGCAAGCATAGTTCTTGCAACTTCAACAAGTGTTCTATTTTTTCTCTCAACAACACCATTTTGTTGAGGGGTTCTTGCTGCCTAGAAGTTTGGAGATATGCCTTCTTCTGAAAGATATGAGTTGATTTTGGCATTTCTGAACTCTATTCCATTATCACTTCTCAGCTTCTGAACTTTGCTATCAAACAGAACCTGCAATCTTTTTAACAATCTTATTAAAATATCAGAGACATCAGACTTCGCTCCAATGAATTATATCCAAGTATATATAGAGTATTCATCAATTAAAACGAGAATATACTTTTTACCTGATAAACTCTGCACAGAGATAGGACCACAGAGGTCCACATGAAGCATATGCAGAGGTTTTGGACAATTATTATCACTTTTGGTTTTGTGGGAAGATCTTTTCATTTTTCCCATTTCACAAGCAGAACAAAGACGATCTTTGTTAAACTTCAGAGTTGGTAATCCCTTAACCAGATCTAGTTTGACAAACTTATCAAGTGAAGAAAAGTTAAGATGTGAGAATTTTTTATGCCAGAGCCAAACATCTTCACTGTTCAGAGACACTAGACAGAGTTTCTCTGAGTCAGTTTTTATGTGTTTGGAAAAATTCATTCTGTATAAATTTCTCTTTCTGTCAGCTCTGAGCATTTCTTGACCTGTTTTTGAGTGAACTAATGAACAATGTTTTTCTTGAAATTTCACATCAAAACCATGGTCACAAAGTTGACTTATGCTGATTAAATTATGCTTTAATCCGTCAACATAAGCAACCTTTGATACAGAGACATTACCTCTTGTAAGCTCACCATAACCCTTAATCTGCCCTTGCATATTGTCTCCAAAAGTTATTGCTCCTCCAGATTTAGCTTTGAAAGAGGATAGTAACTTCTTATCTCCAGTCATATGCCTTGAACATCCAGAATCTAAGTACCAGATTGGCATAGACTGTTTCTGCAAGACAGATTAGATTTTCTTAGGTACCCATCTCATTATGGGTCCTTTTTTGTTAGACTTCTGATTATCTCTTTGAAACTTTGCCTTCTCATCATTTGATGTTTTAGCAGAGTTGTCCTTTTTCTTTTGAGGCTTTGTCTTTGAATTTTTATTCAATGACTGATTTAGATAACAGTGAGAACCTCTGAAGTGATTTTTCAGTTTCATCAAGAGTTAGATGCAATTGCAATTGCACTTCACAGAACAAGAAGAAGTAGAAGCAAAGGTTTTCATTTCATTAAATGCATTCGATACATTATGATTCCTTTTTGAATTAGTACTAGGAATATTACAAGTATTCCTAACTACTTCCTTTCTTCTAGCTTGAAAGATAGCCTTCTTTTCAAGTTGTCTCTTCTTGTTCAGAAACATCCTTTTCTCTTTATTGCTCACTGCACAAATAGGATTAGAATGGTTAATTTCTTGCATTTTTCCTTTTTGTTCAGGAGTAAACTTGATTGGTTTATAAGTGTAGAATTGAGAAGTGATGGTTTTATTCTTTGCCTTTACTTTTAATTCTTTTTCAAGATCCAAATAAGTTTTTGCTTGAAGACACATTTATGCAAAGTCAGGACATATTGGTATTCTAGGTTTATTTTTGAAAACAGAAATATGAATATTCAAAATTCCAGAACCAACAGTCTCTATTTTTTTATGAATTGCCTTCTCTGATCTGCAGAAAATCTGTTCATCTATCTATGGATCAGATTCAGAATCAGAGTCAAGAAAGTCTCTTTCAGTCTTACCAGAGATAACTACCTCTGATGGTTTCTCAATTTTCTTGGGTCTTGAGACTCTGATGATTCTTTTCATGCTCTCTTTCTTCTTCAAATCAGCTATAATACTTTCTTTATTTATTCTTTTGATGTCATCCTTAAATGTAGTTCTGATGCATTCATCAGAGATTTGTGAATACAGAGGAGCATCTCGATCAAGTGAACTCTGAGGTTCATCTTCATAAGTACTTGTTTCAGAGGTACTTTGTTCAGATGTCTCTGATTCATTTGTGATAAATGCATTGAACTTGAAAGTCTCTTTGGGATCATTGCTCTGAGGTTTTGTGAAAAATACCTCTGAAGTTTCTTTTTCTATTTCTAAGATAGAATTTGGAAAGCTTTTCACTTCAGAGTATGCAACATTTTTAAACTTCAGCGCTCTTGTTTTTTATCTTTCTCAGGTTTTTATTCTCTTGAAATTGTTCAGAGATGGAAGAATGGGGACCTTTCCTATACAGAAAGTGGAAGAAAGTGAAGTTTTCTTCAATCCAGTGAATGGATCCAATTCATTGAATCCCAACCCTTGAGTATCCATTTGAGAGTTTATCTTTATATGCACATCTTGAGCATCAAGATAGCTTTTGATTTGAAGTTCTTTTCTTTCCAGAGATTGATGTAGGACTTCTCTTTCTTTTAGGAAAAAATTGGTTAAGGCAACAGAATTGAGTCTTTCATACTCAGATCTTTTTACTTCTTCTTCTTTAACTTTTAAAACCTTCTCAAGTTCTTTGAATTTTTCAGAAAAATATTTTTCGTTTTGTTTCTGAGCTTTTTCAAGTTTAGATTTCTCAACAAAAATATCATTATTTTCTGACTCAAGAAGATGTTTCTCCCTTTTGTAAAAACTAAGATCTTTTGACATTTGTTTTCTTTTTTCTTTTTCATCAACAAGTTTTTGCTTTAAGATTTGAAATTCATCTGTTAGCTTAATAACATCCTGTTAGGACATAAAATGTCCAATGTTAGAAAGTTTTGTAAAGGACTCTACATTAATATTTGTATTGGGTTTTAGTTTGTAATTAGGCTTAAACTTTGTAAATAGGATTGGGCTTATTGATGAACAAGGGAGTTAAGGGGGAGGTATATATATATTAGGTCTATTGTAATTGTGGTTAAGATTATAGTATACAAAATGTAGTCGATTGAGAGCGAGCGTTTTCTAGAGAGAGAATCACTTTCTCTCTCTAGGTTTGTGTTTGTGTTCTTCAATATTCAGTGAATAAATTGCCTCCTTCCAATCTCATCTTGTTTCTTATATTTAGATCATGAATTATTGATTGTTTTGGGACTTACATGTGGTATCAGAGCCAAATCGAAGAAAATTTATTTGATTCGGTCAATTTTCAACAGTTCGTGTTCTTTGGCCCAAAATTTCTGTATCTGGGATTTGGATCTGATTGTGTGGAGTTTGGAGCTTAATGTGTGTTTTGAATGAGTAAATCGATTTACTGTTGCTCAATATACATATTGGAGTCGATTACAATTTTGGATTTTATCAATTTTGGATCAGATCTGTGGTTTTTAGAAAATTTGGATGCGACTGTGTATATCTCGAATTTCCAGAAATTGGATCGATTTAGTAAGATTTGATTGGATTTTATTGCAAAGGATTGTTTGTTATGTGTTGCAATCATCTTTCGATCGACAATCAACACCTGGAGTCGAACCGGGATTACACCATACCGGGACCGGGATTGACATCGGCCACAGAATTCACCGGGCGTCCGGAGTGGTTGAAAAACTCACCCCGGGAGTACACATACTGGGCGCATCCGGGGACCGGGGGATTGATATACCGGTCACACGCATCCATAAATCCAATTTGGTTCAAATGCTTAATTTTTGATTGGATGATACATATCATGTCTCGGTGACATAAGATTAGTGGCCGGCGAGTAGTTTTGATAATTAATCAGTGGATGTAAATCTTGGTGGGTTAATACAAATTGATGATTGGTGGAGGCATGTGATGGAACCAATTAGTGGATTTTAACATCAAAATTGTGGATTAAATTGTCGTCGTGATTGAATTGGTGATTATGGCTGTGATTTCATTACCAAATGTATTTGGAGTAAATAATTAATGGTGGTTGTTGTGTTTTGATAATTGTGGCCGGCGGTGGATTGAATGTATGTGGTCGGCGGTGGGTTTATAATTCAATTCGGTGGTAATATCAAATTATTTTGCATGGCGCCTGTGGGTTTCGAAGTCTGAGTGTAACCGGGAATTCATGTAAAGCGGCTTGAGATCCGGGAGCTGCTCTTAGGAACCGGGACTTCATGTTAACAACCGGGCTTCTTATTTTTTTTTGAAACTGGAGTTGGACTTAATTTGTTCAAATTTTTATTGGGCCGCATGCAAAACCGGATTTATTGATGGACACCGAATTTTTGATTGGGCTTATCGAATATTTTTTTTGGGTCGTATGTGTGCCATATCTTTAAGTTTAGATTGTTTTCGAATTTTATTTTGCAATTCTTGAGAGTCGTTTATAGTTTCGAAGGGCGTACAATCCAGATTTAATTGCGTTTTGGCCGTGTTATCCGTGATACAGATTCTTCAAGTAATATTTTGTATCTGTTCTGGAAATTTCTCGTTCGGTTTTTCTCGACGGTTGCTTATTAGAGTGTGATCCTGCTTATTTTTTCAACAACCTGTTCACATGGTTTTTGCTGAATGCATATGTGGCATCATTCCAAAATTTCAGACTGTCACATATCTCTGCGGAACTGACTCAGATTCACAGAGCTCATGTTTGTTAAGATTTTCAGACATTGCGTGTTTGGATTCAGTCTTCGATTGGATTGGATTAGCAGTTTGAGTATCTGCAATCATCAATCTGGAGAGTTTCTTGAGTTGTTAGACCGTTGAGAGCACTTTATCACTCTTCTGACCTGATCAATCAGTAGTGTGAGTGACTGCAATCATTGATCTGATGCTTTGGTTGTGATCCATAATCTTGAGTGCCTATAATCCTACAACTTATTTGTGAAGATTGGAGGTCCGAGTTTACTCATACAGTGTTCTGGAAAGTAGTTTGGAAATGAGCATCTTTCTTCAGTTGCTGAACAGTTGTTGATTGGTTATTCTACCCTTGCCTAGTAGTGTTTGCTACCAGTTGCTTCCTCCTACGAGCTGATCAGTATAAGTTCTTAAGCTGAACTCCTATTCAACTCGCGTTTCAAAGACAGATCCGGTGTCATACACTGAAGATGCAGTTTGAGCGTCACTCCATAATCCACACATATCATTCTTGTGGGCGTTAAGGAATGTGTTGGATTTACTAGAGATAAAAGTTGTCTTTATGTGCACTTAGTCGAGGTTATTGCGCACATCGAATCTGGTATTAAAGTTGAAACTTTGAAAGATAAGAGCTTCATTCAAGGGGGAGCCTGAGCTATTTTGAAGTTATGCAACGCTAAAGTTTTTCAAAGAAATCAAGGGGGAGAAGAGCTGGCGCATCAAAGTTAATGATTCCTTTACAAAACTTTTGGGGGAGATTGTTAGGACATAAAATGTCCTGTTATCCCAGTTTAATCAAGTTGATAATCAAACAAGAAACACAATAAAGATCAAGAGATATAAATATCAGATAAACATACCAATCACTTGAATAATCAATGTAAACCTTGAGTGTTCTTGATACCCTTGAATACAGAGAATACGTACGGCTATTAACTGGAATATTATCAGAGTTAACCTAAAAACTAATTAAACAAAACTTTAAATACCTACGCCATATGGGCTTTAACCTTAATGGGCTTTCTAACAGGCTTTAGGCCCATTTACAAATAACTATTAACATATTACAGTTTAAACCCTCTAACTTTAACTATCAAACAATTACAGTTTAGACCCTTTAATCTTGAATACAATGATGATCCAACAATCTCCCACTTTGGATTCAAGATTAAATTTTTTTTGACAATAATCTTCAGGTCTTCACTTGTCTTCTCTTTTTTCGGATATGACGTTGATAGCTTCAAAACTTTATATCCTTGGAATCTTCAGTCAGCAGTCTTTAGATTATATTCTCCTTCTTTGATTATTCTCCCTTTTTGTATGTTCCCCCCCTTTTTGATGAATGGTGAGAATCATCATCATCAAAACATATCAAAACAATCTCCCCCTTTGTCTTTATAGACTTTAATTTAGCACTGTCTTCATGTATTGAGCCATGTGAAATAAGAGAAGTCTCTCCGAATGGAGAAAGTGATTATTTCAATCTTTTCAGATTAAAATATAAAGTAGTAACCATTCGAATTTTTTCAAATTCAAACAATTTAATAGGTGTAACCCTGAATCAACAAATGATTAAGTTAGAATGCCTGTCAATGACACAAAGTCACTGAGTAACACAAAGTTACTATATAAGGAGTTGGTTTAATGTTGGCTCCCCAGGTCTTCCATTCAATCATCGAATTACACATGGTTATCTATGAACGTTCTGACAGGAAAAAAAAAATTTGTGTGCTCATGCATATGTATGAAAGAAATTAAGCATGGATGATTGCTTTTCATGATAGGCTCAAAGTATGTAAACTTGTTGAGACAGCAACAAATTATTCAAAGACTCAATGTGCATGAGAAAGGGTTCGAAGGTGGGGCAACTTTCCTTCTTTTTCAATATTAGAATCTTCCAAATGAAGAACCAATAGCGTATGTGCTGCTTCCCCAGAAAATGTGAAACATTCTCTTTTTGAGAAAAGAATGAGTAGCTGGCGGGGTTATATGCAAGAGATGGCATGGGCTAGTTGCCTATTTCAATGATGGTCACCAAAGAATGTGAACCAATCAGATTATGTGGCTGTCCGGCTTAGAAAGATGTTTGGTGCAAAGTTTGATATTCTTTTACTCTATTCTCTCACCCTCCTTCTTTTAATGCTCACTTCTAACCAATTTCTCTTTTTCATTTTTCCTCTTCACACACCAACACTCAAATCTTTTTACCTCTCTCCCCTCAATCACTCAGGGAATACTTCCTGGGTAGGAAACACTGGTTATCGTGAATCCATGGAAGTTCTGTTAAGCTCACACACTGAATCCCATGTATTATCCTAAAAGTACATGATGTTCAACAGGATATTGTACATGTAAGCACAAATACCACTTGTTACATGAAGAATAAAATATGGAGAAGTCAAAACAGTTGTGTTTGACGATGCAATTCTCCCCCTCAACCTAAAAGTGGTTGGCAATAAGCTCATATCATTTTATCATGAAGAATAAGATTTTGGAGAATCAAAAACGAATGTTGTTTATATGAACAATATATAAACATATTTTCAATGAAAGCACATGAAATGACGTTTGATTCAATCAACAGTGAATACAAATAACGTGAGTATTACCATAGAAAGATTTAACTATTGATACATGGTAATAACAAAGTCAAATAGAATGTTCTGAACCGTTATGTGTATGAATACTTGACAAAGTATATTGACAAGATAAAACGCAAGTATTTATCTTTAAGAACACACGGTCAGATAAGCATTTAAGTATCCAAAAATCTGTTAGCATCACAGATATAGAAAGATTTTTTTTAACAAAAACAGAAAAATAAAGTAAAGCACTAAAGTGCGGGTCCTAATCTGATGTGATTAGAAGCCATAGTCACTTGAACAAACCTGCATAAATGAAAGAAATAATGGTAATCATTTGTGAAAATGATTCCTCTTTCGTTAGTAACCGTTGAAGAATAAAAATGAACACAAAATCAAGACAGAGAATACTCCCCCTTAAATCATGAGTAAGGTCTAAAACATTTTCAACATACGAAGTTTGCTGATTAGAAAATGGAATCGCTTTTTATCCAATCGCTTGGTGAAGAGATCAGCTAACAGGAAATCAGTTTGAACAAAGTGCATTTCAATATTACCTTTTTCTACATGATCCTTGATGAAATGTTAGTGTACATCGATATGCTTGGTCTTCGAATGCTGTACCGGGTTAGCAGTTATAGATATGGCACTCTTGGGATCACAATAAATAGGAACACGCTTGTAGTTGTATCCAAAGTCCCATATATGTGTCCTCATCCAGAGGACTTGAGAACATCAGCTATCAACAGCTACATACTCAGCCTCGGCAGTGGATGTTGAAACACAATTTTGTTTCTTTGAAGTCCAACTCACAAGTTTGTAACCTATGAATTGACATGATCCATAGGTGCTCTTTCGGTCTAGCTTACATCCTGTATGATCAGCATCTGTAAAGGCAGTTAGTTCAAAATGAGAATCCTTTGGATACCAAAGGCCTAGATTAGGAGAACCTTTGAGATATCTAAGAATTCGCTTAACAGCAGATAAGTGCGACTCTTTAGGATTAGACTGATATCTCGCACAAAAACATGTGGCAAACATTATATCTGGGCGGCTTGCAGTTAGATAAAGTAAAGAACCAATCATACTACGATACACCTTTTGATCAACAGGTTTCCCGGAAGGATCTGCGTCTAAGAGTGTACCAGTAGCCATTGGTGTTTTCATGACTGAACTATCTTTACATATTGAACTTTTTCAAAATATCTTTTATATATTTAGCTTGATTAATAAATATGTCGTCGGGTAATTGCTTTACTTGTAGACCAAGAAAGAAATTCAATTCACCCATCATCGACATCTCAAACTTTGTTTCCATTATTTTTGAAAAGTTCTTACAAAATTTCTGATTTGTCGACCCAAAAATTATGTCGTCAACATAAATCTGAATGGGAATCAAGTCCTCACCTTGCCTTTTGAGAAATAAGGTAGTATCTACTGTACCTTTCTTGAAACCAGAAGCAAGTAGAAATTTAGTGAGAGTTTCATACCAGGCTCGCGGTGCTTGTTTAAGGCCATACATCGCTTTGTCTAGAACGTAGACATGATCAGGGTGATGAGGATCAACGAAACCTTCAGGTTGAGACACGTAGACCTCCTCATGCAGAACGCCGTTCAGGAAAGTTGACTTTACATCCATTTGATAGACTATAAAGTTTTTGTGCGCTGCATAGGCTAGAAAGATTCTGATGGCTTCGATCCTTGCAACCGGGGCGAATGTTTCATCATAGTCAATGCCCTCTTGTTGACAGTACCCTTTTGCAACCAAACGAGCTTTGTTTCTCACTACTACTCCGGCTTCGTCTTTCTTATTTCTAAAAACCCACTTTGTTCCTATAACAGATTTACCTTTATGTAGTGGGATCAAGCACCATACCTTGTTCCTTTCGAATTGTAGAAGCTCGTCTTGCATGGAAGAAATCCAGAAGGGATCACGTAGATCTTCAGACGCTTTCTTTGGCTCTAAGGAACTGAGGAAGCTTGAAAACATGCAGAAGTTGGTTGTTGCTGACCTTGTCGTGACACCAGATTGTAGGTCAGGGGATGATCCTTATTCCAACGATGTGTGCTTGGTAAGGATTCAACTTGTTGTTGCGTATTGGACGCATCGTTTTCATCGTGCACAGCAGGCAGCTCCATAGATGTACTCGGGACATCTTGTACTAGTGTTTCTGATACTGAGGGTTCTGGACTAGCAATGGAAGTACTCGGGACTTCGTTTCCAGAAAAACTATCTGTAGAGACAGATTCAACATTAGTAGAGTCAGAAACTAACGGTTGAGTTGTACTTTATGGAGATGAAGTTTCAGTGACTTCTTCTTCGGACGGTCCAGATATGTCTTCAGATATAGTAGGGACCTCCGAGCTTGTACCATTTGTTATTTATGTTGATATGCCTTTTTCAAAATCTGCACATATATCATCAAAGGCATCAAGAAACAATAAATCTAACTCAGATGAAGTACAGTTAGAGTTAGAAGAAGTGGATCCTTGAGAAGCTGATTCTATTCGAGATTGAATAGAAGCTTTGTCCTTAATTACGAGTTCTGAACTGTTGTGTCCAGAAGTCCTTGTAGAATTCTCATCAAAGGAGACATTCATGCTCTTAACCACCGTCTTTGTTCGAATGATGTAGATTCGATAAGCTTTGGATGTCAGAGAGTATCCCACGAGATATCCTTCATCCGCTTTCTTATCAAATTTTGATAATCCTTGACACTCTTTAAGAATTTAACACCTGCAACCGAAAACACGAAGGAATTTGATGTTAGGTGTACGATTGTTGATTAACTCATATGATGTTTTATTAAATCGTTTGACCACAATGGTACGGTTCTGAGTAAAACATGTTGTAGCGACTGCCTCAGCCCAAAGGTACATGGGTAGATTCGAGTAAGAAAGCATAGTACGAGCTGCTTCAACCAGAGTACGGTTCTTCCGTTCAACAATGTCGTTTGGCTGTGTAGTGTAGGCTGCGGAGAAATTGTGTGAAATACCCATGGCGCTCAGCTTTGAAGACTTCGTAACCATCGGGATCCTCTAGATAGCAATGAGTGGTTGTGAAGCAGACTTGATATTTCATGTCACAGAAGTGACTGGTACTAAACATATTGTGATCAAGTCCTTCTACATATAACACTTTCTGAATCGTCATAACTCCATTATCTAGCATACCATATCCTTTGACTTTTCCTTCTACTTCAGAATTTGCAAAATGAACTGCTCCGGCAGGCTCCTCCACATAGTTATGTAGGAGGTGCTTGAATCCTGTCATGTGGCGTGAACATCCGGAATCTATCACCCACAGTCGACAGGCCTGCACAAAAACAATTAGTTTTGCTTAGGTACCCATATCAGAATGGGTCCTTCGCTGTTAGCTTTAAGCAATTCAGGAATATCAGCAGGTTTAACTTTAACTCGCCATTCATATATGGGTTTTGGAACCCATTTCCAAACTGTTTTGACATTTAATTCGTGAAAGTGTTGTTTAGATGAAGGATTGGCAACCTTAGCTCGGTACACTTTGGGTTGTGTAGAAGAATTAGAATTAGAATTAGAATTAGACTTAGGGCTCAGTTTAGCTTTTCTTTTTCTCTTTTTGGACTTTGGAAGGGAGTAGTATTTGAAAGAATTATCCCACCAGTGTTTACAATATAGATTCTTTCGAGCAAAATTCATAAACTTTGATTTATCGGAACAAATTGTACATTTATGTCCATCGAAAGAATTAATTTTCAAAATAATATTGTTTGTAGTACAACTGCTAGAATTCAAACTATTATTTTTATTCAAACTAAGATATTTATTCTTCTTACTTCTCCCAACTCCATTTCCTTTTATATCTGAAACAGAAACAGGAACCTCGTTAGTCTCCTGCTTGGAAGGTGATTCTTTTCTTGAATTACTTGAAGTTTCACCCTTCTCAAAGATGCTAGGTGGATATTCAGGACAATCAGAGTAAACAACTGAAGGTTTTGTAGGAGCATCAAATTCTGGATTTGTTCTTACCTTCCAGCTTGGATCATTGAACATCTGTTTATCATTTGAAGCATTTTTAAACAGAGTAATTTTCAAATCATTGATTTCTGTGCAGAGCTCTTGATTTTCATTCAAATATTTTTCCAGTTTAAACTTGAGATCAAATTTTTCATCTTCAATCTCATCAAGAGACTGTTGCAACAAATCAATTTGCTTCATCAATTCAGATGTATGATCATTCATATAATTTGACTCCTTTTGAATAGAAACAGGGTCAGAGTCTGAAGCATTCATCGTTTCGGAAAATAATTCTTCTTCAGTCATGGACTCAATAAACTCCGTTTTATCATTTTTCAAACAAGATTCATTCGTGTTTACAGTGTCTTCTTCAACCTCTTCAACAAGCAAAGGTTTAGGAGTAATAGGATTTGAGACTGATAGTATAGTACTTGTTATCCCAGTTTAATCTAGTTGATAATCAAACAAAAAACACAATAAAGATCAAGAGATATAAAGATCAGATAAACATACCAATCCCTTGAATAATCAATGTAAACCTTGAGTGTTCTTGATACCCTTGAATACAGAGAATACGTATGGCTATTAACTAGAATATTATCAGAGTTAACCTAAAAACTAATTAAACAAAAGTTTAAATACTTAGGCCATATGGGCTTTAAGCTTAATGGGCTTTCTAACAGGCTTTAGGCCCATTTACAAATAACTATTAACATATTACAGTTTAAACCCTCTAACTTTAACTATCAAACAATTACAGTTTAGACCCTTTAATCTTGAATACAATTATGATCCAACATGTCCAATGTTAGAAAGTTTTGTAAAGGACTCTACATTAATATTTGTATTGGGTTTTAGTTTGTAATTGGGCTTAAACTTTGTAAATGGGCTTGGGCTTATTGTTGAACAAGGGAGTTAAGGGGGAGGTATATATATTAGGTCTATTGTAATTGAGGTTAAGATTTTAGTATACAAAATGTAGTCGATTGAGAGCGAGCATTTTCTAGAGAGAGAATCACTTTCTCTCTCTAGGTTTGTGTATGTGTTCTTCAATATTCAGTGAATAAATCGCCTCCTTCCAATCTCATATTGTTTCTTATATTTAGATCATGAATTGTTGATTGTTTTGGGACTTACACATCCAATTCAAGTTCACTGTCAGAGGTGGAAGGAGAGTTTACCTTTTCAGGGTAGTCCTCTGATGACCCATCATTTTGATCATCTGTGAAAGCCATACCACAGAGATTGGTAGGTTCTTCCTCTCCGTGACTTGTTGAATCTGACATCCAGTCTTCCATCTCTGCAACAAGTACTCTCTCTTTGACGTTGTACTTGTATTTGTTTTTGTAGTAGTCTTCATCTTTGATGAGCCTGCCTCTGCAGTTTGCAGAGTAATGGCCTGGCTTTCCACATTTAAAACATCTTCCATCGTTTTGGTTTGATGGAAGAGCAATATCTGATTATGTGTTTTGTGCTTGTGCTGATGGTTGTGGCTTGAAGTACCTCTGAGGTTGAGGATACCTTGGCTGAAATGATTGTTGAGATCTTGATTGTTGAGTAGAATCATGATTGGTGAAATGAACGCCCTTCTGATCACTATGGAGAGTAGATCTGGGCTCTTGTTGATAGTCAACTTTCTGAAATCTCCTTTCTGGATTTCCTCTTATTTCTTCATTCTGTCTTCTTCCTTTAAAAACATTCTTGCCAAATCCTGTTAAATTGATGGGTGATTAATGCAAGAGATTTGGCAAAGGCATTGATGTCATCATCTGTGTCAGAATCTGAGTGTTCAACTTCTTCAGACATCAGAACCTTTTTGGATTTTCTTTTAGATTCTCTCTTTGAACAGTTGTCTTTTTCTGCAATTCTGCATTATTGTGATACACCTTTTTGTTTTGACATGAGTGCAAGTGGACCACCTAAAGAGGTTTTTGATTTTTGTTAAACAACTTCTTTTTCCTGTGCTACCAAGGTGCCATAAATGTCAGTAAATGACCATGATTCAAGATTTTGATTGGCTTGTATTGACATTGACAGTTGTGACCATTCTTCATTTAGATTTTTAAGAAAGAGAACATTGTTTTCTTCTTTTGTTCTCATGACCCCAAATTTTCTGTATTTGTTGATGAGGATGTTAAACCTTGAGTATGTTTGGTGTAAGGTTTCTTCGTGTAATGCATGAAAATCATGATATTCATTGATACAAAGATTTATCCTGTTTTTTTTAGTTTGTAGACCACCTTCAAGTTGATTTAACAACTGATCCCATATCTCTTTTGCAGTTACACAAGAATCAAGTTCTTGGAAGATATCATTGGGAATGGCCATTATAAGTAATCTAACATCTTTTGAATCATTATCCATCATGTTAGTTTCTTCATCCGTAAAGTTTGAAGTTTTCTTTTCATAGTAAGCAGGGATTTCAGCAGTATCTGTTGTTGCTGGAACTCTCGGTACCAACACCATTGGTTGTGAGGTCCATCGTTCACTGATCTTAACAGATCCCTGTCCATGCCTTCTAATAAATTTACCATCCTTATCTTCCATTGAGGATATTCATCCCTTAGAAGTGTAGGAGGTTTGGTTAATGATCCAGTTGTATAAATGGCACTTATGCTTGAGTTTGCCATTTTTGTGAAGAAAAGATGAAGATTTGAAGAACTAATGTTTTTCTATGAAGATCTTCTATCAAATGATGCAACTGTGATTTACTTTTAAATCTGGAGCATATGAAGTTTAGTAAACCAGGGTTTATATAAACATGCACAAATAATAAAAGCTTGAATCAGTAAGAATTAAATCTATCCGAGTATGCAGATATGATCTTTCTTTGTTTAGAAAACGAAGGAGGCTCTGATACCAATTGTTGGAACCCAGATTTAATCTTACGATAATAATGATATAAACAACAAGAGTAATAACAGCGGAAGCAATATAGTTTAATATCAAAAGCAGATTCAAATATCACAGTTCATATAATAAGATAAGTAGTATGCACAAGATCTTCTCAAGTTATATTCATTTGATTCTTCAAATACAAGATATCAAAAAGCACACTTTTGTCAGAGGATTGATGGTCCTATTTATAGGACCATAAAGTAAACAGTGTACTATTCTGACAAATAGAAGCATGCTTTAACAGTGTCTTACCCAAAAGGTAAGCTCAAGACATGCTTGAACAGTAACCTACTCTATAAAGTAAATCTTATCACTAAGTGCTTGGTTATCTGATCTGATACTTCAAAAAAGTCTTCAGTGCCTTCTTCAGAGAGAATGTCTTCAGAGCTCTGACGTTGTCTTTAGAGCCTCTGATGAAGCCATCTCTGATGTCTTCTACTGAAGGTGTTCATCTCTGATGTGTACTTCAGAGGCAGGTATGTCCTCTGAAGTCTTTGTCCTCTGAAATCTTTGTTCTCTGAAGTCTGTCTCTGGAAGTTCTCTGAATTAGGACTAGATATTTTCAACACTTTTAACAAATGAAGATTTGGAGCTAACATCATGATTATATTCTTGGTCATACTTACATCTGACATATGTATTGTGCTTTAATTATTGCAGTTAAACGATTGAGCAACATCATGCTTTTAGGAAAAATTCAGGCGATCAGTATGAGAGCTTAAAGAACTTCTATGGATTAACGATAACTAGTGTTTTCTATCCAAGAAGGTATCTTTGAGTGATCGAGAGGCGAGGAGTCAATATGTGAGTGTAGGTGTGTGTTGAGGTAAAAATGACAAGAGAGGTTGGTTAGAAGTGAGCTCAAATGATTAAAAGAAAGAGGGTGAGAGATTAGAGTTAAAGAATATAAACTCTGCACCAAACTTTTTCTGAGCCTAGCAGCCACATAATCTGTTGGTTCATATTCTTTGGTGACCTTCATTGTCCTTCATTGAAATAGGCACTAGCCCATGCCAACTCTTGAATTAAACCCCACCAGCTACTCATATTTTTCTCAAAAAGAAGATGTTTCATATTTGATTGGGGATGCAGCGCATAATCTATCTTATCTTCATTTGGAAGATCTGGATATTAAAAAAGAAAAAAGTTTGCCCCAACTTCGACCTTCGATCATGCACAATTGAGTCGGTGAATTACTATTGTTGTCTCAATGGTTTACACATTTTGAGACTATTATAAAACATTCATGTTTAAATTTTTTCATACACAAGCACGTACACACAGAAAATTCGTTTTTCTGTCAGAACGTTCATAGAATTACCTTGTGTTTTTCGATGATTGAATGGAAGACCTAGGGTAGTGAACATCACAATGATCCTTTTCAAAGTACATAGTTGTACTAAGTGGCTTTGTGCTGCTTACAGGCATTTTAACTAATTCATTTGTTGGTTCAGGGTTACATTCCTATTTGTCTGAATTTGAAAAGATTCGGATGAATACATTATGAATTGACGGGTGGTTCGATATTCTTGCGGAAAGATCAGATACAGAAATAGGTCAGAAAATGGTACATGACATTTCTTAGAGACAATTTTGATGATTTGTATGCTCTACATCATCAAAAAGGGGGAGAATTAATTTCAAGAAATGTTGTCTGGAGAACATATTGTAACAGTTACGGAGAGAAATGATCAAGAAATTTTGGATTTGGAGATAATTTGTTGTTTGAAATATGAGAGAGAAACAAGAAATTGTCGTGAATTGCAATTTATGGGGAGTTTGTACAGTTTGGAAAGTGAAGATTCAAATAATTCAGAAAGTTTGTTGTAGATTTGTTGAAATTTTCATTGAAGATTATTTGCTGAAGAAAAGTGAGCTAAATCTGAAGATAATTTCTTTTCTGAAGTCTGAAGGAGGTTTTCATAATCTTGGGGGAGAGTGTTATAGTTCTTGAAGAGCATAATCACAGACTTTGGGGGCGATTACTGAATTTCTGAAGACATTTCAAAGAAAGGGAAAATTGATTTTGAACTTGTTAACGTTCAGACAAAGGGAGAGACTCTTTGTTATCCTGAATTTTTTTTGAATATGATATTGAATCCAAAGGGGGATATTGTTAGTGCACAAATATGTTGGATCCGAGATCATGGGAATTAAAGTCAAAGCTCAAGTCAATCCTCAAAGAAAAGTCAAATTCAAAGCTTCTAAGTGCAAATTCAAAGTCTTTATGTTTCTAGCTTAGTGTGTTTAGGTTGTTTTGTAACTTGTAGGTATAAAAGTTTTTTTTCCTTTGTATCTCAATGGTAGCACATATTGAGAGAATATATAATTCGCATCCTTGAGAGAGAAATATTGTAACTTATAGAGCATTTGTAATATGTGAATTGAAATCAATCGTATAGTAAGTTGGATTAAATTCTTGTGTTGTTCATCTTGATTTGCACATAGATTGGGCATAATATAAGGTATTGAAATTCATAAGCGAAATAATATAATCCAAACTCAGAAATTCAGTTATCCATTTTGGATTCTTTTTGCCTTGTGTATTTTAGATTTTTTTGAGCTTAAAGAGAAGATTGGATTGCTAAATCTTTTTAGTAATGATCTTGATCCAAAGGGGGAGATTTTTCGATCACAGATTTATTGGATTCAAGATCATCAAGACTGAAGACGGAAATCTGAAGTTAATGCTGTAAAGTCAACTCTCAATAAAAGTCTAGGTCATTTTGTAATAAATAGTCAAAGTTTATTTTGTGTATTTTTGTTTTGGCCTAAATAGGTATATGGCTATTTTAGGTTGCTAGGGTTGCAAGGGGTAAGGGAGTGCCCAAAATAGAAAATCAGCAGCCGCACCATTTCTAGAGAGAGAGAGAGCTTAGAGAGAGAAAGCCTTCAAGATAGAACTTGTAATCGTTTGATTGTGAAATCAAAATCAGGTTTGTTAATCTCTCGATTGTGATTATATGTTTATTGTGATAAGAAACTGATTTGTAGGAACATCAATTGGTATCAGAGCTTAACCAGATTGAAATCAAATAAGAAATAATGTTCACGTACTGTTCCATCGATATCCAGATCTGTTCGTGGATTTTTGTGTGAATTTTGATAAGAAATCATTTGGGTTGAGGTCAAAATCAGTTTTAAATTGAGATTGTATTGTTTTATTCACGTATTGCACTGTAATCGATTGTCATTTTGATGATTTTAGTGTTCTTGGTTTTCACGAGTTCATAGGCACTTTTCATTGATCGAATCATTCTTAGATTGTTGGTTTTGAAATTAGTTGGTTGTAATCTGTTCTAGATGATTAGGTGATCGATTTGTCAAAATTTCGATCTGTAAATCGAAGTCAAAATAGGTTATTGGTTGATTTAGGGTCGGTTTTCGAAGCTTAAGTGAAGAACTCGCAGGTAAAGGGGAAGAACTCGCAAGTTATTAAAGGATTCACAGATCTAAGTTTTGCGCCAACTTCACATAGCGCAAAATTAACTTGTGTGCCACTTTCCTTAGCGAATTTCTGAGTTTTTGCGCCATCTTCACTTAGCGCAAAGCATATTTTGTGCCACTGCCCTTAGCGCATATCTGAATTTCTCGCCAGCTTCTCAGTGCTAAGTCTCTTTTGCGCCATTGCCTATAGCGCATATCTGGATTTGCGCCAGTTTCTCTTAGCGCAAATTGCCTTTTGCGCCACTACCCTTAGCGCAAATCTGGGCTTAGCGCATTTTGGGGTTTTTGCTTGTATTGTGCGCGAATTCGTTACTACTTCCTTATATTTTTGCGAATTCTAGACTTGGTAAAATTGGAAATTTCATTTCTGATTTTTTTTATTTGATTGATTTTATCTGGACTAACGGTCATTTTCAAGTTTCTTATTGCATATTTTTATAAAATCAAGATGTCTGCAAGAGAAGTTCCAATGTTGTTCGAAGGAGAATACGAACAGTGGAAAGTTAGATTCTTAAAATGTATAGATGTATAAACAATGGGTTGCTACATCAGATTATTATTGATAAAAGGAGTGAAGAAACCTCAAAATCCAACAGAAAAGTGTACTGCGGAACAGAAGGGATATCTGGAAGCTGATAGAATAACTAAAAATTTCTTTCTGCAAAGTATGTCTGATAATATTTTTAGTAACATTAATATCAACAATTCGTCAACAAAAGTGATGTGGGATTATCTTGAATGGAGGATGATAGGATCAAAGATGTTATCAAGAGTTAAGTTTTTGGACACTGAGAATTCTGATCTAAAAGGAAAGATTTCTGATATGGAAGCTCAAATCTAGAAACAAGATTTTGTGGAGAACAATGAGAAGAAAGTTAATGATTTGGAGAGTGCAAATGTTGATCTTCAAAAGAAAATATCTGAATTGGAACAAAAGCTAGTCAAAGACAACAATCAGTTTGAAATTGAAAAGAAATCATTTGCAAAGAAGTTCTCAGAATTTTCCAGAAAATGTGCTGACGAGAAGAAGACGGTTGAGCTGAAATGTTTAAAGCTTTCTCCACAAATTTCTGAGTTTGAGAAAGTAATTATTTTGGAAAGGGAAAATTTTGTCAAAGAAAGAAAGACCATTGAACAGCAGAATGTTGGGATCTTTACAGAGATATTTGGTCAGAGAAATGATGCGGAGAAGGATTTTGAAGAAGAAAGAACAATGCTTGAAGCAGAGATTAAGAAGCTTACTGAGAAGCTATCTGAATTATCTGAAAGTGTGCTTACAGAGAAGAAAACGAAGTCTGAATTCAAGAAGAAGCTTGACCTTCTTGTCAAAGAGAGAGACAATTTTGCTTCAGATATTAAAGAGCTTGAAAAGATTGTTTCAAAGGTGGTGGTGACTGAGCAAACGACTCCAGAGTCACAAATCCACACACCTAGAAATAATTCATCTGACTTCAAAAAGATAGCCTCAAGCTCACACTTGAAACCTGTTACTTCAAGAAGGTTAGTCAATTCATTTGATCAGATTCGTACTACTAACATTTTCTTTGAGGAAAATGTAGATGGTTCAGATACATACAAAAGAAGAAGAAGAAGAAGAAGAAGGAGATACGAAGAAGAAGAACTGGTATGGAAGAAGAAACCAGTTGAAAATGAGAAGAAAGACGAGAAAGAAAAGAAGTCATGTGTACATACACATAATGCCAAGGAGAACAATGTGCATAAAGGTAAACCTGATCATATCTACACTAGAGATCAATTAATCAGGTTGTCAGGTAAGCAATACTTTTGTTCTTATTGTCGTACACATGATATTGTTCATAAAATAAGTGATCATTACTGGTATGGTTCTTACTCCGTTACTCCCATAAGAACTGCAACTAACAAACATGGACCCAAATACCAGTGGGTACCAAAGCCAAAAACTGATTATGTGTTGCAGGCATCTACAGCCAAGGGGAGTAAGAGAACAAAGGCTTCTATGTAGATCAGCTTAGGACCCGTACATCAGTGATCAAAAGACCTTACTCCTCTACTGATATGACAATTATACTCCAATAATCGAATGAGGAAATCAACCATCAAGGGGGAGTACATATTTGTCTGAAATTTTATGCATCCAACATATATGATGATCAACATTTTAGGGGGAGTTAATGCTTCTATTTTACACTGATAATTTTTCTGATGCATAATATTAGGGGGAGTAAAAGAATTATGACTTCTGATTACTTCAGATCAGAACTCGTACTTTAATCGTTTTACTTCTTTATGTCTTTTAATTTTTGTGAATAAAGTTGCTTTGACTATGACTTTAAGACTTTTGCAGTTTGAGAGATGCTTACAAGATCATATCTTTATGACTTAAAGTTTGACTTCATGAGATGTAAGATTGCACGTAAAAGGTATAATTCATCATCTTCATCTCATATATGGTTGAAAGAAGGACAACTATCAATCATAGAAAATATGTTCTTAAATGTTCAAACCACTTCCCGATTCTTAAACAGATTTCATGAATTGGAAGTGTGATTTTATATGTTTTCAAGATCTATTTTGTGCTTCAATGCTTAACAAACCGTGTGTTTCCAAAGCTAAATACTTGCATATTATCTTTTCTATATACTTTCAAGTATTCACACACCAGTTTAATTCTTTTGTTGAATAAGTTATCACCATGTCTCATATTGACCATGTTTTCGATGGTGATACACCCCGCTTGTATTTCAAAGAATTTGTTAGCGTCATTTCATTTCGAAACTTTTTTTCAAGAATGTCTATATCTTGGTTCATATAGACAATATCCATTATTCTTAACCATAAGCTTTAAATGCTATATCATTTCATTTCTGACAATTTTCATACAATGTCAGATTTTTTAAACAAGTTTCTTCCATTCATGTTTATTCATTGAATGTACTTGTTTGAAATATCTTCAATGTTTCAAATGCTCAAATCTTCATGATTATATTCTGAGCATACAAACATCAGACTTGTATTTGAGCTTTAACTGATAAAGTTAAATTAGCTGAGCAACACATGCTTTCTAGGAAAACATGGGATCTTTGTGCTAGGACTTAACTGAAACTTCTATGGATTCACGTTAACCAGTGTTTCCTACCCAAGAAGGTAATCCTTAGTGATTGAGTGTGAGGAGTCAAAAAGAAATTAGTGTAGGATTGTGCATTGAGGTAAAATGTAAAAGAGAGTTTGGTTAGATGTGAGCTTACATGATTAAAAGAAAGAGGGTGTGAGAACTGAGTAAAAGAATATCAAACTCTGCACCAACTACTTTCTGAGTCGGGCAGCCACATTACTAATGTTTCACAATTCTTTGGTGAACATTATTGAAACAGGCAACTAGCCCATGCCAACTCTTGACATTAACCCCACCAGCCACTCATTTTCTTTTTAACAAGAAAATGTTTCATTTTTTTCAAAGGGGAAGCAGCACATTTACTATCTGATTTTCATTTCGAAAATCTGGATATTGAAAAAGAAGGAAGTCTGCCACACCTTCGCACTTCAATCATGCATATTGAGTCTGTGTTTATCTACTGTTGTCTCAGTGGTTTACATAATGTTGAGCCTTTATAAGCAATTATTCGTGCTTAGTTCTTTCAATCACTTGCACGAACACACAAAGAATTTGTTTCTTTGTCATAACGTTCATAGAAATTGCCTTTGTGGTGTTTCGATGATTGGATGGAAGCCCTGGGGGAGTGAACATCAAAAAGCTCCTTTCCTATGTGTATTCGTTACACACAGTAACTTTGTGTTACTGACATGCATGTTAACTGATTCATTTGTTGATTCAGATGTTCCATTCTTATTTTGTCTGGATTTGAAAATATCTAGATGAATACATTGTTTGAATTGGCAATGAATCTGTGGCTCATTATCAAAGATCAGAGGTCAGAAAGAATTTCAAAGACATTTCTTGAGAAGTTTTGATGATATAGATGCATTTTTTCATCAAAAAGGGGGAGAAGATAGAATTCAAAGAAATGTCCATTACAAGTTTTGTTTCAAGAGACGTTTGAAAAGAGAAGAGTTAAACCAAGAAATGTCCAAGTCAGAAAGTTCAAATTTTGAGGAAATTTTCTTTGAAAATATTCTGCTAAAGCATTCCAAGCTGAATCTGGAGATAATTTCTTTCCATTATCTGAAAGAGTGTTTTTATACGACCCTTGGGAGGATTACAAGAAGTGTTAAAGAAAAAGAGGGAGATTGTATTTTTTCTGAGCTAAAAGAGAAGATTGGATTGCTAAATCCTTTTAGTAATGATCTTGATCCAAAGGGGGAGATTGTTAGATCACAGATTTATTGGATTCAAGATCATCAAGACTGAAGACGGAAATCTGAAGTCAAAGCTGCAAAGTCAATTCTCAATTAAAGTCTAGGTTATTTTGTAATAAATAGTCAAAGTTTATTTTGTGTATTTTTTTTTGCCCTAAATAGGTATATGGCTATTATAGGTTGCTAGGGTTGCAAGGAGTAGGAAGTGCCCAAAAATAGTAGGCAGTCGTCATCCTCATTTCTATAGAGAGAGAGAGAGCTTAGAGAGAGGAGAGAGAACTTGTAATCGTTTGATTGTGAAATCAAAATCAGGTTTGTTAATCTATTGATTGTGATTATATTTTTATTGTGATAAGAAACTGATTTGTAGGGAACATCAAAGGCTCTTTTACTTTTCTTTTATTTTCTTTTCTTTTCTTTCATTCGCTTCTTTTTCTTTTCTTTTCTTTCGATACTCTTCTTTTTCTTTTCTTTTCTTCCATTCTTTTCTTCCGGATTACAAGACATAATAAAGGAATTTCATAGACATGCAAAGAAATGATGTAAACACATCTTTCATTATATCTATAAGATACAATCAAAAAATGACTACACAAAATCATGCATATCCTTCATGAATTTTGATGGTTGAAGTTGAAGATGGTCACTGCTTTGATTCTTTCGAATTGCATCATTTATGGGTTTCCTATCAGCAATCTAATCTTCAAAATATATTTTGTTTTTACCTTTGTCTAAAGGATTTAGACTAGGAATCAGATGTTGGCCTATAGATTTTCTCCCCCTCTCTGGCCAGATTCGTTCCCTTTGAATCGGAGGTTGACCTACGGATTTGCTCCCCCTCTCAGGAGGGATTTTCTCTCCCGGAATTGTTGATAGCTTCATTGGTGTCTCTGTGTTGCTGTAAAGATTGGATTTGGATCTTGATTTCTCCCCCTCAATAGCACCGGAGAAAGCAAGTACGTCATCAAATTTGGTGGTCAGTATCTGTAAAGATGAGTCAATGGTCTCTTTAAAGAGTTCAATATTAATCATTTGTGTCCTATCCTCAAGAGTGAAGGCCACTGAATGAGAAACTTTCGAGGAATGATCCTTGACCACTGTATGAATCATCAAGTTTTGATCGTTTACTTTGGAATGAAGTTGTTCCAAAGATGTAACAAAGTACTGAATCAAACTGGAGGCTATTTATTCTTGAAGTTTCTAGTTTTTCTCAAGTCTTTTGTCACAAAGGGACTAGGCATCTTATATTGTAGAGATGCAAGATCATTACTACTGAAGGTCAAAGTTCAAGGAAGTAAAAGCTCAAAGTCAACTCTCAAGCATTAAAGTCAAAGTCTTTGTAATAAGTCAAAGTTTGTGTTTTATTTTCTTTTATTTTGTTGCCAAGTATAAATAGCTTTAGTCTTTGTAAGATTAGAATGGTAAGTCATAGTATCATACGCATGTGACTTAGATCAGAGAAGAGGAATCATTGAATATCATTCTAGAGAGAGAGAAAGTGTGTTTGTAGAGGGAGAAAGTTGAGATTTGTAATCTTTGATTGAATTAATGACATGTGATTTCGTTTAATTCTCATCTTAATTGTTTGATTAGATTAGAACTTGAATTCTGGGTTTAACAATTGGTATCAGAGCAAGCGAAATTCAGAAATTTGAGAATCGAGTTTGAGATTTTGGTCGACAGATTGGATGAACTCGTAAAACGGATTGTGGAAATTTGATTTTTGGATTTTAGTGATGTTCTTGATTCGAGTTCTATATCTTTGTATTCGATTTAGCATCTAGATCAAGTTTTGTTTGGATTGTACTGTCTAATTTTCACTAGATAAGCGTGAATTTGAAGTCTTTCTTTATTTGTGATCGAAGTATCCTTACGCACTGTAGTAGGATCAAAAGTGTAATGTTTTGTGTTTGATTTTGTAATTCACTAGCTGTAATATGTTCGAAATCAGTTCTGGAACGAATCTACAAAATTTCAAGGCAATTTAAGATGATTTGAATCGAATCAGATTGAAAAATCGAGTTTTGGAACAGTATAAGTCACAAACTCGCAAGATCTAAAGAACTCGCTAGTGAAGAACTCGCAAGCTGTCAGGATCGAATTCTCAACAAGAATTAATTCTCAGAAACAATATCAAAGAAGTTTGCGGAATAACACTTTGATATTTAATCAAAACAGTAAATCAACACAGTAGATATGAAGAACAAACTGTAAACTTGTATTGAATGCTTTGAAGTTACAAGATTACACACTCAACCTCAATATTGATGAACAGGCTCACCAATACGAATTCTACTTCTCTAGAATTAGGATCTATGTCTTGAGGTTGATTTTCTTTCTAATAGAATGAAAAACAAAAGTTAACTCATTATTCTAAACTATACAATATATATACTGAATACAAAGATAATTACAATAAATAATATATCTTCAGTATATCTTCCATGTATATCTCTAAGCTTCCATAATCTTCAGATTATCCAGCTGTTATTCTTTCCATCCGAATCTCTTTAGCAGCACTAACCATGATCAGCAGCATTAACTTCTTCTAGCAGCATTAAGTACTGAGCAGCACTAACTACTAGCAGTACTAACTAGCTAAGCAGTACTAACTTTGTTCAAGCAGTATTAACTATGACTAGCAGTATTAATAATACTAGCAGTAGTAACACTCAGCAGTATTAACTTTTAAGTATTCTAGCAGTAGTAACTTTGAACCTGCAGCATTAACCATACTTGATGAATTCTTCAGTTCCCAACACAAGCCCTTAAAGAATTAGCACAAGTGTTGAACTCGCAGATCTCAAGAACACACACAAGGGTAGAAACTGGTTGAAGTGAAGAACACGCAAACAGTTATGTACGAGAAGAAGAAACTTGCACATCACTAGGTGCGAGTTGTTGCTGTTCAAACACCTTGTAGTGCGCGAAGTATTCCTGCCAGAAGTCTTTGTCTTGCGCGTTTATCTTTCGCGAGAAGTATCCTTCTTCAAAATATTCTAAGTCCTAAACACGCAAGCCCTGTTCTTGCGCGTTTACATTTAGCGAGTTTCAAGTTTTGAAACAAATTCTAAGTATAGAACTCGCAAGACTTTGCGAGAAGTGCAAGAACTCGCACACGGTATCGTGCGTGAATTTAAGAACTCACATAAGTCTGTATGTGAGAACTTTGGTTCACGCAACCTTTGTCATGCGCGAAGCTGAAACTCGCACAACCTTGGGTGCGAGAAGTAAGTTCTCTCAGCCTGTTTTGTACACGAAGTTCAAAACTCGCATACAGGCTCTTGCGCGAAGTGTCTATTCTCTTTGATATGTGCGTTCTAAACTTAGTGAATTTTTCTGATTATCTTCTGAAATTTAACTGAGTTTGATTTTTGTAGATCATGTTTGTTTTCTGAATTTTGACGATCACAGTAAGCAGTGTAGATCAAAGATGACTTCTAGAGACGCTCTTTCTATCGGTACAGATGTAAAGCCCCCTGTTCTGTTTAAAGGGGAGTACGAACAGTGGAAGAACCGCTTTCTCGATTTTGTTGATCGGCACACAAATGGAGAGAATATTCTGTCATCAATCACAGATGGTCCAATGAAAATGCCTACTGAGGATAATGAATCAGATGGTGATGGAGTACTGAAGACAAAGACTGTTGATAAAGATATTTCTCACTTTACTGAACAACAAAAGAATCGGCACAGAGCTGACAAACAAGCCAGATCTCTACTTTTGCAAAGCGTAACTAACGAGATCTACATCAAAATAGACAGTTACAACGCAACTGCCAAATCAATGTGGGATCAGCTACAGAAGATGATGATGGGCTCCAAGGTGGGAAATCAAATGAAAGTGGCTAATTGCATAAACAACTACGAGTATCAAACTCAATGAACTCGCAAATTGCTAGACTTTAAACTTGCAGACTGTTACGTTTTGTGGAACAGCAGATCACATGGGCTAGAACACGCAAGCTACATGAAGTATCAAACTCGCATAAGCTTGAAAACATGAAAATCATAGAACTCGCAACTCACATTGACATGTAAATCAATTTGATCCTGCAGATCACATGAAGTTGTAGAACTCGCAGGCAATTGAAAAACATAAACTCGCAAGTAGCAGTCAATTGAAACACGCATAAGCTGGGATGATCAAACTAAGTGTTATGCGTGTTCTTGAGGAACTCGCATAAGTCTGAATAATAAAACTCGCATATCATATGCCTTGGAAACTTGCAGAAAATCAATTCGGCCATAATTCCATTAAGCACCGACCCATTATAATCTCATCCAATCACTTTTTGCAAACAAATTAATTGAATTTGAGACCTGCAAATTGACTGAAAAATCTGCATATTAGACTCGCAGATTGAACAGAGATATCAGTGGTTTGCGTGTTTTTGATAAACTCGCAGACTGCCTTTGCGAGTTCTTCATTTTCTTAACGAGTTCTTCACTGAGTTCACCAATTTGATCCAAACCAATTCAAACCTATAAAATTGCTTTCAATACTTGTATCACACTGATCGAAAGTTACTTCTAAACACATTTCTATGAATCCAATCTAGCTAAAATAGAAAAATTACAATGCTCAATGATTAATACAGTGCTCTGACATTTTTGATACCAAGATCTAAAAAAATTTCAAAAATTAAATCTGATCTTGTGGTTAATCTGAGAAATTATGTGAACAAAAATGTTTCTACAACAATAATCGAACCCAATGAAACTAGTTTCTCAATCAAAAACTGATTATCAATTGTGAACTCGATTCAATCAGTGAGCAATCAAAAAGTCAACTGCATGTTCTTGAGATTTCAGAAATTGATCCACATCATCCATTTAATCCTGCAATCAATTGAAAAATGTATCATTGTGATTAGAAAACAAATTCAAATACATTTCAATCAAAAGTTTTGTGTTCTTGAAAATTTTCAAGAAAAATTGATTTAACAGTGATCAAACTGTGTTCTTGAAATTTTGACTTTATGATCCAAAAATTTTAGAAAATCAATCTAATTCTCTGTGCAAATCTTTCTGAATCAGTTTGGTTCGCTCTGATACCAATTGAAAATGTATTCCCTGTTTCAATCAACCAATCTAAAACAATCTCAAATAAGATTTATGGTTTGACAGTATTAAGATCTAGAGAGAGAGTAGAGAGAGAAAGTCAAGTCGTATTGATATTACAATTAACCTCTTACAAAATTACAAGTAACAAACCTATTTATATGGACTAATAAACTCTTAAGTAATCCAACTAAACTCTCAAGTAACTTGAATAACTATCCACTCAAACTCTTAAGTACTTAAATTCTCAAATACTTAAGCACCCTCTAAAACTAATGTTGACTTTCTCACAATATGACTTTCATTGACTTCCTTTGACTATTCAATTACAAGGCTTTTTACAAGACTTTCCTAATTAAATCTTGTATACAATTAATGCACTAACAAGAAGTTTAAAGCCAAGGAAAATGAGAGTCTGGAGGAAACTTATGAGAGATCCGTGCTTCTTTTGAATGAACTATCAAAGAACAAAGTCAAGAAGAAGAAGATCGAGAACAATGTAAAGTTTCTCAGTATTCTGCAGCCTGAATGGAAGAAACATACCCGGAGGATGAAGCAGATGAAGGATTTGAGTGAGATACCCCTCCATGAGATTTATGAGACACTAAGACAGAATGAAGAAGAGGTTGAAGAGAAAAGGGCTAAGAAAAAGAAAACTGAGAAAGTGTCAGATCCCATAGCCTTGGTAGCTGGAGAGAAGGAGAAAGAGAAGAAAGAGAAGAAAGAGAAGAAAAAGAAGAAAAAGATAGTGATTCCCAGTTCTGATTCTGAGTCTGAATCTAACAGTGATGATGGAGAGAACCTCAAGCAAGCTATGGTTTTACTAACCCGTGCATTTCAGAACAAATTCTACAAGAAACCGTGTTCGAACTCATAGAGGTACTCTTCGTCCAGATCAAAGAATCATGAGCACATAGAACGGGTGGAAGGAAAACGATTTGAAGAAAAGAGATATGTGGAGAGAAAGCCGGAAGAAAGAAAAAAGTTTGTGAATGAATATGTTGGTGCTGAAAAGAAGACAAACGACTTGATCAAATGCTACAACTGTGGTAAGGTCGGTCACTACGCCAAGGACTGTTGAAAGCCAATTGTCAGAAATGTTGAATATTACAAGCAGAAGATGTTGCTTGGTACACAAAAGAAAGCGGGGAAAGCCCTTTTGGCGGAAGACGAGTTCTGGCTAGACCATTTTGAGGACGAACAAGAAGAGACTGCACACATGTGCTTGAAGGGCAGAGAAGTGAAAGATGATGATTCTGAAGAAGAGACATCTGATGAGGTATTAAACTTATCTGAGTCTGATTTTATGACCAAAATGGAAGCCATGATGGTCAAACTTCAAGATCTTCAAAATAAGCTGAAAAGGAAAAGAGTAGAGTTGAAAAGAAAAATCAAAAGATCTTTTACCTTAACAAAGCAGTTATTGGAAACAAAGATCTGATTGATTCTCTACGCAAATCTGTTTCTGATTTTAAACATGAAAAAGATCGTTTTGAAAGTAAGATTTCTGATTTTGAATCTAAACTATCTAAGTCTGATTTGGAAAAACAAGAATGTGTTCTAAAAACTTATTAATTGCAGGTAGAAAACAAGAGCTTAACAAATAAGGTAAATGGTTTGGAAGCTAAATTGTACGCACGAGGACAAACAGATCAAACCATTTTTCTAAACACCCCTAATGAAGAGGCTGATTTTAAAGAGAAATGGGGACTCGGTTATGATAACCCCCATTACTTAAAGAAAGCCATTAGAAAACAACAAGCTTTATATAACTTTAATTTTCTGTATGCGACTGCTAAATATCCTCATTTGAAACCCAAATTCGTTACCAAATCACCTGATGAGGTTGAAGCTAAAGAAGATGAGAAAAGAAAGAATTTAAAGAAAATGCAACTACCATTTTGTTATCAAAAGCTGAATGATAGTTATCTTTCTGAAAAACCAAAGGTTCTTTCAAATTATTATTTTGCTAGTTATTCTACTACTGAGAAGGAGGCAAAACCAGTTAAAGCTATGATTTATGTTCCTCCACTCATTCTAGAAAGCAAAATAATTGAGCTTGAAATTGTTTTAACTGATGAAAGAATCTTGGTTTATATTGAACAAAATGTATTTTCTATTGTTATAAAGAACACAACTTTAAATGTTGAATCTCAAAAGTGTTCTAAATTTTCTAAAGCACCTCACACCTCTGAAGTTGATCTTGATGACTTATTTGCGTCTGCAAGTGATTTTTTATATTCTGATGAAGGGTGTGTTGATGAGATTGATATGTTTGACTTTAATGATAAACTTCCAGATCATTCTACTTTTGTCATTAATGGTGAAGTTTTACCAAGTGTGCTTGAAATTGGTGAATCATCGACTAAAGTTGGTGAACCAGTTTCTGTGAGTACTGGTTATTATGCAAAAGGTAAGAAGCAAAAGAAGCAGCATTCACAGAAACGGAACCACACTGGTAAGCTCAAGAACAGACATTCTCAGAAATCTGATTTTCCTAACAGATCTAAATCTTATGTTTCAGTAAAAAGGAAAAGATCTGAAGAACGAAAGGAATGGCGACCAAAAAGGAAGATCGATGAGAGTTCTGAATCATCTCCTGATATGGATTGTAATAGATCTGGTAGTAGTAATTCTGATGTAATTGGTATTGTTGCTTCCAATAAACAAAACCTTGTAACTTCTTACAAGAGATATACAATAAAGCAACTATACCAATTATCCCGGTTTGCTACTGAATCATCTACTTATAGACGGAATGATTTTGTCTCTCACCGATATTCTGATGATTGCTTTGGAGATTATCATCTTTGTTCTTATAAGTCTTTTACTTCAAAAGTTTTTCAAAAGTTCAGAGGATCCATATATAAATGGATACCAAAATCTTGTGCTAATCCGTTAGGACCCACTTTTAAATGGGTACCTAAATTTGTTATTCCATGATTTCTCTTATGCAGATCCGTCATATGTGGTACTTGGATAGCGGGTGTTCCAAGCATATGACTGGGAAAAAAGATTTATTGTCTAATTATACAGAGAAATTCTGCGGGAATGTACATTTTCGCAATGACCAGTTTTCACCGATTCTTGGCTACGGTGACGTAATACAAGATAATGTGACAATTACGAAGGTGAGTTACGTAGAAGGATTAGGGCATAACCTATTCATTATTGGCTAGTTTTGCGACAAAGGATTAGAGGTAAATTTCAAGGCTAAGAGTTGCTCGGTGTGTACTGAAGATGGTAAAGAACTCTTGGTTGGCTCTAGAAAGTCCAACCTCTACACGATAAATTTGTGAAAGGTCCAGAATGACAATCAATTTTGTCTACTATATAGCCTCGATGCAGCAAAGTTGGCTTTGGCACCGAAGGTTGTCGCACCTGAATTTTTGATACATAAACAAATTGATCAAAGGAAGATTGGTTAAAGGACTTCCAGAGTTGCAATATGAGAAAGAACACTTATGTGCAGCATGTGAAAAGGGTAAAATGAAGAGGTCAAATCACAAGCCAAAACCCGAACCGAGTACTAGTTCTCCACTTGAACTTTTGCATATGGATCTTTGTGGTCCTATGCGTACTCAAAGCATAGGAGGAAAGAAGTATGTTTTGGTAATAGTGGATGATTATTCGCGTTACACATGGGTAAAGTTTCTAAGGACAAAAGTTGAGACGCCCGAAGTACTCATAAACTTTTTGAAGACTACCCAGGTGAACTAGCAGAGGTCAGTAAAGCTTCTAAGGACGGATAACGGCACAAAATTTAAAAACAAGACTGTAGAAGAATATCTCGAATCAGTCGGGATAACTCACCAAAATTCTGCTGCTAGGACGCTAGAACAGAATGGAGTAGTAGAAAGACGCAATCGGACGCTAGTCGAGGCCGCTCGCACTATGCTCAGCCAGTTGGATCTACCTCTGTTTCTTTGGGCAGAAAATGTCTCTACTGCATGTTATACGCATAATCGCTCCATTATTCATAAACGGTTTGGTAAAACTCCTTATGCATTAATTAATAATCGTACACCTAGCATTAAGCATTTTCATATTTTTGGTTGCAGGTGTTTTGTGCTTAATGATAGAGAGAACTTAAATAAGTTTGGACCAAAGGCTGAAGAAGGAATCTTCATTGGATACTAACAGACATCTGCTGCATATAGGATACATATGAAGAGCTCAAAGATTGTGATAGAAAGCGTTAATGTTACATTTGACGAGGTGGTGGCTTTAGAACAAATCAGTTTAGAACCCGTACTTACAGGAGTTTTAGCTTCTTGACAGATCAGTCCAAAACCTGTATCTAATGAGACTAATTCGGATAAAACATCTACTTCTACATCTCATTTATCTTAATTAGATTTATTGTTTGAATTCTTTTATGATTAGTTTCTAGGATCTAAACTTCCTAAATCTGTTGTGGTTGACAGGTCTGAACATTCAACGACTAATCATCCAACCACTTCGGACGTATCTAGTGAACTAGTTCCCCCGGTTCAGAACGAAACTCATATTCAAACAAATACTCCTACGGTTGAAGTTATACCTGATATTGTTGAACCAGAAGTTCCTACTTCAGTTGGTTGCACTGTGATGGATCATCAACAGACTGAACAAGTTGTCCCAACTGAAACTTCTGTACAAGAAACTTCAAATGTACCCCCAAATAATGTTGAACAAGAAGAAGCTGAAAGTGAATACTTAGATGAGAGTTATGATCAATCTACATTGAATTCGCTCCCTCACGAACACAAGTGGACCAAAGAGCACCCGATAAGCCAGATAATTGAAGATCCAACTTTACCGGTGTAAACTAGGTCTGCGACATTAAACATGTGTATGCATGATTTATTTCTGAGCAAGATAGAGCCCACTCGTGTATCATAAGCTCTAGCTGACTCGGATTGGGTAATGCAATGCAAGAGGAGCTGAACCGGTTCGAAACTTTGAAAGTCCGGAGACTTGTACCAAGACTTGAAGGAAAATCTATAATTGGTACAAAATGGGCATTCAAAAACAAAAAGGATGAAGACGGTATCGTAATCAGAAACAAAGCACGACTTGTCGCAAAAGGCTATAGGTAAAAGGAAGGCATTGATTATGATGAGACTTACGCTCCAGTAGCGCATATTGAAGCAATAAGGATGTTCCTTGCTTACGCCGCTCATAAAAACTTCACCGTCTACCAGATGGACGTGAAGACTTCCTTTCTGAACGACATTCTTAAGGAGGAAGTCTATGTCTTACAACCTGAAGGCTTTGTGAATCCAGATAAACCGGATCATGTATACATTCTGGATAAAGCACTTTATGGTCTTAAACAAGCGCCTCGAGCCTGGTATGAGGTATTATCAAAGTTTTTAGTCAAGTCGGGCCTCACAAAAGGTAAAGTCGATACTAATTTATTCATTAAAAAGGAAAAAGCTGATATTATTCTTAATCAAATATATTTGGATGACATTATATTTGGCTCTACAAATCCGAAATTCTGTATGAATTTTTCAAACCTCATGGTGTCACGTTTTCAGATGAGTATGATGGGAGAGATGAACTTCTTTCTCGGATTACAAGTCAAGTAATTTTCAACGGGGATTTTTATAAACCAAGCTAAGTACATTTTTGATATTCTTCGGAAATTCAAAATGGAAACTTGTAAACCTATTGGAACCCCAATGGCACTGGGAACTAAGATTGGCATGGATTCTTCGGGAAAATTTGTCGATGTTAGAACCTATAAAGGGATGATTGGTTCTTTAATGTATTTAACTTCAAGTAGATATCTAAAGGGGACTACAGATCTTGATCTGTGGTATCCTAAAGATACTAGTTTTGAACTAACTGCGTACTCAGATGCAGATCATGCAGGATGTATGTTAGACAAGAAGAGTACATCGGGTCATATACAATTCTTTGAAGATAAACTCGTAAGTTGGGCATCAAAGAAACAACTGTGTGTTTCCACATCAACGACTGAGGCGGAGTATGTTGCTGCTGCAAGCTGCTGCTCTCAGCTGTTGTGGATGAGGACACAACTACGAGATTATGGCTTCAAATTTGACAAGATTACGATATACTGTGACTCTAAAAGTGCCATTGCAATATCAACAAATCCTGTACAGCATACAAAGACAAACATAGATGTCCGATATCATTTTATCAAAGACAATGTTGAAAAAGGTATAATAGAACTTTATTTTGTAAACACTTATTATCAGTTTGTTGATTTGTTTACCAAGCCTCTCGACGAAAAGAGATTTAATTTTCTTGTCTCGAAACTTGGTATGCTAAATCTAAAGACATAATCTGTGATTACCTATTAAAGTTTCTCTTATTGTTATTTTTTTCTTCATTTCTTTATTTTTATTCTGAAAGATATCTGCACTTTAAGGTATGTTCATGATTTCAGGGAGAGTGAGAGATGATGAAAAGATGATCTATATTCATTTGAGGGGGAGTTCACAATTTCTGCATATGTTTAACTGATAAGTTTTTATGATGCATAAATGCAGGAGGAGTTAGAGTATGAAAGATAAGGAGTAAGAATTATGACTTCTGATTATTTCAGATCAGAACTCGTACATTCATTGTTTTACTGATTTATGTCATTTTATGTTTTCAATAAATGTTGTGAATAAAGTTGCTCTGACGGACTTTATGACTGATGTATATTGAGAGGATGCTTACAAGTTCATATCATTATGACTTTTAGCTGACTTCATGAGATTTAAGACAGATTGAAAAGGTTTATTTCTATTCTTAATATCATATATGGTTGAAAGAAGGACGACTTTCAATCATAGAAAACATGTTCTTAAATGTTCAAACCACTTCATATTCTTAAACGATTTCATGAATATAGAAGTGTGATTTTAAATGTTTTCATTTTAAATGTGCTTAAATGTCGATAAACCGTGTGTTTCCAAAGATTAATACTTGTGAATTAACTTATCTATATATTGTCAAGTATTCATACACACCGGTTTAATATCTTTGTTGTATTTTTTCTTACCATGTCTCTAAATTGAAACCATATTTCGATGGTAAGACACCACGATTGAACATCAAAGTTTGAGCGTGATTTAATTTCTAAACGTTCTTTCAAGAATGTCTATATTCTTGTTTCGTATAGACAATATCAATTTTTGATGACCTAAGCCTTAATTGTTATATCATTTCTATTTGATCTTTATCATACAATGTCAGATTTTCAAACATGTTTCTTGTATTAATTTCATTTATTCAATATACTTGTTTGAAATATCTTCAATGTTTTATATGCTCAAATCTTCATGATTATCTCATCGAGCATACAGATATCTGATTTGTATTTCATATATTGTGCTTTATTGCCAAGTTAAACCATCTTGAGTAACATTGTGCTTTAATAGGAAAATATGGGTTCATTTTGTGAGGACTTAAATGAAACTTCTATGGATTCACATTAACCAGTGTTTCCTACCCAAGAAGTTAAACCTTAGTGATAGAGTGTGAGGAGTCAAAAAAAAATGAGTGTGGGTTGTGTGATGAGGTAAAATGTAAATGAGAGTGTGTGTCATGTTTCTAGTTCCTAATCACAATCAAACAATCAAACAAAACAATATATCTCAATTACCTGTTTGATTCAAATCAATTCAACAATTACAAACTCTCTCTCTCTCTCTAGAACTCCTCTTTCTCTCTCTCTACAATTCTCTCTCAAGAATGCGATCTCAGATTACCACTCTCTAGATACAACACTAACAAGAACAACTAACTAAACTACTTATACCAAGAACTAAAATACAAGGAAATACAAAATACTATGCACTTTGATTTTTTATTACAAAATAGACTTTGACTTTAAATGAGAGTTGACTTTCAGCCTTTGACTTCTTGAACTTTCATCTTCAATCTTTATGATCTTGAATCCAACAAATATGTGCTCTAACAATCTCCTCCTTTGGATCAAGATCATTACTAAAAAAATTTAGCAATGCGATCTTCTCTTTTTAAGCTCGATTGAAAATAAACTCCCCCTTTGATCAATCTTTATCTTCTCTTGTAATCTCCCCTTTGATACCAAAATGATTTTCTCAACTAATTAACATGCTCCCCTTATTAGTATGAAAATATTTACATTCTCCCCTTCTCTGATAAGCTCTATCTCTTCAAAAACATTCAACAATCTTTTCTCAAAAATCTGTTCTTCAAGAATATTAATATTCTCTCCCAAGGTTGTACACAAACATCTTTCACACATAAAATTTCAACAAAATCTTCAAATTCTTTCAGCTTTCAATCAAATCTTGAACAACTCTCCCATATCTTGAATTTCGGACAATTCTTCAAACTTTTCAACCAACATTTCTTTATATGAACTCTTCTCCCCCTTTTTGATGATTATAGCATCGACATCATCAAAACTCCTTCCAAGAAATGTCTCTGAGATTCTATCTGACCACTGATCTTTGATAATGAGCCTCTAATTCGTTGCCAATTCAAACAATGTATTCATCCAGATCTTTTCAAATCTAGAGAAAATAGAAATGTAACACCTGAATCAACAAATGAATCAGTTAAAATTCCTGTAAGTAACACAAAGTCACTATGTGTAATGAATACACAATATAAAGGAGCTTTTTGATGTTCACTCCCCCAGGGGTTCCATCCAATCATCGAAACACCACAAAGGCAATTTCTATGAATGTTATGACAAGAAAAACAAATTTGTTTGTGTATTCGTGCATGTGTAGAAAGAATTAAGCACGGATGATTGCTTTTAAAGGCTCAACATTGTGTAAACCACTGAGACAACAGTAATTAAACACAGACTCAATGTGCATGATTGAAGTGCGAAGGTGGGCAGAGTTCCTTCTTTTTCAATATCCATATTTTCCAAATGAAAACCAGATAGAGTATATGTTGCATCCCCAGAAAAATATGAAACATTTTCTTTTTAAGAAGAAAACGAGTGGTTGGTGGGGTTTTAAGCAAGAATTGTCATGGGCTATTTGCTTGTTTCAATAATGTTCACCAAGAATTGTGAAACATTAGTAATGTGGTTTCCCGACTCAGAAAGTAGTTGGTGCAGAGTTTGATATTCTTTTACTCTGATCTCACACCCTCTTTCTTTTTATCATTAAGCTCACATCCAACCAAACTCTCATTTCCATTTTACCTCATCACACATCCCACACTCATTTCTTTTTGACTCCTCACACTTAATCACTATGGGGTAACTTCTTGGGTAGGAAACACTGGTAATCGTGAATCCATAGAAGTTCATTTAATTCCTAGCACAAAGAACCCATGTAATCCTATGAAAGCATAATGTTGCTCAATATGGTTTAACTTTATCAGTTAAAGCTTAAAATACAAGTCAGATGTTGATATGCTCAGAATATAATCATGAAGATATGAACATTGTGAAACATTGAAGTATTTTCAAACAAATATATTGAATGAATAGATAAGAATGCAAGAGACTTGTTTGAAAATATGACATTGAATGAAAATGATCAGAAATGAATGATATAACAGTCAAAGCTTATGGTCAAGAATAATGGATATTGTCTATATGAAACAAAATATAGACATTCTTGAATGAAACGCTTCGAAATGGAATGACGCTCAAAAATCTTTGAAGTACAAGCGGAGTGTCTTACCATCGAAAATATGTTTCAATATGAGACATGGTAAGAACAATTTGGTTAAAAAGTAAACCGATATGTATGAACACTTGAAAGTATGTAGAAAAGACAATACGCAAGTATTTATCTTTGGAAACACACGGTTTATTAAT
Source organism: Arctium minus (assembly GCA_954870635.1). Classification (NCBI taxonomy): domain Eukaryota; kingdom Viridiplantae; phylum Streptophyta; class Magnoliopsida; order Asterales; family Asteraceae; genus Arctium; species Arctium minus. The sequence continues at coordinate 80,107,761 of OX941081.1, read as the reverse complement.
TATTGAAGCTCAAAATGAAAAATGAAAACATTTAAAATAACACTTCCAATTCATGAAATTTGTTTAAGAATCGGGAAGTGGTTTGAACGTTTAAGAACATGTGTTTATATGATTGAAAGTTGTCCTTCTTTCAACCATATATGAGATTAAAATAAGAATGTTAACCTTTTAGCTTCGTATTAAATCTCATCAAGTCAGCTGAAGTCATAAAGATATGATCTTGAAAGCTTCTCTCATTCTACACAAGTCTCAAAGTCCTGTCAAAGCAACTTTATTCACAAAGTTTATTCAAATGTAAAAGACATAAAGCAGTAAAACAATTAAAGTACGAGTTTTGATCAGAAGTAATCAGAAATCACAGTCTTACTCCTTTTGATATGACGTATATGCTCCCCCTAAAATCATGCATCACAAAAATTTGTCAGTTAAGTAAAATGCAGAAATTAAATATGCTCCCCCTCAAAAGAATGTAGATCATCTTAAAGTGCATCTCACTCTCCCCCTGAGATTATGAACAAACTATTAAAGCGTAGATATCTTTCAGAAATAATGATAAAAAAATGATGAAAAATAACAATACGTAACTTTATTAGGTAACAACCGATTATGTCTTAAGATTTAGCATACCAAGCTTAGAGACAAGAAAATTAAATCTCTTTTCTTCTAAGGGTTTGGTAAATAAATCTGCAAGCTGATAATCAGTTTTTACAAAATAAAGTTCAATTGTTCCTTTTTCTACATTATCTTTGATAAAATGATACCTGACGTCAATGTGTTTGGTTTTGTTGTGCTGCACAGGATTAGCAGATATAGCAATAGCACTATTCGAGTCATAATAGATTGGAATTTTATCAAACTTGAATCCATAGTCTCTCAGTTGTGTTCGCATCCACAAGACCTGAGAGTAACAACTGGCAGCAGCTGCATACTCTGCTTCAGCAGTCGATATGGAAACGCATAATTGTTTCTTTGACGCCCAACTAACAAGCTTGTCTCCAAGGAATTGAATGTGACCTGAAGTACTCTTCCTGTCCAACATGCAACTTGCATGATCTGCATTTGAATAAGAAGTCAGTTGAAACCCTGTATCCTTAGGATACCACAGACCAAGATCTGCAGTTCCCTTCAGATATCTAAAAATCTGTATGACAACAGCCAAATGGGATTCTTTAGGAGCAGCCTGATATCTAGAACAAAGGCATGACGAAAACATAATATCTGGCCTACTTGAAGTAAGATACATTAAAGAACCTATCATACCTCTATAAGTCCTAACATCAACACTTTTACCCAAAGGATCAGTGTTAATCTTAGTACCTGGTGCCATCGGGTTTCCAATTGGTTTGCAATTTTCCATTTTGTACTTCCGAAGAATATCCAAAATGTACTTATATTGGTTAATGAAAACCCCATTGAAAACTGTTTAAATTGTAATCCGAGAAAGAAATTCATCTCTCCCATCATACTCATTTGAAAACGTGACACCATGAGGTTAGAAAAGTTTTTGCAGTATTTAGGATTTGTAGAGCCAAATATTATATCATCAACATATATCTGAATAAGGATGATATCTGATTTTTCCTTTTTGATGAACAAAGTGGTATCGATTTTACCTTCGGAAAAACCAGACTTGACCAAGAATTTAGATAGAACGTTATACCATGCTCGAGGGGCTTGTTTCAAACCATACAGGGCTTTATCCAAGATGTAGACGTGATCTGGCTTATATGGATTTACGAACCTTTTTGGTTGAGACACGTATACTTCCTCCTTAAGAATTCCATTCAGAAAAGCTGTTTTCACATCCATCTGATAGACTGTGAAATTCTTATGAGTTGCGTAGGCTAGAAACATACAGATTACCTCTATACGCGCTACTGGATCATATGTCTCATCGTAGTCTATGCCTTCCTCTTACCAGTAACCTTTGGCAACAAGTCTAGCTTTGTTCCTTATGACAATACCATCTTCGTCCTTTTTATTTTTGAATACCCATTTAGTTCCTATCACGGTCTTTCCTTCTGGTTTTGGAACTAATCTCCAGACCTTCAGTGCTTCAAACTAATTTAACTCGTCTTGCATAGCAGACACCCAATCCGAATCAGCTAGAGCCTCTGATACTTGTGTAGGCTCTATCTTACTGAGGAATGAGTCATGCATACATTGATTCATAGTCGCAGACCTAGTTTGCACCGGTTTGTTTAGATCTCCAATTACTTGGTGTAGAGGGTGTTCTTTAGTCTAAAGATGTTCATGAGGGAGTGGAGTAGATGAATATTGATCATGGTCATCATCTAAAAATCCACTATCATGTTCTTCAGTTTGAATAGTAGGATGGGGATTTGCAGTTGAAGTTTCAGGTGCAGAAGCATAAGTTGGAACAGCAGACTCTGGCTGTTGAGTAGACAATGTATCACTTCCAACTGATATAGTTACTTCTGGCTCCGCAGTTACTTGTATATCTTCAACTGTAGAAGTAGATGTTGGAATGTGAGTTTCTAACTGGACGGGGGATTCAAATTCAGTTATAACTTCTGAAGTGACTGGATGATTGCAACTTGTGTCGTCAGACCTGTCAGTCACATCATATTTAGGCAAATTAAATCCTAGAAACTCATCATAAAAGAATTCAAATAACAAATCTAAATCAGATAAATGTGAAAGTGAAGTAGAAGTGTTATCCGAATTATTCTTTGTAGAAACAGGTTCTGGACTGATCTGCCCATAACCTAATACTCCAGTTATCACGGGTTCTGAACTGAGTTGTTCAGAAGCCATCTCTTCATCGAATGTAACATTAACGCTCTCGACGATTGTCTTTGACTTCTTTAGATAAACACGATATGCAGTAGATATCAAAGAATAACGAATGAAGATACTCTAATCCGCCTTAGCACTGAACTTGTTCTGTAACACCCGCAAATTCAGGTAAGTTGAGGTTTTGTTAATCTTACGTTTATGTGTTTATCAAAGTAGAACGTATATGTTTAATTGCCATTTTAGTATGTGATTAATTGCTCGATATCGAATCGGGAGTTTTAGACTTCTGTTTGGTAAACAGGGAGTTTCGTGACTTAGTCGCGAGTGGAAGTCGCGGCACAAGCCGCGTAGTCCACTGGGGTGTTTCGGGGTTGAGGAACCTCGCGACTTAGGCGCGGGTTATAGTCGCGGCAATAGCCGCGTGATTCACTGTGTTCGAATTGGTCGGGATAGTGGGCGACTTATGCCACGGGTCAAAGTCACGACATAAGTCGCGATCAACCTGCATCCCCTTAAACCCTTCTTTGGCCGATTTTCTCCCATTTGGTTCTTACATTCCCTCTCCATTGGCGATTTTAGAGCTCACTAAATCAGCCCCTTACCTCACCAAACCCTACCTCTCATAAATACAACCTACATTGGTGGTTGGAATATTGGAACCTTGCATTTACTCTCCTCAAGTCTTCAAGCTTCACCTACAAGTCTCCATCTTCAATATCCAACTTCTAGGGTTCCATATTTTCTAGGTTTTGGTTCAAAACCTAGATTGTGAGTTTACTAAACCTCTGTTAAAACTAGATACACATCATAGTCTGCTATATGTTATTTCCCTCTCTATGTGATTAAGTATTTGGGATTTCTGGATGAAAATGGTTAGAAATATGGACATTGGTGATATGCTATGTTTTATGTTATTTGTACCATTATTTGGGGCTTTTCCTGGATATATAAAATGGATACCTCGATATGTTAAATGTATGCATATATGTGTGTTATGATGATTTTAGTTGGAATATCACTTTGGTGACATAGTCATATGCATGATAAATATAATTGTCATGTAAGACTTTTGTTGGACTTCATGAGGAAAGGATGGTAACATTGTACCCGTAGTCGGTATGGAAATATGTTGGGTTGAAATGTACCTAAGGACCTCCTATATGCATTATGTTGGACAAATCAAGGCAAGTTCACTAGGAGGACGTAGTCTTGGGGCACCACCGGAATGGTATGTGCCTAGACCTCCGCCACTCGGAAAGTTTCCTTTACGGTCTGATCTCCGGGTGTGCCAGGCCTTTGGGGTGTTCCTTGTTAAGGGCATCAAGGTGCATTGACTCTTTGGAGTGGAGTTGATTGATGCTTTGGGTCTCCCCTAATGACTCCACATATATTTGGACACTGGTTAACTGCTGATAAGAAATTGTGACTATTCATCCATGCTCATTATTGTCCAACTCACTAGGCTTTTTGGCTTAACACTTGCTTGGTGTCTATGTGTATCTCAGGTGTTAGCGGCGCGACTCCTAGACAAGTTTAGATGCTTTGGGCAAGAGCTTGGGGATTTTGGCACTTGAACTAGTTTTGGAAGTTTTGGATTTATAGATGACACCCCTTTTGTAATCTCTTTTCTAGATGTAGAAATTAGATTAGTTGGTTGTTGTTTATTTATCCGTTAAATTACAGATTTGTGATTAAACAGGTTGTTTGAATATTTCCCCTTTTTGGGAGGCTCTTGCCATGGCAAACTTTCTACCACTTCTCCATTTATGGAAAGTTTTTGTTATCCCTACTTTTAGGGTGTTACAAGTTGGTATCAGAGCTTTAGTTTAAGTGAACTAGGTATGGTTTAGCGTATCTAGACTTAAGCTTTAGACTTTATGACTTCACTGTCCACTTGTGGTAGAAATCCTAGGTGGGGAGAGCTTTAGGATTACGGAATTACTGTAATTGAAAGTTGTGATGATGGTGACAAGAATTCTTGTGTATTGTTCGTTCATAATTTCACTTACCTACTGCTATTATGAATGCATTGTTACGTGAGCATGCTTGGTTTACTATTATTATGATAATTGATGAAGGTAGTAGTACGTACAATGAGTTCAAATCGCTTAGTCTTTTGTCAATCTATTTCTCGTACGTGCATGGCAGATTATTAATGGTAAACACTCGAAGTAGATTACCGGACATGCCAGAGGGGAAACCAGAAGTGGAATCTGCAGCAGTACGACCCCCGGTCGGGGCAACCTCCGATGACATTCCTATACCCAGAATCTTGGGAGGAGGGCCTGAGCATATTCCGCGCCGGAACCTCAACACAGGTAACGCCATCATGGAGGAAGTTACCATGGAGACCCGGCTTCGGGATAGCATGATGTTGGCTATGAATGCGGCCCTAGCTCAACAACAGTTGGCCATGACTTCGGCCATGACCCAACAGCAAGAGTTTTTCATGAAACTCCTAGAGGATCGAGACGCTAGCCACCGACAACCTGAGACGATGGCTGAAAACATTATTGTGGGGTCGGGTGGACCAAATGTGGTAACAGTTGAGGAACCATCCGCTGAAGGGATTCGGATGAAGACTAAGGGGTGCACTTACAAGACGTTTCTGGGGTGCCACCCTAAGGAGTTTGGGGGTTCAAACAACCCGGTTGCTTGCATGTACTGGCTCAAAGAGGTAGAGATGGCCTTTGAGTCAAGTGAGTGCGATCCCTCTCAACGGGTCAAGTTTGCTTCTCAACTACTCCAGGGAGAGGCTTTGATTTGGTGGAACCTCACTCGATCAGTCCTCACTCCTGAAGTTATGGCTAAGTTAACTTGGCCAGTGTTCAAAGAGAAGATTATGGACAAGTATTGTAGCGAGCGTTCGATGGACAAGTTGGAGCGAGAGTTCCGAGATCTGAAGAAAGGAAACTTGTCTGTGGTTGGATACTCCAAAATTTTTTTGGAGAAACTGAACTTGGTGGGACATCTAGTCCTCGATGAAAGGTCAAAGATTAAAGCCTATCATCAAAGGTTACCGGCCGGGATGCGATCGACGTTAAGGAATGCTAAGTGTTCGACGTTACAAGAGGTTATCGAAGTGTCCTTGCTCGTTGAGGACTACATTAATGCCGAAAGGGATGAGAAGAGGTTAGTTGGTGAGAAACGGAAGTGGGAAGGGCCATCTTGGCCCGTTCGTCAGTCGAGGCCCTTTGTTAGCGGGAAAGCGGGTGATCAACGTCGTGAGGAACGGTGGTGTTCCAAGTGCAGGTCAAAGCACTCGGGGCCATGTGCTACAAAAACTTACTCCAGTTCAACCAGGTGCGCCAAGTGTGGTAAGAAGAACCATACGACTCGAGAATGTTCCATCCAAGGATCGGTATGTTTTGAGTGCGGAGAACCGGGGCATATGAAAAGATTCTGCCCAAAGCTAATTGGGGGAAATTCGGTGGGTTCGACGGCCAGAGTCGAGCAACCACAAAGGGCACCGAGTCGAGCTTTCCGGATGTCTACCGAGGAGGCAAAGGAGACCGCGGATGTCGTTTCGGGTACGTTCCTAGTAATCTCCTTGCCAGCTCGTGTTTTATTTGATTCGGATGCTACGTGTTCTTTTGTGTCAGATACCTTCTGTAAACGATTCACTATTTCTAGTAGTGTTCTTCCCGATGCACTAGTAGTAGAGATAGCCAATGGGGACCAGGTAATCATCCGAGACTGTTTTTGTAATTGCACTATAGAGATCGATGGGAATCCTTTTGGGGTAGATTTGCTACCTATGGCCATAGGGGGTTTTGACGTGGTCATAGGCATGGACTGGTTAGTAAGGCACAAGGCCGACATCTTTTGCTCTAAGAAGATGATTCAAGTGCCTTCGGAGGGAAGCAAGGCGGTCATCATCTATGGAGAAAAGGGAAAAGGTTGCAACCCTATAATCTCCTCTCTCAAGGCTCGGAAGTTCTTAGAGAAGGGTTACCCTTCGTATCTAGCATTCGTGGTGGACGCGAAAAAGGAAAAGAGGACGGTGGAAAACGTGAAGGTCGTGCGGGATTTTCCGGACGTCTATCCGGAAGACTTACCCGGATTACCACCGGAACGACAAGTGGAATTTCAGATCGATCTCTCTCCGGGAGCGGCTCCGATAGCTCGAGCTCCATATCGTTTGGGTCTGACAGAAATGAAGGAAATGATGTCGCAACTGCAGGAGTTGTTGGAGAAGGGCTTCATTCGACCGAGTTCGTCACCATGGGGAGCACCGGTGTTGTTCGTGCAGAAAAAGGACGGGTCCATGAGGATGTGTATAGATTACCAAAAGTTGAATAAAGTCGCGGTGAAGAACAAGTATCCCTTACCTCGTATCGACGATCTTTTTGACCAACTTCAAGGCGCGGGATGTTTCTCGAAGATTGACCTTCGGTCCGGATATCATCAAGTGAGAGTGAAGAAAGAAGACATTCCGAAAACGGCTTTCCGAACACGATACGGCCATTACGATTTTTTGGTGATGCTTTTCGGTCTAACCAATGCTCCGACCGTATTCATGGATCTAATGAACCGTGTGTGTCGCCCATTCTTGGATAAATCAATGATCGTTTTCATCGACGATATTTTAATATACTCAAGGGATGAGTCCGAGCATGGAAAACACTTATGGGAAGTATTAGAAGTTTTAAGGAGGAAGAAGTTGTTCACGAAATTCTCGAAGTGCGAATTCTGGCTCCAAGAGGTGCAATTCTTGGGGCATGTGGTATCAAAAGACGGGGTAAAAGTGGATCCGGCAAAGATCGATGCAATGATGAGTTGGGAGCCTCCGACAAGTCCGATGGAGATTCGAAGCTTCTTAAGCTTGGCGGGTTACTACCGGTGTTTCATCCAAGACTTTTCCAAGATAGCTACACCGCTCACTTCTCTTACAAGGAAGAACGTCAAGTTTCTTTGGACCGATGCGCAAGAACAAGCCTTCCAGTCGCTCAAGAGGAAGTTGTGCGAAGCTCCGATCTTATCCCTACCCGAAGGATCGAAAGACTTTGTGGTGTTTAGTGACGCTTCCAAGATGGGGCTTGGGTGTGTCCTAATGCAAAGGGGGAAAGTAATAGCCTACGCGTCGCGGCAATTAAAGGATCATGAGAAGAACTATCCGACTCATGATTTGGAGTTGGCGGCGGTAGTTTTCGCGTTAAAGTTGTGGCGACACTACTTGTATGGGACCAAGTGTACTCTTTTCACGGATCACAAGAGTCTCAAGTACATCTTCGATCAAAAGGAACTCAACATGCGGCAAAGGAGATGGCTTGAACTCCTAAAGGATTATGATTGTGATCTACTCTATCATCCCGGTAAGGCCAATGTGGTGGTGGATGCATTGAGTCGGAGGAGCCATGAGGATGGCGTTAAATTGTCCCTTACAAGAATCGACGTGGTATCAAGTTTGGTAGAAAGCATCAAGTCGTGGCAAGGGGAAGCACTCAAGGAGCAAAATCTCAAATCCGAGATCATGGTAAAGCAAAGTGGACTTTTGACGTAAGATAGCCGCGGGCTTAAACTCTTTCAAGGTCGAATTTGGGTGCCGAAGTTGGGTGGAAATCGGGAATTACTTCTAGAAGACGCGCACAAGTCGAAGTATTCTATACATCCCGGTAGTACCAAGATGTATAGAGACTTAAAATTAAATTATTGGTGGCCGGTGATGAAGTTAGATGTGGCTAGCTATGTGGAGAAATGTGTCACTTGTCTCCAAGTCAAGGCGAAACATCAAAAGCCGTATGGTAGTTTACAACCCCTGTCCATTCCCGAGTGGAAATGGGACAACATCACTATGGACTTCGCGACGAAGCTACCAAAGACCTTGCGAGGCCATGATACAATTTGGGTAGTCGTTGATCGTCTAACCAAGAGTGCACATTTCCTTGCAATGCGGGAGACCTTGCCAATGGAAAAATTGGCCAAGCTTTATATTGACGAGGTGGTGTTGAGGCACGGAGTTCCGAAATCTATTGTATCGGATCGGGACAGCCAATTCACTTCGAACTTTTGGGCTAGTTTACAAAAGGAGTTGGGTACTCGATTAATTTGAGCATGGCTTATCATCCACACACGGTGGTCAAAGCGAGAGGACGATCCAGACATTAGAAGATATGTTGAGGTTGTGTGTAATAGACTTCGGGGGAAGTTGGGATTCACATCTACCCTTGGTAGAGTTCGCGTACAACAACAGTTACCATTGTAGTATCGGAATGGCACCGTTCGAGGCCTTGTATGGGCGGAAGTGTAGAACCCAGTTTGTTGGTTAGAAGCAGGGGAAAAGCAATTCGCCGGGCTGGTATTAGTGCAAGAGACGGCGGAAAAGGTGAAAGAGATTCGGGAGAGGCTAAAGGCGGCACAAGACCGACAAAAGAGCTATGCGGACAAGAAGAGGAGACCGGTTGAGTTTCAAGTGGGTGACCGAGTCATGTTGAAGGTGTCCCCGTGGAAGGGGATCATACTTTTCGGGAAGCGTGGGAAACTTAGCCCTCGTTTCCTCGGACCATTCAGTATTTTGGAAAAGATTGGGTTGCAAGCCTACCGGTTGGATTTACCACCAGAAATGGATGGGATACATCCTACATTCTATGTGTGTTACCTTCGGAAATGTCTAGCCGAAGAAGAAAGCGTGATCCCTTTGTCGGAAATTCGGGTGGACAATGGGAATCATTGTGTGGAAGAATCGGAGTCGATTTTGGAATCGAAGGTGAAGAAGTTAAGACATAAAGATGTAATCATGGTTAAAGTTCAATGGAAGCATCATCGGGGTGCTAACATTACTTGGGAGTCCGAAGATGACATGAAGAAGCGTTACCCTCACTTATTTGCTTGGAGTGAGATTTCGGGGACGAAATCCTAATTAGGTGGGGAGAATTGTAACACCCGTAAATTCAGGTAAGTTGAGGTTTTGTTAATCTTACGTTTATGTGTTTATCAAAGTAGAACGTATATGTTTAATTGCCATTTTAGTCTGTGATTAATTTCTCGATATCGAATTGGGAGTTTTAGACTTGTGTTTGGTAAACAGGGAGTTTCGCGACTTAGTCGCGAGTGGAAGTCGCGGCACAAGCCGGGTAGTCCACAGGGGTGTTTCGGGGTTGAGGAACCTCGCGACTTAGGCGCGGGTTATAGTCGCGGCAATAGCCGTGTGATTCACTGTGTTCGAATTGGTCGGGATACCGGGCGACTTATGCCGCGGGTCCAAGTCGCGACATAAGTCGCGATCGACCTGCATCCCCTTAAACCCTTCTTTGGCCGATTTTCTCCCATTTGGTTCTTACATTCCCTCTCCATTGGCGATTTTAGAGCTCACTAAATCAGCCCCTTACCTCACCAAACCCTACCTCTCATAAATACAACCTACATTGGTGGTTGGAATATTCAAACCATGCATTTACTCTCCTCAAATCTTCAAGCTTCACCTACAAGTCTCCATCTTCAATATCCAACTTCTAGGGTTCCATATTTTCTAGGTTTTGGTTCAAAACCTAGATTGTGAGTTTACTAAACCTTTGTTAAAACTAGATACACATCATAGTCTGCTATATGTTATTTTCCTCTCTATGTGACTAAGTATTTGGGATTTCTGGATGAAAATGGTTAGAAATATGGACATTGGTGATATGCTATGTTTTATGTTATGTGTACCATTATTTGGGGCTTTTCCCATGGATATATAAAATGGATACCTCGATATGTTAAATGTATGCATATATGTGTGTTATGATGATTTTAGGTGGAATATCACTTTGGTGACATAGTCATATGCATGATGAATATAATTGTCATGTAGGACTTTTGTTGGACTTCATGAGGAAAGGATGGTAACATTGTACCCGTAGTCGGTACAAAAATATGTTGGGTTGAAATGTACCTAAGGACCTCCTATATGCATTATGTTGGACGAATCAAGGCAAGTTCACTAGGAGGATGTAGTCTTGGGGCACCACCAGAATGGTATGTGCCTAGACCTCCGCCACTCGGAAAGTTTCCTTTACGGTCTGATATCCGGGTGTGCCGGGCCTTTGGGGTGTTCCTTGTTAAGGGCATCAAGGTGCATTGACTCTTTGGAGTGGAATTGATTGGTGCTTTGGGTCTCCCCTAATGACTCCACATATATTTGGACACGGGTTAACTGCTGATAAGAAATTGTGACTATTCATGCATGCTCATTATTGTCCAACTCACTAGGCTTTTTGGCCTAACACTTGCTTGGTGTCGATGTGTATCTCAGGTGTTAGCGGCGCGGCTCCTAGACAAGTTTAGATGCTTTGGGCAAGAGCTTGGGGATTTTGGCACTTGAACTAGTTTTGGAAGATTTGGATTTATCAATGACACCCCTTTTGTAATCTCTTTTCTAGATGTAGAAATTAGATTAGTTGGTTGTTGTTTATTTATCCGTTAAATTACAGATTTGTGATTAAACAGGTTGTTTGAATATTTCCCCTTTTTGGGAGGCTCTTGCTATGGCAAACTTTCTACCACTTCTCCATTTATGGAAATTTTTTGTTATCCCTATTTTTAGGGTGTTAAATGTTCAGACTCTCTCTGTCATTAAGTACGAAACACTTACACCCAAATATGTGAAAATATTTGATTGTCGGTGTTCTGTTGTTGATCAGCTCATATGGAGTCTTTTGAAAACGGTGGTGTATCATGGACCGATTCTAAGTATGACATGAAGTCGATACAGCTTCTGCCCACAAGAATAGAGGTAGATCGGATTGGCTAAGCATAGTACGAGTGGCCTCGACTAGCGTCCGATTTCGCCTTTCGACTACTCCATTTTGTTCGGGCGTACGATCAGGAGAGTATTGATGTGAAATCCCGACCGATTCGAGATATTCTTCAACAATCTTGTTTTTGAACTCTGTGCCATTGTCGGTTCTAAGAAGCTTGACTGGTTTCTGCAAATTCACCTGGGTCGTCTTTAGAAATGTAATGAGAACTTCGTAGAAATTTGACCCATGTGTATCGTGAATAGTCGTCCACAATAACCATCACGTATTTCTTTCCACCCAAGCTCTACGTTCGTATTGGACCACACAAATCCATATGCAACAACTCTAACGGAGAGCTGGTACTTGGTTCAGGCTTCGGTTTATGCGGAGCTCTCTTCATCTTTCCTTTTTCACATGTTGTACATAAGTGTTCTTTCTCATATTTCAGCTCAGGAAATCTATTTACCAATTTTCCACGAACTAGCTTGTTTATATAACGAAAATTCAGGTGTGATAGTCGTCGATGCCAAAGCCAACTTTGTTGCATTGAGGCTTTTGTCAGTAAGCAAACCTGATTGTCATTCTGAGCCTTTGAAAGATTGATGGTGTAGAGGTTTGTCTTTCGATTGCCGACTAAGAGTTCATTGTCGTCTTCAGTACAAACCGAACATCTCTTAGCTTTGAAGTTGACCTCTAACCCTTTGTCGCAGAATTGACCGATGCTAAACAAGTTGTGCCCTAAGCCTTCGACATAACTCACCTTTGTAATCGTTATATTATCTTGAATGATGTCACCATATCCTAAGATCGGTGAAAATTGGTCGTTCCCAAATCTTACATTACCGTTGAATTTCTCTGTATAATTAGACAATAAAGCTTTCTGCCCGTTCATATGCTTGGAACAGCCGCTATCCAAGTACCACATATGTCGGGTCTGCACGAGAAATCAGGAAACAACAATTTTAGGTACCCATTTAAAAACGGGTCCTAATAGATTAACACAAGATTTTTGTATCCATTTGAATATGGATCCTCTTTTCTTTTGAAAAACTCTAAAAACATTTGATCTTGAAGAATAAACATGAAAAGATCCAAACCAATCATTAGAAGTATGATGATAAGCAAAATCATTTCTCCGATAATGATAAGATTTAGTAGTCGTAGGAGATAATTGAATCAATTGCTTTATTGGATAACGCTTGTAAGAAGTTACAAGGTTTTGTTTAGGAGAAGCAAATTGACCAACTACATCAGTATCACTACTATCAGATCTATTACATGAGTTATCAGAAATTGATTCAGCTGTCTCATCATTCTTCATTTTTGGTCGTCATTCGGTTCTTGCTTCCGACCTTTTCTTTCTTAAATCTGAAACAAAAGATTTAGATCTATTAGGAAAATCAGATTTCTGAGATTGATTTTTCTTTTGTTTACCAGTGTTAATCCGTTTATGTGATTGCTGTCTCTTATGTTTCTTACCCTTAGAATAATAATCAGGAGTCACAGAAACTGGTTCACCAACCTTAGTTGATGATTCACCAGTTTTAAAAACACTTGATAAAACTTCTCCATTTATAAGAAAAGTAGAATGATCCGGAAGTGAAGCATTAAAATCAAACATATCAATTTCTTCTAAACACCCATCATTAGAATTGAGAAAATCATTTGTAGACGCAAATAAGTCATCAAAGTTACCAGTCGAAGTTTGAGGTGCCTTTGAAACTTTAAAACACTTTGTAGATTTAGATTGAAAAACTGTGTTCTTGAAAATAGTAGAAAATACACTTTGTTCAATATCTACCAAAAGTCTTTAATCAGATAAAACATTTTCAAGCTCAACTATTTTGTTTTCAAGAATGAGTGGAGGAACATAAACTTTTGCAATTGTAGGTTTTGCCTCCATTTCAGAAACAGAATAACTAGCAAAATAGTTGTTTGAAAGAACTTTTGATGTTTCAGAAAGATAACTATCATTTAACTTTTCATAGTTAAAAGGTAGTTGCATTTTCTTAACATTCTTTCTCTTTCAGTTTCCTTGGCCTCAACTTCTTCTGGTAATTTGGTAACAAATTTGGGTTTTAAATGAGTATATTTACCAGCAACAGCAAGAAAATCAAAATTATAAAGTGCTGGTTGTTTTCTGATGGTTTCTTTAAGTAATGAGGGTTTTCATAACCAAGACCCCATTTTTCCTTAACATCAGCCTCATCATTAGGTGCATTAAGAAAGATAGTTTGATCTGTTTGACCTCTTGCATAAACTTTGGCTTCCAGACCATTTACCTTCTTATTTAAGAGCTTGTTTTCAACCTGCAATTTATGAACAGTTAGTGCAGATTCTTTCTTCTCAAACTCATACTTAGAAAATTTAACTTCAAAATCAGAAATCTTCTTTTCAAAACAATCTACTTGAAGTTTAGAATCAGAAGCAGACTTGCGAAAAGAATCAATTAGATCTTTGTTCCCAATAACAGACTTATTAAGCTTAAAGACCTTGTTGTTTCTTTTAGCAACTCTGTCTTTTTCCTGTTTCAGTTTTGTTTGTATGTCTTGAAGCTCAACCATCATGGCTTCCATTTTGGTTATGAAATCTTTTTTAGTTAAATGCATTACCTCATCAGCTGTTTCATCATCTGAATCATCATATTTCACCTCTTTGCCCATTAAGCATAGGTTAGCAGCTTCTTCTCTTTCTTCCTCCTCATCAGAATGGTCTAACTAGTATTCATCTTCAGCCATTAATGCCCTGCTAGCTTCTTGTTGCTTTGCCAAGAGCAATGTGTTCTGATAATACTCTGAGTTACGAACCTTTGGCTTCCGACATTCTTTTGCATAATGTCCGAACTTGCCACAGTTGTAGCATTTTATCAGATCATGAGCATTCTTCTTTTCTGTACTGGTATAGTCATTCACAAACTTCTTCTTTTCTTCCGGCTTTCTCTCCACATGTTGGTTCTCTTCATATCTCTTTCCTTCAACTCTTTCTTTGTGTTCATGGTTCTTAGAGCTGGACAAAGAGTATCTCTGTGAATTTGATCCCGACTTCTTATAAAACTTCTTTTGGAAAGCTCGAGTCAGTAAAAGCATAGCTTGTTTGAGGCTTTATCCGTCATCTCTATCAGATTCAGATTCTGATTCAGAACTGGTAATCACTTTCTTCTTTTTCTTCCTCTCTGTATTTTCTTTCTTCTTCTCTCCGGCCACTAGTGCAATGGGATCTGTAACTTTCTCAATCTTCTTTTTCTCAGCTCTTTTCTCTTCCACCTCTTCCTCATTCTGACGCAAAGTCTCGTAAACCTCATGTAACAGAATGTCATTTAGATCCTTCATCTGTTTCATCCTACGCGTATGCTTTTTCCATTCAGGTTGTAGGATGCTCAGGAACTTGACATTGTACTCAAGCTGCTTCTTTTTCACTTTATTCTTTGACAATTCATTCAGAAGCAAGACAAACCGTTCATAGGTGTCTTCTAAGCTTTCATCTTCTTTTGTTTTGAATTATTCGTAGCTATTAATGTAGTTAGCCACTTTCATCTGATTACCTACTTTGGAACCCATCATCATCTTCTGAAGTTGATCCCACATCTTCTTAGCATTTGCCTTGTAGCTATCTATCTTGATGTAGATCTCATTAGGAATGCTCTGAAGTAAAAGAGATCTTGCTTGCTTGTCTACTTTAAATCGACTTTTCTGTTCCTCAGAATACTGTGCAAAGTCCATTGGAACAATTCTCGTCTTTTGTTCTCTATCCTCATCACCATCCTCACTGTCAGATGATTTGTCATCAGGTACTTGGACTGTAGGTGGTACCATAGGACCTTCAGTAATTGAAAGCAAAATGTTTTCTCCATTTGCATGCCTATCCACAAAATCCAGAAATCTGTCCTTCCATTGCTCATATTCCCCTTTGAACAGAACCGGGGGCTTAACATCCGTGCCAATAGAAAGAGCGTCTTTGGAAGTCATCTTGAATGTACCTGTTTTGAAAGGATATGCAATAAGAAACTAGAAACTGATCGTTAGTCTAATTATGAAATCACAAGAATATAGAAATGACACTGAAAATAAAATTCAGAAATTTTGATCACAATCAGAATTTTGTCCCCCTCCGCAGACTTAGCACGAGGGTCCCGCTAAGAAAAAATTTTCACTATTAAAGGCCATATTACAGTTTTGAAAATTTCTCAGAAAAAATTTGAAGTATGGAAACTCGCAGATCACTAAAGAAAAATTGAAATACGCAGACGCCTAAACTCGCAAAACACTATTCACTGATAAACTCGCAGGCTGAAGCGTGCGCATTTGAGAAACTCGCAGACAAAGGGTTGCGTGTTTTAAGAACTCGCAGACCGAAGAAACTCGCAGATTACTATTCCTCTGGAACTCGCAGATAGAGGCTTGCGCGTTTGTAGAACTCGCAAAGGTCTAATTGCGCGTTTTATAGAACTCGCAGAAGGAAACTCGCAATGCTTGCGTGTTTCAACACTTAGAAAACTTTTCCAAAATGTTCAAACTCGCAGACTTCGATCTGCGCGTTTCTAAAACATGCAGACCACACTTTGCGCGTTTTGACCCAAACTCAGAATTCTTCAATCTTGCGCGTTCTTCCGAAGAACTTGCGCGTTCTTCAGACGAACTTGTGCGAAACTTAGATCTTGCGCGTTCTTCGGTTCCCTTGCATGTTCTTCATCTGATTTACCAAAATTCAATCTAAACTTCGAATTTCAGCACGAAACTTTGAGAGATCGATCACATAATCATCTAGAACACAAAACGAGTACTAATTTTCTACTACAAACACTCAAAATACAAATTGATCAATGGAACAGTGCACATAACTCGTGAACTCTCAAAACAACAAATTCATGAAATTGATGATCAATTACAGTGCATTTGTCTAATTAATCATACGAACATGATCGATTATACTAAACGAGTAAAAGCTAATCGATTTCTACTCCAAAAACATCCTGAATCTCAAAATTCTATTCAAAAACGAAGAATACAGTGCGAACCAATTCTTCCCACTTTCTTGATCTGATTTCAACAAATTGGATTTGCTCTGATACCAATTGTGTGTCCTGTTTCTAGTTCCTAATCACAATAAAAAAAACAATATATCACAATTACCTGTTTGATTCAAATCAATTCAACAATTACAAACTCTCTTTCTCTCTATAACTCCTCTTTCTCTCTCTCTACAATTCTCTCTCAAGAATGCGATCTCAGATTACCACTCTCTAGATACAACACTAACAAGAACAACTAACTAAACTATTTATACCAAGAACTAAAATACAAGGAAATACAAAATACAATGCACTTTTATTTTTTATTACAAAATAGACTTTGACTTTAAATGAGAGTTGACTTTCAGCCTTTGACTTCTTGAACTTTAATCTTCAATCTTTATGATCTTGAATTCAACAAATATGTGCTCTAACAGAGAGTTTGGTTAGAAGCGAGCTCAATGTTTAAAAAGAAAGAGGGTGTGAGAACAGAGTAAAAGAATATCAAACTCTGCACCAACTTTTTTCTGAGTCTGGCAACCACATTACTAGTGTTTCACATTTCTTCATGAACATTATTGAAACAGGCAACTAGCCCATGCCAACTCTCGATAAAAACCCCACCAGCCACTCATTTTCTTTTCAACAAGAAAATGTTTCATATTTTCAAGGGGACGCAACACATAATCTATCTGGTTTTCATTTGGAAAATCTGGATATTGAAAAAGAAGGAAGACTGTCCAACCTTCGCACTTTGATTATGCACAATTAAGTCTGTGTTTAACTGTTGTTGTCTCAATGGTTTACACAATGTTGAGCCTGTATAAAAAGCAATCATCATGTGCTTAATTCTTTCTAACACTTGCACGAAAACACAAGGAATATGTTTTCTTGTCATAACGTTCATTGAAATTCCTTTGTGGTGTTTCGATGATTGAATGGAAGCCCTAGGGGAGTGAACATCAAAAAGCTCCTTTCCAAAGGGTATTCATTACACACAGTAACTTTTTGTTACTGACAGGCATCTTAGCTGATTCATTTGTTGATTCAGGTGTTACATTCTTATTTGTCTGGATTGGAAAATATCTAGATGAATACCTTATTTTGGATCAACGGAGAATCAGAGGCTCTTGTTTTAAAAGATCAATGGTCAGTTCAGATTATATCAAAGACATTTCCTGTTGAAAGTTTTGATGATCTATATGCCGCAATCATCAAAAAGGGGGAGAGAGGTTCAAGAAATGTTGAGAGGATCAAATAATGTTTGAGGAATGATCAAGAATTGTATTTGAGTAAAGTTTTGTTGATCCCAATAATGATGTTCTTTACTTGATAGACTTTTACTACACAGAGATTAATAAATAAGAGTGCGGAAGCATTTCTAATATGTAGAAAAGTAGAACATTCTAGGTAATAGACACACAAATAATCAACAAACAGAATCGTAAGATATAACAAGGATTTTACTCAAGATAATGTTTCATTGATTTAGCTTTAAGAACACCAAGAACATGAACTGGTGTGTGCAAATATTGCTTAGGGAAATACAATCTCTAAAAGATAGACTTGTGTGTGCTTGCTTCGATATCTGAACTCAAAGGAGGTGCTCCTTTACATAAGAAGAGGATGCACCCCTTAGTACAACAAAGACTGACAAGAAATGATCTGGAAATCTTAGAACGTATGGATTCACGTGTTCTGCATGTGACCTTGTCTTGAACTAAGTTTGCCAACATCTTCGAACAGTCTCCACAGGTTAGCCATCACAGAGGCTCTATGATCTGAAGATTATTATCAGGTTACGAGTCTTCTGGCAGAGCGTTGACAGAACCTTCTGAGATTGTGGGTTCTGTGGTGTGCTTGGATGTTCTGATCAAACTTATGTAGTTTCTATACTTAGCCTATTTTTCAATGCTTCTAAACATGAAAGTTGGAGCTAACAATCTCCCCCTAAGTATTGAAAAAATATGAGTTTGGAATTTGAGAGTTTAGCTAAGTTAGATAACTCAAAAGATGTGAAAGGAACTCAACCTATGAATGTTTGACTTTCATTCATAACAAAGAAAATGCCAGAAGGCAATTACATTTTAGTACAAGAAATGAAAGCAAAAAAAAAATTACATTTCATCAAAGCCTGTATCTTGGCGTCTGGGAAATCATTGACTTTTCTTCCAAAACAACCTTCCTTTCTCAGCTCTCTGTGTGTGTCCTAGAATGAAGATTCCTATTGCAATTATTCAAACAAACAATTATGATCAATTACCTGTTTATTTCAATTTCAATTTGCAAACGATTACAAACTCTTTCTCTCTCTAGAATTATGTTTCTCTCTCTAAAACTCCCTCTACGTATTGTAAACTCAAACTCTAACTCATCTTTCTATTAAACAGCAAAACAAAGGTATTTATACCTACAACTAAACAACAAGGAAAACAAAACAAAACAAGTAGACTTTGACTTTATTACAAAATGACTTTGACTTTTAATGAGAGTTGACTTTCTCAGCTTTGACTACTTGAACTTTGACCTTCAGTCTTCATGATCTTGTATCCAACAGATTTATGCTCTAACAATCTCCCCCTTTGGATTCAAAATCATCACAAAAAGATTTAGCAAAACAATCTCCCTCTTTAAGCTCAATCTGATTGCAATCTTCCTCTTTTGGTTAATCTTTAACTTTAATCTCCTCAAAGTTTATCTTCAAGAAAAACCAACAATCTTCAATAATCTCTTCAGAATGATCTCAAGATTCTTTCAGACTTCGGGAAAGAAATTATCTTCATATTTAGCACGAAATGCTTTATCAAACAGTTTTTCAAAGGTAATTTCTTCAAAATCAGCATATCTTCAGAAATATTTTCAAACTTTGAATATTGTCATCTTCAAATCTTTTAACTTTTAAATTTCTGACTTGAACATTTATTTAAAATCATCTCCCCCTTTTCGATGAGTAGAGCATCTGGTTCATCAAAACATTGTCAAGAAATGTCACTGAAATTCTGTTCTGACCACTGATCTGTCAAGCTGAGCCTCTGATCCTTTGCCAATTTGAACAATGTATCCATCTAGATCTTTTCAAATCCAGACAAAATAGAATGTAACACCTGAATCAACTAATGAATCAGTTAATATGCCTGTCAGTAACACTAAGTCTCTGTGTGTAACGAATACACATTGGAAAGGAGCATTTTGATGTTCAATCCCCCAGGGCTTCCATTCAATCATCGAAACACCACAAAGGAAATTTCTATGAACGTTATGACAAGAAAACAAATTCCTTGTGTGTTCGTGCAAATTTAGAAAGAATTAAGCATATGATGATTGCTTTTAGAAAGGCTCAACATTGTGTAAACCACTGAGACAACAGTAGATAAACACAGACTCAATGTGCATGATTGAAGTGGGAAGGTGGGGCAGACTTCCTTCTTTTTCATATCCATATTTTCCAAATGAAAATCAGATAGATTATGTGCTGTGTCCCCAGAAAATATGAAACATTTTCTTTTTAAGAAGAAAATGAGTGGCTGGTGGGGTTTTATCAAGAGTTGGTATGGGCTAGTTGCCTGTTTCAATAATGTTCACGAAAAAGTGTGAAACATTAGTAATGTGGCTGCCCGACTCAAAAAGTAGTTGGTGCAAAGTTTGATATTCTTTTACACTGATCTCTGACCCTCTTTCTTTTAATTATTGAGCTCACATCTAACCAAACTCTCTTTTCCATTTTACCTCAATGCACAACCCACACTCATTTCTTTTAGACTCCTCACACTCAATCACTATGGAATAACTACTTGGGTAGGAGACACTGGTAATCGTGAATCTATAGAAGTGGCATTTAAGTCCTAGCACAAAGAACCCATATTCCAATGAAAGCATAATGTTGCTCAAATGGTTTAACTTTATCAGGTAAAACTCAAATACAAGTTAGATGTTGATATGATCAGAATATAATCATGAAGATATGATCATTTTGAATCAATGAAGTATTTTTCAAGCATGTAAATTGAATGAATGAATATGAATGCAAGAGACTTGCTTGACAATCTGACATTGTATGAAAATGATTAGAAATGAATGATATAACAATCAAAGCTTAAGGTCAACAATAACATATATGTGTCTATACGAACCAAGATATAGACAAGCTTGAAGCTTGAAATGAACGTTTAGAAATGAATTATCACTCAAAATTCTTTGAAGTACAAGAGGGGTGTCTTACCATCGAAAAAATATGTTTCAAATTTGAGACATGGTAAAAATAATTTGAACTAAAATTAAACCGGTGTGTGTGAATACTTGAAAGTATATAGAAAAGACAATACACAAGTATTTATCTTTGGAAACACACGGTTTGTTAACAATTAAGCACAATAAGAAGAAAACATTTAAAATCACACTTCCAATTCATGAAATATGTTTAAGAATCTGGAAGTGGTTTGAACATTTAAGAACACGTTTTCTATGATTGAAAGTTGTCCTTCTTTCAACCATATATGAGATTAAGATAAGAAATTAACCTTTTTCGCTTTGTCTTAAATCTCATGAAGTCGACTGAAGTCATAAAGATATGATCTTGATAGCTTCTCTCATTCTGCACAAGTCTCAAAGTCATGTCAAAGAAACTTTATTCACAAAAACTTATTCAAATGTAAAAGACATAAAGCAGTAAAAAAATTAAAGTACGAGTTCTGATTTGAAATAATCAGAAGTCATATCCTTACTCCTTTTCTTGTACGCATGAACTCCCCCTAAACTCATGCATCAGAAAAATTGAGCAATAAAATTCTATAAACTTCCCCTCAGAATAATATTGATCATCTTATAAACTTGTCTCACTCCCCTTGAGAACATGAACAACATGTTAAAGTGCAGATATCCTTTCAGAAATAATGATAAAGAAATGAAGAAAAATGACAAGAAAAGAAACATTAATAGGTAATTACTGATTAGACCTTGAGATTTAGCAT
Source organism: Arctium minus (assembly GCA_954870635.1). Lineage (NCBI taxonomy): Eukaryota > Viridiplantae > Streptophyta > Magnoliopsida > Asterales > Asteraceae > Arctium > Arctium minus. The sequence goes on along the minus strand of OX941081.1, from coordinate 80,086,306 downwards.
ACCAAGCTTAGATACAAGAAAATTAAATCTCTTTTCATCTAAAGCTTTGGTAAAAAAATCTGCAAATTGATAATTACTTTTTACAAAGTAAAGTTCAATTGTACCTTTTTCTACATTATCTTTTATAAAATGATACCTGACATCAATGTGCTTTGTTTTAGTGTGTTGTACAGGATTAGCTGATATGGCGATAGTACTCTTCGAGTCACAATAGATCGGTATTTTATCAAACTTGAATCCATAGTCTCGAAGTTGTGTTCGCATCCACAAGACTTGAGAGCAGCAACTTGCAGCAGCTACATACTCTGCTTCAGCAGTCGATGTGGAAACGCATAATTGTTTCTTTGACGCCTAGCTAACGAGCTTGTCTCCAAGAAATTGAATGTGACCTGAAGTGCTCTTCCTGTCCAACATACACCCAACATGATCTGCGTCTGAATAAGCAGTCAGTTGAAATCCTGTATCTTTAGGATACCACAGACCAAGATCTGCAGTCCCCTTCAGATATCTAAAGATCCGTTTGACAGTAGCCAAATGGGATTCTTTAGGATCAGCCTGATATCATGCACACAAGCATGTTGAAAACATTATATCTGGTCTAGTTGAAGTAAGATACAATAAAGACCCTATCATACCTCTATAAGTCCTAACATCAACACTTTTTCCTGAAGAATCAGTGTTAATCTTAGTACTGGTGCCATTGGGGTTCCAATAGTTTTGCAATTTTCCATTTTGAATTTCCGAAGAATATCAAAAATGTACTTAGATTGGTTAATGAAAATCCCCGTTGAAAACTGTTTTACTTGTAATCCGAGAAAGAAATTCATCTCTCCCATCATACTCATTTGAAAACGTGACACCATAAGGTTTGAAAAGTTCTTACAGTATTTAGGATTTGTAGAACCAAATATAATATCATCTACATATATTTGAATAAGAATGATATCATCTTTCTCCTTTCTAATACACAAAGTGGTATCAACTTTACCTTTCGAAAAACCTGACTTGACCAAGAAGTTAGAAAGAACATCATACCATGCGCGAGGGGCTTGTTTCAAACCATAGAAGGCTTTATCCAAGATGTAGACGTGATTTGGCTTATCTGGATTTACAAACCCTTCTGGTTGAGAGACGTAGACTTCCTTCTTAAGTATGTCATTTAGAAAGGCAGTCTTCACGTCCATCTGATAGACAGTGAAGTGCTTGTGAGCTGCGTAGGCTAGAAACATGTGGATTGCCTCTATACACGCTACTGGAACATATGTCTCATCGTAGTCTATGCCTTCCTCTTGTCGGTAACCTTTGGCAACAAGTCTTGCTTTATTTCTTATGACAATACCATCTTCGTCCTTCTTGTTTTTCAATAACCATTTAGTTCCTATCACGGTCTTTCCTTCTGGTTTTGGAACTAATCTCCAGACCTTCAGGGCTTCAAACTGGTTTAACTTGTCTTGCATAGCAGACACTCAATCCGAATCAGCAAGAGCTTCTAATACTCGAGTAGGCTCTATCTTGCTGAAGAATGAGACATGCATACATTGATTCAAAGTTGTTGACCTAGTTTGCACCGGTTTGTTGAGATCTCCAATTACTTGGTGTAAAGGGTGCTCTTTGGTCCAGCTATGCTCATGAGGGAGTGGAATAGATGAAGAATGATCATGGTTATCATCTAAAAATCCACTATCAACTTCTTCATTTTGTACAGTAGAAGGGAGTTGTTCAGTTGAAGAAAGTGGTGCAGAAGTTTCAGTAGGAACAACTTGTTCAGTCTGATGATTTGTCCTTTTCATATACCCTACTGATGCAGTAACTTCTAGTTCTTCATTAACAGATTCAGCTTCAACTGAAGGAGTATGTGTTTGAACTTAAGCTTCTATCTGAACCGGGGGTAAAAGTTCAGTTGAAACATCTGAAGTAGTTGGAGGATTTTTCATTGAATCATCAGACCTGTCACACACAACAGAATTAGGAAATTTAGATCCTAGAAACTCATCATAGAAAAATTCAAACAACAAATCTAAATCAGATAAATGACTAGTAGACGAAGAAGTGCCATCTGATTTGTTCTGTTCAGGTACAGGTTCTAGACTAATTGACCCAGAAGCTAAAACCCCAGTAATCACGGGTTCTGGAATGAGTTGTTCAGAAGCCATTTCTTCATCAAATGTAACGTTGGCACTCTCAATAACATTCTTCGACTTCATCAAATATACTCGATATGCAGCAGATGTAGAAGAATAATCAATGAAGATGCTCTCTTACGCCTTAGCACTGAACTTGTTCAGACTTTCTCTGTCGTTAAGCACAAAACACTTACAACCAAAAACATGAAAATATTTAATGGTTGGTGTTCGGTTGTTGATCAAAGCATACGGAGTCTTTTGAAATATGCGGTGAATCATGGAACGATTCTGAGTGTAACACCTAGTTAAAATAGCTTCTGCCCACAGAAATAGAGGTAAGTCAGACTGGCTGAGCATAGTACGAGCGGCCTCGCTAGCGTTTAATTTCGCCTTTCGACTGTTCCATTTTGTTCGGGTGTACGAGCAACAGAGTATTGATGTGATATCCCGACCAATTGAAGATATTCTTCAACAGTTCTGTTCTTGAACTCTGTGTCGTTATCAGATCTTAGAAGCTTGACTGGTTTCTGTAAATTTACCTGGGTCGTCTTTAGAAATGTAATGAGTACTTCGGGCGTATCATCTTTTCATCGTAGAAATTTGACCCACGTGTATCTTGAATAATCGTCCACGATAACAAGAACATATTTCTTTCCGCCTAAGCTTTGCGTTCGCATTGGAACACAAAGATCCATATGTAACAACTCTAACGAAGAACTGGTACTAGGTTCATGCTTTGGTTTATGTAGAGCTCTCTTCATCTTCCCTTTTTCACATGCTGCACACAAGTGTTCTTTCTCGTATCTCAGTTCAGGAAGACCATTCACTAACTTTCCACTGACCAGCTTGTTGATATAACGAAAATTCAGGTGTGATAACCTTTGGTGCCAAAGACAACTTTGCTGCATCGAAGATTTTGTCAGTAAGCAAACCTGATTGTCATTCTGAACCTTTCGATGTCCGACTAAGAGTTCTTTGCCGTTTTCAGTACGAACCGAGCAACTCTTAGATTTGAAATTGACCTCTAACCCTTTGTCGTAGAATTGACCGATACTAAACAGGTTGTGCCCTAAGCCTTCGACATAGCTCACCTTCGTAATCGTTATATTGTCTTGAATGATGTCACCATATCTTAAGATTGGTGAAACCTGGTTGTTTCCAAATCGTACATCTCCGCTAAATTTCTCTATATAATTAGACAATAAAGCTTTATGCCCAGTCATATGCTTGGAACAACCGCTATCCAAGTATCACATATGTTGGGTATGCAAGAGAAATCAGGAAACAATAGATTTAGGTACCCATTTAAACACGGGTCCTAACAGATTAGCACATGATTTTGGCATCCATTTGAATATGGATCTTCTTTTCTTTTGAAAACTTTTGATTTAGAAGAATAAACATGATAAGATCCAAACCAATCATTAGAATTATGATGATAAGCAAAATCATTCCACTGATAAGAATAAGATTTAGTAGTAGTAGGAGATAATCGGAACAATTGCTTATTAGAATATCGCTTGTAAACAGGTATAAGGTTTTTATTTGTTGAAGCAATAGAACCAACTACATCACACATACTACTAGTTGATATATTACAAGAACTATTAGTAAGTGATTCTGCCTTCTCATCAATCTTCCTTTTAGGTCGCCATTCAGTTCTTTCTTCTGACCTTTTCTTTCTTATATCTGAAACAAAAGATTTAGATTTATTATGAAAGTGAGATTTCTGAAATTGATTTTTCTTGTGTTTACCAGTGTTATTCTGTTTTTGTAATTGTTGTTTCTTATGTTTCATACCCTAAGCATAGGAATCAGCAGTTACAGAAACTGATTCACCAACCTTAGTTGATGATTCACCTTTTTCATGAACACTTGGTAAAGCTTATCCATTTATCACAAAAGTAGAATGATTTGGAAGTGGTGCATTAAAGTCAAACATATCAATTTCCTCTATACACCCTTCATCAGAATTTAGAAAATCATTTGCAGACTCAAATAAATCATCAAAAACAGTCTCAGAAGTTTGAAGTACTTTAGAAGATGAAGAACACACATTAGATTTAACATGAAAATCTGTGTTCTTTAACACGGTAGAAAATACATCTTGTGTTATATCATTTTAAATTCTTTCATCAGATAAAATATTTTCTAACTCAATTATTTTACTTTCTAAGATGAGTTGATGTACATAAATTTGAGCTTGAACAGGTTTTGCCTCCATCTCAGTAGAAGAATAGCTAACAAAATAATCATTTGAAAGAAATTTTGATGTTTTAGAAAGATAACTATCATTCAATCTTTCATAACAGAATGGTAGTTGCATTTTCTTTAAATTCATTCTTTTCTCATCTTCTTTGTCCTCAACTTCTTTTGATGCTTTGGTAATAAATTTGGGTTTCAAATGAGGATGTTTATCAGCAGCATACATATAGTTTGCATTATATAGACCTGGCTGTTTTCAGATAGCTTTTTCTAGGTAATGAGGATTATCATAACCTAGTCCCCATTTTTCTTTAAAATAAGCTTCTTCGTTAGGTGTATTCAAGAAAATCGTTTGATCTGTTTGGCCTCTAATATATAGCTTTGCTTCCAGATCATTTACCTTTTTCTCTAAAGTCTTGTTCTCAACCTTGAGTTTAAACGATTTTAGAACACATTCTTGTTTTTCAGAATATGACTTAGACAATTGTTTTTCAATATCAGAAATCTTTCTTTCAAAACAATCTTTTTCATTTTTAAAAACAGAAGCAGATTTGCGTAGAGAATCAATTAAATCTTTATTCCCAATAACTAATTTATTGAGTTCAAAGATCTGTTGATTTCTCCTAGCAACTCTGTCTTTTCCTTTTTCAGTTTGATTTGAAGGTCTTGAAGTTCGACCATCATGACTTCCATTTTGTTCATGAAATCTTTTTCAGTTAAATTCATTACCTCATCAGCAGTCTCATCATCTGAATCATCATCTTTCACTTCTTTTCCTATCAAGCATAGATGAGCAATCTTTTCTTGTTCTTCTTCCTCATCAGAATGATCCAACCGGTATTCATCTTCAGCCATTAATTCCTTGCCAGCTTCCTGTTGCTTGGCCAATAGAAATTTATTCTGATAATACTCTGAGTTGCGAACCTTTGGCTTCTGACATTCTTTAGCATAATGTCCAATCTTGCCAAAGTTGTAGCATTTAATCAGATCATTAGCTGGCTTCTCAGTAATGGTGTAATCATTCACATATTTCTTCTTTTCTTCCTGCTTCTTATCAACATTTTTATTTCCTTCAACTCTTTCTCTATGCTCGTGGTTCTTTGAGCTTGATGAAGAATACCTCTGAGAATTTGATCCCAGCTTCTTGTAGAACTTCTTCTGGAATGCTCGGGTCAGAAACAACATTGCTTGCTTAAGTCTCTCTCCATCATCTCCATCAGATTCAGATTCTGATTCAGAACTGATAATGACTTTCTTCTTCTTTTTCTTTTCTTTCTCTTTTTCTCCAGCCACAAGTGCAATGGGATCAGTAACATTTTCAACTTTCTTCTTCTCACTTCTTTTCTCTTCTACCTCTTCTTCATTCTGTCTCAACGTCTCATAAACCTCATGTAACGGAATGTCACTCAGATCCTTCATTTGTTTCATTCGGTAAGTGTGCTTCTTCCATTCCGGTTGCAACATGCTAAGAAACTTGACGTTGTTCTCTATTTGATCCTTCTTGACCTTGTTCTTCGAGAGTTCATTCAAGAGTAGAACAAATCTTTCATAAGTCTCTTCCAAGCTTTCATTGTCTTTTGCTTTGAACTCTTCATATCTGTTGATACAATTAGCTACTTTCATTTGGTTCCTTACCTTTGAACCCATCATCATCTTTTGAATTTTGATAAAGTCCAATCAAATCATTATAAGAACACAATCAAGAACAATGAAAATCAAAGAGGAAATCACAAGTGTATTGATATCACAAGTGAAAGGGTTACAAGGTTTCTCTCAAAGGATTCTCTCACAGATTACAAAAATGGCTAGTTACCTTCTAAACAAAGCAAGGAAGACCTATTTGTAGGTCAAACAAGAAATAAAGATAAGCTAACAAAAGTCAACATAAATGATCTAAACTAAAATACAGTAACAATCTCCCCCTTTTCGATCATTTTGCAATTTTGCTCTGGTCCCATCTTCTAAAGCAGATTCTCCTGATCCCAAGATATGCTTCAAACCTCCTGATGTATTCTCTGAAATCAATCTTCTTGTTGATCTCTTCTAACATAGCTTCCATATTAAGAGACTCAACATTTCTGACAGCTTCATTTTTTCTAAACCTTTCCTGCTCTGATAGAAAAAATTTGTCTTCTAGCACTTTCCGCACATACTTCAAAGTACCATCTGAATATTTAGCCATCTGATGCTCGCATGAACTGCTTCTTGTGAGTCTTGGTGTTAACATACATCACACCCAACTCTGGATATTTGGAGATCTGAAAAGGCTCTAGAATTCTGATCTTAGGATGGTTGAAGTTTGGTGCCAGTAGGTTTACTCTGTTCTGATTGGTTTCAATGCCAAGCTGAAAGTCAAATGAATAAGCATTGTAGACACTCCTTGTCACAAAAAATTTAATAGCATCCAAAGCATAAGCAACAGCTTGTGACCTCCTTCTGTTTCTCCTGTCTCTGAACTCATTCACAATGAACATAATGTCTGAGATGTTCAAGTTGTCAAAATCAGCTTCAGTAAAGGTACTGATCTGCATGTCTTTCCTTTGAACTGTGAACTTTGGATAGTGAACATTAAGAACCTTGCAAATATGAACATTTTGAACCTGCAGAATCTCTTATCTTTTAACAAATTGGGACATTCTGCTCTGAGTCTTCATAAATCTGGTATAGTTGGCCTGATAAACCTTGTCTCTATCTCCAACACCATAAAAACAAGCTTCATCAACAGGTTGCAGAGAAGAAACAAATATTTTTGTTGACTCTTCCAGAAATGGTACTTTAAGTGACTTTCTAATGATCTCAATGAACTTTAAAGAGTCTCCTTCAACATCATATCCAATATATGGAACAACACCAACTCTTACATCTCCTTTGAACGTCACCTTCCCCATATTGCTGATTTCATAAGTGAAGAGCTCTTCTTCTTGCATTGTTTCAAGTTCTGGACCGTGAGCTTTAGAGAATTCTTCCACTTCCATAGGAGTAACAAAAACAGGATTTGGCTTTAACTGAATAGAGGTTTCAGCTGCGCTTAAAATCTATGGACTATCTGGGTTTCGAATGTAAGGAAGTGCACTTTCTTTGGCTTTGGTTGCTTCTGTTTCTTCTTTTCTCAAATCATCTTTTGCTTTCCTGATTATCTGCCTTTCCTCCATTTCCCTTTGTTTTCTTTCTTTGTACAGCTTGTTCCTGAAGTCTTGGATATCAACAATAATTGGCCTTTCTTCTTCAAGATCTTTTGGTTTGGGCTTTGAGGTAGGAATTCTTGATCTTTTTGACTTCCTGGGTTTGTCAGCTTTTGGTTTCTGCTTGGAAAGATCAGCTGGTTGTTCAGAGTCAAAATCTTCAGGCAAAGGAAGAGCAAATCTTGGTTCAAAATCATCAATGCTTTCAGGGACATAAAAGTTTCTTGTGGTAGAAACAATAGGAATAGCCATCAAGATTGCATCTTCATCAAACAATCTGTAAGATGGTGGAGTATAATCAATGGTACCAACAAACTGTGCAACCTCCACAACTTCGGCTTGTTGAACTGGAAACGTTTGATCAAAATCTACAATCTCTTCATCTTCACCTTCAAGATCATCAAAATTTTCATCTAAAGTTTCTCCAAATAAATCATCCAACACATTCTCTCCTTGACTCAGATTTCCTTGTCTAATAGAATTCTGTACAATTTCTTCAATAGTAACTGAATTCTCTGGATCAGGTCCATCACTTTCAATATTATGCTCAATAACGTTCATTCCTTCCTCCTTAACTTTCCAGTAACTGTCATACCTAGCAGCAGCCTGTTCATCATCATCACTTTCATAGTCATCTAGGTTGACAAAGTTATCAGCATTAACTCCTAACATCTGCATTACTTCCTCAACAGTGGCAATCGCAGGCTTTTCAACCCTTGATTCCGTATTGTCATAGATCATCAATTCAACTTCAGCCTCTGGAACATTCTCTTCCATTTGTTCATTTTCTGACTGTTCTCCATAAATAGTTTCAGCTACTTCAGTCCACTATTCCTCAACAGTAATAATAACAGTGTCTTCTGCAGTTTTCAGTCTCTTGTTCATCTCCCCCTCATGATCTTGATCAGAATCACGATCATGTCTTTTCTTTAAAACTACATAAAATCATAAAAACCTGTTTTTTTTTAAATTCAATATGTTTTTAAAACTGAAAAATCATAAAATGTATTGGATAAAATCCAATATGTCAGTATAGCTCCAAAACAACCTGTTTTTTAAAAAAAATTGAAGTACAGAACAATGTACTTGAGATCTTGCAATGAAAGCACAGTAAGTTGCAGAAAACAAATTGCAACTTTGAATGAACAAACTTACACAACAACACAAAAAAAAAATAAATAAATAAAATTGACACAAATCTTTGTTTACCTGTAGAAAACATCTTGAATGATTAGCTTGATTAGGAAAGATCGTTCCCAAACAGTTCAGAATATTTGACTGAAAGTCAAACTTAGAAAAAAAATATCTCTGAAAAATTTTCTGTCTCTGGATTTCTCAAATCGCTTGAAACTTGCACTTGAAAATTTTCTCAAGACTAAGTACTCGCAGACTGATTAATCACAAACTTGCAGACTGTTAAAACACAAATTACAGTCAAACTGCAATTCAAACTGTGTTCAGACTATGAACTGTGCAAATCAAGTGAAAAAGTCCAAATGAAATTCACCCAATCTGAATCCAAACTTGCACAACACAGAGCAATAATCCAACAATTCACAAACTAATTGTGTTGAAACACTGATTCAAACAGTGCACACAAATTGTTTGAAAAACTTGAAACCTGCAGATTGATTTTGAATTTTCAAAACTACAGATCGCAAACACAGATTATAAATTCACAAGCACACAGATTACAAACACAACAACACAAATTACAAACTCAAACAGTCTATGTGGCTATAAACTCAAACCTGCAAATCAAGTGGAATGTCAATTGAAACAAGTTAACTTCAATTGAAACTTCTAAAAAACGCAGATCAAACAACTATAAACTCACAGACAGAGTTTATATTTCAACTTGCAAACCCAATCATGAACCTGCAAATTTAATTTGAAATTGCAAATCAATCTGAACTCGCAACCTGCAATATGAAAAACGCAATTTTTTTTTAATTGGAGCATCAATTTGAACATCGATTGGTTGCAAATTGAAAAATCAATCATCAATTTGAACATCGATTGAAATTGGAAAGTTCAATTGAAACCTCCCGATTGAATCTGAAAACCAAATGCTTGAAACGCGCAAGCCAATTTGAAATCGACCCTAAAACACACAGATTGAAGGACTGTAGAACGCGCAAATCAAATTGATGTTGAAACGCGCAGATGTCTGAAACGCGCAGATGTCTGAAACGCGCAAGTCAAACAAACTCGCAAGCCTCTTCAAATTGAAATCTGGAACTCGCAGGTAGTGCCTTGCGTGTTTGTAGAACGCGCAGATGCTTATCTGCGTGTTTTCTCAAACTCGCAGATTAACGATTCGATTTCACCCCTGTGCCTTGCGTGTTCTTCATGGACACTTTCGTGTTCTTCATTTGGCTTCACGAATTGATTCATATCAGTTTAATCTGCAAAATTGAAACTAGATAATGCATCAATATAATCAAAATCCAATCCCAAACACTTTCTAGCAACAAATTTATAAAAAAAATCAACATCACAAAGAATTTGCAAAGATACAGTGTTCGATGTCAACAAAACAAAAAATAAATCCAAAAATCAGTTTGATTTTGTGATTAATTGATGAAATTGTATGAATGCAATTTGTTTCTAAACAAAAATCGATTACACTTTTATCAAGATTACACTCAATCAATGATTATGAATTGAGAATTTGATTTATCAGAGTGTAACCAATGACTCGACAAAGTGTTCTTGACAATTCCAAAAATTGATCCACAATCTCAATTCAATGAAATTATGAAAATGTGATCAAAGTACAACAATTCTCAATCAGATCACAATTGATTCACAACAATTTAATGAATTTCAACAATGTTCTTGAATCAACAGTGTTCTTTAAATTTTCAAGAAAATCAACAGTGAGATCCAAGATTTCCAGAAATTGATATAATCTTCTGTGCAAATTTCTTTGAATCTGTTTGGTACGGCTCTGATACCAATTGAAATTGTATTTCCCAGATCTAAATCAAGCAAATCAAACTCTCTTTACCAAGATATAACAGTATATATTCTAGAGAGAGAGTAGAGAGAGAAATATTCTTCGTATTCATAAATCTGACAGTGTAAAGCTCTTACAAAAATTACAAGACTTAAACCTATTTATATGGCCTATTAAACTCTCAAGTAATCCAACTAAGCTCTCAAGTAACTTGAATAAGGATCCATTCAAACTCTCAAGTACTTGAACAAACTCTCAAGTACTTCAACACCTGTAATACTTATGTTGACTTCTCACTATTTGACTTTCATTGACTTCCTTTGACTATTCAATTACAAGGCTTTTTACAAGGCTTTCCCAATTAAATCTTGTATACAATTAATGCACTAACAAATTTGATCCCACATAGATTTGGCACTTTCCTTGTAGCTGTCTATTTTCACATATATCTCATTGGTCATGCTTTGTAAAAGCAAAGATCTGGCTTGATTATCAGCATCAAACCGTTTCTTCTGATCTTCAGTAAATTGAGCATACTCTTTATTTTCTCTCCGTGTGTTCTGAACTCCATCTGAGTCATAACGTTCACCAGGAATCTCCTCACTGGACCTTTCATTGGTCCTTTTGTAATAGACAAAATAATGTTTTCTCCGTTGACATGTTGGTCCACAAAGTCAAGAAAACGATCTTTCCACTGTTCGTATTCCCCTTTGAACAAAATGGGAGGCTTAGAATCAGTTCCAATAGAGAGAGAGTCTCTTGTAGTCATCCTGTTTGAAAAATATATGCAATAACAAAGTTGAAATTGACCGTTAGTCCAAATGATATCAAAATAAAAAAAAAATTGACTAAGTAAAAAAAAACTCGCAAAACACTATAGAAACTTGAAACTCGCAGAAGCTTGAAACTCGCAAGTCACTATTTACTGAAAAACTCGCAGGCTTAAGCTTGCGTGTTTGTGAAACTCGCACGCAAAGGTTTGCGTGTTTTGGCAAACTCGCAGATCGCTGAAACTCGCAAATGCCTAAACTCGCAAGTGACTATTCATAAAGAAACTCGCAGATAGAGGTGTGCGCGTTCCCTGAACTCGCAAAGCACTATTTGCGCGTTTGAACAAACTCGCAGATCACTATTCCTCAGAAACTAGCAAGCTTAATCTTGCGCGTTTTGAAAACTCGCTAAGGTCTGCGCGTTTCAACATTTAGAAAAATTTCCTCAAATTTCAAACTCGCAGGCTGAAGAGCTAAACTCGCAGATAACCCTCTGCGTGTTTTGTCCAAAAACCAATTTCCTTCGACTTGCGCGTTCTTCCAGATGAATCTTGCGCGTTTGATGGATCTTGCGTGTTCTTCAGTATATCGACCAAAAATCTATCTTTTCTCACAGATTTCGATCCAAACCTTGTCCAATTGACTTGAAACTTTGTAAGGATGCTCGATTTCAATATTAGAACATATTACAATGCAAGAATTTCAAAGACAAATGTTCAAAATACAAATCGATCGATGATAAGTGCTTTTGAACTCGTGGCTCAAAACTTGACAAAAAATCAGAAATTACTGAATATTACAGTGCAATTCTTGAAATTACCTATACAGACTCATTCTAATACACTCATCGATCACTAACAAATCAATTACAACTCGAAAAACAAATTGAAAATCAAAAAGCAAATTCCAAACTCAATAAACAGTGTCGAACTCATTTTCTTGAATTGATTTCAGTTTGGATCTGCTGTGATACCAATTGTGTGTCCTAGAATCAAGATTCCTATTGCAATTATTCAAACAAACAATTATGATCAATTACCTGTTTATTTCAATTTCAATTTGCAAACGATTACAAACTCTTTCTCTCTCTAGAACTTTGTTTCTCTCTCTAAAACTCTCTCTACGTATTCTAAACTCAAACTCTAACTCATCTATCTATTAAACAGCAAAACAAAGGTATTTATACCTACAACAAAACAACAAGGAAAACAAAACAAGTAGACTTTGACTTTATTACAAAATGACTTTGACTTTTAATGAGAGTTGACTTTCTTAGCTTTGACTTCTTGAACTTTGACCTTCAATCTTCATCATCTTGTTTCCAACAGATTTAAGCTCTAACACTTTGTAGTAAAACGCGCACAGGTTTTTGAAGTTTACAGTTGCACCGATGTTCTCTAGAAGGACATTTGCAGCTTTTGTGGGTACAAGAGGTGTGCCTCTGTGTTTGATGATCAGATCTTGAATGAACATCAGAGACTGAGTTGAGTACTTGTGGCTCTCTATCCCCATAATGATTTTCTTTTCGCCTTTGGGATTGATGTACACAAAGCCCAAGGAAGGTGAGTTTACGATGGAGTTCAAAAGGATTGTGGCAGAGGGTGGTAGATTATCCTCTGGTGGAGGAAAGTTTACCTTCTTGACCCCCAGATCAAGTGCCACTTGAAAGTCGACAATACTGTAGAAGAGTATCTTTTCCCTCGTGGTTCTTTTGATCATTAGGTGGGCTTCTTAATACTCTTTCTTCCAACTAAACTTGTCTTCTGTCCACTTGAATAGCTATGAGAGATCGTGGGGATGAAGTTTTGGTAGATCTGCATCAATGAACGTCCATATTTCCCCATCATCTCTTTTCACCGCATACTCGTTGAACAAGAAGTTCTTGCATTTTGTATGGCCAAGCTTTATTGACAGAACCTCTGAGATTTTGGCCATGGAGAAGACACTTAGTTTTGGTTTGGCTTTGTCTTTGTCTTTGTAAAATCTTCTCCTTTCCTCTGAAATGATTTTCTCTGAGAGTTTGACAAAGGGCTGATCGTGGACTCCTCGGCTATAGAGGTACTTGTAGACATCTTCTTCTATGTTTTTTTTGTAGGAACAGGGAAGGGTCTTCTCAAGTTCTCGAAGCCTTGGACAACTTCTGCAACTCTGTCCTTAGAAGGTTTTTCAATTGGGTCTAAGACAGGGAGTTCAGAGAAGGGCTGCAGATCAAACGCCCAGTCTTCCTCTTCAGGTTTTATACCTCTCAGAGCATCACTTTTAATGTCACCAAAGGAGCTTTTCATGAGCTTCTCTGTGCTAGGAGGAGGTGACTTCTTCTTCTTTAGAGGCTCTGTGGCGATAGCCTTACCTTTGTCTTTGGTAGTTGGCTTGTTGATTTGGACTGTGGGAATTTGGACTGAGGGAGTTGGAGGTAAAGCTGCAGAGGCTAGTTGTTGATTTGGCTTATGAGGTCCAGGCTCTGAGCTTGAAAGGACTTGTTGGTTCAGGGGTTCTGCTTGAGTTATCAGGCTTTGAGTCTTCATCTGCAGAGTCTCCCCCTCATGAGGACCAGAGGCATCAGGATCCTGGTCCTCATGCCGTGCCCTCTTCTGCATTGCCTCGGCTTGGCAGGTCGTAGGTTCCTTCCTCTTTCGACTCTTGCAGAGGTGATCTTCAGCGTGCTTGGTGAGTTTATTCAGTACATCCTCGGTAGCCAATGATAGTCTGTTGACTTCAAGATCAGATTTAAATTTGATTGTGGATACAGTCTTCTTCAGATCCTCTGTCACTTTCTTGCCTTGTTGTGAGATATCAGATCCAATGAGGTTGAGACTTCTCAGAACCATTCTCCCCATTGTCTCCAATTCTTCTTTCGTAGCTAGGCCAGAGATGTCAGTGGTAGAGGTGGAGGTTGGTGGAGGAGTAGAAGTAGACACCTCAGGTTGAAAAGGAACCATAACACTGCGATTTAGGTCCTTGATTTCATCTCGAAGCTTTGTCAGATCATCCACCCCTGACTAAGTCACTTCGGTTGCAAACTTTCTCATCTCCTCCATGCATATGTCCCCAAGGGTTTTGATTGCATCTGTTTGAATGTTGATCGATTCACCATGATTCTGAAGGTCTCTTCTTGTCACAGAGGATTCTGTCAGCTTCCTGATCTCTGCCGAATGTTGTATTGAAGTTTGGGTGAGGGCTTTCAGAGACTCTGCATTGGCTTTCAGAGCCTCTGCAAGGACGTTGGATTTCGGATGGGATGCGGTTGAGACAAAGCTTTTCAACTCTTCAAATTTTTCGAACACCATGTCAGCAAAGGCTTTAAACTCGCCCTTTGTGATGTAGATGTCCAAGGTAACCTCTGAAACAACACATGTTCCAGATTTTGACAACGAGTGTTTGGCACCTCTAGAGCTTGTGATGATGTTGAGCTCTGGAGGATTTCCTTCCAATCCTCGATGTTCCACAAAGGAATCATCTATGGAGGTTCTGTCAGTAGGTCTCTTCGGGGAGGGTTCAGAGGATTCCCCAAGATTCCTAGTGATTAAGTTATGTGGTTGTTCTAGAACCACAGAGCTAATGTGTTCTCTCTCTGCCAACTCTGCAGTAGTTTGAATTTCTCTCGTGTGAGTGACAGAGGTAACAAATGCCTATGTGTGAGGAATTGTCGTGTCCTGGGCAACTAGACACTTATAACACCTTCACCCTGTTGAGAGGGTGGGGTGGATATGGTTTCTCTAGATTTTGGTGGTACATAGGATGAAGGAATATCCTCTGTCCGGTCATCTTGGGTTAGGTTAGGACCGTGTCATCCTTCTTCAATACCTTTCTTCACTAGAACTGCAGAGGTAGATGTGTGGGTTGCACTGGGAGTTGGTTTGGGTTGTGTGCCCAACGCATATTTTTCATAACTCTCCTTCGATTTTTTATCTCCTTCCCCTTCCTCATCGCTCTGTGACTTGCCAGTCACATCCTCTATCTCCATTTCTACAGTTTCGCCCAAGTCCCCTGAGTACCTGAGGATGACCTCTTTAGCTATTTGAGTGGCGAGCTTCAGAGGACTCTTAGGTGTATCCTCAGGGGTTTTTTCAAAAATAAGTTCTCTTCTTCTTGTCTTCTGCAGAGGTTTTTTGCCACCCTCTGCAGGTTCAGTTCCAGCACTTAGGGCCTCAACCTTGGCTTCAGCTGATCTCTCTTTCTCTGCAAGCTTACGCAGTTTCCTCTTCTTCTTCTTTTTTATAGGATTTAACAACCTTTGTGGTTTCTTCTGCAGCCTTTCCCTTGGATTTTGGAACCTCTAGTTCTTCGATTCTCATCTTCTTTTGTTTCTTTTTCTCCTTCTTTGCACTGCCCTCCCCTTTAGCTAACTCTCCCTTACTCTCACTCACTATTTGTGCCACTGTGCCCACAACTTCAGTCTCCCTTGCACCCTCATCTCTCAAGTACACTACAATCTAATTTACCTAGAATCCTACGTGGGGGGGGGTTGCATGACTCGGTGCAGGAGTCATGTGCCCTCGTATGTAAGCCCTAGTTCCCTCTTCACTACCCAGATATGTCAACAGGCTTGTTGACAGAGGTCTTGCGTTCGGATAACCAGTTTTGAGGGTATTTGGTTTGTGTGACTTCATCTCATGTAGTTTAAGGGTCTTACCCTCTGCTAGTAATTTGCCTTCCCCAATCAAATCGTCTCCCGGAAGTAGTCCCAAGAATCTGCCAAAGACGATGTTCTTGGGCTCTTTACCCCTGTCCTGGTCTTGTTGCTTGGAGATGACCGCATTCCAAATCTCCCTGAAGATGAGTCCAGCGTAATTAAGTGGAAGATCATAGTAGATTCCATACATGACTGCCAGAATTGTATGGCTCGACTGATCAGGGCTCCCAACCTTTGAAATTAAACATCTGTTCAAAATGGAGAAGAGCACGTTCCACAGAGGGGGCAGATTCTTTCTTCTGAAGTTGGTTCTCTTGGAGATTGGTACAGCGTATCCAATGAACCTTAGAAATTCTAAGAGTTCTTCTTTTGTGGGCTCCTCTGAGAATTTGCGAAGGTTGAGATCCTCCTTGGTGGGGATCTCAAAGACATCTGACAATTTTCTTTGATTGATGCCCAAGTCCAATATCTTAGTAGTCGAGGGATGAGTTGCATATCCAATGATACAGTGCCCATATCCATCCATGTTGGCATGTCGAGCGCTTTGCCAAAACTTTTGAATGCATGATTCAGGGATGTCATTCCTCTTCATAATTAGGGCTTTGACAAGAAAGTGGTTTTGGAGGATCTTGATTAGGGGTTCAGCTTCAGAAGGGAATCCAGAGGGATTCAGGGTGACAAAGTGGTTGTTGGGTTTGTTGTTCATCTGGGTCAAGTGATAGTCATGCCTTGTAAAGGATAGCATTCTGCTTGTGAGAACTTGTTCTTGACTAACAGAGTGTGAGTCAGCCTGTTGTGCCACTAAGTGTTGAGATTTATTGGAGTTCTTAGAGCCATGGGAGTTTTTGGATGAGGTGGAGTGAGAAGCCATTGTAGAAGCAGCAAAGGTTTCTTGCAAAGGATTTCTTGAGAGTAAAAGATTGCAAGTAAAAGGGAAATGAAGAGATATGGAAGGTTTATATACTGTGAGGGGTAAAAATAATTTGGCGGTAAAGATAAGAATTTGAAATCCGTAATGAGTGTAAACGGATAAGAAGCCGTTTTCAAAAAAAACGACGATACAGATACGAACCAATAGGAATGTTCCACGTCAGGATGGGCGGTGTACGATCGAGTACGTGCGCCTCCCTCTATTCTCACGCGCGTGGCATTTACTATTCCCACATTTCAGTGATTTTTAGAAAATAACCCCCATTTAATGACCAAATGGTAAAAAATTTCAACTTAAATGTGCAGAAGCTCGGTGGGACAAGAGCTTCTGAGGTCATTTGGAGGGTTCAGAAGTACACAGAGGACCTAGACATTCGAAAGAACTTATGATATGATCGAACACAGACCCAACCATATGGTTAATAGACAAGAGAACCTTTTTGTGAGGTACAGAGGCTCTGTGATAGGTTACAGAGGCTCTGTGGAGGTCCTCAGAGGCTCTGAGATCCAAAATTTCTAATTTAGGAAATAATTTGGGTGGTGATCACTCAAAAGTTGTGAAAACATTTTTGAGGGACAGAGAGACATATTTGAAAAAATGATGTCGATCTCCCCCTTGAAATGTCAAGGTCTCCTTTTTCAGCTCCCCCTTGATCTGTGCTTGGAATCTTTTAGAACTTGTCGTTGAGCAAGACACAAAGCAAGAGAGCCATTTTTACAAGACGGTTTTGAGAAGAAACAAAAATTTATACACGGTTACACAGTATGTACTGCAGAGGCTCTGTGCAAGGGTACAGAGGCTTTGTGAATCAACTCATGTTAAGCATGCCAATTTTGCCAATGAGAAAAAATAATCTTTTCTCATCTAATGATTTTATGAAAAGGTAGTCAAGATGGTAATCTGTGGGGACGAAGTACATTTCTATTGTCCCATGCTCCACATGATGTTTCAGAAAGTGATACCTGATATCGATGTGCTTTGTCTTATAGTGCTGAACAGGATTGGCAGAGATCGCAATGGCGCTTTTGGAGTCACAGAGGATGGGGATTTTCTCGATGTCAAATCCATAGTCTCTGAGTTCGGTTCTCATCCACAGAACCTGTGAACAACAACTGATAGCAGCAACGTATTCCACTTCTGCCGTAGAGGTCGAGACACATTTCTGCTTCTTAGAAGTCCAACTTACTAGTTTCCCTCCAAGGAATTGACAACTCCCAGAGGTACTCTTTCTGTCTAGCTTGCATCCTCCGTAATCTGAATCTGTATAAGCAACAAGATCAAAGCCAGAGTTCTCCGGATACCAGAGGCCAAGATTTTTGGTCCCTTTTAGGTATCTGAAGATTCTCTTGACAGCATGAAGATGAGATTCTTTGGGGTTAGCTTGAAATCTTGCACAGAGGCATGTGGCGAACATTATATCAGGTCGGCTTGCGGTTAAGTACAAAAGAGACCCTATCATACCTCTGTAGAGTTTACACTCCACAGATTTGCCCTCTGGGTCTGCATGAAGCTTAGATCCAGTGGCCATAGGGGTTTTCATTAGTGAAGAGTTAGAGAGCATGTATTTTTTAAGTATGTTAGAGACATATTTAGATTGGTTTATGAAAATACCCTCTTTGGTTTCTTTGACTTGCAATCCTAGGAAGAAAGTAAGTTCTCCCATCATGCTTGTCTCAAACTCACTCTTCATCAATAACTCAAATTTTTTACAATAAGATTCATTTATGGACCCAAAAATAATTTCGTCAACATAAATCTGCACAAGCAGAATCTCACCTTTTATCTTTTTATAAAATAAGGTTGTATCAGTTGTACCTCTTTCGAAACCATTGGCAAGAAGAAAGTTTGAAAGTCTGTCGTACCAAGCTCTGGGGGCTTTCTTGAGTCCGTACAGATCCTTGTCTAAGAAGTACACGTGAATAGGGTGCTTGGAGCTTTCAAACCCTGGTGGTTGTTGGACCTATACTTCTTCTTGAATTTGCCCATTCAAAAAGGCTAACTTAACATCCATTTGAAATACTTTAAAACCTCTGTGGGATGCGAAGGCAAGAAATATTCTTATTGCCTCGAGCCTTGCCACAGGGGCAAAAGTTTCGTCATAGGTGATCATTGGAACCTTCTGGAATCACTTCTGGAGCATGTTTAGTCTCTTGAAGTTGATCACCCTCTGTAGAATAGAGATCATTGGTACTTGTCACGGGACTTTGGTCATTTTGAGTTGATGTTATGAGATCTGTTGTGCCTTGTTTAGAATTCTCTGATTGTTCTGGTGTTGACCCTTCAGAGATATCTTGTACATGACCATGATCTTCATTAAGCTTAGAGCCTTGTTCAGAATTCGCCTCAAAGTGCTCCCCTCGACATTTGCACCTGCAAAAGTATTGGAAGAGGATGAAGTATTGCTAGGACCTGATAAAGACGTACCTGATTGGTCTGCAGAGGCTTCAGCTCTAGATGCTCTGTGGACATCCTCTGAGGGTCCAACATCGTTGAATATCTCTTCAAATAGATGATGAAGTTCATTTGCTCTAGATGAGTCACTAGATTCCTTATCCTGAATTTTGAGTCCTGAGCTGATTTGCTCAGAAGTCACCTTAAACAAGTCATCAAAAGAAACATTAATACTTTCAAGTATGTGTTTTGATTTAAGCACGTAGACTCGGTATGCCTTGGAGTTTGATGAATAGCCAACAAATTTTGCTTCATCAACTTTGGGACTGAATTTCCCGATTTGCTTTATGTCGTTTAACACAAAGCATCTACAACTGAAGACATGGAAGTACTTGATGTTTGGCTTTCTTTGAGTGAGTAGGTGGTAAGGGGTATTTGCATGTCTTTTTACCACCAAAGATCAATTTTGGGTGAAACATGCCGTGGAGATGGCTTCTGCCAAAAAGGAGATTGGAAGTCCTGAGGCAGTGAGCATGGTTCTTGCGGCTTCCACAAATGTTCGATTTTTGCGTTCAACAACACCGTTTTGTTGTGGAGTCCTTGGGGAAGAGATGTTCTGTGGAATGCCCTCTGTCTTGAGATAGGCTTCTATTTTTGAGTTTTTGAACTCTGTCCCGTTGTCACTTCGAACTCTCTGAGCCCTGCAATCATGAAGAACTTGTATCCTCTTAAGAAGATTGATTAGTACCTCAGGAACATCTGATTTCTTTCGGACAAACTCCACCCAAGTATATCTAGAGAATTCATCTATGAGTACAAGTATGTACTTCTTACCACCTAGACTCTACACAGATATAGGACCGCAGAGGTCTACGTGAAGCATCTGCAGAGGTCTAGTGCAAGATATGTATGTTTTGGTCTTATGGGCAACTCTTCTGAGTTTGCCCATTTCACATGCAGAGCATAGATGATCTCTGTCGAATTTAATATTTTGTAGCCCCTTTACCAGTTCTAATTTCACAAGTTTGTCAAGAGTGTGAAAGTTCAAGTGACAGAACCTGTTGTGTCAGAGCCAAGCTTCCTCGTTCTTACTTGAGACTAGACAGAGCTTTTTATCTCTGTTGATGGATTTGAAGTCCATAAGGTATAGATCACCTCGTCTCTTGGCCCGCAGAAGCTCTGTAGTTGTGTCTTCTTTGAACAATGAGCATTATTTCTTCATGAACATTACATTGAGTCCATTATCACAGAGTTGGCTACCACTTAGCATGTTGTTCTTAAGGCCATCCTGTCACACCCCGCTAAAGCGGAAACACGAGGCGTAACAGCTCCGATGCCACAGCACAAGATTATAAACATACCAACATTTATTTACAACCAAAATACATTACATTTTAGAGAACATAATATCGTTATCGTTTACAAATTCCAAGTCCTTTAAACATAAGATACGCTTAACGCGAAAATAGTCTTGTGCTTGAAAATACGAGTACGCTGATAAAGCATCATGGGATTACCTTCTAGATTCCTGAAAAGCATGAATAAAAACCAAGGTCAACTACAAAGAGTTGGTGAGTTCACAGGTTTTGAATATGCACAAATCATTTTTATATGCAAGTTAACAATCGTAGAGCGTACGTAAAAACCAATTTCAATTCTTTGATTCATGAGTACCACAACTTAAATTTCTTTATGATGAGTGTAAGCAAAGACGAATTTTTACGTTGAGCCACTACTAAGCCGTCCCTGACCAATTACAACGCCCCCGATGGACTAACTCAGCGGTGGTTCATGCCACATGTTTAGCCATCTTCTCTAGTATAGTGCACCCCTGCTCGTCAGCATTAAAGTGGGCTTGTCACACCAAATAGCGCTATCCACTAATACTATAGGCCCGATTTTCTTCGAGTTAATAGTAGTGTCACGGGGTCTTAACATTAAAAACTCAACACATCAATTGCATACTCATCATATAGCTTAATTTTCCAAACGCTTTTACAAGCCTTATAAATTGCCAATTCGCAATTCTTTCAAACAATTCTCATGAATCCTTAAATACGCAATTTAAACATGCTTTTCACCCCAAAATCAATTAAAACGATAAAAATGGGGCTGTGAATACTCACCTTGATGCAAGCAACGAGTGAAGCTTTACTTTAACTTAATGAGTTTTGTCGCGCCTTAACTTTCCCTATATAAGAGTTGCCATAAGAAACACATTAATACCCTATTCCGATGTCCAACCAATGTGTCCAATTGTCCCATGAAATGCCATCAAATAAGTTTCTTAGTCCATAATTATTTTGTCTAAACAAAGTTCCAAAATATCTTAAGACATTACTTAAACTTGATAAAACAACTTTTCTGGATTCAGCACATGCTGTCCAGAAAGTTATCCGGTAAATTCAACACGAAAACTTAATTTCTCAAGAGAATTATTTAATCACAATTTTTGTGATGAAACTATAATATGTTTAGATTTGATCTGCACTTTTTCATAATTTTTGAATAACTTTTGGTACATCAAATAATTTTTATAAAATAAAGTGTCACTGATTTTCGGGTCAGTGACATACCTCACTTGTAACAGGTTTTTGAGGTATCAATTCTTGGAATTAACTAGTGATCCATATATGGATGCAAACCTAACTCAAAATCCTAACATTTGGAAAAAGATTCACTTAATTTGGATACGTAGTGAGGGAGTTATGGCCTCTACAAGATAGGTGTGTGAATCTGTCTTCACTGGACAGATTGCACCATTTTCTTATAAAATCCATTTAAGTGCCCAAATCATCTCCAAATTCTATGTTTTTGGACTTTTTAGAAAGCTAACACTCTAAACTGAAGTTTAGAAGCAAAAACCCCAAATTTGGACATGTGGTTTGTGAGTTGTGCAAGCAAGAAGTAGAGTCCATTTTCTGGACAGATTCTAGAATGATGCAAAAGCTATTTTAACCCACAAATAATGATCATTAGACATGGTTTTTGGTCAAAAACCATGTCTTCACCCATCACACATGATAAACTAACACATGCATCATGGATTCATGGCAATCTAAATGCTCATCCAAATGCATGCATGAACACAATATAAAGAAAATAAGACATTAATATTGTTACAAGTTCTTAATCATGTAGAACTTAGAAAATTCCTTCATAAGAACATTTTTATACTAACATTCATTGTATTAGCATAAACATAATTTCAATAATACCAATATTTTAGTGGTTTATGATACCAAAATTTCACATCTTCATCATAAACCCTAAACTTGATATTAAACAAGTTTTTCTTTTGAAAACAAGAATCAAAACCTCAATTTTGAATATATGAACATAAATTTGAAAGCTATTTCATCAATAAAACCAAATTTTATACAACATTTTGGATGAATCTTTTGTTATTCAAACTCAAATTCCAAAATATGAAAACATGCATAAGAAGGATGTAGTTTTTGAGATTACCTTGAAGATTTGAGAAGAAAACTATTCTATCTTCAATTTGTTGTTGGATTCTTGATTGGAGTTTGATTCTTAGTAATGAGAAGAAAAGAAAAAAATATGGTGATGGTGGTGGGGTGTTCTTCGGCCGAACAAGAGGGAAGAGAGGGAGAGTAGATGAAAGGTTAATTTTGAGAAATGAGAAGTAATCTTGTTTTAAATTTGTTTTAGTAATTAAAATAATTAGAATATAATACCATTAGGACAAGTGTCCTAGTGACTCATCATTATATAAAAAAAAATATTTAATTTAATATTATTAATTAAATTACTAGTCTAATTTATAAAATATCAGATATATTTGAGAACCGAAATACCCGATTCTCAATTTTTGCTAAATAAATGACAAATTTCAAAATTTTGCAATGCAAGAGAAAATAATATTCTGATTTTTATAATTTAAGAATTTTGGACTTTTATTCACTTATTTGGCATTTCTGGACAGTGACGGTCAGATGCGGAACTGTTCCGGGTTTTTAACGCAACTTCTAAATTTTTCGGGGAAACTTTTTATCTTAAAGGCTTTTAATAAAATTTAAAAAGTGACAAAACTTATAAATTATACTGAGGGTGCTGACCTCATTAATCGAAATCTGACAGTTGTCACAGTCTTCCCTCCTTAAAAAAATTTCGTCCCGAAATTTATGACTGATATTTCTGGACAGGCTTATCATCAAACAACTTAGGATACTTGCGCTTCATGAAGTCTTTTCTTTCCCAAGTATATTCAGGTCCATGACGTGAATTCCAACGGACCTTTATGATTGGAATTTTGCTGCGCCTAAGACGTTTAGTTCGCGATCGAGAATTTCGATAGGTTCCTCTCTAAAACAAAGGCGCCCATCAACTTTTACCTCATCTGGGGACACAATCATTGATTTGTCTATCAGACATTTCTTTAAATTTGACACATGAAAAGTGTCGTGAATAGCACTTAACTCTTGAGGTAGACTCAGCTTATAGGCTACTGGTCCAATTCTTTCCAGAATCTCAAATGGACCAATATATCTCGGACCTAGCTTACCTCTTTTCCCAAATCTGATTAGTCCCTTCCATGGTGATACTTTCAAAAGAACTTTGTCACCTTTCTGAAATTCTAATGGCTTTCTGCGGTTATTCGCATAACTCTTTTGACGATCTCTTGCAGCTTTGAGTCTTTCCTTGATGGTTGATATTTTATCAGTGGTTTCTTGTATAATTTCAGGCCCAATCAGTTGACTATCACCAATTTCTATCCAACTAAGAGGAGATCTACACTTACGTCCATAGAGAGCTTCGTATGGCGCACATTGAATGCTGGTGTGATAGCTGTTATTGTAAGAGAATTCAACTAACGGCAGATGCTTATCCCAGCTTCCTCCAAAATCTATAGCACACGCGCGTAGCATATCTTCCAAAGTTTGAATGGTCCTTTCTGTTTGCCCGTCTGTCTGTGGATGATATGCAGTACTCAGATCCAACCTGGTACCCAGCGCTTTCTGGAATGCTTGCCAAAATCGGGAAGTGAAACGACTATCTCTATCAGAAATGATAGATAGGGGTACTCCATGCCGAGAGACAATTTCGTCTATGTACAACTGCGCCAATCTTTCTATTTTGAAGTCCACTCTTATAGGGAGAAAATGCGCAGATTTCGTAAGTCGATCCACAATGACCCAAATCGCGTCGTTCCCTTTTCCAGTCCTGGGTAGTTTGGTGATAAAGTCCATAGATACCTGATCCCATTTCCATTGTGGTATCTCGGGTTGTTGAAGAAGTCCAGAAGGCTTTTGATGCTCTGCTTTGACTTTGGCGCAAGTCAAACATTTACTCACAAATTCAGCAATGTCCTTCTTCATTCCCGGCCACCAATAATATTCCTTCAATCCTTTGTACATTTTGTCGGCTCCTGGGTGAACCGATTACCTTGATCCGTGAGCTTCTTCCAGAATAATTGATCGCAGATTATCAACCTTTGGTATCCAAACTTCATTCTTGAAATATCGTACTCCATCTGATCGTGATTCAAACTCTTTTTCCAAGTTATGCAAGGCTTCACAACAAAGATTTTCTGTTTTTAATGCTTTCACTTGGGCTTCACGAACTTGTGTCTTAAGGCTTGATTGGACCAACATTCCCAATGCTCGTGTCCTTAATGGTTTTACTCTTTCTTTCCTGCTTAATGCATCAGCTACCACATTAGCTTTACCAGGATGATACTTTATTTCGCATTCATAATCATTAAGCAGCTCGACCCATCTCCGTTGTCTCATGTTCAACATTTTCTGATCAAAAATATGCTGAAGACTTTTGTGATCAGTAAAGATGGTACATTTAGTACCATAAAGGTAATGCCTCCAAATTTTTAATGCAAATACCACCGCACCCAATTCCAAGTCATGAGTGGTGTAGTTCTTTTCATGAACTTTGAGTTGTCTTGACGCATAAGCTATAACCTTATTCCTCTGCATTAATACACATCCTAAACCTTGATGTGATGCGTCACAATACACCACAAAGTCATCCGTACCTTCCGGTAACGCAAGAATTGGTGCGTCACATAACTTGTGCTTGAGTATTTGAAATGCTTCCTCCTGTTTTTCTTCCCAGACAAATTTCTTATTCTTCTGCGTCAGTGCTGTCAGAGGTTGAGCGATTTTTGAAAAATTCGCTATGAACCTTCGGTAGTAGCCCGCCAGACCAAGAAATTGACGAATTTCTGTTGGTGTCCTTGGGGTTTCCCATTTCTTGATGGCTTCAACTTTTGCCGGGTCAACATGAATTCCCTTTTCATTAACCACATGACCCAGAAAGTGTACCTCTCGAAGCCAAAATTCACATTTGGATAACTTAGCATACAACTTCTGATCTTTGAGAAGTTCTAAGATCAACTCCAAATGTTTCTTATGATCTTCCTTACTTCGCGAATAAATCAAAATGTCGTCTATGAAAACAATCACGAACTTGTCTAAATACGGCCGACAGACTCTATTCATTAAATCCATGAAAACTGCTGGTGCGTTCGTCAATCCAAAGGGCATACCTAGAAACTCATAATGTCCATAACGAGTTCTAAATGCCGTCTTATCAATATCCTCTTCGCGAACTCTCATTTGATGATATCCAGATCGCAAGTCAATCTTTGAGAAGTACGTTGCGCCTTGCAATTGATCAAACAGATCATCAATTCGAGGAAGTGGGTATCGATTCTTGAGGGTTAACTTATTGAGTTCTCTGTAATCGATACACATTCGGAATGTTCCATCTTTCTTCTTAACAAAAAGAACTGGAGCTCCCCATGGCGAAGAACTCGGTCTGATAAATCCTTTATCAAGCAGCTCTTGAAGTTGTTCAGACAGTTCTTGCATTTCGGATGGCGCCAAACGGTATGGTATCTTAGCCACTGGTGCAGCTCCCGGAATTAAATCAATGCGAAATTCGACTTGTCTCGGTGGAGGTAACCCAGGTAGATCTTCCGGAAATACTTCGGGAAAGTCTCGAACTACAGGAATATCTTGCAAACACTTCTCCTTGGTCTCTTTATTGACTACATGAGCTAAAAACGCAATATATTCTTTCCTTAAATACTTCTGCATCTTCATGCAGGACACTATTCTTAACTTCCTTTTGGATTTTTCTCCATGTACTATAAGTACTTCTCCTTGAGGTAACGGAATTCGAAGAGTCTTTTCGGAGCAACATAATTCCGCTTGGTTATTAGACAACCAGTCCATGCCCACAACTACATCAAAGCTTCCTAACTTTATTGGAATTAGATCTATCTTAAATTCCTTTTCAGCTAGACTTAGGGTACAATTCGAAAATACATCTTCAACCCTAATCTCTTGTCCGTTAGCGAACTCAATAACATAAGTTTCTTTTAGCTTTTGGGGCATTTGATTAATTTTTGATCTAAAACTTAATGACACAAAGCTTCTATCTGCTCCGGAATCAAATAATACAGATGCACGATGATCATTTAAGAGAAACGTACCTGTGATTACATCCGGATCTTGTCTCGCTTCTTCCGCTCCAATTTCAAATACTCGGCCTCGTGCTTGCCCTTTTTGGTTCCTCTGGTTTGTCGGTCGAGTTCGATTTGCGTTCATCCTTCTGACAAACTTAGGACAGGCATTCCTAAAATGATCCTGACTCCCACATTCAAAACAAGCTCGCTTTCCCCCATACTTGCATACTTTCGCATAATGGCCTCCTTTGTTACATTTGACACAAATAACACAATTTCCGAAATGTCGATTGTTGCACTTGTCGCATCTCGGGTATACTTCCTTTCCTTTATCAGCTGTTTGAGTTTGAATTCCATAATTACCCATCGTCCTCTGTTCCTTCCCCCTTCTTCTGTCAAACGATCTCCTCGAAGTTTCCTCGACCTTCCTTTTTCCTTTCACAGAATCGCGAGAGAAAAGCCCCGATCGATTGGCATTATTGGTGAGCTTGGCTGCCAGACTTACCGCCTCCTGAATGGTTTTTGGATTACCCGAGGTCACATCACCTCGGATTTCTGGAGCTAAACCCCAGACATATCGGTCTACCCGATTCTCTTCTGGCGTAACCAGATGTGGCACCATCTTTGCCAGCTCATGGAATCGTGCCGTGTACGCTTCAATATCATTCCCTTTCATTTCATGCTCCCATAATTCTACGTGTAGTTTCTGCATTTCACTTCTTGAACAATATTCTTCCCTAAGCATTTCCTTAAACTCCTCCCAAGTGAGTTTGTTAGCTACTTCCCTTCCTCGAGTCTGCACTTGAGTGTTCCACCACGTCAGTGCTCTCCCTTGTAGTAAGCAAGCTGCGAATTCTACCTTATTTGCTTCCGAACACTTACTTATGTGGAGAACGGATTCCATTCCTTCAATCCAAGATAATAATCCAACCGCTCCTTCGGTACCGTGAAATTCTTTTGGATTACAAGACCTAAAAGTCTTATAGGTACATTCTTTTTCTATATTGGCACCGGCTCTTGGTTGATTAGGTTGGTTAGCATTTAGGCCCGCTGCTATCTGACTAACTATGTTAGGAAGTGAAGCTAAGATTTGCTCGGATACGAGTCGTGCAATCTCAGGATCTTCTCTCCTTGGCGGCATAATTCTATTGCACAATTATTTTAAAGCTTCGTCAATATTTAATTCCAAATTCTTATTTCCCCTTATTTCTATCCTTTAATCTTAATGCAATATAAATTGTATTCGTTTAATCATACATCTAATATAAAAAAAAAATCAATCTTGTGGAACTGAAATTCACAATTCTTAAGCATACATAAACAATATAATATAAACATATTCATTATCATAACAAAACTATGCCATACATTCAATCATTCATCCAAAAATAATAGTCAAGCTATTTAATAATGTACTAATATGACGAGTTACATGTCCAAAAAGAAAGTTAGTCACCCAAATCTCCAACCATGATTCGTACTACTGATGCCTGAAAAACAACATCATCGCCCATGCTATCACAATTACCAAAAGTCCCATCATCACGGATAAACAAGAGTGCAGCCATGCTACCATAGCCCTAGTTTCCATCAGTTCCCTCACAAACCCACTCATAGTTTGATCGCCCATACTTACCATTGATATAAGCCCATTTAAAATCTGATCACTTGAATTCATTATAGCCATGAGTGCATCAATGGAATGCTCGTGATGGTTTACCTCCATTCTAACTCTCTCCACTTCCCGGGCCATACCCGAAACCCAGTAGTTTTCTAATGTTGTCATACCGGCTGGCTGAGATGCTGGTATTCCAACACATGGTGGTGGCGATACCCTCCGACCCCTAAGTCGAGAAGGCCCCGCCTCGTCCCTACGTGGGACAGGTGTACTCTCTCGCTCAAAAGTGGCGGGTGAAGTTGGCTCCAAAGTGGGGGTGACCGATCTCTCCGGTGATCGATCAGAATCAGAATATTCGTGCTCAGATGGGTCATAATCGTCAAGTGACTGATCTCGGTGCGAGGGTGATCGAGACATGATGACTGCGATAATTAATAAAGTTTTAATTGTCGATCTTGCTAAAATTTTTATTAAAAATCAAAAGTACCATGCAAACTCACATAACAATCATGCTTCTCATTTTTGTATCAAAAAGTTTCTATTTTTAGTAATTCCTAGTATAGCCAATTTATGTCCCCTTTATACACACTTAAATTAAACAAAGGTGATCAAGCTCTGTTTAAGTTAAAATATGATAATGTGAAACACATTTTAGTTATACTACAGCGTACCTTAATTTTGAAAACTTTATTTGTAAAAGGTTATAGTGTGTGGTTTTTAAAATAAAACCGGTATTCTCTATAACCTGTGGCTTTGATACCAAATCTGTCACACCCCGCTAAAGCGGAAACACGAGGCGTAACATCTCCGATGCCACAGCACAAGATTATAAACATACCAACATTTATTTACAACCAAAATACATTACATTTTAGAGAACATAATATCGTTATCGTTTACAAATTCCAAGTCCTTTAAACATAAGATACGCTTAACGCGAAAATAGTCTTGTGCTTGAAAATACGAGTACGCTGATAAAGCATCATGGGATTACCTTCGAGATTCCTGAAAAGCATGAATAAAAACCAAGGTCAACTACAAAGAGTTGGTGAGTTCACAGGTTTTGAATATGCACAAATCATTTTTATATGCAAGTTAACAATCGTAGAGCGTACGTAAAAACCAATTTCAATTCTTTGATTCATGAGTACCACAACTTAAATTTCTTTATGATGAGTGTAAGCAAAGACGAATTTTTACGTTGAGCCACTACTAAGCCGTCCCTGACCAATTACAACGCCCCCGATGGACTAACTCAGCGGTGGTTCATGCCACATGTTTAGCCATCTTCTCTAGTATAGTGCACCCCTGCTCGTCAGCATTAAAGTGGGCTTGTCACACCAAATAGCGCTATCCACTAATACTATAGGCCCGATTTTCTTCGAGTTAATAGTAGTGTCACGGGGTCTTAACATTAAAAACTCAACACATCAATTGCATACTCATCATATAGCTTAATTTTCCAAACGCTTTTACAAGCCTTATAAATTGCCAATTCGCAATTCTTTCAAACAATTCTCATGAATCCTTAAATACGCAATTTAAACATGCTTTTCACCCCAAAATCAATTAAAACGATAAAAATGGGGCTGTGAATACTCACCTTGATGCAAGCAACGAGTGAAGCTTTACTTTAACTTAATGAGTTTTGTCGCGCCTTAACTTTCCCTATATAAGAGTTGCCATAAGAAACACATTAATACCCTATTCCGATGTCCAACCAATGTGTCCAATTGTCCCATGAAATGCCATCAAATAAGTTTCTTAGTCCATAATTATTTTGTCTAAACAAAGTTCCAAAATATCTTAAGACATTACTTAAACTTGATAAAACAACTTTTCTGGATTCAGCACATGCTGTCCAGAAAGTTATCCGGTAAATTCAACACGAAAACTTAATTTCTCAAGAGAATTATTTAATCACAATTTTTGTGATGAAACTATAATATGTTTAGATTTGATCTGCACTTTTTCATAATTTTTGAATAACTTTTGGTACATCAAATAATTTTTATAAAATAAAGTGTCACTGATTTTCGGGTCAGTGACATACCTCACTTGTAACAGGTTTTTGAGGTATCAATTCTTGGAATTAACTAGTTATCCATATATGGATGCAAACCTAACTCAAAATCCTAACATTTGGAAAAAGATTCACTTAATTTGGATACGTAGTGAGGGAGTTATGGCCTCTACAAGATAGGTGTGTGAATCTGTCTTCACTGGACAGATTGCACCATTTTCTTATAAAATCCATTTAAGTGCCCAAATCATCTCCAAATTCTATGTTTTTGGACTTTTTAGAAAGCTAACACTCTAAACTGAAGTTTAGAAGCAAAAACCCCAAATTTGGACATGTGGTTTGTGAGTTGTGCAAGATAGAAGTAGAGTCCATTTTCTGGACAGATTCTAGAATGATGCAAAAGCTATTTTAACCCACAAATAATGATCATTAGACATGGTTTTTGGTCAAAAACCATGTCTTCACCCATCACACATGATAAACTAACACATGCATCATGGATTCATGGCAATCTAAATGCTCATCCAAATGCATGCATGAACACAATATAAAGAAAATAAGACATTAATATTGTTACAAGTTCTTAATCATGTAGAACTTAGAAAATTCCTTCATAAGAACATTTTTATACTAACATTCATTGTATTAGCATAAACATAATTTCAATAATACCAATATTTTAGTGGTTTATGATACCAAAATTTCACATCTTCATCATAAACCCTAAACTTGATATTAAACAAGTTTTTCTTTTGAAAACAAGAATCAAAACCTCAATTTTGAATATATGAACATAAATTTGAAAGCTATTTCATCAATAAAACCAAATTTTATACAACATTTTGGATGAATCTTTTGTTATTCAAACTCAAATTCCAAAATATGAAAACATGCATAAGAAGGATGTAGTTTTTGAGATTACCTTGAAGATTTGAGAAGAAAACTATTCTATCTTCAATTTGTTGTTGGATTCTTGATTGGAGTTTGATTCTTAGTAATGAGAAGAAAAGAAAAAAATATGGTGATGGTGGTGGGGTGTTCTTCGGCCGAACAAGAGGGAAGAGAGGGAGAGTAGATGAAAGGTTAATTTTGAGAAATGAGAAGTAATCTTGTTTTAAATTTGTTTTAGTAATTAAAATAATTAGAATATAATACCATTAGGACAAGTGTCCTAGTGACTCATCATTATATAAAAAAAAAATATTTAATTTAATATTATTAATTAAATTACTAGTCTAATTTATAAAATATCAGATATATTTGAGAACCGAAATACCCGATTCTCAATTTTTGCTAAATAAATGACAAATTTGAAAATTTTGCAATGCAAGAGAAAATAATATTCTGATTTTTATAATTTAAGAATTTTGGACTTTTATTCACTTATTTGGCATTTCTGGACAGTGACGGTCAGATGCGGAACTGTTCCGGGTTTTTAACGCAACTTCTAAATTTTTCGGGGAAACTTTTTATCTTAAAGGCTTTTAATAAAATTTAAAAAGTGACAAAACTTATAAATTATACTGAGGGTGCTGACCTCATTAATCGAAATCTGACAGTTGTCACACATCCACATATGTAACTCTATTGACATCGATGTCTCCATTGGCAATGACTCCATTGCCTTTGATCTGACCTTTCTTCTTGTCTCCGAAGGTTACAGAACCCCCTTCAAGTTTATCTTTGTAAGCGGAGAGCAACCCTCTGTCGCCAGTCATAAGCCTTGAACACCCGGAGTCTAGGTACCAAATAGGCACAAGTTGTTTCTTCTGTGGACAGATTAAGAAGATTTAGGTACCCATTTCTAAATGGGTCCCGACTTGTTAGAAGTCTTTAAAGGTGCCTTAACACCTTTGTTTTTGGATTTATCCTCTTTGATAGAGATACCATTTTGTCCTTTCTCACCCTTGAATTTTACATTCTTGGACTTCGGGTGTGATATAAGACAGGAGGGTCTAGAGAAGTGTTGATTTAAAGCATGCACAAGATCAAAACATTTGCAGTGAGGAACTTCAGAAGCAAACTTCTTAAATATTTCATTAAAATTGTCAAAGGAGGGTACAGAGCAATTTTTACAACAACCCATTTTAGATTTGGGTTTCTTTTTACATAAAACTTTGTCTAATCTAGGTTGTCTTTTGTCAAAAACTCCTCTTGGATGGCTCTCTATGTGTACTCTCCCCTGATGACCTTCCTTTCGAGCATTCACTACCACAGAAGCATTAGTTTTATCAAATTTGGGCCATTTTGCCTTCTTTTGCAAGATGAGCTTTTCTTGAAAAGGATTTGTTAGTTTGACAGGTTTTGGAGCTTTGGATGTTTGAGTGGTCTTGATCTTTTCATTTTTCAAATTTTCAAGCTCAAGAGATGTTTTTGCTTGAAGACACATATCAAGAAAATCAGGACAGATGGGTATTCCTGTAGTTCTCCTTTTAGGAGAAACTATTCTGTTAGGAATACCAGAGGACAACTTACATTCCTCTGGATCACAGGTAACCATCTTAAGTTCCACATAACGTGTCTCATCACTGACAGAGGAGTAATCAGACTCTGATTCAGAATCTGAGTCGAGAAAGTCTTTGTGAATGAGAGCATGACCTTCTGGAAGTGTGTTGCATTGTCCTTTTTTAGTGTCCTTAGGTGAGTTTAAATCTTTTGAAATACATAGAATGTGACACCTGTCAAATTCTGAATATTAAGGTTAGCACCCTTAGATTATTTTATAAGTTTTGTCACTTTTAGATTTTTATTAAAAGCCTTTAAGATAAAAGTTTCCCGAAAAATTTAGAAGTTGCGTTAAAAACCCGGAACAGTTCCGCATCTGACCGTCACTGTCCAGAAATGCCAAATAAGTGAATAAAAGTCCAAAATCCTTAAACTATAAAAATCAGTATGTTAATTTCTCTTGCATTGCTAAATTTACAAATTTGACAATTTCTTTAGCAAATATTGAGAATCGGGTATTTCGGTTCTCAAATATATCTGATATTTTATGGTTTAGGCTAATATTTTATAAAAAAAAAAAATAGTTAAATTAATTTATATTGGTGTGATGAGTCATTAGGACACTTGTCCTAATCCTACTCTATTTTAATTATCTTTATCAATTAAAAACCAAACTAAAAACCATACTCTTCATTTTCAAAATTAACTTTTCATCTCCTCTTCCCTCTCCTCTCTTTGTTCGGCCGAAGAACCCACACCACCACCACCATTTCCATTTTTTTTGTTTAAAAACCAAATCCAAGCTAGAATCCATCAACAATTTGAAGTTAGAATCAAGTTTCCATTTCAAATCTTCAAGGTAACCTCAAAAACTACATTTTCTTATGCATGTTCTCATTTTTGAATTTTGGGTTTGAGAAGTAAAAATTTACATCTAAATGTTAAACAAATTGGATTTTTGATGATGACATGGATTACATTTGATGTATATAATATCATAAAATGAGTGTTTGATTCTTGTTTTCAAAGAAAAATTTGTTATTATCAAATTTAGGGTTTTTGATCATAATGTTGAATTTTGTAAGTAGAGTATCTTGAATCACAAAATTTTGGTGTTATTGAACTTCTAGCTATGTTGTTACAATGAAAAATTTAGTATAAAAATACTCTTAAGATGGAATTTCCCAAATTCCACATGATTCATACACCTATCTTGTAGAGGCCATAACTCCCTCATTACTCATCCAAAATAAGTGAATATTTTTCCAAATGTTAGGATTTTGAGTTAGGTTTGCATCCATATATGGACCATTGTCTAATTCCAAGAATTGATACCCCAAAAGCCTGTTACAAGTGAGGTATGTCACTGATCCGAAAATCAGTGACACTCTGTGTTGTAAAAATTAATTGAGGTATCAAAAGTCATACAAAAATTATAAAAAAATGCAGATTTACTCTAAACATATCATAGAACACCAAAAAAAATTATGATTTAAATAATTCTCTTGGGAAGTTAAGCTTCCATGTTGATTTTATCGGATAACTTTCTGGACAGCATATGCTGAATCCAGAAAGGTAATCTTCTTAAGTTTAAATTTTGTTTTATTGTATTTTGGAACTTTGTATAGTTTAAAAATGGATATGGACTAAGGAATTTATATGATGGCATTTCATGGGACAATTGGACATATTGGTTGGACATCGGAATAGGGCATTAATGTGTTTCTTTATGGCAACTCTTGTATAGGGAAATTAGGGGCGTGACAAATTCCATAAGTATTAAAGTAAAGCTTCACCCGTTACATTCGTTAAGGTGAGTATTCACAGCCCCACTTTTATCATTTTAAGTGATTTTGGGGTAAAAAGCATGTTTTAGTTGCGTATTTAAAGATTCATGAGAATTGTTTGAAAGTATTGCGATTTGGCAATTTATAAGGCTTTGTTAAAAGCGTTTGGAATTATAAGCTATATGATAAGTATGCAATTGATGTGTTGAGTATTAAATGTTAAGACCCCGTGACACTACTATTAACTCGAAGAAAATTGAGCCTATAGTATTAGTGGATAGCTCTATTTGGTGTGATAAACCCACCTTAATGCTGACGAGCAGGGGTGCACTATACTAGAGAAGATGACTAAACATGTGGCTCGAACCACCGCTGAGTTAGTTCATCGGGGGCGTTGAAATTGGTCAGGGACGGCTTAGTAGTGGCTCAACGTAATATTATCTTTGCATACACTTATCATAAAGAAATTAAATTGTGGTACTCATGAATCAAAGAATTGAAGTTTGGTTTATACGTATGTTTTACAAATGACAACTTGCATATAAAAATGATTTATGCATATTTAAAACCTGTGAACTCACCAACTCTTTGTAGTTGACCTTGGTTTTTATTCATGCTTTTCAGGAATCAAGAAGGTAATTCCATGATGTTTTAGCAGCGCACTTCATATTTTGAAGCAAGATTATTTTGCTATTATGCGTATCGTCATATTTTAAGTTTGGGAATTGTAAACAATGACGATACTATGTTCTTAAAAATGTAATGTATTTTGAAAGTTAAGTAAATGTTGGTATGTTATAATCTTGTGCTATGACATCGGAGCTATTATGCCTCGTGTTTCCGCTTTAGCGGGGTGTGACATGGAATAACCATAGGAACAGTAAGACAATTTAGAAGATCTTGCTCAAATATTTCTTCTACTTCAGAGATTAGATCAGGATGGTTAAAAAAATGATTTTCATATGTCTTTCTCAAGTCACTTTCCAAGAACCTTTTAAAGAGATTTTCTTCCACAGAGGCTGGAACAAACTCTGGTGCATCAGAGGACAGTTCCTTTTCAGGAATCATCATGCACATAAAAGCCATTTGAGTTTGTGTTTCTGGATGACCGAATCTGAAGATTCCTATCTGTTTTTGAGACAGATATTTCTTTCGAATAGATTTTATCTTTGATGAGAGTGCAGATGGAAAATCATTGTTTTCATACCATACATTTGCCATCTGCAGAGGTTTCCTCAGATGTGGTCCTTCAGAGGTTTTGCGCCTTTTAAATGTGGATAATTGGTTTGGAAAACTTGGCTTTAGAAATTGTCCAGGACATAAGATATTTGCTAAAGATTTGTTCCTTTTATTTCCAGTGTAGGGGTCAATATCATCGAACCCTATACCTCTTCTGCCAATCTGGGTATTGACCTTTTCATGGACCTTTTGAGCATCCTGATATCTCTTAATTTGAAGTTCTCTGTCGAACAAATCTTGATGAAGAACTTCTCTTTCTTTTTGGAAATTTTTTTTAAAGAGATGGCGTTTAATTGATCACTCTCACTAATCTTTAGCTCTTTGACCTTTTTCTTTTAAAGCTTGATCGAGTTTTAAAACCTTTTCTTTTAGACTCTTTTTAACAGAAATGTGCTCAGAAATAAGTGCCTTTCTTTCAAGATAAAGCTTGTCTTTTTCATGGGTAAGAAGCCTGGTTTCTCTTTCAAAGAAGGCCAGCTTCTTCTCAAGCTCTAAGCACATGGTTTTATAAGCAAGAAATTTCTTTTCTAAATCAAGTTTGTTTTCAAAGTCAGAAATATAAGAGTCAGAAGTAGTTACCTCATTCTTGTCGTCAGAAGAGTGGACTTCTGCCATTCCACAGAAGAGTACATTTTTGTCCCCTTCATCAGAGGATTCATCAGTTTCAAGGTTCTGTTGTTCTGCCATTAGAGATCTCTGAGTGTAGTATTATGCTTTCTTTTTGTAGAAAGCAGCGTCTCTTGTGGGTTTCTCGTTAATGGCAGAGGACCTGCACTTTGCGGCGAAGTGGCCCAACTTCCCCACATTTGAAGCAACCTTCATTTTGTTTGGTAACTTTATCAACACTTCTTCCGTCTGATCTCTGTCCACTCCTTCTTTCTTCTTGCCTCTGACCATTGAATTCTTCTCTTCCATACTTTCTTTCTTCACCATATCTTCTGCTTCTGTCGTCTCTTTCCTCTCGTCCTCTGTACTCTGGCTTTTTCTTAAGACCCCTATTGAATTGTCGGGTCATAAGTGCAAGGGTCTTGGCCAGAGCATCCATATCGATTTCCTCCTCAGATCTTTCCTCACTTTCATTCTCTGCCAAAAGAACCTTTTTCTTCTTTTTCTTCTTCTGAGCATCCTCAGTCACCTTTTCCTTTCCTTTGTCCTGACACTCTGTGGTACTTCCAACCAACGCTAGAGGACCACCGACAGGGGTCATCAACTTCGATATCCTGTTTTCTTGACTTATCAATGTACCAAAAAGGTCAGAGATGGACCATACATCCAGATCTAGTGTAGCTTGCATGGACATGGTTAGATGAAGCCATTCGTCATTCAGGCTCTGAAGAAATCTGACATTGTTTTCCTCAGAGGATCTTTGGATGCCATATCTCTTGCACTTGTTTAACAAGGAATTGTACCTGTTGTATGTGCTCTGGATGGATTCATTCGACAGAGCCTTGAATGCAAAATACTCATTAATGCATAAGGCTCTGTTGTTCTTGAGGGTTTTAGCACCACCTTCAAGTTGTTTCTCTAGCTCCAACCATAGGTCTTTTGATGTTTCACAAGAATCAAGAGACTGAAAGATGTCGTTTGGGATAGCCATGATGAGTAGCCTTTTGGATTTCTTTGCTAGTTCATGCAAATCACTCTCTTGTTCAGTCCATTCATTTAAGGGCTTGGGATGCTGATATTCAGGATCTTCAGGAGTGTTTGCAGTGGCAGGAACTCGAGGAACTGTAGACATTGGAATGTAAGGAGGGTTGTGAAGAAACTCAACCAAACCAAGATCCACACCTTCGAGAAAGTGCATCATCCTGATTTTCCACTAAGGATATTCATCCCTCAGAAGAGTAGGGGGTTTAGATTGAGATCCTGCCCTGAAGTAGTTAATTGGGTTCGCCATTCACAGGTAGAGAAAAAAAACAGAGTATGAAGCGTTCTTTAGAAAAGACCACGAGTTTACTAAACAGGGAAGAGTATTCAGTATGAGAAAGATGATAAACAATATATGAGCTTTGAACCTGTTCTTCAGCGGTTCAAGCACACTTACTTTTGAATCTACATCAAACAGGTTGAAGTAGCTCCAGAAAACAGAGTATGTTTATGAGTGGGGATCAAGGCAAAGAAATAGATTCAAACTACTACCTTGAACATGGGAATCAAGTATAGAACAGGATTCTTTAATATTAAGAATCAAAGACAGGCTCTTATACCAATTGTTGATCCCTGTTAACTCAAGATCTAAAGATTCTAGAGAGAGAAAGCTAGAGAGAGAGAGTTAATCTTGAAAGCTCTTGTCATATATCTCACTAATCTGATTTACAATTTTGTTCCTCTTTAAAGAATACAAAGCAAACTCTATTTATACCTAAAGCTTAAACTAAAACTTAACTACAAAGGAAACAAAACTAGCTTTGACTTTTACAAGACTTTGACATTGTTGACTTCCAACTTTGACTTCCTAATTAAATCTTGGATACAATATTTGGACTTAACAATCTCCCCCTTTGTATTCAAGATTTAATAAAAATTTGATGCAGAACTTCAACTCTTGATTCTTCATCTTTTGTCTCTTGAAGCTTTCAAAAACTTTGCTCTTTTGCAGCTTTTGAAGAAACTTGGAAAGTCTTTTTAAACTTTGAAGCTTTGGAAAGTCAACATGCCTTGAACATGAAACATTGAAAACTTAAAACATCTTTGAAACATGAATCTTCATTTCTGAAAAATCTTTCGTCTTCAATCAAAATTGTATCTTCATCACTTTGATCACTGAATCGACTTCGGAAGAAACAAACTTTCACGAATCATCTTGATTTGACTTTGAACATTCTTTATCAGACTTGAACTTTCAAAACAACAGCGGAAGCAAATTGAAATTCTGACATGAACTTTGAACTTGAACTCTTGAAATTGATCTTTGAATAATTCTCCCCCTTTTTGATGATGTGAGCATCAATATCATCAAAATTACATCAATTTCGGCATAAGCTTTGATTTCCCCCTTTGTGATCAACAAACAATCTCCCTTTTGATAATTGGCGAACTTTGATCTGAAGAGCCGAATCATGAACAGTATATATCCGAATCTTTGCAAATTCAGACATAATGAGCGTGTAACCCTGATTCAACAAATGAAACAGTTAGAAGTGCCTGTCAGTAACACAAAGTTACTGTGTACAACGAATGTACAATTTAAGGAGTTGGTTTGATGTTGACTCCCCAGGACTTCCATTCAATCATCGAAAAACACAAGGTTTATCTATGAATGTTCTGACAGAAAAACATATTTTCTGTATGCTCGTGCTTGTGTATGAAAGAATTAAGCACAATGATTGTGTTTCATAAAGGCTCAAAGTATGTAAATCACTGAGACAGCAATGATTGTACATGGACTTAATGTGCATGAGAAAGGGTCGAAGGTGAGGCAACTTTCCTTCTTTTTCAATATCAGTATTCTTCCAAGAGAAGATCCGATAGATTATGTGCTGCTTCCCCAGAAAATGTGAAACATTCTCTTTTTAAGAAAAGAATGAGTAGCTGATGGGGTTGTATACAAGAGATGGCATGGGCTATTTGCCTATTTCAATGATGGTCACCAAAGAAATGTGAACCAATCAGTAATGTGGCTGCCCGGCTCAGAAAGATGTTTGGTGCAGAGTTCTGATATTCTTTTAACTCTGTTCTCACACCCTCTTTCTTTTAAACATATAAGCTCACATCTAACCAGTCTCTCATTTCCATTTTACCTCTGCTCATTCCCACACTCAATTCTTTTTAGACCCCTCTCCCCTCAATCACTCAAAGGATTTCTTCCGGGGTAGGAAACACTGGTTATCGTGAATCCATGGAAGATCTATTAAGCACTCACACTGAATCCCATGTTCCTAAAAGTACATGCTGGTCAATGATTTTCTTGACATGTAAAGCACAAGAAATCATATGTCAGAGTATGTATGCTCATTGAAAAATATGAATGAAATTTGAGCATTTGTTCTTTGAAGATTTCTCAAAACAAGGATATTGAATGAATGAATATGAAGTCAAGAGAATTGTTTTGAGAATCTAACAATGAATCAATCAGATCAAATCAAATGGTTAGGGTATCAAAGAATTGGATATTTTGTTTATATGAACAAATATAAACAATTTATCAATGAAAGCACAAATATGAAAAAAAAATGAATGATGCTCATCAACTTTGAATTTCAAACATCGAAAAATATGAAAAAAATATAAACGGGGGTATTACCATCGAAAAATTGTTTGAATTTGAGACATGGTAATAACAATTTCAAATAAAATACTGAACCGTTGTTTGTGAATACTTGACAGTATATGGACAAGATAATACACAAGTATTGATCTTTGGAAACACACGGTCAGTTAAACAATAAAGCGCAAAAATTGAAAAACATTTAAAAATCACACTTCTAAATTCATGAAATCGTTTTGAGAATAAGAAGTGGTTTGAACATTTCAGAAATTGTTTTTCATGTTTGAAAGTTGTCCTTCTTTCAAACAATCAGAGATCTCGGATCAGAAGATTTTTACCTTTTCGGTACCCCCTCAAATCATGATAATATGATTTATGTCTTTTTTTTTTTTTTTTTTTTAGCTCCCCCTGGATATTAGCATAATATCCTTCTTTGATCATTGATGAACGGGTCCTAATCTGTCATGTGATCAGAAGCCACTTTATTCATATTATTTATTCAAAAATAAAAGGACAAAAAGCAGTAAAACGATTATAGAATTAGTTCTGATCTGAAGTAATCAGAAGTCATCACCTTTACTCCCCCTTAAATTAAGCATCTGAAATATGTCAGTTAACACAGGATAGAGATCAAACACTCCGTAAGAATTGTTAGACCATCAATATCAGAAAAATTTAGCAAAGAAAAAATTTAGGATAGAGATCAGATCAATTCACTTGGGACGGAGACCATCAATATCCATCGGATGCAAGCATACACGAGTAAGGTCTTTTTGATCGTTGAAATACGGGTCCTAAGTTGTTGTGCTTAGAAGCCATAATGAAATTGAAGTCCGGGTCTTGAGCTGATTTACTCAAGAACCATTTTCTTTCTTACTCCCCCTTGGATTGAGGTGCCTGCAACACAAATTCAAGTTTCGGTTTTGGTACCCACTGATATTTGGGTCCAGAAATGTTAGTTGCAGTGCGTGTGGGGGACACAGAGTAAGAACCATACCAGAAATGGTCATTTGTTTTATGAAAATGATCATGTGTACAACAAATAGAACAATAATATTTCTTACCATTGGGTGTTTTGTTCTTCTTTGCTTTGTGAACATGTACACATGAATTCTTCTCTTTCAGCTCATCAGTCTTGTCATCTTTGACTGATTTCTTCATCCAAACCAGTTTCTCGTTCTTAAAACTTTTTCTCCTTGGATAATAATCTGAACCATCTAAATATTCATCAAAGAACAAGTTAGTGCGACGAATCTGATTGAATGAATTGATTGACCTTTTTGAAGAGACATATTTATGATTTGAACTTGAAACAGATTTTTCAAGCTCTTTGATCTTTGACGCAAAGATGTCTCTTTCTTTCTCATGCAGATCAATCTTTGTCTTGAATTCAGACTTCGTCTTTTGCTCTTTCAGCCCTGTAGCAGACAGTTCAGACAATTTTGAAGTCAGTTTCTTAATTTCATTCTCAAAGATTAAACGTTCTTCTTCAAACTCTTTTTCTGAATCTGTTCTCTGGCCAGATAATTCTTTAAAAAATCCTACATTCTTTTGTTCTATGGCCTTTTTCTCTTTTTCAAACTTCTCTCTTTCTAAAATCAGTACTTTCTCAAAATCAGAGATTTGTTGAGAAAGTTTTATGCATTTAAGCTCAAACGACTTCTTCTCTTCATAGCATTTCTTGGAAAAATCTGAGAACTTTTTGGAAAATATTTTCTTTTCACTTTCAAACTCAGCTTTCTTTGCAACAAGCTGTTTTTCCAAATCAGATAAATTCCTTTTAAGCTCAAAGTTCTCAGATTCCAATTTCTTAACTTTCTGCTCATTGCTCTCAACAGAGACTGTCTGCTGAATTATAGTTTTCTTAACCACTGAGCCAAGCATGATTTTCTCCAAATGAGTCCACATGAGCATTAGATTGTTCTTGTAACAATCTACACGATTGTATATGTGATTTGGCAATGCAAGAATGAGATTAGACTTAGCAATTCTTTCTCCGTTGTACTTTAAAGATTCTTCTTCATTGTACTCATCAACTGGCTTTAGAATTGTGGATTGTTCAGTATTAGCAGTGGCTGGAATGATCTTGACAGGTCTCTCAAAAGGAGGGTTGGTTAAAGCTCGAACCATGTAATCCCCATTTTGTTTTCTCTCAAGAAAATTAATAAATCGATCTCTCCATTGAGAATACTCATTCTCATTGATAAACACAGGGAGACGTGTATCTGTCCCGAGAGACATCATCAACTCATTCTTATAAACTAGTGATTGAAGAGACATGCTGAATAGTAGCAGAGATATTTTCGGCTGAAGAAAATAAGAACCGAATTGAAATATTATCAGAAAATCAAAAATCAGATCAAATTGAAATATTAAAAAAAAATATTTCGTGAAAATTGAAATTTGAACAATACTTGTTATTTCGCAGAGAAGAAAAAAATATTTCCAAAGATGACCAAAAAAATTTTCCAGACTTTTTTTTTTTTTTTTTTTTTTTTAAGAGAAAGAGGTTTGCGAGTGATGCCTGGAACGCAAAGCTATAAAGGACCGAAAACCACCTTTTTCGGTTATAAAGAAGACCGAAAACCTAGCTTCTCGGTTATTGAAGAAACCGAATACCAAACCTTTCGGTTATAGAGGGGACCGAAAACCTAGCTTCTCGGTTGATGAGGAAACCGAAAACCAAACTTTTCGGTTATATAAGAGACCGAAAACTTAGCTTCTCGGTTGAAGATGAAACTGAAAAGAACGAAAACCCTTAGCCGAAAACCTTAGCCGAAAAGAACAAAATCCAGATGAATGAACCGAAAAACTTGAAGAATGAACCGAAAACTCTTATGAATGAACCGAAAACTCTTATGAAAGAACCGAAAAACGATTCTGGCAAGTTAACGATCTAAGAAAATCACACAAGTCCAAAATTCCTCAAAATACTCTCGCAGAATTCATTTAGAAACAGGTTAATAAACCAAAACTAATCCAAATATAGATCAAACACCAAAAATCAGCAAGAATTCGCGAAGAACAGAGAACTCGAGAACTTTTCTGGAAATTACAAAAATGACAAATTCGATAACAGAATGATCAAATCTTTGCACGAATCAAGAACAAAACATGTTCTACACTGAATTCTGAAGCAATTGAATCCAAATTCACTGAAAATCGTTCAGAAAATCGACATAGATCTAGAAAAAATGTCCAGAAAACTATTTTCTTAAAAAAAAATTTGACGAATTAGAAAAACGATTGATCTGATAACACAAAATTAGAACTCTACTCTCAAATCTCTCAAAATCTAACCTGCTCTGATACCAATTGTTAACTCAAGATCTAAAGATTCTAGAGAGAGAAAGCTAGAGAGAGAGAGTTAATCTTGAAAGCTCTTGTCATATATCTCACTAATCTGATTTACAATTTTGTTCCTCTTTAAAGAATACAAAGCAAACTCTATTTATACCTAAAGCTTAAACTAAAACTTAACTACAAAGGAAACAAAACTAGCTTTGACTTTTACAAGACTTTGACATTGTTGACTTCCAACTTTGACTTCCTAATTAAATCTTGGATACAATATTTGGACTTAACAATCCCGATAATGATGTTCTTTACTTGATAGACTTTTACTACTCACAGATTAATAAATAAGAGTGCGGTAGCATTTCTAATATGTAGAAAAGTAGAACATTCTAGGTTATAGACACACAAATAATCAACAAACAGAATCGTAAGATATAACAAGGATTTTACTCAAGATACTATTTCATTGATTTAGCTTTAAGAACACCAAGAACACCCACTGGTGTGTGCAAATATTGCTCAGGGAAATACAATCTCTAAAAGATAGACTTGTGTGTGCTTACTTCGATATCTGAACTCAAAGGAGGTTCTCCTTTATATAAGAAGAGGATGCAACCCTTAGTACAAGACAAAGACTGACAAGAAATGATCTGGAAATCTTAGAACGGCTGGCTTCTCGTGTTCTGCGCGTGACCTTGTCTTGAACTGAGTTTGCCAACATCTTCAAACAGTCTCCAGAGGTTAGCCATCACAGAGGCTCTGTGACTGATCACAGAGGCTCTGTG
This sequence comes from Arctium minus, assembly GCA_954870635.1. Taxonomy (NCBI): domain Eukaryota; kingdom Viridiplantae; phylum Streptophyta; class Magnoliopsida; order Asterales; family Asteraceae; genus Arctium; species Arctium minus. The sequence goes on along the minus strand of OX941081.1, from coordinate 80,042,258 downwards.
ATCTGAAGATTATTATCAGGTTACGAGTCCTCTGGCAGAGCGTTGAAAAAATCATCTGAGATTGTGGGTTCTGTGGTGTGCGTGGATGTTCTGATCAAACTTCTGTAGTTCCTATACTTAGCCTATTTTTCAATACTTCTAAACATGAAAGTTGGAGCTAACAAGTTTGTTGAGGTTTGTTTAAAGAATTCTGAAGATGAGCTAAAACTGAAGATAATTTCTTTCTAAGAGTCTGAAAGAGGTTTATATCAACCTTGGGGGAGAATGTTAATATTTTTGGTGAACAGACTTTGGGAAGATTGTTGAAGGTTTAAAGACAAAGTTTATCAAAGAAAGGAGAGAATGTTTTAAGCAGAAAAGTTCTCATCGATTATGTGTATTTCTGAAGATGTTCTTAATTGACAAGAAGCCTACAAGGGGAAGATAAAGTTGATTAAAGGGAGAGAATGTATAAATTGAGCTTAAAGAGAGAAGATTGTTTTGCAAAATATTTTAGAGATGATATTGATCCAAAGGGGGAGAATGTTAGTGCACAGGTTTGTTGGATGCAAGATCATTATTACTGAAGGTCAAAGTTCAAGGAAGTAAAAGCTCAAAGTCAACTCTCAAGCATCAAAGTCAAAGTCTTTGTAATAAGTCAAAGTCAAAGTTTGTGTTTTACTTTCTTGTATTTTGTTGCTAAGTATAAATAGCTTTAGTCTTTGTAAGATTAGAATGGTAAGTCGTTGTATCATACGCATGTGAATCAGATCAGAGAAGAGGAATCATTGAATATCATTCTAGAGAGAGAGTGTGTTTGTAGAGAGAGAAAGTTGAGATTTGTAATCTTTGATTGAATTAATGACATGTGATTTCGTTTAATTCTCATCTTGATTGTTTGATTAGATTAGAACTTGAATTCTGGGTTTAACAAGTAATATCGGAATAATTTGGATGAGAAGGTGAGCGTTGAACATCTGATCGTTGATAAGTATAATTTAGAGTTGGAAGAAGGTCTTCATACAATGTTAGATGCATGGAGCTTGAAATAAAATCTTATATCCAGAGGACTACGGATCAGTCTGAATTAGCACTACCTTTAATTTGAGACATCAGAGTGAAATTGTAGTAAGGGTCTAATTTATCGACAATGTTTTGTGCATAGGGTATTGAGGAGATGGTTTGAGGTTCGGATGCCATGAGGCGAATGTGGCATGAATGAATAACTTTAGAATAAAATTCATAATCTGAGAGATCAAATTGGACCGTGGGAGTATATGTGATCATTTAAGGAATATCACATATGGAAAGGTAAGCAAAGTCTTGTTGCTATCTAATATTCGATGGTTGTAAGATTTGGGAAGATGCTAATGGTTCTATTGGAATCATAATCTCCGAATGAAGATAGGAACAAAACTTTGACCAATAAAAGCCAGATCTTGGTCTGACAAGGACTGAATACGAAGTTAGACCAAAGGCTTTGCTTTCTCTTTGAAGTGATCTTCCTTACCAAGCCTTTGAAGAAATATATTTCCAAATTTGATATTTCTTTGCAAAATGAGTGCATGAGCTAGTCTATTGGTGTAACTTGGAGATTGATCATAACTACTTATTTTGTTGTTCATGGAGTAGGTCCATTGAGAGAAGAAGAAGTACCACACACTGCTCATGTTATTTCTGAGAAGGGTGCTTGTGGCATGCACAGAGGGATCAACTGATCTACATTCAATGATACAAAGACGTCTTCATGTTCTTTGTCTGAGGCTAAGTCTTCAAACTCCATGTCATTTGAAGAGGGTAGATGTAAAACACAATCAATGTCATCAACATTGAATGTTAGATCCTTTTTAGAAAGTATATTGATAGTGACTTCTTTAATTTCAACATCGTATACACATGAAAATCATAAGTCTCCCAAAATAATGGAGCTCATTCTTGGAGAAGCAGAAAGAGCATGGGAGACTGGACTCTTAAATAAAAAATCTGATGTAATTATGAGAAGAACCGTCTTATTTGGAGAGATATGCAATATAGTTTATTCCTTTGATCTGATATTTACAGGAGGTGAATGTTGTGTTTGAAGAATAAGAAGCTTGAAAGAAAGCCTCCATTGAAGAAGGATGAAGAAGATGATCGGTGAAGGTAATTTTGAAGAGTAAATGCTAAATTTATGTGATGAAAGGTAACTAGGAGATTACAGTTGAAGTGGCGGTTGAATAGACGTTGTAGGCTTTGAACTCTACTCTGACTCTTCAAACTCTAACACATAATTATGACGTATACCTTATCACAAACCTTTGGTGTTCTTATAATGGATAGAAGAGGAAATTAGAAGAGATAAACGGAGAATGCGGATGACTGAGGTATTAAAACAATAATCATATTGGATTTATCTTTTATGAGGAAGATGAATCAAGATTTGTAAGTGCAATAAGTATTTTCGACCAGTTGAGTAAAATCTGAAATATCAAACTGATATTAGATCCGAGAAGAGATATGATTGGACCGAGAAATCTGAAGATTAAGACTTGTGTTATGTTTCAAAGAGATGAAACCATACCTGAGATTTTTGAACAGGCATACTTTGGATTAAGATGCTTTAGAAAAAATATCCTTTATCTTATTCCTTAAGACATTTGAACAAAAAAGTTTGAAATAATTTTTAATGAGATAATCAATTAACATATAACATGATAATTCATTTCATTTTAATTTTCTTTTGCATTCTGTATTCACTAATTAGAAATTTGAACCTTGATTCATTCAATGGTTTAGTAAATAAATAAGCTAATTGATTGTCTGTTGAATAAAATTTAGTTCCAAATTTCCTTTATATATGTGATCTTTGATAAAGTGATATCTAATATCGATATGCTTGGTTCTTAAATGTAGAACATGATTATTGGCAATGGCAATGGTAGTGGCACTGGAATTATCACATAGAATAGGTATAGTAGAAAATATTATGTGATAATCAGCAAGTTGATTTTTCATCCATAAGATATGAGTTGTACAACTTCCAGCAGCAACATATTTAGCTTCAGCCGTGGAGGCTAAAACTGGGTTTTGTTTTTTTCTTGACCAGCTTACAAGTTTTCCCCCAAAAAGTTGGCAACTTCCGATAGTGCTTTTCCTGTATATTTGACAACCTACTTAATCAGAATCTGAATTTCCAATTAGTTCAAAACTTGTGTTTTTGGGGTACCACAGACCTAGATTAGTAGTTCCTTTTAAGTCTTGAAAACCCTTTTTAAAACAAAGAAGTGGGATTCTTTAGGATTGACTTGATATCTAGCACAAAGAAAAGTAGAAAACACAATATATGGGAATCTTGTAGTGAGATATAAAAGATATCCAATCATTCCTATATAATTAGTTACATCAACTGATTTTCCATTTGGATGAGAGTGTAACTTTAATGGAGGAGTCATTGGAGTTTTCATTGGTGTGCATTGGTCAAACTTAAATCTCTTTATTAAATCCTTGACATATTTACTTTAACTTACTAAAATGTGAAAGTCCCATTCTGAAGGTTGGTTCAAAGATAAATTCATCAAGTGTGGAAATCTGGAAAAGCTCAGATATCTGAAGATGGTCGAGTTGAAGAGCTGAAATGCTAAGTGCTGAAGTCTAATCTGAAGAGTCAGATATCATAAGACTTCAGAGTTTGGTTGAAATGTTTAAGTATAGGAAGTTCATATATCTAGAACATGAAGTTCAGAGTTCGGCTAGAAAGTCTGAAAGGCTTATTTCAGACTTGATCAAGTTCAAAAGACCAGAACTTATCTCATTCTTATTGGTCTCTATGCTACAATCATCTAACCTTAGATTGTCTTCTGGACTTTAAATAAATACCTTTTTCGTTCTAGAGAGTTAGTTAAGTGTTCTGTTAATAAGCAGATTGTTTTGTCCTCCATAATTCTCTCTCTAGTATTCTCTTTGTAATCTTGTAACCATTTTGATATCAATGACATATGACTTCCAAGCTCGAAAGTGTGTTCTTACTGTGATTTCTATTATTCTGTGTTGATTACATTTCATTTTAGATCATTTGGGATTATTAAAATTGTTAGACTAATATTGTATTCAAGATTAAAAGTGAGGGTCTTTATTGTATTTGTGTAATAGTTTGAGGGTTTGGTTGTAAAGTCAACACAAGTTGACTTAGTATAAATAGGTTTGGTTCTTTGTTAGATTTGAAGTTACGAAGTACGCACACATTTAGACAATCAGGTTTGTAAGGAATTCGTACACTTAGAAAACACACATATGTGAGACTTGTGATTTCATGTTAGATCTGTGACTATTGTATAATCATATGATTTGATCCACGGGAAAATCCCGACCCCAAAACGATAAATTTTTTATTTGGATCATGTTCGTTTACGTTCACGAGGCATCAATTGAAACCGAAAAGAACAAAAAAGGCATGTAGTTGGTTTGTTGTGTTATATGTTATTTCTTTTACAATTTAAAGTGTTTCGTGTGAATTATTTTATGTGTCCTATTTTATTTCTCCTTTGATTATCTATTAGCTATTTTATTTTAACTTCAAACATCAAATTTGTTGAAATTATTAATTTTTTCGCTCAAAAAGTTAAATATTCCATATCGTTTTAAAATTGGATGCATTTTTATTTTATTTTATTTTTTATTATAATAATCATGTCTAAGCAAGACAACCACCCGATACATTTAATATCATTAGAAAAAGAAAGATTTGTTACTCGATAGTTTTGGTTAAAATTTATGATGGTTTGTTGTCAATAAATGATTTTAGTTAGCCAAATGAGTCTTCAGTGCCAGGACCAAACGAGAAGATTGTCAATTTGCGAGAAGGCAAGAAGTTCCAAGATCACATGTGATGCGAAACACGTAAGCACATATGATACAAACATCTTGCATTGACTGGCCATAGAGCGGGCGACCTTTCTCACAGTTGTACTAACCAAGTCACTCACATCCTTTTGGGCATGTTCTGTAATCACATGTGATCTTGAAATTTCTCGTCTTCTCGTAAATTGACTGCCTTCTGCTTTGAAGTCTTAAATAGTAATAATCTTATTTAGTAAATTATTCATTTTACATGTACCAAGAATTGACATATACTTTCTCCCCTGTTTCGGTCAAGACTTTAATTCCACTCATCTTGATTGGTTTCAAAAGCAAATTATTACTTTGATGAAGAGATTGTGACTTCAATTTAATCAATCATTTTGAATTTAGCCTTTTTATAAGAATTCTCCGGTTTGAAATAATACTTTTGTGTATTCTTTTCCCTGATGTTTATGATTTTTATAGTGATTTTCTTCAATGTTTTCACACGGGATTTTTTTATGATTATTATAGTGATTTTCTTCAATGTTTATTACGAATATAGTAACCGTCTACAGTTTCATTAGGAATATGAATTTGTTATTTATCATCAATGTTTAATATATTCATCATTAATATATGATTCATTAGGAATATACTCATCACTAACTGAATTAATGACGAATATAGTAACCGTCTAAAGTTTCATTAGGAATATGAATTTGTTATTTATCATCAATGTTGAATATATTCATCATTAATGTATGATTCATTAGGAATATTGTAGATCCCAGTACAGTACAATCAATAGTAAATCTTCAATATAGAACAATAATCAAGCCACAACTGCTAGTCATATGATTAATAAGCAATCAAAGGGTTACAGGTTTACAGAGAGAATTTCTGATAAGGGTATGTAAACCTATAGACTAGCAATCTAACAAAATGACTTGTATCTTCTGACAAATGAACTAATAACGCCTTTATATACTCAGGCTTACAAGACAATGGGCTTATGGGCTTTTAGGCCCAACAAGATAATAAGACATTAGATTAATGACAAAATACACCCTGAACTTCTATTTAACATATAATTGACCCTAACAATCTCCCCATTTAAATAGAAGTTGAAACTCGCGCCAGTTTGGAACATATATCTTTCGAAAACCAAAACTGATCTCGAAGTATCTCATTTGTGTTCTGTACTCCAGTCGCTCTTCAATAACTCCTAGTGCTTCAAGAACAATTGACTTGTATTTAGGATCCAACAGCTGAACCCCTTTTTCATCTTGACTAAGTGCACGCTTCAACTTGTCTTTCAGCAACATCAATGTACCATCACCGAATCTGGCAATCTGATCGAATCGGATAAAGCGTAGAACACCTTTGTTGTTCACATATGTCATGCCGAATTCTGGAATCTTTGTTACTGTAAATGCCGGTACACTCTGGGCATCAGACGGAACACTCAAATCAGGCTTCAGCAGATTAATCTTTGGTTGGTTGCTTTCTAACCCAATCTGAAAGTCTTCCACCGAGGCAAGTTTCATCGCACACTTCATGTATCTCTTGACTGACTCGAGTGTATCAATAACTTCCCCAGGTCTGATGGTTCTGGTCTTTAAGTCTCGAAGTATAAACAGCAGATCTTGTGGTTCAAGACACGGAAAGTCAGCATCAGAAAAACAATACTTCTGACCATTTCTCTCGTTACCATGAAATCTATATACTTTACATTCATGAAGAAGGCAGGTAGAATATGATCAACTGACGTAATCCTGAGCTTTGTCTTGGAATACTTGCGTTGAAACATCTTATACACGAATACATGTTCACGCTGCTTTTCCTTGTTTTTCCCAGACTATAGACCATGAAGTACAACTTCATCATACTTCCGAATCCAGTGGGCAAAGATCTTCTTTTGGCTTTCTTCAAGGAAAGGAACTTTGATTCTAACTCTTTCCCACTTGGACGGTAGAGCTGGCTGAGTACTTTCTGTTACCCGTACTGGTGAAGCTTGAGGAGATCTGACGGGAATATCTGTATCTAGAAGATCAGGATGTTCAACCGAGTAAGTCAATAACGGTACCGCGACAGAAGTCTGATCGTATGGATGAAGAATCTCGTATATTTCATCTTGCATAACTACCAGAACTCTTTTAGTGTTTGCACATTCTTCTGTCGGGTCAGAAACTTCGTATGGATCAAGAATTAACGCCCAATCTTCAGGAACTATCGGAGAACCCTCATCAAATTCCTCAGGCTTTTCAACCCTTGGATAATCGTACAGTAGTAAGTCCATAACATGTTCCCGTGCCTATTCCTGCCTTTCTGGTTGAGTACCAAAACCCGAACCCTGTTCCACCTATACTATTTCCACTTTATGTGTCTCCGGATCTGTTAGACGTGGGCGCTTCTCCCCCTCATGGTGATCAGGATAATCCTGATCATCATGTCGGCGCTTGAGCCTGTCTGCCTGGCTTCGGCAGGTGTCTTCCACTACTGATAAGCGTTCAGTGAAAAAAACTACGGTTTGCTGTAGAGACTGAAGCATGGCTTGCTAGAGTTGGAAAGCTTCGGGGGATATAATGGAGTGGGGGGTGGTAGGGTAGGTGTGGATGCTTGAGCACGTAGAAGTGATAGTAGATCGGCATCCTGGGTAGGTTCTGTTTGAGACTGAGCAAGAAGTTTGGCAAGTAGGATGGACTTCAAGTCAGCTATAGACATTTCAGATGCCGGTATGGAAGGCGGGGTAGGTAGAGGTTCAGGCTCAGTAGCTTGTCCTTTGCCTTTGATCATGCATTTTAGAGAATCTACCTCCTCCCTCATCATGGTTTGGACAACCTTTAGGGCGCCGTCCATGTACTCCCTTGAGACGAACTCAGTTGGGTAACTCCTGGGTCACATAGACTTCCAGTTGTAGCTACGACTGTAGAAGTCGAGCCGCCTACGTTCACAGCTGGCGTGATGATAGCTGTGGTAAGACTTCCATCCAATCCTTGTAAACCAACCGAAGTTGGAATTACTATGGATGTTCCGGCTGGGCCACGAAGGCCTTCAGCAGTAGCCGAGAATGGGACCCGTGTCCTAGGAATAGGAGAAATTATATCAAACGGATCTAGACTTTGGGCACCGAAAGGAGTCGAGAACGGGGGATGATGTTCTCTTGTTTCAATACCAGAACTCTCCAAGTGAGAGACCAGTAGCTTTTGTGCTATATCCCCGTGTGAAGATGAAACCACCATCTGTTGAGAGATGGCAGAGTGGCTGGGTGGGGTGTGCAATTGCGTCGCTAGGTCCACGACGTCTTCTTCAATACCCTGTCTCAACACATGATACTGGGTAGTAGATGTGGCTACCTGGCTAGATGTGGATAGGGGGGATACAACCGTTGATGGTTGTCCCGTCAAACGTGTACTCTCAGCGTCATATTTTCTCTTCCTTTCCCTCTCTCGACTCACTAGAATATCATCTTCAACTAAAACTCCCTCCGCTCTCCTTATCTCTCCAGTAGATGTTTGATCATCGTCACCATTAGAGTCAGAAAACTCATCTGATGCCGATGATGCGGTTGCGATTTCCTCAGAGTCGGGTTGTTCTGCTGTTGCCTCAGACGCTGCGACAGAAGAGGACTGAACATGAACGGTTGCAGTAGTGGTTGCCGCTTCTGTCATCTGGGTGGCTGACAGAGATGGTGAACGTTGTGAAGAGCTGGTATGGCTCGGTACTGCGGCACTGCCCACTCCAGTTCCCCTCACATTGATGTCTCTCGTCACACTCTGTCCAGAAGCCCCAGCTATTCGGACTCTACCACCTCTCGTCGTGGACGCGGACCCTCACGCCTCTCAGGTCTTGCTCCTTGGGCAGGTCCTGTCGGTTCTGGTCAGACCATAGGATTGGGAAGATTGTATGTGTGCCTATAAGCTATAACACTCAGTGTCATAGGACGAGCATAAGCCAGTAACCCGACTGGGATTTGTCGGGCGACTACACCTTCTAGATCAGGACACGAGGGAATTTTGCGAGTCGGATGATCCAGACAGGTTGGGTGTATTGACCGGCGAGGAATCTCGGGATATAGATTCATGAAGCTTCGGATGACGAGCTGTAAAAACCTCATAAATGGGATGAAGTGTTGTCGCTTTGTCGCATTAGCTCTAACCTTCTGAACAAGTTCGAACCAGAGGTAATCGGCGAAGTCTGCGTGTCGATGAAATGCCACTGTATGAAATAGTCTAAGCATGTTGATACTTGATTGATCGATGCCTTTCATGATAGCCAAAAGGCACCGATTTAGGTACGTGAAGAGCGTGTACCAAATAGTCGGAAGATGCTTCCTGTTGAAATCGGATGCAAGGCGTAGTTCTGCGCCATAGCCTAGTGACAAGAGGTCAGCGCATAGAGTGGTGTCCGATACGAGCGGGTCGAAGCTATTTCTCCCTTGGATTGAAACGGAGGTTGGCAGATGAAGAAATTGTCAGAAGAGATCACTAGTGAGAAGAACGGGTGCGTGATCAATCCGACCTTCCAGTTGGTAACCACCGTCGGCGTCCAAAGCATGGAGGGATCGCCAGAACTGTTGTAAGTAAAGTAGAGGTACTTCGGTTGTCTCCGTGAGAGCATATGATAGAGGATGCCCACGGAGTATCTCGATGATGACCTGATATTGAATGGAAGGTTGGGTTACATCGAGATGATAGTTGTTGGGTGTGAGCTGAATGAACTGATCCTCGGGAATCAGTTCGGCATCGGTTATTGGGTCAATCACTGGAGGTTGGTTTTGCGCCATTATACCAAACATCGTACGATCGTGCTCCCCTTGAACACACGAATATCTTCGAAAACCACCACAAACGACGAAATCTTTCAGAGAACACCCAAATGAGCTGCAAAATAAATACGAAACACACCACGAAGAAAAGAAGAAAAAACACACTAGAAAAGCTAAAAACACACGAAATCTACTTTATTGATACATAAGTGTTAGATTGACACAGAACTTAACGAGTAAAATGCAATAACCAAGAAGTGTGGATTGGAGCACCCAGAGACAAGTCACTGGGGCATTAGACACAGTCATTCGTTTTTGAATGAAACTCGTTGAGGGCTATGAACGAATCAAACTTTCAGATTTAGCATACCTAGCTTGGAGACAAGATAATTAAAACATTTTTCGTCCAAGGCTTTGGTGAACAGGTCTGCTAACTGATGCTCTGTATTAACAAAGTAGAGTTCGATGGTACCTCTTTCCACGTGGTCTTTTATGAAGTGATATCGCACATCTATGTGCTTCGTCTTCGTGTGCTGGACTGGATTATTAGATATTGCAATGGCTCTATTGGAGTCACAGTAAATGGGGATCCTAGAGTATTTAAAGCCATAGTCTTTCAGCTGGGTGCGCATCCAGATGACTTGCGAGCAGCAACTAGCGGCTGCGACATACTCCGCCTCGGCGGTGAAGGTGGACACGCAGTTTTGCTTCTTCGATGCCCAGCTGACAAGACGATCACCCAAGAACTGGACATGACCCGATGTGCTTTTCCGGTCCATCATGTTTCCAGCAAGATCAACGTCCGAGTAGGTTGTCAATTCAAAACCTGTCTCTTTTGGGTATCACAAACCAAGATCAGCAGTACCTTTTAAATATCGGATAATACGCTTAACCGCAGCTAAGTGAGACTCTTTAGGTTTCGACTGAAATCGTGCACATAAAAATGTCGAGAACATAATATCTGGCCAGCTCGCCGTCATGTACATCAGAGAACCTATCATACCTCTATAAGTTGTAGCATTCACGTCCTTTCCATTAGGATCGGTGTGTAGCTTTAAACTAGTAGACATGGTGGTTTTCAAAGGTGAAGAGTTTTCCATCTGCTATTTCCGAAGAATATCCGAGATGTACTTAGATTGATTAATGAAATTTACTGTTGCTAATTGTTTTACTTGAAGACCCAGGAAAAAATTCATTTGCCCCATCATGCTCATTTGAAAATGTTTACCCATAAGGGCAGAAAAGTTCTGACAGTACTTGGGGTTTGTAGAGCCAAAAATTATGTCATCAACATAAATCTGTACAAGAATGATATCTTTCTTTTCTCTTTTAATAAATAGGGTAGTGTCGATTTTACCTTTAGAGAAGCCAGATTTAATCAAGAAAGATGAGAGAGCGTCATACCAGGCTCGTGGCCCTTGCTTAAGACCGTATAAGGCCTTGTCAAGAAGATAAACGTGATTCGGAGATACAGAACTCACGAAGCCTTCGGGTTGCAAGACATACACTTCCTCTTTGAGAACGCCGTTCAGGAACGCAGATTTCACATCCATTTGAAAGACGATGAAATTCTTGTGGGCGGGGTAGGCGAGGAACATGCCAATAGCTTCAATGCGTGCAACCGGTGCAAACGTCTCCTCGTAATCTATACCTTCTTGTTGGCGAAATCCTTTAGCCACTAGACATGCTTTGTTCCGGACAATGATTCCATTTTCGTCCTTCTTGTTCTTGAAAATCCATTTCGTCCCAATCACCGTCTTGTTCTTTGATCGGGGAACAAGGTGCCACACCTTAAGGCTCTCAAATTGGTTGAGTTCCTCTTGCATAACAATAACCCAGTCTGGATCATTCAACGCTTCGGAGACGGTGGAAGGTTTGATACGGCTGAGGAACGAATAAAATAAGCAGTCGTTCGCAGTAGTAGATCGAGTCGGAACAGGCGTCTTGGGATCACCAATGATTTGATGAAGGGGGTGAGCTCAAGTCCACTTGGTAGTGTGTGAAAGAGGTTGATATGTCTGTTGAGAGGTATCGGAGTCCACATAACCACCGGGGGGTAAATCTTGAACTGCTTCGAGGGATGACGGTCTGTGAGGTGTAAGTTCCTTAGTTGGAGTCGAGAGTGCAGCAGAGGACGACTCAGTAGGAGATGCATTTAAAGCAGAATCTGGGATTGCCGGAATGGGAACTTCAGGAGTGCCTTCCACAGGTGTCGGTTCAGGAGGGCCTACTATTGCTGGTGCAACAGTAGGATCTTGGATAGAAGGAGGAACACTCGAGCTCGAGAATGCAGATTCATTGACAGTAGATGATGGAGCACCATGTGAGGATGGGCCACCTGAGTCGGTTGGACCAGTGACTTGTGTTTCTTCTGGTGCTTGAGGAGCATTCCTGTTACAAGACATAGTATTAGACTTAATATTAAATAAGTCATCATAGAAATACTCAAAAAGTAAATCCAAATCAGAAAGATGAGCTCTTGACGTATACGCATGTTTTGGATCTACTTGAGATTGTGTAGCTCCTGAACGAACTTGTTCAGAAGCTAACACACCAGTTAAAGCGGGTTCTGAACTGAGGTGTTCAGAAGCCATATCAGCGACCTCGTCAAAAGTTACGTTCACACTCTCAACGACGGTCTTTGTTCGCTTGATGTAGACACGGTAAGCTTTGGCGTGCTGGGAATATCCAATGAACACTCCTTCGTCCGCTTTGGGGATGAATTTTCCGAGATCATCCCTGACATTCAGTACGAAGCATGTGCACCCGAATGCATGAAAGTAGTTGATATTGAGGATGCGTTTGTTGATGATCTCGTATGGTGTCTTGTTGAACCGCTTGTTGATGATAGTGCGGTTTTGAGTGTAGCAAGCGGTCGCAACTGCTTCTGCCCATAAAAATAGCGGTAGCTTGGACTGAGATAACATCGTGCGAGCTGCTTCGACAAGAGTTCAGTTCCGACGCTCTACTTCCCCGTTTTGCTGAAGAGTACGAGCAGCTGAGAAGGTATGCGTTATGCCCACTGAAGTCAAGTAACTGGTGAGCACTTGATTCTTGAACTATGTACCGTTATAACGTCCTTATGGTCTGGACTGATAGGTTGAGACTGACTTGAATACTATTTAGGAGAGAGATGATCAATTTGGGAGATTCATCCTTTGAACGGAGGAATCTGACCCACGTGTAACGAGAAAAATCGTCAACCATCACTAGGACATACTTCTTGTGATTGATGCTTTGAACGTGCATCGGTCCACATAAATCTATGTGAATGAGTTCAAGGGACCGTGAAGTACTAGGATTGACTTTAGGCTTGTGAGAAGCCTTCTTCATCTTGCCCATTTCGCAGGCGGCACACAAATGATCTTTTTCGAACTTAAGATCAGGCATGCCCTTGACGTGACTACCGAGAACCAACTTGTTGATAGTCTTGATGTTCAGGTGCGAGAGTCTACGATGCCATAACCAGCTTTTGTTCGGCGGAGGCTTTAGACATTAAACAAACTTCCTTATCTGCTTTCAGATACGAGAGGTCAATCGTGTAGAGGTTGGTGCGACGCGTTCAAGCAAGGATTTCTTTTCCGTCTTCAGTCCGAACACTGCACCGCTTGTCTTTGAAAGTGACCTCTAGATCCTTGTCGCAGAATTGACCGATGCTGAAGAGATTGTGACCAAGGCCTTCGACATAGGATACTTTCTTAATAGTGAGATTATCCTTGACGATATCTCCGTAACCCCAGATGGGAGAATAATGATCGTTCCCAAACCTTACATTACCACAAAACTTCTCGGTGAAGTTTGTGAGTAGCTCCTTTCTTCCGGTCATGTGCTTGGAGCAACCTGAATCTAGATACCACACATGACCGTCCTGCAAAACAAGTTATTTCTTTTTAGGTACCCATTCGTAAATGGGTCCTTTGGGTTAGATTTAACACCCGTTTTGGATGCCCGTTTAGACTTGTGTCTTTTTCTATGATGGGTAAGATCAAACTAAGAATGATAATTAGCAACATGATACGAGTCAAACCAATCAAATGCATAACGACGATCAACAAAATCATTCGATCCACAATAAGAACAATAAATACAATCATGAGACAGTTGAAGTAAATGTGGAATAGAATAAACTTTTAAAGGTAAAGTTCCATTACATTCAACTAAAGGTTTAGAATTAAAAGCATATTTAACTTCTTTGCGCCGACCAAAAGTATCTGAAATACCGTTAAACCCATAGTCAGAAGATTGGAAACTTGAAGATTATTGCTCTCTAGAGCGACCGGTCTTTTTCTTCTTCTGTGAACGCTTTTTAGATTTAGACTTTGAAGAATTGTTCACAGAAGGTTTTTGTGGGGCAGATGTGGAACATTCACCCTTATAAAGTTTTACCGGAGGCTCACACGAATTATTTAGAAAATCAACGTGACTTGGAAGTAAAGGATCAAAATCAAATTGGTTCAAATCACTATCTAGACACACCTCAGAATTTAAGAATGCAGAAAATTCCATTTCCTCATCAGAAGGGACCTTATCGCTTGAGGAATTCAGATTATCGGAAGAATTAGTTTGAAGCGGATCATAGGCGAAAGCATTTTGAAAATCAGAACACTGATCCGTTTTGAAAACTTGAGGCTTTATTCCTTTGTTTGATAGAATTGGTGACGAGTCACCCAAAAACGCTTTGCAGGAAGATGTGTCAGAGGCAGGATAAGAATTTTCAGACAGATGAGTTTTCTCGCTTTGGAGAATTATAGGCTTAGCTTGAGGCTCAACCTTGTGAAGTTGCTCTTTCAGGCGATTTGTTGCCAAAGCAGACAGTTGTGAATTTAACTTCTTTATTTCAGTCTGGAAGTATTCTTTCCCCTTAACTGACACAGTTTTTTCTTTAATGGAATTGAGGCACTCAATTTGGGATAAAAGCTCTTGTTTTTCCTTTTGAAATCTGTCCCTTTCCTGTTCAAACGACTCTTCTAGCTGAACAATTTTCTTTTCTAAAATCAGAGGTGGAACATAGACTTTATGGTCTAATTGTTCCTCCTCAGTTTTAACGGTTTTAGCATCTAGTTCAGCTTGAGTGTAGCTTCTAAAATAGTCATTTGATAGGAAACAAGATTTTTCTTCGTTGTAAGATGCATTTAATGAATCATAAACAAAAGGTAGTTTCATTTTAGTAGAGTTTTCCCTTCTCAACTTATCCTCTTCCTGTTAGGTCTGATTTTATAGTAATCATTGTATTTATAGGGCTTGGTCAAATACTGTGTTTAGAGTCATACTGTTTTGTATCTGACCAAGGGTATTTAAGTCCCTTTGGTCTTTGTTCCTTGTAAGAAAGATACGCACATATCAATACAATTTACACTTTGCGCTTCCAAAGCTCTCTCTCTACTTTCTCTCTCTAGGATTCATAAGATCTTGGATTATCAATTGGTATCAGATCCTGTTTGAATCTTGAGAGGATTGAGAGATTGCTTTTTCTAATCTGAATTTGTGATTGAAATCGAAAATTTGATCGATTTTCTTGAATTTTTCAAGAAAATCTCGTTTTCTTGATTTCTCATAAAATTTGGATCTGTTTGTGATAGAATTGTGTTGTTTTTTATTTCATTAGTTTCGTTTTTGATAATCGGTCACATTTGTTTCAGGTTGTTTTTCAAGAAAAACTGATTTAGATCATCGATTTTGTGAAATTGAAATTTTCTGGAAAAACGAGTTCACGTACTGTTTCATCAAAGATTTTGAGTTTTAGTGTTTTTTAATCGAAATTGTTGTTTGAATTGTGTTAAAAAGGTGTTTTCGATAATCAGTGTGTGTTTTTCGTGCATAAATTTCTTGTTTTAATTCGATTTTACATGTTATATTTGAGTTTCCGTGTTTGCGCATGTTCTTCCACTTTGCACTTCATTCATCATCGTTTGCGCATGTTCATCTTTTGAATTGCGTGTTCTACTAATCTTGATCTTGTTTTTCAGGTTTTCGTACCTAGCTTCAAACGCAAAGTCTGCTTTGCGCTTCCCTCTACAAATGCAAAGTATGCTTTACGCTTCCCTCTACAAACGCAAATTCTGCTTTGCGCTTCCCTCTGCATACGCAAAGTGAAGTTTGCGCTCCCTTCTTCATACGCAAAGTTTGATTTGCGTTTCTCCCTTCGTCCGAAAAGCTCTTTGTTCGCGTTTCAAGTTCAACCCGCAAAGTATACTTTGCGCATCTCTCTATACACGCAAAGCCTTCTTCGCACTTCACGTTCAAAACGCAAAGTCTTAGTTTGCGTTTCTAGTTGTCAATGCAAAGCTCTTGTTTGCGTTCCCTTCCTGAAACGCAAAGATCTACTTTGCGCATGTTCCAGACTTAGTTTTAAAAAAAATAAAAAAAAGAGTCTGGGAATTTTTTTTTCTCATCTATGGATTCTGCAAAATTTGGCTTACAAGCTCAGTTCTACAAAAATGACATTAAGATGTCATTGGGTACAGAAAATCGTCCACCGGTACTAATCGATGAAAACGAGTTTACACAGTGGCAAGATCGGTTCCTGAACTTTATTGAACGACAAAAGAATGGAAATGACATGATGACCATTTTATCTGAAGGACCATTCGACACACCCAAATTGGCTTCTGGATTATACAAGTCTACTAAAGAGTACACACATGAAGAGTTGTCTGCTTATCAAGCTGATCGGGATATTAAAGCAAATCTAATGCTGGCCTTGCCAAACTCTGTATACAACAGGATTGACTGTTTCAAAACTCATCCTAATCTGATGTGGCAACAGCTTGAGAAGATTATGCTTGGTTCTTCAGTAGCTACTTAACTCAGGCATACGCGCTACATGAATAATTTTGAAGAATTCAAAGCCAAGGACGGGGATCCACTAAAGACTGTGTTTGATCGTTTATGTACCGTAATCAATGATCTTCGGAAGATTAAGGTTGAAAAGACTGAGCTTGAGACAAATCTGAAGTTCCTCAACATATTGCAGCCTGAATGGAATAAATCTTGTCATAGTCTAAGGAACGATGTCAGAATCTCCACTATGCAAATCCAAGAATTATACGAGATTTTGCTAACTGATGAGAGCTTGGTGATAGAGAAAAAGGCCAAACTGGAAGAGAAAAAGAAGTCAGTAGACTCGGTTGCTCTCCTTACAAAGCAATTAACTGAACAAGCGTTGTCTGATAACGCTTACACCGGGTCAACTGAAGATGATGGTGATGCTTTGCAGAAAGCGATGATCCTTCTTTCTCAGCATTACCAGAAAAAGTTCCAACCGAGATTGAATTCCAACTCTTCTCGCTTCACTTCCGGCTCTACAGTCAAAGTGCCCGAGCCGAAGACTGCATCTTGTTATAACTGTGGAAAGCCGGGCCACTACTCAAAGGAGTGTCGAGCTAAGAAGGTTAGGGATTCAGCTTACTACAGGAAGAAAATGGAACTAGCAGAAAAGAGAGAAAACGGAACTGCTTTGCTGGCCGAGGAAGAATTCTGGCTGGATCACTCTGACGACGAAACTACAAACGTTGAGATCGCCCATTTGTGCTTAGTTGAAGATGATCAGTCAACCAATTCTGATACTGATGAGGATGAGGTATATTCTGAATTTGTCTATAATTTCATTACGTCTCAGATGAATATCATAATTTCTGCTTTGTCTGATTTGCGTTCTAAGTTATTATCTGAAAAGAATCTAAATTCTGAAAAGTCATATTTGATTGACAAACTGAAAATTTCTTTGAAAGATGAAAAATCCATTTTAGAAAATACAAAAGACATCTTTCAAAAGAAATTGGATGATTTGCAAAATTCAAATAACACTTATCTTAAGTCTTTGACTAATATGACCATATTAAAAGATGAATTTTCAGATAAAATAAATAAGTTAGAAGAAAAGTTTTATCGAAGAAAACCTATCTGAACAAACAATTTTTATGAACAAGCCAAGGAGTGAAGAAGCTTTAAAACAAAGTTGGGGACTTGGTTTTGAAAATCCTCATTGTTTAAACAATGCGATTGAAAAATCCCCAACATTATATAAATACGATTATCTGACTCTTGCTCATTATGCTCCTCAATTTAAAATTCATTGGATGAATGAGAAGCAAGTGTTAGAAATCGAACATGAGAAAAGGACAAATAACAAGAAAAATGAAATTCCTTTTGTTTATACAAGTGAAAATGCAAAATATTTTCCTGAAAAATCAAGAAGAGAAAGAACAGTTTTAAATGATATATCTCCTATCATATCCTCAATGTCTGGTGATTTTATTGCTCCTTATGCACCTGATTCTGATAAAGGAAATATTTCTCCAATCATTTATGATTCGAAGAAATATACTCCTCCATTAGTATTAGAAGGAAACATCATAGATCTTGAAGATCAGATAGAAGATCAAAATATTTTGAAGAAAATTGAATCTGATATTATTCTTTCTTTCTTGAAGAAAATTTATTTTTTCAAAAATCAGATTCTATTTCTAGCCTATCTTCTGATTCTAAGGAAAATAAAAAGGAAGTTTCAAATTTTAAAATCTTTTCTCAAAATTATTCAGACTCTGAGGCAAATTCAGATTTATTAGTTGATCAGATTGGTTGCTTGGATAAATTTATTTCTTCTGATTTAAATATTAAGTCTAAAATTCTTTATGATTCTTTTACGCTCAATGATCAATATTATAAACCTAAGCGTAAAAGAAGACGGTCAAAGAAGTCGAATAAACATGATACAGTTCTTTCTGACAATTCTAATTCTTCAGATTCCATTCTTTCAGATAGGACTTTGAACCGGTCAAAGAAGCAAATCTAGAGAGCGAGGCGGACATCAAATGTTCCTATGACTGAGGAAGATAGATATGTAGACAATTGTTATAAAAGTGATTCATTTGCTTATTGTAATAAAATTTCAAAATACTCTATAAAGCAAATGTTTCAAAATACTCTTCAGGTGGGAGAAAGTAAAATTATCATAAAAAGGGGAGATCAAAGAAAGTGTTGAAATTGAAGAAGTTTTGATGATCATGAAACTCACAATCATCAAAAAGGGGGAGAAAAAGTTCAATTTCAAAGTTTTGAAGAAAGAAAGTTTGCTAGTTTGCTTTTCTGAAGACGGTCTAAAGATCAAAGAGATGAAGATATGAGTTTGTCTGAAGACAGTGAAGTTTTCAAAGTTTGTATTAATTCTTTCCCGTATCATGTGGTGTTTTCTACAAGTTTCTTCATTATTCCTCCTACGAGCTGATTGCAACAAGTTCTTAAGCTGAAAGCATATTCAACTCGCGGTTCAAAGACAGATTCTTTGTTTTAAACTGAAGATGCACCGTGGAATGTCATGTTACTCTCACATTATCTTTCTTGTGTGCTAATCCGATGTGATTGAGTTTCTACAGCTCAAAGCTGCTTGATAGTGCGTTCAGTCGAGGCTACTGTACATTGAATCTGGTTACAAAGTTGAGACTATGAAGACCAAGAACTTTATTCAAGGGGGAGCGTGGAAAGTCATGAAGACATACAACACCAAAGTTCTTCAAAGATTCAAGAGGGAAAGAAGATCAAGGCCTAAAGTTTTTCATGTTGATAAATGCTTTATTCAACTTTAGGGGGAGATTGTTAGGACTGAAAGTCCTGTGTGTTGAAAGTGGAATAAAGTATTTATAAGGGTTTGATTTGTAATTAATTGAAAGTTATTTTATTAATATAGGCCCAAGCCCATAAGCCCAATTGCTTGTAAAGCCTAAGTATATAAAGGCTTATTTATCTCATAATTAGGGTTGAACAGTTTAGAAAGGTTAGAGAAATTCATTATTCAGTTTACTAGTCATTAGGTTTACATACCCTAATCAAAAATTCTCTCTGTAAACCTTAACCCTTTGAAGTTATATCAATCATATGACTAGTTGTTGTGGCCTATAATCTGTTCATCATTGTTCTTAATTACTTGTGATTGCACTGCACTGGGATCTACAATTGGTATCAGAGCAGAATCGGATTAATTTTATTCGATACGATCAAAAAGGTTTGTCTAAAACCCTTTAATTGCTTATTTGATTATAATCCTTGATTAACTGATTTTCGATCGATCTGTGTTGATTGAAAATTTATTTTTCTGAAATCGATTAATCTTGTGTTAATTGAAATCTGGGTTTACTCTGGTTGATAAAGGTTCAATCGATCAATTCTGGAATCGATTTCTGTGCCTTGAAAAATTCAATTTTTTATCGGTCGAAGTTTCTGTGGTTGATTAATTAGTTTGATCGATTAGTTTTCTGGGTGCGATTGATTTTTCTGGGTCAATCGTTCTTCAGATTCATCGATCTTATCGGGCTTAAAGTTATCTGTTAATCGTTTTTATCGGTCTTTAATTTAATCTTATTTGTTATCGGTCTGTGGATATCGATTTCGACCGGACCCTTTTTTGGACCGGTGTTTTGCCTTGACCGGTATTGGTATTAAAAGCCTTGACCGGTATTGGTTTTAGGAGTTTTGACCGATACATATATCTTTTTTGATCGGTATTTGATTTTCTTCAAGTGTTGACCGGTAATCGTCTGCGTTTGATTGTTTGACTGGTATATTTTTTTGTTTGTTTTTTTTTCTGCATCTCATCCCTACCACACATATTTATATCATATATTTACCCCATACATATATCTATCGCAGAATCTGAGGAAAGTGCAGGATTTGGCATCACATACATAGCTTTCTCATCGCATCCATTCACTCATCTCACACACATATATAAATCATTATCACATGCATACATAATCTCATATATCTCTCACATATATATATACATCTCGCATCCATATATACATATATATTTCGTTTTTCATCTCGACCGGTATCAATTTCATCATTCGACCGGTATCAAGTTTTTCATAATTCGACCGGTATCAATTTCATCATTCGACCGGTATCAAGTTTTTCATCATTCGACCGGTATCAAGATTGCAAAAGGACCGATACCTTCATTCGACCGGCACCTAAAGCGACCGGTACCATCATTCGACCGGTGCCTTGCAAATCGACCGGTGCCTTGCAAAAGCCCGGTGTCTTGCTCACTCTCTCGACCGGACCATCAATCGACCGGTATCTTTCGCCCGGTGCCATCATCTCCCGGACATTCTCCTCGACCGGTACCTCGTCGCCCGGTCCCTTGCGGCTCCCGGTGTCCAGCGAACCAACAACGATCAAGCTTTAAAGTGTTTCGATTGTTTTTCGAAATCATTTTGGTTGCTTCGGTAGCAATCGTAAACAAAGTTTTTCAAGTTTTAAACTGGTAAGGGTTGATTACAAAGCTTAAACGATCATTTTTTATCGAAATTTTTTCACCCATATCAAGTTTTTAAATTCTCGTTCGGTTTCCGAAAAATCTTCGGTTGCTTCGTTCGAGAGTTTGAGCGACTGTTTCGAGATTTAATCAGTTGAGGGAGCTTAAGGGAACATAAACG
The DNA here is from genome assembly GCA_954870635.1 of Arctium minus. Taxonomy (NCBI): domain Eukaryota; kingdom Viridiplantae; phylum Streptophyta; class Magnoliopsida; order Asterales; family Asteraceae; genus Arctium; species Arctium minus. The sequence continues at coordinate 80,021,258 of OX941081.1, read as the reverse complement.
ATCATTTTTGGTCGAAAAGTTTTATCCCATACTGACTTTTTAATTTTTCGATCGTTTTCCGAAAAGTTTTCGGTTGGTTCGTTTGTGATCGTGGGTTGACCGGTTGAATTTTAATCTGTTAAGGACTGATCAGGGAGCTTTAACGATCGATTTGCATTGAAATTTTCTAACCGTTTTCGAGTTTTGCAGGATGGCCCAACGAGGAAGATGATGAATAGTGTTTCCGTTAAGTGACGGTTAATTTTTCTTACTTTTTGGTCCTTTTCCGTTAAGTCTCCGTTAGTCCGGTTAGTTTGTTAGTTTGGTTAGTTTTATTGCAGTTTTAGTCCTTTTTCCGTTAGTTTTAGTTAAGTCCGTTAGAAGTTTTATTTTTTTTACATTTTTAGTCCTTCTAGTTTAAGTTTAGTTTGTGTCATTTTTTAGTCCTTCTAGTTTTAAGTTTTAGTTAGTGTCGCTTTCAGCCCCCGTACTTCAAGGTTTCAGTAGTTTGTCATCTTTGACCCCGAAGCTTTCAAGTTTCACACGTTGTCACTTTTGGTCCATGCACTTTCAAGGTTCATCTCTCTTCAAAGCCGGAGCGAATACATTCTATTCGAAACGATCAAAATGGGGTACCTACCAAGGCTGCGGTCCAAAAGAGAATATGAAGAGTGGAAAGTTTATTTTTTGAACTGTGTGGACGAACATGAGGTGGGACCCTACATCAGATTATCTTTGACTGAAGGGGATATGCAATCCCAGATTCCTACAGAAGCTTCACCTGTGGAAAAGGAGGAAAGAGAGAGGGCTAACAATGTAGCTCGAAATTATATGAAAAGTAGTATCTGTAATGAATTTATTAGTGACATTTTTAGTGAAATTATTGGTCAAATAAATACTAACAACATGACAGGAAAAGAGCTGTGGGATTGTGCTGAATGGTTGGTGTTAGGGACAAAGGGTTTATTAACAGGAAGAGAATTGGAAGCTGATAACTCTGAGCTAAAAGGAAAGATCTCTATTTTGGAAGCTAAAACTCAGCAAACAGTCTCTGTTGAAAGTTCTGAGGAAAATATTTCTGAACTGAAAGATGCAAATGCAGATCTTCAAAAGCGTTTATCTGATTTGGAGCAACTGCTTGCTAAACACAAATCTGATTTTGAGGCTAAAGAGAAATCTTTCGCAAAGAAGTTCTCAGAATTCTCAAGAAAAAGTGCTGATGAGAAGAAGGAAGTGGAGCTGAAATGCATCAAACTTTCTCAGCAAGTTTCTGCTTTCGAGAAAGTAATCATTCTTGAAAGAGAAAAGTTTGCAAAAGAAAAGAAGGCCATTGAACAGAAGAATGTTGGTGTCTTCAAAGAAATATCTGGCCAAAGAAACAATGCTGAGAAGGGATTTGAAGAAGAAAGATGCTTGTTTGAGACTGAGTTCAAAAAGCTTACTGCCAAGTTGTCTGAACTATCTGAGAAGGCACTAAAAGAGCAGAAAACGAAGTCTGAGTTCACGAAGAAGATTGACCTGCTTGTTCAAGAAAGAGACAACTTTGCTTCGACGATTAAAGTGCTTGAAAAGTTTGTATCAAGTACAAATCAGAAATCTGTCTCTCCACAAAGGTCAGTTAAATCTTTTGATCGGATTCGTAAAACTAACCTTTTCTATGATAGCAATATAGATGGTTCAGGTACACGCTCTAGAAGAAAGAGATACATAGATGAGGAACTGGTCTGGAAGAAGAAACCAGTTGAAGATGAGCTGAAAGAAAAAGAATACATTCGAGGACCCAAATACCAGTGGGTACCAAAACCGAAAACTGATTCTGTGTTGCAGGCACCTACTGTCAAGGGGGAGTAGAAGAACAATGGTTTCTAAGTAAATCAGCTTAGAACCCGGACTTCAACGAAGTTTGGCTTCTGATCACATGACAGATCAGGACCCGTTCTTCAACGTTCAGACTTGGATATTTTGCATATATCCAGGGGGAGCTTAACATACATAATACATTCTATTATGTTTTGAGGGGGAGCTTAAAAGGTAAATATATTCTAATCTAGATCTATGATTGTTTGAAAGAAGAACAACTTTCAAGCACGAAAAACAGTTTATGAAATGTTCAAACCACTTCTGATTCTCAAAAGGTTTCATGAATCTAGAAGTGTGAATTTAAATGTTTTTCATTTTTTGAGCTTTAATGTTTAACTGACTGTGTGTTTCTAAAGATCAATACTTGCGTATTATCTTATCCTTATACTGTAACGTATTCACACACACAGGTTCAGTACTTCATTTGTATTTGTTATTACCATGTCTCATAACGAACCAATTTTTCGATGGTAATACCCCCGTTTGATATTCAATGTTGTTCAGCATCTATCATTATTTCTAAATTTGTGCTTTCATTGCTAAATTGTTTATATTTGTTCATATAAACATAATATCGAATTCTTTGATACCCTAACCAGTTCAGTTTTTCAAAGATAAATTGCTCAAATCTCCTGAGCATATTTTTTGACAGTGCTATCTTATTTGAGCAATAATGTTCAAGTTAAACTGTTGATCTACTATTCTTTATAGGATTTACATGGGATTTGTGTGAGAGCTTAAACAGAACTTCCATGGATTCACGTTAACCAGTGTTTCCAACCCCGGAAGTTATCCTAGAGTGATTTGAGGGGTAAGGGTCATAAATCAAAGAGTGGGGGAGATAACTCATCGGGTTGAGTTTTTCTCTTTGTGTGGAGCGGGAAAAATGAAAAAGAGAGTTTGGTTAGAAGTGAGCTTTAATGTTAAAAAGAAAGAGGGTGTGAGAACAGAGTTAAAAGAATATCAGAACTCTGCACCAACCACTTTCTGAGCCGGGCAACCACATATTCTGATTGGTTCACATTCTTTCGTGACCATCATTGAAAAGGCACCTAGCCCATGCCAACTCTTGCATTAACCCCACCAGCCACTCGTTTCTTTCTTAACAAAGAAATGTTTCATTTTCTTTGGGGACGCAACATATATGCTATCTAATCTTCTCTCGAAAGATTTAGATATTGAAAAAGAAGGAAAGTTGCCCCACCTTCGCACCTTTTTCATGCACATTGAGTCCGTGTAATATCTGTTGTTGTCTCAACAATTTACACAATTTGAGCCTGATGTAGCTAAGTAGCTTCAATCATTTCTACACTTTCACGAGCACACAAGGCATGAGTTTTCTTGTCATAACATTCATAGAAAATTCCTTTGTGGTTTTTCGATGATTGAATGGAAGCCCTGGGGGAGTGATCATCACAAAAGATCCTTTCCAAAGTACATCCGTTGTACAAAGTGGCTCCGTGCTACTTACAGGCATACTAACTGTATCATTTGTTGATTCAGGTTTTCCATTCCTATTATATCTGAATTTGAAAAGATTCGGATATATACATTTCATGAATTGACGGATACTCAGATCACAGGTGGGAGAAAGTCAAATTATCATAAAAAGGGGAGATCAAAGAAAGTGTTGAAATTGAAGAAGTTTTGATGATCATGGAACTCACAATCATCAAAAAGGGGGAGAAAAAGTTCAATTTCAAAGTTTTGAAGAAAGAAAGTTTGCTAGTTTGCTTTTCTGAAGACGGTCTAAAGATCAAAGAGATGAAGATATGAGTTTGTCTGAAGACAGTGAAGTTTTCAAAGTTTGTATTAATTCTTTCCCGTATCATGTGGTGTTTTCTACAAGTTTCTTCATTATTCCTCCTACGAGCTGATTGCAACAAGTTCTTAAGCTGAAAGCATATTCAACTCGCGGTTCAAAGACAGATTCTTTGTTTCAAACTGAAGATGCACCGTGGAATGTCATGTTACTCTCACATTATCTTTCTTGTGTGCTAATCCGATGTGATTGAGTTTCTACAGCTCAAAGCTGCTTGATAGTGCGTTCAGTCGAGGCTACTGTACATTGAATCTGGTTACAAAGTTGAGACTATGAAGACCAAGAACTTTATTCAAGGGGGAGCGTGGAAAGTCATGAAGACATACAACACCAAAGTTCTTCAAAGATTCAAGAGGGAAAGAAGATCAAGGCCTAAAGTTTTTCATGTTGATAAATGTTTTATTCAACTTTAGGGGGAGATTGTTAGGACTGAAAGTCCTGTGTGTTGAAAGTGGAATAAAGTATTTATAAGGGTTTGATTTGTAATTAATTGAAAGTTATTTTATTAAGATGGGCCCAAGCCCATAAGCCCAATTGCTTGTAAAGCCTAAGTATATAAAGGCTTATTTATCTCATAATTAGGGTTGAACAGTTTAGAAAGGTTAGAGAAATTCATTATTCAGTTTACTAGTCATTAGGTTTACATACCCTAATCAGAAATTCTCTCTGTAAACCTTAACCCTTTGAAGTTATATCAATCATATGACTAGTTGCTGTGGCCTATAATCTGTTCATCATTGTTCTTAATTACTTGTGATTGCACTGCACTAGGATCTACATTCGTCATCTGATTTTAGTTCAGATGATTATGCTTTATCTTTTGATCATTGTGCTTATTATTCTGATGATATTTTTCATGTTTCTCGTTTCAAATCTGCTCATTATTTTCCCACAAGAACTGCAACTAACAAACACGGGCCCAAATACAAGTGGGTACCCAAGTCTCAATCTGATTCAAAGTTGCAGGCATCACGTGTTAAGGGGGAGTAAGAGAAATAATGGCTTTTGAACACAACAGTTCAAAACCCGGACTTCAAAGCTGAAAGATTTTGGATTCTGAGTACTTCAGCTCAGAACCCGTACTTCATAGACTATGACTTCTAAACAAATCAGTTTAGAACTCGTTCTTCAATGATTTAAGCTTCTGACTATATGAGATACTGTGAGTAAATCAATTTTAATTCCGCTGCATTTTATCTCTGATAATGATGTGTTCCAGTTTTTCTCTTTATTTTTTTTCTAGAATCTGAGATTGTTCATCTTTCTTTTGCATTTGTATAACCCAATTTTTTTTAATATGAGTCACAAATTTATTTTATAAAATGTAAAATATGAGATAGTTGAATTTTATTTTGTTCTGACTAAATATCAATTAAAAGTTTAAATCTTTACAAATTTTAGTCTATAAAGTAAAAGTTTTACATTTTGTTTCTTTCTTTTGAATAAAATATGTGTCTAGGATAAATTTTCAAGTTCTTTTGTTTATATTAAAGTTTTTATATGATAAAATTTCAAGTCTTACAAAAGTCGAAAAGTCAGCAACATGTTTGAAACTTTTATTACTGCTTTAAAGTTGTGTGATTCGGAATTTTTATAGTTTACTTTGCTTAGACTACCTAATTAATCAGAATTATAGATCGGAATGAAAATATGGGCTAAGCACTTAGATGTTGATCTGAGTGATTGAGATGAATTATAATTTCATAAAATACAGAAATCTCTAAGTTTAAAAGTTTGTACCTGTGGCCTTTCTGGTTTGGGAAAGTAAGTTCCTCGGGATGCTTGTCATCTGGTCCCCTAAGGTCATTTGATCTGGGAGTGATCGAACCCAAATCCTTCTATAGAATCAGATCGAAAGTCATGTTCTACTGGTATGAATGGGTTTAGTATATGTCGATGTAGCCTTTCTGATCTGGGAGAGTAAGTTCCAAGGGGTGCTTGACACCTAGTCCCCTAAGGCCATTTGGTCTGGGAGCGGCTGACCCAAATCCTGCAATAGGGTCAGATAGAAAGTTACGTTTACGGCATGTTCTTTACTTAATAAACTTTTTGATTAAAAGATGCCAAAATGAACAAGCTTAAAAGATGCCAAAGAGCACACTCATGTCAAGATGCCAATGTGAGCAGAATGCTAAAAGATGCCAATGAGCACACATCTCATGATACGTGGTGATATGTTTGAGTTGTGATAAATCTGTAAATTTATGAATATCTTAATTCTTGATGCTTTAGTGTGAGTACATGCAAAGTTCTCTATAATATTTTTAGAATTGCATTTTCTTGAAGCTAATCGAAGATTCACATGTGAACACACTGAATAGATTGCTGGAAGTTTTTGAATCTGAACATGTCTTAACTTGATATGCAATGAAACTTGTTCTTGAATTCTACAACATATGTTTGATTTCAAATGATTGATAAATTTGTGATATTTTACTGAGTAGAACTTTATTTGTTTAGTGTTTAAAATTTTATATGTTTAGTTGTTTCAAAATTTACATTCAGTATATTTTTCTTTATACATTAATTTTTGATTATTGTTGTTAAGTCTAATTTTGTAGTAATCATTGTATTTATTTTATAGCTTTTACTGCTTTCTGTAGTGTAATATGTTTTGTAAAGGCTTGGGGTATTTAAGTCCCCTTATAGCCTTTGTGTTGTAACTTTGGACACGCATAATTCAATACATCTGAAAGTTTGCGCTTCATTACTTTCTCTCTCTACTTTCTCTCTCTAAGAATTAGTGATCTTGGAACTCTCAATTGGTATCAGAGCAATCTGAATCTTGAGAGGATTGAGAGATTAGTGTTTTAGTTTCTGGATTTGTGAATTGAAGCAGAAAACTTGATCGATTTTCTTGATTTTTTCAAGAAAATCTCGTTTTTTGCTTCTTCATCAAATTTGGACTGGTTTTTGATCAATCTGGGTTGAAATTGGACTTAATTGATTCGTTTTTGCTAATCGATCTTAATTGCTTCTTTGTGTTTAGCATAAAAATCTTGTTTAGATCTTCAATTTGCAGATTTTGCATTTTCTGGAAAATCGACATTCTCGTTCTGTTCTTTGTCAAAAAAAAATTATTTTGTTGATTTTAATCGATTTGGTTAATCAAAAGTTGTTTGAAAGGTGTTTTCGTTATTAATTGTGTGAATTTCTTGTTTAAATTTCATAGTTTGATTTGTACTTGCGAAAATATGTGAATTGGTGAACTTTGCGTGTTATTCAAAGTTCTTTGCGTGTCATTCAAAGAACTTTGCGGGTTAATTATATACTTTGCGTGTTCATCTTGTGACTTTGCGTGTCATTCATAGTTCGCATGAATTAGTTGTGTTCTTGATTTTTGCGTTTAATTCTTAAGAGTTTGCGTATCATTCAAATGTGTTTGCGTATGATTCTTATACTTTGCGCCTCATACATTCATTCTTAGGTTTTGTGATCTAACTCTTGTGTTAGAAAATTTTTCAGGTTTGCGGCTGTCTTTGGAAACGCAAAGCTTGTTTCACGGTTCTAGTCTAACACGCAAACCATCAGTTTGCGTTTCTCTCTTCAAGTGAATAGTCAGTGCATCAAACGCAAAGTCTTTCACCCGCGAAGTTTCTCACCCGAAAAGTCTTTCACCCACGAAGTTTCTCACCCGAAAAGTATTTCACCCGCGAAGTTTCTCACCCGAGAAGTCTTTCACCCGCGAAGTCTCTTACCCGAAAAGTCTTCACACGCAAAGATTCAATTTGTGTTCTCTTCAGCAAACGCAAAGATTAGTTTGTGTTCCCTTCTGCAATCGCAAAGTTCAGCAAACGCAAAGATCACTTTGTGTTTCACGAAGCAACCGCAAAGCTCACTTTGCGCTCCTCATTACAAACGCAAACAATCAGTTTGCGGGTCTCTCTTACTTGGAAAATTTTTTCTAAATTTTCTGACTTTTTCACAAGATGTCTTTGCAAGCACAGATCTACAAGAATGACCTCATGATGTCTTTGGGGTCTGATACTCGACCACCAGTTCTCATCAATGAAAATGAATTCGAACAGTGGCAGGATCGGTTCATCAACTTTATTGAAAGGCAACCAAATGGGGAGAACATGATGAAATCACTGACTCAGGGTCCTATGGAAACTCCAAGAAAAGTGATCCCAGCTACTGCTACTACACCTGCTACCACTGTTGCTAAAGAAGTAAGGGAATATGATGCTGATGAGGTGTTACGACATCAAGCTGATAGTCAGGCCAAATCAAATCTGATTTTTGCTCTTCCCAACTCCATTTATAACAGAATCGATTGCTTCAAACAGAATCCTATGCTGATATGGACTCAACTTGAAAAGATCATGCTTGGTACTGCAATGTCAACTCAGTTGCGTCAGACTAGATATATGAACAATTTTGATAAGTTCAAGGCTAAGGATGGAGAAAGCTTGAAGAATGTTTTTGATCGATTCTGGGCTGTTATAAATGATCTCTACAAGATCAAAGTTACCAAGACTGAGTTAGAGGCTAACTTGAAGTTTCTGAACGCTTTACAACCTGAGTGGAACAAGTCATGCCACAAAATGAGAAATGATGTCAGAATCTCAACCATGCCTATTCAGGAGTTATTCGAAATTCTGATGACAGATGAATCTATAGTAATGGAGAAGAAGGAGAAAATGGATAAGAAGAACAAGCCTCTGTCAGTAGATCCTATTGCACTTTTAGCTAGTCAACTTGCTGAGCAAGCTTTGACTGAATCAACTTATGATGGATCAAGTGATGATGATGGCGAAGCACTCGAAAAGGCCATGATACTTTTTACTCAGCACTATCAGAAGAGATTCAAGCACAAATATGGTTCGAACAATCTGCGGTTTACTTCTGGTTCTAAGAAGATAGAACCTGGTGCTCCTTCAAAGCCATACACTCCAAAGCATGAACCAGCTAAGGTGGTTGAACAGAAGAAGGATGAGAAAAAGGTGATGAATTGTTTTAACTGTGGAAAGCCTTGACATATTGCTAAGGAATGCAGAGTCAAAGTGGTAAAAGATGCTGCTTTTTACCGAAAGAAGTTGGTTCTCGCTGAAAAGAAGGAAAGTGGAACCGTTCTGTTGGCCGAAGAAGGGTACTGGTTGGATCATTCGGACAATGAGGCTGAGAATGAAGAAACAGCGGCCATGTGCTTTATAGGTGATGACAATTCTGATGATGAGGAAGAGGATACATCATCTGATGGTTCTGAGGTAATATCTGAGTTTAACTATAATTTCTTCTTATCTCAAATGAATGTTTTTATCCTTGCTTTGCATGATTTGCGCTCAAAGTTCATTTCTGAAAAAGTTAAAAATCAAGAAAAGTCTGATTTAATTGATAAACTGCAAATTTCCTTAAAAGATGAAAAATCAATTTTAATTGATACAAAAGAGAAATTTCAAAAGCAGTTAGTTGATCTTGAAAATTCAAATCAGACTTATCATGATTCATTGACTGAACTGACTTCTTCAAATAAAATCCTTTCTGAAAAGATAATTGTTTTAGAAAAGAAATTGTATAAAAGAGAACAGTCTGAGCAAACAATTTACATGAATAAACCAAGGAGTGAAGAAGCTATAAAGGAAAAGTGGGGACTTGGTTTCGAAAATCCGCATTTTTTAAATAATGCTAAAAATGAAGTTCCTACTTTATACGAATATGATTATTTTACTCTTGCAAGATATGCTCCTCAGTTTAAATTCTTTTGGACAACTGAGAAACAAATTTTGCAAGAAGAAAATGTGAAAAGGATGAAAAATAAGAGGATGGAAATGCCATTTGTTTACACTTCTGAAAATGCAAAATATTTTCCTAATCAATCTAAGAAATCCAGAAAATTTCAAAATCTTTTAAATGACAAATCTTCCAATAAATCTTCATTTTCAACAGATTTTGTGGATATTTTTACTAACACTGAAAAGGAAAATGTATCTTCGGTATCTTATGATACTAAGAAATACATTCCCCCATTAGTGTTAGAAGAAAAGATTGTTGATCTTGAAAATAGATTGGAAGAACAAAATCTTCAAACTTGTTTAGAAAACAATTTATTTCTTTTTATAATGAAAACAAGTTTTGAAAATAAAATTTCTTCTGGATTGTCAAAAGATTCAAAGGAAAATATTAAAGTTTTGAAAAACAATGGCCATTTGCGTTCTACATTAGAAACGCAAACTGAGAGTTTGCGCATGAAGTTGGACGCGCAAAGCTCAGTTTGCGCTTCCAATAAGAAACACAAACCTCCTCCAAACTTGCGAAATTTTGAAAAATTTCACTCCAAGGCTAGTTCTTCAATGTCAAATGATAAGACTGATTTCTTTGATAAAGTTTCTTCTTCTGATTCAATTATTGATAATTCTTTTCTGCTACATGCTCAATTTTATAAAAAGAAGCGTAAAAGAAGAAGATCAAAGAAGTCAAAGAAATATGATACTGTATTATCTGAAAATTCTAATGTTTCTGATTTTTCTTCTTCAGATCGGACTGTGAGGAAGTCATCAAGGCAGATTTGGAAGATGAAACAGCCAATTTTAGAATCTGAACTGTTAGGAGTTAATTGTGTAGACAATCTTTGTGATACTGATACATTTGCTACATGTAATAACAACCCAAAATACTCTTTTCAGCAATTGTTTGATATATCAAAGAATATCTCATATGTTTCTTCTAGTTCTGATTCTGATGATTGTGTTTTATCTTCTATTGATAATTTCTTTCATTCGTGCATGAAAAATAAAAGGCATAAATCTAACAAGGGACCCATAAGCATATGGGTACCTAAAAAGGTGTAGTTTCTGTGTGTGCAGCTTAGTCAATTATGGTATCTGGATTCGAGATGTTCAAAACATATGACTGGCAACAAATCTCTTATATCTAATTTTAAAGATAAATGTTGCGGTCGTGTGAAATTTGGTAACTGTGAGACAACTCCGATTCTTGGTTATGGTGATCTAATTCAAGGAAACATAACTGTCAAAAGAGTAAGTTATGTCGAGGGTCTAAGTCAATTTTGCGATAAAGATCTTGAAGTGAGCTTCAAATCAAAAAGGGTTGTTGTAAAGAATGATAGTGGCAAAGACTTAATAGTTGGAAAGAGAAGATCTAATTTGTATACAATTGATCTTTCCAAAGTTAAGGTCTCATCAGGTTTGTGTTTACTATCCAAAGCCTCTATCAGTGAAAGTTGGATTTGGCATCGTCGACTGGCTCATCTTAACTTCAAGTATATGGATCGTCTGGTCAAGAATGATTCAGTGAGAGGTCTTCCAGTTCTCCGTTTCCAGAAAGATCATCTATGCCAGGATTGTGAGAAAGGAAAAATGAAGAAAGCTCCTCACAAGCCTAAACCTGAACACTGCACATCGGCTTTTCTTGATCTTTTGCATGTTGATCTGTGTGGTCCGATGAAGACAAAGAGTTTAGGACATAAGAAATATGTTTTAGTGATTGTTGATGACTACTCCAGATATACTTGGGTAAATTTTCTGAAGTCAAAAGAAGAGACTCCTGAAGTACTCATCAACCTTATCAAGACAACTCAGACAAATAAGCAGAAGCAAGTGAAAGTGGTAAAATCTGACAATGGCACTGAATTCAAAAACAATACTCTTCAGGCATTCTATGAATCTCAAGGACTACAACAACAATTTTCTGTTGCACGTACTCCGCAACAGAACGGGCTTGTTGAAAGAAGAAACAGAATGCTTGTTGAGTCCGCCAGGTCAATGCTCGCTTATTCAGGTCTACCTTTGTCTTACTGGGTTGAAGCAGTGTCAACTGCCTGTCATACACAGAACAGATCAATTCTGCATCGTCGATTCAACAAAACCCCGTATGAACTTATGAACGGGATCAAACCGAACATCAAGTATTTCAAGTCATTCGGGTGTAAATGCTACGTTCTGAATGACAGGGATAATCTCAATAAGTTTAGTCCAAAGGTAGACGAAGGTGTATTCGTGGGTTATTCTTCAAACTCTGCTGCTTATAGAGTTTTTCTGATCTCTTCAAGAAAGGTCATAGAGAGTGTCAATGTAAAATTTGACGAAGCTGCTGATTTGGTTTCTAGTCACTCAGACTCAGAACCCGCACTTACTGGAAATTCAGTTTCTGAACAAATCAGTTCAGAACCTGCTCTTTCACCAAATAACCAGGATTCTTCTACTCCCTCTCCTAATCTTTTTGATCTTGATTTTCTATTTGAAATTTTTTATGATGATGTGCCTAGAACTAATTCTGAAAATGTTTCTAATGTTTTGAATCAGGAAACTGAGACTTCATCTATTCCAAATTTCGCTGCATCCATCTCTGACAATGATGCTGCTCCAGTCTCTTCTGTTCAACAAGAACCGGCACAACAAGAATTGGTTCAATCAGACAATGTTCAATCAGAAACTGAGCCTATTCTTGAAGAACCTATTCAAGAAGAATACATTCAAGATCAATCTTCTCAAGAGGAATCAGTTCAGGAGGAAGCACCGAATGATGTTATTCAACAAACTATTCCCGAATCTGATTCAGAGATTGTTGAGATATCTCCTCCTCAAGTTGAAACTATTTCTATTTCATTTTATGATGTAGAAGTTTCTGAACCTCCCTCTCATCAATTACAAGTGGTTCAAGAAGTAATTGATCCTCTCCCTCATACAACAAAGTGGACAAGATCTCATCCAATTCATCAAATTATTGGAGATCCTCAAGCTAGTGTGTCTACACGTTCCAGGACGGCTACTTCCAATGAATGTCTCTTCACTTGCTTCCTAAGCAAGATTGAACCAACAAAAGTTTCTGAAGCATTGGAAGACCCAGACTGGATTATATTAATGCAAGAGGAGATAAATCAATTTGACGCACTCAAAGTTTGGAGACTTGTACCAAGGCCAAAAGGAAAGAGCATAATTGGTACAAAGTGGATATTCAAGAATAAGAAAGACAAAGATGGTATCGTCGTTCGGAACAAAGCAAGGTTGGTAGCCAAAGGATATCGACAATAAGAAGGTATTGACTATGATGAAACGTTTGCACCCGTTGCCAGATTGGAAGCTATCAGAATGTTTCTTGCCTTCGCTGCTTATCGCAACTTCACAGTATATCAAATGGACGTCAAGACGACATTTCTCTATGGCAAGCTGAAAGAAAAAGTATATGTATCTCAGCCAGAGGGATTTGTTGACAAAGATCGTCCAGATTATGTATATTTTCTCGATAAAGCATTGTATGGTTTGAAACAAGCTCCGCGGGCATGGTATGATGAGTTGTCAACTTTCTTGGTCAAATCCGGCTTCACCAAAGGGTCTATCGATACTACTCTTTTCATTTATAGAACTAATCTTGATATCTGCTTAGTACAAATATACGTAGATGATATTATTTTCGGTGCGACTAATAAATCTTTGTGTACTTGGTTTTCTGATCTTATGACCTCTAGATTTCAGATGAGCATGATGGGAGAAATCAATTTCTTCCTCGGCTTACAAGTGAAACAGCTTCGTGATGGTATCCTCATCAATCAGTCAAAGTACATATTTGACATTTTGAAGAAATTCAAGATGGACAAATCTACTTCAATCGGAACGCCGATGGCTCACAGTGCCAAACTCGGACTCGATCCAGATGGAAAAGCTGTGGATCAAAAGACATACAGAGGAATGATCGAATCACTGATGTATCTAACTGCCAGTCGCCCGGACATAATGTTTTCAACGTGTCTGTGTGCCCGATTTCAAGCTAAACCAAAAGAATCTCATCTTTTAGCAGTCAAACGCATTTTTAGATATATTAAAGGAACTCCTTATCTAGGATTATAGTATCCTAAAAGTTCTGACTATAATTTGATTGCTTATTCAGATGCAGATTTTGGTGGTAATCAATTGGACAGGAAGAGTACTTCTGGTTATCTTCAGTTCTTAGGTGACAGATTGATAAGTTGGGCGTCGAAAAAGCAAAACTGCGTTTCAATTTCAACAGCCGAAGCTGAATACGTCGTTGCAACTAGTTGTTGTGCTCAAGTGCTTTGGATGAAAACGCAACTTCAGGATTACGGGATGCTGTACAAGACAGTGCCAATATATTGTGACAGCAAGTCCGCAATTGCCATTTCAGTCAATCCTGTCCAGCACACCAAGACCAAGCACATAGACATGAGATACCATTTTATAAAGCATCACGTGGAAGAAGGTACTATTGAATTATATTTTGTCCCAACTGAATATCAACTTGCTGATATATTTACAAAAGATTTAGATGAAAAACGATTTAACTTTCTGCTTTCAAAACTTGGCATGTTGAATTTTAAAGTTTAAATCTTTACAAATTTTATTCTATAAAGTTTAATATTTCAGATTTTCTTTCTGTTGAATAAAATGTGTGTCTAGGATCTTTTACAAGTCGCCTTGTTTTTATTTAAAGTTTCATATGTTCAACGTTCAAATCTTTCAAACATCGAAAAGTCAGCAACATGTTTGACGCTTTAGATACTGCTTTAAAGATATGTGAGTCGGCATATTTATGGTTTACTTTGCTTGAACAACCTAAGTGATCAAAATTGTAGATTGTAATGAAAATGTGGGCTAAGCTATTCTATATAAATCTGAGTTATTGAGATGATTAATTTTTAAGCCTATAAAATACAGAAATCTCTGGGTTTAAAAGTTTGTACCTGTGACCTTTCTGTTTTGGGAAAGTAAGTTCCGTGGGATACTCGACATCCGGTCCCCTAAGGTCATTTGGTCTGGGAGTGATCGAACAGAAATCCTTCTATAGAATCAGATCGAAAGTCATGTTCTACTGGTATGAATGGGTTGAGGATATGTCGATGTAGCCTTTCTGATCCGGGAAAGTAAGTTCCAAGGGGTGCTTGACACCTAGTCCCCTAAGGCCAACTGGTCTGGGAGTGGCTGACCCAAATCCTGCAATAGGGTCAGATAGAAAGTTACGTTTACGGCATGTTCTTTACTTAATGAACTCTTTGATTAAAAGATGCCAAAGTGCACACTGCTTAAAAGATGCCAAAGAGCACACTCCTGTGAAGATGCCAATGAGCACACAGCTAAAAGATGCCAATGAGCACACATCTCTTGATACTTGATGATATTTTTCGAGTTGCGATAAACCTGTAAATTTGTGAAAATCTTAATTCTTGATGACTTAGTGTCTGTACATGCAAAGTTCTTCATTTTATGTTTAGAATTGCATTTTTCTTGAAGCTAATCAGTGATCGCATGCGAGCACACTGAATAGATACCTGCAAGTGTTTGACATTGAACATGTCTTAACTTGATATACAATGAAACATGTTTCTATATCCAACAACTCCCATTTGATTTCAACTGATTGATAAATCTGGGATATTCTACTGAGTAGACTTTAATTTGTTTAGTGTTTAAAAAAAAAATTATATATTAAGTTATTACAAAGTTTATATTCAATATGATCATCTTTCATACTGATGTCTTTATGTTTGAGTATCTGTATTTTGGATATGGTTTGTGCAATTTTCAAGGGGGAGAGCTCATCTGAAAAAGATTTTTTCTGTGTTTGAGGAGGAGTAAGTAAGAATTTCTATCTGTGCTGATCAGAAGTTAAACAGGTATATTTTTCAGATTTTTCTACACATTTGCTATATTAACAGTTTAATTTTTGTGCATGTGTGTAGGGGGAGCAAAAGGATTTCAGGTATATTTTTACAATTTTTTATTTTTTTTTATTATTTTTTTTTTTTTATGTTTTAGATATAGATTTGTTTTCGTTTTCTAAGTATAAATAGTGTTTTCTTTTCATTTTCATCTTTTTCCCGCCTACTGTTCATTCTATCTGACTTTTCGGCTCCTCATTCTCTCTTTCGTTTTCTGTGTTCTCGATTCCAATCTGTTCTCTTTCAGATTTTGTTTTCGAGAAATAAAGGTATGTTCTGATTCTATTAACTTCGTTTATTGTTGATTGTGTTCAATTTGATTGTGCTTATTATCGTGTTCGTATTCTCGATTCCAATCTGATGTTATTTTTTCGTTCTATTCATATTACTCGGATTGTGAATTCGTGCTTTGATTCTTAAATTGGGTATTGGGTTATACTTAGATCAGTATATCATTCATCAGGTCTCTTATGGCTTCCAAAACTAATACTGATCCCATGATTCAAGATGAGAATGCCATTCTCGACGATCCATCTGATCGAGCCTCTCATGATACTTCAATGCCGTCACATCCTTCTGTAGGGGCCGATCTTTCTGCTTCTAGACGTACACCAAATGATGTGTTCCCAACCATCATGTACATGCCTTACAAGCCAAACAACTATCAGGTGAACTTTGACAGAATCAAGATTCATCCCGTGATACGAGAAATTCTCAAAGAACATCCACTTGCCCCTGCTCTTTCATACTGTGCAGTTGTTCCTGAAGTGTATCTACAGCAAGCTTGGAATACTATAACAAAGAATGAACTGGCTCGTCCGCATCGCTTTGAACTTCAAGTAGATCAGTTTGAATCTTTCCTTTCCTACAAACGACTGAGATTGATACTGGAGCTTCCTGAGCCGAACTCCAGACCAGGCAGAAATACATATGACACTTTTCCATCTGAAGAGGAAGTCTATGAAGGGATTCGGAATCTTGGATATGTGGGTACTTTGAACAAACCAACAGATTTTGACAAGTCCAATCTACCTCCAGTTTGGTACGCACTGTTCTCTGTTCTCATGAGGTGCCTGACATCAAAGCATTCTGGCACTGACAGTGCAAGTCTACTGTATCTCCGATTGTTCCATGCAGTCGTCTATGACTTGCATGTCGACTATACATTTATCTTTTGGACAGAACTCTCGGAGGTGGTACATGACAAGTCCACCAACAGGAAACGAAAGTTTATTCCGTTTGTCAGATTTATGAAGCTTATTGTTCGAAGCATGCTCCGTAGCAATCCCTCTATTCCTCGCAGGTTGTCATGGCCTCAGGTTCCAGACTCGGAAATGTCTTACATTCAGAAGCAGAAGAAGACTTTCAACTATTCTATGACTATTCCATATGCTCTTATTGTCAACTATGCTGATGTTGCAAATGAGGATGTCATAGAATACTGTATGGAGAATGAGTTCATGGAAGTTGTACAAGAAGAGTCCTCTCATGATAATCAAGATGCTGAACAAGATGTTGACATTGAAGCAAATATTCCTGAACAAGAGCATGAAGTTGAACAAGAGGTTGAAGATGATCAAGAAGTTGCGGTTATTGTTGAAACAGAAGTAGTTCAGGAGGATGCTGCTTCTCAACAGATTGAGAATGTTATTGCTGATATTGGTACTATAGCTTTTGATGCTATTGTTTTTGATTTTGAAGATGTAGATGATACCGCTGCTGATGATATTCTTGCTACTGATAAAGATGAGGATGAAAGTGATTCTGATGATGATGATAGTGATCATGCTGATCGATCGCGTATTCAGGTATATGAAAGGATGTCCAAGACACCAGAAGTGGTTGTCTCAACAGAAGTTATCTCTGATGATGATTCTGTTCCAGTTAATCCTTCAGTTGCACATCTTCAAGTAGATGAATTGGATACAGCTTTTGATCAAGCCACAACATCGGTTCAAAGTCAAGCTCCAACAACTACACTTGCAGTTATTCAGTCTACTCCATCAGCTGTAGAGCTTACTTCTGATCAAGCTCGGGTTTCCACTGAAAAATTTTCTACTTTGAATGATGTAATTCGGCAGTTATCGGAGAAAATGGATGCTAAAAAAGAAGCACAGATTCTGAAGTTAAAAGCTTTATTCAAAGGAAAGATGCCTAAGATTGATACTTCAGTTATTCCTACAGAGATTCCGTTCAGACGCCCATCAGGGGTTGTTCTTAGAGAGTCGTCTTCTGCTGTTCAATCTTCTACTCCAGCGATCATGTCTATTCCTCTACCTCCGTTGTTTACACTGTCAACTGGTGTTTCTTCATCAACCCGTATTCTCGTGTTTTCTTCTAACACTCCAGTATCATATCTTCCTATTTCAGAGTTAACAGATCTACTCTATGCTCGACTTCTTTCTATGTCGCCACCAGAACATCAGGATCAAGATCTTCTTTCTCTGCTTCGGAACTTCCAACCTACGCCGCCTCCAGTTCCTTCGTCTGAATCTTACAGGATCAATGCTTTATCTGATGAGTTTCAATCATTCAGATCAGAAGTCCTATCAAGTTTTGTTGATCTCAAAACGTTTATGTCTCAAGCCTTCTCTGAGTTATCTTCAAGGCTTGATTCTTATGACCAAAGTTGCAGATTTGAGGCCGACCCGTCTCTTAAATGCAGACATGACCAAGATGATCCTGATCATGAAGGCCATGAGGGGGAGATGGCAAAGAGACCAAGAGTTGAAGGATCCTCTAAAGCAAGAGAAGATATTCAAGAAGAAGAGACTGGTGATAGAGGAAATATTGGAGAATCTGTTGAAGATTGCAATATTCAGGACTTAGTGAATATTATGATTGAGAATATTGATATGTCTTCTTTGCGTAATGAACTGAACATTTCTGAGAGCAATATTAATGATAATTTGCAAATTGTTGTTTACATGGATCCAGATGTTTCTCCAAGCGTTCATGAAGTTGAAGAATCTGAAGCTGCAAATGACATGAGGTCATTCTTTGCTAACTTCATCAAGATTAATTCTGATGATGATGAAGATGTCAGATTGGAAAAAGATATGTCATGTCAATGAAGAAGATTGTGATGACATTGTAATCATATCAGATACAGAAGATAACTTAGTATTCATGGATGCTAAGGATGAAGAGATAACGGATATGTTGTATAGAGATCTTCCTTCAAAAGATGTCTTTCCTGAAGTTTCTACTGCTCCTGAAGAGACTTTTGTTCCTGAAAATTCTACTGTTCCTGAAGCTACTCCTGTTTATTCATCTCCTGTTGCTGCTAATGCTCCGACTACCTCTGCTCCTTCAGGTACATTTGAAGTAGGTCAGTCGTCTAGAGCACAAGTTGTTGATCCTCCTGCTGAACCTGTAATTTCTCCAAGTATTCTAGAAGAAGGACCAGCTTTGTCAAGACGGGAGAGACAAAGAAATTTACAACAACGTTATATGGCTTCACGACAAAGATCTGGCTTTCTTGAAGATTCTCAGAGCAATATTTTTGTTTCAAGAAGAAGACCGATCAACATCCATGCCATTCTTGGTGTAGAAAAGGAATCAGATGCCTATAAATATGAATATGTAATGCTTATCAGATGTCAACGTCGTGGAAGGGATTTGGTTTCTTCTCCTCATCTGATAGTTCGGATTATCAAAGTTGAAATTCAGAGGTTGGTTAATATCTGGTATCCAGTTTTCGAGGTTGAAAGAAGAGACTGCAACCGTTATATCTTCTCAGAGGCTGACTTTAATGATTTATCCATTGACGACGTTGAGTTTCTGTATAATGAATTAAGGAATCAGTACTACAGGTCAAATGATATCTCTCAAGCTTTGTTTGTAATCAAAAGGTTTATAAGGCGCCAGATCAGGTTCTTCAGGGTTTTCGATTTTCAAATGGCAGCCGAAAGCTTTCAGCCTGTGGTGAATTTGCTAAGACCTAACCGTAGCCTGCCAGACATTGATTCTTACTCATTATTCACTATTCTTCAGGATCCAAATGGAGTTGTATACAGGAATGCATCAGGTCAAAAGTGCTTCCTCAGATTTGAAGAGATAAGTTATTACTCCGATGGAACTTTGAAAGTGATCAGGCTGCAGTTAGATCAAAGATTGAAAGATGCTGTTAGAAGATTTATGGAAACGCGAACAAGCAGGATTCAGATAACAAATGATGAGATTCAACTTCTACGGAATGCATTGGATAAAATCAATGAGAGGTTGAATTTTCTCTCTACTCTGCGACGATTAGAAGTGTTAATCGGGTTGAATAGACTACGTCAAAGAGAAGAGCATCAGTAATTCTACAAAGTCGCCTGAATGGTCTATGCTGTTATTGAAGATTGTTTTTGGAGACCACGGCGCCAATGATTACTAAGGGGGAGATTGTTAAGTCTAATTTTGTAGTAATCATTGTATTTATTTTATAGCTTTTACTGCTTTCTGTAGTGTAATATGTTTTGTAAAGGCTTGGGGTATTTAAGTCCCCTTATAGCCTTTGTGTTGTAACTTTGGACACGCATAATTCAATACATCTGAAAGTTTGCGCTTCATTACTTTCTCTCTCTAAGAATCAGTGATCTTGGAACTCTCAATTGTGTTCTCATCAATATATTATAACGGGTTTATGCATTATTCAAGGGGGAGTGAACAAAGAGAATATTTTTTCAAAGATCTTATCTGGTTTTAAGGGGGAGTATTTGTTTTTCTTTATATGAATGCTAATTTTAATTGTCATATCTAGTGCATTTGTGTAGGGGGAGTCAAAGGGTTTCAAAAGGTAAATTTTGTCTGAGTTTAAGTCAGCTTTGCGCATCCAGCATGGCACGCAACCTCGTTTTGCGCGTCCTTTATGAAACGCAAACCTTGTTTTGCGTATCCTTCATGAAACGCAAACCTTGTTTTGCGTATCCTTCATGAAACGCAAACCTCGGTTTGCGCAACCAACATGATGCGCAAACCTCCTCTGTTTTCTCTGTTTCTTTGATTTTGCAGATCTTAAGCCGTCTCATCTCCAACATTCGCATGACCAAGTTGATCAAGATCATCAAGGTCATGAGGGGGAAAAGTCAAGGAGAAGTTAACAAGACAAAGAGCTCAAATGTTTATCTGCTAATCAAGATTCGCTCAAAGATTTTATTCTCTCAGCTACAAATGATTCTTTTGCTGTTCCTGCTCCGAACACCACAGTTCATTAAATATCATTTAAAAGAGGTGTATCGTCTAGAGCTCAAGCAGTAAAGACAACTTAATCTGAAAGATGCTGAGAAGAATTTTTTCTTAAAAAGTCAGAAAGCTTCTTAAAGTCGCTTTGTTGGTCCGTGCTGTTATAGAAGATGATTTTTGAAGACCAAAGCGCCAATGATTACTAAGGGGGAGATTGTTAGGTCTGATTTTATAGTAATCATTGTATTTATAGGGCTTGGTCAAATACTGTGTTTAGAGTCATACTGTGTTGTATCTGACCAAGGGTATTTAAGTCCCTTCGGTCTTTGTTCCTTGTAAGAAAGATACGCACATATCAATACAATTTACACTTTGCGCTTCCAAAGCTCTCTCTCTCTCTCTACTTTCTCTCTCTAGAATTCATAAGATCTTGGATTATCACTTCCCATTCCTCATCCTCAATTGGTTTGGACCAATTGATTTTGTATTCTGGATAGGTTCTGTCTAATCCAAGAAATTCGAACGCATATAACGTAGGAACTTTGGATAAGGCCTTTTTCAGATAATAGGGGTTATCGTAACCGATACCCGTATTCGCATGCTTGGGTTCTTTTGGTGCAATAAGATTAAGCATTTGATGGGATTGACCAATTTTATAAAGTTTCCTTTCAATCTCTTTTAATTGATTAGATAATCTTTGATTTTCATTTTTGTAAGCCACGCTTTGAGTCACAATATCAATTTTTTCATTTTCTGACATACGAAGCTCATTGGTAAGATTATCTACTTTGGTCTTTAGCTCTTGTGAACCTTTTGAACAACTCTCACACTCTTCTTTTAAATTTGAAATGATGCATAGGTTGCTAGCAATTTCTATGCTTTAATTTTCAATACATTCAGACTGTGCAGAAACTCGTTTTTCTAAATATGAGATGAGTTGTTCTTTTTCTTTTATGAGTAGCTTGAAAGAGTCTAGTTTATTCATAGCAAGTTGCATCTGATCAATTAAAGCTTCGTGATAAGGAACACATACCTGACATGGAGAGTTTCGATCTTCATCATTAGTGTCAGAAGGTGATGAATGCTTGCCCATGAAACACAAGTGTGCTTCGGCATCTTCAGGTTCTTCATCAGATACTTGTATCCAGTAGTCATCTTCAGCCATGAGAGCCTTACCTGCTTCCTTTTCTTTGGCCAGTAGCAGCTTGGCTCTATAATAATCTGCATTGCGCATAACAGGCTTGCGACAATCCTTGGCAAAATGACCCAACCGACCATAGTTATAGCATTTGATCGGCTCCTATTTTGGCTTTTCTTCATGTCTCTTGTCAGGCTTCTTCCCATCTTCTACACGTCTCTTACCTTCAATCTTCTCTTGATGATCACGGCGAGTGGAGAATCTTTGCTTGTTTGATGACTTGTTAAAAAACTTTCTCTTCTGAAAAGCTTGAGTCAGGTACACCATAGCTTCTTTCCTCTTAGTGTATTCTGGATACGAATCATTGTCAGGATCTTCGGGTTCGGAATCACTTTGCATTGGCTTCTTTTCAGACGAACGGCTGACAGACTTACCTCTTTTCTCAGATACGAGTGCTAACGGATCAACTACCTGCTTTTCCTCTGCTTTATGATTCCCCATTAGCTCCATAACTTCCTCTTCATCCTGAAGCAGCATTTCGTAAAGTTCATGTAGATAAAGCTTCTCCAGAGTCTGAGTATGACGAATATGAGAGACGAACGACTTCCATTCAGGTTAGAGGTTGTTCATGAACTTGATGTTGTTCTCGGTATTCGTCTTTGTGATCTTATTCTTCGGGAGATCATTCAGAAGCAAGTTGAACCTTTCATAGGATTATGTCAGTGTCTCGCCTTTTCTTGCTTTGAAGCCATCAAATCTGGTGATCCAGTTTGTCACCTTCAGCTGATTGTTGATGTGACTCCCCATCATCATTTTCTCAATATGGTCCCACATTTTCTTCGCAGACTCCTTATAATTGTCGATGCAAGCATAGATGTCATTTGGTAGACTTTGTAGAAGGTATGACTTTGCTTGCTTCTCAGCCTCATACATAGCCTTTTCTAGATTTGTGAACTCACTGATAGTTTTTGGAACTGTACGCTCTGGTCGACCTTCAGCTGTGTTTGCAGGTATGACCTTCGTTGGCCAGTCTTGCGGCCCCTCTGTCAGAGACTTGTATATTGCTTCATAGTTTGATTTCGCTTCAATGAAGTTCATGAAGCGATCGTGCCACTGAGGATATTCCCCCCGATAGAGAACCGGGGGCTTCTGATCCGAACCAATAGCTAACGCGTCTCTTGAATTCATCTTAAATCTCTTAACTTAAAAACACTGTAACGATCGTGAGACAAGCAGGATGATCCAAACACAATAAAAAAATAAGTAGAAAAACAAAGACCCGGTCTCGCAAGGATCCGGTCGAACTGGGTACCGGTCAAGCAAAGGACCGGTAAAGGCAATGTACCGGTCAAGCAAAGGACCGGTATTGACAAAGTACCGGTCAAACAAAGGACCGGTATAGACAAACTATCGGTCGAAGCAAATGACCGATAAACACAATGTACCGGTCAAATGACAAGTATCGGTCAAGTAAGAATATCGGTCAAACTATTCAGGTCGAGCTAATATCGGTCAAGCAGAAGGATCTGTAATGTAGGGTGTCGGTCGAAGCTAGGTGCTTATCGAACAAATGATCGATAGTGACAGAGGACCGGTCGAACCAAAGGACCGGAAGTGGCAAAGCACCGGTCGAATGGAAGACCGGTAATAACAATGCACAGGTCGAATACTATCGGTCGATAACAAATTCTTATCAAATAGCAGATATACCGATAAACTCAAAATCGATAAACGATATAATTAATGACCGATAAATTCGAAGAACACAACCGAAGATCATGATGAACTTCAAGTTTAATCAACCCAGAAAACAAAAAACCCTTAGACCGATAAACAACAAAAAAAATGATTTTCACAGAACACAAAAGGCCCGATGAATACCTTTTTCAGAAAACAAACAAAATGAAAATTATCGATCGAGAAAAAAAAACTTTTTCCAGATAAACATCGACCGATAAATTTTTTCAAAACATACTAATAGATCGATAAAACCCTTTTTTCGACAATAATAGGCCGATAACCGGTATGAACAGTAATCGAAATAAAATCAAACAAACCCAGATCGACTAAACACTTGGTAGATTAAACAGATAAAGCAAACAATAGATTAGGGTTTTTAGACAAACCTTTTCTGGATCAAACCTTTAGTCTCTTTGCTTTGATACCAATTGTAGATCCCAATACAGTGCAATCAATAGTAAATCTTCAATATAGAACAATAATCAAGCCACAACTGCTAGTCATATGATTAATAAGCAATCAAAGGGTTATAGGTTTACAGAGAGAATTTCTGATAAGGGTATGTAAACCTATAGACTAGCAATCTAACAAAATGACTTTTATCTTCTGACAAATGAACTAATAACGCCTTTATATACTCAGGCTTAGAAGACAATGGGCTTATGGGCTTTTAGGCCCAACAAGCTAATAAGACATTAGATTAATGACAAAATACACCCTGAACTTCTATTTAACATATAATTGACCCTAACAATATATTCATCACTAACAGAATTTATTACGAATATAGTAACCGTCTACAGTTTCATTAGGAATATGAATTTGTTATTTATCATCAATGTTGAATATATTCATCATTAATGTATGATTCATTAGGAAAATATTCATCACTAACAGAATTTATTACGAATATAGTAATCGTCTACAGTTTCATTAGGAATATGAATTTGTTATTTATCATCAATGTTGTATATTTTCATCATTAATGTATGATTCATTAGGAATATATTCATCACTAACAGAATTTATTACGAATATAGTAACCGTCTACAGTTTCATTAGGAATATGAATTTGTTATTTATCATCAATGTTGAATATATTCATCATTAATGTATGATTCATTAGGAATATATTAATCACTTACAGAATTTATTACGAATATAGTAACCGTCTACAGTTTCATTAGGAATATGAATTTGTTATTTATCATCAATGTTGAATATATTCATGATTAATGTATGATTCATTAGGAATATATTCATCACTAACCAAATTTATTACGAATATAGTAACCGTCTACAGTTTCATTAGGAATATGAATTTGTTATTTATCATCAATGTTGAATATATTCATCATTAATGTATGATTCATTAGAAATATATTCATCACTAACAGAATTTATTACGAATATAGTAACCGTCTACAGTTTCATTAGGAATATGAATTTGTTATTTATCATCAATGTTGAATATATTCATCATTAATGTATGATTCATGTCGAATAACAGTTCCATTTTTATCATGAATATATTATTCAATACTTGTTGCAAAATAATTTTGACTAAATCAAAAGCAAGCAACTGATTACAGTTTGAACAAGCACACACACACACACACACACACACATACTTACTTGTAACAAAACCTTGTTCCACCTTAATTTCATATTGGTAGTTTAGTAATTTACCAATCTTATCTCATCTTTTGGATTTTTGTTCCACCTTGTTGGTGGGACAAAAAATGCATTTTGTTCCACGGAACAAAAAATGCATTTTTGTTCTGTTATGTCCAAGTTTCAATGTCGCACTAAACGTAGGACAACAAACTTTTGTTATGTTCATGTACCAAACACACCATCAACATCCTAACAGTCAGAGTTACCCTCTTTTGTTGATAGAAGAAGAAATTAAATATAAAAGTTCAAAATAAATATGAAATTCAAGAATTAAATTATGAGAATACCAAAAAATCATATCTATTATAGGAAAAAAAACAAAATACAAATCAGATCTTGATAACAAAAGATTAGATTTTGTAATTAAAAAACAAATTTTATTCGAATTCAATGCTATAAAATCCGTGCTCTCCACGCATAAACCATCGAACTCAGAAAGATCTTATCAGAGAAAAAAGAGAGGAGAAACTATGGATCCATCATCCTTTGTGTCAACTTTCAATGTGAGCACGACTTTCACTCCTAGAATTTGGAGCGGTATTCTGAACCACTACTCAAAAATCGAAGACTTACATCGAAGGTTAGAGGTTGTCAGGAACTTGAAGCGGAAACTAGCTTATGAAGCATCAAGATTTGTAGCCCAATGGGAGTCGTTCCCGATATCAACAATGTTTCTAAATGATTGTAAGTCTTGTTCGTTAATGCATTTCCACATTATTTACCATATTATTATGCGCTTTTATATCAATCGAAGTCCCCAAAAGGGTTTTGAAGATAATGAAATTTCGGCATACAACTTTTCATAATTCCTTTACGTTTTTAAAGTAGATTGGTGGTTGGAGCCTAATTTTTGTTTTGTAAGCTAGAGATTTTTTACGAAAACCTCTCTAGGCAAGGTTTGCATACATTCCCCCCCCCCCCCCGGGCGTAGATCTTAGCACACCATACCCTTGTGGGATATATTGGGTTCGTTTGCTTTGGTTTTTTTAATTGTTCGAATATTTTAGATTTTATGCTCTAATAGATTTAATTTTTACTGTAGGCCTACAATCCCTAACGAAAGAAGAGGCTATTGTTAAAAACATTATCAAAAATCGAACACCCGTCGGACGTGAGTAACGAGTTGTATTTTTTTATGGTTGAGTGCAATTTTTAGTCCTTGTATAACTCCGGATTAATTGTGAATTATACATGTATTTGTTGATAGATGTAGGTAATGCGGAAGCAGGGACTCTACGCGGAAGTCGCTATGCTAGTAGCTCTAGCCACAATGGTATCTTTTTTCGTATGAATCAAAAGGGCAAACAACATCTAAAATGCATACTACAACAAAATTGGATTTATAGGACGCCACTAATTTTTAAGTGTCCTAATACACTGTTTTATAAGACTTAATTTATACAATCAAAAAATAAAGCACCCTATCTAAAGGTGTGTTGTAATAAGTTTTCAGGATGCTTTTGGGCGTCTTAACAAGTTTTTTAGGACATTTTTAAGACAAAGAGTTGTATTATCTATTTTATATGAAACTGTTGAAAAAGTGTTGTAACAGCCTATAAACCAGGGTAAATTTAAAACTGCGGAAACAATACAATTAAGCATCAACCAAAGGTATAAACCTCCCAAAAAGGATAACTTTACTTAACCTTTACAAAAATTAGTATACGGATAAGGATCCCAACAACTTCCCAATCTAAACATATACTATCTAGATTACATAAGTTGTTGATCCAGAATCATCCAAAAATGTGGGACTTAACAATGCCCAACAATCCAATACTAAACATCTCAAAAACCCTCCGGATCAGTCTCGGCACTCAATCCCTTGTCAACCTGCCGCTAACGAGAACCTGAATACATATCATTTGAGAAAAAAGTGTTAGGCTTATAAAGCCTAGTGACAACATACAGTTTATACAAAATCAGAGATATAAACATTTGCATCCAAACGAAAATCTTTCAAACAAGCATTTCCAAGTTCACCATTGATAGGAACATAATCCATTAAAATAAGGTCATAAACCTTCCTTCCAGAACCTCACAATTGAATGCACATGTAGTTCTTCGTTTTGGTAACCATATAGAACCTCACAATTTAATGCACATGTAGCTCTACATTTATTAACGGCCAGAGCCTCACAATTTAATGCACATGTAGCTCTACATTTATTAACGGCCAGAGCCTCATAATTTAATGCACATGTAGCTCTACATTTAATTTACTTGGTAACCTCCAAATAATATCAGTCGACTCAAAACCTAGGGATCCACTAGTAATAGTCCAAACTAGTCACAGCAATAATCGTGACCAACCATATATAACCATATGGTATACAAAACATTTTATAAACAAAATGCCTTTTCAAGTTCAACTTCTGGTAAGTATGAGAATCATAAAAATGAGTTCATAAACATTCTTTTGCATAAGCTACATAATCAGCAAGTAAAACATCCTTTTTACTTCATATAAGATAGAATCCATAATTTTAGTCAAAAATGACCGGGAACCCTAAAATCTCCCAAAACTCAGGTTATATCAAATATGCAGAAAACTTAGATCTGAAACCATGGAGATATAGGAGTTCCAAAAGGTAGCTTTTGATATGTATATAGTTTTTAAAATGATAGTAGGAACTCACGAAACAGGTTTATACGAAAACCCGAAAAACCAGATATCGACCACGACGAATAGGTGAAGCTTTCTACACCGAAACCCTGAGCAATGCACTTAATACTAGCAATCAATGGAGCTTCAAAGATCGAAGAAACCAAAGAGAATAACTTAGAGAGAGAGAGAGAGAGAAATATTTGAAGAGAGAGATATGGAGATATTTTGGCTGAAACCCCTTTATGTCGGCCAGGGGTTTGCCCGACTTACACTGCGGCCTTCAAGCCGCGGGAGAGGTCGCGCGTGCCACAAAACTGGAAAACTCCAGTGGGTCACGCGACTTAGCTCGCGGCCTACAAGTCGCGGCATAGCCCGCGTAACTCTCTGTTTCCCACAATTTCAACCAAAACCCAAACACTAACTCTCAGATCAAATCTCGGCGTTTAACGACAAAAAGGTAAATGCAAAAATACAACGATTATATATAATGAAAATCCAGGGTGTTACAATCCTCCCCAACTTGGGAATGATTTCGCCCCCGAAATCCCAACTATATAAAGAGATGAGGATATCTTCGCTTCATATCCTCCTCAGCTTCCCACGCCACGTTAGCTCCCCTATGATTCTTCCACTGCACCTTGACCATAGTGATTTCTTTGCGACGCAACTTCTTAGACTTTCTCTCTAAGATAGCGTCAGGATCTTCTATACAACGGTTACCCTTGTTTACTGTTAATTCGGAGAGAGGGATGACGCTTTCCTCTTCCGCCAAACACTTCCGAAGGTAACAAATATGAAACGTGTTGTGAATTCTGCTCAACTCTGGCGGCAGTTCCAATTGAGAGGCTTGCAAACCCACCTGCTTGAGCACTTTGAAAGGTCCAAGGAAACGGAGACTCAGCTTCCCACGCTTTCCGAACCGTATAATGCCCTTCCACGGCGATACCTTCAGCAACACACGGTCGCCCACTTGGAATTCCATCGGCCGTCTCTTTTTATCGGCATAACTCTTCTACCGATCCAGAGCCGCTTTCAATCTTTCACGAATGCTTTTAACCTTATCGGCCGTCATTTGCACGATTTCAGGTCCGGCGAACTGCTTTTCTCCCGCTTCAAGCCAACACACGGGAGTTCGGCACTTTCGTCTGTACATAGCCTCAAAAGGTGCCATTCCAATACTCGAGTGGTAGCTATTATTGTAAGAAAACTTCACCAAAGGCAGGTGCGAGTCCCAACTACCCTCGAAATCGATGACACAAGACCTCAACATATCTTCTAACGTCTGGATCGTTCTCTCGCTTTGCCTGTCGGTCTGTGAATGGTAAGCCGTACTCAACTTAACTCGTGTACCCAGCTCTTTCTGAAACCCATCCCAAAAGTTCGACGTGAACCGACTATTGCGATCCGACACGATCGACAATGGTATTCTATGCATCGAGACCACCTCATCGATATAAAGTTTTTCTAACTTATCCATCAATAGTGTCTCACGCATAGCCAAGAAGTAAGCGCTCTTTGTCAATCTATCAACTATCACCCAAATGGTATCGTGACCTCGAAGTGTTTTAGGCAACTTCGTCACGAAGTCCATGGTGATATGCTCCCACTTCCACTCAGGAATCTCTAAAGACTGAAGACTTCCATACGGTCGTTGGTGTTCGGCCTTAACTTGCGAACATGTCACAAAACGCTCTACATAACGTGCCACATCAAGTTTCATTATTGGCCACCAATAATGCAGTTTCAAGTCCCAGTACATCTTTGTACTCCCCGGATGAATGGAATACTTGGACTTGTGTGCATCCTCAAGCAACAGATCACGGTTACCCCCAATCTTGGGCACCCACACACGACCGCTGAACACTTTCACTCCACGGCTATCTTCCGTTAAGAGCGAACGCTGCTTCGTCATGACTTCCTCTTTGAGATTTTCTTCCAACAATGCTTCAACATGCGATGCCTTGACCTTCTCAACAAGGCTAGACACTAGCCCATATACTTCCGCTATAGTCTTTCCGACTTAACGCATCGGCCACCACGTTTGCCTTACCGGGATGGTAAAGCAACTCACAATCGTAATCTTTAAGCAATTCGAGCCACCGCCTTTGCCTCATATTCAACTCTTTCTGGTCAAATACATACTTTAGACTCTTATGATCTGTGTAAAGAGTACATTTCGTGCCATATAGGTAGTATCGTCAAAGTTTTAAAGCGAACACCACCGCCGCTAACTCTAGATCATGGGTACGATAATTCTTCTCGTGAATCTTGATTTGTGTCGATGCGTAGGTAATCACCTTGCCCCTTTGCATCAGCACACAACCCAAACCCATTTTCGAAGCGTCGCTATAAACCACGAAGTCTTCTGACCCTTCAGGTAACGACAAGATCGGAGCTTCACACAACTTCTTTTGAAGTATCCGGAACGCCTTCTCTTGTGTTTCGGTCCATTCAAACTTCACATTCTTCCGAGTCAAAACAGTCAAGGAAGAAGCAATTTTCGAAAAGTCTTGCATAAATCTCAGGTAGTACCCCGCCAGACCCAAGAAACTTCGGATCTCTGACGGACTCTTGGGAGATTCCCAATTCATCATAGCTTCAATTTTGGAGGGATCTACTTTCACTCCGTCTCGAGTGACAACATGACCCAAAAACTGCACCTCTTCAAGCCAAAAGTCACACTTGGAAAATTTGGCGTATAATCTTTCTTTTCTCAGCACATCAAGAACTTCGCGAAGGTGTTGCTCGTGCTCCAACTCGCTCTTAGAGTACACGAGTATGTCATCAATGAATACAATGACCGACTTGTCGAGGAATGGTCGGCACACTCTATTCATCAAATCCATAAATACCGCTGGTGCGTTTGTTAGGCCAAAAGGCATCACGGGAAACTCGTAATAGCCGTAACGCGTTCTAAAGGTTGTCTTCGGAATGTCTTCTTCTCATACCTTCACTTGGTGATAACCCGAACGTAAGTCAATTTTGGAAAAACAACCCGCTCCTTGCAGTTGATCAAACAAGTCGTCGATTCTCGGAAGCGGATATTTGTTCTTCACCGTCGATTTGTTCAACTCACGATAATCAATGCACATTCTCATTGTGCCATCCTTCTTCTTGACGAATAGGACCGGAGCTCCCCAAGGG
The DNA here is from genome assembly GCA_954870635.1 of Arctium minus. Lineage (NCBI taxonomy): Eukaryota > Viridiplantae > Streptophyta > Magnoliopsida > Asterales > Asteraceae > Arctium > Arctium minus. The sequence continues at coordinate 79,990,489 of OX941081.1, read as the reverse complement.
GACGAGCTCGGTCTGACGAAACCCTTCTCCAAAAGTTCTTGGAGTTGTGCCATCATCTCTTGCATCTCTGATGGAGCTAATCGGTAAGGAGCTCTAGCAATAGGAGTTGCTCCCGGCACGAGATCAATCCGAAACTCTACTTGACGATCAGGTGGTAACCCAGGCAAGTTGTCAGGAAAGACGTCTGGAAACTCGCGCACAATCTTCACATCAACCAGCTTTGACTTTTCCAACTTGGCGTCGATCACGTAGGCTAGGAAAGATGAACATCCTTTTACCAAGCACTTGCGTGACTTCGCCATTGTGATTATCGCCACTTCGCCGTTTCTCTTCTCACCATAGATCACAATGACTTCACCACAGGGATTGGGAAGTCGGATTAACTTCATAGAACACACGATCTCGGCATGATTGTTTGAAAAACAATCCATACCGACCACAACGTCAAAACCTACGATTATCATCGGCAGTAAATCGATCGAGAATTCTCTTCCCTCGATACCGAGAGTACACTTCTTCAGAACATCACGGATCAAAACTTGACTACCATCAGCTATCTCTACCACTAACGCATCCTCAAGACTAGTAGTGGGCATAACAATCTTTTGACAGAACAACTCAGATACGAAAGAGAAACTGGAACCCGATTCGAATAAAATACGAGCAGGTACAAAGTTTATAAGAAAAGTACCCGATACCACATCAGCGGATGCCTTGGCCTCTTCAGTCGTCATCTGAAATGCTCGACCCGGAACCCTAGGAGGGTTCTCCTTCTTTGCCGCCACGCTACCCGACACAAGCTTTGGGCAATTTCTTCTCACGTGCCCCGGCGCCTTGCACTCGAAGCAGACCATCCCTGCCATAGAACAGTCGCGGGCGGTGTGATCAGACTTCCCACACTTGAAACAAGCTTGAGAAGTGGTGCTACAGTTACCGTGGTGCTTTGTTCGACACTTCGAGCACCATCTGGCTTCTTGATAACCGCCGAAGCTGCGGTTTTCGACAAAAGGCCGGGTTCTCTTTGGAGGTACAGAACTGCTCTCCCACTTTCTCTTATCAGTCACCACCACAGCCTTTTCAGCTTTGTTCCTCGCGAACATCTCTTCCATGTACTGAGCTTCTTCAACCATCTCGCGGAGGTTAGAAGCTTTAGAATAGTGGACCATGGATTGCATATCCGCGGGTAGATCATTCAGATAGGCCTTCATCTTATCCTTCTCTGTTGGGGCAGCGTGCCCCAACAGATCAAGCTTCTCCATGAACTGACGGGTATACTCCCTCACCGTCAGGCTTCCCTTTACCAGAGACCGAAATTCTTTCTCAATTCGGTCCATTGTTCTTTCATTGCAGAACTCTTCTAACAACTTTTTCTTGAACTCGGCCCAAGACAACTGAGCCAACACAGCAGAAGATATGGTGGATTGAATGACATTCCACCAAATGAGTGCAGTATCCCTCAGCAGTTGGGTACCGAACCGCACTCTCCGATCATTTCCGCATTCGGAAGAGCCAAAAGCTTGCTCGACTGCTCGAATCCACTTCACACACATGATCGGGTCTTCAGAACCATAGAACTCTGGTGGTCCGCACCCCAGAAAGGATTTGTAGGAACAACTTTTCCCACTTCCCGGAGCATTAACAACCAAGCGCTCCTCGTTCCTGATTCCAGGGCCAGCGCCTCTAGAACCAAGCATAATGTTTTCTACAACCGTCTCACTTCTCTGATTGTTCACATCGCGGTCCTCAATCACTTTCAGTAGAAACTCTTGCTACTTTGCCATCTCTTCCCTCAATGCCAACATCATGCTAGCCATCATTTCAGACTGGGAACTAGCATCCCTAATGACTGGGTGGGACGAAGCCAGGTCTACTCGCGGAATGACCTCTGGCCCCCCACCTAGCCCTTGTTGAACAAGTGGTCACACAATAACCTCAACTCCCTCCGGCTGACCAGCGGTGGAGGTTGTCGCTTCCAGACCATCAACACGCGTACGCGGTCTACCTCGTGTACCTATCATACTGAACTGCTACACAGAGCAGAGAAAGAGATGAGAGAGAGTTGGAATAAACACAAAGGAAACGTACTACCACATTACCAATCAACATAGCAATCGAAATTCAAGCACACTTACGTACGATATCCTCATAATAACATTAGCTAAGTGAGATTATGAACATATAACACATAAAGGTTCTCGTTACGATCGCCATAACGCCTGATAAACGTACCTTCCGTTGACTCTAAGACTAACCCATCTTAGAAACTCTACCCAATCTCGCGGATCAATTCTTATCATACTCGGTCTAAGTCTAGACATCTTACATTCATGCCTAGTTCACTTAAACTAGAGCTCTGATACCAACTTGTAACACCCTAGAAACCAGGGTAAATTTAAAACTGCGGAAACAGTACAATTAAGCATCAACCAAAGGTATAAACCTCCCAAAAAGGGGAACTGTACTTAACCTTTACAAAATCAGTATACGGATAAGGATCCCAACAACTTCCCAATCTAAACATATACTATCTAGATTACATAAGTTGTTGATCCAGAATCATCCAAAAATGTGGGACTTAACAATGCCCAACAATCCAATACTAAACATCTCAAAAGCCCTCGGGATCAGTCCCGACACTCAATCCCTTGGCAACCTGCCGCTAACGAGAACCTGAATACATATCATTTGAGAAAAAGTGTTAGGCTTATAAAGCCTAGTGAGAACATACAGTTTATACAAAATCATAGATATAAACATTTGCATCCAAACGGAAATCTTTCAAACAAGCATTTCCATGTTCACCATTGATAGGAACATAATCCATTAAAATAAGGTTATAAACCTTCTTTCCAGAACCTCACAATTTAATGCACATGTAGTTCTTCGTTTGGTAACCATATAGAACCTCACAATTTAATGCACATGTAGTTCTACATTTATTAACGCCCAGAGCCACACAATTTAATGTACATGTATCTCTATATTTGTTAACAGCCAGAGCCTCACAATTTAATGCACATGTAGCTCTACATTTATTAACGGCCAGATCCTCACAATTTAATGCACATGTAGCTCTACATTTATTAACGGTCAGAGCCTCACAATTTAATGCACATGTAGCTCTACATTTACTTTACTTGGTAACCTCCAAATAATATCAGTCGACTCAAAACCTAGGGATCCACTAGTAATTGTCCAGACTGGTCACAACATCAATCATGACCAACCATATATAACCATATGGTATACAAAACATTTTATAAACAAAATGCCTTTTCAAGTTCAACTTCTGGTAAGTATGAGAATCATAAAAATGAGTTCATAAACATTCTTTTGCATAAGCTACATAATCAGCAAGTAAAACATCCTTTTACTTCAAATAAGATAGAATCCATCATTTTAGTCAAAAATGATCGGGAACCCTAAAATCTCCCAAAACTCAGGTTATATCAAATATGCAGAAAACTTAGATCTGAAACAATGGAGATATATAGGAGTTCCAAAAGGTAGCTTTTGATATGTATACATTTTTTAAAATGATAGTAGGAACTCACCAAAAAGGTTTATACGAAAACCCGAAAAACCAGATATTGACCACGACGAATAGGTGAAGCTTTCTACACCGAAACCCCGAGCAATGCACTTAATACTAGCAATCAACGGAGCTTCAAAGATCGAAGAAACCAAAGAGAATAACTTAGAGAGAGAGAGAGAAATATTTGAAGAGAGAGATATGGAGATATTTTGGCTGAAACCCCTTTATGTCGGCCAGGGGTTTGCGCGGCGTACACCGCGGCCTTCAAGCCGCGAGAAAGGTCGCGCGTGCCACAAAAATGGAAAACTCCAGTGGGTCACGCGGCTTAGCTCGCGGCCTACAAGCCGTGGCATATCCCGCGCGTGTCAAAAATCTGGGAATCCTCCAGAGGGTTACGCGATTGTCCTCGCAACCTACAAGTCGCGGCATAGCCCGCGTAACTCTCTGTTTCCCACAATTTCAACCAAAACCCAAACACTAACTCTCAGATCAAATCTTGGCGTTTAACGACAAAAAGGTAAACGCAAAAATACAACGATTATATATAATGAAAATCCAGGGTGTTACAAGTGTCCTATAAACCCACCTTTTTATACGACATTTGTTTTTATTGGACACTTTTTCAAATGGTGTCCTAATAGACGATTTACAAGACTCATTTTATATGAGCAAAAAAATAAAGCGTCCTATCTAAAGGCATTGTAAAAAGTTCATACGCTTTGTTTTTGGGTGTCCTATAAAATGAATATTATAAACCGATGAATATTATAAACCGATCTGTTAGGACGCTTATTATTATTATTATTTTTTTGCGTACTATAAACCCGATTTTGTTGTAGTGATAAATATATCATTAAATTTTCATCGTAGGAATATACTTTGAAAAAACACGTTTAAGAATCTATATTTTGAAAACCGTGTATATTTTAGAGGAATATTTTCAAAAGGCACGCCAAATGACCATTAAATAGATATTTTTTACTATAATTCTTAAATTAACATTTTCCAAACTATAGACTCTTAAACACGCGTTTTCAAAATGTGTATAGAATGTAATAATTCAAAGTACTTTCCTTTCGGACACAATTTGTCCATACCAAAATATAGTTTCTTTAAGGTTTAAAAGTCTTTTTCTAAATTCAAAATTTAATTCCGATTTTAATTTTTAATTACTAATTAGTTAAATACTTCTTTTACATTTAATAAGTTTGACGAAAAAGTCAAATTGAAACGGAAAAGAAAAAAAGTAACGGATGAAATTAATACGTTTGCGATAATTATTTCTCTGTTTATTTCACTTTTATTACATTTTCTTCTTGTTATTGATCTTACTTTCAATTTGGATATCAATGTTGTATTTGTAAAAATACCAATCATTATACATTTCTTCAAAAAGTTTTACTTGGTACTTTTTGCATTTATACTAAATTTGCAATTTGATAATGTCACTATTGAAATTGGGTTTATAGAACGCTTAAAATATTTAATCGTCCTGATTTTATTATGAACAATTAGCAAACAATCATATTTCATTTCGTACTATATCATAAGAGCCTCTTAATCATTCAGCACCAAACCATTCAGCAACTGCCAAACAACCCTTAGTAAATTCTTCATTCTACATGGACCAAGAATTAACATATACTTTCCCCCCTGTTTCGCTCAAGACTTTAATTCCACTCATCTTGATTGATTTCAAAAGCAAATTGTTACTTTGATGAAGAGATTGTGACTTCAATTTAATCAATCATTATGAATTTAGCCTTTTTTATAAGAATTCTCCGGTTTGAATAATACTTTTGTGTATTCTTTTCCCTAATGTTTATGGTTTTTATAGTGATTTTCTTCAATGTTTTCACACGGGATTTGTTTATGATTTTTATAGTGATTTTCTTCAATGTTTCTACACGGGATTTGTTTATGATTTTTATAGTGATTTTCTTCAATGTTTCTACACGGGATTTGTTTATGATTTTTATAGTGATTTTCTTCAATGTTTCCACACGGGATTTGTTTATGATTTTATAGTGATTTTCTTCAATGTTTCTATGCGGGATTTGTTTATGATTTTTATAGTGATTTTCTTCAGTGTTTCTACACGGGAGTTGCTTATGATTTTTATAGTGATTTTTCTTCGATGTTCTACACCGATTTTTTTATTTATTTATGATCTTTATAATGATTTTCTTCAATGATTTGTCAGGAACTTCTTTTTCCTTGTTCGGTCGACAACTACAGAAGGTAACTTTCTCTCATAGACTCTTTATACGCCATCGTAGCCAACGACTGCATAACGTAGAAGAACTAGTGATCACCTTCTTGCTACAATTTTTATGATTCAAACTCTTCATAGTGGGAAAAGAAATTCATTACTAAACAAGTTTGAATATTAATAATTTTTTACTAAAAAATCCATATATATTTAGTCGATGTATTTTCCTTCTTTTTGCCTTTTGATGTTTAGCGTATATATATGTTTCTCTACTCTTTAGGATATTGGACAAGTCTACATACATCCCCCCCTCCCCCCCCCAAAAAGAAAAAGTGGGACCCACCTCCGGGTCGGATATCTTGGGCTTGTTGGTTTTATAAATTTTGTTTGGCTTATGATTCCTTTTTTCGGACAACAGACACAGGTCACGCCATTGCCATCGGTAGCTTTTGGAGACAAAGATACACTGCCTACATGTCCATATATTCAGATCAAAGAAAGATTGTTTGGAAAAGGTAGGAGGTTTAGTCTTTTTCTTATACCTTAAATGTTTACTTTCGCGTCTTAAAATATCGAGAGTAAAACCAACTTATCGTCTTTGGTCGAAAAAGTAAAAACCTGTTCATATTTTTATTTTTATTTTGCAGGTGAACCCAGTTCCGGCGCCGCCATGTTTGACGCTGAACACCACCCGACTGCGGAGGTATGATTGTTAAGTTCATAAATTTTTACAAAATGCATCAAAAAAATAAAGAAGGTTGTCTTGGTACCTATTTAGTGAAACGATAATTTTTTTCCCTCGATTTGGGTAACAAGGATTCAATTTTTCAAATCTCGTACCAATTTTAACTGATAAACATGACGCGTCATCGGTTCATTTTATACGACATTTTTTTATGTAATTAAAAATTATAATATCGCTTAACCACTTGACATACATGTTATTAATAGTTACAAGATCTACGCTTACTAGTCAAAATGCATATGAAATAGGAAAAAATTAATGTTTATTGCACCGAATAGGAGCTCAGGCATTTTTTTTAGGTATATAACATTTATATACGACAAATAATCACACACAGTTTTCATCTTTGGTGATGTTTGAATCCTTGACGTAGCGGAGAGTAGAGCCTACTGGGCCAAAGACCCTCTGGTAACTCGGCCAAACTCCATTGCATTCCGATGCGTTTTGGCCTAAAATTTTCATTTAACTACATTTTTTATTGAAATTATATCATGATAGGTGACAAGGAATTCACGCAAGCGAAATCGGGAATTTGAAGAGCCGATCAACAAGATATAATTCGCCATGGCGTTTGTATGCAGCTTGATCAAGATGGCCGGGGCATATTCTTGTAAGGGTCGGTGGCAGTTACAAATCGTATTTCAAGTTATTTACGGTCCCAAAAATGATAACAATAAATCACGTGCAACTGACCTGTTACAACAAATGCGGAATAACGAGATCTAAATATTGTATATTTTGGTCTATTGATTCATACCAATCCACAAATGTAAATATAGTAGTTATCGAATATACGATAAAATATAACGAAGCAGCAAATAAATCGAGACAGCAAGATTTAACGTGGTTCCACTATCAGTGTGATAGTGTACATCCACAGGGAGAGAGATCTTTATATTACCAACCGGGAGAAATTACAACGTGTTTACGAGATCCTTGGATCAACAAATCAGCTACCCAAATCCTTCTCCAAAGACAAGATATATCAACGATATATATATCTACAAGGAGCAAGGAAGAAGAAGAAGAAAGAAAACTAAATGTAATTCTTTCTTGGGATGATTTTTAAGCTTCATGTGGGCAAGCATATATATAGGGATGGAGAAGGGTATAAGTCAAAAGAAATTAGGTGAGGTGTAGAAAAATGTGGTATGAATACAAAAATTAGGTGTAGAAAATGTGGTATGAATACACCTAATTCAACATTCATAAAGTCTTCATATAAGACTTTTATACATCACCATTTTTCCTCTTTTCACATGCCAATTTTTCTTCTTTCTCCACATGAAAAATCCACATTAGATATGTGGTTAAGTAAGTCTTCTTCCATGCATCACCACTTGTACATTGTGCTTGGTGAATTGCACAACACCAATAAAAAAAACTTATCTAACTTAATTTTTTCAACACTCCACCATGATGTGCAAATCACCCGACGAAACCAAAGCACGAACCAATTCCCCGAATACGGACAAATAGCAGATAGAGATTGACACGAGGTAACATAATGCATTTTGACCGTGACGAGCTTCGGCTCGGCCATCACCCGTCAAAATTAAAAGCAAAAATCCTCAAGTGAGCAATCTCAATAAACGAACGAGTTAAGCAACCTAACAACACGTACCAAGTAATAACTCCCCAAAGATGTCGCTATGTCATATGTAGAAATATTCTCATCTCTCCCACAAAGTGCCAAATGACACTAACACAATCTGAACTGGATCAAATTCAAGCAATGCTCGAACGTGGCTGGCGGTAACGACTTGGTGAACATATCGGCAGCATTATCTTCAAATACACAACCTTTGCGTCATGCAAAGCTACCAGAAATGCATCACGCACATTAATGTGCTTTGTTCGAGAGCTGAATGCCAAATTAGTTGCCAAGTGAATAGCACTATAGCTATCACAATTAATACGGACAGTAGTCTGCTTCAGGCCCAAACCAAACAGGAGTTCCTGTAAATAAACTGCTTCTTTAGCAGACTCCACTGCAGCAATAAGTTCAGCTTCGGTAGTTGATAATGCAACAATAGACTGTAATCGAGATCTCCAACTGACAGTTGTCCCACCTAATGTAAAAACATAACCAGAAGTGGATTTCCAACTGACACGATCACCTGCGTAATCTGAATCGCAGTAACCAAGAATATCACAGTTGCTTTGCATACCATAAATCAGACCATGAGTTGCCGTACCTTTCAAGTAAGGAAATGCAGTTTTCACTACATTCCAATGTGACTTACTCGGGTTCGATAGAAACCGACTAATCACACCAACGGAATGTGCCAGATCGTGACGGCTGCATACCAAAGCATACATGAGGCTCCTAACTGCACTGGCATACGGAATCTTTGCCATCTCAGCCTTTCCAATATCGTCTACCGGACAATCATATCTTGTAATCTTGATGTGTCTTGGAAGTGGCATAGACACCGACTTTGCTCCATCAAGATTAAACTGCTTCAGAATCTTCTGAATATAGTCCTTTTGTGTTAACCTGAGAGTACGGGACTTTCTGTCTCGAACAATTTCCATGCCGAGAATAACACGAGCTTCACCGAGATCTTTCATTTCAAATTCTGATTTCAACCTCTCTTTCAAACGGCTGATTTCAGAATGATCCCTGCAAGCTATCAGCATGTCATCAACATAAAGAAGTAGATAAATAGAAATGCCACCGCTTGATCTATGATAGACACAAGCGTCTTTCTCACTACGCTCAAAACCCAACGAGAGCATAAACAAATCAAACTTCTTGTACCACTGTCGAGGCGACTATTTAAGTCTATACAGTGACTTTTTTAATTTACAGACCCAATCAGGTTTGTTGTCGGAGATGAAACCTTCCGGTTGCTTCACGTAGATGGTTTCTTCAAGATCTCCGTGTAGAAAAGTTGTTTTCACATCTAATTGTTCGAGCTCCAGATCAAGAATTTCCACAAGGGCCAGAAGGACCCGAATAGATGTGTGTCGAACCACAGGCGCGAAGATATCGTCATACTCGATACCCTTCCGTTGTGCTATGCCTTTCGCAACCAGGCGAGCTTTATAACGCTTATCATCTTTGACTTTATAGACCCATTTGCAGCCAATTGCACGACCGCCTTTCGGTAATGGACAAAGCTCCCAAGTTTTATTTTTAGATAGAGCTTCCATTTCCTCATGCATAGCTCCTAACCACTTATCACAGTGGCTCGAAGCTAGGGCCTCCGAATAGTCAAACGGCTCATCATGTACAACATGTAAAGCATACTCAAGCTGGTCAGTAAAACTCATATTTGCAAAATCCCAATCACCATACCTATTAGGAGGACGGATAGTTCTCTAGCTCTGCCTCGTAGGTACTGATACTGGAATTGTATCGCCTTGACCTCCACCATCATTCTGAACTTCTTCCTGAACTGAACTAACTGGATCAGAAGTAGATGTATCTGGTGGACTAACATCTTCTTCAGATTCTGATCCCAAAGTAAAACCACGAGCAGATGAGTTGGTTACAATAGGACTGACAATTATCTCATCTCCATCGGTTGTTAGAGAAATAGAAGAGATAATTTCCGGCTCTAGAGTGGGTTGTCGATTATGTTTAGACTTGAACATAATCGACTCATCGAAGGTCACATGTCGAGAATGAATCACCTTTTGGGTGACCGGGTTCCAGATTCGGTAACCCTTGATTCCATCTGTATAGCCGAGTAGGAATCCCTTGGTGGCTCTAGGATCCAACTTGTCCTGACCTGTCACATGAATATACACAGGACATCTAAATACACGTATGTATTTCAAACAGATACAACCCTTACCCTCCAAATTTCTTCCAGAATTTTCCCCCCAATGGATGAACACGGTAACCGATTCACAATGTGTACAGCAGTGTGAAGTGCTTCAGCCCAAAACATTTTAGGGAAACCAGATGTAACTAACTTACATCGAACTTTTTCTAACAAGGTCCTATTCATTCGCTCGGCGACTCCGTTTGATTGCGGATCGCCTGGTATGGTGTAGTGTCGGTGAATACCTCTACGAGAACAAAAGTCTTTAAAGTTACCACTAGTGTATTCACCATCATTTTCAGATCTAAGCACTTTTAATTTTCTACCAGTCTCGACTTCGACTAGTGCTAACCAAGTTTTGAATATTTCAAAAACACCTGACTTTAACTTAATCACATACACCCAAAGTTTGTGCGAGAAATCATCAATAAAAGTAACATAGTACTTACTTCCACTAAGGGAATGTGTCGAAGATGGTCCCCAGACATCTGTATGAACGTAATCGAGGATTCTAAGAATTCGCATAGACCTTCTTGCGAAGAGAGAAGAACTCGCACAAGCCATCTTGCGAAAAGCTCACAATTCGTATCCTTACTTATATCCTTCTTACGAATTGCTTGCATACGAATTCCTCACTTGTTGAATTTTTTCTTGTGAGTGTCTTTCGAATTGTGTAATACGAATTCTTGCTTACGAATTCTAGGTTGTGAGTAGCTTACGAATTCTTCCCTTGTTTTTCATGTTAAGTGATTTTTCTGCAATTTTACTTCAAATTTTTCTGATTTTCTGATTAAAGATCATTTCTAGCATATTATCAAGTTGCCCGTGCTAAGTCTGCGTAGGGGAACATATTTCTGACTGTGATTAAAGTTTCTGATTTTTCCTAACGATTATTTCTAGCATATTTTTCACAGATCTATCAAAGATGCCTTATAATGATGAGAAAGGAAATCTGGTTCTTACTAACAGAGATTGTGTTTTAGCGTACATGCCAGAGATTCAGGCACTCGTAGCTGAGAATAAAAATCTGAAGATTCAGAACTCATCTTTTCTTGCTGAAATAAATAAAGTGAAAGATGATAAAGATCTTAAGAAAATTTTATTTGCTCAGACTGTGTAGCTAACTCTAAAATTGATTTTGCAGGAATCATTGAGTCAAAAGAGAAGGAGATTTCAAATCTGCAAGCCAAGTTGAAAAGGTCTGAAGGTCTTAATTCTAGCTCTACATGGTCCAATAAGGAATCAATGCAAAGAGAGTTAGATGAACTGAGAATAAGAGCAAACATCTCAAGTGAAACTTTTGAAGAGTTGAGAAAGTCAAATATACAAATATTTGCTGAAAGAGATTCTTTAAAAGATAAAGTCTTCAGTCTTGAGGTTGAAATCAACATGATAAAGGAAAAAGCAACCCATGACAAAAACAACATAAAAGCCCAAGATGAGTTGAAGAAGATTGAGAAGAAGAGAAAAGAAATTGAAAGAGATAATACTGAGTTTCAGAAGAAGATTAATGAATTGAAAGAAAAGATTGCTTAAGATGAAAAGAAGAGTGAGAAAGAAAGGAAAGAGTTTGCTAAGAAATTTTCTGAATTCTCCAGAAAAGCTTATGAAGAGAAGAAAACAGTAGAGCATAAATGTGTTAAGCTTTCTCAACAAGTCTCAGACTTTGAGAAAGTAATCATAATGGAGAGAGATAAGTTTGAAAAGGAGAAAAAGATAGTTGAGCAAAAATGTATAAAGAAAGATTTTGATAAAGAAAAGAAAGCATTTGAAGCTGAGATAAAAGAGGTGAATGGAAAGTTATATGAGCTGTCAACAAACATTCAGAAGGAGAAGAATGCCAAATCTGAATTGCATAAGAAGTTTGACATACTGTCAAAGGAAAGAAAATGTTTGTCTAAATAGATCAAAGAACTTGAGGAGATCATGTTCAAGGTGAAGCTGACTGAGCACAAAATGCCAGAATCAATTGCTCAATCACCGAAAGATGATCTAGCTGCATCTGAATGCTCATTTAAATCAGCTGCAAGTTTAATTTTCACTAATGTTTCTAATAATCCTTTATTTGATGTAAATGATAATCATACTTCTATACATAAAGATCAAATTCGTCCTTCTAATCTTTTCTATGACAAAAATGTTGATGGTTCAGGTAACATCAAGAAGAATGAATCTCAGGAGAAAAGATTTTGGAGAAGGAAAGATCAGAAAGAAAATGAAAAGTGGATCTGGATAGTGAAAGGTTCCTCAGAGGAGAAGAAGGAACAAAATCACTTAAGCATGCATTTAATGCTAAAAGGAACAATGCTTCTAAAGGGAATTTTTTGGCAAACCGGATCTTGTGTATACTATAAATCAATTGATCAGGTTAGTAAAAAACAAAATTAGTTGTTCCTACTGTGGTTCAAATGTTTTTGTAAATAAAAATAATGAAAATTACTGGTATGGTTCTTACTATATCTCTCCTTCTAAAACTGCAACTAACAAATCTGGATCCAAATACCAATAGATACCAAAAGCTAAATATGTGTTGCAGGCACCCAAGGTTTAAGGGGGAGAAAGAACAAAGGCTTCTGAATAAATCAGTTCAAAACTTGTGCTTCAAAGAACTACGACTCTTGAATAAACCAGTTCAAAACCTGTTCTTCAATGTTTCAGAACAATGGCTTCTGGTTATATCAGATCAGAACCCGTGCTTCATTGGTAAAATTGAATACTACTATTCTCACTGGAGAATATGTAATCATGGCTTCTGAATACTTAGTTCAGAATCCGTACTCAAATATTTTTCTTCTGATGGATGCTTAAATGAAAACATCTTTTCTAGAAGATTTTGATTTGAGGGGGAGTTAATTGTTATATCTTTTAGGGGGGGGGTCTATTGTTATATGTTTCTAATAACTTGAATTTTTACAGATATCAAGATGGAGGATATCTGAGTTTTTGTCAAGGATACTTCACTGAAAATATTCCTTTGAGGGGGAGTTAAGGATTTTGATCTAAAGGTATATATTTCAAATCCTTATACTCTATCACTTGTTGAAAGAAGAACAACTTTCACTTGTGAAAAATGGTTTCTTAAATGTTCAAACCACTTCGTCTTCTCAAATGTTTTATGAATTTTGAAGTGTGATTTTAAATGATTTTGGATACTTTAATGCTTATCTGACCGTGTGTTTCTAATGACAAATACTTGTGTAATTGTCATATCTATATACTGTCAAGTATTCATACACACATCGGTTCAGTACATTTTTTTTTCTTGAACTTGTTATTACCATGTATCAATTGTTTAAACTTTCTATGGTAATACTCCCGGTTCTATTCAATGTTGTTTGAATCAAACGTCATTTCATCATTATATGTGATTTCATTGCCAATCTGTTTATATATTGTTCATATAAACAACATTCGTCTTTGATTTCCCAAAAATAATTTTTCTTCATGATAATTTGATCTGATCTTAATCATTGTCAGATTTTCAAAACATTTCTATTCTTTCATCATTATTCATTTATACAAAGTTTTTAGAAATATTCCATGATCAAAGATCTCACACTAATATTGTGAAGCATACATACACTGACAAATGATTTTTTGTGCTTTAATGTCAAGAAAATCATTGAGGCAATACATTCTTATAGGATAAAAATACATGGGATTTGATGTGTGAGCTTAACAGAACTTCCATGGATTCACGATAACCAGTGTTTCCTACCCAGGAAGTAGTCCCTGAGTGATTGAGGGGAGAGGGGTCAAAAGATTGAGAGTGGTATGTGAAGAGGTAAAATGGAAATGAGAGATTGGTTAGATGTGAGCTTAAATGTTTAAAATAAATGAGGGTGAGAGAACAAAGTAAAAGAATATCAGACTCTGCACCAAACTTCTTTCTGAGTCGGGCAGCCACATTATTGTTGTTTCACAATTCTTCGTGAATGACATTGAAAAAGACACCTAGCCCATGCCATCTCTTGCATATAACTCCACCAGCTACTCATTCTTTTCTTAAAAATATAATGTTTCATATTTTCTGGGGAAGCAGCACATTATCTATTGGTTCTTCATTCGGGAGATACTGATATTGAAAAAGAAGGAAAGTTGCCCCACCTTCGACCCTTTCTCATGCACATTTGAGTCTGTGTATACCATTGTTGTCTCAATGGTTTACATACTTTGAGCCTTATGAAAACACAATCATTGTGCTTAATTATTTCATAACACATGCACGAGCTCACAGAAAATTTGTTTTTCTGTCAGAACATTCATAGAAAATACCTTGTGTTTTCAATGATTGAATGGAAGTCCTGGGGAGTGAACATCACTCCAAGCTCCTTACATTGTACATTCGTTGTACATAGTGGCTTTGTGCTACTGACAGGCATTCCTAACTGTTTCATATGTTGTTTCAGGGTTACAACTCCTAATTTGTTTGAATTTGAAAAGATTCAGATGAATACATTCATGAATTAACGACTCATTCAGATCAGATGAACGATTCTCTCATATCATTCATTAGGAGAGATTGATAATTTTCCTATCTGGGGGAGATTGATCATTTATTATCAAAGGGGAGATTATTCATATTTAACCAAAGGGGGAGACATTGAAGACTGTGCTAAATTGCTTATTTGGGGGAGATGTTCCAAAGACCGAGCTGACCTTGAACAAGTTTTAATGATTTTGATTCTTACGAATCATTAAAAAGGGGGAGATAAATCAGAGTTCAAGTTCAGATGATTAAAAGTTTGTTGTTATGAAGAGATAGGATATTGTTGTAAACAAAGGGGGAGATTGAAGATGTTTGAAAAGACAAAGAAAGAGATTTATTTCAAGTTGAAGAATGTCAAAGTTTCAAAGTCTGTTGAAAGTATCAAAGATTTGAAGTATTCATCAAAGTCTGTGTTACGTCTGATTTTATAGTAATCATTGTATTTATAGGCTTGGTCAAATACTGTGTCTAAAGTCATTTACTGTGTTGTATTGACCAAGGGTATTTAAGTCCCTTTGGTCTTGTGTCTTTGTAAGATTTCACGCACATATTCATAATACAGTTACTTTGCGCTTCCAAGTCTCTCTCTCTCTACTTTCTCTCTCTAAAGATTCATTGATCTTGGACTCACAATTGGCATCAGAGCCAATCTGAATCTTGAGAGGATTGAGAGAAATCTTTTTCGTTTCTGAATTTGTTGATTAAAATCGAAAATTTGATCGATTTTCTTGATTTTTTCAAGAAAATCTCGTATTCTTGATTTTTCATCAAATTCGGATGTGTTTTTGAACGAATTTCAGTGAAAATCGGTTTGTTGGATTCGTTTTTTATTGCTAAACATCTTTGATTCACATCGATTTGCAAGAAAAACTTGTTTTGATTGTCAATTTAGAGATTTTTGAAGTTTTTTTTTTTGGAAAAACGAGTTTCACGTTCTGTTCATATACGAAATTTTGATTTTGTGGTTTTTAATCGAATTTTTTGATTGAATTGTGTTAAAAAGTTGTTTTCGAACGTTTCTGTACAAGAAAATTTTATCAAATTTAGTCTTGAAATCGAGTTTTTGGATGTTTTAATTGGTTTTCTTCGGTTTGCGCTAGATCTCTACTTTGCGCCAGTTCATATGCGTTTGCGCGAGTTCATCTTAGTTTGCGCATTCTAATAATCTTGTCTTAGTGTTTCAATTGTTTTTCTTTTAGGTTTTCTCTTTTAGTACATCACGCAAAGTTCAACTTTGCGTCTCCCTTGGATCAAGCAAACCTAAGTTTGCGTTTTACTTAGTTCACGCAAACCTAAGTTTGCGTCTCCAGTGCCTCACGCAAAGTGTAGTTTGCGTATCCTTCAACTAACGCAAAGCTCAGTTTGCGTCTCTCACTACTCACGCAAAGTTGGTTTGCGTCTCTAGCTACTCGCGAGAACTTCAGTTTGCGTTTCCTTCGCATAATGCAAAGCTCACTTTGCGCCTTCATGTTGTCACGAGAAGTCCAGTTTGCGTTTCTCGTTGCTTGCGCAAAGCTCAGTTTGCGTCTCCTGCCTCTCACACAAACCTCTAGTTTGCGCCATATCTGTTCAATATATATAAAAAAAAAAAGAGTCTGGAATTTTTTTTGTTTATCATATATGGATCCTACAAAGTTTGCCTTTCAAGCTAAGTTCTACACAAGTGATCTGATGATGTTTTTGGGATCTGAAACTCGTTCTCCAGTTCTTGTCGATGAAAATGAATTCACTCAATGGCAAGATCGATTTTTGAAATTCATCGAGCGTCAAGCTAATGGAGAGAACATGATAAAGTCTCTAACTGAAGGACCCTTCGTAAAGCCTAATAAAGAGACTCCTCCAACATCTGAAGAGGCTTCACAAATGAAAGCTGATCGAGAGCTAAAAGCTAATCTGATGCTAGCTTTACCAAACTCTGTCTACAACCAGGTTGATCATTGCAAGGATTATCCAAATCTGTTGTGGGCACAATTGGAAAAGATCATGCTTGGTTCTTCAGTAGCAATTCAACTCCGACATACTCGGTTCATGAACAACTTTGAGGAGTTCAAGTGCAAAGAAAGTGAGTCTATAAAGAGTGTTTTCGACAGATTCTGTACAGTGCTGAATGATCTGCGAAAGATAAATGTGAACAAGACAGAGCTTGAGACGAATCTGAAATTTCTTAATGTTCTTCAGCCTGAATGGAACAAATCATGTCACAGACTGAGGAACGATGTTCGGATTTCCACAATGCAGATTCAGGAACTATACGAGATTCTGATGACTGATGAGAGCTTGGTGCTAGAGAAGAAGGCCAAACTGGAGAAAAAGAACAAGAAGTCAGTAGACCCAGTTGCACTCCTCACGAGCCAACTGGCTGAACAAGCGTTGTCTGATAACGCTTACAACGGGTCAACTGATGATGGTGGAGAGGCTCTGCAGAAAGCTATGATCCTTCATTCTCAACATTACCAGAAAAAGTTCCAACCAAGAACTGGTTCCAACTCTTCTCGCTTCACTTCTGTGACTAGAGCCAAAGTGCCCGAGCCAAAGACTGCCACCTGCTACAACTGTGGAAAGTCGGGGCACATTTCAAAGGAGTGTCGAGCAAAGAAGGTCAAGGACTCAGCTTATTACAGAAAGAAATTGGAACTGGCCAAGAAAAGAGAGAAAGGAACTACTTTGCTAGCAGAAGAAGAATTCTGGCTGGATCACTCTGACAATGAAGCTACAAATGTAGAGATCGCTCATATGTGCTTGGTCGGAGATGATCAGTCAGACGATTCTGATACGGATGAAGATGAGGTATATACTGATTTTGATTACAATTTTATTACCTCTCAGATGAAAATCATAATTACTGCTTTGTCTGATTTGCATTCTAAGTTAATATCTGAAAAGAATTTAAATTCTGAAAAGTCAGATTTGATTGCCAAACTGAAAATTTCCTTGAAAGATGAAAAATCTATTTTAGAAAATACTAAAGACATCTTTCAAAAGAAATTAGATGTTTTGGAAAATTCAAATAAGACTTATCTTAAATCTTTGACGGCTATGACTAATTTAAAAGATGAATTTTCAGATAAAATAAATAAATTAGAAGAAAAGCTTTATCGAAGAAATCAATATGATCAAACAATTTTTATGAACAAACCGAGTGAAGAAGCTTTAAAACAAAGGTGGGGACTTGGTTTTGAAAATCCTCATTGTTTAAACAATGCGATTGAAAAATCCCCAACTTTATATAAATACGATTATCTGACTCTTGCTCATTATGCTCATCAGTTTAAAATTGATTGGATGAATGAGAAACAAGTGTTAGAAATCGAAAATGAGAAAAGGACAAATAACAAGAAAAATGAAATTCCTTTTGTTTACACTAGTGAAAATACAAAATATTTTCCTGAAAAATCAAGGAGAGGAAGAAGAGGTTTAAAAGATATATCTCCTATCAAATCTTCAATGTCTGATGATTTTATTGATCCTTATGCTTCTAATTCCGATAAGGAAAATATGTCTCCAATCATTTATGATTCTAAGAAATATACTCCTCCATTGGTATTAGAGAGTACAATCATCGATCTTGAAGATAAGATAGAAGATCAAAATATTTTAAAGAAAATTGAATCTGATATTATTCTTTCTTTCATGACGTCTAGTCTTGAAGAAAAATTATTTTCTCAAAAATCAGATTCTATTTCTAACCTTTCTTCTGATTCTAAGGAAAATAAAAAGGAAGTTTCAAATTTTAAAATCTTTTCTCAAAATAATTCAGACTCCGAGGCAAATTCAGATTTATTAGTTGATCGGATTGATTGCTTGGATAAAATTATTTCTTCTGATTTAAATATTTCATCTAAAATTCTTGATGATTCTTTTACGCTCAATGATCAATATTATAAACCTAAGTGTAAAAGAACAAGGTCAAAGAAGTCGAAGAAACAAGATATAGTTCTTTCTGACAGTTCTAATTCTTCCAATTCTAATCTTTCAGATAGGACTTTGAGCAAGTCAAAGAAGCAGATCTGGAGAACAAAGCGGACATCTGATGAGCCTACTTTTGATGGGGATAAATGTGTAGACAAATTCTATAAAAGCGATTCATTTGTTTCTTGTAATAAAATTTCAAAGTACTCTATAAAACAAATGATTCGAATTTCAAAACATGTCTCATGTTCTTCCTCAGATTCTAGTTCTGATGATTATGCTTTCTCTTCTGATGATTGTGCCTATCATTCTGATCATCTTTCTCATGCTTTAAATGTCAAATATTATAAATATTTCCCCATATGAACTGCAACTAACAAACACGGGCCCAAATTCAAGTGGGTACCCAAGTCTCAATCTGATTTAAAGTTGCAGGCATCTCATGTCAAGGGGGAGTAACAGACCATGGCTTTTGAACACAGCAGTTCAAAACCCGGACTTCAATGTTAAGACTATGGCTCTTGAGTAAATCAGCTCAAGACCCGGACTTCATTGTCAACATTTTGGCTTCTAAGTACTTCAGCTTAGAATCCACGCTTCAAGGACTATGACTTCAAGACATGTGAGTCTAGGACTCGTTCTTTAAAGAATTTAGCTTCTGACTAATGAGAAACTGTGAGTACATATACTTAATTTCCGCTGCATTTATATCTGATAATGATGTTGTTCCAGTGTTCTCATATATTTTTAAAGAATCTGAGCATTTTAATTCAACTCCTGAATTTGTTCAACCCAATTTTTTCTAATGAGACACATATTCTTTATACATTGTGTGAAAGATAATATTATTGAATTATATTTTGTTTCAACTGAATATAGACTTGTCGATCAAATGTTTCCATTTTTAAATCTCGGCATGTTGTTTTAAAAGTTTAAATCTTTACAAATTTTATTCTATAAAGTAAAAGTTTTACAATTTTTCTTTCTTTTGAATAAAATGTGTGTCTAGAATAAATTTTCAAGTTGCTTTGTTTATATTGAAGTTCTTATATGTTCAAATTTCAGCTCTAACAAAAGTCGAAAAGTCAGCAACATGTTTGTAGCTTTTGATATTGCTTTAAAGTTGTGTGATTCGGAATATTTATAGTTTACAATGCTTAGAAAACCTAAAAAGTCGGAATTTCGGATCGTAATGAAAATATAGGCTAAGCACTTAGACGTAAAACCTTGTGTTTGAGATGATTATTAAATTCTTATAAATCAGAAATCTCTAAGTTTAAAAGTTTGTACCTGTGACCTTTCTGGTTTGGGAAAGTAAGTTCTGTGGGATGCTTGTCATCTGGTCCCCTAAGGTCATTTGATCTGGGAGTGATCGAACCCAAATCCTTCAATAGAATCAGATCGAAAGTCATGTTCTACTGGTATGAATGGGTTTAGGATGTGTCGATGTAGCCTTTCTGATCTAGGAAAGTAAGTTCCAAGGGGTGCTTTACACCTAGTCCCCTAAGGCCAACTGGTCTGGGAGTGGTTGACACAAATCCTGCAATAGGATCAGATAGAAAGTTACGTTTACTGCATGTTCTTTACTTAATAAACTTTTTGATTAAAAAGATGCCAAAAGTGCACAAGCTTAAAAGATGCCAAAGAGCACACTCATGTAAAGATGCCATAGAGCACAATGCTAAAAGATGTCAATGAGCACACATCTCATGATACTTGGTTATATATTTCTGAGTTGCAATAAACCTGTAAATTTGTGAAAATCTGAATTTTTGATAGCTTAGGGTGATTACATGCAAAGTTCTCTATTATATTTTTAGATTTGCATTTTCTTGAAGCTAATCGAAGTTCACATGCGAGCACACTGAATAGATTGATGAAAGTTTTTGAAACTGAACATGTCATAACTTGATATGCAATGAAACTTGTTTCTGTATCCAAATACATACATTTGATTTCATCTGATGGATTTTATTATGATATTTTACTAAGTAGTATTTTATTTGTTTCTGTTTAAATTTGTATATATTTAGTCGTTTCAAAATACATATTCAGTATATTTTTTTTTCTACATTGATGTTTCAATCATTGTGTTCTCATTTATATCTTAATGGGTTTGAGCATTATTCAAGGGGGAGTGAAAAAGGAGAATTTTCTTAATGATCATATCTGTTTTTGAGGGGGGGTATCTGATTTTCTATATAAATGCTAACTTGAATTGTCAAATTTAGTGCATTTGTGTAGGGGGAGTCAAAGAGCTAATCAGGTAAAATTTCTCAGACTCCAAGTCCGATTTGCGTCACCAGTTGGTAGAGCAAAGTTTAATTTGCGCCAACAGCTTCTAGCGCAAAGCAAGCTTTGCGTTTCCTGCATGTCGCGCAAATCTCACTTTGTGCTTTCTTCTGTTAGCACAAACCTTACTTTGCGCCACCAATGGTTAGCGCAAACCTCTCCTCTTTTCTCCGTTTCTTTGATTTTGCAGTTCTTAAGTTGTCTCCTCTCCAACATTTGCAAGACCATGTTGATCAAGATCATCAAGGTCATGAGGGGGAGAAGTTAAAAGAAGTTAAGGAGATGATAAAGAGACAAAGAGTTCAATTGTTAATCTGCTGATCAAGATTCTGCTGCTCAAGATTTTATTTTCTCAGTTATACTACATCTTTTGCTGTTCCTGCTCCGACCACCACAGTTCATTCAAGGTCATTTAAAAGAGGTGTGTCGTCTAGAGCACAAGCTGATGAATCAACTGTTCGTTCAAGTTTATTCCAATCTGGTGCAGTCTTGTTAAGGCAGCAAAGATAACTCAAACTAAAAAATGTTGAGAAGAATTTTTTCTTAAAAAGTCAGAAAGCTTCATAAAGTCGCTTTATTGGTCCGTGCTGATTTAGAAGATGAATTTTGAAGACCAAAGCGCCAATGATTAGTAAGGGTCCGTGCTGATTCTGATTTTATAGTAATCATTGTATTTATAGGCTTGGTCAAATAATGTGTCTAAAGTCATATACTGTGTTGTATTGACCAAGGGTATTTAAGTCCCTTTGGTCTTGTGTCTTTGTAAGATTTCACGCACATATTCATAATACAGTTACTTTGTGCTTCCAAGTCTCTCTCTCTCTACTTTCTCTCTCTAAAGATTCATTGATCTTGGACTCACAGTCTGAATTTGAAGAAAGTTGATGTTTGAAGAAAAGGTTGATTTTTAAAGCTTCTAAAAGCTAATCCAAAGGGGGATATTCATTTAAAGTGCTTTCAAAGAGTTTCTACAAATCAAAGGTGTCAAAGTTTAAAGCTGCTAAAGATCATTTGCTGAAGATTATTCTGAAGATAAGAAGACCTGAAGATTATTGTCAAAAAAAATTTAATCTTGAATCGAAAGGGGGAGATTTTTAGACTAAGAATTGTATTCAAGATTAAAAGGTCAAAATGTAATTGTTTGTAATTGTCTTGTAAAGTCAAAGAGGTCAAAAGTCAACAAAAGTCAAACTTGTTGTAAAGTCTTGTAAAGTCATATAGGCTTAGATTGTCTTGTTAGATTAGGGTATAAATAGTTTAGGTCTTTGTAATATTAGGTTAAGAGCTTTTACATTGTCATATACGTTTGTGATTTAGAGAGGGATTCTAGAGAGAGAAAATATGTAGAGAGAGAAAGTTCAAGAATCAATAAACTTGTGATTTGAGATTGAAATCTGTATTTGATTTGTTTTACAAAAATGCCATCACTAATTTGTTTGACTTGTAAACCTAAGAATAAGGTTAATTCACATATCCTTCTCATTTCATATTTACTTTGCATGAGTTCAACAAAGTTCTCACAAAAAGAAACATCTGTAGCACCGAATATTATATCATCTACATTGATTTGAACCAGGATGACATTATCACCAATTTTTTTTAAGAAAAAGAGTGTTATCAATCTTGCCATGGATAAACTTATTTTCAAGAAGATAGAGCGTCATACCATACCCTATGTGCTTATTTGAGACCATAGAGAGTTTTATCAAGTTTGTATATGTGTTCAGGATTTATCGGAGCTTCGAATCCTAGAGGTTGTTTGACATATATTTCTTCTGATAAGTTACTATTTAGAAAGGCACTCATGAAATCCATCTGAAAGACTTTGAAATTTTTGTAAGCAATATATGCTAGAAAAATTCGGATGGCCTCAAGTCTTGCTACGACAAACTTTTAATAATAATCTATTCCTTTATCTAGACTATATCCTTGAGCCACAAGTCTGGCTTTGTTTTTGATAATTGTACCATCTTCATCCATTTTGTTTCAATGTATCCATTTTGTACCAATAATGGTTTCGTGAATGGGATTAGGACAAGTTTCCAGACCTTGTTTCGCTCAAACTAGACAAGTTATTCTTGCATTGTGCTAACCTAACTTGGATCTTCAATGGCTTCCCCACTCCTTTTAGGTTTAACAAGAGACAAGAAGTTGACATAAAGACACATGTTTGCAGTTCTTCGAGTTCTAACTCTACAGTGATGATCTCTTATAAATTTCTCTATAGGATGACATTTTATCCATCTTGTTGCAGGAGGAAGTTCAAGTCAGATTAAAGTTGATCATATCAGAAATAGGAGATAGTTCGAGATTTTAAAGACAGATCAGTTTCAAAGCGAAAAGTACGAGAATGCAGAAAGTGTTAAAGTTCTACTCAAAGCTACTAAAAGCTAATCCAAAGGGGAGAAATCGTTTAAAGTGTCATATATTGAAGACTAACCAAAGTGACAAAGTTTTGAAGATGTAAAGTTTGTTGAAGATATCAATGATTTCAAGATTTAAAGTTGTGAAAGATTCAAATACTGAAGAGTTTTCTGAAGAAACGAATACCTAAAGATAATTGTCAAAAAAAATTTAATCTTGAATCCAAAGGGGGAGATTGTTAGATATGAATTGTATTAATGATTAAAATAGTGGGTCAAATGTGTAATTGTTGTATAGTGTAAGGTTTGTGTTGTAAAGTCAACTAAAGTTGACTAAGTATAAATAGTCTCGTGTCTTTGTTAGATTTGTAGACACGCGCACAATTCAGAAACACAAGATTCATATATTTCAGAGAACACACAGAACTCGTATCATCCAAGTTAGATCTGTGATTTCATTGCAATCTTGTGACTTGATTAATAAATACTGCTTGATAAATATGTGTTTGATATAATGCTAGTATACTGGGATCACAATAGACTGTGTCATCGCTCTTGCATCGTCGATTGATCACCGAAGGTTGCGTATCCAACATGATCGATTGTGTTATCTCCGTGAAAGTGGTCGAGTTTGTATTCGTTGAAGACTTCAAAAGCAAAACGACGCAAGTGACTGATTTTCGTCGGGTGAAGCGGCGACGATGTTGATTCTTTCTTGGCCACGATGTTGGCATGCTTCGATGGATAATAGCGGAGAAGACAAAACGATGAGCTTCGGTCATCTCTTTAAACAAAATGGGGAAATGGTGGAAAGGGTGTTGTAGAAAACAAAGTGATTGTATTCTTGAATGGGGAAATGGTGGTTGGGTGTTGTATGTAACATCCTGATTTTTATCCCAATTGAAGAAGAAAAAAATGTTGAACTGGGTGAATCGGTAAAGATAGAACTACATATGGAGTATGGATATAGTGCCTTATAGTTGTGACACTTGTAACAATAGCACCAATGGTACTGAAAGTGTGGTAGTCCCGACTATGGTGCCATGTAGTTGTGACATATGTAAAAATAGCACCGGTGTTACCGAATGTTCGATCGTCCCAACGATTTTGCCATGAAATTATGGCAATGGCACGATAACTGGCATAATAGCATCAAATGTTTCGAGAGAACGGTCGAGGAATGGCCGAGAGAAAGGTCGAGGAATGTCCGGGAGAACGGTCGAGGAACGACCGGGAAACGGTCGGGAAAGTCGTCGAAAAACTCTCAATACGAGTCTGGCTATAGTGTCCTACGACAGTACCATAAGGCACTGTAGCATGGCAGGGTCGCAAGAGGCAAGGGGGCCTCGGTACATCCCGGGCGACAATGCCCGCTATAGTGACAGATGGCACTATCGCATGGTAGGGTCGCCCAGACCTGTATGCATAAAATCGGGATTTTCTTCATTTGGTCATAACTTTCTCGTTTCAACTTCGTTTTTAGCGATTTAAGTTGCTATGGTTTCGTTTTTTGAGAGATTTTCAAGGTTAGATTGTTAGTTTTGGGAATATCCAAGAATATTTGGTGGTGGATTGGAAACAAAGTTCAATAGTTGTTAGGGTGTGTTTGGTACAGAGAATGGAATTGCATAGAAAAAGAATTGGTCTGGAGATAGGAATTGACTCTCCTGTTTGGTAGCACAGAGAATTCAACAGAGAAATGTAACAGGGAATCATTTCTCTTGTTCGGGAGCTCAGAGATTTCAACAGAGAATTATACCAACCTATCATTTGCATCCATAAATTAATAACTAATGCATAAATTAATGCATAAATTAATAATTAAAATGCATAATTTAATATTTAAAATGCACAAATTAATAATTAAAATGCATTAATTAAATCAAAAAGTAGTTCAACATCATTCCAACCAAAGTCATACCAAAACATAATTACTTCAACATAGTGAAACAAAAAAAAAGTAGTTCAAGTACTTCAACCATAAACAATTATCCCATGGAACCATCGGTATACGATTCTACCATGCCGAATCAACTAGCCCCGAAACAAACGGGGTCGGTTTTGTACGAAACATTGCGCGATGCCTCGTGATCATAAAAAAACATGATCCGAAAAAAAATTCTCGTTTTGGGGTTGGGATTTTCCCAGGGCCCAGCCCGGGCTCGGGTTTTGACGGGTTCCGGGTCAAACGGGGTCGGTCTTGGATGAAATTTTGCGTGATGCCTCGTGAACATAAAAACACATGATCCCACAAAATGTGACGTTCGTTCGTAGCATGTTCGTTTATGATCACAAGGCCTCATCCAAAGTCTCGTCCAAATCCGACTCCGTTTGGTCCAGTTACGACCAACCCGAAGTCGTCCCGTGACCCCGGGAAAATCCCGACCCCAAAACGAGAAATTCTTCGTTGGTATCATGTTTGTTTATGTTCACGAGGCCTCACGCAAAGTTTCGTCCCAAACCGACCCCGTTTGGGCTGGAACCCGCCAAAGCCCGAGCCCGGTCCAGGCCCCGGAAAAAAAACCTGACCCAAAACGTGAAAATTTTGTTTGGGATCATGTTTTCTTATGTTCACGAGGCATCACACAAAGTTTCGTCCAAAACCAACCCCGTTTGGGCCGGGACCCGTCAAAACCTGAGCCCGGGCCGGGCCCTGAGAAAATCCCGACCCCAAAACGAGATTTTTTTTTGGGATCATGTTTACTTATGTTCACGAGGCATCACGCAATGTTTCGTCCAAAACCGACCCCGTTTGGGCCGGGACCCGTCAAAACCCGAGCCCTGGTCGGGCCCCGGGAAAATCCCGACCCCAAAACGAGAAAAACAATTCTGGAATCATGTTTTTGTATGTTCACGAGGCATCACACAAAGTTTCGTCCAAAACCGACCCCGTTTGGACCGGAACCCGTCAAAACCCGAACCCGGGCCGGGCCCCGGGAAAATCCCGACCCCAAAACGAGAATTTTTTTTTGGATCATGTTTTTTATGTTCACGAGGCATCACACAAAATTTCGTCCAAAACCGACCCCGTTTGGTTGGGTTACCGTGGAACCCTCCGTGTCTTTTTTTCAATTCCCAGATAATCCAATTTTTCAATTCTCACCTTTTCTTTTCATTTTGGGGGGAAATAAAAGTAGAGAAATGGAAATCATTTATTTCTCAGGTTTTCTTTTCTCTGACTTACCAAACAAGGGAATTAGGGTCCATTTCTATTTTTCTGCCTTCAAATCTCTGTACCAAATAGGACTGAAAGTCCTAGTGCGTTGAAAGTTGTATAACGCATTTATAGAGTTTAATTGTTTTATTTCTAAAGCGTTGTAAAAAGCCTTTTATTGTTATTGGGCTTAAGTTTGGTTGTAATGGGCCTTGGGCTTTTAGACCCAAGCTCCAAGTATTTAAAGCTTTGTTTTGTTGAGAATTAGGGTTGAAGAGGAGGTTAATAGTCATGAAGATTTACTCTAGCCGATTAGAAATTCTCTCTGTAAACCTAAACCATTTACTATTAAATCTAATCATATGACTAGCAGTTGTGATTCATTCTTATTGTTGATTGATTATTATTACTGTTGATTGCACTGTTTCTGGGATCTATAATTGGTATCAAAGCGGGATGGAATTAATTTTCATTCGCTACGATCAAAAAGTTTGTCTAAAATCCCTTTCTGTTTATTGATTTGTTGCTTATGGACGGTTTTCTGTGATCATCAAAATCGAAGTTGTTTTGGGTTAGATTTTTTGGTTTTATATATGGAAAAGTTCGATATAAGTTTTGAAAGAAAACGATCAGATCTAGAATTTTTTTATCGACTTTTGTGTTCATGTCGGCGCATCACCGTGTTCTTCAAATTAAAGGTTTTGGTTTGAGTTTTGATTATTAATTTGTTAAATTCGTGTTGGGTTTGTGTTGTTGAAGCTAAAAGTTTTGATTAACTTTGATTTAGAAAAGTGTTTTTGGTTGAAATTTTGAGTTAACGTCGAACTGTTCGAAGAACACCAAACCCAAAATCTTATCTCCCGGTTCCTACTCTCCCGGTACCCTATCTCTCGTACCCTACATCTCCCGGTACCACCCAGGGGCATCTTTTCCCCCAGGAGTTAGCATCCCCGAGAGTTAATTATATGCAATCCAGGAATTAAAACTATTGGAATCAAATTATTTGGAATCAAGTTATTGAGTTTTGGTATTCACTTTGTTTGACTCGAGAAGTACCATACGAAATTGGTTTTATTGTTAATTTCTTGGAAGCCAAATCGTGGGTCGGTGGAGGATTTGATTCACATTAATTGTTTTTGTTAGATCCCATTTCCAGCAACAAAAGAAGAACTCCATATGAAAGAAGATATAAGATAGAAATGAAGAACAATATTCATCAAAATCATATCTCATATGCTTAGATTGATTAATAATGGAGGGGAAAATGGGAAGAACACCACAGTAAACTTGAAGACGACTCTCGTAAGAATTAGTCAGTGTATGAAAATTGTGTTCTCTCAAAAACCTAAATGAACAAATGAGCCCTAGGCACCTTTGTATAGGTCCCATTTACAATAAAAAGGCTCAAGCCTATACAACTAATTATAAAGCCCAAAATACAATTTCTTTATAAAACATTCAATTAAATTAGGGGCTAATTTAAGCTAACAATCTCCCCCTAATGTTTTATAACGAAAGCATCATCATATAGTCTCCCCCTTGCTTTCTTTAGAAGCTTTGATGTTCCATTCTTCGAGTGTTCAAAGCATCACAAGCTGCCCCTCAAATGTAGGCTCATATTCTTGAAAGACCGAGACAATTTATTCCTTTTTGTCCAGCTTTCATTACTCAACTTCACCGTTGTTTTTGACCATCAAAGAGCCTGATTCATAGAAAACATAAAGCATGAACATTGAACTCCAGCCTCTTAGCTTTCTAACGAGCTTCGATTCATCAATTTTGGATGAAAAATGAGTGAGTTGTGCAAGTTTTCCCTCAGCTGCGCATAATAGACATCAAAACAGAAAATTTGACTCTTAAGATCCCGTTGAGTAAGTGTTTAACAACGAGCCTTAAACTTGAAAATCAGATAAGGGAGTGACATGCAATATGTCACAAATGTAGCTTGAATCCATGAAGAATAGACGATAGAACACCGTTCTTGAAAGCGGAAAGAGCATGAGTGCAATGCAATGCTTTCGGTTCAACACCCTATCGCAGATTTTGACACTGATTCTAGCACATCACCTCACGGAATTTGAGAAAATTCAAAACATCAAAGTCATACGTATGTGTTTTAGAGATTGAACGCAACTGGACTCATGTAAATCGGAACTTCGAGTAAAAAGTTGTGCACGTGTTTCTGAAACAGCGCAAAGCTGTCAGAAAATCAAAGAAATTCGGGCTTCGGGCTCTTGGCTCATTGCCACCTCTGGACCATCGACCTCTGATACGCATCCTCTGGTCTACCTCTGGTCTACCTCTAGTCCTCCCTTCTGGTCGCTGCTCTTCATAAGTTTTGGTCCACAGAGGCTATGTGGACAACTTAAAAGCCTCTGTGCCTCTTAAGAGCATCTCTGAATTTCACTTCTGATGAACTCTGGACAACCTACAAAGGCTCTGTGAATCAACCTCTGATGTGAACTTTCTGCCTCAACTTCTGCACGTGCACAAAGCTTCTGCGCATGCCTCTATGCATGACAACCTCTACGCATCTCTGATCAATCTCTGGACACTTCTGGATTGTTACTTCTGGACTCTCTGCATCATTTAGAATATGTTCATAATATGCTCTGCACATTCCATCTCTGACTTATCTTGACAGCCTCTTGATCAAAGCTCTGCAAATGAATAAGAGCATCTCTGGACTGCACAAAGAAAGTTCATAATTTGTACCTCTAGACAACATTTGTATGGCAGCCTCTGCATGTGCACAGAGGCTCTACACAAATCTTGATAGCCCATAAACTTCTGTTCCTTGGCACTTGTTCTACACTTAATCTAGAAGTCGAACAACAACAACTTTCTGATGTTCTTTCGAATGGACAACAACTTTCTGTTGTTTTCACACTTGAGCTTAAGAAATCAAGAGAGAGCATGACCATCTATCAAGTTTCACAAATGGAAAATGTCTTTAATGGATTCAATCAAAGAGATCTGCCATTGAGGGAGATAAGAACAAAATATATCTCTTGTTTGCTGTTGTTGCTGTCAGACAATTGTTCATACCAAGAGAATTACTTTCACTTTCCTTTGATATCTGCTCAGTCCCACAAAAAGAGATGTCATTTTCATTTGTAGCAGGAGTTTGTGGTGTCTTTTCATGTGTTGATCAATTAGGTTGTCCAACTGAAGCACATACATTAACAACATCACATGGAACTTCATCAAGAACAACATTCAACATTGGCCCTGTAAATATATGTTCCATAATTCTAATCAACAACAAGATAAGCACCGGATCAATTGTGACATCCGGCAACCAGAACTTACAGGTTAGCGCCCAAATAGTATAATACATGTCTTAACATGTAGGAACACCCTAATATGACCTGATTATGTGTTGGGAACTGAAGATGTGAACAAGTCTTTAATGCTGCTAGTTAAGAATTACTACTGCTAGAAGAGTTCAAAGTTAATACTGCTGAGTATTACTACTGCTAGTAGAATTAATATTGCTAGTCAAAGTTAGTGCTGCTTGAACAAAGTTAGTACTGCTTAGCTAGTTAGTACTGCTAGTGGTTAGTGCTGCTTAGTAGTTAATGCTGCTAAGACCAAGTTAATGCTGCTTGAAGAAGTTAATGTTGCTGAGCATAGTTAGTGCTGCTTATGACTTGAAGATCCGAATGGAAAGGATGACAGCTGGAAAGAATCAAGATATTCATGGAAGGCTTGAAGATAATGATGGAAGATATACTGAAGATATTTTATTTATTGTAATTATCCTTTTGTTCAGTATATGTATAGTTTTGACAGAATAGTTTAGATAGTGATATAGATTGATTAATTCATTCATTCTAAGTTTTAGAGAGAATCAACCTCAAGGCATAGTTCCTAATTCTAGAGAAGTAGAATTCGTCTTGAAAGAGCTTGTTCTTCAAGATTGAGGTTGAGTGTGTAATCTTGTGATTTTAATACAAGTTTGCAAAGTGCTTATCATATACTGTTTGTTTACTGTTTTATTAAATATCAAAGTGTTATTCCGCAACTTCTTTGATATTAGTTTCTGAGAATTTATTCTTGTTGAGAATTCGATCCTGACAAGTGGTATCAGAGCTAGTATTCTCAGAAACCTGCAATCATCATTCTTCTTTGAAATCAGAAATCATCAATGGCTAAAGTTTCAGATTCTTCAAGCACAGAAATCCCCACAGAGGTAATGTCTAATCTTTGCTCTAAAACTTGTATGGAAACTGTTAAAAGGTACAGGGATCACAACCAGACAATGAGTGATGATCTTAAAAGATTAGAGAGAGATATAAAAGACTATGTAAGAATTGTTGAGAGTTTTGAGGAACAGATCAAAGTTTTCCAAGCCAATGAACTTCAACATTCTTATGATACAAATTACTGGAAGTGGGAGAAGAATGACCTAGAACTTCAGCTGAAAAAGTCTAAAGAGGAGAATGAGAAGATAAAGAGTGAGTTTGAGAAAGCCAAGCTGGATATTGAGAAATTTTCCAATGCTTCTAAAGCAATGGACTCTTTGCTCCAAACTCAAATCCATGACAAACTTAGACGAGGAATAGGCTATAACACCACACCACCACCATACAACAACAATTACATCCCTCCTATATCAGACTTGCTAGAGACCAAGAATAGGAAGGAATTGTCTGATGAAGCCACTAAGGTAGATCCATTAGACAAAGTGGTGGTTGAAACAGACTCTGAAGAAGAGAACTCTAATGAAAAGAGTAAGAAGAACACTGTGAGTGATGAGATTCCTCTAGAAAATCACATTATCACCAATGAGGGATGTGGAAAGGCTTGGATCAAATCTAAGAACATAGAAAAGATAGAGGGAAAGTCTGGTAAGGTCCACTACAAACAGACAACCGTTGTGAATCCTGTCCCTTGCAAATAGTGTACTTGCAATAAATCTGAGCCCCAAAAACATGATAAAAGGAGGGGAAATCAAAGAAACTGGAATAATCAGTGGGCACAAAAACAAGGGGTTGATCTGAGTAAAATCAATAGACCAAAACCTTGTTTTATCTGTGGAAAGCTTAATCATGTTGCCAAATACTGTTATTTCAATCCTATCAACCAAAGAGTTAATTTTCAAAGACAAACTCAAAACTCCTTTGGTTATAGGAAGCAAGGAAGAAATCAAATGGCTGAGAACAGAACACATAAAAAGTCTCATGTTCAAAACAAGTTTGCTAAAACAAAGAAAAATACTCCAAATAAGCCAAGGAGTACTTTAAAGACAAAGAAAGCAAACAACTTTGTTCAAGTTTGGGTTCCAATTGCAAAGAAACCTGTTAGTACTGCTATCCCAGATAGTACTGCTAACAAGAATAGTGTTGCTAACTTGATTAGTACTGCTAACCAAGTTAGTACTGCTAACCAAGTTAGTACTGCTAACAAGGCTAGTACTGGTTCTAGTAGTAATGCAGCCAAACCTATAATCTTGACAAAGTATTCCAGCCATGAGATTCCTAAACAACTCATCCAGACTAAACTTACAGATTATATTGATGAGAAAGGACAACCCAAGACCACTTTGGCTTGGGTTCCCTCCAAGACTAACTGATTTATTAAGTGTGCAGGGCAACCAAAAACTCAAGAGGAAGAGCATTTGGAATGCAAATAGTGGTTGCTCTTGGCACACAACAAGTAACATGGACTGCCTTCAAATTCTTCAAAAGATTTGATGGAGGACATGTTGCATTTGATTTAGAAGGAGGTATAATAAATGCTCAGGGCATGAGTTAAAAGGTAAGTTGACTTTGGAAGATTTCATTGAGCATGATGCTACTAACTTGTGTGTTTAAGTGTTTCAGGGTGTATTTAGTAATACTCCAGAAGGAGTGATGATCATGTAGGATCAAAAAGAAAAGGATCAGGGAATGAACAAAGTAGTAAAAAGTATGAGTAAAAGGATGGTGACAAAAAGAGTAAGCATTGTTAATACTGCCAGTGCATTATTACTACTGCCAGTGCATTGTTAATACTGCCAGTGCATTATTACTACTGCCAGTGCATTGTTAATACTGCCTTCAGTTAATACTGCTAGTAGTTAATACTGCTCTCAGTTAATACTGCTAGTGGTTAATATTGCTTGTAGTTAATACTGCTAGTAGTTAATACTGCTCTCAGTTAATACTGCTAGTGGTTAATACTGCTTTCAGTTAATACTGCTCTAGGTTAATACTGCTTATGTCCCGAATACTATAAATACTCTTTGCCCACCTAAAAGCTCATAACGACTCTTTGCATACTGTTCACTTGCGCTCTAAACCCTTTCTCTCTCAAGTTCAAAGTTTTCAGGCAAGAATCTTCAAGGTCAATGGCATCCATGGCGTTCATAGACGAACACAATGAAATAGCGATGCTCCAAAAGCCAAAACAAGCTGAAGGTTTTCACCAGATAGTCGACTTTCTGAAGTCAAGCCATATTGCCCATGCTCTCACTCTATCTCCTACCATCTTCATAGAGCATCAGAGGCAATTCTGGGCAAATGCCACCATTGTTACTGAGAATGGTGCGCAAATGATCAAAACAAGGGTGTGTGACAAACCCTTGACAGTTACTGAAGAGGTACTTCGCATCAGTCTACGTCTAGACGATGCCTCTGGTATAACTTCTATCTCTAATGATGAACTGTTTTCTACTATTACAAGAATGGGGTATGGAGGCCCATTGGGTGTGTTCAAGTTCTCAAAAGCCAAATTTTCACCCCAATGGCGTTTCTTTGTCCATATCCTTATGCACTGTATATCTAAAAAGACTACTGGATGGAGTGAGTTCAGTAGCACCATTGCTTATGCTTTGGTGTGCTTGGCCACTGCCAGAAAGTATAATTTTTCCCAAATGATTTTTAATGATCTTGTCTCAAACTTGGGAAGTAAAAAGAGCTTTTATATGTATCCCAGGTTTGTCCAAGCAGTAATCAACCATGAATTGACGGATATTCCTCATTCTGATGGAATATATGTACCAAAACCCCCTAAAGGCAAGGTTTTCTCAAATATGAGAAGATCTGCTGGGACTCGGAAGGAGTAGACACCCCATTGTTCTCTACAATGATGGTGGTGTCCCAAACCAATGAAGGTATGGTAGCAGAGTCAATGCCCTCATTAGACCAACCCACTGCTAGCCAATCCCAACCTTCTCTCTCTAAAATTTTTCCTCAGTCCTTTGCTATTAAACCTACTCCCATAATATCCAAGACTTATGTCAAGAGAAAGGTACACAAGGCTCCTTCCCTTGGTGTACCTACTATTAACCAAGAGCCTCAAAGCCCTCTATTGGAGCACTCTCCAGTAGAGAATATCCAAAAGGAATCCTCTAGGGTGTCTCCCAACCCTGAGGAGGTGCTCTCAAAGGAGATGAATGAGCATATGGGCGAGAAGGCTGCCACTACTTCTGCTAGCACAGAGAAGGCCAGTGGTAACATCTCTAAGACCTTCCCCATGGCAACTTTGGGTGAGAAATCAACCAAAGGACCCTGGTGCCAAGAAACCAAGGGGGTAGTTGGTGCTTCTGCTAGGCAGAAGGCCACTACTAAAAGATCCAAGGATCCCTCAAGGATGGGAAAAAACATCCACAAAGGGTGAGGACAGAACTGAAACTGATGAATTGATGGAAAAACTTTCCAAGGATCCTTCAAGGGTGGGTAAAACACCTAAAGAAGGTGAGGATAGATATACTTACTGGGAATTGATTGAAGCATTAGCCAACATCAATGTTGATGTGGTTAAACAAGGAAAGGAAATTCAAGAATTGCAGCAAGTGGTCATCTCCCAACAAGAGCAGATTTCCAAACTCAAGCGATTGGTAGGAAAACTCATTGTCAAGAAAAGGAGAAAGCAGTTCGTTCTAAAGAGGAGAAATGGGGCAAACAAAAAGAAGGAGGAAAATGCTTCCAAAAAGGGGGAGAATTCAAGCTCAGAACAAATAGATCAACAGATTGAGGGGGAGTTTGTTGAAGAAAGGGCTGAATTTGTTGAAGAAAAGGCAGCAGCAGAAACTGTTAGTGCTGCTGAAACTACACAAGCAGCAGTAATAGGATTAACATCTGAAGAGGTTGAAGTAGCAGAGATGCTGGTAAAAGCAAAGAATGACACTCCCAAAGCAAAGGGAGTGGTCATAAATGAAGGGGGAGACAAGAAATCAGAACAGAAAGACATGGCTGCAGATGTAAAAAGAAAAGGGAA
The DNA here is from genome assembly GCA_954870635.1 of Arctium minus. Lineage (NCBI taxonomy): Eukaryota > Viridiplantae > Streptophyta > Magnoliopsida > Asterales > Asteraceae > Arctium > Arctium minus. The sequence continues at coordinate 79,955,809 of OX941081.1, read as the reverse complement.
AGAAAAGATAATAGAAACTGATCAACCAACTAAAAAGCAAAAGATGATTGAATCAGATGAAGCATTAGCCAAGAAACTGCAACAAGAGTTAGATCAAGCAGAGAAAGAGCAGGTTGAGAAAGACAGAGAGATAGCCAGAGCACTAGCCAATGAACTAAATGAAGCATTTCAGAAAGGGTTGGAAACAGAGAAAGCCAAGCAAAGAGCAATAAGCTTGAGAAAGGCTATAATGGCCAGATCAAGTGCAAAGAAGAGAAGACCTTCACAAACTTACCTTGCAACTCAGGAAAGGAACATGATGATAACTTTATTGAGGAGTGCAATTGGTGTGAAGAAAGAAATGTTCATAAAGATGACTTTTGATCAAGTCAAGGGACTGTATGAGAAAGAAATGGGAAAGCTGAAGAATAATGAAAAGGACAGAGTGGAGTTTGAAAAGAAAGCTAAGGAGAGGCATGATGTGAATATCAATAAACCCTTCCCTGAAAGTGAAGAGGGAACTCCAACAAAGGAAAAGGCAGAGATTAAAGAAGAAGAGACTCTAGCTCAGAAGATTAAGAAGATAAAAAGAGTTAAGTCTATTGCTTCTAAAGGTCCTAGATCAGAAGAAAGGACCAAGGAAGAAAAGAAGAAGGAAGCTACTATAGAACAAGGGCAAAGGATACTGAAGAGAACCAAGATGATGGCAAACAGAAAGAGAGTTGACAAGAAGCCCAGAGTAGAAAAAGAAAAGAAAGCTGAAACTCAGGAAGAAGTACCACAGAGTTCAGATGCAAACACGTACATGGTGATAATGGATAAAATTCCAAAGCCTATCTCAGTTGAACCTGTTGGATTCAAACCTCCTGAAGTTATTCATTGGGATACTATGGAGGTGGATGGCAAGGAGTATATCAGATTAAAAAGAAAGGATGAGAAGTATGAAGTCTATAGTACCTGGAACAAAATTGTCAGAGAGTGTTCAAGATCTGATTTGGAAGAAATGTTTGAAGTGGGAATGAAAGTCCATGCAGATCAGTTGACAGCTCCAGGGTTACCAATTGTGAAGTTAGTTATGGAATATTTGTGCATGTTGTTCAAACCAGAAGCAGTAAAGCATTTGATAAAAGATGTATTCAAAGCTGTTAGAGGATGGACTCTATATGAAAGGAGTGGAGTCTATGAACTGGCATTGGATACTTTTCACATGGAGTATTACTTGGTGGATAGGGTCTACAATCACACAAATCTAAAGCTTCATGCCATGTTGAATAAGAAGTTGGGTTGTGCACCAAATTCAGAAATGGCAAAGTACCTAATTCAGAGAACTATCAATCAGAGTATGGGACTGGATCCTAACATTGGAGTAGATCAATGAAGATTTTGGAAGCATTTGAAGAACTTGACTTCTCTTTCTAAAAGTCAAGTTAGGGGGAGATTGTTGGGAAGTGAAGATGTGAACAAGTCTTTAATGCTGCTAGTTAAGAATTACTACTGCTAGAAGAGTTCAAAGTTAATACTGCTGAGTATTACTACTGCTTGTAGAATTAATACTGCTAGTCAAAGTTAGTGCTGCTTGAACAAAGTTAGTACTGCTTAGCTAGTTAGTACTGCTAGTGGTTAGTGCTGCTTAGTAGTTAATGCTGCTAAGACCAAGTTAATGCTGCTTGAAGAAGTTAATGCTGCTGAGCATAGTTAGTGCTGCTTATGACTTGAAGATCCGAATGGAAAGGATGACAGCTGGAAAGAATCAAGATATTCATGGAAGGCTTGAAGATAATGATGGAAGATATACTGAAGATATTTTATTTATTGTAATTATCCTTTTGTTCAGTATATGTATAGTTTTGACAGAATAGTTTAGATAGTGATATAGATTGATTAATTCATTCATTCTAAGTTTTAGAGAGAATCAACCTTAAGGCATAGTTCCTAATTCTAGAGAAGTAGAATTCGTCTTGAAACAGCTTGTTCTTCAAGATTGAGGTTGAGTGTGTAATCTTGTGATTTTAATACAAGTTTGCAAAGTTTTTATCATATACTGTTTGTTTACTGTTTTATTAAATATCAAAGTGTTATTCCGCAACTTCTTTGATATTAGTTTCTGAGAATTTATTCTTGTTGAGAATTCGATCCTGACATTATGTAGGCAAGGGTTTTAGTTTTCCAAAATTCCCGGCAGTGCGCTTAGAATATCCGGTTATCGCACATATCGGTATTCGCTATCTTATAAAATGTCAATCCGATAAAATTAACATTTTATTATATCATAATAATAATAAGTGGGATAAAAATAAAATTTACTTAATGAAAAATAAATTCTAAACTCTAATCAAATCAAACCAAAATAATAAAATTTAAAAAAAAAACTCTAGAAACTAAGTGAGAGTAAAGCCTTTTTAATCAAATTTTCTTTATAAAACCTACCTACTCAAACTATCCTCTCCTCTTCTCTCCTTCTCTTTTCTTGACCAAATTCCAGCCCTAAACCTCCTCCAAATCAGATTTATGAAGATCAAAACAACTCCTCATCATCAAGGTAACATTCTACTCTTGTATTTCATGAATCTTACCTTTAAATCTTCATAAAAATCAAGTTTTCATCATTTTTCCTTCATTTTTCTTCATCTTCTTGAATGTTTTCTGGAATTTAGGGCTTTGTAAAGTCCCTAAATGGTAGGTTATACACCAATGACATGTTAAATGTCAAGCAATGGTGATAACCCATGATCCATAACTCTAAAACTCAAGAAAATGAAGTTTGGATAACATGCATGTCCATTTTTCTTACAATCTAAGATATTAGAGTCCATACATGTGTTTCAAAAAGTGAAAGGATGATTTTTACTAAAACTTATGTAAAATAGAAGATAAAAACGTTTTCAACCAAGAAACCCCAATTTATGGGTCAAAAAGTGTTAAAACGTTCATAAAATTAAGTTATTTCATTTTTAGTTTCTGTCAGATATATTGCATGTTAGTATTTCGGGTATAAGATGAAACATATGGACTTAAATGCTATGAATCTTCTTCTGGAATTTAATATAATGAAATACCAATCAAACCTCACCTCTAAAGTTTGTGGTGCAAACAGAATCAGGCTGGACAAAAACTTTCAATCAATCAACCATAAACATCATTTAAATCCATAAAAACTAATGATTCCTTTTCTGGAAGTAACTTTAATGAGTTGGGAATCAAATAAAATTGTTTTTACTCGAAAATATGATGATTTGGATACTCAACCATCATTAAAAAGTTGAGTGTGCAAAAAGTAACTTTCTGCCAGATTGGAACACTTGACTTAAAACGGACATAACTCACTCAATATTGATCCAAATGAGATGAGTCTTTTTCTGGAAGTTTCATCTTTGAGTTAGGAACAAAACCCTATTTGAATCACCTGAAAATACTAAGTTTTGACCCTTCAAATGGCCGAGACAAACAGAAGGTGTAATCTGCATGGACCTCTGTGACCAATAAACTTTAAGGAAATTATTACACTATCTAGACTTATCAAAAAATGTTGTAAATTGTGCCAAAAGTTCCCTAATACATTAAAATAAGTCATATAAAAATTTGGTAAAATAATAAGTTTGGGAAAATACTCAAAATACAAAGATTTTATGACTTAAAATTTTGACAGCAAACTGTAGCTAATGAACTTTCTTAAAATGATCATTTTGGACTTTTGGACATTTAATAATTAAAAATGAAGATTTTAATTTGAATATAAATATTATAATGTGATCAAACTTAAAATAAAATTTGTCAACCCATAAGCCTTAAAAATTTGATCCGAAAAACCGAAATTATGTCGATAAGTTAAGTAGGATTAGTAGTCACTAATCTTACGTAAAATAAATCTAAAGGCTTTTTCCCTTAAAAATTGTATGCCCAAAATATGTGATTTCAAAAATCATCCAACCTTATGACTATCTATAATACGCTCTAATACGTTACCCAAATTTAATAAAAAGGCATGTAAAGCATTTTATAAGACATAGTGATCTAAGTAACGCCCGAAACCGTAAAGATAGGTTCGAACTGATAATGTGCTCCACTTTCATAGGAAGGGCTTAACCTCGGGTTTTGTGCAACCTCGCGGCTATTTTTGGGCTATCCACTGAACAAGTGAGTATTCACAGCCCCTCTTTTACCGTTTTTATACATTTTGGGGTGAAAAGCATGTAAATTTTACAAATTGTTATTACCGAATGATTGTTCATTTAAATTGTTGAATTTTGAATTAAATTGTTTATGCACTATGGTATGTATACTTTACGATGCAATTGAGTGTTAAATGAATAAGTCCCCACTGGTTAGACACTACCTATTAACTCGAACGGGAGCCGATGGTATTCGTGGGTAGCGCTATTTGGATTGACAACCCCACTTTTGGCTGACGAGCTAGAATTGTACTTTACCAATAACAATAACTGTCTTACACATGTGGATTTATTCCACCGCTGAGGTAATGACATAACAATAACTGTCTTACACATGTGGATTTATTCCACCGCTGAGGTAATGGCATAACAATAACTGTCTTACACATGTGGATTTATTCCATCGCTGAGGTAATGACGTGTAAATTAAGGGTCATTGGTTGGTCGAAAGGTTTGGTAGTGGCTCAATGTTAAGGCATTACTGTATACAGTTAACCTCGTGCAAATAATTGAACAATCAGTTTCTTAAGCATCTTACGAACGAACGTTTCACAATAAAAATTTCTGCATTCAAATTACTTTTGTGCATACGAAAACTTGTGAACTCACCAACTCAATGTAGTTGACCCTTTTTCTTTTACCATGCTTTTCAGGTACTGATAAGTAAGTGGTGGCATATAGGGTGCATCTGTGTGACATCATCAACTTCAAGAACATTAAAATATTTGGTCAACTTTTGTAACAACCGTTATTTTGAGAATTTATATTTTTTTTGGGTTGTATAATAGTATTCACTATTTTGTTGAATGTTATGGTTGGTGTTGTTTATTACTTTATGTTATGAAACCGTGTGCTGTCATATCTCGTGTTTCCGCTTTGGCGGGGTGTGACATCAATGGATTTTCGAAGAAACTCTTGCTGAATTTTAGAATTCTGCATCAACCAAGTTTTGCTTTGATAGAATTCTTGAACAACTCTGATCAAATTCTGCATTTAGATAAACGACAACAGCACCAAACATCAGCAAATACATTCAAACTTTTGTTTGATCATAACTCTGAAATATAACACATGTCTGACTTGCAGAGTTTCAAAAATTTTCATAACTTTCTGGACAGCAACATCTTTCTGTTAATACTTAACAACTGCAAATCTGTTTGGACATAAAACTTTCTAACAACAAACATTCTGTTTGGAAAACTTTCTATTGTTACTCTAACGGCAGCAACTTCTGCATGTTTCTTGGATGACCTCTGTGCTCTGCACATAAACATAGCAGTAGCTTCTGTGATATGCTTCTGATTATGGACAACATGAACTTCTGCACCAGTAAAGTCGAGCTCTGTACTCTTCTGAATCTGGACAGCAGCTTATGTTCACACAACAACTATATACTAACTTTAACGCAGATTCTAGCCAATCATCACATTGATTTAGAACATACTCAAAACATGAAAAATGTTCAACTGTGTCTTAGGAATCTAACGCATTTGAACTCGTCAAATATGGAGCTTCGAGGAGAGAGATCTGAGCAAAATTCGATAGATGCGCAAAGCTGTCAAGTATTTCTGAAAAATCGACTTTGCTATGAAATAGGCTAAGTGTAAACTCTGATTAGCTTTAATGTCTGAACATTCATGATCAAACTCTGAATACACTTCAAAACATCAGCCTCTCTGTCATTGAATCTGGCTAGTGTTGTACATAGTAAATTGAACAACAACAAGTTTGTGCATGACAGCAACAAACAACAGCAAACAACAGCAAATAGCCTTCTGTACAGCAATTATCACTCGACTTCAACACAGTTTTTGACATATAAGCATCTTTATTTCGAGAAAACTCAAAACATAAAAGTTGTAAAACTGTGTCTTAGGTTTCCAAATCATCTGGAATCATGAAAATTGGAGCGATAATGAGAGAGATATGATCAAAATGCTACAGCTGTGCAAATCTGACAGCAACTTTCTGTTTTGGTATCAACTATGGACGACATATGAACCTTTTGTTGCATAATCACACAACTTCAAATATGTTGATTTCATAAATTGTAAATCTGAACATATAAACAAGCTTTGTCTGCCCGATTCTATGACATTTGTCCATTACTTAATCTTTCGATCCTACTATCAATTGGATGAGCTGTAAGAATCTGAACTCTTCTGAGCATAACTCATTACTCATCAAAACAGTACCAAACACATCTGAACAGACTTTCACACCACAGACTTGCTACCATCAGAATCATTCTGTTTGTTCACCATAGCTTCAGTTCATTTCTATCCATATTTACACATATTGAGCTTGAAATCTGGAAGTTGTTTAAAATCTGAGCAACTTACGATTGAACTCTGGACCGAAATAATCAAAATTCTGAAAGGATAACTTCTGAACACTGCAGCTTAAGTTTGATTACATTTGGACAAAACTCTGATTACATAGTCTCAAAACTTTGTATTGTTTAAACTCTGAGAACAATGTTCTTCGAAATCTTTACCATGGACAAATTCAGATTTGAAATTATTGAATGCATTGATGCGTCTTTGTACTGTTTCAGCTGTTGGGCTTTAAAAAAAATCATCAACAGATGAACATAATCCTTGGAAACCAACATGTATGAAATTAGCAGAACAAATTTGATACCAACAGTAAGGGAACCAAACAATGTGAATCCCAATGACCAAAATTCATAGCACCAAATCTAAAAATCAAACTGCAATGTACTGATCAACTAGAATCCAACCTTATCTCTTCGAATTTGGATCAAGCAACATTTTCCAAGACCCACATGAATTAGTTTTTCATTTAATCGATTATGAGCAGCGGAAAATAAACAAAATCTGAATAAAACGAAAGAGAGTCCAATCTCGAATGATATCAAGGTCAGATCTGAGATCAACAACCTAACTATCGAGATGCTAAAATAGCAATGGACTAAAACACACACAAGGATGAGATCATAGATCAACCATCTACTTAGTGCTATCAAATATCAGACCAATAAATGAGAAAGGATCAAAAACACACATATGTAATAAATCTGATCAGATTTGATCCAAATAGAATCAAATCTTCACATAGGCATTTCATCAAACATGTGGTGTGCTGAAATAGATTTTGTGAGAAATCAAGCAAATATTCTATCAAAGATCATCCATATCACATCTAAATAAAAGAAAATGGATTTCCAATAAGCACAAAACATAAAGTAAACCACAGAAATGTTATTTGTGTTTAGGCTCATGTGATTGAATCAATCTAAGCACTAAAACAACAAAATAATCATCTATCTTCAATTGTTGCCATAGATGACCGAACTGAAGAAAAGTTTCTTCAGTTGGCTCTGATACCAATTGTTAGATCACATTTCCAACAACAAAATAAGAACTCCATATGAAAGGAGATATAAGATAGAAATGAAGAGAAATATTAATCAAAATCATATCTCATATGCTTAGATTGATTAATAATGGAGGGGAAAATGGGAAGAACACCACAACAAACTTGAAGACGACTCTCATAAGAATTAGTCAATGTGTGAAAATTGTGTTCTCTCCAAAACCTAAAAGAACAAATGAGCCCTGGGCACCTTTATATAGGTCTCATTTACAATAAAAAGGGTCAAGCCTATACAACTAATTATAAAGCCCAAAATACAATTTCTTTATAAAAAATTCAATTAAATTAGGGGCTAATTTAAACTAACAGTTCTTTTTTTCTAAAGTTGGACGTATTGACACCGGGACACACTCCCGGTTTATGTGAATTCAGTGCCCGGTATCTGTCTATATCTAAGCCTCGCCCTGTCCGTTACGTCTCACGGCCTCTCCCGGTTTCGCACGGTCACCTCTCCCGGGTCCTTGGTAATCCTCCCAGACCTTATCACTCCCGGGACCATGGCGATTCGATCATCACAACAAGTTTTGAATTTTCGATTGTTTTTCGGAAATATTTCGGTTGATTCGGTAGTGATCGTGGACGAAGTATTTTCAATTTTAAACTGGTAAGGATTGTTTACGAAGCTTAAACGATCGATTTCTATCGAAAAATTTCAACCCATCTTGAATTTTTAAGTCTTCGTTCGGTTTCCGAAAAAATGTTCGGTTGCTTCGTTTGAGAGTTTGAGAGATTGTTTCGAGTTCTAATCAGTTGATGGAGCTTAAGGGAACATAAACGATCATTTTGGTCGAAAAGTTTTAACTCACAGCGAGTTTTTGAGTTTTCGATTGTTATCCGAACAGTTTTCGGTTGGTTCGTTTGTGATCGTGGGTTGACCGGCTGAGTTTTAATCTGTTAAAGAGTGATCATGTAGCTTTATCAATCGGTTTGCATTGATTATTTCTAACCGTTTCGAGTTTTTGCAGGTTGTCTCAACGAAGGAGACAATGAATAGTGTTTCCGTTAAGTTACCGTTAAATGCTTAACATTTTTGTCCTTTTTCCGTTAAGTCTCCGTTAGTACAGTTAGTTTGTTAGTTTGGTTAGTTTTATTTCATTTTTAGTCCCTTTTCCGTTAGTTTTTAGTTAAGTCCGTTAGAAGTTTTAAAATTTACACTTTTAGTCTCTCTAGTTAATAGTTTTATTTTATGTCATTTTTTGTCCTTCTACCTTTAAGTTTTACTTTCTATCATTTTTAGTCCCTCTAATTTTAAGTTTCAGTTAGTGTCACTTTTAGTCCCTGTACTTCATAGTTTCAGCCGTCTGTCATTTGTGACCCCTAAACTTTCAAGTTTCACTCGTTGTCATTTTTGGTCCCTACACTTTAAAGTTTCATCTCTTGTCAAGTTTAACCCCTGGACTTCAAGTTTTTCACGTAACAATGTCTCATCCAACTTAGTCTGAGCTAAAAGAGAAAGTTTCTCGTTTAGAAGCTAGGGATAAAACTCAGCGTAAGAAGCTTGAGGATCTACTTATAGAAAATGCTGGACAATTGTGTGAAATTTTAAGTCTAAAGGAACAACGTGAGATCTTTTTAAAAGAGTCCAAGGAGTTAAAGACGACAGTAGATGAACTGACTGATAAGCTTCGTATGTCAGAAAATGAGAGGACTGAGAGTGTCAATAAAAGCATCTTTTTTCAGAAATGAAAACAAAAAGTTGACTGACAAGTTAAAGGATCTCGAACTTCAGTTTTACAAACGTGGTCAAACTAATAAAACGTTCCATATGAACACGCCCAAAGAGTTCAAGGACTCCAATCCTAAATGGGGAGTCGGATATGACAACCCTCATTATTTGAAATGAGCCTTGTCCAAGGTACCCACTTTATATGCTTTCGAATTTTGGATTTGGACAATACTTATCCATAGTACAAAATCAGATGGACCAGGTCACCTAATGATGAGGATCCGGAACTGGAAATTTTGAGAAGAAAAAGTACTGTCACTATGCAACTTCCTTTTGTGTATGACTCATTAAATGAATCTTATGACACAGATAAACCCACTTTTCTGTCAAATGACTATTTTCGAAGCTATTCTCAGGTAGAACTCGATTCAAAACCCGTTGACCTTGAGGAGGAATCGATGGATCACAAGATCTATGTTCCACCTCTGATTTTAGAAAAGAAAATTGTTCAGCTAGAAGAGTCATTTGAACAAGAAAGAATCAATTTTCAAAAGGAAAAAGAGGACTTGTTATCCAAACTCGAGTGCGTCAATTCCAATCAAAAAGAATTTGGATCTAGGGATGAAAAAGAATACTTTCTAACAGAGGTAAACAAGCTCACTACTCAATTGTCTGCCTTGGCAGCAGATCTGCTGAATGAACAACTTCACAAAGTTGAGCTTCAAGCTAAGCTTGACTTACTCCAAGGGGAGAAGAATAATCTGTCAGAACATTCTTCTTCACCCTCAGATACCTCTTCATGTAAAGCTTTTCTGGGTGATTTTTCACCAAATTCTTTTGATAAAGGAAAAGAGCCTCAGTTGAAGTGTCTCACAAAGGATCTTCATTCCGATTTTCAAAATGCTTCCACAAATGATCCTTTAAAAGGCAAAAATGCATCCAGTTTACCGACTCCCACAAGTGATAATGTCACATCTGATGAGGAAAAGGAATTCTCAACGTTCTTGAATTCAGAGGTTTGTTCAAACAGTAAGTTAGACCATTTTGACTTCGATCCAAAACTTCCAAGTCATGATGACTTTTTGAATTCAACTGGTGAGCCACCAATCAAATTTTATAAAGGGGAATGTTCAACATTTGCCTCTCAAAAAGTCTCTGTGAACAAATCTTCAAAGAAAAAAAATCTAAAAGACGTTCACAGAAACAAAGAAAGACCGACACCTCTAACAAAAGACATACTTACTACTCCAGTTCTTCTGATTGCGAGCTTAATGATTCTTCAGATGATCATTTTTTCAGAAAAGTAAAGATGGTTTGGCTAAAGAAACCAACTACAGAAGACAGTGAAGGAAACAAGTCTCTTGATTCTCCTATAGTTGATACAAAGTCATTTATTTCCATGACTTATTCACCTACTTATGTCTTGTAACACCTCGACTTTTGAGTTGGCCAGAATTGAAGAAGAATGGAAAGAAGTGTCCCGCGCGAGTTACCGTGCAACCCATGAACATCGCAGTGGTCTGTTTTTTGTGGATCCAGTGGTTGGCGCGAGTCACCACGCGGCTCTGCCTACGTCGCGACCCACGTAGAAACCCTATGCGTCCTTTTAGCAGAAAATCGACCTGTTAGTGTATTTTATTGTATCCATGATTTAATGTGAAAAGTCTAAGTCTGTAAAGTCAACTTTACTCAATCTTAGTGGTTTGAGAGAAGTCTTGTTTAGAGAGTTTAAGCATGTAAGTGAAGCATCTATGTATAAATAGTGTTTGTGTTGTAAAAGATGTAATGTAGAAGAGTCATGTGAGTATTGTAATTGTTAGGCTTCAATATACATATGACTTGAGTTTCTCTCTCTACTCTCTAGATCTTACATTGTCAAATCTTGTTTTGAATTGTGCTTTATTGTTGGGAAATTACATTTTCTATTGGTATCAGAGCAAGACCAAATTCATTCAGAGAATTGGATTACACTTGGATTGATCGATTTTTGATTTCTAAAGAACACGCAGAATCATTTTTCTGAAAATACACTGTTGAATTAAACTTTTCGTGATAAATCATTTTTAATGCAAGAAAATGATTTCATAACAATCGATTAGAGTTTTTAAACAATTCTTGTGTAGATTGTTTCACGAAATTAGCACTCAATTGCATTCAATTTTGGATTTTTAAAGGTTTTCGTTCTGGACAGAGTCGAACACTGTTCTTGATTGATTCTTATTGTTTTTTTATTGTTTTAATCAAAATCTTGGATTAGCAATTTGTTCTAAATGATTAGTCGATCAACCCTGTGCATTTTCAAGTTCTATTTGCAGGTATTAAACAATTTGGATCGAATCCGTGAGTTTAAGTGTCAAACGTGCAAGATTCAAACTTCCCACTAATTAAGAACACGCAAAGAGAAAGAACACACAAGAAGTTGAAGAACACGCACAAAGTAGGATATTTGACGTTTCATGTGATATGCGAGTTCTTGACAAAACACGCACAAGCTATCTGCGAGAAGTATTATGAATAGTGACTTGTGAGTTTGTGATCATGCGAGTTTACTTGACGTGCGAGTTTCAAATTTAGCGAGTTCTAATTCTGTTAAAATTTTCTAAGTATGGAACGCGCTAAGGCTTGTGCGAGTTCTCATTAATCTGCGAGTTTGTGTTTCTTTGCTAGAAGTTCAAGTGTCGGTCCACAATGTTTATCAAGTTTTATATCAAACAATACATAAACGATTTACAAACCTGTATTGATTAATAACAATGGTTACAAGGTTTGATCTTTTCAAGCTCTAGATGTGTTCTCTGTTTTACACCTTTTGTGTGTTTTTTGTGTGTCGATTATCTTAGATCTGAGAGAGTTGTTGAGATATGATATGATCTCAAGCTTCTTAGACACACTAACCTTACAACCACTTGCAATAAACTATAATAAAACTAACAATTAGATCTAACATTTAGATATTATCAATCTAACTAATAACTAATAAAACATTAATTACTTTGACATTTTATTACAAACGACATTAGACTTTATATGGAGAGTCGACTTTCCGGCATTTGCTTCAGATTGGATCTTCAGATTGGATGATCTTGAATCCAATAGATATGTGATCTAACAATCTCCCCCTTTGGATCAAGATCATTACTAAAAAGATTTTAGCAATTCAGTCTTCTTCTTCAGCTCAGAAGATGCAATCTCTTTCTCTAGGTCAGAATGCTTTAGCAAAGTATCTTCAAAGAACATTTATCTGAAATCAGCATGTCTTCAGAATACTTTGATATCGCATTTCTTTGTTAGCTTTTCTCTTCTTTCATCTTGTGATGTAATGGACATTTCTTCATGCTTTAGATTCTACCCCTTTTGATGGAAAGTGCAACGACTTCATCAAAACTTTGAGTAAGAAATGTCAACCACTTGGAGCCTCTGATCCGTCAATTCAAAAGATATTCATCCAGACCTTTTCAAATCCAGACAAAATAGTCGTGTAACACCTGAATCAAGTAATGAATCAGTTAACATGTCTATCAGTAACACTAAGTCACTGTGTGTAACGAATACACATTGGAAAGGAGCTGTTTGATGTTGACTCCCCCAGGGCTTCCATTTCATCATCGAAACACCACAAAGGTAATTTCTATAAACGTTATGACAAAGAAACAAATTCCTTGTGTGTTCGTGCTTGTGATGGAAAGAATTAAGCACTTGATGATTGCTTATTAGGCTCAAAATTTGTGTAAACCACTGAGACAATAATAAGTTAAACACAGACTCAATGTGCATGATTGAAGTGCGAAGGTGGGGAAAAGTTCCTTCTTTTCAATATCCAGATTTTCCAAATGAAAATCAGATAGTAAATGTGCTGCTTCCCCTTTGAAAATGAAACACTTTCTATTTGAGAAGAAAATGAGTAGGTGGTGAGGTTTGATCAAGAGTTGGCATGGGCTTGTTGCCTGTTTCAATAATGTTCACCAAAGAATTGTGAAACACTAGTAATGTGGTTGCCCGACTCAGAAAAAGTTAGTGCAGAGTTGTGATATTCTTTTAACTCTGTTCTCACACGCTCTTTCTTTTAAACATTTTGGTCACTCTAATCACACTCATTTGTTTTCGACTTCGCACACTCAATCACTATGGATTAACTTCTTCGGTAGAAATCACTGGTTAAGGTGATTTCATAGAAGTTGTGTTAATTCCTAGCACAATGATTCCTTGTTTTCCTATGATGCTCAGATTGGTTTAACTATTTCAGTTAAAGCACAATATATTTCTTGAAAACATTTAAAGTCCCACTTCCAATTCATGAATTCGTTTTGAGAATCGGGAAGGGGTTTGAACATTTAAGACAATGTTTTCTATGATTGAAAGTTGTCCTTCTTTCAACCATATATGAGATGAAGATATAGAATTATACCTTTACGTACGATCTTCCATCTCATGAAGCTAAGCGTAAAGTCATAAACATAGGAACTTGTAAGCATCTCTCAAAAATTCTGCAAAAGTCTTAGGTCAAGTCAAAGCAAATTTATTCACTTAAATTGAAAAGACAAAAAGCAGTAAAACTTTTAAAGTATGAGTTTTGATCAGAAATAATCAGAAGTCATCTCCTTACTCCTTTGACTTGAAGAGCTCCCCCTAAAATCTTGCATTACAAAAAAAAAATTGACATTAAAAGGTACATGCGAAAATTTTATGAGCTCCCCCTCGAAGTAATATTGACCACTTGTCAATTTATTCTTCTACTCCCCCTTAGATCATGAACAGAAGATAGAAGTGCAGATATCAATCAGAGTTAAGAATGAAGAAATGATGAAAAAGTATACAATTAGAAAACTTTGATAGGTAACTACTGATTAGATCTTAAGATCTAGCATACCAAGATTAGAGACAAGAAAGGTAAACCTCTTTTCGTCTAAAGATTTGGTAAACAAATCGGAAAGCTGATAATCAGTTTTTACAAAGAAAAGTTCAATTGTTCCTTTTTCAACATGATCTTTAATAAAATGATACCTGACGTCTATGTGTTTGGTTTTTGTGTGTTGAACAGGATTCGCTGTTATTGCGATGGCGCTCTTGGAGTCACAGTATATCGGGATTTTGTTGAAGTGGAAACCGTAGTCGCGCAATTGAGTTCTCATCCATAAGACCTGAGAACAGCAGCTAGCAGTAGCTACATATTCTGCTTCGGCCGTTGAAGTTGAAACACAAAGTTGCTTCTTCGATGCCCAACTTACGAGCTTATCATCGAGGAACTGTACATGTCCTGACGTGCTCTTCCTGTCTAACATACAACCAGCATGATCTGTATCTGTGTAAGTTGTTAGTTCGAAACTAGTATCTTTAGGATACCACAGACCAAGATCTGCAGTGCCCTTCAGATACCTAAATATGCGCTTTACTGTAAACAAATGGATTTCTTTAGGATTGACCTGATATCGTGCACATAAGCATGTTGAGAACATTATATATGGTCTACTAGAAGTAAGATACATTAAAGAACCTATCATCCCTCGATAAGTTCTAACATCAACATCCTTTCCTGAAGGATCGGTGCCAATCTTAGTACCTGGTGCCATGGGGGTACCAATCGGTTTTGAATTTTCCATTTTGAACTTCCGAAGAATATCCATAATGTATTTTGATTGATTGATAAAAATACCCGATGAAAATTGTTTGGCTTGTAATCCGAGAAAGTAATTCATCTCTCCCATCATATTCATCTGAAATCTAGACACCATAAGGTTTGAAAAATTCTTACAGTACTTAGGATTTGTAGAGCCAAAAATAATATCATCTACATAGATTTGAATTAAAATGATATCAGCTTTTTCCTTTTTGATAAAGAAAGTGGTATCCACCATTCCTTTTGAAAAACAAGACTTGACTAGAAATTTGGAAAGGACATCATACCAGGCTCGATGAGCTTGTTTCAGACCGTAGAGTGCTTTGTCGAGAATGTAGACGTGATTTGGCTTCTCTTTATTGACAAAACCCTCTGGCTGAGAGACGTAGACTTCCTCCTTCAGAATGCCATTCAGAAAGGCAGTCTTCACGTCCATTTGAAAGACCTGAAGTTCTTGTTGGCTGCGTAAGCTAGAAACATTCTAATTGCCTCTAATCGCGCCACAAGAGCATATGTCTCGTCATAGTCGATTCCTTCCTCTTGTCTGTACCCTTTGGCTACTAGTCTTGACTTGTTTCGGATAACGGTACCATCTTCGTCTTTCTTTATCTTGAAAACACACTTCATACCTATAATGGTTTTACCTTGAGGCTTTGGTACGTGTTGATCCAAACTCTCTCAGTGATTTGATAACGACCCTCTTTTATACTTAGTGAAAAATACGTTATTATATGTATTAGTGTTTCATCATCAGCGATCAGACTGAGTCTGATCAGTTATCGCTGATGACCTTTCTGTAAACATTAATATG
Source organism: Arctium minus (assembly GCA_954870635.1). Taxonomy (NCBI): domain Eukaryota; kingdom Viridiplantae; phylum Streptophyta; class Magnoliopsida; order Asterales; family Asteraceae; genus Arctium; species Arctium minus. The sequence goes on along the minus strand of OX941081.1, from coordinate 79,940,171 downwards.
TATGTGTTTCACTTTCAGCAATCAAACTGAGTCTGTTCAGTCATCGCTGATCGTTTCCCATGTAACACTGTTAACGTAATCCCTGAAGACAAGTCTCGCGTCAACATAGTTCATAGCTGAATCGAAGACGAAGCCACTGAACAATAGATAAGTCTACTAATGACCTGATGCGGATATCAGCGAAGACCAGACGAATCTACTTACGCGAAGAAGCCTGAGGAAAAGCTTCAGCGATAGCTGAACTTCTTTATCTCTGGAAGAAGAGATACTCAACGATCAACGATCACAAAGCTTATGCCTCAAGTTTTCTTTTGTCTTACCTTGCACAACCAGTACGATGTGTCAGAACGGACAAGTCTCTGCTACAAATCGTACAACAACTCTGTCAACTACACTGTTCATAAAGCGGCCAAAAGCATGTCTCCAAAAGTAAGACTCCCAAAGCCAATCTATAAATGCCACGTGTAAAGTACCCTGCCATGCATTTAATGCATAGGGTATAAATAGGAAGCTCACCCCTTCATCTGAAGGTGTGCTCAATCCTTGAACTCCATAATAGAAACCCTTGTTTTCTATCTCTCTAAAAATCCCCCATTCTCTGAATTTCTTGTGCAACCATCTTAGTGTTTCTTAAGTTTGTTTAGATTGAGTATGTCTTAATCTTATTCCGCAACAAACTTGTAAATTGTATTTTGATTTATCAATAAACAATTTATTAAACTTTAATTTCTGTGTTTGTATTCAACCCCCCCCCCCTTCTACAAACTTGTTAAGCACCTTCGGGACCAACAAGTGGTATCAGAGCGGTTTGTTTAATCTAATAAACAAGATCTTGCTGTATACTCTTTCTTGCTATTCTAAAATGGCACTAAACACAAACACAAACTACTATGATAATGGTTCACTTTCTAAACCTCCTCGATTTAGCAGAGATAACTTTTCTCTATGGAAAAATCGAATGATGCTATTTCTTGAAGGTGCGGATCCTACTATACCTGAATATATAGAAAACGGACCCTATGAACCTGTTAGAATTATAGCTGCGGTTCCCGCTACTGCCACCACTGAAGATGTCCCTGAACGATATGTCATTAAGGAAATAAGACAGTGGAGTGATGAAGATAAAAAGAAGGTAGGCATAGATGCAAGAGCAAAGACCATTATATCAATGGCTCTGCCTGATGAAGTTTTCCATTCCATCATGCATCTAAAAACTTCTAAAGAAATGTGGGAAACCATATGTGTTCAATATGAGGGCACCACTGAAATCCAAGAGACCCGAAAGATTAACTTGGTAAGACAGTATGAAAGTTTTATCGCTGGTAATAATGAATCTCTTTCTGACATTCATCAGCGGTTTAACTGCCTGATAATTGACCTAAGAACTGTTGGAAGGACCTATTCTAATTCTGAGGTCCTAACAAAATTCTTGGAAAGTCTTCCTGAAAGCTAGGACAGTTATTCAATATGTCTTAAGCTGACAAAAGACTTACATACTCTCTCTCTAAGCACTCTGTATGGAATATTGCTCAACTATGAGCAATCTAATCTCCTGAAGAAGACTCTTGTAAAAGATTCTAAAGACTCCAAAAGCATTGTTGTTGCTTTAGTCTCATCAGAGATAATTCCATCCCAGCGATCTACTCTCACCATCACTGAGTTAGATTCTGAATCTGAGGATTTATCAGACCCTGATCTTTCAGAGTTTAATGAGTCCTTATCACTCTTGACAAACTCTTTTAAGAGATTTGCAAGAAAGAATAACTTCCGAAGAAGTAAACCTCTCTCTCTTACTGAAAAGCCAAAATCAACTCCGGTTGATAAGGCTACAGCCACTTGCTATAACTGCGAAAAAATTGGACATTTTGCTAGTGAGTGCAGGTCGAAAAAGGTCTTCAAACCTTCTACCTCAAGAAGATCCAGTGATGACAAATACCATAAGCTGAAGAACAAATATCAAAAGCTGAAAAGCTATCAGCGAAAAGGTAAAGGTCTCATCGCTGAAGAACATGACTGGGCTGAATCAGAAGAATCATCTTCTGATGAAGAAGAAGTCGCTAATCTTTGCCTCATGGCTGAGATTAAAGAAGAAGTAGAAGAACCATCTGAACCTTCTATGAGCTACATATCATCTCAGGGATCAAAGGGCATCTGGTATCTCGATAGTGGATGTTCTCGTCATATGACTGGACAAAGAGACCTGCTCACTGAATACAAGGAAGAGAAAGGCCCCTCTGTTACCTTTGGTGGAAATGGAAAAGGATTTACCCGAGGGTTTGGTGTCCTCAGCAATGGGACAACTACCTTTCGAAGAGTCGCTTATGTAGATGGACTGAAGCACAATCTTCTAAGCATCAGTCAGCTATGTGACAAAGACTACGAAGTTCGCTTTTCTAAGAAAGCATGTTCAGTGGTAGATGAAAAAGGAAAACTTGCTCTTAGTGGTTATAGAAGAGAAAATGTCTATTAATAGATATGGACTCTACTATCACTGATAACTTATGTTTTCTCTCTAAGGCCTCTTCTGATGTCAACTGGCTATGGCATAAAAGGCTCTCTCATCTAAACTTCAAAACCCTGAATTCTCTCTCATCTAAGGAACTGGTTTCTGGTCTTCCTCAGCACTCATATGCTAAAGAATCTCTCTGCTCAGCATGTGAAAAAGGAAAACAAACAAAAGCTAGTTTCAAGTCGAAACAAGTTTCCTCAGTAACAAGTCCTCTTCAGCTCTTGCATATGGATCTATTTGGCCCTGTCAACATCCAATCAATAGCTGGAAAGAAATATACGCTTGTCATTGTAGATGAATATTCTCGCTACACCTGGGTTATTTTTCTTCGCTGTAAGAATGATACTCCAGAAGAACTAATATTTTTGTCAAAAAGATGGAAGTGCTGAATAATCTTACTGTTCGATCAATAAGAAGTGATCATGGAACTGAATTCAAAAATAGTTTCCTGGACAATTTCTTTGAGAACAAAGGAATCTCTCACAACTTCTCTTCAGTGAGAACACCTCAGCAAAATGGAGTCGCTGAAAGAAGAAACAGAACGATCATAGAAGCTGCTAGATCAATGCTCAGCGATTCTCACCTCCCTACTCAATTTTGGGCAGAAGCTGTAAACACTGCATGTTTTACTCAAAACAGATCGCTGATAATAAAGCGATTTGGGAAGACAGCTTATGAACTCTTTCTTGGAAGGAAGCCTTCTATCAGCTTTCTTCATATCTTTGGTTGTCAGTGCTTTATCTTAAACAACAAAGATCAACTTGGAAAGTTCGACCCAAAAGCCGATGATGGAATATTTATGATGGAATATTTTTAGGATATTCCTCCATCACCAAAGCCTACAGAGTCTTCAACAAGAGAAGACAAACCGTAGAAGAAACCATTCATGTCACGTTTGATGAAACGCGCTCAGCGAACTCTAAACCAATCGCTGACAATGAAGAACTGAATACTTGGATGATCTCTCACTATAGAGAAACTGAACCTTTCTCAAACCATCAGCACACTGAAACTTCAGCTGCTGATGAAGAACCAAGTATCATACCTCCCACCGCTGAATCCACCTCATGGGTTTCAGCTGAACCTCTAAACACATTACCACCATCAAATCTGCCTTCGTCTGGAAACCTCTCTAGTGAACCTACTCAACAGTTAATTGCTGATGAACCTCAAACGTCCTCATCAGTAAACATCCCAATTGTTGATCCAACCTCTGAGTTAAGCGATCATGCTCCTGCTCAGCGATGGACAAGAGATCACCCAATAGATCAAATTCTCGGTGATCCAGATGCAGGTATTCAGACACGACGAAGCTCAGGTAATATCTGTCTCTTTGTAAACTTTCTCTCCTTAATAGAACCAAAGAAGACTGATGATGCCCTCAGAGATCCAAACTGGGTCAGCGCTATGCAAGAAGAGCTGACTGAATTTTCTCGAAACAAAGTTTGGAATCTTGTTCCTAGACCATCTGATAAAACTGTAATAGGCACCAAATGGGTGTTTAGAAACAAGTTAGATGAACATGGAACTGTAACCCGCAACAAGGCTCGACTTGTTGCTCAGGGATACAGACAAGAGGAAGGCATAGACTATGATGAAACCTTTGCCCCTGTGGCCAGGCTCGAAGCAATTCGACTATTCTTAGCTTATGCAGTCTATAAAGACTTCATCGTTTATCAAATGGACGTAAAATCAGCTTTTCTGAATGGAAAGCTGAATGAAGAAGTTTATGTAGAACAACCACCAGGGTTCTATGACCCTAAGCATCCAAATTATGTTTATAAATTGGATAAGGCTCTCTATGGTCTAAAACAAGCCCCTCGTGATTGGTATGACACTCTATCATCTTTTCTTATCTCTGAAAATTTTGAACGTGGCAAGATTGATAATACGTTATTTTTCAGGAAGATAAAGGGTCATATAATTCTTGTACAAATATATGTCGATGACATAATATTTGGGTCTACTAACCCATCTCTATGTACTCGCTTCGCTGAAAGAATGAAGAAAGAATATAAAATGAGTATGATGGGTGAGCTGACATATTTTCTTGGTCTTCAGATTAAACAATCTGACAAAGGTACTTTTATCTGCCAAGGTAAGTATGTTAAAGATATGCTAAAGAAGTTTGATCTCACACAAACTTCAGCGATGAAAACTCCTATGGCACCACCGCTGACACTTAACAAGGATCCATCTGGAAAACCTGTTAATGTCACTGCCTATAGAGGAATGATAGGCTCATTGCTGTATCTTACAGCAAGCCGACCTGACATCATGTACTCTACTTGTTTATGTGCACGCTATCAATCTGAACCCAAGGAATCCCATCTGATCGCTGTAAAGCGAATTTTCAGATATCTGAAAGGAACTCCTAACCTCGGTCTTTGGTATCCCAAAGACTCAGGGTTCGATCTAACTGGTTATTCTGATAGTGATTTTGCAGGCTGTAAACTTGACAGAAAGAGTACCACTGGTGGATGTCAACTCTTGGGAGGAAAGCTGGTAAGCTGGACAAGCAAGAAGCAAAATTCTGTGTCCACTTCCACAGCTGAAGCTGAATACGTAGCCGCTGGAAGCTGTTGTTCTCAAATCTTGTGGATGAGAAATCAACTATTAGATTATGACCTTCAGCTGTCAAAGATTCCTATCTATTGCGACAGCACTAGTGCTATCGCTATAGCAAATAATCCAGTGCTACATTCAAAGACAAAACACATAGAGATCAGATATCACTTTATCAGAGATCATGTGATGAATGGTGATATTGAACTTCACTTTATCCCTACTGACTTTCAGCTTGCTGATATATTCACCAAACCTCTTGATGAGACAAGGTTCAACTTTCTCATCAGTGAGCTTGGAATGCTGAACCTCGAAGAATAATTCTTCAGCGTTCATGTATTGTGTCAGTAATCAAAAGTTCCCCTCATCATTCTCTCTGATAAACATTCTGACTCTCAGGTATGTTCTCTCCTTTCCCTCAAAGATGTTTTTCTTCAAAATATAAACTTTAATCACTGAACTTTATTCAAATGATTAAAAGCTTTTTGAAAAATACATTAATCACTGATATTTCTAGTCAGTGATCCTTTAAAAGGAAAATCTATCCCTATCTTTACTATAAGGGATACTTTTAAAAAGGAAAATCTATCGCTGACTTTTCTTCAGTGATAATTTCAAAACGGACAAATGTACAGTCTCTCTCTTCTATGACGTCATTTGAACCGACAATCCACGACATGCCTTTTCTGACACGTTCGTCCGTTGCCCTTCTATCCAATCAACTTCGTGGAACGTGTCAATGTCATGATGATCCTTTCTTTTCCCGCTTCATTATCTCTCTTCTATCTCTTCGTATAAAAGGAATTCTTCTCTCCTTTATACGGTTTACGCTTTCAAAACTCTCAAAGCAAGAACCATTCTCTCAAGAACACTCAAGCAAGTAAACCCAGAATATTGAATCTGCAACTCTTTTTCTTCAAGATACACAGGTTTATTTCATGTTTATATGCTTTGTTCGTATGCTTTTTATTCTTTTTAAAATCCTACTCGTTTTCTATGGATTTTATAAAACGTTTTTTTTTCAAAAACTAAAGATCATTCTTTCTGATTTTATGTTTTTCAATAAAAACCTTTTGGTTTTAAAGTGTTCTTCATTCTTTCTACCCAGAACACTATTTTTCTCCTAAAAATAACTTGATAGTTTTCCAGTTTCCCTTCTTCTATGGAAACTGGTAATCATATTATTTTTAATCTAAATCATTTCTTATATTATGCCTCTTTCCATAACAGAAATGACACAGTCTTCAATCGTTGCTTCCAAGCATGTACGATTCTCTCTCACTGAAGTTGAGATTACTAAATGTAATCATTTGGCCAGACTCGAGTTCAAAGCTGATAAATACCCACATCTGGTGGAAGCTGCTGAATTCCTCAAGCAGTCATGCATAGCTTACGCGATCACTATGGATCCTAAGCCCTCCAAGACTCTACTCCAGCAGTTCTGGTTCACTGCTGATGCAACTGAACTCACCAACAGAAAAGGTGAACGAGTCCCTGCTATCTCGTTCAGCACGGAATTGGGGCCAGGGAGCATGACCGCTCTTAGCCTCAGGAAATCTTTAAGATTCCCTGACAAACCAAAGAGTGGGTTCGACGCACTCCCCACTGATGATGAGCTGATATCATTCCTGGACGCAATGGGCTATTGTTGGGAAAACAAACCAAGATCTTCTATTCCCAACAAGAAGCTCACCAAGATCCTAAAAGCTCAGATGCCATCACAACTGAACTTTATCTTCTCGCACATAATTCAGTGCATGAGTGGGAAGAGTGGTTCGCTGGATCAAGCCAGCAAAACACAACTGCAGATGGCCTACTCCGTTATCGCTGGTCAAAACTTTGACTACGCCACAACAATCTTTGAAGATCTGCGGTCGAGATTAGAGAAGCCTGAACGAGATCCCAAGATCTCGTACGTACGTTTCATATGTACGTATATCAAGTTTCTCTATCCCAACACCTATCCCACCAAAGATGATGGCCCCTTTGCCAGGGTAGGTCAACGATCACTGGAGGTCAAGCCACTCGCCGACGAGGTAAGTATCTCTCTCCTTCGCTCTCGTCTCTCTCTCCATTCTTCTTCATCTTCAGCGACCACGCAGACGGTTCCTTCGTCTGCTATCCCTGTCGCTACCACTACTTCCAAACGACCATCAGCTAGTCCGATTGGTCCTTCCAAAAAGGCCAAAAAGACTAAGGAAAGTACACCCTCTAGTACTATACCTGAGGGAGCTTCTCAACAAGCTACCTTAGATGCATTTGTGGGTCTTTCCTCCACAACTTCAGCAGTCACTCATACTGCCGTGTCAGCGATCTCACTCGCTGTCACATCATCAGTAACCCCACCCACTATCTCATTCACTGAGATTAACCCCATCCCTACTTCTATCCCCAAAACTCTTCCTTTTTCTCCTCATTTGGTCTCTGAACCCGCTACCTCTTCTTTCCCTATAGGACCTGAGCATCAAACTTTTGAGGAATGTATGCAGTTCTACAAAATGTTTGATACGTCAGGTACACCTATAATCCTAAACACTTCTCTCCCCCCCTCTCCAAATAAGCCCATATCTGAACTAACATTATTTTCAGGTCCTAGCTTGGCGTCTGTTGACACGCATGTCAACAGTCTGGGAGAAAAGGTGGACGCACTCACCAACACCATCAATGAAACCACCAGCGCCGTCAATCAGGCTGGTGAGGAGCTGAAGAAGTTGACCGCCACTTGCTCATCTAAAGCTGAGAACTCCCAACTTTCAGCTGTTGAAGAACAAGTCGTCCAACTCAGAGAGTCCTCTCGACTCTTTCAAGGGCGATTTGAGTCTCTTACCGTTGAAGTTCAGGGTCTCTCTTCAAAGGTTGACCTCTGCACGTCCCTTCTTCAGCAAATTCTACAGAAAGTGAATGCACCAGCTCCAGCGCTGCCTCCCTCCTTCACTGAAGATGATCGTACCAACCTCAACATCGCTGTGGAATTCATTCATGATGCCACGTGCGACATCCCTGCGGTTGAAGACCGGATTAAGCGTCTGGAGGCTGACGTTCAAGTGCTAAAAGCTTCAACAGCTACTCCAGCAGCTGAACAATCCCCTACCGCTGATAATGACAAAGTGGGGGAGAAAACTGAAGAAACTTCTATTGCTGCTGCTGGGGAAGCTAAGACTCCAAGAGAACCTCCCTCTCAATCTGAGGGGGAGAAGGCAAAAGAATTCTCATCAATTCACTCTATTCTCTTTGAAGAGGATGAGGAAGAAGACGATGAAGAGGAAGATGATATAGATCTTGATGATCAAGAAAAGGATCAGCCCTCCGATGACGACGACGACGATGAAGACCAATCTCTGTGGTTCTCTAAGCCGAACGTCGCATCAGGGACAACTTCGCAAGAGGTTGTCAAAACAGGGGTGAGAGGTGATACATCTTCAAGTGTTCCTTCGCAAAGCAAAGACAAGCAACCGATCGCTGAAGAATGCTTGAGGACTGGATCACAATCTGAGGGGGAGCATCCTTCTCAGGTATGTCTTTCAATTGTACCACTCTCCTACTCTTTCCAAACCCCTATTTCTTTCTAGCCTTTATCACTCTCGTTCTAAAAATACACTTATCCCTTCTTTCCCTCTTTTTCTATCCAGACAGTTCTCACCCCTTCTTAAGGGTTCTGAACTACAAATAATTCCAGCTTCTATCGCTGAAGATTTAATCCCAATCTCTATCGCTGAGATTGATGAAGAAGAAGAAGAAGATTCCCTGGTCCATCCAAGAAGGCCCTCTCGACCATCTCATTGGTCAGAGGAAGTGGTGAAGAAAATAGTTGAAATGATCGCTCAACTAGAAAGTCAACGGCTGAAAATCCCTCTTCAAACATCCACAGAGTTCGACTTCCTCACTGAAGATGAAAGAGAAGAATCTGCCAAAGCTGAGAAGCTGATCGCTGAATGCAAACGAGATGCCCAACTCGCTTTAAAGATTCAATCTTCTCAAGTCAAGGACAAAAAGCTGAAAAGCAAACCTGTGGAAGTTCAAGCTGCACTACTGAAAGAAATTGAAGAGGAACGCTCCAAAGAACAAGAGATCAACGATAAGTCTATCGAATGGTGCAAACAAAAGATGGATTATCGTTCTGATCTTCTTCCAATATCAGCCGTGACTATCTCTGGTCGCAAGAAGAAAAATCAACTCTCAGTGACAATGGAGATTACCAGAGAGGATGGAACCCAAAAAGCAATGTACGTATCAAAACTTGAGAGCTTCGGAGTTACGGAATGGTTAGAGTTCTGGGATGCACTGAAGAAATCCAAATCTACATACAGAGGCTACGTTGAAGGACTTCTTGAAGCCCTCATAAATAGAGTCGTTTCTGTACTAAAGCTGCCATCTCCTCTTCCTCCCAAATCTTTGAAACTCAAGAGAAAAATTGGGTCCTCCTCCTCTGAAGATGTCGCCATCATCAGGAATGAAACTTCTATCAAATTTTCAAGAGATGCACTGTTTGGTCCTCCTCCCGATCTTTCAGTTCTGGACTTATCTCTGCCTCCTGGTGGTCCTTTCCAAGCTGGTCAAGTAATTGACAATCCTTATGGAATATTCTTCAGAGATGATGATGAGGAACTCAGATTTCAAAGAATCTCTGAGATTCCTATCTGTCCTCTGAATCATCTCAAGGATCTCTTATGCTTATGGTGTGACTTCTTCCCTGCTGCTGAAGAAATTAAAGAAATTATAAGTCAAGAATCTTTGGAACGAAGACAGAAAGGAGAAGAAATACCTGAGTATATGATCAATCCTCCTAAATCTTCTTTTAATAGCTGATAGATTAGTTTCCTTCTCTGTAATTTGTTAGTTATACTTACAATAGTTAGTTACTCACTTGTACTTATGTTTTTCATATCTTGTAATTCCATCCCTGAATTAAATGAAAATCGCAGTGATGTACTTAACCCTATCAGTACTGTAAAAGATCCCTCAAAATAGTAATTGGGACATGCATTCTATGAGTCCTTTTTATTCCTATATTTTGAATCAAAGTAATTTTCTTTTGTTACTTTGTCATTATCAAATAGGGGGAGATTGTTGATCCAAACTCTCTCAGTGATTTGATAACGACCCTCTTTTATACTTAGTGAAAATTACGTTATTATATGTATTAGTGTTTCATCATCAGCGATCAGACTGAGTCTGATCAGTTATCGCTGATGACCTTTCTGTAAACATTAATATGTATGTGTTTCACTTTCAGCAATCAAACTGAGTCTGTTCAGTCATCGCTGATCGTTTCCCATGTAACACTGTTAACGTAATCCCTGAAGACAAGTCTCGCGTCAACATAGTTCATAGCTGAATCGAAGACGAAGCCACTGAACAATAGATAAGTCTACTAATGACCTGATGCGGATATCAGCAAAGACCAGACGAATCTACTTACGCGAAGAAGCCTGAGGAAGAGCTTCAGCGATAGCTGAACTTCTTTATCTCTGGAAGAAGAGATACTCAGCGATCAACGATCACAAAGCTTATGCCTCAAGTTTTCTTTTGTCTTACCTTGCACAACCAGTACGATGTTTCAGAACGGCAAGTCTCTGCTACAAATCGTACAACAACTCTGTCAACTACACTGTTCATAAAGCGGCCAAAAGCATGTCTCCAAAAGTAAGACTCCCAAAGCCAATCTATGAATGCCACGTGTAAAGTACCCTGCCATGCATTTAATGCATAGGGTATAAATAGGAAGCTCACCCCTTCATCTGAAGGTGTGCTCAATCCTTGAACTCCATAATAGAAACCCTTGTTTTCTATCTCTCTAAAAATCCCCCATTCTCTGAATTTCTTGTGCAACCATCTTAGTGTTTCTTAAGTTTGTTTAGATTGAGTCTGTCTTAATCTTATTCCGCAACAAACTTGTAAATTGTATTTTGATTTATCAATAAACAATTTATTAAACTTTAATTTCTGTGTTTGTATTCAACCCCCCCCCCCTTCTACAAACTTGTTAAGCACCTTCGGGACCAACAGTACGAGTCTCCAGAATTGAAGTGCGTCAAACTGATTCAACTCTTCTTGCATTGAGATCACCCATTCTGGATCACCAAGTGCCTCTGATACGTGAGTTGGCTCGAACTTGCTCAGAAATGAGTCATGGATACACATGTTCATTGATGTTGACCTAGTTTGCACCGGTTTTGATGGATCACCTATGATCTGGCTTATCGGGTGCTCTTTGGTCCATTTATATTCATGAGGCAGTGGATTATATGAATGTATGTCAATTGTATCATCTATAAATCCACTTGTACCTTCTTCAGCTTGTTCAGGAGGAATGATTATTGTAGTTGAAGTGATAGGTTCAGAAGGCCCAACAGGTATAACTTGGTCCGGCTGTAGCTGGATTTGTACAGAACATCCTACTTTTTCAGCTACTTCTGTCTCTTCATCATTTGTCACTTCTTCAACTGTTGGAGTCGGCATTTGAATTGGAATTTCTTGCTGAATCAGGGCGTTGGATTCAGTAGAGTCATCTAAACTGGTTGGATGAGTAGTCGTTAAGTCTTCCATCCTGTCAATCACAACAGATTTATTGACATTAGATCCAAGAAATTCATCATAAAACAATTCAAATAATAAGTCTAAATTAGATATATGATTAGTTGACGTTGATGCTTCATCTGATTTATTTTGTTGAGACGTAGGTTCTGGACTGAATTGCCCAGAAGCTAGTATTCCTGTTATATCGAGTTCTGAACTTTGATGTTCGGAAGCCATCTCTTCATCAAATGTGACGTTGATGCTTTCAATCACCGTCTTTGACTTCTTCAGATAAACACAGAATGCAGTTGATGTCGAGGAATAACCAATGAAGATGCCTTCGTCCGCCTTGGCACCGAACTTGTTGAGACTCTCCCTATCGTTTAGCATGAAACACTTACACCTAAATATATGGAAATATTTCATTGTCGGTGTTCGGTTGTTGATTAACGCATAAGGAGTCTTCTTGAATCTTCGGTGTACCATGGATCGATTATGTGTGTAGCACGTAGTCGATACAGCTTCTGCCCACAAAAATAGAGGTAAGTCTGATTGACTTAGCATAGTACGAGCAACCTCGACTAGCGTACGATTTCTTCTTTCGACCACTCCATTTTGTTGAGGCGTTCGAACATCAGAGTATTGATGTGAAATCCCGACAGATTCGAGATATTCTTCATCCTTTTTGTTCTTGAACTCTGTGTCGTTGTCTGTTCTTAGAAGCTTGATCGGTTTCTACAGATTCACCTGGGTTGTCTTCAGGAATGTGATGAGAACATCAGGTGTCTCATCCTTTGAACGTAGAAACTTGACCCATGTGTATCGCGAGTAATCGTCCACGATAACGAGTATGTACTTTTTTTCGCCTAGACTCTGAGTTCGCATCGGACCGCATAAGTCCATATGCAATAACTCTAACGGAGCGCTTGTACTCGGTTCAGGCTTTGGTTTATGTGGAGCCCTCTTCATCTTTCCCTTTTCACATGTTGCACAAAGATATTCTATTTCATACTTCAGCTCTGGAAGTCCTTTGATGAGCTTTCCACTGACTAGATTGTTGATGTACCTGAAGTTGACGTGAGAGAGCCTTCGATGCCATAGCTAACTTTGTTGCATCGAGGCTTTCGTCAGTAGACAAACCTGCTTGTCAATCTGGACTTTTGACAAGTTAATTGTGTAGAGGTCTGACTTTCTTGTGCCGACCAAGACTTCCTCGCCTTCTTCAGTGCGAACTGAACACGTCTTGGCTTTGAAATTGACCTCTAAGCTTTTGTCACAGAACTAGCCGATACTGAACAGGTTGTGTCGTAAGCCTTCATCATAACTCACCTTCTTGATCGTGATATTGTCATGTTGTACATCACCGTATCCCATTATTCGTGAAAACTGGTCGTTGCCGAATCTGACTATTCTGCAATACTTCTCTTTAAAATTGGACAACATCTCTTTTTGTCCAGTCATATGCTTGGAACATTCGCTATCCAAGTACCACATATGACGGATCTGCACAAGAGAAATAATGAAACAATTGATTTAGATAGTCTTAAAACAAAGATGGAATTAAGACTTTTGAGCATTGAAGAGCGGGTCTTGAACTGATTTGTTCAAAAGCCATATCCTCTTCTTAAGCACGGGTTCTGAACAGACGTGTTCAGAAACCATTGTTTTATCTTTGAAGTGCGGGTCTTGAATTGTTGTATTCAAGAACCTAGTTTCTTTGAGGAACGAGTCCTAGACTGTTTTGTCTAGAAGTCATCTCCATAAGCTCTCTTAAACTTTGTGTGCCTGCAACACAGATTTAGCCTTAGGTACCCACTGGAATTTGGGTCCAACTGTGTTAGCACAAGATTTTGGTACCCATTTTAAATTGGGTCCTCTTTTCATCTAAAAGTCATTTGAAGCATTATTATTAGATGAATGCACATGATAATTTCCAAACCAATCTTCAGAATCTTGACAAGAAGTAGAAACATGTTTATCATAAATAGAAGAATTTCTAGCAGATAAAGATAACTGAAATAATTGCTTCATTGTATATTGTTTACGAGAAACAGCAAGTTTTGAGTTCAAAATAGCAACATCAGTAATTAAGACATCTTTACTAGGCGAAGTCATACTACAATTAACACTACAAAACGATTTAACGGTCTTGTCAAGATTCTGTTTCGATTGCCACTGAGATTTAACTTATGGCCTTTGCTTGCTCAGATATGAAACATGTGAAACTCGTGAGTTAGACTTCTGAGAAACAAACGAATGCTTCTTCTTCGGATTAACAGTAGTGTTCGGTTTCTGTGAATGCTTAGATATAATCTTACCTTTAGCACTCTTTGCTTTCACAGAGACTGAGTTATCAACTTTCGTTGATTTTGCACTGTTAATAGGCATAGTGGTTTTTCCCAAAGATTTCTTAACAAAGGATGAATGGTTAGGAAGTTTTGCATTAAAGTCAAATTGATTAAAACAATCATATAAACCACCGTCAGAGTTCAGAAAATCAAACCCTTTATTTGCTAGACCAAACATATCCTCAGAGTTTGAAGCCTTTGAAATAATAACATTTTTCAGCACGGTTGAAAAAACTTTTTGTTGAATCTCAATCAAAAATCTTTCATCTGTTAAAGAGTTCTTGAGTTCAGAAATTTGACTTTCCAAAACAAGAGGAGGGACGTAAATTTTACCTTTAATAGGCTTCGCCTACATCTCTTTTTCAGAATAACTCTGAAAGAAATCATTTGAAAGAGATTTCTTGTGATATATTGGATTATCATTATAACTATTATTCACTTTCGCGTAATAAAATGGAAGGTGAACTTTAGATGATTTCAAACGTTTTTCAGTTTCGTTGGCTTCATCCTTTTCAGAAAGTCTAGTCCAGAAAACTTTAAGCTCAGGGATTCTTCGAGCTAATTTCAAAGAAAGAAGAACATAAAGTGCAGGTACTTCAGATATTCCTTTTTGAAGACAGTGAGGATTCTTATAACCGATTCCCCAATTGTCTTTATTCTCTATCGGTTTGTTAAGATGAATGGTTTGCTCACTTTGACCTAATGAGTATAACTTTTTTCCAAAGCATCTAATTTTCCAATTAAAGTTTTGTTTTCTTCAGTACATGAAGAATACATTTTCGTAAGCTCATATAAATCAAGCTCACTTTTTCTCACTTTAGACTTGAGTTCAGAATTCTCTTTATAAATTATTGTTTGTTCCTTTGCGCTGGTGTCATTATTTCTATGTAAAACCTCAACCAATACTTTCTTCTTAGCAATTTCATCGCTAAGTTTCTGTATCAATTGGTTTTTGTCGGTAATAACACCATTTTCTCGCTTAAGCTTCGACTCTAACTCTTGTTGTTTTAAATTCATGGCATGCATTTTATTTATGAAATCTGAATAAGATAAATCACATACCTCATCTTTCTTATCCTCTTTTGAATCTGCTTCATCGACTTATTCCTGCTTTCCCATCAAGCACATGTTGACTGCTTCATCTCTCTTTTCATCCTCTTCTTCCTCGTCTGAATGATCAAGACAGTACTCATCCTCTACCATTAGTGCCTTACCCTCCTCCTGTTTCTTTGCAAGAAGCATCTTGTTCTTGTAGTAATCGGAGTTTCTGACTTTGGGTCTGCGGCAGTCTCTGGAAAAGTGACCTGTTTTGCCACAGTTGTAGCATGTTGGTGGTTCTGACTGACTGGATCCTTCAGCATGAAATCTTCTCTCTTCCGGCTTCTTCTCCTCTATTCTCTTTCCTTCAGCATGATACCTTCTCTCTTCCGGTTTCTTCTCCTCTATTCTCTTCCCTTCAAACTTCTTTCCTTCATTAGGACCAGAAGAATACCTCTGATTGTTTGAACTTGGCTTCGTGTAGAACTTCTTCTGAAAAACATTTGTCAGCAAGAGCATAGCCTGCTTCAGTTGTTCATTTTCATCCGTGTCAGAGTTTGCATAAGCTTCATTTTCTTCTGATTCATACACAATCGTCTTGTTCTTCTTCTTCTTGACAACAAGAGCAACTGTGTCTTCAACTGTCTTTACTTTCTGCCTCTTTTCATCTAGAATTTCATCCACCTCTTCTTCATTTTGTTTGAGGGTTTCATACACCTCATGAAGTGGAATCTCATTCAGATCCTAGATCTGCTTCATCTGTCTGGCAAATCTCTTCCATTCCGGCTGTAGAATACTTAGGAATTTAACGTTCAGCTCGATTTGAGATTTGGTGACCTTGTTCTTGCTTAGTTCATTTAGCAAGGTCACAAATCTGTCATAAGTTCCTTCTAGAGACTCTCCACTTCTGCCTTTAAATTCTTCATCATTGTTTAGGCAGTTGGAAAGTTTGAGCTGATTCCCAACCTTTGAACCCAGCATCATCTTCTCTAGCTGATCCCACATCTCCTTGCCAGAGGCTTTATAGCTGTCAATCTTTACATAGATTTTGTTTGTAATTCCTTGTAGAATGTATGACTTTGCTAATTTATCACCTTTTGCTCTCTTTAGGTTATCATCTTCGAGCTCATGATACTTAAGTTCAATCTGTGTCGGCACAGTTCCAACCATACGAGTCGTCATAACTGGTTTCATAACCACTTCTTCTATCGATTTCCTGATGAAATCACCCAACTCATGTCTGTCAACAAAGTTCAGGAACCGATATTTCCACTGATCGTATTCTCCTTTAAAGAGAACTGGTGGTTTGGTGTCAGTTTCGATTGCAAGGGCTTCTCTAGATGTCATTCTGAATAAAAAGATCGAAGTCTGGAAAACTTTGCGTTTTTAGATGGTGGCGCAAATGAGGTTTGCGTGAAGAGTGGGTCGCGCAAACTGAAGCTTTGCGTTTCAAGTTGATCGCGCGAATTGAAGTTTGTGTGAGCTGTACGTAGCGCGAAGTAGAGCTTTGCGTTTCAAGGAGTTGGTGCAAAGTGAAGTTGTGCTTTTCGTGAGGAGATGATCACGCGAACTGAGGTTTGCGTGATGTGTTGGTAGCAAGAGTTGAGGTTTGCGTGACTAGAGTGTCGCGAATACTGATGTTCGCGTGAGACGTTGGTCGCGAAACTTGAGGGTTCTCGTGATGAGAGGGTTGTGCAAAATGAGGTTTGCTTGAGTTGTTAGTTTGAGTGAACTGATTCGAGGTTTGCGTTTCGTGAAGTAGAGCTTTGTGTGAGCTTTGAGTGGCGCAAAGTGGGCTTTGTGTGATCAGTTGGTAGCGCAAAGTGGGCTTTACGTTTTACGTGGGTAGCGTAAAGTAGACTTTGCGTGTTCAGTGTGTTGCGCAAAGTGTGTCACGCAAAGTTCAATTTGCGTGAGTTCTTCTCTGTGTTTGCGCGAGTTCGTCCTGTACTTCGAAAATCAACTAAAACCTGTTTCTACGTCGATTAGCAGTACCAAACTCTACCAATATGACTAAAAACACTTCTAGAACAGTTTGTGACCACTTGATCTCGATAAAAATCACTTTTTCGAAGATAAAATTAATGGCATAGTAACTTTTTCAAACTCGAACTCAGACACAAAAACACCAAAATGAAACTCGATTTAAGCTTTAAACTGAAATCAAACAACAACAACTCAATCTAGCATGTATATCGATCACAACTTGATCGATTTTAACACCTAAAACACTCAAAATCTCGAAAATGATTTTGAAAACAAGAACACAAAGTCGATAGTTTTAAAACTTGATTTTGATCTATTATCAGGCTCTGATACCAATTGTCGGTCCACAATGTTTATCAAGTTTTATATCAAACAACACATAAACGATTTACCAACTTGTATTGATTAATAACAATGGTTACAAGGTTTGATCTTTTCAAGCTCTAGATGTGTTCTCTGTTTTACACCTTTTGTGTGTTTTTGTGTGTGTCGATTATCTTAGATCTGAGAGAGTTGTTGAGATCTGATATGATCTCAAGCTTCTTAGACACACAATCCTTACAACCACTTGCAATAAACTATAATAAAACTAACAATAATATCTAACATTTAGATATTATCAATCTAACTAATAACTAATAAAACATTAATTACTTTGACATTTTATTACAAACGACATTAGACTTTATATGGAGAGTCGACTTTCCGGCATTAGCTTCAGATTGGATCTTCAGATTGGATGATCTTGAATGCAATAGATATGTGATCTAACATGAAGCATTCATAAATATTCTAAGTCAAATACACGCATAAAGTGTCTTGCGAGAAGTTACTTCGCGCACAAAGCTAC
This sequence comes from Arctium minus, assembly GCA_954870635.1. NCBI lineage: Eukaryota > Viridiplantae > Streptophyta > Magnoliopsida > Asterales > Asteraceae > Arctium > Arctium minus. The sequence continues at coordinate 79,922,359 of OX941081.1, read as the reverse complement.
TTACGAGTTTCTTACTTCACGCATCAAGTTATCTGCGAGTTTGTCATTTCGCGCATGTAGTAGTCTGCGAGTTCCTAGTTCACGCACATAACGTCTAGTGAGAAGCTCAGTGAATAGTTCCTTGTGAGTTTGGAGTTCTGCGAGTTCTTGTAGTTTGCGAGTTCTAGAGTTAGAATATTTTTCTGATCTATTTTCAAGTTTGTTCATTTTTGATTTTCAAGTCAATTTTTCTGAATTGTTTGGGAACAATCATTCATATCAAGCCAACTTATTGATCAAGATGTCTACAATTCTGTCAGGGAGAGACTATGTTATCATGTACATGCCTGAGATACCAGCAATTGAGGCTGAACGAGACAAGATGAAAATTTAGAAAGCAACCCTTCTAAATCAGATTCAGGAGTTTAAATCTAAATTGTTAAACTCTGATAAAACTCCTGTATGTGCTAAATGTACTAATAATTCTCAATCTGATTTTGCAGGTATCATAAAGGCAAGAGAGAAAGAAATTAAAGAGAAAGAGAAAGAAATTAAAGAGAAAGACATTAAAAGGAAAGATGATATGATTAAGACTGCTGAGAAAGTAATCCAGCTCAAAGAATCAAAGATAACCAATCTTAAAAGCCAACTGAAGACAATTGAACAAAAATCATCAGAATTGCAAGCTGAATCAGTTGAGCTTCAAGAGAAGTTTAAGGCTTTTGAAGATAAGATATCTGTTTTGGAGTCAAAGAATGTTGATTTGAAGAAAAGCCTCCAAGCAGATAAAGACAAAGCTGATCTAGAGAAATCTTCTACTCAAAAGTTGTCTCATTATTCTAAGAAAGCTATCAAAGAGAAAAAGGATCTTGAGCTAAGATGTCTTAAACTCTCGAAGCAAGTGTCAGAGTTTGAAAAGATTTTAATTACCGAAAGAGACACGTTTGCTAAAGAGAGAAAATTTATTGAAGACAAAACTATTGAATTTCCCAAGCAAATCTCAGTTCTACAAGACTTACTTGAGAAAGAAAGAAAAACTTTTCAAGAAAAGAAAAAGTATTTTGAGATTGAAAAGAAGAAATCTGAAAAGAGAAATGTTGGGATCTTCAATGAAATTTCTGATAAAACCAAGAACTTGGAAAAAGATTTTGAGTAAGAGCGTCAAATCTTTGAAAATGAAATATCTAAGATCACATCCAAGATAACTGTTCTATCATCAGATGTTCAAAAAGAACAAATGGCTAGAACTGATTTGAAACAAAAGTTTGACAAACTTACTGCTGAAAGAAACATTAATTTTATCCAAAAAGATAAAGGACTTGGAAGTTGCAAACGTTGATTTGTCAGAAAAAGATTTCAGCTGATGTGATTGATCAATCACCTGTTGATAATTCAACAGAATCAGTCTGTTCTTTCAAAACAGATTCTAGTTCCATTTATTGAGAAAAATGTTTTCAAAAAGAAAAGTGTCAAACCAAACATTGTCAAATCAAATCAGATTCGTCCATCTAATCTATTTTATGACAAATCTGTTGATAGTCCAGTGAGCTTCTATGTCAAAACTCTTGGAAAGCATTCAAAGAAAGGACAGATGGTCTGGAGAGTTACAGATTCCTCAGATAAAAAGAAAAAGGACAAAGCATCTGCATCCACATCCAATGCCACAAAGAACAATGCACACAAAGGTAAATCTTTTGGTAAACCTGATATGTTTTACTCTACTAATGATTTGATCAGGATTGCTCAAAAGAAGATTTGTTGTTCTTACTGTGGAGCAAATGACTTTGTAAGTAATAACTTTGTTAATTACTGGTATGGTTCTTATTATGTTACCCCCAAAAGAACTGCAACTAACACATCAGGACCCAAATACCAGTGGGTACCAAAAACTAAATCTGTGTTTTAGGAACCCAAGGTTTAAAGGGGAGCAAGATGTTGGCTCTTGAATAAAACAGTTCAAGACATGCACCTCAATGTCAAGAGTATGACTTCTGAATTTACTTAAATCCTAGTAATTCAGAACTTGGATTAATGTTTAAGGATTTAAGGCTTTTGAACAAAGCAATTCAAGACCCGCACTTCAATGTCAAGAATTGTGGTTCTTGAATAATTCAGTTCAAGACCCGATCTTAAATGTTAAAGGACTATGACTTCTAGACAAAATAGTCTAGGACTCGGTCTTTAATGTTTAAGGATGTGGATATTATGCAAATATCCAGGGGGAGCTTACTTGAATCTAAATCATTATATCATGATTTGAGGGGGAGCTTAAATCGTTTGTAAGTATCTTCTGATCTAGATCTCTGATTGTTTGAAAGAAGAATAACTTTTGAAGAAGAAAAATGTTTTCTTAAATGTTCAAACCACTTCTGGTTCTTAAAAGATTTTATGAATTTAGAAGTGTGATTTTAAATGTTTTTCATTATTGAGCATTAATGTTTAAATTGACCGTGTGTTTCCGAAGATCAATACTTATGTATTATCTGTCTATATACTTTCAAGTATTCATACACACCGGTTTAGTACTTCATATTGATTTTGTTATTACCATGTCTCATAAAGAAACACTTTTTCGATGGTAATACCCACGTTTGAAATTCAATGTTGTTGAGCATCAATTATCATTTCAATCTTTGTTTGTTCATTGTGAAATTGTTTATATTCGTTCATATAAACAAACTATCAAGTTCTTTGATACCCCAACCATTTCATTTTCATATCTTATAATATTTGATCAGATTGATACATTGTCAGATTCTCAAAACAATTCTCTTGAATTCATATCATTCATTCAATATCCTTGTTTTGAGAGATCTTCATTGTTCAAATGCTCAATTATCATTCATTTCTTTTGATGAGCATACATTTTGACAATGTTATCATGTGCTTAACTGTTCAAGTTAAATTGTTGAGCAACTATTCTTTTTAGGACTTACATGGGATTAGTGTGAGAGCTTAAACCGAACTTCCATGGATTCACGTTAACCAGTGTTCCTACCCAGGAAGTAATCCTAGAGTGATTGAGGGGTGATGGGTTTTTAAATCAAAGAGTGGCGGAGATAACTCATCCGGTTGAGTTTTTCTCAGTGTGTGGAGTGGAAAAATGTAAATGAGAGTTTGGTTAGAAGTGAGCTTAAATGTTTAAAAGAAAGAGGGTGTGAGATCAGAGTTAAAAGAATATGAAAACTCTGCACCAACAACTTTCTGAGTCGGGGAGCCACATCTTCTTATTGGTTCACATTATTTGGTGACCATCATTGAAACAGGAAGTGAGCCCATGCCAATTCTTGCAATTACCCCACCAACCACTCGTTTCTTTCCCGAAAAAGAAATGTTTCAATTTTCTTGGGGACGCGACATATCTGCTATCTGGTCTTCACTCGGATTATTTAGATATTGAAAAAGAAGGAAAGTTGCCCCACCTTCGCACCTCTTTCATGCACATTGAGTTCGTGTAGTACTTGTTGTTGTCTCAACAGTTTACACAATTTGAACCTGTAAAAGCTTGAGTAGCTTCAATCATTCATACACTTTCATGTACACACAAGGAATATGTTTTCTTGTCATAGCATTCATAGAAAATTCTTTTGTGGTTTTTCGATGGTTGAATGGAAGCCCTAGGGGAGTGAACATCTCAAAAGCTCATTTCTAATGTACATTCGTTGTACAAAGTGGCTCCGTGCTACTTACAGGCATATTAACTGTTTCATCTATTGAATCAGGGTTACATTGTTCATTATGTCTGAATTTGAAAAGATTCGGATATATACATTTCATTAATTGACGGATAATCATATCAAAGGGCGGAGATTGTCAAATTATCACGACCCTTATTTCATTATTTCCCAATTTTTCTTCCTAAGATTTCTCTCTCAACTTCTCCCTCCTCATTTACTCCAAATCTAGGGTTTCTTCATCTTTACCTACTTCATTTATTTCTTGAGTTAAGAGCTTCACCTAAGGATTCGAGTTTTGGAAGCTTCACCCACCATCTCCATCTTCATCTTCTCCAAGGATCAAAATCTAGGATTTGGGTTTTCTTTAAAAATCCACTTGGTGAGTTCCTACTATCATTTTCTAAACCTTATACATGTGAAGGCTTACATTTTGAACTCCTATATATCTCCTTGGTTTTGGATTTAAGTTTATTACATTTTGACCTAACTTGGGTTTTGGGAGATTTTAGGGTTCCCAATCATTTTCAACTAAAACAAAGGGTTCCATCTTATATGAAGTAAAATGAAGTATTACTTGCACATTTATGTGAGATACTTGAAGGAATGTATATAATCTCATTTTATGATTTTCATACTTATCAGCAGTTAAACATGGAAACGCATATTTGAAAATAAATGTTATTGAGGACTATATGTTTGATTATAGTTGGTCACAAATGAAATTGTGACAAGTCTAGACTATTCCCAGTGGATCCGTAGGTATGTGAGTCGGCTTATATTTTGGGATGTGTTTCCCCTTTGTAGCTATGGATGCATTTGATCCTCGGAGTCCCTTTGGTACGGTTATGTGAGACCGGTTACTAGCCATGGATCATAATGTAGTCCTAGTGAACGAGTATGACTTGGTTTCCTCAGGTGCCCTCCCCCACATCTTAGTACGGACCGGCGTTGTTCGTGGCCATGGATTCCAAGTATTTAGCTCACAACTCGGATTGTAACCTACTTTTGTGTTCCGCTACAATCCTTGGTAAATCGGGTATCCCCCGTCATCGCAAGATGAATTTTGGACCGCACAGTCCTTATGTGTCAAGATTTCAAGCGTAAAGTAAACTTTCTTGAAAATATCTCCTTTCGTTACAATGTTCTATGTTTCTTTAAATTATAAACTCTATGTTCTCACTAGGCTTTAAGCCTAACACTTTTTCTCAAATGATGTGTATAACAGGTTCCTTTAGCGGTGGGTTGCCAAAGGTTTGAGGGAAGAGCATGGGCTTGAGGCAATTTTTGAGATGACTAGTATTTGACATTGGGCATTAATTAAGTCCTTTTATTTTGGTGATTTGGGTTGACAACCGATGTAATCTAGATAGTACATGTTTATGTTGGGAACTGAAGAAAAACTCAAGTATGGTTAATGCTGCTGGTTTAGAGTTAATACTGCTGAGTGTTACTACTGCTAGTAATATTAATACTGCTATTCAAAGTTAGTGCTGCTTGAACAAAGTTAGTACTGCTTAGCTAGTTAGTACTGCTAGTGGTTAGTACTGCTTAGTAGTTAATGCTGCTAGAAGGAAGTTAATGCTGCTGAAGATTAATACTGCTTATATGATGAAGATTAGTATGAAAGGATATACATGGAAGCTTAGAGATATACATAGAAGATATACTGAAGATATTTTATTTATTGTAATTATCTTTGTATTCAGTATATATATTGTATTGTTTAGAATAGTTAAACTTTAACTTTAGTTTTCATTCTTTTAGAGAAAAACAACCTCAAGGCATAGATCCTAATTCTAGAGAAGTAGAATTCGTATTGGTGAGCTTGTTCATCAATATTGAGGTTGAGTGAGTAATCTTGTAACTTCAAAGCATTCAATAAAAGCTTACAGTTTATTATTCATATTTTCTGTGTTGATTTACTGTTTCATAGAATATCAAAGTGTTATTCCGCAAACTTCTTTGATATTGTTTCTGAGAATTAATTCTTGTTGAGAATACGATCCTGACAAGTGGTATCAGAGCCTGATTTCTCAGAAACAACTATTCATCATGGAAAATCTTACAGAATCAAGCAGTACTTTGGTCTCAAAAGTTCCAATGCTTAGATCCAATGAATTTGACATGTGGAAGATCAGAATCAAGCAATACATACTCCTCACTGACTATTCTATGTGGGACATCATAGAGAATGGTCCTTCTGAAGCAGGAAAGATTGGTGCAGATGGAAAGAGAACTCCACCAAAAACTGATGCAGAAAGAAAGATCAGACAGACAGAGATGAAAGCCTTGAGCACACTGCTCTTGGCCATTCCAAATGAGTATCAACACCAATTCTGCAATTGCACTGATGCACAGATGCTCTGGAATGCTCTAGAGAAGAGATTCTCAGGTACCAAAAGTACCAAGAGAAATCAAAAGGCAATCTTAAAGCAACAGTATGAAAACTTCATCTCAACTAAGAATGAGTCCATGACTCAAACTTTTGACAGGTTTAATAAACTAATTGGTGAACTAGCTACTATGGGAGTACAGATTGATCAAGATGATGTGAACAGAAAGTTCTTAAGGTCCCTTGGAGATGAATGGACCATGTACACTGTGGCATTCAGACAGAAAGATCAGTTGGAGGAAAAAGAACTTGATGATCTGTACAATGATCTTAGAGTTTTTGAATCTGAGGTAGAGGCTAAAAAGAGGCCTTCTGGGTATGTTCACAATGCTGCACTCCTTTCAGCATCAACTGATTCTACTTCCAACCTTGAATCAGCTAGTCCTGCCAATGGAACAAACCAAGAGAAAGGCACTGAAACTGTGTTTGAGGCCTTTCTGGCAAGTCATGGAAACTCTTCTCTCATTAATGATGACTTGGAACAACTCAATCCAGATGATCTTGAAGAGATGGATATTAAATGGCAGATGGCCATGCTCTCCATGAGAGTTAAAAAGTTCATCAAAAGAACTGGGAGGAACAACTTCTCCCAAAGAAGAGAAGATGGAGCAGGATTTGACAAGTCCAAGGTGGAATGTTACAAATGCCATAAAAAGGGACACTTTGCTAGAGAATGCAGAAGTGGAATGTCTCAGAATAACAACCACCAACAAGCTCAATCTGGAAGCTTCAACAGAAACTCTGCACAAGCCCTTGTATCTCAACAAGGTATGGGATTTGATTGGAGTGATCAAGCTGAAGAGGCTATTCAGAATCAAGCTCTAATGGCAGAGGTGTCTAGTCTCCCTATAGAGGTAACTTCCAATCTTTGCTCTCAAAATTGCATTAACACTGTTAAAAGGTATAGGGATCACAACCAGAACATGAGTGATGACCTTAAGAGATTGGAAAAAGACATAAAAGATTATGTGAGGATTGTTGAGAGATTTGAAGAACAGATTAAGGGTTTTCAAGCTAATGAGCTTCAACACTCTTATGACACAAATTACTGGAAGTGGGAGAAGAATGACTTAGAGCTTCAACTGACCAGATCTAAAGAAGAAAGTGAAAAGCTAAGAGGAGAGCTAGCTAAAGTCAAACTTGATGTAGAAAAGTTTTCTAATGCTTCCAAAGCAATGGATTCTTTGTTACAAACTCAGATTCATGATAAACTGAGAAGAGGTATAGGGTACAATACCACACCACCACCCTATAACAACAACTACATCCCTCCTAGTTCAGAGCTGTTAGAAACTAAGGATAGGAAGGATCTACCTAAGGGAGCCACTGAAATAGATCCCTTAGATGAGGTAGTTGTTGAGGATAAGACTGAGAAAGAGGTTGGCAAGAGTAAGGAGAACAAGGTGAGTGATGAGATTCCTCTAGAGAATAATATTATCACCAATGATGATTGTGGAAGGGCTTGGATCAAATCCAAGGACATAGAGAAGACAGATGGAAAGTCTGGTAAGGTCCATTACAAACAGACCACAGTTGTGAATCCAGGTCCTTGCCAACAGTGTGCTTGTAAGAAAAATGAGCCCCAAAAACAGGACAAAAAGAGGGGAAATCAAAGAAACTGGAATAATAAGTGGGCACAAAAACAAGGGGTTGATCTGAGTAAAATCAATAGACCAAAACCTTGTTTTATCTGTGGCAAATTGAATCATCTTGCAAAATTCTGTTATTTCAATCCTATGAAACAAAGGATGAATTTCCAAAGATCCATGCAAAAACCCTTTGGTTATAAGAAAATTGAAAAGAACCATGTGGCTAAGAAAACTGTTAAAACTAAAAGCCACATGAAGAAAAAGTCTGTTAAAGAAAGTGTCAATATGTGGATTCCTAAAAGCACTAAAACTGTTAGTACTGCTACCACAAATAGTGTTGCTGACAATGATAGTGCTGCTAGAAGTAATACTACTGCTAATAATGTTAATACTGCTAACAAGGTTAGTACTGCTAAATCTGTTAGTACTGCTAACTCTGTTAGTACTTCTAAGGTTAGTACTGCTTCTAGTGTTGATTCTGCTAAGCCAATCATATTGACAAAGTACTCTAATAAAGAGTGCTCTGAGTTTAAAAACCTCATTAAAAAGGAATGTAAATACTTTGATGAGAAAGGGAGACCCAAGACCACTTTGGCTTGGGTTCCTAAATCATACTAATTGATTTATCTAATATGCAGGGCAACCAACAGCTCAAGGGAAAGAGCATTTGGCATGTTGATAGTGGTTGCTCTAGGCACATGACAGGCAACATGTCATGCCTTCAGGATTTCAAGTATATCAATGGAGGACATGTTGCATTTGGAGACAATCTTACTGGTGGTAAGATAAGTGGAAAAGGTAATGTCACCACAGGTAAGATGACATTTGAGGATGTCTACTATGTTGATCAATTAAAGTACAACCTGTTAAGTGTATCACAGGTTTGTGACAAACAACATAGTATATTATTTACAAATACTGAGTGTATGATCCTTGCTCCAGGGTTCAAGGTAGTTGATGAAAGCATGATACTACTTAGAACTCCAAGGAAGGACAATGTTTACTGTCTTGATATGGACAAAGTTGATAGTGATTCATCTCTAAATTGTCTTGTTTCAAAAGCTTCTGTAGATGAATCCTCTCTATGGCACAGAAGGATGTGTCACATGAATTTCAAGACTATGAACAATCTTGTTAAAAATAACCTTGTAAGAGGGTTACCTTCAAAAGTCTTTTCATGTGATGATCATTGTGTTGCTTGTCTTAAAGGCAAACAACACAAAACTTCTCATAAGACCAAAGAGTTAAATTCTGTTTCTACTTGTCTCCAGTTATTGCATATGGATCTGTTTGGTCCTACAAATGTTATGAGTATAGGCAAGAAATCTTACTGCTTAGTTATTGTTGATGATTACTCCAGATTTACTTGGGTATATTTTCTAAGGACTAAGGATGAAACAAGTGGTCTTATCAAATCCTTTATTCTAAGAATTGAAAACCAAACTAATCAAAGAGTAAAAGTCATTAGATCAGATAATGGAACTGAGTTTAAAAATCATGATCTAAACACCTTTTGTGAAGAGAAAGGTATTGAGAGGCAATATAGTGCTCCTAGGACTCCTCAACAGAATGGTATTGCTGAAAGGAGGAATAGAACACTAATAGAGGCTGCTAGATCTCTGTTGGCTGATTCAAAATTGCCAATTACCTTCTGGGCTGAAGCAGTTAATACTGCTTGTTATGTCCAAAACAGAGTTCTAGTGGTCAAGCAAAAGAACAAGACCCCATATGAGCTTTTAAATAAAAGAAAACCTTTTATTGGTTTCTTCAAACCTTTTGGGTGTCCTTGTACAATTCTAAATACCAAATCTCACTTAGGTAAGTTTGATAGCAAAGCAGATGATGGATTTCTTGTTGGATATTCATCTCAGAGTAAGGCCTACAGAATTTTTAACTCAACTTCTAGAATAATTGAAGAAAGTGACAATGTCAAATGCAATGAGAACTCACCAAATCCTGTTGGGTCTGGACCTCAGTGGCTATTTGACATTGATTCACTAACTAATTCTTTTGGTTTCAGTAGTGATGAGTCTACAGGAACAGGATGTGGAGGATCAGGGATCACACAAGTCTTAGAAAGTATATCTAAATCTGTGATATTTCCCATACCCACAGTGACTTCTGTTGAAGACTGTGAAAAGGAATCATTTACTGGACCAAATCAGAGTGAAGAAGAAACTAGAGATGAGGAGACTCAAGAAAGTAAAGAATCAGAAGTGGCATCTGAAAACACTTCAGTTGAGTTGCATGACTCTAATCTAGAGGTTGGACTGAATGAAGAACCTAGTCAAAACACAAGAGTTCAAAAGAATCATCCTCCACAGCTGGTAATAGGAGATATCTCTTCTCCTATGATGACTAGACATCAAAGCAGGCTTCAAGAAATGCAAGATCAACAGCATACAGTCCTTTCTTGTTTTCTATCCCAGCTTGAGCCTAAAAAGGCACATGATGCTATGAAAGAATCTAGCTGGATAGAAGCAATGCAAGAAGAACTGTTACAGTTCAAGCTACAAGATGTATGGGATCTAGTAGACCTTCCTAAAGGTCACAGAGCAATTGGCACAAAGTGGATTTTCAGAAACAAGAGAGATGAAAGAGGTATTGTCATAAGGAACAAAGCAAGGCTGGTGGATCAAGGCTATACTCAAGAAGAAGGTATAGATTATGAAGAAGTTTTTGCACCTGTGGCTAGGATAGAAGCAATCAGACTATTCCTAGCCTATGCTTCTTACATGAACTTCAAAGTCTATCAAATGGATGTAAAAAGTGCTTTTCTCTATGGATCAATTGAAGAAGAAGTATATGTCTGTCAACCACCAGGGTTTGAAAACCCAAGCTATCCAGACAGGGTATACAAATTAAAGAAAGCACTTTATGGACTACATCAAGCCCCAAGAGCATGGTATGACACTCTGTCATCCTATCTCTTGGAAAATGACTTTGAAAGAGGAGTCATTGATAAGACTCTTTTTATCAAAAGAAAGAAGAAGGATATCTTGCTGGTCCAAATCTATGTTGATGACATTATCTTTGGATCTACAAGAAACAACATGTGCAAGGAGTTTGAGGATTTAATGCATCAAAGGTTCAAAATGAGTTCTATGGGGGAACTTACTTTCTTCCTTGGACTCCAAGTTCAACAGAAGTCAGATGGCATTTTCATATGTCAATCCAAGTATGTGCAGGATATTCTAACCAAGTTTGGTTTCTCAGAATCAAAACCTGTCAGCACACCTATGGAAACACACAAGCAGATCACAGCAGATCTTGAGGGGGAGGATATGGATGTGCATCATTATAGATCCATGATTGGCTCTCTCATGTATCTCACAGCATCAAGGCCAGATATAATGTTTCCAGTCTGTGTATGTGCAAGATTTCAAGTTAGGCCAAAGCAATCTCACTTTCAAGCTGTTAAGAGGATATTCAGATATCTCAAAGGGAAACCCAGATTGGGACTTTGGTATCCTCATAATTCACCTTTTGACCTAATAGCATACTCAGACAGTGATCTAGGTGGGGCAAACTTGGACAGAAAATCTACTTCTGGAGGATGTCAGTTTTTGGGTGCTAGACTAGTCTCATGGCAGTGCAAGAAACAAACCACAGTATCCACATCTACAACAGAGGCAGAGTACATAGCAGCTGCAAGTTGCTGTTCTCAAGTCTTATGGATTCAGAATCAAATGTTGGATTATGGGGTAACCTTTCTACACACTCCAATCTTTATTGACAACAGCAGTGCTATTAGCATTGTAAATAATCCAGTCAAGCACTCAAAGACAAAGCACATTGAAATCAGGTATCACTTTATAAGAGATTGCAATGAAAAGAAACTTATTCAAGTTGTCAAAGTTCACACTGATAATCAGTTTGCTGATCTATTCACTAAAGCTTTTGATGTGGGTAGATTCACTTTCTTGGTAACAAGTGTGGGAATGGTAAACTCTGAATAATCTTCTTTTCAAAAAGTGGTTTTATACCTGTATATTTTTTATTCTTGGTGTTACTAATCTTCTTTTTCAGGATATGCATAGCAGTACTCAATGTTTAGCAAGTTTAAAAGGAGTAAGTATAGTTAATACTGCTAGTGGTTAATACTGCTTTCAGTTAATACTGCTAGTGGTTAATACTGCTTTCAGTTAATACTGCTAGTGGTTAATACTGCTTTCAGTTAATACTGCTAGTGGTTAATACTGCTTTCAGTTAATACTGCTAGTGGTTAATACTGCTTTCAGTTAATACTGCTAGTGGTTAATACTGCTTTCAGTTAATACTGCTAGTGGTTAATACTGCTTTCAGTTAATACTGCTAGTGGTTAATACTGCTTTCAGTTAATACTGCTCGTGGTTAATACTGCTTTCAGTTAATACTGCTAGTGGTTAATACTGCTTTCAGTTAATACTGCTAGTTAATTAATACTGCTAGCCGTTACTACTGCTAGTAGTTAATACTGCTCTAGGTTAATACTGCTTATATTCCGAATACTATAAATACTTTTTGCCCGCCTAAAAGTTCATAACGACTCTTTGCATACTGTTCTCTTGCGCTCAAAACCTTTTCTCTCTCAAGTTCGAAGTCTTCAGGCAAGTTTTCACCAAGATCAATGGCATCCATGACGTTCATCGACGAGCACAACGAGATTGCAATGCTCCAAAAGCCAAAACAAGCAGAAGGCTTTCATCAGATAGTCGACTTTCTGAAGACTAGCCACATTGCCCATGCTATCACTATGTCTCCAACTATCTTTATAGAGCATCAGAGGCAATTCTGGGCACATGCCACCATTGTTACTGAGAATGGTGTGCGAATGATCAAGACGACAGTATGTGGCAATCCATTGACAGTTACTGAAGAGATAGTTCGCATCAGTCTACGTCTAGATGATGCCTCTGGTATAACTTCTATCCCTAATGATGAACTGTTTTCTACTCTGACAAAAATGGGGTATGGAGGCCCATTGGGTGTTTTTAAGTTCTCAAAAGCTAAATTCTCACCTCAATGGCGTTTTCTTGTTCATACCCTGATGCACTGCATTTCTAAAAAGACCACTGGATGGAGTGAGTTCAGCAGTCCCATTGCTTATGCTTTGTTCTGTTTGGCCACTGCCAGAAGGTACAATTTTTCACAAATGATTTTCAATGATCTTGTCTCAAACATGGGAAACAAAAAGAGCTTTTTTATGTATCCCAGGTTTGTTCAAGCAGTTATCAACCATGAATTGACGGATATACCTCAACCTGTTGGGGTATATGTACCTAAACCCCCCAAAGGCAAGGTTTTCTCAAATATGAGAAGATCTGCTGGGGACTCTGAAGGAGTTGACACCCCATTGTTCTCTACAATGATGGTGGTGTCCCAAACCAATGAAGGTATGGCAGCAGGGTCAAGGCCCCCATTAGACCAACCCACTGCTAGCCAAGCCCAACCTTCCCTCTCAAAATCAATTCCCCAGTCCCTTATTGAAAAACCAACCTCTCCCATCACCCAAACCTACAAGAGAAAACAGGTAAAGAAGGCTCCTACCCTTCTTGTACCATCATCCCCCAAGCCTTTAAGCCCTCTATTGGAGCATTCTCCAGTAGAGAATATTCAAAGGGAATCCACAAGGGTGTCTCCCAACCCAAAGGAGGTGCTCTCTGAGGAGGAGGTAGAGCATATGGGTGATGAGGCTGCCACTACTCCTGCTAGCACAGAGGAGGAAAGTGGTAACATCAATAAGACCTCCCCCATGGCAACTTTGAATGAGCAATCATTTGAAGGTCCCTGGTGCCAAGAAACCACAGGGGTGGATAGTGCTTCTGCTAGGCAGAAGACTTCCACTACTAAAAGATCCAATGATCCTTCAATAGGGGGTAACACTCCTGGAGAAGGTGAGGACAGATATAACTATGATGAATTGATGGAGGCAATGGGAAACATCAACATGGATGTACTCAAACAGGGCAAAGATATAGAAGAGCTTAAACTCATAGTTCTGTCACAACAAGAACAAATCATCAAGTTGCAGCACATGGTAAGGAAACTGATTCTACAAAGGAAGAAGAAACAATTTGTACTTAGAAGGAGGAAACCAGTGACTGATGCTCCCAAAAAGGGGGAGTCAGAAGCTGATGCCAAAGCTAAGGGGGAGCAAGAGGAAAAACATGATGCTGAGGGGGAGAATGAGCCAGCAGCAGAAATCATTAATACTGCCACTTCAAGTAAAGCAGCAGAAATGGTTAATACTGCTGAGCTGAAAGAAGCAGCAGAAACAGTAAAAGAGGTCCTTACAGAGCTTGAGGTTGCAGAAACACTCATCAAAGCCAAACATGATACTCCCAAGGTCACCTCAAAGGCCAAAGGAGTTGTCATAAAAGAAAGAGGTGATGCAGCAAAGAAGTCTAGCATTGAGGAGGGGATGGGTAAAGATAAAGGTAAGGCAAAGCTAGTTGAATCTGATAAACCAATGAAAAAGCAGAAGCTGATTGAATCAGATGAAGCTCTAGCTAGGAAGATACAGGCTGAATTTGAAGAAGCAGAAACCATGCAAGTACAAAAGGATAGAGAGATAGCTAAAGCAATGGCTGCAGAGTTAAACAAAGCCTATCAACAAAGCTTAGCAACAGAACAAGCCAAGCAGAAAGCCACATCTTTGAGGAAGCCTGATAAGATCAAAATGGCTGCAAGGAAAAGACAACCTTCAAAGACATACCTGGGTGCTCAAGAGAGAAAGAAAATGATTACTTTCCTCAAGGGTGCAGTAGGTGTCAAGGTAGAGATGTTTTCAAAGATGTCTTTTGAGAATCTCAAGAAGATGTATGATGTTGAGATGATAAAGCTTCAAGGGGATGATCTTGCAAGGGTTGAAATGGAGAAAAGAATGAAAGAAAGCAATGATTTCTTACAAAAACCATTCCCTGATGAGCAAGAAACTCCAGAGAAAGAAACAACAATTGGTGAAAGTCTAAGGACTTTAAAAAGGACAAAGATGATTGCCAGGAGAAAGCCTACAAAGAAGCCTAGATTAGTGGAAGAAGAGGCTGAAAAGGTTGCTGAAGAAGAAGAGGCACCTGAGTCATCTACAATGAAAGAACCTGCAAGTACTGAGGATGTCAAGATGTACATGGTTGTGATGGACAAAGTGCCTGAACCAATTGCAGCAGAACCTGTAGGAGTTAAACCTCCTGAAGTCATTAACTGGGATGTTTTGGAAGTAGATGGCAAGGAGTATATCAGACTGAAGAGAAAAGATGAAAAGTATGAAGTCTACAGTACTTGGGCTAAAATTGTCAGAACTTGCTCAAGGTCTGATATTGAAGAAATGTTTGACATAGGGATGAAGTTGTATGCAGATCAGTTGAAAGCTCCAGGAATTTCAATTACAAAACTGGTGATGGAGTATCTGTGTATGATGTTCAAACCTGATGAAGTGGAGGAGATCATAAGGAGTGTTTTTCAAACAGTTACAAATTGGACTTTATATGAAACTAGTGGAGTATATTCAGTGACTTTGGATTTAAATCACACTGAATACTTCCTAGTGGATAGAGTGTATAATCATAGCAGATTGAAGCTACATGCCATGCTGAAGAAAAAGTTAAGGTGTGTTCCAGATTCAGAAATGGCTAAATACTTGATTCAAAGAACCATCAATCAGAGTTTGGGATTGGATGCAAACACTGGGATTTAGGCATTGATAGAGTTTTGGGAGCATCTTGAAGAAAATCTTGAAGAACTTGACTTCTCTTCCTAAAAGTCAAGTTAGGGGGAGATTGTTGGGAACTGAAGAAAAACTCAAGTATGGTTAATGCTGCTGGTTCAGAGTTAATACTGCTGAGTGTTACTACTGCTAGTAATATTAATACTGCTATTCAAAGTTAGTGCTGCTTGAACAAAGTTAGTACTGCTTAGCTAGTTAGTACTGCTAGTGGTTAGTACTGCTTAGTAGTTAATGCTGCTAGAAGGAAGTTAATGCTGCTGAAGATTAATACTGCTTATATGATGAAGATTAGTATGAAAGGATATACATGGAAGCTTAGAGATATACATAGAAGATATACTGAAGATATTTTATTTATTGTAATTATCTTTGTATTCAGTATATATATTGTATTGTTTAGAATAGTTAAACTTTAACTTTAGTTTTCATTCTTTTAGAGAAAAACAACCTCAAGGCATAGATCCTAATTCTAGAGAAGTAGAATTCGTATTGGTGAGCCTGTTCATCAATATTGAGGTTGAGTGAGTAATCTTGTAACTTCAAAGCATTCAATAAAAGCTTACAGTTTATTATTCATATTTTCTGTGTTGATTTACTGTTTCATAGAATATCAAAGTGTTATTCCGCAAACTTCTTTGATATTGTTTCTGAGAATTAATTCTTGTTGAGAATACGATCCTGACAGTTTAGATTAGTTTTTTGTCGATTTCTATATCCGTTCACAGGTTTTTGTAAATACCTATTACATTTGCCCTTCTTCGGTGGTTTATACCAAATACAAACGTCATTTTGCCAAATTTTCGAATTTTATGTTACACTAATTTTCAGGGTGTTATAAGTTGGTATTAGAGCTCTAGTTTAAGTGAACTAGGCATGAATGTAAGATGTCTAGACTTAGACTGAGTATGTTAAGTATTGATTGTGAGTTTGGGTAGAACTTCTAAGATGGGTTAGTCTTAGAGTCGACGGAAATTATGCTTATCAGGCATTGTGGCAATGGTAACGAGAACCTTTATGTTTTATATGTTCATAATCTCACTTAGCTAATGTTATTATGAGGACATTTTACGTGAGTGTGCTTGAAGTGCCATTACTATGACAATTGGTAATGTAGTAGTACGTTCTATTGTGCTTATTTTGTTCTCTCTTACTCTTCTCGTGTTTGTGTGCCAACCATTACTCCGTTATGGTGAACACACGTAGTCGTTCGTTGGGCGACGGAGACCTTCACGATGTTAGTTTGCCAGAGCGAAACCCGGTGGTTAGAGCGTCGGCAGTCGTTCCTCCCAGTATGCCGCCGATATTCACTGGGGAGGTGGAGCAGGTGACTAGGGTGGAATTGGCATCCACACACCCAGTTGTTCAAGAGGTAAACCCTCAAACTGACATGATGGCCAGCATCATGCAAATGATGATGTCGGCTATGGAGAAGAAGCAAGAGGCGTTTCGGAAGTTATTGGAGGACCATGATGTGAGCCTCAGAAGGCACGAGGCGGTGGAAGAGAATGTGTTGGTTGGTTCTGGAGGCACCGGGAACAGAATCAGAACTGAAAATCACAGAGTTGTTAGTGCTCCGAGAAGTGGGAATAGTTGCTCCTACAAATCCTTTATGGGTTGTGGACCACCAGAGTTCTCTAGTTCCAAAGATCCAGTCGCGTATATGAAATGGATCCAAGCGGTCGAACAGACTTTTGGCTCCTCCGAGTGTGGGGACGATCAGAAAGTGAGATTCGGTTCTCAGTTACTTAGAGATACGGCACTCTCATGGTGGACTGTCACTCAGGCCACCCTCTCTTCTACTGTGTTAGGTCAACTATCTTGGGTCGAATTCAAGAAGAAGCTCTTGGAAGAGTACTCCAGCGAGAGAGGCATGGATCGAATCGAATCGGAGAAAGTTAAGGCCTATCTAAAGGGTGAGGGAGTACACCCGTCAATTTATGGAGAAGCTGGGGTTAGTATGGCATGTGGCCTCAACAGAAAAGGAGAAAGTTAAGGCCTATCTAAAGGGTCTGTCGGCGGACATGATGTCTATGGTCCACAACTCGAAGGCTTGTAACCTTCGTAAGATGATTGAGGAGGCGCAGTTTATGGAATAAGTTTACGCGAGGGGTAAACCGGAGAAAACTGTAGTGACCGTAGACAAGAGAAAGTGGGAGAGCAATTTCGTACCTCCTAAGAGAACTCGACCTTTTGTCGGAAACCGAAGCTTCAATGGTTATCAAGAAGCTAGATGGTGCCGGAGGTGCCATAGCAAGCACCATGGCAACTGCAACTCCACTCTTCAACCTTGCAACAAGTATGAGAAGTCTGATCTTGCCACCAAAGATTTCCCGATCAGAGGGCTTGTCTACTTCGAGTGCAAGGCACTGGGGCATATGAAGAGAGATTGCCCGAAGCTCAAGTCGGGTAGCACGTCGGAGAAGAAAGAGAACCCATCTAGGCTTCCGGGTCGAGCTTTTCAGATGACGGCCGATGAGGTCAAGGCATCCGCCAATGTGGTATCAGGTACGTTTCTTCTAAACTCCATACCTGCTCGTGTACTGTTCGTTTCGGGTGCCAGTTTCTCTTTTATAGCTGAGTTATTTCGTCAAAAGCTTGCTATGCCCACTAATAGTCTAGAGAATGTGTTAGTGGTAGAGATAGTAGATGGTAGTCAAGTGCTAATCCGCGATATTCTGAGGAAGTGTACTCTCGGAATCGAAGGAAGAGAATTCCCGATCGATTTGATGTCGATGATTATTGGAGGTTTTGATGTGGTGGTCGGCATGGATTGGTTAGTGAACAATCATGCCGAGATCGTATGTTCCAAGAAAGTTATCCGACTTCCCAATCCTAGTGGTGAAGCTGTCATGATCTATGGTGAGAAAAGGAAAGGTAACGTAGCAATCATCACCATGGCTAAAGCACACAAATGCTTGGTGAAAGGATGTTCGTCCTTCCTAGCCTACGTAATCGACGCCAAGCTAGAGAAGTCAAAGCCTGAAGATATGAAGATAGTGCGGAAGTTTCCCGATGTCTTTCTGGATGACTTGCCTGGGTTACCACCCGATCGTCAAGTGGAGTTTCGGATTGATCTCGTGCCGGGAGCAGCCCCTATTGCTAGAGCTCCTTACTGATTGGCGCCATCGGAGATGCAAGAGATGATGGCTCAACTCCAAGAGCTTTTGGAGAAGGGTTTCATAAGACCGAGCTTATCGCCTTGGGGAGCTCTGGTCTTGTTTGTCAAGAAGAAGGATGGCACAATGAGAATGTGCATCGATTACCGTGAGTTGAACAAGGCAACGGTGAAGAACAAGTACCCGCTTCCGAGAATAGATGATCTGTTCGATCAACTCCAAGGAACGGGGTGTTTCTCCAAGATCGACTTACGTTTGTGATATCACCAAGTGAAGGTGAGGGGAGAAGACGTCTCGAAGACGGCCTTTAGAACGCGTTACGACTATTACGAGTTCCTTGTAATGTCGTTTGGCTTAACAAACACACCGGCGGTGTTTATGGATTTGATGAATAGGGTGTGCCGACCATTCCTAGACAAGTCGGTCATCGTATTCATTGATGACATACTCGTGTATTCCAGGAGCGAGTTAGAGCACGAGCAACACCTTCCTGAAGTTCTAGAAGTGTTGAGAAAAGAAAGATTGTGCGCCAAGTTTTCCAAGTGCGACTTTTGGCTTAAGGAGGTGCAATTCTTGGGTCACGTTGTCACTCGAGATGGAGTGAAAGTGGACCCCTCCAAAATTGAATCTATGATCAATTGGGAGCCTCCCAAGAGTCCATCAAAAATCCGAAGTTTATTGGGTTTGGCGGGATATTACCGGAGATTTATTCAAGACTTTTTGAAAATCGCTTCTTCCTTGACGGCATTGACTAGGAAGAATGTGAAGTTCGTTTAGACCGAAGCGCAAGAGAAAGCGTTCCGGACTTTGCAAAGGAATTTGTATGAAGCTTCAATCTTGTCGCTACCCGAAGGGTCGGAAGACTTCATAGTCTATAGTGACGCTTCGAAAATGGGATTAGGATGCGTGTTGATGCAAAGAGGCAAGGTGATCGCTTACGCCTCGAGGCAACTTAAAATCCACGAGAAGAATTATCCTACCCATGATTTGGCGTTAGCGATGGTGGTGTTTGCCTTGAAGCTTTGGCGGCATTACCTTTATGGCACGAAATGTACACTCTACACGGATCATAAAAGCCTAAAATATGTCATTGATCAAAAGGAGTTAAACATGAGGCAAAGGCGGTGGCTCGAGTTGCTCAAGGATTACGATTGTGAGTTGCTTTACCATCCCGGTAAGGCGAACGTAGTGGTTGATGCGTTAAGTCGGAAGGACTATAGCGGAAGTATTCGGACTACCCTTTCGAGAATCGAGTTAGTGTCAAGCCTTGTAGAGAATATCAAGTCATCTCAAGTAGAAGCCATGTTGGAAGAAAATCTCAAGGATGAAGTCATGACAAAGCAACGGTTGCTCTTAACGGAGGATAGTCGTGGAGTAAAACCGTTTAACGGTCGTGTGTGGGTACCCAAGGTTGGGGGTAATCATGAACTATTTCTTGAGGATTCCCACAAGTCCAAGTATTCCATTCATCTGGGAAGTACAAAGATGTACCGGGACTTGAAGTTACATTATTGGTGGTTGGTAATGAAACTTAATGTGGCGCGTTACGTGAAGCGCTGTGTGACGTTCTTGCAAGTGAAGGTCGAACATCAACGACCGTATGGGAGTCTTCAGTCCTTAGAAATCCCCGAGTGGAAGTCGGAACATGTTACCATGGACTTCGTGATGAAGTTGCCTAAAACTCTTCGAGGTCACGATACCATTTGGGTAATAGTCGATCGGTTGACTAAGAGCGCTCACTTTTTGTCTATGCGCGAGACCTTGCCGATGGACAAGTTAGCAAAACTCTACATCGATGAAGTGGTCTCGAGGCATGGAGTACCCTTGTTGATCGTGTCGGATTGCGACAGTCGGTTCACTTCAAACTTTTGGGATGGTTTTCAAAAGGAGCTTGGTACTCGAGTAAAGTTGAGTACAACTTACCATCCGCAAACCAACGGTCAGAGCGAGAGAACAATCCAAACGCTTGAAGACATGCTAAGGTCTTGTGTTATCGACTTTGAGGGTAGTTGGGACTCTCACCTACCTTTGGTATAGTTTACTTACAACAATAGCTACCACTCGAGTATTGGCATGGCGCCGTTTGAGGCCTTATATGGGTGGAAGTGCAGAACTCCCGTGTGTTGTCTAGAAGCGGGAGAGAAGCAATTCTCCGGACCCGAAATTGTGCAAGAGACGACCGATAAAGTGAATGGCATTCGGGAACGGTTGAAGGCAGCTCAGGATCGGCAGAAGAGTTACACCGATAAGAAGAGACGGCCGATGAAGTTTCAAGTGGGCGACCGTGTGATACTTAAAGTGTCACCATGGAAAGGCATTATTCGTTTCGTAAAATGTGGAAAATTGGGTTCTCGTTTCCTTGGACCATTCAAGGTGCTTAAGCAGGTAGGTTTGCAAGCCTACCAATTGGAACTTCCACCGGAAATGAACGGGATCCACAACACGTTTCATATCTATTATCTCTGAAAGTGTTTGGCGGAAGAAGAAAGCGGCATTCCCCTTTGTGAGATAAGAGTGGACGAAGGTAATCGTTGTGTCGAGGAACCCGTAGCTATTTTGGATCGGAAGTCAAAGAAGCTTCGTCACAAAGAGGTCACGATGGTCTAGGTGCAATGGAAGCATCATCGAGGATCAAATGTGACGTGGGAAGCTGAGGAGGATTTGAAGCGTGGATATCCTAATCTCTTCGATTAGTTGGGATTTCGGGGACGAAATCATCTCCAAGTTGGGGAGGATTGTAACACCCCGACTTTTAAGTTGGCCAGAATTGAAGAAGAATGGAAAGCAGTGTCCCGCGCGAGTTACCGCGCGGCTTAGCCCGCGCCATGAACCGCACGGTGGTCTGTTTCTTCGCGGATCCAGTGGTTGGCGCGAATCACCGCGCGACACTGCCCTCGCCGCGACCCACGCGAAAACCTTGTGCGTCCTTTTAGCAAAAAATCGTCCCTTATTTCATTATTTCCCAATTTTTCTTCCTAAGATTTCTCTCTCAACTTCTCCCTCCTCATTTACTCCAAATCTAGGGTTTCTTCATCTTTACCTACTTCATTTATTACTTGAGTTAAAAGCTTCACCTAAGGATTCGAGTTTTGGAAGCTTCACCCACCATCTCCATCTTCATCTTCTCGAAGGATCAAAATCTAGGATTTGGGTTTTCTTCAAAAACCCACTTGGTGAGTTCCTACTATCATTTTCTAAACCTTATACATGTCAAAGCTTACATTTTGAACTACTATATATCTCCTTGGTTTTGGATTTAAGTTTATTACATTTTGACCTAACTTGGGTTTTGGGAGATTTTAGGGTTCCCAATCATTTTCAACTAAAACAAAGGGTTTCATCTTATATGAAGTAAAATGAAGTATTACTTTCACATTTATGCGAGATACTTGAAGGAATATATATAATCTTATTTTATGATTTTCATACTTATCAGCAGTTAAACTTGGAAACGCATATTTGAAAATAAATGTTATTGAGGACTATATGTTTGATTATAGTTGGTCACAAATGAAATTGTGACAAGTCTAGACTATTCCTAGTGGATCCATAGGTATGTGAGTCGGCTTATATTTTGGGATGTGTTTCCCCTTTGTAGCTATGGATGCATTTGATCCTCGGACGCACTTTGGTACGGTTATGTGGGACCGGTTACTAGCCATGGATCATAATGTAGTCCTAGTGAACGATTATGACATGGTGAAAATGTACAATTCAAGCCATATCAATCAAGATTAAGATTTAACAATCAAAGTTCTAGATAGAGAGTAGAGAGAGAAACACAAGTCATATATATATTGAAGTTTGACAGTTACAATACACGCATCTAACTTGGTTACATGGTTCCCTTACAACACTATGCTATTTATACTAATACACTTCTCTCAAGACAAACAAACTCTCACACCACTAGTTATCTCATACCACTAAGATTGATAATGTTGACTTTACAGACTTTGACTTTTCACATACTTTGACATTGTTCATTAAATCTTGGATACAACAAATACACTAACATTCTCCCCCTTTGTATTCAAGATTTAATAAAAATTTGACAATTGTCTTCATTGCTTGATTCTTGAAAACTTTAACTCTGACAGCTCTGAACTTTGTAGCTCTGACAATCTTTAACCGATCAGCTTTTGAAGAATCTTGATAAGTCTTTGAAAGTTTTGAAATTCCTTTAAATTTCGTATCTTTGAATTATAAATAATCTTTCAACTTTGAGGAATCTTTGATCATATCTTTGTCTCTATGATCTCTGAATCATCTTTAGAAAAACAAACTTTCTTGAATCATCTTGATTTGTCTTTGAAACGCAATCTTCAGAATCCATTGACTTTCAACTGTCTTGACATTGAAATTCCATAAAGTATCTCTCCTTTTTCTTCAGAAAATCTCTTCCTTTTAAGCTTTGAAATTGAAATCTTTAAAAATTATCTCCCCCTATTTGATGATTGTGAGAATCATTATCATCAAAACCTCTTCAATTTCATCACAGTCTTTGAATATCAATCTCCCCTTTTGTGATAAACTAACAATCTCCCCCTTTATAAAATGTTGACAATCTCTGCTCTTTCATTTGATCTGATCTGAGTATTTGTCAATTCATAAAATGTATATATCCGAATCTTTTCAAATTCCGATATAATAAACATGATAATCCTGAATCAAGAAATGAAACAGTTAGAATGCCTGTAAGTAGCACGGAGCCACTTTGTACAACGAATGTACATTGGAAAGGAGTTTTTATGATGTTCACTCCACCAGAACTTCCATTCAATCATCGAAAAACCACAAAGGAATTTTCTATGAATGTTATGTTAAGAAAACTTATTCCTTGTGTGTACGTGAAAGTGTATGAATGATTGAAGCTACTTACGCTTTTTCAGGCTCAAATTGTGTAAACTGTTGAGACAAAAACAAGTTTTACACGGACTCAATATGCATGAAAGAGATTCGAAGATGGGGCAACTTTCCTTCTATTTCAATATCTAAATCTTCCGAGTGAATATTAGATAGCAGATATGTTGCGTCCCCAAGAAAATGAAACATTTCTTTGTTGAGAAAGAAACGAGTGGCTGGTGGGGTAATTGCAAGAGTTCGCATGGGCTCATTGCCTGTTTCATGATTGTCACCAAAGAATGTGAACCAATCAGTAGATGTGGCTGCCCGGATCAGAAAGTGGTTAGTGCAGAGTTTTGATATTCTTTTAACTCTAATCTCACACCCTCTTTCTTTTAACATTTAAGCTCACTTCTAACCAAACTGTCATTTACATTTTTCCGCTCCACACAATGAGAAAAACTCAATCGGATGAGTTATCTCCCCGACTCTTTGATTTAAAAACCCCTGACCCCTCAATCACTCTAGGATAACTTCCTGGGTAGGAAACACTGGCTAACATGAATTCATGGAAGTTCTGTTTAAGCTCACACATGAATCCCATGTAATTTGTCCTAAAAGATATGTTGCTCAACAATTTAGATTGAACAATTAAGCATACGAAAACAGAATGACTCTGTAAGTGTATGAATGCTTCACATTGTCAGTGTGAGAGCTTTGAAGATTTCTCAAAACAAGAATAATGAATGAATAAAATGAAATCAACAGAATTGTTTTGAGAAACTGACACTATATCAAACAGATCAAATATCATTAGTATAAACATGAAATGGTTAGGGTATCAAAGAACTTGATATTTTGTTTATATGAACGAATATAAACAATTTCACAATGAACGCACAAATATTGAAATGAAGATTGATGCTCAACAACAGTGAATTACAAACGAGGGTATTACCATCGAAAGATTGTTTCTTTATGAGACATGATAATAACAAAATCAAATAAAGTACTGAACTGGTGTGTGTGAATACTTGACAATATGTAGACAAGATAATACACAAGTATTGATTTTTGGAAACACACGGTCAGTTAAACAATAACACTCAATTGTGAAAAACATTTAAAATCACACTTCTAAATTCATGAAATCTTTTGAGAATCAGAAGTGGTTTGAACATTTCAGAAACGTT
This sequence comes from Arctium minus, assembly GCA_954870635.1. Taxonomy (NCBI): domain Eukaryota; kingdom Viridiplantae; phylum Streptophyta; class Magnoliopsida; order Asterales; family Asteraceae; genus Arctium; species Arctium minus. Next base: position 79,897,863 of record OX941081.1, on the reverse strand, counting down.
TTTCATGCTTGAAAGTAGTTCTTCTTTCGAACAATCAGCGATTAAGATCAGAAGATACTTACAATTTAGCTCCCCCTCAAATCATGATAGAATTATTTTATTCATTTAAGCTCCCCCTGGATATTTTCAAAATATCCTTGTCTTTAAACATTGAAGACCGAGTCCTAAACTGATGTGTTTAGAAGTCATAGTCCATTAACATTGAAGTGCGGGTCTTGAACTATTTTATTCAAGAGCTTTTATCTTTGACTTTGAAGAACGAGTCCTGACCTGTACATAATCAGAAATCGATGTTCTTTCTCCCCCTTAAACTTTGGGTGCCCGCAACACAGATTTAGCTTTTGGTACCCACTGGTATTTGGGTCCTGACATGTTAGTTGCAGTTCTTTTGGGGTTAACATAATATGAACCATACCAGTAACTGACAAAATTATTACTTACAAAGTCATGTGCTCCACAGTAAGAACAACATATTTTCTTTTCAGCCAACCTGATAAGATGATTAGTAGAGTAAATTGTATCAGGTTTACCAAAAGATTTACCTTTATGAGCTCTGTTCTTTTTGGCATTGGATGTGGATGCATATGCTTTGTCATTTTTCTTCTCATCTAAAGAATATTTAACTCTCCAGACCATCTGTCCTTTCTTAGAATGCTTCCCAAGAGATTTGACATAGAAGCTCGCTGGACTATCAACAGATTTATCATAAAATAGATTAGATGGATGAATCTGATTTGATTTGACAATGTTTAGTTTGACACTTTTCTTTTTGAAAACATTTTTCTCATGTATGGAACTTGAAGCTGTTTGAAAGAACAGACTGATTCTGTTGAATTATCAACAGGTGATTGATCAATCACATCAACTGAAATCTTTTCTGACAAATTAACATTTGCAGCTTCCAAGTCCTTTATCTTTTTGGATAAAATATTTCTTTGAGTAGAAAGTGTGTCAAACTTTTGTTTCAAATCAGTTCTATCCTTCTGTTCTTTAAGAATATCTGAGGATAGAACAGTTATCTTGGATGTGAGCTTAGTTATTTCAGATTCAAAATTTAAACGTTCTAGCTCAAAATATTTTTCTAAGTTCTTGTTTTGTTCAGAAATATCTTTGAAAATCCCAAAATTTCTCTTTTCAGCATTTTTCTTTTCTAGCTCAAAAGACTTTTTCTTTTCTTGAAAAGTTTTTCTTTCTTTTTCAAGTAAGTCTTGCAGAACTGAGATTTGTTTGAGAAGTTCAACTGTTTTGTCTTCAAGAACTTTTCTCTCTTTAGCAAACGTGTCTCTTTCTATAATTAAATTTTTTTCAAACTCTGACACTTGCTTTGAGAGTTTAATACATCTTAGCTCCAGATCCTTTTTCTCTTGGATAACTTTCTTGGAAAGATTAGACAACTTTTAAGTAGAGGATTTCTCAAGATTTGCTTTGTCTTTATCTGCTTAGAGACTTTTATTCAGATCAACATTCTTTTACTCTAAAACAGATATCTTATCTTCAAAAGCCTTAAACTTCTGTTGAAGCTCAACTGATTCAGCATGCAGTTCTGATGATTTTTGTTCAGTTGTCTTCAGTTGGCTTTGAAGATTGGTTATCATTCTCTCTTTTTGCATGATTATTTTCTCTTTAACCTCTATAATTTTTTCTTTCATTCCAATTTCGTTCTCTTTCTCTCTTGCCTTTATTATACCTGCAAAATCAGATTTAGAATGATCAGTACATTTAGCACATTCATAAGTTTTATCAGAATTTAACAATTTAGATTTAAACTCCTGAATCTATTTAAGAAGAACTGAATTCTGATTTTTCAGTTTATCGCGTTTAGCTTCTATTGCCGGTATCTCAGGCATGTACATTATAGCACAGTCTCTCCCTGAAAAAATAGTAGACATCTTGAACAGATTAGCTTGATATGATCGTTCCCAAAATATCCAGAAAAAAAATTTACTTGAAAATCAAAAATGAACAGCACTTGAAAATAGATCAGAAAAATATTCTAACTCCAGAACTCGCAAACTACAAGAACTCGCAGAACTCCAAACTCGCAAGAAAGTATTCACTTAGCTTATCGTTAGACGTTATGTGCGTGAACTAGGAACTCGCAGATAGCTTGATGCATGAAGTGAGAAACTCGCAAGTAAGGATGTTATTAGATCACATATTTATTGGATTCAAGATCATCAATTCTGAAGATTGAAATCTGAAGTCAAAGCTGCAAAGTCAACTCTCATCAAATAGTCTAGGTTATTTTGTAATAATTGTCAAAGTTTATTTTTTTTTCTTGTATTTTGGGCTTTTATGTCTTTTTCCTAAATTAGGTGTGTGGGCCTATTAGGCTCTACGGTTGTTGTGAGAGAGGTGTGCCAATTTGGAATAACACCAGCCGCCACTTTTCATTCCTGTGTAAGAGAGAAACGGTTCTAGAGAGAGAGAGCTTAGAGAGAAAACATTCAAGAGAGAAACCTTGTAATCGTATTGATTGAATATCAAAAACAGGTTTGTTTATTCTATTGATTGTGATTATATATATGTTTATGTGATAAGAAACTGATTCTATTGGGATAAACAATTGGTATCAGAGCTAAACCAGATTAAAATCAAGTTTTTCTAGAAAATATTGGTTCGACACTGTTCATCATCTTCCAGAATCGATTTTTGAATTTTTTTGTGTGTTTTTCGAGCTGAAATCATTTGGGTTTTGTTCGAAATCAGTTTTATATTGAGTTTGTATTGATTTTCTTGAGTATTGCACTGTAATCGATCATCTATTTGATGATTTTTGTGTTTTTGTTCTCCACGAGTTCTTGTTCACTGTTCCATTAATCGATTCCTCTAAGAGTGTTTGTTTTAGAAATTTTTTGATTGTAATATGTGCTAGAGGTGTTTGTGAGCTTATTCTCAATGTTTGGGATTGCAAATCAAAGATTAGATAGGTTTTAGGGATTATCAGAGTCAATTTTGAAGTACAGGGAAGATACGCGTCTTTGCGATAGTTCATACTGGATTTGCGCCAGATTCAAGGGTTCCAAGTACATAGCGCAAAGTTTAGTTTGGGCAAGTTTTGCGCCATTGCCTCCTAGCGCATACCTGGAGATCTCGAATTTTGCGTCACATTCTCTTGGCGCAAAGTTCACTTTTGCGCCACACACTACACCGGTCGCAGACACCGGTCGACACCGGTCCATACCGGTCAAAGGACCCCGGTCGCAGCTCGGTCCACCCCAGTCGACCCCGGTCGCAGTAACACACCGGTCAGAGGGACCCGGTCGCAGAAATCGGTCGGATCAAGGCACCGGTCAGAGGAACACCGGTCGAAGGCGGGCACCTGTCGAGGACACCGGGCGTACAACACACCGGGTTTCAAGACCCCGGTCGACCCCGGTTTGCGCCATCAACTCTTCGCGCAAACCTCCATTTCGCGCGACCTGCTTCTCGCGCAAAACTTTTCTTGCGCCACTCTCTTCTCGCGCAAATCTCAAGGGTTTCAATGTACTTCGCGCGAAGTTCCTTTTGCGTCAGCTTCACTTAGCTCGAAGTTGACTTTTGCGCCAGCTTCTTTTAGCGCACAACTTTCTTTTAAGCCGCGGCCCTTGGCGCATTTCTGTCCTTAGCGCATTTTTGTGTTTTGCGCCAAATTATCTTTCTTCATTTATTATTTTCAGTATAAATCTGTATTTGTTTGATTTTATCTAGACTAACGATCAATTTCGAGTTTCTTATTGCATATTTATCAAAAACAGGATGACATCAATAGAAACTCTCGCTATAGGAACTGATGTTAAGCCACCAGTACTCTTCAAGGGGGAGTACGAGCAATGGAAAGACCAATTCTTGGAATTCATCGATCGACATGATCTGGGAGATTACATCAGAATATCCGTAAAGGAAGGAATCATGACACCTCCAACCAAGACACTCACTGTAGTTAGAGAGAATGGTGAAGAAGAACAAAGAGAGTATCAATTACCGCTTGATGAATACTCGGATGAGCAGAAAAGGAGACACAAGGGTGACAGACTGGCAAAATCATTCATTCTCCAAGGCATACCAAATGAGATTTATGTCAAAATTGATATCTACAATGCTACCGGAAAACAGATGTGGGATCAATTGGAGAAGATGATGCTCGGTTCAATGGTCGGCAACCAACTCAAAGTATCTAACTGTCTGAATAACTATGAAGAATTCAATGCTAAAGTAGGAGAATCTCTAGAGGCAACATATGACAGATTTTTGACCTTGCTGAACGAGCTAAGCAAGAATAAGGTCAAAAAATCTCAAGTTGAACTGAATATAAATTCCTCAACGTCCTCCAGCCTGAGTGGAAGAGGTATGCTAGACAGATGAAGTAGATGAAGGATCTGACCGAAATTCCACTTCATGAAGTCTACGAAACTTTAAGGTAGAATGAGGAGGAAGTGGATGAGATCAAGGATGAAAAGAAAAAGGTTGAGAAGACAGTTGTTGATCCACTCTCTCTCGTTGTAAAGAAGAAAAAGAAGAAGATGATAGTTTCTGAATCAGAAGAGGATGAAAGAGAGAATAACTCTGACTCTGACGACTGTGATAACCTGAAGCAGGCTATACTTATGTTGACAAAGGCTTTTCAAAAGAAGTTCTACAAAAATCCTAGCTCAAATAGTCAGAGGTATTCATCTGGTTTAAGCAACTACGATCACAAGGAGAGAGTTGAAGGAAAGAGGATAGAGGAAAGGAGACCACAAGAGAAGAAGTATAGAGCCGAAGAGATCAAATAGGCAGAACCTCCAAAGTGCTACAACTGTGGAAAATTCGGACACTTTGCTAAGTACTGCCAAATTCCCAAAGTCTGGAACTCCGAATACTACAAGAACAAGCTGCTTCTAGCCAAGCAACAGGAGGCTAGAAAGGCTTTAATGGCTGAGGATGAGTTTTGGCTTGACCATTCCGAGGAGGAGGAAGGAGAGAAGGAAGAGAGAGCTCACATGTGCTTGATGGGTCACATGAAGATGGAAAATGAAGCTGATTCTGATGAAGAAGACAATGAAGAGGTGTGTGATATGACTAAATCAGATTTCTTGAATCAAATGCATGCCATGATGACTAAATTCCAAGAATTAGAGTATAAACTCAATCATGAAAGGGGTGTTATTAATGATATAAATCAATCTATACAGAAACTTATCAATGATATTGCCGAGAAAAATGTATTGATTGAAACTTTGCACAAAAACATTGACACCAGCGTGAAAGAGAAAACTATAATTCATAAAGAGTTATCTGAAACTGTTTCAAAATATAGAGAGTGTGAGTTTAAATCTAAAGAGCTTTCTAAAATGTATTCTTCGACTTCAAAAGAAAACAAATCGTTAATTGAAAAGGTGAATGCTTTGGAAGAGAAACTATATACTTTAGGTCAAACTGAACAAACCATTCATCTAAACAAACCTAAAGAGAATTCTGACTGTTGGGGACTTGGTTACAAGAACCCACACCACCTCAAAAACGGTATATCTGAAGTGCCTGCTCTCTATGATTTTGGATTTATGAAACTGGCACCTCAATACACCGAACTCAAAGTTTTCTGGACTAGTCTATCTGAAGAGGACAAAGCCAAGGAATATGCTAAAAGAAAGAACACAAGTAAAGTTCAACTTCCGTTTCGTTATGAGAGGTTGAATAACAGTTATAGTTCTGATAAATTAAAATCTCTTTCTAATGACTATTTTGAGAGTTATTCTGTAAAAGAAATGGAGGCTAAGCCCATCGAAGGGAAGCTTTACGTTCCTCCTCTCGTTTTGGAAAGTAAAATTTCTGAACTTGAGAATACTCTCACAGAATAAAGGATTTTGATAAACTTAGAACAAACCGTTTTTTCTACTGTGTTCAAGTTATCCCAGGCTTTAAAATCTGATGATAGATCTGGTTCATTTGATAATGAGTTTGATTTTCTAAACTCTGATGGTGGTTTAGATGACTGTGTTGGTGGTTTTGACTGTAATGCTAAACTTCCTAATCATTCCTCTTTTGGTGTTAATTCTTTTGGGTTACCCAATGTGTTTGAAAAAGGTGAAACATCAACGAAAGTTGATAAATCAGTTTCTGTGAAATCTAAGAATGCAAAAGGTAAGAAAAGAAAATCTCAGCATTCACAGAAACCGATCACCACTGGAAAGCCAAAGAAGAAGCATTCTTTTGATTCTCACCATTCTAACTCTAAAGTTTCAAATGTTTCATATTTGAGAAAGAAAAAGCTTGGAGTTAAGTCGGAATGGAGACTGAAACAGAAGATAGACGAGAATGCTAAATCATTTTCTAGTTCTGATTGTAATAAAAAGACTACTAGTAAAGATGATTTGATTGTGAATGTTGCTACTTCTAAACCAAAACTTGTTGATTCTGGCAAGAAATATTCCATACAACAATTATTCCAGTTATCTCCTTCTGCTAGAAAGTTTTCAAATTATGATAGATATGATTATGCTTCTCGTAAATATTCTGATGTTTGGTTTGGAAATTATCATTCATATTCTTATTGTTCTAATTCTTCATATAATTTTCCAAAGAAAAGCGGACCCAAATTTCAATGGGTACCAAAATCATGTGCTAACACTATGGGTCCCATTTATAAGTGGGTACCTAAACCTCTTGTTTCCTGATTTCTCTTGTGCAGACCCGTCATATGTGGTACTTGGATAGCGGATGTTCCAAGCATATGACCGGGCAGAAAAGTCTGTTGACTAACTTTACAGAGAAATATTGTGGAACAGTTCGATTTGGTAACGATCAGTTTTCACCAATTCTGGAGTATGGTGATGTGGTTCATGAAAATGTAACGATTAAGAAGGTGAGGTACGTAGAAGGATTAGGACACAACCTATTCATTATTGGCCAGTTCTGTGACAAAGAGTTAGAGGTGAATTTCAAGGCCAAGAAGTGTTCGGTACGCACTGAGGACGGGAAAGAACTATTGGTCGGCACTCGCAAGTCAAACCTCTACACCATTAACTTGTCAAAGGTCCAGACTGACAATCAAGTGTGTCTAGTCTCAAAAGCCTCGATGCAACAAAGCTGGCTATGGCATCGACGGCTCTCTCACCTCAACTTTCGGTACATCAATAAACTGGTCAGTAGAAAGCTAGTGAAAGGACTTCCTGAGCTCAAGTACGAAAATGAACACTTGTGTCCAGCATGTGAAAAAGGGAAGATGAAGAGAGCTCCACATAAACCGAAGCCTGAACCGAGTACCAACTCTCCTTTAGAGTTGTTGCAAATGGATCTCTGTGGTCCTATGCGAACGCAAAGCTTAGGCGGAATGAAATACGTGTTAGTTATTGTGGACGATTATTCGCGATACACTTGGGTCAAATTTCTACGGTCTAAAGATGAGACGCCCGAAGTTCTCATTACATTTCTAAAGACGATCCAGGTGAATCTGCAGAAACCAGTCAAGCTTCTCCGAACCGACAACGGCATAGAGTTTAAGAATAAAACAGTTGAAGAATATCTCGAATCGGTCGGGATAACACATCAATACTCTGCTACACGTATGCCTGAACAGAATGGAGTAGTCGAAAGGCGAAACCGTACGCTAGTCGAGGCAGCTCGCACTATGCTCAGTCAATCCGACTTACTTCTATTTCTGTGGGTTGAAGTTGTGTCGACTGCGTGTTACACTCAAAATCGGTCCATGATACACCGCAGATTTCAAAAGACTCCGTATGCATTGATCAACAACCGAACACCAACCATTAAATATTTTCATGTTTTTGGTTGTAAGTGTTTTGTGCTAAATGACAGAGAGAGTCTGAACAAGTTCAGCGCTAAGGCGGATGAGGGCATCTTTATCGGCTATTCTTCTACATCTGTTGCATACCGTGTATACTTGAAGAAGTCAAAGACTGTGGTTGAGAGCGCAAACGTTACATTTGATGAAGACATGGCTTCTGAACACAACAGTTCAGAACCCATGATAATAGGAGTACTAGCTTCTGGGCAAATCAGTCCAGAACCTATGTCTCAAGCGAACCAATCAGATAGGGCATCAACGTCTACTAATCATTTATCTGATTTAGATATTTTATTTGAACTGTTTTATGATGAATATCATGGATCTAATGTGATTAAACCTGTTGTGGTTGACAGGATTGAAGATTCAACGATTAATCATCCAACCACTTTAGATGTTTCTACTGAATCAAATTCCCCGATTCAGCAAGATATTCCAGTTCAAATGCCTACTCCAATAGTTGAAGTTGTATCTACTAATGATGAGTTAGAAGTTGTTGAGTCAGTAGGATGTGATGTATGGACAGATCAACAGACTGAACAACCTGTACCTACTGAAGCGTCTGTACCAATTACTTCAACTGAATCCCTTCCTCATGATGTTCAAACTGAAGAACCTGAAAGTGGATTTTTTGATGACAACCATGATCAATATTCATCTACTCCACTACCTCATGAACATCGTTGGACCAAAGAGCACCCTCTTCACCAAGTAATTGGAGATCTCAACAAGCTGGTGCAAACTAGGTCAGTAACTTTGAATCAATGTATGCATGACTCATTCCTCAGCAAAATAGAGCCTACTCGAGTATCAGAAGCACTTGCTGATTCGGATTGGGTGTCTGCCATGCAAGAAGAGTTAAACCAGTTTGAAGCCCTGAAGGTTTGGAGGCTAGTGCCAAAACGAGAAGGAAAGACCGTGATTGGAACTTTTTATCTCAATTTAATCTAGTTGGTAAATAATCACAGAAACAAGCAACATAATAATAATCAAGAGATATATAAATCAGAGTAACATACCAATCCCTTGAATAAACAATGAAACCCTTGAGTGTTCTTGATACCCTTTGAATACAGAGAAAACTTACGTCTATTAACTAGAATATTATCAGAGTTAACCTAAAACTAAACTAAACAAAACTTTAAATACCTAGGCCATATGGGCTTCCTAATGCTTAATGGGCTTGGGCCCAATAGCTAATAACTATTATACTATTACAATTTAAACCCTGAACTGTAACTATCAAGTAAATACAGTTTAGACCCTCTAATTTAACTTTTGATACATGGTAATAACAAAGTCAAAATAGAATGTTCTGAACCGTTATGTGTATGAATACTTGATAAAGTATATTGACAAGATAAAACGCAAGTATTTATCTTTAAGAACACACGGTCAGATAAGCATTTAAGTATCCAAAAATCTGTTAATATCACAGATATTCTCCCCCTTAACTTAATGTAAATATAATTTTTTTTAACAAAAAAAACAGAAAAATAAAGTAAAGCACTGAAGTGCGGGTTCTAATCTGATGTGATTAGAAACCATTGTCACTTGAACAAACCTGCATAAATAAAAGAAATAAGGGTAATCATTTATGAAAATGATTCCTCTCTCGTTAGCAACAGGAAAAAATAACACAGAAGATAAAAACTTGGAATACTCCCCCTAGAATCATGAGTAAGGTTTAATACATGTTCAACATACGAAGTTTGCTGATAAGAAATTGAAAACGCTTTTCATCCAATGGCTTGGTGAAAAGGTCAGCTAACTGGAAGTCAGTTTGAACAAAGTGCATTTCAATATTACCTTTTTCTACATGATCCTTGATGAAATGATAGTGTACGTCGATATGCTTGGTCTTCGAATGCTGTACCGGGTTAGCAGTTATAGAGATTGCGCTCTTGGAATCACAATAAATAGGAACCCGCTTGTAGTTGTATCCAAAGTCCCTTAATTGTGTCGTCATCCAGAGGACTTCAGAACAACAGCTAGCAGCAGCTACATACTCAGCCTCGGCAGTGGATGTTGAAACACAATTTTGTTTCTTTGAAGTCCAACTTACAAGTTTGTCACCTATGAATTGACATGATCCAGAGGTGCTCTTTCGGTCTAGCTTAAATCCTGCATGATCAACATCTGTAAAGGCGGTTAGTTCAAAACGAGAATCCTTTGGATACCAAAGGCCTAGATTAGGAGAACCTTTGAGATATCTAAGGATTTGCTTAACAGCAGTTAAGTGCGACTCTTTAGGATTATACTGATATCTCGCACAAAAACATGTGGCAAACATTATATCCGGGCGACTGGCAGTCAGATAAAGTAAAGAACCAATCATGCTACGATACACCTTTTGATCAACAGGTTTGCTGGAGGGATCCGCGTCTAAGAGTGTACCAGTAGCCATTGGTGTTTTCATGACTGAACTATCTGACATATTGAACTTTTTCAAAATATCGTTTATATATTTAGCTTGATTAATAAATATGCCTTTGGGTAATTGCTTTACTTGTAGACCAAGAAAGAAATTCAATTCACCCATCATCGACATTTCAAACTTTGTTTCCATTATCTTTGAAAAGTTCTTGCAAAATTTCGGATTTGTCGATCCAAATATTATGTCGTCAACATAAATCTGAATGAGAATCAAGTCCTCACCTTGCCTTTTAAGAAATAAGGTTGTATCAACAGTACCTTTCTTGAAACCAGAAGCAAGTAGAAATTTAGTGAGAGTTTCATACCAGGCTCGCGGTGCTTGTTTCAGACCATAAAGCGCTTTGCCTAATACATAGACATGATTAGGGTGATGAGGATCAACGAAAACTTCAGGTTGAGCCACGTAGACCTCCTCATGCAGAACATCGTTCAGGAAAGCTGACTTTACATCCATTTGATAGACTGTAAAGTTTTTGTGCGCTGGATAGGCTAGGAAGATTCGGATGGCTTCGATCCTTGCAACCGGGGCGAATGTTTCGTCATAGTCTATGCCCTCTTGTTGACAGTACCCTTTTGCGACCAAACGAGCTTTGTTTCTCACGACTACTCCAGCTTCGTCCTTCTTATTTCTGAACACCCACTTTATTCCAATAACGAATTTACCTTTAGGTAGTAGGATCAAGCGCCATACCTTGTTCCTTTAGAATTGTAGAAGCTCATCTTGCATAGCAGAAAGCCATAAGGGATCACGTAGAGTTTCAGACGCTTTCTTTGGTTCTAGGGAACTAAGGAAGCTTGAAAACATGCAGAAGTTGGCTGTTGTTGATCTTGTTATGACACCAGATTGTACGTCACCTATCACGTTTTCCAGGGGATGATCCTTAGTCCAACGATGCTAGCTTGGAAATGCTTCAACTGTTTATTGCGTATTTGACGCATCATTGTCATCTTGCACGGCAGGTTGCTCCATAGATGTACTCGGGACATCTTGTACTGGTGTTTCTGATACTGAAGCTTCTGGACTAGCAGTTGAAGTGCTCGGGACTTCCTTTCCAGAAGAGATATCTGTAGAGACAGATTCAGCATTAGTAGAGTCAGAAACTAACTGTGTAGTCGTACCTGATGGAGATGAAGTTTCAGTGACTTCTTCGGAAGGTCCAGACATGTCTTCAGAAGTGATAGGGACATCCGAGCTTGTTATTGATGTGGATATGCCTTTATCAAAGTCTACACATATATCATCAAATGCATCAATAAACAATAAATCTAACTCAGATGAAGTAGAGTTAGAGTGTGTAGAAGTTGATCCTTTGGTAGATGGTTCTATTCGGGATTGAATAGAAGCTTTGTCCTTAAGTACGAGTTCTGAACTGTTGTGTCCAGAAGTCCTTGTAGAATTCTCATCAAAGGAGACATTCATGCTCTCAACAACCGTCTTAGTTCGAATAATGTAAATTTGATAAGCTTTGGATGTCAGAGAGTATCCAACGAGATATCCTTCATCCGCTTTCTTATCAAATTTTGATAATCCTTGATGCTTTTTAAGAATGTAGCACCTGCAACCAAAGACACGAAGAAATTTGATATTAGGTGTACGATTGTTGATTAACTCATATGCTGTTTTATTAAAGCGCTTGACCACGATTGTACGATTCTGTGTAAAGCATGTTGTGGCGACTGCCTCGGCCCAAAGGTACATGGGTAGATCTGAGTATGCAAGCATAGTGAGAGCTGCTTCAACAAGTGTGCGATTCTTCCGTTCGACAATGCCATTTTGCTGCGGAGTATAGGTTGCGGAGAAGTTGTGTGAAATGCCCACAGAAGTAAGATAACTCTGTAAGGTGGCATTCTTGAACTTCGTGCCATTGTCACTGTGAATGGTTCTGACTGACAGTTGAAGACGTACTTGAATGCGCTTGATGAAAGCGATAATCAACTCTGGCGCATCTGACTTGTTGCGAATAAACTCGAGCCATGTATACCTTGAGTAGTCATCTATCATTACCAACACATATTTCTTTCCGTTGATAGATGTTGTGCGCATTGGGCCACAAAGGTCCATATGAAGAAGTTCCAGTGCAGATGAGGTCGATGATTCAGCTTTGGACTTGAAGGAGCTTCGCTTCATTTTGCCCAACTCACATGCGGGACATAGTGAGTCTTTTTCGAACCTCATTTCTGGTAGACCTTTGACCAGACCTTGTCTGTGTAGCTTCGCTATAGATCTAAAATTTTGATGAGACAAGCGTCGATGCCACGTCCATGATTGTGCTTTGGAAGCTTTGGCTAGTAGGTATACTGGACGTGTGGCAGACAGTGTAGGAAAATCTACATAGTATAGATTTCCATGGCGCTCAGCCTTGAAGACTTCGTAACCATCTGGATCCTCTAGATAGCAATGAGTTGTTGTGAAGCGGACTTGATATTTCATGTCACAGAAGTGACTGGTACTGAACAGGTTGTGATCAAGTCCTTCAACATATAGCACTTTTTGAATCTTCACAACACCGTTATCGAGCATTCCATATCCTCTGATGTGTCCTTCGGCTTCAGAATTGGCAAATCTAACTGCTCCGGCAGGCTCCTCCACATAGTTATGCAAGAGGTGCTTGAATCATGTCATGTGGCGTGAACATCCGGAATCTATTACCCACAATCGACAGGCCTGCAAAAGAGACAATTAGTTTTTCTTAGGCACCCATATCAGGATGGGTCCTTCGCGGTTAGCATCAAGCAACTCAGGAATATCAACTGGTTTGACTTTCACTCTCCATTCATAACGCGGTTTTGGAACCCATTTCCAAACCATCTTAACATTTAATTCCTGAAAGTGCTTTTTAGAAGTAGGATTGGCAACCTTAGCTCGATACACTTTGGGTTGTGTAGAAGAATCAGAATTAGAATTAGACTTAGAGTTCAGCTTAGCTTTGCTTTTATTCTTTTTGGACTTAGGAGGGGAGTAGTATTTGAATGAATTATCCCAACAGTGTTTGCAATAAAGATTCTTCCGAGCAAAATTCATAAACTTAGATTTATCGGAACAAATCTTACATTCAGGTTTATCAAAAGAAGTATTGTTCAAAATAACACTGTCTGTAGGACAACTACTAGAATTCAAACTATTCTTTTTATTCAAACTAAGATCTTTATTCTTCTTACTCTTCCCAACTCCATTTCCTCTTATATCTGAAACAGAAATAGGAATCTCATTAGTCTCATGCTTAGAAGGTGATTCTTTTCTACATTATTTGAAGTGTCACCCTTCTCAAAGATGCTCGGTGGATATTCAGGACAGTCAGAGTAAACAACTGAAGGTTTTGTAGGAGCATCAAATTCTGGATTTGTTCTTACCTTCCAGCTTGGATCGTTGAACATTTGTTTATCATTTGAAGCATTTTTAAATAGAGTAATTTTCAAATCATTGATTTCTGTGCAAAGCTCTTGATTTTCTTTCAAAGACTTTTCAAGTTTAAACTTGAGATCAAAGTTTTCATCTTCAACCTCATCAAGAGACTGTTGCAACAGATCAATTTGCTTCATCAAGTCAGATGTATGATCACTCACAGAATTCGACTCCTTTGGAATAGAAACAGGATCAGAGTCTGAAGCATTCATCATTTCAGAAAATAATTCTTCAGTCATGGACTCAATAAACTCCGTTTTATCATTTTTCAAACAAGATTCATTCGTGTTTACAGTTTCTTCTTCAACCTCTTCAACGAGTAAAGGTTTAGGAGTAATGGGATTTGAGACTGATGGCCTAGTAGATGGATCAACATCCGATTCATACTCATCGTATTTGCATTCAGTCTCAGATGGAACAGTGTCATTGCTGACTGATTCTTTAGTAGAAGTGGTAAACAATGATTCAAACTCAGTAAATTCAATCTTTCGAGTTGCATAGCTTTTGTTCAAATCATTGTATTTAAAACCAACTGATTTAAAAGCATTTTGAGAATCAGTGGCACAAGAAATGTTTTCTCCCATTTCTTTTTGACCTTTGGTCTCAGTAAAAGGTTTAGAAGCACTAGCTTCAACAAAAGTAGCACGAATGTTTTGAATGGGTCTGATTGCGGAGCCAAATTTATCAAAGTTATATAAATGCTCCGGTGCCTTTTTCAAAACATCATTAGTTGGCACACCCAAACTTGGTTTCAGTTTATAAAACCTTTCATCCTGGAGTTTATTGGTCAACAGATTTAGCGTCTGCTCAGTCTGACCTCGTTTCATGTTAATATCCTCCAATTGCTTAATCTTTGTATAAGCTTCATTTCTTTCTTGAAAACAGACTTCAAATTTAATTTTGAACTCACCTTTTTCAGCATTGATATTCACAAGATCCTTTTCTAAATCAGATATTTTGCTTTTCAAAGAATCCTTTTCAGCTTTTAAACCGTCTTTTTCCTTTTCTTTTTCTTCCACAACAACTTTCAGCAAAGCGTTTTCATCACGAAAACTCAATATTGATTGTTGTACAGAGCTAAGTTTGCCTTTCAAAAAATCAAATTCATCTTTCATGCTACGTATTTGGGCCATAAGAGATTCAATAAGCTCAGAATTATCACTTACCTCAGAGTTTGTGTCTTCAGAATACGCTTCAGAATCTTCATCGTCACCATCCAGCTTTGCCATGTAGGAAACTTGGGTGAAGTGTTCTTGCTCCTCATCATCAGAACTTTGGAACAACTAATTCTCTTCTTCAGCCATTAGCACCTTTCCTTCTTCAGCTTTCTTGGCAATAAGTGACTTTCGCGCATAATAGTCTGAGTTCTTGATCTTCTTGAATCTGCAGTCTCTTGAGAAATTCCCAAATTTGCCGCAATTGTAGCATCTTCCTGGTTCATCAGCTCTGTCTTCTTTCTTTTCTTTTCTCTTATCTTTTCTTCTGTCTTCTTTTCTCTCTTCTCGTCTTTCCTCTCGCCGTCCTTGCCTTGGCTTGTATCTTAATTTAGCCTTCTCTTTCTTGTGACCTTCGTACTTAGGCTTTGAATAAAACTTCTTCTTGCCAAAGGTCTTCTTGAATCTTCGAGTAATAAGAGCCAAGTCCTCAGAGAACTTCTGAATATCTGGATCAGAATCAATCTCTAGTTCTTCATCACTTGAAGCAGAGTCAGAGTCGGTAACTTCAGTAACTTGAGCTTTTGTCACCTTTTTCTTTGACCTTGCGGAAGATACAGAACTTTTGCCAGCTATGAGAGCCACTGAATCCTTCAGTTTATTGGACTCAAGATTGATGGTTCTCACCTCATCCTCATGCTGAGAAAGAGTAGAGAAAATATCAGTGACGTTTTCCTGAGCCATGTTCTTTGACATCTGAAGGTTGATGGCAAAGTTCTTCCATTCTGGATTTAAGTTCTTGATGAACTTATAATTAATCTCCGAAGCAGACTTAGAGATGTTGTTCCTCTGCAGGTCATTGAGAATGATGTTATATCTGTTGTAGGTCTCTAGCAGCGTCTCTCCTTCTTTTGCATGAAACCCTTCGTATGCATTTACGCATATATTCTGCTTAGCTTGGATAGAGGCTTCACTTCCTTCAAACTGTATGGATAGTTCATCCCAGATTTCCTTTGCAGAGTTCCGTCTGTCTACACGGTTGTAGATGTCGTTCGGGACTGCCATGGTCAGATAGATAAGAGCCTCTTCATCTGTCTTGTACTGTTCCTTCTGCTTTTCAGTAAAGTACTGATAAGGTTTAGGAACATATCTGTCTGGGATTTATGGAGAGGTGTCAGTTGCTGCTTGGCCATCAACTTTGATCATCGGATTGACCGGACCATTGATGATTGATTCCATGTAGTCTCTGTTTTTATGATTCAGAAACTGGACCATTGTCTTCTTCCATTGCTGATATTCATCAGCCATAAGGACATGCGGTTTGGACTGAGAGCCCATCGAGAGAAGCTGGTTCGACATCTTAGTTGTACGGTTAGTAATTAAACTTAACTGTACCAAGACAACCAACTAGATGAGATCGTTAGAATCAAGATAAAAACCACACTCAAAAATTTTCAGAAAAATAAATTTCCAAAAATTAATTAAGTGCATAATTTGCACAGTATAAAACACAAAGAAATAATACTGAATAATGAAATTAGGAAAATTTTGATCAAGCACAAAACTTTTGTCCCCCTTCGCAGACTTAGCACGGGGGTCCGGTAAACGACTAAGACCGGTATAGACAGTTGGACTGGTAAGTTGCTTGTACCGGTACTTTGTTCGACCGGGAATATAGTTGACCGGTATAGTGAAGACCGATAAAAATATTCGACCGATAAAAGTTTTCGACCGGGAGGTTGTAAGACCGGTAAACACTTCGACCGGTATTGATTCGATTGGTATTGATTCGACTGGACAAGGTATCGACCGAGGTGGTCTGTGAGTATACCGGGCGATCGGACTATTTGACCGGTGTCCTGATTTGACCGATATTATGCGTTCGACCGGGACGTTCTTAGTTTACCCAGAACGATGAACAACCCAGAAAAATCAACCCATTAACACACAAATCACGAAAATTGAATGCAAAAACTAGATTTTTATACCCTAAAACATATATCGAACACAACCCAAACAACCTTAAAGATTGAAATCGACATTTAAGATTCAATTTTGAGACCACAGTGATCGACTACCATACGAACCCAGAAAAACACAAACCCAAAAATTCAATCACTTAATGAATTTGAAAGCAATTAAGCAATCAGATAACATTCAGAAGCATCAAACATATATAATCAGATCAACTTTAACCATAAAAGTACATAAATTAATGAAATCAGAAAAACAATAACTTTCGATGAATAGTGATTTTCGATGAACAGTGATTTTCGATGAACAGTAAAATCAAAAAAAAAATTGATTCTTTTGGCTTTGATACCACTTGTTATCCCAGTTTAATCTAGTTGGTAAATAATCACAGAAACAAGCAACACAATAATAATCAAGAGATATATAAATCAGAGTAACATACCAATCCCTTGAATAAACAATGAAACCCTTGAGTGTTCTTGATACCCTTTGAATACAGAGAAAACTTACGTCTATTAACTAGAATATTATCAGAGTTAACCTAAAACTAAACTAAACAAAACTTTAAATACCTAGGCCATATGGGCTTCCTAATGCTTAATGGGCTTGGGCCCAATAGCTAATAACTATTAAACTATTACAATTTAAACCCTGAACTGTAACTATCAAGTAAATACAATTTAGACCCTCTAATTTAACTTTGACACAATTGCAGTTTAAACCCTGAACTTTAACTTTAATCTTGAATACAATTATTTGATCCAACAAAAAACAAGAAGGACGAAGATGGTATTGTCATATGGAACAAAGCAAGACTTGTTGCCAAGGGATATAGGCAAGAGGAAGGCATAGACTACGACAAGACGTATGCTCCAGGAGCGCGTATAGAGGCAATCCGCATGTTTCTAGCCTACACAGCTCACAAGAACTTCACCGTCTATCAAATGGACGTGAAGACTGCGTTTCTGAATGGCATTCTTAAGGAGGAAGTCTATGTCTCTCAACCAGAAGGGTTTGTAAATCCAGATAAGCCAAATCACGTCTACATCTTGGATAAAGCTTTGTATCGTCTGATACCATTTTGTTTATTAAAAAGGAGAAAGCTGATATCATTCTTATTCAAATATATGTAGATGATATTATATTTGGTTCTACAAATCCTAAATACTGTAAGAACTTTTCAAATCTCATGGTGTCACGTTTTCAGATGAGTATGATGGGAGAGATGAATTTCTTTCTCGGATTACAAGTAAAACAGTTTTCAACGGGGATTTTCATTAATCAATCTAAGTACATTTTTGATATTCTTCGGAAATTCAAAATGGAAAATTGCAAATCAATTGGAACCCCAATGGCACCAGGTACTAAGATTAACACTGATCCTTTGGGAAAAGCTGTTGATGTTAGGACTTATAGAGGTATGATAGGGTCTTTAATGTATCTTACTTCAAGTAGACTAGATATAATGTTTTCAACATGCTTGTGTGCAAGATATCAGACTGACCCTAAAGAATCCCATTTGGCTGCTGTCAAATGAATTTTTAGATATCTGAAGGGGACTGCAGATCTTGGTCTGTGGTATCCTAAGGTAACAAGATTTGAACTAACTGCTTATTCAGACGCAGATCATGCAGGGTGCATGTTGGACAGGAAGAGCACTTCAGGTCACATTCAATTTCTTGGAGACAAACTCGTTAGCTGGGTGTCAAAGAAATAATTATGTGTTTCCACATCGACTGCTGAAGCAGAGTATGTAGCTGCTGCCAGTTGCTGCTCTCAGGTCTTGTGGATGCGAACACAACTTCGAGACTATGAATTCAAGTTTGATAAAATACCGATCTATTGTGATTCGAACAGCGCTATCGCCATATCAGCTAATCCTGTGCAACACACTAAAACAAAGCACATTGATGTCAGGTATCATTTTATAAAAGATAATGTAGAAAAAGGTACAATAGAACTTTACTTTGTAAAAACTGATTACCAACTTGCATATTTGTTTACCAAACCTTTAGATGAAAAGAGATTCAATTTTCTTGTATCTAATCTTGGTATGCTAAATCTCAAGGTCTAATCAGTAATTACCTATTAAAGTTTCTTTTATTGTAATTTTTCATAATTTCTTTATCATTATTTTCGTATGATATCTGCTCTTTCATAGTCTGTTCATGATCTCAGGGGGAGTGTGAGAAGTACTTCATAGACTATCATTTTTATTTTGAGGGGGAGCATATCTAATTTCTGCATTTACCTATCTGTCAAATTTTTGTAATGCATGATTTTAGGGGGAGCTCTTTCAAGTCAAAGGAGTAAAAGGCAATGACTTCTGATTACTTCAGATCAGAACTCGTACTTTCATTGTTTTACTACTTTATGTCATTTTAATTTCTGTAAATAAAGTTGCTTTGACTATGACTTTTAGACTTTTGCAGTTTGAGAGATGCTTACAAGATCATATCTTTATGACTTTAATCTTGACTTCATGAGATGTAAGATTGCACGCAAAAGGTATATTTCTTTATCTTCATCTCATATATGGTTGAAAGAAGGACAACATTCAATAATAAGAAAACATCATTCTTAAATGTTCAAACCACTTCCCGATTCTCAAACTGATTTCATGATTTGGAAGTGTGATTTTTAAATGTTTTCATTTTTATTTTGTGCTTCAATGCTTAACAAACCGTGTGTTTCCAAAGATATATACTTGCGTATTATATTGTCTATATACTTTCAAGTATTCACACACACATGTTTAATTCTTTTGTTGAATAAGTTATCACCATGTGTCATATTGACAAATTTTTCGATGGTGATACACCCCCCTTGTAACTCAAAGAATTTTGAGCGTCATTTCATTTCGAAACGTCATTTCAAGAATGTCTGTATTTTTGGTTCATATAGACAATATCCATTATTCTTGACCATAAGCCTTGATTGTTATATCATTCGCTTCTGATCATTTTTCATACAATGTCAGATTTTCAAACAAGTCTCTTGCGTTCTTGTTCATTCATTCAATTTACTTGTTTGAAAATACTTCAGTGTTTCAAATGCTCAAATCTGCATGATTATATTCTGAGCATACATACATCTGACTTGTATTTATGCTTTAACTGATAAAGTTAAATCATCTGAGCAACACATGCTTTCTAGCAAAATACGGGATCTTTGTGCTAGGACTTAAATAAAACTTCTATGGATTCACGTTAACCAGTGTTTCCTACCCAAGAAGTTAATCCTTAGTGATTGAGTGTGAGGAGTCGAAAAGAAATGAGTGTGGGTTGTGCGTTGAGGTAAAATGTAAATGAGAGTTTGGTTAGATATGAGCTTAATGATTAAAAGAAAGACGGTGTGAGATCAGAGTAAAAGAATATCAAACTCTACACCAACTACTTTCTGAGTCGGGCAGCCATAATTCTAATGTTTCACAATTCTTTGGTGAACATTATTTAAACGGGCAACTAGCCCATGCCAACTCTTGACATTACCCCACCAGCCCTTCATTTTCTTCTTAACAAAAAATGTTTCATTTTTCAAAGGGGAAGCAACACATTTACTATCTGATTTTCATTTGGAAAATATGGATATTGAAAAGAAGGAAGTCTGCCCCACTTTCGCACTTCAATCATGCACTTTGAGTTTGTGTTTAACTTATTGTTGTCTCAGTGGTTTACACAATGTTGAGCCTACATAAGCAATCATCCGTGCTTAATTCTTTCTATCACTTGCACGAACACACAAGGAATTCGTTTTCTTGTCATAACGTTCATAGAAATTGCCTTTGTGGTGTTTCGATGATTGAATGGAAGCCCTGGGGGAGTGATCATCAAAAAGCTCCTTTCCAATGTGTATTCGTTACACACCGTGACTTCGTGTTACTGACAGGCATATTAACTGATTCATTTGTTGATTCAGGTGTTACATTCTTATTTTGTCTGGATTTGAAAAGATCTAGATGAATATATTGTTCGAATTAGCAGTGAATCAGTGGCTCTTAAAAGATCAGTATGGTCAAAGACATTTCTTGTGACGAAGTTTTGATGATATCGATGCTCAATTCATCAAAAAGGGGGAGAGCAAATCAAGAAATAGGTGAGAATTCAAGATTAAAGAAATGTCCAAGTCAGAAAGTTTCAAAGTTTTTTTGAGAAATTTTCTTTGAAGATACTTTGCTAAAGCATTCTGAGCTAAAACGGGAGATAATTTCTTTCCATTATATGAAAGAGAGTTTATCTACATCTTTTGGGGAGATTGCTACATGTTTGAAGACAAAGAGGGAGATTGCATCTTCTTAGCTTAAAGAGAAGATTGAATTGCTAAATCCTTTAGTAATGATCTTGATCCAAAGGGGGAGATTGTTAGATCACATATTTATTGGATTCAAGATCATCAATTCTGAAGATTGAAATCTGAAGTCAAAGCTGCAAAGTCAACTCTCATCAAATAGTCTAGGTTATTTTGTAATAAATGTCAAAGTTTATTTATTTTCTTGTATTTTGGGCTTTTATGTCTTTTTCCTAAATTAGGTGTGTGGGCCTATTAGGCTCTAGGGTTGTTGTGAGAGAGGTGTGCCAATTTGGAATAACACCAGCCGCCACTTTTCATTCCTGTGTAAGAGAGAAACGGTTCTAGAGAGAGAGAGCTTAGAGAGAAAACATTCAAGAGAGAAACCTTGTAATCGTATTGATTGAATATCAAAAACATGTTTGTTTATTATCTTGATTGTGATTATATATATGTTTATGTGATAAGAAACTGATTCAATTGGGACAAACAGATGTGCGCGAAGTTACTTCTCGCAAGGCATGTCATGCGCGAACCACACTTAGAAAAATTTCGAATACTTAAACTTCTCGCAGATGAATATAAACTCGCAAGATAGGTAGAACTCGCACGACCCTTTGCGTGTTCCATACTTAGAATTTTTTTTTTTGACAAACTAAGAACTCGCTCAGTAGAAACTCGCAGAGTTAATGAACTCTCATGTCACTGTTCAAAACACTTCTCGCAGATAGCTTATGCGTGTTTTATCACTTCTCGCAAACACATCATGCGCGAACTATACCCAGACTCGCAAAACTCATATAAATCAACATTGTGCACGATCTTGATATCTTGCGTGTTCTTGATTAGCGTGAATGTCAGATGTAGCGCGTTCTTGCCTCTGAGTTTCAAAAATCGATCCCAAATCCTTAATACCTGCAATTAGAACTTGAAAATGCACAAGATTGATCGACTAAACATTTAAAACACATTTCTAATACGAATTTAATCCAAAATCAACCAAATCACTGAGAATCAATGAGATACAGTGTTCGAATATTTTCAAAACCAAAAACTTCAAAAATTCGAAATTGAATGCAAATTGATTCGAAATTGATGATGCAACCTAAACAAAAAAAGTTCTATTACACTAATCGAATACTAGGATGCCATTTTCTTGCACTAAAATCAACTAAACAAGAAAATTCAATCCAACAGTAACAATATGATACGTTTCTGCGTGTTCTTGATTATTTTAAGAATTCGATCGATCTCAAGCAATGTTATCTTTTTGAATCTGATTGGGTCTGCTCTGATACCAATTGAAAATGTACAATTCAATCCATATCAATCAAGATTAAGATTTAACAATCTAAGTTCTAGAGAGAGAGTAGAGAGAGAAACACAAGTCATATGTATATTGAAGTCTGACAGTTACAATACACGCAATTAATATAACACCCTAAATTTTAGAGAAATAAAAATTTGAAAATTTTGCAATATGACGGCTATAAATTGGTAAATCTGGGAATATCAAACATGTTATAAACAATCCCAAAGTATCATCCCGATAAAACGGGGAAACTTATGACCTTTGTTAAGTCTGATTTTATAGTAATAATTGTATTTATAGGCTTGGTCTTATACAGTGTTTAGAATGCATATTTGTGTTGTATAAGCCTAGGGTATTTAAGTCCGTATGGGCTTTAGTCTTTGTAAGGATTCATGCATATTCAATATCAGTTTACATCTTGCGCTTCAAAACTCTCTCTCTACTTTCTCTCTCTAAAGATTTAGTGATTCTTGGATTATCAATTGGTATCAGAGCCAATCTAAATCTGAGAGATTTGAGAGATTTGATTTTCAGTATCTGAATTTGTGATTTAAACTGAAAATTTGATTGATTTTCTTGAATTTTTCAAGAAAATCTCGTTTTTGGATTTTTCATCAAATTCGGCTTTGTTTTTTAACGAATTTCTGTGAAAATTGGTTTGTTGGATTCGATTTTGATTGTTAAACACTTTTAATTCACATCAGATTTCAAGAAATTCATGTTTTGATCGTCAATTTTGTAGATTTTCGAGTTCTTTGAAAAACATTGTTGCGTACTGTTCAATTCTCGATTATTCGATTTTGGGTGTTTTTAATCGATTTGTTTGCTTGATTTTGATAAGAATCTGTTTTTCGAACATATCTGTGAAAGAAATCGTTTTTATTTTCTAATATGTAATCGATTTTGTTGATTTTCGTGTTTTTTTTCAGCGGTTTGCGCCAGATCCATACTTTGCGCGAGTTCATCCTAGTTTGCGCAAGTTCATCAGGGACTTTGCGCTAGTTCATATCAAGGTGTTCATCAAGTTATCTTCATCAACTTCTCACGCAAAAGAGTGGTTCTCGTAATCAACATCTCACGCAAAGTGTATTTTGCGTTTTCAATTCATCACGCAAAGTAACATTTGCGTCACTAGTTTCTCACGCAAAGTTAGGTTTGCGTCTTCAAAGCTTAACGCAAAGTCAACTTTGCGCTATATACAGCTCGCGAGAAGTTTCATTTGCGCCTCAAGCATCTCAAGCAAAGCCAGATTTTCGCTAGTCTTTGATCGCGCAAATCATAATTTGCGTCACCCGTGTCTCACGCAAGTCTAGTTTGCGCTATCCATTGTTAACGCAAAGTTCAGTTTGCGCTATCTGCTTCTCACGCAAACCTCAAGTTTGCGCCAGCTCAGTCAAGACTTAGAATTTTTCTGGATCTCTGAGATATGGATTCTGCAAAGTTTGCTTATCAAGCTCAGTTCTACAAAAATGATCTCATGATGTCATTGGGTACAGAAAATCGTCCTCCGGTTCTGATTGATGATAACGAGTTTACTCAGTGGCAAGATAGGTTTCTGAATTTTATCGAGCGTCAAAAGAACGGCAATGACATGATGAATATTCTATCTGAAGGACCTTTTCAAAAACCCATTCTGGCTTCTGGATTATATAAGCCTACCAAAGAATATACACCTGATGAGTTATCGCAGTATCAAGCTAATCGTGATATAAAGGCAAATCTGATGCTAGCCTTGCCAAACTCTATCTACAACAGGATTGACTGTTTCAAAAATCATCCTAATCTTATGTGGTAACAGCTAGAAAAGATTATGCTTGGTTCTTCAGTTGCTACTCAACTCCGACATACTCGTTACATAAACAACTTTGAAGAATTCAAAGCAAAGGATGGGGAGCCTCTGAAAACTGTGTATGACAGATTTTGTGCCGTGATTAATGATCTGAGGAAAATTAAAGTGGAAAAGACTGAGCTTGAGACAAATCTGGAGTTCCTCAATGCACTTCAACCTGAATGGAACAAATCTTGCCACAGATTGAGGAATGATGTCAGAATATCTTCAATGCAGATCCAAGAGATGTACGAGATCTTAATGACTGATGAGTGCATTGTAACTGAGAAGAAGGCCAAACTCGATAAGAAAAACAAGAAATCAGTGGACCCAGTTGCACTTCTAACGAGTCATCTGGCAAGTCAAGCATTGTCTGATAATGCTTATGATGGGGCCACTGATGATGATGGCGAGGCTCTTCAGAAAGCAATGATCCTTCTCTCACAACATTATCAGAAAAAGTTCCAACCTCGGTCGGGTTCCAACAATCTTCGCTTCACTTCTAGGTCAAAGAATGTTCAAGTGCCCGAGGCTAAGAAAGTTGCTGACTATTACAACAGTGGTAAGCCAGGTCACATAGCTAAGGAGTGTAGGGTGAAGAAGGTTCGGGATTCGGCATACTATCGGAAGAAACTAGAACTTGCAGAGAAAAGAGAGAACGGAACAGCTTTGCTTGAAGAAGAGGAATTTTGGCTGGATCACTCCGATGATGAAGCTAACAATGTGGAGATTGCTCAAATGTGCTTAATCGGAGATGATCAATCTGATGATGGTACTGATTCTGATACTGATGAAGATGAGGTATATTCTGAGTTTGATTTCAATTTCATTTCCTCTCAAATGAACATTATTATAATTGATTTATTTGATCTTCGTTCGAAGTTAATATCTGAAAAGAATTTAAATTCTGAAAAGTCAGATTTGATTGACAAATTGAAAATTTCTTTGAATGATGAAAAATGTATTTTGGTTCATACTAAAGAAATCTTTCAAAAGAAATTGGATGATTTGGAAAATTTAAATAAGACTTATCTTGAGTCTTTGACTGAAATGACCACTTTAAAAGACAGTTTTTCGGATAAAATAAAGAAGTTAGAAGAAAAGTTATATCGAAGGAACCGATCTGAACAAACAATCTTCATGAATAAACCAAGGAGTGATGAAGCTTTAAAAGAAAAATGGGGACTTGGTTTTGAAAATCCTCATTGTTTAAACAATGCGATAGAAAAATCCCCTACTTTATATAAATACGATTATCTAACTCTTGCTCAATATGCTTTTCAGTTTAAAATCGATTGGATGAATGAAAAGCAAGTGTTAGAAATCGAAAATGAGAAAAGAATGAAAAAAACGCACAAGGAATTTCCTTTTGTTTATACGCATGAAAATGCAAAATATTTTCCTGACAAGTCAAAGAGAGGCAGAAAAGGTTTAAATGATATATCTCCCGTCAAGTCTTCGGTGTCTGATGATTTTGTTGATATTTTTGCCAATAAATCTGATAAGGAAAATATCTCTCCAATCTTTTATGATTCTAAGAGATATACTCCTACTTTAATTCTAGAAGGCAAAATCATTGACCTTGAAGATAAGATGGATGATCAAAACATTCAAAAAGAAATTGAATCTGATGTAATTCTTTCTTTCATGACCTCAAGTCTTGAAGAAAATTTATTTTCTCAAAAACAAGATTCATTTTCTATTTCTGGCCTTTCTTCTTCTTTTAAAGAAAATAAAAAGGAAGTTTCTAATTCTAAAATCTTTTCACAAAATTTTTCTGACTCTGAGGTAAGTTCAGATTTATTGTCTGATCAGATTGGTTGCTTAGGTAAAATTATTTCTTCTGATTCATATTTTAAATCGAAAATTCTTGATGAATCTTTTACGCTAAATGATGATTATTATAAACCAAAGCGTAAAAGAAGAAGGTCAAAGAAGTCAAAGAAACAAGAGTCAGTCATTTCTGATAATTCTAATTCTTGTACTTCAATTATTTCAGATAGGACTTTGAGCACACCTTCAAAGCAGATATGGAGGGTGAAGCGGACATCGAATGAATCTCAGACTGATGAGGATAGATATGTAGACACATATTATAAAAGTGATTCATTTGCTTCTTGTAATAAAATTTCAAAATAGTCAATAAAGAAAATGATTCAAATTTCCAAAAATGTCTCATATTCGTCTTCGGATTCTAGTTCAGATGATTATGCTTTCTCTTCTGATAATTCTTATGTTCATTTGTCTGGTCATATTTCTTGTGCTTCTCGTGTCAAATCTTACAAATATTTCCCCATTCGAACTGCAACTAACTTTCTTGGACCCAAATATAAGTGGGTACCAAAATCTCAAATTCATTCTAAGTTGCAGGCATCAAATGTCAAGGGGAAGTAAGAGGAAATGGCTTCTGAGTACTTTAGCTCAGAACCGGTGTTCCATAGGACTATGACTTCTAAACAATTCAGTTTAGAACTCGTTCTTCAAAGATTTAGCTTCTGACTAATGAGAAACTGTGAGTACATCTACTTAATTCCGCTGCATTTTTCTCTGATAATGATGTTGTTCCAGTTTTCTCAAATGATTTTAAAGAATCTGAGCAATTTTATTCAAACCCTGAATTTGATCAACCCAATTTTTTCAAATAAGACACAAATTTCATTTTACATTATGTGGAAAATGATATTATTGAATTATATTTTGTTTCAACTTAATATAAACTTGCCGATTTTATTTTATCAAATGTTTTGATAATCCAAGAATCTCTAAATCTTTAGAGAGAGAAAGTAGAGAGAGAGAGTTTGTCAAGCGCAAAGTGTAATTGTATTAAATGTGCGTTAATCCTTCTTACAACGACCAAAGCCCAAAGGGACTTAAATACCCTTGGCTAATACCATACTGATAAAGCCTCTAGACATAGTATTAGACCAAGCCTATAAATACAATGATTACTATAAAATCAGACCTAACAATCTCCCCCTTAGTAATCATTGGCGCTGTGGTCTTCAAAAATTCATCTTCTAAATCAGCATAGACCATCTAAGCGACTTTGCGAAGCTTTCTGACTATTAAAAAAAAATCTTCTCAGCATCTTCAGTGTAAATTGTCTTTGTTGCCTTGACAAGACTGGACCTGTTGGTAATCAGCTTGAAAGAACAATCGGTTCATCAGCTTGTGCTCTAAACGACGCATCTCTTTGAACTTGAATAGGTTGTGATGATCGGAGCAAGAACAGCAAAAGAACTAGAAGTAGCTGAGAGAATAGAATCTTGAGCGAATCTTGATCAGCAGAAAAACGTTTGAGCTCTTTGTCTCTTTAACTTCTCCTTAACTTCTCCCCCTCATGACCATGATGATCTAGATCAACTTGGTCATGCAAATGTTGGAGACGAGACAGCTACAGATATGCAAAATCAAAGAAACGGAGAAAGAAGGAAGGTTTGCGCTACATGTTGGTGGCGCAAACTTAGGTTTGCGGTAACAGAAGGAAGCGCAAAGTGAGTTTTGCGCTAGCTGAAGGAAGCGCAAAGCTTGTTTTGCGCTAGAAGTTGTTGGCGCAAATCTAAGGTTTGCTCGACCAACTGTTGGCGCAAATCTGACTTGGAGTCTGAAAAATTTCACCTGAAGCTCTTTGACTCCCCCTACACAAATGCACTAAATTGGACAATTCAAGATAGCATTCATATAGAAAATCAGATACTCCCCCTCAAAAACAGATATTAACTTTCAGAATATTCTCCTTGTTCACTCCCCCTTGAATAATGCACAAACCCATTAAAATAGATATATGACAACACAATTATCAAACATCAATGTAGAAAGAAAAATATATTGAATATAAATTTTGAACCGACTAAACATATATAATTTTAAACACTAAACAAATTAAATTCTACTCAGCAAAATATCACAGATTTATCAAACAGTTGAAATCAAGTATGTGTTGTTGGATACAGAAACAAGTTTCATTGCATATCAAGTTAAGACATGTTCAGTTTCAAAAACTTCCAGCAATCTATTCAGTGTGCTAGCATGCGAACTTCGATTAGCTTCAAAAAAAATGCAATTCTAGAAATATAATAGAGAACTTTGCATGTACTTACACTAAGCCATCAAAAATTAAGATTATCACGAACTTGTAGGTTTATTGCAACTCAAACATATCACCAAGTGTCATGAGATGTGTGCTCATTGGCATCTTTTAGAAGTGTGCACTATGGCATCTTTACATGAGTGTGCTCTTTGGCATCTTTTAAGCTCGTGCACTTTGGCATCTTTTTAATCAAAAAGTTTATTAAGTAAAGAACATGTCGTAAACGTAACTTTCTATCTGATCCTATTGCAGGATTTGGGTCAGCCGCTCCCAGACCAGTTAGCCTTAGGGGACTAGGTGTCAAGCACCCTTTGGAACTTACTCTCCCAGATCAGAAAGGCTACATCGACACATCGTAAACCCATTGATACCAGTAGAACATGACTTTCGATCTGGTTCTATTGAAGGATTTGGGTTCGATCACTCCTAGACCAATTGACCTTAGGGACCAGATGACAAGCATCCCACGGAACTTACTTTCCCAAACCAGAAAGGTCACAGGTACAAACTTTTAAACTTAGAGATTTCTGTATTTTATATATATTTTCATCTCAATCACACAGTTTTGCATAAAAATGCTTAGCCCATATTTTCATTACAATCCATAATTCTGACTTTTTAGATTTTCTAAGCATTGTAAACTATAAATATTCCGAATCACACAACTTTAAAGCAGTAACAAAAGTTTCAAACATATTGCTGACTTTTCGACTTTTAAAACACTTGAAAGTTGAACATATAAAACTTTAATATTAACAAGGCAACTTGAAAATTTATCCTAGACACATATTTTATTCAAAAGAAAGAAAACATGTAAAGTGTTTACTTTGTAGAATAAAATTTGTAAATATTTAAACTTTTAAATTCAAAATGCCGATTTTAAAAATTTTCAATAAAGACAAAATGTAAAGAATTCAGCAAATTGATATTTAGTTGATCCAAAATAAAATTCAATAATTTCATCTTTTACATTGGATAAAATAAATTTGTGTCTCAAATTTAAAGATGTGGGTTGTACAAATTCAAGAGTTAGTTGAACAAGCTCAGATTCTTGAAAAACTTTGAGAAACCTAGAATAACATCATTATCAGAGATGAATGCAGCGGAATTAAAGTAGATGTACTCACAGTATCTCATTAGTCAGAAGCTAAAAGCATTGAAGAAAGAGTTCTAAACTGACATGTTTAGAAGTCATAGTTCTTTGAATTACGGATTCTGAGCTGAAGTACTCAGAAGCCAGCATTCTCTTACTCCCCATTGACATGAGATGCCTGCAACTTAGAATCAATTTGAGATTTTGGTACCCACTTGTATTTGGGCCCATGAAAGTTAGTTGCAGTTCTTATGGGGAAATATTTGTTATATTTGACAGTTAAAGCACGAGAGAAATAATCACAAGAACGAACAGAATAAACAGAATCATCAGTAGAAGACGAAGCATAATCATTTGAACTTGAACTAGAAGAAGAACATGAGACATGTTTTGAAATTCGAATCATTTGCTTTATTGAATATTTTTAGATTTTATTACAAGAAGCAAATGAATCACTTTTATATTGTTTGTCTACATATCTATTCTCCTTAGTCGCAAATTCATCTGATGTCCGCTTGATCCTCCATATCTACTTCATACACTTGCTCAAAGTCCTATCTGAAAGAATTGAATCGGAAGAATTAGAATTGTCAGAAATGACTTTATCTTGTTTATTCGACTTCTTTGACCTTCTTCTTTTACGCTTTGGTTTATAATAATCATCATTGATCGTAAAAGATTCATCAAGAATTTTCGATTTAATATCAGAATCAGAAGAAGCAATTTTACCTAAGGCACCCAACTGATCAGTCAATAAGTTTGCACCTACCTCGGAGTCAGATAAAATTTGAGAAAAGTTTTCAGATTTTGGAAATTCCTTTTTGTTTTCCTGATAATTAGAAGAATGGCCTAAAACAGAATCTTGTTTTTGAGAAAATAAATTTTCTTCAAGACTTGACGTCATGAAAGAAAGAAAAATATGAGATTCAATTTCTTTTAAAATATTTTGATCTTCCATTTAACTTCAAAATCATTGATTTTGCTTTCTAACACTAACGGAGGAATATATCTCTTAGAATCATACGAAACTGGAGATATATTTTTTTTATTAGTGTTAGTATGACAAATATCAAAATAATCATCAGATAATGAAGACTTAATGGGAGATATATCATTTAAACCTTTTCGGCCTTTCCTTAAATTTTCAGGAAAATATTTAGCATTTTCTCTCGTATACACAAAAGAAATTTCCTTTTTCTTATTATTCATCCTTTTCTCATTTTCGATTTCTAACACTTGCTTTTCATTCATTCAATCTATTTTAAATTCAGGAGCATATTGAGCAAGAGTTAGATAATCGTATTTATATAAAGTTGGGGATTTTTCAATCGCATTGTTTAAACAATGAGGATTTTCAAAACCAAGTCCCCATTTTTCTTTTATAGATTCATAACTCCTCGGTTTGTGCATAAATATGGTTTGATTAGTTTGATCCCTTCAGTATAATTTTCCTTCCAACTCAGTTATTTTATCTGAAAATTTATCTGTTAAATTGGTCATTTCAGTCAAAGATTCAAGATAAGTCGTATTTGATTTTTTAAATCATCTAATTTCTTTTGAAATATGTCTTTTGAATGAATCAGAATAGATTCTATTCTCTCAGCTTACTAGTTCTTTTGTTGTTCCTGCTCCGACCACCACAGTTCATTCAAGTTTATTTGAAAGAGGTGAATCGTCTAAAGCACAAGCTGATGAACCGATTGTTTCTTCAAGCTAATTACAAACAGGTCCATTCTTGTCAAGACAGCAAAAGCAATTGAGCATGAAAGATGCTGAGAAGAAATTTTTTTTTAAGTCAATAAGCTTCTTCACAAAGTCGCTTAGATGGTTAGTGTTGATTTAGAAGATTGTTTTTGAAGACCACAATGACAATGATTACTAAGCGGGAGATTGTTAAGTCTGATTTTACAGTAATCATTGTATTTATAGGCTTGGTCTTATATAGTGTTTATAATGCATATCTGTGTTGTATAAGCCTAGGGTATTTAAGTCCCTTTGGGCTTTGGGCTTTGTAAGGATTCACGTATATTCAATATCAGTTTACATCTTGCGCTTCAAAACTCTCTCTCTCTACTTTCTCTCTCTAAAGATTTAGTGATTCTTGGATTATCAACCTTTACAATTGATCAAATGAAGAATACACTAACAACCTAATAATCTAACTTAAATAAGAAAGATTAGCATCGGGTGTTGCTATTCTCCCAAAAATGTGTCCGCTATCCAAAATACCGGTCTATACATCTCCCAAAAACACCGTTCTTGACCTCAAGGCCATCCACTCAGTCCCGACGAATCCCACCGGAAACCTGACCTGTTATACATGTCATTTTAAGAAAAAGTGTTAGGCTAAAGCCTATTGAGATCGAACATTTGCAGTTAAAGTAATCGGACATGAGAGTGAGCAAAGAAATCCATTTGTGATGATGACAATAATAATAATGCTCTTGAATGTAACAAGTACCTCTTGGGTTAACGGGGGAGACCCGCTTACTAACACAAATGACGGAACACAAAAGTAAGCCATTTGATGATTCAGTAAAGCCAATACACAAATAAAGTACACGCAAGGGATGTCAGGCTCAGTGGCTTTAAACTTACGCCCACGGAAACTCAAGTTCAACCCCGAAGGGCCCTTACGTCGAGATCCTCATCCAATATCGTAATACTTGAGCACGTAGGACATACACTCCCAATCCGATTACTAAACGTGCCTCGACGTGGGAAACTAGTCATCCCAACGCCGAAATAACAATATAACAAATCACGGGGTAATGACTCCTAAATGCAACAAATAAGCCACATAACGCTCATAAGGTCAAATGAATGCATCAACAAGTGATAATATGCATTAGACAAAATAAGAGGTAATTTTCACAAAGGCAACCCCCATTGTTTACCAAAAGCTCATTAGTTGAAACATTAATGGCTATTAGAATAGCCTTATTCCCCAAAACATGATGAATCCCAAAATATAAACTTATCAGCAGTTAACCACAAGATTATTATTTCCAAATCCATAAGTTGTACATGATTGAAACCATTCTTTGAAAGACATTTTCCAAGTGAAAGTAAGCTACAACAACACTTTCACGTCTCATTAAACTTTATTCCATAGAATCATCATAAATCCCAAAATCTCCAAAAGTTAGACTTGGTATAAAATCCCACAAATCAAGTGTATGAAAAAGGAGAACTTTAGGCATTTAAAACCCACATTTGACATGTATAAAGTTTTATAAAAGTATAAGAACTCACCTTAGGGATTTCTAAGAGAAAAGCCAAGCCCTAGAAATGGTAGATGGAGAGTTGAAGACTTGAGATGATGACACAAGCTAAGTTCACCCTAATCAAGCATTAAACCTCCATAAATGCTTGTGATAGATCAATAAATGGAAAGAGATGATAGAAGACTTACCTAGGGTTCCAAAATCGCTCTCCTTAGTTCCACACTTGCAATAAATGAGAAAAATGGCGAAGAAACCCTTATTTGGGCGTCCAGAGGAGTTCCGCGGGTTATGTCGCGGCCTCAAGTCGCGGCATAAGTCGCCCGTGTCCCTGAGAAGTTAAACAAATAGTGGGCTACGCGGCTAGTACCGCGACTCCAAGACGCGAGGTAAGTCATGTGGTCCACTGTTCCCTTCATCCAAAAATCAAGACTTGACACATGAACTTGGCTAGGAACACGCGATACCCACGGATAGGATAACGTGCGATAACTAAGATTAAAATACGGAAGGCTAGGAGTCTGAACGATAGAATTTTTACAACGAAAATTCGGGGTGTTACAATCCTCCCCAACTTGGGAATGATTCCATCCCCGAAATCCTAACTACTTAAAAAGGTGGAGGTATCTTCGCTTCATATCTTCCTAGGCTTCCCACGTCATATTGGCACCTCGATGGTGTTTCCATTGAACTTTCACCATGTTGACTTCTATGTTTCGGAGTCTCTTGGTATTTCTCTCTCTAAGATTGCGTCGGGCTCCTCAATACAATAGTTGTCCTCCATATGAATTTTAGATAGCGGTATGACACTTTCTTCCTCCACTAAGCATCTTCTCAAGTAACACACATGGAATGTCGGGTGGATCCCGTCCATTTCCGGCGGTAAGTCTAACTTATAAGCTTGTAAACCCACACGCTCGAGGATAGTAAACGGCCCAAGGAAACGGGTACTTAGCTTCCCATGCTTCCCAAACCGAATCAAGCCCTTCCAAGGGGACACCTTTAACATAACACGCTCCCCCACTTTAAACTCTACCGGTCTTCTCTTTTTGTCGGCATAACTTTTCTGACGATCTTGTGCCGCCTTCAACCGCTCCCGGATTGAGTTGACTTTGTCGGCCATCTTTTGTACGATTTCCGAGCCGGTAAATTGTTTCTCCCCAGCCTCGAGCCAACACACTGGGGTTCTACACTTCCGCCCATAAAAGCTTCGAATGGCGCCATCCCGAGACCGGAGTGGTAACTATTGTTGATTGCAAATTCCACCAAAGGTAGATGGGTATCCCAATTACCGCCAAAGTAGATCACACATGACCTAAGCATGTCCTCTAGAGTTTGAATCGTCCTTTCGCTTTATCCGTCCGTTTGTGGGTGGTACGTCGTGCTCAAATTCACCCGTATGCCCAACTCTTGATGTAAAGCTCCCCAAAATCTCGACGTAAACCGACTATCGCGATCGGAAACTATCGACAAGGGTACACCGTGTCTAGAGACCACTTCGTCTATGTAAAGTTTCGCCAACTTATCCATTGGCAAAATTTCCTAGATCGCTAGAAAGTGAGCACTCTTCGTCAATCGATCGACAATAACCCAAATAGTATCGTTCCCTCTCAAGGTCTTCAATAACTTGGTTACGAAGTCCATAGTAATCTTGTCCCATTTCCACTCAGGTATTTTAAGAGACTGAAGGCTCCCATAGAGCCATTAATGCTCGACCTTCACTTGCGAACAAGTTACGCATCGCTCTACGTAATGAGCCACGTCCAATTTCATAATTTGCCACCAATAATGCAATTTCAAATCTCGATACATTTTGGTGCTTCCCGGGTGGATAGAATACTTGGACTTATGTGCATCCTCCAAAAGTAGCTCTCGGCAGCCACCAACCTTTGGCACCCAAACTCACCCATTGAAGTATTTTATTCCTCGATTATCTTCAGTCAAAAGTAACTGTTGCTTGGTCATCACCTCATCCTTGAGATTTTCGTCCTTCAATGCTTCGATTTACGACCCTTTAATCCTTTCCATGAGGCTCGACACTAACTCGATCCTGGTAAGCTTAGCTTGAAGTCTCCCACTATATTCTTTTTGGCTCAACGCGTCGGCCACCACGTTTGCTTTACCCGGATGGTAGAGTAGTTCAAAATCATAGTCCTTGAGGAGTTCCAACCTTCTCCTCTACCTCATATTGAGTTCCTTCTGATCAAAGACGTACTTCAAGCACTTGTGATCCGTGTACAAGGTACACTTTGTGCCGTAGAGATAATGTCGCCATAACTATAGTGCGAACACTACCGTCGCCAACTCCAAGTCGTGAGTGGGGTAATTATTTTCGTGCACCTTCAATTGTCTGGATGCGTAAGCGATCACTTTTCCTCTTTGCATGAGTACACATCCAAGTCCCATTTTGGACGTATCACTATAGACCAAAAAATCCTCCGATCCCTCCGGCAAGGATAAGATCGGAGCCTCGCATAACTTCCTTTGCAATGTTCGAAACGCTCTTTCTTGCTCTTCAGTCCATACGAATGTTACATTCTTCTTGGTCAACATCGTCAACGAAGAAGCAACCCTAGAGAAGTCTTGTATGAACCTTCTATAATACCCTGTCAAGCCTAGGAAGCTTCGAATCTCGGATGGACTTTTGGGTGGTTCCCAATTCATCATAGCTTCGATCTTGGCCGGATCCACCTTCACTCCGTCTTTCGTAACTACGTGCCCCAAGAACTGCACTTCCTTCAACCAAAACTCTCACTTAGAAAACTTTGCATAGAGCTTATCCTTCCTCTAGATCTCCAAGACGTCCCGAAGGTGACGCGCATGATCGGCCTCATTCCTTGAGTAAATAAGAATGTCGTCAATGAACACAATGACCGACTTGTCTAGAAAGGTCGACATACGCAGTTCATTAAGTCCATAAACACCGCTGGGGCGTTCGTCAACCCAAAGGACATCACTAAGAATTCATAGTGACCATAACGCTTCCTAAAGGTGGTCTTTGGAATGTCCTCCTCTTTGACTTTCACTTGATAACAACCCGAACGGAGATCGATCATCGAAAAGCAACCCGCTCCTTGAAGTTGGTCGAATAAATCATCAATTCTAGGATGTGGGTATTTGTTCTTCATGGTAACCTTATTCAACTCCCTATAATCGATACACATTCGCATAGTATCGTCCTTCTTCTTCACAAATAAGACCGGTGCTCCCCATGGCGAGGAACTCGGTCTTACAAACCCCTTCTCCAAAATGTCTTGCAATTGGCCCATTGTTTCCTTCATCTCTGACGGGGCCAAGCGGTAAGGAGCTCTAACTATTGGAGCTGCTCCCGGTGACAGATCAATCTTGAATTCAACTTGACGGTTGGGTGGTAAACCAGGTAAGTCGTCCGGGAATACATCAGGAAACTCCCTTACCACATCGACATCTTCTAGCTTCTTCTTCTCGAGTTTGGCATCTATAACATATGCCAAAAAGGATGAGCATCCCTTCGACAAGCACTTTCGTGTCTTTGCCATGCTAATGATTGCCACCTCACCCTTCCGCTTCTCACCATATACGGTCACCACATCCCCATCCGAAATCGGAATTCGGATCAACTTCTTAGCACATAAGATCTCAGCGTGGTTAGATGACAACCAATCCATACCGACTACAACATCAAATCCCCCGATGACCATAGGCATTAGATCAATCGGAAATTCTCTCCCTTTAATTTCGAGCTTGCAGTTTCGTAGAACGTTCTGAACCACTACTTGATCACCATCTGCTAACTCTACCACTAACGCATCTTCTAAACTAGTAGTGGGCATGGATAGTTTTGGGCAAAACAAACTTGACACAAACGAAAAACTAGCCCCTGAGTCAAATAATACACGTGTAGGTACGGAGTTTAGGAGAAACGTACCCGAGACTACATCCGTCGATGCCTTCGCCTCCTCAGTGGTCATCTGAAAGGCTCTCCCCATCGCTTTTGGAGTATCCACCTTCTTACCTCCGCTAAATCTTGCCTTTGCCTTCGGGTATTCAATCCGGATATGTCCCGGCTCCTTGCACTCGAAACAAATTCTCCCCTTGACCGGACAATCACGGAAACTGTGACCAACCTTACCACATTTGAAACACGGTTCTGACCCCGAATTGCAAGGGCCGGTGTGCTTGCTTCGGCACTTTGAACACCACGGAGAATCCCGTCTAGGACCATTTCCTCCTTGATGTTGTTGAAGTTTTTTGACCTCTTTGAAGGTGTGGGACCCCCTTCCCACCTTCTTTTCTCGACTAAACCGCTCCTCTCCACCTTACTCGAGCCATAAGAGTCTTCCACAAGTTGTGCTTCTTCTATTGCCTCTCGAAGAGTAGAGGCCTTTGACACCCGAACCATATTCATCATCTCTGTAGGCAAACCTTTGATGTATGCCTTGATCTTCTCTCTTTCGGTGGGGACCAAATGTCCCACCAAACCTAGCTTGTCCATAAACAACTTGTTGTACTCCTTTACCGACAAATTCCCCTTCTTCAATCCCCGAAACTCATCGATTATCCGATCCATAGCTCGTTCGTTACAGAATTCTTTGATAACCTTCTTCTTGAAAGTCTCCCAGCTCAGTTTGGCCAATACGGTGGCCTCCACGGAAGTGGAACATACATTCCACCATATGAGGGCGGCCCCTCTCAGCATTTGGGATCCGAATATAGCTTTCTGACTTTCCCCACACTCGCTTGATCGGAAAGCCTGCTCCATCTCTCTCATCCAGTTCATGCATGCCACCGGGTCGTCTGTGCTCTTGAATTCTGGTGGTCGGCATCCGAGGAATGCCTTAAAGGTACAAGCCCTAGACGCTTGCCTCACTTCTGGGGTTGGGGTTTCATTAGAAGGAACTACGGGTCTCGTACCCCCGGATCCCGCCACTACAACGTTCTCCGCCACCGTCTCATGCCTATGCTGGTTAGCATCTCGATCATCCAAGAGTTTTAGAAATACTTCTTGTTGCTGAGCCATAGCTGCATTCATTGCCTGCATCATCCGCTCCATCATTCTTGTTTCCGGAGTTACCTCCTCCATAATCGGAGGAGTTGCAGCTATGTTACGTTGGGGTATGTGTTCCGGTCCTCCACCCAAAACGTTTATAAAAGGTGGGGGCAAATCCACATTTGTCACCCTTGGTTGATCAGCCGTAGATGCCGCCGTATCCTGCCCTTCTGGCCGGTTACGCATACTTACCATAGTCTGCCACACATGCGAGAATATAGGTAAGATAAGGCTATACAGATAATAAACAAGGAAACGTACTACCACATTCATTAAATATCATAACAAGGGAAAAAAAGCATAATCACGTAAAACATCCTCATAATAACGTTAGCTACGCGAAATTATGAACATGCGATATATAAGAATTTTCATTCCCATTATCACAACTCTCAATTTGTGT
This sequence comes from Arctium minus, assembly GCA_954870635.1. Classification (NCBI taxonomy): domain Eukaryota; kingdom Viridiplantae; phylum Streptophyta; class Magnoliopsida; order Asterales; family Asteraceae; genus Arctium; species Arctium minus. The sequence continues at coordinate 79,859,865 of OX941081.1, read as the reverse complement.
AGTTTCCGTCGACTCTAAGACCATCCTATCTTAAGAGTTCTACCCCACCTCACTTAAACTAATGCTCTGATACCAACTAGTAACACCCTAAATTTTTGAGAAATAAAAATTTGAAAATTTTGCAATATGACGGCTATAAATTGGTAAACCTGGGAATATCAAACCTGTTATAAACAATCCCAAAGTATCATCCCGATAAAACGGGGAAACTAGTTATGACCTTTACAATTGATCAAATGAAGAGAATACACTAACAACCTAATAATCTAACTTAAATAAGAAAGATTAGCATCGGGTGTTGCTATTCTCCCAAAAATGTGTCCGCTATCCAAAATACCGGTCTATACATCTCCCAAAAACACCGCTCTTGACCTCAAGGCCATCCACTCAGTCCCGACGAATCCCACCGGAAACCTGACATGTTATACATTTCATTTTCAGAAAAAGTGTTAGGATAAAGCCTAGTGAGATCGAACATTTGCAGTTAAAGTAATCGGACATGAGAGTGAGCAAAGAAATCCGTTTGTGATAATGACAATAATAATAATGTTCTTGAATGTAACAAGTACCTCTTGGGTTAACGGGGGAGACCCGCTTACTAACGCAAATGACGGAACACAAAAGTAAGCCATTTGATGAGTCAGTAAAGCCAATACACAAATAAAGTACACGCAAGGGATGTCAGGCTCAGTGGCTTTAAACTTACACCTACGGAAACTCAAGTTCAACCCCGAAAGGCCCTTACGTCGAGATCCTCATCCAATATCGTAATACTTAAGCACGTAGGACCACACTCCCAATCCGATGCCTAAACGTGCCTCGACGTGGTAAACTAGTCGTCCCAACGCCGGAATAACAATATAACAAATCACGGGGTCATGACGCCCAAATGCAACAAATAAGCCACATAACGCTCATAAGGTCAAATGAATGCATCAACATGTGATAATATGCATTAGACAAAATAAGAGGTAATTTTCACAAAGGCAACCCCCATTGTTTATCAAAAGCTCATTAGTTGAAACATTAATGGCTATTAAAATAGCCTCATTCCCCAAAACATGATGAATCCCAAAATATAAACTTATCAATAGTTAACTACAAGATTATTATTTCCAAATCCATAAGTTGTACATGATTGAAACCATTCATTGAAACACATTTCCCAAGTGAAAGTAAGCTACAACAACACTTTCACGTCTCATTAAACTTTATTCCATAGAATCATCATAAATCCCAAAATCTCCAAAAGTTAGACTTGGTATAATATCCCACAAATCAAGTATATGAAAAGGAGAACTTTAGGCATTTAAAACCCACATTTGACATGTATAAAGTCTTATAAAAGTATAAGAACTCACCTTAGGGCTTTCTGAGAGTCCAAGATCAATGAATCTGAAGAGAGAGAAAGTAGAGAGAGAGAGCAATGATACGCAAAAACAGAATTCTATTAATGTGTGCATTAGAATCTTACAAAGGAACAAAGACCAAAGGGACTTAAATACCCTTGGTCAATAATACACAAAATAGGACACTAAACACAGTATATGAACAAGCCCTATAAATACAATGATTACTATAAAATCAGACCTAACAATCTCCCCCTTAGTAATCATTGGCGCTTTGGTCTTCAAAAATTCATTTTCTAAATCATCACGGACCAACAAAGCGACTTTGAGAAGCATTCTGACTTTTAAGAAAAAAAAAATTTATTCTCAGCATCTTTCAGATTAAGTTGTCTTTGCTGCTTGAGCTCTAGACGATACACCTCTTTTGAATGACCTTGAATGAACTGTGGTGTTCGGAGCAAGAACAGCAAAAGAATCATTTGTAGCTGAGAGAATAGAATTTTTGAGCGAATCTTGATCAGCAGATAAACTTTTGAGCTCTTTGTCTCTTTATCATCTCCTTGACTTCTCTGATTTCTCCCCCTCATGACCTTGATGAACTGGTTCAACTAGGTCATGCCAATGTTGGAGACGAGACAGCTTAAGAT